>CANSNZ010000955.1:0-2525000 GCA_947646795.1 Beta lomatogona | reverse complement strand
GAACCAGTTTTATGTACTCGTTGGGCCTTGGTTAATACACAAGTTTAATACTTATGATTTCGAGGCAACGACCATTGAATTTCATGTCTTGCCTTGACTAACATGACTCTGTGTTCATGCTTCGTCCCAAGGGATTGGCGTAACCCACAACATAGTTACCGGGAGAATGGACTTTGTCCATCTTTCCGGGATCCCTTTAGGTTAGAGCCCTGAACAAGGTCTACAAGCACTACACTTTTCATCAAAGCGTTCCTCTATAATTCATTGCATAGCCCTTTAGACAGAGCCGAGGGTCTTGCGTTGGTTCAGATGTGCCCAAGTCTGGTTAGCGTTAAACTCGCGAGCTTGTGGCTCCGAGTCACTCAAACACCCTTGATAAACGGTAAAACGTTTAGAATTCGGCTATGTATAGGCAATGAAAACAAGAATAACCAAGCCAACTTCCATAAATGCAAATATAACAATCCTTACATTGCAATTCAAATATTAAAAACAAGGAAACAAACCAACGGTAATTTAAACAATCTAATATAAGGAGGGGAGGCTTCACCAAGCACACCAACTGCCCGACACCTTACGGTCGGAATGGACCAAACTGGGCCTTTGACTAGGACGTAGGAGTGTAACCTTCGTCCTCATCGCTGTACTTACCCCCATAGTAATTTGCGGATGAGTCCGATTTTTTCCAAGGGTCCTCACTCTCTGATTCAGCATCGGAGATAACAAACACCTGTATGGTCTTCTCTGGCACTACTGGGTTTGATGCTTCCTTGGTTGCTTCACCACCCTGCAACTCCGGGACTTCGTCCCATGCTTTGAATTCATCTCCAACGAGCCATCCCCCTAGGCAATGCCTAACCGGCTTCTTCTCTAGGATCCCGACTTTGGGAGACGTAGGACGAGGTGTTGGCAACGGGGTTCCAACAATATCCGCTAGGTCCTCCATTCTTGAGCACCATCCGTTAAGGAGACCGGACAGTTTGTCATCAATTTCTAATGTACGACCATTAGCGACATCATCATTCCAGTCGCTCCATGGACCGGGTTGATTGATACCAAGGCTTTCCTGGTTGCTATACACCAAGGTCTTTAGTCGCTCAAGGCTTCCAGTGGCTCGTCGGCGTCAAAGATCGATCCGGCCAAGTCGCTCAAGTACTCCATCGTTTTGGAATATTCTACATCTTCCTCGTTGAGGATAGAGTCAAGATTCGCCGCATCAATAGAGGGAGAATCCGATTTTGAAACTGAAGAAGGAGAGTTGACATTCAAAATACCTTTCTCGTGTCTTATTGGGGTTCTTATCGTAAAACCACCTTAGATCTGCGGAGGAGTGCTCTGGCCGCTTCTGCAAGAAAAAAAACATGTTGGTTAATGCACAAATACATTGGACGGTGCATTTTACTAAGAGTTTTAATGATATACCTTTATCTTCGGCCAACCGCACACCAGCGGCGACCAAGAAGTTGTCGTCAAAAAACATTTCCTTAGAGGGAATCCAGTTAGATGGCCCATTAATGGTTGGGTGGTTTAGTTTAGAATACTCAGCTATCCTGAAGTATTCCACCTCCTCGTCGTCCGGTGTTTGTCGCTGCCCGGCTTTGGTTGCGATAATGCCAGACAATATCTTCAATGGGAGCCCGAACGAAGGTGAAGTTGGCCTTCTAGTCATGTGTCTTTGAGGGTTTATCCCAAGCAGTGATAAACCCGGAACGATTACAGACGCTGAACGAAGCCCCCTCCAGTAGGGGTATGCACCGGTCCAAAACCAAACCGGAACCAGAATGGATCGGACTGGAATGGGAAATTTTTCAGGACCGGGAGAATTCCGGCCCAGACTGGCCTGGAACTGAAAATTCCGGTCTGGTCCTGTTTTGGACCGGAATGGACCTGATTTTTTTTTGTCATTCTAAGTAAAAAAAAAATTCAAATTTTTTCGAGAGTATCCATTTTCATTCAAACATTTTATTCCCCTCCTTTTTTGTTGAAGTAGAATTTAACATGAATTGCAAAATAAAGATTTGAAATTAATGAATATAAAGATTCAAAATTAAGTAACTTATAAGGATTAGAATGGCATGAATACATTTTTGAATTACAAAAATATATGTATTACCTATAAATTTCAAAATGATTCGAAAAAGAAAAAAAATTGTGGAACTTAAGGATACAAGTCTTCTATAATCCTATATATTGAGAATCATGGAGCACCTTTTTTGGTGCCTAAATCGAATCATTATAAGTTTGTATGGCATCCCACCTTTTATCCCTTGTTGGTTGTTCCTCACTCTTTTCTTTCTCTCTCCTCATCTTCATCATCTCCATCTTCTTTTTCAAGAGAATCAAATTTTGATGGAAAGTATCAATCTTTAAAACTGGGTGACTCTAACAAAGGAATAAGAAGATCTCCAAAGCTTCAAGGGAAGGAGTGTGGATGAGGGGGAAACACATGACGTCGTGGACCTCGTAGTGGTCCCGTGGAAGAGGGGGATTAGGGAAGAAGGAGGCGAATACCTTTAGAGAGTAGTTTAGTGAGGTTGGCAAGGTTAAATGCTAGATTGTCATATATTTTCTCGAAAAAAAAGATTCCCGGATTTCTGGTCCGGACCGAAAAATTATGGGTTTGACCCGGACCAGACTGGAAACCGGGAATCCATAATTTGCATGGACCGAAAACCGGAACGGAATGCACTGCTCCGTTCCGGTCCGATGCATTTCGGTCCGGTTCCGTTCTAGATTCCGATCCCTTACCTTTTTTACACAGCCCTACCCTCCACTGTTTTGGAAACCTTAGATACATAGTGTATCTGGGTTAAGGCTGGTAAAGATTGAGTAAGGTCGCGCAATTCTCAGTCGGCTATGAAAGTAAGAATAGTGTGCCAGGCATTTCGCACCAGCTGGTTATGGCCGATGCTGTAATGCCTTAACACTTGGTCAATAAATTGATGAAGGCGAAATCTCAACCCGGCGTCCAAAGCCAGCTTATAAACAGCAAAGTGACCCCAGGGAGCGCTAAAGTTTGTGGCCTCCTCGTCCGAAATTACTAATGAATAGCCCAGCATGGGCATAGCCAGGGACAAATGGCTGGGGTCAGGGCCAATTTTTTCTAACCACTTACGGTTGACCAATATAAAGTCAGGGTTAGAAAGGGGACATAGGCGTGTCCTAATTTCGCAGAGGTGGTAGAAGGCTCATCCGACTCCTTGGGGAGCTAGACTCGCCCTCTTTATTATCACTATTATTCTCGCCCACATCTACATCTCTTCCAGGCGGGCTAGCCTCTGGGTTTATTTGTTCGAAATTTTCTTCCCTGACATTTCCAGAGGAAGAAAGCTCTGCCGCTGGCAGACTACTTTGTGTTTCTCTTTCCCTCACTTCTTCGGGAACCCGTCCAGTAGACTCCTTCACTTCAGAACTGGAGGCTGGGAGTATTATTCCTCGTCTTAGACGAGGTGTTTGCTTGACTCGCTCTAGATTACCCTGCACAGGTAAAAACTGGGTCGTCTGACTTTGTCGTCCAAATCCATAAAAATGATATACATGGCCGGCCAGAGTAGGCCCAACCCTAGAATGTGCCGAAGAGGAAAAACTATCAGTTTTAGCGTCAAGGCAAACTCTTAAAAGGTTTTATCTTGCAAAAACATTTAAGTTTGTGGTTTTTTTTGCAAAAAATGCTTTAAAAGGTTTTTTTGGCTAATTTTCCTAATTATTTTTAAGTTTAGGCGCGATTTAGGAATTTATCGTTTTACCGCGTAACGGATCTTTGTTGATGAAAGGGGCCAAAAAAATTTGTGGGCTTGGGCAATATGGCAGCAGACCATATGGTGGAGTATGGAAGATATTTCTTCCTTTGAGTTGTTGTCTCTTCATATTTCTTTAACTCCCATAACCTCCATCATAAATCATCATTTCAACCCCCTTTAATCACCAAAATTCTTATTAGAAAATATTTATGTCATTTCCTCCATTTCACACGGCCATTATAAGATTCTCTCTAACTATTTCTACTTCTTTCAGTTGCCTAATTATCCGTACTGGTGCCTTGGTGTTTGAAGAGGACTCGGATTGCACACATAGCACGTGAATATCTCATTAGACTCAGCTCTCCTCTAACGTTCCAGGTAACTAGTTTTTATCTTAGAACGCTAGAGATTAGAGTAATTTCGGTAGTATATTAATTCGTTAGGAGAATTGTTTTAATAATATTTTTACATGAAATTATTGAAGAAAAATTATGTGAATGTTCATTGTGTGTGCTGTGTGTATATTATGTGCAGTAACTTAATTTTTGCTTTAGTTTTCCTATTTAAGTAATTAAATCGGTTGTTTGTGTGTTTATGGATTAATTATTAAATAATTAGTTTATGAGTTTGATAATTAACGCAATTATTTTTATAGAGGCATGTTATGTGTGTAGTATGTTTGTCATGTCATAAAATAATTTTTGCTTAATTGACTTATCTATTTTTGCATTTTTGTGGTTGTTAGGAAATAATTCGTGAATATTATAAAATAGGACCGAAAAATCTATTTGTTTTCATAATAAGTTGAACCGTGGGTTTCTGCATGTTGTGTAAGTATTTAGTAATTTTTGTGCATTTATTTTTAATTTGAAGTATTTTATTTGCTTTAGGATTTTTTGACTTTAACCACCTTATAAAATCACCATTTTTAAGATAACCACCTTATAAGTTAATTGTTTTAAATAACCACCTTATATGACCTAAATCTCTTTAAATACATACCAATTGGCAGATTTCGTCCAAGAAATCGGTCTTAAATAAGGGTTTAAACCTTAAATACATTCTAGTGAATAAAGGTGGAGGTGATGAAATTGTTCTTAAACCCTTTTTGAGGATGATTTCCTTGACGAAATCTGTTGATTGGTAGGTATTTAAAAGGATTTAGGTCATATAAGGTGGTTATTTAAAACAATTAACTTATAAGGTGGTTATCTTAAAAATGGTGATTTTATAAGGTGGTAAAAATCAAAAAATCCTTTGCTTTATTGATTCATCTGGAAATTCCTGTTAAAAATTACTTTTGAGGTTCGAAAATTAGAAATAAAATTATTATCATGTGACAGTAAGCTATGAAGGTGTTATGTTAAATTTTTTTGAGAATTTAGGTTTTGCTTTAAGTTGTTAATAATTTTTTATTGTGGTTTTGCTAAAGGGTTAAGTTTAATCAATTAATTTTTTTGAGAATAATAATCTGGTTTAGATGAATCTTTTTGCATTCTATTAATGCTGATCATTTATGTTGTTATTGTCATTATTTTACGTTTTGAGAATGTAACAAATGATTAATTATTTACGTTTTATTGAGTTAATGAATAATCGGTTAATTTAGTGATGTTTATTCAGTGGCGTCAAATGCAACGAGATGCGTCAGACTCAGTTGTCTGTGCGTTAGATGCACAGGAGTGGCGCGGAGCGCAAGCTCCTGCGTTGAGCGCACATTGATCAAGGTTACTGCTGGTTGTGCATATTGTGTTGTAAGATTATTCGTATGTATTTGAATGTATACTTAACCACGAGTGGTTCTTGGCCAATGCCATTATGCCGGTGGAATAGAAAACCAAAATATATTTATTTTTAATTGTTTGAAGAAAAGACGAATGAGCATATTAAATCAACTCTTGGTATCCACATAATTTATCAAAGTTTTGTTGTTTAAAATTTTGAAGATGTTCCTCATTAGCCAACTGTAAATACCAATCTTATAAAGCTATCTTTTTTGAACTACAAATGAAGGGCCCAATTTGGGAAATTGTATAAGGCCCTCATTATTTTTGCCCATATTTGCCCCGCCCTTGTGCTTAACATGTATAATTGCTGATGACTATCACGGTGTAGAATGTGCTTGTTTGATGCTACTAAGTGATGTATAATTCTTCATATGTCATTACTTGTGCTTCAAGTGTGTACAAAAGTATTTGTTGTTTTATAGTGATCATTGAAAAGCTTGTGAGTTTATTTCTTTGAGAAAGTGTAGAGAAATTTTGAAGCGATATTGATATCTATTGATGATTTGTAGGTATAAGGCTGTGTGGCATCCCTTTTGAGGAACATTATTGAGGTGAACGATATTTTTATGTTGTTTGTGATTTTATTTGAGAAAAGAACATCTAGTGGGATAGAAGTAGTCCCCGGTGAAGAACATGCCAACCACCTAGGTTGCGATCTAGGGGTAATGGGTTAATTGTTGTCGTCCGAGAGGACAGGGAGTGTTGCGTGTACTACCGTGCATCGGAAGTTTGGCCATCCTTAGACTCAAGCAGCGGGGAACGTAAGCCCATAGGCTGACCTGGAGGTTTCGATCTGACAAACCTTAGCAAGTGGGTTGCGATCCACTGGCGTTCGGTTTCTGACTCAAAAATTTGTTTCATCTACTACCTCCGTCCTAGAAAGATCTGAACGCTTGTTGGGACACGTAGTTTAAGGTGATAAGTTGTAGTGTGGTTATCAAATGTTATTTTATTTAAAAAGTAGATGTGATAGGAGTTGGTGGGGTATTTTATATTAGTGGAGAGAGAAACTTGGGTAACTTTTTATTGATAAAAGTTGGAGTGCGGGACAAACATGTGTAAGAGTAATAATATATTAATGGTGGGACCATGCCAAAAAAAGAAGTGTTCAAACTAATTTGGGACAAACATAAAATGAAAGTTTCAGACTATTCTGGGACAGAGGGAGTATATCTTTATTTCATCTAAGTATTTTTGAGATGATTTATTGATTAATTCAATTTACTTCTCATTTGTATTACTCGTAAGTTGACTAGATCTTGTTCATTCCTTTCTTATTAATCTATGGCTAAAATATACTGTAATGTCTTTTGTTCTGGGACAACTGCTAGTTACTCCCCACTGAATGTGGAAATATTAATAAATATATGTCTAGGTGGCAATGACTTCTAGACTTATTACTGCTTTAGCTAGCAGAGTGTGGGTCGGAGATGAGAGGAAGCTTCTCGTAGTTTTCCTTGTTGATGAGTTTTATGATCAGAATAGGGAGTCATATGTGAAGTTAGGACTCAAGGATATTTAAACTTGTTTGGGGTTTTGGAGACTTGCATGTCTCTTACTTTTGAATAATGTAGTATGATTTTGGATTTGATACTTCCTTACTTGTTGAAACCTATCACATTTTGAGTTGTTTTGGAAGTTATGAAAGCTTAAGTTTGAGTTTTACCTTTATTTATTGATTTTAAATAGTTATTCCCGCTAGCGTCTTTTAGTTAATTTTAAATATTTATTGTTAAGTATCTTAGTTGTATAAGGACGGGGTGTTACACTATCTCCTTAAACTATCATACGCAATAAAACGAAGCTACAAAAAATTCAGATGCTTTAGACACAAATACAATACGCAGATGTTAATGACCTGGAATTTTTTTCTTCTGAATGCGCAAATCCTCGAACATGTATGGTCTCCATTATTGTTTTAATATTGGCATCATCAACAGGATCATCATCAATGTTGTTCCCTCTTCTGATGCATCTCTTCCCTCCAGTACTTACAAGTGTGATGCTTTTTGGACCCCTTGGCTAGCAAAATAAATGGAATCATTTCAAACAAAAGTGAGCCAAGTAGATTTCAGGTTCAAAATAAAATAAAGTGAATAAATAGTAAAGCACCCACTAGTAGAAAAACAACGACTTGCGTCTTCCCAAGTGCATCGCGCAACGGGAAAAACGTCGCACAAGTCAATGGAGAAACCATTTGCATCGAATGCAGCTGGAACTCGACGCAAAAGACGCCCTATATGCGTCACATTTAACAAGCGTGCGATGCAAAAGATCATAGCAAATGTCATGTACGTCGAATGTGCAAAAAGTGCGACGCAAACAACATAACCCACATCCTACGATTCACAAGCTATGTGCGTCGGATGTGCCACATGTGTGACGCATATGATTGTGTCATATCATCTGTGTCGAATTCTTCCTATGTGCGACGCAGATGACAAACCGGAAGACACTAAAATGGGTTGAGGATCTGCGTTGGACATCCTTGCACATTCGACGCACATGCCTAGCCCAGTCTTTCTTTTTTCACGAGCCCTAAGTTCTTCCCACTATTACAACTCCTACTCTCACACACACACACTCTCTCTCCAGTGAATTCGTCTTTGTACCCTCGCCGTCGACTTCTCCAGCGAATCTACTATGGTCGTCGACTTAGCCGTCGAATTTCGCTGCCCGTTTTCACGTCACTCTCTCACTTCTGTTTTCGCGTCACTCTTTCCGCTCTGTTTTCAAGAATTTCGCCGGCGCACTCACTCTCTCACTCTTGTCATCTCGCCGGCGCACATTCCCCTTTTTGTCGCTGCCGCAGAACTCCCGCCACTGTTGCACTCCGTCTGGCCGCCGCTGCTGGCAATGTAAGTCCGCTCGTGCTTTTTTTTTTTATTTCAATCCATATTAAATTTGCTTGTATAAATTTACAATAATATTGTATTTTCAAGTTCCCTTAATTTTTTTAGGGGTTGCTTTGATTGATTTTAGTTCTGATTTATATTAAGGGGTTAAAATTATAATTCGGTGAAATGAATTTTGAGATTTCATTTAGGATGTTTGTAGTTTGTAGTTTGTATTGCTCATGAATTTGTATAGTTTGTAGTGCTTTAGAATACTTCCTTGCTACTATATCATTATATTCACAAGTCATTTTTATAATTTTTTACCATTAATCTTAGCAAATCTACTTTAATCTTAATGTTGTTTCTTAATCTCTAATTTGTTAATTTCTTAATATTAGATAATTGATGTTTATGAGTTATGACTTCTGATCACTATTTAATTTGTGGGTTGGTTAATGCCCAACTGCAGTTGCCACATTCTATCTTCTACCTGTCGGCTTGCCGCTGCTCCAAACTCACCTCGTTGTGCTTGTCTTCGCTGCTCCTTGAGAGCAAAGGTATATATTATACATTTTGCTTTATGTGGATTTGTTTTACTTATCCCTATAATGTTGGATTATGACCAAACCTATATGGCGGTTGGGTAAAACTAAGGAATTGTTGGGTTATGTGATTGGGAAAGTATATGAATTGATGTATTTTTTATGAAATTATTGTCTTGTTATATATGAATTATGAATTTGTGGATTGTTGTGTTAATTACATGAACTATTGAGATACAAACATACCTTAATGGGGGTGGGGAGGGAAATATAAGGAATGGATTGGTTTGTGATATTTAATTGCAATGTGCATTATTGGCCCAGATACCCGTTCGAGGCTTACTCATTAGGAGTAAGTCTTGAATAGCCCCCGATTTGGGACTGTCTTTGAGCTTCTTATCTCACTTAGGATGTGAATGAATGTTTGATTTTCGATTCTAATAAAGATCTAGCTCATTTCCCTAAGCGTTCTCTGGGTACATAAGTTGATAGTTTACCTACTATCTTCATCGTGTACTTGGAGAATTACAGGGAAGCGCAACCGATTTTTTTAAGAATTGAAAACCAAACGTTCATTCACTACTGAGATGAGAAACTCAAGTATGGGTTAGGTTGGAGTGATAAGGACCCAAATGTTCATGACTGCATTTGATAAGACACTTTGAATAATGTGATCGATTATGTTCTTGTTTGGTGTGTCTCTAGTGTATGAATATGGATCGAAACTGGATGTATGATAATCACATAATGGGTCAAAGTTAATCTTATGTCCTTGTTGTGATTGCAATAACTCTAGGGGGTATGTGGATCAAATTAAGGATCATTTGATTCGTCGTGGGTTTAAGAGTAATTATACTAGGTGGACATGGCATGGAGAGTTTTATGATCAGGGTATGAGCTCCACTAGCATCTGTGATGATTTGCATGTTGATCCCATTGATGATGAGGTTGATGTGGATATCGAAAAAGGAAAGGATGATAATGAGAATGATAGGGTAGATGATGAGAATGATAGGGTAGATGAGATGTTGCACAATTTGGAGGATGAAGGAACCGATCGTCCTCATATGTATGATAATATTTTAAGTGCGGCGGACAAACCTATGTATCCGGGGTGTAAGAATGTCACTAAACTTTCTGGCATCCTCACATTATTCAATATGAAATCGAAGCATAGTTGGACAGATTAAAGTCTAAGTGAGTTGTTCACTTTTTTACAAGAATTGTTACCTGAAGGGAATCAAAATATTCAACTCTACATATGAGGCAATGAAATTGTTATATCCATTAGGTATGGAATATGAGAAGATACATGCATATCAAAATGATTGTGTGCTGTATCGAAATGAGTACAAGGATTTGCGTGAGTGTCCAAGGTGTGGAGAGTCTCGGTACAAGATAAAGGAGGATAATGAGGGGGTGAGAAAGAAAGAAACTCCGGCGGAGGTTCTTTGGTATCTTCCAATCATTTCCACATTTAGGCTTTTATTTTCTTATGAAAATAATGCTAAATTTTTAAGGTGGCATGCGGACTAGAGGAACAACGATGGGATGCTTAGACATTCGGCCGATTGTCCGCAATGGAGAAATATCGGTCGAAAGTTTCCCGGTTTGGTAAAGAACCTCGAAATCTTAGGCATGGACTTTGTACAGATGGGATGAACCCATTTGGCACACTAGGTACCCAGCATAGCACTTGGCCGGTTCTATTGACCATTTATAATCTGCCACCGTGGATATGTATGAAGCGTAGATTTATTCTGCTATCGCTTCATATTTCGAGTCCTAAGCAACCCGAAAACGACATAGATGTGTATCTTAACCCATTCCTTCAAGATCTGAAATTGTTGTGGGATGAAGGTGTTTCGATATTCGATGCGTATGCGAAAACTGATTTCACATTACGTGGCATGATATTTTGCACGATTAAAGATTTCCCAGCTTATTGGAATTTGTCAAGGTATGCAGTTAAAGGAGCAAAGGCATGCCCTATTTGTCATGAGGATATGATTGATGAGCGGTTACATCATTGTGGGAAAAATGTATACCTGCATTATCGTACATGGCTTCCTTTAGATCATCCATTTCATAAGAAGAAAAAGTTGTTCAACGGAAAAATGGAGATGGGAGAATCCCCTAAGTGGAAAAAACTTTTTAAGCGGGGAAAATATATTGAAATAGTGTTTGGTAAGCCCTTTAAAAGTGTCTGAAAGAACTTATACATGGAAAGGTTTAAGTTTTGGACCTCCCATATTGGGAATGTTTAGAAGTCAGACATTGTCTTGATCTAATGCACATTCAGAAAAAGTTTGTGATGCCATTGCCGGAACATTGTTAAATATGCCCGAGAAGACAAAGGATGGAGTTAAATCTAGGACAACGCTATTATCTTCCACAAGAGGATGGAGTTTGGAATATAAGAGGATGCGAGGAAGAAACGAGATGTCTTGACTACTTGTGAGAAGCGGTGGAGAGATTTCAAAACAAATTTGGTGAGTCGATGGATCACAAAAACGAGAAAAGGGCCTAACAATGATACACAATCGTACATGCTCTATCCTTCCATCACGCAAGAGATCTGGGACCAATTTGTGTCAACGTGTAGCTCTAAGGAGTTTGAGGCATATTATACGTACGTAACCATCATATGAAATTATATAATGAATTTTATTTTTTGAATATTGACTAGTGACTTGTTTTTATATTAGGTTAAAAGTGAAAGAGGAAGAAATTCTCAGGCTTCCAACAAGCATCCTCATTTTTTGGGTCAAAAGTCATATGCAGAGATGATTCCCGTTTGAAAACACAAAGGGTATATCCCTTCATCCTCTACATCATCTGTTGACTCCTCTACATCATCAGTAATTTCCTCCTTGTCAGATCGAACATTGTCATGGCTTCTCGCGAGATCGAAAAAAGATAAGAAAGGAAATCTTTTTTAGCCTAATGACGAAACACAAAAGATAAAAGAATCCATTGTAAGCATTCTTCAAATTTTATGACATTTTCTTGCCTAATTACTCGTATTCTACTAATCATATGAATTTTTTAATTGGACACATAATGATTGGAAAAGGAAGGAGAGTTTGTTCCAGGTCGGATGGATGATGCTCTATCATCACGTGCTCTATAGAGGAAAGACTATCCTGGGCGTGTGTTAACATGTGGGCGTAGCATTGGAATTACATCTGTTTGGGGAGATCTTGATCGGAGTAGTACTGCTTGAAAGGGTAGGGGCATGGACGATCAGGAGATGTAGGAGTTTGAGGCTAGAGTGAGCCAAAGAGTTAGAGAACATATGATAGAAGAGATGAACTCAAAGATAGATGCATTAGTTCAAGAAAATTTCATGGTTTTTGCGGCGCAATTAGGTCTTCAAGTACCAAATCAAACAAGGGAAGATGGGCTGGTCCGAAGTCCTCACACAACAGTTGATCCTAGTAGTTGTCACTCGGGGGGCAATGATACATTTGTGAACATGCATGTATATATTTATTTTATATCTTCTAAGATTATGATATTATGCTTCTAAAACGCTTAATTAATGACATTGTGTTCTCATTGGATGTTAAGAGTCCAGTTTCATATCGTTTGGCATTAGCGGATGGCTCGGGGCCGATCATTGTAGCTGATGGTATCGTTCATCCACAAAAGGAGTCATCATCACATCCTATGGTAGGGAAAGTTAGTGTTGATAATTATTTTCCGTATTACATAGATGCTCCAGTTCCACTACCTACTTCATTCGTCACGAAACTCAGTCATGCTGAGGGTTCATTCATATAATGGCCGAAAGAGTTGGTATTTTTAGTCTCAGATAATCAGGTAACTTATGTTTAATATTTTGATTTATATACTAAAAATCTAGATATATATACTAAGAAATCTTGATTTATATATACTAAGTAAACTTGATTTATATACTAAGTAAGCTTGATAATTTATATATTAAATAATCTATATACATATATAGTATGAATTAAAAAGAAGCCGAATTGAATTAGAAACATATGCCTAAGGAAGGTGCGATGAAGAAGAAGAAGAAGAAGAAGAAGAAGAAGAAGAAGAAGAAGAAGAAGAAGAAGAAGAAGAAGAAGAAGAAGAAGAAGAAGAAGAAGAAGAAGAAGAAGAAGAAGAAGAAGAAACAAATACTTGGTAGTGATCCTTGCACCGATGAGTCTGCACATAGGCACGTAGATCCTTTTATTGACTTGTCACTAGAGGGTTTTGATGATCATTGCAAGGAAATACACCGATTATTTTGCAACCGACCCTCAGATCAGCCATTTAGTATACAAGTTATGAAGGGGACCGTCTTCAACTATGATAGTGATCAAATGATTATTATCTCGCGGCAAGATGTTTTTCAACTTTTCACGGGAGCATGGCTTAATGTATCCATTTTGCAATTATTTATGATGTGAGATTTCTCAAACTCTAAACTAATGAACATTGATATTTATTTTTATTGTTTCTCCTAAGTATAAGTATTTGGAGTGTAGGGATTTGCAAGAAGCGTATGAGGAGCATGGAGATGGTAATATTGGTTTCATGTGTCCAAGTATGATTTCGGCGACCATGATACGCAATCAACCAGATGATGTGATCATCTACATGGCAAGTTCAATGAAAGCGAATCAATATATGCGTTATATCCTATGTCTGTATATTGAGAAGTATGTTAGTTAAACTAATCTTTACTTTTATTTAATCTTTATGAACTTGTTATTATATGAACATCACATTTTGCTTCATGCCTTAGGGAACATTGGGTTCTTCTTGTCATTTGTCTATCTACACTAGTGGAAAAAAGATTATATGACACAACACAACTGATCCGTTCATATCCAAAATCGGATCAGTTTACTAAATGTTTTTGGCCAAAAAAAGTTGGTGAATTAACTGATCTGGTTGGGTGTTGAACCGGATCAATTGACAAAAAGGATCCGCCCCTTTTTGTCAACAGATTCGGTTCAATACCCGGATCAGTTATGCTTGTATATTTGGCGCGGAGCCCACGAACATAAACGGCCGAACTGCGGAACCCCCTTTGCTCCCTATTTAAACCCACTTTAAACCCTAAGCGCCCTCTACTCTCAACTAAAACCCTAAGTCCTCTCTCCTCTCACCAGCCCCCTAAGCTATCTCCTCTCAACCTCCTCACCACTCTCTCCTCCTCCTCAACAATGGCTTCCCTCCATCTCCGTAACCTCCTCAACAATGGCTTCCTCCATCTCAAACTTAAACTTCCCTCGTCGAAATGAGGTTACGAAGCCCACCTCGTCGCCACCACCTTAAACTTCCATCCTTTCTCTTTCTCTCTCCTCCTCCCCATCAATGGCTTCCTCCATCTTCGTTGGAGCTCAACGCGTCTCTCTCAACCAGACAACCCAAACGGTCGCGAAGCAAAAATGCGTCTCTCACAACCTGGCAACCCACAAAGCAAAAACGCGTTAGAACCCGCAAAAATTTTGGAGCCCGCAACAAGGTAACCCACGCGCCCATGCGTCTTTCTCACGTGTAAGATCTAGGGTTTGAGTTATTTTTGTTTTCGTTTTTCAATCACATTGTTGAGTTTTATTTTCCTTAGTTTTAGATATAGGGTTCTTGTAATATAATAGAGTTGCTGATTTTCTATTTGATTAGTTTATTTGTTGTAATTTTCGTTTTTTAATTCTTCAATATTTCATTTGTAATGTTTGATGATATAATGTTGTTTGTATTTTGATGGACTACAATTTTTTTTTGAGATGGACTGCAAATTATATTTATTTGGCTCAAAGATGTTGGAAGTTTTGAATTTTTTTTATTTCATAATTTGGCTGCGGTTTGGTTGTGGCTTGGCTGCATAAAGTCGAACTTTTTTATTTCATGATCCCCCATAAACTGATCCTGTTTTATTATGAAAACCGGATCAGTTACTCATAACTGATCCTTTTCACAACAAAACTAAATCAGTTTAATATATAACTGGTCCGGTTTTCAACCCGAGCAGTTGACTTTTGTCAATCGCTCCATGCGCACCGCTCCGGACCCAAAACCGGATCAGTAACCCCCTATTTTGACCGAAGCGGTTGAACTTTTTTCCACTAGTGCTAAGAGAGCGGTATATAAATTTGATTCGCTCCAGAGAGATAGATCCTTAGCTATCAATATACCGTTGAATACGTAAGTTCATAGTTGTTATGCATGTTAATTATTTTACATGCATTTTATAATATTTTAAATGAACTATAAATGTTTATATTATTTAATTATTACAAAATTTATATACTTAGTGTATATACAAGCTTCAAGCGCCCTCAAGGATCTAATAATGGAACTAAATTGTCTTGGATAACTACACCGGTAAAAGGCTTATGGTTTTGTATTTGATACACATTTTATAATTCTTTTTAGGATTTTATTTTTGATTCTAATATATATATATATATATATATTAAATCTGCTTTAGTGTGCTCAACCATCGCAAGGAACTGAATGCGGCTATTTCTTCATGAGATACATGCTTGAAATCATCCGCTTCTACTATGATAGAGATTTACCAGGAGGTATATGTATGTTGTAAATTTGTTATTTATAATCAAGGTTGATACTTGTAGAATTTTTTAGTATATTAACAAATTTAATATATTTCTAGGAATTTCCACCAAGTCTCATGCCATACTCCACAGATGAGATCATGGAACTCACATAACTTTTTACGCAACCCTTTGTACGGATCGTCGAGGAAACTCACTAATTAGTATATGTAATTGAAGGTTGAACAATATTTTGTTGATCTAACCTTGGTTGGTTGTGTGATTGCAATATTCGTGAGCTTGGCCAAGCTGCTGGGCATAGGCTTGGGGTCTCCCATCTGTGTTGCATGTTGATCTATGGGCGACGCACATGGGACCTCATCTCC
Organism: Beta lomatogona; assembly: GCA_947646795.1. Lineage (NCBI taxonomy): Eukaryota > Viridiplantae > Streptophyta > Magnoliopsida > Caryophyllales > Amaranthaceae > Beta > Beta lomatogona. The sequence continues at coordinate 2,509,187 of CANSNZ010000955.1, read as the reverse complement.
TGATTTTGATTTTGATATATCTAAAAGGAACTGATGACCTAAGCTTGTTCTACCCTAGGAGTGAGACATTTGAACTCAAAGGATTTGCGGATGCTAACTATGTTGTGGCTGAATACATACAACAAGTTCTTTAGGTATGGTGTAGTTCCTAGGTGATAGTTTAGTTTCTAGGATTACAAAGAAACAAAATATTGTTCCCAAAGGCTATGGATAAAATAACAACTATATGACTTTAGAATTGAACTCAATTATGTTCCTATTTATTACGACAGCACTAGTGCTATAAGTATTTCTAAAGATCCAGTGCATCATTCAAGAGTTTAACATATTCACAGAAGATACCCCTTTTTGAGAGACAATGTTGGAAAAGGGTTAATCAAATTTCCCATATTCTAACTAAGCCTTTATGTATAGAGAGATTTGAACTAGGTCTTTTGAAATAATGAAGATTGTATTTTTCATGTACTTTACCTCTGTATATTAAATATTGATGGTTGTGTGAAAAAGTCTATATGAAGGGAAATTAAATGGTATTATTCACAAGCACGACATGCTCCTAACATGGACTTGAACAAATTAGAAACATGTGACTTGAACAAATTAGAAACCACTTACTCTATACTTTCGTATTTTGACTTATTCCATTTATATTGTCACTTGTGTAAATCTAACATCCTTATATCTTTTTCAAGATGACAAAGGAGGAAAATAAACAAGGCAAAATAATGCCTGATTTTTCAATTAACCTTTGGTTTCTTTCTTTCATTTGTTGCTTATTTATCTTTAAAATAAAGAGAAGATGTCTTAAGGTATAATAAATAGTTGTGTATTTTTTTTCTCTAGAGTTTGCCTTTTTTGTTAACCATAAAAAGGGGGAATTGTTGAGCCTAAGTTTGAAGTTGACATGTAATAAAGACAAACTTATTTGGACTAATATTTCACATGTGTTGTTTTTAGTGAAACAAGTTTATCATGGACTTTGAAAAAACTAAGGAGAGTTGGATTCTGGAAGACTTGTTGAAGTTGTTATAGTGAAGTTTTCAATATCATTAGTGTTGTAGTCTAAATAATCGACGGCTCTCCAAGAGACGCATGGATCCATCAGGACCATCCACGTGTCCCATCAAAAGGAGTAAACAAATGGTTAAAACCCTAGTATTTTTACTGTGAAAGGAGTAAAAGCCCACCTTTTGGCCTGAAGGATATTCGGGGCCCAAATCCCAAAAAACGACTACATATGATTGGTTGATGATAAACTCACAATCATTGCCTGCCATGCGTCATATTCTGATTGTCTAGCCAATGAGGTGCCACTAATTTAGGGTGACCTCAAAAGGTTGCAATCAGACCCAAAACACTATAAATACTCCCCTTGAAATCAGGAGAAAGGTAATTCATTTTACAATGTGCCCTTACTCTGTCGAAATACTCTCTCACTTTCTCTCTCTAACTCTACTTTTACCTTTTTCACTCCTGATACCTGACTTAAGCTTCGGAGGGGGAACCACCACCTAAACCTCCAGGGTGGGTCCCTTTTTCTGCAGGTTTGGCTCGAAGCTCAGGTTCGGATTACAGATTTGGACATCGTTGCACAAGTCTCCATTGAAGAACAGCTTAAGGGATAATAGTTTACTTGCTAGCCAAGGAGACTAAACATTTGGCACCGTCTGTGGGTAGACTCACTCGTCGAAGTTTTCATATTCGAGTTGAGGATATTGTAGACGATGAGAGACCACCTCGAGGGAGGGATATATCTCTGTGCATCATTAATGTCCCTGGTATCTTTGTCCATCAGTAATGTACCTGGTTAGAGCCATGAACCTGTTATTCAGTAAAATCTTGAACGTCCAGTGACTGCTGCTCATTTGGAGAACGTCCTGAATGACTTTCAGACTAAGATAGCAGCAGTCGTCCAGGAACAGATCAAGAACAATATGTTGTTTTTACAAGTTAATCCAGATCCAGCTGCTGACAATATATTTCCTTTTAGAGGGCGTTCTCAGGAGAATCGTCCAGGTCTAAGTCGACCTGTTCGTCAGGAACCCTCTCGGAGGACAGCCAGAGAAAGACAACTATAAGGCAGTGAGGAGCGAAGGAAGATGGACTAGAACCTATTGGTAAGGACCTAGGATAACATTCGTCCAAATGGGCATAGGATGAAAACATATGCCAAGGATTACTTAGAGGCAAAGAAAGTTGTTGCATTACAACGGTCGACCACAGGGTCTACACCGTATTTGAGAGATCCCCCTTGAGGTTACCGTCCAGAATTAAAGGAAAATGTCTTGGCCCTTCTCGTGTTCGTCCAACAAGAGAAATCGGTGGTGCAGCCAATGGTTTATCAGCGTGCAGCCCCTGCAGACACTTCATCTGATCCTGTGTTGAAGAAGTATCTTCAGGAGTTCATACCCATTGAGGGACAACTGGGAGCCCTCTGGATCATATGGCCAACCCCCTTCTCGGCAAGGATCTTGGCTATCCCACATCGGAAGTTGAGGAGAACAAAGCCTTCTTTATATCACTAAAGGAAAAAAGCCCAAGGGCTACGGTCAAAAGGGGCCCAAGGGCAGCGTTTTTTGACCGCAGCCATTAAACTAGCAGCCCTTGGCATTTAGGTTTAACCGCAGCCCTTAACACGTGAAGGGCTGCGGTCAAGGCAAAAATCGCAGCCCTTGGTGGGTTAAAGGCTGCGGTTAAGGGCCAAAACCGCAGCCCTTGGTGAGTTAAGGGCTGCGGTTTTCGCCCTAACCGCAGCCCTTAACCCACCAAGGGCTGCGGTTTTTGCTCGAACCGCAGCCCTTGTGACCCAAAAAAAATAAAAAAAAAAACTTTTTTTTTTTGGCATTTTTTTGTCCTAAATGTTCCCAAACAGTTATATATATATATATATATATTAGTATCATAAATTATGTTTTTTTTACACAAATATAGAGAAAACAATAACTGAATTACATTAGTTCGAGGCTTCCCTCGAGTGTTCGAATTGCAATATATGAGCAGGATCACAAACACAAACTAGCATTACAACAAATCCACCAAGACTAGCATCCGGATCCCTCGAAAGCAACTTCTCTGGAGATGATAGAACCTGGCAAATAAAACCACAATCGCTATAATTTGGAAGTGAACCTGGGAGTAGGGGGCGGCAGGGGGTCTTGGGGTGGGGGTCTTCTGGGCGGCGATGGGGGCTGGGGGTGTAGCAAGGGTGCGGGGTGCTGGGCTGGGGTGGGGGTGTAGCGGGGGCGGCAAGGGGTCTTTGGGGTGGGGGAGTTCTTTGGGCGGTGGGCGGCGGGGCTGGGGGTGTAGCGAGGGGCGGGCGGCGGGGGGTGCAGGGCACATGCAGGGGGCGTTGGGCTTGGGTCGGGGAGTACAAAGGGTTATAAACATTCAACCTATAAAGTAATAGGCAAAAGAAGAAAAAAAAATGACGATTACTGAAGAATGATGGAGAAATATAATGTGTAAAAAATATATCAATATGCAACTAATCCTTTTTTCTTGAAAGCTAATTTTTGAGCACAGATTCAAGCCATACCCAATTTTCAAGCCATACCTCTATATAAATTAGCTCTCTAAAATCATCGTTTGCCAGTTTCCTACGTTAGAATTCAAATTCCAGTTTTGAGATGGGTGAGCTGCTGCAAGGCTCACGATCCGCGTTCGATAATCCATAGGAGTATGGATCAGTTAATGCCTAATAAACACAAACAACGAACACTGTCTGTGTTGTCATACTTGTGCAAAAGTATTCAGACAAGAATCATAACTCATATGCTTGATTTATGCTACAAAAAAAACCCTCAAGGATGCAATTCATATACCAAGGAGACAAGTAGGTATAGGATGTGTTGTGCCAACAGTTAAATGATAAATCGGCACTAGAAATATTTTATCATTGAAGAGAAATCTGTCAAAAGAATCAGCTCTAGTTCTCTCATGACATTGACATACGTTGTTATAAGAATATCAATTAGATATTTGTTTCTTTCCAGGTAATCACATGCGATTAAAGGAGAATGAACTTGTTGCCTTTGCAAATTAGCAACAATTTGAGTGGCACCTTTACGAGCCTGCAAAAAATTATCCTCACACAATTTGGCTTAGAGATTGGAGAAAGGTGTGTGTGGCAGAGGCAGCAAAGATTAAAAAAGGGCAGGACCAAAAAATCCACAACAGATCTAAGGCTAGGACAGTAAAAGTAAAAGATCTAAGCATTTTCATCAAAATTCAACAAATCGCACCTCAAAAAAATGGCAGCAATAGCCATGTAATTAAAATCTGGGATAGAAAAGCAGAAAATGAACTAACCCACAATAGAAAATCTAACCAAAATTTTTTTTTTCTTTTTATATAATTAATTTTCACCAATAAACAAAGAAGAAAAACAAATAGTGAAGTCATAAAGATCTACATTGCAACTTTCAGCTTAAAAAATGAGATAACACAACAACCCTCATCATCCACAAACCACATTGGCAAAAACCCAATTCATCTTGTCATATTCCCATAAAAAATATTCAATTTTTATCTTAAACTAGGAAACTAAAAATAGTATGAAGCTAAGTCCACATCTCAAACTAGGACATAAAAATAGTATGAAGCTATAAGTGAACTTTAGAGTAAAGGCTCAACAACATCCGATAATCTAGAGCAAAAGAAGCTAAGGAAATTATACTAGGAAACTAATCATGACATACTAAAGAGAGAGGACTTACAGCTTCTTTCCTTCAAGCAAAGTATCATGCAAAAAATTGATACTCTAACTATTAGTGATTAGGCCTTTCTCAAGATTATCTATTGTAGATTTAGCCGTCACCCATTAGTAGTTCAGTACAACTCTTTGTTCAATCCTATGGCTAAAACACTTTACTCTCATATGTGATCACTCATACTTCAAGCATTATATTGGTTCAGATATCTCTATAATAAACAACTCTCAGGTCAATAATTGAAGTTGTATAAGATGCATAGAAATAACTATCACACATACAGAACAAAAACTGATATTTTCTAATAATTAGGGAAAACACGCTGCCATGATGCTCTCACTCTGACCAGCTATACTATAGTCTACAGTTATACTATAACTAGTAAGCAAATAAGCATCAAACAGTGGTATGTCATACTGTAGATTAATACTGAGGATGAAAATAACAAGAGAGAAATAAGACAAGAAAAGGAGCCAACAAGCTAACTACCAATTTCTCAAATATATGCTCCACAGATCACAACTGGCGACAAATCACTACCCTTCTTTTGAAGGGGGGCGTTTTAGAAAACACTAGTATATGCAAGGATCATAGCCCAAAAATATGCATGGAGTTGAACAAAAGAAAGCATACCTAAGTGTTGCAGAGGAAGACAAAAAACTGATTTTGGGTTCCCAGGCCACTAAAAGCAGCATGCCAGCAGTGCCTATGAAATAACACACCACAATACAAATTAATCTAATGGCAAGAGTTAGCACAGTTCTAAAAGCATTAAGGTACTTGCTTATCGTTTATGCCCCAGTAAACTGGCATTTGCAAATCGACTGGATATCCACACATCAGCTTAATAGAAGAAAAAAAAATTCCAATAGGAGGTACTCTGTTCGGAAACCACTTTTTATGTGAGTTCCATCTTTTACTTTGCAAACTATAAACTATACAATGTGTTACTAAGGTACTTACTTATCGTTTATGCCCAGTAAACTGGTATTTGCAAATCGACTGGATATCCACACATCAACTTTATAGAAGAAAAAAAATTCCAATAGGAGGTACTCTATTGGAAGACCACTTTTTATGTGAGTTCCACCTTTCCTTTTGCAAACTATAAATTATACAATGTGTTACCCCCTTCCCCCCCCACCCTTCAAAAAAAAGGGAATGAACATTTTACTTTTTCCATCCACCACTGTTAAATAGGATAAGTATTTTATCCCATGTCTTAACCTTATTTTAGAAATCAAATTAATAGAACTTCGTGTTTTAGATTTCAGAAAGTTTTCTAGAGCGTTAAGGATAAGGTTCAGGTGACATCAAGTCATAATCAACAAAAATCATATCACCCAGAAGGTCAAACTGTTTCTATTTTGATGAGATAAACACTCAAATATGACAACTTCAGACATGAATTTAATGGTGAAAAGATCTTAAGCTTACTTCACTAACCGCTCATTATTTTCCTTTTCTTTGTTATGTCATGAAGGAGGGAGACGGAGTTAGGATCAACAACATTAATTAGAACAAGGCCATTCCATTATGCATAGGCCCTTCCGTAACAGACTTGATGATTCTCAGCATTCATGTTGTCATCACCCACACCACGCACAACAGGAATAGCGAGTATCAGTCTTGGTTTCATTCATAAAGGAGTACATTGTGATGTTAATATGAGTTAGCAACTAAGAGGGTTACAAGTAAAAGCAAAAATCAGGATAAAAACTACTGATGTCAGAATATGAACATATATATTAAACAACCCAGAAAGAGCAAAACATTAACTTGTATTTGTATATTCTATCAACATACATATTGTACATCAGGACAAAAAACTGGTAAATTTTCTATAAAAACTTAGCAAATTGATGAAAACCCAATCAATTATGAAGTGGGTTAGGCCCAGTTGGAGTAAAATTATGTGTGACTGCATGAAGTGTGTTTACCTCAGTTTCATTTACTTCCTTTCAGCTACCAAACTTTACATAGTTTTGAGTCTCAGACGATTGAAGCATAAATTTTCTTGCAGATCTTCTTTTGATCTGATAGGAAGCTCACTGATGCAAAAAGAGCTAAAACAAGATGGAGAAATTCTAAGAGAAATTTCAACGAACCCAGATAAATGGCAACAAACCCAGATAAATTTCAACGAAGAAAAATCGAAATAAAAAAACAGAGAGCATAAATTGTAAGAGAAAGAGATGGAAAAATTACCATCAATAAGAAAGAAGTAGTTGACATAGCCATAGCCAAAGAAATGACCAAGAAAATCGCAACAAACACGGACATCGTAATCCATTGATAGGTAGGTTGTACAAACCCTAAAACCAAACAAATTTAATGTTGAATTGAGCATAAAAAGGGTAAAATCAGATAAGTTCGAAAACCTAGATCTAAACACATACAATAAAGTAAAATAAGAAAAGATGAAGAGAGAAGAAGAAGAATTACCTTATCGTCAGTCATGGAAGCTGGGGGAAGAGGAGGAGAGAGAAAGAGGGAAAGACATTTCATCCATAGCACGCTTAAGCGAAAGCATCGCAAATTCGCAGCAGAAGACGAAGAGGTAGCAAGAATATCAGAGACTTCGCCTTTTTGGAGGAGAAAGAAAGTGAAAGATGGAGTAGCGAGAAAGAGACGCGGCGGGAGTGAGACAGGGAGTCTGAGGTTACAGGTAGCAAGGGTTACTGGGTTAGAGTAGAGAATCCAATGACAGCGAGGGAAAGAAATGTTATGCGCGGAAATAATTAAAAAAAAGGGCTGCGGTTTTTAAATTAACCGCAGCCCTTAATTTTAAGGGCTGCGTTTTTTATATAATCGCAGCCCTTGCATAGCAGCCCATGGCATTTTTTCTACTAGTGTATAGAGGTGGATATGTCAACCTAATAGAGGCCTTTTGGGTAGGACTTCGGTTCTGCACCAAAGCAAATCCTTGCTGGCTAGGGCCCAAAGAAGACTATATCTACTAGTGGGCCCCTGAGGTGTTACACCAGCAGGCGGCCAGAGAGTGTTACCTAACTACTTTGAAACCATCATCTTGGAAAGCAATGAAGCTGGACCAGACGAAGGTTGCTGGTGAAGGGAAAACGACAGAAATTGTGAACGACCATGTGTCCTCTCTGAGAATGACAACTGAAAGTCCTCAGATGTAGGTTGCTCCCTCAAGAAAAACGTCCGAAAACCTTCCCAGCAAGAAAAGAAAGTATGTGCCCGTCAAAGAAGAACCTCCCTTGTCTGGAGAAGTGATGGCCATCATGGGCATGTCAATTGAACGACCATAACCTGTGGAGGCCCCTGAAGACGTTTGTTTTGATGAAGCTTGTCCAGAAAGGACCTTGAAGATTGGATCTTCCCTCAAGTTGAGGGGCATTTTGATAAATTTGCTTAAGGAATTTCAAGATGTGTTTGCCTATAGTGTCGAGGAGATGCCTGGAATTGATCCAGAGATAGCCGTCCACAGGCTAGATGTTGATCCAAGCTTAAAGCCAATTCGGCAGAATAAGAGACAGTTGGGACCAGCCAGAAATCAGGCGGTCGACCAAGAAGTACAGAAGTTGTTGGAATCCTGATTCATAAGAGAAACTTACTATCCATAATGGATAGCTCATGTGGTCATGGTACCAAAGCCCAATGGCACATGGAGAATGTGTGTGGACTATACTGATCTCAACGAGGCCTGTCCCAAGGATAGTTTTCCTTTGCCTAAGCTAGATCGGCTGGTGGATTCCACGGCTGACCACGCTTTGATGAGTTTCATGGATGCTTATTCAGGATTTCATCAAATCCTCTTACGCAAAGAGAACCTCGAACTTTGGACGAAGATCACTCCCAGAAGGAGACCGGAAAAGTTTAGCCGCTTTCCTTATACGAAGGACCCTCATCCAGGAATTACGGTCGGACTTTGGACGAGCTTAGTCCATCAGTAGGATCTTCGTCCAAAATCAGCATCAAGCGTTATACGAGGATCCCTCACGGAAGGAGACTAGCCAGCTATAGCCGCTTTCCTTCTCCGAGGAATCTTCGCCCAAAGCTCATTGCAGGTATGACTGATGTCTAACGCTACATGTTTTCCTTCTATGAACGACCCTCGTCTGGACCAATAAAGACGTCTAACAACTCTAGGTCCACGTCCGAGAAAATTCCATCTGAAGGTTGCCAGTGAACTTTGACATGCTAATGTCGCCCGTCCAAGACCTTTTTAGAATCGCTATGGCCGCGTCTGCACAAAGATGTCAAGGGGTTAGCAAGATATGTGTATTAGACGGCGCATTTTACTTTAGGGTTTTTGAAGTTATACCTTTGTCCTCGGCCAACCGCAAGCCTGCGACAACCAAGAAGTTATTATTGAAAAACATTTCCTGGAAAGGAATCCAGTTAGGTGGCCCTTCGAAGGTCGTACGATTTGGTCAGGAATAATCTTTTGTTTTGAAGTATTTCACTACCTCTTCGTCAAATCTATCGTCTAACTCCAAAAAAGACGTCCCCCGTCCAGTATTCATTGTTGCACGAGTATGGACGCGGTATCCCTCAGCAATATAATCATTAGCGGCTCGGATGAAGATGAAATCGGCCTTCCACTCGTGCATCTTCAAAGGCTTGTCCCAGGCCGTGAGATACCCATGACGGTTACAGACGCTAAATCAAGCTTCATCCACCGTCCTAGGAATCTTAGATACATAGTGAATCTATGTAAAGTCTGGAAGGGAAAAGGTCATGCCGCACAGCTCGTAGACGGCTATAAAAGTCAGAATGTTGTGCCAGGCATTCGGTGCCAGTTGATTATGGCCGATGTTGTAATGCCTTAGCACTGGTTCGATGAAATCATGAAGGAGCGCTTAAAATTGTTGCCTCCTCGTCTGGAATAACAAAAGAGTAGCCCGGCAAGGGCATGACAGAAGACAAGAAGCTGGGATCAGGGTCAATTTTCTATAACCACCTACGGTTGGCTAAAATAAAACCAGGGTTCGAAAGCGGACCTGGACGTCTCCTAATTTCAGACGAAGTCGTCTGATTCTTCCGCAGTGCTGGAATCACCCTCATTATTGCCTTCGTCGGCTTCTTCCATTTCCACCTCCCTACCATAGGACTGGCTTCTAAAGTTTCTTCCCTGCTGTGGCTAGGGAAAGAAGGCCCGGCCAAGGGCTGAGCGCTTTGGGTTTCCCTCGTCTCCTCTGGAACTCGTCCAGTAGATTCTTCCATTTTAGAGCTATAAGAGGGAAGAATTATTCTTCGTCTTAGACATGCCGTTTGCTTGAATATTATATTTTTATATCTTCTTTTCTCCTCGCTTCTTTGTTGAAATGCGTGGAAAATAGTGCTCTTAGGAGCTATTTTATACTAACATTTTCCATCTACTTGTGGTTTTGTGTCTTATGATAGTTTTCAGGTTTTAGGGAATTATTTCCCTATTTTCAGCTATTCTTGATGCGACAATGGATTGGAGAGAGTTAGTTAGCATGTGTATGAGTTCCCGAGGCCCGAGGCTAATTCCCAAAGCCCTCGGTTGTGAAGAGTTTTGCAGTCTTGGCGTCAAAGACCAAGAAAGCCCCTTTTGAAGGCCCGCCCGATTGGGCGACCCTTTTTCCCTAAATGTCAATCCTCTCGGGCACGATCGGGCATATGTCGCCCGCTCGCAATTCGCTGATAGCGCCAGATCGGGCGTACCCGCCAGGTCTGATCGGGCGCCTTGCTCGCCCACGCCTGCTAAAGAACCACACGGTGGAAGGTCGCCCGATCGGGCGGTTGGCCCGGAAGCTGAAAATCCAAACCTTTTTATTTCCTTTATTTTTCTTTTTTTAGGATTAGTATAAATAGCCTTGTAAAATATTTGGCAAGGACCTTATTTATGATTTTGATTTTATGTTCCTTAGTTCTCTAAAACTCTAGTTTCTCTCTAGCCCTAATTACTGCACATTGGAGATTAATTCAAGTTCTTCAATTTTCCTTTCAATTGGTAATTGTCTCTTTCATTGTGCTTATTTACTTTCAAGTATTTGTCTCTTATTATTTTTAATTGCTTCAAATATGAGTATTTCAATGGTTATTGTTTGTGTTTTCTTGGCCATGAGTGAGTAGATTCATCTCTAGGGTTTAGTGAGGGAAGCCATGTTTATACCATGATTTATTGTTCTTGATTTCTTTGATAATTAGGTTGTGGTTAGAGCAATTCTAGTGTGATTCTTTTTTTTTTTATCTGCGATTTATGTTATTGTATAATTTCATGAATCGTTTCTCGCTAATAATTGTTTGTATTGATCAACATCCTACTAGTGAGTCTGATTATGTGATGTGACCGTACAACATATGTTGCCCTATGAGTGTTAAGACCCAACCATAGGATTAACGCCTACTCTAATTGCTCGATCCTATACCTAAGTATTATTAGTTTTCTGAACCCTCCTGATTGGTATAAGCATGGTGGACCGATCGAATGCCCTAGATTTTTAATTATTTGATAAATTTCCTTCTCTTGTGATTTAGTTTATTTCACCTTAGTTATTAGTCAATCAACAACTAGTCTGTCTAAATAGTTAAGTAATTGAACATTAATCTGTAGAATTCCTCTCCTTGTGGATCGACCCGTATTTGCTAAGTATCTGCTAACAACAGACACTGTGCACTTGCGGTACTATTTTAAAACCCATCAAGTTTTTGGCGTCGTTGCTGGAGAGACGGTTAGTTCAATAGCTTTTTGATTAATTATCTAAACTATTCCTACTGTCTCATTGGAACTTCAAGTTCAATTTGAGGCAATCTCTCTGCATATTTTTCTTTGTTTCTTTTATGCCCAGGTCTAAAAGAACATGTACTTCAGTTCCAACAGACCCTAATCTTGAGAAAACCATCAGGCAACTCAAAAAGCAACAAAAGAAGAAGAAGCAGTCTGCTAATCAGGGAAAATCCACGGAAGAACCAACATGATCAATCATGCCTCCTACGTCATTGAAGTCTTATGGGGTACCTTCCCCTGGCAATGTTCCCACAAGCCCTACTATGCCTGACATACAAGCGGGCAACTTTGAAATCAAGCCTGCCCTCATTCATATGATCCAAGAACCAGTTTGGAGGGCATCCATCTGAAGACCCTGTAAATCATTAACAACGGTTTCAATAACTCTGTCGTACCGTTAAGCATCAAGGGGTCAATCATGATCAGTTGAAGGTCATGGTATTTGAGTTCTCTTTGAAAGACAAAGCTCAAAAATGGCTCAATGATGTCACATAAACTGAATGGAGTGCTATTTCTGAAGCATTCCTGAAAGAATACTACCCTCCTACTAAGACTGCAGAAATCCGACACAAGCTTGCTACCTTCCAACAAGAACCTGATGAGACTTTGAAAGAAGTATGTAATAGGTTCAAGGACCTGCAGAGAGAATGCCCACACCACAATCTTGACAAGTGGTTCATCACCCAAGCATTCTACAATGGTCTACAACCCCAAATCAAGAGTACAATAGATTCATCTGCATGGGGTGTTTTCCTAGACAAGGATGTGGATGAAGGGTACGGTTTTTTGGCCAACTTACCAACAAATGATCATAGTTCTTGCAGGACTATTACAAAGAAAAAGTTGGATGCTGATGCATATGCCCTGTTGTCTGCACAAGTCGCCCAGTTGAGCATGAAGATGGAGTCACTTAAACTGTCACAGTCTAATACTCCTCCTCTGAGTATTAATGTGATGTCTTGCATGGCTCCTACTACCTCTTCTTACTGTGAGGTGTGTGTTGTTCAAGGCCACTTTGGTTATGATTGTTCCTACAATCAACCCGACCCGAATAAGATAGAGCATGCAAATGCTTTTCAGCAGAGACCTCCACACAACCCATACTCCAACACATTTAACCCAGGTTAGAGGGATCATCTATCCTAATTCTTCCTACAAAAACAATAATGTTCAGAATCCTCAACCTATGCCACAAACATTCTACCAACCACCTCATCAAAACACACCACAACATGCTGCTAGACAACAATATTACCAAGGGGCTCCTCATAATCCCCCTCCTGGTTTTAATAGGCCTTCACACCAAGGCTATCAGCAGTAAGCTTCTCAGAATGCCGGTTCTCAAGAGCCTACTATGTCTGATCTGGTTAAGATGATGGTTTCTATGAAGAGAGCATCAAAGAGTTGAAAAACACTACAAAACATTTGGAGACTCAACTCGCTCAGGTGGCCGGAAACAATGTGCAGAGGCAACCAGGTCATCTACTGTGTAATGCTGTCACTCTTCGAAGCAGTACACTGTATGATGCCCCACTTATGCCTACTGATGATTCACCACCTCTAGTTCAGCATGATGTAGTGGATGAAAATGAAGGTGAGGATAGCTCAAAAACTTACATTGAGCAAGGGAAGGTAGATGAAGCAAGGTAGCAAAAGGAGAAGGTTACTGATTCTCCTACACCACCACTACCTTTTCCCCACAGGATGCAAAAATCAAACGTCGATCAACAAGTTGGTAAGTTCTTGGCCATGGTCAAGAACCTTGAGGTAACAGTTCCTTTTACTGATTTAATTTCTCAAGTACTTGTGTATGCTAAGTTTTTCAAAGATATGATCACTAAGAAGAAGGATTTTGGTGGTCTAGATAGAGTTGCTCTAACTGAAGAGTGTAGTGCTATTTTACAGAATAAAATCTCACCAAAACTCAAGGATCCTGATAGTTTTTCCATCCCTTGTCATGTAGGTGCTTTATTTATTGATAAGGCTTTATGTGATCTAGGAGCTAGTGTATCTGTTGTAGGATTGATGTTATAGAGGAAGTTGCTAGATATGATGCTCCTCGCGCCTTGTTAGATGATCCGTTGGCGGCTATTCTTACTTTTGGAGCCTCAAAAGGTGAAGGTGATGATGAGGTAACTACTTTGGATGGCTTTGACACTGATGAGGCCGAAGGTTTTGAGGTAATGCAAACTACATGTTCCACTTCTGAGCCACAAGTAAAGAAGGTAGAATTAAAGCCATTACCCTCTCACCTTAGATATGCATTTCTTGATGATCAAGAGAATTGTCTTGTGATCGTGAGTGTTAAACTCGATGATAGCCAGCTTTTAAAGCTTCTCACTGTGCTTCGCATGCATAAGAAAGCTATTGGGTATAACATTGACGATCTCAAGGGCATTAGCCCTGACTTTTGTATGCATAGAATAAATCTAGAAGAGAACCACCGTCCATGTATACAACCACATCGTCGTTTGAATCCTACTATGCAGGAGGTGGTGAAAAATGAGGTAATGAAACTACTTGACGCGGGCATCATCTACCCCATTCCTGATTCTAAGTGAATGAGCCCGGTACAAGTCGCTCCTAAGAAAGGGGGGACAACAGTTGTTAAGAATGATAAGGATGAGCTTATTCCTACTCGTGTTGTCACGGGGTGGCATATGTGTATAGATTATCGTAGGTTGAATACGGCCACCCTAAAGGATCACTTCCCCCTCCCTTTTATTGATTAGATGCTTGAGAGATTAGCAAATCATAACTTTTTCTGTTAATTGGATGGATATTCTGGTTTCTTTCAGATTCCTATTCACCCTGAAGACCAGGAGAAGACGACGTTCACATGTCCTTATAGCACTTTTGCTTACCGCCGAATGCCTTTCGGTTTGTGTAACGCACCTGCCACATTTCAAAGATGTATAATGGCCATATTTTCAGATTTCATTGAGAATATCATGGAGGTATTCATGGATGACTTCAGTGTGTATGGTTCTGACTTTGACATGTGTTTGCATAATCTTTCTAAGGTCCTTAAGCGTTGTTGTGATGTTAATCTGGTCTTGAAATGGGAAAAGTGCCACTTCATGGTCAATGAAGGAGTGGTACTTGGTCATCTTATTTCTGAACGTGGCATCCAAGTTGACCGAGCAAAATTTGAGGTGATTGAGAAACTTCCTCCTCCCGTGAATGTCTAAGGAGTGAGGAGTTTTCTTGGTCACGCGGGTTTCTATCATCGTTTTATAAAAGATTTTTCTAAAGTCGCGAAACCCCTAAGTCAATTATTACTCAAGGATGCCACTTTTGATTTCATTGATGCTTGCTTGGAGTCCTTTGATAGGATTAAGAAAGCATTGATAACTGCTTCAATCATACAACCTTCGTACTGGGATTTACCGTTCGAGATTATGTGTGATGCTAGTGATTATGCTGTGGGAGCAGTGCTTGGTCAAAGAAAGAATAAGGTGTTGCATGCCATCTACTATGCAAGTAAAACCTTGGATGGAGCTCAAATGAATTATGCAACTATTGAGAACGAGCTCCTTGCGATTGTATATGCCCTTGGTAAGTTTCGAACCTATCTCATTAGTTCGAAAGTCATTATTCACACTAACCATGCCGCCCTCAAGTATTTGTTGGCCAAGAAGGAGGCGAAGCCGAGGTTCATTCGATGGATTCTTCTTCTTCAAGAGTTTAAACTGGAGATACGGGATAAGAAGGGTGTTGAGGACGTTGTTGCAGATCATCTCTCTCGTTTGAGGTTTGAGTCGAGCTCAGATGGCCCTATAGATGATTCTTTTCCTGATGATCATCTGCTTGCTGTTTCTGCCCAATCCCCTTGGTATGCTGATTTTGCTATTTACTGTGTTGGCGGATCTCATCCCCCTGATCTTACATACCAGCAGAGCAAAAAGTTCTATCATGATGCTAAAAGGTATTTCTGGGAGGATCCCTTATTATATAAAAAATGTGCTGACGGGATGTTTCGTAGATGTGTTGCAGATTGGGAGATTGAGGGAGTGCTACAACATTGTCATAGCATGCCCTCTAGTGGTCATCTAGGCTCCCAAGCCACAGCTCATAGAGTCATCCAGAGTGGATTTTACAGGCCTATAATTTTCAAGGATGCTAGTGCTTTTTGTGTGTCTTGTGATGCTTGCCAGAGGACCGGTAATATTTCCAAGAGGCAAGAAATGCCACAGACAGGTATTTTAGAGGTTGAACCTTTTGATATCTGGGGCATCGATTTCATGGGTCCATTCCCTACTTCTTGTGGAAACAGGTACATTTTGGTAGGTGTTGATTATGTGACAAAATGGGTTGAAGCCATAGCATCACCAACCAATGACTCTCAAGTGGTGATGAAGATGTTCAAGAAAATAATTTTCCCCCATTTTGGTGTGCCTAGAGTTGTCATTGGTGATGGAGGCTCCCACTTCTATAAGAGTACTTTTAAGGCTTTGTTGAAAAAACATGGGGTCACTCACAAGGTTGGCTTGGCTTGGCTTACCACCCACAGAACAGTGGCCAAGTAGAGGTGTCCAACCGACAAATTAAGAGGATTCTAGAGAAAGTAGCCACCAAAGCAAGGAAAGATTGGTCCTTGAAGCTTGATGATACTCTTTGGGCTCTACGCACTGCATTTAAGACTCCTTTTGGAACAATTCCATATCGCATGGTGTACTGCACAGCTTGCCATCTACCAGTTGAAATGGAGTATCTATCTGCATGGGCTACTAAAGAAATTAACTTGGACCTCCAAGCTGCAGGTGAGGCACGACTTCTTCAATTGAATGAATTGGATGAGCTTAGATTGGAAGTTATGAGAATCACAAGCTCTATAAGGAGCAAACAAAGAAGTTTCATGACAAGATGATAGAAAAGAGGGAATTTCATGTGGGTGACAAGGTATTACTATTCAATCCGAGCTTGAAAATTTTTCCTGGAAAACTCAAGTCTCGATGGTCGGGACCATTCGTGGTGACTGATGTTAAGCCACATGGAGCAGTTGAATGGAGGTGAGAAATTCTAGGTGAACGGACAACGCTTGAAGTTTTACCATGAGGGTGCTTTTATAGGCCTTGTAGAGGTGATTCGCTTTGAATCTACTCTTTCTGAGACATAAATGATGAGGGTACATGGTCGTGCGGGACCTTCATAAACCAGCGCTTTGCGGGAGGCAACCCGTATCTTTTCTTCTTTTTACTTAGTTTTATTTCTTTTATTTTTTCTTTCTTTTCTTCTTAGTTTTGCTCTTTTTAGTGAGTGAGTGAGAGGGTACTAACTTTCATTTGAAGCTTATTTAAAGCAGGGTGGTTAGTTTCTATGAGCCATGAGTTGTCCGAGCGAAAATGAGACCAAAGCAAGCGTTGTAACGTACTTTTCGCATACCGCCCGATCCGGTCGGGCCACCGCCGCGCGGTCGGGCCCGTGACAAATTCTGGTTGAGAGAAGAGAAAGCTGAAAAGGCCTTCGCCCGATCAGGCCTGGCGACTTCGCCCGATCGGGCGTTTGTCCGTCAAATTTTTCTGAGAAAATGCAAAGAAAGTGCCTTCGTTCGATCGGGCCCGAAACGTTTTCAAAAAAGCATAAACAAGGTTTTTATTCGCCCGATTTGACCGGGAGCCTGGGCAATTTCCGCGAGATTAATTCGGGCTCCTTTCTTTTTCTCCCACATTCATCTTTCAATTCCCCCATTCTCACTCTCTCTCCTCTCAAAATCCTCTCAAAAACCTAACCTCCCACTTCATCTTCTTCCTCCATCCTCTCATCCTTCACCTCTAACCTCCATTAAAATACTTCCCACCTTCAAGAAATCACCTCCTTTCTTCACCCTTTTCTTTTACGCTCACTACTTTCACCACTTTTTTTCTCTACCCATGTCAACCTTCATCTCTCCACTTCCCTTCTTTTGTGAGTTTTACCAACAGTTTCAAAGGGCATCCATGGCAGAAGCAAGAAGATCATGTGGACCATCTTCAAGGGCTAGGGCACCACCACCACCCCCACCACCAGCAATTACACCGGAAGAAGATTTTCCCAAGGTGGTTTTCAAGTCTGAACAGCAGAAGGAAAATTTTCAACGACTGAAAGGTCGTGAGGTACTTCCTACCCACTTTTTAGATATTGAATTTTTGAATAGTTTGGGAATTACCAATGATTTTAAAAGTTTTATGAAGATAATTGGCATGGAAGCCCTCTATAATGTTCATGTAAATGCCTATAGGAGTCTAGTAATTGAATTCTATAGTAGCTTTGAAGTTACTAAGCCTAGGTCTGGTCCTATTTCTTATGTTTCTTATCGCTTGCTCAACCAGGACTTTTGTCTTTCCCTACCCCAATTTGCTAACATTTTAAGAATCGCCAATAGGGGGACATTGGTCATCCTGACGGGTATAATCATGGTTCATGTTATTTTAGCATTACGAGTAGTAATGTCCCCGTCAACCTGTAACATTGTAAGGCCACTTACATTCACCACCCTATCTTCAAAATTATGCAACGATTTATGTCCTGGACATTGTTTGGGCGGGTTGAGGGAAACAACTTGCGGGGGGACGAGCTTTATCTAATAGGTATCTACTTGTCTAGGGGGAAATAAAAAGCATTTCAATATAATATCCCCCATCAGGTTGCTCTACAGTTTGAGCGGATCGCCACCACCTTCCCTAAACTCCGCGTTGATGGCACTTTCTCCTCCCGCCCCATACTCAATGGTGGGCTTATCACCCTCTTTGCCCAACATATAGAGGGGTTTGATGAATCCGCTATGCCCCAGTCCCCGTCCCAACCCTTATAGATGCTACTTATCTTGACTCTCTTCATTGGTTAGAGCGAGCTGGACCAGGTCGTTATCAGTGGTTTATAGGCAGCCAGCGTTCCATCATTCTTCCTGATCCCCTGGCTCTCCTGCGGCCTGGACAGGCGCATTACCATCTCCCCATCCAGGGCCAGGATTTCCCTACCCCCACTCCTGATGTACCCCAGCGCACATACAGTAGGCTCCTGCACACTAATGATGACGCTGTTACTTCCTCTTCTGCTCCCCCTCCCCCATATGCTGGTCATTTTGATTTTCATGGCATGATGAGAACCCTACAGAGGTTGGATCTTGGCATGACTGCACTTAGCCAGCAGGTTACTACCTTGCAGACTAACCAGCACATGGCCCTGTACCCCCTGTACGATGCGTATTGTAGGACTCATCAGATTTTTGAGGAAGGCCCCCGTCCCTCATGGTATACATGGAACCCCAGCTACAGCGTTCCAGGGGCCAGTGGAGCACAGAACATGGAGGATGATACTCCTGATGCTTCCATGGGCAGTTGACGCCCCTATTCTTTATCCTTTCCCTTGCTGCAATGAGGTCATTGCCAAGTTTAGCTTGGGGGAGGATTTTTGTAAGTATTCATGTCTCTTTAATTGCTTTCTAGTGTAGCTAGTTTAGTTAAAAAAAAAATCGATTTTACTGGATTGGTTGCTTCCCTGTGCCCCATGATGTTATTTGAAAATATAATTTAGCTCTTTATTTGGATAGCTGGGCACTTGAGATTGTGATGCTGGAATGTGACCTTTAGCTGCTTTGACCTTGAGTGAGCTTTGATGATAACGCACTTTCTTTGACTGCATGCTTGAACTGGTTAGCTTGTGAGGATTCTTTCTTGCCCATGGATTTAATTCTATTCTATTCTTATGTTTTAGTTCCTCTCTAGTGTTCCGATCTTGACTTTGGCAAGGTACTTGTTGACATTTGGCATCATTTTTCATATGCTGTGATAGAGGCATTTCTTTGAATTGTTTCATAAACCTTGAATTTGATTTTCATGATTCTTTTTCCACTCTAGCCCCGCTGAGCCTAATGACTTTTCTGGTTACTAAATCACATTACAAGCCTTGAGCCCTTTGTTTGATTACTATCCCAAGCCTAGCTTGGGGGAGCATTAACTTAGGTTGGCATTGTGATGATAAGTTGATGTTGGTGGTTCGTTGGAAAAATATTAATTGCAAGTTCAAAGGTTTGAAGAGAGAGATAAAAAAGGAATTGTACTTGTTAGTTCAAAGGAAAGCATAAAAGTGTGAAAAGTTGGAAAAGTGCCTTTGTTCCTTATTCTTTCATTCACATTATTCTGAAAAAAAAAAAAAGAGAAAAAATACACACCATGAGAAAATGAGCTAAAAATAAAAGTTTGTTGTGTGTTTGGTGATCTTCCATAGTAGGTTGATGTTTTGGATGTCTGTTAGTGTTTTGGGAGTTGTTTTAGACCACATTTGGTCTTGATTATTAGTGTTAATTGCTCCTCTTTCTTGGCTTTACCATCACATTTCCTAAATGTTTTCCCTACCTTAACCCAAGCCCCATTACAACCCAGAAAAGATCTCTTGAGCATGTGTTCTTTGTTTGTTGAATTGAGACGGAGTCAAATTGCCAAAGCTAAAGATATGCGTTCGCTACTTGAGTCGACCTGAATAGGATGAGTGACATGATACCTTTCTAAACACATGAGAGTGTGAGTGGGAAGGGTTACTATGGTTGGGTCGGTGAGTGTTCGGGCACATTTCATGCTTGCCACAGAAATTGAGAGGAGTGGCACCTTGGTGAGCACCTTTTCGAGAACCTTTTCGAAAGGTCGCCCGATGGCATCGGGCGCTTGCCGCCCGATCAGGCGGTTGGCCCGCAAGCTGAAAATCCGAACCTTTTTAAATCCTTTATTTTTCTTTTTTTAGGATTAGTATAAATAGCCTTGTAAAATATTTGGCAAGGACCTTATTTATGATTTTGATTTTATGTTCCTTAGTTCTCTAAAACTCTAGTTTCTCTCTAGCCCTAATTATTGCACATTGGAGATTAATTCAAGTTCTTTAATTTTCCTTTCAATTGGTAATTGTCTGTTTCATAGTTCTTATTTACTTTCAAGTATTTGTCTCTTATTATTTTGAATTGCTTCAAGTATGAGTATTTCAATGGTTATTGTTTGTGTTTTCTTTGCCATGAGTGAGTAGATTCATCTCTAGGGCTTAGTGAGGGAAGCCATGTTTATACCATGATTTATTGTTCTTGATTTCTTTAATAATTAGGTTGTGGTTAGAGCAATTCTAGTGTGATTCAATTTTTTTATTTGCGATTTATGTTAGTGTACAATTTCATGAATCGTTTCTGGCTAACAATTGTTTGTATTGATAAAGATCCTACTTTTAGAAGCCTAGAACACACTAGTGAGTCTGATCATGTGATGTGACCGTACTGCATATGTTGCATTGAGAGTGTTAAGAACCCGACCATAGGATTAACGCCTACTCTAATTGCTCGACCCTATACCTAAGTATTATTAGTTTTCTGAACCCTCCTGATTGGTATAAGCATGATGGACCGATCGAATGCCCTAGATTTTTAACTATTTGATAAATTTCCTTCTCTTGTGATTTAGTTAATTTCACCTTAGTTATTAGTCAATCAACAACTTTTCAGTCTGGATAGTTAAGTAATTGAACATTAATATGTAGAATTCCTCTCCTTGTGGATCGACCGTATTTGCTAAGTATCTGCTAACAACAGACACCGTGCACTTGCGGTACTATTTTAAAACCCATCATTGACGCGCGCCAGAATATACATTACCGGCCAAAATAGGCCTTACCCTAGAATGTGCCGAAGAAGAAATGCTATCGTTCTAACGTCAAGGCAATCTCTTGAACGGCCGGGATTATTTGACGAAGAAGAGGAATTCATTTTATTGATTTTTTATGGAAAAAATAATAATAAAGGAGAGCAAAGAAGAAAGAAGGGAGACCTAGCGAGCGCTCGGACGTTCAGTGAACAAAGCGAACGCTGGACGAAGTCACACTCTCTCTAGAAAACCAGAAAAGATGCAGACTCTCTCTCTTAAGAAAAATTTTCTCAAGGTGTGAAATGATTGAAGTAAGGACAAAAGAACATATTTATAGGGCGGGTGAAAAACCTTCTGAACCGGTAAAAATGATCGACAACACAAGAAAATGGCGCGGCTTTGTCTTTTTGAAAAATAAATAACTTCCTCAGGTAAAAGGGTATAAACCATCTTAAGGCAAACAGTAAAATCCCCTTTTAGGGGTAAATGTTGTAGCCTAAATAATCGACGGCTCTCCAAGAGACACATGGATCCATCATGACCATCCACGTGTCCCATCAAAAGGAGTAAACAAATGGTTAAAACCCTAGGTTTTTATTGTGAAAGGAGTAAAAGCCCACCTTTTGGCCTGAAGGATATTCAGGGCCCAAATCCCAAACGGCTGCATATGATTGGTTAATGATCAACTCCCAATCATTGTCTGCCACGTGTCATGTTCTGATTGCCTAGACAATCACGTGCCCCTAATTTAGGGTGACCTCAAAAGGCAGCAATCAGATCCAAAACACTATAAATACTCCCCTTGAAATCAGGAGAAAGATAATTTATTTAACAGTGTGCCTTTACACCATCAAAATACTCTCTCACTTTCTCTCTGTATCTCTACTTTTACCTTTTTTTTACTTATGATACCTGACTTAAGCTACGGAGGGGGAACCACCACCCAAACCTCCAGTGCGGGTCCCTTTTTTCTGCAAGTTTGGCGCGAAGCTCATGTTCGGATTACCAGATTTGGACATCGTTGCACAAGTCTCCATTGAAGAACATCTTGAGGGATAATAGTTTACTTGTCCAGCCAAGGAGACTAAACAATCAGTGCATTCCTAGGAACTTTTGTACAGAATGAACAACCAATAACTTCGAAGAAGGAGTTCTTCCCTAAGTTTAGGAACATAGTAGTTTCTAGACTTTGTGAACAACATGTATATGAGAATTGTGGTTTCGCACTAAGGAATGTGTTAGGGAATTAAATCATAATTTTAGATTAAGTTTAATTTAATAAAGTTCGTATCTTTATGCTGAAAAGATTTTATCCTTATGGATAAAAAAAACAAATATTATCTTTATCTTTTAGTTAGATTTGTGTTAGTTATTTATTTTTAATGTTGAAAAATAATTTTTTACTCTTTAGCCGGTTTTTTTAACTCTATCTTTAGTTCGTTAAACTTGATTTTCATGTATTGGTTTAAAATAGAATATGAATTTATCCATTAGTTATTGTTCGTGAGACGTAGATGAGGATTATAATGGTTAATTATTTTGTGATATGTATTCGTAACTCTTTGAGTGGTACGTATCTATAGGTAGCCCATTTCAATCATCATTTAGTGTAACACTGACCGAGCATATTTGAGAGTATTTAACATTCTATTGAGTTAATGATATGAACAGTTCTCATAAGTATCACTGTTCCTAAGTTTGTTGTTAATTTCTCTTAGAGTTAATTTAAGCAATTTGTAATTGATTTAGAGTTGGGAGTTTGAGTGAAATCTTGTAATTGAGTAAGTTTTAAGTGAAGCTAGAGAAAGGACTTTGAGTGAAGACTAGCGAGAAGAAGTAACAGTTGAGGGACTGTTGTAGGGATTGTTGTTCCTAGTGGAATGAGAGAAAGAACAAATTCTCATTGTAATAGGCTATACTTAGGGGTTGACCTACTATTAGTCGATGAGTTGTGTTTAAAATCCCTTGGGGACGAGGTTTTTTCTTCCTATAAGGCCTAGGAAGGTTTTCCTCAAATTATATCTCATGTCTTTACTTTGTTCTCTTCGCCTTTGTTTAAATTCTGCAACAATTACTTATTGTTCCCCACCACAATTCACCCCCTTCTTGTATTTTCCTAATAGAATAACAAAGATTCGTCCTAATATATGAACTTTCATGGTTGTGGTATTTTTATAATTTAGTCTTGATATTTAATATATTAATCATCAAAACTGTATATATTAAGCATGAAAGTTATGGATTAGTAAGATTTATTTTAGCGTTGGACATCACTTGAGTCTCATTAGAGGCGATCCTACAAACCACCTTGGGGTAGGTGAAAGCAAATGTTAGTACCAATGTGTCCCAACGAAATAGCGTGTCTTGGAGTGGTTTTGCAGGATAATGGTGGTTGAGTGTTGATCAGTGTTGGCAACGTGTCATATTGTGCTTGGAGCAAGTCTTATAGAGGCTGTTGTTTGTTCACCCTTGAGTGGACCTGGCTCGATGCTTGGGATTCATTAATAAGTTGTGGCTAGAGAGTACTATCTTGCACCTATGAATCCAGTTCCACACATGAAATTGAGTGTTGCCCGACCTTTCTTCTCTACAAATTAAGAAAATTTTGGAAATTAGCAATTCATTGGCACCTTTCTATTGTAGTCAGCGAAGGGGTAATATTGTCGCTCATTTTATTACAGGATGGGACAATATAATTTTATTTCGCGATTTGTCTGGTTAGACAATTTTCCCCCTAAGTGTTAATTAGGCGGACAACCTTGACTCGGCTGAATATATTTCTTCTCGTTCCCTCCCCTCCCCCCCCGAAAAAAGAATGATTTTTTTTATTGAAATCAAGTCCTAATTACATTGGGTTTTTTAAACAACCCAAATTTAAAATCTTAAAAGCAACCACTCACAACAAATGGTCTAATCACAATAATCCTTAGTGCATTTTATTTATATATCAGTTAGTTTGAGTAACTACCAAAGTGAATCCCAATTCCCAAGGTTATAGGTTTATTTTCTTAATGTTTAGGGATTAATTTATGATAATTTATAGTTGGCCAATGTCAACCCTAATCCCAATTAATTTCTTTGTTTCTAATTACCTTATAAATTTAACTTATTTTCTTCAAATAACCCCCTAATAATAAACTATATTTTCTTAATAACTACTTTGTATGAAGATTGTCACCAATTGACATATTTCGTTAAAAATTTCATCAATTTGATATGAAATTTTCCCTTTTTCTTATGACAATTGTATACTGGTCGCAAAACATTATTAAAAGAGTTATTTAAGGTGGTCAGTCAATTTTTTTTTTATTAAAGTGCAAGAAGGAAAATTAAGGCACCCTTTACTCAAGGGAACAAACAAAAATACTTTGTATATATTTATATTATATTAGTTGTTGGCCAGTGCGCTATAGCGCACTGTCCCCCAAGGTAGTAAAAACTAACTAGCCAAATTAATGGTTAAGTTATTTTAGCAAAATTATATCAATCAAAATTGATTAATGTAATTTTAGTTTATATTTGTGATTGAAACATATTGCTTAAGAGTTGATGTTATTTGTATAACATATCTAAAATGCATCATTTTGTAACAATAGCTAATGCTTGTGGAAATAAACATCTTGTTATTTCAAGTTGCTCGTGGTGCATATTGTGATTTATTAAGCATATTGTTATGTTTTTTTAAAATGTTAGATGCCAAAGTTTAAGTTTGAATTTACTAATGAATTCATCTCGTATATACCTCATACATTCTCTTACTTTATGATCACTTTCCTTTTATGAAAATTCACTTTTAATCGCCTACATATCAATATTTAGTAATATTTACCTATTACATATCTACTTTATCATATGCTAGTGGGCCCCCACTTATCTCTTACATGTCACTACAATTTTGTTTTTTAGTCTATGCATGCAAGGGAGATTGTAACAACCCGATTCCCGAGCTGCTAGCTTAACTTGCTTAGCAATCACAAATCTCAATTAGCACCAAAATAATACTAATCACTTGTGAATTAGATAACACTCGCAGGGGAAACAACCTGAAATATACGATCCTGGACATGTGGGTTATAGGCCTACAAAACAATATCCTTTAAATAAGACTTCAATTACGTAGTCATTCAATCTCAAATTCCATGGCAAAAGAATAATCTATATTGTAAATAATTCTAAATAAACTCCTTTATACACAAACTTAAATCTCGGACTTTAACCCACAATACACAATTTGAATCATAACTTTGCTCTAAACTCGATTCTGGCTTCCAACACAATCCTGCAACAAAGTTTGACTCTGCCACCCACCAAGTGACAGGCCACGGAAATGACAACACTATCAGCAAAGCTGAGTAGACACTATATAATAGAAAATACAAGTTTAGGTGTATTTTGAAAACTAATTGATAACACATAGTCATAATAGCAAGTAGTCATAATCACATCCATTACTTAGAGATTTCATAAGATCATTCTTTTGATATGACCGCGAGTGTAGCAAACTATTGAGGGTCGTCACCCCACCTTTTACTGTTCTTCTTGCAATACTTAACCCGGACACGTCCTACTTCCGCCAGGATTTCCCCCTCCTGGTTGGGTAACAGTTAGGGAATACCCGCTCTAACCCGGGTGTATGCTCACGCCTCGCTTCCTTGATTAAAATCCAAGACATTTAGTGTTTCATTACCATACAATTCCATATACTTAACAAATTCCATTTAGAAGCATAAGCATGGCAATTTAGTGTTTAAGCCCAGCTTAGGATAAGTAAAACATCTCAAGTGAACCACAGCATGCCAAATCCATGTCATATACTCAAAGCACACATACTATTATGCATATCATAAGAGATTTCATTTCATAATCATGCTTCAAAATAGAAAGAAACAATCATCTAACCATAGGTAGGAAAATCTCTAGGTTACAATCCTAACTAAGTGTAATGCACTTAAACTCCTTATTCCAAGTGGTTTACCCTTCCTACAGCTTCCCCTGAGTATGTAAAGTGCTAGGGATTAGTTTACACAAGTTCTAGAACAGAAATAACTAAGCTAAGTACACGAGACATGCAAAGTTGTACTTACAACAGTTGCTTGATGTTTCTATGGAGTTTTCTAGAACTTTCCAAGGCATGATAACTCTACCAAAAGCTTGAAATACTATGGAATTATGTCTAGAAGAGTTGTATGTGAAGATAAGTAGGTGTTGAAGAAGAAGATTTAGGAGAAAAGGACGAAAAACCATGACACCCTTTTATAGGGCCTGTTTTGGCGGTACCCATGGGAGAGGGAAACCTCTTCTGGGTAAGGTCGGTTTCTTGGAGTTTATAGGTGATTATTGTTGGAGGTGTTAGATTAATGTGTTGGATTTCATGCATGAAAAGAGCTTTGGGAGATCGACACTTAAGTAGCTGCTTAGAAGCTTTCTTTTACGATAGGTACGAACTGATATTTTAGCTTACCAGATTTTACTATGTAAGGAATATACTATATTAAGCTACGTATATTTTGGGATCAAATGACCATTTTAACCTTAAGACATCCCAAACATAACATATATCAAGTTTGATTAGATTATGAGCTCGGATTCAACCCTAAAAGGCTCTTTCACTGGAGGTTCATTGTTACCCGATAAAACGGTCTCTATGCGATTTTCATAATCTTAAGGAATAAGGCTCTCCAAGGCTTTTTAGCTTATCTATTGGTTCTCACGGCTTTCTTAATCACTAAGAATGATAGTGCTTATTGTAGGCGTAGGATTTTTTATTCCTTTAATGCCTACACGCGGTGTGAGCGCGTTTATTTGATTACCCCATTGTTAAGCTTATCTATTGAAGTCGCCAACAATTCTTTAGAGGAAAAATCATAAACCTAATTGGATTGAAACGGAAGGGACATCTTAGGGACTTATCCAATGTAGATTTCCCCGTTATGACTCCATAGATGGTCAGGAACCAAAAAGTTAGTTCGGGGGTGAGGGTACAATATAGTCAAGAACTATATTGCCCATTACTGGCCTCTACTAAATAGCAATTCACAGCAGATTTTATGCAATAGAACCATCAAACAATATTTCAAAAGGCCCTAAAATAATTAATCTAGATGGGTTCAGGAAACACACAAATGACTAATTATTTAATGACCAAATATTAAGCAATCATTTTACAAGGTTCCTAATAGGTTGTCCAAATTATCTGAATTAATTAGAACAGTTCTTTAGGTCTTGTTTAGCATAATAATATATGGGTGATAAAGGCATGCAAGGCAATCATAATAACAGGAGCATTATATACAAAAATTATAAGAAAAGAGGTTAGAATTTACAAAAGGACCACGGTTATTAATTAAAAATCTACATCCTGACAAGAAAAGAGTTAGTAACTTCAATAAAATAAATATGATTATTCAAGAGCCCTCAGGATTATACCTATGCGGTTTAGATCGAAGAACGTAGTGACCTTCAGTCGAAGCAATCTTGGAACCAGGATTAAAGTAGAATCAGGAACCAGAATCAATGTAGAAGATCAAAAGCGTTTTGTATGTTTTGCATTCGAAGTGTATTTCAGAGTTTTTGAGAGTATTTGAGTGCGTAAAAATAATAATTCGAAATTGTCTTTGATTGGGGAAATCACCCCGTATTTATAGGCAAACAAGCGCGTGTGTCTGACGCACACCCTGCGCCTGGCGCAAGCCTATGCGTCAGGCGCGAGGACACGCGTCAGGCGCATGTTGGCCTCCTGACGTGGTCCGTCCAATTAAAACTTCGCACATGGAAACGCGCTTTTTAAAAGATAAATTTTTATGTTGCGTCTCACACAAGACTTGCGCTAGGCGCGTGACTCTGTCTGAGTCACAAGCCCAGATGTCAGGCGCTCATTGGAGTGCTTGACGCAATACAACCAATGTGATGGACGCACGTGGCGCACCGGCGCAAAATCCAAAATATTCGAGAATATTCCTTTTTTAATGTTACACGTGCTTTTAAGATGCCTTTTTTATCCCGAAAAATCCGGAGATCGAATTTTTCGGGTTGGAAATCTGTTTTATGGGTAAAAGATAATAATAAAAGCTTTTAGGAAAATATTTATCAAAACAATAAATATTAAAAAAATATTCATGAATAATAAATATTCAGTTGGGCTTTTAAAATGGACTTTAGAAAGCATTTCACGGGTTGAACTTACAATTAATCATCATGAATGATTAATTGGGCTTTTATAATATTATTATAAAACATACATTGTCTGGTTATTCGGACTGCTCCTCCATTGGGTCATGCCAACTAAAACCGCGGTATATTTCATCATTGGACCCTTAAATGGGGAGACACGATTATGTTCTACAGAAAGTCAAAGTATACGTGTCGGGACGGAGAATGACTATGGATGCTCTGCAATCCAAAATCACTCTTTTACGCCAGTACCTGCAAAACAAGTAAAAGTTTCAGGAACAGACATATACGAAACAAATTTGCAAAATAAATGTAAGTTTGCAAAAATGAAATGATATGGGTGAAAAGAAATCATGAGCTATTCTGGTCCAGCTCATGTCGGGATAGAGCTATTATGGTCCCGCTCCGGGGTGTTGATGACGTGTAGAGCTATTATGGTCCCGCTCCAGGCTGTTGATGATGTGCAGAGCTATTAATGGTCCGGCTCACGACGGGATAGAGCTATGAATGGTCTGGCTCATGACGGGATAGATAATTTGTGAAGCTATTAATGGTCCGACTCACGACGGGGTAGAGCTATTAATGGTCCGGCTCATGACGGGATAGATAATTTGTGAAGCTATTAATGGTCCAGCTCACGACGGGATAGAGCTATTAATGGTCCGGCTCATGACGGGATAGATAATTTGTGAAGCTATTAATGGTCCCGCTCCTGGTAATGTGTTGTGATGATGGTCCGTAGACCTAACGGTGT
The DNA here is from genome assembly GCA_947646795.1 of Beta lomatogona. Classification (NCBI taxonomy): domain Eukaryota; kingdom Viridiplantae; phylum Streptophyta; class Magnoliopsida; order Caryophyllales; family Amaranthaceae; genus Beta; species Beta lomatogona. The sequence continues at coordinate 2,480,231 of CANSNZ010000955.1, read as the reverse complement.
GTTTTTCGCTGTTAATACTCCTGAGTACTTGTTGTCTCTCGAGCAAGATTTGTGTATAGTGTAGCATGTTGGAGGAATGGCGAAATTGTATTTTTGTTGTGAATTTGAAAATCCGTTACTTTGTCGCACGCAATGTCGTTACGAATATGTGAATTCATTTGGATTTGAGCGTGTGGGCCCCACCTGGAGTAGCAGCCCCCAAGCGTGTTGTTTAGGATTTTGCGCCAGACGCTGATTCCTGCGCTTGGCGCAGTTATGCGCGTTAGACGCAGAATTCGATGCTGCGCCAGGTGCGCGTGTCGCGCTGGGCGCAGGTCATTAAATGACTAAAAAAAACCGGCGATGCTCTTCTTCCCCAATTCCCTTCTTCTTCGCCGTTTTTCTTTCATTTCTCTCTCTCCTCAACCCAACTCCATTTTCGAAAATTTTGAAGCTTGAAACTCCTTATTTCTTGAGCATTTCTTCAGATCTACTTGGAAGGAGTGATTATTTTTGCTTAATTATTACTTTTGCGGTATTTTTGGACATTTTTTGAATGATTATCGACGAACTTGGGGTGCGAAAATTTTCGAAGTATTTGACCTCTTTTCCGGGCCGTTTTCCGGTGATTTTCCCGGCGATGTTCGGGTGGTTTATTCTCAGATCAGGTGCATTTCTTGCATTTTGTTTGTTTCTTTTTTTTCTTATTTATTTTCCATTGCCGACGAGTTTGGGTTACGCTTGGCGATTTCCGACGAACTTCCGGCCAGTTTTGTTGTTCTTCGCGAGATTGATACTCGTTTCATGTGAGTTTGTTGTTCAATAATTCTGTAGATCATGGATCTAGAATTATATTGTTTAACGTAATTTCTAAATCTGAGACATAGAAATATGTTTAGGGAACTTTGCATGTGTGACTATTCTTGAATGATCGATGTTGGAATCGATATTAGCATAACTTCAAATTTGGAACTTAGGAACATGCTTAGGGAACTTTGACTTCATGATGATTATTGGATCATGAATCTCATAATCAAGATTAGCGTAGTTTGGAACCTAGAAATATGCTTAGGGAACTTTGAATGTGTGATGATTCTGCTAGTAGAAATCATGCTTTAGGCAATGCACGTTTGTTGATGTGTGACATGGATTCTGGGAATCTCATGTAGTAGTAACGCTTTGAAGTGTGTTGTTTTTTTTTTTTTTTTTACCGATTCATGAAATCTGGTAGTTCAGAGTCGGGAACTCTTTGATTCTTAGTTCCGTTTGTGATGTTCAATCTGGTTAGCATGTTGTCGGGAGAATCAGGCGGGGAGGACGATGGTATAGCAGCTTCCGGATCCAGGAGGGCGTGGAAGGTCGTGGGGTGGACTCCCGACCAGTTGTACTTTGATCCGGATCATCATATTTCACATCGCCCGCTCTCGGGCATCGTAAGTATTGTTCGTTATGCCGACTTCATTTCACACGATAGCCTAGGCATTTGATTGATTATTCTTCTTACATTTACTGGACGAGGGTAACACTCGTCATTTTGGGACCTTTGACTTTACCTGGCTCAGGAAAGTCCGAAAGGTCCGAGATCGAGCTGTCCTCATCGAGCAGAGTGGTTTGTCCTCTTTTCTCGATGTTTATGAGAGTATGGGAGAGGTTCATTCCTCTCAAATTGTCGTTCGAGGTTTGTTGGAGTGGTGGTGGGATACTACCAACTCCTTTCACATGCGTCGTGGGGAGTTGACCATCATTCCGCTGGATTTCTCCTTGATTTTCGCCTTGTCATTTACAGGCGTTCGGGTGCCGATAGGTGAATCGTTGCCGTTCAAGTCGGCGGTGGTCCGAGGTTTGATAGGCCTGGTTGCCGATATGCTTCCTCCGAATGCGTCTTATGCTCCCCGGTCTAAAGTGGCTAGAGGACTCACCCTTCAGGAGAATACTGAAGAGCAGAAGATACGCATTATGCTGTGGTTGGCTGTCTGTGGCCTGTTGCGCACTGATAGGAGATCTCGCGGCTCGACGCGATATCTGCAGCCCTTGAGGGAGTTGCCTCAGGTGTCGACCTATGACTGGGCTATTGCAGTCTCTTGTACTGCATGCGTACTGCTTGCAAGCAGTTGGGTGACGGTGGACCAGTCTCCCTTGTTGGTCCATGGAGACTTTTGGAGGTATGACTGTACACATCGTTTATTTTTCTGTTTGGTTACCTTGATCAGTATTAAGGTAATCTTATTGTTACAGATTTGGTTTTATGAGTATTTTCCGGGATTGGCCCTGGAAAGGGTTCGTGACCCTACATTTCCTGTCGGCTTGTCCTGGGCGGAGCGCGGGATAACTCGGTACGGTGCTGTAGAGAGTGTCGGGAAGGCTATCCGGCTGGTCAAGTACGACAAGGTAATCTTAGTGAAACATTCTTGTCCCTTGGGTGTATGTCAGCATGACGGGACGAGGCTATCACTGGTGCCTCATGACCCCCCCGTCACTATGATGGATAGGGTTGCTCTCGTTCAGGCTCTCGAGGGAGGGGCGACGCTTTATCACGACTTTGTTTTTCGTGATCGCGATTATTAAGTGTCCTTTTGCCTCGCTTGGCTCCTCCTGTCAAGTTCAACGAGGTATCTACACTGAGTTTGTTTGTTTTCTGTTTACTTTGACATGATCAAAGTATTGAATGTTATTGTTTTCTTGCTTTTACCAGGAGGCTGCAAAGGCTCGTATCTCTTTCGTTCCGGATATGAGAATCCGATATAATGGAGATTCCGGGCCTGTTGAGGAGACGATCGATGTTGCCCCAGAGGCAGAGCAGCACGCTGTTCGTGCTATGCCGGCCCATGTGAGCTCGGTAAGTGTTGAAAGTCAGGAACTTTCATTATTCATCTTGCTTTGTAGTGACTCATGTACTTTTTATTTCCAGGTTCCTCGGGAGACTGTCGTTCAGATTCTCCGATTGGTCGACTCGCTGAAGCATGGGATGGCCAAGCTAAAGAGGAGCATGTCCTGCCACTGCAGCGACATGTATAGCCTGGTAAACTGACCCATTGCGCTTTGGTTTTATTTGTTTATGTTGTATTCCTTTTGCTAATGCTTCGTGACCTTTTGTGCAGCATGGCCCTCAAGAGTGGGCCTCGTCCCGAGGCGAGGATATCGACCCAGTCTAGGCTTTCGCTTCATACTCCTCGAGAGTCGACGTCTGAGAGGCCTCTAACAGGTCCGTTTACTGGGCAGTTTGGCATTGGCAGCATGGGTTTTATGGGGGCCCCAGGCCTTGGGCCTTCTCCGATATGGATGGAGCAGATGCGGATGCATCAGATGCAGATGATGCAGATGCAACAGCAGATGTTGGGGATGCAGCAGTTGTATCCGACGCAGCCGACTCAGCCAGTGACTCCCTTGATGCAACCTGGAATTGGCTATCACGTGGGTGAATAGAGAGGGGTCCGGATTGAAGTACCGGAGGACTCCTCTTCGAGGGAGTAGGATCCTTATTCCCCTTAGATGTCTGCATTATTTTATTCTTGTTTACCAGTGGCCTACACTTTTGTTACAATGTAATTTTTCTTTTCATGTTGATATGTATTGCGTGTTTTGTTCAAACATTATGACCATTGGTGTTGTTTCTTTTCCATGCTTATTAGTGAGACTTTGTTAGCAGTGACTCGTATTCTAAAATGCCATGTATAAGTGCAATGCGACTGACTCAGTTTAAAGCAAGTTTGAATGGAGAGTAGCCGACCTTCTCCCAACAGCAAAAAAGAAATTGAAAATAGGAGAGCGAAAAGGGTTTGGGCGGGTTGGTTTACAAAAATGGGCTGAAAATGTGGACATTAAGTAAGAAAATAGTTTTTTTATCCGAAGTGGAAGGGGAGTGGCCCGAAATCTTGTGAGAGATCATAATCCGAAGCGGAAATATGAAACGAAATTGTGCGCTGAGCGTGTGTTTGTGGCGCCTGGCGCCTGGTCTTGCGTTGGCACGGGTTTACGGCGTCTGGCGCGCCCGGGTGCACTAGGCGTAGCTTTAGCGTATAATGCGTTTTTCTTCTGGAACGGTAAGTCCGAATCGGTTTAGAGTTGGGCAGCGAAGTCGTTATAAATAGGCGAATATGTAGGTTTTTTTAGTATCACGAGTTCAATATTTTTCTTTGCACTTTTCTCTGTAATACTTTGCTGCGACTTTTGACTGTTTGCCATGGCTTTTGATCTGACTCTAAGTGGGTGGTTGTCATCATTGACCATTGCTGAAAAACACGAGCTCGGCAGACGGCATATGGATGTATTGGCGTCCTTGAGGTTTGTTCAGTTAGACTATAATTTCCTTTATGCAGCTGTCAATTTTTGGGATGTCACCAATCATTGTTTTTGTTTTGGGAATCACGAATTAACGATTTTGCCTGAGGAATTTGGTGCTATAATTGGATGGCCCTGTAGTCAATTACCCTGTGTCCCTAGTTTGGAGGAATATTTTTTTAAAGACTTCAAGAGGTTCATGGACTTAAAGGAATAAAATATGTCTGAAATCGTGTATGGTCGGAGGGTTAATTTGACTAGGCTAGCTGCATTGTATAGTCTTCCTACTGAAAAGGCTAGGCAGACATATCGTATGCGGGCGTTGGTATTTTGCCTGCTTAGTCGTTTTCTATTTGTGAACGGGGACAATGGTGCTGGTTTTGCTTCCTTGATTACTATAGCGGAGCAACTGGAGGTAGTAAGGACACCGCTGCCACTCTGCGTAGGGGAGATGATCTCCAGTCTGGATGCTGTGAAGAAGGACCCAAAAAGGTAGATTTCTGGGAGCCCCCTACTGTTACAGGTAAAAAATATATTGATTTAGTCATGAACCAAAGAAATAATAATATTTTTTTTTATTGATCATATTATGACTCTATGCGAAGTAATAATACGTAATAAATTTTTCAGACTATGACGGCTGTATTGGATAATGGAATTATGATATTACATCCCAAAAAAAAAAAAACGAATAGAATATGAAAAAGTAATGTGCGTTGGGCGCAGACATTTGCGTCTGGCGTCTGGCGCCTTGCGGCGCGTCTTTGTGCGTCAGGCGCTGTTTTTGCGGACACTCGTATTACTACTCTATAGGAAGTACTATGAGGTTATTTTTTTTTTTATTATCACTCGTCATGAAGCGATAAAGGTCGCTCGTATTATTACTCTTCGAGAAGCAATAGTGAAATAGTGTATTTGTATTATTACTCGTCAGGAAGCAATAATAATATATATTTTATTTGTTACTGCAGATCTGGCTGATGGAACATTTGAGGTTGATTGATCCTCCTGAAATATGGAGAGATATAATAAGAAGGGTTTCATTGGCAGGAAGAAAATCTTCACGAAGAAATCATTTGAAGACTGGACCCTTTTCTTTGGGGATGATGAGCTTAGTGTTAGATGGGTAGTGCCATGGTGGAGGATTGGGTCCATGGTAGGGATTCGTGATGATTCACCCTATGTGAGGTTGTGCAGTCTGTATACCATGACCTTTTATTTTCCGTCGAGGGTGTTGAGACAATATGGATACCGCCAATTGATCCCTGCTGACGATAATATTGCTTCAAAAATATATGGTCTGACCTGGAGTGGAATTAAGAGGTAGGAGAAATATTGGGGAGAGCGCCCACTTTGGTATACTCAGGAAAAGAATAAAGTCTGAGAAGGTGTCTAAGAGCTATATTGTATGGATGCTGACTAGGGACCTTGTTGTGAGGAAAGAGATGAGGGTGATGGAGTCCGCCGAGGTGACAAAGAAGCGGAAGTTTATTCCCCGAACTGTGGGGAAAACTTGTGAGATTTTGGATAACAGGGGCTAGAGGCCAGTTGGACACTCATCTGTAGGGATGAGCAGCCAAAAGCCTGTTATTAAAACTTCCTCTGTGAAGGAACGTTTAGGTCCAAAGGTAGCACCAGCGCGGGAATGACTTGGGCCGCGGATGCCTCCTACAAAGAGAAGACTACGCTTAGGGGGCGTAGTAATCAGAGAACGGGCCGACACAGGAAAGGTGACTCAACAGACAGACACTTTTACCGGCAAAGGGAAGGAACCTATGGTGTACTGGGAAAAAAGGAAGGCTCCTAGACCAAAACTACTGATGGAAAAGGGAGAAACTTCTACTATGGGGGAAAAGGCTGAGAAGGGGAAAGAAAAGAAGGATTGATTGCAACAATGTCTGCAGCGTTTATGTTTTTATGGTGATTTATTGCTTTCAATAAGGCTTTCATGCCAGATAGTTATTTTATAGTGTAGTGATAACTTATGTCTGATGTTTTATTTTCATTTAGCAATTTGAATAAAAACAAAGTTCATTTTTATGTAGACCGAAGTGTGAGCCTAAATATGTCGCACAATATCGTTGTATTTGAGCATCTTAACGAATGCCGGAAAAATGTTCGAAGGGTTAGTGCGCTCGACGCGAGAATGTGCGTTTGGCGCACTGCACAGCGCTAGGCGCAGCATTGTTGCGTCTGGCGCAATTAACCATACTATTATTTTTTGACTTTTGTAAACTCGTATGAACCGCAGAAGGTTTTGGTTAATGAGGGGGGCCGAACCTTGTACAAGGTTGCCTACGTATCCAAATAGGAATCAGGCCGCACGTAGTTCATGCTAAAAAAAACAATAGATAACTAATACCAATCAAAGAATTGGTTGTGTTTTACACATAAAATTTCTTGAGTTGATCAAGATTGGTTAGATTATGAAATTCAGTGTCGTCCATGTCAATGAGTTGAGTTGCTCCTCCAGATAGGATAGTCTTGACAATGTATGGGCCGGCCCAAGTAGGTCTGAATTTACTTCGAGGATCTAACACATTTTTCCTTAATGCGTTGAGCACTAAGTCACCCTCTTTAATATTTCGGGGTTTGACCTTCTTATTGAAAGATCTTGCAATACGATTTTGATAAACTTGCACATGATGCAAGGCAGCTAATCTTCGTTCATCGAGTAAAATGAGCTCTTCGAATCTAGCTTTGACCCAGTCAGCTTCAAGAATTTGACTTTCTAGGACACTGCGTAGGGATGGTATTTCTAGTTCAATAGGTTCAACAGCTTCTATGCCATAGACAAGAGAATAAGGTGTAGCTCCGGTAGATGTTCGGATAGAGGTGTGGTATCCCTATAAGGCGAAGTGTAGCTTATCGGGCCAATCTTTATAATTTTGCGGTCATTTTCTGGATAATAACCTTGATATTTTTGTTAGCAGCCTCCACAGCACCATTGGCCTGGGGTCTGTATGGGGCAGAGCGATGGAGTTTGATGTTATATTTCTCAAGGATTTGTTTGCATTCAGCTTGGAAATAGGTACCTTGGTCACTGATGATCTCGTGGAGTACTCCGTAGCGACAAATTATGGTCTTTTCTTAGAAGGCAGCGACATGTTTGGCTGTCAACTTAGCATAGTATGCTACTTTTACCCATTTAGTGAAGTAATCTATGGACACAAGGATGAATTCATGCCCCCCAGTACCAGGTGGTGTTATTTTACCAATAATGTCAATACCTCAGGTTGAAAATGGCCATGGTGAAGTGAAGGTATATAACAAGGAAGGTGGGACACTTTGCAGGTTGGCGCATAATTGGCATTTTTGACAGGTTTTGGCATAAAGGTAACAATCTTTCTCCATTGTGGTCCAGTAATAGCCTAAGCGAATGATCTTTTGAGCTAACATGCGGTTGTTCATATGTATGCCAAAAATTCCGCTATGGACATGATCCATGACTGTTGTGGTATCAGGTTTATCAATACAGAGCAGGTGCACGCCTTGTGGTGTTCTTTTGTACAATGTCCCGTTATACTCGACATATTGGGAGGCCAAGAGCCTTAAGGCACGCTGGGCTCTTGTGGAAGCTCCAGGTGGGTATTCTGTTTTTGTTAAATAGTTGAGAATATCAATAAACCATGGTTCAAAAGGGATAGGATCTGGCTCAGTGTCTAAGGCATGAACGTAAGCAGGCTCTTGCCGTCTCTCAAGGATAAGGGGCATTTCCGGCATGGTACGAGGGATCCTAATCATAGAGGCTAAGCGAGCCAAAGCGTCAGCAAATTGGTTTTCTTCTCGTGGAAGGTATGTGTATTGTATTTCAGGGATTTGTTCAGCAATGGTTTCCAGATGAGTTTGGTATTGCAAGAGGCTTTCATTTCGAACCTTCCATTTTTTAGAGATATAATTGATGATCAAAGATGAATCACAATATACTCTTAATTTCTTGATGTCGAGGGACACTGCAGCCTGGAGCCCTATGATACACGCTTCGTACTCGGATGCATTATTAGTAACATCGAAGTCGAGTTTAACAGAAAGAGGAGTGTGTTCGCCATCCGGTGATACCAGGAGTACCCCGACGCCACATCCCTTTTGGTTGGATACACCATCGAAGTATAGTGCCCAACTTTCGTCTTCCGTCATGAGAAGGTCTTCATTAGGAAATTCATATTCTTCGCGAGATTCATCTACGAAGAAATCCGCTAAGAAGTCAGAAACAGCATTGCCTTTGATGGATTTATGAGGGATAAATTTTTAGTCAAACTCGGCCAACGTTACTACCCAGCGGGAGAGTCTTCCATTAAGGGCTGGCTTTTTGAACAAGAACTTAAGAGGGTCTAGTCGTGACACTATATGGATGGTGTGAGTAAGCATATAATGTCGAAGCTTCTTAGTGGCCCAGACTAGTGCAAGACAGAGCTTTTCTAAGGGGGTGTAACGGGATTCGTAGTCTAAGAGCTTCTTACTAAGGTAGTAAATGGCGCACTCTTTCCCATCAACCTCTTGTGCCAACATGGCCCCAGCCGCGGTCTTAGTCACAGTCAAGTAAAGCCTTAAAGGTATGTCAGGTAAGGCAGGTGCTAAGATAGGTGGGTTGGATATATATTCTTTGATTTTGTCAAAGGCTTTTTGGCAATCCTCATCCCATTCGGCAGCGACACTTTTCTTAAGCTTTTTGAAGATGGGCTCACACACCATAGTTAGTTTAGAGATGAATCTACTGATGTACTGGATTTTACCCAAGAAGCCCCTGATTTGTTTATCATTCTTAGGAGGAGGCATGGTCATTATGGCCATTATTTTAGTAGGGTCAATTTCAATCCCTCTAGAACTGATGACATAACCTAGGAGTTTCCCCGAAGTGACCCCGAAGGCGCATTTTTGTGGATTAAGTCTCATGTTGTATTTGCGAAGTCTCATGAAGAACTTCTCAAGGGCGGTATGGTGTCCCTCTCTATATTTGGAGTTAACTATCATGTCATCTACGTAAACTTCTACCTCTTTATGCATCATGTCATGGAGAAGGGAAGTCGCGGTTCTTTGATAGGTGGCCCCAGCATTTTTTAATCCAAAAGGCATAACTGTATAGCAAAAGGTCCCCCACGGTGTGATGAAGGTAGTCTTTTCCATATCTTCCTCGGCCATTTTTACCTGATTATACCCTGCATACCCGTCCATAAAAGAGAGAAGGGCATGGTTGGCAGTATTGTCTACTAGGACGTCTATGTGAGGTAAGGGAAAACCATCTTTAGGACTCGCTTTATTGAGGTCTCTATAATCGACGCACATCCTAACTCTCCCATCCTTTTTAGGTACAGGTACAACATTAGCAATCCAGTCAGGGTAGTTAGCGACTTTTATAAAATCTGCATTAAGTTGTTTAATGACCTCTTCTTTGATTTTGAGAGCTACATCTGACTTCATTATGCGCAATTTTGTTTGACAGGCTTCATCCCTTCGATTAGGGGAATGGTATGCTGCGCAACTTCGCGATCAATACCTGGCATGTCCTGGTAGGAACATGCGAATACATCGATATATTCAACTAACGTTTTGATGAATTGAGTGTGTTCGTACTCGCTTAAAATATCGTTTGAAAGATTAATTTTTTCTGTTTCCTCAATGATTGGAGTTTTATTTTCATGTTCTTCCACCACTTTAATTATTTCTTTTTCAGATTCATTTTTGCAATTAGAAGGAGAAAGAGAGGAGGAAGTAGAGATATTGCACAAGTCATAAGCAAATGAGTTCATATTATTGAAATCGGAAATCATGGAATTGAACAATGACTCAGCAAAAACTAAAGACTCTACTTGAACACTAGAACTAACAGGCTTAGAAATAGTCCTAACCGGGATACTAGACTCAATAGACTCAGACTCAGACTCAGACTCTGACCCTGACTCTGACTCGGACTCTTCAAACATTGGCCCTTCCCCGGTGGTGAAGATCATCTTCTTTCCGTTTGGAGTAGCCAGCTTGATAGTCTTCCTCCATCCTTGCATGATGCCACTTGCAGGAGTGATCAGCATGGTAGGGTCGAAGTATTCATTTTGTAGCACAGCCTGGATATGAGCGGTATCATTTGGGCATTTAACTCGTTCTTGACCGAATAGAAGTCCCAATGCCTTGTAGTCTAAACAGTCTTCAGTGAACTGTTTAATTTGGGGATCAGGAATCCCTTCTTCCAAAAAGTGACAGTCTAGAAATACCTCAAATCCGGGATAGATCACTCCCTCCTGAGCCTGATAGAATGGTTCAGGAAATTCATAGCAAGGATAATCTTCTCCTTCCCTCAGAAATTGCCTATTCAAAGTGGGTTGATAGGGAGGAAAAGGGATAATGTCCTTGTCCTTGGTATTGCGATATGCTAAGCGTTGTGCAATACGTTCTGCAAGCTCCTTCCTGGTAGGCTTGTATCCTAAGCCAAACAAATTTTCTACTGAGTTAAAGTCCGTGACAGGAGCTGCTCTAGACTTCTTATTACGCAGTGACATGCCTGGGAAGTGTCCCTTCTTGCGCATGATGTAGTTGACTGCTAGATTGGAGAAGCAATCAAAATCAAATGGTGCTAAATCCTCTTCAACGAGGGCTACTTCTTCGGGAACGAATCCTCGAATATCTTCATCCTCCTCATCATGGTCTATGTGGATGAGGGGTTTGTATATTACTTGTACCTTCATTGTAGAGGCATCAAGAGTTATGGGCATGCCATCCACAATCATCTTAATCTTTTGATGTAAGGAAGACGGGACTGCACCAAGCTCATGAAGCCATGGTCGTCCTAAAATTAAGTTGAATGAGGCCTTGATGTCAATGACCTGAAAAATTGTGCGCTTTTCTATAACTCCTGCATATATGTTTAGGGCTATAGTTCCCAAGGATTGACGACGAGAATTGTCGTATGCTCGGATGCCTTGGTGAGAGGGACTGAAATCCTCATCTTTGAAACCTAGACGACGCGCAGTTCGCAATGGACATACATTGATGGCAGATCCATTGTCTACTAATGTCATTGGGACATTCATGCCCACACATGCTACAGTGAGATGTAGGGCTTTGTTGTGTTTACTTCCTTCAAAAGGAAGGTCATCATTAGTAAAGGAAATAGTGTTTCCTCGGATTAGCTTATGAGCAGTCAGGAAATTGACCAATCCTTCAGGAGAAGTGTCAGATGACACATTCATCTTGGTGAGGCCATTTAATAATGTCATGCGATGCCCATGAGAGGAGGCTATCAACTGCCAAATGTTAACATCAGCTTTTGTTTTCATGAGCTATTGAATGAGAGAGTTCTCTTTGGGAAGAACTCCTTCATGAGATGCAGACGATGTGGGAGGATCCTGAACAGGCTGAGCGAACCTTCCAGTTCGAGTAAGTACTCGTACCACCTCCTCATCATTTTTGTACCAATCCATAGCCAAAGTAAAGCGATCGATTTTAGGGCTAATGACTTCATCATCCTCATATGTTCCCCGTATATAGTCACTTTCTTCAGTGACAAACTCGTCTTCTTCATCACTATCCCATATACCATTGATATCAGGTGAGGTGCTAGCAATAATGATAGCGAGGATAGGATCCCCTATTGGTGTAATCAAGAGAAGTGGATCATAGCAGTACTGATCCTCAGAGATAGCCAGAACCTTGTTTAATGGTCTATCTTGATTATTAGGCTTCTTCCCTGCAAAAGGAATAGGGAGTCTACCTTCGTCGATCATGTCTTGAATGGCATTCTTCAGGTTGAAACAGTCCTCTGTCTTGTGACCATTCCCTCTATGATATTTGTAGTAAGAATTTTTATAACAAAATTGACTCCTTTTACTTTCTTCTGGATCAGGAGTTGGCCCAATGGGAAACAAAGCACCCTTCGAATTGATCAAAAGCAGTGGCATATGACATGCCTATTGGAGTGAAAGTCCTTCTCATGTTCCTCTAGAAGGTTTGTTGGGCTGCCTTCAGAAGGTTCACCTCTCCAGCTTTAGAAGTGGATCCGTAATCATTCTTCTTGTTGTTATTATTGCCCTTATAACGATTGTTGTTATTTTGGGCATTTTTCAACAAGTCGTCTTCAATTTGCACACCTATGTCGTACAACTTGGTGAAATTATCGATACCCAAGTATTTGAGATGAGTTTTGTACTTAGGTAACAAGTTGTTAACAAAGATGCGAACGAGGTCCTTGTCAGCAGGTCTGGAGACCATGGAAGCAGACTTTTCTCTCCACCTTTTAAGGTTGGTGGTAAAGCCTTCATTAATTGCTATCTTACTTTAACACTTCCAATTCCCTTAGTGAGGTTTGGATTACAGTGTTATGTTCATATTGTTTCATGAACTCTCTAGTGATATCACCCCATGTTTCAACATGTTTGGGGTCCAGGGAGTAGAACCAGTTTTGACAGGCAGGGTCCAACGACATCGGAAATACCATTGGATAAAGTTCAGGGTCCACAGACTTAATGGTCATAGTGGCCTTGAAAATGCTCAAGTGATACTTGGGATTGTCAGTAGGTTTGAACTTAGGAAAGTCACTTGTGGAAAACTTTTCAGGTAGTTTTCCTTTGAATATGATGTTCTCATCCAAATCAAAGTAGGACTCCTTATTGGTGACCTTTTGGACAACATTTTCCATTTGTTTGGCGAATACAGTATTTTCACCATTTTCAACTTAATGCAGACGGAGAGTGACCTCCTCCAAGTTCTTAGCCATGCGTTCGATGATATTGGTTAATTCAGTAACTTTTTCGTCACCTATTGTTGCTTCAACAGTTGACCGTTCTTTAGCCGGTGGAACAGATCTAGCCATTCGCGCACGTGGACGACCTATCGAGACTGTTCTCTCAACTAACCTGTTTGACAAGGACACATTGACATAGGAAGCACTCCAAAAATGGATAGGGTGAGGAATGAAAATATTTTCGAAAATATCATTTTAATTCGTTCAAAACTCCTGCCAAAAGGATGGGACATTTATGGAAGGAAATCTATGTTATGGATGACGTATGAATTTATTTTGTGGAGGAGAATGGATATGATATATTGGACATTATGGATTTTACTTTGTGGGGAAAAATGGATAATGATATATTGGTCGTTATGGACATTATTTTGTGGAGGAAAATGGATAATGATATATTGGCAAGAGTTTATCATCAATCAAAATGCAATTTTGGAAAAAAAAAAATTTTTTTTTTTTGTCAAGACGGGGTAAGTTGTTGGGAGGATAGGAATATCCGACTTTCTCCAAAAAAAACAAAATATGACCATACACCTAGATGAGACCTGATAATGATAGAACTCTAAAACAAAGACTCGCTTTTTGTTTTTTAGGTGAAGTGAAACATGAGATGATTTGAATAGTCAATGACTCAAATGCACGAAGCACTAGAGGAGAAAAAAGCAAGGGTTGCGCTGCAAGGGCTGCGTTTCTTGAAAAACGCAGCCCTTGGTGTATGAAGGGTTGCGGTTTCCAAGGAAACTGCATCCCTTTTAGTGAAGGGCTGCACTTTTACCAAAAACGCAGCCCTTCGTACTGTATGAAGGGCTGCGGTTTTCTGGATAACCGCAGCCCTATTAGTGAAGGGTTGCGCTTTTACCAAAAACCGCAGCCCTTCTTGTATGAAGGGCTGCGTTTTTTGGTAAAAGCGCAGCCCTTGATTTTTCTTCCTATGAAATTACGTGCATAATAATACTTACAGTAACATCCCAAATTTCCCTCCCTTTGAAAAATTCCGCACCAACATCTCAACCCTTTCACTCACTCGCATCTAACCCTAACACCGGAGCACCGGCCCATCACCGGAGCCCAGCTCGACATTGAGGAACGCACCACCAGCGCAGCACACCACCAACATTGCTTATTCTCTTCATTCGAGTGCCCACCTTGCGCACCACCTTGCGCACCACCCACCATGCGCACCAACGACCAGCACACCACCAGCAGCTGCCCCACCTTGCGCACCACCCACCACGCGCAGCAGCGACCTCCACCACCCTTCTCTTCTCTTCTCTTCTCCACCATTTGAGGGTGTGGAGCTCCTCCACCACTACGCAGCGCCACCTCCCACAAGCGGCAGCAACGACTACCACCACCACTGCCCTACTCTTTCTTCATTGCTCTTGGGTTTAGTGAATTTTTGCTTAGTTACGTATGAATTAATCTTATTCTTAAGTTAGTTTTGTTTTTCTCAATTGAATTAAATATTTAATGTGCAATGTGGGTTTTGTTAATTGTAGGAAGAAAAGTCTAAGGAAGGCAAATAAAGTTCCAACTATCTCTTCTCTCTTCATTGGTCGTCATTGGTATTAAGAGGTAACTTGTTTAATTTCGTAGTCTTTTTTCTTTGATTTGTTGATGAGACAAAGTTGTCATGTGCTTCAATTTGATAAAGTTATGATAATTTATTGATATATATATGTATGTATATTTCTTGATATGAGATTGTATGAAAACGCAATGTAATTTAGCTATGAAATCTACAAGTTGTTTGAATCATCATCATATGCCTAGATACCCGTTCAAGACTTACTCATTAGGAGTAAGTCTTGAATAGTCCCCAATTTAGGACTATTCTTGGACGTTTGATCTCACTTAGGTGGTGAATGTGTGTCTTCTTTTCAATTTTGAGGAAAGTCTTGGCTTATCATTTTTCTACGTTGTTCTCTGGGTGCATATGTAGATAAGCAATTATCTACATTGTGTACTGGGAGAACTGTAGGTAAATGCTGCCGGATTTTCCTTAGAATTGAAAAGTTGGCATATATTCACTAGTGAGATTAGACGTCCAAGGATGGGTAAGGTTGGAGTGATAAGGAACTTCGGCTGCATGCATACATTTGAACATGTCAATATCTTAGCTTGCTCTATATGTGTGTGATTTGAATATGTGAGTGTATGTACTTAAATAATATAATGATTGATTTATTGGTTGTGTTTAATTATTAGAGGTCTTCTTGAATGAGATGGATCGTACTTGGATGTATGGTAGTCGTGAATCGATTGAGTTTGTGAATGGGGTCTCGGAATTCTGTAGATCTGCATTACAATATCAAGCATCCTCTGGAGCAGTCGACTTTTACTGTCCTTGTGTCGATTGTAGAAATTTGAGCACGGTTAGTAGTATACATTTGCTTAGGGAGCATGTCTTTCGCCGTGGGTTTAGGCCTCAATACCACGTATGGGTTTGGCATGGTGATCAGGGGAAGTATATAGGGAGCTCTAAGTAATGAGCGATGTATGTGAAGAAAAGAAGGATTTAGAGAATTGGGATGATGAGGTTGGGGATGAGAATTGGGATGATGAGTATGCAGATGATGATAGGGATCGCGCAGACTAGATGATACGCGAGGTTGAAGATCAGTCGTGTAAACGACCTCGTATTTTTGAGTCTATGTCTGAGGCTGCTGAAAAGCCGTTGTATCCAGGTTGTACAAAGCACACCAAACTTTCCGCCGTGATAACACTGTTCAACATTAAGTCGAAAGCCAGTTGGACGGACTCTAGTTTCACATCGTTGTTGGAAGTTTTAGCTGATATGCTCCCTGATGGAAATGAACTGACAAAGTCGTACTATTATGCGAAAAAATTGATGTGTCCTTTCGGTTTAGAGTACGAGCGGATACATGTTTGTCCTAACAATTATGTGCTTTATCGTAATGAGTATGAGCATTTACATGAGTGTCCACGTCGTGGATTGTCGAGGTACAAGCGTGAAGGAGCTGGAGGTAGTGAAGGACCACCAGCTAAGGTGTTATGGTATTTACCCATAATACCTAAATTTAAGCGCATGTTCTCAATTAAAGGAGATGCGAAGAATTTGAGGTGGCATGCAGATCGTAGGAAGAAAGACGGTCTGCAGAAGCATCCGGCTGATTCGCCTGAGTGGAAAAGTATCAACAGGGTGCATAAGGCATTTGGTAATGATGATAGGAATCTGAGGCTTGGATTATGTACGGATGGCATGAACCCTTTTGGCAATCTTAGTTCTCAGCATAGTACATGGCCAGTAGTTTTAGTGGTTTATAACTGGCGTCCTTGGTTGTGCATGAAAAGCAAGTACATCATGGTGTCGCTACTTATATCGTGGCCTAAACAACCTGGAAATGACATAGATGTATACCTCCAACCGCTTGTTGAAGATTTACAGAAGATGTGGAACGAAGGAGTGTTAGTATTTCATGCGTATGCTAATGAGATGTTCACTCCGCGTGCCATGCTTTTGTGTAATATGAACGATTATCCAGCTTATGGGAACTTATTGGGGTATAAGACTAGAGGAAAATAACCGTGCCCGATTTGTTGCAATGACATGAAGTCTACACACCTTAAGGGCTGCATACATGTCTATATGCACACACGAAGGCTCCTCAGACGCGACCATCCCTATCGGTTTAAGAAGAAGGCATTCGATGGGACGGTTGAAGAGGAAGTTGCCCGTAGACCATTAACTGGTACTGAAGTTTATAATCAGGTTAAGGGCATTGAAACAATCTTTGGTAAACCTGCGAGTGAGGTTGATCGACTTACAGGATTATGGAAAAAGGGGTCCATTTTTTGGAAACTCCCATATTGGAAAGATCTAAAGGTCAGACATTGTTTGGATATCATACATAGAGAAGAATGTTTGTGAAGCTATTCTTGCGACACTTATGAATATTCCGGGCAAGACAAAAGATGTTAAGGCGTCACGACTTTACTTGGAAAAACAGGGGCTTCGACCAGAGTTGCGGGCTCAGAAAAGGGATGGAAGGAAGAATAAAGTATGGAGGAAAGGGTTGAGGAGGATACTCAGAAAAGAAAAAAGGTGGAGGATTCGGAGAAGAATTATTTGCCACCAGCTTGCTACACGATGTCGCGTGCAGAGAAACGGATTTTTTGCGAGTCGTTGTATGGCATTAAGGTTCCAACTGGCTACTCATCGAATATGAAGAGATTTGTTACCTTAAATGGTGAGTTGAAGTTATCGAGTATGAAATCTCACGATTGTCATGTCATGATGCAAGTATTCTTACCGATTGCATTTCTTGAGTTACTTCCAAAGCATGTGAGGCACACCATTACATAACTTTGTTCAGTTTTCCATACAGTATGCAGCAAAGTCCTGGAACCGTCGACCCTCGATTCCTTGCAGGCCAGGGTAGTTGAAACTCTATGCAAATTTGAGATGTTTTTCCCCCTGCATTCTTTGACATTATGGTCCATCTCATTGTCCATCTAGTTCGAGAAATTAAGTTGTGTGCTCCAGTGTTTTTGAGGTGGTGCTATCCTTTTGAGAGATATATGGGTACTTTGAAGTTTAAAGTTCGAAATCCTGTACAACCAGAAGGTAGTATAATTCAAGGGATTGTGGGTGAAGAGATCAGTAATTTTGTGGCTGAGTATTGTGCTAGTGTTGATCCTGTTGGACTTCCGACATCTCGACACGAGGGCAGACTTGAGGGCAAGGGTACAATTGGTTCAAAATTGATCTCACCTTCCGTAAAGAAGCGTACACAAGCTCACTTATTTGTGTTGCTTCACGTACCAGCTGTCCATCCTTATTTAAATGAACATATGGAGGAAATACGTGTTAGCAATCCTGGAAAATGAATAAGGGCATTGACGTAAATGCATAACAAGACGTTCATTGATTGGTTTCATAAACGAGTACTGAATGATTTGGATGAAAGTGTTCCTGAAACAGTCAAGTGGTTAGCATTTGGTCCTCGTGAAGCTGTACGCTCTTATGAGGGTTATGATATTAATGGGTATACGTTTTGGACTGAACGTCATGATCTTAAGTCGACATCGCAACAAAATAGTGGTGTTTCACTTGTGGCGTCATCTACACAATACGCAAGCTCGAAGGACAAATCACCTATACTTGCTGACAACAATTATTATGGGCGAATACAAGAAATATGGGAGTTGGACTACTGTACTTTTAATATTTGCATCATGTGTTGCAAGTGGGTTGACGATAATCAACGTTGCGTAAAAAAAGATGATCCTTGCGGATTTACTCTTGTGGACCTTAGTCGTATACGTGAAACTCAGGAGACATTTGTAATTGCATCACAAGTTAAGCAAGTATTTTATGTAACTGATCCTGCTGATAATAAGTGGTCAATTGTTGTACCTGGCAAAAGGAGTATCCTCGGCATTGGTGATGTTGATAATGAGGAAGAATATGATGCATTCGAGGACATCCCAACTTTTACCTATCCTAAAAATAGTGTGGAAGATGATGTGAATATGTCCGAGAACTATATGCGTGTAGATCACACGGAATGGATACATGTACTTGAAATTCCTAAGAAACAGCGGAATGTCAATAAATCATAAGACATATACTCAGGTATTTCTAATTTCTCTAATTTGTAACTAATATGTAGATTTTTAGGCTTAGTTTTGTTGTTGGTTGAATTTCGGGAACGAAAAGGTCATTTTAGGCCTACATGGCAATGAGGGAGTGCAGTGGGGGGCAGTAGTGGCAGTGGTGGTGGAATTTTTGCAAATGTGGAGAGTGAGGTCTCATGGCAATGGAATGCTCTCCACATTTGTAACAATTCCTACCAACTCCACCGCTACCAGCTGATGGGCATTCCATTGCCATGTGACCTGATTCTCGGGTCATTTTAGGCCTATTTTCGCCTTTCGTGTCCAATTCGTACCTATCGAGTCATTTAACCCTAAATTCTTTTTGAACATGATAATATGAGGTATAATATAACTAGTGTGTACATTTTTAGGCTTGCATTTGTTGTTGGTTGAATTTCGGGAACGAAAAGGTCATTTTAGGCCTACATGGCAATGAAGGAGTGCAGTGGGGGGCAGTAGTGGCGGTGGTGGTGGAATTTTTGCAAATGTGGAGAGTGAGGTCTCATGGCAATGGAATGCTCTCCACATTTGTAACAATTCCTACCAACTCCGCCGCTACCAGCTGATGGGCATTCCACTGCCATGTGACCTGATTCTCGGGACATTTTAGGCCTATTTTCGCCTTTCGTGTCCAATTCATACCTATCGAGTCATTTAACCCTAAATTCTTTTTGAACAAGATAATATGAGGTATAATATAACTAGTGTGTACATTTTTAGGCTTGCATTTGTTGTTGGTTTAATTTTGGGAACGAAAAGGTCATTTTAGGCCTACATGGCAATGAGGGAGTGCAGTGGGGGGCAGTAGTGGCGGTGGTGGTGGAATTGTTGCAAATGTGGAGAGTGAGGTCACATGGCAATGGAATGCTCTCCGCATTTGTAACAATTCCTACCAACTCCGCCGCTACCAGCTGATGGGCATTCCATTGCCATGTGACCTGATTCTCGTGATTCTCGGGTCATTTTAGGCCTATTTTCGCTTTTCGTGTCCAATTCGTACCTATCGAGTCATTTATCCTTTAATTCTTTTTGAACATGATAATATGAGGTATAATATAACTACTGTGTAGATTTTTAGGGTTAGTTTTATTGTTGGTTGAATTTCGGGAACGAAAAGGTCATTTTAGGCCTACATGGCGATGAGGGAGTGCAGTGGGGGGCAGTAGTTGCGGTGGTGGTGCAATTGTTTCAAATGTGAAGAGTGAGGTCACATGGCAATGGAATGCTCTCCACATTTGTAATAATTCCTACCAACTCTGCCGCTACCAGCTGATGGGCATTCCATTGCCATGTGAGCTGATTTTCGGGTCATTTTAGGCGTATTTTCGCCTTTCGTGGCCAATTCGTACCTATCGAGTCATTTAACCCTAAATTATTTTTGAACATGATAATATGAGGTATAATATAACTAGTGTGTACATTTTTAGGCTTGCATTTGTTGTTGGTTGAATTTCGGGAACGTGAATGTGATTTTAGGCCTATTTTCGCCTTTTCGCTCCCAATTCGTATTTTCGGAGTCATTTAACCCTAAATTAATTTTGAACATGATAATATGAGGTATAATATAACTAGTGTGTGCATTTTTAGGCTTGCATTTGTTGTTTGTTGAATTTCGGGAACGTAAATGTGATTTTAGTCCTATTTTCGCCTTTTCGCGCCCAATTCGTATTTCCGGAATAATTTAACTCCATTTTCTTTTTGAACATGATAATATGAGGTATAATATAACTAGAGTATACATTTTTAGGCTTGCATTTGTTTTTGGTTGAATTTCGAGAACGTAAAAGTGATTTTAGGCCTATTTTCGCGCCCAATTCGTATTTCCGGAGTCATTTAACTCCAATTTCGTTTTGAACATTATAATATGAGGTATAATATAACTAGTTTGTAGATTTTTGGGCTTGCATATGTTGTTCGTTCAATTTCGGGAACAAAAAGGCTTAAATAAAAGGGGGGAGTTGTGCGAATGGGCGCGGGGGGAGGGGCATTAGGGGCTTGGGGAGGGGTGTGCGGTGGCTTGGGGGACTGTGCGGGGAGGGGAGGGTTGGCGGGGGTTAGTATCTACCTCTGCCAGCCCCCCAAGCCCCCGCACAGCCCCTCCCCTCCCCTTTCCCTGCACACCCCTCCCCGCACAAACCCCCCCACGCCCATTGCACATAACCCCCCCCCCCCCTGCACAGACCCCTCCCTTGCCTAGCCCCTCCCCTCCTCTTTCCCTGCACACCCCTCCCCTTTCCCGCACAGGCCCCTCCTCCCCCGCCCAGCCCCTCCCTACCCTACCCTTTCCCCGCACACCCCTCCCCGCACAGGCCCCCCCCCCCCCTGCCCAGCCCCCCCCTCCACTTTCCCCGCCCGGCCCCTCCCCTCCCCTTTCCCTGTACACCCCCCCTCCCCTTGCCCAGCCCCTCCCCTTTCCATGCACAGGCCCCCTCCCCCCTGCCTAGGCCCTCCCTTCCCCTTTCCCCGCACACCCCTCCCCTCCCCCTCCCCTCCCCCTGCCCGGCCCTCCCCTTTCCCCCGCACAGCCCCCCCCCCCCTACACACCCCTCCCATCCTCTTTCCCCGCACACCCCTCCCCTTTCCCCGCACCCCCCCAAGCATAGACCCCCCCATCTCCACCGCACGAGACCCCCCCCCCACCGCATAGACCCCTCCCCTCCCTTGTTGCACTCCCCCCTTTGCCCGTTGGTGTCAATGTGTAATTTTTTTTATCTTGAGCTTTATATATATTATTAATGCGTATATTTGTACAATTTCAGGGAGATGGCGGAGGTGCATACGGATAAGACCACGAGTACTGAACACACTACCGAGGATGAGTCATATGATGCGAGAAAGGAACGGGGTAAAGGTGATCGACCTCGCCGTGAAAGAGCACCACAAATTGGTAGCAAGTCATTGGCGACGAAAAAGAGAAAAGGAAGGGGACCTACAAAGTCAATAGGGAAACATACAAATATGACTTTGGAGTACGATAATATGGGTCAACCTTGTGGAAAGTGGCGTCATCAGTATGGCATACAAGTTGGCATTTGCATGCATAAACTATCCATTGTGCACTCATGGAAAGAGGTGCTCGAGGGGTTGAAGCAATGTCTATGGGAAGATACTATCGTATGCTTCACGTACAATAACGTTTAGTTTCTCAATTATTTAGTTAAATATATGTGTAATATTACTGATAGCAAATAAATTACAACAATTGCGAAAACTAATTTGTGAACTGCGTTTTTTGTAGAATCAATTTCATATCGAATATGATGAAGCCAAGAAGAATGTATTTCTATCCGCGGTTGCCCAGAGATTTAGAGATTTCAAGGCTAAGTTAGTGTCTGGGTGGATTACTAAGTGGAGGAAAGTTGTAGATACAAAGAAGAAGAAAATCTACGGTGGAGAAACACCATCCAGTCCTGAGGCTTCACCGAAAACATCATCTGAAGCCTCCAAATTACCATTTCAGATATGGAAGACTATCAAACCTGAAGAATGGGAATCATTTGTTGCCAAAAAAACAACCCCACAAGCTATTGTAAGAATATTTTATTAAGATTTACTACACTTGGCTCCAGTATTATTGTATAACACCAAGAAAATAAACAAAAAAATGGTCTTAAAAATGTCAAATTCAAGTGAAAATTCACTTTAAAATAAGTTCAATAAGTTGAATTTTAAAATTTTTGTCCTATCCAATCCAGTCTAGTCTTTCAAAATAAATAAAAAATGGTCTTAAAAATGTCCAATCCAGTCTAGTCTTTCAAAGTGTCTAGAATGTTCATACCAAAATTCACTTTAAAATAAGTTCAATAAGTTGGATTTCAAAGAACAAGTTGAATAAAGGACCTGTTTTGACCAGTTTTGGCATAAAATTCATCATAATTCGAGTTATCACTAAAAGCTTATGAAATCTTGACACAACATAAATAACTCACTGACCTATCCATAGATATATCACATGTTCAATTTGACTCTTTTTACAGAAAGTTATGAATTTTGTAAGTCAATACAAGAACAAAAGGGCAATCTGGAAAATGAAATAAAGTGATTAACTCAAGTTTCATAAAAAAAAATTGTTTTCTTTTCACACGAAAATGTTAATTAAAAATCATGAATTTTTTAAGTTTCTCTTAAAATGACTCATTTTATCATGTAAATAAAAATCAATAAAATTTGTCACAAAAAAATCAAAATCAAACAAGTCAATTAATCTCTAATTTTCACAAGTTTACAAATAATCATGAATTCCAAAGCCCATTCAAGGAGATGAAGATCAAGGAGCATGATGGTGATAATAAAGAATGAAGACTTTGTATAGATCATAGAATTTGTACATATTGTGGTAATAATAGTTTGTTGTAAATAGTTATTACATCACTCAATAAATGAAAAACATGGAGATGTTTATGCATAATTTTCATAAAAAATTCCACAATCCTTTTGTACAAAATGAGCAACCAATCTTACAAATATTGCATGTTGGGCCAATATATCATAGTATATGAATCAAATGACCCAATCTCAATTAAGAGGAAAAATTGCAAATCTAACTAAGTTAAATTGTATGATGATCCATCTTCCATTTTAAATTTGTTCTCCATCTTCAAATGGATTAATCATCTAATTTGACATAATTAGATTGGTAATTATGATCTCCGAATTTATTTTAGGTCGTTTCACGTGTCTCGCTTTACATGGCCAAATTCCAATTAGCCAAACACAATCTCCAAATTTGATCTCAAATTGATCATTTTCTCTCTAAATGACTTAATAATCTTCAATTAAGATTATTTCTCACAAGCCTTCAATTAGGAAGCAAACCTCTAAGACCTCTTGAAAATTATAAACGTGATCACAAATTAAGGTGGTTATTTCAATCCTCGATTAATCACTAATTAGAGTGGTTAATTCAAATTTTTCATTTAATCACTAATTAGAGTGATTATCTTAAACCTTGGTTAATCACTAATTAAGGTGATTAACTTAATCTTCTTTATTTAATCACTAATTAGAGTGATAATCTTAAACTTTGGTTAGTCACTAATTAGGGTGATTAGCTTAACCATCATATTTAATCACTAATTATTGTGATTATCTTAAACCTTAATGATCGTTTATTAGGACGATTATTTTTCTCATTTAATCACTAATTAGAGTGATTATCTTAAGCCTTGAATAATCACTAGTTAGGGTGATTATCTTAACCTCCATTTTTAATCGCTAATGAAGGTGATTATCTTGATCCTCCTTCATATTTAATCACTGATTAAAGTGATTATCTTAACCCCATTTTAATCACTAATTGGAGTGATTACCTTATTCCTAATAGATTTGTTTAATTCTAAAAGTGAGTTATTCATATTCTATCTTCGTTTCCTTTTCTTCCCCGATGGAATTGGTCATTTATAGTGAGACATAAGATCGAACTACGATGATTTTGACCCATGAGTGGATTCCAATCCCACAATGATTGGTACGTAGTGCAACTTCAGTGCTCAAACCTACCATGTACAACTGATATATTGGCCCTAAAAAATAAAAAGGGTTGATGTGTATATGTGCAAATTATGTGATTTTTCTTTCTTTTGAATAGCCATGATTACTTTAAAATGGAAAATAACGCATTTAGTAAGAGCTCGTTCTATGAAATGGAAGAGGAGAATAGTTCCAGACGTTCGCACCTCTTAACCTAAACCCCGAACCCTATCTCATGGTATGAAAGACCAATTTTCAAAAGAGCCTTATCCATATGAAGTCATCATCGTTTTAAAAGATATTTCTTAAAATTGATTTTAAAATGATTTATTAAATAAATCTGTCCCTATTCAGATATTAAAAGGGTGGCGACTTCAAAGTTTTCTAAAACTCATAGTCCAATGACAGACTTTTGTGGGATTCATACGGTTGATTAAGACAATCAAAAATCGTGTACCACAACATGCAGGTGTCATATAACATGGATGCATGAGTTCTCAACCTAAAAGTCCAGTTCTATGTTTCAACTATGGTCAGGTTTAGGTTAAGGCTGTAAAGGGTCCATGACTAAGAGATTGATCCCACACTTCGTACCTTTGCTTAAAAAGGTGGCCACGTGTAAGATTCACTCCAGTTCTCAAGTCGGGAACAAGAGAACAATGCCATGGTTGGGTAGATTTGCTTATAACTAAGATCCCATACTGCTGCTCAGGAAGCTTTTGTAAGGATAAAGCAAAAACCCCCAGGGGTGGCCACACGCATAGAACATGTACTAATTAATGAGGCAAAGAAGATTGTGTTTATAGTGGCTTAAACAATAGTCATGCATATGCAAAATTTTAATGTTATTTAAAAACATAATACAAGTATGAATCTTATTTTTCGAATTTCACCCACTCATTTAGCAAAATTGATTTTTCTTTTTTAAATCCTTCCCAGTGGAGTCGCAAAATTGTAAGCGTATTTTTATTGCCTACGTGGGATGAGCGCGTATTTGACTACCTCATTGTAAAGGTTTTATTAAAAACATTTTTGAAATCGCCAACAAGTCTTTAAAGGAAGACTTATAAACCTAATTGGATATTCAGAATTCGTAGGGACAACTTAGGGACTTATCCAATGTAGATTTCTTATCATGACTCCATTAATGGTTAATGAACCATAGATTGAGTTTGAGGGTGAGGGTACAAATAAGATCAGGAATCAAATTCGCCCAATGATGGCCTCTACTTAGTATCGATTCATGTTATGTTTTATGCAATTAAATGACCAAGCAACGTTTTAATGCAATGTATAATTAATATATGTTGGTTCGTTAAACAAACAAAAGACTAATTTTTGGTGACATGTGGTGGGGGATTCGGCAATTAGGGTGTCGTTAAGGCCCTAAGGATCCCCTTCAAATACAATTTATAAAACACCTCGACACAACCCACTAACAAGTAGCAAGGGCAAGCAAGGGGTTGAACCCAAGGGAGGACCGGTAGTGAACACTAATTTCGGACTATTGGAGGATAAGTCTCGGTCACAACTAGTATTGAGGGTTGTATTATACTAGGACACGCATTTAAGTTATAATGAGAATACAATATGACGAAAATAGGTCTTGGGGAAGAGGCTCCAATCTAAGTTCATATGAGATAGTATATGGGGAATTAGTTAATTGAAGTATGAATGTGATGAAGTGAACTATTTGCAATAACTAACCACCTTCTCAAGCAAATTAGTACTATGTTAGACTAAGCAACTCCTACTCTCGTGGTAATTACTCAATTTAACATGCATAAGTACATCAAGTTCACAAAATCTTGACTCAAAGACCTAATCTCTTAGTGAATTCAAGACAAGTGAGTCTAGTGAGCTACACATCCTAAATTCACCTCTCGTTTACTTTTAGGAGAGCTTAGAAGAGTTTCAATGGTGATCAAGCAAAGAGACCCGCAATCAAATCACACTAAAATTGAATTTTCACATTCACAATCTCATAACATGCTCCAATCAACTATTCATAGAATCATAGTCACAAAGAGAGGTTTTCACCCCCAAACCCTAATATGGGACTACTTACTACTCATGATAAACAACATATCACACATAGAAACACAAATTACCAACATGTAAGTAGAAATCAAGTAGAGCAATTGGATAAACTAAAGAAACTCAAAACATGCAACTACTTGCGTTGAAATCAAGTGTTAAGACTACAAACTTACGGATTACAAGGAGTAACTGTGGAGATTAAATCTTAAAATCCACTAAGAATGCATAAATTTGTTGAGATCCACAAGAGTTTGAAGTTGTCACCCCTTCTCTCTCTAGTTTCTCTCACTAACTAAGTGTTTGAAAGTTTTAAAACTAAACTAAACTAATGAAGTATAATAAGCCCCACTTTTTCATTTTCTGCCCTTTTGCTTTTATACGGCACTAAAAATAAAACAATAAATCGCGATGGAGAAAAAAAGTTTGGCAAAAACACAAGGGGAGCGCCCGCTCCTCCTCAGAGCGCTTGCTCTGAGGGTCTTGAGTGGGCGCTTGCACTCAGCTGGAGCGCTCGCTCCAGATGGCCTGCAGCTCATCTACGAAATCTGCCGAAGTTGAGCTGGAGCTCCAGTGAAGAGCGGCAGCTCCTAGCTTGAGGCGACAAGATCAGTGTCCTATAAGCTTCCACATGTTGAGAGCACGCCAACCAATGCCACGAGCCACCTCGGGAAACTGCGAAGCAACACAAACAACACCAAAATGCAACGACAAACTACCCTAGGACACTAAAAAGACTCAAGGACACAAAACTACGGAACATAAGCTAAAAACTAACGAAAATGACTCGACCAAAGCTTAAAAGATGCCTAAAAGACGACCTTGAATGAGCACAAAAGCTCATTCATCAACATGTTATTATGCAATCAAATTACGGTAACCTAATAGGTTGTCCAAATTATCTAAATTTAATGTTAGAACAGTTCTTTAGGTTTTTGATTAACAATAATGATCATGTAAGGTGATGAAAGCATTAAAACGTACAATCACGCATATAAATGTATAATATAGAATAAAAGAAATATAAAAAGAATAGAGATTAGGAAAGAGTGTACAATATAGCATTAATTCTTTGAAGATCTACATCATGACAAGTAGAATGTTGGTAAAACAAGAATTAAATTGGAATTGACACTCAGGAATTATACCTTTCTCGCCAGGGTCATATGCAACGATCTTCAGGATGAGCAATCTTGAAGCTTGAAATAAGAAATCCGATTGTATGAATATGTTTGAATGTATTTAAATATGAGTTTGGGTGTTTGATTATGAGTTTGAGTATGGGAGAGTATGTGTAGAAGTCGTAGGAAAGCTTTGTGAAAAGTCGTTCGAAGAAACGAGGTATTTATAGGCAAAGGAAATTGAAAACGAATTGAAAAGATAGAATAAAATTGTGCGCCTAGCGCATAGCTTTGCGCTTAACGCACAGCCTGTGTGCCACGCCTTTTGCTTTTTGGCCCGTTTTTTATTGTTTTAAGATTCTTTTTTATCCTTTGATAACATCTATCCTTTGAAATCCGAAATCAGCTATCTTGAGGAACAAAAATATGATTTTCGAAATATCCTTTAAAAATTAATTATCAAGAATAATTAATATTAAAATATTAAAAATGCAATTAATTAGTAGGAATAATTAATTGGACATTTAAAATTGGGCTGGGATTTAGTAAATAGACTTTCTATTTTCGAAATATTTTTGGGCTTAGCTCGTTCGATTGCTCTTCCTTTGGATCGGACCAATTAGGACGACGGTATGTTTCATCATTGAGTACTCAATGGGGAGATACGATTTTGTGTCTACAAGTAGCAACAACTAATTGATTTAACTCAACCAGTGGTGGAGCCAAGATTTCGAGTGAGGGGTGACATAATATAACGACAGTGTCGAACGGTGAAAAAATACAAGGCTTTTTTGCTAATTAGTTATTATGGATTTTTGGATTCAATAACCCTCATTCCAAACCAATCCGAAAATCTAAATAAAAAAAAACCTCAATCCAAATCCAATTTAAATATAGTTTGAGTCCAATCCAAATTACTAATTCAATTTAGATTGGATTAGATTTCAGTTTTTTTTCCGAATAACTTTCACCACTAATTTGGAGAGTTAGCAAAAGTGAAGCAAATTGAAGAAAATATGAATAAGAAAGCCCAGTAAGTTCAAAGACTTCAACCTTCTCGCACCACCCACCAATCACACCGCAATCCTCGACCGCATCAATTCGTCCTTTCGGGTCAACCATATACAATTTTCATTTTTCATTTTCCCTTTTCCGAAACTTAAAACCATATAAAATATTTAGTTCATGTCCCTCCCAAAAATCGATCACGTTCTTGCATTTCTCCAAGATCTTCACAAATTCTAAGTATATAGATCTAATGATCATCGATTAAATTTTGATTCATGTAATTTCTTACAATTTCTAATCGAAATCGCTTTCAATTCTTACAATATTGAGTTACTCAACAACATCACACACACACACGGGGAGGAGAAGGAAGGAGCAGCGACTGAAGCTTCGGCCAAGAAACGCCGGCAGAACCAGCCATAAGCAGAAGCGGCAATGGTGCCAACCAACCCCGGTGGCCGATGAACAGAGGTGAGAGAGGGCTCCAGACATGAGGAATTGGGGTATGAAGTAGGGGAGGATTGAGAATAAAAAAAGACCTACAATATGGAATACCAGATTTAGGAACTTACAAATTTATTTTAAGTAATTATCAAAAATATTTCTGATTTTAATGAAAGAAATGAAAAAGAAAAGAGATGAGAGAGTCAGCAAAATATGTGGTTCTAAACCAGTTTAATTTTGGTTGACTTTAATTGTCATAGTTTTGCTATGTTAATTGGAGAATCATCCAAATTGAGGGATAAGGGGTTTTTCAGAATTGCTGCTACATCACAAGAAGCTAAGTGTTGAATATTAGAATACAAAGGACCTTGGAAAGCATGTAGAGCAAGTGTATCTTTAAAACGAAGTTTGTCGTTTCTCCTTGTGAAGCTCTTTCCCCACCCCCACCCAAAAAAAATTAATTTTGGAATTCAATTAATTTATCTTTCTTCCAAAGGAAACAACACTAGTACAGATAGTAAAGAAGGCTCAGAAAGGCTGTTAGAGATCATTATCAAAGCCTGCAAATGTAGTGTGGGTCTGAGTTGGTTGAAAGGAAAAGGTCCATGTTATATATACATCACATAAATATTCCCTTTTCTATACTATTCATCAACCATGTTTCCCTAATCATAATTCATCACCCAACACATCGCCAGATTTTTATATGTCATTATTAAAGAGGGGTTTGGTTGGATGTGGAAAAAGATTTCTTAATATAGTTTTTTTATGTTTTTTGTTTGGTTGGACGAAAATAATTTTCTCAAGGGTGAACATATAATACTCTTAGAAATAGGAAATATTTTCCTTTTCAAAAAAAGGAATGTCTTATTGTCCTCCATCTAATTACTTTACTTACATTCCTCTTTGTCTTCTCCCCATCGGTCTGCTTCCCCCTATTTCCATCTTCTTTTTTTCTCCCTAAGTTCTCTTGAAATGATAATTAGTTTCAAATTGTGTTTTTCTTTGAAAATTGTTTGTGAGTGGAAATTGATTAACTATTAAACCAACCTAAAAGAGTCTAAAAGTGGATGTTAGTGAAGCGATTTTCATAAAGACCACCTCTAACAAACTCAGATGGATAAAGGAATTAAGGGTGGTGAATCAGAATAGAGATGAAAGTTGTAGCATCGTCCAACCTCATATCGATCCGTATTATAATCTTTTTCCCTTTGGTTCTTTTTATTAATTATTACAATTCCATTATATAGAAGCCTCGGGTACAATTATTGCTACACTTCCCA
The DNA here is from genome assembly GCA_947646795.1 of Beta lomatogona. Classification (NCBI taxonomy): domain Eukaryota; kingdom Viridiplantae; phylum Streptophyta; class Magnoliopsida; order Caryophyllales; family Amaranthaceae; genus Beta; species Beta lomatogona. Next base: position 2,450,259 of record CANSNZ010000955.1, on the reverse strand, counting down.
TTTAGGAAAGTTTTATCAGCCATATTTTTCCAACTTGTGTGTGAGCTTTTTCCCTCTTCCTTCCTAATGATCACATGGACATCATGCAGTCCCGTTCCCATCACATTTCCTCATTCCTTAATTTATGTATAAAGCCTATATGTAGCAAATAAAAGCAGAACGAAGGAAGTATAATGTATTCCAGAAATCAACAAACCTTACTTAATTCAAATCTGGCCCATTGCTAAAATTCAAAAGTATTAAGATCCCAAAATATATGTAATTGTAAATTCACCTCATATAATATAAAGTTTGCAAAAATTATGGGTATGACTTGCAACAAAAACGCTCCATTTATTCCATTATTTTTTTAATCTAGCATATACATCTCAATTCCGTAGCCTTTTTTTTTTTTTTTTTTTTGATTAGGAGATTAAGTCAGCCCAAGGGCTAACCCCTACAAGGCTACTAGCCTGTAGGAAACACCAACACATTGGCTGGTAAGGCATGCATAGCATGCTAAAGAAACACCCCAGCATAATGCTGGGGGTAAGGATCGAACCCCTGACCTCAGGGACCAAGGGGGAGTGCTCTATCCACTTGAGCTAACTCCTATCCTTCTCAATTCCGTAGCCTTGACCATATTCTCACTAATAACAAAAAAATTAAAAAAAAATTAGTATCGTTTGTGATTTTATTACATTTGAAGATTATATTCTTTCTTTTAAGCTAATGTTTTATGATTGTTCATTTTTCTTAACTCACTTAAACAACTTTCACAAATCTAACTTTATCTACAAATTATGATTAGATTTAAGCCTAACTACCACATTATAAATTGCAGTATTGGCTATGTTTTCTTCAAGTGAAAAAACCTGAACTTATCTTAATTGAACTTATTACACCTGATTGACCCTTATTGAAACTTATTTTTGAGTATTGTGTTTGATCTGATCAAACCTGATCACACCTAACACCTGATCTAAAACTTCTTGGACCTGAAACTTATTGTATAAGGTGAAGAGAACGCACTACTCCTCAACTTCAACCATTCTACTAAACCAGGCTTTCATGTAATTTTCAAATACTTTTAATCTAACATTTAATATACACATGTATACATATATGTACATTTATACTTCCTTTTTCTATATGCGTAAATAAAATTTACCTATGTATACATCATTTTCCTAAAATAAAAATTACATGGCTAAATGACCAACTTGAAAAAAAAAGAAAATTATGGTTGGTAACAATTTGGTTAAAAATTAGGTATGAATTTCATTTTATTTTATTAGAAATAGGTTCGTATTCCAACTTACTCAGTCCGTTCCTATTTATTCTTCCTACTTTGACTTGTTTTCTCTCTGAAAATATTCTAAGTAAGAAGAATAAATAAAAACGGAGGGAGTAGTAAAATAAAGAATAGGTTTGTGACCAAATAGACCAAAATATTAAATTTGCCGTCAAAACAACCCAATATTTTTAGTTTTTTTGGGTAAATTTCAGAAATTGCCTATAAAATTTGTAATAAACCTTGGTAAATGCACCTAATCTATACAAATATATTAAAAAGCGTTCTTAAGCAAGTCTACACGTCACGTGGCACTTTTCCTTTAGTTGTTTGGTTCCATGTCATCAACATACATTAAAAATTAAAAACATGCTCCGTACAAGATTCGTCCACGTGACCTCGAGTTAATATAGTAAAGTTCTAACCAAAGAACTATGCAACATTAGACGCTACTCCTTTCACATGAAAATATTAATAAATCAGGGAATCGCCCGGATTTAAAAACTAGTTCTATTACCATATATAACGGGTCACTTTTACCTAAGTGTCGTCACTTTGGCCAAAAATAATTTAGTCTTCCAATAAATGACTTAATTAACTTATTAATCGTCAATTTGATCCTTAAATGAGATTAATCTATCATAATTAGAATTTGAGACATGAATTTTGCTTGTTGTAAAAGATCTATATTATTTTCTATTTTCTTAATGTCAGGTTAATATAACTAGTGGAAAAAAACCTTATATGTCACAATCTAACTGATCCGGTTTTGGAAAAACTGGACCAGTTAAAGTCAACTCATCTGGTTGGCTCCCTTGACCGGATCAGATAATATTAAGTTTGGCCCGTTTTTGAATCAGATTTTCTCGTATCTCCAAACTGATCCGGTTGGGCTTAATGGATGGATTAGTTTGGCCCAACTTAATAAGTGAAACCGCGTGCGTCCATATTCTCAATTTACAACAACTCTCTTCAGCCCATTCTCCCTCTCTCACATTTTACATCTGAGATTCTCCTTCTACCCTAGGGTTTCTCCCAACTCATTCTTCTCTCAACTGCCGTTTCTTCTTCATCATCTCTTCGTTGTCCATTCATCGTTTATCAGTAATCATCATCTCTTCGTTGTCCATTCATCGTTTATCAGTAATCATCATCTCTTCGTTGTCCATTCATCGTTTATCAGTAATCATCATCTCTTCGTTCGTGATCATCAGCGAAAACCAACAACGCCCAGCTCCTTGTCGTTCGTCGTTCATCAGCGTAGACCAACAAAGCCCAGCCCCTCGTCGTTCATCAGTGAAGACCAACAAAGTCGAGCCCCTCGTCGTTCGTCGTTCATCTCGCCAGCAGTTCTCCTCTCCTTTATCAATCTTCGTTGCTGCAGTAATTCAAGATCTCGATTTTAATTAAGGTTTTTTGTGTTTTTAATTTCCGATTTTTTCATTTTTTTAACTCGTTCTAATTCCAGATATGAGTTAACTTTTTTCGCATTTTTATTTTCGTTTGTAATTCGCAGATCTATGCGCATTTTTATTTCTTGGTAATTAGACTGAAACAATTTATATTTTCGTTTTCTTGTCTTTTCGTTCAATTTAATTTTTGGTTGATTTTCGTTTAGATCTAGGCTTTGTAATTTTTTTCGATTTAATTTTTAGATTTTAGGGTTTATGTTTCGTGACTTATGTAATTTGTGTTTGATTTTCGTTTTTTAAGTTAAATTTATATGTTTTGTAATAATATTTCCCTGTTCAACTTCATGTATAATCCGCTTATTTTCGTGTTTTGTTTTCAGTTGGATAGATTGTTGAGAATTTTTGGTTTTAGTTTTGGATAGATGGTTGCGATTATAATCAATGCGTGTATAATTCTTCGCCGGGACACCTGCACTTTTTTGTTTGTTTCTTATCCTAGCTTCATGTATGATTATTGGCCTGGACACCTGACCTTCTTTTTTGTTTCCCATCCCAACTCAACTGATGCAGTTTTGTAAGAAAATCGGATCAGTTAATCAAGTTAACTGATCCGATTTTCTTAGAAATCTGGTTCAGTTAGTGACAGACTGATCCGATTTTGTACCGGATTAGTTTATCCCTCATAACCGCTGCGGACCCATCCGATCCGGACCAAAATCTTATCAGTAAGCCCGATTTTGACCGTATCTGATTGGCTTTTTTCCACTAGTGTATGTTAAGTATATATTGATCATACATGAAATTGCTGCTCTAGTTTCCCTATGAAAAATGCATTTGGTTTGGATTAATTTAATGTTGTTTTACAAAGCGAAATGTATTAAGTAATGTGTTTTGTTTTGAATTAAAACTACTTCATGTTATTATATATATATATATATATATATATACATATATATATATATATATATATATATATATATATATATATATATATATACATATATATATACATATACATATATATACATATATGTATATATATATATATGTATATATATATAGGGTTGAGATCCAGTGAGAATACCCCCTTATGTGAGAACACTTTAAAATTTGGAACACAAACATAATTTTTCTAAAACATGAGAATATAATCAATACATATACATATATACATGTTCTGAAATATCTTGCTTATGTTCTAAAATATTTAAAGCGTGCTCTAAATTTTTTCAAGCATGTTCTAGATTATTTCAAACATGTTCCAAATTATTTTAATTATGTTCAAAAATATTTCAAGTGTGTTCTAAATTTTTTCAAACATGTTCTGAATTATTTCAATGATGTTCTGAAATATTGCAAATGTGTTCTAAATTTTTTCAAACATGTTATGAATTATTTCAAACATGTTCCAAATTATTTTAATTATGTTCTGAAATATTTCAACATGTGTTCTAAAACTTTTCAAACATGTTCTGAATTATTTCAAACATGTTTCAATTCATTTTAATTATGTTCTGAAATATTTCAAGTGAGAACATATATCATATGCCAGAATAAATGTAGGTTTGAACATGATGTACATTGTTTTAGAACATGATGTACATTGTTTTAGAACATGATATACATTGTTTTAGAACATGATGTATTCGTTTTAGAACATGATGTACATCGTTTTAGAACATGTTGCTCATTATTTTAGAACATGACATACATTAATTTAGAACATGATATACATTTTGCATACATTGATCATGTATGGTGATAATGTGACTATAATCGAAACGATAATAATGTGAGATACCAAAATTTCAATCTATACCACTAGCATTGCAATTAAAAAGACATAAATTATGAAGAAAATTCAACCAAAAAAAAACCTAAAAAAATCAAAATAAAATGACAATATATATCACAATAACAACATTATAAGAAGAACAATAGCAGCAGGAAGGACAGCACGCGGGAAGTGGTCGACGATGATGGTGGACAGCGTTGTGGTCGACGGAGGGAGAACGCACCACCACAAGCAAGTCATCAAATGTCCGTGAAATTGAAGGAGTTTCACCACGAAACCGAAGATAAAAAGGTCGTTGGCAACAGTGCAGGCATTATGAAGACCAATAGTTAAATTCCGATCATATTTCCAACGCAATAGAAGGCAAAATCACCAGTTTTCGGTGATAATTGTAGAAAAAACGAAAGTGAGGAGAGAGAATGAGAAAAAATGAGCGGTGATCGGCGAAGGAAGAGGATAGAGTGGTCGGCGGTGGTTGCTGGTTGCTAGTGGTCACCGATAAGTGGTGGTTATGGCGGTGGGATGTTGAGAGGAGGGAGAATGAAGAGGTGAAGAGAGAGAAAGGAAAGAGGAGAGAGAAGGAGATGGGCTTGTGTGAGGTGAGTGAAATGAATGACGACATCAAGAGAGAGGAGTTTTAAACTCTGATTTGTGTAGGAAAAATACCAACCCTTAGATTTTAAATATCCAATGGTAGAGATCTATTTTCACATAAGTGGGTGTTCTCACATAAGGGAGGTGTTCTCACAAGAGCCCTCCTCTATATACACACACACACACACACACACACACACACACACACACACACACACACACACACACATATATATATACATATACATATATATATATATACATATACATATATACAGGCCCGGTCCTGACCTTTTTGGGGCCCTAGGCAAAATAGTAGATTGGGGCCCTTTTAAAAAGCACAATTTATAATAGAACAAAAAAACATTTGATAGTAGTTCTATGAAATAAATCTGTTGTTCAAGCGAATGCAAATTTGCAAATAAATTTATCAAAAAAAAAAAAAATTGTTCAAGCAACTCATATGCCATCATCTAATACATGATAATAAAATATCATAAAAAACGGGTTCTACGAGCATTCCGAGATGCAAAATCATTAATGATAATATCAACATCGATGTTTTCCAAAAGTTCCTTCTCAATTGATAAAATTGCAAGACCATTCAACCGTTCTTGTGACATGGATGACCTCAAGTAGGTTTTGATCAACTTTAACTTTGAAAAACTTCTTTCAGCCGATGCCACAGTCACTGGAACTGTTAAAAAAATTCTATAAGCGATTGAAGTATTTGGATAGCAATCTGCAGATTTAACAAACTCAAGAATTTCAGTGGCTGACATTAATTTATTTGGCAAAGTAGATTGTAACACTTTCAATTCTGAGTAAAGATCATTCAAATCCACATCAAATGAATCACCATGAGAAAAAGCAGAGTGAAAAATAACACAACATTCTCTTAATTCCTTTTCCTCCAATGACCTTAACTTGTTTGAATCAAACAAAAATCCAAAAATACTTTCAAAAGTTTTTAGTTGCTCAAATCTGCTTTTCAAAGAAGTAATTGCCATATCAACAACAACCAAAAAATACTCAAGTCTAAATAATTCTTCAGGAGACTGATTTTGTTCATCCTCTTGATTATTTTCATCAAAATGTTTTTTTCTAATAACACGACGCTTTGTAGGAAGCGTAGGCTCTACATCCATATCAAGTGCAATACTTCTAGCAATATGCATACTAGAAGTGAAGCCTTCCTCTCTAAACTTTTCGAAATATGACATCATACCTTCAACTTGTTCTATGGTAGTGTCGATACACATGGACTGAGATTGCAATTTCTTGCTCACTTTATTTATAACAAATAGAATCTCATACCAAATAATCATACCAAGCAAAAACTCAAAACTCCCAAGTGCGTTATATAAAGACTCTGCTTCACTCTTTGACTTTGCGTCATTACCACAAGAATCATATAAATTTGACAAAGCCAATCTTAATTGGGGAGCTTGAAATCTAATAGCTTTAACACTTTTTATTCGACTCTCCCAACGAGTATTAGATAAACATTTCAAAGTAAGATCGGAAACATTATCAAGCAAAATTTTTCATCTTTTTGTAGAACCAGAAAACAAATTATATATGCGTTGAACAATTCCAAAAAATGAAATAGCTCTAGTGCAAGAATGTGCCATGTCGCTAAGAGCAAGATTCAAACTATGACAAGCACAAGGCATATATAGTGCTCTCGGGTTTATTTCAAGTAAACGTTTTTGTACACCTTGGTGCTTCCCTTTCATATTGGAACCATTATCATAACCTTGACCCCTTATATTATCAACATTAAGATCAAGAGACTTTAAAACATTTTGTAATTCAATAAAAAGTCCCAATCCCGATGTATCATTTACCTCCAAGAACTCTAAAAAGTACTCCTCAATTTTTATTTTTTTTGTTGCCATATTCACACATCGTATTATCAAAGTCATTTGTTCTTGATGAGCAATATCAGGAGTACAATCAAGAATTATGGAAAAATATTTTGCCTCTTTGATAGTCTTAATTATAGAACTCTTCACACTATGGGCTAAAAGGGAGATCAATTCATTTTGAATTTTATGCCCAAGATAATGATAATGAATTTCACGATGTTGAATGCGTCTAATATGATCTTGCATTATCACATCAAATTCCGCAATCATTTCAATTAATCCTAAGAAATTACCATTACTATCTTGATATAGTCTTTCATTGGATCCTCTAAAAGCCAAATTATGAGTAGCAAGACATTTCACGGCCGAAAATATTCTAAGTAAAACTTGCCTCCATCGATCTTTCTCTTTCATAATCGCTTCTTGCAAGTTTTTATCAATTGTTTCATTCTTATGTAGCCTTACTCTCATTTCATTCCAAGTAAACATATTATTCATATGCTCGGTACTATTTTCATGTTGTTTGAGTCTCTCACTAATACGCTTCCAATCACATAAACCCTCATTTGCTAACAAACTTTTGTTAGTAATAGACTTGAACAACTTGCAACAAAAACAAAATACTTTGTCAACATATTTAGAATAAACCAACCATTTCCTATCACTAATCTCACCGTTGTTCAACTTCCTAGAAAAATAAGCATATGAAAAATGCCTATTATTATCATCAAGAGGAAAGTCAAGATTTAATTCTCTTATAGGCCCCTTTTCAACTATAATGTCTCTTGTTTTGTTATCAAGGTTAGTCCAATTCCTAGGATCATAAATATCCACATAAGGAATTTCTTGTTCTTCATCAATACCATTATTAGTAGGAATTGGTTGTTCTTCATCAATGTCAATATCAACATTTGGCAAATTAGGCTCATTTAGAACATCAATAGGCTCGTTTGGAACATTTTCATTATTGTCATTGACTTCATCATGTAAATTTTCATTTGGTTGATCTAAATTTTCATGAACTACATTTCTAACAACAAATCTGTCAATAGCACCTTGCTGTGATTTTATTAATTCTTCAGCAATTTTTCTTTTTTTCCTTTTTTCACTTCCGGATAAATGTTTTTTAGGCAACATTGTAATTTGCAAATAAAATAAATCAAACACAGATGACAGAACGACAGTCACAGAATACTCAGATCATGTTACAGAAAATAGAGATGGAATAACAACACCTTGAACAAGTGACGGACCGAGGGCACGTCGGCACGGCATCGCGGCGGCGGCACTGGCAGCGAGCGGCACTACGGCGGCGGCGGCCGCCGAATTGCAATCAATGGCTCGGCGAATATAAGCGGCGGCAACCACCGACGAGGCGACGACCTTCGACCGGTGAACCGTCTCCGTCAGGCGTCAGTAGAGGCAGAGCAAATGAGCACTCCGGCGAGGCGGCAAAGCAACTCGAAACTCGAAATTCACTCAGGCAAATCCCAATCGAAGAAAAAATTCCCAAAAGCCTTGCTTATATTCTGAATTTCATAATATCTTAATAATTTTACTTGATTGAGACTAAATCTTATGAGTATTGCATTATAGAAATCCAATTCTTCCCTATTTAAATTGTAGAAAAAAGTTCCCGTTGCCATATTTAACAGCTAATTTTTTGGGAAATATGGAAAATTTTAACAAGTTTAATGGAGGTTAGAGAAAATTTTGGAAATTAAAAGAAGATTTTAATGTGGATTTTGGAAAGAGAGAAGAGAGAGAAGGACGAAGAAGTAGAACAGAAGGAGAAGAGGAGTTTGAGCGTCATTCTGTCATTCACATTCACGCGTATTTCGGTATTTGAGATTAGTTTTTTTTTTTTTTTTTTTTTTCCCTAGTTCTATTTTTAGCGGATTGGGCCCCTTTTAACCTTGGGCCCTTGGCCCTTGCCCCTCCAAACACCCCTCAGGGCCGGGCCTGCATATATATACATATACATATATATATATACACATATATATAACAATTATCTTCAGCTATTTTACTGGCAAATCTCATTTTCTTTTCTATTTGACTAGGAACCAATTTTTATTTATCAAAATGGAATCCAAACTAGATATATTTACACAAAAAACAATTTATTTTACCAAAAATTGTTATCAACCTCTATTTTGTTTTTACCAATTTGGTCATTGACCAAAGACGTATTTTGAGACATTTGTTTCTATTTAATCTGCACATTTATTTTTCACCATAACCAATAAAAAAGTGAAAAGTATGAGAGATGAAGAAGAAAAGTATGAAATGAGAGGGAGAGAAAGTATGAGAGAAGATAAAGTCAGCAAAAAATACATTACATGAGTGTTTGATTTGTCTAATGGTGTGGAGGTCTACATCAAAAGCTTCATAACATTGTATAGATTAAAAAGAAATGTACCAAAAAGAAAATAGTACTATAGATTATTAAAAAAACAGAGGGTTATTTGCTTCATTTTCTTATATGGGTAAATTCAATACTTTCAACTTTTCAGTACGTTTTTAGTGAAACATTATTGTATTATGAAATGATGTACCCAATTCAATTGTTTATTAAAAAAATCAATTGTTAGGACTACAAGTCCCAAATTCCTAATTTTTCCTCTCAATCTTGTGTCAATCATAGATAATGCAAGTATTAAAAAATGGAGGAAGTATATGAGTTTCTCTTATTAAATTACATACTTTTGAAGTTCAAATCAACTACTAAAATAGTACTCAGTTGTTCCTTGATATTTATTGAAGTGGATACAGAAACAAACAAACATAAATCCACTAAAAACGTACACTATCTCTCTTGCTTTATAAAAATTTTCATTTCATTTACAAAATTTCGCTCTTTCTTTTTGGTGTTCAAATAAGATAACAATCTTTTTAGAAATAACTTTTAAAAATCATTCCAGCCGAGAAACTAGATTAAGAAATACAAACTAGGGAAACATATACTATAATTTATACAGTGAGACTCAATAATATAGGATCCTAATAAATTTACTGGTTATTTACAATAAAAAACATCTTATTGACATTTAGGGCTGGCAATCAGGTCGGGTTGGGTCAATTTCAGGTTGACCTTATATATATTTGAGGTTACTTACCCCTAACCCAAACCGACCTTACCGATTTCGGATTGACCCGAAACTAACCCAAAATGACCTGAAATGAAATTCAACTATACACGCTAAGTTATGAATGTATGAGTTAATAACCTGAAATGAAATTTAGGTGATCCAAGAAATGGGATTGGCCCAATACAAATAAGAATAACAAAAGATAGGTTGTATAAGTTATGAAAGTCTAGGTTAATTTCTAGTTGACCTGGCCTGAAAATAATCCGACTTCTAAATCAGGTTATTCGGGTTATTTTCAGGTTCAAGAAGTCAACCCGAACCTAACCCATTATACTTTCAGGTCGGGTTGGGTCGACCCATTTTTTATTTCAGGTCGAAAATCTCAACCCAACCCCGGAATTTTCAGGTCAGTTTTAGGTCGAGTTACCGGATTGGGTCATCTTTTGCCAGCCCTAAAATTGACACTGTTTGTTAACCCACATTAAAATGGAAGACATTTAAGTACTTTTACTTATGTGAGGCCCAACGTGTATCTTATCTCTAGTTTATTTGTTAGTCCTAAGTGGTAACAAACAATTTACCGTTTAGTTAAAATCTTTCTCAATTGCAGATCCCTAAATATAATTTTGAATACAAATCTTTCAAGGGAACAACACTACTACACTAGTACTGAGATGAAAGAACTCAAGAAGGCTCAAAACGCTGTTAGAGATCATTATCAAAGTCTGCAGGCTGCAAAATGAATGAGTTGGTTGAAAGGAAATGGTCCATCTTATATGTACATCACACCGATATTCTCTACTTTTGCATAGATATCAATATACTCCCTTCGTTTTCTTTTGTTGTTCCTGTATTCTCTATTGGGGAATTTCAATATGTTGTTCCTATTTTGAATCTTTCCGTATATAGTATAATTTATTAATTACATTTTTCATTAGTTTTGAGTTGCAATAAATGTGTTCATACTATTGAGTAGTCATTATTTACCTTTTTATCCCTCAAACTTTTGCCTAATTGGTTGTCTAACATAGAGTTCCTCAAAGAGCAATAAATGTGCTCACACTAGTTTGTAGTTAATTTACTCTTTTACCCTTCAAACTTTTTGTATCATTGGTTGTTTAACGTAGAATAACTCAAAGGGCTAGAATCTTTGTTTTAAGTTAATTTAATTTTATTTGAAATAGTGGAATCTTGCCTATTTTTTTGGTTGTATTGGTTTCCTCCCCGATTCCAAATAGGAACAACAAAAGAAAACGGAGAGAGTATCATATTATGAGTTAATATCTAATTTGCTAACTTAGTTGGTAAATTTTTGTTTGAACGGGAGCACCAAAGCTTTTGTCTCCAAGTTTTTCCAACATATATTTTGGTACGGGAGCATCTAATTAAAATCCCAAAAATTTCAATTAAATTCTCTTAATTCATATTACACAACATCAAGTGTAATAAACATCATATATATAACATACAAACACATATAACTATAAAATGTTCCATTTTAAAATGGCCCCCAAAATATGAAATCGTTTCTAGTCTAATGTGTTGTCATTTGTAACTATTTGCACACTGAAATAAAAAATATAAACAATTAGAAGATATGAAATTAGCCTACTAATTTATACTAAACAACTACTCCCTCCGTTTCATTTTAATTTACTCACTTCACTTTGGGGGAAAACCAAGGAATAAATACAAAAGTATGAGAGAAAAACTGAAAAGGTGGAGAGAGAAACTGAAAAGTGAGAGAGATAAAGTAAAAAGTGGGTTAAAATATTAAAAAGTGGATGACATGTGTGGAAAAAGAGGAGAAAGTAGATGTGACATGTTACCTAAAATAGAAAAAGCAACAGTGTGTAGATTAAAAAGAAACAGACCAAAAAGAAAAGTGTGTAGATTAAAATGAAAGAGAGGGAGTACATAGTTACTTTATTTAGATAGGCTAAGAAATTACTTGAGAAAAATATTATTAAAGTCACAGATTAAAAAGAAAAAGAAATATAAAATATAGAGATAGAACGGTAACGATAACTATTTTTTTATTGCATGATTGGTTCAACTATGAAAATAAAGCATGCATTTATAAGCGTGAGATCAGGAAAGGTAAGGCAATGTGTTACTATGATGTTGAAGAGGGCAATTAGGGATGTCAATTGGGCGGGGGGCGGGTGCAGAGGATGGTCCCTCCACATCCACACCCACATAAAATTCTCGTCCCAATCCCAGCCTCACCACCCATTGCGGGGGAAGGTTTTAGACCCATCCCCGTCCTTACGGGTACGTATTTATAGTCATCTCCACCCCCACCACCCGCACCCACTTCGTACCTACGTCGTATTCACTTCATACCTGCAACTATCCTCCCAATAATTCAAAACAATATGCCAGTACTACAATTGCAAAATAAAATTATTAATAATACAAGTATAGAAGTTGGATTTTAATAATAAATATTCTAATATATAATATAGTTTTTTAATAGAGAGTAGGGTATGAGATGAACAAGAAGCGGGACGGATGGGGCGGGAGGGGATGGGACGGGTATAGCATAAAATCCACACTCGTTCCACCACCCATTACGAGTACGAATTTCATCCCCATCCCGGCCCCAGCCCCGCAAAACCTAGACCCATCTCCGCCCCAATTGGACGAAGATGGGGCAGGTCTCCTACTTGACTCGCCCCATTGCCATCCCTGGCAGTGACTAGGTGGAAATAATCACCCTTATGAAGCGGAAACTATTACCCCATCTCTCATATCAAACAATATGTGACGAAAATGGTTTCTTGCTTTCATTTCCAATAATAAATAATCTCATATGACACATTTATTACGAGATCTAAAATTATCTTATATCATGTAAGCAATTTTCACTGTGTTCAACACCATATATGTTTATACTACTCAAGAAGATCAGTCATCTCTTTTCTTATAAAAGCAAGTAATCAAAAATACATTATTGTATTGGTACCTCTACTTTGTATACTTATGACTGGGAGCAAGATTCTGATAGACCCTGCACGTCTAATTGGGATGTATAACTGATATTCGAGAAACAATATATAATGATCGTTTTATAATTATGATTGCACCGGGAAACTTAGGGTCCATTTGGTATTATAATTAGTTCAGTTTTTAGTTTCAAACTAGTGAGTGTCCCGCGCGATGCCTCGGGTTGTTACTTTTCATATTCTTCTGCCTAGTGAGAAAAAATTGACGTAATAATATGATAAATAATTGCATGATGCTTTGAAAAATAAACCCTTAAAAGTTTGGGGATGAAAATAATAGCTTAACTTTCTACAAGGAATTGGAGTAAGATTTATGTCTACAATTGTCTCTTGTTATTATCAAAAAAAGGTTAGGTATCTAACTACTTGTGTAGATCTTTTAATGAGATATAATTATAAGACCTTATGATATTAAATTTTGAAATGCTAAACAATCGTGTTATGTTGGGAGTGCATTCATCATACACCCGGGTGTACCACGTGCATGGCACACCCAAAGCTATTTTTTGCTCATTTGCTCAGTTGGAGCTCACCTATTATGTGATTATGCTCATTTGGAGGTTTTAAATGAGCAATGAGCAAAAAAATAGCCTTTGCTGTATCATGATCATGATACACCCGGGTGTATGATAAAAATTCCCTTATGTTGGATTCATGGTTAAACTTTCACTTTTCATTTCAAAGGTCACGTGTTAGATACCTTATAACCACACGACATAGTCACGTGGCACACAAACTTTCTTAGGAACACCTTTTAATATATTAGTATAGTTTTTTGATGTCATAGGAGTACAATATAAATTACATAATAAGATCGAAAATAAGTCATACTCATTCCAATCATATCTATGTTAAAAAGTAACAATTGCGAATTGAAAACTACTCTTTTTTTAGTTATCATACTTAATTGGTTAGTTTTTAAAAAAAACTTAAGAAGTGAACAAAAACAGATAACAAATAAACATTTACTTCTTCTGCTCCCTTTAATTGCAATTCTTCCAGTTTCACGCTTACCGATTCACAATTTACACTATTAATATCTTTAGTTGTGTTTTGGTAAAGTTTATAAAAATTAGACATTAATAAAGTACACATTGAGATGAATCCAACAAGATCTCACATGACTATATATTTTTCATAATAAAACACAATAGCTAGTTATATAAGTGATTGTAAATAGTGTCAAAACTGGAAGTGTTGCAATTAATTGGGAGTGGAGGAAGTACCAACTTACTAGATATAGAAACCCGTTTATTGTTCTTGGATATCTGAAGCAAATATAAGCTATAGTAATGCAATTATTCAAGCTTTGTCAAAAAAAAAAAAAAAAACAATTATTAAAGAACGGGGTGTATAACTAGTTATTGTTGTTGTCCTAACTCCTAAACTTTCATTGTTACAACTAATCAAAATTAGTATCCACTACTTAATTTTCTTTAACCCCCAATCCCCACTTTCTAGTTTCTACTACCATCCTCCCATCCCCTCTATAAAACCCTCTTAACAATATTTCCTCAGACCCCTCTCTGCGAAAACCCTTACACTACCACCCTCTTTTTGCTGCCCCTACTCTATCTTTCCTCCTGCCTAGCTGAAACCCCATCTAAAAGAACCAAATCACCCTACTGTCCAAACAAACTCAGATACACAGATTTATTTTCTTACATTGAATTTGTTTGTTTATTCTGATTTGTACGATTGTGGGTTGGGTTTTTTGAAATTCTCTTGATTTGGGCAGTGTAATCCTGAAAGAGTTTAAATGTATGTTCTTCATTGGGATCAGCATCAACAACAGCAGCAATAGCAGAAACCAGGTTTTTTCTTTACAGTTTTGGCTTTTCTAAGCTACAAAAAAAAGTTTTGTTTTTTAATATTTTAATTTTTTGGGTTTTAGAAATACCAATGTTTGAACTTGTGTGTCAAAACTCAAAACCAGCTGATTACTTAGAAGGCATAAAAAATTAAGGGATTTAGAGGGAAATCTTGAAAATCCTCTAATCTGGATTTCCAAGGCTTTAGAGAGCAGAGAAGGCAGCAAGAAAAAGAAGACGACATAAATCATGTAATTGAACAACAAAATATCTTCGGAAACATACCCTACACTACAAAGCAAAGGGGGAAAATGGGGTTAAAGAGTACAGCAGCAGGAGGTGAGATAGTACAAGTCCAAGGAGGGCATATCATCCGGGCCACGGGGCGTAAGGATCGGCACAGCAAGGTGTTCACCGCCAAGGGTCCGAGGGACCGTAGAGTTCGTCTTTCGGCTCACACGGCCATCCAATTCTATGATGTCCAAGATAGGCTAGGGTATGACCGTCCAAGTAAGGCGGTTGATTGGCTGATCAAGAAGGCTAAAGCATCTATTGATAAGTTGGCTGAATTACCACCTTGGGATCCAACTGCTAGTGCTTCCAATGCTGTTGATGTGAATGCAGGGCCTACTACTGAATTTGGTGTGGGTGATCACTCTGGATCATCATCATTTTATGTTCCACAATGTGTGGATTCACAGTCTTTAGGTGATAGTATGAAGTCCTTTTTCCCTACTAATAATGCTTCTGAAGAAAATTCCATCAGTTTTCAGAACTACCCACATGAATTGATTTCAAGAGGTGCTTCCCAAAACCAAGATCTTTGTTTGTCTCTTCATACTCTTCAAGATCCGGGTGGTAGTAGTAGTGGGCATCATCACACGACTTCCAGTCATCATCACTCGGCCCTCTTCCAAGGGTCTGGGTCATCTTTGGGGTTCGATGGTGGGACCGGGGGGTGGACCGAGTCACAGCAGCCACATGACTTAGGTCGGTTCACTCGAATGTTGAGTTGGCCTAGCGGTGGTGGAGCTGGCAGTGGTGGTGGTAGTGGTGCTGGAGAAGGGAGGGGTGGAATTTTATTCAACCCCTCCCTTTTCCAACCACAAGGGTTGTTATTGGGCCATCAACAAGGCCCAATAACAACGGCAACTTTTTCTCAGAGGGGTCCCCTTCAGTCCAATTTCTCTCCACTCGCACGCGTAGTGGAGGATCACCACCACCATCACAATCACCATCAAGAGATTTCGGGTATCGGACATGGATCCGATGGCTTCATGGGTTTTTGCATCCCATCACAAATTCATGGTGAATTGCATGGTGGAGCTAATTCTATGTCTACTAATAGGGCATCTTCTTCATCCTTGTCTCCTGATTCAAGCCAACATTGATTAGGTAAGACCATAAAATCAATAATGATATATTATCTACACCTAATGAACATTATTGTGCTAACATAAACACTTTGGTAATATAATTCATGATTTTCTCAAGTCTCTTTGTTTTAACAGATGTCGACATTGGATGCCAAAGGAGAAAGATTCCAAACAGGTCAAATGCCTTGGCATGGGAAGAGAATATCCATTTCTGATGCAATCATGCAAAAAAACCCACTTTAAATCAGATTCGATTCTCCTAATATTTGTGCAATTTGGTGCTCTTCATGAGTGCGTGGGTATATCTACTAGCTCAGCTTTCCGTCTTTTCTTTCAACATGTTACTATGCTTTTCTTTGCAATTTCAGTTAGTTTCAGTAGTTTATTGTCTAACAATCGGTTTGATTCTGATTAGAATCCAAATCAAATTTAACCGTCCCATTTCCAATGTTATTTAAAAGTTAGTACTTCCTAAGTTCGTATTCGACCCAGTGGTATTATTCTATGAGTAAAACTATTTCGCCAAATTAGAGCTAGCTAAATTTTAAAAAACCTTGAGTCTAAAGGGGAATTTCCATAAATTCACTCTGTATAAACCCACAATCTTAAAATATGTCTTATCTAGCTAAATAAAATTTAGCACAATACTTTTTCTTATTCTTTACTTTGATGCAAACTTTGATTCAGAAACAGTTTGATGAGTTCATGTGGTATAAGCCTGCACACAGTAGTCTGCTGTCATGTGCTAGAAAAGGTAACAGAAGGGTTTTGAATTTTGGTTAGTTTATTAAATATTTAAGCTAACTCCTTTATAATTAATTGTAAATTTGAGTTGGATAAGATATTTTAATCGTTAACATATTGTCTCCATTATATTGGGCGTGTCTCAAGATACCATAACCAAAAGCTATTGGTGCCTTTCTTTAGTGTCTTCAATTCCCTTTTTTTATATTTAATTCTTTTCTCTCTCTCACCCTCTTCTCCAATTTTATCTTTTATTTAATTTCTAATCTAAACCAGAAGACAGCAGACCAAATGAAAGTAATAAGTTTAAATATTCACTGCAGCCGCAATTTTTTCTGCAAATTGGTATAAAGAGAAAGCCCAATTGAGTTAATTCATGGAACTACCCTTTAGTTTAGAATAAGCTAGTATCACTGTTGTTGGCTGTTTCTTGTAGGCAAGTTGCTAAAATCCATATAGTTAGCTTAAACGAGATTTGCTGCCGACATCAAAAGTAATGTCCAATTTGCTCTGGGCGGAAATAGTTCGTATTATTATCATATTATGGCAAGGACTAAGATTTAAGAGTTTCTTTTTTAATGTGGTTTATGTAGAATTATAGGATATGCACGAAAAACTTTATATGGGTTGTCCTGTACTCGTCACCAAGCTAAGTTTGACCTAGTGATTGGGATTGTGTCTTCTAACCTGGAGGTTAGGGGTTCAATTCCCACTAGGGGCACTTTGAGGATGAAGATTTCTCTTACCTTCCCCCCTCAGGTCCGGTAGAGTAATTCATCTTACCAATAAGAAAAAAGGTATCCTATATTGGACGCCAACATGTCCAACACATATCTGACATGTCTAAATGATGTATCTTGTACTTTTCTTTTAATGGATACTCGTGGGGTACATTGAATACACTTAATTTAATTTTAAATTTTTTGTATGAAAAACTCATAGAAACGCTTAAATGAAATAGAAGAGAAAATAAAGTCGCAAACAATTTCTTTTGCTCATAAGAATTAGTAATGGAACAAAAATCTGAATTTTGAAGGTTGTTTTTGTGGAACTTTGATTAAGATGAGTCCTTAGCAGGCTTAGCTTCATTGTTGGAGCTTGGAGGTTCGTTCATTTCTAAACTTCCCTCATTCTGTTTTTTTTCATATGGATATTGGATATTGGATATTGGATATTGAGTTTGTTTAGGATTATAGTGTTATTTCTTTTTCTTTTAGCTTTTTTGGAGTGGTGTGTTATAATTCATTAGAAGGCGCATATACTCATAATTGATATACATACAAAGATAAAAATTGATATGGATGGTTTTGTGACAGCTAGATCTTGGAGATTTTAGTAATTAATTACCTGCTGTCTACGTCTGTAATAGTTAATACTTAAAATGCTTCAGTCTAGTGGTCCCCATTCCCCATTCCCCAACCCTCCTCCCCGAAGATCTTTGTTTCATCTGGAAGAAAAAACGAAACACACAAAAAGAGCAAACATTCATTCACATCAAATTTCTAAATGACTCACATCAAATTTTAACAAATGCTGGATTTTTTCTCGTGTCATACAGGACTATCCAGTTTCTCTTTATATGAGTATATGCAGTATATAGGGTTGTATACTTGTATGTAAAGAACAAATACATTATTCTATAATAGTATTAATTTAAGAATTTATGCATTATATAATTATGCGTCAATTGATATAGTTAATGCTTATTTATTACTTGATATTTCTATTTGTAATTTCTTATATGCAACTCTGAGGGATTCATATATCATTTCCCACATTTTATTTGTTACAGGGTAATAATTAAAGTATGATGTGTTGGTAGTGGTGAGTGAAGATCAT
This sequence comes from Beta lomatogona, assembly GCA_947646795.1. Lineage (NCBI taxonomy): Eukaryota > Viridiplantae > Streptophyta > Magnoliopsida > Caryophyllales > Amaranthaceae > Beta > Beta lomatogona. Next base: position 2,431,444 of record CANSNZ010000955.1, on the reverse strand, counting down.
GAGGTATAGGTGTGCGACTATGTATGTTGGATGGAAAACTGATAAATATCTATTGGTGAGATGTACTTCATAACGTTTGGGCGCATAACAAATAGTATTTGCGTGTAAACATATAGTGTTTTTGTTGTCTATCTCTTTTATTATTACTTTATAATTACACATAGACTTTATCTGCTTAACACAAAACACTACTAACTGTGTCTATATATTATGTGTGCCTACAAAAGACTGGTTATTTAGTATGTGTAAGGCATGTCGATTTTCATAAAAGAGAGCGACACGCTGAAGGTTAGAGACTCCCAATTCATCGAGAAGACTAAATATCCAAGTAACTTCCGCTGCAGTAGCTACCATGGCTCTAATACAGCTTCTAAGGAAGATTTACTAATTGTGCTTTGCCTTTTAGAGTTCCAGGATATAGGAGACTTGCCAAATAGCAATATGTAACCAGTGATTGACCTTCTAGAGTCAATACAGGTTACCTAATCAGAATCATAAAATGCTTGGAGAGTCAAAGAGTCACTACCAGTTAGAAGCATGCCTTGCCCTTGAGTAAAATATTAACATACCTCAAAGTATGCAACCACGCTTGCATGTAAGAGGTTCTAGAGGCTTGCATATACTGACTTAACGATTAAACAGTGTAGGCTACGTAATGTCTAGTGCTGGTGAGGAAGTTAAGTTTAGTAACAAGAGCTATGGTTATGTGATGATTAGCCTTCTTGATAAAAAAGATTGTAATCATTTTCAGATTGCATAAAGCCTTAAGTAGTCAACTCTTCCACAAGGTTGGTAAACCATTGCTTATAAGCTTGTTTAAGCCTATAAGGAGACTCTTTAAGCTTGCAAACATGATTAAGGGCATTAGGAAATCCATTAGGAAGTCTCATATAGACTTCCCTAGGCAAATCTTCATGGTGAAAAACATTTTTGATATTTGCTTGGTATGTTGGCCATCTTCTATGAGTGGCTAATGCTATGAGACACCTAATGGTAGGCATCTTAAACACAGGTGAGTATCTCTCTTCATAATCAATCCCATATCTTTGGTTGTAGCCGTAAGCAACCAATCTAGCTTTGCATCTCTCAAGAGTACCATTTGTATTCAACTTCACTTTGTATACTCATTTCTTCCTAATTACTTACTTCCCAGGTGGAAGAGGAACTACATACCAAGTCTGCTTAGTTGTGAGAACTTGAATCTCCTTATCCATGGTAGCTACCCATTTAGGTTTAGTGGAGGCTTCAGCATAAGAGATTGGCTCTTTAATCTCAAAAGAAGCAACAGAAAGAACAACTTTATGTGATGATGCATAAGATGAAAAAGAAACTAAATTTCACTAATGTTGTGGAAGACAAGAAGGAGAAGAATTTATGGCAGAGTTGCAGTGATAATTTGCAAGATATGAAGGAGGTTTATGTGATCTAGTGGACTGTCTGAGTAGAGGAGGATCATGAATAATTGAAGGTTTGCAATGTACTCAAGAGGGGGGGGTGAATTGAGTACTTAGACGAACTGGTGCCAAATTCAAAATTCTTTGAAATTAATGAGGAACCATTTGGGTTGGTTTCTAACAGCGGAAACAATAGAACATGAAAGCAATCTAGGACACACCAAATTTAACGAGGTTCAGCCAAACAAGGGCCTACATCCTCCTACGCTAGTTTTCTTAGTAACCAACTCTGAAAAACAAGAATACTCTCACACTCTCCTATTTCCCTTATTCCAGGGAAACAACACACCCTACACTAACTCTAGCGTGCTACTTCGCACTTGAACTCAAAAGCACTCACGAATGAACTCACAAACGCTACCCAATCTCTAACCCCTTTCTTAGAGATTCAATACAACTAGTTTCTCTAACTTCACGTCTTTTTGGAAAGCAAACAAAGAGTAATCACTAGTGCAAGGGTTGCGGTTTATTGCAAAACGCAGCCCCTAATAGTGAAGGGTTATGGTTAGCCCAAAACAGCAACCCTTAATTACTAAAGGGCTGCGGTTTTGGGCAAACCGGCAGCCCTTTATAATTAGGTGGCATATGGGCTGATGGGCTTACATCTTAATAAATAAACATCGAGCGCACAAATCTTCTGTCCTCTCTCACAAATCTTCACACTCTCATTTTTCTCTCTCAAACGTTTCTCTCCTCTCTCATGGTTGCTAAGGTTTACTCCACCACAAATCTTCTGTCCTCTTTCACAAATCTTTCGTCAGAGATTTTTCCATCTGATTTACCTTTTCTAGGGTTCCGGTCAGAATTCGCCGGATTATATATAGCAGACGCGGACGCGAAACACCGATTACAAAACCAGCCGACTAGGCGCAGACGCGGTAACGTTTCTCTAGCCGAATTTTCCCCCTTCGTCTCTCCTCCTTCGGTGGCTGTACTCTCGGATCTCCTTCGCTCACACCACCACACCCCCTCGCTGGCATTTGCGCACAGTCGTCGCTCACACCCCCTCTTGTCTCGCCTCTCGTCGCGCACAAACTCTCCTCTTGCCGTCGCCTTCGACCAGATCTAGGGTTCGAGATTTAGATTTTGTCATTATTAATTTTTTTTGGATTTGTTGGTTAGTGATTGTTTTTTGTCATTTTAGGTTTTATTTTATGAATTTGAGATGATTCGAGATTAATTTAAGATCTAGGATTCGAGATTTACTCGGTTTTTTGTCATTGTTTTTTGTATTTTAGGTTTTTTTATTTTATTTTGTAGAATTAATTTGATGTTTTGTTTGGAGGGACTGTACTCTATTGTATGTTGTTGATTTTGTGGAATTTTCATCTCCTCTTGTATGTTTGGAGTAAATGTTCGAAATTTCTAGTTCATTTTGGTATGCTCAAATCGAAGACATTATATACATAAGTAACTGTTTTTTTGTTATATTTAGGAACTCCAAAAATGCAAAAAAAATAAAGAAAATAAAAAAATTATGGGTCATGAAGGGCTGTCGTTTTGACCATTGACCGCAGCCCTTTATCACTTAAGGGTTGCGGTTAATGGTTAAAAACCGCAACCCTTATTTGATAAAGGGATGCGGTTTTGAGCCTAAACCGCATCCTTTCTTTGTGAAGGGTTGCGGTAAAAAACCGCAGCCCTTCATTTTTATCGAAGGGCTGCTACGGCAAGGGCTGCGTGCCCAAAACGCAGCCCTTTGGGCTGTTTTGACCGCATCCCTTACGTTTTTTTTCCATTAGTGAATGTAAATCTCTATGAGACGCGTACTCTATTTTAGAAAACTGATTAGCTGTTCTCTTTGTGAAAGCTCTCAATAATACTCAATGAAATCCGAGAGAGCATCAAGAATGAAGAAGAATCATATTTCAGTATTTATAGACCATGATCTAACCTTTGAGTGTGGCCTAACTTAAAATATCAAAGATATGATTTCTTAAGTTAGGAAAGTACATCTTAAACAATATCTTTCTTTACTGAAGTATATTATCCAAGATATACACACGGTTTAAGGAAGAAAATACTAAATTATGATTCTAAAGGCTAGCAATTTTTTTTGTTATGGAAAGTATTTGAGAAAATATTTTTTCGAAAATATTTTCTAAAACAGCCAGCTCAATCACCCAGCAAAGTAACTGGTACTCGGAACTGTTACGCTACTTAGTAGTATTCTGAATATGTAACCAACTGGTTCCCATATATTCAAAACCCTATTGTTCCACACTTAAGAATAACACAAACAATCCCACTAATGATTATAGGAACATATAGATGCATATATAACGGAATTTCAGGAAACAATTTCCTAACATCTATCATAGGATCGCAAACATAATCAAACACATGAATCATTCAATAGGGATTAAATATCAAACCTTTGTAGCGTAATTTCCCTGTTGTATGCAAGATTCAAAGATATGAGAGCCCCAAGTGTTGCTCCTTAATCAGTCCACAAACACCAATTGAACACCAACGTCTGCTAGAACGAAAGAGAAAAAATTCTCTTGCTTTTAATGGTATAGGCGTCGGTTTAGGGGAGAGTAGATTAGGGTTTCTCAAGATCTCTTTTTTGTGAAAAGAAACTGCTTAATGAATTAATTACCTAAACCCTAATATTATATCCTAGATTTAATAGGAGGACTTATCCATTCTTGTATGACCATAACTCCCACTCAATTCTTAGCCCACATGATCACTGCCTTTATAACCTCCTTTTACGGCGCGGCGTTTCACAGTATCAAGGTTAAACTAATTATATTGTGGTTATTAAGACATACTCATGTCTAAGGAATCCACTAAATATAGTAGTTTGATTCTACTTTTAGAATCTAATTAGATCATGTCTCAATGTATCAAATATACATCCATATAATCAATTAGACATCTCTGTCTCTATAGCCCATGGAATTGTGCTATCAATAAAAGATCAATTAATTATATACTAGTCTTTTAAATAAATCACTTATGTCCAATTTAGTGATTTAGACTAGGCACTTTAAATAAGTTGTGATTTCAGGTCACTTTATAGGGTTCCATTATCAATACGTTTTTTATAATCCTATTTGAAAACACAAATTATTTGGACATTTTATTTAATACTAAACCAAACAATTAAATAAGAACGAATTTTTATTGATAAACATTCAAAACATAATAAATGTCCTTACAATTGTAAACATGAAGTAAACAACCTAAAGCCATTCTCCCATATGCTTAATCCCCATAGACCTAGTATGACACTCATGCTTAGGTTGAGCAAACGGTTTAGTCATCTTCCTTTGCTGCATCTGCTACTACAATATACTCAACCTCTGTTGTAGAATCCGCGATGGTACTTTGCTTAGAGCTCTTCTAGCTCACAACTCCTCCATTGAGACAAAATATGAAACCAGATTGGGATTAGAAATCATCTTTATCACACTGGAAGCTTTCTTCGTTGTATCCAGTAACAACCAACTCATCATCTCCACCATAAACCATAAAACTTCTACAATGGGGTAGTCAGATACGCGCTCACACCGCGTAGGCGAAATAAAAACACAATTACAATTTGGCGACTCCACTGGGGAGGATTTTAAAAAACTAATTTTTTAAATGAGTAGGTGAAACTCGAAAAATACGATTCATACTCTTTTTATGCATTGAAATGACATACAGTTTTGCATATGCATGCTATTGTTTAAGCCACCATAAGGACAATCTACATTGCCTCATTAACGCATGTTCTATGCATGAGGCCACCCCCGGGGGGGTGGCGCTTTGTCCTTCCGAGAGCTTCCTAAGCGATACTGTTGGATCTTAGTCATAAGCAAACCTACCCAACCATAACACTATTCTTTTGTTCCTAACTTCAGAACTGAAGTGCGTCTTACACGTGGCCACCTTTTTAATCAATTGTACGAAGCGTGTTGGATCTTAGTCATAAGCAAACCTACCCAACCATGACACTATTTTTTGTTCCTGACTTGAGAACTGAAGTGCGTCTTATACGTGGCCACCTTTTTAAGCAATTGTACGAAGCGTGGGATCAATCTCTTAGTCATGGACCATTTTCTGCCTTAACCTAAACCTGACCATAGTTTCAAACATAGTATTGGACTTTAGGTTGGAACTTTTGCATCCATGTTACATGATATTTGCTTGTGATTAAATTTTACCTGTTATTAACTTGTCAAATTTCCGTTGTTATGCATTGCGTCTAAAAAAACAAATAAAACATCGTAAATTGGCCAAAACCTCGCCTAAATCTCCGAAAACATGTCGGGGAGCAGTGCGCCAAGCGCATTTAGTTGCGCCTCGCGCACCGTTCCGGCGCCAGATGCACGTCTGTGTGCCACGTGTAGCAATGCTGCGTTGCACGCCGACAGTGCATCGCATGGTGTTTGTCAATTTAGTCATCGTGGTGGTCGATCCAATGTTTGGTCCCTCTGCATTCGCGTAAAAGCGTGGTCATTTTAGGGGTCTCACCTAATTCAAACATAAAAATTAGTCTTTTCATGCATATAATCTAAGGTTGGGTCTATCCTAAAAAATGCATCTAGAAAAGTGGTCATGGTAGAGTTATAGTGGTCATGCATGCTTACCTTCTCCCTGCTATCCAACTAATATTCTCTATCAATCCTACCGTATCATATTCAATCAATTTCAAAAAACATACATTTTTCAAAATCAATCCTACACCCATGTCTATTCTACCATTTTTTTCCACAACCATTTACTAAGCATCATCATACAAGACATTCAAAATTATATATTTTCAAAAGAAATCAATCATCTTTTCCTAATAAATGATAAAAACAAGGGGTTCCTTTAAAAAAAATGCGAATTTCAAAAATTCTAAGCCTAATCCAAACACCTTCATTCAATACAATCCAATCAACCCAACCCAATCCGTTTGTATTCATTTTTAGGCCCATATGCATTAGATTCCATTTTGCATTCATCCTAGGCCCGTCTCAATTTGAGTCCATACATTCACTAGTATTAGAGTCGATCTTAGGCCCATATAAGTCTGTATGTCAAAATCCAGGCCCATTTACATCTTTATGTGATATGTCAAGCCTACTCCAAGTCTATTCCTAGTCCATTCCAATCCAAGTCTAATTCTAATCCAATTCAAAGCTTAGGTTCATTTTGGCCCAATTCATTCCCTAGGTCTATTTTGCATCTCTATGTAAACCCTAGTCAAGTCTTCGGACTATAAGAGTTCATTCCCTAGGTCTAGTTTGAACCTCTATGTAAACCCTAGATAAGTCTTCGAACTATAAAAGTTCATTCCCTAGGTCTAGTTTGCATCTTTATGTAAACCCTAGTTACACTAGTAGAATAAATGCTTATTGCAGCGGTCATTAAGTGGCCTATTGCGGTGGTTTTCGCAGCGCAGCAATTAAGGGCGCAACAATAGGTAATTACCTATTGCCGCGATTTTTAACCGCAACAATTGGGCAACCTATTGCTGCGGTTCCTACCCAAAACCGCAGCAATAGGTAGTGTTAATAATAAAAAAAAAATTAAAAAGCAACATATTGCTGTTGTTGTTGGTAAAAACAGCAGCAATATGTGAGTCTATTGCTGCTGTTTTTACCAAATAACAGCAACAATAGGTTGTTTGTTTTTTTTAAAAAAAAAATTCATACATTTCTAATGTCATATACTTCAGTACTTCACCCAAGCAATATTTTCACAAAGAAAACTATACAACCAGATTTTTTGGAATTCATTCAAACAACAAATGAATTAATAAAACCCATAACTACAATATTTACATTTGATATTATAAGAAATGAAACTATGAAACACACCAAATCTGAAAAAATGAACCAAAAACTAATATGTCATATTCATTACAAAATTAAAATGGAAATTAAACTAAAATAGAAACTCTAAAATAATTCACTCAAAAAAAGTAAAAACAAAACAATAGAAATCCTAAACATCAGATCTAAACTGAAAATAAAAAAAATAGAAGAAAATACAAAATACAAAAGTAGACGCAAGGAGACGAAGGAGATGAAGGCCGACGAAGGAGACGCAAATCTGGTGAACGGGATTCGAACCGTTAGTCTGAGCGCCGGGATTCGAACCGTCTTCGTCAGGTGAACGGCCGACGAACAAGGAGACGAAGGCCGACGAATGAAGGAGACGAACGGCCGACGAACGAAGGAGACGAAGTCGCCAGTGTTCAACGATGCGCGAAAATGGTGCGACGCCATTTCGAAGTCGCCACGAAGTCGCCGGAAGACGAAGAAGAGGAGAGAGAAAATTGATTTTGCATGCTCGCATGACGATGCGGTTTTCAGATCTGGTGATGTTGCATGTTCGCACGACGAACGGAGGAGACGACAGGCTTCTCTCAGATCTGGAGACGAACGACGTGTGAGGAGAGAGTTTGAACGATGATTGGGGTTGATGGTGAGTTTAGCATGGATGAATAAAACGATGGATCTGAGAGAAGAAGGAAGAGAAGGAGAAGAATGAGAGAGTGAGGAGACCGAGTGTGAGGAGAGAGAAGAATGAGAGAGTAAAGAAGACCGAGTGACGGTGCCTAAGGTTTTTTTTTAGGGAAGTAAAAGGAAACCTAGTTGGGCCCCTTTTATTTTTAATTTTAAAAGTCTATTGCTGCGGTTTCAGGTAAGAATCGCAACAATAGGTTTAAATATTGTTTTTTTAATATGTTGCTGCGGTTTTTGTCAGAAACCGCAGCAATATGTCTGGTCAAATAGTTAACTTTTTTTCAAAAAATTTCCCGTTGAAACCATATTGCTGCGGTTTTCGGCCGAAACCACAACAATATGGTTATTTTATATTTTACCTTTTCTTTTTACGTGATATATTACTGCGTATGGGTAAAACCGCAGCAATACCACCGCAGCAATAAGCAATTATTCTACTAGTGTTAAGTCTTAGGACTATTAAAGTTCATTCCATATGTCTAGTTTGCATCTCTATGTAAACCTAGTCAAGTCTTCGGACTATGAAAATTCATTCCCTAGGTCTAGTTTGCATCTCTATGTAAGCCTGGTCAAGTCCTCGGACTATAAAAGATCAGTTCATATCCTAGGTATGGTTTGCATCTCTAGGTAAACCCTAGGTCTAGTTTGCATCTCTATGTAAACCCTAGTCAAGTCTTCGCACTATAAAAGTTCACACCTAGGTCTAGTTTACATCTCCATGTAAGCCCTAGTCAAGACTTCGGACTATAAAAGATCATTTCATATCCTTAGGCCTAGTCTGCCTCCTCTCCTATAAGTTTAAAGTCTAGTCCCGTCTACTTGCAAAGTCCATGTCCAGTCCAGTCCAATCCATATCTGCATATGCATATAGTTACACCCATGTCAGCATCATGGTCAAGCCAATACTAGCCCAAAACCTGCAATCATTTCTAATCCTTCATTTCAAAATCCATTTCCATTTCTCATATCTTATTTCCCATTTCCATTTCCCCATTCCTCATTTCCAATTATTATTTCGAAATTCATTTCTAAACTCTTACAAGTGAGGTCTACTCGATGTAGTTCATGATCGGTCGAGGGATTACAACTTCGAAATGCCTAATGGAGAAACAAAAAGTTGAGCCTACTCTAAGGCTCATCAAGCGTACTATCACCACCTCGATTTCATTTAGAGTCATGAAGATTATTTTTGTCCGCCTTCACAATAGAGGCGTGATCACGATCTTTAGGGTTTCTTCGAACCCTGCACATGAAAGAACAGATCCAAACAATGAAACCTAAACTTCTACTGCAAATTCCAATGAAATAATGAAAATCTGACATCTAGTGTAAAATACCTCAAAGGCACTGCAAAACATGATCGATGACAATAAACTTCTAATATTTGCTACAACGAGAATCAACATCACCAACAACCCTTTCGGCAGTGTATCAACAATTCAAAAGGTCATAGTCTTTTAATTCTGGTTTCTTAAGCTGAGTCAGAGAGTCCTTTTCCTAATCCATTTTTGTCCTTTTCCATCGAGTCTATTTACTATAGGACTTCATCTATTATAGCCTTTCCATTATTGTAGGCGTGGATTTTTTAATTAATGCCTACACGTGGTGAGCGCGTTTATTTGACTACCCCATTGTTGAGGTTTTATTAAAAATATGTTTTTGAAGTCGCCAACAATTCTTTAGAGGAAGAATCATAAACCTAATTGGATATTGAAACGAAAGGGACATCTTAGGAACTTATCCAATGTAGATTTCCCCGTCATGACTCCATATATGGTCAGGAACCAAAAAGTGAGTTCGGGAGTGAGGGTACAATATAGTCAGGAACTATATTGCCCATTGCTGGCCTCTACTAAATATCGATTCATTACAGATTTTATGCCAAAGAATAATCATATAATATTTTTAAGCACCCTAAAAATATTTAGTTTAGGTTGGTTCATGAAACACATAAAAAGCCTATATTTTTAGTGACAAGTTATTATGCAATCATATTATAGGGTTCCTAACAGGTTGTCCAAATTATTTGAATTAATGAGAACAATTCTTTAGGTCTTATTTAGCAATAATAACATGTGGGTGATAAAAAATTCATGCAGGACAATCATGGCAATATGAATATTATATACAAAAATAAGAGTAAAAGTGGTTAGAATATACAATATTTATAGCCGCACGAATGCATTAACAATCTACCTCATGAATAAACTGTTAGTAACTTCAATAAAATAATAAAAATAAAGAAAGAAAGCAAATAAAGATAGTTAATTTAGTTGACCCTCATAAATTATACCACCGTCCAGGGTCGTTGATTTGTACGGATCTTGGAAAATTGAATTACTGAACAAGTCTTAAAAATAGTGTCTTGTGTGAGTATTTGATTTCTTTCTTAGTGAATTTTGTTTGATGGCACGATGATGATGTTTGATCAAGCGGTGTAGTATTATACGATGATGACCACGATGAATAGGTATATGTGAGATGATGATTGATGATGTGTCGCTGGTGTGTAGCAGCAGGAGAATTTGGTGGAGGAATTTTAGTATGATGATACTAGACGTATAGTATTAGGATTAGGTAGTCAGAGGTATTAGGAGGATTTGTATTGCTAGGCGGTGAATGTGTGATGATATTGGTGAGTTGTATGTTTGGGGTGACATATTCGTGGAATCTGAATGGATTCTTGTGAGGTGTGATGATGAAGGCTAGATGATGAATGAGGAAGGCCGAGTATTATTGAGTTTCCTTGGAATTATGAGATGGAGGATATATATAGGTTTAGGGAGGTTGGGAAGCAATAGGTGTTTAAAAGATAAAAGATTTTTATTAAAAAGATTTTAGAAAAGAGTTAGACAAAAGATATTTAAAAACACTTCGGGAAAAGATTATTTTTATAAAAGATATTTTTATTAATAAAACTAATCTATAAAATTAAATAATTCTATTAATTAAATTGGGCTAGAAAAGGGGTTTCATAAAATTGGGTTTTCACAAAACTATTTTTAAAAGGTTTTCACATATGGCTTTTAAAAAGGTTATTTAAAAATGTTTTAGAAAATGGGCTTGTATAAAATTATTTATAAAAAGGGTTTTGGAAATGATTTAATAAAAAAGGTTATAAAATGGTTTGGGCTTAAAACATTTTATTTTAGACTCGTTCTTTATTCTTTCCTCGATCCGGAAAAATTGGAGCGGGGTATTGGTCATCATAGGGTACTAAATGGGGAGACACGATTATGTGTCTACAAAAGCCCCCACTTTGACTGAGGTTTGTAAAACCGAGAGTCAAAATATATGTGTCGAGACGGAGAATGATTTTAGATGCTCTGCAATCCAAAATCACTCTTTTATGCCTGTACCTGCAAAACAAGCAAAAGTTTCAGGAACAAACATATGTGAAACATATTTGCAAAGTAATTGTAAGTTTGGAAAAATGAAGTGATAGGTGGAAATGAAATAGATGTTGTAGAGCATTTGTATCCCGCTCCACGGGACTGAGTTGTTGGATGTCCCACTCCAAGACAAATAGTGTAGAGTATTTGTATCCCACTCCACGGGGCTGAGCAGTTTGTTGACCTGCTCCCAGATAAATGATGTAGTGTAGAGTATTTCTATCCCACTCCACAGGGCTGAGCAGTATGTCATTTGTCCTGCTCCTAGACAAATGGTGTTGAGTATTTGTATCCCACTCTACGGGGCTGAGCGTTATGTCGTTTGTCCCGCTTCCAGACAAATGATGTAGAGTATTTGTATCCCACTCCACGGGGCTCAGCAGGATGTCATTTGTCCTGCTCCCAGACAAATGGTGTAGAGTATTTGTATCCCACTCCACGGGGCTGAGCCATATGTTGTTTGTCCCCCTCTCAGACAAATGATGTAGAGTATTTACATCCCACTATACGTGGCTGAGCAGTATGTTGTTTGTCCCGCTCCCAGACAAATGATGTAGAGTATTTGCATCCCACTCTACAGGGTTGAGCAGTATGTCGTTTGTCCCGCTCCCAGACAAATGATGTAGTTGATTGAAAGTGGTCTGCAGACCCAACGGTTTGTGTCTCGTTGTTGACGGTTTGTGTGCCGTCATTGATTTTTCTGACTATTCATCGTTTCTTGAATGATAGACGTTGAGAATTTGTAGGATGGCAAAATCATTTTTTATTGCAAATTTTGAAAGTTCGTTGAATTGTCGCGCATAATGTTATAACGAACATTTAAAATCATTCGGAATTGTTTTTGTGGGACCCACCTGGTTAAGAAGCCCCAAAGCTTGTTGTATAGGACGGTGTGCCAAACGCAGAGGTCTGCACTTGGCGTGGTATGCTGCGCTGGACGCAGTGCGATGTCTTAATGAACATTTGAATTTATAAGAAAATAAGCATGTGGCCCCACTTGGCTAAGAAGCCCCCAAGTCCGTTGTACATCTCTGTGCGCCAGCGTTATCGGTGCGCTGGACGCACCATGTATATAGCACTTGTCTTCTTTTGTTAATTTGTAGTGGTCCGCAGACCTTGGCGGAATATAACTCATATAGAGTCGTTTAATGTTGGGTACGTTTGAATACAAATAGCAAACAGATGTGCAGACAAACAACTAGGGTACATGCATGTGTCTTGTGATGTGGATGCTAGTGTATGGATAGGAAAAGACTTGAGTCTACTTGATTTGACTCGACTTACCTTGTCTAGACTTTGACTTGACTTGACTCGACTCGCCTTGACTAGACTTTGAATTGACTTGACTTGACTTGCCTTGACTAGACTTTGACTTGACATGACTTGTATGTGTTATCGTGTGTGCATACGTGTGTGTATATGTGACTCAATGATTGACGCTAGAATCCTATAGCTAAGGACAAAGGATGCAATGTTTGACACAATGTTTGGATGATGCAGATATGCAATGCAAATGCAGATGTGTGACACTATTGCAAAGATATGTTTTGATGATTTGATCGTTCCATTAGAAGCTCAAATTTTTGTTTAGAAAACTGTTTTTTGAAATAGGAGGAATGGGAAGCCCCCCGAGGATGATCCACATAGGTTATGTTTGATTCGAAATGCATTGTAGTTGTTACGGGCCTAAGTGAGCCCATAAAACTGTTATAATCTTGTATGGGTCTGGAGCCCACCATATTTTGTATGGACTCGTAATGAAGTCCTGATCAAGGTACACATAGAGCCTATGAAAGAGGAGAGATGTGAAGCCCCCCAAGGATGACCTGTTGGATTTGAAATGCATTGTAGCACGAGCTTTTGTAACACTTGAGTTGCATATGCTTCGAGGTTTGTATGTCAAGGGCCTAAGTGAGCCCGTGAATAGGTGCAATGTTGCATTTATGCGGGTTTAAAACCCAAGATTTTACGTATGGACTCGTAATGAAGTCCTTATCACAATAGGCCTATACTCGGAGCCTATGATTTTCTGCGTGGAAAAGTGATGAAGCCCCCAGTAAGATGAAGTTTATGAAGTACTCAGCTTGATTGCTTGATTTTGAAGATATCTCGTCATGCTTAGCGGAAGTTTCGACCGAAGATTCCATATAGGGTTCCTAAGGTGAGAAGAAAAGAAAGGCCAAAGAAAAGAACACTCAAAAGATGAGGCGCGGTCATAGCGCTGAGTGTTGAAAGGTTATGCTAAGGTTGGCTTAGAAGCGATAATGTGGCTTAGAAAAAGGAAGTGATTAGAATAAGAAAAGGCGCAGTCATTATGAATCGACTCACGCAATGAGGTAGGCCAATAATGCAGGTTTGAATCCCAGTCTATAATCTAAGGGTAGGGATGAGCATTTAAAATTCACGATTTGCGTGATCACGCTTTTCTCATGGGCCTCGGCGAGCCTTTAAAAATATGTTTTAAATTAAAATGGTCGAGCCTCGAAACAGGTTGCCTATGTATCCATGATGGAATCAGGCCAGTCGTAGCTCTTAACATTTTAATTGGTGTCCGAGCATTTTGCTTTGGAGCCATTTGCAATGAATTAAGCATTGAATTAAGCATTGAATTGTAAGAGGTCTTTAGCATTGGTGGATAATGATGTTGGTTTGGTTTGGTGCGAAACGGTCGGACCTCAAGGTGAGGTTTCCTATGTATCTTTAGCAGAATCAGACCATTCGTAGTTCAGGCTAATGAATGAGAAGATGCCCTGACTTTATCCTAAGTCGCCCTTACGGGTTTTCGACCTAGCGGGATTTGGTTTATCTTTTATGGCTTATGGGAATGCAATGCATGGTTGCTTGAGCGAAGGTTTATTATGGAGGTATGATTTGACTTGTAATGGTTCTTGGTTGTGGAGGTCAAGGCCTTTGATGAAGTTCGAGGTTTATAATCGAAGGTTGAAGGTAAAAGAAAGGACAATTGACAAAGCTATTGATGGGCTTATCTTTTTTTTTTATTTGATATTTTTGCACTTCTTTTCTTTTTTTCGTTCATCTTTTTTTGCTTCGTTTTTTCATTCTTTTTATTTTTTTTTTATTTTTCTAATGTTGCTTTTTTTTTTTCTTGCCCTTTATATTGAATTTGTTGTCAATGTACTTATTGAATTTGTTGTCAATGTACTTCCCATGAGGTAGGTTGAAGGGAGAGGGATGTTATGTATTTAGGTTGAAATGGAGCAATAGTTTTAGTGAAGGGATGAATGCCTCTTTTATGCCAATTGTTCATTGCCTTTATTAGACTAGGCATGAGAATTAGAAATTCATTTCTGTTAAGGCGACAATCGTGATTTTCATTGATGCTCATTAGTGCAAGGATAGAAAAGAAATACTTATTTATTAGTTGAAAATTATGAGTACATGCAATAAAAGGGAAATCCTATGTCGACTGGGAAAAAAATAGATGAAACAGAAAATGAAATCCTAAGTCAAGACTCCTACGTCACTTGACGAGACAGCTTCGTTACTTCGACCTTCATGAGGTATCTTTCTAAATGAAAAGAGAACATGCATATTATCTTTTCGTGTTGATTGGACCTGAGTGAGTCTCAATACTTTAATGAGCGATTGGGCTTATTTCTATGGCATTGAGGTCATTGTCTAAGGGATTTTTGCAGCAGTAGAGACTGTAACCTCCTATTGTCTACCATATCATGGATAAGCTCTTTTAACTTGTAGCTGTAAGCAGTCTTATGTCCATTTCCACTATTGTATATTTGCATTACGATTCTCTTGAATAACAGGATAGCGTGCCTCTAGTCTGACGATACGTGCTACAAGATCTACCAGTGTACCCTTCAACTCATCAACTTGTTCATGAAGTGTGTTTGACATATTGTATATTTCCTGTAATGAATCATCCAACGAGAGATTAAAAATGAAGTGATGATGGAGAGAAAGGAATAGAATGGGAGAATGTATGTTGTTTTAAAAAAGTTGAGCTTCTAGCAATGAATCTGAATATCCTATATGCATGATGATTTTTTTTTTGGATGCACCTAGACCTAATGCAGATATTCATGATTTTCTTTTTGGATGCACCTAGACCTAATGCAGGTATGCATGATTTTTTTGGATGCACTTAGACCACACTAGTAGAATTTTTGCTTATTGCTGCAGTGATTTTGCTGCGGTTTTACCCGTACGCAACAATAAATCATGAAAAAAAAGAAAAAATCGGAATTAAACATATTGCTGCGGTTGTGGCCGGAAACCGCAGCAATATGTGTCAACGGGAAATTTTTAAAAATTTTGTTGACTGTTTGACCAGATCTATTGATGCGGTTCCCACCCAGAACCGCAGCAATAGATTAAAATATTATTTTTAATTATCTATTGCTGCGGTTGTTTGTAAGAACCGCAGCAATAGGTCCTTGAAAAGTATTTAAGGCTGCTAGGGTTATAACCCCATCCGTCTCACCCTCAACATTATTGTGCGCCGTTTATATTTCTCTCACGCCTCTCATTCTCACCTCACTCATCTTCTCACCTCACTTTGTCTCTCTCATCCTCCCAACACAATCTGTCTCTCACGTTCTTCATCAAATAATCTAACACATAATCTGCTCGCCGGTGTTTTTCATCAACTCGCTGGTGTCTTCAATAATTGGCGCCTCATTCTTCATCTGCTCGCCGGCGTTGGCGCGTTTCCAGATCTGCGTTGTTCGTCTTCTCTCAAGTCGCCGGTTCTCGTCTGCTCGAACTGCTCGCCGGCGTTGTTCCTCTTCTCGCAAGTCGCCGGTTCTCGCCTGCGTCCTGAGCCGGAAACAAACCACGAAGGAACCGTCGAACGCAGCATATGTCGCAAATCTGAGCTGATTTTTTCGCAGATCTTAGTTATTTTTAGTTTTAATTCTGCCTTTTTTTTAGATCATAGTTCTGATTTTTTTTAGTTCTTATTTTTTTTAGTTCGAAAATCTGATATTTTTTAGTTCTTTTTTTTTTTTAAGTTCTGCCTTTTTTTTAGTTCTGCTTTTTTTTAGTTCGAAAATCTGATTTTTTTTAAGTTCTTATTTTTTTGTAATTAGAGACATTAGTTTGTTTGTAACTGGCTTTTATATCTTTATATATTAATGAGATTCATTTGTCATTTCATCTTCAGTTCGTCTGCGAATTTGTTGGATAGTGGATGGGTTAGTTGCCTGGTTTTAATCTTTCAAATTTGATTACAAAATGCTGCGGTTTTGGGCAACAACCAGGATCTATTGCTGCGGTTTTGGGCAACAACCGCAGTAATACGTTGCATTTTTTAAATAAAAAATAAACCTATTGATTGTTGCGGTTTAGGCTAGGAACCGCAGCAATATCTTGGCCTATTACTGTGGTTAAAAACCGCAGCAATAGGTTAATTACCTATTGTTACGCCCTTAATTGCTGCGCGGCCAAAACCGCCGCAATAGGCCACTTAATGACCGCAACAATAAGCATTTATTCTACTAGTGCCTAATGCATATATGCATGACTCAATCTATGAGTTCGAACCTGTAAAGGCTGCCAACATATCCCAAAAGAGGGAATCAGATCGCTTGTAGTTCATGACTACTAAATGCGGAATGCATGAGATGAAATGGAGAATATGGATGCAGTGAGACTTCTAAATGTCTAATAACTCTACTTATGCATGAAGTGTATGAATGATGGACTATGCAATGCAAATGAATTCTAGTATAATTGCAGTCCTAATTGACATGAAATGGTAATGATTTCAGAATCCTAGACTTGATAGACTTCTAATGACGTCAGACTTTCAAGGATGCTAGACTCCTGATGTGCATGAAACTCTAGTGGACCTAAACTCCTAAAGTGAATGAAACTCTACTGGACCTAGACTCCTAAAACGGACGGAATTCTAATGGATTTAGACTCCTAAGATGGACAAAATTCTAATGGATTTAGACTCCTAAGATGGACAAAATTATAATGGGTTTAGACTCTTAAGATGGATGGGACTCAAGCAAATTAAGACTCCTGACATGAATAGAGTTAGACGAGGTTATGAACTCTAAATGGAGTGAAACTCGATGAATCTAGACATTTGGGTCATACAGTTCTAGTGCAGTTAGAATTCCTAAGCGGATGAGACTTTTACAGCAAGATGGACACTAAAAAGGAATCCTAAATGATGTGCAAATAAAGGATGGATAATATACATGAAAAGATAAGATAGAGAAAAGGGATGAATTTTTGAAAAAAAAAAAAAAGATTTGTGATAGGAAAAAAGATATGGAGATTTTTTTTTTTGAAAAAAAAAAGGTGGAGATAGAATTTTTGAAGTAGATAGGAGATTGAAGATAGGATGAACTTTTTTAAAAAAGATAGGAGAATAGTTTTTGAAAAAAAAGATGAGGATGAAATTTCAAAAAGGATGGGATATATAGTTTCTGGAAAAAGATGAAGATAGAAATTTTGATATAGATAGGAAAAAGGTGGAGAGATTTTTTTTGCATTATGATGAAAAACGATTATAGTAAAAAAAAATCTAATCATCCTAAAATTCGGTTAAAAAAAAGAAAAAAAGTGTATGGCGTGACACGCAGGAAGTTAGCGCTGCAAGAATGTGGCTCGCGCACGACGCAGAATTGTGCACCAAATGAGGGACCCGAATGGCGTTGGGCGCAACACGTAGCGCGCGACGACAATGTACTGCGCTCGACGCGTCAAGGAGCGCGAGACGCAATTTGGAGTTGCGCGGAGCGCCACAGTTTTGGAGATGATTTTTTAATTTTTGGTCGTTGCGTAAATTCGCTCGATAACTTTGTACTCGAAACGTCGCATAATACTAAGCACTAAAAGCACGCACACAACAAAGATGCTCAATCAAGATAATAATATGCAAAGTTCCAACCTAAAAGTTAAGTTCTACGTTTGAACTATGGTCAGTTTTAGGTTAAGGCTGAAAAGGGTCTATGACTAAGAGATTGATCACACGCTTTGTACCTCTGCTTAAAGTGGTGGCCACATGTAAGACGCACTCCAGTTCTCAAGTCAGGAACAAGAGAACAATGCCATGGTTGGGTAGGTTTGCTTATAACTAAGATCTAACACTATCGCTCAGGAAGCTTTTTGGAAGGACACCCCCCGGGGGTGACCTCACACATAGAACATGTGCTAATGAGGCAAGGTAGATTGTCATTATGGTGGCTGAACAATAGCCGTGCACATGCAAAACAATATATTATTCTAAGGCATAAAAATAAGAATGAATCGTATTTTTCAAGTTTCACCCACTCATTTAAAAAAATTAATTTTTTTAAAAATCCTCCCAAAAAGTCGGTGGATTTTTTAATTCATTTAATGCCTAAACGCGGTGTGAGCACGTTTATTTGACTACCCCGTTGTTAAGGTTTTACTAAAAATATGTTTTTGAAGTTGCCAACAATTCTTTTGAGGAAGAATCATAAGCCTAATTGGATATTGAAACGGAAGGAACATCTTAGGGACTTATCCAATGTAGATTTCCCCGTCATGACTCCTTAGATGGTCAGGAACCAAAAAGGGAGTTCGGGGTGAGGGTACAATATAGTCAGGAACTATATTGCCCATTGCTGGCCTCTACTAAATATCGATTCATTACGAATTTTATGCCAAAGAATAATCATATAATATTTTTAAGCACCCTAAAAATATTTAGTCTAGGTTGGATTAGGAAACACATAAAAAGACTATATTTTTAGTGACAAGTTATTATGCAATCATATTACATGGTTCTTAACTGGTTGTCCAAATTATCGGAATTAATGAGAACAATTCTTTAGGTCTTATTTAGCAATAATAACATGTGGGTGATACAAAATTCATGCAGGACAATTATAGCAATATGAATATTATATACAAAAATAAGAGTAAAAGAGGTTAGAATATACAATATTTAGAGCAGCACGAATGCGTTAACAATCTACATTATGAATAAACTGTTAGTAACTTCAATAAAATAATAAAAATAAAGAAAGAAAGCAAATAAAGATAGTTAATTTAGTTGACCCTTAGAAATTATACTACCGTCTGGGGTCGTTGATTTGTACTGATCTTGGAAAATTGAATTATTGAACGAGTCATAAAATTAGTGTCTTGTGTGAGTATTTGATTTCTTTCTTAGTGAATTTTGTTTGTATAGCACGATGATGATGTTTGATCAAGCGGTGTAGTATTATACGATGGTGATCATGATGAATAGGTATATGTGAGATGATGATTGATGATGTGTCGCTGGTGTGTAGCAGCAGGAGAATTTGGTGGAGGAATTTTAGTTTGATGATACTAGACGTATAGTATTAGGATTAGGTAGTCAGAGGTATTAGGAGGATTTGTATTGCTTGGCGGTGGATGTGTGATGATCTTGGTGAGTTGTATGTTTGGCGTGAGGTTTTCGTGGGATCTGAATGGATTCTTGTGAGGTACGATGATGAAGGTTAGACGATGAATGAGGAAGGCCGAGTATTATTGAGTCGCCTTGGAATTATGAGATGGAGGATATATATAGGTTTATGGAGGGTGGGAAGCAATAGGTTTTTCAAAGATAATCGATTTCTAAAAGATTTTTATTAAAAAGATTTGGGAAATTCCATCTGGTACCACTCAGTTTTTGCAAATTCCATTTGGTACCCAGATTTTAAGTATTGTCCAACTAATACCACTATAATTATACCCTAATTGCTACTGTGACTCTACCGTTAAGAAAAAAAATAAGAAACGTTAAGTTAGCTAGTTATGTTAAGTTAGATCCCTTAAAATAAAAAAGGTAAAACATTAAAACCTAATTACTAACTAGGCAAACCCATTTACTCTCCTCCCCATTGTTACTGCTCAAAATACCAAAACAAGACAAAACCCCTTCGAAAATCCTCTTCTTTCTTCGTTGCTCTGCTTTCATGGTTGGTCTGGGACTATTCTGCACCACCATTGAAGACCAACAAATTTACACTTTATCCCCCTTAAGGATCTTTAATCACAAAATGAACTACTCTATCTAAATCTCTTTGAATAACCAAACAAAGCAATGTTAGATTTTGAGTAAAATTCTGATTTATTGATTTACTATTTGTGTTCTGGTGTTTGTTGTGATTATGAAAATTGTATTTCCACAATACTCCATTTCTATATTTACCGTTTCCATGTTATATAGGTTTTGATTTTAGATGTGAACTCTTTTAATACTGCTATCACTGTTATTTACTTTTAACATTCATAATTGCTACAGTTATTATTTTTTGGCGGAAGGACAGTAATAAAGTAGTTACCTGAAAGATATTGAGTTCTTAGGAGTATTTGGAAGATATAAATTTTAGTTCCAAGCTTGTGGTGCCTCATATGCTAATTAAGACTATACATCTTTCTTGTTGCATGAAGTTTTACTGCTGAGTCTCAATGGATGTCACTCAAAGAAAGATTTAATTTGACTTATGTCAATTGTCAATTAGACAAAGAGCTCGTAATAATCTTGACAGTAGGCTAAATATGTTTTAGCTTTTGGAGGGAAGAACACATTTAAAAAGAAGGTGTGTGAAATGAGGGAGAGAAGTTAGTTTATTAGTTAAACTAAGCTAACTTAACATTTCCTAACTTTTTATTAACAATAGAGTCATGGTAGCAATTAGGATGTAATTATAGTGGTATTAGTTGGAGAATTCTTAAAATTTGGGTACCAAATGGAATTTGCAAAAACTGAGTGGTACTAGATGGAATTTCCCAAAAGATTTTTATTAAAAAGATTTTAGAAAAGAGTTAGATAAAAGATATTTAAAAACACTTTGGGAAAAGATTATTTTTATAAAAGATATTTTTTGAAATAAAACTAATCAATTAAATTAATTAATTCTATTAATTAAATTGGGCTAGAAAAGAGATTTCATAAAATTGTTTCACAAAACTATTTTTAAAAGGTTTTCACAGATGGGCTTTTAAAAAGGTTAGGGAAATTCCATCTAGTACCACTCAGTTTTTGCAAATTCCATTTGGTACCCAAATTTTAAGAATTCTCCAACTAATACCACTATAATTACATCCTAATTGCTACCATGACTCTATTGTTAATAAAAATTTAGGAAATATTAAGTTAGCTTAGTTTAACTAATAAACTAACTTCTCTCCCTCATTTCACACACCTTCTTTTTAAATGTGTTCTCCCCTCCAAAAGCTAAAACATATTTAGCCTACTGTCAAGATTATTACGAGCTCTTTGTCTAATTGACAATTGACATAAGTCAAATTAAATCTTTCTTTGAGTGAAATCCATTGAGACTCAGCAGTAAAACTTCATGCAACAAGAAAGATGTATAGTCTTAATTAGGAGATGAGGCACCACAAGCTTGGAACTAAAATTTATATCTTCCAAATACTCCTAAGAACTCAATATCTTTCAGGTAACTACTTTATTACTGTCCTTCCGCCAAAAAATAATAACTGTAGCAATTATGAATGTTAAAAGTAAATAACAGTGATAGCAGTATTAAAAGAGTTCACATCTAAAATCAAAACCTATATAACATGGAAACGGTAAATATAGAAATGGAGTATTGTGGAAATACAATTTTCATACTCACAACAAACACCAGAACACAAATAGTAAATCAATAAATCAAAATTTTACTCAAAATCTAACATTGCTTTGTTTGGTTATTCAAAGAGATTTAGATAGAGTAGTTCATTTTGTGATTAAAGATCCTTAAGGGGGATAAAGTGTAAATTTGTTGGTCTTCGATGGTGGTGCAGAATAGTCCCAGACCAACCATGAAAGCAGAGCAACGAAGAAAGAAGAGGATTTTCGAAGGGGTTTTGTCTTGTTTTGGTATTTTGAGCAGTAACAATGGGGAGGAGAGTAAATGGGTTTATCTGGTTAGTAATTAGGTTTTAATGTTTTACCTTTTTTATTTTAAGGGATCTAACTTAACATAACTAGCTAACTTAACGTTTCTTATTTTTTTTCTTAACGGTAGAGTCACAGTAGCAATTAGGGTATAATTATAGTGGTATTAGTTGGACAATTCTTAAAATCTGGGTACCAAATGGAATTTGCAAAAACTGAGTGGTACCAGATGGAATTTCCCAAAAGGTTATTTAAACACGTTTTAGAAAATGGGCTTTTATAAAATTATTTATAAAAAGGGTTTTTGGAAATGATTTAATAAAAAAGGTTATAAAATGGTTTGGGCTTAAAACATTTTATTTTAGACTCGTTCGTTATTCTTTCCTCGATCCGGACAAATTGGAGCGGGGTATTGGTCATCATAGGGTACTAAATGGGAAGACACGATTATGTGTCTACAATTATTGTTTTATCTTTTTTATTTTTATTTTCATTGGTCTTTCATCATCATATATGCTTCGAATTCGACGATGAAACTCAAATCAAATTGTTTCTAATGACCCTGATTAATAATATATAGGAAAATTTGTCAGAAACCACATTTTATAACCACTTTTTTGTGAGAAGCACCTTTAAAAAAAAATTTGTTAATTAGCCACCTTTTTGGTTCTTTTATTTGTTGGAAGCCACCACTTGCCGAAATCCGGCGTTGACCATCATATTTTCTCCATTATTCCCCCTTTATCTTTCTCCCCCCTCCCCCCTCGCATCCCCCGACAACCCCCCCTCGCATCCCCCGACAACCCCCTCCCCCTCGCATAATCTAATGGTCAACGTCGGAAAATCGAGGTCAACAACTGGATTCACACAAGTGGTGGCTTCCAAGAAAAAAAAGCACCAAAATGGTGGCTAATTAACAAATTTTTTTAAAAAGGTGGTTTATCACAAAAAAGTGGTTATAAAAGGTGGTTTCTAACAAATTTCGCTAATATATAAAAAAGTTCAATAAAAAAAATGGACATACTTTGAATTATGAGTTACCTCGCTCTTCCCTCCATCATTCCAATAAGCCATCATCCATCTCATACAACCAAAACAAAAATAAAATAAAAAATAAACCATTAAACCATCATCTACATTAGCCAAATAATAGCCTTTCAATTCAAAGCTCCACAAATATCCTTCAAACCTTCCAATATCCAAAACCAATTACTTGTGTGCAAGCCTCAGTACATAAAAAAATCAATGCCAGGCAAAATTGAAAAAAAAAGGGAAAAAATTCGAAGTCCGAAAAAAAACAAAAGAAAACGCACAGGACAAAAAGAAAAGAAATGCAAAAAAGAGAAAAAGCCAAAGGCAAATAAATAAAAAGTCAAGCTACGAGTCTTGCACACAAGTTCTACCCCTATTCAAATCCTTCAATCCATCAAAACCCTAACCCATATTATCCAAATCCATGATCCTACCTTAGCCCAACCAACTAAATCTTCATCAAGTCTCAAGCCTTAAACCTTTCAACCCTTCATATTCAACCTTAACTCCTTCTCCAAGGTATGTCCAAGCCCACTAGGTTGGAAACCCGAAAGGGCGGCCTAGGCAAAAGTTAGGGCCCAAAAAAGAAAGAGAAAAAAACAGACCAAGAACTATGAATGGTCTGATTCCGCAAGGATACGTAGGAATCCTCATTTCGAGGTTCGTCCGCTTCAATAAAATAAAATCAAGAACTAATTATTTGACTTTCTAGAATTCAGGAGCATACTCTTTCTATATCCCGACATAGACTCGAGTCTGAACCTAGCTTCGTAAAAGACTTTTCCCACCTACATCTATATGAGTCAGAAATTTAAACTTTTTTATTTTTCAATCCAAGCTCTCCTTTACCCTGAAGGACTCTCCGTCAATTCCATGGCCTCTGACGATATCTGACTTTGCCTATATCAACTCCCCAAAGCAGAATTCCCAGTGAAGAACTCTGAATACTCAATACAGATCAAGTACATCCCAATCTAGACTTATAGTACCTAAATCAAGACAAGCTTACCTAAAGTTAGGGGTGTTCAGAAAAACCTGCCCCGAAAACCCGATGACCCGGCCAAAAAAAAGGGGTCAAAATCTATTTTTTTTGGTTTTTATCGGGCCGGGTACCCTACCCATTAAAAATATGAAAACCTGGGTCGGGTAATGGGCCGCACCTAATATACACTGGGGTACCCGGTACCCGGTTGTATCAGAATTCTTTGGATTTTTTTGGACTAGGCACAACTTTTTAATTTTGTCCTTTTGGGTTTTCAATTTTTGACCCAAATTACCCTGCTTGCTAGTCACTTAGACCAGCGCTGCCTACCAAATTGAAAACCCTAAAACGTCAGTCCTTACTACTCCTCAGTCCTCAGTCCAAATTCCCCCCTCCCTTTTATTTGCATTTGACATTTGTGATTTCATGATTTCATGATTTTTGGGCCATATGGCAATGGCTGGAATGGGATTTGCAAGTTGCAGTGAATGACATTTGTGATTTCATGCATTTGTGTCATGGTTTCATGGTTTGGCGTTGAACTCGTTCTTGAGTGTTCGTTGAATTTTATTTTTTTTCAAAAAGGAAAAATGCGCTGGGTACCCTATGACCCGACCTGGGATATTCGGGTACCCGATTTATCGGGTCGGGTCATGGGCCGCATTTTCTAGTACCCGAAAATGGGGGTACACGCATATCCGGGTACTTGAAAATTCGGGTACCCGATTATGAACACCCCTACCTAAAATGGGGATTTCCTATATATGTGGCGGTTCGTCCAAATCAAATTCCAGAAAAGTTGTAATTTGTGGATCTCACTTGCAGAACCCGATTATTTATCAAAACGGTTTTCCAAAATCATTCTATCTCTCTACCTATCCAGATCTCCTAACCTTGGAAAATTTTGACCTTGCATTGCATTTCATACCTCCTATTCTTGCATAACCCTGATTTTGCATTACATTTCATCTTTCTTAGCGCTGCATAACCATGACCATGCATGAAGTTTCATCTACCTTAGCTTTGCATAACCTTAATCCATGCATATCCTCTCATCCATCCTTAGAGAGTATAAGTCTGTATTTTTGCATCCTTATGTGCATTATTATGTGCGTTGTTTGCACCTATATGCTAACATCTTTATCCTGCAGATAATCAAATTGCTTGTAGTTATTGTCCTGCAAACTGACTTTGTTTTGTAGAGACCGGCGGTTATAGATCAGTTCTAAACTACAGAGCGTTTAGAATCGTTCTCCGTCTCGACACCGTGTACTTTGACTACCGGTTTCCTAAACCTCAGTCAAAGTGGGGGCTTTTGTAGACACATAATCCCATTTAAGGATCCAATGATGAAACATACCGCGGTCTTAATTTGTCCAATCCAAGGGAAGAGCAGTCCGAATAGCCAAATCCAAAAGTATTTTACAAGTGTCAAAGTTTATTATAAAGATCCAAAATCCTATTTTAAAGCCCAATTAATTAATAATAATAATTAATTGTATTTTGAGCCCATAAAACAATATTTTGAGCCTAATCCTTTGAAAAAGCCCATTTAATTATTCATGATAATTAATTGTTTTTATTTTCGGAAAATAAATATATTCAAAGATATTTATCGAATTTTATCCCGTAAAATTGATTTATGGATTTAAAGGATAAAAGAAAATCTTCAAAAACGCGTTTTATACAAAGGCTGTCAAAGCGTGTCAGGCACAAGGCGGTGCGCTAGACGCACCACGTGTGCCAAGCGCAGATGTCCAGCTGTGGCAGGCGCAACAATCTGCGCCTGACACATGGCTTTGTGTGTCACACAGAGTCATGCGCTTGGCGCACTCCTCTATGAGACGCGCAATTACTTTTCTATCTTTTTTAGTATCTATATATACTAATAAACCTTGATAATTTTGTCCTATGTGTCAGCTATAGGATTGCTCTCGCCATTTGGCAGCAAAAGAATCGTCCTCACCACTTTGAATGCCACGTTTCACGTTTTCAACAATTGTTTGCCACATAGATTTTGATTTAATTGGCCATCCTTCAATCAAGCATATGTCAATCAATTATATTCTATAAAATATGGAAATAAAACATGTGAATGCTTGGATATGTGCAATTTGATCACCTAAATCTCAATCATTTCTAAATAACAACACGTGATTTTACAGATTGATTCATTCAATCTTTATTATGCCCGGTTTTTATAGAGTAATTTTTAATAAAAAAAACGAGTATTTTTTTTAAAAAACCTAACTCGAGCACTATAAATATCCTAATCATATTTGCATTGCACTACAACATAAAAATTTGTCATCCCTAATATCTTTCCCCTATATCCGGCCATCGTAAATTTTGTTCATATGAAAAATGAATGTGTTTCATTTGAAACACCATGTTCACCTACAAGTTTAAAGATTTTGCATCCTAAAGTGGAACACTCAAATTTTTTTGATCAAGAAGGTATGGTACTAACAATGTTCCGTTCGGGTCATCTTTAATTCTACAAAGTTTGCAAGGATGTCACAAAGGATGAAGACTTGAATTCGAATAATTGGTATATGTTGGAGTATGTATTTTCTACAATCAAGGATTCTAATATTTATGTGGATTTAGAATATATGGTATGTCGAGTTTTATTTGAAGAAATCAACTTGAACGAGGGAGATGTTAAACCACCTACAAATATAGTGTTGTTGCGTTATTTAGCTAACGATTAGTATTAGAGTTTTTTTTATATTATTGTATTAACTTTAATAAAGCAATATGGTTGATTTTAGTGTCACTAAAATAAAAATATTACATTAATCGTATTAATTTTGAGTTAGAGTAGTATTAAAATTAGTAAGTTTGATTTTTTTTTTAATTTCGCTTATGTTACATTAATAAAATTAGTTTTGCCCTTTTTGTTAGTTTCTATTATATTTGGCGGAAGTTTATTTACCTTTTTATTACATTGTTCTATCTCAACCATCAACTCTTACATTTACTTTTTATTTCTTCATAAACAAATATATATAATAATTCACCAGCCATAACTTTAATGTCAACCACCAATTTGGTTGAATTTAGTGTCAATTTTTAATAACTTTAATTTTATTTTGTTAATTTCGTTAATGTCAAATTAATAAAATTAGTTGTATTTTTTTTATTTAATATTAGCTTAGGCCGAAATTTTTTTCACCAGTATTTATTACATTGTTTTATGTCAACCACCAACTCTTACGTTTACTCTATATTCTTTTTTTAAAAAAAATCGATCCCCAACCATATCTTTAATGTCAACATCCAACTTATTAGGGTTTACATCATGTTGACCAAATATTTTGTCTTATAAATAGGGTTGTTGTAGCCTAACATCTACGGTTCCTTTGAAGACACCTGGGCTAATCAGAGCCGTACACGTGTCCTCCCCTAGTTAATAGAGATGGAAGATTTAATATTTGGGTTATGCTCAGTTATGCTCAGTTGGGTTAAAAGGCTACTTTTCTGGCCCAAAAGGTAGTCAGAGCCCAGTCCTGTGAGGTGGCTGCAGGAGAGTGGTTGATAAACCCTCCCAAATCATGGCCTACCACGTGTCATGATCTGGTTCCTCAGCCAATCAGAGGCCACTATTCTAAGGCAGATTTTAAGGATAGCTGTCATCTTGCTATCACTATAAATACCCCAGAAATCAGGAGAAAGGGCATGCAATGCAAACAGTGCAAAGTTAATATGAAAAAATACTCTCTCACTTTCTCTTTCTATCTCTACTTTCTCTTACAACTCCTAATATCTGACTTAAGCTTCGGAGGGGGAGCCACCACCCAAACCTCCAGGGTGGGTCCCTTTTTGCAGGTTCGGGAACGAAGCCCAGGCTAAGGACTAAGCTGATTCAGGCATAGTTGCACAAGTCTCCAACTGAAGAACATCTAAGGGATACTCGTTTACTTGCTAGACAAGAAAGCTCAGCCTACAGCTTATGTGGTGGACAAGTATAGGACGAAACATTTGGCGCCGTCTGTGGGGAGATGCAACGATGACTGATTGTCAATCGTCCAACATTGCCAGAAACCGAAGTCTTCAGGTTAATGTCGAAGACACAGTTGAGCACGAGAGACCGCCTCGAGGAAGGGATAGACCTCCAACCATCGTCCATGTTCCTGGACCAAGCCAGCAGCCGGTCATTCAGGAAAATCTTGAACGTCCATTGACGACTGCCCATAATGACAACGTCCTGAATGACTTTCAGACTAAAATGGCAGCAGTCGTCTAGGAATAGATTAGGAGCAACATGTTGTTCTTCCATCATAACCCGGGGCCAGCCGTCAACAATCAAGCTCCTCATAGGGGACGTTCCCAAGAAAATCTTCCATGTCCTAGTCGACATGTTCGTTAGGAATCCTCTAAGAGGGCGGCAAGAGAAAAGCAGCTAGAGGACAGTATCAGCGAAGGAAGATGGACTGGAATCTGGTGGTGAGGACTCAAGATCAAGCTCGTCCGAATGGACATCGAATGGAAACAGACGCCAGGGATTACTTAGAGGCAAGGAGGGCTGCAACTTTGCAACGGTCGGCTACTGGCTCTACCCCGTATTTGAGAGACCTTCCTTTAAGGATACCATCCAGAACAAAGGGAAGAAGTCTGGGTCCTTCGATGGTTCGTCCGAGACAAGAGAGGACGGTGATTCAACCAATGGTCTATAAGCGACCAGTACCCGCCAACACTTCATCTAATCCAGCGTTGAAGGAATATCACAAGGAGTTCATACCCATCGAGGGTCAGCTGGGAGCCCTCCGGATCAATTGGCCTACTCCTTTCTCGGCCAGGATCATGGAGGCGCCCCCTTCCCAAAAGTAAAACTCCCAAACATTGAGCCTTTTGATGGAACAACTGATCCTGATGATCACCTCTCTGCTTACAAGCATCAGATGTACATCCAAGGAGTAGACGATGCTACTTGGTGTAAGAATTTCTCGGCTACCTTGAAGGGTGTAGCTCAGAAGTGGTTCACTAATCTACCCCCCAATTCAGTCAACAATTTCACCGAACTCAGTGTCTTATTTACCAGTCATTTCGTTGCAAATCGTCAAGAACAAAAGACAAGCATGCACTTGGGAAAGGTCGTCCAAGGACCAAAAGAAGCTCTTAGGAGTTTTGTTAAGAGATTCAATCTGGAAGCCCTTCAAATTCAAGATCTCAATGCCGGAGTGGCTTTTGACGCCTTTATCAGGGGTCTGAGGCCAGGAAGTTTTAAGTTTGACCTTGTGAAGAAGAAGATCAATACTCTTGCCGAAGCTTTAAAGGAAGCTGAAGCATTTATACATGCCACTGAAGTATCTGTGGAGGCAAAGCATCCCGAGTCCAAGAAGCCTGAAGAGGTTGCTCAGCTAAAGAAGAGCAACCCCAAAAAGGCCGAGACTTGGGCCATAACCTCTACCACTACTTCGTCCAGAGGAAGAAGCAAGAGGAAAGAATCTGAGCCTTCTTCATCCAACCCCATCGAATTCAGCAAGGACCAATACTCCATTCTCATGGAGATAAAGGACCAATATGAGCTGAAGGCTCCAGCTGAGATGAAGACTCCTTACAGGAATAGGGACAAGAGCAAGTATTGTCATTTTCACAAGGATTGCGGTCATGAAACAAATGAATGTAAACACCTTAAGAGAGCTTTGGAGGATCTAACCCGAAAAGGAAAGATGAATTCATACTTACCCCAAGGGGGAAAGAAGTTTCAGAGGAGAGATGACCGTCAAAGCAAGAAGAAGGAGAGTGAAAGCACTGACGAAGATGTAGTCCTCGTTATTTCAGGAGGATTTGCTGCCGGAGGGCCAACCAATAGAGGGCATAAAAACTACCTCAGGGAGCTCGGCCAAGTCTTGTTGACCAATCCGTCTAAGGCAGAGCCCTTCCCAAAAGTGGTGGTTAGTGAGCAAGATCGGGGCAAGTTGAGGACCCCCCATGATGACCCTTTGGTTGTAGAGATGAAAATAGCAAACTTGAGAGTAAGAAGAATTTTGATTGACACTGGAAGCTCGACGGACATCATTAGTGCTGATTGCTTGTCCAGATTGAAATTTGATGAAAAGAACTTAGTTCCAGTCCATCATCCCATCATAGGGTTTGGGGGAGGAGTCATCCATCCCATGCGAACAGTCACGTTGCCCGTCCGAGTTGGAGAGAAGGAGGCCTCGCGGACTTTGTTCATCAAGTTCTTGGTTGTCCGAGATTTGACAACCTACAATGTCATACTCGGACGACCAACTTTGAATCATGTTAAAGCTGTAATAGTGACTCACTTGATGCTTATGAAGTATGAGTGTGATGATGGCAAGATTGGCTCCTTGTATGGAGACCAGCACATTCCCTAACCACCCTCAAGCCGTCGTCATGGAAAGCATGCAATGAAGACCAGACGAAGATCGGTGGCGAACGGAAAACGTATGAAATTGGGAAAGATAAGATGAAGGTTGCTGGCGATAGGAAAACGTCTGAAAGTGTAAAGGACCAAGTGGCCTCGTTGAAGCTGGCAATGGAGAGTCCTCAGACTCCTCTCGCCCCCTCAAGGAAAACGTCTGAACATCTCCCCAGCAAGAAAAGAAAGTATGAGCCCGTCAAGGAAGAACCTCCTTCGTCTGACGAAGTGATGGCCATCATCGGACTAGCAATAGAACGTCCAGAGCCAGTGGAAGTTCCAGATGATGTCTGGTTGGATGAGGCTCGTCCAGAGCGAACTTTAAAAATTGGTTCTTCCCTCTCTCCTGAATTGAGGGGTCTTCTAATAAGCTTGCTGAAAGAATGGCAAAAAGGTGTTCGCTTATTGTGTTGAAGAAATGCCTGGAATTGATCCAGAGATAGCCGTCCACCGGCTGAATGTTGATCCAAATTTAAAACCGATTCGTCAGATTAAAAGGCATTTAGGACCGGCCAGAAATCAGGCGGTCGACCAAGAAGTTCAGAAGTTGTTGGAATCAAAGTTCATCAGAGAAACTTATTATCCAGAATGGATAGCAAATGTGGTCATGGTGCCAAAGCCTAATGGCACTTGGAGGATGTATGTGGACTATACTGATCTCAACAAGGCTTGTCCTAAGGACAAAATCCCTTTGCCTAAGTTGGATCGTCTGGTAGACTCCACGGCCGGCCATGCTTTACTAAGCTTCATGGACGCCTGTTCAGGTTTTCATCAAATCCCCATGTGGTCAGAGGATCAGGACAAAACGTCCTTCATTACTGAGAAGGGACTGTATGGCTGGTTGAGGATGTCATTCGGCCTACGCAATGCTCCGGCCACCTTTCAAAGATTGATCAATACCGTCTTTCAGCCACAGTTGGGAAGAAACATGGAGGCCTATATTAATGATATGATAGTCAAGAGTCAGCAAGAGGAAGGTCATGTTGGTGATTTGAGAGAGACTTTCGAGACTCTCAGGAAATACAAGTTAAAATTGAACCCCGGCAAATGCGTATTTGGAGTCTTGTCTGGGAAGTTCTTAGGCTTCTTGGTAGGTCAGAGGGGAATAGAAGCCAACCCAGAGAAGTTCCAAGCTATTTTAGACATGAAATCCACGTCAAAGATAAAGGAAGTCCAGCGACTGACGGGTTGCTTGGCTGCCCTTGGACGTTTCTTGTCCAAGTCAGGTGACAAGTGCCATCACATCTTCGCCACGATTAAGAAAAGGGCCAAGTTTGAATGGACAACAGAGGCAGAGTAAGCCCTTCAGCAAGTCAAAGATCACCTTCTGCAGCTGCCTAGGCTGGTCAGTCCAGCTGAGGGGGAGAAACTGTTTGTATACTTAGTTGTGTCCACTCAGGCTGTGAGTGCCGTCCTGCTGGCTGAAAGAGAGTCCGTCCAAGTCCCCATATACTTTGTGAGTCATGTGCTCAAGGATGCGGAAAATAGGTATATTTAAGTTGAGAAGTTTGGATTGGCCCTCGTCATGGCCAGCCGAAAATTAAGGCCCTATTTCTTGGCGCACAACATACTCGTCTATACTGATCAA
Source organism: Beta lomatogona (assembly GCA_947646795.1). Classification (NCBI taxonomy): domain Eukaryota; kingdom Viridiplantae; phylum Streptophyta; class Magnoliopsida; order Caryophyllales; family Amaranthaceae; genus Beta; species Beta lomatogona. The sequence continues at coordinate 2,399,313 of CANSNZ010000955.1, read as the reverse complement.
CCTCTGAAGCAAGTTCTGCAAAAGATGGAAGCTTCCTGACGAATGCTAAAATGGGTTGTTGAGCTTAACATGTTCGATATATCATTTGAACCAAGGAAATCCATTAAGGGGTAAGCCTTGGCAGATTTTATAGTTGAACTTACTCGGCCAACCATAGAGCCAATATCTGATCCAGCTGAAGGAAGGAAGCATTGGACGCTCATGGTTGATGGGTCGTCCACTGTCAATGGATGTGGGGCAGGAATCATTTACCATTCTCCAGAAGGGGAGAAAAGTTTGAATATGCGCTAAGGTTCCAATTCCAAGCGTCCAATAACGAAGCTGAATATGAAGCACTTCTAGCTGGAATCAAAATGTGTTAAGCGGCAGGAGCTCTGGAAATTGAGGCCAAATCAGACTCGCTCTTGGTCGTCAGTCAAGTCAACGGGGATTTTGAATGTAAAGAAGCATCGATGAGCAAATATATGCGTCTGATCAAAGATGAGATTAAGCCTTTGAAACGATTTGTTCTCGACCAAGTGCCAAGGTCAGAAAATCATCAAGCAGATGCTCTCTCTAAATTGGCCAGCTCAGCTAAAGGTGATGTGCCAACAACAGTGTTTTGGGAAGTCAAACCCAAAAAGAGCATTGACCAAGAACAAATTATGTTTCTTAGCCGAGGGGCAGTCTGGATGGAGCCTATCATAGAATACAAGAAGACGGGACGGTTGCCTCTTGACCCTGTAGAGCCTAAGTATGTGAAGGCTAGAGACAAGTGGTTTGAATTATGGGATGAGACTCTTTACAAGAGGTCATTCAATCGTCCTCTCCTCAAGTGCATCACCAGGGAAGAAGGTTTAGAGGTTCTGAAGGAACTCCATGAAGGAGCTTGTGCATCTCAAATTGGGGGAAGAGCATTGGGAGAAAAGGCTTTAAGGACGGGATATTACTAGCCTACCCTAAAGGAAGATGCCCTCGTCTATGCAAAAAAGTGCGACAGTTGTCAGAAGCACAGAAATTTGCATCAGAAGTCGTCCAACTACCTAACTCCTATCTTGTTCCCTCTGCCTTTTACTAAATGGGGCATGGATATTCTAGGACCTTTCCCTGTGGCCGCTGGGCAAAAGAAGTTTGTGATAGTGGTTGTGGACTACTTCACTAAATGGATAGAGGCTGAAGCCATGCGAGGTATAACAACAAACGACGTCAAGGGCTTTATTTGGAAAAACATTCTAACTCGTTTTGGCATGCCACAGTCTATCGTCTTTGATAATGGCCCGCAGTTTGAAACACCTGAACTGAAAGATTGGTTGGCAGAACGAGAAATCAAGGCTCACTTCGCTGCCGTCGCCCACCCACAGGCCAATGGGGAAGTGGAGTCCTTCAACAAGATTCTATCTAATGGAATCAAAAGGAAGTTGGATAATGCCAAGGGACAATGGGTTGAAGAACTACAGCTAGTATTATGGTCCATCAGAACAACTGCCAAAAATTCTACATGGGAGACACCCTTCATGTTAGTTTATGGCACTGAAGCCGTCTTGCCCATTGAAATTGAAGAACCCACCCTGCGAGTCATGTTGTATACAGAAGATGCCAACTGGGCTGCATTACGCACGGCTTTGGATCAAGTACCAGAAGTCAGGGGCAATGCCTTGCTAAGAATGCAATTATACAAGCTGCAAATGGCTCGGGAGTTTAACAAGAGAGTCGCTAGACGACCACTCAAGGTAGGGGATTTAGTTCTAAGGAAGATGGAGGCGGTTGGTCGAGCTGAAGAGATGGGGAAGCTAACACCAAATTGGGAAGGATCTTATCTGATTATCCAAGAGGTGCGCAGTGGAACTTTTCGTCTCCAAGATCTGGATGGACGAGTTATACAGCGCACTTGGAACTCACATAATCTGAAGAAGTACCACGTCTAACTCAATTCATCGTCAAGAATCTAGCTGGTAGTTTGTAGTAAGTCCAAAGTGCCACGACACATGCTAAAAAAAAAAAAAGAATTGTATACATGTATCTTGGCATTCAGTCAAGCAAAATTCATATAATACAATTCCTACTTTCTTATCGCCTTTGTTTACTTTCACCAAGTTAGTTCTCTTTGGGGCATTAAATCAATCACTAGTCTAAAAGAGACAGTAACTTGGGACAAAAGCACACAAAACAATAGAGCGTCAGGGCAAAGAAAAAAAAAACTCACGTCTATGCCGAACATGACTCCCTTGAGGAGACCGGCCAAAAGTATAACAACCTAAAGGTTGACAATACATAAATGGCAATCAATTTGACATAATCTCTAGTAAGGGAAACGTCAAGGGCTCTAAGAGAAGGCTGACCATAAATAAGCCCTTAGTAAAGGATACTTACTTTCACATACACGGGCAGCTGAGTAGTAAAGACCATAGTAAGGGATCACTACTTACGGACGAGTGTTGTTCCCTCAAGGAAGGCGGCTAAGACATGGTCAGACCATGTATCTAAAGCTCGTCCTTAGCGGTTTCAGTAGGCCTGGCCATTGTTGGCCGCTCTCCTTCTTGGACTATGGCTTGTCCACTATATATGGTTGAGCCTAGCCCAAGAAGGGGGGGATAAGACAAGCCTATAGGACGAGCTAAAAGAGGGAAACTCGTCCAAAAAACCAGGATGAAATAAGCAATAAATACTACAGGACGAGTGTTACCAACTTGAGAAAAACGGCTAAAACGTGGCTAGTCCATAAAGCCATATGAGTAGGCTGCTTTCCCCCTTGAGGCAAGACTCGTCTGAATGTGAAGACCATCTAAAGTTCCAGGACGAGTGTCACAAAGTACTTAGATACTTTTTCGAAAGATTCACAATCGTCAAAGGACATGGATGGCAATTTTTAACTATATTTATTTTGCAAACCATCCAAAGTTTCAAGACGAATGTCACTAAGTACTTTGATGATACTTTTTTGAAGGATTCACAATCGTCCAAGGACAAGGATGGCAATTTCTCCAGGATGTGTTTTGCAAATCGCCCATAGACCCTCAACCGTCCAAGGGCAAAGATCAGGGTTGACAGGTTACTCAATCTGAACTATGTAAACCGTCCAGAATTCAGGACGAGTCTCTTCTTGTACTTGGATGCATTATGGATAGACTTATGATCGTCTAAAGGCAAAGACGTTATTCAGGTATGGGTCGTCTAAAAGCCAACAACTGTACGGGTCGTCCAGAATTCAGGACGAGGCTCATTTGATACTTGGTCAAAATTTTAATAAAAAAAAAGAGGGGAAAGACAAGCAATTGGCAAAAAGTCTTTCATATATATATAATTGGCAAAAGATTTACAACTTAAGACTGAAGAGTTAAGGCTACAACGGCAGACAAGCCAAGAAACTTAGGAAAATAAACCTAAAACTAGGCATCATCTCCAGCTTGAGTTTCTTGGTTGTCTTCAGGGTTCTCCTCCTCAACTACAGCTTCGTCGTCGGAGTCCAAAAACTCCGGAGATTCCTCGGCACATACCATAGCACGATGGACACTCTGTTGATACTCCAGACGACGAACAAACCTGGGGACCTCAGCAGCCTCAGCCAGCATCTCAAAGGCCTTGACGGCCCAGTCCTTAGACGTTTCGACGACTTGAGCCAATCCTTCCTTGGCATCGTCAAAGGCCTTGGCCGCCTCTCTTTCCAGACGGGGAGTCTTCGCTCTTAGGAGAATGTTCTCCCTCCTTAGTTGAACGGCGGCAAGAAGAACAGCATCTCTTTCACCCTTCAGATCAGTAGAGACAGCATTAATGATCATCTTCAGACGGTCTAGCTCCTTGTACAGATCGTTGATGGTAACAAGATAATTCTTGTTCTCAGATTCCAGGGTTGCTGATCATTTCTCCAAAGCCTCCAAGGATTGACGATGAAGGGTATTAGCCGTCTCAATGTCATGGATGGCCTTGTCGCCTTCCGTTGTCGCCATATGGACGAGCTGCTTATTCTCTTTTCTCAGCTCCCTCGCCCATTCTTCAGTAAGCATGCTGCGAGCAAAAAGCTGGGACAATAAAAACAAAACAAGTCATTAGACCAGTTACAAAAAGGAAAAATATACACAAGTATTAAACAAAAGCGGCAGTAAGTTATACCTCAGCAACAAGTTGAGACATGTAGCCCACATGCTCGGCCGATGCACCCCTTAATCCTTTGATATAGGATTCAGGGTAACACTTGAAGAGCTCCTGCTTAAGCCGATCTTTTTCAGCCTTTGACATTTTGGCGAAAGCAGGAGAGGACTCCTCGTCCGAGTCTATGGTAGAAGGAGCTGCGGGTATAGCGGGGCCTTTGCCCTTATCTGAAAGAGGGGGAGAGTCAGTTATCTTGATGGGAAAGACGATGGCTTGTCTATTGGACGGACTCATGGACCGTCCGTCGACCCGCATTGTCCTAACTATATTCGGATAATACGACTCACCAGACGAGATAGATGCCGTCCTAATAGCTAGCGGCATCTGCGGCACCAGCTTGGCCACCGAGCCGCTGAAGCCCGGGTAGTTCTCAGCCGCCGTCTCCTGCCCCGGAACAACCAAAGCCAAGGCTGACTCTGGCCTGACTTCAGCTAAGTCAGAAGGCAAAGCGTCCAACTGACCTGTGGGGTCAGAACTCTTCTCCCCCTCGGTCGGAACGGCAGCAGAAGGCTCCTCTTTAAGAACCTTATCTTTAGGGGGAGGCATGGTTTTTTCTCCAACTCCACCACTTGGAGTAGCCTTCTCCGTCTTCTTTCTCGTAATGCCCTTAGGCTTTTTTGCCGGAGGCTGATCCGCGGCCGCTGTAGGCCTCTTTTTGGACGAAGACGACTTCCCTGGTGGTAGTTTGTTGGTAGGAGCATTTTTCTGCAAGATATGATCAAGTCAAAAGGATGGACGTCCAAAGAGCAAAATCTAAAATAAATTGCAAAGCTTTAGACGAAAATCACCCAAAGAAGGAAGGCGTCAAATAATAAACACCTCCTCTCCCAAGGGAAACTCGTCCGAGAAAGATTTCGAATTTAGACGAAGTTAATGCAAAGAAGGAAGCCGTCCCAAAGGAAGACGGACTAAAATGACTCCCGTCCAGGGACAGGAAATCACCCCTTCGTTCAGTTTCAGAACATAAAGCAATTTAGACGAGAATGGCCCAAAGAAGGTGGCCGTCCAAGCATGGACGCTTTCCTTCTTCAAGTTATCCTCGTCCAAGAAAAGGGATAACGACTTGGACGAGTCCAAATGGTACTCGTCCAAAGGTGTTAAAATTTCAAGCCAGGAATGGCCCAAAGAAGGTGGTCGTCCAAGCATGAACGCTTTCCTTCTTCAAGTTATCCTCGTCCAAGAAAAGGGATAACGACTTGGACGAGTCCAAATGGTACTCGTCCAAAGGTGTTAAAAATCTCAAGACGAGAATGGCCCAAAGAAGGTGGCCATCCAAGCATGGACGCTTTCCTTCTTCAGGTTATCCTCGTCCAAGAAAAGGAACAACGACTTGGACGAGTCCCAATGGTACTCGTCCAAAATTATTCAGCATATCAGACGAGAATGGCCCAAAGGAGGTGGCCTTCCAAGCCCAGACGCCTTCCTTCTTCAGGGGATTCTCGTCTAGAGAAAGACAATCAGTGCCTCTAACGAGAATAGCCCAACGAAGACGGACGTCCATGCTTAGACGTTCTCCTTCTTCGGGTAATTCTCGTCCAGTGGGTGTATGCAAATTCTTAACGAGTTAGAATGATCCTCGTCCAAAAAAAAAAAAAAATTATTTCAAACATGTTACCAGTGTTTCAGCCCTTTTTTCGGCGCTGCTCTTGGCGTATTCCTTCCATAAGTTGTCTGTAAATTTAGACATGCTTATTTCACCCGTCCAAGAAGCCTTGAGACGTTTTCTGGCCGAGTCTGCAAAAGAGAGATGAAAAGTCGTTAGTCTGATGTACTATGGACGAAGAAGTTTTACTTGGGAGAATTTGAATGTATACCTCTATCTTCGGCCAACCGCAAGCCGGCGGCGACCAAGAAGTCATCTTGGTAAAACATTTCTTTAAAGGGTATCCAGTTAGTTGGTCCCTTAAAAGATCGTTGGTCGGGCCTGGAGTACTCCTTTACTCTGAAGTACTCCACCACCTCTTCGTCAAAGCTGTCCTCCAACTCCAGCCAAGACTGCTTCCCCCTAGTATTCCTGACGGATCGATTATAAAATCTATAGCTCTCCGTGGCATAGTCGCTGGCCGCCCGTAAGAAGATGAAGTCAACCTTCCATTAGTGCATTTTTGACGGCTTGCCACAAGCAGTCATGAAGCCTGGACGGTTGCAGATGCTAAATCATACCCCGTCCACGGCCTCCGGTACCTTAGCCGCATAATGGATATGAGTAAAGGATTGAAGAGAAAGAGCTAGGCCGCGCATCTCACATACGGCAATGAACGTCAGGACGTTGTGCCAAGCGTTGGGAGCCAGCTGATTATGGCCGATGTGGTAGTACTGCAGCACTTGTTCAATGAAATCGTGGAGAGGGAACCTCAATCCCGCGTCCAGGGCCAGCTTGTAGACGGCGAAGTGGTTCCTTGGGGCGCTCAGTATCTTTGCGTCCTTATTTGGGATGACAAAGGAGAAGCCCGGTATGGGCATGTAGGACGATAAATAATTAGGGTCTGGTCCTATTTTCTCTAACCATTTACGATTGACCAAAATGAAGCCGGGGTCAGAAAGGGGACCTAAACGTCTTCTAATCTCCGACGAGGTAGTGGAGGCCTCGTCTGATTCTTCGGCAGCATCAGATTCGCTGCCGTTATTACCTTCGCTGGTCTCCGCCATATCGACGTCCCTGCCAGAAGTACTGGCCTCAGGGTTTATTTCGGAGTCTTCTAAATTATGGTCAGAGGAAGGAGGCCCGCCCAAAGGCTCCGCACTTTGGACCTCTCTTGCCTTATCTGGCACCCGTCCAGTAGATTCCTCCATATCTGAGCTATTTGACGGGATTATTACCTTTCGTCTTAGACGGGCCGTTTTCTTGACGCGCGCCAGATTACCCTGCACAGGTAAAGACTGGGTCGTCTGACTTTCTCGGCCAACACCACAAAAAAATATATACTCGACCAGAAGAGGCCCAACTCTAGAATGTGCTGAAGAAGAAGTATCAGTTCTAGGGTTAAGACGAGCTCTTGGTCGGCTAGGATTATTTGACGAAGAAGATTCCATTTTATTGATTTTCCAAGAAACAATAAAGAATAAAGAAGAATGAAAAGAACAAAGAAAAGATACCTGCTAAAGCGCCTGGACGATTCGGTGAAGAAAGTTGAGGCTGGACGATCTCTCTCTCTCTCTAGAAAATTTGCAGAGCTTCTCTCTCTAGAAAAATTCGTTTGAAGTGTGAAATGATTAAATGTTCTCACACCAAGGTTATTTATAGAGGGGTAAGAAACCTGTGGAGCCGGTCAAGAATGACTGAAGAAAGGGTACAACGGTCGGTTATGACCGGTAAAACCCAGGAAAAGGCGCGTCCTTTCCTTCATTTCAAATAAAACTACCTTGGGTAAAAAAGCCTTAACCGTCAGATGGGCCAAATGAAGCTACCTTGGGTAAAAGGGCCTTAACCGTCAGATGGGCCAACAGTGAAAACCCTTTTAGGGGCAAATGTTATAGCCTAACATCTACGATTCCTTTGACGACACCTGGGCTCATCAGAGCCGTACACGTGTCCTCCCCTAGTTAATAGAGAAGGAAGATTTAATCTTTGGGTTATGCTCAGTTATGCTCAGTTGGGTTAAAAGGCTACTTTTCTGGCCCAAAAGGTAGTCAGAGCCCAGCCCTGTGAGGTGGCTGCAGGAGAGTGGTTGATAAACCCTCCCAAATCATGGCCTACCACATGTCATGATCTGGTTCCTCATCCAATCAGAGGCCACTATTCTAGGGCAGATTTTAAGGATAGCTGTCATCTTGCTATCACTATAAATACCCCAGAAATCAGGAGAAAGGGCATTCAATGCAAACAGTGCAAAGTTACTCTGAAAAAATCACTTTCTCTTTCTATCTCTACTTTCTCTTACAACTCCTAATATCTGACTTAAGCTTCGGAGGGGGAACCACCACCCAAACCTCTAGGGTGGGTCCCTTTTTGCATGTTCGGGAACGAAGCCCAGGCTAAGGACTAAGCTGATTCAGGCATTGTTGCACAAGTCTCCAACTGAAGAACATCTAAGGGATACTCGTTTACTTGCTAGACAAGAAAGCTCAGCCTACAACTTACGTGTTGGACAAGTATAGGACGAAACAAGGGTCATCACCTCATGTATTTTTTTTTCACTTCACTTTATACTCTTTGCTTCATCTTTTCTATACAATTTCTATCCTCAAATTCTTATTATCATACACTTTTTAAATATTCATTATTGATCTCAGAGTTGAAACTCAATTGAGCAATTATATGGAGGCAATTATCTCATTTTTACAAGAGTGATCAAATTATGAGGACAAGGTTAAGGAAATTGTCACAAAGTTGGATAATTTAGATGAAAATGGAAACGAGACTTTGTGTTACATAGTTCAAATAATGCATGCACGTAATCAATTTGAGCTTGCAAGTCAAATAGCAAAGGATGTGGTTTGTAGAATAGAATCACTTTTGAAGAATTAGAAGGGTTATTTCGAGTTATTAATAGTTAGGTTATTGAAGTATTAGTGCTCCAATCAATCTGATGGTTATGTATGTTTTCACTTTTTTTCATATAAATAAAAAATATTTATCTTATCTTATGCACATTTTATCGTATGTTATATTTAATGCGATTTTTTATGAGTATGAAAATATTTTCTAACACTATTCGAGTTATGAATTATTAAACAGTAAATATAAGTATATAAACCATTTTTTTTTAAAGCTGACGAATATAAGCAAATATTGGCAGCTAATATAAAAAAATGCACGATATATAATTTTATGACTAAATTTGTTTAGTAGTATCATAAAGCTAATTATTTGACATGATTTCAACACTAAATAAGGTTATCAAATCCGATTTGTATCATTTACGTTATTTTAGTACTAAATTATGTTATAAGTATCATAGTTAACATATATAAAATAAAGGAAAAATTGACAATAGCGAGCCTTAGTGACTTGAAACTGGCTTAATAGGTCATAACTTGTAAAACTTGGGTCACACCAGAAGGGTTAATTGAGGGAGGAAAGTAGGAACTAGGTGAGATTTAAAAAAAATCGTTAGTTTTAAGTCACCGAGGCCCGCTAAAAGTTAAGTCCCCCTAAAGTTGGGACCTACACAGGTTAATCAATAGTTAAAACCTTTTAAAAATTATCGCCCAAAGTTCAGACCTCTATTGTCAATTTTTCCTAAAATAAATATAAAAAATAAAATAATTTGTGGTCATGAGTTGGCCGAAAATTACAAAATGTAGTTCAAACTAAACAGTTTAAAGTTCTAAATAAATGTTAATTTTTTTAATATTTTAATTTTTGAATAAATCATATTGGAGGTAAACCAAAATAAATTAGAGTTATTTTTTGCATATAATTCGAAAATCTTTAATATTGAGGAAAGGTAATAATAATTCGGCCAAAATTTGTGATGATACTTATGACCTAAGTTTGACATGATTTTAGGAGTTAATTAGGCAATTATTGTCATCATTTTTTTTATCAAACACAACCATATAAAAGCCTATGACCTAAGTTAGACATGATTTTAGGAGTTAATTAGGCAATTATTGTCATCATTTTTTTTATCAAACACAACTATATAAAAGCCCCCATATTGTCATTGTTTTTCCAAAAAATTATATTGCATCCTCAGTTAATAAACAATGAAGGCATCATCAAGAAGAAGCCCACGATTTTTGCTAATTTTTCCAACTGAAATAATTATCGAGATTATTCGACGTTTCGCAGTTGATAATCTATGTGATTTATTCCGTTGCAAAATGAGGTTAAATTTGTATTCTTATATATGGTTCATATACCACGTTTTTCTATATACATCATAATTTATTTTATATAACCATCAATGTGTTTTGTTTTGGTTCACAGTTGCAAAACACTCAATGAAATTGGTTCTCAAAAGAATGTTCTACTATGTGTCACCATACAGATACTAATCCATCGAGCATGGCGTGATTGTCATCATTCTAATTAATATATTTTCTTACTAAGTGTTTGGAGTAAAACAATCCTCAAGCTCTTTTTTGTTTTGCCTTGTTAATTAATAATTTTAAATCTAAATATTGAAATATAATTTTTTATAGTTGTTCGTTTATTTTGGTTTGCAAACACTTTTTAGGTACACATTTTTAAAAGAATGAATTTCATTATGGACTCCACATGTTGGAAAAGGCCTGCTCAGAAGGATACATTTATACGAGTTATGTATTGGGCAACCTATATCTAATTCAGTGAAGATATAGACTACAAAGAGAAGGGGTTTAAAATGAACAAGTGTAAGAGCCCGCATTTCCGAGCTGCTAGCTAATCAAGCTTAAGATTCACTAATCACAATCAACACTTAATGAACCTCAAATTACATTATCTTACAGTAGAAACATAACCATCTTACATGAATCTGGATCGGTGGAATTATGACCCAACAACATTATCAGAGTTTAAATACATTTACATGAAATGATCAAACCAGATCTCCGAAATAATACAATAATAAACCATAAGAATTCTTTGAATTAAACTATAATCTCCACCATAGCTCATCCAAAAATCATCTCTTATAACGATCCTTTAACCACACTAGAGTTATCTTCAACATTTCCTGGTAAAATAGCTAACATAGATCGCTGCCCCCACTAGGACAGGTTTCAAGAACAAAATCAGCGAAACTGAGTACACACTGTCCAACCACAAGATATTTTTGGTGGCTTAAAACATATTTATTGATTTAAGATTATCATACGAATATTAGAAATCAAGATATAAAGAAATCATAATGAGAAAATAATATAACAAATACTTATAAACAACTTCTCAATATTACTCGTTTTAAATAATAATAAAAGTATCTCACAAGATAAATAATACAATTCTATAAGTATATCATAAGAGTTCAAACATATCTTACCAATCAGAATCTCAAATTAGAAGATAAGGCTCGTAACTTTTATACCTTAATTACAAGAGTTCTTTACGAACAATTATCTTTCTATTTTATCTTACTTATTAACAATCTATAAAGCTTATAACCTCAACAAATCTCGATGTTTATACTTATATTAACCATAATAAAATTAAATATAATACTCTTGTCATATTCCAAGTAGAACTTCTATTATTCTTTTTGAATACTTTCTCGAATTGTCAAAATGTAGTAATAATAATAAATTGTACATTACTCTTATCCATAGATTTCAAGGTTCGTATTATACGCACCCAAAGCTTATGGTGTAAACCAACCTAATGACCAGTTTCGGTAATTTAGGTCAAGCTTGTAACTTGTTAAAATTCAGACTTGTAAGTATAGTTAATACTTCCTCTAACGTAACTTGATGGTTAATCCTACATCTTAATAATTTCAACCCCTCATACTTGAACTTCCGATCTTCTAGTAACCCAACTGGAAACAATTTTATTACCTCAAATTCAATATCACACGAATGTTATATGAACTCCCAAGTTTATTCCTTTTTCCTAACTTAGTTATTTGTTTGAATTTAGTAATCCCAATTAATTAAACTTAAATCCATATTAATCTTATACATGTATTCTCTTCATTATCAAATCGTATAACTAATTTTACAATATTTCCCTTTTCTTAAACCTTATTCCTCTAATTAGAAAGTGAAATGTCTATTATTAAATGTCGCCCCCAAATTACTTAAAATCGCCCCAACAACCATCTTAAAATACCATTATACCCTTACGATATTTTTTTTAATTTTTACTCCAACTTAACTCCTCCTCCAATTCATATTCTCTCTCATCTTCTCCATCACCACCCACCACCACCACCGCCAATCCCCACCGACGAGCACAAAATTCCGACGAGTTATATTTCTTTTAACGAATTCCATGGGGCTAACGTGTGGCCTGCACGTTGGCCCCATGGGACACAACATTTGGCCTGGACGTTGTGTTTATGGGGCCAACGTGCGGGCCACACGTTAGCCCTATGGGACACAACGTCCACGCCAGACGTTGTGTCCCACGGGGATAACGTGTGGCTCGCACGTTGGCCCCATGGGCCACAACGTCCAGGCCAAACGTTGTGTCCCATGGGGCCAACGTGCAGGCCACACGTTAGCCCCATGGAATTCGTTAAAAAAAAAATCTCGTCGGAATTTTGTTCTCGTCGGTGGTGATCGTCGGTGGGTTGGAGAGGTAGCGATTGGTGGTTAGTGATTTTAGGTTGTGGTGGAGAGAGAGTTGTAAAAGCAACCAAGGGTATAATGGTACTTTACATGGTAGTTGGGGCGATTTTAAGTAATTTCATAGTCCGATAATCATATTATAAGATTCGTAATTTAAATCATATTACAACCTGAGGATGAAATTTTACAACTCCCATGATTTAGCCAATACAATATCGAATTACTCTCTCATACTCCTTCAATAACCTAATATTGAACTCTCATATTACCATTATGACATTCTCACCCTTAATCTTGCTTAACTTGCTGTCTGTCATTCACGACATACCGTTAGTCTTTATCTCATCTTTTAGACTCATAGGGTCCTCATACAGTTTTATTACCCCATCGATAGATATTTGAACTCTAAAGCTTGTTCCCGGATTACAACTCTAGTCGTTGACTCAACTATCTCACATAACAATGTATGTTCCTTATCTGATCAACCAATCCATGCCTAAATTACTTGACATATATAAAACCCAACTTTCTCAAGTTCCTTGAAGGTAGCTATAAATAATCTAATTTAACTTTTAATCTGAATTTCTTCCCCGCACAAAGCCAAAATTACAATACTTAGTTCGTCTCTTCTCAACTCGTACCTTCCAAAAGTCAAGTCCATATATCCCAAAGTTGATAAGAGTTACATCTAAAGTCTTATCCGATACTCAGATCCTCGAAATAGATATACGAAGTTCAAGTCTTAACCCTCATGTCAACCATGATTGACTCGAATTCCCATAACTCCTGAATTATTCGGAAGTATAGCTCACCAATTATATCAAACTTACTGAATTATTCCTTCGAGTTTATCATAATTATCATTATAACAATAACCACATTGAGAAGCTCTAAGTAGTATAACTTACCCTTTTGTAATTAAGATACAACTTACTATACTATACTACTAATAGTCCTCCTCCATAAAGTTCATAATTGCATTTATAAAATCTCTATACAACTGTTTACTTCAGAGATTGCTTAACAAAATAGTATTCTTGAAATCTCAAACTGAAAGTGAACAATAACATGGAAACTCCATAAACATGAAAGCTTTTCAATCATATCTCATTGGAGACTTCCTCTAAATTCAGCTGATTATTTATCGCAGAGTTATATGAAGGCGCTCAATTCAGAAAATTTACAACTATAATTATGTGGAAAAATATACATCGAGAACTCTTCTTAAATATTCAAATCAGACACCCATAAATTCTATAGTATCTTAAAACAAAAGTTATTGAATAACTTACTATATAGGATCAAAGAAACCAAAGTATACTTATTCCACTTCATAATCAAAGGTTTGGTTAATAAAACTTAGTACTGACGATACAACAATTAAAACACGCCTTTACAAAAGGACCAATGTTGCAAAAGGTTCAAATAAAGCTTTCTAATATACCCAAACTTAAAATCAGAAGCGCATATTAAGCTCACGTCATAAGGCTAATTCTTAATACATATAATAGTATTCTTAAAGTCACATAAAACACAAATTATGAGTTAGAAGGTGGAAAGACAGTGTATACCTCACTTGATCCCCAAATACCACTTCGATCACGCTTTAGAAATTCATAATTCGGCTTATCCATTGATGATTTGACTTAAGAATGATCTTTCATATCATGCCTACATCAAGATCACTTATCAGTATATTTCTTACTTAATCCCAGATAAACTAATTAATGACCCTCTCTTAATATTATTTCTAATTTCCCAAAACCGACACTTTAATCTTAAGTATATAGCTCAATATTCATATGACCACTTTACTCCAAAACAACATTAATTAACAACTTCCTTTGCCACATTTCAACTAATGAACTGATCTTCTTAGTCCAACTCAATTATACCCTTCACTCACTTGATTGAAATTTTCCTCTATCACTATTAATTAGATTGGATAGCAAATTTCCTTCTTTGAAAGAAAATAACAATCTCATAATCTTATCTTGTACGAGACTAACTTATACATTGTAGTCAAAATAAAGTCTCTTTTCGAATTGAATGAAATACCCAGCATCACATAAAAATTTCAAGTATTCCAAAACATAGCTTTAATCAATAGGCTGATTACCCCAAAATCAAGGTGTATTCTATAGTTATAATAACTTATTATACGGACCAATTTTACAACATCCACTTGCAAATCTAAGCCAAAGGAATTTCAAGAATACCAAAACATGACCCACAGATTAATTGAACCAACAAGGTAATTGATTTGGGCTTAAGATAAACTCTATGTTTGAAAGAGGAAGCATAGGATTTAAGCTTATACCTTAACTAATAAAGGAGTGACGTTGCAATCACTCAATCAACAGTAGAGAGAGGGAAACGAGTAAAATGAAGGGTGAAGGCAGTTTTGACAAATATTTATGCCGATTTTGTACTAAGTACGCAAAAGGTATTAGGAAGCCGTCAACAAGAACAATATACTTAAACAAATGTAAAGTAATTAAGAACTATCAATAATACGAATAAAAGAATACGAAAACAGACAATTGTTGACGCGGAAAACCCGAATGATGGGAAAAACCGCGGGTGACACTCTTGATCACCAATCCAGCATTTAAGTACAGCAAGTATCAATACAACATTGGAAGAACGTTTATGAGGGAGAAAGAGAATATAATGACTTGAGAATACTGTGAATGCAGCTGTGAATTAATACCCACTAAATTACATCTACTATATATATATAAAACTCCAGTATTGTAACCGTTTGACACCTCCTTAGAAATAGGACCCATCACCACTTCCTTGCAACTGATTCCTTCATTATCTCATATAGTTACCTTCAGGACCCCATCAATTTTTATCTTTTACATTTGATAACCAACCCCACTTATCTCTCCATTTGAAATCAAAGCTAATACCGCCAAGCAAACCGTGGGCCCAACAATTAACCCTAATTGATAGCACTCGTCAACCGCCTAGAGAATGGTGTCAATTACACAGCCCGATAACCGTCATTAATGTCCCAACTGCTCCTGCCACCTTTACCTTTTTCTCTCTCCTGTCACTTTCAACTTTTCACAAAAAACACTCTCTCTCTTGAAGAACCAAGAAACCTCTCGGCTTCTACCTTCGTATTGTCCTCCGGCGAATCCCAGGTAATTAATCTTTCAACTTCTTACTTCAATTTCTTTGAAATTCTCACTCACTCTCCATGGCCCCAAAAGACGCCGCTAAGATTAGGAAAGCTAGCAAGTCCCCCAAGCCTTTTGAGACTAGTGGGGAGGTAATTGTCATCAACGCCGGTGTAATTGGAGGCCCTAGTGTACCTAGCACCTTCATAGAAGAAGAAATAGATGACTTTGTGGAAAGGACTGGATTACCCATCCAAATAAAGGTTCGAATTCCTGAAAAGGAAGAACGTCCCGATGACTGTCCCATGGGTTGGGTAGTTTTTTACGAGTACCCCTTCAAAATTGGCCACAAATTCCCCCTTTACCCTCTCATGACTGAACTTCTCGACACCCTTAAGGTAAGCCCTAGAAAAATTATGCCCTTAGCTTGGAGGATTGTCCATGTAATCGATGTTTTGGCCAAGGGTATGAACATGGATTTTGGGTTAGCGGATTTGCTGCATGTGTATGAATTGAAAAAAGTTGAGAATACAAGGTATACCCTGTTTTTGAGATCTGGGCGTTTATCCCTTGTGGGTAATACTGGGGCCAACGACGGAGGATGGAAGAAAAGGTATGTATTTGTAGAAAAGGCGTCGTTGGGGAAAGATTACGCGTTTTTGTGCGACGGCTGGAATTCCGAAGGTACAACTTTTGCTCCTTTTGTGAATTTTTGTTGGCTTAAGAATTTGACATATTCTAATTTTGTGGTGCTTTGCAGAAGTCTTACCTTTGTCATTGGAGGAGAACGATTACTCCCGAACCAAGGCCAACCTGCTTCTGAAGACCTATTCGACGGAAGAACGTGCATTCAGGGCGAACTTCAATCTAGTGCCTGCCGACGTTGACGAACATCCTAGAGACCCCGACGAGCCTTCCAACAACACTTCTCCTTCAATGGCTTCAGGTATAACACATACGCAAACGTTGTCATTTTCTCCCTTATGTAACCCCATGCTCATACTGATGTATTGTCGTCAGAAAATACCAAGTCTACCAAGAGCAAATCGCCAGTGGTGGCTCTGACGGAGGTGGAGATGCTGGAAAGAACATTGAAAAGGAAGAGGGCCCAAGCTAGCATGCCCGCCCCTGCTGCCAAATCTCCTGCCGCCGTTGCCCCTACTGCCAAATCTCCTGTCGCCGTTAAACTTGACGATGTTAACGTCGTCAAAGAATCGACGCCGACCAAGGAAGGAAACTTCAGTTTTTCCCTCCCCAAGGGGTTTTTGGAGCACACCGCCCCTACCATTTGGCCTGACGCCGAGAAATTAGCTTTCCCTGCACCGCAAAGACGCCTTGCCAAGCTTCCAATTCATCAGGTCGCCGATGAAGGGTTAGCGCTACAATTGCACGTAAGTTGTTTGCTTCCTCATTAATAATATTGCCCCTGTCTTTCATAATGTTATCTTTTGTCATTACCTTGGATAGGCCATCCAAAACTCTTTGGCCATCCGCAGCTCGGCTATCGTTCTGGACAAGGAGTGCAAAACCCTTCGAGAGAAATTGGAAAGGTCGATTACTGCTCATTCGGAGGCCAAGAAGGCACTGAAAGCCAAAACCGCCGAAGTGGCGTCGCTGCAAGAAGAACTCTGCGCCAAAGTCGTGGAGGCGGCGTCGCTCAAAGAGACGTTGGACGTCGGTACTGCTGAGCTAGAAGCCAAGGTGACGGCGTTGCAAGAAAAACACATTGACGCTGGGAGCCTATATACTTGGAGAACCAAGGCAAGGTTGATGAAGCAGTTCATGGAAGGGCAGACGGCGTCATGGACTCCAGAGGACGACGTCAGAATATTCCTTGCTGCTTATGGGCCTGATGCCGATCTTCTTCCTGACGGTGTAGCTGCAAGTGCCGAGACAACGGCGACAGCTGAATCAACCCCTGGTGGTGAAAACAAAGATGCCATGGATACAAATTAGAACGTGTTTTCAATGTTTTTGCATGGTGCTGTGCCACCAACGTAGTACAATTTCCCTCTGTTTGATTGCATTAGTGCTAGAACACTGATTTAGTTCTAAACAATCGCAAGTTTTTAGGTTATGTTTTATTTGACTTATTGCCGCAACGGCAAATATCGATGTTATGTTCCTTCGTTGTGTGTTTAACTTGCCTCATGCAAATGTATAATTTGCCAATGTTTGTTATGTGTGTGTATGTATGTAGGTACCTTTAATTTAGTATTAATTGTGTTAACGTCAAGAATACTCACCTCACTTTGTGCCGAGGCCTCCAATCGTGGGCTGAAGTCAGCCACAAAATCTGCCAAGGCTTGCGATATTATGGCTGTTCGTGGCTGATAATCGATGTCATAACTACTAAGAGTAATCATCCATTTGCTCATTCTTCCTTTCAATTATGGGCGTCTCAAAATTGACTTAATGGGATAGTTAGTCTTTACATGTATGACATGTGCTTCGAAATAATGTTCCAATTTTTTAGAGGCAGTAACTAATGCCAAAACGAGCTTTTCTAAAGAGGAATACCTGGTTTCGGCGTCGACAAGGGATTTGCTTACATAATAAATGGGCAGCTGGCCCGTTGAATCTTCCCTAGTCAAGACGGCACTGACTGATGATTCGCTGACGGCGACGTAAAGTTGTAATGGCTTGTCTGCCGTCGGCTTAGATAATAAAGGCGACGTCATAAGGTATTCCTTGAGTTCCTGCAGTGCCTGTTCATGATGTTCGCTCCATTCAAAGCCTTTGTTCTTTTTCAGGATGTCGTAGAATAGCCTACACCTATCGGAGGATTTGGAAATAAATCGATTCAAGGCGGCAACACGCCCAGTAAGTTTCTGTACCTCTTGAATGTTTTTTGGGGATTGGATGTTGATGATAGCCTTTATCTAGTCAGGGCTAGCTTCTATGCCTCGTTGGGTGACGATGTACCCCAGAAATTTTCCTGCAGACACTCCAAAAGAACACTTAGTAGGATTAAGTTTCATTCCATACCTTCGAATGACGTCGAATGCTTGTTGTAAATGTGAAACGTGGTCACAAGCGGCCTTGGATTTTACCAACATATCATCAATATACACCTCCATTGTGTCCCCTAGCTGGTCTTTGAACATGGCGTTGACGAGACGTTGGTAGGTGGCGCCGGCGTTCTTCAATCCAAACGGCATAACTTTATAGCAATAGATGCCGCGGTCGGTGACGAACGACGTTTTCTCCTAATCTTCTGGATGCATAAGTATTTGGTTGTACCCAGAGTAGGCGTCCATGAACGTCAGTAGCTCGTGTCCGGCGGTGGCGTCGACGAGGGCATCGATGTGTGGCAATGGAAACGGATCTTTCGGGCAAGCTTTGTTGAGATCAGTGAAATCGATGCAAACCCGCCATTTTCCATTCTTTTTTCCTACAACAACGGCGTTAGCTAGCCAATCGGGATATTTAACTTCCCTTACCTTGCCGGTGTCAATTAACTTTTGGACCTCATCATTGATTATCTGATTTCTTTTAGGAGCGAACTTGCGTCTCTTCTGCTTTACTGGCTTATGATGTGGGTCGACGTTGAGCTTGTGTGTTATGACGTCGGGGTCAATACCTGTTACATCTTCATGTGACCACGCAAAACAATCAGCGTTAGCTGTAAGAAATTCTATGACCTGTTCACGGACGTCGGGGGCCAATGACGCTCCTATTTTGACCGTTTGATCTGGTTTGCCAGCGTCAAGTATGACCTCGTCGACTAGCTGTTCGTCAAAACCCTGCTCCCCCAACGTCTGCATCTATAATTGCTATGCTTCCATCTTACGAGGTTTGAGGGACGTCTTGTAGCATTCTCGAGCTATCCGTCTGTCCCCTTTAATCTCCTGCACTCCCCACTTGGTAGGAAACTTTAAGGATTGATGATACGTGGAGGGGACGGCCTTCATGCTGTGGACCCAAGGTCTTCCCAGGATGACGTTGTAAGATGATGGACAATCCACGACGTAGAATTTGGTTGGCATGTTTACCCCTTTGGCGTAACTAGGCAGCGTCACTTCGCCCATCGTGTGCTTGGCTTCGCCGCTGAATCCGACGAGGACAGTGGACTTCCGGATGATATCGCGCTCGTCGATGCCCATGTCTTCTAACGCGTCTTTCATAAGGACGTTAGCTGAGCTGCCATTATCCACTAGCACACGTTTTAGTAAACAATTGCTAACAGTTAAAGAGATTACCAAACCGTCGTGATGGATGTCTCGGTCGTCACCGAAGTCCTCTTCGTCGAATGTGACGGGCATAGCTTCAAGTTCGGCATCACGGGGATGACGGAGTTCCTTAGGGATGGCGTCTTGACTTGGGACGTGTCTTGCGTGACGTTTAGCTGTAGAATAGGTTAGTCCACAAATATCTGATCCACCACTAATGACATTGATTACCTTCACATGTGTCGGCGACGCAGGGGGTTGTCGCCGTTCGTCGTATTTTGATGTCGTCGCTTTTCCCTTCTCAGTCAGCAGATCTTTCAGATGACCCTACTTGAGGAAGTGTGCCATTTTGCGTCTTAAAGCAACACACTCGTCTGTGTCGTGCCCGTGGTCTCCATGGAACTCGCACCATTTCTACTGGTCACGTCGGGGTGCTGCTTTTTCATTCCTGAAAGGCCACTTAACGGCGTTACCCAAAGAACGTAAAGTGTTAACAATACCTGACACGTCGACGCCGAACCCATATTCGGTGAGCTTTGGTGGCAAGCCGAGGTCGTTCTTCCAATCGCTTAGGGTTCCTGTTTGACGGACGCTGTTGATCTGCTTCGGACGATTGTAAGGCTTTGGGCGCCAAGAACTTTGTTTGGTCAGCGTCAATTTTCTGTTGCCGGCGTCACTAAATGCTTTCCTTGATTGCATGTCTTCTTCCAACCTGATCTGAGCCAAGGCTTTGGCATGGGCGTCCTCGAAAGTCGGACAAGGGTACTTTGTCAGCTCTTTGTATAAATCTGATTCTTCATCCAATCCTCGTCGGAAAGCCTCAATCGCCGTCCTGACATTGCAGTTGGGAATCGACACCTTCTCCCTGTTAAACCTGTTGACAAATTCTTTCAAGGATTCGTCAGATTTTTGCACAATTCAGTGCAAATCACTAGCTTGTTTTTCCATCTTACGGCTACTAGCAAATTGTAAGTTAAAAGCATTAATTAATTGAGCAAAAGAAGAGATAGTGCCGTTGCCGAGATGAATAAACCATTGCATAGCTGGTCCAGTCAGTGTTGATCCGAAGCCTTAGCACATACAAGCTTCGCGCATGTTTCGAGGAATTGAAATGGTTATCATCCGTTGCTTATATTGAGCGACGTGATCGTTGGGATCTGAGGTGCCGTCGTATAGCTTCATGGTTGGGACAGAGAACCGCTTCGGAACCTCGATCATTGCAATAGGGTCAGCAAAAGGTGAATCTGCATAGCTGTTTGGCGTCGCTTTCTCCATAGGGCGAGGGACATCGGGGATTCTGGCGATCATGTCCAGTAGTTGCTGGAGACGTTGTTGGATCGGATCATCAGGAGGGGAACATCGTTGGCCTCTTTGGGGCGCGACACCGGCGTCATCGTCAGCGTCGTCGTCTGAATCTTCGCCGTGCAAAGGAATGTCGCGGTTCACTGGCGTCTCGAAGGCCTCCTCGTCTAGATTGGGCATCTTGGGGATGTCGCCGATGTTGTGAGACTTGGCTCCCTTGGACTGTCGCTGAGCAGACTTCAGGCTTTGATTCTCCATACAGGATGCGACGTAGCTCTCCTTCAAAGTGGCCATTGCTGCCCTGACGCGGTTGAGCTCATTGATGACCTCTTGAGTTGTTACCCATTCTCCTGCCATTGTCAACACAGAAAAAAGGAAAAGGCACAAACGAACTAGCAAAAAAAATAGAAAATAAGAAAAACGGTAAAAAATGTATATAGATCTTGCTGAGGGCCCCACGGTGGGCGCCAAATTGTTTATGCCGATTTTGTACTAAGTACGCAAAAGGTATAAGGAAGCCGTCAACAAGAACAATATACTTAAACAAATGGAAAGTAATTAAGAACTAGCAATAATACGAATAAAAGAATACGAAAACAGACAATTGTTGACGCGGAAAACCCGAATGATGGGAAAAACCGCGGGTGACACTCTTGATCACCAATCCACTATATCGTTGCCGCCGTCAAAGCCAGCATTTAAGTACAGCAAGTATCAATACAATATTGGAAGAACGTTTATGAGGGAGAAAGAGAATATAATGACTTGAGAATACTGTCAATGCAGTTGTGAATTAATACCCACTAAATTACATCTACTATATATATATAAAACTCCAGTATTGTAACCGTTTGACACCTCCTTAGAAATAGGACCCATCACCACTTCCTTGCAACTGATTCCTTCATTATCTCATATAGTTACCTTCAGGACCCCACCAATTTTTATCTTTTACATTTGATAACTAACCCCACTTATCTCTCCATTTGAAATCAAAGCTAATACCGCCAAGCAATCCGTGGGCCCAACCGTTTATGCCGATTTTGTACTAAGTACGCAAAAGGTATTAGGAAGCCGTCAACAAGAATAATATACTTAAACAAATGTAAAGTAATTAAGAACTAGCAATAATACGAATAAAAGAATACGAAAACAGACAATTGTTGACGCGGAAAACCCGAATGATGGGAAAATCTGCAGGTGACACTCTTGATCACCAATCCACTATATCGTTGCCGCCGTCAAAGCCAGCATTTAAGTACAACAAGTATCAATACAATATTGGAAGAACGTTTATGAGGGAGAAAGAGAATATAATGACTTGAGAATATTGTGAATGCAGCTGTGAATTAATACCCACTAAATTACATCTACTATATATATATATAACTCCAATATTGTAACCGTTTGACACCTCCTTAGAAATAGGACCCATCACCACTTCCTTGCAACTGATTCCTTCATTATCTCATATAGTTACCTTCAGGACCCCACCAATTTTTATCTTTTACATTTGATAACCAACCCCACTTATCTCTCCACTTGAAATCAAAGCTAATACCGCTAAGCAAACCGTGGACCCAACAACAAACCAACAACACACGCAGCAATGAACCAAATTAGGAGGACCCTCGTCAGCAACACCAACGTCCCACAACAGCAACAACAGAGGAAGCAAGTGAACGACAAGCGGCAGCTCATGACAACGTGAACATCACCAACACCAACAGAACAATCGTACCTCTCATTGGCGAACAGAGTGCAACTACCACCAGAACAAATGATAGAGGAAGTGTGTTAGTGAGTGGGAAGCAACGGAGCTCGTGGCTATAGGCGGCGAAAACCAAGCCATGGTGGCGGAGAATTTTTGGTGGAGGTGGAAGGGGTTAGCCACGAGAAGGAGACATGAAGCAATAGGGGTTTTGGTTCAATAAAGGTGAGATAAATTGGAATTGGTAAAGAGTTCTAGATAATTCTACAAAACTCCTTTCTTGTTTTTCCTTTTCTTCTTCTTTTTTTTTTAAGTCAAGAGGGCATTTTTGTAATTTCTTTATTAAGCTTAAAATCCAACTCTGATTCCAATCATAATTTCAAAACTCAATAATAAAACAGATTTTGAAAATATTAATTAAACTACTCCCTCTGTCCCAAAATACTCTGTACACTTTCCTTTTTCATTTATCCCAAATAGGGGTGTTAATGAGTCAGGGTGGCTCGCAAACTGTTCGAGCTCGGCTCGATCAAAGCTCGGTCAAAGCTCGGCTCGAGAGGGCTCGACTAAAGTCCGAGTTCGGCTCGAGACCCTAACGAGCCGAGCCTGAGCTACCTTAAGCTCGGCTCGAAAGCTCACGAGCAGGCTCGATAATTTTTAAATAACTAAAAATATTTCATTAATGTTAGTATAAGATAAAATAATTAATAACTATGGGACTAATGGTAGTCTTAGGCTTTAAAACCACATTAGAAAGTCAAGTTTTACATTTTTATAAATTAATAAAACACCTAAAAAACAAAAGACAATAAAAACAAAAATTATGAGAGTTGTTTGGTTTCATTGTCCTACTGTCATTTCCCTTTGTCTTCACAACATTATTTCTTTTATAATTTGTTTTTATTGATTAAAAAAAATCTTATTCAAGAAAACCCTCCAATCTAGTCCTATTAATGAACAAACATTATAATTTTGGTCAGCTAATTGATAGTACTTGATTAACCAGCGTTAGTTTCATGTCAATGTTTGGAAAAAAGTTATCATCTAACGCATTACTGATGCTTGGGTTAAAGTCAAAAAGAAGGAAAGATAGCAATTGAATTTTTGCATCAAGAATTCCTCAGAGGAAGGAGCTTTTTATGGAAGCATCAAAGAAATGAAGCTGGAAAAATAGTAGATGAGTCGCAGAGGGGGATAAGAGTGACAAGCTTAAAGAAAAAAGTCATTCAAGGAGAGAGAAAAATAAGCTGAAATTTCAATGTCCCACATTGGTAAAATACCATGAGGGGGTGTGGTAAAGAGTCTATAAAAGAAATCTTTGGCTTAGATTTCTTCTACAATTAGCTTTTACTTGCTTAGGCCATGCATGTCACTAGTAAGTGGTTGGACATTGGGCCCTTGAACTATTAAATGTTTGGGCCTCATGAAATTTAACCTTGACTTATTTTGGCTCTAGTAAATTTCGAGCTTACGAACTCGAGCAGAGCCCTATTTGGTAAGTTTTCAAGCCGAGTCGAGCCGAGCCTAGTTAGATTCGGTTTCGATTCGGCTTATTAATACCCTAGTTGGGCCTTAGCCTAACATTTTCAAACAAAGTTTTGAGCCGAGCCTTGAGCCGAGCTTGGACTTTGTCCCCTCGAGCTCGAGCCGAGCCCAAATATTTGAGGCTTGTCGAGCTTCGAGCTCGAGTCGAGCTTGACTTTCTCCTGTTTCGAGCCGAGCCGAGCCTGAGCATGTTCGGTCTCAGTTTGGCTCGTTAACACCCCTAGTCCCAAAATACTCTTTACATTTCTATTTTTGGATATGACCCACTATTATTTTAATCCTTCTACCTTTTAAACATTGGTCCACACTCTCTCTCCTCCAAATAAAATAATACCACTCCTATTACATACCAACTCTAACCATTGCCCACATTCTCTATCATTAAAATAAAATAATACTACTTTTACTAACTACTAACTCCTATCACATCTACTTTTCAATAAAATAATAATTGATAACCAAACAACAACTTATCATATAAAACTATGTGCCTTTATAAGTGTCAAGAGTATTTTGGGACGGAGGGAGTAATAATCACAATTGCCAATTAAGAAAGCTGCTTAAAATCTTAGTGTAGACACATAATCGTGTCTCCCCATTTAAGGATCCAGTGATGAAACTTATCGCGGCATTAGTTGGCGCGACCTAACGGAAGAGCAATCTAAAGAACCAATCCAAAATGTGTTTTGAAATGATATTCTAAAGCCCAATTAATTATTCATGATGAAGTCCATTTTAAAAGCCCTATCAAATATTTATTATTTTCATAAATATTTTTCATAATCATTTTTATTATCTTTGATAAACACATCAGATTTATATTCCGTAAAATTCGATCTCCGGAATTTTAGGGATAGAAAAGGTATCTTCGAAAGACACGCAAAGGACTATGCTCGAATATTCCCGAATCTGCGCCGGACGCGGAGGCTGCGCTCTGCGCGCCACGTGCGTCCAGCGCATAGGCCAGAACGCGTCAAGCGAGCCAATGACCGCCTGACACGTAGATTTTGTGACTCACACAGAATCCTGCGTCTAACGCAAGTCTTGTGTGAGACGCAACTTTCTTTTCTATCTTTTCAAAAACGCGTTTACACGTGCCTAAATTTGATTGGGCTGGCTGCGTCAGGCACACCAATGTGCCTAAATTCTCTCGAATACTACGAAATACACTTCGAATACTTCAAACGCTCAAATACACTTAAATAATTTCAATACTTTCAAATCAATTATTCCTCAATGCGTTCTTGGTTTCACGATTGCTTTGCCTAAAGATCGTTGCGCTCCTCAATCTAAGCTGCATAGGTATAATCTTGAGGATCCTTGAATCAATTATTTTTATATAGAAGTTACTAACAGTTTGCTTTCCTGATGTTGATCTTTAATATAAAATCGTTCTATTGTACATTCTAATCCCTTTTCTATACTTTATTTTATGTTCATATTAATGTTGCCTTTGTATATTATATGCTTGCCTGATTATTCTATTCATATTATATGATTGTCATGTTTTAATGCTTTTATCACCCACAAGTTATTTTTGCTAATCAAGACCTAAATAAATGTTCTAATATTAATCAGATTAATTTGGAAAACTTACTAGGTTCCCTGTAATATTAATTGCCTAAATAACATGTCACTAAAAATTAGTCTTTTTACGTGTTTCTAGAACCAATTTAGGCTAAATATTTTTAGGGTGTATAAAATATTATATGATTATTGTTTGGCATAAAATCTGTAATGAAACGATATTTAGTAGAGGTCAGCTATGTGCAATATAGTTCCTGACTATACTGTACCCTCACCCCCGAACTCACTTTTTGGTTCCTGACCATCTATGGAGTCATGACGGGGAAATCTACATTGGATAAGTCCCTAAGATGTCCCTTCCGTTTCAATATCCAATTTGGTTTATGATTCTTCCTTTAAAGAATTGTTGGCGACTTCTTTCAATACAAAACAAATGACCACTTGAGAGCTTTCTCCATCTCTATGGCTCTTAAGGGCATGAGCAAGGACCTGTTTGCTTATGTCTTTCCTTTAACTTTAGATGCACATCCATCCAAGTGGTTCAGATCACTAAATAAGGCCAAGTTGAATGATTAGGACTACATCAGAGAAGAGTTCCACAAACAATACATCTACAATACTCAGCTTCCCATTGTCCTTCATGAGTTGGAATTAACCAAGCAGAATTCCAATAAAGATTTTGTCACCTTCCTTAACAGATGGAGGGAAAAGGCTGCACAAATTACTAACATGCCATCACAAGAGTATTAAGTCCGGTTGGTGATCCATAACCTACAACCCAAATATCGGGATCATATTAAGTTCCAACCTATAGAGTATTTCACGAAGCTCTATAAGGTAGGCCTACTGATTGAGGAGGAGGTACAAGCGAACAAGAACAAGGGTTTTAACAACAACTCTTTCAAGAAGAGTAATAATAACCCTTCTACCTCTAAAAGCAGTGACATAAACGCCCTAACTACTGACAAGAGAGGTTATCAAGGACCTCAACGGACATTCACTCCCTTAGGCATGTCTTTAGAAGAAGCCTTCACTAGGCTTCATGCAAACGGAGCACTTCAGCCTCTTGGCCCCACTCCAGATCCTACTCCTGAAAAGAGATCCAGTAATGGAATCCTAATTCCTACTGCAAGTACCATCAAGGAAATGGGCATTTGACATCACAATGCTGGACTTTGAAGCATCATCTGCAGGATATGGTTGAAGATGGTAGATTGTCAATTCCGCCTGCAGCAAAAGTCAGCAATAGTGGCAACCCCTTGGGAAATGCCTAAATAATGCAGGGGGCTTAGTCATTTAGCGTTGGTTTTCTAGGTTGAGTCGGAGAGTCCCTCCCCTAGCTCCTTTAGTTCCTTTCCTCTCGAGTTTATGTCATTTAGGTTTTTATTTCTAATAAGCCTTGCTTTATTTATTTCAAATTAATAAAATAATCGCATTTTATTTTCATTGACCTTCCAGCATTTTATTTATGCTTCTAATTCAAGGATGAAATTTAAATCACCTAATGAACTTGACTAATAATAATAATAAAAAAAGAAATCTGAAAAAAAAATGAAAAAAATGGACATACTTTGGATCAGGAGTTATTCCCCTCTTCCTCCATCACCTTCCATAAGCCATCATCCTTAAACCATCATCTCCATGATCATAAACCAAACAATCCCTTCAACATCAAAGCTCCACAACTAGCCTCCAATACCTCAAATTAAACTTGTGTGCAAGCCTTACTACATAAAAAATATCAATGCCAAGCAAAAACAAAAAAAGTGAAAAAATTCAAAGTGCGAAAAAAAAAGCAAAAAGCAAAAAAAAAAAAATAACACATGACAAGAAGAAAAAAATGCAAAAAAAGAAAGAGTCAAAGGCAAAGAGATAAAAAGTCAAGCTAGGGGGCTTGCACATAAGTTCTACCCCTCATTCAAATCCGTTCGATTCATCAAACCTTTAATCCATACAATCTAAATCCATGATCCTCCATTAGCCCAACCAATTCAACCTTCATCAAAACTTCAAGCTTTAAACCTTTCATCAACCATAACTCCTTTTTCAAGGTATGTCCAAGCCCGCTAGGTTAAAAACCCGAGAGGGGGGCCTAGGCAAAAGTTAGGGCACAATAAAAAATGATAATAAAAAAAAGAAATCAGATTCAGAACTACGAATGGTATAATTCCGCAAGGATACGTAGGAATCCTCATCTCGAGATCCGACCATTTCAACAAAATAAAATTAGTCATGGTCTAATGATTTGACTTTATAGAATTTAGGAGCATACTCTTTCTAGATCCTGACATAGACTCGAGTTTGAATCTAGCCTCGTTAAAGCCTTTTCCCACCCATATTTATATGAGTCACAAATGTAAACCTTTTATTTTTCAATCCAAGCTCTCCTTGTCCCTGAAAGACTCTCCAACAATTCCATAATTTTCGGCGATACTTGACTTTTCCTATCTTAACTTCCCAAAGAAGAATCCCAGTATAATCCCCAGTGACAACTTTCAACGTTCAAGGCAGATCAACTACATTTCCAGATGAGATCAAGTACATTTCGATTAAGGTTCATGCCTAATTCAAAGCAAGCTCACCCAAAGTGGGGGCTTCCTACATGTGGTGGTTCCTCCGATTCAAATCAAACTCCCAAAAAGTTGTAATCCGCGTATCTCGTTTACGAACCCCGATCATTTACTACAAAGCGATTTTCAAAAATCATTCTGATCATTCTATCATTCTATACGTCTTCTAGCCTTACAAAATCCTGACCTTGCATTGCAGCCTTACAAAACCCTGGCCTTGCATTGCATTTCATACATTCTAGTCCTGCATAACCCTGACCTTGCATGACGTGTCACCCTTTAGCTCTGCATAACCTTAATCCTTGCATTGCGTCTCATGCATCCTTAGAGAGTCTAAGTTTGCATTATTACATCACTATGTGCTTATGTGAGTTGTTCGCACCTATCTGCTAACATCTTTCCCTGCAAGTAATCAAATTGCTTGTAATTATTGTCCAGTATACTAACTTTGTTTTGCAGAGACCAGCGGTTATAGATCAGTTCTAAACTGCAGAGCATTTAGAAACGTTCTCCGTCCCGACACCATATACTTTGACTATCGGTTTCTTGAACCTTGGTCTAAGTAGGGGCTTCTATAGACACATAATCGTGTCTCCCCATTTAAGGATCCAGTGATGAAACATACCACGACATTAGTTGGCGCGACCTAACAGAAGAGCAATCTAAATAACCAATCCAAAATGTGTTTTGAAATGATATTCTAAAGCCCAATTAATTGTTCATGATGATTAATTGTATTTTAAGCCCATAAAATGTTTTAAGTCCATTTTAAAAGCCCAATCAAATATTTATTATTTTAATAAATATTTTTCATAATCATTTTTATTATCATTGATAAACAAATCAGATTTTTAATCCGTAAAATTCAATCTCCGGAATTCTAGGGATAGAAAAGGTAATTTCGAAAGACGCGCAAAGGAATATACTCGAATATTCCCGAATATGCACCGGACGCGGAGGCTGCACTTAGGGCGCCATGTGCGTCCCGCGCGTAGGCCAAAACGCATCAAGCGAGCCAATGAGCGCGTGACACGTAGATTTTGTGACTCACACAGAGTCCTGCGTCTAGCGCAAGTCTTGTGTGAGACGCAACTTTCTTTTCTATCTTTTCAAAAACTCGTTTACACGTGCCTAAATTTGATTGGGCTGGCTGCGTCAGGCACACCAATATGCGCTTGACGCGTGGCATTGCGCTAGCCACGTACGCCTGCGCATGGCGCAGGGCTTGCGTGAGACGCAAAGTTTCTTTTCTCTATAAATACCCGTAATTTCCCGAATTACGGACAACTTTTCATATTATTATTACACGCACAAAAATTCTCTCAAATACTCCGAAATACACTTCGAATACTTCAAACACTCAAATACACTCAAATACTTTCAATACTTTCAAATCAATTCTTCCCCACTACGTTCTTGGTTTCACGATTGCTCCGCGTAAAGATCGTTGCGCTCCTCAATCTAAGTTGCATAGGTATAATCCTGATGATCCTTGAATCAATTAATTTTATATTAAAGTTACTAACAGTTTTCTTTCCTGATGTAAATCTTTGATATAAAATCGTTCTACTGTACATTCTAATCCCTTTTCTTTACTTTATTTTATGTTCATATTATTCTTGCCTTTGCATATTATATGCTTGTCTGATTATTCTATTCATATTATTCTTGCCTTTGTATATTATATGCTTGCCTGATTATTCTATTCATATTATATGATTGTCATGTTTTAATGCTTTTATCATCCACATGTTATTTTTGCTAATCAAGACCAAAATAAATGTTCTAATATTAATTAGATTAATTTGGACAACTTGCTAGGTTCCCTGTAATATTGATTGCCTAAATAACATGTCATTAAAAATTAGTCTTTTTATGTGTTTCTAGAACCAATTTAGACTAAATAATTTTAGGGTGTATAAAATATTATATGATTATTCTTTGGCATAAAATCTGTAATGAATCGATATTTAGTAGAGGCCAGCTATGGGCAATATAGTTCTTGACTATATTGTACCCTCACCCCCAAACTCACTTTTTGGTTCCTGACCATCTATGGAGTCATGACGGGGAAATCTACATTGGATAAGTCCCTAAGATGTCCCTTCCGTTTCAATATTCAATTAGGTTTATGATTCTTCCTTTAAAGAATTGTTGGCGACTTCTTTGAATATAAAACAATTTTCAATAAAACCTTAACGGTGGGGTAGTCAAATCTAATACGCGCTCACACCGCATAGGCGAAATAAAAACACACCTACACTTAGGTTGTTACATGCTACCACACTTAAAAAAATGTCGTCCTCGAAATTTGAAAACATTAAACTTTAGGACATCTAGAAACGGGTAAGTTCACATAAAATATTTTTAACGAAAATTATTTCAAATTCAATGCTGAACTTAACTCCAATGCCTCAATAGATCAATTGCTTCCCAAACAACTAATCACTAAACTCGAATCCTAATTCTCCATAATTCCTAATCAATAAAACTCAATTTCCCTCAAATCATCATATACTATATTCCAAAATCCCAAAAACACGTTTTTACTTTCCGACAATTCTATTCTAAATGCTCAACCTTCAATTTTCTTAATTTTTATTCCTCAATTCTTGACTACTCATATCCCAAATCGATTTCAGACAATCCCAAGAATCTCTTACCCCGCTAAGTGGCTTATACAACACACAGTCGCAGGGTTGCTCTGATACCACCTGTAACAACCCGCACTTCCGAGCTGCTAGCTAATCAAGCTTAAGATTCATTAATCACAATCAACACTTAATGAACCTCAAATTACATTATCTTGCAGCTGAAAAATAACCTTCTTACATGAATCTGGATAGGTGGAATTATGACCCAACAACATTATCAGAGTTCAAATACAATAATACACCATAAGAATTCTTTGAATTAAACTATAATCTCCACCATAGCTCATCCCAAAATCATCTCTTATAACGATCCTTTAACCACACTAGAGTTAGCTTCAACATTTCCTGCAAAAATAGCTAACATAGAACGCTGCCCCCACCAGGACAGGTTTCAAGAACAAAATTAGCGAAACTGAGTACACACTGTCCTACCAGAAGATATTTTTGGTGGCTTAAAACATATTTATTGATTTAAGATTATCATACGAATATTAGAAATCAAAATATAGAGAAATCATAATGAGAGAATAATATAACAAATACTTATAAACAACTTCTCAATATTACTCGTTTTAAATAATAATAAAAGTATCTCACAAAATAAATAATATACACTTTCAATTAAGGAGACCTCACAAGGATTCCATAGGATCGAATCTGATATTCCAAAATCCATTCTGTCTGATATACTCTATGACATAACAATATCTCCCACTTCTGTATTTCAAATATAAAAATCTTTCATCCAATTATGTATAACATAGCTAACTCCTTCCATGAGTTCTTAACGATTTTCTTAGTAATCATTCTTATACTCAGTGAATAAATTCCATAAACTTGGGCGAGTAAAACACTACCTCCATAATAAAGTTTGAACTAACTTTCCATGAAACCATTTACGTATTCAATACTTATTCTATTTTCTTTCAGAAATCATAAGAAATCAGATTATACTAGGGAAGAGAACACGAATAGAGTTGCCTTCCAGTAGAAGTCTCTAAACTTTTACAAGGGACGTCTCCCTCTTCCATTATGTACTGCTTGCAAGACATTGCAGGACATGTCCCAAAATACAGAAAATACAGAATATACATAGTACAGAATGTTGTTCATCACTGCTCTAGCATCTTCTTCCCCCACACAAAAACAGAATCAAAAAACATAATTCATAATCCAATATTTCCTGAAACTCAAATTTATAGTTCTTGAGTCAAATATATCAAATCTCATAACATAATCGCATTCGAGTATTTCATATACAAACTCAACTTGTTGATAACACAATATGCTTAAGTTTTAAATAACTTAGTATAAATGATCTTTCATAAAATTCGTTCGATAAAACTACGCAAAAACGAACTTTAAGAAAAACATAATCCAATTCTATAAGTATATCATAAGAGTTCAAAAATAACTTACCAATCAGAATCTCAAATTAGAAGGTAAGGCTCGTATGTTTTAAACCTTAATTACAAGAGTTCTTTACGAACACTTATCATTCTATTTTATCTTACTTAACAATCTATAAAGCTTATAACCTCAACAAATCTCGATGTTTATACTTATGTCAACCATAATAAAATTAAATATAATACTCTTATCATATTCTAAGTAGAACTTCTATTTTTTTTTTGAATACTTTCTCGAATTGTCAAAATGTAGTAATAATAATAAATTGTACATTACTCTCATCCACAGATTTCATGGTTCGTATTATACATACCCAAAGCTTATGGTGTAAATAGAGGTGACAAACGGGTCAAACGGGTCGGGTACGGGTCGGGTCATTATGGGTCGGGTCATAATCGGGCCAACTTTGTGTTCGGGTTACGTCCGGGTCGAGTCCATTCGGGTACGTGTTAGTTTCGGGTCCATTAGATTTCGGGTCACATCGGGTCGGGTTAGATCGGGTCGTGTTAGGTCGGGTCGGGTTAGGTCGGGTTTTTATTCTAGAAAATAAATAAAGCACATATAAGACTAATAAAACTAAGTTAAATAGTTGATGGGAAGTGGTTAACTCATATATAGTATCTCACGATAATTTTTTTCCTTAAATTTGTTTAAAAAATAACTAATATGACAACTTTTCGGGTCGGGTCGGGTCTGGTTCGGGTCATCATTATCGGGTCACTTTCGGGTCGGGGTAGATTCGGGTTCGGGTTATATTCAGGTCTATTTGCTTTCGGGTCGGGTTATTTCGGGTTTTGGGTTCATTTCGGGTCACTATTTTCGGGTGGAAAACGGGTTTCGGGTCGGGTCAACAGGTACGAGTTTGTTTTGCCGGCTATAGGTGTAAACCATCTTATGACCCGTTTCGGTAATTTAGGTCAAGCTTGTAACTTATAAAATTCAGACTTGTAAGTATAGTCAATACTTCCTCTGACTTGACTTGATAATTAATCCTACATCTTAATGATTTCAACCCCTCACATTTGAACTTCCGATCTTCATGTAACCCAACTGGAAACAATTTTATTATCTCAAATTCAATATCACACAAATGTTATATGAACTCCCAAGTTTATTCCTTTTTTCTAACTTAGTTATTTGTTTGTACTTAGTAATCGCAATTAATTAAACTTAGATCCATATTAATCTTATACATGTATTCTCTTCATTATCAAATCGTATAACTAATTTTACAATATTTCCCTTTTCTTAAACCTTATTCCTCTAATTAGCAAGTGAAATGTCTAACCTCTACTGTATATCGTAGTCCAATAATCATATTATAAGATTCGTAATTTAAATAATATTACAACCTCAAGATGAAATTTTACAACTCCCATGATTTAGGCAATACGATATCGAATTAGTATCTCATACTCCTTCAATAACCAAATATTGAACTCTTATATTACCATTATGATAATCTCACCCTTAATCTTGCTTAACTTGCTGTCTGTCATTCACGACATACCGTTAGTCTTTATCTCATCTTTTAGACTCATAGGGTCCTCATACAGTTTTATTACCCCATCGATAGATATTTGAACTCTAAGGCTTCTTCCCGAATTACATCTTTAGTCGTCAACTCAACTATCTCACATAACAATGTATGTTCCTTAGCTGATCAACCAATCCATTCCTCAATTACTTGACATATATAAAGCCCAACTTTCTCAAGTTCCTTGAAGGTAGCTCTAAATAATCTAATTTAACTTTTAATCTGAATTTCTTCCCCGCACAAAGCCAAAATTACAATACTCAGTTCGTCTCTTCTCAACTCGTACCTTCCAAAAGTCAAGTCCATACATCCCAAAGTTGATAAGAGTTACATCTAAAGTCTTATCCGATACTCAGATCCTCGAAATAGATATCGAAGTTCAAATCTTAACCCTCATGTCAACCATGATTGACTCGAATTCCCATAACTCCTGAATTCATAAAAACAAATTTTAGTGGAGATACAACCAGACCCCCATATCATTTTCAATTAATCGGAAGTATAGCTCACCAATTATATCAAACTTACTGAATTATTCTTTCGAGTTTATCAGAATTATCATTATGACAATAACCACATTGAGAAACTCTATGTAGCATAACTTACCCTTTTATGATTAAGATACAACTTACTATACTATACTACTTCTAATAGTCCTCCGCCATAAAGTTCATAATTGCATTTATAAAATCTCTATACAACCGTTTAGTTCAGAGATTGCTTAACAAAATAGTATTCTTGAAATCTCAAACTGAAATTGAACAATAACATGGAAACTCCATAAACTTGAAAGTTTTTCAATCATATCTCATTGGAGACTTCCTCTAAATTCATCTGATTACTTATCGCAGAGTTATATGAAGGCGCTCAATCCACAGTCAAGAGGGCATTTTGTAATTTCTTTATTAAGCTTAAAATCCAACTTTGATGCCAATCATAATTTCAGGAGTTCAATAAACTCAATAATAAAACAGATTTTGAAAATATTAATTAAACTAATAATCATAATTACCAATTAAGAAAGCTCCTTAAAATCTTAGGTTGTTACAACAAGTCCCTCACTTTTGTTTTGTGGGGTGATTATGCTGATCAGTTCAATGCATACATCGACAATAATGATGATGGATTGAATATAGTTGTTCTTGGATGACTAGCAAAGCGTACTCAATATTTAGGCAAGTATCATGTTATCAAATGTATGTGCTCTTTTAATTATCGTTATGTTCGTTTTATAAATAATGCCCTTTATATAATCTTAATAGGTGATGTTCGTATTACATCAATACGCGATGCAACCAAACTATTCATCAATTCTGAAATTCTTGAAATTATTGCCTTCAAAAAAAGGTATTTCATCGTGTTCCTTTTTTGATACTTTAAATTAAACGGTGAAAAGAAAATGCTGCTAACACAAAAGAAGTCCAACTAAATTCAAAGCTACAAGCTCACTAAATTCCTAAATTCCAATCCGAAGTTAAAAAATTACAAAGCGAAATTTTTAAAAATTCGAGGCAAAGTGAAAAAATTATTAGAAAAGAACTAAGGCATAATTTTTAAAAACGAAGTAAAAAGAAATAAAGTTGACCTTTATACTTATTCAATTTTAATAACAAAAGTAGAAAGTTAAAAAAATACAAGTAATCCTACATAAATTGGAAATAACATTGAAGCTTTGTAAAAATATAATCAAGTAAATTTTCATGATTATAAAAATCCTAAAATAAAACCTATGTAAGTAAAACACAAATTCATTACTTTCAGCCCACTTACTTTGCTTTCCATGGCCCAATTTTATTACATAAATTTTATAGATTATGGCACCTTCTTAGTAAAGTGTATGGGCCTATCGTTTTGTATTTAAGGATAACACTTATAATAAAGCTCTTTTTAGTACATAATCCTAGTAGTTTAGGTCAGGGACAAATAGAGACTTATCCAATGTAGATTTCCCCGTGGTGAATGAAACACAGATTGAGTTCGGGGTGAAGGTACGAATATGATCATGAATCAAATTCTCCCATTATTGGCCTCTATTTAGTATGATTTATGTATAGTGTAGATAAATAGCCACGCAATACATTTATGCAATCTAAAAATTAATCTAGGTCGGTTTGTTAAACACAAAAAAGATTATTTTTTGTGATATGTTATTTATGCGATCAAATAAATGGGAACCTAATCCAATTGTCCAAATTATTTGAATTTAGCATTAGAACATTTCATTAGATCTTGATTAGAAAAAGTAAGCATGTGATGTGATGAAAGCGATAAAGCATATAGGCATGGCTATGAATGAAATAACGTATAGAAATATAAAAAAAAAATAAGAATGAGATATTAGAGATGTAGAACATAGAAGAGCGTGAATTTCTTAAGGATCTAAATCATGAAAAGCATATTATTAGTACAATAAGCATCAAATTGGAATTGACCATTAGGAATTATACCTTTGTCACCTAAGTCTTCTGTAATTATCCGCAGGAGGTGCAATCTTGAAGTATGAAATTAATGGAGTTTGAGCGGAAATTCTAGGTGTTTGATTATTTGTTTGTAGTGTTTGAGGGAGTTTTTGGAGTATTATATTAGCGTAGGAAAACATGATAAAGTTGGGTAGAACACATGGCTATTTATAGAAAAACAATTCCGAAAAATGCACATGCAAGAAAAAAAAGAGGGCTGCGCTCGGTGCAAGGGAGGTGCAGGGCTTGTGTCAGCGCAACTGCTTCTGCATTTCAGTGTTTCTGACTATCTCGATGTTTCGCGCACACACCCTGGTGTGCTTCTGGTTGCGTATCGCACTATCGCAGATCTGACTGGATTTAGTTCGTTAAAAATTTTCTTTTTATCCTTGATAAAATAATATCTTTTGGATTCAGAAATCAGTAATCTTATGGAATAAAATTCATATTTTCATAATATCTTTTGATTTAGAAAATATAATTAATTATAAGACATAATTAATATTTATTAAAAACACAATTAATTATCAGGAATAATTAATTGGAATTTTTTGAAAATGGGCTTTAAAAAGGCAATTAATTATCATGAATAATTAATTGGGGTTTTAAGACTAGGCTTGGAATAAATAAATAAGCTTTATGTTCTGAAAACAATTTTGCGCTTAGCTTGTGAGATTGCTTTTCCTTTGGGCCGGACCAATTAGGATGAAGGTATGTTTCATTATTGAGTGCTAAATGGGGAGACATAATTATGTGTCTACAACTATGCTATAGTTAACATCATTATTAATAAAGAGCTAAGGGTTGCGAAAAAGGGGTTAGTGAGTTTAGTTGATGTCAATAATAGTAGTGATGACTTGTAGAGGGTGGTTAATGGGTTTTTAAGAAGGTGTGAGGATGTAGTAGATTTTAAAGAGGTACCATATAGAAAATAACCCCTTAAGTAACCATTTAAAATACTAAAACATGCGAGGGTACTAGAGAAAAAAAAAAGCCACAAAATAGATGGGTACCATATAGAATTACCCTTTTCTTATCCACCTTACTTTATTAGTGTTTGGTTGATTTACAGAATTACAATGGGAGTCTGTCTTTGAGTCCAGAAGGGTGACGAAATGGAGAAGGGTGGAGTAATTACGTGGTGGCTCTGGTGGTGATGCAGCATTAGGAGATGGGAGTAGTGATGGTGATGTTGTTGTGGGTGGAGAGAGAAATGAAGCAGGAGTAGAAGTCAAAGTCATTTTCACTTGCATTTTTTTCTTTTACTAATATGATAGTTGACGGAGACTTGATGGTAAGATTACGTCATGTATTTTTCAAACGTAAATTCTTGGGTGTAATTGTTACACCATAAATTGGGGTGTAACAAGTCAGAATACCGCTCCACCCCTCTCTCTCTCTCTCTGAGTGGCGGACGGATGACTAACGCGTAAGAACCTGCCCTTGGGAGGGGAACAAAAGCTGAAAACGGCTGCTAATACCCTGTAGGCTGAGAAGCAAAAGTAGGAATCCTCCCAAGGACAGGCTCGCGTATGATAAGCTAGTTGGTGAGGAAATAGCTTACCTAGGCGATGATCAATAGCTGGTCCGAGAGGATGATCAGCCACACTGGGATTGAGACAGGGCCCAGACTCATGCGGGAGGCAGCAGTGGGGAATAGTCCTCTTGGTTCCCTTGTTCTTTCGCTCTCCTTTATTTCGTTGCTTATCCTGATTCCTTCTCAAGTGTCGCCGGATTGTTGCCACTGTATACTGACACTCCAGCGCAAATCACCGTTGCTGCTGCCGCTCCACTGGTTTGTCTGATTCGCTAGTGTTGCTACCATTTTCGGTGGTCACAGTATAAATCAATAAATTCTCAAAGTATCACAATCATGAAGTCGCACACAAATAATCTTCACAATCCTGAAAATTGATAATCACAAGTCACACACAACAATTAATAATTCCAGAATCGTAATGGATGACCAAGATAAACAGAATTTTCATAGATTGTTTACAAACTTTCTATTCGGTAATTCAAAACCTAGGGTTGGGAACCTAGACAATCAAAGTAGGGGTGAAGTGAGTGAATCGTGGTGCAAGAACTTAGAAGTCCCTAGTATGGTGATTCGCAAGGGCAAAACCATTCCGAGCGCTGTAGACACAAAATCGTGTCTCCCCATTGAGTACCCAATGATGTAACATATCGTCGTTCTAATTGGTGCGGTCCAAAGGAAGAGAAATCGAACAAGGTAAGCCCAAAAGTATTTCGAAAATACAAAGTCTATTCAAGCCCAATTGATTATTCTTGATTATTAATTGTTTTTTTTATATTTTAATATTAATTATTCTTGATAATTAATTTCTAAAGGATATTTAGTAAATTTGATTTTTATTCCTAAAGAAAGCTTATTTAGGATTTGAAAGGATAAATTTTACCAAAAGATCAATAAGAATCTTAAAACAATCAAACATCGCCCAGAATGCTAGTGGCACAACACACCATGCGTCTAGCGCACAAGCTGTGCGCTAGGCGCACAGTTTTGTCCTTATTTTTTCGCGATTCTTTCTGTTTGCTTATAAATAGCTCATTTCTTAGAACGACTTTTCCACTATGATTTCCTCCGACTTTTCCACTATGATTTCCTACGACTTCTACACATACTTAGCAATAATCGAACTCATATTCAAACACTCAAACTCACATTCAAACACATTTAAACACATTTACACCTTCGAATTTCTTATTTCAAGCTTCAAGTTTTCTCATCCTGCAGATTGTTATACAAGACCCAGGCATTCTTGTATATTCTAGTCTCTACGCTTCTCTTTTTTATTTCTTTTCTATCTTCACTATTATATTCATATGCATGATTACCCTAGTGGAAAGAACGTCAACTGATCCAGTCAAAATAGGCCTTACTGATCGGAAAACGGACCGGAGCGACTAAGGACGAATCTGTTAGCAAAAGTTAACTGATCCAGATTAAAACCGGATCAATTACTGATCCGGTTAGAGCTGAAAGCCGGACAAATTATGAATGGTCAACTGATTCGATTTTCAGCTCAAACCGGATCAGTTAATCAAAAGTATGAATTAAAATAAAAAAAAAATCAGGTCCTCATCAACAGAAATGCACAGACTAACATGATAAGCATTTACTTTTATAAAGTCAACGCTTATTTTTCTGCGTAATAAAGTGATTGGCGTAGTTTACCTATTTAAAAGCCAGTATTATAAACACCCAATTACATTCCAATATCCCAACACTTAACTCTTGAGCAGCACCTCTTCAAAATCTGTACTTTTTCCCCCCTATCTTGTCTGAGTTTAAGGAAAGGTGGCAACTCCTGTAGCACATATTAGATAAGTCCAAGTCATTCCTACATGCTGTTCAAATAATTGTTGTTGCCGCGATTGGCTTCCCAAAAGGAGACCCCATCTAAAGAACAGCACCAGAACAATCATATGCAATAAGAGCTCCAACACCAGTTGATTGAAAAAATTTGCAAGCGTTTCTTGTTGAATGATTAAAGCTTTGGCCAGGAACTGCTATCTGAAAAGAAGTAAAACAAAGAAAGTTTAGCATCATAGTGTTGTGACTTCTGCAAGTCTTATTTTTTAAAAGGGGTAAAACTACGGATCATTGTACTAAGAAACATCATAGCGACGTCACGATGTCACTTTTTGAAGTCTTATTTTTTAAAATATAAATCACAATTCATGAACATACTACCAAGTCATTGCAAGATCTGCTAACCCTAGAAAGTAGAAAATATTTGTTCTTATCCATCAAGCTGCAAAAATTAGAGCCAAACAACTCTAGGTAACATGCATTCATTGAATAATCATGATAGTGACATCCAGTGGCGGATCTAGGATTTGACCCACGTGGGTTCAGAATCGTTCGAAAAACAGACCAAGATATATTGATTAAAAACTACAAAACTACCACCGAAAACTAGGAAGTTGACCCATAGGGTTATATGCAAGGGTGGTTCTTGGCCCATGCAAATTACGGCGACGGAATAGGGCCCCCAAAATATATTTATTTTTAATTGTTTGAATAAAAGACAAAAGAAAAACATTTGGATCAGTAGTAAAAGTGTAAGGGAAGGAACAATTAGAACATGAAATTCATCAAAGTTTTGTTGTTTGAACTTTTGAAGGTAGTCGCCATTAGCCAGTTGTAAATACGAATCTTATACTTTTATCTTTTCTGAACTACAAATCAAGGGCCCAATTAAGGAAATTGTACAGGGCCCCTATTAATTTGCCCATATTTGCCCCGCCCCTAGTTGTATGTATTTTTAACTATCAAGACATATTATACATATTATTAATTAACAAAACCTTTTGAATTTTCTACATGATTAACAATTGTGTTGTAAGATTTTCTATAAGAATTCAATAATGCAACAAAAATAGTATTCCTTCAATTTTCTATTTGTTATTCATGCTTTTCATTTTGAGTATTCCTCAAAGTTCTTCCTATATAAAATATTTCCTTATTTAGACAACAAAGAGTAAGGGAAAAGTATTGAAAAGTAAGAGAAAAATACTAAGAAGTTTGAAGCAACCATTATAAAATGGTATTCCTTCAATTCCTATTTGTTATTCATGCTTTTCCTTTTGAGTGTTCCTCAAAGTTCTTCCTATATAAAATATTTTCTTATTTAAACAACAAAAAGTAAGGGAAAAGTACTGAAAAGCAAAGGGAAAATACTAAATTTAAGAAGTTTGAAGTAGTCATATAATGGTTTATAGAGATTACAGGGAATACGTCCTATATTATTGGTTGTATTGAAGTTTGAAGGGAAAGATGTACAATTTACTATTGGAAAGAAAATATACTTCAAACAAAAGAAAATATAATAAAACAAAAGAAAATATAATAAA
This sequence comes from Beta lomatogona, assembly GCA_947646795.1. Classification (NCBI taxonomy): domain Eukaryota; kingdom Viridiplantae; phylum Streptophyta; class Magnoliopsida; order Caryophyllales; family Amaranthaceae; genus Beta; species Beta lomatogona. The sequence continues at coordinate 2,358,132 of CANSNZ010000955.1, read as the reverse complement.
ACCACATGTTGTACTGCTGTAGAGAAAAGTGAAAGTAGTGATGACTGATGAAGTAGCTTATAGACGTGGCAAAGCCAAAAAGCTGAAAATGACAAAAACGAAAAAGAATGCGGGGTTTTGATCCCGCGTCGCCCTGGTGAAAGAGTAGCTTTGCTTTGTAAAACGCGCTGACCACTGAACCAAGCCAAACAAACCGAATTTTTACACCACAATATTACTATAAGCGGTTTCTGGTTTCAGATTTTCGCTGTTTTTCATCTTTTTTTTTTCCAGATTTTCGTGGGTTCAGCTGAACCCACTAAACCCACGCTGGATCCGCCCCTGGTGACATCATGGGTTAAAACATGTGGCAATTATTCTGCTAATTTAGCATCAAGCAGCACAACACCCTGAATTTAAATGGCAACAGGGTACAATTTGAAAATAAAAAAAATCTCTCATAGGACATATAACTAAAAGAATATCTGTGCAAAGGAAATGGGTAGAAAATTCTGCCATTAAATTGCATTTGGAGAGATGAAACATCAGCCCACTTCTCTTCATACATGAAATAAAATAAATATATACATCAGTTGATAATCTTCCCCGATAGTCAATTCATATTAGGTGTCGCTTGGGGGAAGCACTAGGCAAACAATGACATAGCCACATAGGTTTAAAAGCACATGTGCATAAATGAAAGGCACCACTTAACTGACATATGAGAAAATGAAGCCAAAAATTAAACTCACATATTCATTAGGATTAGGGAACTCAATTTTTCTATCGATCATTCCATGTCTAAGAAGAGCTAGATCCAGAATATCAATACGATTTGTAACCATCAAAACCTGAGATAATGACACCACATTGTAGGCGTGTTTTTATTTCGCCTACGTGATGTGAGCGCGTATTTAATTTGACTACCTTATCTTAAGGTTTTATTGAAAATTGTTTTGAACTCGCCAACAATTTTTTAAAGGAAGACTCATAAACCTAATTGAATATGGGAAACCGTATGGACAAATTCTGGAACTTATTCAATGTAGATTTCCCCGTCTATACTCCATAGATGGTCAAAATGAACCAAAGATTGAGTTCGGGAGTGAGGGTTATGGTCATAATGAACCAAGTTCTCCCATTGTTGGTCTCTACTAAATATCGATTCAAAACAAATTTTATGCCAAAGAATAATCATATAATATTTTATACACCCTAAAAATAATTTAGTCTAGGTTGGTTCAAGAAACACATAAAAGACTATTTTTTTAGTGATATGTTATTAATCAATCAATATTACAAGGTACCTAGCAGGTTGTCCAAATTATTTGAATTAGTTAGAACAATCACTAGTAGAATAATTGCGTATTGATGCGGTTTTTAAGTGACATATTGCTGCAGATTTCGCACCGCCGCAAATCAAGGCGCATCAATAGATGCGGTTTTTGTCTAAAACCACAACAATATGACACACCATAAACAGCTTAATTAGTTCAATCTATTGCTGCGGTTGTTGCCCAAACCCACAACAATAGACACCAGTAAAAAAAAAATATTTATTTTATTTTGCGTAATCTTGGCAAGTTTAAGCAACTCCAATACCTAGAATATAAAAGAAACCAGATTTAAAGAAGAAAGAATCATCTAATACTAATATACCACCAAATTCAGATCAAATAATCACATTATTTCATCAACGGTTTTTTCACCAGGTACCCCTGAGGTTTCTTAATATTCACCTGGTACCATCGCGTTTTCAATCATTCACCTGGTACCATCGCGTTTTCAATCATTCACCTGGTGCTCCTGAGGTTTGGTAAAAATTCCTAAAATACCCTTGCCGTTAAGTTTCCATTACATTCTTAATTCACCAAATACCCTTTAGGTTTGATAAATTCCTAAAATGTCTAACAATAGCATAATTAGTGATTTTAATTAGTTTTTAGTTTTTTCTTTTAACTTAATTAATATAATGAGTGGTTTTATTAGTTTCTAGTTCTCATTTCATCGTTAATTTATTTTCTTTGTTTTATCACTTTTTTAATTTAGTTTTTGTAAATAATTTTCTAATTTTATTCCCTCTTAATAATTTTCTAGTTTTTATTCCCTCACTTTAACCAACACTACACTTTGAGTCTATCCTACACCACACACACCTCACCTTAGCCATCAACCCCCACCTGAACTTCCCACCCCTCCCCTTACCCCCCGCAGTCCCCTACACCCCTTCCCTCCCCCACCCCTGCTGCTGCTGCTGCACCACATTCGCAGCCACTCTCTGCCTCCCTGCCGCCGGTTCCACCTCTCCCCACGCAACGCTCTCTCTAGAAATTGTCTTGAACATCGACGAAGGGCGGCGGCGAGAGGCAACTGAGAGGGTGACGCATTTTGAGCAGATATTAAAGAAGTAATCGCAACAGTAAAAAATGTGAATAAATAAATGGATCCGACGAAGTTGTATCGGATCTTGATGCGCCATTAATAATACCTGGGAAATCGAGAGACCGACAAGAAGAAGAGAAGAATTGCAGATTTTGAGTTTTAGGCATGCAAACGAAGTAACGATCTATGGTTTATATTTTGTTTGTTCAACAATTTTTGTCAGAAAGAATAGGAGTTTGGGAATTTGATTGTTTATATTGTTGATGTGAAGGAAACGAAAGTCGCCGGCGAAAGAAGTCGCGTGAGGAGAGAGGTCTCGTGAGAAGTCGACGCTGAGAAGTGTCGCCGGCGAGCTATCGTGCGGCAGTGTCGACGACAGAAGATGGGAGGAAGAAAGAACATGAGAGGAGAGTGAGAGGATGGAAGGTGAACTGAAGAAGGGTTGAGAGGAGAGTGAGAGGAGAGTAAGAGGATGGAAGGTGAACTGAAAAAAACTTGAGAGGAGAGTGGGAGGAGAGAGGGTGAACTGAAGAAAACGGCTGAGAGAATAGTGGGAGGAGAGGGGGTGAAACCCTAAGTTGTACTACCTCCGTTCCTATTTAATTGTTACACACACATGCCGATGCACTACTTTGAGCCTTTATATCTCTAATTTTGTATTTGTAAAAGATATAAAAAGTCGAAATTCTAAAAGTACATATCGAGACGAATCAAACAAAACCCCACATGGCTATATTTTCTCGTAACCATAAATCACAAATGATAGTTGAAGGGAAATTTGTGAATAGTGTCAAAAGTGAAAGTGTAACTGTTAAAAAGGAACAGAGGTAGTATAGTGGAGTGCGGATTTATTGTTGCGGGTTATTATAACAACCGCTGCAATAGATTTTTTTTTTTTAAAATCTATCGCTGCGGTTTAGTCTCCGAACCACAATACCTTGTTTTGAATGTTTTTTTCCCTTCTCGCTTAATTTATTGCTGCGTACAGATTAAACCGCAGCAATTTGATAGCAGCAATAAGCATTTATTCTAATTCTTTAGGTATTGTTTAGCAATAATAACATGTGGATAATAAAAAGCATATAGGACAGTCATAATAATATGAATAAAACAATCAGGCAAGTATATATATAGTGTACAAAAATAAATAAAACGAAGGAAATATTAGAATATACAGTTTAACGATTATCAAATAAAGATCTACATCATGAAATAAATTGTTAGTAACTTCAAGGCAATAAATATAATTGAATTATGCAAGGATCCTCGGGAATTATACCTATACGGCTTAGGTCGAAGAGCGCAACGATCTTTAGGTGGAGCATTCGTGAAACCAAGAACGTAGTATGATCAGGAACTGGAAAAAGAATTGATGTATTGAAAGTGTTTGAGTATTTGGAGGTTCGTAATAGGATTCGTAGATATTCGGAAGTTTTTTTGTGTTCGTAAAAGTCGTCTGTGATTCGAGGAATTACAAGTATTTATAGGAAAAAGGAGCGTGTGCCTCACGCGCCAACTTGCGCCTGGCGCAGGCCTACATGTCAAGCGCACGTCTATGTGTCAGGCGCACATTGGTGTGCCTGACGCGGCCAGCCCAGTCAAGCACGTACACGGGGTACACATATTTAAAAAGATAGAAAAGAAAAAGATACGGCTCACACAGAGAGGGGTGCTAGGCGCAGGACTTTGTGTGAGTCACAAATCCACGTGTCAGGCACGAATTGGCGCGCCTGACACAACTTGGCCAACGCGCTGGGCACACGCGGCGCGCTAGGCTAACCACCTTCGTCCAACTCATTTGCTGGCCTTTTTTCCTTAAACGCGTTTTTGAATATATTTTTTATCCTTAAAATCCGGAGATTGAATTTTACGGAATAAAAATCTGATATTTATAAAAAGTATTTATTAAATCTAATAAAAATATTTACTAAAAATAATAAATAAATAATTGGCTTTTAAAATACTTTAAATGGACTTAAAGTATTTTATGGGATTAAAATAACTAATTATCATGAATGATTAATTTGGGCTTTAGAATAATATTTCAAAACAAAATTTAAACTAATTTTGAGATGGCTCTTCGGATTGCTCTTCTGTTGGGTTGCGCCAACTAATATCGCGGTATGTTTCATCATTGGACCCTTCAATGAGGAGACACGATTATGTGTCTACACACATCAATCACAATGAAATGAAATATAAGGTACAATCTCGAGGACAAGGGTATAATAATTTAGAAAACAAACGCATAAGATAAGTACTTTGATCTTTTTGACGCTTCAAATCCATCGAATTGATTGAGAAGCTCCAACATATTTCTTTGAACTTCACTATCACCATTTTCAGATCCAATACCATCAATTTCATCCATAAAAATAATAGATGGAGCATGTTCTCTACACAACACTAACAACAAACAGTTACATCAACTTAATGAACAATTCGATGTAATCCCCAACTATCAGACCAGCATATAGCATAGATGTGTTTGGCTGGTGGTGGTGCTGCCAGCGAACTGCTGCTGCAGCATACATACAAGCTCTTTGGTGCAGTGTAAAGGCAGCAGGTCGTGTGATTTGTATTGGCATTCACATATAAGTGTATAACAGCCAAAGAGCAATAACGATTTCATAATCTTAAAAATAGACAATTAAAGAATAGTGGTTATGAAACTCTAATGCTTTTGAGCTATCTTAAAGTTAAATATCACTTCCCCTCCAAGAAGTAAATGCAAAAATCCGTATATAAAAAAGCCTGGTAGAAAAAGCACACAGATAAGTGCTACTACATAAACTGATATTTAAACCTAGAATTTGAAAAACTAATGGGTAAAAAGTGAATAACATAACAATTTAATTGATATGTGAGCATAACAAGGGCCAAGAATTAAATAAAAAGGAGCATTAACCTCATAAATTTTCAATTGGAAATTCCTAAAGAAATTAGTCTAATTAAATTAAAGCTTAAGCTAGCAGATCACCTATAGAACACAATTAATTGGCTCTAATATCATAAAAAAAAAAAACCAAGCAAAATGAGATAATAACATGTAAAAAGTATAATTACTTTTTTTTTTTTGAGGGGAATAAAAAGTATAATTACTTAATCTAACAAAACCACATTGTTTTAATTGGTTGAGCAGAGTTTGACAGCTTGTATTGAAGGCTAATAATCTGAATTACCTTAATTCTATCTCCACAAACTGTCATACACAAGAAAATGAAGCTACAAAAAACTCAAATGCTTTAGACACAAATACAATATGAAGACGTTAATGACTTGGAATTTTCTTCTTCTAAATGCTCTAGCATGTATGGTCTCCATTATTGTTTTAATATTGGCATCAACAACAGGATCATCAACAATGTTGTTCCCTCCTCTGATGCATCTCCTGCCTCCCACACTTACTGAAGGATTTTGTCCTCGATCAAGTGTAATAAACTAAATGTATATGGACGAATTATAAAGATAATATATTCAATAATATTAGGTGACCGCAACATTTTGCTAGAAGCTAATTGCGGTTGGTTGGGCTAGTATATTTAGGCCAACTACTAATATGTATTGGGTCCTATGAGGTCACACAATGTGACAACCCTTGGATATTACCCAAATCCATTTGTGAAATGGGTTGGGCGGTTTTAAAGATGGATGGAAGAGTTGTAACTCATGAGGTTATTATGCTCATAATGTATGACATTATGAGGCAAAATAAAGCCTCATGAATCACCTCTTTGTAACCACCTTATATAATGATATGGGGGTTACAAAGGAGAGGAGTGATTTACATCATATTTGTAGAGAAAATCTGATTTTCTTTGCTCCTCTCTCTCTCTCCTCATTTTCGGCCATCACACCTCAAAAGCAAGAGAATTATTCTCTCTTCCGTACTAGCATACGTGGTGATCTAAGGGTTGTTCGTGGACCAACACTAGAGGAACGACGATTGACGTTCTAAAGGATCTCCACTAGAAGGCTCGAAGTGGAAGTGGAATTCACGCATCAAGAGGTATATTCTACACTCTTAGTTGATTCATGTTAATTTATGCAAAGATCTTGGTGTTAGATGTTTGAGTATGTGATACTCGTTTTCCGCATTAAGCATCTAAATTCCTACAGTGGTATCAGTTAGCCTATTGCATAGATTAATGTGATCATGTTGATGCATGTTTTCCTTTATTTTAATTCATTTAGGGGAGGGTATTAGCATGAGGATATTGTTTGCATGATTAAAATTGGATTTTAATCTAGTGGGAGTATAAAAGTTGTTTATACATTTTCGATACATATATAATTGTTATATTATTTCATGTTTTAGTTAAGTTGTTAATTAGAATATGATGTATATATATATATATGTATGATTCATGATTTGCATGCTTTGAAGTTTTTTATGCTTAATTTGATTATGTATAATTTCATGGCATGAATTCTTGAATATGAGAGGCCAAGTATGATTTAGTTATGCATAAAAGTGTTTTAGTGTATAAAGAAAATCATACGTATTTTAAGTGTGGATGCAAGAGCATGGTTTCTGCGAATGAAACCTTTTCATGACAAATGGTCCAAGAACAAAATATTGCCCTTCTTGAGACTAGCTTCTTATGAAACCATCCCCTTTGATGGGGCTATGTCTACTGCGTTGTTGGCCTGTTGGGACCCTACCTTCAACTGCTTCTTGTTTCGATGGGGAACTGTGACATTAGCTGATATTACCTTCATTACCGGTACTTCACCAATAGGTAAATATGGAATTGAACTTCTTATCTTTCACCATGCTAAAGAACGCAACCAGCTATACAGTCAATGCTTATTAATCTTTCGCCAGCTTGCTAGTCCTTCTACTAGTGTTAGCAAGTGTGGCTTTCAGAAATTTGTTGATCACTTCATCAATAAGGATACTAGTGAGGAATTTACTTCTCCAGAGGAAGTACTTTTTCTTACTTTTGCTTTCTCCAAATTAATGATGTATAGAGCTGGAGGAATAGTAACATTATGGCTATCTCTAGCTGTTAACATCTCCTCAACTTCTGAAGAAGTAGCTTTGGCTCCTGTTTTCTTGGGACAACTTTATAGATGTCTTTTCAGGAGTAGAGAATCTTTCAAAGGTTTTGAATTCATACCTCTGATTCTCCCATATTCTCTACTGACAAGGGATTTGGACCCCTATGGATCTTGATTTACTGGGGCCATGTGTATGTACCTTGTTTGATGGTTATCAATCCCTCTTCTGCTTTTAGAGCATCTAAGAGTTCAGAGGAGGAAGATCTTTCTTTTGATCCCCTTTTGTTCCTCTCTAGTCTTGATGATTGTAGCTGTTATGGTGAAGTCAGCTTCAATCTTGTATCTCCAGATGAGGTTTGGCATCCAAGCTTTATTCTCTTGTACTTCTAGGTTTTTAAATCCAATCTTGGTATCTGGAACTTTTTCCTGGGTAAGATGCAGTTTCTGTTGAAAATGAAACTTGGCGCCATCAAGCAGTGCCTGCTTGGCTACAATCCCTTAACATCCACTCTAGTTCCTTAGGGAGTGGAAACTTTTGGAGCAGTGTTCTTAGGTCTAGGGATTTAATAGCTGATGAGCCTGAATAATTTGGCTTTGAAGCTTATAATCCACAACTGGTGGCTAGATGATTTGGATTGTCCAACCAGTAGCTATTCCTTACTTCTTGACCTGCAATGATCCTTGGACTTCAAGGGGTCGTTTTGAAGAAGGTAGAGCTCTCCAGAGTAGAACTCTCAGCCTTACTTCCATGTCCATCTCTCCTTGGAAATGGATCACTAAAGTTGTCCGAGGCTTCCATCTGTGGTGGGATCATGTACTCCCAAACAACTCAACATGTTCTGATGCTTTGGCGAACTTTGAGGATCAGCTCTTCTTAGGTTGTAAGTAATTTCTATCCTCAGATATTTTATAACTTTTGGTGGGAATGAATATTACTAAATCTTCTTTGTGCTTTCCTTTTGACTTTTGAGCAAAAGCTGGCAAGAAGAAGCTAAGAGTGTCTGATGGCATGAAAACAGATTCTAGATATGACAAGCTCTATTACAATACCATAGACAAAGGGGTTCCACCTCAAACCTCTTCAGAGGACGAAGATGATACCGCTTATGATCAAGGGACTTCCTATGGAGATGTTGAGACTATGGAGGACATCCAAACCATGGGGCCACTGGAGCAGATTGACCCTTTCAAAAGAGCTGCAAGAAAAAGAGACTACAATTGTCTCTCTACTTCTAAGGACCCTCAACCCAAGGGGTCAATGGAGGAACCTGAGCCTCTTAAGAAGGCTACAAAGAAGAGAGATTATGGTTGTCTCTCTGCCTTCAAACCTTTAAGGCATTCTAGCAGGAAACGTCCTAAGTTGGAGGCTTCTTCAAAGATACCACAGTATATCATCTCCTCTGATGAAGATGATGACAAGACCATATCTCAAATTTTCAAAAGGAAACTCCCAGGAGTCAAAGCAAGTATGAATATCGCCTTTACTCTTTTTATAAGAAGTTTCACTTTTTGGAATACTGATTAATTTATTTCAGGTTCCTCTGGTGCTGATGACATTGAGCCTAAGACTATCAATGATCCTTCTTCTAAGAAGCTATCACCTCTTGGCTATGCCAGTCATCCTTCATGAGATGCTGCCACGACAGCTGATCCAGAGTTAAATTCAAAGGGTGGTTCCATTGATGAATCTGTCATCAATCATCCCACTTCAAGTGGTGCTGCCCCCCAGTTGGAGAATATGGCTACCCCCTCTTTGGAAGGATGTGCTGTCCCCCAGTTGGAGAATATGGCTACCCCTTCTTTGGAAGGATGTGCTACCCCCCCAGTTGGAAGAGACTGAGCATATTCATGTGGAATCTCCTGATGAGGACTTATTTTATCAATTTGATGAAGATCCCTTGGAATCAAGTCCTTTAGATGTTGAAGTTCCATGCTCTCATGCTGCTACCACTATTGTTATAGCAATTCGTTCTATTGCTGGAAGTGAAGTTCCAAACGATGTTATTCCTTCAGATGTCACACCTTTATGGAGCATTACTGAACTTGTGATTACCTCTGTTTACAAAGGTTCTTCATGAACTTCAGTATGTACTTCCTGGACTGGTCCGCCTTTCTTTTCTCATGAATTCATTTTAGACTTCCTCTATATGAGTCCATGTCCTCATAATACCAGACTTCACTCTCTTGCTAACTTGGCTTCTCTTCTTTGTGATGTAGAGGGAAGCACTCAAGAAGCAAGCGTGATGAAAGAGTCTGATGGAGGGAAAGAGGTTAATCTGCAGACAACTATCATTGTAAGGAATCAACCCGCCTCTGCTAACAGTGATCATTCCAGTGATGGATCATATGAGCACATAAAACAAGAAGACAAAGTCTGGGATCTCTGCTTGACCTTAACAAACGACCCTTATGATCAGGCTTCTGCACAGGCTCTTAAATAGATTTTGGAATCCCTAGTTTCTCAAGGTTTTGAGTACTGGATACCTTGTCTTAATTATGTTAAAGAAACTCTTCTTCTTCAGCAATGTAGTGTTGAATCAAGAGTTCAATCTCCAAAGTTCTCAGCTAAAAAACTTTAGGAAGAGGAGACTTCTTTGGAAGCTCAAGCTAAATCTTTCAGAAACTTCAGTAAACAGATCCAAGATTCACTAGGTTCTTTTAATAAAAAACTGAAGCTTCTTTCTGAGGAAAGACAACCTTTACCTGGCTGAGATTAATATAAAGGAGATCAATATTATCAATGACAAGTCTTCTCTCCAAAACTCCATTGATACTGAAGAGAAGAAGCTACACCAAGGGCGAACCAAACTTGCTCATTTGAGGCAAGAGATATTCAAAGACATGGTTGTACAACAAAGCTTGATTCTCCAGAAGGAGAAACTTTGGAATGCTTGGTCAGCCATTAAAAGCCTTAGTTCAGTTGTTAGACAATGTTGGAATGTCTAAGATGTAACATTATTATTAATGTTGTAATTTTAATGATCCTTTACTGTTTGAAACAAGTATGTGTGTTTTTGTTGAAACACAAGATCATGTTGTTCCCATATAGATGGATGATATTTCTTTAGAAATTTGCCATTCAGGGCTTTTTCTTTTACGTTACCATCTATATCGTTTAATATGTATGCATTTCCAGACATTTTCTTATGAATGATAAAGGGACCTTGCCACTTAGGTGACCATTTCCCTAATTGTGGATCCTTGTAAGCTGTGTCTGGCAGAAACATTTTCCAAACCTTATCATTCTCCTGGAATTCTTTAAGCACCACCTTTTTGTTGTAGGCCCTAGCAACCTTTTCCTTTTGCAATCTAATTTTGGCTAGAGCATCTTCCTTAGCTTTTAGAGCATCCATAATTTCAATACTCATCGCCTGTGAATAGTTATTTCTTGATCATCCCATTTGTTTGGCTACCCTTGATGATCTTACATTCACTTCAGCTGGGATCACTGGAGTATGTCCATAAACTAAGTTAAAAGGAGTAAATCCTGTTGCCTCCCTTTTAGAGGTCCTGTAGGCCCATAGGACATATAGTAATAACTTATCCCATTTTCTTGGGTTATTGTCAATGAGTTTTGAGATCCCTTTTACTATGATTTTATTGGTAGCTTCAACTTGACCATTTGCTTGAGCATAGTAAGGCGTTGAATGCAATTTAGTAATCCTAAACTGGTTAAGATAATCCAATAAGTCAGGATTTCTAAAGACTGTAGCTTGATCAAAGGTTATAGTTTCTGGAATTCCAAATCTTGTAAGGATTTTCTCTTCCAAGAAATTTATTACAACCTGGGTACTGATCTTGTTGAAAGCCTGAGCTTCCACCCATTTGGTGAAGTAATCAGTCACATCTAGGATGTATGAATGCTTCTTGGAGGATGCAAAAATGATTTCTCCTATGGCATCCACTACCCATCCTCTAAAGGGCCAAGGTTTAAGAATGTACTTAAAATCTGAAGCTGGTGCCTTGCTGGTAGGTCCAAACTTTTGACATCTTTTGCAACCTTTAGCATAGTCTATACAATCCTTTATCATAGTGGGCCAATAGAAACCATGTTCGTGCAACATCCATCTCATTTTTAGGCCATTTTGATGAGCACCACATATTCCTTGGTGAATTTCTGCTATGAGAGTTAGAGCTTATGTTCACGCAATATTCTTTTGTCTTCATTTCTCTCACAAAACTTCATAAGGCAATAATCTTTTCACACATTATAGCCTTGGAGATATCAACCAATTCAAAACAAACTACATAAGAAACTAACTGTCACGTATTGTTATTTATAGCTTAATTACAATAATAAAAAATTAAAATTGGTATAATTATTATCACGTGTACATTTATTATCATTTGCAGTTCCACTAATCTCATATATTTAGAGTATTGAAAAATCGGTAATCAATATATTCCACATCGACTTGCATTTTTTTTAAAATTGAGCTTTTTTTGTTATTTATAGCTTAATTACAATAACAAAAATATAAAATTGGTGAAAGACTAAAATGAAAGAGTAAAAATCGGTAATTTTAAGTGTATCATCTAACAAAACCAGATCTCACTTCTTTCTTTTAGTTTATTCATATCTCATTAAAAATGAAAGGTTAAAAAAACGATAATTTTAAGTTTTACATCTTACAAATTTCAGATCTCATTATATTGGTCATATCTTTTTCCTTTTCGTGATTAAACATAATAAGTTAAAAAAAAATCATTTCTATTGGTTATAATCAGTACCGGGGAACATGTAAAATGTAACTAATGGAAATAATTCTGATTGACACCGGAAGCTCGACATACATCATTAGCGCATATTGCTTGTCTAGGTTGAAGTTTGATGAAAGGAACTTGGTTCCCGTCCACCATCCTATCATAGGGTTTGGGGGAGGAATCATTCATCCTATTGGAACAGTTACCTTGCCCGTCCGGGTTACATAGAAGAACGCCTCGCGTACTTTGTTTATCAAGTTCTTGGTCGTCCGAGATTTGGCAGCCTATAATGTCATACTTGGACGGCCAACTCTGAATCATGTTAAAGCTGTAATAGTAACTCACTTGATGCTTATGAAGTTTGAATGTGATGATGGCCAAATTGGCTCCTTGTATGGAGATCAGCAAGCGGCTAGGGAATGTTACCTAACTACCCTGAAGCCGTCATCATCAAAAGCGGGCTATGAAGACCAGACGAACATTGCTGGCGGAAGGAACACGTCTGAAGTTGGAAAAGATAAGACGAAGGTTGTTGGTGAAAGTAATGCGTCCGAAATGATAAAGGACCAAGTGGCCTCACTAAGAACAGCAATTGAGAGTCCTCATACGCCGGTTGCTGCCTCAAGGAAAACGTCTGAACATCTCCCCAGCAAGAAAAGGAAGTATGAGCGTGTCGAGGAAGAACCACCCTCGTCTGAAGAAGTAATGGCCATTATGGGGCTGGCACTAGAACGTTTAGAGCCAGTGGAAGTACCAGAAGATGTCTGTTTGGATGAAGCCCGTCCAGAAAGAACTTTGAAGATTGGGTCTTCACTCTTTCCTGATTTGAGGGATCTTTTAATCAACTTGCTAAAAGAATTTCAAGACGTGTTTGCTTATTGTGTTGAGGAAATGTCTGGAATTGATCCAGAGATAGCCGTCCATAGGCTGAATGTTGATCCAAGCTTAAAACCTATTCATCAGAAGAAAAAACATTTAGGACCGGCCAGGAACCAGACGGTCGACTAGGAAGTCCAGAAGTTGTTGGAATCAAAATTCATCAGAGAGACTTTTTATCCAGAATGGATAGCGAATGTGGTCATGGTGCCAAAGCCTAATGGCACTTGGAGGATGTGTGTGGACTACACTGATCTCAATAAGGCTTGTCCCAAGGATAGTTTCCCCTTACCTAAGTTAGATCGACTAGTGGACTCCACAGTCGGCCATGCTTTGTTAAGCTTCATGGACGCATATTCAGGCTTTCATCAAATCCCCATGTGGTTAGAGGATCAGGAGAAAACGTCCTTCATTACCGAGAAAGGGCTGTATAGCCGGCCACCTTTCAAAGATTGATTAATATTGTCTTTCTGCCTCAGTTGGGAAGAAACATGGAAGCATATATTGAGGACATGATAGTCAAGAGTCGACAAGAGAAAGGTCATGTTGGTGATTTAAGAGAAACTTTTGAAACTCTCAGAAAATACAAACTCAAATTGAACCCCAGCAAATGTGTCTTTGGGGTTTTGTCTGGGAAGTTCTTAGGCTTCTTGGTAGATCAACGGGGAACAGAGGCCAACCCTGAGAAGAGCCCCGTCAAAGATAAAGGAAGTACAGCGATTGACGGGTTGCTTAGCTGGCCTTGGACGTTTCTTGTCTAAGTCGAGCGACAAGTGCCATCACTTTTTCGCTACAATCAAGAATAAGGCCAAGTTTGAGTGGATAGCAGAAGCTGAGCAAGCGCTTCAGCAAGTAAAAGATCACCTTCGTCAGCTCCCTAGATTGGTCAGTCCAGCCGAGGGGGAAAAACTATTTGTATACTTGGTTGTGTCCACTTAGGCTGTGAGTGCTGTTCTGCTGGCTGAAAGAGAGTCCGTGCAAGTCCCAATATATTTCGTGAGTCATGTGCTCAAGGACGCGGAAAATAGGTATACTCCAGTCGAGAAGTTCGGATTGGCGCTCGTCATGGCCAGTAGAAAGTTAAGGCCCTACTTCTTCGCTCACAGTATACTCGTCTACACTGACCAACCCTTGAAGCAAGTTTTACAAAAGATGGAAGCCGCCGGACGAATGCTAAAATGGGCTGTTGAACTAAACATGTTCGATATTTCATTTGAACCAAGGGGCAAGCTTTGGCAGATTTTATAGTTGAGCTTACTCGGCCAACTATAGAACCAACACTTGATCCAGCTGAAGGGAGGATGCATTGGATGCTCATGGTTGATGGATCGTCCACGGTCAACGGATGTGGGGCAAGAATCATTTGTCAATCTCCAGAGGGAGACAAGTTTGAATATGCGCTAAGATTCCAATTCCAAGCGTCCAATAACGAATCTGAATATGAAGCGCTTCTGGCTGGGATCAAGATGTGCAAGGCGGTTGGGGCTCTATAGATTGAGGCCAAATTGGACTCTCTCTTAGTCGTCAGTCAGGTCAATGGAGACTTTGAATGTAAGGAAGCATCAATGAGCAAATATATGCGACTGATCAAGGATAAGATTGAGCCATTAAAACGATTTGTTCTCGACCAAGTACCAAGTTCAGAAAATCATCAAGCAGACGCTTTCTCAAAATTAACCAGCTCGGTTGAAGGTGATACGCCAAGAACAGTGTTTTGGGAAGTTAAACCAAAAAAGAGCTTTGACCAAGAACAAATCATGTTTCTTAGCCGAGGGGGAGTTTGGATGGACCCTATCATAGAGTACAAGAAGACAAGACGACTGCCTTCAGATCCTATTGAGACTAAGTACGTAAAAGCCTTAGACAAGTGGTTTGAACGGTGGGATGAGACCCTCTATAAGAAGTCATACAATCGTCCTCTTCTTAAGTGCATCACCAGGGAAGATGGTCTAGAGGTTCTGAAGGAACTCCATGAAGGATCTTGTGCATCCCACATTGGGGGAAGAGCATTGGGAGAAAAAGCTTTAAGGACAGGGTATTACTGGCCTACCTTAAAGGAGGATGCTCTTGTCTACGCAAAGAAATACGACAGTTGTCAGAAGCACGAAAATCTGCATCAGAAGCCGTCCAATTACTTAACTCCTATATTGTTCCCTTTGCCTTTGGCCAAATGGGGGATGGATATTCTAGGACCTTTCCCTGTAGCCACCGGGCAAAAGAAGGATAGAGGCAGAAGCCATGTGGGGTACAACAACAAATGATGTTAAAGGCTTTATTTGGAAGAACATTATAACTCGTTTTGGCATGCCACAATCCATCGTTATCGATAATGGTCCACAGTTTGAAACGCCCAAGCTGAAAGACTGGTTGGTAGAAAGAGAAATCAAAGCTCACTTCGCTGCAGTCGCCCACCCCGCAAGCCAATGAGCAAGTAGAGTCCTTCAACAAGATTCTATCCAATGGAATTAAAAGGAAGCTGGATAATGCCAAGGGACAATGGGTTGAAGGACTACAGCTGGTGTTATGGTCCATTAGAACCACGCCCAAAAACTCTGCAGGAGAGACACCCATCATGTTAGTCTATGGCACTGAAGCCGTCTTGCCCATTGAGATTGAAGAACCCATTCTGCGAGTCATGCCGTACAGGGAAGATGCCAACAGGGCTGCATTACGCACGGCTTTAGATCAAGTACCAAAAGTCAGGGGCAACGCTCTGCTAAGAATGCAATTGTACAAGCTGCGAATGGCTCGAGATTTTAACAAGAGAGTCGCTAGACGACCACTCAAGTTAGGGGACCTGGTTCTAAGGAAGATGTAGGCAGTTGGACGAGCTAAGGAGCTGGGGAAACTAACACCAAATTGGGAAGGACCCTATCTGATTGTCCAAGAGATGCGAAGCGGAACCTTTCGTCTCCAAGATATGGATGGACGACCAATATAGCGCACTTGGAACTTAGACACTTTGAAGAAGTACCACGTCTGACTCCTTTAATCGCCAGAAAAAACAGCAAGAAATTTCTAATCACTCAAAAGTGCCATGGCACAAACATGGGAAAACGAATTGTAAGCATGTATCTGGACATTTAGTCAAGCAAAATTCATATAATACAACTTCTACTTCCTTCTTATCTTTGTCTATTTTTACCAAGTTGTTTTAGTTTGGGGCATTTAACCAGTTAGTAGTCTAAAAGTGACAGTAACTTGGACAAAATTACAAAGAGCAATAGAGCGTCGAACATGCTCACTTCTCTGCCGAACATCACTCCCTCAAAGAGACCGGCGAAAGTGTAATAAACCTAAAGGTTAGATCACATATATGGTCAACATATTGACAAAAATCTCTAGTAAAACAAACGTCAAGGTCTCTAAGAGAAAGCTGACCTGAAGTAAGCAACCCTTAGTAAAGGAATCTTATTTTCGAATACACGGACATCTAAGTAGTAAAGACCCTAGTAAGGGTCTGCTACTTTAAGACGAGTGTTCCTCCCTCAAGAAAGCAGGCCAAAACATGGTTCTCCCATATATCTAAAACTCATCCTAAGCAATTTCAGCAGGCTCGGCCAATGTTGGCCTCTCTCCTTCTTTGTCCATGGCTAGTCCAATACACGGTTGAGCTAAGCCCAAGTAGGGGGGATAAGGCTAAAAACCATGAAACTTTTAGGACGAGACAAGTTTGTAGGACGAGCTACAATTATACTTCAAGATAATAAAAGCATTCGTAATGGATCGCTACTTCAAGACGAGGGTTGCCTCATCCACAAAGCCGGCTAAAGCACGACTCGTCCATAACTCACAACATATAGGTCGTCCATAAGAAATTAAGCCCGTCCTAAACAAAGGAGTTTAGGTTTGCTCGGCCAATGCTGGTCGTTTTCCTTCTTGGGGCAAGGCTCGTTCAAGATTGCAGACCGTCCAAAAATCAGGATGAGTCTCAGTTTATACTTGGTTACATTTTGGAATGTTTTACGATCATCCAAAGACAAGGATGATACTATTTCCTTAACCAAGTTTGCAAACCGTCCAAAAGTTAGGACGAGTCTCAGTTTATACTTGTTACATTTTGAAATGTTTTACGATCGTCCAAAGACAAGGATGATACTCCCCTTTCTTTCACAAAGCTTAAAGTCCGCTCAAAGGTCAGGACGAGTCTCATCTGTACTTGATAAGTTGTAGAATGTTGGAAGACCGTCTAAAGACAAGGACAAGAGGCATCTATTGTTTCATTAAGTGGCAAAGACGTCCAAAAAGAGACGGACGAGTCTTAGTTATACTTGATGGAAATCTAAGTGCAATAAACGAAAGGACAAGCATTGGCAAAAGATCATTTCATTATATACTTTGGCAAACAACTTACAATTAGTATAAAACTAAAAAGAGGAGATAAAGCTACGACGGCCAACAAGCCAAGAAACTTAAAAAAATAAACCTAAGGCTAGGCATCTCCTTCAGCAGGAGTTTCTTGGTCATCTTCAGGGGTTTCTTCCTCGACCGCAGCCTCGTCGTCCGAGTCTAAGAATTCCGGAGGCTCTTCAGCACATACCATGGCACGGCGAACGCTCTATTAAAATTCCAGACGCCGAACAATGCTAGGGACCTCACTAGGCTCGGCCAGCATCTCAAAAGCCTTGACGGCCCAGTCTTTGGACGTCTCAATGACTTGATTCAAGCCTTCTTTAGCGTCATCAAAGGCTTGGGCCGCTTCCTTTTGTAGACCGGCATTCCTCGCCCTTAGGAGGATATTTTCCTTCCTCAGTCGGACAACGGCCAATATAGCATTATCTCTTTCGCCCTTCAACTTAGTTGAGACGGTGTCCAAGGCTAATTTCAATTTATCTTGGTCCTTGTACAGCTGGTTGATAGTAACAAGATAGTTCTTGTTGTTGGACTCCAGATTTGCTGATCTCTTCTCCCAGGCCTCTCTTGATTGGCGGTGGAGGGTGTTGGCTAGTTCGATGTCATGGATGGCCTTCTCGTCGACCGTCGTAGCCAGGTGGACAAGTTGCTTATTTTCTTTCCTAAGCTCCCTTGCCCACTCCTCAGTCAATATACTGCGAGCCAGAAGCTGGAACACCAAAAACAAACCAAGTCATTAGACGAGTTATAAAAGAAAAAAATTTGTACAAGTATAAAACAACAGCGGCAACAAATTATACCTCAGCAGCAAGTTATGACATGTAGCCCATATGTCCAGCTGATGCTCCCCTCAACCCTTTTATATAGGATTCAGGGTAACATTTGAACAGCTCCTGCTTGAGCAGATCTCGCTCAACTTTTGACATTTTGGCAAAAGCGGCAGAAGACTCCTCGTCCGAGTATATTGTGGGAGCAGCTGTGGGTAAAGCTGGTCCTTTGCCCTTATTTGAAAGGGGGGGAGTCAGTTCTCTTGATGGGAATGACTATGGCTTGTCTGTTGGACGGACTCATGGACCGTCCGCTGACCTGCACCGTCCTAATTCTATTTGGATAATATGACTCACCCGACGATAAGGATGCCGTCCTAACAGATAACGACATCTATGAGACCAGCTTCGCCCCCGAACCGCTGAAGCCCCGGAAGTTCTCAGTAGCCGTCTCCGGCTCCGGAATAACCAGAGCCAAATCCGACTCTAGTCTCACTTCAGTTGGATCAGCAGGCACTACCTCCAACTGACCTGCAGGAGCGGAGCCTTTCTCCTCCACAGCCGGGGAAGCAATGGACGACTCCTCCTTTAGGACCTTGTCCTTTGGAGGAGGCATCGTTTTCTCTCCAACCCCCTTGCCAGACGGAGTAGGCTTCTCCGTCTTCTTCCTGGTAAAGCCCTTAGTCTTTTTGGCTGGAGGCTGATCCGCGGCCACTGTAGGCCTCTTCTTGGACGAGGAGGACTTCCCAGGCGGGGGCTTGTTGGTAGGGGCTTTTTTCTGCAAAAATAAATAAGTTATTATCCGGATCATCCAAAGAACAAAAGCTATAATTAAACAATAAAACTTCGGACGAGAATCACCGAAGAAAGGAAGGCGTCCAAGTATGGACAACCCCTTCCCTAAGGGAACCTCGTCCAGAGTATTTTTCATGCCTAGACGAGAGTGGTGCAAAGCAGGAAGCCGTCCAAAATTGGACGGACCAGAATCATTTTCGTCCAGTATTGGAAATCAAAGTCGCTCAGACGAGAAGGGCCCAAAAAAGGTGGCCGTCCATGCATGGACGCCTTCCTTCTTCGGGTGATCCTCGTCCAAGGATTGGAAAATAATCTGAACAACCCCGAATGGTTCTCGTCCAAGGTCGTTCAGTATCTCAGACGAGAATGACCCAAAGAAGGTGGCCGTCTAAGCATGGACGCCTTCCTTCTTCGTGTAATTTTCGTCCAAAGTTTGGAAGCCAATCCGGGCAAGCTCGAATAGTCCTCGTCCAAGGCTGTCCAGCATCTCAGACGAGAATGGCCCAAAGAAGGTTGCCGTCTAGGCATGGACGCCTTCCTTCTTCAGGCGATTTTCGTCCAAGGATTTGAAATCAGTACTTGACGAGCCAGAACGATCCTCGCAAAAAAAAAAATTGTTTATTTACCAGGGTTTCCGCCCTTTTCTCAGCACTACTCTTGACGAACTCCTTCCATAAGTTATTAGTAAACTTAGACATACTGATATCTCCCATCCAAAAATGTTTGAGACGTGCTTTGGCTGAGTCTGCAAAAATGAAAGATAAGGGTTAGTCCGGTACGGGCTATGGACGAGGCATTTTACTTGAAGTTTTGAATATATACCTCTATCATTGGCCAACCGGAAGCCGGCGGTGACCAAGAAGTCATCATTATAAAACATCTCTTTAAAGGGTATCCAGTTAGCTGGCCCTTTAAAGGATGTCTGGCCGGGCCTGGAATACTCCTTTATTATAAAGTACTCCACCACCTCTTCGTCATACGGGTCCTCCAACTCCAACCAGGACTGTTTTCGCCCAGTATTTCTGACGGCTCGATTATAGAAACGGTAGCTCTCAGTGGCAGAGTCGTTGGCCGCTCGTAGGAAGATGAAGTCGGCCTTCCACTCGTGCATCTTCGACGGCTTACCAGAAAGCCGGGGCGGTTGAAGATACTGAGCCACGTCCCGTCCACAACCCCTGGAACCTTAGCCGCATAATAAATGTGGGTGAAGCCCCGGAGAGAAAGAGCGAGGCCGCGTAGCTCGCAGACGGCTATGAAAGTCAGCACGTTGGGCCAGGCATTAGGCGCCAATTGATTATGGCCGATGTTGTAATACCTTAGCACCTGCTCTATAAAGTCATGGAGGGGGAACCTCAACCCCGCGTCCAAGGCTAACTTGTAAACGGCGAGGTGGTTCGTGGAAGCGCTCAGAATCGTGGCATCCTTATTCGGTATGACGAAATAGATGCCCGGCATGGGCATATAAGTGGACAAATAACTAGGGTCAGGTCCTATCTTCGCTAACCATTTCCGATTGACCAAAATAAATGCGGGGTCAGAAATAGGACCTAAGCGTCTCCTAATCTCAGACGAGGTAATGGAGGGTTCGTCCGACTCTTCGGTAGTGCCAGATTCACTACCATTATTATCCTCACCGGCTTCCTCCATATTGAAGTCCCTGCAAGAAGGACTGGCCTCAGGCTTTATTTGAGGATCTTCAAAACTGCGGTCAGGGGAAGGGGGCCCGCACAAAGGTTGAGCACTTTAGGCCTCCCTCGTCTCATCTGGAACTCGTCGAGTAGATTCCTCCATTTCGGAACTATTTGTTGGGAGTATTACCCTTCGTCTTAGATAGGCCGTTTGCTTGACGCGCGCCAGATTAACCTGCACATGTAAAGACTGGGTCGTCTGACTTATTGGGCCAGAACCATAAAAAAATATATACTCAGCCAGAAGAGGCCCAACTCTAGAATGTGCCGAAGAAGAAGTACTCTCGATTCTAGGGTGAAGACAAGCTCTTGGTTGGCTAGGATTATTTGACGAAGAAGAAGATTCCATTTTATTGATTTTCTAAGAAAAAATAAAGAATAAAGGAAAGAAAAAAAAAAGAAGAAAGAAAAGATACCTGACGAAGCTCTCTCTCTAGAAAAAATGCATAGCTTCTCTCTCTAGAAAAATTCTCTCAAGGTGTGAAATGATTAAATGAAGACACACCAAGCATATATATAGGAGGGTAAAAACACCCGCTGAGCCGGTTAAGAATGACCGGAAAAGCTTAAAACGGTCGGCTATAACTGTTAAAGCCCAGAAAAGGGCACATCTTTGCCTCTTTTTGAAATTTGAATTAACCACCTCGGAGAAAAGGATTTTAACCGTCAAATAGGCCAATAGTAAAAACCGTTTTAGGGGCAAATGTTGTAGCCTAAAATATCTACGGCTCCTTTAGAGAAACTTGGGTCCATGCGGGCCGTACACGTGTCCTCTCAGAATAAATAAAGGAAAAACGATTTAACCATTAGGTTGTACCTAGTTGGGAGAAAAGACTCACCTTTTAGGCCCAAAAGTTAGTCAGAGCCCAAATCCTTAAAGGTGGCTGCAGGTGATTGGTTGATAAACCCTCACAAATCCTAGCTTGCCAAGTGTCATGGTTTGATTGCCTAGCAAATCAGATGCCACTATTATAAGGCAAATTTTAAGGATAGCTGTCATACTACAAACACTATAAATACCCCTGGAATAAGGAGAAAGATCATTCAATGCAAACAATGTAAACTTACTCTGTAAAAATACTCTCTCACTTTCTCTCTCTATCTCTACTTTTTCCTTACAACTCTTGATATCTGACTTAAGCTTCGGAGGGGGAACCACCACCTAAACCTCCAGGGTGGGTCCCTTTTTGCAGGTTCGGGAACAAAGCTTAGGTTTGGACTGGATAGATTCAGACATTGTTGCACAATTCTCCAAGTGAAGAACATCTAAGGAAAACTGGTTTACTTGCCGGACAAGGAGGCTAAACCTATAGCTTACTTGCGGGAGAAGCATACTAAATAGCTACAAGTTGTAGAGTCGGTAAATAAAGTAATGAAAATATAGCACACGTTGAGAAACGGTGCGTTACACCATGCCCCATGTCCTCTCGCACAAAGGAGCATATTGCACAATAGAATCTTGTATTGAGAACTTCAAATGGACATAACTTTGAAACCACAAATCGGATGAAGGTAATTCTAGTTGATGGTGAAAGCGTGTTTCGATATCTTTCTAACAACTGGTCATATGCTTGATTTGGATCTAAAACGAAAGAGTTATGCACGTTTTAAGTTGAATTGTACGACCAAAGCTGAACAGTTTGTGTGCCCGCACCTTTCGACAGATTGTTGCACTTCGAGATCAGAGTGTTAGGGGCGCCCGTAGCTGTTTGTGCGGTGCGCCCACACCATTTCTGTTCCGTCAAAAATTATCATTCATGCTAATTAAAACAGTAAGGATGTTTTATTTTAAAATGAGGCTTTATTCTAGAGTTTAGAGAGTTATTCTAGGGTTCCTCTTAGAGAGAAAAAAAAAAACTCATTGTTTATTCTTAGATTTGAGATTTAGATATTAAAGCTGTTGTTTTCTTCTCATTCAAGGTGCCTATTTATTCAAGAAAATTGCAAAGTTTGAGTTTTTATTATTCCTTTTCATTGTTGTTCTATATTCTTCCATAGTATTAGATCTCTTATATAATAGTTTCATAATTGCTTATTTATATTCTATTAATCATTCCTTAATCATGTTTAACCCTAGAATAGTTTTAAAATTTTAGATTTTAATGTTTAGATTCTATGATTAGTGAGTAGTCTCCCATATAGGGTTAGGGTGAAAGTATGAATTAAGGTGTGAGTAGTCTCCCATCTAGGGTTAGGGTAAAAGTATGAATTAAGGTTTTCATGTATTGTTAATGTAATTGTGACGATCTTATGATGATTATGCATTGATCTTGGTTTTTTGAGGCCTTAGGATAGATATTGATGACATTTATGCTTTGGTATTTGGATGGCAATTATTCTTAATCGATTTTTTGAATTCTTTTATCATCCCCATGAATCAACTTAATTTCTAGGCCAATATATTGGGTAGAAGTAAAGGGGATCCTTTTATTAGGGGTTTTTCGTAGTTATTGGATCTCTTAATCAATTGACATAAGAACATTCGAGAGAGGATCTAGTTGATTGATTAGGAGATTATTCTTGAGGACCATTCGAGAGAGGACTCGTGTATTTTAAAGGAAAACTAAACATTGCATAATTGTCGCCTTTGAATCACAATTGCATCAATGATCGTTGTCCATTTTGATTCATACTAGTAGCCTTAACTCTAGTGTCTTCCTTATTAATATTTTCATCTCGTATTTATTTGCTTGTTCTTTGATAATAGTTAGTTATTGGTTATTACAAAATCATTCAAAATCCCAAAAATCCTTCAATTACGTAATTTAGACTTGTTATACTTTGATTAATCCCAATTTCCCTATGGATCGACCCTTTGACTTGCCTTTACTACGTTCTTAGTAATTGCATGTTATGTAACAGGTCAGTCGCGTACTATCAAAAATATACCTACAGGTCTCTCTACTAACGTAGTAAGGCAAGTAGAGATGACGTTACTAGTTAAACTGAACTATTCTACTATACTAACTATCAAAAGATTGGAATTTTAATAACTAAATTTAAACTACCAACAGAATTGGATATCAGGGAATAATTCAATTAAATAGGAACGAGGATCATGCATCACTACGCATACAATTCGGGAAATCAGGAACGAAAAAGAACTACCTAATAAGTCAATTTATCTAGGGCACATTCAATTTCTCTCAAACATTGCCTCACTCAAAGATCACCTAGCCGTTCTCGCATGGTCAAGGATCACTTTGCCTAATGATTGAAAGCCTATACGGTATCTCTCCTCTCGAAGCACATTCAGTATTGCGATAGTAGAAATACAAATCAGGCCTAATTTATAAATCTAGCAGGAACAATTCAACCATAGGAAAAAATTGAAATAAAAGGCAATTAAACTAATCTATCAATCCCTCATTGCATACATAGATCCCCACAACCCTAGAAAGGGGACTACTCACTCATAATTATGGAAGCAATAACAATATCAATATAAAAATTCATACTTGGAATAATTGCAAATAACTTTGAAATTGATCTAAGCAATAATAGAGAAAGCAATAGAAAAGATTACCAAATTTATGAACTATATTGAAACTTGTAAATAATCTAATGGTCCAATCTTGAATCCAAAGAGAAAAGCAAGAAATAGGGTTTGTGAATCTCTACAGAAAACTAGGATAACAAAAGGTAGAACTAGAATAAAACTTCGATGAGTCCAATATTCGTCCAGAACCTATTTATAATAACCACCGAAAAACATCTAAAGGCCCGCATGCTCATTAAATGAGGCACGGAGACGTCGCCCTATCCTGCCCAACCCGCTAGATCAGATCGGGCGACTAAAGGTTATCGCAGATTCAAAACCCAACAACATAGCAACCGCCTGATGGCAATAGGCTGATACGCCCGATCGGGCCATAACCACGAACTACGATAGGGCCAATATCGCCCGATCGGGCTAGTACGAAAGTTGTTTTTGTCAAAGATGGCCGCCCGATCGGGCTCATGGTGCCCGATGAGATCGAGCGACACTCCTTTTCATCGTTTCTTGGTCTCAGGCGCCATGTCTTCAAATCTTCTTTTGTCCAAGGCCTCAAAAAGTATCCTCGGGACCAGAAACTCAGTGTATGTGCCCCTAAACCTCTTCAGTCCACTATAGTAGTCATAGAGTAGCAGGGAATATGGAAATAGTTCCCTAAAACCTAGAAATCATTACAAAATAGAAAACCACAACTAGGTGGAGAAAGTTAGCATAAAATGGCTCCTATGAGCACCATTAACGCGCACTTTAGCTTATAAGTAGGGCGAAAAACTCTATATAAAACCATAACATCAAACTCCCCCAAGCTATACCTTTGCTTGTCTTCAAGCAAAGCACAACATGAACATAATTGCTTCACCCCACAGACAGAAAATTCAGGCTCAAATATTTTCCATACTCAAAATCTTTCAAGCAAGCAAAATTCAAGTTCAGTTGTTCAGATCACCCTGACCACCAATCACCCATGCAAACGATCAAATGCAGCTGCCTTACATACCATGCAAATCTTCAAAAGGTGCTCACCGAGGTGTCACTCCTCTCAATTTTTTGGCATGCATAATATCTGCTCGAACACTCACCAACCCAACCATAATATCCCTTCCCACTCACACTTTAATGTGTTTAGAAAGGTATAATATCGCTCATCCTAATCAGGTCAACTCAAATAACAAACTTACTCTTTAACTTTGGCAAATTGACTCAGTATATATCAGTCCAATAAACAATCAAGCATGTGCTCAAGAGGTCTTTCTTAGGGTTGTAATGGGGCTCGGGTAGAGGTAAGGGAATTATTTAGGAAATGTGGGAAAAGCCAAGAAAAGGGAAGCAAAAAAACACTAGTAACAAGACTAGATGTGGCGGAAACATCCCCCATGGCATCAACAACATGACCAAAACAATAACCAAAATTAAAGTCTCACAAACCAGCCAATAATCGTCTCTTTCAGTATAATTTTCAACACTTTTTGAAATTTAATGAGTGAAGTCATAAATATTTTTCACTATTAATTTTTTTTCACTTTATTTTTTTCTTTTCTTTTTCCTTGTACCAACATAGATATTACGGTTTTTTCACCATATACCCTTAATGACTAATGGTATTAGACTCGTTAGTCATTAACCCCTAAACCCCTCTCTAACCCTAATTATTAACCTAAACCTAACCCCTCTCAAACCCTAGTTCCCCCTCTAACCCTAATTATTAACCAAACCCTAACCCTAACCCTAACCCTAACCCTAACCTTAACCCCTACTCCAATACCCTAACCCTCACTCTAACCACCCCCTCCCCTCCCCCAACCCCATCCCCTCCTCCCACCCTACCCCCTCCCCTCACCACCCCCAAAACCCCCTCCCATCACCCCCGAGGCCCCCTCCCCTCCCACGCATCCCCACAACCCCCTCCCCTTCCCCTCCCATGCATCCCGCAGCCCCTCCCACGCATCCGAAGCCCCGCAGATTTTTCGAACCCAGATTTGAAGAACCCGGATGCGTAGGAGTGGGGCTGCGGGATGCGTGGGAGGGGAAAGGGAGGGGGATGCGAGGATGCGTGTGAGGGGAGGGGTCATGGGGGATCCGACTGGAGGGGGAGGCGGCTCGGGGATCTTTGGGGAGCGGGGCTTCAGGGTGGTGGGGAGGGGGGCTTCGGTGGTGGTAGGGTAAGGGGAAGGGGTGCAATAATAAAAATACAAATCAGGCCTAATTTATAAATCTAGCATGAAGGATTCAACCATAGGAGTAAATTGAAATAAAAGGCAATTAAACTAATCAATCAATCCCTCATTGCATACATATATCCCTAGGCCACAACCCTAGAAAGGAGACTACTCACTCATATTTATGGAAGCAATAATAATATCAATATAAAAATTCATACTTGGAAAAATTGCAAATAACTATGAAATTGATCTAAGCAATAATAGAGAAAGCAATAGAAGACAAAACAATAAGGGGCTTTTTTTATTTGTGAAAGAGCCGTTGAGGTTTAGGGTTTCTCTTCCATTAACAAGCTTGAGATTACGTATGTTGTAAGCTACTAATTTCATTGCTTATTATGGGTCATAAGAAGGAGCAACATACTCCTAATCCTCCGATAACTCGCCAAGCACAAAATTTAGCATCAAAGCATGAAACTTTGGTTGGCAATGTTGGAAGTTCTGGTGCCGATTGTTCTGTTACTCCAGTAGCTACTACTGGAACTGATTCTCTGGTGGTCCAAAGTTCAATTTCCGCTATACAGCTAGCCTTTCAGCAAAATATAATAGCTCAAAGACAAGCAGTAATGGTAGAAAAGGTGAATGCTGCAAGTTCTAGTGGTATTGAAAAAACGCCTAGTTGAGGTAGGTGTAGCTCTTGTAGAATCTGAGTCTATTGCTAAGGCTGTTGCTGAGCCACATGAAGAGATTTTTCAGCCACAAGGAGAGGTTACCCCTGCAAAAACGTGGTCTACTTTGGCTGCTGAGAAAAAGTTGACTGCCAAAGGAATGTCATTGAAATTTTTCACGCCTAGTGTCAAAGATGGTAAGTCAATTGCTCAAATTGATAAGCATGAAGTTGAACAGTTGTCTGATGTCTGGGCTAATGCTGTAGTGTTATATGTTTTCCATTGGAGCCATTATTAGGTTTATTGCTTTTGAATGGAATAATGTTAGTAAACCTAAAGTATTTTTGCATGAAGATGGTTATTTTCTTGTTAAGTTTGAAAATGTGGAGGATAGAAATGAAATCCTGTATGCTGGTCCATTTACTTTGAATAATAGACCAATGATTGTGAAGGATTAGACTCCTAATTTTAACTTCCATAATGAGATTATGAGAGTTGTTCCTTTATGAGTTAGATTCCTAATCTACCACTTAATTGTTGGGGTCCTGAAACACTAAGTAGAATTGGCAGCATGATTGGAGTTCCTTTATTTGCTGATGAGTGTACTACTAGACAAATGCGAGTCTTATTTGCTAGAGTACTTATTGAAGTTGATGTGACTAACGAAGTTCCTAAAGTAGTATGTATTGAAGACTCTAATGGTAACATTTTAGAACAAAAGGTCCAATATGATTGGATTCTTCCCTTTTGTCATAAATGTCAATCTGCTGGACATGAATGTCCTAGGAAGAAGGTTATTATTGTGACTAGGATTGATCCTAGGTCACCCAAAAATGGGTGCCTAAAGACACAGTTCCTGTTGCTAAGCCTCCACCAGACAAAGTAACTGGTGCACTGTAGAGCAAAGAAGCAGAGGCTCTTATCCAGGGTGTGCAAGTTACAGTAGAGAACTAGCAGTCACATGTTAGAGTTGGTGACATTGTTTGGTCAGTTGTTCCATCTAAAGGGAACAAGGATAAACAAATTGAGTATGGGGAACCAGGTACTCTTGTTCACACAGTAGATTGGGGGGGGGGACTAGTTCTTTCCATATCTCACCTACATGTTTTTGAGTACTTGGAATGTTAGAAGGTTGAATAATCCCTCTTCTATAGTTGAAGTGAGGAAGTTTTTAAGTTATTAGAAACTAAGGTTAAAAGTAGTAATAAAGAGAAAGTTCGAAGGAAGTTAGGGGGTAGTTGGAGTTAAGAAGATAATTATATTGCTTCCTATAGAGGTAGAATTTGGGTGGCTTGGGATACTGCTGCTACTTTTCAGGTCACTGATGCTCAGGAGCAATGGATTCATGGTACTCTCACTGATAAACAGACAGAGGACACTTTACAGATCACTATTGTCTATGGGCTGCATACTGTGGAGACAAGAAAGAGTCTTTGGATTGAGCTGACTAGGCTTGCTACTTTAACTCAGAGGGAGTGGTATATCATGAGGGATTTTAATGCTTTGCTTGATTATGATGATAGATTTCAAGGTAGAGCTGTTACGACCTATGAAATTCAAGATTTTGCTGACTATTTGCAAAATAGTGATTTATTGGAGTTAAGGAGTTGTGGCCATTTTTATTCTTGGAATAATAAAAGTCTTGGGGAAAATAGTAATCTTAGCAAAATTGACAGATGCATTGTCAATTCTCTCTGGATGAGTAAGTATGCTGGAGTGGTGGTGGAGTATTTAAATCCAGGGCTCTCTCATCATAGTCCTTTAGTTGTGAAATGTACATTTGATACTAGTTCTGGGGAAAGACCTTTTAAGTTTTTCAACTACATGGCAGATCATGAGGATTTTTCTCATGCGGTGCATGATTGTTGGCTTGGTTTTGGGTCTAATTCCTGAATGAAGCAAGTCTGGAGAAGGTTGAAAGCAATGAAAGATAAATTGAAGCATTTGCATCAGAGAGATTTTGCAAACTTAGATAAGAGAATTGCTCAACTTAGAGAGCAACTTGACATAATTCAAACAGCTCTTCAGAGTAATTATACTGATGAGTTTCTTCACTCTCAGGAGGCTGAGTATATGTTGCTATTAAAGAAATTCTTAGTTATTGAAGAGAGTGCTTATAAGCAAAAATCTAGAATT
This sequence comes from Beta lomatogona, assembly GCA_947646795.1. Lineage (NCBI taxonomy): Eukaryota > Viridiplantae > Streptophyta > Magnoliopsida > Caryophyllales > Amaranthaceae > Beta > Beta lomatogona. Next base: position 2,329,128 of record CANSNZ010000955.1, on the reverse strand, counting down.
AAGTGGCTTCAGCTTGGTGATGGTAACAATCACTTCTTTTTTCATGCAATGAAAGATAGGTTTGCTAGAAATACCATTGATTTTTTTGTATGATGCTCATGGCAACAAGTTAACTCAGACTATGGATATTTAGCTTGAAGTGATGCAGTTTTATACAAGCTTTCTAGGGGCTGTTGTTGCTAGTATTCCTGGGGTTGATATTATAATTATGAGAGCTGAGAAACAGGTTAGTGTTGATGCTAGTCATGATCTCAATTCTTCTGTTACTACTGATGAAATTGATTATGCTCTTAAATGCATTGATGATATCAAGGTCCCTGGCATTGATTGTTGTAATAGCCTATTTTTAAGAAAATTTGGCATGTTATTAAATGTACATGGCTATCTGGGACTTCTTTGATAATGGAATTTTACCTAATGAGGTAAATTGTACTTTAGTCACTCTTGTGCCTAAAGTTCCTAATCCTTCTTCTATTTAGGATTTGAGACCTATCGCCTGCTGCACTGTCATTTATAAGATAATTGCTAAAATTATCACTTTGAGGCTTCAGAAGGTTATTGGTGATATTGTTGATCTTGCTCCAGCTGGGTTCATTCCTAATAGGTTTATTTCTGATAACATTTTACTTGCTACAGAGCTTATAAAAGGCTATTCTACAAAGAATATTGGCCCTAGGTGTATGGTGAAAATTGATTTAAGAAAGGCCTATGCTTCAGTAGAATGGCCTTTCTTACATATGATGCTTTCGGAGTTGGGCTTTCCTCCAAAATTTGTGCAATGGATTATGCTATGTGTTACTTCTGTTTCTTATACTATCCTCATAAATGGAGTTCCTAGTCCTCCTTTTGCTGTTAAGAAAGGTCTAAGGCAAGGTGATCCCTTGTCTCCTTTGTTGTTTGCTATCTGCATGGAGTATTTGTCAAGATGTTTGGATCAATTGAAGAATATTCCTGACTTCAATTTTCATCCCAGATGTGAGAAGCTCAGCATCATTCACTTAATGTTTGCTGATGATTGTTGTTGTTTTCTCGAGCTGATGCCAGTTCAGTTACTCATATTATGCAAGCTTTTCACAAGTTCTCCACTGCTTCAGGGCTTGAAGCTAATCTTGATAAAATCAATGTGTATCACAGAAGATGTAAGCTAAAGTCTGCAAGATATTTTACAAATTCCTACTGGAAGCTTTCCATTTAGGTATTTGGGTGTTCCCTTGCACTATAGGAAGCTGCTTTATAATGAGTGCAAGCCACTAATTAATAAAGTGGTGGCTAGAGTCAAAACTTGGACAGGTAAGAAGCTTTCTTATGCTGGCAGAACTTAACTGATTTCTTCCGTTCTACAAGGCATTCAATCTTATTGGTGCCAAATCTTTTTGCTTCCAAAAAAGGTTCTTAAAGAGATTCAAAGTATTCTTAGAAGCTTTCTTTGGACAGGTTTGGATGCTAATTCAAAGAAGTCTCCTGTTTCTTGGGATTATATGTGTAATAAGAAGGTTTGTGGGGGCTTGAATTTCAAAGAAATTATCTTGTGGAATAAGGCTACAATTGCAAAGCATTTTTGGGCCTTATCTCAAAAGTAAGATCGTTTATGGGTTAAATGGCTTCACTCTTATTACATAAAACAGGCTGATGTCTGGACTGTCAATGCTCCTAGAAGATTATCATGGGCTATGAGGAAATTTTTTGACTCAAGGACTGCTCTCATTGATTCGGTCACTTGCAGCCAGTTTGTGCTTAATGGTAAATTTTCCATTAATAAGGTCTATTGGTATATGAGGGGAGATAATCATAAGGTGACTTGGAGAAGGATCACTTGTAATAGCAGGGCAAATCCTAAAGCTATCTTCATTACATTCTATTGCTTTAAGGAAGGCTTTGTACTAAATATAGGCTGGTTCATTGGGGGATTATGGGAGATCAAAGGTGCATTTTGTGCAATGATGCTGATGAAACTAAAGAGCATCTTTTCTTTACTTGCAGCTACAGTCAACAAATTTGGAGTGCGTGCTTGCAGTTTTTTGGTGTGCCTGTTATTACTAATCTCTCTGCTATCATTCATACAGTTGCTAAATACAGTAGGGGAACAAAGCAGAACCATCAGTTACTAAATATGGTCTTTGTTGAAAGCATATATCATATTTGGATGCAGAGAAACAAGAAGATTTTTGAAGATCATCTGCTTAAACCTGAGAAGATTGTTAGACTTGTTACTTTTAATGTTGCTTGTAGATGTAGTCGGGATGTAAATCATCTGTTGTTTTGTTCTGGTTTGTCGGTGGGTGTTCTTCCAGTGTTTCTTCCTGGGCCTGTCTAGGTTTGTTGTTGGGGGTTTCTTGAGGGGCCTTTCTCCCAAGCCCTTCCTAGCAAAAAAACACTAGTAACAAGACTAGATGTGGAGGAAACATCCCCCATGGCATCAACAACATGACCAAAACAATAACCAACTTTAAAGTCTCGCAAACCAGCCAATAATCGTCTCTATCAGTATAATTTTCAAGACTTTTTGAAATTTAATGAGTGAAGTCATATATATTTTTCACTATTTTTTTTTTCACTTTATTTTTTTCTTTTCTTTTTCCTTGTACCAACATAGATATTACGGTTCTTTCACCATATACCCCTGACAAATTTTTTTTTGCATCATATACCCTTTCAACTTTTGAAATTCACCATATATCCCCCACTTTTTAAAAAATACATCCTCTTACCCTTAATGACTAGTGGTGTTAGACTCGTTAGCCATAACCCCTAAACCCCTCTCTAACCCTAATTCCCCCTCTAACCCTAACTATTAACCTAAACCTAACCCCTAACCCTAACCCTAACCCAAACCCCTCATCTAATGCCCTAACCCTAACCACCCCTCCCCCCAACCCCCCCCTCCTCCTCCCACCGTAGCCCCTCCCCTCACCATCCCCTAAAACCCCTCCCATCACCCCCGAAGTCCCTCCCCCCTCCCACGCATCCCCACGGCCCCCTCCCCTTCCCTCCAACGCATCCAGCAGCCCCCTCCCACGCATCCGATGCCCCGCAGATTTTTCGAACCAGAATTTTCGAACCCAAATTTGAAGAACCCAGATGCGTGGGAGGGGGGCTGCGGGATGCGTGGGAAGGGAAGGGAGGGGGCCATGGGATGAGTGTGAGGGGGAGGGGGTTACTGGGATCCAAGGAAGGGGGGAGGTGGTTGCGGGGATGCTTTGGGGAGGGGCTTCGGGTGGTGGGGAGGGGGGCTTCGGTGGTGGTGGGGTAAGGGGAAGGGGTGCAATAGTAGAAATACAAATCAGGCCTAATTTATAAATCTAGCATGAAGGATTCAACCATAGGAAACAATTGAAATAAAAGGCAATTAAACTAATCAATCAATCCCTCATTGCATACATATATCCCTAGGCCACAACCCTAGAAAGGGGACTACTCACTCATATTTATGGAAGCAATAACAATATCAATATAAAAATTCATACTTGGAAAAATTGCAAATAACTATGAAATTGATCTAAGCAATAATAGAGAAAGCAATAGAAGACAAAACAATAAGGGGCTTTTTTTCGATTTGTGAAAGAGCCGTTGAGCTTCAGGGTTTCTCTTCCATTGACAAGCTTGAGATTACGTATGGTGTAAGCTACTAATTTCATTGCTTATTATGGGTCGCAAGAAGGAACAACAGACTCCTAATCCTCCGATAACTCGCCAAGCACAAAATTTAGCATCAAAGCATGGAACTTTGGTGGCCAATGTTGGGAGTTCTGGTGCCGATTGTACTGTTACTCCAGTAGCTACTACTAGAACTGATTCTCCGGTGGTCCAAAGTGCAATTTTGTGCTATACAGCTAGCCTTTGAGCAAAATAGAATAGCTCAAAGACAAGCAGCAATGGTAGAAAAGGTGAATGCTGCAAGTTCTAGTGATTTTGATAAAACGCCTAGTACTGAGGTAGGTGTAGCTCTTGTAGAATCTGAGTTTGTTGCTAAGGCTGTTGCTGAGCCACATGAAGAGATTTTCAGCCACAAGGAGAGGTTACCCCTGCAAAAACATGGTCTACTTTGGCTAATGGGAAGAAGTTGACTGCCAAAGGAATGTCATTGAAATTTGTCACACCTAGTGTCAAAGATGGTAAATCAATTGCTCAAATTGATAAGCATGAAGTTGAACAGTTGTCTTATGTCTGGGCTAATGATGTAGTTTTATATGTTATGGGACAAACACCTTCTATTGGAGCCATTATTAGATTTATTGCTCATGAATGGAATAATGTGAGTAAACCTAAATTATTTTTGCATGAAGATGGTTATTTACTTGTTAAGTTTGAAAATGTGGAGGATAGAAATGAAATCCTGTATGCTGGTCCATTTACTTTGAATAATAGACCAATGATTGTGAAGGATTAGACTCCTAATTTTAACTTCCATAATGAGATTATGAGAGTTGTTCCTTTATGGGTTAGATTCCTAATCTACCACTTAATTGTTGGGGTCCTGAAACACTAAGTAGAATTGGCAGCATGATTGGAGTTCCTTTATTTGCTGATGAGTGTACTACTAGACAAATGCGAGTCTTATTTGCTAGAGTACTTATTGAAGTTGATGTGACTAAGGAAGTTCCTAAAGTAGTATGTATTGAAGACTCTAATGGTAACATTTTAGAACAAAAGGTCCAATATGATTGGATTCCTCCCTTTTGTCATAAATGTCAATTTGTTGGACATGACTGTGCTAGGAAGAAGGTTATTACTGTGACTAGGACTGATCCTAGGTCACACAAAAATGGGTGCCTAAAGACACAGTTCCTGTTGCTAAGCCTCCACCAGACAAAGTTACTGGTGCATTGCAGAGCAATGAAGCAGAGGCTCCTATCCAGGGTGTGCAAGTTACAGTAGAGAAATAGCAGTCACAGATTAGAGTTAGTGACATTGTTTGGTCAGTTGTTCCATCTAAAGGGAGCAAGGATAAACAAATTAAGTATAGGGGACCAGGTACTGTTGTTCACACAGTAGATGAGGGGGGGGACTATTTCTTTCCATATCTCACCTACAAGATTTTGAGTACTTGGAATGTTAGAGGGTTTAATAATCTCGCTTCTATAGTTGAAATGAGGAAGTTTTTAAGTCATAATAAGGTCAATTTTGTTGGCTTATTAGAAACTAAGGTTAAAAGTAGTAATAAAGAGAAAGTTCGAAGGAAGTTAGGTGGTAGTTGGAGTTGGGAAGATAATTATATTGCTTCCTATAGAGGTAGAATTTGGGTGGCTTGGGATACTGCTGTTACTTTTCAGGTCACTGATGCTTAGGAGCAATGGATTCATGGTACTCTCACTGATAAACAGACAGGGGACACTTTACAAATCACTATTGTCTATGGGCTGCATACTGTGGAGACAAGGAAGAGTCTTTGGATTGAGCTGACTAGGCTTGATACTTTAACTCAGATGGAGTGGTGTATCATGAGGGATTTTAATGCTTTGCTTGATTATGCTGATAGATTTCAAGGTAGAGCTGTTACAACCTATGAAATTCAAGATTTTGCTGACTGTTTGCAAAATAGTGATTTATTGGAGCTAAGGAGTTGTGCGCATTTTTATTCTTGGAATAATAAAAATCATGGGAAAAATAGGATTCTTAGCAGAATTGACAGATGCATTGTCAATTCTCTCTGGATGAGTAAGTATGCTGGAGTGGTGGTGGAGTATTTAAATCCAAGGCTCTCTGATCATAGTCCTTTAGTTGTGAAATGTACAGTTGATACTAGTTCTGGGGAAAGACCTTTCAAGTTTTTCAACTACATGGCAGATCATGAGGATTTTTCTCAAGTGGTGCATGATTGTTGGCTTGATTTTGGGTCTAATTCCTGGATGAAGCAAGTCTGGAGAAGGTTGAAAGCAATGAAAGATAAATTGAAGCATCTGCATCAGAGAGATTTTGCAAACTTATATAAGAGAATTGCTCAACTTATAGAGCAACTTGACTTAATTCAAACAGCTCTTCAGAGTAATTATATTGATGAGTTTCTTCACTCTCAGGAGGCTGAGTATATGGTGCTATTAAAGAAATTCCTAGCTATTGAAGAGAGAGCTTATAAGCAAAAATCTAGAATTCAGTGGCTACAGCTTGGTGATTGTAACAATCACTTCTTTTTTCATGCAATGAAAGATAGGTTTGCGAGAAATAGCATTGATGTTTTGTATGATGCTCATGGCAACAAGTTAACCCAGACTATGGATATTCAGCTTGAAGTGATGCAGTTTTATACAAGCCTTCTGGGGGGCTGCTGTTGCTAGTATTCCTGGGGTTGATATTACAATTATGAGAGCTGGGAAACAGTTTAGTGTTGATGCTAGTCATGATCTCAATTCTCCTGTTACTACTGATGAAATTGATTATGCTCTTAAATGCATTGATGATAGCAAGGCCCCTGGCATTGATTGTTGTAATAGCCTATTTTTTAAGAAAATTTGGCATGTTATTAAACCTCAAATGTACATGGCTATCTGGGATTCTTTGATAATGGAATTTTACCTAATGAGGTAATATGTAAACTGCTGCACTATCATTTATAAGATAATTGCTAAAATTATCACTTTGAGGCATCAGAAGGTTATTGGTGATATTGTTGATCTTGCTCCAGCTGGTTTCATTCCTAATAAGTCTATTTCTGATAACATTTTACTTGCTACAGAGCTTATTAAAGGCTATTCTACAAAGAATATTGGCCCTAGGTGTATGGTGAAAATTGATTTAAGAAAGGCCTATGATTCAGTAGAATGGCCTTTCTTACATATGATGCTTTCTAATTGGGCTTTCCTCCAAAATTTGTGCAATGGATTATGTTGTGTGTTACTTCTGTTTCTTATACTATCCTCATCAATGGAGTTTTTAGTCCTCCTTTTGCTGTTCAGAAAGGTCTAAGGCAAGGTGATCCCCTGTCTCCTTTGTTGTTTGCTATCTGCATGGAGTATTTGTCAAGATGTTTGGATCAATTGAAGAATATTCCTGACTTCAATTTTCATCCCAAATGTGAGAAGCTCAACATCACTCACTTAATGTTTGCTGATGATTGTTGTTGTTTTCTCGAGCTGATGCCAGTTCAGTTACTCTTATTATGCAAACTTTTCACAAGTTCTCCACTACTTCAGAGCTTGAAGCTAATCTTGATAAAAGCAATGTGTATCACAGAAGATGTAAGCTAAAGTCTGCAAGATATTTTACAAATTCCTACTGGAAGCTTTCCATTTAGGTATTTGGGTGTTCCCTTGCACTCTAGGAAGCTGCTTTATAATGAGTGCAAGCCACTTATTAATAAAGTGGTGGCTAGAGTCAAAACTTGGACAGCTAAGAAGCTTTCTTATGCTGGCAGAACTCAACTGATTTCTTCAGCTCTATAAGGCATTCAATCTTATTGGTGCCAAATCTTTTTGCTTCCAAAAAAGGTTCTTAAAGAGATTCAAAGTATTCTTAGAAGCTTTCTTTGGACAGGTTTGGTTGCTAATTCTAGGAAGTCTCCTGCTTCTTTGGATTATATGTGTCATAAGAAGGTTTGTGGGGGCTTGAATTTCAAAGAAATTATCTTGTGGAATAAGGCTGCAATAGCAAAGCATTTTTGGGCCTTATCTCAAAAGCAAGATCGTTTATGGGTTAAATGGCTTCACTCTTATTACATAAAACATGTTGATGTCTGGACTGTCAATGCTCCTAGAAGATTATCATGGGCTATGAGGAAATTTTTTGACTCAAGGACTACTCTCATTGATTCTATCACTTGCAGCCAGTTTGTGCTTAATGGTAAATTTTCCATCAACAAGGTCTATTGGTATATGAGGGGAGATAGTCCTAAGGTGACTTGGAGAAGGGTCACTTGTAATAGAAGGGCAAATCCTAAAGCTATCTTCATTACATCGCTATTGCTTCAAGGAAGGCTCAGTACTTAAGATAGGCTAGTTCATTGGGGGATTGTGGGAGATCAAAGGTGCATTTTGTGCAATGCTGCTGATGAAACTAAAGAGCATCTTTTCTTTACTTGCAGCTACAGTCAACAAATTTGGAGTGCCTGCTTGCAGTTAATTGTTGTGCCTGTTATTACTAATCTCTCTACTATCATTCCTACAGTTGATGAATATTGTAGGGGAACAAAGCAGAACCATCAGTTACTAAATATGATCTTTGTTGAAAGCATATATCATATTTGTATGTGGAGAAACAAGAAGATTTTTGAAGATCATTTGCTTAGTTCTGAGAAGGTTGTTAGACTTGTTATTTCTAATGTTGCTTGCAGATGTAATCACGATGTAAAGCATCTGTTGTTTTATTCTGGTTTTTCGGTGGGTGTTCTTCCAGTGTTTCTTCCTGGGCTTGTCCAGGTTTGTTGTTGGGGGTTGCCTGAGGGGCCTTTTTCCCAAGCCCTTCCTAGAAGGTAGGGGGAGTTAGGTTCTTTTTGGTTGTCCCATTGTAGGTTGTACCTTTTTTTTGGTTTTCAATTAAAACTTTGAATTACGAAAAAAAAAAAAGAAAAAAAAGAGAAAGCAATAGAAAAGATTACCAAATTGATGAACTATATTGAAACTTGTAAATAATCCAATGGTCCAATCTTGAATCCAAAGAGAAAGCAATAAATAGGGTTTGTGAATCACTAGAGAAAACTAGGAATTCAAAAGGTAGAACTAGAATAAAACTTCGATGAGTCAAATATTCTTCCAAAACCGATTTATAATAACCCCCGACAAACATCTAAAGGCCCGCACGCTCATTAAATTTGTCATAATGACTAACGAAATTAGGGTTTGGTTTAGGTTTAAGTTAGTGAATTAGGGTTAGAGGGGGGATTAGGGGTTAATGACTAACGGAAGTCTAACGCCGTTAATCATAAGGGTAGTTTGAAGTATTTTTTTTTAAAGGTCGGGGGTATATGGTTAATTTGGAAAATCGAAAGGGTATATGGTGCAAAAAAAAATTTGTCAGGGGTATATGGTGAAAAAACGTAGGTATTATTTCCAACCAACCCACAGAATCAACCACACATCATAGTATCAACCTAACGAATGCTCCCCCAAGCTAGGTTTGGAACAATAATCATTGTAAGCGCTAAGATGTGTAATGTGGCTAAATATAAAAATAAAAAGTCATTAGGCTCAGCGGGGCTAGGAGGAAAAATAATTCATTTATCAACTCTGAGGCTCAAAAATTAAACCAAGGAACACCTCTATTACATCACACGTCCAAAGTCACCAGAAACCAATGAGTAAATTGCCAAAATCCAGATCAAAATGCTACGAGGAGCTAACACACAACAATCGATTGGATATAGATATAAAGCCATAGGTAACAATGAATCTTTACAGTCTAACCAGTTCAAGCATGCAATCAAAGTAGGCGCGTTATCATCAAAATTCACTCAAGATCGAGGCAATCACATATCACATCACAACATCAAAATCATAAATGCCTAACTATCCAGTGTAGAGATTTAAATTATTTTTTCCAAAGCACATTACGGGGCGCAGGGAAGCAATCAATCCACTCCATATTCAGCTCGTATTTTTGGTATATTTTCAGCAATTTTTCATTTTTTTTATGACTTTTAATTTTTGTGAAAGCAATTAAACTAACTTAACTAAATTAAAAAGCAATAAATAAGAGAGAAATACTTACAAAAATCCTCCCTTAAGCTGAACTTGGCAATGGCCTCATTGCAACAAGGGAAAGGAAAGGGACATGGACATCAGTTGTCCATCAACCTGCATCCAGTTGTTTCGTAACTTCTTGCTTTACCACCTCTTGCATATTCGTGTGCAACCTGTGTTGGCCCTGAATGCGAGCATGGTGGCCCTCTTCTAGATGAATTCGATGCACACTAAAGTCAGGGCTTATTCTTGTCAAGTCCTCACTGTTGTACCCAATTGCCTTTTTGTGAGTTTTTAAGACCGTTAAAAAATGTTCTTTACCTGCAGACTTTATGACAAGCTCATAATCTGAAGTACCACAGGAGAGGGAATGGGCCATGCAATCATGGGTCGGTTCATTAATAACATCAACTCTATAGCATGCTTGTGAGGCTAAAAGTAACCTTATCATCCCCCATAGTCAATGTTAAAGTTTCCCACTTTTAACATCTATAACAGCTCATGCAGTGTGGAGGAAAGGTCTCCCAAGGATAATTGGTGTCTGGGTATTTTCTTCCATGTCTAGTATGACAAAGTCCACAGGGATATACCTACTCTAACAGGAATGTCCTCTAATATACCTAGGGGTATTTCACAGAACGATCAGCCATGTGCAGAGTAAAGGTAGTACATTTTAAGTCAACCATGTTCAGTTGCTTGTAGATAGAAAGAGGCATGACACTCACACTGGCACCTAAATCACATAGAGCTTTGCCAATAAATACAGTGCCAAGGTTACAGGGGATGAAAAACTCCATGGATCTTTCAATTTAGGAGGAGACTGGTTTTGCAAAAGGGCGCTGAATTCAGCAGTAAAAGCCACAGTTTCCACTTTATTGAGAGTTCTCTTCCGCATTAGAAGTTCTTTTAAAATTTAGAATAAGCAGGCACTTCATTTAATAATTCAGTCTAAGGAACTGTTACCTGCAAATTCTTCACCACCTCTAAAAACTTACCATTTGTGATCGAGCTTCTTTTTTAGCATCCGATTTAGGAATAGTAACTTGATCACTAGAGTCACAATTTTCTCCTTAGTAACCTCTGTAGTCTTTTCCACAACTCCTTGCTTTTCTTGAGGTTCAGCATCCTCAGGCACTTCCTGTGGTTTCTTAGCAATTAATGATTCCACCTCTAGCATTGCCTGGGCATCGTACTGCACTCCACTTCACAGGATTATAGCATTTACAATGTCCCTTGGTTTGACGGGCTGTGATGGGAGAGAGCCAGGTGCTCTAGTAGATGTTGAACAGGCAATCTAGGCCATTAGAGTTTCTAGCATCTTGTTGTGAGTATGGAGGGCCTCTAGTTGGGACTGGAAGGCAGTAAACCCTTTCTACATACCTAAAATCATGTTTTTTTAATTCTGCCACTACAGGGTTTATAGATGGGGAATGTGGTTGTTGTAGCTGGTATTACCCTCTAGACTGAAATCTAGGTGGATTAGTAGTTTTAGTGTTGGAGTGTTGATAAGGAGGTGGTTGCGGGTTAACCCATTGGTACTCTAGTAAGACAATTTGGGATGATGCCTCAACCCAGGGTTGTAGGTATTGGAGTAGGGATTGAACTAGGATCGCTGGTGGCTTTAGAGTGCATTTACTTGATCGTATGACCTCCCAGAAGCAGATGAACAATCCGGCGAATAGTGTCCAATAATACCACAAGTGTCGCAGATAACTCCACCAATACCCGAACCACTAGCTATGGCATGAACTGACACACGTGCAGAACAACCTAATTGCAAGTGGTCTATCTTCTGCATGTGTTAATGCTGCCAATTAGCATGTGATAAGGGAGTATGCCTCCACATCATGTTTGCCACCTTTCTTGACAGGAGCACGAACATTATTCCACTGATTTGCTGCCAGAGGCTCCAGAAAATCATAGCCTTCAGTGATACCTTTCTCCATGAAAATTCCCCCGGCAGCTCCATCTATCATTCTCCGAGTGTCGGAGTCTGTACCATTGTAGAAGATTGGCTAAGAAATTATGTTTCTAAACCATGAAGGGGGCACAAATGCTGCAGATCCTTAAATCTTTCCCAGGCTTCATAGAGGGACTCCCCTTGCTCCTGAGAAAATGTAATGATCTGATGTCTCATATCTCAGTCTTGGAGAATGGGTAAAATCGGTCCAGAAATGCCTTGGATAGGTCATCCCAGGTAGTGATAGATTATGTGTCTGTTATACCACTCCAAAGCCTTCTGGCTGAGTGAAAACCCGAACAGGATAAAACGAATCTGATAAGCGGATACATTTGCTGATTACTATGTCGCACAGCATTGGAAGAATCTCTCCAGATGAGCATGTGGTTCTTCATGTTTGAACCCACTGAACTGATTATTTTGTACCATGTGGATCACATGGGACTTGATATCAAAGTGGGCCGCAGTAATACCAGGCATTTTAACTCCAGTAATAACACGTTGAGTTGAAGGTTGTGAGTAATCCTTCAAAGTAGTATGAGGAGGTGTTCCTGGTGGAGTATCAGGCATGTTTAGAGGTGGGGTTGATGGAGGGGATTTTTGTGGTGGTGAGTTTTGAGGTGAGTGTGGTGTGGGATTTGGAGTAGGTGCTTGCGGGGTAGCTGATTTCGCAGACAACTTTGCCTGTTGGGTCTGTTTCTTAGTCTTACGGGCAGTCTTTTGAATTTCTAGATCCAATAATAACTTCACAGATTTATCCTTCATACTCATAAACAAAAGAAACTGTAGCAGACATTAAATATCCTGAGGAACTGGTGTTCCTCAGAATGAGGTTAATGTAATAGGATAATTCAGACAATAACTAGAAGATTGTTGTCTCCACGGCAACGGCGCCAAAAATTTGACACGTTAGTCGCGTACTATAAAAAATAAACCTACAGGTCTCTTTACTAATGTACAAAGGCAAGCAGGGTCGAATCCACAGGGAAATGACATTACTAGTTAAACTAAACTATTCTACTATACTAACTATCAAAAGATTGGAATTATAATAACTAAATTTAAATTACCAACAGAATTGGATATTAGGGAATAAATCAATTAATAAAGAACTTGGATCATGGATCACTACGCATACAATTCGGGAAATCAGGGACGAATAACAAATACTTAATAAGTCAATTTATCTAGGGCACATGCAATTTCTCTCGAACATTACCTCCCTCAAAGATCACCTAGCCGCTATCGCATTGTCAAGGATCACTTTGCGTAATGATTGAAAGCCTATACGTATCTCTACTTTCGAACTAGATTCAGTATTGCGATAGTAGAAATACAAATCAGGCCTAATTTATAAATCTAGCATGAACTATTCAACCATAGGAAACAATTGAAATAAAAGGCAATTAAACTAATCTATCAATCCCTCATTGCATACATAGATCCCCACAACCCTAGAAAGAGGACTATTCACTCATATTTATGGAAGCAATAACAATATTAATATAAAAATTCATACTTGGAATAATTGCAAATAACTATGAAATTGATCTAAGCAATAATAGAAAAAACTGGGCCATCTTGGACTTGAACCAGAGACCTCTCCCGTGAAGTAAATGCATACTCATTCTCGTTCATTCGACCAAATATATATTTCTAACCCTTCACTCACTAATGATCAAGTAAAAGAGAAATTATCGAACTCTTATAGTAAAAAAGAGGATAGGAGTCCGAATTATTCAGAACTTAATCGAATAAGTCATTATACTCTCATATATTCTACAAAAAATTCTGATTTATTGGCAAAGAAACGAAGAAATAGATTCATTATTCCATTTCAATCGAGTCAAGAACGAGAAAAAGAATTAATGTCCCCTTCCGGTATCTCGATTGAAATACACATAAATGTTATTTTCCGTAGAAATAGTATTTTTACTTATTACGACGATCCTCGATACCGAAGAAAGAGTTCGGGAATTATCAAATATGGTACTATAGAGATGCATTCAATCGTAAAAAAAGAGGATTTGATTGAGTATCGAAAATTCAAAGAAATTCGACCAAAATACCAAATGAAAGTCGATCGGTTTTTTTCATTCGTAAAGTTCATATCTTACCAGATCTTTGGCCATAATGTACGCGACAATAGTATCATTGGAGTAGATACGCAGATCACTTTAAATACAAGAAGCCGAGTACGCGGAGTGGTCCAAGTGAAGAGGAAAAAAAATTGAACTTAATTTTTTTCGGGAGATATCTATTTTCCTCGGGAGATAGATAAGATATCCCGGCACAGTGGCATTTTTATACCACCAAGTCGAACAAATTCCAAGGACTAAAAAAATTTGAAATATTGGATCTATGTCCAACGGATCACCCCTACTAAGAAAAAATATTTTGTTTTGGTTCTACCCGTAGTCCCATATGAAATAACAGACGGTATCAATCTAACAACACTTTTCCCTCAGGATTTGTTGCAGGAAATGGATAATGTGCAACTTCGAGTTGTCAATTATATCCTTTATGGAAATGACAAAGCCACTCGAGGAGTTTTTGACACAAGTATTCAATAGTACGTATCTGTTCAGTATTGAATTGGAATCAAGATCAAAAAAGTTATTCTATGGAAGAATCCCACACTTCCTTTGTTGAAGTAAGAACAAATGGTATAATTCGAGATTTCATAAGGATCGATGTAGTGAAATCCGCTATTTCATATATCGGGAAAAGAAATGATCCATCATTAGGAAAAAAATGAGGGATTAGATCATACCAATATGAATCCATTTTATTCCATTTATTCAAAGACAAAACCTCAACAATCGTTTAACAAAAATCAAGGAACTGTTTGTATGTTGTTGGGTATAAATAAATAATGTCCATTTTTTTTTATTTTGTCATCATCCAATTATTTTCGAATAGGTCCATTTATATCCAAGGGTGTAAAATATCACAAAGAATCAATTAAAAAAGAGACCCTAAGTCCAATTAGGAATTCATTGGGTCCTTTAGGAACAGCCCTTCAAATTACGATTTTTTTTTCATTTTACCATTTAATAACTCATAATCAAATCTTGGTAACTAATTATTTGCAACTTAACAATTTAGAACACACCTTTCAATTACTTAAATTTCAACATTATTTAATGGATGAAAATGGACGAATTTATATTTCCAATCCATGTAGTAACATCATTTTGAATCCATTCAAATTGAATTGGTATTTTCTTCATTATAAATTTTGTGAAGAGACATCCACAAAAATTTATCTTGGACATTTGTTTGTGAAAATGTATGTATAACCAAAAACAGATCGCACTTAAAATCGGGTCAAGTTCTAATTGTTCAATCTGATTATGTAGTAATAAGATCAGCTAAGCCCTATTTGGCTACTCCGGGAGCAACAATTCATGGTCATTATGGGGAAATCATTTATGAAGGGGATACATGACATAACGCAAGGTCTTCCAAAAGTGAAACAAGTCTTAGAAGTTCGTTCGATTAATTCCATATCGATGAATCTAGAAAAGAGGATTGATAGTTGGAACGAATGTATAACAAGAATTCTTGGAATTCCTTGGGGATTCGTGATTGGGGCTGAGCAAACTATAGTGCAAAGCTGTAACTCTTTGGTTAACAAGATCCAAAATGTTTATCGGTCCCAGGGGGTGCAGATCCATAATAGACATATAGAAATTATTGTACGTCAAATAACATCAAAAGTCTTGGTTTCAGAAGATGGAATGTATAATGTTTTTTTTGCCCAGAGAACTAATTGCCTTGTTTCTGGTGGAATGAACGGGACGGACTATGGAACAATAGATATGTTACCGAGCTACCTTATTAGGAATAACAAGAGCATCTTTGAATACTCAAAGTCTTATATCTGAAACGAGTTTTCAAGAAACTACTCGAGTTTTAGCAAAAGCGGCTCTCCGGGGCCGTATCGATTGGTTGAAAGGACTAAAAGAAAATGCCGTTCTGGGGGGGATGATACCCGTTGGTACCGGATTCAAAGGATTCATACACCATTCAAGTCAACATAAGGGCATTTCCTTTAAAACAAAAAAATAATCTATTCGAGGGAGAAATGGGAGATATTTTGTTTTACCACAGAGAATTATTTGATTCTTTTCTTTCAAAGAATTTATGTGATAGATCAAAACAACAATGATTTATGGGGTTTCATAGACGAGATTCATCTTTCTTATCTTTTATGTAATTGTTATGTTTATTTATATTTAATTTAGTAATAAAATAAAGTAAAAAAATAACGAATAGAAAAGAATTAATGAGTTGGGTTGTATAGCAACTGCCAATTCGCAGTATAAAAGAAGGTTCCGTTGGAACAATTATTTAATTCAAAATGAAACACTTCGTCCGATTAAAGACATATATTAAAGAAAATAGAACAACTTATTGAAGGAATGACGATAGCGGAAATATCGTCAAGACGGAGGTGTCACTCTACGGTTCAAATTAAACTAATCAAACCTGAAATTTAAATCACATTTTAAATTAAACCAAAAATATCCAAATGGAGGCAAAACAACATCATAAACCCAATTTAAAAAACATAAATAAAAACAAAATATAAAGCCTCAAAAAAATCCTAAATAGCATTTCTCTCATTTCCCATATAACACGAAATAATCACCTGCAAAATATATCAACAAACATCCACAAACAGTGGGGAGTAACTAACAGCTCTCCCAGCTCAATTAGGATCCATATAAGAGTTATAAAAGCCTTAATAATTAAGTTACACAAAAACATCTCAATAGCAAACTCCAAATTAATAAATATAACACTTAAACAAAGATAAAAACAACATGCTTAAATATAAATAGAGTAAAGATAACAAAAAAATGGATAAACAACTTATATATAAACTGAAGAATATATACCATAAACCATCAAAGTTTAAAGTAATAAAAATAATATAATTAGTTTGAGAGAGAGAGCTGAACGCTAGTGGACAACCCACTTCCGATGGTAATGTTAGATCGCAATCTCCAGACAGCCTATGGTTACGTTCCCTACTGCCTGTGTCTAAGAATGGCCATGCTCCCTATGCGGTGTAGGATTCAGTCCTCACCGACCTCTCGGACACGACAACAAAACCAAGGTACACCTAGGATTCCGTCCTATTGTTTGCCTGTTCTTCACCTTGGGATTCCGTCCCTCCGGATATCTTACTCTCAAATAAAAACAATAATTAAAAAATATTCATAATCATCAACAAATCATTATCAACTCAAGCGGATGCCCTTAAGGCCTTACACCAAATCAGCAGAAATCAAGGATCGCAACCCAATAATTTTAATTCAAAATAAATATTCTTCTCAAAATAATAATAATAATAATAAAGATTTTTTAACAAGAATAATACAAACTTTTGCCCGTTCTCTCGCAATAATACAAACTTTTGATTATTTTTTAATAATACAAACTTTTGATAATAATTCCTCCAGTAGGACAATACCAGTTTTTAACTTGTTGTAAGAGGTAACTAGCTGAGGTGGTTCAGGTGGGTGGGGGGTTTGGGGAGGAGGGACAAAGAATAAAGATCATTTTGTAATTTTTTTGACTTGTTTTACCGGTTACAAGTCAACTTGACCTACTGGAGGAATTTTGATGTAAAGTTGTATTATTAAAAAAAAATCAAAAGTTTGTATTATTGCGAAA
Organism: Beta lomatogona; assembly: GCA_947646795.1. Taxonomy (NCBI): domain Eukaryota; kingdom Viridiplantae; phylum Streptophyta; class Magnoliopsida; order Caryophyllales; family Amaranthaceae; genus Beta; species Beta lomatogona. The sequence continues at coordinate 2,311,872 of CANSNZ010000955.1, read as the reverse complement.
GAACGGGCAAAAGTTTATATTATTGTAGTTAAAAAATCCTAATAATAATAATAATAACAACAAATAATAACATTATCTCCAAAATACAATTAACCAAAACCATCATAAAGTAACTTAAAACTCATAATATATATATTTATAATATATAACAAGTCATGCATGCATAGAACAACAACTATGAATCATCAAACAAGCAGATTATAACATAACTGTATTTATAAAACTGTAAAACATAACTTACTTATTCATATAAATAAAAACTTAGCTTATAGCAAGACATACAAATACTTAAACAACCAACATGACTTATGCGAACAGAAACAACAGCCTTCCAGCAAGCAAACGAGGAAGAATAACATCTCACCTCTAACTACAATCAATCTATCATCCATCAACAAGCAACTTTAAGTCACCAAAACATGCGGTGATCATGCGCTAAATTTGAATAAGCCTTTTATGCTAATACTGATCTTGTACCCACTTAATCACACAACAAACCATGAAGCAAACAAACCAAAAAGAACATGGACTATATATGCTTAAGAAACGTAAGATAGCAACCAAAAACATAATAATATCTAACAAGCTACAGAATACTCAAACAACTATATAATCATATAATTAATTAGAACAAATGAGAACAAACATGAAATCATAAATTTTTATTCCTGCCTAAATCCTAACATTATACTAACCCGTCTTAATTATTAAAACTAGCATAATCCCTATACGAATACTAATCGATCTAGAAGAACCGCTAGTTACCTTGATTTTAGGTGGAAAACAATACTAGAACGACAGAGAAAAAAGAGAATAACATCGCTCCCGAAAACTCCATGAAAAACCTGTTGACTCGCCTGTTTGAAACGAAACCTGAAGTCACGTATTTCACTTTATTCAAAAAAAAATTACACCATGAGCAAGATCTTTCCGAGTAGATAAATTTTGACTACTCAACCATCCAATTCCGATAAGAGACGAAGGAGATATGATGCAAACAAGATGGGTGTGCAGAAATGGCCGAAAATGCGAAAGAGAGAAGATAGGAGGCTCCAAACTATTTCTTTTTCCTGATCGATTCAGCAATAAAGGGAAACAAGAAGGGGGTTACAAGTTGAAATTGATGGGGTAATTATGGGGTAATAAAATGGGTGTTACAAAGGGATTTCAAAGGTTGGAAAAATATGAAAATAACTCCCATATAAGACATTATTTCGGACAACTTTTAGGAACATAAAACTTCACGTTAAAAAGTCGTGCAACGTTCCAAAACACGCTAAAACCGAATAAAATATTAGCGAACATCCATGGTGTTAAATTCACTCCCCCTAAAGAAAGTTTCGTCCTCGAAACCTGACACGGCACGAAGAGGTGTTATAGGATAACGACGCGCAGATCAGTTTGGGCTATCCAATTGACGTCTTGGAGGCATTCTACAAAACCGAAAATGTTAGTCCTTGCTAAACCTCACTAACTAACACATAAGAAAAACATATAGCACATCAGTTAACAAAAGGCTTTCTTCCTACCCAAGTAACTCTCACTAAGTACTTTTCTTGAAGCCTAAGATACTAATAATCACAGATGCAACAACTACACATTTCCCATGGAATATGTAGCAATCAAAAAGAGTTTTTGGATCATTTGCTCTGATACCAATTGTAACACTCTGTCCGATTAGGGACATTAATTAAAGAAAATAGAACAACTTATTGAAGAAATAACGATAACAGAAATATCGTCAAGACGGAGATGTCACTCTACGGTTCAAATTAAACTAATCAAAATTGAAATTTAAATCCCAAATTAAATTTAACCAAAAATATCCAAACAGAGGCAAAACAACCTCATAAACCCAATTTAACAAACATAAATAAAAACCAAATATAAAGTCTCAAAAAATCCTAAATAGCCTTTCTCTCATTTCCCATAACACGAAATAATCACCTGCAAAATATATCAACAAACATCCACAATCAGTGGAGAGTAACTAACAGCTCTCCCAGCCCAATTAGGATCCATATAAGAGTTATAAAAGCCTTAATAATTAAGTCACACAAAAACATCTCAATAGCAAACTCCAAATAATCAAATAAAACACTCAAACAAAGATAAAAACAACATGCTTAAATATAAATAGAGTAAAGATAAAAAATTAAAAAATTAAAAAATTAAAAAATTAAAAAATTAAAAAAAACAAAAAAAAAAAAAACAAAATGGATAAACAACTTATATATAAACTCCAGTATCAATACCATAAACCATCAAAGTTTAGTTTGAGAGAGAGAGCTGAACGCTAGTGGACAACCCACTTCCCATGGTAATGTCAGATCGCAATCTCCAGACAGCCTATGGGTTACGTTCCCTACTGCTTGTGTCTAAGAATGGCCATACTCCCAATGCGGTGTAGGATTCCGTCCTCACCGACCTCTCGGACGACAACAAAACCAAGGTATACCTAGGATTCCGTCCTATGGTTTGCATGTTCTTCACCTTTGGATTCCGTCCCTCCGGATATCTTACTCTCAAACAAAAACAATAATTAAAATAATATTCATAATCATCAACAAATCATTATCAACTCAAGCGGATGCCCTTAAGGCCTTACACCAAATCAGCAGAAATCAAGGATCGCAATCCAAGAATTTCAATTCAAAATAAATATTCTTCTCAAAATAATAATAATAATAATAATAATAATAATAATAATAATAATAATAATAATAATATTAATAATAATGATGATGATGATGATGATGATGATGATGATGATGATGATGATGATGATGATGATGATGATAACAACAAATAATAACATTATCTCCAAAATACAATTAACCAAAACCATCATAAAGTAACTAAAACACTCATTATGAATCATCAAACAAGCATATTATAACATAACTGTATTTATAAAACTGTAAAACATAACTTACTTATTCATATAAATAAAAACTTAGCTTACAGCAAGACATACAAATACTTGAACAACCAACATGACTTATGCGAACAGAAACAACAGCCTTCCAGCAAGCAAACGAGGAAGAATAACATCTCACCTCTAACTATAATCAATCTATCATCCATCAACAAGCAACTTTAAGTCACCAACTTGCAGTGATCATGCCCTAAATTTGAATAAGTCTTTTATGCTAATACTGATCTTATACCCCTTTAATCACACAACAAACCATGAAGCAAACAAACCAAAAAAGAATTTGGACTATATATGGTTAAGAAACGTAAGATAGCAACCAAAAACATAATAATATCTAACAAGCTACAGAATACACAAACAACCATATAATCATATAATTAATTAGAACACATGAGAACAAACATGAAATCATAAATTTTTATTCCTGCCTAAATCCTAACATTATACTAACCCATCTTAATTATTAAAACTAGCATAATCCTAATACGAATACTAACCGATCTAGGAGAACCGCTAGTTACCTTGATTTTAGGTGGAAAAAAATACTAGAACGACAGAGAAAGAAGAGAATAACGTCGCTCCCGAAAACTCTATGAATAACCGGTTGACTCGCCTGTTTGAATAGAAAACTGCAGTTACGTCTTTCACTTTGTTCAAAAACAAATTACACCTTGAGCAAGATCTTTCCAAGAAGATGAAATTTGACTATTCACTCATCCGATTCCGATAAGAGACGAAGGAGATATGATGCAAATTAGATGGGTGTGCAGAAATGGCCGATAATGCGAAAGAGAGAAGATAAGAGGCTCCAAACTGTTTCTTTTTCCTAATCGATTCAGCAGCAAAGGGAAATAAAAAGGGGGTTACAAGTTGAAATTGATGGGGTAATTATGGGGTAATAAAATGGGTGTTACAAAAGGATTTCAAAGGTTGGAATAAATATGAAAATGACTCCCATATAAGACATTATTTCGGATAGCTTTTAAGAACACAAAACTTCACGCTAAAAAGTCGTGCAACGGTCCAAAACGCGCTAATTGGAACATCAATTTGGAAGAGATGATGGAAGCGAGAGTTCATTTTGGTCACAATACTCGGAAATGGAATCCTAGAATGTCGCCTTATATCTCTGCAAAATGTAAAGGTATTCATATTATCAATCTTACTAAAACTGCTTTTTTTTTATCGAGGCTTGTGATTTAGTTTTGGATGCATCAAGTAGAGGAAAAGAATTTTTAATTGTTGGGACAAAAAATAAAGCAGTTGATTCAGTAGCAAGGGCTGCAATAAATGTTCGTTGTCATTATGTTAATAAAAAGTGGCTTGGAGGTATGTTAACGAATTGTTCCACAATGAAAACGAGACTTCATAAATTCAGGGACTTGAGAATGGAACAAAAGGCAAGGAGACTCGCTCGTCTCCCAAAGAGAGATGCAGCCGTGCTGAAGAGACAAGTATCTCACTTGCAAACATATATGGGTGGGATCAAATATATGACAGGGTTACCAGATATTGTAATCATCGTTGATCAACAAGAAGAATTTACGGCCCTTTGAGAATGTATTACTTGAAAAATTCCAACGATTTGTTTAATTGACACAAATTGTGACCCAGATCTCGCAAATATTTCGATTTCGGCAAACGATGACGCTATAGCTTCAATTCGATTAATTCTTACACTAGTGGAAAAAAGTTCAGCCGCTCTTGTCGAAATAGGCCTTACCGATCCGGTTTTTGGTTCTGAGCGGCTGGGCTCGGAGCGGTTGACAAAAAGTCAACTGCTTCGGTCAAAAACAGGATCAGTTACCCCATTAACTGATCCGGTTTTCACAAAAATCAGATCTGTTAACCCATTAACTGATCCGGTTTTGGGTGAAAACAGGATCAGTTCCCCCGGTAACTGATCCGGTTTTCACCCAATATCGGATCAGTTAAGGCCCCAAAACTGGATCAATTACCCCATTAACTGATGCGTTTTTTGATTCTTATTAGATATTTGGCATCAGATTTTAATAACATTCTACATTAGTGGCAATACGAAAATATTACGAAATTACAAGCGGAAAAAAAAGAAGATTTTCTACATTACGAAAATAACATTCTACATTAATAACATCAGATTTTTCATTCTTAATCAAATTTGTCACCCAAACTATCAAAAGCACTAGATCCATAATTTCAGGAAAAAAAAAAAACAAATTCAATAGTAAAAAAAAAGCGAATATACTAACCCTAATCTTGATCGAAAATTGCAACGTTTACTCTATGAAATTACAATTGCACAATGTTTTACATTAATACTACGAAATTACAAAAAAAAATAAAAAAATCAACAAGCGGAATTAGTATGAAATTAAAATAAACAATCGAAAGTTAAACTCTAAAATTACAAACGAAATAATAAACAAAAATGGGAAAATGGAACGAAAATGAAAATTAAAAAGGAAAAAAATAAACCCTAGATCTGGAACAAAAAAAAATTTGAAATAAATAACAAACTTATGTTTTGAAATTCATCAACACAATTAATAAACTCCAACATTGAGAGAGGAGAGCACACGGCTGCGATGAGATCAGATAGAGGAGACGACAGCGACGAGATTCAATGACACTGTGATGACGGTTGTTGAAAGCGGCGAGCGACGTAGTGGAGAGAGAGAGAACGCCATTGATGAGCGAGAATGAGAGACTGAGGAGCGTTAGTTAGAGGAAGGTTTGTGGTGGTGAGATCGAAAAATGAAGATGCCGAAGGTTGCTGAAGAAACGACGGTGGTTGTTGATCGAGTCAGCTGCTCTTGCTCTTGCTCTCGTTGTTAAAGCTGGAACTAAAGAGGAAGAGAGAGAGGCTGGAGGAATGAGTTTAGGGTTAGGCGTTTGTGGGGAGGAAAGAGGAAGAGAGAGAATGGTAGAGTTTGGAATAGGAATAAGGATCTTATATAAGTGGAGGGGTTGGGCTAGCTAGGGACGCGTTGGTCTTTAAATGAAGTTGGATTGAGTGATCGATTGAGGTGGGTCGTGTTTATATCCTAATATTGAATAGTTGATCTTATTTTTTGAACCGGATCAATTTTTTGTTACTCAACCCAGCTGTTAGGTCCAAGATATTCACGATTTACGGATCCGTTTTTTTAAAATTCGGATCTGTTGTTATGTGACATATAACGTTTTTTCCACTAGTGTTACCAAATTAGAATTTGCTATAAGAAATCCTTGATTCAAAATAAAATAATAAATAGTTTTCCTAAACTCTATATCGATTACTAGATCCTTAATTTCAAAAACGAGTTTAAAACAACTGGGGATATTATGTAATTAGTGGGTATCCTAAATATAAAATTCTATTTACTATCAATATAGTAAATATAATTTTAAAGTAGACAAGTCGAGAAAGAGATGGTTGAATCAAAATAATTGTTTTACAGTTATATTTTTGTTAGAGGACAATATGAATGTTCTATCATATCCGATCAACGCACGGAAGGGGTTATATGATATATCTGGTGTACTCCATACCAAATAAATGTGAACTTTCAGTCAAAAAAGTGAAAATTTATGATAAACTTGAGAAATTGGAACCTATTTGGTTTTAGACTTAATCCAAAGTAATTATTTCTCCCCACTACTTTCTCTTTTTTAATAAAGAGATGAGATATTATGAAATAAATAATTGTTCCAACGAAACCTTCTTTTATACCGTGAATTGGCCGAAGAGAAAGCAATAAAAAAGATTACCAAATTGAAGAAATTCATCAACACAATTAAAAACCTCCAACATTGAGAGAGGAGAGCACACGGCGGCGACGAGATTTGATTGAGAAGACGATAACGACGAGATTCAATGACAAGGAGGCGACGGTTGTTTAAAGCGGCGAGCGACGGAGTGGAGAAAGAGAATGCCATTGATGAGCGAGAATGAGAGACTGAGGAGCGTTAGTTAGGGGAGGGTTCGTGGCGGTGAGATCGAAAAACGAAGATGTCAGAGGTTGTTGAAGAAACGACGGTGGTTGTTGATCGAGTGAGCTGCTCTTGCTCTCGTTGTTAAAGCTGGGACTTAAGAGGAAGAGAGAGACGCTGGAGGAATATGTTTAGTGTTAGGCGTTTGTGGGGAGGAAAGAGGAAGAGAGAGACTTGTAGGGTTTGGAATAGGAATGAGGATCTTATTAAGTAGATGTTTTGGGCCAGTTGGGGGCGCGTTGGGCTTTAAATGAAGTTGGATTGAGTGAGCGATTGAGGTGGGCCGCATTTATATACCAAATATTGAATAGCTGATCCAGTTTTTTGAACCGGATCAGTAATCTGTTAACTGATCTGGTTCAGAACTAGACCGGATCAGTAACTCAACCCAGCTGTTAGGTCCAAAATTTTCACGATTAACGGATCCGATTTTTTAAAAACCGAATCAGTTGTGTTGTGACATATAACGTTTTTTCCACTAATGTTACCAAATTAGTAGTTGCTATTTCTGAAGGCCGCTCTAGCTATATAAGAAATCCTTGATTCATTATAAAATAAAAAATAGTTTTCCTAAAATCTATATCGGTTACTAGATCCTGAATTTCAAAAACTTGTTTAAAATAACTGGGGATATTATGTAATCAATGGGTATCCTAAATATAAAATTCTATTTACTATTAATATAGTAAATAGAATTTTAAAGTAGACAAGTCGAGAAAGAGATGGTTGAATCAAAATAATTTTTTAAAGTTATATTTATGTTAGAGGACAATATGAATGTTCTATCATATCCAATCAACGCACGAAAGTGGTTATATGATATATCTGGTGTACTTCATACCAAAAACTGTGAACTTTCAGTCAAAAAAGTGAAAATTCATGATAAACATGAGAAATTGAAACCCATTTGGTTTCAGACTTAATCCAAAGTCATTATTCTCTTTGGTTTTCACAACCAAAAAACTATTCGGAAGGTCTACAAGAAGATCAAAAAAGAAGGGAATATCGTCTTGTCATTTCTCCCCACCACTTTCTCTTTTTTACCAAAGAGATGAGATATTCTAAAATAAATAATTGTTCCAACGGAACCTTCTTTTACACTGCGAATTGGACGTAGAGAAAGCAATAGAAAAGATTACCAAATTGGAGAACTATATTGAAACTTGTAAATAATCCAAACACTAGTGGAAAAAACCCTATATGACACACAAAGAACAGATCCGGTTATCCCAAAACCGGATCCAATAGTTCAGTATTTTTTTCGCACAAATGATAAGATGAAAAAACTGATACGGTCCGTCTAAAAACCCGATCAGTTTTTATTAACTGATCCGTTTTAGGCCCAACGAATCAGTTAGTTTTATTTTAAGCCCACGAGTGAAAGCCCATCATCCACGAAAACCATCGCGTTTCCTCTCTTCTCCTCTCACCCTCTCATTTCATCTCCCCTCTCTTACCCTCTCATCTCCCGTGAAACACTCATACATGAATACCAGCTGCCAACCCTCAAACATCAGCCGCCATCAACGACGCCAACAAATAAGGTTTATTCTTATTCGTTTGATGTTTATGGTTATGGTGAAATTCAGCTATGCATACGGAAGCCCTACCTCTTGTCAATAGGTTTCAGCTCAAAGAAGACCATGATTCTCTGTTAGTTTTTCGCCTTACTCTAATTTTATTTTTATTTTGTGAATAGTTTTGTGTTGATTTTGCTGCTTTCAGTTAAATTTGTTTTGTTACATATATTTTTTAATTTATCGTTAGTATTGGAGATAGATACTTCCTCTGTTTGAATTGCTTTTTTTTATAGATATATGATGAATTGTTTGGATAATTAGGTTGAGTTTGTCTCATTTTTAGTAAAAGAATAGGGCTACAAATTGCTGAAGTGAGTTCAAATTATCACCAATTTCTGATGATGGAAGTATAAGATTTTAATTTGAAACGATTTTTTTTCTAAATCAGCTGTTGGAAGACATCAACTTAAAATTGGTATATTGTTGTAAAAAATGATATTAAGGACCGTTTAGTTGAATACAATTTCACAAGTTGATATGTACTAGGAATTTAGGATAGAGTTATCGGACTTTTCGCTCTAATAGTTTAAAGTTGTAGTTGGTTTATTGCTTTGGATTGGGAAAGCGGAAAACTGAAAAGCAACAGGAGAAGAAGAGAGGATAAGCTGGGTCTAAACCGCCTAGTCACCTCACAACAATATTAGGTTTTTATATCATTGGCATTCCGATCTTTAGGAAGATGTTGGATATGTTTGAGCATTGTTGTTAGAGATACCTTTTTAGGTCTATGTGGTTGATTTTATTTATATTGGAGCATTTTTGTTGTATTTTTATTTTGGAAAATATCTTGTACCGTAAAACGTGAGAAGCAACTTTTACGTTGTGTTTGGTTGAAAGGATTTGGAAGGAAAAGAAAGGAAGTGGAAGGAAATTTGTTACATTCCAATGTTTGGCTCATTTTTCCAAAAAAAAAAAAAATTGAAAGAAAATGAAAGGAATTGGAAGCAAATACTCTTTAATAAAATTTCACTTTCCTTTCCTCCCAAAAGTGGGAGAATTTGGGAGGAAAGAGAAATTTATACCAAACAAGAAAATCTTAGCTTTTTTTTTTTCTTTCTCTTGCCTTCCTTTCTCTTCTCTTCCTTTCCTTTACTAAAAATGAACCAAATAGGCTGTTAGAGAATAGTAGTCCTGGTTGTCCCACAATTATAAGAGAAACGTTGATTTTGGACATTACTGGTTGAGAAGTGAACACTTCAAGAGCTTAAAGCATATGCATCTGTTGATCTGTTGAAATTCAACCTAGTCTGTTTTTCATTGACCTTTTCTAAGTTATTGATGATACTTTCGATGATCAATTGATTGTGCTTGTGTCATTTTGCCTCCTGTGCTCATTGCTGCTTCTGATCTTATATTCTTTGCATATGTATCCAAAATTTAGGACCAACATCCGGTCCATTTGTGAAACTTTTTCGAACTTTCCTAATTTCTTCCTCCTTTTTTCAATATTCGTTTACTCTAACTCCACGTAATTTCGGAAACCACATTTATTGGTATCTTCGTTTGTGCTTAAATTAGTTCTGATATCTCTTGCTTTAGTGGCGAATTTTGTTCTTTTTGGGTGATTATCTTTCCATTTATGCTGTATTATTGAAATTATCTATCTCTTATCGAACACCAGATACCATCAACCCTCATCGCTCGCCGTCGCTCGTCATCCTCCTTAACGCCGCTGCGGCTCGTCTTCTCCTAAGTCATTGTATTTTAATCTTGTTATTTGGAGGGTTCTGTTTTTATTTTTACTGGTGGAGATTGTTTGGGTGGTATCTTGCTAGGTTTCCTGCTGTTGGAACTACATATCAAAAGGTAAATGCTTCCCACTTTCGATTGATGGCCGCTATGTAGATATTTAATTGAAATTGTAGGGTTTAGTTCGAAGTTGAATTTCGCATAAACAAGATATAATTTTGAATTGAAGTTGAAATTGAAGGGTTCAGTTCGAAGTTGAATTTCGCATAATCAAGATATAATTTTGAATTGAAATTGAAATTGTAGGCTTTAGTTATGTGTTCAAGTTGAAATTGTAGGGCTTATACCTCCAGTCCATCCCTTCCTTGGTTGTGTCAACATTTATTTCACTTTTATTGTTCCACAATTTATCTATGTGTTTCTGAATGACAAATCACTCTGCATTTGATGAATTAAAAAGGGGGGGGGAGGGGGTTCTAGAATCAATGAATAATCAGTGTGGTCAGTGGCGGATCCAGGAATTTACCGATTGTGGGTCACTACCTCCTACCTCCGACGTACAACCAATCAACAAATGACGAATAAGAGAAATACTTTTAAAAAAACTCTCATTCCAAAAGTAATAAAAAATGATAATACAACCAAATTGATTTCCAAAGCAAAAGTGGTAATCACAGAGTACAAAGCAGCCCGTAAAAAACTTTGAACTGGACTAATCACATATGATGCATAATTCCTAATGATAGAATCTCATCCATAGTATAAATTATAATCCTTAGTTGACACTTAATACAATTAAATAAAAAAAATAGAGAAAATCATTCGGCATAATTTCAAAAGTTAGCTATAAGTTCAAACAATCACCATGAAAATGAGAAATTCTTAGCAATTTCAACTTAATTTGATGCTTATATCCTGAAAAACTACAGTCCCATGAGTTTTCACAATATCTTGAACATGAATTGTTAAGAAACAACAAAAAAAAAAATACCAAAAATGCACCATCAAATCTCCCAAAAACAGAAGAAAACCCTCAAACACATAAAAAAAGAGACTTATTTCTATTTTATCTTTCTTACTTTGTTTGCAACAAGATTTCATCTTCTTTATTATGTGGGTCAAGTCGGCAACGGAAGGGGTTGCCGGTGAAGGGAGTCGCGACAGTCGAAAGGAGCAGGGGAGTTAGCTGGGTGCGGCGATTGACGGTGGCAGGGGGCGAGTGGTGAGGTGGTTACGCGGTGGTCATGCGGTGGTGGTGTTGTGGGTCAGGAACCCGAAGCAGAGGAGAGAGAAAAATAAGCCCTTTTTGGGCTGCGTTTTCCGGCGGTTTTTAGTAGCTATTTCCGGCGAGTTTGTGACTGAAAATGTGAGTGGTGATTGTGGTGCTTGAAAGAGTTGGTTCGCAGGTGGTGGCGTGGTGGTTGCCGAGAAAAATGAAGAGTTTTATTATTGTTGTTGATTGTGATATTGGTAAATGAGCTTCATGGTTACTTATAATGGAGTTGAATGAACAAAAACAGAATTGTGAAGAAGATGATTGGGGAAACAACTCGTGATAAATTGAGGAGAGGCTAAGGAGATTCACAAGAAGACAGAGAACATAGGAGAGAGGGGACAAGGAAGAGAGGAGAGAAAAGAGAGAAAGGAGAGACTTAGCGTGTAGAATTGGAGGAAGGACATGTATTTCTTTTGGTTAGCGTACATTGCAGGCTCCAACTTAATTTTTTTTTTTTTTTTTTTTTTTTTTTTTTTTTTTTTTATAAAACCTGTTCCATTTTTTTGAAAAATAATGGTGGGTCACGTGACCCACCATGACACAACTTGGCTCGCCACTGAGTGTGGTTGGTGTTCTTTTTACTTGAGCTGTGAATTGTGAATACAAGATTGTAGTTTGTCGCTGGTGTGTCTAGCTTAGCTAGTTAAATTTTGTGAATTCATATATATTGCTTTAACTTAGTGAGATATGCATATACTTTTAGCTGCGTTGGAATATGAGAAGAGTGTTCATTATTATTTTACTGGTAGAGAAGGCTTGTTCGAAACCACTGCAGCCTCGTGAGTATAATTCAGGTTTGAGATATGTGATTCTGTTCCCTATTGATGTTGTCTCTGTGCCCAGTGTCAGGCTACAACTTAGACACTCATCTTATTCATTCTAATCTAGAAAGAAGTAGTCCATAACAGAATAATTTAACCCAGCAAGTTTTCCCTTCTTGGAGTATTAGCTGTTGTTATTCATCAGCTATTATCTAATAGAATTGAGAACCATATCTCTATAGTAGCTGATGTTGAAGATTCTAGCTGTGAGTGGATGGAGACCAATGATCTCATTGTTTCTATTTTCACGGAGCATATTATATCAAGAAACTTACAATTCTTGCTCTACTGATAGAATCTCTCAGAAGGAAAACAGTTCATTGACAAAGAGACATTTGCTGAGGTCAAAAGCGCTCCTGAATGCAGGCAGCATTGACATGCTTGCTGGGTTAAATTGTTATGTTATGGACTACTTCTTTCTAGATTAGAACCTTATGAGATGTGTGTCTAAGCTGTGGCCTGAAATGTTCTATTCAAGTCTTAGGATGAGTGTCATAGCATCTAGTTTTCCCTTCTTAGAATATTCCTCTTATTTGTTCCTCCTTTTTCTTCTGTTATGATCTGGGTACTTTATTGTATTTGCTTGGATATTCTACAATTGATAAGCTCTTGTAACTTTCAGGCTTCGAGATGATATTAAAGAGCTCTGTCATTCATTGGAACCAAAGGATCATGCTCTTGAAGCACTTCAACAATCACTTTTGGAGAAGGAACAAATATATAATAATTGTCAACCAAACCTGCAAGGATGTACATGTTCTTAGCTTTACTTTAAGAGAGATAAGATAAAACTGTTGGTTGGGTCCTAGATGTTGTGGATAAACTATGTATCGAATTATAGTTGAGTATGATGTTAAAATTATAATTGTTAATATTTTTATGTATTTAAATATTTATGCTTATGCTTCAATTGAACATAATATGCTTAATAAAATAAGTATTGATATATATTATTGATTTTGTATTGATTAATAATAAAAAAAATGCCAAAAAAATTTATTTTTTATTTTTGGGAGGGAGGGTCAACTAATCAAGTTTTGGGTCCAAATCGGATTAGTTAACTTGGTTAACTAATCCGGTTTTCACCCGAAACCAGATCAGTTGATCACTAAAAGCTGCTCCGAGCCCAGCAGGTTCGGACCAAAACTGGATCAATAAGGCGGGTTTTGACCGGATCCGATGTGCTTTTTTTCCACTAGTGAAAGGTCCAATATTGAATCCAAAGAAAAAAGCAATAAATAGGGTTTCAGAATCTCTAGAGAAAACTAGGAAAACAAAAGGTAGAACTAGAATAAAATTTCGACGAGTCCAATATTCTTCCGAAATCTATTTATGATAACCCCCGAAAAACATCCAAAGGCCCGCACGCTCATTAAATGAGGCACGGAGATGTCGCCTGATCGGGCCTAACCCGCCCGATCAGAACGGGCGACTAAAGGTTATCGCACATTTCAAAACAATGTTGTTAAAATCGAGATTCTAGTTTGAATCGGAAACGACCTTTAGAATCGAATCGTAGAATCGTAAGATTCTACAAACACGTATAATAAAGATATTGCACTCAATTTTTATTGAATATGCTAAAATTATAAGTTAAAAGACCTAAAAATTGGAAAAAATAGTTGTTTACCCCCTGTGTTGGCAATAACTAACAATATATATCTATTATTTTCTTTGTTAGTATGATTTAAATTTGCGAGGTTTTCGCTAGTCAACATAAATGTATAGAATCGTCTAAAATCGTGAATCGAATCGTCTACCATATTTTGAATCGTAAAATCATAAGATTTTAAGATTTGAATCGCGATTTTAATAACTTTGTTTCAAAACCCAGCAGCATAGCAACGGCCGATACACCCGATCTGGCCGTAACCATGAACTACGACAGGGCTAATATCGCCAGATGAGGCCCGCAACGAAAATTGTTTCCGTCAAAGATGGTCGCCCGATCGGGCTCGTGGCGCCCGATGGGATCGGGCAATACGCCTTTTCATCGTTTCTTGGCTTCAGGCGCCATGTCTTCAAATCTTCTTTTGGTCAAGGCCTCGGAAAGTATCCTTGGGACCACATAACTAAGTATATGTGCCTTCAAACCTTCCCAGTCCACTCTAGTAGTCATAGAGTAGCAGAGAATAGGGAAATAGTTCCCTAAAACCTACAAAATAGAAAACCACAACTAGGTGGAGAAAGTTAGCATAAAATGGCTCCTAAGAGCACCATTGACACGCACTTTAGCTTATAAGTAGGGGGAAAATCTGTATATAAAATCATAACATCATTAGGTGTTATAAATATTGTTTGAAAATCGATTTTTGGTGCCTTAACGACACGCTAAAAACCTCCTTTCAAAATGTTGCCATTGCCGGGGAAATTGTGCTATTGATTGAAGTTTACTTAAGTTTAGTATTGCTTAGTTGATTTTTATCTTATTTTATTTTTAATTGTGGTTGTTATTTGCTAATCCTCTACTAAGCTTTGTTGTGTTACATGAGAAGAAGAGCTCACGGTTCACCCACTTTGCCTCTAGATCCAGAAATCCACCGTACCTTGCGAATGGTTCGGTGAAATTTGGAACAATTGTCTTTGGTTTCCGAACCATCATCACCAGTTTCAAGCACAACAAGTGAAGTTGAATCAGATATGGGTGAAGCAAATGCACAACTCTTTAGGGATTTCGGAAATCCGGTTTCTGTGTTCTACAAGGTGGTATTCGACTCCCCACCACAACTACTAATTTCAGCATTCATCCTCAATACACTCAGATAGTGAAAGCAGAACAAATTTGTGGGGGGTCAGATGAAGATCCTCTTGACCATCTTGATAGGTTCCTTGAGATCTGTTCTATGATAACAACAAATGACGTCTCTCCAGACTACATTAAGATGCATCTATTCCAGTCTTCTCTTACCGAAAAGGCAAAATCATGGCTCAAAAGCTTACCTGCTAATTCCCTCATTACTTGGGAGGAAGTAACATTGGTTAATCAGAAGAATTATTTTCCAGAGTGGAAAACAGTAGACATAAGGAGGAAAATCTCCTCATTTAAGCAAGAGAACGATCAGACAGTTGCGGAAGCTTTGGAACGGTTCAAGGAGATGATCCGTTCATGCCTCACCATGATTTGAACAACAATCTACTTATATAGTTCTTCTATGATGGCCTTGATCCTATGTCACGTGCCAACCTTGATGCCGGAGCAGAAGGTCAATCTAAGATCCCGCAAGACCACCTTGAGTCCACAGTTGAAGAGGTGATTAAGAACTACTCATGGGGTGGAAGAAGAAGAGGTGCTCAACCCAATAAGAGCGATAAGTTTGAATTGGATCCCATGGATCAAATTCAAGCTAAGTGTGGACCACGTTGACAGGAAGCTCTCCAAGATCAACCTCGCATCATCTAATCCATCACTAGGTAAGTTCTTTTTCTTGTGATATTTGTGGAGCTACTAACCATGATACTTATTATTGTGGATGTACAAATTCGGAGCATGTGGCAGTGGTAAATTTAAGAGGAGATGGTTATCAAGGAAACCAAGGGTATAGAAGCAATCAACAAGGAGGTTGGAAACAACCTCAACAAGGCTACAATCAAGGCTTCAACCAGCTTCAACAAGGACGAAATCATGAAATCAATCTCAACAAGGGTACCACCAAGCTCAAAATTAAGGGTATGTGCAAGGGTATAACCAAAACTACACCAAATTTAGAACCCCTTTTTCAAATAAATAATTTATTTTGAAAACAATAAAATAACGAAAACCGTCATGCATCGTGGACCAAGCGCCCCGTAAAAATGCATGTTTTGCCCCAGAGTACGAGTTTCATTCCGTTGTACGGTTTTCCGTTTTTGCTGTTTCGGTTTAGAAATATATTTTTCGTGAGTCGTATTCAATAACTACAACCACCATTTTAATAAAATGATTCATAGTATAATTATGCTCGTCTTTATTAATTTAACGAGTTTTCGTTAATTGTCTTAAGTTAGTCTTTCGGAAAATGAAAAACGAGTCGCGATTAGGCGTCGGGATTTTAGTCGTATTCCAAAACCGACATTAATCAGTTTTCTTGATGGTCAAGTCATCATTCATTGGATAAAGAATAAGAATATATTCTTTATCCACTAAACACATCCTTTATCCATTAGTTAGAGAATAAAAATCATGAAAATGAATAAGAATAAGAATCAATTCCAAAGTGTAAGAGCCAAGGATCCGATTTTTTTTCGGAAGATTCGAACTGTGCACCAGACACATGACCATGCTCCAGACGCATGATCATGTGCCCAGGGGACACGCTGCTGTCTCTAGCGCATGACGTTGTGCTAGGCGCAGTGATTACAGCTTTGTTTGCACGTTTTTCGATGCATTTTTTTTACGTATTAGGATGTTTAGGGAATACTATTTTCTGAAAATCTGATTTTACCTCATTTATGAGAAAATCCAAAAAGAATAAGAATATTTGTATTTCCAAAGAGATTTGATGATGTCATTAGGGTGAGGTCATTAGAGTGATGTCGTTAGGGTAATTAAGGATGAAGAAAATCAGATTTTTTGGTTGAAAAATCTGATTTTCTACCTCTTTGAAACCCTAGTTCACCTCCTTCATTTCTCTATAAATACCTTCATTTTTTTCCACTTCAAAACCAAGTTGAAAAAAGCACAATTCAACTTCACTCTCATCTTCTTTACTACTCTTCTCCTCCTTAATCTTTCCATCTAAGCAAAAGTCTTAATTAGTAAGAAAAGAAAGTAAAAGTTAATCACACTTCACTCTCATCTTCTCTACTCCTTTCCTCTAAAAAAAAATCACACTTAAGAAAACAAAGTAAAAGTTAGTAAGATAATTAGTAAGAAAAGAAGTTCATCAAAAGAAGGAAAAAAACACAAAAAAAGAGTTTAAGTTAGTAATTTAGAAACTCACTTAGAAATTAAGAAAATCACAAAAAAGGTAGAAAAATTTGCAAAAAAGGAAATGCATCATTGAGCTAGCAAGGTAAAGTGGAAACTCTTGTTTATTTTTGATTATCTTCTTAATCATCTACTAACCTTCCTCCTTGTTTTCTTCTTATCATTTTTTTTTAATATTTGGAATGATTTGGGTATGTGAAAGTCCTAATAGGTTCCCAACCTTAAATCACCCCACATAGAATAGTCACCTCTAATGGGGTGACTCTTAGGAAACAATGTGATTATGTGATTTTCCTTAATCAAGTTGTTATTCATCACCAAAAATGTTTGCAAAAAAAAAAATTCAAGACAAGTTGTGCATAAACATCTCTATAAAAAAGAAAATGTGATGCTGTAATTAGAATCAGTTTTGATTTCGTACTTCATTTTATTTTTCGTCTGTATTATCAGGATAGTTTGTAGGGCTTAATATTTTTCCTACGAAGTGCAAGATGTTTCCAGCAACTGGGCTTTGGAATTTTTAAAAAACGAATTTTGTGTAAATAATTAAAAATTATAAAACTTTGTTGTGCAAAACTGATTTTGTCCAATACCACTTAATCTTGTTCTGTCAATCAAGTTCAAAATAAAATCATTTAGATAAAAAAAAATAACATCAAGTTTGAAGAAAACATCATTAGCTTTCCAAAAATATAACAATCATGTTCATATGAATTTTATACAATTTTACATCATTTTTACAAACACGTTTATGTAAATCACTAAATTCCAGAATACTGATTTTCTCTTCAGTTAAGAAAATAAATAAAAAATGATCTTAAAAGTGTCCAATTTAAGTATAGTCTTTTAACGTGTCTAGAATGTTCATACAAAATTTCACCTCAAAAGAAGTTCAATAAGTTATGTTTCAAAGAACAATTTTAATAAAGGTCTTATTTTGACCAGTTTTGACATAAAACTAACCATAATTGAAAATGGCATTAAAAACTTGTGAAATTTTGATACAACATAAAGAATTCACTGATCTATCAATAGACATATCACTTGCTCAATTTGACGCTGTCTACAACAAGTTGTGATTTTTTAAGGTCAGTATAAGAACAAAAGTGTAATCTGGAAAATGAAATAAAGTGATTAACTCAACTTTTATAAAAAAAAATATTTTCTTTTCACACGAAAATGTAAATTGAAAATCATGAATTTTTTAAGTTTATCTTAAAATTACTCATTTTATCATGTAAATAAAAAATCAATAAAAATTGTCATAAAAAACTCAAAAATCAAAGAGGTTGGTTAATCTCTAATTTTTCACAAGTTTATAAAATAAACATGAATTCTAAAGCCCATTCAAGGAAATGAAGATCAAGGAGCATTATGGTGAAGATCAAGATTGAAGATTTGTATAGATCATAGTTTTGTACATTTTGTTGTAATAATGATTCCTTGTAAATAGTTGTTGCATCACTCAAATAATAAAAAAAAAACATGGAGATGTTTATGCATAATTTTCATAAAAAATTCCACAACTCTTTTTAATAAAATGAGCAACCAATGTTACAAATATTGCATGTTGGGCCAATATATCATAGTATATGAATCAAATGACTCAATCTCAATTATGAGGAAAAATTGCAAATCTAACTAAGTTAAATTGTATGATGATTCATCTTACATATTCAAATGGATTAATCATACAATTTGACATTAGATTGGTAATTTTAGACCGTTTCACGTGTCTCACTTTAAATGGCCAAATTCCAATTAGCCAAACACAAATCTCCAGATTCAATCTCAAATTGATCATTTCTTTCCAAATGACTTAATAATCTTTAATTAAGATTATTTCTCAAAAGCATTCAATTAGGAAGCAAACCTTCTAAGACCTCTCGAAAATCATAAACGTGATCACTATTAAGGTGATTATTTCAATTCCCTATTAATCACTAATTAGAGCGGTTGACACAAACTTCTTTTAATCATTAATTGGAGTGATTACTTTCAAACCCTAATAATCGTTAATTAGGATGATTATTTTCCTCATTTAATCACTAATTAGGGTGATTATCTTAAAACTTGGTTAACCACCAATTAGGGTGATTAGCTTAACCTTTCATCATATTTAATCATTAATTAGAGTGATTATCTTAAATCTTAATAATCATCAATTAGCGTGATTATTTCCTAACCTTCATTGTTAATCATTAATCAAGGTTATTATCTTTCCTTGAATAATCAATAATTAGGGCGATTACTTATATCCTTCATATTTAATCACTAATTAAGGTGGTTATCTTAATCCTTCATATTTAATCACTAACTAAGGTGATTATCTTAATCTCATTTCAATCACTAATTGGAGTGATTACCTCATTTTAAATAGATTTGTTTAATTCTAAAGGAGAGTTATTCATAATCTATTCCCTCCTCTTCTTTCCCATTGGAATTGGCCATTTAGGGTGAGACATATGCTCGAATTACGACGATTTTGATCCATGAGTGGATTCCAATCCCGCAATGATTGGTACGTAGTACAACTTCAGTGCTCAAACCTACCATGTACAAATGATATATTGGTCTTAAATAAAAATGGTTAATGTGTATATGTACAAATTATGTGATTTTCTTTCTTTTTAATAGCCATGATTACATTAAAATGGAAAATAACGCATTTAGTAAGAGCCCGTTCTTTAGAAAGGAAGAGGAGACGAGTTCCAGACGTTCGCAATCCTTTTCCTCTTCCCGCTTCACAAAGGTGCTTATGCCTTTACTTTCACTTTCTATTTGTTACGACATGATTCATGCTGCTCCCAAATTCTGGGATGAAACTCGCCATGTCTTCCGCTTAGGAGACCGGGAGATTGTGCCCCTTGTTCAAAAGGTCGAAGGTTTACTAGGCTTACCATCCAATGGTCCAGTTATCACACCTAGATCTCCTACCAGGATCTCGGGAGATTTATCAATGATTTTATATCTTTCCAAAAATCTTTATGGAAACTACCCACAATATGGTGAAGTATTTCCTGTCAACTTATTATTGACTTTCTAATTTGGCACTTGGCAATTTTCTAGCAATGTCAACTATAGGATTGCTAGAGAAAATGCATGCATTCTTATGATTTTGGGAAGTACCCTCACTAAATGGTCTTTAAATGCAAGCCATGTTCGGTGTCTTTCACTTGTTCCTCAAATTGTTAGAGGGGGTCGTCTTACACCACTTATTTTGGGGGAAATGTTCCTTGGCTTAGATGAACTCAAAAGAAACCCTCAAAGCTTTGTGAAGGGATGTCCATTAGCCCTTTATTTATGGCTATTAGAAAAACTTTCTCTCATGAAACCTCACAAGAGTCTTACTTACAAAACTAGTCATGTCCGGGAGAGAGGCCCTCTTCCTTTCTTCTATCAACTGAGCAAAAATGGTAGGTGGGATGATTTTTTCCTACATCAAGACATAAAGTGGGTCACAGGCCACCTTGGCATTAGTGCAATTGTATATTGCAATTCTGGTCGCAGAGGTGTACAATTACCCGGGCTTTGCCAAGTCACTTTCTACCTTCCATGGAGATGTCTAAGGCAAAGTGGTTGGAAGCAAGAGCACATTCCTGCATGAGTGGTATTCAGAGAATGCCTACTATATGGCAGGGGGCTAAAATTATATCAGCGCTACCAGAACCTTCCTTTCCACTGATTGATGAAGATTAGCTTCAATGGCTTCTGGCGGATATTGGTCAAGACAAAGATTCGGATGGGCCTACCATGAAGAGGAGAAGGGTTTGAGAGAATTGTCATGTTTATTTTCTATGTTGTGTTTATTTTTTATTTTTTTTACTTTCTCTTTTTTTTTTAGTTTGTAGGAAGTGAAGGCTTTATGTCTTTTTATGTATGAATGTATGAAATGAAGTACCCCAGTTGGGATGAATAAAAGGTCTGTTTGTGAGAATTATCTGCTTGTGAGAAATTTAATGTGAACACAATTCTAAAGCGTGCACACTTTAACATTAAATATGACATGAAAATCATAATTAATTAATCATATGACACATAAAAGCATAATTGTAGGCGTGAATTTTGAATTCCTTTAATGCCTACACGCGGTGTGAGCGCGTTTATTTGACTACCCCATTGTTAAGATTTTATTAAAAATACGTTTTGAAGTCGCCAACAATTCTTTAGAGGAAGAATCGTAAACCTAATTGGATTGAAACGGAAGGGACATCTTAGGGAGTTATCCAATGTAGATTTCCCCGTCATGACTCCATAGATGGTCAGGAACCAAAAAGTGAGTTCGGAGGTGAGGGTACAATATATTCAGGAACTATATTGCCCATTGCTAGCCTCTACCAAATAACAATTCACAGCAGATCTTATGCAATAGAACAATCAAACAATATTTTAAAGCACCCTAAAATAAATAATCTGGATGGGTTCAGGAAACGCACAAAAGACTAATTATTTAATGACCATTTATTAAGCAATCATTTTACAAGGTTCCTAACAGGTTATCCAAATTATCTAAATTAATTAGAACAGGTCTTTAGGTCTTGTTTAGCATAATAACATGTGGGTGATAAAAGGCATGCAAGACAATCACAATAACACGAGCATTATATACAGAAAATATAACAAAAGAGGTTAGAATTTACAAAAGGACCACGGTTATTAATTAAGAATCTACATCATGACAAGAAAAAGGTTAGTAACTTCAATGAAATAAATATGATTATTCAAGAGTCCTCAGGATTATACTTATGCGGTTTAGATCGAAGAGCGTAGTGACCTTCAGGCGAAGCAATCTTGGAACCAGGAAAATAGTAGAATCAGGAACCAGGATTAATGTGGAAGATCAAAAGTTTTTTGTATGTTTTGTATTCAAAGTATATTATGGGAGTGTTTGAGAGTATTTGCGCGCGTAAAAATAATAATTCGAAGCTATCTTTGATTCGGGAAATCAGCCCGTATTTATAGGCAAACCAGCACGTGCGTCTCACGCACGCCCTGTGCCTAGCGCAAGCCTACGTGGCAGGCGCGAGGACACGCGTCAGGCATAGGTTGGCCTGCCTGACGTGGTCCATGGAAACGCATTTTCGAAAAGATAAATTTTTATCTTGCGTCTCACACAAGAATTGCGTTAGGCACAGGACTCTGTGTGAGTCACAAGTCCACGTGCCAGGCGCTCATTGGAGTGCCTGACGCGATACGGGCAATGTGTTGGACGCATGTGGCTCGCTGAGCGCAGCCGCCGCGTCCGGCATAAAATCCGGAATATTCCAGAATATTCCTTTTTAAATGCTACGCGTGCTTTCAAGATGCCTTTTTTATCTCTAAAAATCCGGAGATCGAATTTTCCGGGTTGAAAATCTGTTTTATGGGTCAAAGTTAATAATAAAAGCTTTAAGAAGAATATTTATCAAAACAACAAATATTAAGAAGAATATTTATCAAAACAATAAATATTAGAAAAAATATTCATGAATAATAAATATTCAGTTGGGCTTTTAAAATGGACTTTAAAAAGCATTTCACGGGTTGAACTTACAATTAATCATCATCAATGATTAATTGGGCTTTCATAATATTATTTTAAAATACACATTACCTGGTTATTTGGACTGCTCCTCCATTGGGCCGTACCAACTAAGACCGCGGTATATTTCATCATTGGACTCTTAAATGGGGAGACACGATTATGTGTCTACAATAACATATAAACCTTAACAATCAAAGACATGCTTCATCATTTTTTCCTTTTTTCGTCTTTTTCGTTTTTTTTTCTTCCTTCTTTTTTCTTTCTTTCTATTTTTTTTTTTTTTTTTTTTTTTTTTTTTTTTTTTGCATACATCATATGAACATCTTAGAAACTCATGGCCTGTTTATTAAGAATAACCAGATAGGATACAAAACCCACAAACTGCTTGGTTACTTGATCATGACAATTACAATTACTTTGATGCCTAAGCATAGTATTCTTCAACTGATCAAGATTAGTGAAATGGGTGAACTCATTTCCATCAAAATCCATTAGCTTCACTGCTCCAGCCGTGGTGACATGCTTGACCAAGAATGGTCCAGACCAGTTAGGCTTGAATTTTCCTCGAAGATCATGCAACGGAGCTCTATTTTCTTTTAAAACTAGATCACCTTCTTGAATGTCTCTATCCCGAACCCTTCTGTTATACGCACGATCAATTCTCTATTGATAGAGTTGTATGTTATGCAATGCTTGTAGTCGGCGCTCATCTGCGAATGCAAGCTCATCATAGCGAGTTTTGTACCACTCTTCACTTTTTGCTACGACCCTGAGAGATTGTATCTCCACCTCAACTGGTAGGATTGGCTCCATCCCATAAACCAAAGAATACGGGGTTGTTCCAGTTGGAGTCCTAATTGATATCCTATATCCCCAAAGGGCATATGGTAGTTTGTCATGCCATTCCCTAGTCTTTTCAATTATTTTCGCAACAATAGTCTTGATTGACTTATTGGCTGCTTCCACCGCTCCATTTGTTTGGGGACGATAAGGTAAGGACTGATGATGCTTGATTGCATATTTTGCAAGAGTGGTCTTCAGATGACCCTTAAATTGTGATCCATTATCAAAGATGATTTCAAAAGGTATGCCATACCGACATATGATGTTGTTAATCACAAATTTCGAGACTTGCTTTGCCCCTAGCTTTGAAAATGATGCAGCTTCAACCCACTTCGAAAAGTAATCAATTGCTACAAGAATATATTGATGCCCATTTGAAGCCTTTGGATGAATTTATCCGATTATGTCTATGCCCCAACTTGAAAACAGCCAAGGAGAAGTCATATTATGTAATGACACTGGTGGCATATGATTGAGGTTAGCAAATATTTGACACTGCTTGCAGGCGCGGACAAAGCTGATGCAATCACCTTCTAGAGTGCTCCAATAGAAACCTGCTCGCAAAATTTTACAAGCCAGCATTCTTCCATTCATATGGGGTCCACATTCCCCTCCATGAACATCTTCCATGATGAATTGCTTTTTACTATTATTTACGCAGAGTTGTAGAGTACCATCAAACCCTTTGTGATACAGTCTGCCTTTTAGTATGAGAAAATGAGTAGCTAGCCTTCTAATGGCTATGCGGTCCTTCTTGCCACTCCCCTCTGGATATTGCATTGTTTCCAGAAAATTCTTGATATCCTTGTACTAGACATCATCATCATCAACTTGTTGAACCAGCATGGAGACAATTTGTGCTACTGTCACTGTTGGTCCCTTACTTTCTTCAATTAAAACTGATTGGATCTTTGTACCATTTTCCTATGTTAAATTAACAGCGAGATTGGCTAAAGCATCAGTTTAATATATTTTGTTCTCGAGGAAGATGTTTGAAGCTGATGTCATCAAAATAAGGGATCAACTCTTGAAGGTACTCAGTGTAGAGCTGAAGTCTCTCATCTCTAACCCTCCAAATTCCTATTGTTTGAGATATGATGAGATTAGAACATCCGTACACAGTGAGATGCCTCACCCCTGCTACTAAGGCGACCTTTACTCCGTATATACAGGCTTCATACTCGGTTGTATTGTTAGTTGTTGGGAAATCCAGCTTGACAGCGAATGGAATATGGACTCCATCAGGATCTAGTAACAAAACACCTGCTCCATTACCTCTTCTATTAGAAGCTCCATCAAAGTACATGCACCATTGTGGATTGTCAATAAAGCATAAGTACTCATCAGGGAATGCATCATCATACTCATCTCCTGACACTGGTCCTTCTGCTAGGGCTTCAGATATGGCTCGTCTTTTAACAGATTTCTGGCTGACACATTGAATATCAAACTCAGAAAGCATAGCATGCCATCTTGCCAGTCTTTCACTAAGAATGGGTTTTTCAAGCAGATACTTGATTGGATCAAGTCTTGAGATCAATTAGGTAGTATGAGCTTAAAGGTGATGCCTCAACTTCTTCGTGGCATATACCAAGCAGATACATGCTTTTTCCAGCGGGGTATATCTTGTCTCATACACAAGGAATTTCTTGCTGAGATAGTATATGTCAACCTCTTTCTTTGTTCTCTATTGATATTGGGCTAAGAGAGCTCCCATAGCCATTTCTCTGATAGTGAGGTACAAAATCAGAGGTTCTCCTGGTCCAAGTGGCATTAGAACAGGTGGATTTGAAAGGTATTCTTTCATAGAATCAAAAGCAACCTGACATTCTTCATTCCACTCTTGGGATACCCCTTTTATGAGCAGCTTAAATATAGGTTCACATCTCATAGTGAGTTGTGATATGAACCTGCTAATATATTGAATTCTGCCGAGAAATCCTCTTACTTCTTTTTCTGTTTTTGGAGGAGGTAATTCCTGAACAACCTTCACTTTTTCAGAGTCCACTTTGATGCCGTCTTAACTGGCAATGAATCCCAACAACTTCCCCGAAGTGACTCCAAACACACATTATTGAGGGTTCAACATTGAATTGTATGTCCTAATTCTTTCAAAGAAGGACCTTAATGTAGGAATATGCCCCTCACGATCTTCACCTTTTCACAATCATGTCATCTACATAAACCTCCACAATGTCGTGGATGAGGTCATGAAGAATAGTGGTTGCAGCACTTTGATATATGGCTCGGGCATTCTTGAGACCAAAAGGCATAACTCGGTAGCAAAAAGTGCCCCATGGAATGATGAAATATATCTTTGTCATGTCTTCTTAAGCCATGAGTATTTGATTATACCCTGAGAATCCATCCATGAAGGAAAACATTGCATGACCAGCCGTACTATCAACAAGAATATCGATGTGGGGTAGAGGAAAGCAATCTTTTGGTGAAACAGCATTCAAATCTCGAAAATCAATGCATACCCGAACTCTCCCATCCTTTTTGGGTACAGACACTATATTGGCGAGGCAACTTGGATGTTTTACAGCTTGGATGGATTTGGCATTAAGTTGTTTCTGGATTTCTTCTATCACTTTCAGGATGTCGCGGAATGCGACGTTCCGTAATTTCTCTATTAACACCAGGCATATTAGCATAAGACCATGCGAACACATCTACATACTCTTTTAATAATGCAATAAACATAGACTGTTCAATTGGGGAGAGGGATGATCCTATTTTGACTTCTTTTACAGCATTTTTTGTACCAATATTAATTACAATGGATTCTTCCATGGGTTTTATGTAAGTTTCAGTTGTATCAAGTGATTCATCATTATTAAGTTCACTGTCATAAATAATATATTGCATGCAAATGTAATTAGATAAAGGTTCACATTCAATTTCCTCACTGTCAGAGTCTTCTGACTGGGTATGTAAGGTAGATTGGCTGGAGGATGAGCTATCGGTATGATATCCATCTGAAGGAGGTGAAAAGGTATTTTCATGAGATGGATGTGGAGGATGGTTTCCTAAAAACATTTTAAATTCTATAGGCCCGTCTTTTGCCTTACACTCAATACTCCACTTATGTTCAATGCTTTCGCCAAAAGGTATCATCAAAGACACCGGGTCAAAATCCCCTTTTTAAGAGGACTCAGAAGCGAAAATCTTCTTAAGGACTCCATGTTCCAGATTATCCACCCAGTCATTTTCTTTTTTCATGTTTTGTTTTTGGACAAACCAATTTTTGATTAAGTCCAAATTCCTAGCCTCATTGAAGAATATCTCCAATCTTGGTAAAATCTTCTGTTCTTTCCTACTAAGCCAAGGTTCTGGAAATTCGTGGTATGGCTCAGTATCTTCTTGCAGGACGAACTGACCATTGAGGCTAAAAGAAGGTTTTTTGGTGTTTTTAGAAATGCTGCTCGGATCATATCCTAATCCATGACGGGGATTGGTTGCTTCATTCCCCTAGCATCATACCCTAATCCGGCTCCTTGAGTATAACCCATCTTCATCATAATTTGAAATCCTTTGGACAGAGGTTGCATGGCAATCCCTACAGGCTCTTTAACCGCATTCGTGGGTAGGGCTGAGGTGTTTATTTCCCAATGGTAATTGGTCATCCTTAGAGAAGGGACAAATTTCTTCTTTTTGGACCTAAAGGTAGAGAAAAAGAATTAAAAGAAAAGAAAAGCAGGCTACATATTGCAGAATGCGTTGTAGAGTTAAAAAATTTCGAAAACAGTTTTGCCATATTTTGACTGGAATGGTCCACGTTCGCAATTTTGGTTTTTTATTATTATTATAATTTTTTTTTTTTACTTTATTTGGACCTTTTTAAATGGCTTTACTGTCCTTGGGGTTGAAAACAGTTGGTTATTTTCATTCTTCCATTCCCTGCTTAATATTTTAACAAAGACAAAAAATATAGAGATTAGGGCTTGTATCCCCATTGATGCGTCAATTCAGCATTCTGAAATTACTCCTGTGATGACTGACATCTTGAATTCTGATCATATTGCCTGAAATACAATGGTTAATATATTTGAGTCGAACCCGAAGGTTGCCTACATATCCCTATTGCTCCAAGTGCATTTATGGGGTATCAGACTCAGCGTAGTTCTTTTTTTTTTTTTAAAAAAAAAAAAAAAATAGAACTAAAGTTTTTTATTTAATAAAGCAGCTGCACTCATATTGAGCTACCTACATACCCCAGGTGTTACATAGGTGGAGTTATCTCGTAGTGCAAGTGTAAGTGATAATGGGGATTCAAGCTGCACGTAGTTCTCTGATACTAACAAGCTGAAAGATTTTTTTTTTTGATGGGCTAACCCCCTACAGGACTTTTACCGAATACTTTTCTCTTTCTGGAAGACGATCAAGTAGCTTTCCGGTAGAAAAGAGTTATGTTGGTGATTTCCTTGATGCGATAGCTGAGAGCATGACATTGGTTTGTGTCGTGACCATGCAACTGATGATAATGGCAGTAGTTGTGAAGATCTGACCCTACGGGACTTGCCCCTGTGCGTCTAGGAAGTGGATGAATATTACCTTGTTCAACCAGTTTGCGAAAGATATCGACTTGGGATTGTGGTCGCGGACGTGATGATACCATCCTTGCAGGTATTTCTTTGTAGGTGGACTAATGATGCCTTGATCAATCAGGCTTTGCACTTTGTAGTAAAGGTCATGGCATCGATCAGTTTCATGCCTAAATTGACGACAATAAGCGCATAGTTTGCTCATGTCTGTTCCAGGAAAGGGTAAACAGTGCACATGCGCTGGAACTTGAAGTATACCTTGCCTTCGCATATACCCTTGGATTTGTGTTGGGAGTTTCAAGATCTTCCCGAGGTCGTTTTTCTTGCAATTTCAGAGTATCGATGTCAAAACCATGTTGTTCCATGTGGCTGAGGGAGGTGTATTTGATAGTAACCATGTGACGATAATAGAAATCATTCAGGTTTCGCAGCAATATAAGCATGAATTCCCGATCAGTAATAGGGACACGAAGCTGGGTGCAAATGTAAGTGCATCTTGAACAAAAGTGCGAAAAAGTTTCCAAGCCGCCTTGACGCAAAGTGACTAGCTTGAACTTCTTGACATCAGTTTGTTTATGCTCGAGAGCCCAATTAACAAAGGCTTGGCTAGTATTTCCCAACTAGCCCTATCTACAGAATCTGAAGAATAGTACCAGTCCAGAGCTGGTCCCTCTAAACTCTTGTCAAACAGCATGGGGTAATCTTCCTTTGGTATGCCCCATGGATGTAAGGCATTCACAAATCCCACTAAGTGAACAAAAAGATCATCGTTCCCATCAAATTCTCTGAATTGGGGTAATTCACGATAATGATCTTCATGTTGATATCCTGGAAAGAGAATCAGTGACTCAGTGTGAACCTCTCGAACAGGGCATACTACATTAAAATCCAGGTCAAAATCGTCGGTCCTAGATCTTTTCTTTGACTAATGATCATCAGTGTCGTGAGGATTGCCGATACAGGATTCCTCTGGTGCTTTAATTGACGTACCAAGAGTGTCAATGCTTGGAGCTCCCTCTTCTTCCTCGTCATCCTCACTATACTCTGGCTTTGTTTCTTCAGCGCTTGCATCTGGTGTGGCAGCTGGGACCTCATTCATCCCGGAATTTTCAGGTTCTGCTAGAATACAGTGGATAGTGTAACCATCCAACCTAGTGCCCTCCACTTCGTTCAGATACAATACCGATTTTCGGGTGTTGGAGATGGTCATAATTTCTAGATCACTAAAATTAGTCACAACATCCTGATCAGTGAGAAGCTTTACCTTCTTATGTAGAGTAGAGGCTACTGCCCTATTTTCATGCAACTATGGTCTTCCTAACAAGAAGTTAAAACAAGCGTGTATGCCAATGACCCTGAATTCCACCTTCCTTGCCACGGGACCACATTCAATGAGGAGGCTGATCAAACCCAATACTTCTCTCTTAGCATTATCGTATGCTCTGACGACCTGATTGGATGGTACTAGATCCTCTTTTGAATACCCGAGCCTTGTTAGCACACGCAGAGGGCAAACATTGATTGCGGAGCCATTGTCGATCAACACCCTAGATATCTCCCATCCATTATAGCGTATAGTGATGTATAAAGAATTGTTGTGGTTGATATTGTCAGGGAGATCATTGTCTGTGAACATGAGAGTTCGATCTACCCCATGAATAAGCCCCACCATCTGGTCAGGTGTTATAGAAGAACTTACAGAGGCTTCATTAAGATGCTTTAGAACAGCTGTCCTATGAGGCTGGGAATGCATTAACAATTTCCAGATGGAAACATTAGCATTTACTGCTTTCATGCGCTTGATAGCATCATCTTCCTTGTTACTTTCCTTTGTCATTGGCTCTTTGCCCTTTTCTTTCCTTCTCAATAACTCCAAAGGATTTTGATCCTCTAAATGGGATGGTTTAAAGTGGTGGGCTGCTCTACTCAAATGAGAGATATCCACATACTCCTCATCACTAAGAAAGTCGAGGCAGATGGGGCGCCGGTATGTATTTGGAGTGGTGGAATGTCCTCCAGTGTTTTTTTCCACAATTGTTACGACCGAAGAGGCATCTTCATCAGCATCAGAGTCCAAAATGAAGAAGGCACCATCATAATCCAAAGTTCCACACATGTCAGAGAATGGATCCTTGTTGAGAGTGAAGCTGGGGTCTTTACAAGGCATCATTTTGACTTTTTCTTGAGTGGAATAGTCATAGACCAGGCACTTGTAACCTACGGCTATCGGCATTTCATACATTTGAGGAACTGTCTTGCGGATTAACTGAACTGGATCGCATCCGTCCAAAGCAGCAGAGATGGCATTAATGGCGAATGAGGGTTTATGATTGGGAAGGGTTTTTTTTTGTGATGTTAGGCTTAGAGTCATTTGGTTTATTGGAGATGGATTCCAGAGAAATTTTTCCATCATCCACAAGGTTTTGAATTTGATGCTTTAGAGGTGTGCAATTTTCAGTATTATGCCCCTGGCTTTGATGGTATTTACAGTTTTGATTTGGGTCATAACCAGGGTAAGGATTCTTAGGAGGTGGGCGTGGATTCAAGGGTTGAATGAGATTGGCCTTTTTTAACTTGGAGAGAGCTTGGGAATTAGTCATGTTCAAAGGAGTAAAGATCCTTTGTGGTCGTAACTGGAATGCAGACGATGCGCCAATGGCATGGATCACATTAGTTGTCTTAGGAGCTGCTGAATCATTGTTTGGGGCTCTTTTATTATTTCCAAATTTCGCATTATAAGTAGTGCCGCTAATTGGTTCATCTTTCTTGATGTCTCCCCTTTTCACAGCATCCTCAACTAAAGTTCCCGTAGCAATCAAAGCTTTGAAAGTCGGGAAATACTGGTATGCCATATGCTTCTGATAGACAGGAAGAAGGTTTTTCACAACCATTTGCAGCTGTTCCTCTTCATTAGGGCTACTCATCATTTTGGAAGCCTTGTTTCTCCATCGAGTGATGAATGAAGAAAATGTCTCATTGAGGTTTTGAGAAGTGGTCTCCAGATCCCTTCTAGTAACATCAATTTCTTCATTATACTTGTATTGGTTTGAGAACTCTCTGACTATGTCAGCCCAAGTGGATTTCTTTGCATTTTCAAGATTGAGGAACCAATGTGTTGCAGCACCATCTAAATATTGTTGAAATAGTTGGGCCATCAAGGATTCTTCCACTCCCCAGGGACTCATTGCCCCTACATACATTTTCAGGAAATTGGTGGGGCTACCGGTCCCATCAAACATTGTTAGATTAGGCATTTTGAAACCATGGGGTAATCGTGCCTTCGGGAAAAGAGTTAATCCATGAATATCCATCCATGGTTCAGCCTTAGTCATGCCTTTTAAGACTTCTTTAAGCTTGACTACTTCTTCCTCGAGTTTAGTGGGAATTTCTCTCTCATTGTTCAGATGCTCCAGATGAAAAGGCGAAGCTACTTTCGACTCCGGAGGAGGAGGACGCATCTAGGCGCTTTGGCGCATTATGCCTAACACAGTTTGCTCAATATTAACCTGTCGGTCAAGCATGGCCTGGACAAGTCCTCGGAGCTCAGTCATTGGATCAGGTGGAGGGGTAGAGTTTTGTTGGTACTCGTTGTTTGGAATTTCAGACATGTTGAGACGTGTAACAGAGAATACAACTGGTGTAGACAAGGATGACAGTATTACTGAGAGATAACGTTCACTATGGTCAGAACTTCGACGAATCAACCTAGATCCTGAGCGGGCCCATGTAGAGTTCCTGTGAAATGAGATGAAAAGTTAACACGGAAGTTTGTCCAGGAATGAAAGAAATGATATCTTTGAGAACTCTTTTTTTTTTTTTTTTTTTTTACCACAATTTCAGTTATCATTTATTAAAAGGTGTAAAACCTTGACTCTATCATTTGTTTTGAGATTTTTCATTAGGTTTCTTTGACTTGTTATTCTCTCTTTTTTTTTAGACTTGGACCTTTTATTTACATTTTAAACTGCCACTCTTGGACTCATTTGTTTTGGGATAATACACAAATAATTTTCAAAATCAATTTGATAATATCCTTCCATTTCCTACTACTATAGAAATAAGAGATAAGAGATATAACGAGGCCTGTATCCTCATTTTGGCAAATTATAATGCCCCATATAGTGTTCTTCTTTGTAGTGGTCTGCATCTACTCATTGCTTCTAAGTGCTGAAACCACAAAAGAAAGTATTATATGCAAAAGGGGCAGCACCCGAAGGTTGCCTACGTATCTCCATAAGTGGACTTGGATTTGGGGAAGAAATTTTTCCAGTGATGATTTTTTTTGAATGGAGAATCAGACCCAACGTAGTTCTGATATACGAAATTTCACATAATTTTTCTCTTTTTTTTTTTTTTTTTTTTTTTTTTTGCAGCTGCACTAAAGAATGAGTTGCCTACGTACCCCTTTTAGTACATTACATAGTAGAGAAAGCTAAAATAGATGCATTACAACATTGAAAATTTTTTTTTTTTTAGGGGATCAAGCCGCACGTAGCTCTACCTTTAAAATACAATATAAAAGCGATTAAATGAATCAGGTAATTCCTAAACTTTTCAGGCTTTAGTTTGCTGGGCGCCAAGCCATATGTTCTCTTGTTTGAAGACGTCTGTCCCACCTTTCTTTCTTTTTCTTGACATATAAGGGGTTGTCCTCTCAAATGAGGAGCCATAATGCACATGCCTTGCACACCAGCATGCAAGAATCTCTTGTCTCATAATCAATTTCATCCAGGAATATATAGGGTTCCATGATAGACTGGATGGCGGCAACTTTGTGTGTTGAACTCTCTTTTTCCTCACACTGAACGGCCCATGTTTCTTTGTATAACCAATGAAACTTCTTTTCAGTTCTCTTCAGTTCTCTCATATCCGGTACCCAATCCGGTTGATCAAGATCCTCCTCGGGAACAGGCCAGTGGAAATAGGATTTCACTAGTTTGAGGGGCGGCATATCTGATGCAGTTTCTACAGAGTCCTTGCCACTCTGTTCATGATCTAAGTGACACACATAAGATATGTGAGATTTTTGCATCGTTGCCCCCATGGCTATATCTCCTGGGATGGTGATTACTCGTGCGGAGTTACCATTTTTACTTTTTGGTGCAACGTCGAGATGATCGCATGGTTTTCGTGGAGCCACGGTCGTCCCAACAACATTGTGAAAGGAGCTTTGCAATCGATGATCATAAAGTCCACCTTTCGTATGACAGCTCCAATACGCAAGATCATAATTGTTGACCCCATAATTTCCCGCTTGGAACCATCATACGCAACCATGGTCCCTATTGAGGTTTCTCCTTGAGGAGGGGAACACCCGAGCCACTTAAGGGTACCGAGGAGACAAAGATTAGTAGAAGCTCCGTTATCGACCATTACACCTTTGATATGTCTGGCAATGTGATCAACAACAATGTACAAAGCACTGTTATGAACTGGGTTATCGGGCTGATCTTTATCAAAGAAGGTTATGGCAGAAGTGGGTTCAGCTTGGTCTCTGTTAAGAGGTCCTATTGGCATATTCTAAGCACAAAAAATGTCGGCATAAGCTATGAGTTGATCAATTGTCAATTGGATCCTTGGGGTATTGACGGAACATTACTCCCTAGCATGCAGGGGTTGAAGGGAACATCCTGAGGGCTTGTTTCATCCTCTACTGTTGGCGGTGCGTGGGTGGAATTTCATGGTCGCGTAGGATTCCCATGGATGGTTATTATTCCCGATGTTGTTGGGCATTCGAGTTTTTGGTGTGCAGGCAACAACTTTGTTCGCATGGAGCCATGATCGCCCCAACAACAGAGAGAATGAGGTTAAAGCTTCGACCACTGTGAAATCTGCATCACAAATCCAGTTTTTATACCCCAGTTGAAGATTAATTGTTCCTATAGTCCTTCCCGAAGAATTGACGACTGTATATGGTTCCCAAAGATTCTTCCGTGTCTGCATAAATCTGAATAATAGACCTCCAATGGCCTTTGCCCTTTGCTGAAGCTTTAGTTTTGAATTTGCTTTCCAGAATCAGACATTATGAAATGATGCAGGTTTCAGTTTTCTCCTTTTTTTTTTTTTTTTTTTTTGAATGTGAAGTACCTGAAATGTACATACTAATAACGTTAGTAAATGACTAATGAAAATATTCCTTTATATATTTTTTTAGCAGAAAATGGAAGAATCACTTTCTTTTTGTTTTTTTTTCTTTGAAATGTGATTATCCCTTTCGATTAGACACATTTTTTTTAGTCAACCTTTTTTTTAGACTAGACTTCTCGTGTTTTAGAACCACGTTTTAATTACATTCTAATTCCTAAACATGACACGTTTTGAACTCGTGATATGACTTGTCATTTTTCATCTTTCATATTTTTTTTTTTGGGATTTCATTTTCAAAACAAAATTGTTTTAGAAGAAATTTTTTCTTCTTTTTTTAAAAAAAAAACAATTTGCATTAATTGAGTTTTTCTTTTTTTTTTTTTTAAAACAAT
The DNA here is from genome assembly GCA_947646795.1 of Beta lomatogona. Classification (NCBI taxonomy): domain Eukaryota; kingdom Viridiplantae; phylum Streptophyta; class Magnoliopsida; order Caryophyllales; family Amaranthaceae; genus Beta; species Beta lomatogona. Next base: position 2,277,315 of record CANSNZ010000955.1, on the reverse strand, counting down.
TGCTAATTTGAATGGAAAAGAATTATGAAGTAAATGTGTGTTTTTTTTTTTGGAAATGGGTGAGCACACACACACATTTTTTTTACATGACTCTTGTGGTAAATAAACAAAAATACTCTTAATATTTCAATAATCATTTCGGCAGCAATTCAGCTACACGTAATGATTACTGAAATATTGACCGACTGAAAATAGAGTGAGGATTTTTTTTTTTTTTTGAAAGTTTTTTTTTTCACATTATTCAATAACTGAAGTAAAAAAAGGATAATTGTGCATTGATCCTTGTGTCCTAGAAGTCAACTTAAAGATGATTCATTTAAGGAGAGATTATGTTAAAGTAGCCTCGAGTCACTTCCATTGTGTAACACCCCAGAATTTCAAGGCGGAAAAGAAAGAAATAATAATAGTATTATAGGACGATGGCGGAAACATCGTCTTCTGGAAGTGTCACTACTACAAGAAATGCGTTTACATAACTAAGTGATAAACCAACATAAGTAAATAGTATAAATAAATTAAATTAATTAGATTAATATCCAAAAGAGAAAACTACTCTTAAACTGACTAAAAGTCTAGGCCTAAAACATCTAACATTTTAATGCTCACATGTTAACCCGAGCCCAAAACCAAAGAAGTTTCCCATCAACATAACCTGCAAAATATATCAACAAACATCCACAATCAGTGGGGAGTAACTAGCTGTTCTCCCAAAACAAAAGAAATCAAAGTACAATTCAGACATAGATTAATAAGAAAGGAAAACATAAGGTCAAGACAACTATGACATGTTTCCAAAATCATAAAGCTCTCAAGTAATACAAAAGATAAAATGAATAAATCATCTAAAGAGTACTTCAATAATAATAAAAACATAGATAAAATAAGTTATTGAGTCAAAAACCGAACGTCAGTGAATCGCAATTCACTTCCTAAGGTTTGTCAGATTGCAATCTCCAGGTCAGTCTATGGGCTTACATTCCCCATTGCTTGTGTCTAAGAATGGCCAAACTGATGCAGAGTAGAACACGCAGAACTCCCTGACCTCTCGGACGACAACAATTAACTCAGGTTTACCCCTAGTTCGCAAACCAGGCGCTTGGCATGTTCTTCACCGGGGACTACATCTATCCCACCGGATGTTCTTATCTCAAAATAAAATCATAAATATCATTAAAGTATCATTCATCTCAAAAAATTTCGTCAAAGGGATGCCACTTGGCCTTATACCCAAAATTCATCAAAAGATATCTCTTCAAAATTTCTTCAAAGTAGTAACTTACAAACTTACAACAAATGTCTCAACAACAAATAATTTGCGCACCACAAAGCACAAACAACGATAATTAAAGAGTTTACAACACCAACAGTATCAACCAGAAATCAATCACATCATACAAGATCACCAACTGCAAGTAAAACATACGTACAAGCACATACGAAAATCACGCAACACAAAACTGTGCGCTCGGTGCATGAGCTTGCACTCTGACGCATCTGTGTGCGTCTGGCACCACCACCAATTAATACCAAAGCTAATTAATTCAGCAAAACGTACACGTCTAATCATTTTTACATAATCCAAACGTAAATATAATGATACTCAATAATAACCACAGTAACCTACAAATCATCAACTTCCAAGAATATAAAAGGTCTTAATTTATTTCTGATTAATAAACCCTTAAATAATTAAAAAGAATATCCTCAAACTCTTAACAAAAACACATTAAAAATTATTAAACTAATAAAAACGATCACTGAAATATCACAAAAATTATAATATGACCATTATGAATCTACTGACATAGTACAAATTATATTTCTAATTTTTAGACTCTAAAAGTAATTTTAAACATTGATTTATAGATAACTCAAATAATCCAATAAAATACTTAAAATTAGAAATAGACGCCCAAGAATTACCAAAAATTCATATAACACACATAAACCCATGTTAATATAGATTATGTAAAGAAAATGATTTTTTAGCCTCACAATATAATATTTACCAATTAAATACTGACAAACACAAAAATGCAAATAAAGAGAATTCAATTAAATAAACTCATTAAAAAGTAAACAAAAATTATTATAAGGTATGAAATACATACTACACACATAACATGCTACACGAAAAATAATTTCAGCAATTATAAAATTCGTTCAATAATTATTTTACAAATAAGCCATAAATACACAAATTACCAAATAATTCAAATAAATAAGAAAACTCAAACGAAAATTATTTTGCTACACATAATATTCACACAGCATACAACAAGAATTCTCACGTAAATTTTCAACAATAAATTCGAACAAAAAGTGTTTTAAACAATTTCCAAGCGTAATAATCTAATACCGAAAAATACTGTAATATCTATCGTTCTAAGATAACTATTCGTTACCTGGAACGTCAAGAGAATAGATGAGTCTAAAGAGATTTGAAAGATATGCTTGCAATCCAAGTCCCCCACGAACGATAATTGTAGCAACAAGTCACTAGGCGTTCTCTTCTTGAACGTTGAAAAATCTCATTTTGTACTGCTCTGTTCCGACCATGATTCCCGGTGATTTAAAGCTCAGATTCAAAATCTCTCTAGTCAAAGTGAAGAAAAATATGTTCTAAACGTGTTGTCCAAATTTGCGAACGATCCAACGGTTAGATCTCCAGTTACAATTATTTTCGTGAAGGTGTGACAGGAAAAACCGGGTTGAACCTTTCTCTTTTTTTTCTCTTCTTTTTCTCTCTTTCTTTTCTTGAAAATGGCGTGGGTTAAATGAGAATGATGCGGAATTTCTCTTATAAAAAAATTAGATGTTATTGGCAAGGAAAAAAATAAAGGGTTTAGGAGAATGTTAATGAGGGATTTAATGAGCGGTTACAAGATATTCAAAGGTTATCTTAATACGCACCAAAACTCTTCATCATCCACTCCATAATTACTGATTTTCAGCCAGCATGACACTCCACATGTGACGCGACATTTCATCACCAAGTCGGTCCATCAACAATACAAAAACGCTACGCGACAAAACTGCATCCTAAAAGCCTAAATAAATAACGAAACTAATAGAACCTTTAAAATAATTAACTAACAACTTAAAATAAATATATATATATATATATAAATATATCACAACATATAAAAATATATATACATTTTTACAACACGTTCTAAAATAATTTAAATAATAAATGATTTACTTTTACGAAAAAAAAAATATCATTTTAATATAAACAAACACCAAAAATAAAGGGTGAAAATTACAGGGTGTTACACATTGTGTCCATCAAGGGTGGACGCTCCTGACAGAGCCGGTCGCAATAGCTTGCAGATGCAGGTTTTACGCCCTTAATTCATTAATTTGTCATTCTAAAATTCTGACCCTTGCCAATAGACAGAGGTATCAGACCTAATAAGAAAACGGTTAAAAAGAGTGCACGTGTATGGATCGATAAACTACCAGGCACACGTAATTTTCACATAAGCATGCTATATACAAAAATTAAATTGTGAATAGCCATGATTAACTTTTTTATTCTATATACTTATGGAAAATAACGCATTGCTCAGGTTTAAACCTCATATACTTCTAGTGGAAGTATATTCCCCGGTGAAGTTGCCAGCCTGTGGTATCCGATTTTTTACTGTCTTAATTAACGATCTGAATCCTACGAAAGTCTCTCATTGGACATTGAGTTTTAGATAACTTGGTCTTTCAATTTCAAGAAAAATCATTAAAAACGATGATGACTTCATATGGATAAGGCTTTTTTGAAAATTGGTCTTTCATACCATGAGATAGGGTTCGGGGTTTAGGTTAAGAGGTGCGATCGTCTGAAACTCGTCTCCTCTTCCGTTCTAAAGAACGGGCTTTTACTAAATGCGTTATTTTCCATTTTAAAGTAATCATGGCTATTAAAAAGAAAGAAAATCACGTAATTTGCACATATACACATCAACCATTTTTATTTAGGACCAATATATCATTTGTACATGGTACGTTTGAGCACTGAAGTTGCACCACGTACCAATCATTGCGGGATTGGAATCCACTCATGGATCAAAACCATCGTAGTTTGAGCATATGTCTCACCCTAAATGGCCAATTCCACTGGGGAAAGAAGAGGAGGGAATAGATTATGAATAATTCTCCTTTAGAATTAAACAAATCTATTTAAAATGAGGTAATCACTCCAATTAGTGATTGAAATGAGATTAAGATAACCACCTTAATTAGTGATTAAATATGAAGGAAATAAGTAATCACCCTAATTAGTGATTATTCAAGCAAATATAATCACCTTGATTAGTGAATAACAATGAAGGTTAGGAAATAATCACCCTAATTAATGATTATTAAGGTTTAAGATAATCACTCAAATTAGTGATTAAATATGACGAAAGGTTAAGCTAATCACCCTAATTGGTGGTTAACCAAGTTTTAAGATAATCACCCTAATTAGTGATTAAACGAGGAATATAATCGTCCTAATTAACGATTATTAGGGTTTGAAAGTAATCATTCCAATTAGTGATTAAAAGAAGTTTGTGTCAACTGCTCTAATTAGCGATTAATCGAGGATTGAAATAACCACCTTAATAGTGATCACGTTTATGATTTTCGAGAGGTCTTAGACGGTTTGCTTCCTAATTGAAGGCTTTTGAGAAATAATCTTAATTAAAGATTATTAAGTCATTTGGAGAGAAATGATCAATTTGAGATTGAATTTGGAGATTTGTGTTTGGCTAATTGGAATTTGGCTATTTAAAGTAAGACACGTGAAACGGCCTAAAATCAATTCGGAGATCATAATTACCAATCTAATTATGTCAAATTATATGATTAATCCATTTGAATATGGAGAACACATTTTTAAAATGTAAGATGGATCATTATACAATTTAACTTAGTTAGATTTGCAATTTTTCCTCTTAATTGAGATTGGGTCATTTGATTCATATACTATGATATATTGGCCCAACATGAAATATTTGTAACATTGGTTGCTCATTTTATTAAAAAGAGTTGTGGAATTATTTATGAAAATTATGCATTAACATCTCCACGTTTTTTTATTAATTGAGTGATGCAATAGTTATTTACAATGAAACTATTATTACAACAATATGTACAAAATCTATGATCTATAAAAATCTTCAATCTTGGTCTTCACCATGATGCTCCTTGATCTTCACCTCCTTGAATGGGCTTTGGAATTCAGGTTTATTTGTGAATTTGTGAATTTGTGAAAGTTAAAGATTAATTAACTTCTTTGATTTTTATTTTTTATGACAATCTTTATTTATTTTTATTTACATGATAAAATGAGTCATTTTAAAAGAAACTTAAAGCTTCACAAATTTTTTTTTATTCACATTTTCGTATGAGGAAAACATTTTTTTTTATGAAAGTTGACTTAATTACTTTATTTTATTTTCCAGATTGCCTTTTTGTTTTTGTACTGACTTACAAAAATCATAACTTTCTGTTCAAAGTGTTAAATTGAGCATATGATACATCTATGGATATATCAGTGAGTTCTTTATGCTGTATTAAAATTTCACAAGTTTTTAGTGAACACTTGAATTATGGTGAATTTTATGTCAAAACTGGTCAAAACATGACCTTTATTGAATTTTTTCTTTGCGATTCGACTTATTTAACTTATTTTGAAGTGAAATTTGGTATGAACATTCTAGACACTTTGAAAGACTAGACTGGAAATTTTTACTTGAATTGGATATTTGTAAGACCATTTTTATTTATTTTCTTAACTGAATAGAAAATCAGTATTATGAAATTTAGTGATTTACATGAGTCATTTAGTAAAATTGTATAAAATTCATATGAACATGATTTTTATATTTTTGAAAAGATACTAATGTTTTCTTAAAACTTGATGTTTTTAGTTTTATCTAAATGACTTTATTTGTTTTATTTAGACAGAACAATCCTAGGTGGACTGGACAAAATCAGTTTTGCACAACAAAGTTGTATGATTTTTAATTATTTACACAAAATTCATTTTTTTAGAAATTCTAAAGCCCAGTTGCTGGAAACATTTTGCACTTTATAGGAAAAATATTAAATCCTATGAACTAATTAGTTATTGCAGACGAAAAAATGAAATAAGATAAGAAAATAAAACTGACTATAATTACAGCATCACATTTTCTTTTTATGGAGATGTTTATGCACAACTTATCTTGAATTTTTTTATGAAAACATTTTTTATATAAATAACAACTTGATTAAGGAAAATCACATAATCACCTTGTTTCCTAAGAGTCACCCCATTAGAGGTGATTATTCTAGGTGGGGTGATTTAAGGTTGGGAACCTAATAGGACTTCCACATACCCAAATCACTCCAAAGATTAAAAAAAAATTATAAGAAGGAAACAAGGAGAATGTTAGTAGATGATTAAAAAGATAATCAAAAAGAATAAACAAGAGTTTCCACTATACCTTGCTAGCTCAATGATGCACTTCCTTTTTGCAAATTTTTCTACCTTTTTTGTGGTTTTCTTAATTTCTAAGTGAGTTTCTAAATCCACTTAATTACTAACTTAAACTCGTTTTGTGTTTTTCTTCTTTTGATGAACTTCTTTACTTACTAATTATCTTACTAACTTTTTCTTTCTTTTCTTATGTGTGATTTCTGCAGAGGAAAGGAGTAGAGAAGATGAGAGAATTAGTGAAGTTAAGTTGAACCCTTTTCAACTTGGTTTTGAAGTGGAAAAAGTGAAGGCATTTATAGAGAAATGAAGGAGGTGAACTAGGGTTTCAAAGAGGTAGAAAATCAGATTTTTCACCCAAAAAATCTGACTTTCTTCATCCTTAATCGCCCTAATGACATCACTCTAATGACCTCACCCTAATGACATCATCAAATCTCTTTGGAAATACAAACATTCTTATTGTTTTTTGATTTTCTCATAAATGAAACAAGATCAAAATTTCAGAAAATATTCTTCCCTAAACATCGTAATACGTAAAAAAATACATCGAAAAACGTGCAAAACCAACTGATTAGGGTGTTGCGCCTAGCACAACGTCCTGTGCTAGACACAGCACTGTGCGCTAGGCGCACATGCCTGTGTCTAGCGCAGGAGCCTGTTGTGCGCTGGGCGCATGATCATGCGTCTGGCACATGGTCATGTGCCTGGTGCACAGTTCGAATCTTCCGAAAAAAATCGGATCCTTGGCTCTTACACTTTGGATTTGATTCTTATTCTTATTCTTTTTCATGATTTTTACTCTCTAACTAATGGATAAAGGATGTATTTAGTGGATAAAGAATAAGAACTTATTCTTTATCCAATGAACAATGACTTGACCATCATGAAAAATGATTAATGCCGGTTTTGGGATATGACTAAAATCCCGACGCCTAATCGCGACTCATTTTTCATTTTTCCGAAAGACTAACTTAAGACAATTAACAAAAACTTGTTAAATTAATAAAGACGAGCATGATTATACTATGAATCATTTTATTAAGACGGTGGTCGTAGTTATTGACTACGACTTACGAAAATTATACTTCTTAGCCGAAACTGTATGACTAATATGCAAAAAGAATGAAAATCATGCGACGGAATGAAACTTGCGCTCTGGGGCGCGCGCCCCACGATACATGACGATTTTGTTATTTTTATTTTTCAAAACCATTATTTATCCGAAAAAGGGGCTCCATCCAAAGAAGGGGTTCGAAATTTGGTGTCTACAGTATGAAGCTTGTATATATGGAGTAAAGGCCGCCTTGGTAGCAGGGGCAACACATCTCACTATATATGGAGATTCTAATCCCATCATATCTCAAACAATAGGAATTTGGAGGGTTAGAGATGAGAGACTTCAGCACTACACAGAGTACCTTGAAGAATTGATCCCTTATTTTGATGATATCAGCTTCAAACATCTTCCTCGAGAACAACATAGTTTCACTGATGTTTTAGCCAATCTCGCTGCTAATTTAACATGGGAAAATGGTACAAAGATCTAGTCAGTTTTAATTGAAGAAAGGAAGGGACCAACAGTGACGATAGCACAAATTGTATCCGTGCTGGTTCAACAAGATGATGATGATGTCTGGTATAAGGATATCAAGAATTTTCTAGAAACTATGCAATATCTAGAGGGAAGTGGCAAGAAGGACCGCATAGCTATCAGAAGGCTAGCTACTCATTTTCACATACTAAAAGGCAGACTGTATCACAAAGGGTTTGATGGTACTCTGCAACTCTACGTAAATGACAGCGAAAAGCAAGTCATCATGGAAGAAGGTCATGGAGGGGAATGTGGACCCCATATGAATGGAAGAATGCTGGCTCGTAAAATTTTGCGAGCAGGTTTCTATTGCAGCACTCTAGAAGGCGATTGCGTCAGCTTTGTCCGCACCTACAAGAAATGTCAAATATTTGCTAACCTCAATCATATGCCACCTGTGTCATTACATAATATGACTTCTCCTTGGCCGTTTTGAAGTTGGGACATAGAAATATCGGACAAATTCATCCAAAGGCTTCAAATGGGCATCAGTATATTCTTGTAGCAATTGGTTACTTTTGGAAGTGGGTTGAAGCTGCATTCTTTTTAAAGCTATGGGCAAAGCAAGTATCGAAATTTGTGATTAACAACATCATCTGTCGGTATGGCATACCTTTTGAAATCATCTCTGATAATGGATCACAATTTGAGGGAATCTGAAGACCACTCTCGCAAAATATACCATCAAACAACATCCGTCCTCATCTTATCGTCCCCAAACAAATGGAGCGGTGGAAGCAGCCAATAAGACAATCAAGACTATTGTTACCACTAGTAGAAAAATGTAAATTTGCGTCCCTAGATCTGCTCGGACATTTAAGGAGCCGACGCAGATATATCATTTGCGTCGAATATGAGACAGATCTGACGCAAATTATAAGTAATATGCATCGAATTGGCTAGAGCATTCGACGCAAATCACTACTGCAAATGGGAAAAAATGAGTTGCATCGGATGGGCCAAGAGATGCGATGCAAATGATGGGTCATGATCTGCGTCGGATGGGCCACTACACGCGACGCATATCACGGGCTTTCATTTCCTTTTAGTAAGCAGGCTTAGGGTTTCTTCAATATCATTTCTCCCATTCTCTCATTCCAGCCATTTCGTCCGCTCCAGCCACCTTCACTCTAACTCCCATCTCAGTTCGTTCTCGCAGGCGACTTCCCATCTCAATTCGTTCTCTCCGGCGCGCCTCTCAAACTCGAAAACTCACTCCAACCTCTCCTATAATATCTCTCTACCAAAAAGATGAGGTGTTGTGGAGACGAAGAAGAGTACAACCTCCTCCATCAGCCCAAAGAAGCGGCGATTTCTCTAATGAATTCCAACTTTTCAGCTCTAATTTGCAGAGATGTTCTCAGAATCATCTTCGAGAAGCTTCCCATTGATGATTTAGCACGCGCTGGTTGCATTTGCAGGATTTGGAGCTCCGTTGCTTCTGATAAAGAAACTCAAACGGCAGCGTTTAGGGCGCCATGTAAATTGAAGGAAATTGTTGGAAATCCAACTTCTGGAGAGATAATAGCTTGAATAAATTCGCCATGTTCTATTCAGATTTACTGTTACATTTTTTTACATATTTCCTTAATACAATCCAAGTAAGTTCTTGTATATTTTCAATTTTGATTTTAGATCTGGAAACTTGATTTTTTTTCTTTTTTGTTGTAAATTGTAATTTGATAATAGTGGTTTGTTCTCTGTAAAACTAGTTTGTTCTCATTGTCTTTCTTGATTATAGAACTTTTCGCCATTGTTTTTTTGTCTGTGTTTGTCGAATTTGTGAATTATTTGAGTGTGAGTTGCTGTGATGAGAATAATTACTTGAGGTGTTTTGGTTATCTGTTTGCTGGTATTGCTTTGAACATCTGTTGGGTATGTATTGATGCTTATGAATTTATATTTTTTTTAATAAAAAAACGACAATTTGCGTCGCATGCTGAGTTATATGCTACGCAGATGGTTGCTCATCTGTGTCGCATGTAGCTCAGGATACGACGCACATGACATATGCATATGAGGATGTTGGTGCTGGTTAGGCGTCATGTGCGTCGCACTATGGGCTTGGTCCGACGTAAATAGTAAATAAATTGCGTCGTGTCTTATCCGACGCAGATGTTGTATCCATCATCTGCGACGAGACCTGTGCCGTCGGACCTATGTCCGACGCAAATGGGGGTTCCAGATCCGACGCAAATTGACAATTTTGTACTAGTGTGCCAAGATGACTGAAAAGACTAGGGAATGGCATGACAAACTACCGTATGCCGTTTAGGACTCCGACAGGAACAACCTGGTATTCTTTGGTTTATGGGATGGAGCCAATCCTACTAGTTGAGGTGGAGATACAATCTCTCAGGGTCATAGCAGAAAGTGAAATCTCGGAAGACCAGTGGCACAACACTCGCTATGATGAGCTTGCATTCCCAGATGAGCGTCGACTACAAGCATTGCATAACATACAACTCTATCAACGGAGAATTGCTCGTGCATTTAACAAAATGGTTCGAGATAGAGACATTGAAGAAGGCGATCTAGTTTAAAAACAAAATAGAGCTCTGTTGCATGATCCTCGAGGAAAATTCAAGCCTAACTGGTCTGGACCATTCCTGGTCAAGCATGTCACCACGGCTGGAGCAGTGAAGCTAATGGATTTTGATGGAAATGAGTTCACCCATTTCACTAATCTTGATAAGTTGAAGAAATATTACGCTTAGGCATCAAAGTAATTGTAATTGTCATGGTCAAGTAACCAAGCAGTTTGTGGGTTTTGTATCCTATCTGGTTATTCTTAATAAACATGCCATGAGTTTCTAGATGTTCATATGATGTATGGAGAAAAAAAAGGAAGAAAAAAAAAACAAAAAAAAGAGAAGAAAAGGAAAAAAAAAACGGAGAAAGAAAAAAAAAGGAAAAAGAAAAGGAGGAAAAACGGAAAAGAGAAAAAAAAAAGGAAAACGGAAAAAGGAAAAATGATGAAACATGTCTTTGATTGTTAAGTTTTACATGTTATGCTTTTATGTGTCATATGATTAGTTAATTGTGATTTGCATGTCATATTTAATGTTAAAGTGTGCTTGGTTTAGAATTTTGTTCACATTGAATTTCTCACAAGCAAATAATTCTCACAAACAGATCTTTTATTCATCCCAACTGGGGTACTTCATTTCATACATAAAAAGACATAAAGCCTTCATTTTCTACAAACTTAAAAAAAAAAAAAACAACATAGAAAATAAACATGACAATTCTCTCAATCCCTTCTCCTCTTCATGCTAAGCCCGTCTGAATCTTTGTGTTGACCAATATATGCTAGAAGCCATTGAAGGTAATCTTCATCCATCGGTGAAAAGGAAGGTTATGGTAGCGCTAATATAATTTTAGCCCCTTGCCATATAGTAGGCATCCTCTGAATACCACTCATATCAGCCTCCTAGGTGGTACAAGATGGAAGAACCTGGAGGGCAGGAATGTGCTATTGCTTCCAACCAATTTGCCTTAGACATCTCCATGGAAGGTAGAAAGTGACTTGGCAAAGCCCGGGTAACTGTACACCTCTGCGACCAGAATTGCAATATACAATTGCTCTAATGTCAAGGTGGCTTGTGACCCACTTTATGTCTTGACGTAGAAAAAAATCCTCTCACCCACCATTTTTGCTAAGTTGATAGAAGAAAGGAAGAAGACTTCTCTCCCGGACATGACTAGTTTTGTAAGTAAGACTCTTGTGGGGTTTCATGAGAGAATTTTTTTCTAATTGCCATAAATGAAGGGCTAATGGACATCCCTTCACAAAGCTTTGAGGGTTTCTTTTGAGTTCATCTAAGCCATGGAACATTTCCCCCAAAATAAGTGGTCTAAGACGACCCCCACTAATAATTTGAGGAATAAGTGAAAGACACCGAACATGGCATGTGTTTAAAGACCATTTAGTGAGGGTAATCCCCAAAATCATAAGAATGCAAGCATTTTCTCTAGCAATCCTATAGTTGGCATTGTTAGAAAAATTGCCAAGTGCTAAATTGGAAAGTCAACAATAAGTTGAGAAGAAATACCTCACCATATTGTAGGTAGTTTCCATGAAGGTTTTCGGGAAGGTATAAGATCATTGATAAATCTCCCGAGATCCTGGTTGGAGATCTAGGTGTGATAACTGGACCATTGGATGATAAGCCTAGTAAACCTTCGACCTCTTCAACAAGAGGCACAATCTTCCGGTCTCCAAAGCGGAAGACATGACGAGTTTCATCCCAAAATTTGGAAGCAGCATAAATCATGTCGTAACAAATAGAAAGTGAAAGCAAAGGCATAAGAGCCTTAGTGAAGTGGGAAGAAGAAAAAGATTGCCTTGGTTGCTCCAAATTCTTTGTGATCCCCGAGTGTTGTTTTTTTCTCCCGGCTCCGCATTTCATTATCTTCTTCATAAGTAAGAACCATTTTGTGAAAGAAAAATTTTGAGAAAAGATTGGAGTAGTGGAAGTGGTGCATTTGGAAATGAAGAAGCATGCCCCTTTTATAGATGGAAAAGATGATCATCCACGATTTATGCCATGGATAATGAGCTTGATTATTGTCCATAGGATAATAGGGAGCATCTTTCACCATGGCTAATGGCCAAGCGTTTGTGGTATGGCAATTTTTGCTAAAGCCGAACATACAAAGAAAACTGTGTCAATGATAAATCAAGAACGTTGATACAATCCCTTTTCCTAATGATCATCCAAAATAATGACCATGATCAATCTATTTTATATAGTGATCATCATTTTATAATAAAGCAAATAAGCATTATGCATGAAAAATTTTCTAAAAGATTTCAGAAGAAAACATATAAATTTTTTTTCCATATGAGGTTTGGTCCACCATAGAGGGTAATAACCTTTGGTCAACCCTTTTAGGTGACAAGATTTAACAATGCATCACTCTAAGGTGACATGACCTGACAATGTCCTAATTTAAGGTGACATCATAACACATGAAGTCATAAAAAGTTAAGTAATGGTGACTTGACAACTTGTTTGTCATCAAGGCCATGAAAAACTGTAAAAAACTGGAGTCGACCTGTCAATTGTCGGAATTTTTCACTTTAACAAAAGACAAATTCATAAGACTAAAAAAGACGACGATAAAGTTGCATCTTCAAAGTTCAGAAAATTAATTGGGATTTTCTATCTAAAACGACAATAAAGTCGCATTTCAAAATTTAGAAAATTAATTGGGATTTTCTATCTAAGACGACAATAAAGTCGCATTTTCAATTTTAGAAAATTAATTGGGATTTTCTATTTAAGCCGACGTCATAGTCGCATCTCCTATTTTAGAAAATTAACTGGAATTTTCTAATTAAAAGCGTCAACAGAAGTCGCAAGTCATGTTTTTAAAATAGAACTGATGATAACTATTTTCTACGGAGAATATGTTATCTCAAAAGAAATTTTCTGTCAAAATTTTGTGTCTTTTCAAACGTTGGCCATCATTTACTCCAAAATTCGACCAATGTGGGGCATTCTATAGACAAAAAATTTCGAACCCCTTTTTCGGATAAATAAAAATTTCGAACCCCTGTTTCGCCTCGAATCGCGAGTTTCATTCCGTTGTACGGCTTTCCATTTTTTATGTTTCGGTTTAGAAATATATTTTTCGTGACTCGTAGTCAATGACTACTACCACCGTTTTAATAAAATGATTCATAGTATAATCATGCTCGTCTTTATTAATTTAACGATTTTTTGTTAATTGTCATAACTTAGTCTTTCGGAAAAAAGAAAAACAAGTCGCGATTAGGCGTCGGGATTTTAGTCGTATTCCCAAATCGACATTAATCAGTTTTCTAGATGGTCAAGTCATCATTCATTGGATAAAGAATAAGAATATATTTTTTATCCACTAAACACATCCTTTATCCATTAGTTAGAGAATAAAAATCATGAAAAGAATAAGAATAAGAATCAAATCCAAAGTGTATGAGCCAAGGATCCGATATTTTTTCGGAAGATTCGAACTGTGCTCCAGGCACATGACCATGCACCAGACACATGATCATGTGCCCAGCGCACAACAGGCTCCTACGCTAGACGCAGGCCTATGCGCCTAGCGCACGGTGTTGTGTATAGCGCAGGACGTTGCGCTAGGCGCAGTGTTTTAATCAGCTTTGTTTGTACGTTTTTTCGATGTATTTTTTTTTTTACGTATTAGGATGTTTAGGGAAGAATATTTTCTAAAAATCTGATTTTGCCTCATTTAAGAGAAAATCCAAAAAGAATAAGAATATTTGTATTTCCAAAGAGATTTGATGATGTCATTAGGGTGAGGTCATTAGAGTGATGTCATTAGGGTGATTAAGGATGAAGAAAATCAGATTTTTTGTGTGAAAAATCTGATTTTCTACCTCTTTGAAACCCTAGTTCACCTCCTTCATTTATCTATAAATACCTTCATTTTTTCCACTTCAAAACCAAGTTGAAAAAAACACAATTCAACTTCACTCTCATCTTCTCTACTACTCTTCTCCTCCTTAATCTTTCCATCTAAGCAAAAGTCTTAATTAGTAAGTAACCAAGTTGAAAGAAAACACAATTCAACTTCACTCTCATCTTCTCTACTCCTTTCCTCTAAAAAAAATCACACTTAAGAAAAGAAAGTAAAAGTTAATAAGATAATTAGTAAGAAAAGAAGTTCATCAAAAGAAGGAAAAAAACACAAAAAAAAAAGAGTTTAAGTTAGTAATTTAGAAACTCACTTAGAAATTAAGAAAATCACAAAAAAAGGTAGAAAATTTGCAAAAAAGGAAGTGCATCATTGAGCTAGCAAGGTAAAGTGGAAACTCTTGTTTATTTTTTATTATCTTCTTAATCATCTACTAACCTTGCTCCTTATTTTCTTCCTATCATTTTTTTAATATTTGGAGTGATTTAGGGTATGTGGAAGTCCTAATAGGTTCCCAACCTTAAATCACTCCACCTAGAATAGTCACCTCTAATGGGGTGACTCTTAGGAAACAATGTGATTATGTGATTTTCCTTAATCAAGTTGTTATTCATCACCAAAAATGTTTGCATAAAAAAATTCAAGACAAGTTGTGCATAAACATCTCTATAAAAATATAATAAAATCATTTAGATAAAACTAAAAACATCAAGTTAGAAGAAAACATCAGTAGCTTTCCAAAAATATAAAAATCATGTTCATATGAATTTTATACAATTTTACATCATTTTTACAAAAACGTTTATGTAAATCACTAAATTCCAGAATACCGATTTTCTCTTCACTTAAGAAAATAAATAAAAAAATGGTCTTAAAAATGTCCAATTCAAGTAAACATTTCCAGTCTAGTCTTTTAACATGTCTAGAATGTTCATACCAAATTTTACTTCAAAATAAGTTCAATAAGTTATGTTTCAAAGAAACATTTGAATAAAGGTCCTATTTTGACCAGTTTTGACATAAAATTCACCATAATTTGAGTTGTCATTAAAAACTTGTGCAATTTTGATACAATATAAAGAACTCACTGATCTATCCATAGACGTACCATTTGCTCACTTTGACCGTATCTACAGCAAGTCAGTACAAGAACAAAAGTGTAATCTGAAAAATGAAATAAAGTGATTAACTCAACTTTTGTAAAAAAATGTTTTCTTTTCACAAGAAAATGTAAATTAAAAATCATGAATTTTTTAAGTTTATCTTAAAATAACTCATTTTATCATGTAAATAAAAAAAAATAAAAATTATCATAAAAAAAAAATATCAAAAATCAAAGAGGTTGGTTAATCTCTAATTTTTCACAAGTTTATAAAATAAACATGAATTCTAAAGGCCATTCAAGGAAATGAAGATCAAGAAGCATTATGGTGAAGATCAAGATTGAAGATTTGTATAGATTGGTTTTGTACATTTTGTTGTAATAATGATTCTTTGTAAATAGTTGTTGCATCACTCAATTAATAAAAAAATAACATGGAGATGTTTATGCATAATTTTCATAAATAATTCCACAACTCTTTTTAATAAAATGAGCAACCAATGTTACAAATATTGCATGTTGGGCCAATATATCATAATATATGAATCAAATGATCCAATCTCAATTAAGAGGAAAAATTGCAAATCTAACTAAGTTAAATTGTATGATGATCCATCTTACATTTTAAAAAATGTGTTCTCCATATTCAGATGGATTAATCATATAATTTGACATAATTAGATTGGTAATTATGATCGCCGAATTGGTTTTAGGCCGTTTCACGTGTCTCACTTTAAATGGCCAAATTCCAATTAGCCAAACATAAATATCCGAATTCGATCTCAAATTGATCATTTCTCTCCAATGACTTAATAATCTTCAATAAAGATTATTTCTCAAAAGCCTTCAATAAGGAAGCGAACCTTCTAAGACCTCTCGAAAATCATAAACGTGATCACTATTAAGGTGGTTATTTCAATCCCCATTAATCGCTAATTAGAGCGGTTGACACAAACTTCTTTTAATCACTAATTAGAGTGATTACCTCAAACCCTAAAAATCGTTAATTAGGACGATTATTTTTCTCATTTTTAATCACTAATTAGGGTGATTATTTCAAACCCTAATAATCGTTAATTAGGACGATTATTTTCCTCATTTAATCACTAATTAGGGTGATTATCTTAAAACTTGGTTAACCATCAGTTAGGGTGATTAGCTTAACCTTTCATCATATTTAATCACTAATTAGAGTGATTATCTTAAACCTTAATAATCATCAATTAGGATGATTATTTCCTAACCTTCATTGTTAATCACTAATCAAGGTGATTATCTTTCCTTGAATAATCACTAATTAGGGTGATTACATATTTCCTTCCTTATTAATAACTACTTAAGGTGGTTATCTTAATCATTCATATTTAATCACTAATTAAGGTGATTATCTTAATCTCATTTCAATCACTAATTGGAGCGATTACCTCATTTTAAATAGAATTGTTTAACTCTAAAGGAGAGTTATTCATAATCTATTCCCTCCTCTTCTTTCCCCAGTGGAATTGGCCATTTAGGGTGAGACATAAGCTCGAACTACGATGGTTTTGATCCATGAGTGGATTCCAATCCCGCAATGATTGGTATGTAGTGCAACTTCAGTGCTTAAACCTACCATGTACAAATGATATATTGGTCTTAAATAAAAATGGTTAATGTGTATATGTGCAAATTATGTGATTTTCTTTCTTTTTAATAGCCATGATTACTCTAAAATGGAAATTAACGCCTTTAGTAAGAGCCCGTTCTTTAGAACGGAAGAGGAGACGAGTTCCAAATGTTCGCACCTCTTAACCTAAACCCCAAACCCTATCTTATGGTATGAAAGACCAATTTTCAAAAAAAGCCTTATCCATCTGAAGTCATCATCGCTTTAAATGATTTTTCTTGAAATTGATTTTAAAATGATTTATTAAATAAATCTGTCCCTATTCAGATATTAATAGGGTGGTGACTTCCAAGTTTTTTAAAACTCATAGTCCAATGAGAGACTTTCGTGGGATTCAGACCGTTAATTAAGACAGTCAAAAATCGGGTACCACACCAAGGTGGTTCATCCTCACAAAGGTCTAATGTCTACCAAATTCCACACCAAAGAGGTAACTTCCAAAAGGCTCCTTTTAATCCTCTATTCCCCAAACAAAATCCCGAACCTACCCCATCTCTCTCCAAATACTCCAACAACTCCAAGCCATGAACCAAATTCTCCAAAGCCATGAGCAAAGGTTTCAGAAGCTCCAAGCCCATAAGAAAGTGCTTGAAATCCAAATTGTCCAAGTAGCCGATAAAAAACCCTTAACCCCTACAAACCAACTTTTGGGCAAACCCACTCCTAACCCTAACCTAACCTTCACCAAGCCAAAGCTATCCATTTGAGGTCGGGAGTGAAGAAAATGAAATTGAGGAGGTAGAGAAGGAGGTTGAAGTTGATGATGCTGACAAAGATGTTGAATTTGAGGAGGTTTAGAAAGAAGGAGAAAAGGTGGAGAAGGAAAAGACACAAATTCAAGTTGGTGACAAAGCTCCATTGCCATCATCTCCACCAACTAAGATTTGTGTGCCACCGGTTCCATACCCACACAGGTTGATGGAGAGAAAATTGAGTGATAATTTCTCCATGTTTCTCAATGTAATAAAAGGCCTCCAAATCAACATTCCTTTCCTTGAGGCAATGTCTCAAATGCTGGCTTATGCTAAGTTTTTGAAGGAAATCCTCTCCGATAATAGGAAACTAGAAGATGAGTTCATCAACTTGCCATACCAAGTAAGTACTCTAGTGCAATGTGCCATGCCCAAGAAGTGAAGAGACCCCGAAAGCTTCACCTTGCCGATGAAGATAGGTGTCTTGGAGCCTAAAGGTGCATTGGCCGATTTTGGAGCAAGTGTGAGTTTGATGCCTCGATCCATAGCTAAGCACCTAAACTTTCCTCTTCATCCTACATGGAAGACTATTCAATTGGCGGATCGAACTGTGAAAATGCCACATGGTGAGTAGGAGGATGTGCCAATACATGTTGGGCATGTGTTTGTGCCTTGCGAAATTTTGTAGTTCTGGATATGGAGGAAGATCCGGAGACTCCTCTCATTCTTGGTAAGGAAGCTCTTAAGACATTGGGTGCCGTGATAAACTGCAATAATGATACAATCACGGTCAAGGTAGCCAATGCGAGGATTCTGTTCGAGTTCTTAATGACTTTTAAGAGACCCGTGATAGAGAAAGTTTGTCGGGTTAATATAGTAGAGGGTGAGATGGAAGATTTTGAGAAAGTGGTCCACACCAGGGACAAGTTATATGCTTCTATTACCGATGCCTCAAGCTTGGACATGGAAGAGGTGAGGGAATTCTCCATGCTTCCTGATAGCACTACCATTGAGGAGGCACATGAAGAAGCATTTGGGGTTCTGGCTACATCCACTGATAAAGAAGAGAGTTCTAAGCCTCCTCCCAAGGTAGAGTTCAAACCCCTTACCTCCTCGCTTACTTTCTCTTTGCTTGTCAACTCCGAGGACGGAGTTTGTATTAAGATTGGGGGAGTTAGCATGTGTTCTCTCTATATCAAAATTTTCTTCCTCCTCTTTGTAATTAGGTTGATATTAGTGTATTTGCATGTTAGATTTACAAAAAAAAAAAAAAAAAAAAAAAAAAAAAAAAAAAAACAAAAAACTAACAAAAATATTTTCTTTTTCTTTTCTTACTTTTTTTATGCATTTAGATTAGTTTGGTTGAATGCATGATATGTTGCTAAGAGTGTTAATAACTTGATTGGAAGACCTTCCCTGCATTTGACTTGATGGTTTTGGAAGCCTTGCTGTGACTTTAGGTGATCTTTGAGACCGATAACTTTTGGTAGAGTCTTTTTGAAATTAGATGTGTTGGTTGATTGGATTGCCTTATTCCTTGTGTGATGAACCCCGAAGGAGGGCCACGAACCTCGTAAATTCATTTACAACCCTCACCATTGATCGCCTAACTTGTGACTTGCATTTTAGCTCCCTAAGATTGCATATGACCGACTAAATAGAAGAATGATTTAGGGCTTTTCAATTAGCTAGAATTCGGAGCTCAAAAGCCAAAAAACTTTTTATATCAGCATAGTTATCTGCTTCTCAAACCATCTGATCTCTTCTATCCTATTTTTGCTTAACCCTCATAATAAGTCATGGCCAAACTTTCCTCCAAGTGGATTACATGTCTAGCTTATGTTGAGTCGAGTTGTTTTTATGTTAAGTCTTTGGGTGAAAGTGAGTTAATGTGTTTGTATAATTGCAAAAGATTATGAAAATTGCGAAAAAAATAAAAGAAAAGGAAAGAAAAGAAATAAAGCTCTTATTGTTTCATCTGGATTTCTATTGAAAGAAAAGAAAGAAAGAGCAAATTGATGAGCAAAATGAAAATTATATTCAAAAAGTGAAAATTAAAGTGAAAAAGAAAAAAATGGTTGTCTTTGAGTTATCAAATTGAATTGGTGTTAGGACTAGCTTAGGGAGTCTTTTTCCCCTAGTTTGTACTCCGCTTCACCCTTTTTGCACCACATTCCTAAATTGATATCCTCACCCCTAACCTAGCCCCGTTACAACCTTAATAAAGTCCCTTTTGAATTCTAGACTAGTCTTGGTCAATTTAGTAGTGGCGGGTGAGATTTCGTGCAAGTCATGATGAGGGTCATCAAAATGTTGTAGAGGCGAGCTAATATGGTTGAGCATCCCTAGGGGGATTCAACTCGGGGCTTTTGAGCATCCCTAGAAAGCCTAGTTTTCAAGAAGACTCGGTTGATCGGTGGATTGGATCTCTTAAGTTACTTTTGTGCTTCCTAGTCATCTTTCCTCTTGTGTTTGTTGGTCTCCTAAATATTGTTATTATTAACTCATTTAGCTTGCATGTCATGTTTGTAGCTTTGCATTTTAGAGCATTTAGGCTAGTGTGTTGCATGTTTTTTTTCCCTCTCTTCTTTTTCTCCTCTTTACTTTCTTTATTCTCATTCTTGGATTACTTGAGGACAAGTAAAATGCCAAGCTTAGGGGAATTTGATAAGTGCGTTTCTAACGCACTTTATCCTTTTAGCTCATTTTGATCCTCTTTCTCCCATTTCTTCCCTCTTTCTTCTCCATTTCCCCTTCTATTTCATTCACTTGATCATAGAGATATTTTGCTAGATTTTCAATCATTTTTTACCAAATTTCTACTACATATGCTTTCACCCTATTTTGCCATATTCTTAATATAGGTGGGACTACCTAAGACGGCTACAAGTTGTAGAGTCGGTAAAGAAATCAATGAAAATATAGCACACGTTGAGAAATGGTGCGCTTAAACCATGCCCCATGTCCGCTCGCACAAAGGAGCACATTGCACAATAGAATCTTGTATTGGAAACTTCAAATGGACATAACTTTAAAACCACAAATCGGATGAAGGTAATTCTAGTTGGAGGTGAAAACGTGTTTCGATAGCTTTCCAACGACTGATCATAGGCTTGATTTGGACTTAAAACAGAAGAGTTATGCATGTTTTAATTTGAACTATCCAACCAGAGCTGAACAGTTGGTGCGCCCGCACCAGCTATTTAGGTGCGCCCACACCACTTACTGAGGTGCGTCCGCACCTTTCGACATATTGTTGCACTTCGAGATCAGTGTGCTTGGTGCGACCGCACCTGTTTGTGCGGTGCGCCCGTACCATTTATGTTCCTTCAAAAATTGTGTGGCCTCGTGCCTAATTAAAACAGTAAGAGGATCTTTTATTTTTGAATGAGGCATTATTTTAGAGTTTCGGGAATTATTCTAGGGTTCCTCTTAGAGAGAAAAAACTTATTGTTTATTCTTAGATTTGAGATTTAGATATTAAAGCTATTAATTTCTACTCATTCAAGGTACCTTTTTATTCAATCAAATTGCAAAGTTTTAGTTTTTATTCTTCCTTTTCATTGTTGTTCCATATTATTCCATAGTATTAGATCTCTTATATTATAGTTTCATAATTGCTTATTTTTTATTCTATTAATCATCCCTTAATCATGTTTAACCCTAGATTAGTTATGAATTTCATATTTTTATGTATAGATTCCATGATTAGTGAATAGTCTCCCATCTAGGATTAGGGTGAAAGTATGAATTAAGGTTTTCATGTATTGTTAATGTAATTGTGACGATCTAATGATGATTATGCGTTGGTCTGTTTTGAGGCCTTAGGATAGATATTGGTCACATTTATGCTTTGCTATTTGGATTACAATTATTCTTTATCGAATTTTGAACTCTTTTATTATCCCCATGAATCAACTTAATTTCTAGGCCAAGATATTGGGTAGAAATTAAGGTGATCCCTTTATTAGGGGTTTTCCGCAGTCATTGGATCTCTTAATCAATTGAGTAAATACCATTCGAGAGAGGATTTAGTTGATTAATTAAGCGATTATTCTTGAGGACCATTCGAGAGAGGACTCGAGTATTTTAGAGGAAAACTAAACCTTGCATAATTGTCGCATTTGAATCACAATTGCTTTAATGATCATTGTTCATTTTGATTCATAGTAGTAGCCTTAACTCTTATTCCTTATTAATATTTTCAACTCGTACTTATTTACTTGTTCTTTGAAAATAGTTAGTTATTGGTTGTTACAAAATCATTCAAAATCCCCAAAAATCCTTCAATTAGGTAATTTAGACTTGTTAGACATTGATTAATCCCAATTTCCCTGTGGATCGACCCTTGACTTGCCTTTGCTACGTTCTTAGTAATTGCTTGTTAGGTGTTGTAACAGCCCGCACTTCTGAGCTGCTAGATAATCACACTTAACATTCATAAACCTCATTAATCATTAATAAACCTCAAATACATTATCTTGCAGGAGAAACATAATCTTACAAATCGATCCTGGACCTGTGGGTTAGGGGTCCACAACAACCAACCAGAATATAAATACAATTACATGAAACGATCAAACCGAATCTCTGAAATAATACAATAATAAGCTACAGAAATTTCTCTCTTAATTAACCCATATAATATCCATTATAGCTCAAACGAGAATCATCTCCATCATTACACCTGTGATCCTCTAACTTGACTCGAACTAGCTTCTAACATTTCCTGCAAAAATCATTATCACGAACTCTGCCCCCACCAGGACAGTTTCCAAGAACAACATCAGGAAAACTGAGTATCACTGTCCAACCAGAAAATCTTTTTGGTGGCTTAAAACGTATTTATAGATTTTAAGTTTATCTTACGAGACATTGAAAGCAAGAAACAGAAACGTCATAAATGAAAGAATCATATAACAAGATACTTAAACACAATTTACAATGTTACTTGTTTAAAATAATAATGTGAATTAATACCTCGCGAAATATATAATATATATACTTTCATTTCGAGGAATCTATATGATCTCCCAAATCTTGTCATATTATCAGATATAGTAGTATCTCCCACTTCTGTGTTTCAAAAGGAATAACCCCTAATCCAAATTTGCAACATAGCTAATTCTTTTCAAAAATTCCTAACGAGTTTCTTAGTAAATTATTCTCCTATTTGGCACATATATTCCATAACTTGGGTGAGTAAAACATCACTCCGAAAATTAAGTTTAAAATAACTTTTCACGAAACCACTTGCATATTCAAATACATAGTCTATTTTCTTTCAAAAATCATATTATATATACTGGGGAAGAGAACACGAATAGAGTTGCCATTCTGGCGAATTCTCTAGACTTCTACAAGGAACGTCTCCCTCTTCCGTTATGTACTGCTTGCAAGACTTTTCAGGACATGTCCCCAGAATATATACAGAATACAGAATATATAATACAGAATGTTGTTCATCACAGCTCCGGCGGCTTCTTCCCCTTACAAAAACGAAATCAAATACATAATCCAATATTTTTCTAAAACTCATTTCATACTTCTCTAGTTAAATATATCAAAATTTCATAACAGAATCGCATCAGAGTATTTCATATACAAACTCAAATTGTTTGGTATACACAGTATACTCGAGTTTCCAAAATCATAAATCAACTTCTTATAAAATCGATTTGACAAAAATTACTTATAGACAGACTTTCAAAGAAATATAGTTCAATTCTATAAGTTTATTATAATAAATCCAAATATAACTTACTAATCAGAATCCCAAAGGATTTATTGCTAGCTCCAATAGTTATCATAAAACTCCAAGTATATAACTACATTTTCCTCGGTTTATAAATTGTAGTGCACTTATCATCTGCAAAACAATAGTTTACTTTTGAAATCTCTAACCTCAACCTTTTCATGACCAATGTCATCTCAGACTTACTGATCGGTTCCTTAGGTGTCGTTACTTCCTATGGTTCCGGGTCAAGAATAAAATCTCCCTAGTCTAACTAACTAGCCTAATAAGGTAGTATAGCGTAGTAAGGGGTTGTATCCACGGAGAAGCAAGGGGTTTTACACTTAGTTCGAGATGCAATCAATTGACGGGAGTAAAAAGGGGGTTTGAGTTAACAACTAGACTACCTAAGGAAAATAACAACAATAATTTCGACAACATTTGGTGGGCAATGGTTCAAATCTATTGAGGGTCTCGGTCCAACATCAAGAAGTCACTCTCGCACACCTCTCAACACCGCCTACCCAACCCCGCCTATGAGGTCGTGGTCTACCCATCATCAAGTCATCACTAATATCAAGCTTGCTCTCACATAACCCAACATTAGCACAAGATTTAAGCATAAAGGTGATCAAGTTTCATACTTTTACAATAAAATACCTTGATTTGAGCATCAAAAGGACAATCACGAAAGCAAACCAAACACCATTCAAAATCATCACAACGTCCCATTATCCCCCTTCCCTAGGTAGAAATCTAGCCTAGGAAGGAGGAGAACATAGTAAGACTAGTAAAAGCAACAATACAAGGAGCAAACATACTAAAACTACTAGGCATGATTAGTGAAAACAAGAAAGATTGAACCTTTGAACAATAGACTACTAATGACTAATCAAGACAAGTATAAACCAATTTAAACAAGCCTAAAACTAAACAAGTACCAATGATAAACTAGGAAATAAGGATTAGAGACTAGAAATTACCAAAAGATTGATGCTTTGATTGATAAAAATGAAGAACAAATGTTGAGTTACAACTTTCTCTCTCCTAAGAATGTGTTTTTCTCTCTCTAATTAACCTAGAATAATGTGCTCTCTCTTTTGAATCCTCTTTTCTGGAAATAAAAGCTTGCCCTAAATGTCTTAAGAGAGGGTATTTATACCTCTCACAAATACAACTTAAAGTAAAGGCAAACAGCGGAAAAAAAAATATTTCGGGAGCTGAACCATTCAGAGCTCCCGCTCCATGCGTGGAGCGCGAGTTCTGAACTTAATGAGAGAAAGTTCAGCAGCAGGTCGAAGCTCTCGCTCCATGTGTGGAGCGCGAGCTCTGAGCAGTCGAAGCTCCCGCTCCATGGTTGGAGCGCCAGCTCTGAGCATAATGGAAGATAGTTCAGCAGCAGGCCGAAGCTCCCGCTCCATGAGGCTGGAGCGCCAGCTTCAAATCCTCGGCACAATTGGTTGTATGCAGGGGAACTCGGAGCTCCCACTCCATGGGGCTGGAGCGCCAGCTTTGGCTCTGCTTCTACTCTCCTTTGCTATTTGAAGCTCTCTTTCTCCATCCAAAGGATCCCTTTTGTCATTCCAAGCTTCGACAATCTCGATTTGGCCGCTACGGAACCTAAAAGAAGATAAGAACAAGTCATAGCATAGGGTGTTCACAACATTCAATCTTCGCATGAAGAGAAAACAACCTAAGACTCCCAAAAAAAAAGGACTCAAAATGCATAAAGCTAATAGAATCACTAACATTGAACTAAGCTAAGCTAAATAAGCATAAAAATGGACTAAACAAGGGCTTAATTAGGGTGGAAAGAGGCCATAAAAGCAGCCTTAAAAGCCACTTATCACTTACGAACTCATATTAGGATATATTCTGGAATCTTGTATTACATCTAGAGCTTTCAACTCAAATCCATATTCCTCAAGCTTGGTAACTTAAGATACAATGTCATTCGCATTTCGAAATTCATATTTGAAACTCAAATCAATATTTACTTTTCTAACATAATATGTACTCACGTTCTCCCAATAACTTGTGTGAATTAAACTTTTTATAGTTTCACACGCTTAGAACTATATATACATGAATAAGCTTATCTTCATCACTTTTTTTTATTTTTAATAATTTTTTTTTTTGAGAGGAATCTTCATCACTTATTTGAAGTATACTTAATCACTTAATTTCGAAAGACAGTATTTATACATATTGACAAATATATCAAAAATTCTCTCTTAATCTTCATAACCAAATATTTATAACTGTTTCCATTTAATTGAAACACGAGCCATTAACCGAATCAGCTCAATATCCATAAAATAGACCAAGTATGTCATGGATAAATATCCTACGTAACTTTATATTTGTCCATGATATTTAAATACCAATAATACTTCAATGTATAGTCATAATTACTGAACTCTTTATACAATCATAAACACGCGTTGTAATTACCAAGAGAAATATAAATATCATATTACAACTTTGTAACTTATACTAAAGTTTAAAATAATAAGAAAATGCTTCCAGCAAATAACACAATAAGTCAATCACCACAATCACATTTTCGCTCGTAAATCATGTGATTCACAAAACCATATGAAATACCAAATTATTGTTCGAAGGTGGTGGGACATATGTGTACCTTTACATGATCTCGAAGAATCATAACTTGTTCACCGACTTAGCTTAAATATAACCATAGCAATTCTCCAATATTCACCTCACAACAATAACATCAGTAATTAACAACCATTCTCACTATAATTTTAGATAAACAAATTAACTTGCTCATACTTCTAATTTCTTCCATAAACTAACCACAACCCTTATATGCAAACCTTCTACTAATCCAATTAACTTGTATCAATCTTTAACTCTAATCAACATCATTCTAATTCATAGAGGATATTATCAAACAATATAGATTATAAACAATCAGATTTTATAATTTAACTTTAAGTAGGATCAATATATATACTATAAGCTCCAATCTATTAAATAAGAAGGAAAGATTCAATCTTTAATCTTAATAAACTCCTATCATAGCTGATTTAGCTAAGCAAAAATAAGAAGTGAAACTATTAATGAAATCAGTCCAACAAAATTCATTAGAACTAGAATTTGAGATCTTGCAATAAAGAAGAGGAAGATGATGACTTAACTTATACTTCTTGAAACTAGAATTGGGTTTCCTTTTGAAATGAATCAACAACATGTAGAAAAGGGGAGGAACAACAACAGAACACCAATCAACCACAACAACAATGGCTCACTGGAGTACCAGCCCACGGTGGCAGCAGAACTTCGGCCAAACGGCACCGGTAGAACGAACGGGACAGCATCACCGACAGAACAAATGGGAAAGAACAAAGGGCATCAGCCCAGCTGGCGGCAGCGGCGCAACAACAACAACGCACAACAGAGGAGAGAGAACCCGAGTATGAATGAAGGTGGAAACTTGGACGAGCTGCCGTTGAAGACTTTGGTTGCTGATGAAAAATTCAGGCGAGGCTTCTACATGTGTATATGAACAGAAGAGGAAATTGTGAAAGAGAAGAAAGAAGGATGGGGTTTTTAATCTTGGTGGAAGTGTTTTAGTTTTTTGACAACAAAGTAATCTTGTGGCTCTTCTTCATTAAGCCACGAGAGATTAGAGATTGTTTTTTTCTTTTTCTTTTTTTTCCCTTAAAAATTCAATTAAAACTTATGACTTCATATCCTAGTAAAAGAAATTAATACTAGAGTTACTAAAATCATTTTCAAAGAATAAGCTCATATTTCTCAAAGTAATATCATATAAGCATCTTTGCATAATCAAAGCTAATACAATATGATTAACTTTTAATTAAAGCTGCTTAACAACTGGTCTGTTACATTCTACCACCCTTAAAAGAAGTTTCGTCCTCGAAACATGAAAACAGAGACTTTAGAAGATCTGAAAACGAATAAGTTCACATAAAACATTTTTAATGAAAATCAAATCAATTTAATTCTTAGCTTAACTCCGATAGCTCGAAGGATTTGCTTCCCATACACATAATCAATAATCTCGAACCTAAATTCCCCACAATCTCAATCAATTTAATTCGATCTTTCTGCAATACCACTCAAAGCTAAAACCCTAATAGAACTTTTCACTTTTGCAAATTTTCATTCTCAATACCTCACTCTCTATCCTATTGCTCAATTTTTAACCACTTATAACCCAAATCAATTTCAAACAATCCCAAAAATCTTTCTTACACTCATATGCCATGATATGCAGATCACGACAACTCTAAAACAACCATGCTCTAATACCACCTGTAACAGCCCGCACTTCTGAGCTGCTAGCTAATCACACTTAACATTCGTAAACCTCATTTATCATTAATAAACCTCAAATACATTATCTTGCAGGAGAAACATAATCTTACAAATCGATCCTGGACCTGTGGGTTAGGGGTCCACAACAACCAACCAGAATATAAATACAATTGAAACGATCAAACCGAATCTCTGAAATAATACAATAATACGCTATAGGAATTTCTCTCTTAATTAACCCATATAATATCCATTATAGCTCAAACGGGTATCATCTCCATCATTACACCTATGATCCTCTAACTTGACTCGAACTAGCTTCTAACATTTCCTGCAAAAATCATTATCACGAACTCTGCCCCCACCAGGACAGGTTCCAAGAACAACATCAGCATAACTGAGTATGCACTGTCCAACCATAAAATCTTTTTGGTGGCTTAAAACGTATTTATAGATTTTAAGTTTATCTTACGAGACATTGAAAGCAAGAAACAGAAACGTCATAAATGAAAGAATCATATAACAAGATACTTAAACACAATTTACAATGTTAGTTGCTTAAAATAATAATGTGAATTACTACCTCGCGAAATAAATAATATATATACTTTCATTTCGAGGAATCTAGATGATCTCCCAAATCTTGTCATATTATCAGATATAGCAGTATCTCCCACTTCTGTGTTTCAAAAGGAATAACCTCTAATCCAAATCTGTGCAACATAGCTAATTCTTTTCATAAATTCCTAACGAGTTTCTTAGTAAATTATTCTCCTATTCGGCACATGTATTCCATAAATTGGGTGAGTAAAACATCACTACGAAAAATAAGTTTAAAATAACTTTTCACGAAACCACTTGCATATTCAAATACATACTTTATTTTCTTTCAGATATCATATTATATATACTGGGGAAGAGAACACGAATAGTGTAACAGGCGGTCATTCCCGACCAGCTTACAGAGGATTAATGCATAGTGGAATTAAAGAATCTGATCGAGCTAACCAATTCTACCATCACACTCACTGAACTATATCAGAGAATGTGGAAACCAAAATCCCGACTCTATTTAAATTTGATATAACTATTACGACGTCTTATTCTCAAACTCTATTTCTACTATATTCCTTCGGAAAATCCGGCAGAGTTTCCTTTGAAAATGAAACAACCCTAAAGCGGGAAAATAACTTAAACTTGTTCACAATTTCAGTGAATTAAATATTCCCAAATCCAACATCCAACAACCTCAACGCTTTCGCGGAGCAACACAAAGAGAGAATCAAGCGTATTCACGCCTCTTAAATACAAAAAATGAAAACAACTAATTAATGTCTATCTATTACAAGGTTGAGCGACCTCACTCCAAAATACAAGTATAACATTACAATCACACATCTAGCATTCACGAACCTTCAACTGTAAATAATAAACTTCACATCTTGAGCTTGCAACAAATAGGACACTGCCACCCACCAAGTGACAGGCCACAGAAATGACAAAACAAAGCGTACACACATCAGCAAAGCAGAGTACTAACCCATCAAATACATTTAAAACATGCTTTGGTGCTCCTTTACTTGAAAACCATTCAATCAGAATTACAACAACAATAGCAGCAGCAATAACAATATCAATAACAACAACAACAACTACACATGCTTTAAACTTGTCATCCAATAACTTTGGTGACTTAACAGTTCCTTATGGAATAATCATTACAACAAACATGCCTTATACTTGTCATCCAGTACTCTTGGAGACTTCACAATTCTTTACAAAACAATCACAATAGCATTACATGCTTTAGACATGTCATCCAATACTCTTGGAGACCTCAGAGTTCCCGCGAAACAATCTTTATTCCTTTAATCAATTATTTTTACACACATTCCTATACTTTACGTTATTTTAACACAATCATTTGGCAATAGGTAAGAGAACGACACGAAGGTAGCAACACCAGATTGCAGACACATCGCTTACCGGGGAACTCCTTCCCATCTTATAATAAGGCCTACCGTAGTCTTTAGTGTATACACCCCTTGAAGCAACCCACCAGAGGTAATACTTCCAAGGTGACTCTCTTAATACCCCACCAGAGGGTTTCCCCTTAAGACACTCCACCAGAGAGTAATCCTTAAGGTCCTTAGGGTCGACCACCAGAGAAGCCCTAAGCCTTTCGTCATGTGTTCATAACCTATGAGGGGCCCACCAGAAACGATCCTCATTGGCTCCTTCTAACCTTTGTCATTCTTTCACTTTACATGATTAGCTCTTTAATCACTTTCATTTTCACACAATTCAACTTGAAAACAACTTAACAATTGCAACCATGAACCACATAACAAATATGCACTCCACAACCAATATTGAACAAGTTTCATGCTATAACATAGGTTAGATCCCAATTCACTAGAATCAACAACGAACCACTAATAAACCAAACTTCAACTATGTGGAGCGACATATTATACTCTTTTTAGAAAGTACTTCTTTTAATCCCTTAATACACCTTGGTATAAAGTTTCATCTTATTAAACATCCTCTTAGAACTATAATGAACCAATTTTAGGAAATCACTCTTAGTTATAATTAGAACATTAAGTACATGAAAGTTGTTCACTAAACTATATGACTTTACTTCATAAGAATTACCAAGAAATAAATGTATTACTTCCCTTTTAGGAACTCTATATAATATTCTAACCTTACTATGTTAATCCATTTACACGATGTTTTATCATCACGTTGATTCAAAGCTATTCTCAAATGAAACCTCGATGATCGCCTTTATGATTAAACTACAATCTCCACATTATGAACGTCGATTACTTAATTCACCTCCAACATTAAGTTAGTAAACTAACATAATCCATTCACTAATCTTGATATGTAGTTCTTAACTAATAAGCATATTATCATATAAACTTCAAAGTTCCTATTCTTTAACTTATAACTCACCTTACAACAATAGCCAAAGGTAACAAATATTCCCATTAGATTCAGATAATCAAACCAATTCAATAAACAATGTCAAATATAATCACCTTGACCACTCTACCAACATTTTGAATTAGAACTAAATTAATTTAATCAATCAACCTTTAACAATTAATCTTTTCCACTCAATTCAAATATGAAAACTACTTGGACTAAGCCTTCTCAATACAAATGCTTTTACTTAACTAGTTCAACTAAACTCAATGAACTAGCAACTCATAATCATTAACTCATAGGAGTCTAATTATATCATCATATAAACTAGAACCTTTCTACGTCATATACTAACCAATCTATATTCTCAAATCTACAAATCAATTCCAACTACTTCAATTATAACAACAAGGACATAAGCATAACTCCCTTAAAATACTATATAAGACCTCTTTATGAATTCATTATGAATTCAATTTCATCCTATAACCAATTCAAACTAAACTGATTAAGTTTGCTAACTACTCATAAAACAAATGATTTGTAAAACTTGAAGGACATCCATGTACCAAAAGAACTACTGCAACAAAAACAACCACAACTAAACACAACAACAACATTAGCAACTAAGAGGCAAGAACAACCACAAAAACAACCAAGACACCACCTACTACAACCAACAGGAGTAACACCATCAGTAGCAATAACGACAATAATACAACAACAATGACCTAACAACAACAACTCACAACAACTATGCAACAACAGCACATCAACAACAACAACAACAACAATACATCACTAGCAGCAACGACAACAATATGACAACAGCAACAACACCACAGCAACAATCACTACCACAACATAATTTAATCAACTATAATTTCATAATCGATATACTAATCAGAATTCTAAACTCTAAATAGTAAAACCTAATTCAAAATAGAGATAGAAAGGGTTGGCACCTTAGGAATAGAAATAACATGAAGCTGAGGTGTGAACAACACCACCTCCTCGCCACGTTGAACAAAAACGATGGCAGCGGTAGCAGTACCGACGAGTAGCAGCGGAAGACACGCGAACAGAGCAACATCGACAAGAATAAGGGAGAGAGAAAGAAGACAACAACAGCAGCAACAACGAAACAACAACAGCACAGTGGCGGCACGCGAGCAGCACCGCACGCACAACAACGAAGAGGAGGAGAAAGGAGGAGTGCCGGCAGCGAAGGGAAGCTCCGGCGAATATCGTAGCTCCAGCGAGCTCAGTGGTGGAGGTGAAAAGAGAGCAGCGAGGGAAGTGAGAGAAAATTGGGGTTTTGGGTTCTTTGGGGAATTTAGGGTTTTGCACTTCAATGGAATGAAAATCATTAATTAGAATAGGGTTGGGTTTATTTGTGTAGAAGAGGTTAAAGAAAACTCCTTGGCATCATTGGGTGAAGGCACAAAGAAATGAAACAGGAGCTGGCTTGCAGGTGAGCAAGCAACGAAGAATGGGAGAAGAAGAAGGCACGGGGAGGAGAGAGAAAATAAGAGGGAGTGGGTTTTATTATTTTAGACTACAACACTAAACTCAATTAAGCTTATTTTACTAAAACATAAAATCAAACAACACTATAAATTAGAAAACTCATTTAGTAATTAATATTCACATATTATAATATAACACACAACTATATTATAGCTCCAAATAAATCAAGAGGATTTCAGAAATATAATAGAATAATTTAGCTATCAAATAATCAGTTTGTGCATAAACGTATATTAAAACATTACTTGCTACATATAAATAAAATATAATATTAGCACCAATAAAATAATCGAAGACCGTTTGTAAATATAATATTCATATTTCAACTCAAATAAAATAATAGTATTTAATATATAATTTGGCAAATAATTATAATTAACAATAAATAAGATGGTTTAGAAACGAGGGCTATTACAAATAGAGTTGCCATTCTGGTGAATTCTCTAGACTTCTACAAGAAACGTCTCCCTCTTCCATTATGTACAGCTTGCAAGACTTTTCGGGACATGTCCCCAGAATATATACAGAATACATAATATATAATATAGAATGTTATTCATCACCGCTCCGGCTGCTTCTTCCCCTTACAAAAACGAAAACAAATACATAATCCAATATTTTTCAAAAACTCAATTCATACTTCTCGATTTATATATATCAAAATCTCATAACGGAATCGCATCATAGTATTTCATATACAAACTCAAATTGTTTGGTATACACAGTATACTCGAGTTTCCAAAATCATAAATCAACTTCTTATAAAATCTATTTGACAAAAATTACTTATAGACAGACTTTAAGAGAAATATAGTTCAATTCTATAATATTATTATAATAAGTCCAAATATAACTTACTAATCATAATTCCAAAGGATTTATTGCTAGCTCCAATAGTTATCATAAAACTCCAAGTATATAACTACATTTTCCTCGGTTTATAAATTGTATTGCACTTATCATCTGCAAAACAGTAGTTTACTTTTGAAATCTCTAACCTCAACCTTTTCATGACCAATGTCATCTCAGAGTTACGAACTCATATTAGGATATATTCTAAAATATTGTATTACATCTAGAGTTTTCAACTCAAATCCATATTCCTCAAGCTTGGTAACTTAAGATACAATGTCATTCGCATTTCGAAATTCATATTTGAAACTCAAATCAATATTTACTTTTCTAACATAATATGTACTCAGGTTCTCCCAATAACTTGTGTGAATTAAACTCTTTATAGTTTCACACGCTAAGAACTATATATACATGAATAAGCTTATCTTCATCACTTATTTGAAGTATACCTAATCACTTAATTTCGGAAGACAGTATTTATACATATTGACAAATATATCCAAAATTATCTCTTAATCTTCATAACCAAATATTCATAATTGTTTCCGTTTAATTGAAACACGAGCCATTAACAGAATCAGCTCAATATCCATAAAATAGACCAAGTATGTCATGGATAAATATCCTACGTAACTTTATATTTGTCCATGATATTTAAATACCAATAATACTTCAATGTATAGTCATAATTACTGAACTCTTTATACAATCATTAACACGCGTTATAATTACCAAGAGAAATATAAATATCATATTACAACTTTGTAACTTATATTAAAGTTTAAAATAATCAGAAAATGCT
The DNA here is from genome assembly GCA_947646795.1 of Beta lomatogona. Classification (NCBI taxonomy): domain Eukaryota; kingdom Viridiplantae; phylum Streptophyta; class Magnoliopsida; order Caryophyllales; family Amaranthaceae; genus Beta; species Beta lomatogona. Next base: position 2,243,206 of record CANSNZ010000955.1, on the reverse strand, counting down.
TCCAGCAAATAACACAATAAGTCAATCACCACAATTACATTTTCGCTCGTAAATCATGCGATTCACAAAACCATACTAAATACCAAATTATTGTTCGAAGGTGGTGGGACATATATGTGTACCTTTACATGATCTCCAAGAATCATAACTTGTTCACCAACTTAGCTTGAATCATTTATATAACCATAGCAATTCTCCAATATTCATCTCACAACAATACATCAATATTTAACAACCATTCTCACTATAATTTTAGATAAACAAATTAACTTGCTCATCCTTCTAATTTCTTCCATAAACTAACCACAACCCTTATATGCAAACCTTCTACTAATCCAATTAACTTGTATCAATCTTTAACTCTAATCAACATCATTCTAATTCATAGAGGATATTATCAAACAATATAGATTATAAACAATTTGATTTTATAATTTAACTTTAAGTAGGATCAATATATATACTATAAGCTCCAATCCATTAAATAAGAAGGAAAGATTCAATCTTTAATCTTAATAAACTCCTATCATAGCTGATTTAGCTAAGCAAAAATAAGAAGTGAAACTATTAATGAAATCAGTCCAACAAAATTCATTAGAACTAGAATTTGAGATCTTGCAATAAAGAAGAGGAAGATGATGACTTAACTTATACTTCTTGAAACTAGAATTGGGTTTCCTTTTGAAATGAATCAACAACATGCAGAAAAGGGGAGGAACAACAACAGAACACCAACCAACCACAACAATAATGGCTCACCGGAGCACCAGCCCACGGTGGCAGCAGAACTTCGGCCAAACGGCACCGGTAGAACGAACGGGACAGCAGCACCGACAGAACAAATGGGAAAGAACGAAGGGCATCAACCCAGCTGGCGGCAGCGGCGCAACAACAACAACGCACAACAGAGGAGAGAGAACCCGAGTATGAATGAAGGTGGAAACTTGGACGAGCTGCCGTTGAAGACTTCTGTTGCTGATGAAAAATTTAGGCGAGGCTTCTACATGTGTATATGAACAAAAGAGGAAATTGTGAAAGAGAAGAAAGAAGGATAGGGTTTTCAATCTTGGTGGAAGTGTTTTAGTTTTTTGACAACAAAGCAATCTTGTGGCTCTTCATTAAGCCACGAGAGATTAGAGATTGTTTTTTTCTTTTTCCTTTCCTTTTTTCCCTTAAAAATTCAATTAAAACTTATGACTTCATATCCTAGTAAAAGAAATTAATACTAGAGTTACTAAAATCATTTTTAAAGAATAAGCTCATATTTCTCAAAGTAATTTCATATAAGCATCTTTGCATAATCAAAGCTAATACAATATGATTAACTTTTAATTAAAGTTGCTTAACAACTGGTCTATTACAGGTGTTATAAATATTGTTTGAAAAGCGATTTTTGGTACCTTAACGACACGCTGAAAACCTCTTATCTTCAGTGCATGCAACATATATAATATAGGTAATAGAAATAATTACTTCCCAAAATATATTAGGATGTGTAATTAAATTTTGAAATCAAAATATTCAAATTGAAAACTTGCCATATTAGATTAGGAAGAAACCGATACTTACATGCAATGAGTTGTATAATCCAAAATCAATTTTTTCTTTTTCTTGTGAACTCCATGGATGTTGAAGAAACCGGAATTTTTTGCCCAAATTCGACCCATTTTGCACTTCATTTGCTGCGAGCAAACTGCTTCAAATACATGCATGTTGATATTGTGTTGATTTCTTTCCTCTTTCTTGAATTTTAGCATTTGAAAAATATGAATAGCTTTCATTTGATGTGAGGAGAGAGATGAGTGAGAAAATGAACATTTGAGAAGTTTGAGGAGTGAGTTGAGTGAGAAAATGTTGAAACATGAGAGAGAAAGGAAAAGTTTATAAAATTATGTAGTTATAGTTCATAGTGTATAATAACTTAGATGAATTCGTTGGTTTGGTGAGGAAGAGAGAGATAATCATCTTTGTTATAGTTGAAGTATGCATATGTTCTCAATTTCGATATATATTTTATATAAGTTTTGTTATTGTTTTTTTCTTTAATAATCATTGGATATAATGACATGTTGATATAAACTTAATACAAGTGGTGAATGAATTATAAAAGTAATATAATGATGACTATTATATCGTGTTTGTATTTATAAATGAATATAATATAGTAGACTCTTCTTCAAGCCTTTTATGTTTTAACTTTTTTTTAAATAGAGAATAATTTGTAATTTTTAAAAAAGGTAAATAAGAATCATAATTAACTCATGTGATTTTTTGTAAAGTATCTCAATTCGAAACACAATAAGATCAACATACATGTGTTTCTTGATCATAATATGCATCCTAGCCATAACTTCCATATACTTCCAACCGTTGGGAGATAAATTTTGCGATCCCAATAGTTTAACACTAAATTTAATACATTAAAACTCTGAATAGCTTAATGATAAAATTTAGAAAATTCATTAATTAACACATTTATAATTAATTAACTCGCGTGATTTTGCGATCCAAACTTGATGTGTTATATTTCTTTAAATATAATATTTACAGTGGGATTAAATAAAATCATTAATACTCCCTTTGTCCTAAAGGTAGATGATAGAATATAGTGGGATAATTCTAATTTAATTAATTAACACATATGACTAAAGATATCGAGATATATTTATTAGAATGAGAGAGTTTGTGAGACCTTAAATTTTTAGTAGTTGTCAGAAGTTACTTTAGGTAGAATGATCCTTCCCACAATAAAAATATAAATAGTATCTATAGTAGGATAATTATAATTTATTTAATTAACATATATGACAGAAGATATCGAGATATATTTATTAGAATGAGAGAGTTTGTGAGACCTTAAATTTTAGTAGTTGTAAAAAGTTGCTTTAGGTGAAATGACCCTTCCCACAATAAAAGTGTAAATAGTATTTACGAAATAAATAAGAAAAGAAAAGTGCAAGGATTACTACAGAACGCATAGTGTATTATAATTAATTTACTTTAATTTTGAAGTAAAAACATACAAGACTACAAAACAATTATATATAATTAAAAAATGATAACACATAAAGAAAAGAATAAAAATGTACCACTTTTAGAATGTATATGGTCATAAATAGTGTTTAATTTATTCATTAGATTTTTCAGTGACATATTTTTTTCATGGAAATTGACATGGTTGAACATTAGTATATAGTTATAAAATATATTATCAATGTATGTGAAATAAGCAACATATTTGAAAGTATCAAACAAATAGAAGTAATGAAAAATAAAAAAATAAGAATTGAAATCTATAACTGGAGAACATAATGAATACAATATGAAAAAATCACATAATGCAAGATGAGTAAAAACATGGTGAAAAGTCAAAAACTGCTTTAAATAGAAGGATCCTTCATACCATAAAAATGTAAATGGTATTATAAGACAAAAGAAAATGAAAAGTACTAAAATTAATCTAGAGCAAAGGGAGTATTAAAAATTAGTTTACATTGATTTTCAATGTGACGTATTATGCTAAAAGACTATAAAGCAAGTATATATAACAAAAATAGTATAATGAGTCTTTTGTGACAGGTTATTAAAGACTCTCATTCATGTGTAATCACTCCCTTATTTGTAGTTATTGCCAAAATTTTCTATATAGATAACACCTGCCAAAATTCCCAGTGCAAGTAGTGGTTGCCTGGTGGGTAGTGGTTTGTGGGTGGCCTGGTGCAGTACATCAGTGGTGCAAGACAATAAGAGAGAAGTGGTGACTGGGACTGCAGAAAGTTGGAGCGGAAGTGGTTCCATGATTGCGTGCCACTGGTACTGAAAATTCTGATTATATCCAAGCCTTTAAGTGAAGCATGGGAAGAGGAAAGACTTTCAGCCAGCTTTTTTAAAAAAAAAAAATTGGTTGTTCACGTTTTCCACCATAATATATACTACATCAGTCACTCAACGCGCAAGTCTGATGCGTAAGTGATGCGTTTGAGAAGTGCTTAGTCTCTCTTAGGAACAAAGGGTGCAAAGTACTCCTAGTTCTGTTAGGAGTCTTGGTAGTTTTCCTAATTCTAGTAGGAATAGGACTCATGAAATCCTAATCCTAGTAGGATTAGAACTCCTAGTTCTGTTAGGAGTATTAAAGTTTAGTTTGTTCATAATTCTAATTGAGTTAGAAGTCCAAATCCTAGTTGGATTAGGATTCCTAATTGGAGTAGAATTATAGTGGTAATAGAAGTCTTTTGCTTACAAGGTTTTGCTTTCCTACTTGGGAGAGGATATACTTGTTTTAAGCTTGTTAGGTTTCTAATTCTATTAGGATTATTATATGCTTATAGTTGGATTGTAATTAGGACTATTGTTGCTGATTCTATCTAGTTAGGCGTGTAATTCATATCTAGTAGGATTAGGATTAAGTTTGTATATTTTTATCTTTCCTAGTTCTAGTTGCATTAGGTTGTCTTTTAAGTACTATATATTGTATGCGTGGAATTCATTAATAAAAAAAGACGTTGAATATTGATTAAGAAATATTGAGAGTATTGCTGTGAAATTAAGTTTAGAGACTAGCTTGACTAGTGGATCAAAGTCATTGCCTTTGGACAAAACTTGAAGTAGTTGCCTTCAAGAATCTATCCCATCTACACCTAACAAACACATCCATAACAGTTTCTTTTAATCAAGAAACATCCATATACATCTGGAACATCACGTTCCACATCAAGTGGTATCAGCGCTTTGCCCAAGATCCTAGGGCGACGCTTGTTTTTACTGCCAGAATTCATACCGAATTTGCAGTAACTTTGGGTCCTCGAACTCCCAGCATACTTCGAATTTTTTGAAGCTTTTTGATCCTAAACTGGACTACATCTTGTCTAGTTTATTGTGTCAAAATTTCACGAAGTTTCAAGGAGTTTTGATATATTTTCTAGATCGTTCTTTGAAGGCGTGCAAGAATCGCTGGAATCAAGAACATCGATATTAAAACGAAGGTTACCAGCGTTTGACATCGAATTTTGCTACAAAATTTTAACTGGAATCTTAGAACATACAAAGCTATATTGTATCCAAATTTCAAAAGATTTGGTCTCGTTTTCATGAAGTTATGAATTTTCTAATTTGAGTCGGTTTGTTAAGACTTTCTTGATCATGGGGGCTCCTTCGACTCGAGAAGAGTTTCAAGCCATGATGGCAGGCATGATGAAGGAAGTTAAATAACGTTTTTCCTCCATTAATGAAGCTATACATAGTACCAACCAAAGGCTTGAAGAGATGATACAAGATCTTATATGTCCACCAACCCTTGAAGAGAAATTAGCACGAATTCACAGGAAGTTTGTGAAGAGTTTTGCGAAGTTTCAAGATTTGGTTGAACAACTAGACACGAAACCGCCTGAAGAGAAACAGCCACTTTTGATGGTTGAGGATGAAGAAAAGATTGAAACTTTATCTTGTTCAAAGGATGAAGATTTGATTTTTACAGTCCCTCATGATGAAGAAGATAAGCTATCTTTGGATGATTCCGGTTTTATAGTTCAATTGTTGGATCAAGATGACTTCAAGATTGCATCTTTAGCTAGTAAACCTACCAAGATTGCATGTTTAGCTAGTAAACCTACCAAAGGTCCGATCATTGTTGTTCCATGTGTGAAGAAAGCTTCTAAGCAGCGTGGGGTACAACATTATGAGGCGTTTTTTACTGATTTTTGATGTCATGATACAGTTCTTTGTCATACCCATCCACCATCATCATGGATTCAACATTTGTTTCACATATATGTACTTCTCCTTATGGATCGTGGTTATCGTGCGTGGATGATTGCTTGGCTACATCAAAACTTGAGGACAAGTTTTTTTCAAGAAGAGGAGTATGATGCGTAAGGGATGCGTATGAGAAGTGCTTAGTCTCTCTTAAGAACAAAGGGTGCAAAGTACTCCTAGTTCTGTTAGGAGTCTTGGTAGTTTTCCTAATTCTAGTAGGAATAGGACTCTTGAAATCCTAATCCTAGTAGGATTAGAACTCCTAGTTCTGTTAGGAGTATTAAAGTTTAGTTTGTTCATAATTCTAATTGAGTTAGAAGTCCAAATCCTAGTTGGATTAGGATTCCTAATTGGAGTAGAATTATAATGGTAGTAGAAGTCTTTTGCTTACAAGGTTTTGCTTTCCTACTTGGGAAAGGTTTTACTTGTTTTAAGCTTGTTAGGTTTCTAATTCTATTAGGATTATTATATACTTATAGTTGGATTGTAATTAGGACTATTGTTGCTGATTCTATCTAGTTAGGCGTAAAATTCATATCTAGTAGGATTAGGATTAAGTTTGTATATTTTTATCTTTCCTAGTTCTAGTTGCATTAAGTTGTCTTTTAAGTACTATATGTTGTATGCATGGAATTCATTAATAAAAATAGACGTTGTTGAATATTGATTAAGAAATATTGAGAGTATTGTTGAGCATACTTGAAATAAAGTTTAGAGACTAGCTTGACTAGTGGACCAAAGTCGTTGCCTTTGGACCAAACTTGAAGTCATTGCCTTCAAGAATCTATCCCATCTACACCTAACAAACACATCCATAACCGTTTCTTTTAATCAAGAAACATCCATATACATCTGGAACATCAAGTTCCACATCAAAGTCATATGCTAGTTTTAAGACAATCTTAATGCATGATATGATTATAAAAAATTTAAATCACGATCTAATATTTGCACCATGTTTTTAGGAGAATCATCCTGAAATCTTAAATTTATAAAACAAAAAATTCACGTGTGTTTTGCACGGGTCAAGAAAAAATCGCATTAGAAAATGATGTGGCTTTTTCGTGTACTCTTAATAGTATAATATAGATTATGATCTAAATATTTATATATATGGCTTTACAGAAGATATCATCAAACACGAAAAACAACTATTGGATGTAATTTAGTAATATTAATTAGTAATTGAACTTAAACAAAAAGAGAAAATCAAAATCATGGCAAAGTGGGCAGTGGCCAGTGGGTGGCCTGATGTGGAGCATCGGTGGTGCAAGACAGCAAGAGAGAGAGATAGGGTAAGTGTGATTGTGGACAGCTGGAGCAGTATCGGGTGTGTAGGTGAATGTCAGTAGTGGTGCGAATTGTGATTTTATCATGAGCAGCTCATGCAAGCAATAGGTAGAGCAAAGACTTTTTTAATCAACTTGTTTTTAAAAAAAATGGTGGGTCATGTGATCCACTATAATATTGACTACATGAACCACTGAACATACGGGTCATAAGCCAGTTTTAAAACAATCTTAACACACAATTATATATCTTTTAATCACAAGTTAATATTCACACCATTCTTTTAGGAGAATTTTCGTAAAATATCCAATTTGCACTATCTAAAAGCTAGTTAACTAGAAAATTGACTAAAAATTATTTGAAGTTTTTACTGAGATATGCTAAAAAATTGGCTCGAAAAATTAAATATCACATTTATGTTTTTGCACAAAATGATCGAAAATAATATGTACATATTCAAAGTGGAATCTTTGGGGAATACTTAACCAAAAAAAAATTACTATTCTTCAGATCTAAACGTAAGATACTTGCGGAAAGAAAACCAAATAAATTTTCTTGATAGACACACATAGTAATTTCTGAGGATAAGAGAAATAAGGAGATAAAGCTCAAATAAATTCTCATTTTTCTTACTTCCTCCGTTCTTTTATTATTGCAACATTTCCCTTACTTGGAAGTTTCATATTAATTGCAATATTATTAAATTTGACCATGTTTTCACTCTATCTCTCTTCTTATCACATGAGTCGCTTTTCTCATTTCTCTTTATCTCTCTCTTCTCCTTAAAAAATGTGCAACACCCATATATGTTGCAATTATTAAAGAACAGAAAAAATGTATATTTTTAGATGAATTTCTTTATTTGGCGAATAAGAACTGAGAAAGGCTACACGTACACAAGGTTTATGTGGGGCCAACATACACAAGTGATTTGATTGGCCAAAACTAATGGGGTCCAAAATCCACAAATTTGAAATTTTCATTTGAATTTCAAATAAAAATATAAATTATTTTGAATTTAAATTTGAAATTTTGTTGTGGTCCAAGGCCATTAAATACTACCTATTTCCAGTGTATTATTTTCTCTCTCCTCTCTCTCCCACTTCATAATTTTCTGAGATTTTCTTGGCGGGAATTCTCACCAGAATTCTCGCCCTGAATTATCACCGTTTTTTGCCCGGAATTAAATTGCACATTATTCTGTTGTGTTCGTCGGGAACTTGCTCATATATATATTTTCTTTCTCGAAATAGATTATTTAGAACATATTTTCTAGAAATTTCAAGTTGAACTTCATATTTGTAGAATTTGAAGTGAAGTTCACATTTTCAGATATTGGAGTTGAACAACATGCATTTTCAAATTAAGTAGAACATATATTCCAAAAGTTTAAGTTAAACATATGAAGTTTAACATATGCATTACCCATAAATATACGTTTTACATATGAATTTGTAGATCGGAAGTTCAAACACATGGATTTCCATAAATTGAATTTCAACATTATTCGAGATTGTAAATTGAAGACGTGCTTTTTCAAGCCATAAATTAATTTTTCATTGTTATGTATCTCTATTCTGTAAGGCAACTAGGGGGGACACCAAAAAATAGAAAAAAGAAAAAAAAAATACATCACACATAAATGATTTCTTAATATCACAAAAAGCAGAAAAAAAAAACAAAAAACCAATCCAAAAAACAAACGTGTAAACTGAAAAATATAATCACCCAATACAATCCCTAACTAAGGGGGAAATAACTACAACTAAATACTGCAAAAAAAAAACTGCAACTAAAACATCTTCAGTCATTTTTCCTCTCAAAAAAGAAAAAATCATATTCCCGCAACTTCTACCCTTTCAATACTACCCTTCAATTCTCTGAACAACACAACATAAACAAACCACAAATCTGAATACAACTTAAAATGGAAGCAAAGTCGGATGTGAAAATTTAGGATCTGTTTGGGGAAGCATTTCAGGTGACTTAAATGATAAGGTGCTACAATTTTAAGTCACGTTATATGTTTGGTGGAGGAAGTTAAATAAAATTTAAGTCCAAATTTTGACTGAAATTGGGTTGGAGTAAAATATAGCGTCTGAGATCAAGTGCTGAATTTTTTTTTTTCTTTTTATCTTTTTAAGCTAGTGTTGCCAAACATACCTTAGAGGACCTCACTCACAGCTTGCAGAATACATAAGAATTTTGGCCTTGCAGGGATTATATGAAATGTTGCCGACAATGTCTCGCGTCCACGCAAAGATGATATATATGAAATGCTCAGCGAACTTGCAACAACTGAAGATTGTTGGATATGTGCATGAAGCATCACCAGAATTACATGACATCACTAGGGGAAAAAAAGGAAGGGCTGCGCAAGAAGGGCTGCGTTTTATTTAAAACGCAGCCCTTCTTGTATGAAGGGCTGCGTTTTCTTTAAAAACCGCAGCCCTTTTATTGAAGGGTTGCGGTTAACAAGAAAACGCAGCCCTTCATGCAATATGAAGGGCTGCGGTTTTGAGACTAACCGCAGCCCTACTAATGAAGGGTTGCGGTTAGCCTCGAAACCGCAGCCCTTCATAAACGAAGGGCTGCGTTTTCTAGACTAACCGCAGCCCTTCTGATCCCATCCCATAATTTTGCGCGCACACACACAGTAGGTAGACATATTTTCTAAATTTCCCTCCCGTACACGCATTTGACGAGCGAAAAACCCCTCCCTCCCTCTCACTCACTCGCACATTAACCCTAACGCCCCACCGGAGCCCTGACGCCGGAGCACCCACATTGCTTCACACACCACAACCCTTCTCTTTCTTCACCTTTCTTCTCTTCTCTTAGCTTCTCTTCGCTTCTTTTCTCTTCTCTTCTCCACCATTTGAGTGGGTTTAGGGTGTGGAGCTCCTCCACCACTACGCAGCGCCACCACCCACAAGCGGCAGCAACAACTACCACCACCACTGCCCTACTCTTTCTTCATTGCTAGCTCTTGGGTTTAGCTAATTTTTTGCTTAGTTAAGTATGAATTAATGTTTTTAAGTTAGATTTGTTTTTCTTAATTGAATTAAATGATTAATGTGCAATGTGGGTTTTGTTAATTGTAGGAAGAAGAGGCTTAGGAAGGCAAATAAAGTTCCAACTATCTCTACTCTCTTCATTGCTTATCATTGGTGTTAAGAGGTAACTAGTTTAATTTCGTTGTCTTTTTTGTTTGATTTAATTTGTTGATGAGACAAAGTTGTCATGTGATTCAATTTGATTAAGTTATGATAATTTATTGATATATGTATTTCTTATAATGTATGTAGATTTCTTGATATGAGATTGTATGAAAACGCAATGTAATTTAGCTATGAAATCTACAAGTTGTTTGAATTGTCATCATATGCCTAGATACCCGTTCAAGACTTACTCATTAGGAGTAAGTCTTGAATAGTCCCTGGTTTGAGGAAGAATATGATGCATTTGAGGACCTCCCCCCTTTTACCTATCCTGAAAATAGTGTGGAAGATGATGTGAATATGTCGGAGAACTATATGCGTGTAGATCACACGGAAGGAATACATGTACTTGAGGATCCTAAGAAACGGCGGAAGGTCAATAAATCATGAGACATAAACTCAGGTCTGTGTAATTTCTCCAATTTGTAATTCTTTTTTAACATGATAATATGAGGCATAATGTAACTATTATGTATATTCTTAGGCGTGCATTTGTTGTTGGTTGTATATCAGGAACATAAATGTGATTTTAGCCCTATTTTTGCCTTTTCGCCTCCAATTCATGTTTCTCGAGTCATTTAACTCCATTTTCTTTTTGAAAATGATAATATAAGGTATAATATAACTAGTGTATAGAGTTTTAGGCTTGCATTTGTTTTTGATTGAATTTCGGGAAGGTGTATGTCATTTTTTAAACTACTAACTACGGTAAATGATTGAATTCTTATATTATGTGTTTATTCCTTGGTTGTTTTGCAAGGTTTATATGAATAACACACCACGTTTGAGGGCCTTCACCACAGACGAATTACATGAAGTTCGGGATAAGTTGGCGTCCCACATTTGTGATGATTGCTTATGATACATCTACTAGTTTGTATCAATTCTATGTACACTTTTTACATTATTAAATATATACATATTTAAAGTTAATTATTACGTTCAAAAAACTTGTCATATATATATAATTGCAATTTGATCTGTCTTTTTTTGTGTCGAAGGGAGGTTTTGGGTGGGGGATGGGGTGGGGGGGCTGCCATGGGGTGGGGGGTGGGGCGGCGAGGGTGGGCTGGGTCCGGCGGGGGGTGACAGGGGGGGGGGGGTGGGGTGGGCTGGGTCTGGGCAAGGGGGGGGGCTGGGGGTAGGGGCTAGGGGTGGGGTGGGGGTGGGTTGGGTCCGGCAGGGGGGGGGGGGGGCTGGGGTGGGCTGGGGTGGCAGGGCGGGGTGTGCTGGGCCGGCGGGGGTGTGGGGCTGGGCCGGGGGTGGGGTGGCTGGGTCCGCGGCAGGGGGGGCGGGGTGGGGGTGGGGGGGGGTGGTGGGGGTGGGCTGGGCCGAGGTGGGGTAGGCTTGGGTCCGGCAGGGGGTGGCAGGGGGTGGGGGACAGAGGTGTCTTGGGGGCGGCGGGGTGGGGGGCGCGGGCGTGGGGGGCTGGGGGCGGGGGGTGGCGGGGGTGGGTGGGGGTAGGGTGCGGGGAGGTGCATGGGTGGCGGGGGTAGCGGTGCGGGGGGTGGCCGAGGGTGGCGAGGTGGTGGCGGGGGTGGCCGAGGGTGGCGGGGGTGGTGGTGGTGGTGGTGGCGGGGTTGGTGGCGAGGGGTGGCAGGGCCGGGCCGAGGGTGGCAGGGGTTGTTTGGGGATGCAGGGGGCTGGCATATTTAATTTATTTTCAAAAAAAAAAAACTGAATGTGAAGGGCTGCGGTTTTAGGCCTAAACCGCAGCCCTTCACTTTAATAGGGCTGCGGTTTAGGCTTAAAACCGCAGTCCTTCATTTAGAGAAGGGCTGCGGTTTAAGCCGAAAACGCAGCCCTTCAAGCTTAGAATGGCTGCGTTTTGGGCCTGAACCGCAGCCCTTCGTTGTGAAGGGCTGTGGTTAAAAACCGCAGCCCTTCTTATCTATTGAAGGGCTGCTATTGAAAGGGCTGCTGGCCAAAAACGCAGCCCTTCCTTGTTTTTCCACTAGTGCATATATGTGACAAAAAAGGAAACTGGAGTTTCTTATCATACTACCACCCCGACTTTTGAGGTCTCCTCCACCCCGACTACCACAACAACCAGAGTGGCCAATAACGTTCGGATTTGTGGTAATTGCCATAACTTTGCCAGGTTTCTTTCTTCTGTTTATAATCGTAGTAGGAATTTATGAATGATGGGTCACTACCGACTAGGTTGCACAGAAACGGATACGGGTACGAATTTGGATACGGGTACGGGTTCGGATACGCACATCCATGCATGATAATCCATGAATTAAAAAAAATACTTCAAATAAAATCATTTCATGACTAATAATAGTTCATATTACAATAAAATAGTACCTAAAAAATGTTATAATTGTTCTCGGCGAGTTTTCATGTTTGGATTGCAAAGGGAGAGGATTTTGTTCATTAGATTGAGAAGGGGGAGGATTTTGTATAGAAGGAGGATTTAGAGGAGGTATTGGTGTGGTTTTTGTAAAAAAACTTGAGATATTCGGTTGCGTTTTAAATTTTTAATTAGATACAACAGTTCAATTTATCAAACATATCAATCAAATTCACTTAAACTATTCAAATTTAATCTCATATCAACACATTATGCATATATACCAAATAATTTCAAATTAGAGGAAATCCTATCCATCTCCAACTAATTCCACCAGCACTTAAAACACATAAATTATAATTTTTAATTAGATACAACAGTTCAATTTGTCAAACATATCAATCAAATTCACTTAAACTATTCAAATTTAATCTCATATCAACACATTATGCATATATACCAAATAATTTCAAATTAGAGGAAATCCTATCCATTTCCAACTAATTCCACCAGCACATAAAACACATAAAACCAAATGCTCATGCATGGCCTCTCCGAAACTTCACATGATAGGTTTAATTCTAAAAATCCTAAAACAAGAGTTTTAGTGTATTACCTGAACACAATCAATCAAACCTTCAAAGCTAATCCAAAGCTCAAAGCATCACAGTCATCATTCACCAATTAGCCATTGTAACAAATAATATTAAATTAACAATAATACATATAACACAATCCATAAACCTAACAAATACATTATAAAATGGTGACTGTTACTAACATTTTCTAGATCTAAGTGCAAACAAGCTCAATCCATTCATTTAACTAAATAAGCATACATTTATCAAGCCTAGTAGACAAAAGTGATATAATCAAGCCTAACTAATTTTCTACTGACATGATTAATAACTGAAATTAACCAAAATTAAGTAATAATTCTGCCATAACATGAAGCTAGGTTCATATTAAGATGATAATGTAACGCATATAATGACGATTACTCTAAATCAATAATCAAAATCGATCATAAAATTATAGGAAGTAATGAAAAATTAGTACTCTAACTAATTTTCTACTGACATGATTAATAACTGAAATTAACCAAAATTAAGTAATAATTCTGCCATAACATGAAGCTAGGTTAATATTAAGATCATAATGTAACGAATATAATGACGATTACTCCAAATTCATAATCAAAATCGATCAAGAAACTCTAAAAATTCAGTACTCCAGTTAAATTACTTACATAATTGAACGAAGGCCTAAAGATTGAAGGAAAGTTAGCAGGTTCAGATCTAATTCAAAACACTATTCCTACACAAAATACTCAGATCTAATTCAAAATACATGTTTAAAGTGCACTTACCAGCGGCAGAACTGCAGAAGGCGTCGAAACCGAGTAGAGATTAAGCCACGGTGGCCGGTGTGACAAAGATTAAGCTTTGAGAGGTCGAAAATCGAAACGCGGTCGACGGAGTGAGAGAAGAAGTTGAGACTTGAGAGGATGAGAGTAAGAAAATGAGTGACCGAGTAGTGAGAAAACTAACCTGACGGAGTGACGGTGCGGGTGCCACGGTGGTCGGCGTGACTGAGTGAAGAAGTTGAGAGCCTGAGAGGATGAGAGGAAGAAAATGGCTGAAGCGAAGAAGAGGAACGCGTTTTCCTAAACCTAAAATTTAAAAAAAAAAAATCTGGGGGAATGGTGGGTCATGTGACCCACCAGGACTAAAGGTAAATCCGCCACTGTATATATATATATATATAGGAATAGGATCACGTGAAAATCACTCCTTATGCTTAAAACTAAAAATTGCAACATAAAATGAGCAAAAAGTTTCTTAAAATGAGCAAAAAGATAAAATGAGCAAAAAGTTCTCAAAATGAGCAAAGATATAAAATGAGCAAAAAACATAAAAACAGCAAAAATTTGTAAAATGAGCAAAAGTTTCTTAAAATGAGTGAAAACATAAAATGAACAAATGTTTGTAAAATGAGCAAAAATTTTGTAAATGAGCTAAAGTTTGCTAAAATGAGCAAAAAACATAAAATGAGCAAAAATATGCAAAATGAGCAAAAAGGTCGGTTTTCAGTTTTCAGCTTAAGGTTAGTTTTTAGTGGATCCTACCTATATATATATATATATATATATATATATATATATATATATATATATATATATATATATATATAGAAGTGAGTTCATATGAGAATGCATACTTACATGAGAAATGAGAATGGATTTTACACGCTATAACTCTAATGAACAAGTGATGTAACTCTAATGAAAAAGTGATGTAACTCCAAAAAATAAAAAATTAGAAAAAATATTTCGAAAAAAAAAAAAATTTTTTGGGCTCGAAATTTTTTCGGGGGTGTAAATCTAATGAACAAGTGTTGTAACTCTAATCCAATCGTGTGGTTGAGATCCATTCTCGTTTCTCATGTAAGGAGCATTCTCATGTGATCTTGCCCCTATATATATATATATATATATATCATATCATATTCCATATTTAACACTTCACATTCATATAATTATACTACTATTTTTAAGCTATTGAATGGTTGATCATCATTTTGTTATTTTAGGTTATACGGGATTTAGAGTAATATTTATTTATTGTCATGTGTAGATCAGTCTATATATACTCATAAATCAATGTACACTCTTTGAGGATAGCATTAAGTCATACTTCAATAGAACACACTCTTAAACAACAAAATAATGTGTCAAACGATATTGAATGGGTGGAAGAGTGCATGTGGTTGTACAAAAGGATAAGATCAAATTAAGAACTTACGTACACCATATTTATATGCAAACAATATTTGTTATGTGCATTAGATGGGGCAATAAAATCATTTGTATTCAGATTTGTTTGGAGTTCATGAATTCTTATTAGTGATGCCATTTTACTATAGTTTTGAGATTAAATTCACGAAACTCAGCACGCATCGCATGTATATAAGGCTAGTTTTTGTAGTAACAAAACATGTATATGTGTATCAAAATAAGGATTATTACTTTAGTACATATATATTTTATTGCAAATAGAACGATGTGATCATACCCTACTAAAATGGTTTCGAGTTACGACATATGCTTATTCTCTCTACTAAACCGGGTTCGATTCTTAGTTGCAGGAACCTTTTTTGGCCTTTCTTCTTTTAGGCCGTAATAAACATTTAAATACATATTATGTTACTGAAAATAAACTTATGATTCCAATTATAAATATCAATTACGGACACAGACTACTAATAATAATAATTTTTTATAACCATTTAAAATACATATTATGTTACTGAAAATAAATTTATGGTTCCAATTATAAATGTCATTCATTGACACACACTACTAATAATAATAATTCTTGATAAACATTTGAAATACATATTATGTTACTGAAAATAAACTTATGATTCCAATTGTAAATGTCAATTACTAACACACATTACTAATACTTCCTTCCTAACAAAATAAGTGCAACAAATGAATATTTTATACCTCACAAAAAATACCCATTTATTGATGTTATTATGTTACAGAGGAAGTAATAATAGTTCTTAATCTTGTCTCCAAGATGCCTTGTCAAAGTTAATATTAAGAAGGCTTATGATACAGTGGAATGGGTCTTTTTAGACAACATGCTTCAGGAACTAGGCTTCCCTAATATGGTTAGAAGATGGATTATGGTCTGTGTTACCAGTGAGTCTTATTCAATTTTGTTAAATGGCACCCCTGCTGTTCCTTTTGAAGCAAAGAGAGGGTTAAGACTGGGAGATCCCTTGTCTCCCTTTCCTTTTGCTCTCAGTATGGAATACCTAAGAAGATGTTTGGGTGATTTACAGTTGAATCCTGATTACAACTTTCATCCCAAGTGTGAGAGAATCAAATTGACACACTTGATGTTTGCAGATGATCTGCTTCTCTGCTAATGAGTATATCATAGTTCAATGACTATGCTTATGGATGCTTTTCCCAAATTTTCTGTTGCCAATGGTCTTGAAGCCAGTATTGAAAAAAGTGCTATCTACATTTCTGGTGTTACAAAAGATATGAAAGCTCATTTGACTGATAGAATTAATATTCCTACTAGGACCCGGCCTTTTAGATATCTTGGGGTTCCTTTGTCTTCAAAGAAGCTAAATTTTTCTCAAAGTAAACCACTTATTGAGGAAATCACTGCTAGGGCTCAAAGCTGGATGGCTCATCTACTTTCCTATGCTGGACGACTTCAAATCATCAGAAATACTTTGGGAAGTATGCAGAACTTTTCGGGGCATATTTTTCTTCTTTCTAAGAAAGTCATCAAGGCTGTTGAAAGCATCTGTAGGAAATTTCTTTGGACTGGGTTTATTGATCCCTCCAAGAAAGCCCCTATTGCTTGGGATAACTTCCATTTGCCCAAAGTTGCTGGTGGCTGGAATGTTATTGATATGAAGATTTGGAAGAAAGGTGCAATCTTAAAGCTATTATGGGACATCACTTTCAAAAGTGATAAACTCTAGGTTCAGTGGGTACATCAAAGGCAGAAACATTGGCAATGTTGCTATTTCTAGCAACATCTCTTGGTACCTAAGGAAAATTATGGAAACTATAATGCTTTTTCACTCAATTGGTGGCTGGCAAGCAGCTTTAGTGAATGGGAAATACAGAATCAAGAAAGTTTATAACCTATTGATGGATAATCATAGCAGAGTTACTTGGAGAAGAATTATCAGCAATACTAAAGCTTCACCAAAGAGTATCTTTATACTTTGGATGGCAGTTCAAAAAAGACTGGCAACTACAGACATAATTCATGTCTGGAATACTCAATATAGCTTAACCTGTTGTTTATGTGGATTTACAAATGAAACTATTGAACATCTGTTCTTTGATTGTAACTATTCAGCTGGAATTTGGCAGACTCTAAAGGAGGTTCTAAATGTTAGAATGCCAAGGAATGGGTTCAATTTGGAGTTGAGAATGGCTTGCAAGATAGCCCACAGTAGCACCAAAAAAGCCAGATTATATGTGATGATGTTCACTGAAGCAGTGTATGCTATTTGGTTGCAAAGAAACAATTTGCTCTTTAACAAGAAAGTTGTTCCAGCTGATCTTATAGTGAAAGATATAATGTTTAGAGTTGCAGCTAGATGTAAAGATGAGGATAGATCCTTGTTACTTAGGAACTATCAGTTGTTTTAGCCTTGCTTTTTGTTTTGGTTGTTTCAGAACAGTTTGATGTTTTTGTTTGTTTGTAGGGGTCAGCTTTCTCCTCTTTGGATTTGAAAGCTTGACTGCCTTTGTTTGTATGGTTCCTCCTCCAATATTTTTGGTTATGAATAACAACTTTTGAATTGCCAAAAAAAAAGTTCTCAATCTTAACTTGAAATTAAAAAACACACATTAATAATAATAAGTTCTATATCCTAAAAAAAAATCTATCTTTGGTTCCTAATTTTAAGCACACACTTGTCTAATACTCCCTCTGTTTCTTTTTGTTCTTCCTATTTTGACTTCCACGTTTGCGAATGCCTGTCTTTGACCTTAAATATCTTTCATTGTGTATTAGTAAAAATTATAATGATTAAATATTAATAAATTAATCATTGAGACGAATCAAACAAGACTCCATGACTATATTTTTTTATCACATGTTGAAAATAATTTAGAAGATTCTCTTCGATTATGAATAGTGTCAAGATTCTAAATAGGAAGAACAAAAGAGAACGGAGGGAGTATTACATACGAACACATTAACAACATTAGCTGAGTGAAATCATTAGGGTTATTTATTGGATAATTGTATATGAATATGAAGGAAAACTATTACATCAAATTTGTTGAACTTATTGAATTTAATCAGTCTACTCCTAGAATATTGATTAGATCGGAGATTGATCACTCTTTGTTGAATGTAAATAGAATTATTTATTGACTTATTTTACATGAATATGAACGAGAACTATAAGATTGAATTCAATTTGTCTCGCTAAAGTAACAATCTTGTTTTATCGGAGATTGATGACTCTTGTTGAGTGAAATCAATATTGTTATTGGTTAGTTGTATATGAATATGAACGAAAATTGTAAGATTGAATTTAATTAGTTTGTCCTTCCTAACAAATTTGTTAGATCAGAGCTTGATCACCCTTGTTATTGTTTAATTGTATATGACTAATGATTATGTGAATACGCACGAAGACTATTTGATCGAATTTATTGGATTTAACTATACATATAAATATGAACGAAAATAATAATACTACATTTATTGAATTCAATGAGTCTCGCCCTCCTAAAATAATAACTAGATTGGAGATTGATCACTCTTGGTCAATGTAAAATTAATAGTGTTATATATTGACTAATTGTATATGAATATGAACAAGAACTATAAGATTGAACTTATTCAATTTAATCAGTCTCACCCTCCTAAAATATTGATTAGATCGGAGATTGATCACTCTTTGTTCAAAGTGAATTCAATAGTGTTATTTATTGACTAACTATACATGAATATGAACGACAACTATAAGATTGAACTTAGTCAATTTAATCAGTCTCATCACCCTCCTAAAATATTGATAAGATCGGAGATTGGTCACTCATTGTTCAATATGAATAAAACGATTTATTGACCTACTGTACATGAATATGAACGAGAAATATGATATTGAATTCAATTAGTCTCGCTATAGTAACAATCTCGCTTTATCGGCGATTGATGATTCTTGTTGAGCTAAATCAATAGTGTTATTGACAAATTATATGTGAATACAAACGAAAACTATTTGATCGAACTCATTGAATTTGACTAATTGTATATAAATTTGAACGAAACTTATAAGATCAGACTACATTTATTGAATTTAATCAATTTCGCCCTCCTAACAAACTTAATAATTCTCGCCCTCCTAACAAATTTTTTATAATAGTGATGTTGATCACTTTTAGACTATTCACCTAAATTGTATCAATATGAACTAATTGATCATATATATAACATTTTATTAAATATAACTAAAATTATTTATAATGAAGACATACATAGATATAAGTTCATTATACAATTAGTATCAAAAAGTTATAATTAGAATCTTTATGTGGTTAAATTTTATTAAACACAATATATATATATATATATATATATATATATATATATATATATGTGTGTGTGTGTGTGTGTGTGTGTGTGTGTGTGTGTGTGTGTGTGTATATATATGTATATATATATATATAAATATTGATATTACAAGATATTGTAAATTTAAAATTAATAGTGTTATAGACCAATTGTAAGTTAATCATCTAAATTGTTTCGATACAAACTAATTGGTCATGCATGTAAGATATACTAACTCTATTCCTATTTAATCTACACAGTTTGATTTTCACTAGAAGCAAGAAAAAACTGAAAAAGTATGAGAGAGAGGAGAAGAATTATGAAAAGTGGGGACTAAGAAATACAAAAGGCAAATAGAAAATAGAGGAGAGAAAAAATGGGGTAGGTGGGGGGTTTCTAATGGGTTAATTTATTTGGTGCGGGACCACTTGGGGGGACAAAAGTGGGAAATAATGATTAGACATTTTACCTTATATAGATAAAGTAATAGTGTAACCATTAAAAAGGAACGACCCAAAAAGAAAAGCGTGTAGATTAAAAAGGAACGGAGTTAGTATAAGATACTCTTTTTGAGGAAATTAATAGTGATGTAGATCAATTGTATGAATATAAACGTTTCAAATAATGTTGGAACTAGTGTCCGGCTCATAAAAATTACATAAGATCCGAGTTCAATCAATCTTTTTTAGGGTAGAGTTACAATTATCTTTACTCTGAATGTACTAAGTTTGTATATATATATATATATATATATATATATATATATATATATATATATATATATATAATTAATTAATGTTTTCTTAATGTTAAAAATTAATACAGTAACAAGAGTAGAACTTAGTATCTAATATTGGAAGAAATGCGTGTATTTTATTTTTAAAGAGAAAATATTCTAATTGCTTTAATTCGTATGAATTACCAAAGGGTATAAACGCAGCTCTACTTTACTAAACGCAACCCTAAGAATTCTCATTGTCATATTCTCTCTTTGAAAAAACTTCGTTCTATAAAAATATTATGTCCTCCTTCCCACTATTAGAGAAATATAAATTGCAAAAGCCCTAATTTTTGACCCAAACGAACGATAATTTTGAAATTGATACTCAATGGACGATAATTTTAACCCAAACGAACTTCAATCTGGTGTAAGTAAATTGGTATTAAAAAGAAACGACCCAAAAAGAAAAGTGTGTAGATTAAAAAGGAACGGAGTTAGTATAAGATACTCTTTTTGAGGAAATTAATGGTGATGTAGATCAATTGTATGAATATGAACGTTTCAAATAATGTTGGAACTAGTGTCCGGCTCATAAAAAATACATAAGATCCGAGTTCAATCAATCTGTTTTAGGGTAGAGTAACGATTATCTTTACTCTGAATGTACTAAGTTTGTTTATATATATATATATATATATGTATATTAATTAATGTTTTCTTAATGTTAAAAATTAATACAGGAACATAGAGTAGAATTTAGTATCTAATATTGGAAGAAATGGGTGTATTTTATTTTTAAAGAGAAAAGTTTCTAATTGCTTTAATTCGTATGAATTACCAAAGGGTATAAACGCAACTTTACTTTACTAAACCCAACCCTAAGAATCGTCATTGTCATGTTCTCTCTTTGAAAAAACTTCTTTCTAAAAAAATATTCTCTTCTCCTCCTTCCCACGGTTAGATAAATATAAATTGCAAAAGCCCTAATTTTTTACCTAAACGAATGATAATTTTGAAATTGTTACTCAATGGACGACAATTTTAACCCAAACGAACTTCAATCTGGTATAAGTAAATTCGTATTTTTTCTTTTGTAAGTAATCGATTTCATGCAATATTTATGAAACACTTAGCACTATTTCGTGCAATCTCAAAGAAACATATTACTCTATTCCGTGCAGATTGAACGAAGCAGGTAAAATTGTTTCATGGTGATCGTATGAAACAGATAAATCTGCTTCGTGTAAATTGTATGAAATAAGGAGACAAGGACATCAAAGCCATGTGGTAATATGTGTAGGATTATAAGTACTATAAGCGGAATTTCATGAATCACATTCATAAGCACTTAAAACAGGATCTCATGCATATACATTCAAGGATCACATAATAGTTAAGAATTAACCTTTGATGCGTGATTTCCACTAAGCTCTTCAAGATCCGGAGATAGAACAGCAATTGAGATTCCTCTACTAAGTCCACCAATCCAGATCAACGCTCCACCAAGAGGGACTCTACTATTTATTGGAGCAGTATTACGTGACTTTTGAAGGGAGAGAATAGGAGAGAGAAAATAATGAGAGATCCAGTATCTTTTATTTTCTCATTCCTTAACTAATTATAGGAATAATTAGGTTAAGCAATCCCACTCCCCTTCTCCCTCTTGGCTAGCCACCCTAGGGCCCTTTATGGGCTCTAGGTTTTCTTTTGTTGATCCAAAAATAAAGTGTGACCTTGTAGGATCCATTTAATTGGGCTTTGGGTTTATAATTTACTAACCCAAAGGTCTATAACATTTTCTAGCAAGATGTAAAGACGACCCAATTAAATGAATTTATTATCTCCATAATATGATCCATATTATATTTAGTAATTGCATTAGAGTCACGGACACAATTCCTTCAATCTCCCAATTGTCCGAGACGAGTGTGCAATCTTCAAATTCCTTAAGTCTCTCAGTGTCCAATTTGATAGTATGACCATATTTCTATGTCATCCATACTAGTCTTCAAATTAATCCTTGAAATCCGAGTTCGAATTGACAAATAAATGATCATCATATAATCCATTTGAGCACGGCCATGCATTTTTCAATTCTCACTCTTCAAGGGGCCAAGACACTTATCCTATCTCACATAGGACGACTTTTCAATCTTGTGGCAACCAAAACTTCCACTCAATTTTTAGCACAACCCGAACGCTGCCTTTATAGTCCCCTTTTACAGCATGACGTTTGACAACATCAAAGTTATACCAATCATTAGGCTAAGTAGTGTTCTACTCATGTCTTAGGAATCCACTAATATAATTACGAAGTTATAGAAACTTCTAAGTAGGTATGTTCGATCATGTATCAATTATACATGTCCATATGATTGACTAAATATCTCCATGTTCCAATAGCCCATGAAACGACGCTATCAATCAATCTTATATGCTAATCTTTTAATAAGTCATTTATGTCCAATTTATGACTTAGATTAGGAACTATAATATTCTATGAATTCTGTTCACTCATGGTGTTTCATTTATCAAATCACATATTTGACAAAACCATTGAATTCAAGATATATTTTGAACAATTTATCTAATTCCAAACCAAAATTAAATAAGACAAAATTTATTTTCATAAACATAAAATAGCAAAACCATGTCTCTACATTGTAACAAGTTTCTCTAAACCTAGTACAATTTAAAGCCACTCTAACATTTACTTCAAGCATATAGCCCTAGCGTGACACTCATTCTTGGGTTGAGCTAGTGGCTTAGTGAGCGGATCAGCCACATTCTCATCCGTGTGAACTTTGTAGATCCTGACATCCTTCCTGTCAACTATCTCCCGAATGAGGTGATATTTCCTGATTACATGCTTGGATTTGTTATGTGATCTCGGTTCTTTTGCTTGCGCAATAGCACCATTTTTATCACAGAACAACTTAATCCCTTCCAGAACACTAGGTATGATATCCAGCTTTGTTAAGAACTTATTTATCCAAACTGCTTCTTTAGCTGCTTCAACCGCTGCTAAATAGTATGATTATGTCGTATAGTCTGCTACAGTGCTTTGCTTTGAGCTCTTCCAGCTCACTGCTCCTCCATTTAGACAAAAGACATACCCTGACTGAGAGCGGTAATCATCTATGTCGGTTTGGAAGCTCGCATCAGTATAACCTTTAACAACTAACTCACTTTCACCTCCATAGACTAAGAACATGCCTTTAGTTCTTCTCAAGTACTTAAGGATGCTCTTAGCTGCAATCCAGTGTGCTTCCCCTGGATTTGCTTGGAACCTGCTACACATGCTCAAGGCATATGCAACATCTGGTCGATTACTTATCATGGCATACATGATAGATCCTATAGCCAAAGCATAAGGTAAGCTACTCATTCGCTTTAACTCATCAGGCTCAGTCGGGCACTGACTCTTGCTAAGCGATATGCCATGTGACATGGGAATGAATCATCTCTTCGAGTTTTCCAGGTTGAACCTTGCAAGAATTTTATCAATATAAGTTTCTTGACTTAGTCCAATCATCCATCGAGATCTATCTCTATGGATTTTAATTCCCAATATGTACTCAGCTTCTCCAAGGTCCTTCATGGAGAAACAACTTTTCAACCATTCCTTGACTGACTCAAGCATTGGTATGTCATTTCCCATGAGTAGTATGTCATTTCCCATGAGTAGTATGTCATCTACATACAATACCAAGAAGATTAAGATGCTCCCACTAAACATCTTGTAAACACAAGACTCTTCTTCGCTTTTGATGAAACCAAATTTCTTGATTGCCTCATCAAATCGAAGATTCCAGCTCCGAGATGCCTGCTTTAATACATAAATGGATCTTTGAAGCTTGCAAACCCTTTTAGGATTTTCTGGATCCTCAATGTACACACCCTCATTCAAGAATGCGGTTTTGACATCCATCTGCCAAATTTCATAATCATAAAATGCAGCAATCGCTAAAAGTATCCGAAATGACTTAAGCATTGCTACTGGAGAAAAGGTCTCATCATAGTCTATACCATGTATTTGCCTGGATCCTTTTGCAACCAGCCTTGCTTTATAGACATAGACATTTCCATCTTTGTCTGTTTTCAATTTGAACACCCACTTGCATCCAATAGGGTTAATTAACCCCATCAGGCAAGTCCACCTAGGTCCAAAGTTTATTCTCAGACATGGAGTCTAACTCGGATTTCATGGCCTCAAGCTATTTCTCAGGGTATGGGCTCGTCAAAGCTTGTTTGTAGGTAGTAGGTTCTTAATTCTCCAAAATCATAATTTCAGAGTTTTTAGTTAATAGGAAATCAACCAACCTCATGTTTGGAATCCTTGGTCAACTCGATCTACGCGGGGACTGAGCATCGAGAGAAAAGTTCTCTTCACCTTCTTGAAGATTTTCACTTGAATTGGATTCAAGTGGGACGGTAGGAGGTTCACGCGTTGAGTACGTCATCTCCTGAACTAGACTTTCGTCTTGTCGGGCCGTCTCTGACATGGTGTGAGCCACGTCCAGTTGTTGCTCATCTCGAATTCCTTCGAGAATTATTCTACTCCAACTTGTCTTTCTAGGATCCATTTAAGTGGGCTTTGGGTTTATTATTTACTAACCCAAAGGTCTATAGCATTCTCTAGCAAGACGTAAAGACGACCCAATTAAATGAATTTATTATCTCCATAATATGAACCATATTATATTTAGTAATTGCATTAGAGTCAAGGACATAATTCCTTCAATATGTATATAAGTTCATGCTTGTTTACTGGTCACAAATCTCCCAGCTCTGTATTAATTTGTGGCATCAATTTTCCTAGTAACATAGATTATATCCAACTAATTCATTAGAGTAAAAGAAAACGACCTTCCAAAATACATTAGATCCAATGAACTATACAACAACATACTACCGTCAAACATCGTCAAAATGATAATATGCCAACTTTGAGTTGTCAATGAAAATTTGGGCATACTTTCTTAAACTTGTTTAGTCAGAAAAATAAACCACGCGTACTTTCTTGAACTTGTTTAGTCAGAAAAATAAACCATGCATACTTTCTTAAACTTGCCGAGTCAGAAAAAAGAACCATGAAAGCTCATAATACCAGGAGGTAGAATGCAAATAAAACTTAACTATAGAAGCTAAAACATCACTCACAAATCACCACACACTATGCATACATATTACACATTCGTAAATACCAAATCTTTATCATCTTGAAAAAAAACAATGGGGAGAAAGGAGGAAGAAGAATGGGGAGAAAGCACAAAAATGGAGAAAGACGGAGAAAGAAGGAAGAGAAATAACGCAATTTGTTGTATTGTTGGGTAAAATTATGGTGGTATTGGCCCCAATTTCAGAGAAATGGGTAGAGAGAGAAAGGAGAGACAAATGGGTAGAGGGAGAAAGGAGTTATGAGGGGTATTTTGGGTATTGTGGGTATTGTGTAGGGTTGTGTTTAGTAAAGTGAAGTTGCATTTAGCAACCATAATTACAAATATACTAAAGCTCAAAGGGTTTCATTATCCAATGTTTAGCAAATGAGTACAACTCTTTGATCGAGTAACATGCTACGTAATAAATTTCCATGGATAACAACAAAGTAGTTGTGATATTAAATAACCTTTTATATACAAATAATTTAGGATAAATAATGTATAATTAGAGTATTTCCAGTCTGAATATTTGTCAAATTCATAGTAGAGTTGTGAAAGATTTTTTTTAGAACAAATTATGATGTAGCACATCATATGTTTTTATCTATGATGCCGATACAAAGTTTGTGTTTGTCTTAGGAACTAAATGGTTTTTAAGTCGCAACATAATTTGCCACCTTATTCAAATTGTATGTTAGAAATTTAGATTTTTTTTATAGGATCACAATTGGTTTTTCTAGTAACAACCTCTTACATGCTAGCACTTGATAAAATTAATAGTGTAACCTAAATTTGAGATTGAGTTCTACTAAGTTTTTAATTTAACTACTATCAATACATCATTTGGGGTTGTCTCCAAAATTTAAAGTTCAATTAATTTTATCTTATTTGTTTTTCAATATTTAAAAAATTCGAACAAAAAGTTAGCCAAGTAAAAAATTGCAAATAAAATTTTAGAAATATAAATGAAAAATTGCAAACAGGAACTTCTTCTTTTGTTATTTCCATTACATTGGGAACTACTTCTTCATTCAACTCTAGATGTTCTTGTTCTTCGGGCAAACTTTGATTAAGATCAATCAATGATAAATTCTAGTTGTCATTTGATGTTATCCATTGCACTGTTATTAACTAAAACTCTATCCAGTTACTAGTTAAATAATTGTGATACTGACATAAATGGCAAATGTCATTGGTTTAATGTCCATTAGTTACTATCAAACCAATTTTGATACTAATATGAATCAACTCTACTGGTCATACGCTATAAACCCTAAAAAGTTCCGTCGTCATTTTGTTCATCTTCTTCATCATATATCGAAATACCACAACCATTCATCATCAACACAACTATTGAACTACCAAAATAATTGGTCATTCACTATTCTTCATCTCCATCATTATCTAATACGTACTTTAAATGGCAAACTAAGTTTAAAAAGTTCATGAATTTATCAAATCATCATAGAATATACAAGGTTACATATATTTGCTCCTCAAATGAATGAAGTTTTCGACAACCATTACTCTCGCCAGAGAAGGAGGCCGATTGATTTTATTGTTGACCAATCTTGAGCTTCTTAAGATAAGTTCAACTGTGGTCGCCGACACTTTTTTTGTGGCTGGAAAATTGCTCGGTGTTAAAGGCCTCACTTTTGTTTTCTTGAGAGTTCACTTTGGCTGGAAAAGTTACTCCAAAGTTCAGTTAATTTTTTTAATTACTAGGGACAATAAAAATATACCTTCACTAAAAATTTCATGTTTCTAATGAAATTCTAGCACCAAGTTTATAGCCAAAGATGGGATTTTGGCTCCAACCTCTTTTCCCCCATAAAAAAGAGAGTCCATTCTCCCTCCATTTTTCTTTTTTTGCATTGGTGATATGGCTTCTTTCTAGTGGTGGTATGTGTTGTTCCGACATACAGCTTATGTATGTGTATCAGCTCTCACATGAACTTTCAACTTTTTTGAAGTTAAGACTTGTTTTCTATGATGATACGGAGACTGACATACTTCCTCCATAACAAAATAGATGTTACACTTTGACTTTCACGCTTGTTGATGCAGTACTTTGACCATTAATAACTTTAATGATGTATTAGTAAAAATTATAAGAAGTTAATATTATGAAAGTATACATTGAGACGAATCCAACAACACATCATATAGTAATGGTTGATTTTATCTAAAATTAAAAAATGCATGGTCAAATGTAGTAGGTGAATAGTACAATTTTCAAAATGTAACATCTATTTTTATAGGGAGGAAGTATATCATTTATGAGTAATAAATTAAGTCATCAATGATGTATCATACATGGAAAAATGTCACATATCTAGTGCAAATCAAAAGCTATCGGGTCCTATTTGGTGGCATGTTTGGTTCTCTCAATAAAGTTATTTTCCAAAACAAAGGTATTTCTTGCTTTAGAACAATTGTTCTTATTAAAAAGTTTGTCCAAGAATGGTTTTTTGTTCAAGAAGCGGATAATGTTTTTAATCACTCTCCCGCTAAGTCTAATTCTTCTAAAAAGTTATCTTTTGTTCCTCGGGAAGTTTGGTAGGTTAAACCTCCAAATTAGTCTTTTAAACTAAATTTTAATGGTTCTAAACTGCAGAATGGTAGTGCTTCTTGTGGTTTTATTATTCGTAATTGGACTGGTTGTATTGTTATTATGGGCGCTTTGTCTATTCAGAGTAATCATTCTATTCTAGTATCAAGAATCTGGTTGTAGAAGGGGATAATTTGGCAGTTATTTATTCTCTCCGAAGGAGTTGGAAAATTCCTTGGGAAAGTGATGCCTTCATACGTGATGCCTCAATTCGTTCTGACTTGCTGCATTTTGGGAATGTTTCTTTTTCTCATTGTTTCAGGGAGACTAATCAGGCGGCGGACTTCCTGGCTCACAAAGGTCAGATGTGTCGTTCTCTTCATCATTGGTTTGAACTTTTTGACCTTAATTTTCTCTCTATCATCCAAAAGGATGGTTTAGGTTGGTCCTATTCAAGGGACAAGCCTAGGTTTCTCTCTTGTTTCAAAAAAAAAAAAAAATAGCTCTCGGGTCATTCCATCAAAAGCTCTTGGGTGATGCATGATATCATTCACATCAGTTTCAGATCAAGTTTATAATCAAATAGTAGTACTTATAATAATAGGCTAATGATATACGTAACCGTTAGAGTTGCATATAAGAAGCTAAAAAAGAAAATATTAAACAATAAATACCTTGATTAACATGTGATTATGTAATAAATTCCTAAATTATGTTATAATAATAAAGCTATAATGTCGTTAATCATAGATCAATTCTCCTCGAGTGAAAATTCAGTTTATATTATATTCTGTAGGATTTTTTGTCCATAAGTGCCTCAATTTGCGAGAAACTGCCTTATGAATTTTTTTGTCCAAAACTGCCTTATGAATTTTTTTTGGTCCAAAACTGCCACAAAACTGGATTCCGGTTGTTGACAAATGCCAGAAAATTATTTTCAGGCGCTGACTTTGATTTCCAGGTGACTTAAAGTGACGTGCTGGGCACATGTTCATTTTTTTCGTGTTCTCCAGCCCAGATTATTCCTCTCTCTTCTATCTCATACTCCCCTTCTTCTCTCTCCTCTTATTTCTCAAATTTGAACCCCTAATTTTCCCTCCCCCACAAACAAATCTCCATTCAACTCATTGTCCCTCTCTTCTTGATTCCGTGTCACTACATCAGTGGACTTTGGCCTTCCTCCTTAGGGCTCTGTTGGCCTAGCTTGTATTGGCTGCTTACACAACGATAGTTAGAGCACTTCTTTTTCTTCACCTCTCTTGCCACCTTCTCCTCACCAAGTTCGAAAAATAAATTCGAAAAATAATAGAGGAACAATGAGTTGAATGGAGATCTGTTTGGGGGGAATTAGGGGGTTCAAATTTGAGAAATAAAAGGAGAGAGAAGAAAAGGAGTATGATATAGAAGAGAGAGAATAAACAGGGCTGAAAAACACGAAAAACATGAACACATGCCCAACACGTGACTTTAAGTCACCTGAAAATCAAAGTCAACGGCCTGAAAATAATTTTTGGCATTTTCAACAACTGGAATCCAGTTTAGTGGCAGTTTTAGACAAAAAAAATTCATAAGGCAGTTTCTCTTAAAAAAGTTTAAAATTGAAGCACTTATGGACAAAAAATCCTATTATGTACAATTGAGTTTAGATTGGGACAATCGTGAACGAATCAGTTTCGCAAGATGCACGCATATGTTGTGGCAAGTTAGGAAAAGTATCAAGATCGAGGTCACAGAAAATGGAAACTCAGTACTTTTTTTTAAACTATTGTCACCTCTGTAACAAGAGCAAGTTGGGAAAAGATAAACAGAATAGACAACTTCCATGAAATTAGTTCTGGATAAACAAAACAGACAACTTCCATGAGATTAGTTCTGGAAACTCAGATAATAATAAGCAGAGCACAAAGTTTTTTTAACCAAAACTAATCAAGACAAAAGAAAACCGCGAAAATCACTTGTATTTAATGAGTTAAGATACCACACTGTACAGAAACAACAAATCTACCAACCGGTTAGATAAATTATATAGGAAAAAAGCTGTTTGATCATAATATAAGGATCGAAACCAAGGAACAGAAATTCACTAGGAATGATATTTGAATACGATAAAGAGCCAACTCTATGTTCATACGGCACTCTCCGCTTAACTATTTCAGTCATTAATCTCAATGCTGCCGATTTTCATTTGTCATAGGGAAAATGTAAAGATTACAAGAAGCAGATTCAGGAGGGCTAACATCCAAACCTGTGTGGCAGCAAATTGAGGACACCCACTTAGATTTTCACTACCTGGTATAATCCCTGCAGTTGAAGGGGTGGTAGAATTTGCAGCAGAGAAAGTGCTGTAAAGCAACAGTGAAGAATATTAAACGGAGTA
The DNA here is from genome assembly GCA_947646795.1 of Beta lomatogona. NCBI lineage: Eukaryota > Viridiplantae > Streptophyta > Magnoliopsida > Caryophyllales > Amaranthaceae > Beta > Beta lomatogona. The sequence goes on along the minus strand of CANSNZ010000955.1, from coordinate 2,212,716 downwards.
ATATAGTAGCGATACTTCAGCACATAATCCAAAGAATGGATACATTATCATATTGCAGGATGAGAAAACCAGTTGAATACTAAGACTTTCTTTGAATACTAAGACAAAGGAAAACACAATTAAAATTTAGTTTCCTTTAGATTGTATCCTTGCAAGAAAAGTTAGAGAGAAAAGTAAAAAAGAATATGGAAGGGAGAGGATGGATGGGAGAAGAGAAAGCTAAGGATTATGATGTAATGTGGCATTCCTTCCTTTGGAAAGTGTTTTCATTCCTTGCGAGAACTATGTCATCCCTTGAAAAACAAATTTCTACCTTTCACAAACCAAACAACAGAAGCTGTTACCCTCTTCAAATACTCACACATCATACATGTTACCCTCTGAACCATTTTAATCTGTAAAAAGTTCATTTTCTGGATACCCCGTTCCAATCTATAGAATCTCTTATTTGTAATTTTCTACTTCCTTACCTTCTCTTTAATGTTGCGCCCCACACCCGCCCATATGGCCATCCAAATTTTGCTCTCTACTCTCTCACTTCTCTTACTCTGTTATGTCATCTGCCCTTATTCTATACATGCACGAACCTCAGAGTTCAATGAGGAACAAGCAAAATTGCAGGGTTACACGGAAGCAACCCTGGAGAAAGTCCATCAAAGATGACGAATAACTTCCACTTCTCAGGTGTATAATAAAAAATTTAGCTCTAGAAGGTGTATAATGGTATTCTCCGAAGTAATGAAGATGGAAAAGTCTTACCACATTCTACAATAAGATGATATTTGATCCACATTTCGGTATAATTGCGTAATAGGGTGAGAAACGTCATTGACATTTTGCAAGGAATAATCATTTTACAAAGGAATATCCACCTAGAATCCTGGTACTAAGCAAGTAATCATTAGCTAGTAATGAGCTAGACTGTCCTTTGTAGCTATCATCAATACAACAATCCTACATCAGCAGCCTCCATTCTCTATCTTTTCTCCTCTGATCTCCTCTATTCCCCTTCTCGTTGCTCTATTTTTTTACTCTTAGTTATACTGATATTGTGATTGCATTAAGATCCATCTGTGGGACTGGATCTCTTATTAAGTTATTATTGGGTGATATCAAAGCCTTTATCCCCAAAATGGGGTTGGTGCATGAACCATATTATGAGGAAAAAAAATTCATCGCCAACTCCAAAGTAATAAATCTCTGGACAATGATCATAGTAAGAGAAATTTACAAACAAAAGATGAAATGTCCTGACAAGTGAAGAGACAATTAAGTGGATTAACCAAATTATCTCCTCTTCATGAACTTCTTCGGTTGTTCCCCATCTAACTATTCTCAAACAGAAAGAGGCCAAGTCTTGCAAAAAAGACAGATTTCGCACAAAATTCTATTGCAAACTCTAGATAGGAAAGTTCCAACAATGAAAAAAATTACTCACTTACATTTGAGTAAGAATCACAAACTACAATGTTACATTTGCCCTGAAATCACATAATCGAAATAATAACTCCCTTTTCTTAAAAATGACCAATTTATACTAATTGACACCTTACTTTAAAAGTATATAATCATCCACAGCACTGAGAAATTAGAGTAGAAGAATTATAATTTATATTGACTTCCATTCTACTAGAAACTAATCATCAATCTCAATAATGCTAAAGAGCACACATTCTGAACCCCAAATTTGAATTAATTCCTCCAATAACCAGCATTAACCACCAAAACCTACAACAAAATTCTAAGCACAATGAATCTAATTACCCCTTCTATCCTTAGACTCCACATAACACCAAATTCAACCGAAAAAAAAACCAACAATATTTCCTCAATTAGCAACTTTAATAAAAATAAGTAAATAACAAAAAAAAAAAAGAGAGTTACCTTGATGGATATTTGCACTTATCATGACCTGGAAAATTCCAAATAAATGAAATTAAACACCCACGAAATCATTTATTTATTTTTAGAAAGACAAAAATCACATAGAAATTAGCAAAAAAAAAATTACTGGGATCGAGAGCAGTGAGAGCAGCAGTGTTGCTGAAGTTGCAAGTTTCATCAGTCATGCCATGTTTAAGACAGTAGTTATTGAAAGCATAGGAAGCCATATCAATGAGATCATTTGGGTCATAACAAGGCCCACCATATTGGATCGGCCCACAATCAGCAGCTCCTGGCCCACAGGCCCAATCTATGGCCTGCTGAAGTGCGGAATCATCCGCGTTGTTCTTTGCCACACACCATAGCTGCTGCTGCTGCACCACTGCTTTACCTTGTTGGGCCTCAATGGGCCGCCAGGGTACTGCGAGGAGGAGAGAGAAAATTATGGACAAAGTGAAGAAGCAAATCGCCATTGGAAGTAGTAATAACGTTTGTGGTATTTCAACTTTCAAGTGCAGATGTTTTTTTTATGGTCGTCAGAATTAAGAATATTGGAAGTAGCAGAAAAAGTGACCGTTGAGATGGTTTTTTTTTTTTTTTTTTTTGAATTAGAGAAAGTGAAGTAGAGTAGGAAAGGACATTTTTCGCCTTCTTCGATGGGAGTTGACGAGCCTGCATTTATCGCATTTTTCGAGGATAAAGCGTTAGATTATTTACCAATCCTGTCTTAGAAGTTTTTTTTTATTACTACATCAACCTTCGTTACAAGGTAAAGGATGATTCTACCTTAATCATTTTTTAAAAAAGACCATTTAGACAAATGAATGTGAGCCACTCATTTTTTTTTATAGTGGAGCCATCACTTTTTTTCTTTTTCCTTTTTTTTAATTGCTAAAACTAAGTTCTTTTCATTTTATTTATTTACCAAAATTTATGAAATTAATTTCTGAAAATCGAAAAGATAAAAAAAAAAGAAAAATTGAAAGAACTCGAAAAAAAAAATTTCAACTTCCAAACAGTAATTCAAGTTTGGAGCCAAATATTTTTTAACCTATTTTCTCTCTCATCCTTATTCTTCATGTTCTTCACCAAATCCACCATTCTCAACCGAATTTCTCTCAATTTCAACCCTATCTTCCATCTTATTCCTGCATTTCGACCCATTCTTCACCTCCATTTCACCCCAAAAACCTTCTCCTCCATTGTTGAACTTCACCTCCATGGATTTCGATCTAAACTCTTCACCCGTAGATGAAATGGATGTAAGTTTACTTGAATATTTTGCACATAGTAACGAATTAATGATTTTTCTATCTTTATTTGTGTGTTTGAGTAAGATTAAACTTGCAATTTATGAAAAAAAATTTAAAAAAAAAATCTAGGGTTTTACGAAAAATAAAATGACGGTATTGGTGATTAAATTGCTCTAAATCAATGCACTTCACACTTTTATGTGACAATTTGTGGTTACATCTGTGTAGTTCGTACTTTAGTTTAGCTATGATGCAAAAAAAATTCAGCTTTTTCGCGACCTCCATGGGAGGTTGAGCTGGTTTTTAGTCTAAGATACTGCAGTGGTTTGGTAATTACTAGAGATATTTTGGACATTACCAAACTTAAAGATATTTTGGTAATTACTAAACAAATTTTGGACATGACCAAATATAAAATTAAGGTGTGTGAGATAATTGCAATAAATCAATGCACTTCACACTTTTATTGGGTTACATTTGATGCAAATATCATACTTTAGTTTAGCAATTAGATGAAATAAATTTGTAGCATTTTCGGGACCTCGATTGCAGTAGAATGTCACTTTTTTTTGTGGTAGTTAGTGCAGAGTATAGGTAATTACTAAAGATATTTCGGTCATGACCTAACATAATCGCTATACATGTTAGGTAATCACCTAATTAGATTAGGATATTACATAAGCCATTTTAGGGCATTACCTAAAATAATAATTGTCTTGGGCATTGGCCTCAAATCCTATGACTATAACATATATGATGAGGGAATTGTATGGTTAAGATGTGGGTTACTGATAACCTAATCCATGAGATTTTATGTGGTTTATATGATAAGATTGCATCGGGGATAAAACATCGCATTTTTTACTTTTTCTTTTGCTTTCAAATGATTGAATTGAATGACTCTTGTGATATGAAAGGTTCATCGATAGAATGTTTATGTGAACAGCGGATTGAAATGGTCAACCAATCTTTCAAAAGAATCCTCTCCATTGTAGTGAAATGTCAATTATTTTTTGTGCAAGTTAATGCAGGGTTTAAGTCATTACTAAAGATATTTTGGCCATGACCTAACATAACCACCATATATGTTAGGTAATCACCTAATTAGATTAGGATATTAACAAACCTTTTAGGTCATTACCTAAAATGATAATTATCTCGAGCAATTGCCTCAAATCAAGTGACTATAACATATATGATGGGGGAATCGTATTGTTAAGATGTGGGTTATTGATAACTTAATCTATGAGGTTTTAAATGGTTTATATGATAAGCTTGCATCGGGGTAAAACGTTGCATTTTTTTCCTTTTTCTTTTGCTTTCAAATGATTGAGTTGAATGACTTTGGTGATATGAAAGGTTCATCCATAGAATGTGTATGTGAACAGTGGATTGGAATGGTCAAACAATCTCTAAAAAGAATCCTATCCATTGTAGTGGAATGTCACTTGTTTTTTAGGCAAATTAATGCAGGGTTTAGGTAATTAATAAAGATATTTTGGTCATGACCTAATACAACCACTATATATGTTAGGTAATTTCCTAATTAGATTAAAATATTACCAAAACGTTTAGGTCATTATCTAAACTATTTTAGGTTATTACCTCAAATAATAATTGTCTTGGGCAATGGCCTCAAATCATGTGACTATAACATATATGATGAGGTAATTGTATGGTTAAGATGTAGGTTATTGATAACCTAATCCATGAGATTTTATATGGCTTATATGATAAGATTGCATCAGGGTAAAATGTTGCATTTTTTTCATTTTTCTTTTGCTTTCAAATGATTGAACTGAATGACTTTGGTGATATGAAATTTTCATCAATAGAATGTTTATGTGAACAACATATTGGAATGGTCGAACAATCTCTGAAAAGAATCATCCCCATTGTAGTGGAATGTCACTTGCTTATTGTGCAAGTTAATGGAGGGTTTAGGTAATGACTAAAGATATTTTGGACATTACCTAAACCTAATACAACCACTATATATATTAGGTAATCACCTAATTAGATTAGGATATTACCAAACCTTTTAGGTCATTACCTAAACCATTTTAGGTTATAACCTCAAATAATAAATGTCTTGGGCAATGGCTTCAAATCATGTGACTATAACATATATGATGAGGGAATTGTATGGTTAAGATGTGGGTTATTGATAACGTAATCCATGGGATTTTATGTGGCTTATATGATAAGATTGCATCGGGGTAAAACGTTGCATTTTTTCCTTTTTGTTTTGCTTTCAAATGATTGAATTGAATGACTTTGGTGAAATGAACTTTTCATCAATAGAATGTTTATGTGAACAACGTATTGGAATGGTCAACAATCTCTAAAAAGAATCATCTCCAATGTAGTGGAATATCACTTGTTTTTTGTGCAAGTTAATACAGGGTTTAGGTAATTACTAAAGATATTTTGGTCATTACATAATGCAACCACTATACATGTTAGGTAATCACCTGATTACATTATGATATTACCATAACGTTTAGGTCATTACCTAAACCATTTTAGGGCATTTCCTAAAATAATAATTTTCTTGGGTAATGGCATCAAATCATGTGGATAAAACATATATGATGTGGGAATTGTATGGTTAAGATGTGGGTTATTGATAAGATTGTATCGGGGCAAAACGTTGCATTTTTTTCCTTTTTCTTTTGCTTTCAAATGATTGAATTGAATGAATTTGGTGATATGAAAGGTTTATCGGAAAAATGTTTATGTGAACAGCAAATTGGAATGGTCGAACAATCTCTAAAAAGAATCCTCTCCATTGAAGTGGAATGTCACTTGTTTTTTGTGCAAGTTAATGCAGGGTTTAAGTAATTACTAAAGATATTTTGGACATTACCTAATACAACCACTATAGATGTTAGGTAAACACCTAATTAGATTAGGATATTACCAAACCTTTTAGGTCGTTGCCTAAGCCATTTTAGGTTATAACCTCAAATAATAATTGTCTTGGGCATTGGCCTCAAATCATGTGACTATAACATATATGATGAGGGAATTGTATGGTTAAGAAGTGGGTTATTGATAACCTAATCCATGAGATTTTATGTGGCTTATATGATAAGATTGCGTCGCGGTAAAACATTGCATTTTTTCCTTTTTTCTTTAGCTTTGAAATGATTGAATTGAATGACTTTGGTGATAGAAAGTTTTCATCGATAGAATGTTTATGTGAACAACGTATTGGAATTGTCGAACAATCTCTAAAAAGAATCATCTCCACTGTAGTAGAATGTCACTTGTTTTTTGTGCAAGTTAATGCAGGGTTTAGGTCATTACTAAAGATATTTTGGCCATGACCTAACATAACCACAATATATGTTAGGTAATCATCTAATTAGATAAGAAATTTCCAAACCTTTTAGGTCATTACCTAAAATAATAATTGTCTTGGGCAATGGCCTCTAATCATGTGAATATAACATATATGATGGGGGAATTGTATTGATAAGATGAGAGTTATTGATAACTTAATCCATGAGGTTTTAAGTGGTTTATATGATAAGATTGCATCGGGGTAAAACGTTGCGTTTTTTTTCCTTTTTTTTTTGCTTTCAAATGATCGAATTGATTGACTTTGGTGATATGAAAGGTTCATCGAAAAAATGTTTATGTGAACAAAAGATTGGAATGGTCGAATAATCTCTAAAATGAATCACCTGCATTGTATTAGAATGTCATTTGTTTTTTGTGCAAGTTAATGCAGGGTTTAGGTAATTGCTAAAGATATTTTGGTCCTGACCTAATACAACCACTATATGTTAGGTAATCACCTTATTAGATTAGAATATTACCAAAATATTTAGGTCATTACCTAAACCATTTTAGGTTATTACCTCAAATAATAATTGTATTGGGAAATGGCCTCAAATCATATGACTATAACATATATGATGAGGGAATTGTATGGTTTTGATTTTGGTTATTGATAACCTAATCCATGAGATTTTATGTGGTTTATAGGATAAGAATGCATCGGGTTAAAACGTTGGATATTTTCCTTTATCTTTTGCTTTCAAATGATTGAATTGAATGATTTTGGTGACATGAAATTTTCATCGATAGAATGTTTATGTGAACAGCGTCTTGGAATGGTCGAACAATCTTTAAAAAGAATCATGTCCATTTTAGTGGAATGTCACTTGTTTTTTGTGCAAGTTAATGCAGGGCTTAGGTAATTACTGAAGATATTTTGGTCATTACCTAATACAACAGCTATATATGTTAGGTAATCACCTAATCAAATTAGGATATTACCATAACGTTTTGGTCATTACCTAAACTATTTTAGGTTATAACCTTAAATAATAGTTGTCATGGGCAATGGCTTCAAATCATGTGACTATAACATATATGACGAGGGAATTGTATGGTTAAGATGTGGGTTATTGATAACCTAATCAATGAGATTTTATGTGGCTGATATGATATGATTGCATCGGGGTAAAACGTTTCATTTTTTTCCTTTTTATTTTGCTTTCAAATGATTGAATTGAATGACTTTGGTGATATGAAATTTTAATCGATAGAATGTTTATGTTAACAAGTTAATGCAGGGTTTAGGTAATTACTAAAGATATTTTTGATATTACCTAATACAACCACTATATATGTTCGGTAATCACCTAACTAGATTAGAATATTACCAAAACGTTTAGGTCATTACCTAAACCATTTTAGGTTATTACCTCAAATAGTAATTGTCTTGGGCAATGCCTCAAATCATGTGACTATAACATATATGATGAGCGAATTATATGGTTAAGATGTGGGTTATTGATAACCTAATCCATGAGATTTTATGTGACTTATATGATAAGATTGCATTGGGGTAAAACGTTGCATTTTTTCCTTTTTCTTTTGCATTCAAATGACTGAATTGACTGACTTTGGTGAAATGAAATTATCATCGATATAATGTTTATGTGAACAGCGTATTGGAATGGTCGAACAATCTCTAAAAATAATCCTCTCCGTTGTAGTGGAATGTCACTTCTTTTTTGTGCAAGTTATTACAGGGCTTAGGTAATTAGTACAGATATTTTTGTCATTACCTAATACAACCACTATATATGTTAGGTAATCACCTAATTAGATTAGGATATTACCAAACCTTTTAGGTCATTACCTAAACCATTTTAGGTTATAATCTCAAATAATAATTGTCTTGTGCAATGGCTTCTAATCATGTGACTGTAACATATATGACGTGGGAATTGTATGGTTAAGATGTGGGTTATTGATAACCTAATCCATGAGATTTTATGTGGCTTATATGATAAGATTGCATCAGGGTAAAAAGTAGCATTTTTTCCTTCTTATTTTGCTTTCAAATGATTGAATTGAATGACTTTGGTGATATGAAATTTTCATCGATAGAATGTTTTTGTGAACAACGTATTGGAATGGTCGAACAATCTCTAAAAAGAACTCTCTCCATTGCAGTGGAATGTCACTTGTTTTTTGTGCAAGTTAATGCAGGGTTTCGGTAATTATTAAAGATATTTTGGTCATTACCTAATACAACCACTAGATATGTTAGGTAATCACCTAATTAGATTAGGTTATTTCCATAACGTTTAGGTCATTACCTAAACCATTTTAGGGCATTTCCTAAAATAATAATTTTCTTTGGTAATGGCCTCAAATCATGTGGATAAAACACATATGATGAGGGAATTGTATAGTTAAGATGTGAGTTATTGATAACTTAATCCATGAGGTTGTAACTGGTTTATATGATAAGATTGTATCGGGGCTAAACGTTGCATTTTTTCCTTTTTCTTTTGCTTTCAAATGATTGAATTGAATGACTTTGGTGATATGAAAGGTTCATCAAAATAATGTTTATGTGAATACCAAATTGGAATGGTCGAACAATCTCTAAAAAGAATCCTCTCCATTGTAGTGGAATGTCACTTATTTTTTGTGCAAGTTAATGCAGGGTTTAAGTAATTACTAAAGATATTTTGGACAATACCTAATACAACCACTATATAAGTTAGGTAATCACCTAATTAGATTAGGATATTACCAAACCTTTTTGGTCATTACCTAAACCATTTTAGGTTACAACCTCAAATAATAATTGTCTTGGGCAATGGCCTCAAATTATGTGACTATATCATTTATGAAGAGGGAATTGTATGGTTAAGAAGTGGGTTATTGATAACCTAATCCATGAGATTTTATGTGGCTTATATGATAGAATTGCATCGGGGTAAAACGTTGCATTTTTTCCTTTTTATTTTGCTTTCAAATGATTGAATTGAATCACTTTGGTGATATGAAGTTTTCATCGATAGAATGTTTATGTGAACAGCGTATTGAAATGGTCGAACAATCTGTAAAAAGAATCCTCTCCACTGTAGTAGAGTGTCACTTGTTTTTTGTGCAAGTTAATGCAGGGTTTAGGTAACTACTAAAGATATTTTGGTCATTACCTAATACAACCACTATATATGTTAGGTAATCACCTAATTAGAATAGGATATTACCAGAACGTTTAGGTCATTACCTAAATCATTTAGGGCATTTCCTAAAATAATAATTTTCTTGGGTAATGGCCTCAAATCATGTGACTAAAACATATATGATGAGGGAATTGTAAGGTTATGATGTGGGTTATTGATAACTTAATTCATGAGGTTTTAAGTGGTTTATATGATTAGATTGTATCGGGGTAAACCATTGCATTTTTTCCTTTTTCTTTTGCTCTCAAATGATTGAATTGAATGACTTTGGTGATATGAAAGGTTAATCGAAAAAATATTTATGTGAACAACATATTGGAATGGTCGAACAATCTCTAAAAGAATACTTTGCATTGTAGTGGAATATCCCTTGTTTTTTTTGCAAGTTAATGCAGGGTTTAGGTAATTACTAAAGATATTTTGGTCATGAATTAATACAACCACTATATATGTTAGGTAATCACCTAACTAGATTAGAATATTACCAAAACGTTTAGGTCATTACCTAAACTATTTTAGGTTATTACCTCAAATAGTAATTGTCTTGGGCAATGGCCTCAAATCATGTGACTATAACATATATGATGAGGGAATTATATGGTTAAGATGTGGGTTATTGATAACCTAATCCATGAGATTTTATGTGACTTATATGATAAGATTGCATTGGGGTAAAACGTTGCATTTTTTCCTTTTTCTTTTGCTTTCAAATGACTGAATTGACTGACTTTGGTGAAATGAAATTATCATCGATATAATGTTTCTATGAACAGCGTATTGGAATGGTCGAACAATCTCTAAAAACAATCCTCTCCGTTGTAGTGGAATGTCACTTCATTTTTGTGCAAGTTATTGCAGAGGCTTAGGTAATTACTACGAGATATTTTTGTCATTACGTAATACAACCACTATATATGTTAGGTAATCACCTAATTAGATTAGGATATTACCAAACCTTTTAGGTCATTACCTAAACCATTTTAGGTTATAACCTCAAATAATAATTGTCTTGTGCAATGGCTTCAAATCATGTGACTGTAACATATATGACGAGGGAATTGTATGGTTAAGATGTGGGTTATTGATAACCTAATCCATGAGATTTTATGTGGCTTATATGATAAGATTGCATCAGGGTAAAACGTTGCATTTTTTCCTTTTTTTTTTGCTTTCATATAATTGAATTGAATGACTTTGGTGATATGAAATTTTCATCGATAGAATGTTTTTGTGAACAACGTATTGGAATGGTCGAACAATCTCTTAAAAGAACTCTCTCCATTGCAAGTGGAATGTCACTTGTTTTTTGTGCAAGTTAATGCAGGGTGTCGGTAATTATTAAAGATATTTTGGTCATTACGTAATACAACCACTAGATATGTTAGGTAATCACCTAATTAGATTCGGTTCTTACCATAACGTTTAGGTCATTACCTATACCATTTAAGGGCATTTCCTAAAATAATAATTTTTTTTGGTAATGACCTCAAATCATGTGGATAAAACATATATGATGAGGGAATTGTATAGTTAAGATGTGGGTTATTGATAACTTAATACATGAGGTTTTAACTGGTTTATATGATAAGATTGTATCGGGGCAAAACGTTGCCTTTTTTCCTTTTTTTTTTTGCTTTTAAATGATTGAATTGAATGAGTTTGGTGATATGAAAGGTTCATCAAAATAATTTATGTGAACAGCAAATTGGAATGGTCGAACAATCTCTGGAAAGAATCCTCTCCATTTTAGTGGAATGTCACTTATTTTTTGTGCAAGTTAATGCAGGGTTTAAGTAATTACTAAAGATATTTTGGACAATACCTAATACAGCCACTATATATGTTAGGTAATTACCTAATTAGATTAGGATATTACCAAACCTTTTAGGTCATTACCTAAACCATTTTAGGTTACAACCTCAAATAATAATTGTCTTGGGCAATGGCCTCAAATCATGTGACTATATCATATATGATGAGGGAATTGTATGGTTAAGAAGTGGGTTATTGATAACCTAATCCATGAGATTTTATTTGGCTTATATGATAAAATTGCATCGGGGTAAAACGTTGCATTTTTTCCTTTTTCTTTTGCTTTGAAATGATTGAATTGAATGTCTTTGGTGATATAAAATTTTCATCGATAGAATGTTTATGTGAACAGCGTATTGAAATGGTCGAATAATCTTTCAAAAGATCCTCTCCACTGTAGTAGAATGTCACTTGTTTTTTGTGCAAGTTAATGCGGGGTTTAGATCATTACTGAAGATATTTTGGCCATGACCTAACATAACCACCATATATGTTAGGTAATTATCAAATTAGATTAGGATATTACCAAATCTTTTAGGTCATTACCTAAAATAATATTTGTATTGGGCAATGGCCTCAAATCATGTGACTATAACACATATGATGGGGGAATTGTATTGTTAAGATGTGGGTTATTGATAACTTAATCCATGAGGTTTTAAGTGGTTTATATGATAAGATTGCATCGGGGTAAAACGCTGCATTTTTTTCCTTTTTCTTTTGCTTTCAAATGATAGAATTGAATGACTTTGGTGATATGAAAGGTCCATCGAAAAAATGTTTATGTGAAAAGAAGATTGGAATGGTCGAATATTCTCTAAAAACAATCCTCTACATTGTAATAGAATGTCACTTGTTTTTTGTGCAAGATAATGCAGGTTTTAGGTAATTACAAAAGATAGTTTGGTCATGACCTAATACAACCACTATATATGTTAGGTAATCACCTTATTAGAATAGAATTTTACCAAAACGTTTAGGTCATTACCTAAACTATTTTAGGTTATTACCTCAAATAATAATTGTATTGGGCAATGACCTCAAATCATGTGACTATAACATATATGATGAGGTAATTGTATGGTTAAGATGTAGGTTATTGATAACCTAATCCATGAGATTTTATATGGCTTATATGATAAGATTGCATCGGGGTAAAATGTTGCATTTTTTTCATTTTTCTTTTGCTTTCAAATGACTGAACTGAATGACTTTGGTGATATGAAATTTTCATCAATAGAATGTTTATGTGAACAACGTATTGGAATGGTCGAACAATCATTAAAAAGAATTCTCTCCATTGTAGTGGAATATCACTTGTTTTTTGTTCAAGTTATTGCAGGGCTTAGGTAATTACTAAAGATATTTTGGCCATTACCTAATACAACCACTATATATGTTAGGTAATCACCTAATTAAATTAGGATATTACCATAACGTTTTGGTCATTACCTAAACTATTATAGGTTACAACCTTAAATAATAATTGTCATGGGCAATTGCTTCAAATCATGTGACTATAACATATATGACGAGGAAATTGTATGGTTAAGATGTGGGTTATTAATAACCTAATCCGTGAGATTTTATGTGGCTGATATGATATGATTGCATCGGGGTAAAACGTTTCATTTTTTCCTTTTTATTTTGCTTTCAAATGATTGAATTGAATGACTTTGGTGATGTGAACTTTTCATCGATAGAATATTTATGTGAACATTGTATTGGAATGGTCGAACAATCTCTAAAAGAATCCTCTCAATTGTAGTGGAATGTTACTTGTTTTTTGTGCAAGTTAATGCAGGGTTAAGGTAATTACTAAAGATATTTTGGTCATTACCTAATACAACCACTATATATGTTAGGTAAGCACCTAATTAGATTAGGATATTACCATAACGTTTAGGTCATTACCTAAATCATTTAGGGCATTTCCTAAAATAATAATTTTCTTGGGTAATGGCCTCAAATCATGTGACTAAAACATATATGATGAGGGAATTGTAAAGTTATGATGTGGGCTATTGATAACTTAATCCATGAGGTTTTAAGTGGTTTATACGATAAGATTGTATCAGGGAAAAACATGGCATTTTTTTCCTTTTTCTTTTGCTTTCAAATGATTGAATTGAATGAATTTGGTGATATGAAAGGTTAATCGAAAAAATATTTATGTGAACATCAGATTGGAATGGTCGAACAATCTCTAAAAGAATACTCTGCATTGTAGTGGAATGTCACTTGTTTTTTGTGCAATTTAATGCAGGGTTTAGGTAATTACTAAAGATATTCTGGTCATGAACTAATACAACCACTATATATGTTAGGTAATCACCTAACTAGATTAGAATATTACCAAAACGTTTAGGTCATTACCTAAACCATTTTAGGTTATTACCTCAAAAAATAATTGTCTTGGGCAATGGCCTCAAATCATGTGACTATAACATATATGATGAGGGAATTGTATGGTTAAGATGTGGGTTATTGATAACCTAATCCATGAGGTTTTATGTGGCTTATATGATAAGATTGCATTGGGATAAAAACGTTGCATTTTTTTCCTTTTTCTTTTGCCTTTAAATTATTGAATTGAATGACTTTGGTGAAATGAAATTATCATCGATACAATGTTTCTGTGAACAGCGTATTGGAATGGTGGAACATTCTCTAAAAAGAATCCTCTCCGTTGTAGTGGAATGTCACTTGTTTTTTGTGCAAGCTAATGTAGGGCTTAAGCAATTACTAAAGATATTTTGCTCATTACCTTATACAACCACTATATATGTTAGGTAATTACCTAACTAGATTAGAATATTACCAAATCTTTTAGGTAATTACCTAAACCATTTTAGGTAATTACCTAAACCCTTTTTGGTTATAACCTCAAGTAGTAATTGGCTTGGGCAATGGCTTCAAATCTTGTGACTATAACATATATGACGAGGGAATTGTATGGTTAAGATGTGGGTTATTGATAACCTAATTCCTGAGATTTTATGTGGCTTATATGATAAGATTGCATCGGGGTAAAACCTTGCATTTTTTCCTTTTTCTTTTGTTTTTAAATGATTGAATTGAATGACTTTGGTGATATGAAATTTTCATCGATAGAATGTTTATGTGAACAACGTATTGGAATGGTCGAACAATCTCTAAAAAGAATCATCTCCTTTGTAGTGGAATGTCACTAGTTTTTTGTGCAAGTTAATGCAAAGCTTAGGTAATTACTAAAGATATTTTGGTCATTACCTTATACAACCACTATATATGTTAGGAAATCACCTAATTTGATTAGTATATTACAATAATGTTTTGGTCATTACCTAAACCATTTTAGGTCATTTCCTAAAATAATAATTGTCGTGGGCAATGGCCTCAAATCATATGACTATAACATATATGATGAGGAAATTGTATGGTTAAGATGTAGGTTATTGATAACCTAATCCATGAGATTTTATATGGCTTATATGATAAGATTGCATCGGGGTAAAATGTTGCTTTTTTTTCATTTTTCTTTTGCTTTCAAATGACTGAACTGAATGACTTTGGTGATATGAAATTTTCATCAATAGAATGTTTATGTGAACAACGTATTGGAATGGTCGAACAATCATTAAAAAGCATCCTCTCCATTGTAGTGGAATATCACTTGTTTTTTGGTCAAGTTAATGCAGGGCTTAGGTAATTACTAAAGATATTTTGGTCATTACCTAATACAACCACTATATATGTTAGGTAATCACCTAATTAAATTAGGATATTACCATAACGTTTTGGTCATTACCTAAACTATTATAGGTTACAACCTTAAATAATAATTGTCATGGGCAATTGCTTCAAATCATGTGACTATAACATATATGACGAGGAAATTGTATGGTTAAGATGTGGGTTATTAATAACCTAATCCGTGAGATTTTATGTGGCTGATATGATATGATTGCATCGGGGTAAAACGTTTCATTTTTTCCTTTTTATTTTGCTTTCAAATGATTGAATTGAATGACTTTGGTGATATGAACTTTTCATCGATAGAATATTTATGTGAACATTGTATTGGAATGGTCGAACAATCTCTAAAAGAATCCTCTCAATTGTAGTGGAATGTTACTTGTTTTTTGTGCAAGTTAATGCAGGGTTAAGGTAATTACTAAAGATATTTTGGTCATTACCTAATACAACCACTATATATGTTAGGTAAGCACCTAATTAGATTAGGATATTACCATAACGTTTAGGTCATTACCTAAATCATTTAGGGCATTTCCTAAAATAATAATTTTCTTGGGTAATGGCCTCAAATCATGTGACTAAAACTTATATGATGAGGGAATTGTAAAGTTATGATGTGGGCTATTGATAACTTAATCCATGAGGTTTTAAGTGGTTTATACGATAAGATTGTATCGGGGAAAAACATTGCATTTTTTTCCTTTTTCTTTTGCTTTCAAATGATTGAATTGAATGAATTTGGTGATATGAAAGGTTAATCGAAAAAATATTTATGTGGACATCAGATTGGAATGGTCGAACAATCTCTAAAAGAATACTCTGCATTGTAGTGGAATGTCACTTGTTTTTTGTGCAATTTAATGCAGGGTTTAGGTAATTACTAAAGATATTCTGGTCATGAACTAATACAACCACTATATATGTTAGGTAATCACCTAACTAGATTAGAATATTACCAAAATGTTTAGGTCATTACCTAAACCATTTTAGGTTATTACCTCAAAAAATAATTGTCTTGGGCAATGGCCTCAAATCATGTGACTATAACATATATGATGAGGGAATTGTATGGTTAAGATGTGGGTCATTGATAACCTAATCCATGAGGTTTTATGTGGCTTATATGATAAGATTGCATTGGGATAAAAACGTTGCATTTTTTTCCTTTTTCTTTTGCCTTTAAATTATTGAATTGAATGACTTTGGTGAAATGAAATTATCATCGATACAATGTTTCTGTGAACAGCGTATTGGAATGGTCGAACAATCTCTAAAAAGAATCCTCTCCGTTGTAGTGGAATGTCACTTGTTTTTTGTGCAAGCTAATGTAGGGCTTAAGTAATTACTAAAGATATTTTGCTCATTATCTTATACAACCACTATATATGTTAGGTAATTACCTAACTAGATTAGAATATTACCAAATCTTTTAGGTAATTACCTAAACCATTTTAGGTAATTACCTAAACCCTTTTTGGTTATAACCTCAAGTAGTAATTGGCTTGGGCAATGGCTTCAAATCTTGTGACTATAACATATATGACGAGGGAATTGTATGGTTAAGATGTGGGTTATTGATAACCTAATCCATGAGATTTTATGTGGCTTATATGATAAGATTGCATCGGGGTAAAACCTTGCATTTTTTCCTTTTTCTTTTGTTATTAAATGATTGAATTGAATGACTTTGGTGATATGAAATTTTCATCGATAGAATGTTTATGTGAACAGCGTATTGGAATGGTCGAACAATCTCTAAAAAGAATCATCTCCATTGTAGTGGAATGTCACTAGTTTTTTGTGCAAGTTAATGCAAAGCTTAGGTAATTACTAAAGATATTTTGGTCATTACCTTATACAACCACTATATATGTTAGGAAATCACCTAATTTGATTAGTATATTACGATAATGTTTTGGTCATTACCTAAACCATTTTAGGTCATTTCCTAAAATAATAATTGTCGTGGGCAATGGCCTCAAATCATATGACTATAACATATATGATGAGGGAATTGTATGGTTAAGATTTGTGTTATTGATAACCTAATCCATGAGATTTTATGTGGTTTATATGATAAGATTAGATCGGGGTAAAACGTTGCATTTTTTTGTTTTTCTTTTGCTTTCAAATTATTGAATTGAATGACTTTGGTGATATGAAATTTTCATTGATAGACTGTTTATGTGAACAGCAGATTCGAATGGTCGAACAATCTCTAAAACGAATCCTCTGCATTGTAGTGGAATGTCACTTGTTTTTTGTGCAAGTTAATGCAGGGTTTACGTAATTACTAAAGATATTTTTTGTCATTACGTAATACAACCACTATATATGTTAGGTAATCACCTAATTAGATTAGGATATTACCATAACGATTTGGTCATTACCTAAACCATTTTAGGTTATAACCTCAAATAATAATTGTCTTCGGCAATGGCCTGAAGTCATGTGACTATAACATATATGATGAGGGAATTGTATGGTTAAGATGTGGGTTATTGATAACCTAATCCATGAGGTTTTATGTGGTTTATATGATAAGATTGTATCGGGGTAAAACGTTGCATTTTTTCTTTTTTATTTTGCTTTCAAATGATTGAATTGAATGACTTTGGTGCTATGAAAGGTTCATCGAAAAAATGTTTATGTGAACAGCAGATTGGAATGGTCGAACAATCTCTAAAAAGAATACTCTGCATTGTAGTGGAATGTCACATGTTTTTTGTGCAAGTTAATGCAGGGTTTAGTTTATTACTTAAGATATGTTGGTCATGAACTAATACAATCACTAAATATGTTAGGTAATCACCTAACTAGATTAGAATATTATCAAAACGTTTAGGTCATTACCTAAACCATTTTAGGTTATTACCTCAAATAAATTGTCTTGGGCATTGGCCTCAAATCATGTGACTATAACATATATGATGAGGGAATTGTATGGTTAAGATGTGGGTTATTGATAACCTAATCCATGAGATTTTATGTGGCTTATATGATAAGATTGCATTGGGGTAAAACGTTGTATTTTTTTCCTTTTTCTTTTGCCTTTAAATTAATGAATTGAATGACTTTGGTGAAATGAAATTATCATCGATACAATGTTTATGTGAACAGCGTATTGGAATGGTCGAACAATATCTAAAAAGAATCCTCTCCGTTGTGGTGGAATGTCACTTGTTTTTTGTGCAAGTTAATGGAGGGCTTAAGTAATTACTAAAGATATTTTGGTCATTAGCTTATACAACCACTATATATGTTAGGTAATTACCTAACTAGATTAGAATATTACAAAATCTTTTAGGTAATTACCTAAACCATTTTTTGAAATTAAAGGTTTTCTTCTTGTAAGTAATGATCATTGTTATGTTATTTGGTTTGTTTCATTAGGTGCAGAGGTTGTTGTGGTTGTGGTGTCCTGAGGAGAAGGTTGAATCAATCTGATTGTGACGCCCCGACCCCTAAACATCATTTTTAAGTTAATTAGTCTATCATTAACAGCGGAAATTAGATGGTCGGCGCGCTACTGCCGTATTTTCCGTTCGAGAAAATACAAGGCAAACATTCCTTCATGAACTACACATATTATAATCATTGAATTTCATAAGCATCTTAATTATATAGATATAAATAGCAAAGCATAGATGACTACGTAGCTATAGTTAACTAAGTTAATGTTCTATTGATCATAAGTTTAGGTTACACACTAATATAGTTTTTATAAACGTAAAGTGGTTGACCATCCTCACTTCTACGCCATCCCGTTCCCTTCATCAGTACCTAAAACCAAAAGCAACATCGTGAGCCGAAGCTCAGTAACTGTAATAGCCTGAATTTTTAAGCAGGTTCAATTATTTTGTTAGCTATATTAAGTCTTCATCAGGCTTTGGTCCTTTAAGCAGTTAGAATTCTCTCCAACGGCATACTAGGACAAAAGGGGATAAGAACCATCATTCTTAATTGTTAAGAAAGCAAGTGGATAAGCTCTAACATTCATAGTGGTTAAGAAAGCAAGTGGATAAGCTCTAACATTCTTAGTGGTTAAGAAAGCTTGTGGATAAGCACTATCATTCTTAGTGGTTAAGAAAGCTTGTGGATAAGCATTATCATTCTTAATCGTTAAGAAAGGTCAAAGAGGATAAGCACTATCGTTCTTAGTGGTTAAGAAAGCCTTGAGAACCAATAGATAAGTTAGAAAGCCTTTGAGAGCCTTATTCTTTAAGATTATGAAAATCGCATAGAGACCATTTTTACCGGGTAACAATGAACTTCCAGTTAAAGAGCCTTTTTGGGTTGAATCCGAGCTCTAAACCTAATCAAACTTGATATATGTTTTGTTTGGGATGTATTAAGGTTAAAATGGTCATTTGTTCCCAAAATATACGTGGCTTAATATGGTAAGTTCCTTACATAGTAAAATCTGGTCAGCTAAAATATCAGTTCGTACTTATCGTAAAAGAAAGCTTCTAAGCAGCTACTTAAGTGTCGATCTCCCAAAGCTCTTTTCATGCATGAAAGCCAACATATTAAGCTAACACCTCCAATAAGAATCACCTAGAAAATCCAAGAAACCGACCTTACCCAGAAGAGGTTTCCCTCCTCCATGGGTACCGCCAGAACAGCCCTATAAAAGGGTGTCATGATTTTTTGTCCTTTTCTACTAAATCTTCTTCTTCAACACCTACTTATCTTTACATAAAACTCTTCTAGACATAATTCCCTAGTGTTTCAAGCTTTTGGTATAGTTTTCAGGCCTTGGAAAGTTGTAGAAAACTCCATAGAAATATCAAGCAAACTGCTGTAAGCATAGCTTTGCATCTCTCTTGTACTTAGCTTAGTTATTTATGTTCTAAAACTTGTGTAAACTAATCCCTAGCACTTTACATATTCAGGGGAAGCTGTAGGAAGGATAAACCACTTGGAATAAGGAGTTTCAGTTACATTAAGCACCCTAAGTGAAGGTACACACTTAGTTTGGATTGTAACCTAGAGATTTTTTCCTGCATATGGTTAGATAATTGTTTCTTTCTATTCTGAAGCATGATTATGAAATGAAATATCTTCTGATATGCATATTAGTATGTGTGCTTTGAGTATATGACATGGATTTGGCATTATGTGGTTCACATGAGATGTTTTACTTGTCCTAAGCTAGGCTTAAACACTAAATTGCCATGTTTATGCTTCTAAATGGAATTTGTTAAGTATATGGAATTGTATGGTAATGAAACACTAAATATATTGGTTTTAATCACGAAAGCGAGGCGTGAGCATACACCCGGGTTAGGGTTGGTATTCCCTAACTGTTACCCAACCAAGAGGGGGAAATCTTGGCGGAAGTAGGACATGTCCGGGTTAAGTCTTGCAAGCAGAACAGTAAAAGGTGGGGTGACAACCCTCAATAGTTTGCTACACTCACGGTCATATCAAAAGAATGAGCTTATGAAATCTCTAAGTAATGGAAGTGATTATGACTACTGGCTATTATGACTATGTGTTATCAATTAGTTTTCAAAATACACCTAAACTTGTATTTTCTATTATACAGTGTGTACTCAACTTTGCTGATAGTGTTGTCATTTCTGTGGCCTGTCACTTGGTGGGTGGCAGAGTCAAAATTTCTTGCCGGATTGTGTTGGTAGCCAAAATCGAGTTGAGAACAAAGTTATGATTCGAATTGTGTATTGTGGGTTAAATTCCGAGATTTAAGTTTGTATATAAAGGAGTTTATTTAGAATTACTTACAATATAGATTATTCTTTTGCCATGGAATTTGAGATTGAATGACTATGTAATTGAAGTCTTATTCAAAGGAAATTATTTTGTGGGCCCATAACCCACAGGTCCAGGATCGTATATTTCAGGTTGTTTCCTCTGCGAATGTTATCTAATTCATAAGTGATTAGTATTATTTTGGTGTTAATTGAGATTTGTGATTACTAAGCGAGTTAAGCTAGCAGCTCGGGAATCGGGCTGTTACAGTAACATACTACCCTAACAACGTAAATTCATTTCAATTCATTTTATTTGCAAACAGGGAGGAGAGAATATAGTAAAACACATTAGAAATCAGTAACGAAATAATAGCAAGGTGAACAATTATAAGTAGCGTTTTGAAACTTCATATGTTCCCATTATCTTTTCATCTTTTAGCTTGGTAACTGGCAAGTATAGACATGTAGGACGTCTCCCACCATGCGATGATCCTCAAGGAGCCCAACTCCCTTGTTGGATACACCGCTCGCACCAAAATAGAGTAGTAACATAACATGCGGTACCCCTCAAGGAGCCCGGCTCCCTTGTTGGGTGAATGGCGGGTGCGAAGGTACGTGCACGACCATAAAGTAGATAAGCGTAACATTATACTGCCAGACTTTTAATTATCATGTTTCGTTTGTTTAGCATTCATCGGCATAAGCCATAAATCTTTCATGAATCATACTTGAGCATTAATAACTCATAAGATCATCATTTATGAAACTCATTCGAAAACAAATTAAGTATCCCACAATCCATGTAAAGAATCACATCACAAAATCCTTAACAGAATTATAAACATCATTTCACAAAGACATTTCGAAGGGGATCGTGGGTGTTAGCAATAGATGTTACCTCGATTCCTCCTTAATAACCTTGAATGCCCGGGGGAGGCTATAATGTCCTTTCCTTTTAATCTAACCATGAAATCGGGCAGCGAAAAAAAAAAGTATTCATTTTATTTTAACATTTTGACTTACAATTATTAAGATTACGTTTATTATTGAATATCGTTGTTTACTTGTCATATATTTATACTACTATGTACATTATTCAATTTAGTTATCTCAATTTCAGTTATCGTTGCCCAACTAATCGTAAAATTAATAATTTTACGATTTTTAGAAAACAAGAGTAACTTGATAATTACTATTACAATACATGACTAATTAAGTTCCTTTTCTTAAAAACTTAGTTAATAACTTAAAGGTATGAATTAATATGGTTTAACTTCAAGTACATAATAAGAAAATTCAGATTTGAGCCCAATTTAGAGTTCTATATATTACTTGGGTATTTGGGCCTAGATTTTTAATAATACAACTAACAGCTTAGAATATAAAGACTAAAGAGTTGAAGCTCCGACAGCAGGCACGAAGAACAGGGGAGAGAAGAAAGGAGGTTGGGCGCGGGTTGAAGCTCCGACAGCAGGTGGCGGTTACCGGCGAAGGCACGACGGCGCTGGGGGTGTTGTGGCTTGCCAGTGAGGAGGGAGAAAGGAGCAAAAGAGAGGAAGAGAGTTAAGGCGAGAGAGAGAAAACATGAGCGGGCGAGGGAAAAGGATGGGCGTCGCGGCTGGGTTGGCGGTGCAGTAGGTGGCGCGCCGAAAGGGGGGCACGCTGGGGGTCAGAGGCGGAGGCCGCACGGCGGCGCTGCGGTGAGGCAAGTTTTGGGTAATTCGAAACAGAGGAGGAAGGGAGTGTGAAGTGCGAAAATTAAAACAGATCTTGAAGGGCTATCGGCGGCGGTTTCCGGCGAGGGTGGAGGATCTTAGTGGTGATGAAGATGGTGGAAGATAGAGTGGTGGATGTGTGGTGATTTGAGGGAAGAAGGATAGCTATTTATAGCCATTATTGGGTGTCTTCAAATTCTAATTTTTGTGAGATTTGATGTGGAGATGGAGTTTTTATTTTGGAGTGATTTTTGTGTGCAAGAAAAATTCAGTAGGATTTAGAAATTCCTTGTTGAATTTTTGTGAGGGAAACATGGGGATGGCGAACTAAAATGAACAGTAGCTCTATATTGAGTTTTTCCTTTTTCTTTTTCTCCTTTTCTTTTTCTCTTTTTTTTTTATTCTTTTATTTTATATATATATATATATATATACATATATATATACATATATACATATACCATCAATTTGTGGCAACATTGGTTTAGAAGTACCTTTATTGATGTTATTATTTAATCTAACATTCACTTCTTATAATTTATAACTCTTGCTATACATACAACATATATTTATTTAACGAACTAATTATCCTTTATCGTTACTTGGATATAGAGTAACAAAATTTCAGTCATATCTTATGATTAAAGTAAAATTTAACCACTAATTATTATTATTTAAGTTAAGCAAGTTTAAATTTTCGGGATATTACACTGATGGTGATGATGTTTTAGCGTGTGAGAATGATGATGAAGAATCACTAGTAGTAAAATGGTCAAATGTTCCAGTTAAAAAGCCAACAAATGCTCTGTATTTGACGCGTAGCAGACGTTATACGAGCATTTGAGCATTTTACAAATGCTCCGGTTGTAAACCGGAGCATGTATTAGCTCAAATGCTCCGGTTGTATGTAAACCTGGAGCATTTGAGAGTAAATCATAGTAAAAAAAAGCTCAAATGCTCCGGTTATTAAGGGAAAACCGGAGCATTTGTTCTCACAAGTGCTCCGATTTTTTCCACAACCAAAGCATTTGTGATTTTTTGGACCAAAAAAAATTATACCTGCTACCTGTAGGGGGTAGCAGATGGGGTGACATGATACTTTTTTCCCTTATTCTTTTTTCCTTTTTTCTTTTCCTACAAAACCCCCTTCAAACAAACTACTAAATGCCTATACAATTGTTTAGCAGGACATAGTAAAAGTTGCACTAAGTAGAAACGGAATAATGCACAAGTTATATCTTGGCCATTAAACATCCTATCGTTTAGGTTTGGGTCTGTACTAGTTCTTCCTGACAATTACAAAAACTACAGAAAGAAAATATATTGACATTTTCAGCACATATCATTCAGTCGATAAAACACCCCCTGTTACAGCATCAACTGCAGCAATGGCAAGAGGGTGCCCTCATGATCCAAACGCCTTTCTAAATTTAGTGATGGCCTCTCACTAGCTGTAACAGAACAGCAAGAAAATCCCACTGTTATTACAACTCCAAATTATACAGATTTATAGATGCACAAAAACGTCAGGGGAAAATGTAACAAAAAGCAAAATCACATCCATAAGGTAGCAGTGCAAAAAGGAAAGACAGGAAAAAGAACAAAAGATTACTGTCAATATGCTTCACTATCATACTTTTGCATATTCAAAGGTGCTACATATAGAGAAATCAACTAGGACAGAGGAGCCAACTAGCAAATTGCTTCCCCAACCCTCATTCCTCACTTGTGCACTTTTATGAAATAGTAGATAAAAGAGGGCCAAAACTCATGGACCAAAGACACCAAACAGCACTAACGCTGATGAGAAGAAAGTGGCAATAATATTACGACACCTGAAAAATCAGGTTGATGTTTCAACACATCAGATTGTATTCTATAATTTGCAATTTATAGGATGATTTACAGGATATACTTTAGACTGTAAGAGACTGAAAAAGAAAAGAAAGCTACTTCATTGAATCTTAATCACCATCCCAGCATCACAAATCCATGACCAACTGAAACTAACAACAAGTCAGAAACCACATTTAGAAAAGGGGTAGTACAAGGAGAAGTTCTACATATAACAAACCTAGCACCTAGCTGTTTACTAGCTTTAAAGTGACCAATCTTAAGCAATGCATAAAATTAGATAGTAGAGTATAATATCTAGTTCCTTAAATTCTAGTTTAACATCAAAACAAAAAGGAGTTCAAATCTAGCCTCTACTTTCAAACTATCAAGAAAATTGGATCTTGTCATAGACTCCAAACCAACACAAACCATATAGTGTGCATATCATTCCAGATCCCATGAAAAAAGTGGATTGTTACTACACCAAACTAAAGAAGATAATGTTAAAGCATGAAGTTCCATTTTCCCTCACAATAATTAAAAAGATGAGATACATAGTAGAAAAAACACCCTTCTACGAAAGTTAAACATTTTGAAGAGTAATTCCGACTAATATTTGAAAGAGCTCCCAAAAGTTTAGAATAACGCTAAAATATTTTCCATTTAGAGTGTGTCTATCACCATCACCAATAATTACAATCATCATGAAACTTGTTTCCTAAAAGCCACATTATACATTCTTGAATTTCTCTTTATGGATTAACTTCCATACATTAGGCAAGCTCACTCACTGGTAGCTAATTAAGCTAAACCATGTAATGAAAAGATATGGTAGTGGTAAACAGTTGTCCATTCAATAACAGAGTTTTTATTGACAAATGAATGACTATAAAATTAGAAACTCACCTAAAGTACAATAGAGTTGATGACATCTGCATATCTCACAGCAACATTTGATGAATCACTCCTAGCAGGTGCAATAGCATAGCCTCTAATCTTCTTCCTGTCAATATAATAAAAAGGAGTCACTGCTATTCGAGATCCCAATGCAATGCCATGAAGAACATACATTATATCATTAGATGTAATAACATATATGAGACAAGTAAGCATATAAAAACAGCAAGAGTAATGGTGCTTAACCATGGTGCTTGAAACATCAAAACGTAAAAAAATAACTAATACATTTCCAAGTGTTATCTCACTTGAGCAAGACCCAACCATGGTGCTTAAACTTTAATCTAGTAACATACAAATTAAATAAATATTATATTATTGTCTAACAGTTTTTTATTAAACAGGAAAGGACAAATTCTGCTGGTCAAGTAAATAGATTTTGCACTCGATATAATTCAATGTTAAGCAAACAATATTAAATACTACAACTAGGTTATCATTTATAACAAAACAAAAATTTGAACAGAAGAGAATCAAAGTGAATACTGTAATCAGAATGAAGCATAAGAGAGAGAAAAGAAGCATCAAAGTGGGAGATATTATGGTCAAAGATTAAAAAAGAATAATTAGAACTGGCTTTCGGCTGCTAATGTGAACTGCTAGAACCAATATTCCGCACAAAGGATCCCCTTTTTTACAGCACCATGTAACATATCTAAAGCCCACTTGCTTTAACAGTAATTAAGCATCCAACCATACGAGTGCTGATTTCATGCTTAGTTTCTTTAGTAATAGGCCGTTCTATAGCTGACAACGACCAATGCAATAATCCTGCACAGAAGTATACGAGGGACTTATTCTCTGATCAATCAATATAATATTAGCAACCAAACAAAGATGAGCTTATATATATATATATATATATATATATATATATATATATATATATATATATATATATATATATATAAAAGGAAAATTTGACATTATGTATCCGAAGTTTGGGATGTCTTCCCATATTAAACTAAAATTTGATTTGTAAATACTTCTTATATTGGTTCCAAGTGACTATGACCAATTATTACAATAAAAGCTACCATGACCTATTTGAGCATGACACGTCTATTTTCTTCACCATGAAGTGCTAAATTTGTCAACTTTAAATTGAGGCCACTATAAGAAGGGAATCCATGAATTTGGGATAATTCATATATAAATCAAATTTTGGGATTTAAATAAACAAAAATGCCATAAACTTGGGACTTATTTTATCAATTTTCCCAAACAGAATTCTTTCAAAGCAGCAGCATCTCTTAGATCAGAATAATTTCATTTGACTCCAAACCCTCGCAACTTTTTTGGATCTTAAAGCCATAGAAACCTCAAAAGAGCAGTGCAAGGATGGGAATCAATCACAAAAAGCAAGAACTACATAACTAGCATGAGTTCATGCAAAAACTAGGAGAGAAATATAGGAGAAAGGCTTCTAATAAAGCATAAACCAGCTGAGCCTTCCTCTTCCAAAAGCCCCTAATATGAAAGAAAAGAAATAAACAAGATTGCACTATTAAATCAACACCAACAAAATAATCTATGTCAAGGTTTATAGAAACGAAAAACAATTGAATTATTGAAATCACACATCATCTAACATTTTTGGATCTTGCATATATACATGTGACTACTAGAGGGGAAATTAATGAACGAACCAGGCCATACACAATCAACAACCAACCTCCTCTACTATCCGTTGTATTTCCACATTTACACTACGTTCTTCTCCAATCAAAATCGAAAATTCAGTGACCTATCCAAAGAAAACATAAAATTACAAGTTAGGGTTTACAAACAACAAAAACTCAAAAAAGATCAACAATAAAAAAAACAACAAAATCAAAAGAATCAACAGATAACGAATTGAAGAAAAAAACGTAAAATCAGTTCCTCAAAACATAACATTAATTAAATCACAGTTAGGTGAGCGAAGTTAACACTCAACCACAAAAAAAAATTCACAAACCTGAATGACCGGTGCGAGGATATGGAAGATGGCATAAACTCTGGCGAGCACTATCAACAGATGAGAGACGGGCTTCCATCCTCACAGAAAACAGATGAGAGAGAGCGCGCGAGGGTTTCAAACCTCTCTTTTACATCGTCTGACTTTAAATCTGGACCTAGTGAACTGGGACTGTTATGCATCAACATGAACAATATCTCTTACAAAATTCATCATATCCTAAAAATACAAACAAATATGAAGACAATATTAGATCAAGGAGGGTGAAATAGAGCAGTGTAGATAAAGCATAAGAGGATCTGAATTTAACAACATAAACGACACCAGCCCAAATCTATTGTTGCACTCTCACAACTATTATTATTCTCGTGCATCAGCTTTAGGTACAAAGCAATTGAAGCACATAAACTACAAAAGTTAAAGGCAGGCAAGGAAATTGCAGAAGGACATCAGTTAGCTGTTTTCTGTCAATTGAAGAACATTTGTGAAGCTAATTTTAAGGTAATATGAAATTTAAGAGAAAAGAAAAAAATGTTAGAAGAAAAGTCATTGACACTAAACAACTTTCACAAGAGGTGTTATCGCACATAACTTCTCAAACAACAAAAATCCTCACAAATTCCAACTGAATCTTATGAAATTAGTCTAATAGCAGCAAGACCTTCAATTTTACATTTTCTAAACAAAGTTAGCGGAGCAACTTACCCTGCAAAATTAGCAACTTCAGATTCACATACACCTCAAGTTAATCACAAATCATGCAAGATTATAACCATCAATTCACAAAACCTAAAATACACGCACGAAAATAAATATGAGGTATATGAATACAACACGAAAAGACTTGTTTAAACAATCAAACACAATCATTTCACACCCACAAATATAACCAATCAAGAAAAAAAACAGCAGAAAATTACCAGCCAACCAATGTTTAGTAGCAACACAAACATCAAGGTGGCTGATCCACCATCTAATCTGGAACCGAACAGACCTTCCACCCCTCAACTTGCCAAACCTCATAAATACACAGAACAAAAACCAAGAAGATAACAAAATTGTAAAACTGTAAAAAGAAAAAGAATCAAACAAAATCGAAAATCAGATTAAATTTTCAAAATTCAAGGAAAAAATGGACGAGAAATGGAAACAAACCTGCTGATTGCTGAACACAATGGCGAGTTGAAAAGTGAAGTGAGCGAAGTGATGAACTTGAATCGCTCCTTCAAGCACAATAATCAACTCATCGAACCGGCCCAAGCTACAACGCTAATCGCGGCCCAGGTTAAGAGAAAGCACAACTTTTCATTTAGGAATCAGCAACATACGAGGTTTTCCCAAAAATCAAAATCTAGGGTTTTAGATGAAACATTTGTCTCTCAATACTTCCTCTCTCTTTGATTGGTCAACAATTATATTAAACCCTAGAATTTATTCAAGTAATTTAGAAAAACCTAGAAATTAGGAGACAATAAAACCTGAAGGAGTTAGGAGGTCGATGCAACCACTTGAACTGCGGAGAAGTTGAGCGGGAACTTGGGAACGAGGGACGACAGAGGGAGGGACGGCGGGAGGTTTCAATTGAGAGAGGGTGCAGTTGAGAGAGAGAGGGTGCAGTTGAGACTTGAGAGACAAAGAGGGAGGGTCGAGGGAAAACAATAAAAAGAGGGAAGGCCTGATGACTCGATGAGGAGGATCGAAATTTTTTTAGTGCGTACAATGCGAGATTTCATGAATTGAGGGAGGGTCTAAATGCTCCGGTTGACTAGTCAACCCGAGCATATGACAACAAATGCTCCGATTGACTAATCAACCAGAGCATTTTTTATTTTTTATTTTTTAAAATTTTCACAAATGCTCGGGTTGAGTAGTCAACCAAAGCATTTGATAAGTAGCAAAAGCAGTTTTTTCCACTAGTGAATCTATTGCAATGATTGAGGAATCACCATCACGCAAAAGGGTGACAACTTTCCTTGGTTTAGATTAAGAATTCTTTTTTTTGAATACTAATTATGGTGTCCTAGAGGCATAATGAGATTGTTTTTGCAATTATTATCTTGTTGTTTATACTTGTGTCATCACATATTAAATTTTTATTTGATTAATAAAATTTCAGTTTATAACCTTCTTATATATGTTCTTTTGATTCTTATAAGAGTATAAGTAGTCTTTAAATTATGTGGGGACAATGGGGTATGAGTTGTATGTATGCTGGCATGATAGGGGATGCCACTAAAAGGTACTAGTAATTGAGTATGTCACGTGTATGTAGAACTTTTTACTCCTTGTTGGTGCAGGTACAGCTTCAGCAAGCTGTACATTTTTTTAAAAATTAAAAAACTAGCAAATGCTCCGGTTGTTAAGAAAAAACCGGAGCATTTATGCCACAAATGCTCCGTTTTTTTCTTAACAACCGGAGCAATTAACAATCAAATGCTCCGGTTTTTTAAACAACCGAAGCATTTGAGACACCAAATGCTCCGGTTGAAACCTGAGCATTTGTAAAATGCTCAAATGCTCGTAAGCGTCCGCTACGGGTCAAATACGGAGCATTTGTGGGCTTTCTAACCGGAGTAATTGATGTTTTTTCCACTAATGTTATGTGACTATAACATACATGATGAAATAATTGTATGGTAAAGATGTGGGTTATTGATAAATTAATCCATGAGGTTTTAAGTGGTTTATATGATAAAATTGTATCGGGCTAAAACGATGCATTTTTTTTCCTTTTTCCTTTGCTTTCAAATGATTGTATTGAATGACTTTGGTGATATGAAAGGTTCATCGAAAAAATATCTATGTGACCAGCAAATTGGAATGGTCGAACAATCTCAAAAAAGAATCCACTCCATTGTAGTGGAATGTCACTTATTTTTTTGTGCAAGTTAATGTCGGAGGTAATTACTAAAGATATTTTGGTCATGACCTAATACAACCACTATATATGTTAGGTAATCACCTAATTACATTAGAATATTACCAAAACGTTTAGGTCATTACCAAAACCATTTTAGGTTATTACCTTAAATAATAATCGTCTTGGGCAATGACCTCAAATCATGTGACTATATCATACATGATGAGGGACTTGTATGGTTAAGATGTGGGTTATTGATAACCTAATCCATGAGATTTTATGTGGCTTATATGATAAGATTGCATCGGGGTAAAACGTTGCATTTTTTCCTTTTTCTTTTGCTTTCAAATGATGGAATTGAATGACTTTGGTGAAATAAAATTTTCATCGATAGAATGTTTATGTGAACAACGTATTGGAATGGTCGAAAAATCTCTAAAAAGAATCCTCTCAATTGTAGTGAAATGTCACTTGTTTTTTGTGCAAGTTAATGCAAGGTTTAGGTAATTACTAAATATATTTTGATCATTACCTAATCATACCACTATATATGTTAGGTAATCACCTAATCAAATTAGGATATTACCATAACGTTTAGGTCATTACCTAAACCATTTTAGAGCATTTCCTAAAATAATAATTTTCTTGGGTAATGGCCTCAAATCATGTGACTATAACATATATGATGAGGGAATTGTATGGTTAAGATGCGGGTTATTGATAACTTAATCCATGAGGTTTTAAGTGGTTTATATGATAAGATCGTATCCAGGTAAAAAGTTGCATTTTTTCCTTTTTCTTTTGTTTTCAAATGATTGAATTGAATAACTTTGGTGATATGAAAGGTTCATCGAAAAAATGTTTATGTGAACAGTAAATTGGAATGGTCGAACAATCTCTACAAAAAAATCTTCTGCATTGTAGTGGAATGTCACTTGTTTTTTGTGCAAATTAATGCAGGGTTTAGATAATTACTAAAGATATTCTGGTCATTACCTTATACAACCACTACATGTTAGGTAATCACCTAATTAGATTAGAATATTACGAAAACATTTAGGTCATTACCTAAACCATTTTAGGTTATAACCTTAAATAATAACTGTCTTGGGCAATGGCCTCAAATCATGTGACTATAATATATATGATGAGGGAATTGTATGGTTATGATGTGGGTTATTGATAAGATAATCCCTGAGATATTGTGTGGTTTATATGATAAGATTGCATCGGGGTAAAACGTTGCATTTTTTCCTTTTTCTTTTGCTTTCAAATGATAATGTTTATGTGAACATCGTATTGGAGTGGTCGAACAATCTCTAAAAAGAATCATCTCCATTGTAGTGGAATGTCACTAGTTTTTTTTGCAAGTTAATGCATGGCTTAGGTAATTACTAAAGATATTTTGGCCACTATCTTATACAACTACTATATATGTTTGGTAATCACCTAATTAAATTAGGATATTACCATAACGTTTTGGTCATTACCTAAACCATTTTAGGTTATAACCTCAAATAATAATTGTCTTGGACAATGGCTTCAAATCATGTGACTATAACATATATATAATGAGGGAATTGTATGGTTAAGATGCGGGTTATTGAAAACCTAATCCAAGAGATTTTATGAGGTTTATATTGATAATATTAGATTGGGGTAAAACATTGTATTTTTCCCTTTTTCTTTTGCTTTCAAATGATTGAATTGAATGACTTTGGTGATATGAAATTTTCATTGATAGAATGTTTATGTGAACATCGTATTGGAATGGTCGAACAATCTCTAAAAAAAATCATCTCCAATGTAGTGGAATGTCACTTGTTTTTTGTGCAAGTTATTGCAGGGTTTAGGTAATTACTAAAGATAGTTTGGTCATTACCTAATACAACCACTATATACGTTAGGTAATCACCTAATTAGATTAGGATATTACTATAACGTTTAGGTCATTACCTAAACCATTTTAGGGCATTTCCTAAAATAATAATTTTCTTGGTTAATGGCCTCAAATCATGTGACAATAACATATATGATGAGGGAATTGTATGGTTAAGATGTGGTTTATTGATAACCTAATCCATGAGATTTTATGCGGCTTATATGATAAGATTGCATCAGGGTAAAATGTTGCATTTTTTCCTTTTTATCTTGCTTTCAAATGAAAGAATTGAATGACATTAGTGATATGAAATTTTCATCGATAGAATGTTTTTGTGAACAACGTATTGAAATGGTCGAACAATCTCTAAAAAGAACCCTCTCCATTGCAGTGGAATGTCCCTTGTTTTTTGTGCAAGTTAATGCAGGGTTTCGGTAATTACTAAATATAGTTTGACCATTACCTCATACAACCACTATATATGTTAGGTAATAACCTAATTCGATTAGGATATTACCATAACGTTTAGGTCATTACCTAAACCATTTTAGGTTATTACCTAAAATAATAATTTTTTTGGACAATGGCCTCAAATCATGTGACTATAACATATATGATGAGGGAAATGTATTGTTAGGATGTGCGTTATTGATAACTTAATCCATGAGGTTTTAAGTGGTTTGTATGATAAGATTGCATCGGGGAAAAACGTTGCATTTTTTCCTTTTACTTTTGCTTTCAAATGATTGAATTGAATGACTTTGGTGAAATGAAATTTTCATCGATAGAATGTTTATGTGAATAGCGTATTGGAATGGTTGAACAATCTCTAAAACAAATCATCTCCATTGTAGTGGGATGTCACTTGTGTTTTGTGCAAGTTAATGCAGGGTTTAGGTAATTACTAAAGATAGTTTGGTCATTACCATATACAACCACTATATATGTTAGGTAATAACCTAATTAGATTAGGTTATTACCATAACGTTTAGGTCATTACCTAGAACATTTTAGGTTATGACCTCGAATAATAATTTTCTTGGGCAATGGCCTCAAATCATGTGACAATAACATATATGATGAGGGAATTGTATGGTTAAGATGTAGGTTATTGATAACCTAATCCATGAGATCTTATGTGGTTTAAATGATAAGATTGCATCGGGGTAAAACGTTGTATTTATTCCCGTTTCTTTTTCTTGCAAATGATTGAATTGAATGACTTTGGTGAAATGAAATTTTCATCAATAGAATATTTATGTGAACAACGTATTGGAATGGTCGAACATTCTCTAAAAAGAACCCTCTCCTTGTAGTGGAATGTCACTTGTTTTTTGCGCAAGTTAATGAGGGCTTAGGTAATTATTAAAGATATATTGGTCATTACCACATACAAGCACTATATATGTTAGGTAATCACCAAATTAGATTATGATATTACCATAACGTTTAGGTCATTACCTAAAACATTTTAGGTTATAACCTCAAATAATAATTGTCTTAAACAATGGCTTCAAATTATGTGACTATAGCATATATGATGTGGGATTTGTATGGTTAAGATGTGGGTTATTGATAACCTAATCCATGAGATTTTATGTGGCTTATATGATAA
Source organism: Beta lomatogona (assembly GCA_947646795.1). NCBI lineage: Eukaryota > Viridiplantae > Streptophyta > Magnoliopsida > Caryophyllales > Amaranthaceae > Beta > Beta lomatogona. Next base: position 2,178,981 of record CANSNZ010000955.1, on the reverse strand, counting down.
GATTGCATCGGGGTAAAACGTTGCATTTTTTCCTTTTTCTTTTGCTTTCAAATGATTGAATTGAATGACTTTGGTGAAATGTAATTTTCATCGATAGAATGTTTATGTGAACAGCGTATTGGAATGGTCGAACAATCTCCAAAAAAAATCATCTCCATTATAGTGGAATGTCACTTGTTTTTTGTGCAAGTTAATGACGGGTTTAGGTAATTACTAAAGATAGTTTGGTCATTACCTAATACTACCACTATTTATGTTAGGTAATCACCTAATTAGATTAGGATATTACCATAACGTTTAGGTCATTACCTAAACCATTTTAGGGCATTTCCTAAAATAATAATTTTCTTGGTTAATGGCCTCAAATCATGTGACTTTAACATATACGATGAGGGAATTGTATGGTTAAGATGTGCGTTATTGATAACTTAATCCATGAGGTTTTAAGTGGTTTATATGATAAGATTGCATCGCGGTAAAACGTTACATTTTTTCCTTCTACTTTTGCTTTCAAATGATTGAATTGAATGAATTTGGTGAAATGAAATTTTCATCGATAGAATGTTTATGTGAACAGCGTATTGGAATGGTTGAACAATCTCTAAAAATAAATCATATCCATTGTAGTAGAATGTCACTTGTTTTTTGTGCAAGTTAATGCAAGGTTTAGGTAATTACTAAAGATAGTTTGGTCATTACAATATACAACCACTATATATGTTAGGTAATAACCTAATTAGATTAGGATATTACCATAACGTTTAGGTCATTACCTAAAACATTTTAGGTTATGACCTCGAATAATAATTTTATTGGGCAATGGCCTCAAATCATGTGACTATAACATATATGATGAGGGAATTGTATGGTTAAGATGTGGGTTACTGATAACCTAATCCATGAGATCTTATGTGGTTTAAATGATAAGATTGCATCGGGGTAAAACGTTGTATTTATTCCTGTTTCTTTTGCTTTCAAATGATTGAATTGAATGACTTTGGTGAAATGAAATTTTCATCAATAGAATATTTATGTGAACAACGTATTGGAATTGTCGAACAATCTCTAAAAAGAACCCTCTCGTTGTAGTGGAATGTAACTTGTTTTATGCGCAAGTTAATGTAGGGCTTAGGTAATTTTTAAAGATATTTTGGTCATTACCACATACAGGCACTGTATATGTTAGGTAATCACCAAATTAGATTAGGATATTACCATAACGTTTAGGTCATTACCTAAAACATTTTAGGTTATAACCTCAAATAATAATTGTCTTAGGCAATGGCTTCAAATCATGTGACTATAACATATATGATGTGGGATTTGTATGGTTAAGATGTGGGTTATTGATAACCTAATCCATGAGATTTTATGTGGCTTATATGATAAGATTGTATCGGGGTAAAACGTTGCATTTTTTCCTTTTTTTTTTGCTTTCAAATGATTGAATTGAATGACTTTGGAGATATGAAAGGTTCATCGAAAAAAGTTTATGTGAACATCAAATTGGAATGGTTGAACAATCTCGAAAAAAATCATCTGCATTGTAGTGGAATGTCACTTGTTTTTGTGCAAATTATTGCAGGATTTAGGCAATTACTAAAGATATTTTGGTCATTACCTTATACAACCACTATATGTGTTAGGTAATCACCTAACGAGATTACAATATTACCGAAACGTTTAAGTCATTTTCTAAACCATTTTAGGTTATAACCTCAAATAATAATTGTCTTGGGCAATGGCCTCAAATCATGTGATTATAACATATATGATGAGGGAATTGTGTGGTTAAGATGTGGGTTATTGATAACCTAATTCATGAGATCTTATGTGGTTTATATGATAACATTGCATCGGGGTAAAACGTTGTATGTTTTCCTGTTTCTTTTGCTTTCAAATGATTGAATTGAATGACTTTGGTGAAATGAAATTTTCATCAGTAGAATATTTATTTGAACAGCGTATTGTAATGGTCGAACAATCTCTAAAAAGAACTCTCTCCATTGTAGTGGAACGTCACTTGTTTTTTGTGCAAGTTAATGCAGGGCTTAGGTAATTACTAAAGATATTTTGGTCATTACCATATACAACCACTATATATGTTAGGCAATCACCTAATTAGATTAGGATATTGCCATAACGTTTAGGTCATTACCTAAACCATTTTAGTTTTATAACCTCAAATAATAATTGTCTTGGGCAATGGCTTCAAATCATGTGACTATAACATATATGATGTGGGAATTGTATGGTTAAGATGTGAGTTATTGATAACCTAATCCATGATATTTTATGTGGCTTATATGATAAGATTGTATCGGGGTAAAACGTTGCATTTTTTCCTTTTTTTTTTGCTTTCAAATGATTGAATTGAATGACTTTGGAGATAGAATGTTTATGTGAACAGCGTATTGGAATGGTCGAACAATCTCTAAAAAAAATCATCTCCATTGTAGTGGGATGTCACTTGTTTTTTGTGCAAGTTAATAAAGGGTTTAGCTAATTACTAAACATAGTTTGGTCATTATCTAATACAACCATTATATATGTTAGGTAATCACCTAATTAGATTAGGATATTACCATAACGTTTAGTTCATTACCTAAACCATTTTAGGACATTTCCTAACATAATAATTTTCTTGGTTAATGGTCTCAAATCATGTGACTATAACATATACGATGAGAGAATTGTATGGTTAAGATGTGCGTTATTGATAACTTAATCCATGAGGTTTTAAATGGTTTATATGATAAGATTGTATCGGTTTAAAATGTTGCATTTTTTGCTCTTTGTTTTGCTTTCAAATGATTGAATTGAATGATTCTGGTGATATGAAAGGTTCATCGAAAAAAATGTTTATGTGATCATCAAATTGGAATGGTCGAACAATCTCAAAAAAATTCCTCTGCATTACTTGTTTTTTGTGCAAATTAATGTAGGGTTGAGGTAATTACTAAAGATATTTGGTCATTACCTTATACAACCACTATATATGTTATTTAATCACCTAACCAGATTAGAATATTACCGAAACGTTTAAGTCATTACCTAAACCATTTTAGGATAAAAATTCAAATTATAGTTGTCTTGGGCAATGGCCTCAAATCATGTGATTGTAACATATATGATGAGGGAATTGTATGGTTAAGATGTGGGTTATTGATAACCTAATCCATAAGATCTTATGTGGTTTATATGATAAGATTGCATCGGGGTAAACCGTTGTATTTTTGTCTGTTTCTTTTGCTTTCAAACGATTGAATTGAATGACTTTGGTGAAATGAAATTTTCATCAATAGAATATTTATGTGACCAACTTATTGGAATGGTCGAACAATCTCTAAAAAGAACCCTGTCCATTGCAGTGGAATGTCACTTGTTTTTTGTGCAAGTTATTGTAGGGCTTAGGTAATTACTAAAGATATTTTGGTCGTTACCATATACAACCACTATATATGTTAGGTAATAACCTAATTAGATTAGGATATTACCATATTGTTTAGGTCATTACCTAATCTATTTTCGGGCTTTTCCTAAAATAATAATTTTCTTGGGTAATCGCCTCAAATCATGTAATTATAACATATATGATGAGGGAATTATATGGTTAAGATGTGGGTTATTGATAACTTAATTCCTAAGGTTTTAAGTGGTTTATATGATAAGATTGTTTGGGGGTAAAACGTTGCATTTTTTCCATTTTCTTTTGCTTTCAAATGATTGAATTAAATGACTTTGGTGATATGTAATTTTCATCGACAGAATGTTTATGTGCACAATGTATTGGAATGGTCGAACAATCTCTAAAAAGAATCCTCTCCATTGTAGAGGAAAGTCACTTGTTTTTTGTGCAAGTTAATGCAGGGTTTAGGTAATTACTAAAGCCATTTTGGTCATTACCTAATACGACCACTATATATGTTAGGTAATCACCTAATTAGATTAGGATATTACCATAACGTTTTGGTAATAACCTGAACTACTTTAGGGCATTTCCTAGAATAATAATTTTCTTGGGTAATGGCCTCAAATCATGTGACTATAACATATATGATGAGGAAATTCTATGGTTAAGATGTGGGTTATTGATAACTTAATGCATGAGGTTTTAAGTGGTTTATATGACAAGATTGTATCGGGATAAAGCGTTGCATTCTTTTTTCTTTTGCTTTCAAATAATTGAATTGAATGCATTTGGTGATAATAAAGGTTCATCCAAAAAATGTTTATGTGAACATCAAATTGGAATGGTCGAACAATATCTAAAAAAAATCCTTTAAATTGTAGTGGAATGTCACTTGTTTTTTGGGCAAATTAATACAAGGTTTAGTTTATTACTAAAGATATTTTGGTCATGACCTAATACAACCACTATATATGTTAGGTAATCATCTAAATAGATTAGAATATTACCAAAACGTTTAGGTCATTTCCTTAACCATTTTAGGTTATTACCTCAAAAAATAATTGTCTTGGGCAATGGCTTCAAATCATGTGACTATAACATATATGATGTGGGAATTGTATGGTTAAGATGTGAGTTATTGATAACTAATCCATGAGATTTTATGTGGCTTATATGATAAGATTGTATCGGGGTAAAACGTTGCATTTTTTCCTTTTTCTTTTGCTTTCAAATGATTGAATTGAATGACTTTGGTGAAATGATTTTTTCATCAATAGAATGTTTACGTGAACAGCGTATTGGAATGGTCGAACAATCTCTAAAAAAAATCATCTCCATTGTAGTGGGATGTCACTTGTTTTTTGTGCAAGTTAATGAAGGGTTTAGGTAATTACTAAAGATAGTTTGGTCATTACCTAATACAACCACTATATATGTTAGGTAATCACCTAATTAGATTAGGATATTACCATAACGTTTAGTTCATTACCTAAACCATTTTAGGACATTTCCTAACATAATAATTTTCTTGGTTAATGGCCTCAAATCATGTGGCTATAACATATACGATGAGGGAATTGTATGGTTAAGATGTGCGTTATTGATAACTTAATCCATGAGGTTTTAAATGGTTTATATGATAAGATTGTATCGGTTTAAAATGTTGCATTTTTTGCTTTTTGTTTTGCTTTCAAAAGATTGAATTGAATGACTTTGGTGATATGAAAGGTTCATCGAAATTTTTTTTTATGTGATCATCAAATTGGAATGATCGAACAATCTCAAAAAAAATCCTCTGCATTGTAGTGGAATGTCACTTGTTTTTTGTGCAAATTAATGCAGGGTTGAGGTAATTACTAAAGATATTTGGTCATTACCTTATACAACCACTATATATGTTATTTAATCACCTAACCAGATTAGAATATTACCGAAACGTTTAAGTCATTACCTAAACCATTTTAGGATAAAAATTCAAATAATAGTTATCTTGGGAAATGGCCTCAAATCATGTGATTGTAACATATATGATGAGGGAATTGTATGGTTAAGATGTGGGTTATTGATAACCTAATCCATAAGATCTTATGTGGTTTATATGATAAGATTGCATCGGGGTAAACCGTTGTATTTTTTCCTGTTTCTTTTGCTTTCAAACGATTGAATTGAATGACTTTGGTGAAATGAAATTTTCATCAATAGAATATTTATGTGAACAACTTATTGGAATGGTCGAACAATCTCTAAAAAGAACCCCGTCCATTGCAGTGGAATGTCACTTGATTTTTGTGCAAGTTATTGTAGGGCTTAGGTAATTACTAAAGATATTTTGGTCATTACCATATACAGCAACTATACATGTTAGGTAATAACCTAATTAGATTAGGATATTACCATATTGTTTAGGTCATTACCTAAACTATTTTCGGGTTTTTTTTTGTGCAAGTTAATGCGGGGTTTAGGTCATTACTAAAGATATTTTGGCCATGACCTAATATAACCACTACATATGTTTGGTAATCACTTAATTATATTAGATATTACCAAACCTTTTAGGTCATTACCTAAAATAATAATTGTCTTGGGCAATGGACTCAAATCATGTAACTATAACATATATGATGGGGGAATGGTATTGTTAAGATGTGAGTTATTGATAACTTAATCCATGAGGTTTTATGTGGTTTATATAATAAGATTGCATCGGGGTAAAACGTTGCACTTTTTCCTTTTTCTTTTGCTTTCAAATGATTGAATTGAATGACTTTGGTGATATGAAATTTTCATTGGTAGAATGTTTATGTGAACAGCCTATTAGAATGGTCGAATGATCTCTAAAAATAATCCTCTCCATTGTAGTGGAATGTCACTTGTTTTTTGTGCACGTTAATGCAGGGTTTAGGTAATTTCTAAAGATATTTTGGTCATTACCTTATACAACCACTATATATGTTAGGTAATCACCTAATTAGATTAGAATAAACCTTTTAGGTAATTACCTAAACCATTTTACGTTATAACCTCAAATAATAATTGTCTTGGGCAATGGCCTCAAATCATGTGACTATAACATATATGATGAGGGAATTATAGGGTTAAGATATGGGTTATTGATAACCTAATCCATGTGATTTTATGTGGCTTATATGATAAGATTGCATCGGGGGTATAACGTTGCATTTTTTCCTTTTTCTTTTGCTTTCAAATGATTGAATTGAATGACTTTGGTGATTTGAAATTTTCTTCGTTAGAATGTTTATGTGAACAGCGTATTGGAATGGTCGAACAATCTCTAAAAACAATCATCTCCATTGTAGTGGAATGTCACTTGTTTTTTGTGCAAGTTAATGCAGGGTTTAGGTAATTACTAAAAATAGTTTGGTCATTACCATATAGAACCACTATATATGTTAGGTAATAACCTAATTAGATTAGGATATTACCATAATGTTTAGGTCATTACCAAAACCATTTTAGGTTATAACCTCAAATAATAATTTTCGTGGGCAATGACCTCAAATCATGTGACTATAACATATATGATGAGGGAATTGTAAGGTTAAGATGTGGGTTATTGATAACCCAATCCATGAGATCTTATGTGGTTTAAATGATAAGATCGCATCAGGGTAAAACGTTGTAATTTTTCCTGTTTCTTTTGCTTTCAAATGATTGAATTGAATGACTTTGGTGAAATAAAATTTTCATCAATAGAATATTTATGTGAACAACGTATTGGAATGGTCGAACAATCTCTAAAAAGAACCCTCTCCTTGTAGTGGAATGTCACTTGTTTTTTGCGCAAGTTAATGTAGGGCTTAGGTAATTATTAAAAATATTTTGGTCATTACCACATACAACCACTATATATGTTTGGTAATAACCTAATTAGATTAGGATATTACCATAACGTTTAGGTCATTACCTAAACCATTTTAGGGCATTTTATTGGGCAATGGCCTCAAATCTTGTGACCATAACATATATGATGAGGGAATTGTATGGTTAAGAAGTGGGTTATTGATAACCTAATCCATGAGATTTTATGTGGCTTATATGATAAGATTGCATCGGGGTAAAACGTCGCATTTTTTCTTTTTTCTTTTGCTTTCAAATGATTGAATGACTTTGGAGATATGAAAGGTTCATCGAAAAAAAGTTTATGTGAACATCAAATTGGAATGGTTGAACAATCTCGAAAAAAATCATCTGCATTGTAGTGGAATGTCACTTGTTTTTGTGCAAATTATTGCAGGATTTAGGTAATTACTAAAGATATTTTGGTCATTACCTTATACAACCACTATATATGTTAGGTAATAACCTAACCAGATTAGAATATTACCGAAACGTTTAAGTCATTACCTAAACCATTTTAGGTTATAACCTCAAATAATAATTGTCTTAGGCAAGGGCCTTAAATCATGTGATTATAACATATATGATGAGGGAATTGTATGGTTAAGATGTGGGTTATTGATAACCTAATCCAGGAGTTTTTATGTGGCTTATATGATAACCTAATCCAGGAGATTGATAACCTTTTAGGTCATTACCTAAAATAATAATTGCCTTGGGAAATGACCTCAAATCATGTGACTATAATATATATGATGAGGGAATTGTATTGTTAAGATCTGAGTTATTGATAACTTAATCCATGAGATTTTTAGTGGTTTATATAATAAGATTGCATTGGGGTAAAATGTTGCATTTTTTCCTATTAATTTTGCTTTCAAATGATTGAATTGAATGACTTTGGTGATATGAAATGTTCATCCATAGAATGTGTATGTGAACAGTGCATTGAAATGATCGAACAATCTCTAAAAAGAATTCTCTCCATTGTACTGGAATGTCACTTGTTTTTTGTGCAAGTTAATGCAGGGTTTAGGTAATTAACAAAGATAATTTCATCATGACCTAATATAACCACTATATATGTTAAGGAATCACCTAATTAGATTAGGATATTACCATAACGTTTAGGTCATTATCTAAATCATTTTAGGGCATTTCCTAAAATAATAATTGTCTTGGGTAATTGCCTCAAATCATGTGACTATAACATATATGATGAGAGAATTGTATGGTTTAGATGTGGGTAATTGATAACCTAATACATGTGATTTTATGTCGCTTATATGATAATATTGTATCGGGGTAAAACGTTGCATTGTTTCCTTTTTCTTTTGCTTTCAAATGATTGAATTGAATAACTTTGGTGATATGAAATTTTCATCGATAGAATGTTATGTGAACAACGTATTGGAATGATCGAACAATCTCTAAAAACAATCCTCTCTATTGTAGTGGAATGTCACTTGTTTTTTGTTCAAGTTAATGCAAGGTTTAGGTCATTACTAAAGATATTTTGGCCATGACCTAACATAACCACTATATATGTTAGGTAATTGCCTAATTAGATTAGGATATTACCAAATATTTTAGGTCATTACCTATATAATGATTGTCTTGGGCAATGGCTTCAAATCATGTGTGACTATAACATACATGATGGGGGAATTGTATTGTTAAGATGTGGGTTATTGATAACTTAATTATGAGGTTTTAAGTGTTTTATATGATAAGATTGCATCGGGGTAAAACGTTGCATTTTTTTCTTTTCTGTTTTGCTTTTAAATGATTGAATTGAATGACTTTGGTGATATGAAAGGTTCATCCGTAGAATATTTTTGTGCAACTTATTGCAGGATTTAGGTAATTACTAAAAATATTTTGGTCATGACCTAATTTAACCAATATATATGTTAGGTAATCACGTAATTAGATTAGGATATTACCATAACGTTTAGGTCATTACCTAATCCATTTTAGGACATTTCCTAAAATAATAATTTTATTGCGTAATGGCCTCAAATCATATGACCATTGTTGTTAAAATCCCGATCCGGATCTTACGATCCTACGATTCTACGATCCGAAAGGAACCCACCGATCCCGATCCTACGTAGGATCTTAATTTTGTAGGATCTTTCGATCCTACCCAACCACAAAAAATCACTTGGTAGGATCTTAATACGATTTTACGATCCTACGACTCTACGATCCGATCCTATCGTAAAAAATGTCATAAAGTAATTTCACATATTATATTTCTCATATAAGATTTTGGTTGCATGTTACTTCCATCTTATAGTATTGAAAAACTATCGACATTTGCTAATGAAATAAGTCATTATTAATATGTGTAAATTTTTAACATGAGGTTCTCACCATATTCTAACATAATTAACTCTATTTCACTGAATTGTAGGATCTCACGATCCTACGATCCGATCCCACCGATTCGATCCTACCAACACTTACGATCCAAAGTAGGATCCCGATTCTGATAACATTGCATATGACTATAACATATATGATGAGGGAATTGTATGGTTAAGATGTGGGTTACTGATAACTTAATCCATGAGTTTTTAAGTTGTTTATATGATAAGATTGTATCGGGGTAAAACGTTGCATTTTTTCCTTTTTCTTTTGCTTTCAAATGATTGAATTGAATGACTTTGGTGATTTGAAAGGTTCATCGAAAAAATGTTTATGTGAACAAAAGATTGCAATGGTCGAAAAATCTCTAAAAAAAATCCCCTCCATTCTTGTTACTAAAGATATTTTGGTCATTACCGAATAAACATGTTTTGGGCATTACCAAACCTATCCAATCACAATCCATTCATATTACTCACCAAAGCAATCCTACTGGGATTGGACATCATGCCACTGGGTCCATTAGGTCCAATACCTCACCAAACCCCATTGACTTTAGTGTTGGGCCTCCGTTGTCCCTTCTTGTACTAAAAAACCCAAATTCACGTCATATCATATGCTTTTAGGTAACTATCAAACATGATTTGGCCATGACCAAACCTACCAAGTAGAGGATGTTCTCCCAATTACAATCCATTCTCATTCCTCATCAAAGCAATCAAATGGGGATTGGACAATCATGCCACAGGTTCCATTAGGCCCAACACCTCACCAAACCCAATTGACTTATGTTTTAGGCCCCCATTGTCCTTCCTTGTACTAAAAAACCCAAATTAATCCCATATCATATGGTTTGAAGTAATTACCACACATGTTTTGGGCATGAACAAACCTAATAAGTGGAGGATGTTCTCCCAATCACAATCCATTCCCATTACTCATTAAAGCAATCCTATGGGGACTGGACAATCATGCCACTAGGTCCATTAGGGACAATACCTCACCAAACCCTATTGAATTCAATTTTGGGCCCCCATTGTCCCTTCTTGTACTAAAAAGCCCAAATTAACCCTAGATCATATGTTTTAGGTAATTACCAAATATATTTTGGGCATTAACAAACCTATCCAATCACAATCCATTCCCATTACTCATCAAAGCAATCCTATGGGAATTAAACAATCATGCCACTAGGTCCATTAGGCCCAATACCTCACCAAACCCCATTGACTTCAGATTTGGGGCCCCATTGTCCCTCCTTGTACTAGAAATCCCAAATTAACCCTATATCATATGCTTTTAGGTAATTACCAAACATGTTTTAGGCATTACCAATCCTCTCCAATCACAATTCATTCCCATTACTCATCAAAGCAATTCTATGGGGATTGGATAATCATACCACTGGGTCCATTACGCCCAATACCTCACAAAATCTCATTGACTTCAGTTTTGGGGCCCCATTGTCCCTCCTTTTACTAAAAAGCCCAAATCAACCCTATATCATACACTCTTAGGTAAATACCAAACATGTTTTGGGCATTACCAAACCTATCCAATCACAATCCATTCACATTACTCATATAAATAATCCTATGGGTCCAATACCTCACCAAACCCCATTGGCTTCAGATTTGGGCCCCCATTGTCCATCCTTGTACTAAAAAGCCCAAATTAACCCAATATCATATGCTTCTAGGTAACTACCAAATATGTTTTGGCCATGACCAAACCTACTAAGTAGAGGATGTTCTCCCAATCACAATCCATTCCCTTTACTCATCAAAGCAATCCAATGAGGATTGGACATTCATGCCACTAGGTCCATTAGGCCCAATACATCACCAAACCCTATTGACTTCAGTTTTGGGCACCCATTTTCCCTCCATATACTAAAAATCCAAAATTAACCCCATATCATATGCTTTTAGGTAATTGCCAAACATGTTTTGCCCATGATCAAACCTACTAAGTGGAAGATGTTCTCCCAATCACATTTCATTCCCATTACTCATCAAAGCAATCCTATGGGGATTGGACAATCATGCCACTGGACTTTAGTTTTGGACCCATATTGTCCATCCTTGTACTAAAAAGCCCAAATTAACACCATATCATATGCTTTTGGTAACTACCAAACATGTTTTGGCCATGACCAAACCTACTAAGTGGAGGATTTTCTCCCAATCACAATTCATTCCCATTACTCATCAAAGCAATTCTATGAAGATGGGACAATCATGCCACTGGGTCCATTTGGCCCAATAACTCACCAAACCCCAATTAAATTCAGATTTGGTCCCCCATTGTCCCACCATATACTAAAAATACCAAATTAACCCCTATCACATGCTTTTAGGTAACTACCAAACATGTTTTGGCCATAACCAAACCTACTAAGTGGAGGATGTTCTCCCAATCAGAATCCATTCCCATTACTGATCAAAGCAATCATATGGGGATTAGACAATGATGCCACTGGGTCCATTAGGCCCAATACCTCACCAAATCCCATTGACTTCAGTTTTGGGCACTCATTGTCCCTCCATGTACTAAAAAGCCCAAATTAACCCCACATCATATGCATTTAGGTAATTACCAAACATGTTTTGGCCATTACCAAACCTATCCAATCACAATCCATTCCCATTACTCATCAAAGACATCCTATAGGGATTGGACAATCATGCCACTGGCTTCATTAGACCCAATACCTTAACAAACCCCATTAACTTCAATTTTTGGACTCCATTGCCCCTCCTTGTATTAAAAAGCCCAAATTAACACTAGATCATATGCTTTTAGGTAATTACCAAACATATTTTGGGCATTACCAAACATATTCAATCACAACGCATTCACATTACGCATCAAAGCAATCCTATGAGGATTGGACAATCATGCCATTGGGTCCATTAGGCTTAACACCTCACCAAATCCCATTGACTTCAGTTTTGGGCTCCCATTGTCCCTTCTTGTACTAAAAAGCCCAAATTAACCCCATATCATTTGCTTTTAGGTTACTAGCAAACATGTTTTGGCCATGACCAAACCTACTAAGTGGAGGGTGTTTTCCCAATCACAATCCATTCCCATTAAAAGCAATCCTATGGGGATTGGACAATCATGCCACTAGGTCCATTAGGCCCAACACCTCACCAAACCCCATTGACTTATTTTTTGGGTCCCCATTGTCCCTCCTTGTACTAGTAAAAAATTAACCCTAGATCATATGCTTTTAGGGAATTACCAAACATGTTTGGCCATGACCAAACATACTAAGTGGAGGATGTCCATTAGGGTCAATACCTCACCAAACCCCATTGACTTCAATTTTGGGCCCCCATAGTCCCTCCATATACTAAAAATCCCAAATTAACCCCATATCATATGCTTTTAGTTAATTACCAAACATTTTTTGGGAATTACAAACCTATCCAATCACAATGCATTCACATTACTCATTAAAGCAATCCTATGGGGATTGGACAATAATGCCACTGGGTCCATTAGGCCTAATACCTCACCAAACCCCATTGACTTCAATTTTGGGTCCCCATTGTCCCTTCTTGTACTAAAAAGCTCAAATTAACCCATATAATTTGCTTTTAGGTAACTAGCCAACATGTTTTGGCCATGACCAAACCTACTAAGTGGAGGATGTTCTCCCAGTCACAATTTATTCCCATTACTCATCAAAGCAATCCTATGGGGATGGGACAATCATGCCACTAGGTCCGTTAGGCCAACCACCTCACCAAACCCCATTGACTTATGTTTTGGGCCCCCATTGTCCCTCCTTGTACTAAAAAGCACAAATTAACCCTATATAATATGCATTTAGGGAATTACCAAAGATGTTTGGCCATGACCAAACCTACTAAGTGGAGGATATTCTCCCAATCACACTCAATTCCCATTACTCATCAAAGCAATCCTATGGGGATTGGATAATCATGCCTCTGGGTCCATTAGGGCCAATAGCTCACCAAACCCCATTGACTTCAGTTTTGGACCTCCATTGTCCATACTTGTACTAAAAAGCCCAAATTAACCCCATATCATATGCTTTTAGGTAATTACCAAACATGTTTTGGCCATGACCAAAACCTACTAAGTGGAGGATGTTCTCCCAATCACAATCCATTCTCAGTACTCATCAAAGCAATCCTATGGGGATTGGACAATCATACCACTAGGTCCATTAGGCCCAACACCTCACCAAACCCCATTGACTTATTTTTTGGGACCCCATTGACCCTCCTTGTATTAAAAAGCACAAATTAACCCTAGATCATATGCTTTTAGGGAATTACCAAAAATGTTTGGCCATGACCAAACCTACTAAGTGGAGGATGATCTCCCAATCACACTCAATTTCCATTACTCATCAAAGCAATCCTATGGGGATTTGATAATCATGCCTCTGGGTCCATTAGGGCCAATACCTCACCAAACCCCATTGACTTCAGTTTTGGGCCCCCATAGTCCCTCCATATACTAAAAATCACAAATTAACCTCTTATCATATGCTTTTCGGTAATTACCAAACATGTTTTGGCGATGATCAAACCTACTAAGTGGAGGATGTTCTCCCATTCACAATTCATTCCCAATACTCATCAAAGCAATCCTATGGGGATTGGACAATCATACCACTGGGTTTACTAGGCCAAATACCTCACCAAACTCTATTGACATTAGTTTTGGACCCCCATTGTCCATCCTTGTACTAAAAAGCCCAAATTAACCTCATATCATATGCTTTTAGGTAACTACCAAAATTATTTTTTGCCATGACCAAACCTACTAAGTGGAGGATGTTCTCCCAATCACAATTCATTCCCATTACTCGTCAAAGCAATCCTATGAGGTTGGGACAATCATGCCACTTGGTCCATTAGGCTCAATACCTCACCAAACCCCATTGACTTCAGATTTGTGCCCCCATGGTCCCTCCTTGTACTAAAATGCGCAAATTAACCCTAGATCATATGCTTTTAGGGAATTACAAAAGATGTTTGGCCATGACCAAACCTACTAAGTGGAGGATGTTCTCCCAATCACAATCCATTCTCATTACTCATCAAAGCAATCCTATGGGGATTGGACAATCATGCCCCAAGGTCCATTAGGCCCAATACCTCACCAAACCCCATTGACTTCAATTTTGGACCTCCATTGTCCATCCTTGTACTAAAAAGCCCAAATTAACCCCATATCATATGCTCTTAGGTAATTACCAAACATGTTTTGGCCATGACCAAACCTACTAAGTGGAGGATTTTCTCCCAATCACAATCCATTCTCATTACTCATCAAAGCAATCCTATGGGGATTGGACAATCATGCCACTAGGTCCATTAGGCCCAACACCTCAACAAACCCCATTGACTTATTTTGTGGGACCCGATTGGCCCTCCTTGTACTAAAAAGCACAATTTAACCCTAGATCATATGCTTTTAGGGAATTACCAAAGATGTTTGGCCATGACCAAACCTACTAAGTGGAGGATGTTCTCCCAATCACACTCAATTCCCTTTACATATCAAAGCAATCCTATGGGGATTGGATAATCATGCCTCTGGGTCCATTAGGGCCAATACCTCACCAAACCCCGTTGACTTCAGTTTTGGACCTCCATTGTCCATCCTTGTACTAAAAATCCCAAATTAACCCCATATCATATGCTTTTAGGTAATTACCAAACATGTTTTGGCCATGACCAAACCTACTAAGTGGAGGATGTTCTCCCAATCACAATCCATTCTCAGTACTCATCAAAGCAATCCTATGGGGATTGGACAATCATACCACTAGGTCCATTAGGCCCAACACCTCACCAAACCCCATTGACTTATTTTTTGGGACACCATTGACCTTCCTTGTACTAAAAATCACAAATTAACCCTAGATCATATGCTTTTAGGGAATTACCAAAGATGTTTGGCCATGACCAAACCTACTAAGTGGAGGATGTTCTCCCAATCACACTCAATTTCCATTACTCATCAAAGCAATCCTACGGGGATTTGATAATCATGCCTCTGGGTCCATTAGGGCCAATACCTCACCAAACCCCATTGACTTCAGTTTTGGGCCCCCATAGTCCCTTCATATACTAAAAATCACAAATTAACGCCATATCATATGCTTTTAGCTAATTACCAAACATGTTTTGGCGATGATCAAACCCCATTGACTTATTTTTTGGGACCCCATTGACCCTCCTTGTACTAAAAAGCATAAATTAACCCTAGATCATATGCTTTTAGGGAATTACCAAAGATGTTTGGCCATGACCAAACCTACTAAGTGGAGGATGTTCTCCCAATCACACTCAATTTCCATTACTCATCAAAGCAATCCTATGGGGATTTGATAATCATGCCTCTGGGTCCATTAGGGCCAATACCTCACCAAACCCCAATGACTTCAGTTTTGGGCCCCCATAGTCCCTCCATATACTAAAAATCACAAATTAACCCCATATCATATGCTTTTAGGTAATTACCAAACATGTTTTGGCGATGATCAAACCTACTAAGTGGAGGATGTTCTCCCATTCACAATTCATACCCATTACTCATCAAAGCAATCCTATGGGGATTGGACAATCATGCCACTGGGTTTACTAGGCCAAATACCTCACCAAACTCTATTGACATTAGTTTTGGACCCCCATTGTCCATCCTTGTACTAAAAAGCCCAAATTAACCTCATATCATATGCTTTTAGGTAACTACCAAAATTTTTTTTTGCCATGACCAAACCTACTAAGTGGAGGATGTTCTCCCAATCACAATTCATTCCCATTACTCGTCAAAGCAATCCTATGAGGATGGGACAATCATGCCACTTGGTCCATTAGGCTAAATACCTCACCAAACCCCATTGACTTCAGATTTGTGCCCCCATGGTCCCTCCTTGTACTAAAAAGCGCAAATTAACCCTAGATCATATGCTTTTAGGGAATTACCAAAGATGTTTGGCCGTGACCAAACCTACTAAGTGGAGGATGTTCTCCCAATCACACTCAATTCCCATTACTCATCAAAGCAATCCTATGGGGATATGATAATCATGCCCCAGGGTCGATTAGGGCCAATACCTCACCAAACCCCATTGACTTCAATTTTGGACCTCCATTGTCCACCCTTGTACTAAAAAGCCCAAATTAACCCCATATCATATGCTCTTAGGTAATTACCAAACATGTTTTGGCCATGACCAAACCTACTAAGTGGAGGATGTTCTCCCTATCACAATCCATTCTCATTACTCATCAAAGCAATCCTATGGGGATTGGACAATCATGCCACTAGGTTCATTAGGCCCAACACCTCACCAAACCCCATTGACTTATTTTGTGGGACCCCATTGGCCTCCCTTGTACTAAAAAGCACAATTATTTAACCCTAGATCATATGCTTTTAGGGAATTACCAAAGATGTTTGGCCATGACCAAACCTACTAAGTGGTGGATGTTCTCCCAATCACACTCAATTCCCTTTACTTATCAAAGCAATCCTATGGGGATTGGATAATCATGCCTCTGGGTCCATTAGGGCCAATACCTCACCAAACCCAGGTTGACTTCGAGTTTTGGACCTCCATTGTCCATCCTTGTACTAAAATTCCCAAATTAACCCCATATCATATGCTTTTAGGTAATTACCAAACATGTTTTGGCCATGACCAAACCTACTAAGTGGAGGATGTTCTCCCAATCACAATCCATTCTCAGTACTCATCAAAGCAATCCTATGGGGATTGGACAATCATACCACTAGGTCCATTAGGCCCAACACCTCACCAAACCCCATTGACTTATTTTTTGGGACCCCATTGACCTTCCTTGTACTAAAAATCACAAATTAACCCTAGATCATATGCTTTTAGGGAATTACCAAAGATGTTTGGCCATGACCAAACCTACTAAGTGGAGGATGTTCTCCCAATCACACTCAATTTCCATTACTCATCAAAGCAATCATACGGGGATTTGATAATCATGCCTCTGGGTCCATTAGGGCCAATACCTCACCAAACCCCATTGACTTCAGTTTTGGGCCCCCATAGTCTCTTCATATACTAAAAATCAAAAATTAACGCCATATCATATGCTTTTAGCTAATTACCAAACATGTTTTGGCGATGATCAAACCTACTAAGTACAAGATGTTCTCCCATTCACAATTCATTCCCATTACTCATCAAAGCAATCCTATGGGGATTGGACAATCATGCCACAGGGTTTACTAGGCCAAATACCTCACCAAACTCTATTGACATTAGTTTTGGACCCTCATTGTCCATCCTTGTACTAAAAAGCCCAAATTAACCCCATATCATATGCTCTTAGGTAATTACCAAACATGTTTTGGCCATGACCAAACCTACTAAGTGGAGGATTTTCTCCCTATCACAATCCATTCTCATTACTCATCAAAGCAATCCTATGGGGATTGGACAATCATGCCACTAGGTCCATTAGGCCCAACACCTCAACAAACCCCATTGACTTATTTTGTGGGACCCCATTGGCCCTCCTTGTACTAAAAAGCACAATTTAACCCTAGATCATATGCTTTTAGGGAATTACCAAAGATGTTTGGCCATGACCAAACCTACTAAGTGGAGGATGTTCTCCCAATCACACTCAATTCCCTTTACATATCAAAGCAATCCTATGGGGATTGGATAATCATGCCTCTGGGTCCATTAGGGCCAATACCTCACCAAACCCCGTTGACTTCAGTTTTGGACCTCCATTGTCCATCCTTGTACTAAAAATCCCAAATTAACCCCATATCATATGCTTTTAGGTAATTACCAAACATGTTTTGGCCATGACCAAACCTACTAAGTGGAGGATGTTCTCCCAATCACAATCCATTCTCAGTACTCATCAAAGCAATCCTATGGGGATTGGACAATCATACCACTAGGTCCATTAGGCCCAACACCTCACCAAACCCCATTGACTTATTTTTTGGGACACCATTGACCTTCCTTGTACTAAAAATCACAAATTAACCCTAGATCATATGCTTTTAGGGAATTACCAAAGATGTTTGGCCATGACCAAACCTACTAAGTGGAGGATGTTCTCCCAATCACACTCAATTTCCATTACTCATCAAAGCAATCCTACGGGGATTTGATAATCATGCCTTCTGGGTCCATTAGGGCCAATACCTCACCAAACCCCATTGACTTCAGTTTTGGGCCCCCATAGTCCCTTCATATACTAAAAATCACAAATTAACGCCATATCATATGCTTTTAGCTAATTACCAAACATGTTTTGGCGATGATCAAACCCCATTGACTTATTTTTTGGGACCCCATTGACCCTCCTTGTACTAAAAAGCATAAATTAACCCTAGATCATATGCTTTTAGGGAATTACCAAAGATGTTTGGCCATGACCAAACCTACTAAGTGGAGGATGTTCTCCCCAATCACACTCAATTTCCATTACTCATCAAAGCAATCCTATGGGGATTTGATAATCATGCCTCTGGGTCCATTAGGGCCAATACCTCACCAAACCCCAATGACTTCAGTTTTGGGCCCCCATAGTCCCTCCATATACTAAAAATCACAAATTAACCCCATATCATATGCTTTTAGGTAATTACCAAACATGTTTTGGCGATGATCAAACCTACTAAGTGGAGGATGTTCTCCCATTCACAATTCATACCCATTACTCATCAAAGCAATCCTATGGGGATTGGACAATCATGCCACTGGGTTTACTAGGCCAAATACCTCACCAAACTCTATTGACATTAGTTTTGGACCCCCATTGTCCATCCTTGTACTAAAAAGCCCAAATTAACCTCATATCATATGCTTTTAGGTAACTACCAAAATTTTTTTTGCCATGACCAAACCTACTAAGTGGAGGATGTTCTCCCAATCACAATTCATTCCCATTACTCGTCAAAGCAATCCTATGAGGATGGGACAATCATGCCACTTGGTCCATTAGGCTAAATACCTCACCAAACCCCATTGACTTAGATTTGTGCCCCCATGGTCCCTCCTTGTACTAAAAAGCGCAAATTAACCCTAGATCATATGCTTTTAGGGAATTACCAAAGATGTTTGGCCGTGACCAAACCTACTAAGTGGAGGATGTTCTCCCAATCACACTCAATTCCCATTACTCATCAAAGCAATCCTATGGGGATATGATAATCATGCCCCAGGGTCGATTAGGGCCAATACCTCACCAAACCCCATTGACTTCAATTTTGGACCTCCATTGTCCACCCTTGTACTAAAAAGCCCAAATTAACCCCATATCATATGCTCTTAGGTAATTACCAAACATGTTTTGGCCATGACCAAACCTACTAAGTGGAGGATGTTCTCCCTATCACAATCCATTCTCATTACTCATCAAAGCAATCCTATGGGGATTGGACAATCATGCCACTAGGTTCATTAGGCCCAACACCTCACCAAACCCCATTGACTTATTTTGTGGGACCCCATTGGCCCTCCTTGTACTAAAAAGCACAATTATTTAACCCTAGATCATATGCTTTTAGGGAATTACCAAAGATGTTTGGCCATGACCAAACCTACTAAGTGGTGGATGTTCTCCCAATCACACTCAATTCCCTTTACTTATCAAAGCAATCCTATGGGGATTGGATAATCATGCCTCTGGGTCCATTAGGGCCAATACCTCACCAAACCCAGTTGACTTCAGTTTTGGACCTCCATTGTCCATCCTTGTACTAAAATTCCCAAATTAACCCCATATCATATGCTTTTAGGTAATTACCAAACATGTTTTGGCCATGACCAAACCTACTAAGTGGAGGATGTTCTCCCAATCACAATCCATTCTCAGTACTCATCAAAGCAATCCTATGGGGATTGGACAATCATACCACTAGGTCCATTAGGCCCAACACCTCACCAAACCCCATTGACTTATTTTTTGGGACCCCATTGACCTTCCTTGTACTAAAAATCACAAATTAACCCTAGATCATATGCTTTTAGGGAATTACCAAAGATGTTTGGCCATGACCAAACCTACTAAGTGGAGGATGTTCTCCCAATCACACTCAATTTCCATTACTCATCAAAGCAATCATACGGGGATTTGATAATCATGCCTCTGGGTCCATTAGGGCCAATACCTCACCAAACCCCATTGACTTCAGTTTTGGGCCCCCATAGTCTCTTCATATACTAAAAATCAAAAATTAACGCCATATCATATGCTTTTAGCTAATTACCAAACATGTTTTGGCGATGATCAAACCTACTAAGTACAAGATGTTCTCCCATTCACAATTCATTCCCATTACTCATCAAAGCAATCCTATGGGGATTGGACAATCATGCCACAGGGTTTACTAGGCCAAATACCTCACCAAACTCTATTGACATTAGTTTTGGACCCTCATTGTCCATCCTTGTACTAAAAAGCCCAAATTAACCCCATATCATAGGATTTTTTAACAAGAATAATACAAACTTTTGTCCGTTCTCTCACAATAATACAAACTTTTGATTATTTTTTAATAATACAAACTTTTGATCAAAATTCCCAAGACAATACCGTGTTTAACTTGTTGTAGGAGGTAACTATGAGATGGTTCAGAGGAAAAAGAAGAAAGATCATTTTGTAATTTTTTTTTTTTTTATCTTGAAATAATTTGATGTAAAGTTTGTATATTAAAAAATAATCAAAAGTTTGTATTATTGCGAGAGAACGGGCAAAAGTTTATATTATCGTAGTTAAAAAATCCCATATCATATGCTCTTAGGTAATTACCAAACATGTTTTGGCCATGACCAAACCTACTAAGTGGAGGATTTTCTCCCTATCACAATCCATTCTCATTACTCATCAAAGCAATCCTATGGGGATTGGACAATCATGCCACTAGGTCCATTAGGCCCAACACCTCAACAAACCCCATTGACTTATTTTGTGGGACCCCATTGGCCCTCCTTGTACTAAAAAGCACAATTTAACCCTAGATCATATGCTTTTAGGGAATTACCAAAGATGTTTGGCCATGACCAAACCTACTAAGTGGAGGATGTTCTCCCAATCACACTCAATTTCCATTACTCATCAAAGCAATCCTACGGGGATTTGATAATCATGCCTCTGGGTCCATTAGGGCCAATACCTCACCAAACCCCATTGACTTCAGTTTTGGGCCCCCATAGTCCCTTCATATACTAAAAATCACAAATTAACGCCATATCATATGCTTTTAGCTAATTACCAAACATGTTTTGGCGATGATCAAACCCCATTGACTTATTTTTTGGGACCCCATTGACCCTCCTTGTACTAAAAAGCATAAATTAACCCTAGATCATATGCTTTTAGGGAATTACCAAAGATGTTTGGCCATGACCAAACCTACTAAGTGGAGGATGTTCTCCCAATCACACTCAATTTCCATTACTCATCAAAGCAATCCTATGGGGATTTGATAATCATGCCTCTGGGTCCATTAGGGCCAATACCTCACCAAACCCCAATGACTTCAGTTTTGGGCCCCCATAGTCCCTCCATATACTAAAAATCACAAATTAACCCCATATCATATGCTTTTAGGTAATTACCAAACATGTTTTGGCGATGATCAAACCTACTAAGTGGAGGATGTTCTCCCATTCACAATTCATACCCATTACTCATCAAAGCAATCCTATGGGGATTGGACAATCATGCCACTGGGTTTACTAGGCCAAATACCTCACCAAACTCTATTGACATTAGTTTTGGACACCCATTGTCCATCCTTGTACTAAAAAGCCCAAATTAACCTCATATCATATGCTTTTAGGTAACTACCAAAATTTTTTTTTGCCATGACCAAACCTACTAAGTGGAGGATGTTCTCCCAATCACAATTCATTCCCATTACTCGTCAAAGCAATCCTATGAGGATGGGACAATCATGCCACTTGGTCCATTAGGCTAAATACCTCACCAAACCCCATTGACTTCAGATTTGTGCCCCCATGGTCCCTCCTTGTACTAAAAAGCGCAAATTAACCCTAGATCATATGCTTTTAGGGAATTACCAAAGATGTTTGGCCGTGACCAAACCTACTAAGTGGAGGATGTTCTCCCAATCACACTCAATTCCCATTACTCATCAAAGCAATCCTATGGGGATATGATAATCATGCCCCAGGGTCGATTAGGGCCAATACCTCACCAAACCCCATTGACTTCAATTTTGGACCTCCATTGTACACCCTTGTACTAAAAAGCCCAAATTAACCCCATATCATATGCTCTTAGGTAATTACCAAACATGTTTTGGCCATGACCAAACCTACTAAGTGGAGGATGTTCTCCCTATCACAATCCATTCTCATTACTCATCAAAGCAATCCTATGGGGATTGGACAATCATGCCACTAGGTCCATTAGGCCCAACACCTCACCAAACCCCATTGACTTATTTTGTGGGACCCCATTGGCCCTCCTTGTACTAAAAAGCACAATTATTTAACCCTAGATCATATGCTTTTAGGGAATTACCAAAGATGTTTGGCCATGACCAAACCTACTAAGTGGTGGATGTTCTCCCAATCACACTCAATTCCCTTTACTTATCAAAGCAATCCTATGGGGATTGGATAATCATGCCTCTGGGTCCATTAGGGCCAATACCTCACCAAACCCAGTTGACTTCAGTTTTGGACCTCCATTGTCCATCCTTGTACTAAAATTCCCAAATTAACCCCATATCATATGCTTTTAGGTAATTACCAAACATGTTTTGGCCATGACCAAACCTACTAAGTGGAGGATGTTCTCCCAATCACAATCCATTCTCAGTACTCATCAAAGCAATCCTATGGGGATTGGACAATCATACCACTAGGTCCATTAGGCCCAACACCTCACCAAACCCCATTGACTTATTTTTTGGGACCCCATTGACCTTCCTTGTACTAAAAATCACAAATTAACCCTAGATCATATGCTTTTAGGGAATTACCAAAGATGTTTGGCCATGACCAAACCTACTAAGTGGAGGATGTTCTCCCAATCACACTCAATTTCCATTACTCATCAAAGCAATCATACGGGGATTTGATAATCATGCCTCTAGGTCCATTAGGGCCAATACCTCACCAAACCCCATTGACTTCAGTTTTGGGCCCCCATAGTCTCTTCATATACTAAAAATCAAAAATTAACGCCATATCATATGCTTTTAGCTAATTACCAAACATGTTTTGGCGATGATCAAACCTACTAAGTACAAGATGTTCTCCCATTCACAATTCATTCCCATTACTCATCAAAGCAATCCTATGGGGATTGGACAATCATGCCACAGGGTTTACTAGGCCAAATACCTCACCAAACTCTATTGACATTAGTTTTGGACCCTCATTGTCCATCCTTGTACTAAAAAGCCCAGATTAACCTCATATCATATCCTTTTAGGTAACTACCAAACATTTTTTGGCAATGACCAAACCTACTAAGTGGAGGATGTTCTCCCAATCACAATTCATTCCCATTACTCGTCAAAGCAATCCTATGAGGATGGGACAATCATGCCACTTGGTCCATTAGGCTCAATACCTCACCAAACCCCATTGACTTCAGATTTGTGCCCCCATGGTCCCTCCTTGTACTAAAAAGCACAAATTAACCCTAGATCATATGCTTTTGGGGAATTACCAAAGATGTTTGGCCATGACCAAACCTACTAAGTGGAGGATGTTTTCCAATCACACTCAATTCCCACTACTCATCAAAGCAATTCTATGGGGATAGGATAATCATGCCTCAGGGTCCATTAGGGCCAATACCTCACCAAACCCCATTGACTTCAGTTTTGGGCCCCCATAGTCCCTTCACATACTAAAAATCACAAATTAACCCCATATCATATGCTTTTAGGTAATTACCAAACATGTTTTGGCGATGATCAAACCTACTAAGTGGAGGATGTTCTCCCATTCACAATTCATTCCCATTACTCATCAAAGCAATCATATGGGGATTGGACAATCATGCCACTGGGTTTACTAGGCCAAATACCTCACCAAACTCTATTGACATTAGTTTTAGACCCCCATTGTCCATCCTTGTACTAAAAAGCCCAAATTAACCTCATATCATATGCTTTTAGGTAACTAGCAAACATGTTTTGGGCATGACCAAACCTACTAAGTGGAGGATGTTCTCCCAATCACAATTCATTCTCATTACTCGTCAAAGCAATCCTATGAGGATGGGACAATCATGCCACTTGGTCCATTAGGCTTAATACCTCACCAAACCCCATTGACTTCAGATTTGTGCCCCCATGGTCCCTCCTTGTACTAAAAAGCACAAATTAACCATAGATCATTTGCTTTTGGGGAATTACCAAAGATGTTTGGCCATGACCAAACCTACTAAGTGGAGGATGTTCTCCCAATCACACTCAATTTCCATTACTCATCAAAGCAATCCTATGGGGATTGGATAGTCATGTCTCTGGGTCCATTAGGGCCAACACCTCACCAAACCCCATTGACTTCAGTTTTGGGCCCCCATAGTCCCTCCATATACTAAAAATCACAAATTAACCCCATATCATATGCTTTTAGGTAATTACCAAACATGTTTTGGCGATGATCAAACCTACTAAGTGGAGGATGTTCTCCCATTCACAATTCATTCCCATTACTCATCAAAGCAATCATATGGGGATTGGACAATCATGCCACTGGGTTTACTAGGCCAAATACCTCACCAAACTCTATTGACATTAGTTTTAGACCCCCATTGTCCATCCTTGTACTAAAAAGCCCAAATTAACCTCATATCATATGCTTTTAGGTAACTAGCAAACATGTTTTGGGCATGACCAAACCTACTAAGTGGAGGATGTTCTCCCAATCATAATCCATTCTCAGTACTCATCAAAGCAATCCTATGGGGATTGGACAATCATACCACTAGATCCATTCGGCCCAACACCTAACCAAACCCCATTGACTTATTTTTTGGGACCCCATTGACCCTCCTTGTACTAAAAAGCATAAATTAACCCTAGATCATATGCTTTTAGGGAATTACCAAAGATGTTTGGCCATGACCAAACCTACTAAGTGGAGGATGTTCTCCCAATCACACTCAATTTCCATTACTCATCAAAGCAATCCTATGGGGATTTGATAATCATGCCTCTGGGTCCATTAGGGCCAATACCTCACCAAACCCCATTGACTTCAGTTTTAGGCCCCCATAGTCCCTCCATATACTAAAAATCACAAATTAACCCCATATCATATGCTTTTAGGTAATTACCAAACATGTTTTGGCGATGATCAAACCTACTAAGTGGAGGATGTTCTCCCATTCACAATTCATACCCATTACTCATCAAAGCAATCCTATGGGGATTGGACAATCATGCCACTGGGTTTACTAGGCCAAATACCTCACCAAATTAAACTCTATTGACATTAGTTTTGGACCCCCATTGTCCATCCTTGTACTAAAAAGCCCAAATTATCCTCATATCATATGCTTTTAGGTAACTACCAAATTTTTTTTGGCCATGACCAAACCTACTAAGTGGAGGATGTTCTCCCAATCACAATTCATTCCCATTACTCGTCAAAAGCAATCCTATGAGGATGGGACAATCATGCCACTTGGTCCATTAGGCTCAATACCTCACCAAACCCCATTGACTTCAGATTTGTGCCCCCATGGTCCCTCCTTGTACTAAAAAGCGCAAATTAACCCTAGATCATATGCTTTTAGGGAATTACCAAAGATGATTGGCCGTGACCAAAGCTACTAAGTGGAGGATGTTCTCCCAATCACACTCAATTCCCATTACTCATCAAAGCAATCCTATGGGGATATGATAATCATGCCCCAGGGTCGATTAGGGCCAATACCTCACCAAACCCCATTGACTTCAATTTTGGACCTCCATTGTCCATCCTTGTACTAAAAAGCCCAAATTAAACCCATATCATATGCTCTTAGGTAATTACCAAACATGTTTTGGCCATGACCAAACCTACTAAGTGGAGGATGTTCTCTCTGTCACAATCCATTCTCATTACTCATCAAAGCAATCCTATGGGGATTGGACAATCATGCCACTAGGTCCATTAGGCCCAACACTTCACCAAACCCCATTGACTTATTTTGTGGGACCCCATTGGCCCTCCTTGTACTAAAAAGCACAATTTAACCCTAGATCATATGCTTTTAGGGAATTACCAAAGATGTTTGGCCATGACCAAACCTACTAAGTGGAGGATGTTCTCCCAATCACACTCAATTCCCTTTACTTATCAAAGCAATCCTATGGGGATTGGATAATCATGCCTCTGGGTCCATTAGGGCCAATACCTCACCAAACCCCGTTGACTTCAGTTTTGGACCTCCATTGTCCATCCTTGTACTAAAAATCCCAAATTAACCCCATATCATATGCTTTTAGTTAATTACCAAACATGTTTTGGCCATGACCAAACCTACTAAGTGGAGGATGTTCTCCCAATCACAATCCATTCTCAGTACTCATCAAAGCAATCCTATGGGGATTGGACAATCATACCACTAGGTCCATTAGGCCCAACACCTCACCAAACCCCATTGACTTATTTTTTGGGACCCCATTGACCTTCCTTGTACTAAAAATCACAAATTAACCCCATATCATATGCTTTTAGCTAATTACCAAACATGTTTTGGCGATGATCAAACCTACAAAGTACAAGATGTTCTCCCGTTCACAATTCATTCCCATTACTCATCAAAGTAATCCTATGGGGATTGGACAATCATGCCACAGGGTTTACTAGGCGAAATACCTCCCCAAACTCTATTGACATTAGTTTTGGACCCCCATTGTCCATCCTTGTACTAAAAAGCCCAGATTAACCTCATATCATATCCTTTTAGGTAACTACCAAACATTTTTTGGCCATGACCAAACCTACTAGGTGGAGGATGTTCTCCCAATCACAATTCATTCCCATTACTCGTCAAAACAATCCTATGAGGATTGGACAATCATGCCACTTGGTCCATTAGGCTCAATACCTCACCAAACCCCATTGACTTCAGATTTGTGCCCCCATGGTCCCTCCTTGTATTAAAAAGCACAAATTAACCCTAGATCATTTGCTTTTGGGGAATTACCAAAGATGTTTGGCCATGACCAAACCTACTAAGTGGAGGATGTTCTCCCAATCACACTCAATTCCCATTACTCATCAAAGCAATCCTATGGGGATAGGATAATCATGCCTCAGGGTCCATTAGGGCCAATACCTCACCAAACCCCATTGACTTCAGTTTTGGACCTCCATTGTCCATCCTTGTACTAAAAATCCCAAATTAACACCATATCAAATGCTCTTAGGTAATTACCAAACATGTTTTGGCCATGACCAAACCTACCAAGTGGAGGATGTTCTCCCAATCACAATTCATTCCCATTACTCGTCAAAGCAATCCTATGAGGATGGGACAATCATGCCACTTGATCCATTAGGCTCAATACCTCACCAAACCCCATTGACTTCATATTTGTGCCCCCATGGTCCCTCCTTGTACTAAAAAGCACAAATTAACCATAGATCATTTGCTTTTGGGGAATTACCAAAGATGTTTGGCCATGACCAAACCTACTAAGTGGAGGATGTTCTCCCAATCACACTCAATTTCCATTACTCATCAAAGCAATCCTATGGGGATTGGATAGTCATGTCTCTGGGTCCATTAGGGCCAACACCTCACCAAACCCCATTGACTTCAGTTTTGGGACCCCATAGTCCCTCCATATACTAAAATTCCCAAATTAACCCCATATCATATGCTTTTAGGTAATTACCAAACATGTTTTGGCGATGATCAAACCTACTAAGTGGAGGATGTTCTCCCATTCACAATTCATTCCCATTACTTATCAAAGCAATCCTATGGGGATTGGACAATCGTGCCACTGGGTTTATTAGACCAAATACCTCACCAAACTCTATTGACATTAGTTTTGGACCCCCATTGTCCATCCTTGTACTAAAAAGCCCAAATTAACCCCATATCATATGCTTTTAGGTAACTACCCAACATTTTTTGGCCATGACCAAACCTACTAAGTGGAGGATGTTCTCCCAATCACAATTCATTCCCATTACTCATCAACGCAATCCTATGAGGATGGGACAATTATGCCACTAGGTTCATTAGGCCCAACACCTCACCAAACCCCATTGACTTATTTTTTGGGACCCCATTGACCCTCCTTGTACTAAAAAGCACAAATTAACCATATATCATATGCTTTTAGGGAATTACCAAAGATATTCGGCCATGACCAAACCTACTAAGTGGAGGATGTTCTCCCAATCACGCTCAATTTCCATTACTCATCAAAGCAATCCTATGGGGATTGGATAATCATGCCTCTGGGTCCATTAGGGCCAATACCTCACCAAACCCCATTGACTTCAGTTTTGGGCCCCCATAGTCCCTCCATATACTAAAAATCACAAATTAACCCCATATCATATGCTTTTAGGTAATTACCAAACATGTTTTGGCGATGATCAAACCTACTAAGTGGAGGATGTTCTCCCATTCACAATTCATTCCCATTACTCATCAAAGCAATCCTATGGGGATTGGACAATCATGCCACTGGGTTTACTAGGCCAAATACCTCACCAAACTCTATTGACATTAGTTTTAGACCCCCATTGTCCATCCTTGTACTAAAAAGCCCAAATTAAACTCATATCATATGCTTTTAGGTAACTAGCAAACATGTTTTGGGCATGACCAAACCTACTAAGTGGAGGATGTTCTCCCAATCATAATCCATTCTCAGTACTCATCAAAGCAATCCTATGGGGATTGGACAATCATACCACTAGGTCCATTAGGCCCAACACCTAACCAAACCCCATTGACTTATTTTTTGGGACCCCATTGACCCTCATTGTACTAAAAAGCATAAATTAACCCTAGATCATATGCTTTTTGGGAATTACCAAAGATGTTTGGCCATGACCAAACCTACTAAGTGGAGGATGTTCTCCCAATCACACTCAATTTCCATTACTCATCAAAGCAATCCTATGGGGATTTGATAATCATGCCTCTGGGTCCATTAGGGCCAATACCTCACCAAACCCCATTGACTTCAGTTTTGGGCCCCCATAGTCCCTCCATATACTAAAAATCACAAATTAACCCCATATCATATGCTTTTAGGTAATTACCAAACATGTTTTGGCGATGATCAAACCTACTAAGTGGAGGATGTTCTCCCATTCACAATTCATACCCATTACTCATCAAAGCAATCCTATGGGGATTGGACAATCATGCCACTGGGTTTACTAGGCCAAATACCTCACCAAACTCTATTGACATTAGTTTTGGACCCCCATTGTCCATCCTTGTACTAAAAAGCCCAAATTAACCTCATATCATATGCTTTTAGGTAACTACCAAATTTTTTTTTGGCCATGATCAAACCTACTAGGTGGAGGATGTTCTCCCAATCACAATTCATTCCCATTACTCGTCAAAGCAATTCTATGAGGATGGGACAATCATGCCACTTGGTCCATTAGGCTCAATACCTCACCAAACCCCATTGACTTCAGATTTGTGCCCCCATGGTCCCTCCTTGTACTAAAAAGCGCAAATTAACCCTAGATCATATGCTTTTAGGGAATTACCAAAGATGTTTGGCCGTGACCAAACCTACTAAGTGGAGGATGTTCTCCCAATCACACTCAATTCCCTTTACTTATCAAAGCAATCCTATGGGGATTGGATAATCATGCCTCTGGGTCCATTAGGGCCAATACCTCACCAAACCCCGTTGACTTCAGTTTTGGACCTCCATTGTCCATCCTTGTACTAAAAATCCCAAATTAACCCCATATCATATGCTTTTAGTTAATTACCAAACATGTTTTGGCCATGACCAAACCTACTAAGTGGAGGATGTTCTCCCAATCACAATCCATTCTCAGTACTCATCAAAGCAATCCTATGGGGATTGGACAATCATACCACTAGGTCCATTAGGCCCAACACCTCACCAAACCCCATTGACTTATTTTTTGGGACCCCATTGACCTTCCTTGTACTGAAAATCACAAATTAACCCCATATCATATGCTTTTAGCTAATTACCAAACATGTTTTGGCGATGATCAAACCTACAAAGTACAAGATGTTCTCCCGTTCACAATTCATTCCCATTACTCATCAAAGTAATCCTATGGGGATTGGACAATCATGCCACAGGGTTTACTAGGCCAAATACCTCCCCAAACTCTATTGACATTAGTTTTGGACCCCCATTGTCCATCCTTGTACTAAAAAGCCCAGATTAACCTCATATCATATCCTTTTAGGTAACTACCAAACATTTTTTGGCCATGACCAAACCTACTAGGTGGAGGATGTTCTCCCAATCACAATTCATTCCCATTACTCGTCAAAACAATCCTATGAGGATTGGACAATCATGCCACTTGGTCCATTAGGCTCAATACCTCACCAAACCCCATTGACTTCGATTTGTGCCCCCATGGTCCCTCCTTGTATTAAAAAGCACAAATTAACCCTAGATCATTTGCTTTTGGGAATTACCAAAGATGTTTGGCCATGACCAAACCTACTAAGTGGAGGATGTTCTCCCAATCACACTCAATTCCCATTACTCATCAAAGCAATCCTATGGGGATAGGATAATCATGCCTCAGGGTCCATTAGGGCCAATACCTCACCAAACCCCATTGACTTCAGTTTTGGACCTCCATTGTCCATCCTTGTACTAAAAATCCCAAATTAACACCATATCAAATGCTCTTAGGTAATTACCAAACATGTTTTGGCCATGACCAAACCTACCAAGTGGAGGATGTTCTCCCAATCACAATTCATTCCCATTACTCGTCAAAGCAATCCTATGAGGATGGGACAATCATGCCACTTGATCCATTAGGCTCAATACCTCACCAAACCCCATTGACTTCATATTTGTGCCCCCATGGTCCCTCCTTGTACTAAAAAGCACAAATTAACCATAGATCATTTGCTTTTGGGGAATTACCAAAGATGTTTGGCCATGACCAAACCTACTAAGTGGAGGATGTTCTCCCAATCACACTCAATTTCCATTACTCATCAAAGCAATCCTATGGGGATTGGATAGTCATGTCTCTGGGTCCATTAGGGCCAACACCTCACCAAACCCCATTGACTTCAGTTTTGGGACCCCATAGTCCCTCCATATACTAAAATTCCCAAATTAACCCCATATCATATGCTTTTAGGTAATTACCAAACATGTTTTGGCGATGATCAAACCTACTAAGTGGAGGATGTTCTCCCATTCACAATTCATTCCCATTACTTATCAAAGCAATCCTATGGGGATTGGACAATCGTGCCACTGGGTTTATTAGACCAAATACCTCACCAAACTCAATTGACATTAGTTTTGGACCCCCATTGTCCATCCTTGTACTAAAAAGCCCAAATTAACCCCATATCATATGCTTTTAGGTAACTACCCAACATTTTTTGGCCATGACCAAACCTACTAAGTGGAGGATGTTCTCCCAATCACAATTCATTCCCATTACTCATCAACGCAATCCTATGAGGATGGGACAATTATGCCACTAGGTCCATTAGGCCCAACACCTCACCAAACCCCATTGACTTATTTTTTGGGACCCCATTGACCCTCCTTGTACTAAAAAGCACAAATTAACCATATATCATATGCTTTTAGGGAATTACCAAAGATATTCGGCCATGACCAAACCTACTAAGTGGAGGATGTTCTCCCAATCACGCTAAATTTCCATTACTCATCAAAGCAATCCTATGGGGATTGGATAATCATGCCTCTGGGTCCATTAGGGCCAATACCTCACCAAACCCCATTGACTTCAGTTTTGGGCCCCCATAGTCCCTCCATATACTAAAAATCACAAATTAACCCCATATCATATGCTTTTAGGTAATTACCAAACATGTTTTGGCGATGATCAAACCTACTAAGTGGAGGATGTTCTCCCATTCACAATTCATTCCCATTACTCATCAAAGCAATCCTATGGGGATTGGACAATCATGCCACTGGGTTTACTAGGCCAAATACCTCACCAAACTCTATTGACATTAGTTTTAGACCCCCATTGTCCATCCTTGTACTAAAAAGCCCAAATTAAACTCATATCATATGCTTTTAGGTAACTAGCAAACATGTTTTGGGCATGACCAAACCTACTAAGTGGAGGATGTTCTCCCAATCATAATCCATTCTCGCACTCATCAAAGCAATCCTATGGGGATTGGACAATCATACCACTAGGTCCATTAGGCCCAACACCTAACCAAACCCCATTGACTTATTTTTTGGGACCCCATTGACCCTCATTGTACTAAAAAGCATAAATTAACCCTAGATCATATGCTTTTTGGGAATTACCAAAGATGTTTGGCCATGACCAAACCTACTAAGTGGAGGATGTTCTCCCAATCACACTCAATTTCCATTACTCATCAAAGCAATCCTATGGGGATTTGATAATCATGCCTCTGGGTCCATTAGGGCCAATACCTCACCAAACCCCATTGACTTCAGTTTTGGGCCCCCATAGTCCCTCCATATACTAAAAATCACAAATTAACCCCATATCATATGCTTTTAGGTAATTACCAAACATGTTTTGGCGATGATCAAACCTACTAAGTGGAGGATGTTCTCCCATTCACAATTCATACCCATTACTCATCAAAGCAATCCTATGGGGATTGGACAATCATGCCACTGGGTTTACTAGGCCAAATACCTCACCAAACTCTATTGACATTAGTTTTGGACCCCCATTGTCCATCCTTGTACTAAAAAGCCCAAATTAACCTCATATCATATCCTTTTAGGTAACTACCAAATTTTTTTTTGGCCATGATCAAACCTACTAAGTGGAGGATGTTCTCCCAATCACAATTCATTCCCATTACTCGTCAAAGCAATTCTATGAGGATGGGACAATCATGCCACTTGGTCCATTAGGCTCAATACCTCACCAAACCCCATTGACTTCAGATTTGTGCCCCCATGGTCCCTCCTTGTACTAAAAAGCGCAAATTAACCCTAGATCATATGCTTTTAGGGAATTACCAAAGATGTTTGGCCGTGACCAAACCTACTAAGTGGAGGATGTTCTCCCAATCACACTCAATTCCCATTACTCATCAAAGCAATCCTATGGGGATATGATAATCATGCCCCAGGGTCGATTAGGGCCAATACCTCACCAAACCCCATTGACTTCAATTTTGGACCTCCATTGTCCATCCTTGTACTAAAAAGCCCAAATTAACCCCATATCATATGCTCTTAGGTAATTACCAAACATGTTTTGGCCATGACCAAACCTACTAAGTGGAGGATGTTCTCCCTATCACAATCCATTCTCATTACTCATCAAAGCAATCCTATGGGGATTGGACAATCATGCCCCTAGGTCCATTAGGCCCAACACCTCACCAAACCCCATTGACTTATTTTTTGGGACCCCATTGACCCTCCTTGTACTAAAAAGCACAAATTAACCCTAGATCATATGCTTTTAGGGAATTAGCAAAGATTTTTGGCCATGACCAAACCTATTAAGTGGAGGATGTTCTCCCAATCACACTCAATTCCCATTACTCATCAAAGCAATCCTATGGGGATTGGATAATCATGGCTCTGGGTCCATTAGGGCCAATACCTCACCAAACCCCATTGACTTCAGTTTTGGACCTCCATTGTCCATCCTTGTACTAAAAAGCCCAAATTAACCCCATATCATATGCTTTTAGGTAATTACCAAACATGTTTTGGCCATGACCAAACCTACTAAGTGGAGGATATTCTCCCAATCACAATCCATTCTCAGTTCTCATCAAAGCAATCCTATGGGGATTGGACAATCATACCACTAGGTCCATTAGGCCCAACACCTCACCAAACCCCATTGACTTATTTTTTGGTACCCCATTGACCCTCCTTGTACTAAAAAGCACAAATTAACCCTAGATCATATGCTTTTAGGGAATTACCAATGATGTTTGGCCATGACCAAACCTACTCAGTGGAGGATGTTCTCCCAATCACACTCAATTTCCATTACTCATCAAAGCAATCCTATGGGGATTTGATAATCATGCCTCTGGGTCCGTTAGGGCCAATACCTCACCAAACCCCATTGACTTCAGTTTTCGGCTCCCATAGTCCCTTCATATACTAAAAATCACAAATTAACCCCATATCAGCTTTTAGGTAATTACCAAACATGTTTTAGCGATGATCAAACCTACTAAGTAGAGGATGTTCTCCCATTCACAATTCATTCCCATTACTCATCAAAGCAATCCTATGGGGATTGGACAATCATGCCACTGGGTTTACTTGGCCAAATACCTCACCAAACTCTATTGACATTAGTTTTGGATCCCCATTGTCCATCCTTGTACTAAAAAGCCCAAATTAACCTCATATCATATGCTTTTAGGTAACTACCAAACATTTTTTGGCCATGACCAAACCTACTAAGTGGAGGATGTTCTCCCAATCACAATTCATTCCCATTACTCGTCAAAGCAATCCTATGAGGATGGGACAATCATGCCACTTGGTCCATTAAGCTCAATACCTCACCAAACCCCATTGACTTCAGATTTGTGCCCCCATGGTCCCTCCTTGTACTAAAAAGCACAAATTAACCCTAGATCATATGCTTTTGGGGAATTACCAAAGATGTTTGCCCATGACCAAACCTACTAAGTGGAGGATGTTCTCCAATCACACTCAATTCCCACTACTCATCAAAGCAATCCTATGGGGATAGGATAATTATGCCTCAGGGTCCATTAGGGCCAATACCTCACCAAACCCCATTGACTTCAGTTTTGGGCCCCCATAGTCCCTTCACATACTAAAAATCACAAATTAACCCCATATCATATGCTTTTAGGTAATTACCAAACATGTTTTAGCGATGATCAAACCTACTAAGTAGAGGATGTTCTCCCATTCACAATTCATTCCCATTACTCATCAAACCAATCCTATGGGGATTGGACAATCATGCCACTGGGTTTACTAGGCCAAATACCTCACCAAACTTTATTGACATTAGTTTTGGATCCCCATTGTCCATCCTTGTACTAAAAAGCCCAAATTAACCTCATATCATATGCTTTTAGGTAACTACCAAACATTTTTTGGCCATGACCAAACCTACTAAGTGGAGGATGTTCTCCCAATCACAATTCATTCTCATTACTCGTCAAAGCAATTCAATGAGGATGGGACAATCATGCCACTTGGTCCATTAGGCTCAATACCTCACCAAACCCCATTGACTTCAGATTTGTGCCCCCATGGTCCCTCCTTGTACTAAAAAGCACAAATTAACCCTAGATCATATGCTTTTGGGGAATTACCAAAGATGTTTGGCCATGACCAAACCTACTAAGTGGAGGATGTTCTCCAATCACACTCAATTCCCATTGCTCATCAAAGCAATCCTATGGGGATAGGATAATCATGCCTCAGGGTCCATTAGGGCCAATACCTCACCAAACCCCATTGACATCAGTTTTGGACCTCCATTGTCCATCCTCGTACTAAAAATCCCAAATTAACCCCATATCATATGCTCTTAGGTAATTACCAAACATGTTTTGGCCATGACCAAACCTACTAAGTGGAAGATGTTCTCCCTATCACAATCCATTCTCATTACTCATCAAAGCAATCCTATGAGGATTGGACAATCATGCCACTAGGTCCATTAGGCCCAATACCTCACCAAACCCCATTGACTTATTTTTTGGGACCCTATTGACCCTCCTTGTACTAAAATGCACAAATTAACCCTAGATCATATGCTTTTAGGGAATTACCAAAGATGTTTGGCCATGACCAAACCTACTAAGTGGAGAATGTTCTCGCAA
Organism: Beta lomatogona; assembly: GCA_947646795.1. NCBI lineage: Eukaryota > Viridiplantae > Streptophyta > Magnoliopsida > Caryophyllales > Amaranthaceae > Beta > Beta lomatogona. The sequence goes on along the minus strand of CANSNZ010000955.1, from coordinate 2,142,300 downwards.
TCACACTCAATTTCCAATTCTCATCAAAGTAATCCTATGGGAATTGGATAGTCATGTCTCTAGGTCCATTAGGGCCAACACCTCACTAAACCCCATTGACTTCAGTTTTGGGCCCCCATAGTCCCTTCATATACTAAAATTTCCAATTTAACCCCATATCATATGCTTTTAGGTAATTACCAAACATGTTTTGGCGATGATCAAACCTACTAAGTGGAGGATGTTCTCCCATTCACAATTCATTCCCATTACTCATCAAAGCAATCCTATGGGGATTGGACAATCATCCCACTGGGTTATTAGGCCAAATACCTAACCAAACTCTATTGACTTTAGTTTTGGACCCCCATTGTCCATCCTTGTAACAAAAATCCCAAATTAACACCATATCATATGCTTTTAGGTAACTACCAAACAATTTTTAGCCATGACCAAACCTACTAAGTGGAGGATGTTCTCCGAATCACAATTCATTCCCATTACTCATCAAAGCAATCCTATGTGGATGGGACAATCATGCCACTAGGTCCATTAGGCCCAACACCTCACCAAACCCCATTGACTTATTTTTTGGGACCCCATTGACCCTCCTTGTACTAAAAAGCACAAATTAACCCTAGATCAGATGCTTTTAGGGAATTACCAAAGATGTTTGGCCATGACCAAAACTATTAAGTGGAGGATGTTCTCCTAATCACACTCAATTCCCATTACTCATCAAAGCAATCCTATGGGGATTGGATAATCATGGCTCTGGGTCCATTAGGGCCAATACCTCACCAAACCCCATTGACTTCAGTTTTGGACCTCCATTGTCCATCCTTGTACTAAAAAGCCCAAATTAACCCTATATCATATGCTTTTAGGTAATTACCAAACATGTTTTGGCCATGACCGAACCTACTAAGTGGAGGATATTCTCCCAATCACAATCCATTCTCAGTACTCATCAAAGCAATCCTATGGGGATTGGACAATCATACCACTAGGTCCATTAGGCCCAACACCTCACCAAACCCCATTAACTTATTTTTTGGTACCCCATTGATCCTCCTTGTACTAAAAAGCACAAATTAACCCTAGATCATATGCTTTTAGGGAATTACCAATGATGTTTGGCCATGACCAAACCTACTCAGTGGAGGATGTTCTCCCAATCACACTCAATTTCCATTACTCATCAAAGCAATCCTATGGGGATTTGATAATCATGCCTCTGGGTCCATTAGGGCCAATACCTCACCAAACCCCATTGACTTCAGTTTTCGGCTCCCATAGTCCCTTCATATACTAAAAATCACAAATTAACCCCATATCATATGCTTTTAGGTAATTACCAAACATGTTTTAGCGATGATCAAACCTACTAAGTAGAGGATGTTCTCCCATACACAATTCATTCCCATTACTCATCAAAGCAATCCTATGGGGATTGGACAATCATGCCACTGGGTTTACTAGGCCAAATACCTCACCAAACTCTATTGACATTAGTTTTGGATCCCCATTGTCCATCCTTGTACTAAAAAGCCCAAATTAACCTCATATCATATGCTTTTAGGTAACTACCAAACATTTTTTGGCCATGACCAAACCTACTAAGTGGAGGATGTTCTCCCAATCACAATTCATTCTCATTACTCGTCAAAGCAATCCTATGAGGATGGGACAATCATGCCACTTGGTCCATTAGGCTCAATACCTCACCAAACCCCATTGACTTCAGATTTGTGCCCCCATGGTCCCTCCTTGTACTAAAAAGCACAAATTAACCCAAGATCATATGCTTTTGGGGAATTACCAAAGATGTTTGGCCATGACCAAACCTACTAAATGGAGGATGTTCTCCAATCACACTCAATTCCCATTGCTCATCAAAGCAATCCTATGGGGATAGGATAATCATGCCTCAGGGTCCATTAGGGCCAATATCTCACCAAACCCCATTGACATCAGTTTTGGACCTCCATTGTCCATCCTTGTACTAAAAATCCCAAATTAACCCCATATTATATGCTCTTAGGTAATTACCAAGCATGTTTTGGCCATGACCAAACCTACTAAGTGGAGGATGTTCTCCCTATCACAATCCATTCTCATTACTCATCAAAGCAATCCTATGAGGATTGGACAATCATGCCACTAGGTCCATTAGGCCCAACACCTCACCAAACCCCATTGACTTATTTTTTGGGACCCTATTGACCCTCCTTGTACTAAAATGCACAAATTAACCCTAGATCATATGCTTTTAGGGAATTACCAAAGATGTTTGGCCATGACCAAACCTACTAAGTGGAGAATGTTCTCGCAATCACACTCAATTTCCAATTCTCATCAAAGTAATCCTATGGGAATTGGATAGTCATGTCTCTGGGTCCATTAGGGCCAACACCTCACTAAACCCCATTGACTTCAGTTTTGGGCCCCCATAGTCCTTTCATATACTAAAATTTCCAATTTAACCCCATATCATATGCTTTTAGGTAATTACCAAACATGTTTTGGCGATGATCAAACCTACTAAGTGGAGGATGTTCTCCCATTCACAATTCATTCCCATTACTCATCAAAGCAATACTATGGGGATTGGACAATCATCCCACTGGGTTATTAGGCCAAATACCTAACCAAACTCTATTGACTTTAGTTTTGGACCCCCATTGTCCATCCTTGTAACAAAAATCCCAAATTAACACCATATCATATGCTTTTAGGTAACTACCAAACAATTTTTAGCCATGACCAAACCTACTAAGTGGAGGATGTTCTCCGAATCACAATTCATTCCCATTACTCATCAAAGCAATCCTATGTGGATGGGACAATCATGCCACTAGGTCCATTAGGCTCAACACCTCACCAAACCCCATTGACTTATTTTTTGGGACCCCATTGACCCTCCTTGTACTAAAAAGCACAAATTAACCCTAGATCATATGCTTTTAGGGAATTACCAAAGATGTTTGGCCATGACCAAACCTACTAAGTGGAGGATATTCTCCCAATCACACTCAATTTCCATTACTCATCAAAGCAATCCTATGGGTATTGGATAATCATGCCTCTGGGTCCATTAGGGCCAATACCTCACCAAACCCCATTGACTTCAGTTTTGGGCCCCATAGTCCCTCCATATACTAAAATTCCCAAATTAACCCCATATCATTTGCTTTTAGGTAATTACCAAACATGTTTTAGCGATGATCAAACCTATTAAGTGGAGGATGTTCTCCCATTCACAATTCATTCCCATTACTCATCAAAGCATTCCTATGGGGATTGGACAATCATGCCACTGGGTTTATTAGGCCAAATACCTCACCAAACTCTATTGACATTAGTTTTGGACCCCCATTGTCCATCCATGTACTAAAAAGCCCAAATTAACCCCATATCATATGCTTTTAGGTAACTCCCAAACATTTTTTGGCCATTACCAAACCAACTAAGTGGAGGATGTTCTCCCAATCACAATTCATTCCCATTACTCATCAAAGCAATCCTATGAGGATGGGACAATCATGCCACTTGGTCCATTAGGCTCAATCACCAAACATGTTTTGGCCATAACCCTAGATCATAAGATTTTAGGTAATTACCAAACATGTTTTGGGCATTACCAAACCTATCCAATCACAATCCATGTCCATTACTCATCAAATAAATCCTATGGGGATTGGACAATCATGCCACTGGCTTCATTAGGCCCAATACCTTAACAAACCCCATTAACTTCAGTTTTGGGCCTCCATTGTCCCTTCTTGTTTTAAAAATCCCAAATTAACACTAGATCATATGCTTTTAGGTAATTACCAAACATATTTTGGGCATTACCAAACCTATTCAATCACAATGCATTCACATTACTCATCAAAGCAATCCTATGGGGATTGGACAATCATGCCTTTGGGTCCATTAGGCCCAACACCTCACCAAACCCCATTGACTTCAGTTTTGGTCCCTCATTGTCCCTTCTTGTACTAAAAAGCCCAATTTAACCCCATATCATTTGCTTTTAGGTAACTTGCAAACATGTTTTGGCCATGACCAAACCTACTAAGTGGAGGATGTTTTCCCAATCTCAATCCATTTCCATTACTCATCAAAGCAATCCTATGGGGATTGGATAATCATCCCACTACGTCCATTATGCCCAACACCTCACCAAACCACATTGACTTATTTTTTGGGCCCCCATTGTCCCTCCTTGTACTAAAAAGCACAAATTGACCCTAGATCATATGCTTTTTGGGAATCACCAAAGATGTTTGGCCATGACCAAACCTACTAAGTGGAGGAGGTTCTCCCAATCACACTCAATTCCCATTACTCGTCAAACCAATCCTCTGGGGATTGGATAATCATGCCTCTAGGTCCATTAGGGCCAATACCTCTCCAAACCCCATTGACTTCAGTTTTGGAACCCCATTCTCCATCCTTGTACTAAAAAGCCCAAATTAACCCTATATCTTATGCTTTTAGGTAATTACCAAACATGTTTTGGCCATGACCAAACCTACTAAGTGGAGGATGTTCTCCCAATCACAATCCATTCCCATTACACATCAAAGCAGTCCTATTGGGATTGTACAATCATGCCACTGGGTCCATTAGGCCCAAAACCTCGCCAAACCCTATTGAATTCAGTTTTGGGCCACCATTGTAACTCCTTGTAGTAAACAACCCAAAGTAACCCTAGATCATATGATTATATGTAATTACCAAACATATTTTGGGCATTACCAAACCTATCCAATCACAATCCATACCCTTTACTAATCAAAGTAATCCTATGGGGATTGGACAATCATGCCACTGGGTCAATTAGGCTCAATATCTCACCAAACCCCATTGACTTCATATCTGGGCCCCATTGTCCCTCCTTATACTAACAATCCCAAATTAACCCCATATCATATGCTTTTAGGTAATTAGCAAACATGTTTTGGCCATGACCAGACCTACTAAGTAGAGGATGTTCACCCAATCACAATTTATTACCATTACTCATTAAAGCAATCATATGGGGATTGGACAATCATGCCCCTAGGTCCACTAGGCCCAATACCTCACCAAACCTCATTGACTTCAGTTTTGTGCCCCCATTGTCTCTCATTGTACTAAAAAGCCCAAATTAACCCTAGATCATATGCTTTTAGGTAATTACCAAACATGTTTTGGGCATTACCAAACATATCCAATCACAATCCATTCCCATTACTCATCAAAGCAATCCTATGGGGATTCGACAATCATGCCACTGGGTCCATTATGCCCAATACCTCACCAAACCACATTGACTTAAGATTTGGGCTCTCATTGTCCCTCCTTATACTAAAAATCCCAAATTAACCCCGTATCATATCCTTTTAGGTAATTACTAAACATGTTTTGGCCATGACCATACCTACTAAGTGGAAGTTGTTCTCCCAATCATAATTCATTCCCATTACTCATCAAAGCAATCCTATGGGGATTAGACAATCATGCCACTGGGTCCATTAGGCCCAATACCTCACCAAACCCCATTTACTTCAGTTTTGGGCCCCCATTGTCCCTCCTTGTACTAAAAACCCCAAATTAACCCCATATCATATGCTTTTAGGTAATTACCAAACATGTTTTGGCCATGACCCAACCTACTATGTGGAGGATGTTCTCCCAATCACAATCCATTCCCATTACTCATCAAAGCAATCCTATTGGGATTGTACAATCATGCCACTGGGTCCATTAGGCCCAGAGCCTCACCAAACCCTATTGAATTCAGTTTTGGGCCCCCATTGTAACTCATTGCACTAAAAAGCCCAAATTAACCCTAGATCATATGATTATATGTAATTACCAAACATGTTTTTGGCATTACCAAACCTATCCAATCACAATCCATACCCATTACTAATCAAAACAATGCTATGGGGATTGGATAATCATGCCTCTGGGTCCATTAGGGCCAATACCTCACCAAACCCCATTGACTTCAGCTTTGGACCCCCGTTGTCCCTACTTGTACTAAAAAGTCCAAATTAACCCCATATCATATGGTTTTAGGTAATTACCAAACATGTTTTGGGCATGACCAAACCTATTCAGTGGAGGATCTTCTCCCAATCACAATCCATACCTATTACTCATCAAAGCAATACTATGGGTATTGGACAATCATGCAAGTGGGTCCATTAGGCCCAACACTTCACCAAAACCTATTGAATTCAGTTTTGGGCCCCCTTTGTCCCTTCTTGCACTAAAAAGCCCAAATTAACCCTAGGTCATATGATTTTAGGAAATTACCAAACAAGTTTTGGGCATTACCAAACCTATCCAAACACAATACATTCCCATTACTCTGCATAGTTATCCTATGGGGATTGGACAATCATGCCACTGGGTCCATTTGGCCCAATACCTCACCAAACCCCATTCACTTCAGATTTGGGCCCCCATTGTCCCTCCTTATACTAAAAATCCCAATTTAACCCCATATCATATGCTTTTAGGTAATTAACAAACGTGTTTTGGCCATGACCAAACCTACTGAGTGGGGGATGTTCACCCAATCACAATCCATTCCCATTACTCATCAAAGCAATCCTATGGGGATTGGACAATCATGCCACTGGGTCCATTATTCCCAATACCTCGCCAAACCCCATTGACTTAATATTTGGGCCTCCATTGTCCCCCCTTATACTAAAAATCCCAAATTAACCCCATATCATATGCTTTTAGGTAATTAACAAACGTGTTTTGGCCATGACCAAACCTACTAAGTGGAGGATGTTCACCCAATCACAATCCATTCCCATTACTCATCAACGCAATCCTATGGGGATTGGACAATCATGCCACTGGGTCCATTATGCCCAATACCTCGCCAAACTCCATTGACTTAATATTTGGGCCTCCATTGTCCCTCCTTATACTAAAAATCCCAAATTAACCCCATATCATATGCTTTTAGGTAATTACCAAACATGTTTTGGCCATGACTAAACCTAATAAGTGGAGGATGTTCTTCTAATGACAATTCATTCCCGTTAATCATCAAAGCAATCCTATGGGGATTGGACAATCATGCCACTGGCTTCATTAGGCCTAATACCTCCACAAACCCCATTACTTCAGTTTTGGGCCCCCATTGTCCCTCTTTGTACTGAAATGCCCAAATTAACACTAGATCATATGATTTTAGGTAATTACCAAACATGTTTTGGGCATTCCCAAACCTATCTTATCACAATCCATTCACATTTCTCATCAAAGCAATCCTATGGGGATTGGACAATCATGCCACTGGGTCTATAAGGCCAAATACCTCACCAAACCCCATTTATTTCAATTTTGGACCCCTATTGTCCCTTCTTGTACTAAAAGCCTAAATTAACCCCATATCATTTGCTTTTAGGTAACTAGCAAACATGTTTTGGCTATGACCAAACCTTTTAAGTGGATGATGTTCTCCCAATTACAATCAATTGTCATTACTCATCAAGGCAATCCTATGGGAATTTGACAATCATGCCTTTGGGTCCATTAGGCCCAACACCTCACCAAACCCCATTGACTTATGTTTTGGGCCCGCATCGTCCCTCCTTGTACTAAAAAGCACAAATTAACCCTAGATCATTTGCTTTTTGGGAATTACCAAAGATGTTTTACCATGACCAAACCTACTAAGTGGAGGGTGTTCTCCCAATAACACTCAATTCCCATTACTCATCAAAGCAATCCTATGGGGATTGGATAATCATGTCTCTGCGTCCATTAAGCCCAATACCTCACCAAACCCCATTGACTTCAGATTTCGGCCCCCATTGTCCTTCCTTATACTAAAAATCGCAAATTAACCCCATATCATATGCTTTTAGGTAATTAACAAACGTGTTTTGGCCATGACCAAGCCTACTAAGTGGAGGATGTTCACCAAATCACAATCCATTCCCATTACTCATTAAAGCAATCCTAGGGGGTTTGGATAATCATGCCACTGGCTTCATTAGGCCCAATACCTCAACAAACCCCATTAACTTCAGTTTTGGGCACCCATTGTCTCTCCTTGTACTAAAAAGCCCAAATTAACACTTGATCATATGATTTGGGCATTTCCAAACCTATCTAATCACAATCCATTCACATTTCTCATCAAAGCAATCCTATGGGGATTGGACAATCATGCCACTAGGTCCATTAGGCCAAATACCTCACTAAACCCATTGACTTCAGGTTTGGGCCCCTATTGTCCATTCTTGTACTAAAAAGCCTAAATTAACCCCATATCATTTGCTTTTAGGTAACTAGCAAACATGTTTTGGCCATGACCAGACCTACTAAGTGGAGGATGTTATCCCAATTACAATCAATTCTCATTACACATCAAAGCAATCCTATGGGGATTGGACAATCATGCCTCTAGGTTCATTAAGCCCAATACCTCACCAAACCCCATTGACTTCAGATTTGGGCCCCCATTGTCCTTCCTTATACTAAAAATCGCAAATTAACCCTATATCGTATGCTTTTAGGTAATTAACAAACGTGTTTTGGCCATGACCAAGCCTACTAAGTGGAGGATGTTCACCAAATCATAATCCATTCCCACTACTCATTAAAGCAATCCTATGGGGATTGGATAATCATGCCACTGGGCCATTATTCCCAATACCTCGCCAAACCCCATTAACTTAATATTTGGGCCTCCATTGTCCCTCCTCTAAAAATCCAAAATTAACCCCATATCATATGCTTTTAGGTAATTAACAAACGTGTTTTGGCCATGACCAAACCTACTAAGTGGAGGATGTTCACCCAATCACAATCCATTCCCATTACTCATCAAAGCAATCATATGGGGATTGGACAATCATGCCACTGGATCCATTATGCCCAATACCTCGCCAAACCCCATTAACTTAATATTTGGGCCTCCATTGTCCCTCCTTATACTAAAATTCCCAAATTAACCCCATATCATATGCTTTTAGGTAATTACCAAACATGTTTTGGCCATGACCAAACCTAATAAGTGGAGGATGTTCTTCCAATGACAATTCATTCCCGTTAATCATCAAAGCAATCCTATGGGGATTGGACAATCATGACACTAGCTTCATTAGGCCCAATACCTCAACAAACCCCATTAACTTCTGTTTTGGGCCCCCATTGTCCCTTCTTGTACTAAAAAGCCCAAATTAACACTAGATCATATGATTTTAGGTAATTACCAAACATGTGTTGGGCATTCCCAAACCTATCTAATCACAATCCATTCACATTTCTCATCAAAGCAATCCTATGGGTATGGACAATCATGCCACTGGGTCTATTAGGCCAAATACCTCACCAAACCCCATTGACTTCAGTTTTGGGCCCCTATTGTCCTTTCTTGTACTAAAAAGCCTAAATTAACCCCATATCATTTGCTTTTAGGTAACTAGCAAACATGTTTTGGCCATGACCAAACCTACTAAGTGGAGGATGTTCTCCGAATTACAATCAATTCTCATTACTCATCAAAGCAATCCTATGGGGATTTGACAATCATGCCATTGGGTCCATTAGGCCCAACACCTCACCAAACCCCATTGACTTATATTTTGGGCCCCCATCGTCCCTCCTGGTACTAAAAAGCCTAAATTAACCCCATATCATATGCTTTTCAGTAACTACCAAACATGTTTTGGGCATGTCCAAACCTACTATGTGGAGGATGCTCTCCCAATCACAATCCATTCCGATTACTCATCAAAGCAATCCTATGGGATTGGACAATCATGCCACTGGGTCCATTAGGCCCAATACCTCACCAAACCCTATTAATGCAGTTTTGGGCCCCCATTGTCACTCCTTGTACTAAAAAGCTCAAATTAACCCTAGATCATAAAATTCTAGGTAGTTATCAAACAAGTTTTGGACATTACCAAACCTATCCAATCATAATTCATTCCCAGTACTCATCAAAGCAATCCTATGGGGATTGGACAATCATGCCAGTGGGTCCATTAGGCCCAATACCTCACCAAACCCCATTGACTTTATATTTGGGTCCCCAATGTCCCTCCTTATACTAAAAATCCCAAATTAACCTCATATCATATGGTTTTAGGTAAACATGTTTTGGCCATTACCAAACCTACTAAGTGGAGGATGTTCTCCCAATCACAATTTATTCCCATTACTCATTATGGGGATTGGACAATCATGCCACTAGTTCCATTAGGCCCAATACCCCACCAAACCCCATTGACTTCAGTTTTGGGCCCCCATTGTCCCTTTTTGTACTAAAAAACCCAAATTAACCCTAGATCATATGCTTTTAGGTAATTACCAAACATGTTTTGGGCATTACCAAACCTATCCAATCACAATCCATTCCCATTACTCGTCAAGGCGATCCTATGGGGATTGGACAATCATGCCACTAGGTCCATTAGGCCCAATAACTCACCAAACCCCATTGACTTAAGATTTGGGCCCCCATTGTCCCTCCTTATACTAAAAATCCCAAATTAACCCCATATCATATGCTTTTAGGTAATTGCCAAACATGTTTTGGCCATTACCAAACCTACTAAGTGGAGGATGTTCACCCAATCATAATTCATTCCCATTACTCATCAAAGTAATCTTATGGGGATTGGACAATCATGCCAGTCCATTAGGCCCAATACTTCACCAAACCCCATTGACTTCGGTTTTGGGAGTAAAAAGCCCAAATTAACCCTAGATCATATCACTAGTAGAAAAATGACGATTTGCGTCTTTCTCTTTGCGTCGCATGCTTGTAGAATTGACGCAAATGATCAGGAAGAGACCATTTGCAACGAACATTAGAAAACATGCGACACAAACAACCACAACATATTAGTTGAAGGGTCATCTGTGTCGCATGATAATGTGTGAGCGACGCAAATGACGACTAAGATTTGCGTCGGACGTTGCAGCAGTGCGATGCAAATCGTTGGATTCGATGATTTGCGTCGCGTGGTAAGGTGATGCGACGCACATCCCTTCAGCTAAATGCTCATTAAAAACCTCCTATCTGCGTCGCACTTCGATGGGACGTGACGCAAATCAAGCGCAAACCCTATCTGCGTCGGACCTGTGGTCATGGTCGACGCAAATAGTCTTGCCCAGATTTACTTTTCAAACGGCACATTAATTCGAAGCCCTAAAACATACTCACTCTCAAACTCGACTCTCATTCTCTCTCTCTCTCCTGCGATTGCGAACCCTCAAACGGCATTCCAGCGAATCACTCTCAACCTCTCGCCGGCGACCGACACTTCTCCTGCAAATCACTCTCAACCTCTCGCCGGCTACTATCACTCTCTCGGTTTTCGCTCGTCACTTCCATTCTCTCTCTCTCTCTCGGTTTTCGCTCTTCACTCATTCTCTCTCTCGGCTGCTCACCGCCGAAGGATTTCCAACGGCGATATTCACCGGCGTCTCCTCGAACGACCTCCTCTTCCCCCCGTCGCGCCGCACCCACCTACTGCTCGTCGCCCTTGTCGGTCAGCGACCCAACCGGTTTTTGTCACCGGAGCACTCCTCTCGCCGGCGCACTCTCTCTCTCCGGCAATGTAAGTATTTTGTTTTTTTAGTATTTTTTTTGCTCCAACTTAAATTTGTTTGTATCAATTTGAGATTAAAATTTGATGCATGTAGGTTGTGTGTACCCCGTTAGTAACAAAAATACAGTTAAAATTTTATGCATGTAGGTTGGATAGTTCAACTAGCTATTTTGATTTAGTCCATTACAATTTTATTGATATACGCCTTGTTTGGAAACCAGTTGGTGTGGTTTATTTGATTAGTTGACCTTTGGCCAACTAGTAAAGTCTGTTTAATTGGATGAAAAATATTACACTTATTGAACTTGATCTTAGCTTATATAAACTTTTAATCTACTTTAATCTTATGAGTTATGACTTTTGATCACTATTTAATTTGTGGGTTGGTTAATGCCCAATTGCAGTTGTCACATTCCGTCCTTACTTGTCGACTTACCGGTGCTCCAAGCTCACCTCGTTGTGCTTGTCTTCGCTGCTCCTTGAGAGCAGAGGTATAAATTATACCTTTTGCTTTATGTGGATTTGTTTTATTTGTCCCTATAATGTTGAATTACGACCAAACCTATATGGAGGGTTGGGAAATCTAAGAAATTGTTTGGTTATGTGATTGGGAAAGTATATGTGAATTGTTTGCTTATGTGATTGGGAAAGTATATGTTGAATTATGATCAAACCTATATGGACATACCTTAATGGGGTGGGGAGAGAAATCTAAGGAATGGATTGGTTTGTGATGTTTAATTGCAATGTGCATCATTGGCCTAGATACCCGTTCGAGGCTTACACATTAGGAATAAGTCTTGAATAGTCCCCGGTTTGGGACTGTCTTTGAGTTTCTTATCTCACTTAAGCTGTGAATGAATGTTTGGTTTTCGAGTCTAAGAAAAATCTAGCTCATTTCCCTAAGCGTTCTCTGGGTACATATGGGGATAGTTTACCTACTATCTTCATCGTGTACTTGGAGAACTGTAGGGAAGTGCTGCCGGATTTTTCTTAGAATTGAAAACCACATGTTCATCCACTAGTGAGATGAGAAACTCAAAGATGGGTTAGGTTGGAGTGATAAGGACCCAAATGTTCATGACTGCATTCGATAAGACCGTCCTGGGCGTGTATTAACAGCTGGGAATAGCATTGGGATTACATCTGTTTGGGGAGATCCTGATCGGAGTAGTACTGCTCGAAAGGGTAGAGGCATGGATGATGAGGAGATGCAGGAGTTAGAGGCTAGAGTGAGCCAAAGAGTTAGAGAACAGACGATGCAAGAGATGAACTCGAAGATAGATGCAATAGTTCAAAAAAGGTTGATGGCTTTGCGGCGCAATTAGGTCTTCAAGCACCAAATCAAACAAGGGAAGATGAGCCGGTCCGAAGTACGCACACTCCAGTTAATCCTAGTAGCTGTCACTCGGGGGCAATGATCCATTTGTGAATTTGCAGGTATATATTTATTTTATATCTTCTAAGATTATGATATTATGCTTCTAAAACACTTAATTAATGACAATGTGTTCTCATTGGATGTTAAGAGTCAAGTTCCATGTCGTTTGGCATTAGCGGATGTCTCGGGGCCGATCATTGTTGCTAAGGGTACCGTTCATCCACAACTGGAGTCATCATCACATCCTACGGCCGTGAAAGCGAGCGTTGATAATTTTTTCCGGACTATGCAGATGCTCCAGTTCCACTACCTACTCTATACATCGTGAAACTCAGTCAAGCTGATGGTTCATTCATGGAATGGCCGAAAGAGTTGGTATTTATAGTCTCAGATAATCAAGTAACTTATGTTTAATATCTTGACTTATATACTACTTAAGCTTGATTGATATACGAAATAATCTATATACATATATAGTATGAATTAAAAAGAAGTCGAATTGAATTAGGAACATTTGCGTAAGGAAGGTGCGATGAAGAAGAAAAAAAAAAGTTGGTAGTGATCTTTGCACCGATGAGTCTGCACATAGATACATAGATCCTTTTATTGACTTATCACTGGAGGATATGGATGATATTGTCAAGGATATGCACCGATTATTTTGCAATCGGCCTTCAGATGAGCCTTTTACTATGCAAGTTATGAAGGGTACCATCTTTAACTATGATAGTGATCAGATGATCATTCTCTCGAGACAAGATGTTTTTCAACTTCTCACGGGATCATGGCTTAATGTTTCCATTTTGCAAATATTTATGATGTGAGAATTCTCAAACTCTAAACTCATTAACATTGACATTTATTTTTATTGTTTCTTCTAAGTATAAGTATTTGGAGTGTAGGCATTTGAAAGAGGTGACTTAATTAGAGGGTACTATTAATTAGTTTTCTTGATGGTCAAGTCGTTGTTCATTTGATAAAGAATAAGAATATATTCTTTATTCACTAAACCCATCCTTTATCCATTAGTTAGAGAATAAGAATCATGAAAAGATGTGAGAATAAGAATCAAATCCCATGTGTAAGAGAATAAGGATTTTTTCTGGAAGATTCAAGTGTGCGCCAAGCACACAATCATGCGCTAGACGCATGATTGTGTGCCTAGCGCACAAGTGTGGCCTGCGCCAGACGCAAGGCCTTGCGCGTAGCGCACGACGTTGTGCCTATCGCAGGTTCCAGCATTTAGCGCAGCGTCTTAATCAGCTTTGTTTGCACGTTTTTCGATGCATTTTTTTTACGTATTAGGATGTTTAAGGAAGAAAATTTTCTGAATATATGTTCTTGCCTCATTAATGAGAAAATCTAAAAAGAATATGAATATTTGTGTTTCCAAAGAGATTTGATGATGTCATTAGTGTTTTGTCCGCTACTTGTCCAACAAGTAAGCTGTAGGCTGAGCATTCTTGTCTAGCAAGTAAACGAGTATCCCTTAGATGTTCTTCAGTTGGAGACTTGTGCAACAATGCCTGAATCAGCTTAGTCCTTGGCCTGGGCTTCAATCCCGAACCTGCAAAAAGGGACCCACCCTGGAGGTTTGGGTGGTGGTTCCCCCTCCGAAGCTTAAGTCAGTTATCAGGAGTTGTAAGAGAAAGTAGAGATAGAGAGAGAAAGTGAGAGAGTATTTTTTTCAGAGTAACTTTGCACTGTTTGCATTGAATGATCTTTCTCCTGATTTCTGGGTATTTATAGTGATAGCAAGATGATAGCTATCCTTAAAATATGCCCTAGAATAGTGGCCTCTAATTGGCTGAAGAATCAGATCATGACACGTGGCAGGCCATGATTTGTGAGGGTTTATCAACCACTCTACTACAGCCACCTCACAGGGCTGGGCTCTAACTAACTTTTGGGCCAGAAAAGTAGCCTTTTAACCCAAGTGAGTATAACCCAAAGATTAAATCTTCTTTCTCTATTCACTAGGGGAGGACACGTGTACGGCTCCGATGAGCCCAGGTGCCTTCAAAGGAACCGTAGATGTTAGGCTACAACATTTGCCCCTAAAAGGGTTTTCACTGTTGGCCCATCTGACGGTTAAGGCCCTTTAACCCAAGGTAGCTTCATTTGGCCCATCTAATGGTTATGGCTTTTTTACCTAAGGTAGTTTTATTTGAAATGAAGGAAATGACGCGCCTTTTCCTGGGTTTTACCGGTCATAACCGACCGTTGTACCGGTTAAGGCTCCACAGGTTTCTTACCCCTCTATAAATAACCTTGGTGTGAGAACATTTAATCATTTCACACTTCGAACGAATTTTTCTAGAGAGAGAAGCTCTGCAAATTTTTCTAGGGAGAGAGAGAGATCGTCCAGCCTCAACTTTCTTCACCGAATCGTCCAAGCGCTTTAGCAGGTATATTTTCTTTGTTCTTTTCATTCTTCTTTATTCTTTTTTTTTTCATAGAAAATCAATAAAATGGAATCTTCTTCGTCAAATAATCCTAGCCGACCAAGAGCTCGTCTTGACCCTAGAACCGATACTTCTTCTTCGGCACATTCTAGAGTTGGGCCTCTTCTGGCCGAGTATATATTTTTTTGTGGTTTTGGCCGAGAAAGTCAAACGACCCAGTCTTTACCTGTGCGGGGTAATCTGGCGCGCGTCAAGCAAACGGCCCATCTAAGACGAAAGGTAATAATCCCGTCAAATAGCTCATATATGGAGGAATCTACTGGACGGGTGCCAGATGAGGCAAGAGAGGTCCAAAGTGCTGAGCCTTTGGGCGGGCCTCCTTCCTCTAACCATAATTTAGAAGACTACGAAATAAACCCTGAGGCCATTCCTTCTGGCAGGGACGTCGATATGGAGGAGACCGGCGAATGTAATAACGGCAGCGAATCTGATGCTGCTGAAGAATCAGACGAGGCCTCCACTACCTCGTCGGAGATTAGAAGACGTTTAGGTCCCCTTTCTAACCTCGGCTTCATTTTGGTCAATCGTAAATGGTTAGAGAAAATAGGACCAGACCCTAATTATTTATCGTCCTACATGCCCATGTCGGGCTTCTCCTTTGTCATCCCAAATAAGGACGCGACGATACTGAGCGCCCCAAAGAACCACTTCGCCGTCTACAAGCTGGCCCTGGACGCGGGATTGAGGTTCCCACTCCACAAATTCATTGAACAAGTGCTGCAGTACTACCACATCGACCATAATCAGCTGGATCCAAACGATTGGCACAACGTCCTGACATTCATTGCCGTCTGTGAGCTGCGCGGCCTAGCTCTTTCTCTTCAAGCCTTTACTCATATCCATTATGCGGCTAAGGTACCTGGGGCCGTGGACGGGGCATGGCTCAGCATCTGCAACCGTCCAAGCTTCATGACTGCTTGGGGCAAGCCATCAAAGATGCACGAATGGAAGGCCGACGTCATCTTCTTACGGGCGGCCAGCGACTACGCCACGGAGAGCTATAGATTTTATAATCGATCCGTCACGAATACTGGGTGGAAGCAGTCTTGGCTGGATTTGGAGGACAACTTTGACGAAGAGGTGGTGGAGTACTTCAGAATAAAGGAGTACTCCAGGCCCGGCCAACGATCTTTTAAGGGACCAACTCACTGGATACCCTTTAAAGAAATGTTTTACCAAGATGACTTCTTGGTCGCCGCCGGCTTGCGGTTGGCCGAAGATAGAGGTATACATTCAAATTCTCCAAGTAAAACTTCTTCGTCCATAGCACATCGGACTAACCATTTTTCATCTCTCTTTTGCAGACTCAGCCAGAAAACGTCTCAAGGCTTCTTGGACGGGTGAAATAAGCATGTCTAAATTTACAGACAACTTATAGAAGGAATACGCCAAGAGCAGCGCCGAGAAAAGGGCTGAAACACTGGTAACATGAATTATTTTTTTTCTATATATATTAAATTTTTTTTTTTTTTGGACGAGGATCATTCTAACTCGTTAAGAATTTGCATACACCCATTGGACGAGAATTACCCGAAGAAGGAGAACGTCCAAGCATGGACGTCCGTCTTCGTTGGGCTATTCTCGTATGAGGCAGTGATTGTCCTTCTCTAGACGAGAATCACCTGAAGAAGGAAGGCGCCTAGGCTTGGACCACCACCTTCTTTGGGCCATTCTCGTCTGAGATGTTGAATGATTTTGGACGAGTACCATTGGGACTCGTCCAAGTCGTTGTCCCTTTTCTTGGACGAGGATAACCTGAAGAAGGAAAGCGTCCATGCTTGGACGGCCACGTTCTTTGGGCCATTCTCGTCTGAAATTTTGAACACCTTTGGACGAGTACCATTTGGACTCGTCCAAGTCGTTATCCCTTTTCTTGGATGAGGATAACGTGAAGAAGGAAAGCGTCCATGCTTGGACGGCCACCTTCTTTGCGCCATTCTCGTCTGGATTGCTTTAAGTTCTGAAACTGAACGAAGGGGTGATTTCCTGTCCCTGGACGGGAGTCATTTTAGTCCGTCTTCCTTTGGGACGGCTTCCTTCGTTGCATTAACTTCGTCTAAATTCGAAATCTTTCTCGGACGAGTTTCCCTTGGGAGAGGAGGTGTTTATTATTTGTCGCCTTCCTTCTTTGGGTGATTTTCGTCCGAAGGCTTACAATTTGTTTTAGATTTTGCTCTTTGGACATCCATCATTTTAACTTGATCATTTTTTTTGCAGAAAAATGCTCCTACCAACAAACTTCCACCAGGGAAGTCGTCTTCGTCCAAAAAGAGGCCTACAGCAGCCGCGGACCAGCCTCCGGCAAAAAAGCCTAAGGGCTTTACAAGAAAGAAGACGGAGAAGACTACTCCGAGTGGTGGAGTTGGAGAAAAAACCATGCCTCCCCCTAAAGATAAGGTTCTTAAAGAGGAGCTTTATGGTGCCGTTCCGGCCGAGGGGGGGAAGAGTTCGGACCCCAAAGGTCAGTTGGACGCTTTCCCTTCTGACTTAGCTGAAGTCAGGCTAGAGTAAGCCTTGGCTTTGGTTGTTCGGGGCAGGAGACGGCGGTGGAGAACTACCCGAGCTTCAGCGGCTCGGTGGCCAAGCTGGTGCCGCAGATGCCGCTAGCTATTAGGACGGCATCTATCTCGTCTAGTGAGTCGTATTATCCGAATATAGTTAGGACGATGCGGGTCGGCGGACGATCCATGAGTCCGTCCAATAGACAAGCCATCGTCTTTCCCATCAAGATAACTGACTCTCCCCCTCTTTCAGATAAGGGCAAAGGCCCCGCTATACCCGTAGCTCCTCCTACCATAGACTCGGACGAGGAGTCTTCTCCTGCTTTCGCCAAAATGTCAAAGGCTGAAAAAGATCAGCTTAAGCAGGAGCTGTTCAAGTGTTACCCTGAATCCTATATCAATGGATTAAGGAATGCATCGGCCAGGCATGTGGGCTACATGTCTCAACTTGCTGCTGAGGTATAACTTACTACCGCTATTGTTTAATACTTGTGTATATTTTTCCTTATTGTAACTCGTCTAATGACTTGTTTTGTTTTTAATGTCCCAGCTTTTTGCTCGTAGCATGCTTACTGAAGAATGGGCGAGGGAGCTGAGAAAGGACAATAAGCAGCTCGTCCACATGGCGACAACGGCAGGCGACAAGGCCATCCATGACATTAAGATGGCTAATACCCTTCATCGTCAATCCCTGGAGGCTTTGAAGAAGAGAGCAGCTCTCCTGGAATCAGAAAACAAGAATTATCTTATTACCATCAACGATCTGTACAAGGAGCTAGACCGTCTGAAGATGGTCATTGATGCTGTCTCTACTGATCTGAAGGGTGAAAGAGATGCTGCTCTTCTTGCCACCGTTCAACTGAGGAGGGAGAACATTCTCCTAAGAGCGAAGACTGCCCGTCTGGAAAGGGAGACGGCCAAGGCCTTTGACGATGCCAAGGAAGGATTGGCTCAAGTCATCGAAACGTCTAAGGACTGGTCGTCAAGGCCTTTGAGTTGCTGGTTGAGGCTGCTGAGGTCCCCAGCTTCGTTCGTCGTCTGGAGTATCAACAGAGTGTCCATCGTGCTATGGTATGTGCCGAGGAACCTCCGGAGTTTTTGGACTCCGACGACGAAGCTGCAGTTGAGGAGGAGAACCCTGAAGACAACCAAGAAACTCGTGCTGAAGATGATGCCTAGTTTTAGGTTTATTTTCCTAAGTTTCTTGGCTTGTCTGCCGTTGTAGCCTTAACTCTTCAGTCTTAAGTTGTAAATCTTTTGCCAATTATATATATGAAAGACTTTTTGCCAATTATTTGTCTTTCCCCTTTTTTTTAATTAAAATTTTGACCAAGTATCAAATGAGCCTCGTCCTGAATTCTGGACGACCCGTACAGATGTTGGCCTTTAGACGACCCATACCTGAATAACGTCCTTGCCTTTAGACGATCATAAGTCTATTCAAAATGCATCCAAGTACAAGAAGAGACTCGTCCTGAATTCTGGACGGTTTACATAGTTCAGATAGAGTAATCCTATCAACCCTGATCTTTACCCTTGGACGGTCGAGGGTCTATGGATGATTTGCAAAACACATCCTGGAGAAATTGCCACCCTTGTCCTTGGACGATTGTGAATCTATCGAAAAAGTATCTAAGTACTTAGTGACATTCGTCTTGAAACTTTGGATGGTTTGCAAAATAAATATAGTTAAAGTTTGCCATCCTTGTCCTTGGACGATTGCGAATCTTTCCAAAAAGTTCCAAGTACTTTGTGACATTCGTCCTGGAACTTTAGATGGTCTTCACATTCAGACGAGTCTTGTCTCAAGGGGGAAAGCGGCCTACTCATATGGCTTTATGGACTAGCCATGTTTTAGCCGTTTTTCTCGAGTTGGTAACACTCGTCCTGCAGTATTTATTACTTATGTCATCCTGGTTTTTTGGACGACCTTCCCTCTTTTAGCTCGTCCTATAGGCTTGTATTATCCCCCCTTTCTTGGGCTAGGCTCAACCATATATAGTGGACAAGCCATAGTCCAAGAAAAAGAGCGGCCAACATTGGCCAAGCCTACTGAAACCGCTAAGGACGAGCTTTAGATACATGGTCTGACCATGTCTTAGCCACCTTCCTTGAGGGAACAACACTCGTCGGGAAGTAGTGATCCCTTACTAGGGTCTTTACTACTTAGCTGTCCATGTATGTGAAAGTAAGTATCCTTTACTAAGGGCTTATTTCTGGTCAGCCTTCTCTTAGAGACCTTGACGTTTCCCTTACCAGAGATTGTGTCAAATTGATTGCCATTTATGTATTGTCAACCTTTAGGTTGTTATACTTTTGGTCGGTCTCCTCGAGGGAGTGATGTTCGACATAGAAGTGAGTATTTTTGACGCTCTATTGTTTTGTGTGTTTTTGTCCCAAGTTACTGTCTCTTTTAGACTAGTAACTGATTTAATGCCCCAAAGAGAACTAACTTGGTGAAAGTAAACAAAGGCGGTAAGAAAGTAGGAATTGTATTATATGAATTTTGCTTGACTGAATGCCAAGATACATGTATACAATTCATTTTTTTTTTCTAGCATGTGCCGTGGCACTTTGGACTTACTACAAATTACCAGCTAGATTCTTAACGATGAATTGAGTTAGACGTGGTACTTCTTCAGGTTATCTGAGTTCCAAGTGCGCTGTATAACTCGTCCATCCAGATCTTGGAGATGAAAAGTTCCACTGCGCACCTCTTGGATAATAAGATAAGGTCCTTCCCAATTTGGTGTTAGCTTCCCCATCTCTTTAGCTCGTCCAACCGCCTCCATCTTCCTTAGAACCCAATCCCCTACCTTGAGTGGTCATCTAGCGACTCTCTTGTTAAACTCCCGAGCCATTCGCAGCTTGTATAATTGCATTCTTAGCAAGGCATTGCCCCTGACTTCTGGTACTTGATCCAAAGCCGTGCGTAATGCAGCCCAGTTGGCATCTTCTGTGTACAACATGAGTCGCAGGGTGGGTTCTTCAATTTTAATGGGCAAGACGGCTTCAGTGCCATAAACTAACATGAAGGGTGTCTCCCCTGTAGAATTTTTGGCAGTTGTTCTGATGGACCATAACACTAGCTGTAGTTCTTCAACCCATTGTCCCTTGGCATTATCCAACTTCCTTTTGATTCCATTAGATAGAATCTTGTTGAAGGACTCCACTTGTCCATTGGCATGTGGGTGGGCGACTACAGCGAAGTGAGCCTTGATTTCTCGTTCTGCCAACCAATCTTTCAGTTTAGGTGTTTCAAACTGCGGGCCATTATCAAAGACGATGGACTATGGCATACCAAAATGAGTTATAATGTTTTTCCAAATAAAGCCCTTGACGTCGTTTGTTGTTATACCTCGCATGGCTTCAGCCTCTATCCATTTAGTGAAGTAGTCCACAACCACTATTACAAACTTCTTTTGCCAAGCGGCAACAGGGAAAGGTCCTAGGATATCCATGCCCCATTTGGCAAAAGGCAGAGGGAACAAGATAGGAGTTAGGTAGTTGGACGGCTTCTGATGCAGATTTCTGTGCTTCTGACAACTGTCGTACTTTTTTGCATAGACGAGGGCATCTTCCTTTAAGGTAGGCCAGTAATATCCCGTCCTTAAAGCCTTTTCTCCCAATGCTCTTCCCCCAATGTGAGATGCACAAGCTCCTTCATGGAGTTCCTTTAGAACCTCTATACCTTCTTCCCTGGTGATGCACTTGAGGAGAGGACGATGAATGACCTCTTGTAAAGAGTCTCATCCCATAATTCAAAGCACTTGTCTCTAGCCTTCACATACTTAGCCTCTACAGGGTCCGGAGGCAACCGTCCCGTCTTCTTGTATTCTATGATAGGCTCCATCCAGACTGCCCCTCGGCTAAGAAACATAATCAGTTCTTGGTCAATGCTCTTTTTGGGTTTGACTTCCCAAAACACTGTTCTTGGCGCATCTCCTTCAGCCGAGCTGGCCAATTTAGAGAGAGCATCTGCTTGATGATTTTCTTACCTTGGAACTTGGTCGACAACAAATCGTTTCAAAGGCTCAATCTCATCTTTGATCAGACGCATATATTTGCTCATTGATGCTTCTTTACATTCAAAATCCCCGTTGACTTGACTGATGACCAAGAGCGAGTCTGATTTGGCCTCAATTTCCAGAGCTCCTGCCGCTTTACACACTTTGATTCCAGCTAGAAGTGCTTCATATTCAGCTTAGTTATTGGACGCTTGGAATTGGAATCTTAGCGCATATTCAAACTTATCTCCTTCTGGAGATTGGCAAATGATTCCTGCCCCACATCCGTTGACAGTGGACGACCCATCAACCATGAGCGTCCAATGCTTCCTTCCTTCAGCTGGATCAGATATTGGCTCTATAGCTGGCCGAGTGAGTTCAACTATAAAATCTGCAAAGGCTTGCCCCTTAATGGCTTTCCTAGGTTCAAATGATATATCGAACATGTTAAGCTCAACAGCCCATTTTAGCATTCGTCCGGAATCTTCCATCTTTTGCAGAACTTGCTTCAGAGGTTGGTCAGTATAGACGAGTATGATGTGCGCCAAGAAATAGGGCCTTAACTTTCGGTTGGCCATGACTAGGGCCAATCCAAACTTCTCAACTGGAGTATACCTATTTTCCGCATCCTTGAGCACATGACTCACAAAGTATATGGGGATTTGCACGGACTCTCTTTCAGCTAGTAGGACAGCACTCACAGCCTAAGTGGACACAGTCAAGTATACAAACAGTTTCTCCCCCTCAGTTGGACTGACCAACCTAGGCAGTTGCCGAAGGTGATCTTTGACTTGCTGAAGGGCTTGCTCTGCCTCTGTTGTCCATTCAAACTTGGCCTTTTTCTTGATTGTGGTGAAGAAGTGATGGCACTTGTCACCTGACTTGGACAAGAAACGTCCACGGGCAGCCAAGCAACCCGTCAGTCGCTAGACTTCCTTTATCTTTGATGAAGATTTCATGTCTAAAATATCCTGGATCTTCTCTGGGTTGGCTTCTATTCCCCTCTGATCTACCAAGAAGCCTAAGAACTTCCCAGACATGACTCCATATACGCATTTGTCGGGGTTCAATTTTAACTTGTATTTCCTGATAGTCTCGAAAGTCTCTCTCAAATCACCAACATGACCTTCCTCTTGCCGACTCTTGACTATCATATCATCAATATAGGCCTTCATGTTTCTTCCCAACTGTGGCTGAAAGATGGTATTGATCAATCTTTGAAAGGTGGCCTGAGC
Source organism: Beta lomatogona (assembly GCA_947646795.1). Lineage (NCBI taxonomy): Eukaryota > Viridiplantae > Streptophyta > Magnoliopsida > Caryophyllales > Amaranthaceae > Beta > Beta lomatogona. Next base: position 2,119,138 of record CANSNZ010000955.1, on the reverse strand, counting down.
ATTGCGTAGGCCGAATGGCATTCTCAACCAGCCATACAGTCCCTTCTCTTCTCAGTAATGAAGGACGTTTTGTCCTGATCCTCTGACCACATGGGGATTTGATGAAAACCTGAATAGGCACCCATGAAGCTTAGCAAAGCATGGCCGGTTGTGGAGTCTACCAGACGATCCAACTTAGGCAAAGGGAAACTGTCCTTAGGACAAGCCTTGTTGAGATCAATATAGTCCACACACATCCTCAAAGTGCCATTAGGCTTTGGCACCATGACCACATTTGCTATCCCTTCTGGATAATAAGTTTCTCTGATGAACTTTGACTCCAACAACTTATGAACTTCTTGGTCAACCGCCTGATTTCTGGCCGGTCCTAAATGCCTTTTCTTCTGATGGACAGGTTTTAAATTTGGATCAACATTCAGTCTATGGACGGCTATCCCTAGATCAATTCCAGGCATTTCTTCAACACAATAAGCGAACACGTCTTCAAATTCTTTCAGCAAGCTGATTAGAAGACCTCTCAAACCAGGACTGAGTGAAGACCCAATCTTGATGGTTCTTTCTGGACGAGTTCATCCAAAAATACCTGTTCAGGAGCATCCACCGGCTCTGGACCTTCCAATGCCAGTCCCATGATGGCCATCACTTCTTCAGACGAGGGAGGTTCTTCCTTTATGGGCTCATACTTTCTTTTCTTGCTGGGAAGATGTTCAGACGTTTTTCTTGAGGGGGCAATTGGCGTCTAAGGACTCTCAATGGTCATCCTAGACTCCTTTACATTTTCGGACGCCTTCCGTTCTCCAGCCACCTTCGTCTTATCTTTCTCAATTTCAGACGTTTTCCTTCCGCCTTCGGTCTTCGTCTGGTCTTCATTACATGCTTTCCATGATAACGGCATGAGGGTCGTTAGGTAACATTCCCTAGCCGCCTGCTGGTCTCCATACAAGGAGCCAATCTTTCCATCATCACACTCATACTTCATAAGCATCAAGTGAGTTACTATTACAGCTTTAACATGGTTCAAAGTTGGTCGTCCGAGTATGACATTATAGGCTGTCAAATCTCGGACAACCAAGAACTTGATGAACAAAGTCCGTGAGGCATCCTTCTTACCAACTCGGACGGGCAACATGACTGTTCCCATGGGATGTATGACTCCTCCCCCAAACCTTATGATGGGGTGGTGGACGGGAACCAAGTTCTTTTTGTCAAACTTTAGTCTGGACAAGCAATCAGCACTAATGATGTCCGTAGAGCTTCCGGTATCAATCATAATTCTCCTTACCCTCAGGTTTGCTATCTTCATTTCTACCACCAAAGGACCGTCATGGGGGGTCCTCAGCTTGCCCCGATCTTGCTCACTAACCACCACTTTTGGGAAGGGCTCGGCCTTGGTCTGATCAGCTAGCAAGACTTGGCCGAGTTCCCTAAGATAGTTTTTGTGGCCTCTATTGGTTGGTCCTCCGGCAGCAAATCCTCCTGAAATAACGAGGACTACATCTTCGTCAGTGCTTTCACTCTCCTTCTTCTTGCTTTGACGGTCATCTCTCCTCTGAAACTTCTTTCCCCTTTGGGGTAAGTATGAATTCATCTTTCCTTTTCGAGCTAGATCGTCCAAAGCTCTCTTAAGGTGCTTACATTCATTGGTTTCATGACCGTAATCCTTGTGAAAGTGACAATACTTGCTCTTGTCCCTATTCTGGTAAGCAGTCTTCATCTCAGCTGGAGCCTTCAGCTCGTATTGGTCCTTTATCTCCATGAGAATGGAGTATTGGTCCTTGCTGAATTCGATGGGTTGGATGAAGAAGGCTCAGATTCTTTCCTCTTGCTTCTCTTAGACGAAGTAGTGGTAGAGGTTATGGCCTTTTTCCCAGATTTCTTCCCTCTGTTCTGGATGGTATCCTTAAAAGAAGGTCTCTCAAATACGGGGTAAAGCTGGTAGCCGACCGTTGCAAAGCTGCAGCCCTCTTTGCCTCTAAGTAATCCCTGGCGTCTGTTTCCATTCGGTGTCCATTCGGCCGAGCTTGATCTTGAGTCCTCACCACGAGATTCCAGTCCATCTTCCTTCGCTGATCACCGTCCTCTGGCTACTTTCCTCTTGCCGCCCTCTTAGAGGATTCCTGACGAACAGGTCGATTAGGACCTGGACGATTTTCTTGGGAACGTCCCCTAGGAGGAGCTTGATTGTTGATAGCTGGCTCCGGGTTATGATGGAAGAACAGCATGTTGCTCCTAATCTGTTCGTGGATGACTGCTGCCATTTTAGTCTGAAAGTCATTCAGGACGTTGTCTAGATGGGCAGCCGTCACTGGACGTTCAAGATTTTCCTGAATGACTGGCTGCTGGCTTGGTCCAGGGACATGGACGATGGTTGGAGGTCTATCCCTTCTTCGAGGCGGTCTCTCGTGCTCTACTGTGTCTTCGACATTAACCTGAAGACTTCGATTTCTAGCAATGTTGGACGATTGTCAATCAGTCATCGTTGCGTCTCCCCACAGACGGCGCCAAATGTTTTGTCCTCTACTTGTCCAACAAGTAAGCTGTAGGCTGAGCTTTCTTGTCTAACAAGTAAACGAGTATCCCTTAGATGTTCTTCAGTTGGAGACTTGTGCAACAATTCCTGAATCAGCTTAGTCCTTGGCCTGGGCTTCGTTCCCGAACTTGTAAAAAGGGACCCACCCTGGAGGTTTGGGTGGTGTTTCCCCCTCCGGAGCTTAAGTCAGATATTAGGAGTTGTAAGAGAAAGTAGAGATAGAGAGAGAAAGTGAGAGAGTATTTTTTTTCAGAGTAACTTTGCACTGTTTGCATTGAATGATCTTTCTCCTGATTTCTGGGGTATTTATAGTGATAGCAAGATGACAGATATCCTTAAAATCTGCCCTAGAATAGTGGCCTCTAATTGGCTGAGGAATCAGATCATGACACGTGGCAGGCCATGATTTGTGAGGGTTTATCAACCACTCTCCTGCAGCCACCTCACAGGGCTGGGCTCTAACTACCTTTTGCGCCAGAAAAGTAGCCTTTTAACCCAACTGAGTATAACCCAAAGATTAAACCTTCTTTCTCTATTCACTAGGGGAGGATTCGTGTACGGCTCCGATGAGCCCAGGTGTCTTCAATGGAACCGTAGATGTTAGGCTGCAACAATTAGGCTGAGGTCATTAGAGTGATATCATTCGGGTGATTAAGGATGAAGAAAATCAGATTTTTTTGGATGAAAAATCTGATTTTCTACTTCTTTGAAACGCTAGTTCACCTCCTCCATTTCTCTATAAATACCTTCTTTTTTTTCCACTTCAAAACCAAGTTGAAAAAACACAATTCAACATCACTCTCATCTTCTCTACTACTCTTCTCCTTCTTAATCTTTTCATCTAAGCAAAAGTCTTAATAAGTAAGTAAAATAAGTTCATCAAAAGGAAAAAAACACAAAAAAAAAGTTTAAAGTTAGTAATTAAGAGAATTTAGAAACTCATCTAGAAATTAAGAAAATCACAAAAAAAAAAAGTAGAAAAATTTGCAAAAGGAAGTGCACCATTGGGCTAGCAAGGTAAAGTTAAAATTCTTGTTTATTTTGATTATCTTCTTAATCATCTACTACCCTTCTTTCTTGTTTTCTTCTTATCATTTTTTAATCTTTGGAGTGATTTGGGTATGTGGAAGTCCTAATAGGTTCCCAACCTTAAATCACCCCACCTAGAATAGTCACCTCTAATGGGGTGACTCTTAGGAAACAATGTGATTATGTGATTTTCCTTAATCAAGTTGTTATTTATAACCAAAAATATTTTCAGAAAAAAATTCAAGATAAGTTGTGCATAAACATCTCCATAAAAAAAAAATGTGATGCTGTAATTATAGTCAGTTTTACTTTCCTATATTATTTAATTTTTTCGTCTGCATTAACTAATTCGTTTGTGGGATTTAAAATTTTTCCTATAAAGTGCAAGACGTTTGCAGCAACTGGGCTTTGGAATTTCTAAAAAACGATTTTTTTAAAAATAATTAAACATCATAAAACTTTGTTGTGCAAAATTGATTTTGGTCAGTACCACCTAGGATTGTTCTGTCAATAAAATAAAAAATTAAAATCATTTAGATAAAACTAAAAACATCAAGTTTGAAGCAAACATCAGTAGCTTTTCAAAAATATAAAAAACATGTTCATATGAATTTCATATAATTTTACATCATTTTTAAAAAATGTTCATGTAAATCACTAAATTCCATAAAACTGAATTTCTTATCAGTTAATAAAATATATAAAACATGGTCTTACAAATGTCCAATTTAAGTAAAAATTTCCAGTCTAGTCTTTCAAAGTCTCTATAATATTCATACCAAATTTCACTTCAAAATAAGTTCAATAAGTTGGATCTCAAAGAACAAATTGAATAAAGGTCCTGTTTTGACCAGTTTGAGTATAAAATTGACCATAAAACAAGTTTTCACTAAAAACTTGTGAAATTTTGATATAGCATAAAGAACTCACGGATCTATCCATATATCTATCATATGATCAATTTAACAGTTCGTACAGAAAGTGATGAATTTTGTAGTTCAGTAGAAGACCAAAAAGGCAATCTGGAAATGAAATAAAGTGATTAACTCAACTTTTATATAAATATTTTCTTTTCATAAGAAAATGTGAATAAAAATCATGAATTTTTTTATTTTATCTTAAAATGACTCATTTTATCATGTAAATAACAATCAATAAAAATTGTCATAAAAAATAAAAATCAAAGAAGTTAATTAATCTTTAACTTTCACTAATTCACTAATTCACAAATTCACAAATTCACAAATTCACAAATAAACATGAATTCCAAAGTCCATTCAAGGAGGTGAAGATCAAGGAGCATCATGGTGAAGACCAAGATTGAAGATTTGTATAGATCATATATTTTGTACATATTGTTGTAATAATAGTTTCTTTGTAAATAATTGTTGCATCACTCAATTAATAAAAAACATGGAGATGTTTATGCATAATTTTCATAAATAATTCCACAACTCTTTTTAATAAAATGAGCAACCAATGCTACAAATATTGCATGTTGGGCCAATATATCATAGTATATGAATGAAATGACCTAATCTCAATTAAGAGAAAAAATTGTAAATCTAATTAAGTTAAAATTGTATGATGATCCATCTTACATTTTAAAAAATGTGTTCTCTATATTCAAATGGATTAATCATATAATTTGACATAATTAGATTGGTAATTATGACCTCCGAATTGATTTTAGGCCGTTTCACGTGTCTCACTTTAAATGGCCAAATCCCAATTAGCCAAACACAAATCTCCAAATTCAATCTCAAATTGATCATTTATCTCCAAATGACTTAATAATCTTCAATTAAAATTACTTCCCAAAAGCCTTCAATTAGGAAGCAAACCTTCTAAGACCTCTCGAAAATCATAAACGTGATTACTATTAAGGTGGTTATTTCAATCCCCAATTAATCGCTAATTAGAGCAGTTGACACAAACTTCTTTTAGTCACTAATTGGAGTGATTACCTTAAAACCCAAATAATTGTTAATTAAGACGATTATTTTTCTCATTTTTAATCACTAATTAGAGTGATTATTTCAAACCCTAATAATCGTTAATTAGGACGATTAATTTTCTCATTTAATCACTAATTAGGGTGATTATCTAAAACTTGGTTAACCACCAATTAGGGTGATTAGCTTAACCTTTCATCATATTTAATCACTAATTAGGGTGATTATCTTAAACCTCAATAATCATCAATTAGGGTGATTATTTCCTAATCTTCAATGTTAATCACTAATCAAGGTGATTATCTTTCCTTGAATAATCGCTAAATAGGGTGATTACTTATTTCCTTCCTTATTAATTACTAATTAAGGTGGTTATAATAATCTTTCCTATTTAATCACTAATTAAGGTGATTATCTTAATCTCATTTCAATCACTAACTAGAGTGATTACCTCATTTCATATAGATTTGTTTAATTCTAAAAGTGAGTTATTCATAATCTATTCCCCCCTCTTCTTTCCCCAGTGAAATCGGCCATTTAGGGTGAGACATATGCTCGAACTACGACGGTTTTGATCCATGAGTGGATTCCAATCCCGTAATGATTGGTACGTAGTGCAACTTCAGTGCTCAAACCTACCATGTACAAATGATATATTGGTCCTAAATAAATAATGGTTAATGTGTATATGTGCAAAGTATGTGATTTTCTTTCTTTTTAATAGCCATGATTACTTTAAAATGGAAAATAACGCATTTAGTAAGAGCCCGTTCATTAGAACGAAAGAGCAGACGAGTTCCAGACGTTCGCACCTCTTAACCTAAACCCCGAACCCTATCTCATGGTATGAAAGACCAATTTTCAAAAAAGCCTTATCCATATGAAGTCATCATCGTTTTAAATGATTTTTCTTGAAATTGATTTTAAAACGATTTATTAAATAAATTTGTCCTTATTCAGATATTAATAGGGTGGCGACTTCCAAGTTTTCTAAAACTCAAAGTCCAATGAGAGACTTTCGTGGGATTCAGACCGTTAATTAAGACAGTCAAAAATCGGATACCACAGGCTGGCGACTCCACTGGGGAAAGAATACTTCCACTGGAAGTATATATGAGGTTTAAATCTGAACAATGCGTTATATTCCATATGTATATATAATAAAGAAGGGTAATCATGGCTATTCCCAATTTAATTTTTGTATATAGCATGCTTATGTGAAAATTACGTGTGCTTATTAGATTAATCGATCCATACACGTGCACTCTTTTTAACCATTTTCTTATTAGGTCTAATACCTCTGTCTATTGGCAAGGGTCAGAATTTTAGAATGACAAATTAATGAACTAAGGGCGTAAAACCTACATCCGCGAGCTATTGCGACCGGTTCTGTCAGGAGCATCCACCCTCGATGGACACAATGGAAGTGACTCGAGGCCACTTTAACATAATGTTTCCTTAAATGAATCACCTTTTAGTTGACTTTTAGGACACAAATATCAATGCACAAATGTCCTTTATTTATTTCAGTTATTGAATAATGTGGAAAAAAAACTTTCGAAAAATTCCTCAGTCTGTTTTCAGTCGGTCAATATTTCAGTAATCATTAAGTGTAGCTGAATTGCTGCCGAAATTTGAAATATTAAGAGTATTTTTGTTTATTTATCACAAGAGTCATAAAAAATGTGTGTGCTCACTCATTTTCAAAAAACAAAACTCACGTTTACTACATAATTATTTTCCATTCAAATTGGTAATTGTTTTCAAAGAAAAGAAAAACACTCAATTAATTCAAAATGGAAAAACAACAAACAAAATTTATTTCTAAAAAAAAATTTGTTTTGAAAATGAAATCCCAAAACAAAAAAAAAAAAAAAAATTGAAAAATGACAAGTCATAATCACGAGTTCAAAACGTGTCATGTTTAGGAATTAGAATGTAATTAAAACATGGTCTTACAACACGAGACGTCTAGTCTAAGAAGAAATTGACTAAAAAAATGTGCCTAATCAAAAGGGATAATCACATTTACAAAAAAAAAGGAAAAAATCTTCCATTTCCTGCTAAAAAAACATATAAAGAAAAATGCATCAGTCATTGACTAACATTGTTGGTGTGTGCATTTCAGATACTTCAAATTAGTCTAATCCTAAGAGGTGGAACAAACGTATTCAAACAAGAGAATACATGGTCTGGCGCCTAGCAGACTGAACTCGAAAAAGGTTAAGAAGAACCCGAGTACTTCACATCAGTCTAATCCTAAGAGGTGGAACATACGTATTCAAATAGGAGAACATATGGCTTGGCGCCCAACAAACTAAAGCCTGAAAAGTTTAGGAAGTACCTAAATCATTTAATTGCTTTTATATATTGTACTTTGTAGGTAGAGCTACGTACGACATGATCCCCTATAAAGAAACAAAATTCAATGTTGTAATGCATCTATTTTAGCTTTCTCTACTATGTAATGTACTAAAACAGGTACGTAGGCGTAGACACATAATCGTGTCGCCCCATTTAGTACCCTATGATAACTAATACCCTGCTCCAATTGGTCCGGATCGAGGAAATAATAATGACGAGTCTAAAATAAAATATTTTAAGCCCAAATTCATTTTCTAACTCGTTTTATTAACTTATTTCCGAAAACCGTTTTTATAACTAGTTTTACTAAGCCCACTTCCTAAAACGTTTTAAAATAACTTTTTAAAGGCCCATATTGAAAACCTTTTAAAAATAGTTTTTATGAAAGCCCAATTTATAAAACCCCTTTTCTAGCCCAATTTAATTAATAAAATTAATTAATTATATTGATTAGTTTTATTAATAAAAATCTCTTTTATAAAAATAATCTTTTCCCAAAGTATTTTTAAATATCTTTTTATGTAACTCTTTTCTAAAATCTTTTTAATAAAAATCTTTTAGAAATTTATTATCTTTTAAAAACCTATTGCAACCCAACTACCTAAACCTACCTACACTATATAATGCACTCATCGTTTTGGTTAATAAATTAGTCTCTCTTTATGTGATCTTTTCAAACCCTGTTATGGGGTTTTTAGTTTCTAATTTGAAAATCTCCTTTTCCCCTATGGGAGTTATGAGTATGGTTTTTTTTTTTAGGTATGAGAAATTGTTCTCATTGGTTGAAGTTCGAGACTCAATATGAAGGTATTAGAATCTCAAATGCGGTCAACATGACTCGGTCAAGAATGTTCTTCCCAAACTACATCAAAATGATAGACTTCCTTATAAATAGCTGCTTGATTCAGCAAATACAAGGGGGCTGCGTTGTATTGCTCGATCTGGTTCATTGTAGTTACTTCGAAGACGAATTTGATTTAGCCTTGTTTAATCGTATCTTGTTTTTCTTTAATACCTATTGTAGATGCCGTTTGGCCTTCAATTAATGAAATTTCTCTTTCAAAAAATAAAATAAAATATAATACACTCATCGCACATTAATTTCGGCTGATCGTTTTCACCTCACAGAAACCCACGGCACAAACAATACTAGCAACAACACACTTCACTAATACTCCCTCGGCTAATTCTCATCTCACCACCATCACCTTTACTTCATCATCATCATAACTCGGCACATCATCCACAATTCATCATCAGCATCCATTCATCATCACCTTCATGCGCCATAATTCTTTAACTCAACCTTATCACTCCATAAGACCATAATCTCACTGCATCCTGTTTACAAAGTCAACGTCTGCCACCATATCTGATTCCTATTATTCACGTCTAACACCAAAACCAATATGACCCAATCCTCAACCTTTTAATCTTAAATCACAACTCATCAACTTTATACATCAGACGCAACACAAAAACAATCGCAAGACACAATCTTTTTACCGACTCGTGCAATTCAATTTTCCAAGATCCGTACAAATTAACGACCCCGGACGGTGGTATAATTTCTGAGGGTCAACTAAATTAACCACCTTTATTTTATTTCTTTATTTATTTTTATTATTTTCTTGAAGTTACTAACATTCTATTCATGATGTAGATTGTTAACTCGTCCCTGCGACTGTAAGTATTGTATATATTATACTAACTCGCTGCAATATTTTATTTTCTTATTTTTGTTTATTTTAACATATTATTTTTTATGCCTGATCATTCTATCCATATTATATGATTGTCCCTGCTTTACTGCTTTATCACCCACATGTTATTTTTGCTAATCAAGACCTAAAGAATTGTTCTAACATTAATCAGATTAATTTGGACAACTTGCTAGGTTCCCTGTAATATTGATTGCCTAATAACATGTCACTAAAAATATAGTCTTTTTATGTGTTTCCTGAACCAATTTAGACTAAATATTTTTAGGGTGTATAAAAATATTATTTGATTATTCTTTGGCAAACAATCTGTAATGAATCGATATTTAGTAGAGGCCAACTTTGGGTGAATGTGGTTCATTATGACTATATTCGTACCCTCACCCCCGAACTCAATCTTTGGTTCATTTTGACCATCTATGGAGTTTGGACGGGGAAATCTACATTGGATAATTTGTCTATATGATTTTCCTACATCCAATTAGGTTTAAGATTCTTCCTAAAAAGAATTGTTCGCGACTTTTTTCAATACAATTTTCAATTAAACCTTAACAGTGGGGTAGTCAAATAAACACTCTCACACCGCGTGTAGGCATTAAAGGAATTCAAAAATCCTACGCATACAATTTGGCGACTCCACCGGGGAGGATTTTAAATAAAAATTATTTTTTTTTAATAAGTGGGTGAAACTTGAAAAATACGATTCATTCTTATTTTATGCCTTTGAATAATATTCAGTTTTGCATATGCATGGCTATTATTTAGCCACCATAAGGACAATCTACCTTGCCTCATTAGCACATGTTCTATGTGTGGTGTCACCCCCGGGGGGTTTGCGCTTTGTCCTTCCAAAAGCTTCTTGAGCGATAGTGTTGGATCTTAGTCATAAGCAAACCTACCCAACCATGGCATTGTTCTCTTGTTCCTGACTTGAGATTGGAGTGCGTCTTACACGTGGCCACCTCTTTAAGCAGAGGCACGAAGTGTTGGATCAATCTCTTCGCCAAGGACCCTTTTCAGCCTTAACCTAAACCTGACCAATAGTTGAACGTAGAACCGGACTTTAGGTTGAGAACTTTGCATATCATTATCCTATATGTGCATATTTGCATATGCTTGTATCTTTGTTTTGGTAATACGCGTCGAGTTAAAAGTTAAAAAAATCGTGTCTCGCCTCAGCTGGGCTTAGCGCACCCCAGCTGCGTTCGACGCAAATCAGTCGCGTCTCACGCAAGCGGTCCACCGCGCGCAGCGCGCATTTATGCGTCTCCTGCTTTCTTCTTTGTTCAACGCTTCTCATTGCTTTGCATGCTTTCCTGATTCTGCGTCCCGTGCCGATGCTCGCTTGTGATGCAATGCTTCACCTGCGCTCTATTGATGATTTCGACCACTTTCTTTCCTACGAGCTATGCGTAGCTACTGTCTTTTTAATACCTTTTGCCGCATATACTTGGTGACCTGGTGTGTATACCTTTGGCCAAGTGTGCTAGGATAGTTATCTCTCCCACTAATTTTTTTTCCCCTCCCAAAATCATTATCAAAAAACAAAAATCTCCATCATTTTTAGTTTATTAAAAAAAGTTCATCTCAAAACTCATTTCAATCTCTAATCTCCTATCTATTTCAAAAACTTTATCTCATATTTTTTTCAAATCCTATCACCCATTTTTTATTTTTTTTTATTTTAAAACTATCTCCTATCCTTTTTTTGAAAAAAACTATCTCATAGTGTTTTTTTTTTTTTTAAATCCATCTCCATTTTTTTTACAAAATTTTATCCTCATCTTTTTTTTCGAAAATTATTCTCCTATCTTTTTCGAAATTTCATGCCATCTTTAATCTCCTATCTACTTAAAAAATTCTATCTCCACCTTTTTTTCAAAAAAAAATATATCCAATTTCTCTCCACGAGTTTTACGTTCATACATTGTTCCATGGTGAGAATTGTCTAGTATGGCTAACCCCACCTCTGACACTCCAGAGTATCATTGATCTCACGTCCGTTTCCTCCACAATGTTTCCAACCTTAACAAACTCTTATACTTATTGTTCATAATTATATCATAACCTTGAATCGCTTCAGTAAACCTATACAATTCTAACATGTTCTATTAGACTTGACGAGAACTAGCCCATGGCTCACAAATCACATTGGCTTAAGTCCCTGGTTGCCTCTAATGGCTCCTACAAGCCTCCATAACTTTTTTCTATCGTTGTACTGTGACCTAGCGCCCAACTAGCATGGTCAACCGCATCATTTACCATTTACCGATAACATAATAGGTGTCGAGTCCTCCTTTTATAAGCATATTTTCACTTACGCTTTAATGGAATCTACTTAGAACCATTTATACCCAAATCTCATATCATTCACATACACATTCGTACACATAAATTCACATAGCACAAACATAATTACGCACATATATTCACAAATGTTTTGAAAACTTATTGGCTTTAACTTTCCGTTCTTAAGAAAATACTTGTTTAAACACTCTTATTGTTTCCAAAACCTGCAAATTAGAAATACTTAATTTTGGATTTCAAAAACCTTGGCTCTGATACCACCTGTAACAGCCCGCTCAAAATAGTAGCTTAATTAAGACCTAATACTGATAATTACGAAGTTAAGCTGCTAATTAAAGGGACTGTTAGGGCGGATTTCCACACCTTCCCTGCTCGGGAAAATTAGGAAATCCCATAGTATCCAAGCTTATGATGAAAATACGTTATAATAAATTAGTTATTACAATATGTTTTGAGCACATAGATTACAAATTGAAAATAAAAGTTTAACCTGCCAAGGAACATTATATAAAACAAATTATCTCATAGCAGCGGGTTAAACACATTGATCACGACTTTACATTCGCACACATGAGCTAACTCGGACATTCTCTCTAGTCCTGCAAAAAAGATGAATCTGCCCCCACCAGGACAGGTTCATAGAACAAAACGGGTCAGCTTACGCTGGTACACAAGTCCCACCGTTTCCAAAATAATAAGGTGGATGAACGCAATTGTTTCTTATACTCAAAGCGTAAACTCATAATTTACAAGATATTTTTATTCTTATTCAGAAATACGTTAATACTTGCTCAGAAATATGCTGGTTCTTTCCTGTAAACTTCCATAGAAATACTTTTGCATATACTGGAGAAAATTCCAAGAATTATCTCAAGATATCACTCATCGTTCTCCATATATATAACACAAATAATAATCTTATACTTATCATAAACATAGCATAGCTCTAGGGAAGGAACACGAATTGAGAGGGCTAGGCCACAACTCTAGTCTTTTGAGGGACGTTTCCCCACCTTTCTTATTTTCTGCTTGCAAGACTTCCAGGTCATGACCCTACATAACGGAGCAATACCCGCTTCAAACACATAATGAGCAAACCCGCTCTACAAATGTTGTTCACTTCCCCTTATAAAACAAAACTTGTAATCATACAAAAATATTTATACTCAACACTTGTACTTAAATACTTATGCTTAAATACTTATGCTTAAACACTTATACTGAAATAATTATACTTTTATAACTATATTCAAATAACTTACTTAAATAATTATTCATAATCACTATTTCAACCATCATAACAAACTTTAACTTATCAAAACAAGTTTCGTAAAACAAGCTTGCTATGCCAAGTTCCACTATTTTGGGAAAGTGACTTACTAACAAGGTATCAGAAACGACGTCATGGTTATCCAAAGCGATCAATAAAGCGATCAGAAAGATAAGGCAGCATGCATGGGTTTCACAAGAGGTTCTAAGCTATATGAGAAGACTACTCCACGCAAGTAAACAAAAGATCTATTTCACGGTTTCGGTATTTTATTAAAATATGGTGGTTTAGGCATATATCGTAACTTCTATGGTTGGCCAAGGTTCAGGTATGTAAACCAATAACTGGATACATTCAGTAGGTATTAAACATTTAAAGGTAATCAATGAACCAAGGAAACATGGTTAATCAACTCGAGAAAACAACTAAGCAAGATTCGAGTTTGAGGTGTTCTTTTTACTCAATGAATTGAGGTTGCGTTTTAAATGAGGTGAATGAAGCGAAGGTTTATTTGATAATCAAGACATAAATGTTGCAAGGGAATATCATGAAAGTTTGGCCACAACAGGATCCCCAATCAAAACGAAATCGAGATAATGGCAAGGGTTAATGAGTGTTTGAGGAAACTTGTTATGCATACAACAACTTCCAGACATCATAACATTTGATGTACAACTCCAAATGGGGTGATTTTTGGGTCTAAATTCCATAACTTTTCAAGCTCTACTACTTCCAAGTGACACCAAGGCGAAAAATAGAATGGAAAAGGAATATATTTGGCAGGGAAAGTCACGGCAGCATAGCCCAAGAGAGATGGATAATCACTTCTTACTCGGTTATTCAGAGAGTCTTAGGGAACTTGACATGCAAGAGGATTTTAACACAATATCTTCCATAAGAGAACACATGAAATCAGTTTTTATACACATTAAAATATAAACCAAGTATTCAGAATTTCACAAACAAATTCCATGATCAAAGCTAGAAATAAAGTTTAGGTGGTGGAGCTTGTGTACCTTACTCCGGTGTTTAGGAATCAAATATCATTCAACAACTTTTAGATCTTTTCCAGCAACTCCATAAGACCTTAAATAAAATATTCATAACTTAAAATTCAGCAATTAACCCAAATTAATCAAGTTTCATTCTTATAAACCTCATAAGTGTTGTAATTCAGCAACATCTCACCTTCCTTGACTTTCTTTGTGCTATTGATGTGAAAACTCAAAACTATCGATTGCCCAGTACGAAGAACAACTTGAGGAACCTAGGAAAGCAATTGCATGTAGGATTTGAAGCCAGAATTCAAAGGAAACAAGTTGCCAAAATGCAGCCATAGAACTCGTCAGTTCTAGCGAGAGCGAGAGGAGAGATTGTGAGTGATTTTTGGTGAGTTTTGTTAGATGAAATAAGATGAAATGATTTTGGGTCCTTGATCACTTTTATATAGAGAATGGGTAATGGCAAACTCGTGATTTTGATTTACTATTAGGGGCAAAATCGTCATTTCCCTTGCTTAGGAACAATCTAGAATTCTCAAGGTTATTAAATTTGGATTACCTCCTTAATCACTTCCTAATATTTAATTATTCTTAACTAAATTTCCCAAACTATATTTTATACTTTAAGGAAGTATTTTAGCTTAGTCAACCCTTAATCTCAATCTTTAAGATAACTTATAGACAACACCGATCATAACCACAAATTTCAAAACTCCGGAACAATATTCAACGTTCCTAACTTAACTTACAAATGATTTGCCTGAACTCATAATTCGTATTATTAATCACATAATAACACTTAACGTTCACATCCACATACATAATGCACATTGTTAAAACACAACAATTTACGTACAGATTAGTACGTTAATAAATTCCATTTATTAAAATAATATCGGCTTAAAAATTGAGGCTATTACACATTATGACTCCGCCTTCTTCTAATTCTTATCCCTTCCTTTTTCTAAGCCACAATATCGTTTCTAAGGCAACCTTAGCATAACCTTTCAACACTATGACCGCGCCTTATCTTTTGAGTGTTCTTTTCTTTGGCCTTTCTTGTCTTCTCACCTTAGGAACCCTATATGGACACTTCCGTCGAAAATTCCGCTAAGCGTGAAGAGATATCTTCAAAAATCAAACAATCAAGCTGAGTACTTCATAAACTCCAACTTACTGGGGGCTTCATCATGGTTCCACGCAAAAAATCATAGGCTCCTAGTATAGGCCTATAAGGACTTCATTACGAGTCCATACATGAAATATCTGCTGTTTTAAAACCCACACTGATACAAGATTTAACTGATTGTATGGGCTCATTTAGGCCTTGACATACGATACTCGAAGCGCATACAATTCAAGCATTACGAGGACTACAATGTATTCAAATCCAATAAATCATCCTTCATAGGCTCCATGTGTACCTTGACACGGACTTCATTACGAGTCCATACAAAATATTGTGGGCTGCAGACCCATACGAGATTATAATTGTTTTATGGGCTCACATAGACGTAACAACTACAACACATTTTGAATCAAACATAACTTACATGGATCATCCTTGGGGCTTTCCATTTCTCCTCTTTCAAAAAACAGTTCTCTAAAACGAAAATTTGAGCTTCTAATGGAACGATCAAATCATCTGCATTAGTGTCATACCTCTGCATTAGTGTCATATCTCTACATTTGCATTACATATCTGCATCGTCCAAGCATTGTGTCAAAGCATTGCATCCTTCGTCCTTAGCTATAGGATTCTAGCATCAATCATCGAGTCACACATACACACACACACGTATGCACACACGATAGCACCTTTAAGTCTAGAGTACTAGAGGTCACTCTTTATAGGTCAAGTCTTTTCCTATCCATACACTAGCACCCATATCACGGGACACGTGCATGTCCCCTAGTTGTTTGTCTGTATATCTGTGTGTTATTTGTATTCGCATATACCCAACATTAAACGGCTCTATATGAGCTATATTTCGCCAAGGTCTGCGGACCCCTACAAATTAACAACAGAAGACAAGTGCTATATACATGGTGCGTCCAGCACACCGACAACGTTGAACAATCTGCGTCCAGCGCAGCATACCACGCCAAGCGCAGGCCTGTGCGTCTGGTGCACAGTCCTGTACAACACGCTTGGGGGCTTCTTAGCCATGTGTAGGCCAACACCTAATTCCCAAATGCATTCAAATGTTCGTTATGACATTGCGCGCGACAATTAAACGAACTTTCAAAAGTTGGCAAAAACGCAACCTTGCTACTCTGTGAATCAACTACAACAACAGCCTTGGAGCGGGACAATAACTCATTACAATCGCCTTGGAGCGGGACAAAAGCTCTATACATTCGCCGTGGAGTGGGACAAAAGCTCTACACCCTGCAGCCTTGGAGCGGGACAATAGCTCATTACCATCGCCTTGGAGCGGGACAATAGCTCATTACAATCGCCTTGGAGTGGAACAAAAGCTCTACCCCAATCGCCTTGGAGCGGGATAATAGCTCATTACAATCGCCTTGGAGCGGGACAATAGCGCATTACAATCGCCTTGGAGTGGGACAAAAGCTCTACACTAATCGCCTTGGAGCGGGACAATAGCTCATTACAATTGCCTTGGAGCGAAACAATAGCTCATTTCAATCGCCTTAGAGTGGGACAAAAGCTCTACACCATGCAGCCTTGGAGCGGGACAATAGCTCATTACAATTGCCTTGGAGTGGGACAATATCTCATTACAATCGACTTGGAGCGGGACAAAAGCTCTACACATATAGCCCTGGAGCTGGACAAAAACTCTACCCCGACATGAGCCGGATCATAATAGCTCATGATTCTTTTTCCATATGTCATTTCATTTTCGCAAAATTACAATTGTTTTGCGAATACACCCATGTTTGTTCCTGAAGCTTTTATTGGTTTTGCAGGTACCGGCGCAAAAGAGTGATTTTGGATTGCAGAGCATCTAGAATCATTCTCCGTCCCAACACGTATACTTTGACTTTCGGTTTTACAAACCTCAGCCAAAGTGGGGGCTTCTGTAGACACATAATCGTGTATCCCCATTTAGTACCCTATGATGACTAATACCCTGCTCCAATTGGTCCGGATCGAGGAAAGAATAAAGAACGAGTCTAAAATAAAATATTTTAAGCCCAGATTCATTTTCTAACTCGTTTTATTAACTCATTTCCGAAAACCCTTTTTATAAGTAGTTTTCCTAAGCCCACTTCCTAAAACGTTTTAAAATAACTTTTTAAAGGCCCATATTTGAAAACCTTTTAAAAATAGTTTTTTATGAAAGCCCAATTTATAAAACCCCTTTTCTAGCCCAATTTAATTAATAGAATTAATTAATTATATTGATTAGTTTTATTAATAGAAATCTCTTTTTACCGACTCGTGCAATTCAATTTTCCAAGATTCGTACAAATTCACGACCTTGGACGGTGGTATAATTTCTGAGGGTCAACTAAATTAACCACCTTTATTTTATTTATTTTTATTATTTTCTTGAAGTTACTAACATTCTATTCATGATGTAGATTGTTAACTCGTCCATGCGACTGTAAGTATTGTATATATTATACTAACTCCCTGCAATATTTTATTTTCTTATTTTTGTTTATTTTAACATATTATTTTTTATGCCTGATCATTCTATCCATATTATATGATTGTCCCTGCTTTACTGCTTTTATCACCCACATGTTATTTTTGCTAATCAATACCTAAAGAATTGTTCTAACATTAATCAGATTAATTTGGACAACTTGCTAGGTTCCCTGTAATATTGATTGCCTAATAACTTGTCACTAAAAATATAGTCTTTTTTATGTGTTTCCTGAACCAATTTAGACTAGATATTTTCAGGGTGTATAAAAATATTATTTGATTATTCTTTGACATAAAATCTGTAATGAATCGATATTTAGTAGAGGCCAACTTTGGGCGAATGTGGTTCATTATGACTATATTCGTACCCTCACCCCCGAACTCAATCTTTGGTTCATTTTGACCATCTATGGAGTCAAGACGGGAAAATCAACATTGGATAATTTGTCCCTATGATTTTCCTACATCCAATTAGGTTTATGATTCTTCCTAAAACGAATTGTTGGCGACTTCTTTCAATACAATTTTCAATAAAACCTATACAGTGGGGTAGTCAAATCTAACACGCGCTCACACCGCGTAGGCGAAATAAAAACACGCCTAAGTGCAGCTGCAAAAAAAAAGGGGGAGAAAAATTATGTGAAATTTCATATATCAGAACTACGTTGGGCCTGATTCTCCATTCAAAAAAAAATCAATCATCACCGAAAAAAAAAACTTCCCCAAATCCAAATACACTTATGGAGATACGTAGGCAACCTTCGTGTGCGGCCCTTTTTGCATTTAATGCTTTCTTTTGTCGTTTAAGCACTTAGAAGCAATCAATAGATGCAAATCACTACAAAGAAGAACGATATATGAGGCATTATAATTTGCCAAAATGAGGACACATGCCTCGTTATACCTCTTTTCTCTTATTTCTATAGTAGTAGGAAATCGAAGGATATTATCAAATTGATTTTGAAAAATGTTTGTGTATTATCTCAAAACAAATAAGTCCAAGAGTGGCAGTTTAAAATGCAAATAAAAGGTCCAAGTCTAAAAAAAAAAAAAGAGAATAACAAGTCAAAGAAACCTAATGAAAAATCCAAAACAAATGATAAAGTCAAGGTTCCACACCTTTTGATAAATGATAACTGAAATGGGGATTAAAAAAAATATTAATTTTCAAAGATATCATTTTCTTCATTCCCTGCAAAAATTTAAAATAAAGTCTGGATAAACTTCTGTGTTAACTTTTCATCTCATTTCACAGGAACGCTGCCTGGACCTGCTCAAGATCTAGGCTGATTCACCGAGGTTTTGACCATAGTGAACGTTCTCTGTTAGTAATACTGTCGTCCTTTTCTACACCAGCTGTATTCTCTGCTACACGTCTCAACAACATGTCCGAAATTCCGAACAACGAGCGCCAACAGAACTCTACCCCTCCACCTGATCCAATGACTGAGCTCCGAGGACTTGTGTAACAACCCATAATTTTGCTCCTAGTTTTTCGCAAGAAATTTCTCTAAAACTATTATTTTCTCTAAATTATTTATTTTTATTTTATAATTTTGGGAGCCGAATTATTATATTTATTTTTATGGCATGTTAATGTGTTTATTTCATTTATATTTATAATATAATTTATTAGAATTATTTTTATTATTAAGTATTTTCAAAGTTTAGGCGCGATTTAGGAATTAATCGTTTTATCACGTAACGGGCTTTCGGAGCATGGATCATTGTTGAATTGGGTCGAAAGTTGTTGTGGGTGTTGGGCTTGGGGCAGCCGGCCAAGTGAAGGATTTAGGAGAGGCTTCTCCTTTCTTTTCTCTTTTGTTTTCCTTAAGACTCTTTGATGCGTTATAACTCCCATAACCCCCCCTTAATGATTTCCTTTAATTAAACCCCATTAAACCTCTTAATTCACTTCAAATTCTGATTAGAAAATCAGAACTCTTGGCTGCCATTCTCCAATATTTCGGCCATCATCATCATCTTCATTCTCTCAAATTTTCTTCATTTCTACTCTTTGTTAATTTTTCGTGAATTATTTTTGTGGCTTTTTCCTTATACTTGGTGCTTGGGATTTGAAGAAGAAGAGGGTCACACGCCTATTGTGGGGATTTCCAGAAATTTTCAGTTCGCCTCCGACGATCCAGGTAACTAGTTGTTATCTTAGAATCATAGTGATTAGAGTAGTATTCGGTATTAGATTAATACGTTAGGAATTATCTAAAATACTTTTTGAATGATATTTTTGACGAAATTTGACATGAACATACGTGACACATGCTATGTGAATACTGTGTTGAGAAAAATAATTTTTTCATGATTTTTAATATTTATTTGATTTAATTAGTATTTTGTGCGTTTTTGGCTAAATTTCCTAATAATAATTGAACGACTGTTAAAATTGATGAAATCATTTTTTTTTATATATTGTTACATGCGTAAAATGTATTCCATGCCTTAGAATAATTTTTACCTACTGTTTACTATTTTAATTAATTGATATATCTGTTTTTGTAATTTCTGTTCTGTCAGTATATAATTCATGAAAATTATTTGTATAGGAATAAAATTAATTTACTTGAATAATATATATTTCCGTAAATTTTTACATGTTATGTGAATTTTTAGTAATTTTTGGGGGTCTTTTTATATTGTTAATTATTATAATGGCTTATTTGTGGAATCTGTATATTAACTGTTAAAAATACTTTTGGAGTCCGAAAATTATAAATAAAAATTGTACCATGTCACTAGGGACATTAGGGTCATATGATAATTTTTTTGTGATTTTACTGCTCGATTTTGTTAGTTTCATAATTATTATGGTGTTTTTGTGATGAAATTGAGGATACACTTTTCAATTGTTTGAGGGCCTGTAATTCAGAAATAATTCATAATTTAATATATTCTGGGTTGATGATTTTCAGTAGTATACAGTATGCATCATTTGGGTAACCACATGTTTAGGTTTGATTTATGAAATAAAATGATTTAATTGTTATTACTCTTTTAATGAATATGATTTAGAGTTAATTGGTGATGTATTTGTGATTGAGTGTGGTTGCTGTAAAAAAACCAGTATATTGTCATTGTTGATGTTTGGGAATGTTCAAGTGTTATTGTGAGAGTTATTTGTTGAATATTTTATAAGTGATTTATTTTGAGGAATTATGAAGAACTGTTTGATGAACTGTGGGTATAAGGCCGGGTGGCATCCCCTTTTTGATGAATATTTTTGATGAATGATACTTAGATTGTATGCATGATTGTATTTTGAGATAAGAATATCCGGTGGGATAGATGTTGTTTTATCCACTTGTCCAACAAGTAAGCTGTAGGCTTAGCTTCCTTGTCGAGCAAGTAAAGTAGTATTTTGAGTGTTCTTCGGCTGGAGACTTGTGCAACGATGTCTGAATCCTCTTAGTCCTTGGTCTTTGCTCTGCTCCCGAACCTGCACAAAGGCCTGGAGGTTTGGGTGGTGGTTCCCCCTCCGATGCTTAAGTCAGTTATCAGGAGTAGTGAGAGAAAGTAGAGATAGAAAGAGAAAGTGAGAGAGAATTTTATCAGAGTAACTTTGCACTATTTGCATTGAATGTGTTTTCTCCTGATTTCAGGGGTATTTATAGTGATCGCAAGTTGACAGCTAACCTTAAAAACTGACCTACAATAGTGGCCTCTGAATGGCTGAGGAATCAGATCATGACACGTGGCAGACCATGACTGGGGGATGTCTATTAACCACTCTCCTTTAGCCATTTGGCACTGCTGGGCTCTGACTGTTGGGCCAGAATTTGAACCTTTTAACTCAGCTGAGTGTAGCCCAGAGATTCAAGGCTTTTCTCTTCTTTTACTAAGGTGACACGTGTACGGCTCTGATGAGCCCAAGTGTCTTCAAGAGAGCCATCGATGTTAGACTACAACATTTGCCCCTAAAAGGGCTTTTACTGTCGGCCCATCTGACGGTTAAGGCCCTTTTACCCTCAAGGTAGTTCAATTTGAAATGAAGTGGCGCGCCTTCTCCTGTGTTTTACCGGTCATATTAGACCGTTGTATTCTCTTTTCTGTCATTCTTGACCGGCTCCGCAGGTTTCTTATCCCTCTATAAATAACCTTGGTGTGAAAACATTCAATCATTTAACACCTCGAACAAATTTTTCTAGAGAGAGAAGCTCTGCGAATTTTCTAGAGAGAGAGATCGTCCAGCTTCAGCATCCTTCACCGAATTGCCCAGACGTTTTTAGCAGGTATCGTTTCTTTGATCCTTTCATTCTTCTTTATTCTTTATTTTTTCTTAGAAAATCAATAAAATGGAATCATCTTCGTCAAATAATCCTAGCCGACCAAGAGCTTGTCTTGACCCTAGAACCGATACTTCTTCTTCGGTACATTCTAGAGTTGGGCCTCTTCTGGCCGAGTACATATTTTTTCATAGTTTTGGCCGAGAAAGTCAGACGACCCAGTCTTTACCTATGCAGGGTAATCTGGCGCGCGTCAAGCAAACGGCCCGTCTAAGACGAAAAGCAATAATCCCATCAAATAGCTCGGATATGGAGGAATCCACTGGACGGGTGCCAGATTCTTGGACGAGGGCCACCCAAAGAAGGAGAACGTCCATACTTGGACGGTCACCTCCTTGGGGCCATGCTCGTCCAAGAATTGGTGCCCAACTCTGGGACGAGGGTCACCCAAGGAAGGAGATCGTCCAGACTTGGACGGTCACCTCCTTGGGGCCATGATCGTCCAAGAATTGGTGTCCAATTCTTGGACGAGGGTCACCCAAAGAAGGAGAACGTCCAGACTTGGACGATCACCTCCTTGGGGCCATGCTCGTCCAAGAATTGGTGCCCAACTCTTGGACGAGGGTCACCCAAGGAAGGAGATCGTCCAGACTTGGACGGTCACCACTTTGGGGCCATGATCGTCCAAGAATTGGTGTCCAATTCTTGGACGAGGGTCACCCAAATAAGGAGAACGTCCAGATTTGGACGGTCACCTCATTGGGACCATACTCGTCTGGATTTTTGCATCCAATTTATGGGCGAGGGTCAACCATAGAAGAACGTCCATACTTGGACGGTCACCTTCTTGGGGCCATACTCGTCTGGATTTTTGCATCCAATTTATGGGCGAGGGTCAACCATAGAAGAACGTCCATACTTGGACGGTCACCTTCTTGGGGCCATACTCGTCTGGATGCTTTGCAATAGTAGTTATTTTTGTTTTTTGGACGATCGATCTGATGCCTTTACTTTTTGCAGAAAAATGCTCCTATAAACAAAGAGGCTCCTAAGGGCTTTACAAGGAAGAAGGCGGATAACGCGGCTCCTGCTGTCGAGAGCGGGGAGAAAAGCATGCCTCCCCCACAAGCCAAGGCTCTGAAAAGGGAGCCTTCGACTGTTGGCCCGGCCGAGGAGGGAAAGGCTGCCCATGCAGCTGTTCTGCTCAGCGTCTTGCCGGCCGACTCTGCTGAGGTCAACCTAGAGTCCGCCTTGGCTTTGGTTGCACCGGAATCTGGGGCTGCTGCCGAAAACTATCTAGGGTTCAGCGGCTCAGTGGCTAAGCTAGTGCCACAGATGCCTTTAGCTGTTAGGACAGCATCGCTTTCGTCTGGTGAGTCGTATTACCCCAATATAGTTAGGACGATGCGGGTCGGTGGACGGTCCATGAGTCCGTTCAAGATTACTGACTCTCCCCCTCTTTCAGATAAGGGCAAAGGCCCTGCTATTCCCCCAACTCCTCCCCTCGCTGATTCAGACGAGGAGTCTTCTCCTGCTATCGCCAAAATGTTAAGGCTGGAGAAAGAGCGTCTTAAGCAGGAGCTCTTCAAGTGCTCCCCTGAATCCTATATCAAAGGATTAAGGGGAGCTTCTGCCGGGCATATGGGCTACATGTCCCAGCTTGCTGCCGAGGTATTATTTTATGCCGGTTTTGTTTTATACTTGATTTATACTTTTTAACTCGTCTAATAACTTGATTTGTTTTCATTGTTCCAGCTTCTGGCTCGCAGCATGTTAACTGAGGAATGGGCGAGGGATCTCATAAAAGAGAATAAGCACCTCGTCCATCTTGCTACAACGGCCGACGACAAGGCCATTCACGACATTGAGATGGCGAATACCCTCCATCGTCAGTCACTGGACGCCCTGGAGAAGAGATCTGCAGACCTGGAATCCAAGAACAAGAAATATTTTGTTACCATCAATGATCAGATCAGGGAGCGGGACCGTCTGAAGATGATCATTGATACTCTTTCTACTGATCTAAAGGGTGAGAGGGATGCTGCTCTTCTTGTCGCAGCTCAGCTGAGGAGGGAGAATATTCTCCTAAGGGCTAGAACCGCCCATCTGGAAAAGACGGTTTCCATAACTTTTGACGATGCCAAAATAGGATTGGAACATGTTGTAGAAACGTCCAAGGATTGTGCCGTCAAGGCCTTCGAAATGCTGGCTAAAGCCGATGAGGTCCCGAGCTTTGTCCGTCGCCTGGAATACCAGCAGAGTGTCCATCGGGCAATGGTGTGCGCCGAAGAACCTCCGGAATTTCTTGATTCTGACGACGAGGCTGCGGCTGCGAATGGGACCCCTGAAGACGAAGCCAAGGATGGGAAGACTGAGGACGATCAAGAAACTCACGCTGAAGATGAAGCCTAGTTTTAGGTTTATTTTTCTAGTTTCTTAGGTTGTCTGCCGCTGTAGCCATAGTCCTTCAGTAATCTTATTTTGTAAATTTTACTCATGATATATATATGAAAGACTTTTGCCAATTGCTTGTCTCTTATTTTCAACAATTTCAATTTGACTAAGTATAACTTTAACATCGTCATGATCGTTGAACATTCTGCTCAGATTTTTAATCTTTAAAACTTGCTCATACGAGAAGATTGTCCTCCTTGCCCTTGGACGATTACCTGTTATTTTATGAAATATCCAAGTATTTGTTGACAATCGTCCTTGATTTTTGGACGATCTACTCGATTAGACGAGTCAAGCCGAAAGATGGAAGACGGCCAATGCACCTTTGAGTTGTGGACGGACCACTTTCATGCCGTTTTGCTCGAGCTACCAACATTCGTCCTGCCCTATCAAACCATCACAGATGCATCTAATGGCTAGGTCCAGGTTTTTGGACGTCCTACTCTCTTTAGCTCGTCCTATAGGCTTCTATTATCCCCCCTATCTTGGGCTTAGCTCAACCGTATATTGAAGGAGAGCCAAAGTCTAATAAGGAGAGCGGCCAGCCTTGGCTGAGCCTGCTGAAGTTGATGGACGAGCTCGAGATTCATGTTCAAAGAATGTTTTAGCCGGCTTCCTTGAGGGAGCAACACTCGTCATTAAGTAGCGATCCCTTACTAGGGTTAGGACTACGTAGCTGTCCGTGCTTTTGAAAGTAAGTATCCTTTACTAAGGTCTTATTTCAGGCCAGCTTTCTCTCAGAGACTTTGACGTTACTCTTACTAGAGGTTTTGTCAATTTGACGGCCATATATGCATTATATTTTTGGCCGGTCTCTTTGAGGGAGTGATGTTCGGCGTAAATGTGAGCAATTTTGACGTTCTGCTATTGTTTGTAATTTTTTTTTTTCAAGTTGTGGTCACTGTTAGACGAGTAACTGATTTAATGCCCCAAAGTGAAGTAACTTGGTGAAAATAAACAAAGAGATAAGAAAGTAGGAATTGTATTATATGGATTATGCTTGGCTGAAAGCCAAGATGCATGTGTACAATTCTTTTCTTACTAACATGTGCCGTGGTACTTTGGAGTAACTACAAATTACCCTACAGATATCTGACGAAGATCTGAGCTAGACGTGGTACTTCTTTAAGTTGTCTGAATTCCATGTACGCTGAATAGGTCGTCCATCTAGATCTTGTAGACGAAAAGTCCCACTACGTATCTCCTGGACAATCAGATAAGGTCCTTCCCAATTTGGTGTTAGCTTCCCCAACTCTTTAGCTCGTCCAACCGCTTCCATCTTTCTTAGAACAAGATCCCCCCACCTTTAGCGGTCGTCTAACAACTCTTTTGTTAAACTCCCAGGCCAAACGCAGTTTGTACAATTGCATTCTTAGCAAGGCATTGCCCCTGACTTCTGGGACTTGGTCCAAAGCCGTGCGCAATGCGGCCCAGTTGGCATCCTCTGTGTATAACATGACTCGAAGGGTGGGCTCCTCAACCTCAATGGGCAAGACGGCTTCAGTGCCATAGACTAACATGAAAGGCGTCTCGCCTGTAGAATTCTTAGCAGTTGTTCTAATGGACCAAAACACCAATTGCAGTTCTTCAACCCATTGTCCTTTGGCGTTATCCAGCTTCTTCTTGATTCCATTTGATAGAATCTTGTTGAAGGACTCGACTTGCCCATTAGTTTGTGGGTGGGCGACTGCCGCAAAGTGAGCTTTGATTTCTCTTTCTGACATCCATTCTTTCAGCTTAGGCGTTTCGAACTGTGGATCATTATCAAAGACGATTGACTGAGGCATGCCAAATCGAGTTATAATGTTTTTCCAGATGAAGCCCTTGACGTCGTTTGTTGTTATTCCTCGCATGGCTTCAGCTTCTATCCATTTAGTGAAATAGTCCACTGCTACTATCACAAACTTCTTTTGCCCAGCGGCCACAGGTAAAGGTCCTAGGATATCCATGCCCCATTTGGCAAAAGGCAGAGGGAACAAGATGGGGGTCAAATAGTTGGACGGCTTCTGATGCACATTTCCATGCTTCTGACAACTATCACACTTCTTTGCATAGACTAAAGCATCCTCCTTTAAGGTAGGCCAGTAGTACCCCGTCCTTAAAGCCTTCTCGCCTAAAGCTCTTCCCCCAATGTGAGAAGCACAAGCACCTTCATGGAGCTCTTTCAGAACCCCCAGACCATCTTCTCTGGTGACACACTTGAGCAGAGGCCGGTTGAATGACTTCTTGTAAAGTGTCTCGTCCCATAGTTCAAACCACTTGTCTCGAGCCTTCACATACTTACCTTCTACAGGATCTGAAGGCAATCGTCCCGTCTTCTTATATTCTATGATCGGCTCCATCCAGACAGTCCCTCGGCTGAGAAACATAATCTGTTCTTGGTCAATGCTCTTTTTGGGTTTGACTTCCCAAACAACTGTTCTGGGCACATCACCTTCAGCCGAGCTGGCCAATTTCGAGAGAGCATCTGCTTGATGATTTTCCAACCTTGGTGCTTGGTCGAGGACAAATCGTTTTAATGGCTCTATCTCATCTTTGATCAGTCGCATGTATTTGCTCATTGATGCTTCTTTGCATTCAAAATCTCCATTAACCTGGCTGACAACTAAGAGGGAGTCCGATTTGGCCTCGATCTCAACAGCTCCAGCCGCCTTGCACATTTTGATTCCAGCTAAGAGTGCCTCATATTCAGCTTCGTTATTGGACGCTCTGCACTGGAACCTTAATGCATATTCAAAATTGTCTCCCTCGGGAGATTGACAAATGATTCCTGCT
Source organism: Beta lomatogona (assembly GCA_947646795.1). Classification (NCBI taxonomy): domain Eukaryota; kingdom Viridiplantae; phylum Streptophyta; class Magnoliopsida; order Caryophyllales; family Amaranthaceae; genus Beta; species Beta lomatogona. The sequence goes on along the minus strand of CANSNZ010000955.1, from coordinate 2,091,869 downwards.
CCACATCCATTGACTGTGGACGATACATCAACCATGAGCGTCCAATGCTTCCTTCCTCTAGCTGGATTAGATATTGGCTCTATGGTTAGTCGAGTAAGCTCAACTATAGAATCTGCCAAGGCTTGCCCCTTAATGGCTTTCCTTGGTTCAAATGATATCAAACATGTTAAGCTCAACCGCCCATTTTAGCATTCGTCCAACAGCTTCCATCTTCTGCAAAACTTGCTTCAAAGGCTGATCAGTGTAGACAATTATACTGTGCGCCAAGAAATATGGTCTCAACTTTCTGCTGGCCATGACTAGGGCCAATCCAAACTTCTCGACTGGAGTATACCTGTTTTCCGCATCATTGAGCACGTGACTCACAAAGTATATGGGAATTTGGACGGAGTCTCTTTCAGCCAACAGGACGGCACTCACAGCTTGCGTGGATACAACCAAGTATACAAACAACTTTTCCCCCTCGGTGGGACCGACCAACCTAGGCAGCTGCTGAAGATGATCTTTGACATGCTGAAGGGCTTGCTCCGCCTCTGCTGTCCATTCAAACTTGGCTTTTTTCTTGATCGTGGCAAAGAAGTGATGACACTTGTCGGCTGACTTAGACAAAAATCGTCCAAGGGCAGCCAAGCAACCCGTCAACCGTTGTACCTCTTTTACCTTCGAAGGAGACTTCATGTCTAGAACAGCTTGAATCTTTTTAAGGTTGGCTTCTATTCCCCTCTGATCCACCAAGAAACCTAAAATTTCCCCGACAAAACCCCAAAGACACATTTGCTGGGGTTCAGCTTTAACTTGTATTTCCTGAGAGTTTCAAAAGTTTCTCTCAAATCTCCAACATGACTTTCTTCTTGACGGCTCTTGACTATCATATCGTCAATATATGCCTCCATATTTCGTCCCAACTGCGGCTGAAAAACATTATTGATCAATCTTTGAAAAGTGGCCGGGGCATTGCACAGGCCGAATGGCATCCTCACCCAGCCATACAACCCTTTTTCAGTAACTAAGGACGTTTTGTCCTGATCCTCTGGCCACATTGGGATTTGATGAAAACCTGAATAAGCGTCCATGAAGCTCAGCAAAACATGGCCAGCTGTGGAGTCTACTAGACGATCCAACTTAGGCAAAGGGAAACTGTCCTTAGGACAAGCCTTGTTGAGGTCCGTGTAGTCCACACACATTCTCCAGGTGCCATTGGGCTTTGGCACCATAACCACATTTGCTATCCAGTCTGGATAATAGGTTTCTTTGATGAACTTGGATTCCAACAACTTCTGAACTTCTTGGTCGACCGCCTAGTTTATAGCCGGTCCCAAATGCCTTTTCTTCTGACCAATAGGTTTCAAATTTGGATCAACATTCAACCGGTGGACGGCTACTTCCGGATCAATTCCAGGCATTTCCTCAACGCAATAGGCAAACACATCTTGAAACTCTTTCAGCAAGTGGACTAGATGACCCTTCAAACCAGGACTGAGTGATGATCCAATTTTGAGGGTCCTTTCTGGACGAGCTTCATCCAGACGTACCTCTTTAGGGGCTTCTACTGGCTCTGGACGTTCTACTGCTAGTCCCATGATGGCCATGACCTCTTCAGACGAGGAGGGTTCTTCCTTGATGATTCCATATTTCCTCTTCTTGCTGGGGAGGTGCTCGGACGCTTTCCTTGAGGGAACAAGAGGCGTCTGAGGGCTCTCAATGGTCGGCTTTAACGAGGCGACTTGGTGTTTGACAAATCCAGATGTTTTCCTCTCGCTAGCCACCTTCGTCTGATCTTTCTCTATTCCAGACGTTTTCCTTTCGCCAGCAACCTTCGTCTGATCTTCGCTGCCTATTTTCCATGATGACGGCTTGAGGGTAGTCAAATAACATTCCCTAGCCACCTGCTGGTCTCCATATAATGCGCCAATCTGGCCATCATCACACTCATACTTCATCAACATCAGGTGAGTTATTATGACTGCTTTGACATGATTCAGAGTTGGTCGTCCAAGAATGACATTGTAGGCTGTCAAGTCTCGGACCACCAACAACTTGATAAACAAGATTCTAGCTGCATCCTTCTCTCCCACTTGAACGGGCAAAGTCACAGTTCCTATTGGATGGATGACTCCTCCCCCAAACCGTATGATGGGATGGTGAACGGGAACTAAGTTCTTCTCCTCAAACTTTAGTCTGGACAAGCAATCAGCACTAATGGTGTCCGTCGAACTTCCGGTGTCGATCAGGATCCTTCTTACTCTCAAGTTTGCTATTTTCATTTGTACAACCAAGGGATCATCATGGGGAGTCCTCAACCTGCCCCGATCTTGCTCACTAACTACCACCCTTGGGAAGGGCTCAGCCTTTGTCTGATCAGCTAACAACACTTGGCCGAGCTCCCTAAGGTAGTTTTTATGCCCTCTATTGGTTGGTCCCCCAGCAGCAAATCCACCTGAGATTACGAGAACAACATCTTCGTCTGTGCTTGCACTCTCCTTCTTCTTGTTATGCCAATCATCTTTCCTTGGAAACTTCCTTCCCCCTTGCGGCATATAGGAATGCATCTTTCCTTTTCGGGCTAACTCTTCCAAAGCTCTCTTGAGGTGCTTACATTCATTGGTCTCATGACCACAATCTTTGTGGAAGTGGCAATACTTGCTCTTATCCCTATTTCTATAAGGAGTCTTCATTTCAGCTGGGGCCTTCAACTCATACTGATCCTTAATCTCCATGAGGATGGAGTATTGGTCTTTGTTAAACTCAACAGGATTGGATGAGGATGGCTCGGCTTCCTTTCTCTTGCTCTTTCTAGACGGAGTGGTGTTGGAGGTTATTGCCCAAGTCTCGGCCTTCTTGGGGTTGCTCTTCTTTGGCTGAGCAACCTCTTCAGGCTTCTTAGACTCGGGATGCTTTGCCTCAGCACATACTTCGGTAGCGTGAATAAACGCTTCAGCTTCCCTTAACGCCTCGGCAAGGGTTGTGATTTTCTTTTTAACCAAATCAAACTTAAAACTTCCTGGCCTTAGACCCCTGATGAAGGCATCAAAGGCCACCCCGACATTGAGATCTCGGATCTGAAGGGCTTCTAGGTTAAATCTCTTTACGAAGCTTCTAAGGGCCTCTTTAGGTCCTTGGATGACCTTGCCTAAATGCATGCTCGTCTTTTGCTCTTGTTTTGTTGGCCACAAAATGACTAGTGAATAAGAAGCTGAGTTCAGTAAAGTTGTTGACTGAATTGGGGGGGAGATTGTTAAACCATTTCTGCGCTACTCCTTTCAAAGTAGCTGGAAAATTCTTACACCAAGTAGCATCGTCCACTCCATGGACGTACATCTGATGTTTGTAAGCAGACAGGTGATCATCAGGATCAGTTGTTCCATCAAAAGGCTCAATGGTTGGGAGTTTTACCTTTGGGAAGGGGGGCGCCTCCATGATCCTTGCTGAGAATGGGGTAGGCCAGTTGATCCGGAGGGCTCCCAGCTGTCCCTCAATGGGTATGAACTCCTTGCAATATTCTTTCATTACTGGATTAGATGAAGTGTTTGCAGGCACTGGACGCCTATAGACCATGGGCTGAGCCACTGTCTTCTCCTGTCGCGGATGAACAAGATAATGACTTAAACTTCGTCCCTCCCCTCGGGACGACAACCTCAAAGGAGGGTCTCTCAAATATGGTGTAGATCCTGTCGTTGAACGTTGTAACGCAGCAGCTTTCTTTGCTTCTAGATACTCTCTGGCATCTGTTTCCATGCGGTGCCTACTTGGACGAACATGGTCCCGAGTCCTCACCACCAGGTTCCAGTCCATCTTCCTTCATTGATCATTATCCTCTGACTGATTTCCTCATGCCGTCCTCCTATAGGGCTCTTGACGAATATGTCGACTAGGACCTGGACGATCTACTTGAGAACATCCTTTAGGACGAGGTGGATTGTTAGCAGCAGGCTCCGGGATGTGATGAAAAAACAGCATATTGCTTTTAATCTGTTCCTGGACGACCGCCGCCATCTTAGTCTGAAAGTCATTCAACACATTCTCCAGGTCGGCGGCAGTAACTGGACGATCCAAGTTCACTTGGATGATCGGTTGCTGGCTTGGTCCAGGAACATTGACAATGGACGGAGGTCAATCTTTTCCTCTAGGTGGTCTTTCATGCTCCACCGTATCTTCGACATTAACTTGAAGGCTTCGATTCCTGGCAATGTTGGACGATTGACAATCAGTCATCGTTGCGTCTCCCCACAGACGGCGCCAATTGTTTTATCCACTTGTCCAACAAGTAAGCTGTAGGCTTAGCTTCCTTGTTGAGCAAGTAAAGTAGTATCTTGAGTGTTCTTCAGCTGGAGACTTGTGCAACGATGTCTAAATCCTCTTAGTCCTTAGTCTTTGTTCTGCTCCCGAACCTGCACAAAGGGACCCACCCTGGAGGTTTGGGTGGTGGTTCCCCCTCCGATGCTTAAGTCAGTTGTCAGGAGTAGTGAGAGAAAGTAGAGATAGAAAGAGAAAGTGAGAGAGAATTTTATCAGAGTAACTTTGCACTGTTTGCATTGAATGTGTTTTCTCCTGATTTTAGGGGTATTTATAGTGATAGCAAGTTGACAGCTAACCTTAAAAACTGACCTACAATAGTGGCCTCTAATTGGCTGAGGAATCAGATCATGACATGTGGCAGACCATGACTGGGGGATGTCTATTAACCACTCTCCTTCAGCCATTTGGCACTGCTGGGCTCTGACTGTTGGGCCAGAATTTGAACCTTTTAACTCAGCTGAGTGTAGCCCAGAGATTCAAGGCTTTTCTCTTCTTTTACTAAGGTGACACGTGTACGGCTCTGATGAGCCCAAGTGTCTTCAAGAGAGCCATCGATGTTAGACTACAACAGATGTAGTCCCCGGTTAAGAACATGCCAACCACCTGGTTTGCGAACTAGGGATACACCTTGGTTAATTTTTGTCGTCCGAGAGGTCAGGGAGTTCTGCGTGTTCTACCCTGCATCGGGAGTTTGGCCATTCTTAGACACAGGCAGTGGGGAACGTAAGCCCATAGACTGACCTGGAGATTGCGATCTGACAAACCTTAGGAAGTGATTTGCGAATCACTGGCGTTCGGTTTCTGACTCAATAACTTGTTGTAATTTGATTCATTATTATTATTTATTTATATTAGAATTATGTCACTCACTATATCATGTTTACTTAATGTTAATGATCTCTTGATTTATCTATGAGCTTTATGATTTCTATGTGCATTGTTATGGATGTAATAATTGCATGCTATTCCTTTCTTAATAATCTACCTCTGAATGGTGCTTTGATTGCTATTGTTCTGGGAGAACTGCAAGTTACTCCCCACTGACTGTGGAAATATTTAACATAATCTTGCAGATGGAAATGAATGCTTGGCTTGTGACTGCTTGGGCTAGCAGTGTGAGAGTTGGTTGTGAGAAGAAGCTTCTAGTTCTGTTTTTGGTAGATGTACTTCATATAGGCCATAGGGAGACTTATTTTTGGATAGCTTTCAAGGACATTATGTTTATTTAAGTTTATTTTTGGGAGACTTGCATGTCTCATGGTATTTGGATTTGATGATAAGATACAACTTGGGATACTTCTTTTATGTTAGAACTATGATGTTTACTGGGAGATTTATTCCCTTTTTAAGCTATGAAATTTTGAGTTATTATCTTTATTTATTGTTTAGAGTAGCATAACCGTCCCGACGTTATTTCCGCTAACGTCATTTTAGTATTTCTTGATTTGATATTGTTAAGTATCTTAGTAGTAGAAGGACGGGGTGTTACAACTTGTCCAGGCCATGCTTGACCGACAGGATAATATTGAGCAAACTGTGTTAGGCATAATGCGCCAAAGCGCCCAGATGCCTCCTCCTCCGGAATCGGAAGTAACTTCAGCTTTTCATCTTGAGCCTCTGAACAATGAGAGAGAAATTGCCACTAAACTCGAGGAAGAAGTAGTCAAACATAAAGAAGTCTTAAAAGGCATGACTAAGGCTGAACCATGGATGGATATTCATGGATTAACTCTTTTCCCGAAGGCACGATTACCCCATGGTTTCAAAAATGCCTAATCTGACAAGATTTGATGGGACCAGTAGCCCCACCAATTTTCTAAAAATGTATGTAGGGGCAATGAGTCCCTGGAGGGTAGAAGAATCCTTGATGGCCAACTATTCCAACAATATTTGGATGGTTGATACGAGATCAAGCTAGGTTGAATTTGCTTTCTTAAGATTGTTGCATGGTTTTACTTTACTCTTAAAGTAGAGGTTTTTCATGTAACCAAAAATATGTTTTATTGTTATTGTTAGTTAAGTTAGTTACCTAAAGTAGCTTAATTAATAAAGTTTCGAAAATCAGCTTGTAATTCATTTGCTTAGGCTCCAAGTAGACTTGTTTTGATGTGATAAGTTGTTAATTTACAACTAATAACATGTTCAGTAACGAATGTTTAACTTGTGTTTGTAGAATGCCGCCTCGAGGTATGACTAGTGCTAGAAAAGAGGCTGCCCGGAAAAGGCACCAAGCGCTTGAGAACGCTATCATAGCTATGGCTAATCGGTCTTCTGCTCCGCCTAGTGGGCAATCTGTCTTTGATCGGTTTGACCGTCACCGTCCGCCTACTTTTGGCGGGACTTCAGATCCTGTTGTGCTGGAAGGGTGGATAAGAGAGATGGAGAAGTCATTTCTTTGCTCTTGGATGCCCCGTTCTTTGAAATGGTGTCAATTGGTACCTATTATCTGAAGATGGAAGCTGACAACTGGTGGAGTACTGTTCGTGCAAGCTGCATGGCTACACCGGGATTTGGATGGGATGAGTTTCGTGTTAAGCTGAAAGAGAGGTTTTATCCTGATGAGCTCCGTTGGCAGAAGCAGGAAGAGTTCTTAACTCTGTCTCAGGGTACTCTGAGTGTGCAGGAGTACACTGATAAATTCACCGAGCTGTCCAGGTTTGCTACCACAGTTGTACCTACTGAAGCTAAGCGTGTGAAGAGGTACATCAAGAAAATGGATCCTAGGGTGAGGACCCATGTTCTGAGTTCGGGAGCTTCGACTTTCCAGGGAGCCTATGAGATAGCTCTGAGTATTCATGCCTCTTTGAAAGAGGAAGATTCTGCTAAGGCTGCTGCTGCTAAGAAGCCTACTGCTACCTATGTTCAGTTCCCGGCCAAGAAGCCGAGGTATGAGCCGTCTGGTCGAGGGGGTTATCAACAGGGTTCTAGATCTGGTTATCGTCCGAGTTTTGATCCGAGCAAGTGCCGAATCTGTGGTAAAGCTGCTCATCCGGGGAAGAACTGTGATGGATCGACTGTTGTCTGTTTCTATTGCAAGGAAGTGGGGCACAAGTCTTTCCAGTGTTCTAAGAATCCTAGAGCTCCGTCTTTTTCTGCTGGTCCTGCTAAGCCAATTAGTTCTTCTGCTCCTCCGAAGAACAGGATTTATGTGATGACGCAAGCTGAAGCCGATGTGCATCCTGATGTCATCTCTGGTACTTTTCTTGTAACTAATATCCCTGTTTTTGTTCTGTTCGATACTGGTGCTACAGTGTCTTTTGTTGCTAGTTCTTTTGTTCGAAAAGCTAATCTTTCCTCTAGATCTCCTATTAAGTCCCTAATTTCTCTTTCATCTGGTGAGAATTATCCCTGTTATTCTGAGTTTAAGGGCGTGCCTGTCAGTATTCTGGGTTCTTAGTTGCCAGCCGATCTTAAAGAGTTTCCTATGTCAGAGTTTGATGTGATCCTTGGAATAGATTGGCTATCGAAGTATCATGCCTGCATTCAGTGCCGTGATCAGAAAGTGGTGCTCCGAGATTTTAAGGGGAAAATGATTTCTTATTCGGGTGTTGTAGTGAAGAAGGGTGTTAAGTGGGTTTCCGCTCTGAGAATGCGGAAGATGCGTCAAAAAGGTGAGGTGGTATACCTTTGCATGGTGAAGGATTTGCCATCCGAAGATCAGCTCTAGAGTATTTCGGTAGTTCGGGATAATCCCGATGTATTTCCTGAAGAGTTGCCAGGTATTCCTCCTGAAAGAGATGTGGAGTTCTGCATTGATTTAGTACCGGGTACTGCTCCTATATCCAAGGCTCCGTATAGAATGGCGCCGTCTGAATTGCAAGAGTTGAAGACTCAATTGCAAGAGTTGATAGATAAGGGCTTCATAAGGCCTAGTGTGTCTCCTTGGGGTGCTCCTGTGCTGTTTGTCAAGAAGAAAGATGGGAGTATGCGTCTGTGCATCGATTACCGTGAGCTGAATAAGGTAACGATCAAGAATAAATGTCCGTTGCCTCGCATCGAAGATCTGTTTGATCAGTTAAAAGGTGCATGGGTATTTTCCAAGATCGATCTGAGATCCGGATATCATCAAATTCCTGTGAAGAAGGAGGATATTCCGAAGACTGCTTTTCGCACCAGGTATGGGCACTATGAATTTGAAGTGATGCCATTTGGTCTCACGAATGCTCCTGCGATTTTCATGGATCAAATGAATCGCTCTTTCCATGAGTACTTGGATACTTGTGTGGTCGTGTTTATGGATGATATTCTAGTTTACTCTAAGGATGAGAAGGAGCATGAGAAGCATTTGAGACTGGTGTTGGATGTTCTGCGCAAGCAAAAGTGGTTGGCAAAGCTTTCTAAGTGCGAGTTCTGGCTGAAGGAAGTTGCTTTTCTAGGGCATGTAATCAGCAAGGAAGGAGTCAAGGTGGATCCCACTAAGATCAAGGCTGTTGTCGAGTGGGAGAGTCCTAAGAATGTGACCGAGATTCAGAGTTTTCTGGGTCTGGCTGGTTACTATAGGAGGTTCGTTCAAAATTTCTCCAAGATAGCTCAACCTCTGACTCGCTTGATGCGCAAGGACTGCAAGTTCATCTGGTCTGAGGATTGTGAAGAGGCATTTATGAAGCTGAAAAAGAGTTTGACCTCTGCTCCTGTTCTTACCTTGCCATCTGAGGGCGTTGGGTATGAAGTGTTTAGTGATGCATCAAAGAATGGTCTGGGTTGTGTTTTGATGTAGCAAGGGAAAGTAATAGCCTATGGTTCGAGGCAACTGAAGGTGCATGAGAGGAATTACCCAACCCATGATCTGGAGTTAGCGGCTGTGGTGTTTGCACTAAAGATATGGCGACACTATCTGTATGGTGTTCCGTGTAAGGTGAATACTGACCACAAGAGCCTGAAGTACATCTTCACTCAGCGTGATCTTAACATGAGGCAGAGATGGTGGCTTGAATTGATCAAGGATTATGATCTGACCCTCGATTACCAAGAGGGTAAGGCGAATAAAGTAGCGGATGCTTTGAGTCGCAAGAGTAAGCATTCATTAAATGCTGCTATGGTGGTGCCTCGTGAATTGTGTGAAGAGTTTCGCAAGCTTGATATCGAGGTTGTTCCTCAGGGTTATGTGTCTGCTTTGTTGGGCTCCATGAGTGTTGAGCCTGAGTTGTTCCTGGAGTTAAGAAGCAAGCAAAAGGGTGATCCTAAGTTGGAGAAGATCCGTGAAGCAAAGATGCAAGGTCGTGCAGAGAATTTTGAGATCTGTGCTGATGATAGCTTGAGGTTTATGGGGCGTTGGTGTGTGCCCAATGATGGTGAGCTTAAGAGAAAGATTCTCGAATAAGCTCATAGTACTCCTTATTCCGTTCATCCTGGGGGTGATAAGCTTTATAAAGATCTGAAGGCTAATTTTTGGTGGCCTGGTATGAAGAGAGAGATTGCCGAGTTCGTAGCTAGGTGTTTAGTTTGTCAGAAGGTGAAAATTGAGCATCAGAGGCCTGGTGGTTTGTTGCAACCTTTGCCTATTCCTGCTTGGAAGTTCGACTCGATCTCGATGGATTTCGTGATGGGTTTGCCTAGAGCTGCCGGTGGATTGAATGCTGTGTGGGTGATTGTGGATCGATTGACTAAAGTGGCTCGTTTTATTGCGATGAAGAACACTTGGTCTATGGAAGAGTTAGCTAAAGCTTATGCTAATGAGATAATTCGTCTTCATGGGGTTCCCAAAGACATTGTCTCTGACCGTGATCCGTGATTCCTATCCCATTTTTTGATTGCTTTGCAAGAGGCTTTTGGTTCGAAGTTGAAGCTGAGTACTGCATTTCATGCAGCTACCGATGGTCAGACTGAGAGAACTATTCAGACCTTGGAAGATATGCTTCGTGCTTGTGCCTTGGAATTTCAGCAGTCTTGGGTCAAGTCTCTTAGCTTGTTGGAGTTTTCTTATAACAACAGTTATCAAGCTAGTATCCAAATGGCTCCGTATGAGGCTCTCTATGGAAGGAAGTGTCGTAGTCCTACTTGTTGGAGCGACATCAGTGACTCATTGATTTTGGGCCCGGAGTTAATTCAGGATACAGTTGAGCAGGTGAAAGTAATTCAAGCGAAGATGAAGGCTGCTCAAGATAGGCAGAAGTTGTATGCTGATTTGCGTCGGAAACCTATTTCTTTTGAGGTGGAGGATAAGGTGCTTTTGAGGGTTTCTCCTATGAAGGGAGTAATGCGGTTTGGTCAAAAGGGCAAGTTGAGTCCGAAGTACGTAGGTCCCTATGAAATTCTTGAAAGGATCGGGGAGGTCGCGTATCGTTTGGTTTTGCCGCCAGAGCTGTCGAAGGTTCATGATGTGTTTCATGTGTCGCAGTTGCGCAGGTATCGTAGTGATCCTTCGCATGTGATCCCTGTTGAGTCGGTGTCAGTTGAGCCGAATCTGACTTTTGAAGAGCGACCTGTTCGTATATTGGACCGTCAGAACCGTGCCCTAAGAAGGAAAGTGATTCCCTTGGTTAAAGTACTTTGGAGAAGTCAAAAGTACGAAGAAGCTACTTGGGAAACCGAAGAGTCGATGTGACTGAAATACCCGGAACTATTCGTTTTAGGTACTATTTGTGTTCTTGCCTTGTTTTTGTGTTTTCGAAGTTTCGAGGACGAAACATTATTTAAGGAGGGGAGATTGTAACAACCCATAATTTTGCTCCTAGTTTTTCGCAAGAAATTTCTCTAAAACTATTATTTTCTCTAAATTAATTATTTTTATTTTATAATTTTGGGAGCCGAATTATTATTTTTATTTTTATGGCATGTTAATGTGTTTATTTCATTTATATTTATAATATAATTTATTAGAATTATTTTTATTATTAAGTATTTTCAAAGTTTAGGCGCGATTTAGGAATTAATCGTTTTATCGCTTAACGGACTTTCGGAGCATGGATCATTGTTGAATTGGGTCGAAAGTTGTTGTGGGTGTTGGGCTTGGGGCAGCCGGCCAAGTGAAGGATTTAGGAGAGCCTTCTCCTTTCTTTTCTCTTTTGTTTTCCTTAAGACTCTTTGATGCCTTATAACTCCCATAACCCCCCTTAATGATTTCCTTTAATTAAACCCTATTAAACCTCTTAATTCACTTCAAATTCTGATTAGAAAATCAGAACTCTTGGCTGCCATTCTCCAATATTTCGGCCATCATCATCATCTTCATTGTCTCAAATTTTCTTCATTTCTACTCTTTGTTAATTGTTCGTAAATTGTTTTTGTGGCTCTTCCCTTATACTTGGTGCTTGGGATTTGAAGAAAAAGAGGGTCACACGCCTATTGTGGGGATTTCCAGAAGTTTTCAGCTCACCTCCGACGATCCAGGTAACTAGTTGTTATCTTAGAATCATAGTGATTAGAGTAGTATTCGGTATTAGATTAATACGTTAGGAATTATCTAAAATACTTTTTGAATGAGATTTTTGATGAAATTTTACATGAACATACGTGACACATGCTATGTGAATATTGTGTAGAGAAAAATAATTTTTGCATGATTTTAAATATTTATTTGATTTAATTAGTATTTTGTGCGTTTTTGGCTAAATTTCATAATAATTATGGAACGACTGTTAAAATTGATGAAATCATTTTTCATAGATCATGTTACATGCGTATAATGTATTCCATGCCTTAGAATAATTTTTACCTACTGTTTACTATTTTCAGTAATTGATATATTTGTTTTTGTAATTTCTGTTCTGTCAGTATATAATTCACGAAAATTATTAGTTGAGGAAAAAAATTAATTTACTTGAATAATATGTATTTCCGTGAGTTTTTACATGTTATGTGAATTTTTAGTAATTTTTGGGCGTCTTTTTATATTTTTAATTATTATAATGGCTTATTTGTGGAATCTGTATATTAACTGTTAAAAATTCTTTGGGAGTCCTAAAATTATAAATAAAAATTGTACCATGTCAGTATGGCCGTTAGGGTCATATGATAATTTTTGTGTGATTTTACTGCTCTAATTTGTTAGTTTCACAATTATTATGGTGTTTTTGTGATGAAATTGAGGATACACTTTTAAATTGTTTGAGGGCTTGTAATTCAGAAATAATTCATAATTTAATATATTATGGGTTGCTGATTTTCAGTAGTATACAGTATGCATCATTTGGGTAACCACATGTTTAGGTTTGATTTATGAAATAAAATGATTTAATTGTTATTACTCTTTTAATGAATATGATTTAGAGTTAATTGGTGATGTATTTGTGATTGAGTGTGGTTGCTGTAAAAAAACCAGTATATTGTCATTGTTGATGTTTGGGAATGTTCAAGTGTTATTGTGAGAGTTATTTGTTGAATATTTTATAAGTGATTTATTTTGAGGAATTATGAAGAACTGTTTGATGAACTGTGTGTATAAAGCCGGGTGGCATCCCTTTTTTCATGAATATTTTTTATGAATGATACTTAGATTGTATGAATGATTGTATTTTGAGATAAGAATATCCGGTGGGATAGATGTAGTCCCCGGTTAAGAACATGCCAACCACCTGGTTTGCGAACTAGGGGTACACCTGGGTTAATTGTTGTCGTCCGAGAGGTCAGGGAGTTCTGCGTGTTCTACCCTGCATCGGGAGTTTGGCCATTCTTAGACACAGGCAGTGGGGAACGTAAACCCATAGACTGACCTGGAGATTGCGATCTGACAAACCTTAGGAAGTGATTTGCAATCACTGGCGTTCGGTTTCTGACTCAATAACTTGTTGTATTTTGATTCATTATTATTATTTATTTATATTAGAATTATGTCACTCACTATATCATGTTTACTTAATGTTAATGATCTCTTGATTTATCTATGAGTTTTATGATTTCTATGTGCATTGCTATGGATGTAATAATTGCATGCTATTCCTTTCTTAATAATCTACCTCTGAATGGTGCTTTGATTGCTATTGTTCTGGGAGAACTGCTAGTTACTCCCCACTGACTGTGGAAATATTTAACATAATCTTGCAGATGGAAATGAATGCTAGGCTTGTGACTGCTTGGGCTAGTAGTGTGAGAGTTGGTTGTGAGAAGAAGCTTCTAGTTCTGTTTTTGGTAGATGAACTCTATATAGGCCATAGGGAGACTTATTTTTGGATAGCTTTCAAGGACATTAGTTTGATTTAAGTTTATTTTTGGGAGACTTGCATGTCTCATGGTATTTGGATTTGATGATAAGATACAATTTGGGATACTTCTTTTATGTTAGAATTATGATGTTTACTCGGAGATTTATTCCCTTTTTAAGCTATGAAATTTTGAGTTATTATCTTTATTTATTGTTTAGAGTAGCATAACCGTCCCGACGTTATTTCCGCTAACGTCATTTTAGTATTTCTTGATTAGATATTGTTAAGTATCTTAGTAGTAGAAGGACGGGGTGTTACAACTTGTCCAGGCCATGCTTGACCGACAGGATAATATTGAGCAAACTGTGTTAGGCATAATGCGCCAAAGCGCCCAGATGCCTCCTCCTCCTCCTCCTCCGGAATCGGAAGTAACTTCACCTTTTCATCTTGAGCCTCTGAACAATGAGAGAGAAATTCCCACTAAACTCGAGGAAGAAGTAGTCAAACATAAAGAAGTCATACAAGGCATGACTAAGGCTGAACCATGGATGGATATTCATGGATTAACTCTTTTCCCGAAGGCACGATTACCCCATGGTTTAAAAAATGCCTAATCTGACAAGGTTTGATGGGACCAGTAGCCCTACCAATTTTCTAAAAATGTATGTAGGGGCAATGACTCCCTGGAGGGTAGAAGAATCCTTGATGGCCAACTATTCCAACAATATTTGGATGATTGATACGAGATCAAGCTAGGTTGAATTTGCTTTCTTAAGATTGTTGCATGGTTTTACTTTACTCTTAAAGTAGAGGTTTTTCATGTAACCAAAAATATGTTTTATTGTTATTGTTAGTTAAGTTAGTTAGCTAAAGTAGCTTAATTAATAAAGTTCCGAAAATCAGCTTGTAATTCATTTAAACGAGTGAAGTTTAGATTAAGCTTAGGTGACTTGTTTAGTGAGTGAAGCTAAATTAAATCAGCTAAAACCCTTACTAACTTGAACCCTTGGTGAGTGAAGCCATTGAATTAGAGTTAGAACCCTTAGGGAATCATAAGTGAGTGAAGCTTGTGAGGAACTAAGCCAGGTTCCGTTCACAGAATCATATCAAGTTTTTATTTTCGTTCATAATTATAAAACACCAAAAACAAATTCGTACATTAAGCTTCCGCATTCATATCAATGGTGCTGGAGCGCATTGGTTCCTCAACCTTGAAAATGCAAAGAAATCCACTTGGGCTGACATAGTCAGAGAGTTCTCAAACCAATTCAAGTATAATGAAGAAATTAATGTTACTAGAAGGGATCTGGAGACCACTTCTCAAAACCTTAATGAAACATTTTCTTCATTCATAACTCGATGGAGGAACAAGGCTTCCAATATCATGAGTAGGCCTAATGAGGAAGAACAGTTGCAAATGGTTGTGAAGAACCTTCTTCCTGTTTATCAGAAACATATGGGATACCAGTATTTCCCGACTTTCAAAGCTTTGATTGCTACATGAAGTTTAGTTGAGTACGCTGTGAAAAGGGGAGACATCAATAAAGATGAACCTACTGGCAATGCCCCTTATAATGCAAAATTTGGAAATAACAAAAGAGCCACAAACAATGATTCAGCAGCTCCTAAGACAACTAATGCGATCCATGCCATTGGCGCATCGTCTGCATACCTGTTGCGACCACAAAGGAACTTTACTCCTTTGAACATGACTTATTCCCAAGCTCTCTCCAAATTAAAAAGGGCCAATCTCATTCAACCTTTGAATCCACGTCCACCTCCTAAAAATCTTTACCCTGGTTATGACCCAAATCAAAACTACGAATACCATCAAAGCCCGGGGCATAATACTGAAAACTGCACGGCTCTAAAGCATCAAATTCAAAATCTTGTGGATGATGGAAAACTTTCTCTGGGATCCATCTCCAATAAACCAAATGACTCTCAGCCTAACATCACCAAAAACCCTCTTCCCAATCATAAACCCTCAATCGCCATTAATGCCATCTTTGCTGCTTCAGATGGATGCGATCCGATCCAGTTAATCTGCAAGACAGTTCCTCAAATGTATAAAATGTTGATAGTCGTAGGTTACAAGTGTCTGGTCTATGACTATTCCACTCAAGAAAAAGTCAAAATGATGCCTTGTAAAGACCCTAGCTTCACTCTCAACAAAGTTCCATTTTATGACATGTGTGGAACTTTGGGTTATGATGGTGCCTTCTTCATTTTGGACTCTGATGCTGATGAAAATGCCTCTTCGGTCTTAACAATTGTGGAGAAAAACACTGGAGGACATTCCACCGCTCCAAATACATTCCGGCGCCCCATCTGTCTTGAAGATCTTAGTGATGAGGAGTATGTGGATATCTCTCATTTGACTAGAGCAGGCCGCCATTCTAAACCATCCCATTTGGAGGATGAAAATCCTTTGGAGGTATTGAGAAGGAAGGAAAAGACAAAAGAGCCAATGATAGAGGAAAGTAACAAGGAAGATGATGCTATCAAGCGCATGAAAGAAGTAAATGCTAATGTTTCCATCTGGAAATTGTTAATGCATTCCCAACCTCAGAGGGCAGCTGTCCTAAAGCATCTTAATGAAGCCTCTGTAAGCTCTTCTATAACACCTGACCAGATGGTGGGGCTCATTCATGGGGTAGATCGAACTCTCATGTTCACAGACAATTATCTCCCTGACAATATCAACCACAACAATTCATTACATATCACTATATGTTGTAATGGATGGGAGATACCTAGGGTGTTGATCGACAATGGCTCCGCAATCAATGTTTGCCCTCTGCGTGTGTTAACAAGGCTTGGGTATTCAAAAGAGGATCTGGTACCATCCAACCAGGTGGTCAGAGCATACGATAATGCTAAGAGAGAAGTATTGGGTTTGATTAGCCTCCTCATTGAATGTGGTCCCATGGCAAGGAAGGTGGAATTCATAGTCATTGACATACAAGCCAGTTTTAACTTCTTATTAGGAAGACCATGGCTGCATGAAAATAGAGCAGTAGCTTATACTCTTCATCAGAAGGTAAAGCTTCTCACTGATCAGGGTGCTGTGATTATTTTTAGTGATTTAGAAATTATGACCATCTCCAATGCCGAAAAATCGGTATTGTATCTGAACGAAGTAAAGGGCACTGGGTTGGATGGTTAAACTATCCATTGTATTCTAGCAGCACCTGAAAATTCCTGGATGAATGAGGTGCCGGCTGCCACACCAGAACCAGAGTATAGCGAGGATGACGGGGAAGAAGTAGGAGCTCCAAGCATTGACACTCATGATACCTTAATAGAAGCACCAGAGGAATCCTGTATCGGCAATCCTCAAGACAATGATGATCATGACTCAAAGAAGAGATCTAAGACTGACGATTTTGACCAGGACTTTAATACTACCTCCGTCCCATAATAGTCTGAACACTTTCCTTTTATGTTTGTCCCAAATTAGTTTGAACACTTCCATTTTTGGCATTGTCCCACTAGTAATATATTATTTCTTTTACACATCTTTGGCCCACACTCTACCTTTTATCAATAAAAAGCTACCCAACTTTCTATCTCCTCTAATAAAAAATACCCCACCAACTCCTATCACATCTACTTTTTAAATAAAATAACATTTGATAACCACACTACAACTTATCACCTTAATCTGCGTGTCCCAACAAATGTTCAGATCTTTTTGGGACGGAGGGAGTATAGTATGCCCTGTTCGAGAGGTTCACACTTAGTCACTGATTCTCTTTCTGGGATATCAACACAAAGATCATTATCGTGACTTACCCCAATTCATAAAATTTGATGGAAACGGTGATCCTTATGTCCACTTAGTGGGATTTGTGAATGCCTTGCATCCATGGGGCATACCAGAGGAAGATTACCCCATGTTGTTTGACAAGAGTTTAGAAGGACCAACTCTGGACTAATACTATTCTTCAGATTGTGTAGATAGGGCTAGTTGGGAAAATGCTAGCCAAGCCTTTGTTGATTGGGCTTTTGAGCACAAACAAACTGATATCAAGAAGTTCAAGCTAGTCACTTTGCCTCAAGGCGGTGTGGAAACTTTCTCGCACTTTTGTTCAAGATGCGCTTACATTTGCGCCCAGCTTCGTGTCCCTATTACTGATCGGGAATTCATGCTCATATGGCTGCGAAACCTGAATGATTTCTATTATCGTCACATGGTTACTATCAAATACAACTCCCTCAACTACATGGAACAACATGGTCTCGACACCGATACTCTGAAATTTCAAGAAAAAGGCCTCAGGAAGATTTTGAAACTCCCAATACGAATCCAAGGATATATGCTAAGATGGATGAACCATTGAGTATGGTGTATGATCGTCTTTGGAGGCAAGGTATACTTCAAGTTACAGCGCATGTGCACTGTTTACCCCTTCATGGAACAGACATGAGCAAACTCTGCGCTTATTCTCGTCAATTTGGACATGAAACTGATCGATGCCATGACCTTTACTACAAAATGCAAAGCCTGATTAATTGAGGCATCTTTAGTCCAACCCACAAAGAAATACTTGCAAAGATGGTGTCATCACGTCCGCGACCGCAATCCCAAGTTGATATCTTTCGCAAACTGGTTGAACAAGGTAAGATTCATCCACTTCCTAAACGCCCAGGGGCAAGTCCCGTAGGGTAAAATCTTCACAAGTACTGCCATTATCATCAGTTGCATGGTCACGGCACAAACCAATGTCATGCTCTCAGCTATCGCATCAAGCAAATCACCAACATAGCTCTTGTCTAGCGCAAAGCTACTTGATCGTCTTCCAGAAAGAGAAAAGTCTTCGATAAAAGTCCTGTAGGGGGTTAGCCCATAAAAAAAATAAAAAAAATCTTTCAGCTTGTTAGTTTCAGAGAACTACGTGTAGCTTGAATCCCCATTATCACTTACACTTGCACTGCGAGATCACTCCACCTATCTAACACTTGGGGTACGTAGGTAGCTTAATATGAGTGCAGCTTCTTTATTAAATAAAAAAATTTAGTTATTTCTAAAAAACCGAACTACGCTGTGTCTGATTCCCCATAAAATGCACTTGGAGCAATGGGGATATGTTGGCAACCTTCGGGTTCGACTCAAATATATTAACCATTGTATTTCAGGCAATATGATCAGAATTCAAGATGTTAGTCATCACAAGAGCAATTTCAAAATGCGGAATTGACGCATCAATAGGGATACAAGCCCTAAGCTCTATATTTTTTGTCTTTGTTCAAATATTAAGCAGGGAATGGAAGAATGAAAAAATATGTTTTCAACCCCAATGACAGTAAAATCATTTAAAAGGTCAAAATAAAGTCAAATATATATATATATAATAATTGATTAAAAAGCAAAATTACAAAGGTGGACCATTCCAGTCAAAATATGGCAAAGTTGTTTTCGAAAATTTTCTTTACTCTACAATGCATTCTGCAAAATATGTAGCCTTCTTTTCTTTTAATTCTTTTTCTCTACCTTTAGGTCCAAAAAGAAGAAATTTGTCCCTTCTTTAAAGATGACCAATTACCGTCAGAAAACAAACACCACAGCCCTACCCACGAATGCAGTCAAAGAGCCTGTAGGGATTGCCATGCAACCTCTGTCTAAAGGATTTCAGATTATGATGAAGATGGGTTATACTCAAGGAGCCGGATTAGGGCATGATGGTAGGGGAATGAAGCAACCAATCCCCGTATTAGACAAGCATAACCGACATGGATTAGGATATGATCCGAGCAGCACTTCTCAAAACACCAAAAAACCTTCTTCTACCCTCAATGACCAGTTCATCCTGCAAGGAGATACTGAGCCATACTACAAATTTCCAGAACCTTGGCTTAGTAGGAAAGAACAGAAGATTTTACCGGGATTGGAGATATTCTTCAATGAAGATAGGAATTTGGACTTAATCAAAAGTTGGTTTGTCCCAGAACAAAACATGAAAAAAGAAAATGACTGGGTAGATAATCTGGAACATGGAGTCTTTAAGAAGCTTTTCGCTTCTGAGTCCTCTAGAGAAGGGGATTTTGACCCGGTGTCTTGGATGATACCTTTTGGCGAAAGCATTGAACATAAGTGGAATATTGAGTGTCAAGCAAAAGACGGGCCTATAGAATTTAAAATATTTTTAGGTTACCATCCTCCACATCCATCTCATGAAAATACCTTTTCACCTCCTTCAGATGGATATCATACCGATAGCTCATCTTCGAGCCAATCTACCTTGCATACCTAGTCAGAAGACTCTGATAGTGAGGAAATTGAATGTGAACCTTTATCTAAATACATTTGCATGCAAGATGTTATTTTTTACAGTGAATTTAATGATCATGAATCACTTGATACAACTGAAACATACATAAAACCCATGGAAGAATCCATTGTAATTAATATTGGTACAGAAAATGTTGTAAAAGAAGTCAAAATAGGATCATCCCTCTCCCCAACCGAATAATCTATGTTTATTGCATTACTAAAAGAGTATGTAGATGTGTTTGCATGGTCTTATGCTGATTTGCCTGGTGTTAATAGAGAAATTGCGAAACATCGTATTCCGTTACATCCTAAGAGCAAGCCTAAGCAGCAAGAGCTCCGTCGAATGAAGCCAGAGGTTAGTCTGAAAGTGAAAGAAGAAATCCAGAAACAGCTTGATGCCAAATTCATCCAATCTGTAAAACATCCAAGTTGGCTCCCTAATATAGTGGTTGTACCCAAAAAGGATGGGAGAGTTCGGGTATGCATTGATGTTCGAGATTTGAATGCTGTGTCACCAAAAGATTGCTTTGCTCTACCCCACATCGATGTTCTTGTTGATAGTACGGCTCGTCATGCAATTTTTTCTTTTATGGATGGGTTCTCAGGGTTAATCAAATACTCATGGCTCAAGAAGACATGACAAAGACATCTTTCATCACTCCATGGGGCCCTTTTTGCTACCGAGTTATGCCTTTTTGTCTCAAGAATGCCGGAGTCACATATCAAAGGGCTGCAACCACTATCCTTCATGAGCTCATCCACGACATTGTGGAGGTTTATGTAGATGACATGATTGTGAAAAGTGAAGATCGTGAGGGGCATATTCCTGCATTAAGGTCCTTCTTTGAAAGAATCAGGAAATACAAATTAAGGCTGAACCATAGAAAATGTGTGTTTGGCGTCACTTCGGGGAAGTTGTTGGGATTCATTGTCAGTCAAGACGACATCAAAGTGGACATTGAAAGGGTAAAAGCTATTCAAGAGCTACCTCCTCCAAAAACAGAAAAAGAAGTAAGATGATTTCTCGGCAGAATTCAATATATCAGCAGGTTCATCTCACAACTCACAATGAGATGTGAACCTATATTTAAGTTGCTCAGAAAAGGAGCATCCCATGATTGGAATGAAGAATGTCAGGAAGCCTTTGATTCTATGAATGAATACCTTTCAAATCCACCTGTTCTAATGCCACCTAGACCAGGATAACCTCTGATTTTGTACCTCACTATCACAGAAATGGCTATGGGAGCTCTCTTAACCTAATATCAAGAGGGAACAAAGAAAGAGGTTGGCATATACTACCTCAGCAAAAAATTTCTTGAGTATGAGACAAGATATACTCCAATGGAAAAATCATGTATCTCCTTGGTCTATGCCACGAAGAAGTTGAGGCATCACCTTCAAGCTCATACTACCTATCTGATCTCAAGACTTGACCCAATCAAGTATCTGTTTGAAAAACCCATTCTTAGGGAAAGATTGGCAAGATGGCATGCTATGTTTATGAGTTTGATATCCAATGTGTCAGCCAAAAATTTGTTAAAGGACGAGCCATATCTGAAACCTTAGCAAAAGGACCAGTGTCAGGAGATGAGTATGATGATGCATTCCCTGATGAGTACTTATGCTTTATTGACAATCCACAATAATGCATGCACTTTGATGGAGCTTCTAATAGGAGAGGTAGTGGAGTAGGTGTTTTGTTAGTAGATCCTGATGGAGTCCATATTCCATTTGCTGTCAAGCTGGATTTCCCAACAACAAACAATACAGCCGAGTATGAAGACTGTATATATGGAGTAAAGGCCGCCTTGGTAGCAGGGGCAAGACATCTCACTGTGTATGGAGATTCTAATCTCATCATATCTCAAACAATAGGAATTTTGAGGGTTAGAGATGAGAGATTTCAGCTCTACACTAAGTACCTTCAAGAGTTGATCCCTTATTTTGATGACATCAGCTTCAAACATCTTCCTCGAGAACAAAATAGTTTCATTGATGCTTTAGCCAATCTCGCTGTTAATTTAACATGGAAAATTTGGTACAAAGATCCAGTTAGTTTTAATTGAAGAAAGGAAGGGACCAACAGTGACGGTAGCACAAATTGTCTCTGCGCTGGTTCAACAAGATGATGATGATGATGTCTGGTACAAGGACATCAAGAATTTTCTGGAAACAATGCAATATCCAGAAGGAAGTGGCAAGAAGGACCGCATAGCCATCGGAAGGCTAGCTACTCATTTTCTCATACTAAAAGGCAGACTGTATCACAAAGGGTTTGATGGTACTCTACAACTCTGCGTAAATGACAGCGAAAAGCAAGTCATCATGGATGAAGTTCATGGAGGGGAATGTGGACCCCATATGAATGGAAGAATGCTGGCTCGTAAAATTTTGCGAGCAGGTTTTTATTGGCGCACTTTAGAAGGTGATTGCATCAGCTTTGTCCGCGCCTGCAAGCAGTGTCAAGTATTTGCTAACCTCAATCATATGCCACCTGTGTCATTACATAATATGATTTCTCCTTGGCCGTTTTCAAGGTGGGCATAGACATAATCGGAAAAATTCATCCAAAGGCTTCAAATGGGCATCAGTATATTCTTATAGCAATCGATTACTTTTCAAAGTGGGTTGAAGTTGCATCATTTTCAAAGCTAGGGGCAAAGAAAGTCTCAAAATTTGTGATTAACAACATCATATGTCGGTATGGCATACCTTTTTAAATCATCTCTGATAATAGATCACAATTTGAGGGTCATCTGAAGGCCACTCTTGCAAAATATGCAATCAAGCATCATTAGTCCTCACCTTGTCGTCCCTAAACAAATGGAGCGGTGGAAGCAGCCAATAAGACAATCAAGACTATTGTTGCCAAAATGACTGGAAAGACTAGGGAAGGGCATGACACACTACCATATGCCCTTTGGGGATATAGGATATCAATTAGGACTCCAACAGGAACAACCCCGTATTCTTTGGTTTACGGGATGGATCCAATCCTACCAGTTGAGGTAGAGATACAATCTCTCGGGGTCATAGCAGAAAGTGAAATCTCGGAAGACCAGTAGCACAAAACTCGCTATGATGAGCTTGCATTCACAGATGAGTGCCGACTACAAGCATTGCATAACATACAACTCTATCAACGGAGAATTGCTCGTGCATTTAACAAAAGGGTTCGAGATAGAGACATTCAAGAACGTGATCTAGTTTTAAAAGAAAATAGAGCTTCGTTGCGTGATCCTCGAGGAAAATTCAAGCCTAACTTGTCTGGACCATTCCTGGTCAAGCATGTCACCACAGCTGGAGTAGTGAAGCTAATGGATTTTGATGGAAATGAGTTCACCCATTTCACTAATCTTGATCAGTTGAAGAAATACTACGCTTAGGCATCAAAGTAATTGTAATTGTCATGATCAAGTAACCAAACAGTTTGTGGATTTTGTATCCTATCTGGTTATTCTTAATAAACATGCCATGAGTTTCTAAGATGTTCATATGATGTATGCAAAAAAAAAAAAAAAAAAAAAAAATTTAAAAAAAAAAATTAAAAGAGGAAGAGAAAAAAACGAAAAAAAACAAAAAACGAAAACAAAAAAAAAGAAAGAAAAAGGGAGATGACGAAACATGTCTTTGATTGTTAAGGTTTATATGTTATGCTTTTATGCGTCATATAATTAGTTAATTATGATTTGCATGTCATATTTAATGTTAAAGTGTGCACGTGTTTAGAATTGTGTTTACATTGAATTTCTCACAAGCAGATAATTCTCACAAACAGATCTTTTATTCATCCTAACTGGGGTACTTCATTTCATACATTCATACATAAAAAGACATAAAGCCTTCATTTCCTACAAACTCAAGGAAAAAAAAAACTAAAAAAAAAACTAAAAAAAAAAACTAAAAATAAACAACATAGAAAATAAACATGACAATTCCCTCAAACCCTTTTCCTCTTCATGGTAGGCCCGTCTGAATCTTTGTCTTGACCAATATCCGCTAGAAGCCATTGAAGGTAATCTTCATCAATCAGTGGAAAGGAAGGTTCCGGCAGTGCTGATATAATTTTAGCCCCCTGCCATATAGTAGGCATCCTCTGAATACCACTCATATCAGCCTCATAAGTGGTACAAGATGGAAGAACCTGGAGGGCAGGAATGTGCTCTTGCTTCCAACCAATTTGCCCTAGACATCTCCATGGAAGGTAGAAAGTGACTTGGCAAAGCCCGAGTAATTGTACACCTCTGCAACCAGAATTGCAATGTACAATTGCACTAATGCCAAGGTGGCTTGTGACCAACTTTATGTCTTGATGTAGGAAAAATTCCTCCCACCCACCATTTTTGCTATGTTGATAGAAGAAAGGAAGAAGACCTCTCTCTCGAACAAGACTAGTTTTGTAAGTAAGACTCTTGTGGGGTTTCATGAGAGAATTTTTTTCTAATAGCCATAAATGAAGGGCTAGCGTTGAGGGTTTCTTTTGAGTTCATCTAAGCCAAGGAACATTTCCCCTAAAATAAGTGGTCCAAGACGACCCCCACTAACCATTTGAGGAATAAGTGAAAGACACCGAACATGGCATGTATTTAAAGACCATTTAGTGAGGGTACTTCCCAAAATCATAAGAATGCAAACATTTTCTCTAGCAATCCTATAGTTGGCATTGTTAGAAAATTACCTAGTGCCAAATTGGAAAGTCAATAATAAGTTGACAAGAAATACCTCATCATATTGTATAGGTAGTTTCCATGAAGATTTTCGGGAAGATGTAAAATCGTTGATAAATCTCGCGAGATCCTGGTAGGAGATGGTAAGCCTAGTAAACCTTCGACCTCTTCAACAAGGGGCACTATCTCCCGGTCTCCAAAGCGGAAGACATGCCGAGTTTCATCCCAAAATTTGGAAGCAGCATGAATCATGTCGTAACAAATAGAAAGTGAAAGCAAAGGCATAAGCACCTTAGTAAAGCGGGATGAGGAAAAGGATTGCCTTGGTTGCTCCAAGTTTCTTGTGATACCCGAGAGTTGTTTTTTCTCCCCACTCCGCATTTCATTAGCTTCTTCATAAGTAAGAACTATTTTTGTGAAAGGAAAATTTAGAGAAGAGATTGGAGTAGTGGAAGTGGTGCATTTGGAAATGAAGAACTATGCCCCTTTTATAGATCGAGAAGATGATCATCCATGATTCATGTCATGGACAATAGGTTTGAGTATTGTCCATAGGATAATAGGGAGCATCCTTCACAATGGTTAATGACCAAGCATTTGTGGTATGGCAATTTTTACTAAAGCCAAACATAAAAAAAAACTGTGTCAATGATGAATCAAGAACGTTGATACAATCCCTTTTCCTAATGATCATCCAAAATAAATGACCTTGATCAATCTATTTTATATAGTGATCATCATTTTCTGATAAAGCAAATAAGCATTATGCATGAAAAATTTTCTGAAAGATTTCGGAAAAAACATAGATAAACTTTTTTCCACTAGTGATAGATAAAATTTTGCCATATGAGGTTTGGTCCACCATAGAAGATAATAACCTTTGGTCAGCCCTTTTAGATGACAAGATTTAACAATGCATCACTCTAAGGTGACAAGACCTGCCAATGTCCTAATTTAAGGTGACATGATAACACATGGAGCCATAAAAAGTAAGTAATGGTGACTTGATAAATTGTTTGTCATCAAGGCCATGAAAAAATTGGAATCGACCTGTTAATTGTCGGAATTTCTCACATTAACAAAAGACAACTTCAGAAGACTAAAAAAGATGATGACGAAGTCGCATTTTCAAATTTTAGAAAATTAATTGTGATTTTCTACTTAAGACGATATTAAAGTCACATTAAAAAAAACTTTGAGAAAATTAATTGGGATTTTCTACTTAAGACGACGATGAAGTCGCAAGACGACGATAAAGTCGCATTTTGAATGTTTAGAAAATTAATTGGGATTTTCTATCTAAGACGACAATAAAGCCGCATTTTCAATTTTAGAAATTTAATTGGGATTTTCTATTTAAAGACGACGTCAAAGTCGCATCTCCTATTTTAGAAAATTAACTGGGATTTTCTACTTAAAGCGTCAACAGAAGTCGCAAGTCGTGCTTTCAAAATAGCACTGATAATAACTATTTTCTGTCAAAATTTTGTGTCTTTTCAAACATTGGCCATCATTTTCTCCGAAATTCGACCAATATGGGGCATTCTGTAGACACCAAATTTTGAACCCCTTTTCTGGATAAATAAAGGTTTTGAAATATAAAAATAACAAAATCGTCATGCATCGTGGAGCGCGCGCCTCGGAGCACGAGTTTCATTCCGTCGCACGATTTTCCCTTTTTTCGTATTAGTCATATAGTTTCAACTAGGAAGTATAATTTTCGTGAGTCGTAGTCAATAACTACAACCACCGTCTTAATAAAATCATTTATAGTATAATCATGCTCGTCTTTATTAATTTAACAAGTTTTTGTTAATTGTCTTAAGTTAGTCCTTCGAAAAAATGAAAACGAGTCGCGATTAGGCGTCGGGATTTTAGTCGTATCCCAAAACCGACGTTAATTAGTTTTCTTGATGGTCAAGTCGTTGTTCATTGGATAAAGAATAAGAATATTTTCTTTATTCACTAAACCCATCCTTTATCCATTAGTTAGAGAATAAGAATCATGAAAAGATGTGAGAATAAGAATCAAATCCCATGCGTAAGAGGGGGGAAATCTGGATTTTTTCGGAAGATTCAAGTGTGCCCCTAACGCACAAGTGTGGCCTGCGCCAGACGCAGGGCCTTGCGCCTAGCGCACGGCGTTGTGCCTAGCGCAGGTTCCAGCGTTTGGCGCAGCGTCTTAATCAGCATTGGTTGCACGTTTTTCGATGCATTTTTTTACGTATTAGGATGTTTAAGGAAGAATATTTTCTGAAAATCTGATCTTGCCTCATTAATGAGCAAATCTAAAAAGAATAAGAATATTTGTTTTTCCAAAGAGATTTTATGATGTCATTAGGGTGAGGTCATTAGAGTGATGTCATTAGGGTGATTAAGGATGAAGAAATCAGATTTTCTACCTCTTTGAAATCCTAGTTCACCTCCTCCATTTCTCTATAAATACCTTCTTTTTTTTCCACTTAAAAACCAAGTTAAAAAAATCACAATTCAACTTCACTCTCATCTTCTCTACTACTCTTCTCCTCCTTAATCTTTTCATCTAAGCAAAAGTATTAATAAGTAAGTAAAATTGGTTCATCAAAAGGAAAAAACACAAAAAAAAGTTTAAAGTTAGTAATTAAGAGAATTTAGAAACTCACCTAGTAATTAAGCAATCACAAAAAAAAAGTAGGAAAATTTGCAAAAGGAAGTGCATCATTGGGCAAGCAAGGTAAAGTTAAAATTCTTGTTTATTTTTATTATCATCTTAATCATCTACTAACCTTCTTTCTTGTTTTCTTTTTATCTTTTTAATCTTTGGAGTGATTTGGGTATGTGGAAGTCCTAATAGGTTCCCAACCTTAAATCACCCCACCTAGAATAGTCACCTCTAATGAGGCGACTCTTAGGAAACAATATGATTATGTGATTTTCCTTGATCAAGTTGTTATTTATAACCATAAATGTTTTCATAAAAAAAATTCAAGATAAGTTGTGCATAAACATCTCCATAAAAAGAAAATGTGATGCTGTAATTATTGTCAGGTTTACTATCCTATTTTATTTAATTTTTTCGTCTGCATTAACTAATTAGTTCGTGGGATTTAATATTTTTCCTATGAAGTGCAAGATGTTTCCAGCAACTGGGCTTTGGAATTTCTAAAAAAATAATTTTGTGTAAATAATTAAACATCATACAACTTCGTTATGCAAAACTGATTTTGTTCAGTACCACATAGGATTGTTCTGTCAATAAAATAAAAAATAATAAAATCCTTTAGATAAAACTAAAAACATCAAGTACGAAGCAAACATCAGTAGCTTTTCAAAAATTTAAAAATAATGTTCATATGAATTTCATACAATGTTACATCATTTTTACAAAAATATTCATGTAAATCACTAAATTCCAGAAAACTGATTTTCTTTTCAGTTAAGAAAATAGATAAACAATGGTCTTACAAATGTCCAATTCAAGTAAGACTTTCTAGTCTAGTCTTTCAAAGTGTCTAGAATGTTCATACCAAATTTCACTTCAAAATAAGTTCAATAAGTCGGATCTCAAAGAACAAATTGAATAAAGGTCCTGTTTTGACCAGTTTAAGTATAAAATTCACCGTAATTCAAGTGTTCACTAAAAACTTGTGAACTTTTGATACAACATAAAGAACTCACGGATATATCCATATATGTATCATATGCTCAACTTAACACTTTGTACAGAAAGTTATAAGTTTTGTAAGTCAGTACAAGAACAAAAAGGTAATCAAAATGAAATAAAGTGATTAACTCAACTTTTATTAAAAATATTTTCTTTTCATACGATAATGTGAATAAAAATCATGAATTTTTTTAGTTTATCTTAAAATGAATCATTTTAACTTTCACAAATTCACAAATAAACATGAATTCCAAAGCCCATTCAAGGAGGTGAAGATCAAGGAGCATCATGGTGAAGACCAAGATTGAAGATTTGTATAGATCATAGATTTTGTACATATTCTTGTAATAATAGTTTCTTTGTAAATAATTGTTGCATCACTCAATTAATAAAAAACTTGGAGATGTTTATGCTTAATTTTCACAAATAATTCCACAACTCTTTTTAATAAAATGAGCAACCAATGCTACAAATATTGCATGTTAGGCCAATATATCATAGTATATGAATCAAATGACCTAATCTCAATTAATAGGAAAAATTGCAAATCTAATTAAGTTAAATTGTATGATGATCCATCTTACATTTTAAAAAATGTGTTCTCCATATTCAAATGGATTAATCATATAATTTGACATAATTAGATTGGTAATTATGACCTCCGAATTGATTTTAGGCCGTTTCACGTATCTCACTTTAAATGGCCAAATCCCAATTATCCAAACACAAATCTCCAAAATCAATCTGAAATTGATCATTTCTCTCCAAATGACTTAATAATCTTCAATTAAGATTACTTCCCAAAAGCCTTCAATTAGGAAGCAAACCTTCTAAGACCTCTCGAAAATCATAAACGTGATCACTATTAAGGTGGTTATTTCAATCCCCGATTAATCGCTAATTAGAGCAGTTGACACAAACTTCTTTTAGTCACTAATTGGAGTGATTACCTTAAAATCCTAATAATCGTTAATAAAGACGATTATTCTTCTCATTTTTAATCACTAATTAGAGTGATTATTTCAAACCCTAATAATCGTTAATTAGGACGATTAATTTCCTCATTTAATCACTAATTAGGGTGATTATCTAAAACATGGTTAACCACCAATTAGGGTGATTAGCTTAACCTTTCATCATATTTAATCCCTAATTAGAGTGATTATCTTAAACCTCAATAATCATCAATTAGGGTGATTATTTCCTAATCTTCATTGTTAATTACTAATCAAGGTGATTATCTTTCCTTGAACAATCACTAAGGGTGATTACTTAGTTCCTTCCTTATTAATCACTAATTAAGGTGGTTATCTTAATCTTTCCTATTTTATCACTAATTAAGGTGATTATCTTAATCTCATTTCAATCACTAACTGGAGTGATTACCTTATTTAAAATAGATTTATTTAATTCTAAAAGTGAGTTATTCATAATCTATTCCCCCCTCTTCTTTCCCCAGTGGAATTGGCCATTTAGGGTGAGACATATGCTCGAACTACGACGGTTTTGATCCATGAGTGGATTCCAATCCCGCAATGATTGGTACGTAGTGCAACTTCAGTGCTCAAACCTACCATGTAGAAATGATATATTGGTCCTAAATAAAAAATGGTTAATGTGTATATGTGCAAAGTATGTGATTTTCTTTCTTTTTAATAGCCATGATTACATTAAAATGGAAAATAACGCATTTAGTAAGGGTCCGTTCATTAGAACGGAAGAGGAGACGAGTTCTAGACGTTCGCACCTCTTAACCTAAACCCCGAACCCTATCTCATGGTATGAAAGACCAATTTTCAAAAAAGCCTTATCCATATGAAGTCATCATCGTTTTAAATGATTTTTCTTGAAATTGATTTTAAAACGATTTATTAAATAAATCTGTCCCTATTCAGATATTAATAGGGTGGTGACTTCCAAGTTTTCTAAAACTCAAAGTCCAATGAGAGACTTTCGTTAGACGCAGATCGTTAATTAAGACAGTCAAAAATCGGATACCACAGTGGCATATCTCTGCATTAGTGTCATATCATCTGCATCATCCAAACACTATGTCAATCATTTCATGCATCCTTCATCCTTAGCCATAGGATCCTAGCATCAATCATCGAGTCACACATACACACACATATTATACACATTCTGCGGTCTAGTGTCACACAGTTGCACACTTACACTATATCCTCATAGTTTAGGTCATTAGTATGTCCTATCCCTTCTCGCTTTTTAGCGAATGAACTTTTCGCAAGTTATATTTCTCGTTTTTTAGCGAACGAACTTTTCGCAAGTTATATTTCTCGCTTTTAAGCGAATGAACTTTTCGCAAGTTATTATTTCTCGCTTTTTTAGCGAATGAACTTTCCGCAAGTTATATCTCTCGCTTTTTAGCGAATGAACTTTCCGCAAGTTATATCTCTCGCTATTTAGCGAATGAACTTTTCGTAAGTTATATTTCACGTTGTTGAGCGAATGAACTTTTCGCAAGTTATTCCTTCTCGCTTTGAGCGAATGAACTGTTCGCAAGTTATTTCTATTCTAATCGCTTTTAACCCAAATCAATCTACCTCGAGTAATCCCTTTCATGCGAATAAACTTTTTGTAAGTTGTTCTTTTCTTCCTCGCTTTTAAGCGAAGGAACTTTTCGTAAGTTATGCTTTTCTTCCTCGCTTTAAGCGAATGAACTTTTTCGTAAGTTATACATTTCTTTCTCGCTTTTAAGCGAATTAACTTTTCGGAAGTTACCCCTTTTTGTTTGCATGTGTAATAGCCCTCGTTGCTAAACTATCTTATTTATTGTTAATTATAATTATTAGCCAAATTATATATTAAATACTCTTATTTTATTTGAGTTGAAATATGAATATTATATTTACAAACGATCTTCGATAATTTTATTGGTGCTAATATTATATTTTATTTATACGTAGCAAGTAATATTTTAATATACGTTTATGCATAAGATGATTATTTGATAGCTAAATTATTATATTATATTTCTGAAATCCTCTTGATTTATTTGGAGCTATAATATTGTTGTGTGTTATATTATAATATGTAAATATTAATTACTAAATGAGTTTTCTAATTTATAGTGTTATTTGATTTTATGTTTTAGTAAAATAAGCCTAATTGAGTTTAGTGTTGTAGTCTAAAATAATGAAACCCACTCCCTCTTATTTTCTCTCTCATCCCCGTGCCCTCTTCTGCTCCCCTTCTTCGTTGCTTGCTCACCTGCAAGCCAGCTCATGCTTCATTTCTTCGTGCCTTCACCCAATGATGCCAAGGAGTTTTCTTTAACCTCTTCTACACAAATAAACCCAACCCTATTCTAATTAATGATTTTCAATCAATTGAAGAGCAAAACCCCAAATTCCCCAAAGAACCAAAAACCCCAATTTTCTCTCACTTCCTTTGCAGCTCTCTTTTCTCCTCCAACACTGAGCTCGCCGGAGCTACGCTATTCGCCGGAGCTTCCCTTCTCTGCCGGCGCTCCTCCGTTCTCCTCCTCTTCGCTATTGTGCGTGCGGTGCTGCTCGCGTGCCGCCGCTGTGCTGTTGTTGTTTCGTTGCTGTTGTTGTTGTTGTCTTCTTCCTCTCTCCCTTATTGTTGTCGCTGCTGCTCTGTTCGCGTGTCTTCCGCTGCTACTCGTCGTTACTGCTAGGTGGTGTTGTTCACACCTCTGCTTCATGTTATTTCTATTCCTAAGGTACCAACCCTTTCTATCTCTATTTTGATTTGGGTTTTGTACCATTTAGAGTTTATAATTCTGATTAGTATATCGATTATGAAATTATAGTTGATTGAATTATGTTGTGGTGGTGAGTGTTGTTGTGGTGTTGTTGCTGCTGTCATATTGTTGTCGTTGCTGCTAGTAATGTATTGTTGTTGTTGTTGATGTGCTGTTGTTGCATAGTTGTTGTGAGTTGTTGTTGTTAGGTCATTGTTGTTCTATTATTGTCGTTATTGCTACTGATGGTGTTACTCCTGTTGGTTGTAGTAGGTGGTGTCTAGGTGGTTTTTGTGGTTGTTCTTGCCTCTTTGTTGCTATTGTTGTTGTTGTGTTTAGTTGTTGTTGTTTTTGTTGCAGTAGTTCTTTTGGTACATGGCTGTCCTTCGAGTTTTACAAATCATTTATTTTATGAGTAGTTAGCAAACTTAATCAGTTTAGTTTGAATTGGTTATAGGATGAAATTGAATTCATTAAGAGGTCTTATATAGTATTTTAAGGGAGTTATGCTTATGTCCTTGTTATAATTGAAGTAGTTGGAGTTGATCTGTAGATTTGAGAATATAAATTGGTTAGTATATGACGTAGAAAGGTTCTAGTTTATATCATGATATAATCAGACTCCTAAGAGTTAATGATTATTAGTTGCTAGTTCATTGAGTTTAGTTGATCTAGTTAAGTAAAAGCATTTATATTGAGAAGACTTAGTCCAAGTAGTTTCATATTTGAATTGAGTGGAAAAGATTAATTATTAAAGGTTGATTGATTAAATTAATTCAGTTCTAATTCAAAATGTTGGTAGAGTGGTCAAGGTGATTATATTTGACAAAGTTTATTGTATTGGTTTGATTATCTGAATCTAATGGGAATAGTTGTTACCTTTGGCATTTGTTGTAAGGTGAGTTATAAGTTAAAGAATAGGAACTTAGAAGTTTATGTGATAATACACTAATTAGTTAAGAACTACATATTAAGATTAGTGAATGGATTATGTTAGTTTACTAACTTAATGTTAGTGGTGAATTAAGTAATCTACGTTCATAATGTGGAGATTGTAGTTTAATCATAAAGACGATCATCGAGGTTTCATTTGAGAATAGCTTTGAATCAACGTGATGATAAAACATCGTATAAATGGATTAACATAGTAAGGTTAGAATATTATATAGAGTTCCTAAAAGGGAAGTAATACATATATTTCCTGGTAGTTCTTATGAAGTAAAATCATATAGTTTAGTGAACAACTTTCATGTAGTTAATGTTCTAATTATAACTAAGAGTGATTTCCTAAAATTGGTTCATTATAGTTCTAAGAGGATGTTTAATAAGATGAAACTTTATACCAAGGTGTATTAAGGGATTAAAAGAAGTGTTTGCTAAAAAGAGTATAATTTGTCGCTACACATAGTTGAAGTTTGGTTTATTAGTGGTTCGTTGTTGATTCTAGTGAATTGGGATCTAACCTATGTTATAGCATGAAACTTGTTAAGTATTGGTTGTGGATTGCGTATTTGTTATGTGGTTCATGGTTGCATTTGTTAAGTTGTTTTCAAGTTGAATTGTGTGAAAATGAAAGTGTGATTAAAGAACTAATCATGTAAAGTGAAAGAATGGCAAAGGTTAGAAGGTGCCAATGAGGATCGCTTATGGTGGGCCCCTCATAAGTTATAAACACATGACGAAAGGTTTAGGGCTTCTCTGGTGGTCGACCCTAAGGACCTTAAGGATTACTCTCTGGTGGAGTGTCTTAAGGGGAAACCCTCTGGTGGGGTATTAAGAGAGTCGCCTTAGAAGTATTACCTCTGGTGGGTTGCTTCAAGGGGTGTATACACTAAAGACTACGGTAGGCCTTATTATAAGATGGGAAGACGTTCCCCGATAAGCGATGTGTCTGCAATCTGGTGTTGCTACCTTCACGTCGTTCCCTTACCTATTGCCAAATGATTGTGTAAAAATAACGTAAAGTATATGAATGTGTGTAAAATAATTGATTAAAGGAATAAAGATTGTTCCGCGGGAACTCTGAGGTCTCCAAGAGTATTGGATGACAAGTTTAAAGCATGTAATGCTATTGTGATTGTTCTGTAAAGAATTGTGAAGTCTCCAAGAGTACTAGATGACAAGTATAAGGCATATTTGCTGTAATGATTGTTCCGTAAGGAACTGTTAAGTCAGCAAGGTTATTGGATGACAAGTTGAAAGCATGTGTAGTTGTTGCTGTTGTTATTGATATTGTTATTGTTGCTGCTATTGTTGTTGTAATTCTGACTGAATGGTTTTCAAGTAAAGGAGCACCAAAGCATGTTTTAAATGTATTTGATGGGTTAGTACTCAGCTTTGCTGATGTGTGTACGCTTTGTTTTGTCATTTATGTGGCGTCTCACTTGGTGGGTGGCAGTGTCCTATTTGTTGCAGGCTCAAGATGTGAAGTTTATTATTTACAGTTGAAGGTTCGTGAATGCTAGAAGTGTGGTTCTAATGTTATACTTGTATTTTCGAGTGAATTCGCTCAACCTTGTAATAGATAGACATTAATTAGTTGTTTTCATTTTTTTGTATTTAAGAGGCGTTAATACGCTTGTTTCTCTCTTTGTGTTTGCTCCGCGAAAGCGTTGAGGTTGTTGGATGTTGGATTTAGGAACATTTAATTCATTGAAATTGTGAACAGGTTTAAGTTATTTTCCCGCTTTAGGGTTGTTCCATTTTTAAAGGAAACTCTACCGGATTTTCCGAAGGAATATATTAGAAATAGAGTTTGAGAATAAGACGTCGTAATAGTTCAGTGAGTGTGATGGTAGCAGTTGGTTAGCTCGACCAAATTCTTTAATTCCGCTGTGCATTAATCCTCTGTAAGCTGGTCGGAAATGACCGCCTGTTTCAGCATGCTTTTGTTCATTGCATTCAACAGGTATCAAGACAACAACAGTGGAAAACATACCGTTAGGTCTACGGACCATCATCATTACCCTGGAGCGGGACCATAATAGCTCTACACGTCATCAACAGCTGGGAGCGGGACCATAATAGCTCATGATTTCTCTTCACCTATATTAATTCATTTTTGCAAATTTACATTTTTTGTGCAAATTTGTTCATATATGTCGGTGCCTGAAACTTTTGCTTGTTTTGCAGATACTGGCGTAAAAGAGTGATTTTGGATTGCAGAGCATTCAGAATCATTTTCCGTCCCGACACGTATACTTTGACTTTCGGTTTTACAAACATTAGTCAAAGTGGGGGCTTCTGTAGACACATAATCGTG
Source organism: Beta lomatogona (assembly GCA_947646795.1). Classification (NCBI taxonomy): domain Eukaryota; kingdom Viridiplantae; phylum Streptophyta; class Magnoliopsida; order Caryophyllales; family Amaranthaceae; genus Beta; species Beta lomatogona. The sequence continues at coordinate 2,056,914 of CANSNZ010000955.1, read as the reverse complement.
TCTCCCCATTTAAGGGTTCAATGATGAAATATACCGCGGTCTTAGTTGGCACGACCCAATGGAGGAGCAGTCCGAATAATTAGGCAATATGTGTTTTAAAATAATATTATGAAAGCCCAATTAATCATTCATGATGATTAATTGTAAGTTCAACCCGTGAAATGCTTTTTAAAGTCCATTTTAAAACCCCAACTGAATATTTATTATTCATGAATATTTTTTCTAATATTTATTGTTTTGTTAAATATTCTTCTTAATATTTGTTGTTTTGATAAATATTTTCCTAAAAGCTTTTATTATTATCGTTTACCCATAAAACAGATTTTCAACCCGGAAATTTTGATCTCCAGATTTTTTGGGATAAAAAAGGCATCTTGAAAGCACGCGTAGCATTTAAAATGGAATATTCTGGAATATTTCGGATTTTGTGCCGGACGCGGCAGTTGCGCTCAGCGCGCCACGTGCGTCCAGCACATTGGCCGTATCGCGTCAGACACTCCAATGAGCGCCTGACACGTGGACTTGTGACTCACACAGAGTCCTGCGCCTAGCGCAAGTCTTGTGTGAGACGCAAGATAAAAATTTATCTTTTCGAAAACGCGTTTCCATGTGCAAACTTTTAACTGGACGGACCACATTGCCAACCTGCGCCTGGCACGTGTCCTCGCGCCTACCACGTAGGCTTGCGCCAGGCGTAGGGCGTGCGTGAGACGCATGTGCTAGTTTGCCTATAAATATGGGCTGATTTCCCGAATCAACGACATCTTCGAATTATTATTTTTACGCACGCAAATACTCTCAAACACTTCGAAATATACTTCGAATGCAAAACATACAAAACACTTTTGATCTTCCACATTAATCCTGGTTCCTGATTCTACTATATTCTTGGTTCCAAGATTGCTTCGACTGAAGGTCACTACGCTCTTCGATTTAAACCGCATAGGTATAATCCTGAGGGCTCTTGAATAATCATATTTATTTCATTGAAGTTACTAACATTTTTCTTGTCATGATGTAGATTCTTAATTAATAATTGTGGTCCTTTTGTAAATTCTAACCTCTTTTCTTATATTTTCTGTATATAATGCTCGTGTTATTATGATTGTCTTGCATGCCTTATATCACCCACATGTTATTATGCTAAACAAGAGCCAAAGGACTGTTCTAATTAATTCAGATAATTTGGACAAACTGTTAGGAAGCTTGTAAAATGATTCTTTAATAACTGGTCATTAAATAATTAGTCTTTTGTGCGTTTCCTGAACCCACCTAGATTAATTATTTTAGGGTGCTTTCAAATATTATTTGATTGCTCTATTCCATAAGATCTGCTGTGAATTGTTATTTAGTAGAGGCCAGCAATGGGCAATATAGTTCCTGACTATATTGCACCCTCACCCCCGAACTCGCTTTTTGGTTCATGACTATATTGTACCCTCACCCCCGAACTCGCTTTTTGGTTCCTGACCATCTATTGGGTCATGACGGGCAAATCTACATTGGATAGTACCTAAGATGTCCCTTCCGATTCAATCCAATTAGGTTTACGATTCTTCCTCTAAAGAATTGTTGGCGACTTCAAAACGTATTTTTAATAAAACCTTAACAATGGGGTAGTCAAATAAACGCGCTCACACAGCATGTAGGCATTAAAGGAATTCAAAATCCACGCCTACACTATTCAATCACAATCCATTCACATTACTCATCAAATCAATCCTATGGGGATTGGACAATCATGCCACTGGGTCCATTAGGCCCAATACCTCACCAAACCCCATTGACTTCAGATTTGGGCCCCCATTGTCACTCCTTATACTAAAAATCCGAAATTAACCCCATATCATATGCTTTTAGGTAATTACCAGACATGTTTTGGCCATGACCAAACCTACTAAGTGGAGGCTATTATGCCAATCACAATTCATTCCCATTACTCATCAAAGAAATCCTATGGGGATTGGACAATCATGCCACGGGGTCCATTAGGCCCAATACCTCACCAAACGCCATTGACTTCAGTTTTGGGCCCCCGTTGTCCCTACTTATACTAAAAAGCCCAAATTAACCCTAGATCATATGCTTTTAGGTAATTACCAAACATGTTTTGGGCATTACCAAACCTATCCAATCACAATCCCTTCACATTACTAATCAAAGCAATCCTATGGGGATTGTACAATCATGCCACTGGGTCTATTAGGCCCAATACCTTACCAAACCCCATTGACTTCAGATTTGGGCCCCCATTGCTCCTCCTTATACTAAAAAATCCCAAATTAACCGCATATCATATGCTTTTAGGTAATTACCAGACATGTTTTAGCCATGACCAAACCTACTAAGTGGAGGATGTTCCCCAAGTCACAATTCATTCTCATTACTCATCAAAGCAATCATATAGGGATTGGACAGTCATGCCACTGGGTCTATTAGGCCCAATACCTCACCAAACGCCATAGACTTCATTTTTGTGCCCCCATTGTCCCTCCTTATACTAAAAACCCCAAATGAACCCCATATCACATGCTTTTAGGTAATTACCAAACATATTTTGGCCATGACCAAACGTACTAAGTAGAGGATGTTCTCCTAATCACAATCCATTCCCATTATTCATCAAAGCAATCCTACAGGGATTCAACAATCATGCCATTGGCTCCATTAGGCCCAATACCTCACCAAACCCCATTGACTTCAGTTTTGGGCCCCCATTGTCCCCCCTTCTTCTAAAATGCCCAAATCAACACTAGATCATATGCTTTTAGATAATTAGCAAACATGTTTTGGGCATTACCGAACCTATCCAATCACAATCCATTCCCATTACACATCAAAGCAATCCTATGGGGATTGGACAATCATGCCACTGAGTCCTATAGGCCCAATAGCTCACCAAACCCAATTGACTTCAGTTTTGGGCCCACATAATCCCTCCTACTAAGTGGAGGATGTTCTCCCAATCACAATCCACTCCGATTACTCATCAAAACAATTCTATGGGGATTAGACAATCATGCCACTGGGCCCATTAGGCCCAATACCTCACCAAACCCCATTGACTTCAGTTTTGGGCCCCCATTGTCCCACTTTGTACCAAAAAGCCCAAATTAACCCTAGATCATATGCTTTTAGGTAAATACCAAACATGTTTTGGGCATTACTAAACCTATCCAATCACAATCCATTTTCATTACTCATCAAAGCAATCCTTTGGGGATTAGACAATCATGACACTAGGTCCATTTGGCTCAATACCTCACCAAACCCAATTGACTTCAGTTTTGGCCCCCATTGTCACTCCTTGTACTAAAAAGCCCAAATTAACCCCATATCATATGCCTTTAGATAATTACCAAAGATGTTTGGGCCATGACCAAACCTACTAAGTGGAGGATGTTCTCCCAATCATAATCCATGCCCATTACTCATCAAAGCAATCCTATGGGGATTGGACAATCATGCCACTAGGTCCATTATTCCCAATACCTCACGAAACCCGATTGACTTCAGTTTTGTGAACCCATTGTCCGTCCTTGTAACAAAAACCCCAAATGAACCACATATCACATGCTTTTAGGTAATTACCAAACATGTTTTGGTCATGACCAAACGTACTAAGAGGAGGATGTTCTCCCAATCACAATCCATTCCCATTATTCATCAAAGCAATCCTACGGGGATTGGACAATCATGCCATTGGCTCCATTAGGCCCAATACCTCACCAAACCCCATTGACTTCAGTTTTGGGCCACCATTGTCCCTCCTTGTACTAAAAAGCCCAAATTAACCCCATATCATATGTTTTTAGGTAATTACCAAACATGTTTTGGCCATGACGAAACCTACTAAGTGGAGGATGTTCTCCCAATCACAATCCATTCCCATTACTCATCAAAGTAATCCTATGTGGATTGGACAATCATGCCACTAGGTCTATCAGGCCCTGCACCTCACTAAACCCCATTGACTTTAGTTTTGTGCCCCCATTGTCCCTCCTTGTACTAAAAATATCAAATTAAGCCTAGATCGTATGCTTTTAGGTAATTACCAAACATGTTTTGGGCATTACCAAACCTATCCAACTACAATTCATTCCCATTGCTCATCAAAGCAATCCTATGGGGATTGGACAAGTATGCCACTGGGTCCATTAGGCTTAATACCTCACTAAACCCCATTGACTTCAGTTTTGTGCCCCCATTGTTCCTCTTTGTACTAAAAATATCAAATTAAGCCTAGATCGTATGCTTTTAGGTAATTATCAAACATGTTTTGGGCATTACCAAACCTATCCAACTACAATCCACGCCCATTACTCTTCAAAGCAATCCTATAGAGATTGGACAATCATGCCACTGGGTCCATTAGGCCCAATACCTCAGTAGACCTCATTGACTTTAGTTTTGTGCCCCCACTGGCCGTCCTTCTACTAAAAAACCCAAATTAATCCCATATCACATGCTTTTAGATAATTACCAAACATGTTACTAAGTGGAGGATGTTCTCCTAATCACAGTCTATTTCCATTACTCATCAAAGCAATCCTATATGGATTGGACAATCATGCCACTAGGTCCATTAGGCCTAATACCTCACTAAATCCCATTGACCTTAGTTTTGGGCCCCCATGGTCCCTCCTTGTACTAAAAAGCCCAAATTATCCCTAGATCAAATGTTTTTAGGTTATTACCATACATGTTTTGGGCATTACCAAACCTATCCAATCATAATCCATTTCCATTACTCATCAAAGCAATCGTATGGGGATTGGACAAGCATGCCACTGGGTCCATTAGGCCCAATAACTCACCAAACCCCGTTGACTTCAGTTTTATGCCCCCATTGTCCCTCCTTATACTAAAATGCCCAAATTAACCCCATATCATATGCCTTTAGGTAATTACCAAACATGTTTGTCCCATGACCAAACCTACTAAGTGGAGGATGTTCTCCCAATCACAATCCATGCCCATTACTCATCAAAGCAATCCTATGGGGATTGGACAATCATGCCACTGGGTCCATTATTCCCAATACCTCACGAAACCCGATCGACTTCAGTTTTGAGAACCCATTGTCCGTCCTTGTACAAAAAACCCAAAATGAACCCCATATCACATGCTTTTAGGTAATTACCAAACGTGTTTTGGCCATGACCAAACCTACTAAGTGGAGGATGTTCTCCAAATCACAGTCCATTTCCATTACTCATCAAAGCAATCCTATATGGATTGGACAATCATGCCACTAGGTCCATTAGGCCTAATACCTCACTAAACCCCATTGACCTTAGTTTTGGGCCCCCATTGTCCCTCCTTGTACTAAAAAGCCCAAATTATCCCTAGATCAAATGCTTTTAGGTTATTACCATACATGTTTTGGGCATTACCAAACCTATCCAATCATAATCCATTTCCATTACTCATCAAAGCAATCCTATGGGGATTGGACAAGCATGCCACTGGGTCCATTAGGCCCAATAACTCACCAAACCCCATTGACTTCAGTTTTATGCCCCTATTGTCCCTCCTTATACTAAAAAGCCCAAATTAACCCCATATCATATGCCTTTAGGTAATTACCAAACATGTTTGGCCCATGACCAAACCTACTAAGTGGAGGATGTTCTCCTAATCACAATCCATGCCCATTACTGATCAAAGCAATCCTATGGGGATTGGACAATCATGCCACTAGGTCCATTATTCCCAATACCTCACGAAACCCGATTGACTTCAGTTTTGTGAACCCATTGTCCGTCCTTGTACAAAAAACCCCAAATGTACAACATATCACATGCTTTTAGGTAATTACCCAACATGTTTTGGTCATGACCAAACGTACTAAGTGGAGGATGTTCTCCCAATCACAATCCATTCCCATTACTCATCAAAGCAATCCTACAGGGATTGGACAATCATGCCATTGGCTCCATTAGGCCCAATACCTCACCAAACCCCATTGACTTCAGTTTTGGGCCCCCATTGTCCCTCCATGTACTAAAAAGCCCAAATTAACCCCATATCATATGGTTTTAGGCAATTACCAAACATGTTTTGGCCATAACGAAACCTCCTAAGTGAAGGATGTTCTCCCAATCACAATCCATTCCCATTACTCATCAAAGTAATCGTATGGGGATTGGACAATCATGCCACTAGGTCTATCAGGCCCTACACCTCACTAAACCCCATTGACTTCAGTTTTGTGCCTCTATTGTCCCTCCTTGTACTAAAAATATCAAATTAAGCCTAGATCGTATGCTTTTAGGTAATTACCAAACATGTTTTGGGCATTACCAAACCTATCCAATTATAATTCATTCCTATTACTCATCAAAGCAATCTTGTGGGGATTGGACAAGTATGCCACTGGGTCCATTAGGCTTAATACCTCACCGGACCCCATTGACTTTAATTTTTGGCCCCCATTGTCAGTCCGTGTACTCAAAAGCCCAAATTAACCCCATACCATATGGCTTGAGGTAATTATCAAGCATGTTTGGGCATGACCAAACTACTAAGTGGAGGATGTTCTCCCAATCACAATCCACGCCCATTACTCATCAAAGCAATCCTATGGGGATTGAACAATCACGCCACTGGTTCCATTTGGCCCAATACCTCACTAAACCCCATGGACTTCAGTTTTGTGCCCCCACTGTCCGTCCTTGTACTATAAAACTCAAATTAACCCCATATCACATGCTTTTAGATAATTACCAAACATGTTTTGGCCATGACCAAACCTACTAAGTGGAGGATGTTCTCCCAATCACAATCCAATCCCATTACTCATTATTGCAATCCTATGAGGATTGGACAATCATGCCACTGGGTCCATTAGGCACAATGCCTCGCTAAACCCCATTGCCATTAGTTTTGGGCCCCCATTGTCCTTCCTTGTACTAAATAGCCCAAATAAACCCTAGATCATATGCTTTTAGATAATTACCAAGCATGTTTTAGGCATTACCGAACCTATCCAATCACAATCCATTCCCATTACTCATCAAAGCAATCCTATGGGGATTGTACAAGCATGCCACGAGGTCTATTAGGCCGATTACCTCACCTAACCACATTGAGTTCAGTTTTGGGCCCCCATTGTCCCTCCTTGCACTAAAAAGCCCAAATTAACCCCATATCATATGCCTTTAGGTAACTACCAAACAAGTTTGGTCCAAGACCAAACCTACTAAATGGACGATGTTCTCCCAATCACAATCCATTCCCATTACTCATCAAAGCAATCCTATGGGGATTGGATAATCATGACACTGGGTCCATTAGGCCCAACACCTCCCTAAACCACATTGATTTCAGTTTTGTGCCCCCATTGTCCCTCCTTGTACTAAAAAGCCGAAATTAACCCTAAATCATATACTTTTAGGTAATTACCAAACATGTTTTGGGCATTACCATACATATCCAATCACAATCTATTCCCATAACTCATCAAAGCAATCTGAACGGGATTGGACAATCATGCCACCGGGTCTATTAGGCCCAAGACGTAACCAAACCCCATTGACTTCAGTTTTGGGCCCTCATTGTCCCTCCTTCTACTAAAAAGCCCAAATTAACCCCATATTATATGCTTTTAGGTAATTACCAAACATGTTTTGGCCATGACCAAACCTACTAAGTGAATGATGTTCTCCCAATCACAATCCAATCACAATCCATTACCTCTCCAAACCCCATTGACTTGAGTTTTGGGCCCTCATTGTCCCTTCTTGTACTAAAAAGCCCAAATTAACCCCATATCACATGCTTTTAGGTAATTACCAAACATGTTTTGGCCATTACCAAACCTACTAAGTGGAGGATGTTCTCCCAATCACAATCCAATCCCATTACTCATCATTGCAATCCTATGAGGATTGGACAATCATGCCACTGGTTCCATTAGGCCCAATACCTCACTAAACCCCATTGACATCAGTTTTGCGCGCCCTTTGTCCCTACTTGTACTAAAAAACCCAAATTAACCCTAGATCATATGATTTTAGGTAGTTACCAAACATGTTTTGGGCATTAGCAAACCTATCCAATCACAATCCATTCCCATTACTCATCAAAGCAATCCTATTGGAATTGGACAATCATGACACTAGGTCCATTAGGCCCAATACCTCACCAAACCCCATTCACTTCAGTTTTGGCCCCCATTGTCCATCCTTGTACTAAAAAGTCCAAATTAACCCTAGATCATATGATTTTAGGTACTTACCAAACTTGTTTTGGTCAGTACCAAACGTATTTAATCACAATCCATTCCCATTACTCATTAAAGCAATCCTATGGGGGTTGTACAATCATGCCACTTGGTCCGTTAGGCCGAATACCTCACCAAACCCTATTGACTTATGTCCCTCCTTGTACTAGAAAGCCCAAATTAACCCCATATTATATGCTTTTAGGTAATTACCAAACATGTTTTGGCCATGACCAAACCTACTAAATGGAGGATGTTCTACCAATCACAATCCATTCCCATTACTCATCAAAGCAATCCTATGGGAATTGGACAATCATGCCACTGAGTCCAATAGGCTCAATACCTTACCAAACCCCATTAACTTCAATTTTGGGCCCCAATTGCCCATCCTTTTACTAAAAAGCCCAAATTAACCCCATATCATATGTTTTTAGGTAATTACCAAACATGTTTTGGCCATGACCAAACCTACTAAGTGGAGGATGCTCTCCCAATCACAATCTATTCCCATTACTCATCAAATGTATCCTATGGGGATTGGACAATCATGCCACTGGGTCCATTAGGCCCAACACCTCACTAAACCCCATTAACTTTAGTTTTGTGCGCCCATTGTCCCTCCTTGTACTAAAAAGCCCAAATTAACTCTAGATCATATGCTTTTAGGTAATTACCAAACATGTTTTGGGCATTACCAAACCTATCCAATTATAATTCATTCCTATTACTCATCAAAGCAATCTTATGGGGATTGGACAAGTATGCCACTGGGTCCATTAGGCTTAATACCTCACCAGACCCCAATGACTTTAATTTTTGGCCCCCATTGTCAGTCCGTGTACTCAAAAGCCCTAATTTACCCCATACCATATGGCTTGAGGTAATTACCAAGCATGTTTGGGCATGACCAAACTACTAAGTGGAGGATGTTCTCCCAATCACAATCCACGCCCATTACTCATCAAAGCAATCCTATGGGGATTGGACAATCATGCCACTGGTTCCATTAGGCCAAATACCTCACTAAACCCCATGGACTTCAGTTTTGTGCCCCCACTGTCCGTCCTTGTACTAAAAAACTCAAATTAACCCCATATCACATGCTTTTAGATAATTACCAAACATGTTTTGGCCATGACCAAACCTACTAAGTGGAGGATGTTCTCCCAATCACAATCCAATCCCATTACTCATTATTGCAATCCTATGAGGATTGGACAATCATGCCACTGGGTCCATTAGGCACAATGCCTCGCTAAACCCCATTGCCATTAGTTTTGGGCCCCCATTGTCCTTCCTTGTACTAAATAGCCCAAATAAACCCTAGATCATATGCTTTTAGATAATTACCAAACATGTTTTAGGCATTACCGAACCTATCCAATCACAATCCATTCCCATTACTCATCAAAGCAATCCTATGGGGATTGTACAAGCATGCCACGAGGTCTATTAGGCCGATTACCTCACCTAACCACATTGAGTTCAGTTTTGGGCCCCCATTGTCCCTCCTTGCACTAAAAAGCCCAAATTAACCCCATATCATATGCCTTTAGGTAACTACCAAACAAGTTTGGTCCAAGACCAAACCTACTAAATGGACGATGTTCTCCCAATCACAATCCATTCCCATTACTCATCAAAGCAATCCTATGGGGATTGGATAATCATGACACTGGGTCCATTAGGCCCAACACCTCCCTAAACCCCATTGTCCCTCCTTGTACTAAAAAGCCGAAATTAACCCTAAATCATATACTTTTAGGTAATTACCAAACATGTTTTGGGCATTACCATACATATCCAATCACAATCTATTCCCATAACTCATCAAAGCAATCTGAAGGGAATTGGACAATCATGCCACCGGGTCCATTAGGCCCAAGACGTAACCAAACCCCATTGACTTTAGTTTAGGGCCCTCATTGTCCCTCCTTCTACTAAAAAGCCCAAATTAACCCCATATCATATGCTTTTAGGTAATTACCAAACATGTTTTGGCCATGACCAAACCTACTAAGTGAATGATGTTCTCCCAATCACAATCCAATCACAATCCATTACCTCATCAAACCCCATTGACTTGAGTTTTGGGCCCTCATTGTCCCTTCTTGTACTAAAAAGCCCAAATTAACCCCATATCACATGCTTTTAGGTAATTACCAAACATGTTTTGGCCTTTACCAAACCTACTAAGTGGAGGATGTTCTCCCAATCATAATCCAATCCCATTACTCATCATTGCAATCCTATGAGGATTGGACAATCATGCCACTAGGTCCATTAGGCCCAATAACTCGCTAAACCCCATTGACATCAGTTCTGCGCCCCCTTTGTCCCTCCTTGTACTAAAAAACCCAAATTAACCCTAGATGATATGATTTTAGGTAGTTACCAAATATATTTTGGGCATTAGCAAACCTATCCAATCACAATCCATTCCCATTACTCATCAAAGCAATCCTATTGGAATTGGACAATCATGACACTAGGTCCATTAGGCCCAAGACCTCACCAAACCCCATTCACTTCAGTTTTGGCCCCCATTGTCCATCCTTGTACTAAAAAGCCCAAATTAACCCTAGATCATATGATTTTAGGTACTTACCAAACTTGTTTTGGTCAGTACCAAACGTATTTAATCACAATCCATTCCCATTACTCATTAAAGCAATCCTATGGGGATTGTACAATCATGCCACTTGGTCCGTTAGGCCGAATACCTCACCAAACCCTATTGACTTATGTCCCTCCTTGTACTAGAAAGCCCAAATTAACCCCATATTATATGCTTTTAGGTAATTACCAAACATGTTTTGGCCATGACCAAACCTACTAAATGGAGGATGTTCTACCAATCACAATCCATTCCCATTACTCATCAAAACAATCCTATGGGAATTGGACAATCATGCCACTGGGTCCATTAGTCTCAATACCTTACCAAACCCCATTAACTTCAATTTTGGGCCCCCATTGTCCATCTTTTTACTAAAAAGCCCAAATTAACCCCATATCATATGTTTTTAGGTAATTACCAAACATGTTTTGGCCATGACCAAACCTACTAAGTGGAGGATGCTCTCCCAATCACAATCTATTCCCATTACTCAGCAAATGTATCCTATGGGGATTGGACAATCATGCCATTGGGTCCATTAGGTCCAACACCTCACTAAACCCCATTAACTTTAGTTTTGTGCGCCCATTGTCCCTCCTTGTACTAAAAAGCCCAAATTAACTCTAGATCATATGCTTTTAGGTAATTACCAAACATGTTTTGGGCATTACCAAACCTATCCAATCACAATCCATTTCCATTACTCATCAAAGCAATCCAATGGGGATTCTACAATCATGCCACTAGGTCCATTAGGCCCAATACCTCACAAAACCTCATTGACTTCAGTTTTGGGCCCCCGTTAACCCTCTTTGTACTAAAAAGCCAAAATTAACCCTAGATCATTTGCTTTTATGTAATTACCAAACATGTTTTGGGCATTACCAAACATATCCAATCACAATACATTCCCATTACTCATCAAAGCAATCCTGTGGGGATTGGACAAGCATGCCACTAGGTCTGTTAGACCCAATACCTAACTAAACCCCATTGACGTCAGTTTTGTCCCCACATTGTCCCTCCTTGTACTAAAATGCCCAAATCAACTTTAGATCATATGCTTTTAGGTAATTACCAAACATGTTTTGGGCATTACAAAACCTATCCAATCACAATCCATTCTTATTACACATCAAAGCAATCCTATGGGGATTGGACAATCATGCCACTGGGTCCATTAGGCCCAATACCTCACCAAACCCTATTGACTTAAGTTTTTGGGCCCCCATTATCCCTCCTTGTACTAAAAGGCCCAAATTAACCCTAGATCATATGCTTTTAGGTAATTACCAAACATGTTTTGGGCATTACCAAACCTATCCAATCACAATCCATTCCCATTACTCATCAAAGCAATCCTATGGGGATTGGACAAGCATGCCACTGGGTCCGTTAGGCCCAATACCTCATTAAACCCCACTGACTTCAGTTTTGGGCCCCTATTATCCGTCCTTGTACTAAAAAGCACAAATTTACCCCATATCATATGCCTTTAGGTAATTACCAAACATGTTAGGGTCATGACCAAACTTACTAAGTGGAGAATGTTCTCCCAATCACAATCCATGCCCATTACTCAACAAAGAAATCCACAGGGGATTGGACAATCATGCCATTGGGTTCATTAGGCCCAATACCTCACTAAACCCCACTGACGTCAGTTTAGTTCCCCCATTGTCCCTCCTTGTATTAAAAAACCCAAATTAACCCTAGATCATAAGCTTTTAGGTAATTACCAAACATGTTTTGGGCATTAACAAACCTATCCAATCACAATCCATTCCCATTACTCATCAAAGCAATCCTATGGGGATTGGACAATCATGCCACTGGATCCAATAGGCCCAATACCTCACCAAACCCCATTGACTTAAGTTTTGGGCCCCCATTATCCCTCCTTGTACCAAAAAGCCCAAATTAACCCTAGATCATATGCTTTTAGGTAATTACAAAACATGTTTTGGGCATTTCAAAACCTATCCAATCACAATCCATTTCCATTATTCATCAAATCAATCCTATGGGGATTGGACAATCATGACACTAGGTCCATTAGGCCAAATACCTCACCAAACCTTCATTGACTTCAGTTTTGGCCCCCATTGTCCCTCTTTGTACTAAAAAGCCCAAATTAACCCTAGATCATATGATTTTAGGTAATTACCAAACATGTTTTGGTCATTACCGAACCTATCCAATCACAATCTATTTGATGTGAAATAGGAGTGTTGGTTATGTAGAGTTCTAGTTCTGTTCGAATTCTATGTAATTTAGGACTTTAATTTATAGTTTGTTTAGAGTTTCAATTGCATTAGGACTTTATTTTAATTAGAGTTTGAGTTGTGTTAGGAGTTCTAATCACATTAGGCGTGTGAAATCAGTCACAGCCGTGTGGATTAGATAGATTAGTTTGTTATGTTTTTGTTTATCTTTTATGCTTTACTAGTTCTACTAGGTTTAGGTTAATTTGCTTTATTAGTTCTAATCAGTTTAGGATTATTTGTGCACTATAAATAGACCATTCGGTCATATTAATAAAGGTAGAGTATGTTTAAGTTAATTCTTGTGAATTACAGATTTAGGAGAGAATCCAAAACGAATCCGGAGAGAATCCAAAACCCCCTAGTTGAACTTTGAGGCGAAATACGCCTAAGTTCTCCATATCCTGGTTACCAATCGAGTTATTGAGACGAAATACGCCAATATACTTGATGTTTGCTACTGATTTCATTAAAGTTTCGATCTTTCATCTACAAAAGCCACTAAACTACATCAAAGAGCCTAAATTTCGTGAATCTTGTTTCAAGAATCACATCAAGTGGTGTGGCTGCTGGGATCCACCCCCCGCACTGCTGCTTTGCGTCAAATCTGACCCCAGTTGATGTGATTCCCAGCAGCAGCCACACCACTTGATGTGATTCTTCAAACAAGATTCACGAAATTTAGGCTCTTTGATGTAGTTTAGTGGCTTTTTTAGATGAAAGATCGAAACTTTAATAAAATCAGTAGCAAAAATCAAGTATATTGGCGTATTTCGTCTCAATAACTCGATTGGTAACCAGGATATGGAGAACTTAGGCGTATTTCGCCTCAAAGTTCAACTAGGGGGTTTTGGATTCTCTCCGGATTCGTTTTGGATTCTCTCCTAAATCTGTAATTCACAAGAATTAACTTAAACATACTCTACCTTTATTAATATGACCGAATGGTCTATTTATAGTGCACAAATAATCCTAAACTGATTAGAACTAATAAAGCAAATTAACCTAAACCTAGTAGAACTAGTAAAGCATAAAAGATAAACAAAAACATAACAAACTAATCTATCTAATCCACACGGCTGTGACTAATTTCACACGCCTAATGTGATTAGAACTCCTAACACAAGTCAAACTCTAATTAAAATAAAGTCCTAATGCAATTGAAACTCAAAACAAACTATAAATTAAAGTCCTAAAGTACATAGAATTCGAACAGAATTAGAACTCTACATAACCAACACTCCTATTTCACATCACTATTCCCATTACTCATCAAAGCAATCCTATGGGGATTAGACCATCATGCCACTGGGTCCATTAGGCCCAATACCTCACCAAACCCATTGACTTCAGTTTTGGGCCCCATTGTCGCTCCATGTAATATAAAGCCCAAATTAACCGCATATTATATGCTTTTAGGTATTTACCAAACGCGTTTTGGCCATGACTAAACCTACTAAGTGGAGGATGTTCTCCCAATCACAATCCATTCCCATAACTCATCAAATTAATCCTATGGGGATTGGATAATCATGCCACTGGGTCCATTAGGCCCAACGCCTCACTAAACCCCATTGACTTCAGTTTTGTGCCCCTATTGTCCCTCCTTGTACTAAAAATCCCAAATTAACCCTAGATCATATGCTTTTAGGTAATTACCAAACATGTTTTGGGCATTACCAAATGTAACAGCCCGCTCTTCCGAGCTGCTAATAGAACACACTCAATAACCAGAAACTAGAATTTAACTCTTAATTAAATAAAAGGAAAATTTGTCAGAAACCACCTTTTAAAATCACTTTTTTGTGAGAAACGACCTTTTAAAATTTCTTGGTTAAATAGCCACCTTTTTTACTCTTTTTTTTTTGTTGGAAGCCACCTGTTGACGGAAATTGGGGTTTGAATACCATTTTCCGTAGTTGACCATGACGTGCATGGCACGTGATGTCATAACACTCCTTCTTCCTTCTTTTTTTCCCCCGATTTTCCCACCCAAACCCATCATCTTCCTCTTCCTTTCATCTCTATTTTTCTCTCTCTCTCTCTCTATTCCTTGAATTGAAGTAAGGGATTCTCATAACTTGCAAAAGGGATTCATCTCCATTTCAATTGAGGTAAGCATAAAACTCCTTTTATTTTGTTCTTTTGTCCAGTTTAAATTAGGGTTTATAATTGACAAGTGTGTTTTTTTTTTGCTTGGTGAATTACGCAGTTATGATGTTGAAGAAAAGGAGGTGCAAATGTGGGTTTGAAGTAGCTGTGAGGACTTCATGGACGAATGAAAACCCTGGCAGGAAATTTGTAGCTTGCAAACTTTACAACCATGACACTGGACACAGGGGATGTCAATTTTTTGAGTGGTTAGATGAAGACCCTTTGGAATGGCAAAGGGATGTCATCAACACACTTATTGCTGAGAAGCATAGGTTGGCAACAGATCTTAGTTTACTGAGGGGCAGGGTTGCTCTTATTGATCATGAGAAGAAGAGATTGACTGATGAGATGGAGAGGATGAAGAAGATGACTGAGAAGATAAAGGGCTGTGGCAGTGGATGTAAGCAACACGGTGGTGGCAGTGGCTATGTTGGGTTAGGATTAGTCTTAGGAGGTCTTGTGATGTTGTCTGTAGTTGTTAGTGTAGTTGTTGTCAAAGTTGTTGGGTAATTGTAATCTCTTGTGTAACCTCTTCAATGCCTATTGGCTAATTGTGATGAATGAAAAGCTTTGACAGCATATCTCATTGTTACCAGCAACTAACCAAAGTACAAAAGCACTTTTCATAGATAATCAATTGTGCAAATTACACACAAACATATGTAGTCAATCATAACTTAATTGTCACAAAATCACCAAAATGTAAAGTTAACTGGATGCAATCCAAAAGCTTGATAGTGCTAAATATTCATTTCATACAAAGTAGCTTTTAGCTATTCTTGAGTCAACTGAGAAGAGAACACTGCATTTGCAGAGCTTGAAGCTTGTGACATGGTGAGTGTTGTTGATCTTGTAGCCCTAGTAACAGTTGGCTTGGAAGCTCCTGGCTTGGTTCCCTTAGAACTGGTGGCACCTTTGCTTTTTCCAGCCTTGGAAGCTCCTTGCTTGGACCCGTTAGAAGTGGCTGCAACTGCTGCTTTGGTTGATGCCTTTGGAGCTCTAGATTGTCTCACAACTGGTTGTGCTATTGGTTGTGTTGCTGCTTGTGTTGCTGCTTGTGTTGCTGCTTGCTGGGTTGATGCACCAGCATTCATGGTTGGCTCAGCACTGGCTCCAGGTCATCCACCACTCCTCTTGATTGGAGGATCCACAACAGCATTGTTACATTTATTCTTGTAATGGCCAGCCACCCCACACTTAGAGCAACAATTTTGTTTCTTTGCCCTCTTCACAAGCTTGCTCTTTGTCTCTTCATCTTCTCCTTGTTCTTTCACTCTTTTCTTCTTACTTGGTCTTCCAGGCATCTTCCTATAAGGTGGTGGCAGTGGCTCAGGATGTGTTATTTTCTCCCACTGAGCTTGCCCTGGCATGGCTCTAAAAGTTGCGGCATATGTGGCAGCATAAGTGCTCACATGGTATGCTTGATGAACAAAATCCTCATACTCCAACCTCCTCTTTACTATACACCCAAGAGCATGTGTGTAAGGGATCCCCATTAGACTCCATCGATAACATCCACACTCCCTTGTGTCTAAGTACACTACAAATGTATCCCCATCATCATCCACCTCAAACTCATGCAAATCAGCTTGCATGATTCTCAAACTACTAATCAACTTCAATCCCTTTTCAATCATCTTTCTAACAGATGGCACAATAAGTCCATCAACCTTTTTCAAACCCTCCCTCTTTGAACAACACCTATCCATTATATATCTCCTTATCCACTCCATTAAAGACAATATAGGTTTTGTTCTAGCTTCTCTAAGTACATTATTGAAGCTCTCACAACAGTTATTGAGCAACATATCACTTTTAGATGATGTCCCAAAAGCATGCCTCGACCAATTGCAAACTGGTATTGCCTGCAGGTAGTTGTATGCCTCCACATTCAACTTCTTTATCTCTTCCATATGCTGCATAAAGTGATGCTGAAATATAGAAATAAAAATGCATTAGGTTCATATTACAGTATGCACCACCAAAAACTTTAAGAAATGTACCTTTGTTGAACTTCTTGCTGCCTTCCAAAAGTGTACTCTATACACTTCTCCTAGGAATTTGTTCCTGAAATTTGCCCAAATATGCCTACAGCAGAACATGATTTTTGCATTTGGCAGCACCACCTTGAAAGCATCAAGCAAACCCTAGAAACACAAGTCATGAAATCATTAAATATTAGCATACTTATACAAGCCATGGAAAAAAAAGCATAAAGTAGAGGTTTTACCTTTTGTCTATCAGACATGTAGGTGACTGTTTCATCATCCTTCTCATGAACCCATGTCACAGAATCTAAATCCTTAACAAGCAAATCCAAAAACCAGGTCCATGTTTCAGAGTTTTCTGTTTCAACCACAGCCCAAGCAACTGGAAATATATTGTTATTTCCATCTTTACCAACTACAGTCAATAGTATACCTGGGTATGGACCCCTGAGATGTGCCCCATCAACACCTAATATAGGCATGCATCTAGCCAAAAAGCCCTCCTTACAGGGCTGTAAGCAAATGTAAAGCCTCTGAAACAAGGGGGGGATTCTCTATGCCCTCCACTTTCACAACTGCACTGGACCCTGGGTAATAAGTCCTAATTGCTTGGGCATAGTCCCAAACCCTCTGGTACTCAGCAGAAGCATCCCCAAAAATCATCTTCAGTGCCCTCACTTTTGCATAGTAAGCTTTGTAGTAGCTAATCTCACACTGAACCTCCCTTCTTGCCATTTTCATAAATGGATCAATTCTCATTCTTGGATCATCTCTGAAATCTTCCAAGTACCTCTCAGCTAAGTATTGTGATGTACACTTTGGATTCACATGCTGATGCCCACAAACATGCTCAAACCTTGCACTTTTAATCTGGAAAGTCTCTTCACCATTCAATTTTCTACGGTGGATCTTAAACTTTCACTTCCTTTTGCTCTTACACTTGCAGCTGCTAATCCTAGCATGAGACCATGGACAGCTACACCTTTTTGCATAGTACACTGAGATCCTCTTACTTGTGTTGTGCAAGTAGTAAAAATCATAACCCTTCTCTACAGCATGATGCAATAATGCCTTCCTAAAAATCTTGTTTGATGGGAACTTCAAGCCTACTGATAACTCAACCTTATATTTGAAGTCCACATCAGGATTGAAAATGGGGTAACTAGGGCCCTCATCATCAGATCCAACTATGCTCAGCAACTCATCATCAGAATCATTCAACTCCACATCACTATTCAAACCAAGACCACCAGTTTCTTCATCACTGTACCCATCATTCTCTTGTTCATTAAGCCCCCCTCCTAAGCTTCTTGTCACCCTTTCACTGATTTCAAAATCCACAAACTCTGCAAATATATCATCATCACTCCTATCTTCATAGTCCTCATCACTCAGTAACACATCAGGGTCATCAGAATCAGTTGCTAATTCTTCATCAAGTGCATCTGGATTGCCCCCATCCTCAACATGTTCAGGTTGCAGTACCTGCTCCTCAGCTAGGTGCTCAGTTTCCTCAATCACAGGCCTTTTCTTTTTGGAAGAAAATGTAGCAAGTTTTTCTCTTCTTTTGGGTTCAAAATGAATGTTTACTGGTTGAGAAGAGGGGAGTGGGGTGAGTGAAGTGATTGGGAAGAGGCAGTGGGGTGAGTGATTGTTGGTTGGGAATAGGCAGTTGGGGGAGTGTTTAAGGGTTGAGAATAGGCAGTTGGGGGAGTGTTTAAGGGTTGGGAATGAAGAAACTCAGATCTAGTTATAAGAATAGGGTCAAGGGAGGTCAAAGTTTGGGAATCTTTCTTTTGTGGGCCCCTATTTTCTTCTCTTCCACCAACTTTGTTTGCTGACTCACCCATATCTCTCCTATCCAAATTTCTACCCCCTGCCCCATCAAATTCCCTCCCATGTGTAACATAAAGATGGTACCATCCATCTTTCTCCTTTGACATCAAAAACTCAGGAATCTCTACATCACTCTTCAGCTCTTGCCTTCCATTAAACCAGCTACATCCACGTTTCCTAAACCATATTTTACCCACATCCTCATATCCTAACTCATCCTTAATCCAATACACAAACTCAAAAAAAGCTACCTCATCCACATTAGATTTCAAAACTAGCCCTGATCTGGCATTGTCCACCCTTTTTTCATAGGTTGTCTTGTGGTTTTTGGTCACAAATTCCCCACCATGGTATAACCTAATGTTGATCTTCTCTAGAGTTTTATAAATAGGCCTCAACACATTTATCCTACCATTAAACCTGATCAAAAAAAATAATAAACCCCAAGCAACACTAATAAGCACTTAAATCATTACACAAAACCTATTGAAATTACATACTTCCTCCGTTTCATTTTACTTGCTACACTTCTCAATTCACGGACTCCTAGGCAATTTTTGGAGAAGAGAGAGGTAGAGAGTAAAAAGAAAAGAGACCCATGTGAGAGGAGAGAGATAGAGAGAGTTTATTGCCCAAAAAGGAAGTGTAGCAAGTAATATGAAACTTCCCTATATGGAAAGTGTAGCGAGTAATTTGAAACGGAGGAAGTATTACACTAGCATGATTTTTTAATCAATTACAAGATTACAAAATTTAGTAAATTAAGAACCCACTTGCACATTAACAAGCTCAAATTAGCTAACCTCTATGCACATAATTCCTGGGATATTATTTTATTCATATAATCCTACCAATTGCACTTTAAATATGCATAAATCCACATAATTTTAAACATAAACCCTAATTAAACAAACATACAAGCAGTAAAGTATGATCTTTTAATCAATCATAAAGTACACTCACCTGGTATTTGTTGAATTGTGAATTTAGTCCCCCCAACTGCTTTCCCTGCCTTCTTCGAACTTCCTGTAGCAGCCATGGCAGTTCCAAATAAGGAATTTTTTTTTAAGAACTCAAAGTACAAAAGTGAAGTGAGATTGAAGTGAAGTAGGTGCGTCATTACATACCTGTTCAGTTGTAATAATCAGATTGCCTATGGAGCCATCATTACCTAGCAGTAGAGTATAGAGTATAGGGTCTTCAGTAGAGAATTTACTGGCCTAAAGCTTTTGTTCCTCCAAGAAATTTAATGTCAACCAATTTAATTCAAAGAGACATAGTGAGATGAAGGGGGAATTGAGATTCTCAACTGCAGAGATGAAATGAAGGAAGAGAGAGAGAGAGAGAGAGAAAGAGAGAGATGAAGGAAGATCATGGGTTTGGGTGGGAAAATCGGAAAAAAAATAGAAGGAAGGAGTGTTATGACATCACGTGCAATGCACGTGATGGTCAACGACGGTCCAAGTTAGTCAAACCCCAATTTCCGTCAACAGGTGGCTTCCAACAAAAAAGAGAATAAAAAAGTGGCTATTTAACCAAAAAAATTTAAAAGGTGGTTTCTCACAAAAAAGTGATTTTAAAAGGTGGTTTCTGACAAATTTTCCTAAATAAAATCGCAGCGGAAAATATCCTTAAATACACCATTCACCAATAACTCGACTAAATTTCCCAAATATTATATACAACAAAATACCAATAACTATTCTCAAATATGCTATCTAATATACAAACTCAATCCTTAATCCACAAGACATTGTTTTCTCGCTCCACTTCCAATTCTGAGCTCTTAATACCAAACCTGCCAATTAAGAGAAAAATACAAACAAACAAAATTCCAAAATGAGCGGAAAACTCGTAACCTTTACTTCAGCCCGTTACTAACATTTTACTTATATAACCATTTCCTTTCTGTTACAACGCTGTCATAGCATATTCTCTTAAACAAATCAGTGGCAAGTATAGGATTCGAACGCTGCCTCCAAGGTTCGTTATGGAGCCCAGCAATCCTACCCCCATGGTTCGTTATGGAGCGTAGCCGACCGTATCAGGTCAAAAGAGTAATCATCCTCCACCCATAACTTGCCCACATTCTATTTTCCTGTTCATAAACTAAGCCAGCAAAACAGTTGCGCAATCGTAATCAATCAATGACATTTCATCATCACATTCATAACAGTGGCCATAGTACGAACTTATATATCAAAACAGAACAAAGAGATCCACACATGAGGGCATAAGTAATACATTTTACTGAACATAAAAGTTACCTCATACGCAATCGAATTCCTTAATAATACACCACCAAGTATAATCATGGGCAATTGATTGCCAACTCTAACTTGAGCTCCACAATAACACACCTCACAACAATAACAATAGGAATCAGAACCACTCAACGATCCTTATACATGGAACTAATCTAACTAACTTTTCCTAATATAATCTCTTTCAACAATCATTCTTCAAATAAATACTAATTAACCTAAACCTTACCCACAATAACGATAATTATTACCTATTCTCAAAGTATTCTAAAACTAATAAGCAACACCATAACCAATTCCCAATTAAGACATCTAAAATCAAAATTCTAATTCTTGAATCCTCAACTCTTGCAAAATGATTCTACATAGCTAAAAATCATAAAAGTAATTTATTGAACTAAACTAACTGAACTTAGCTAACAACTTAATAAATCCGATAAGAAACTGATTTCGCTACAATAATATGAAAAGAATACTAAACTAAATAATAAGTTTCTACATTTGAAAATTATAACATGACTTGGTTGTTTCTGAAACAACAACAACCACCATTGCCCAAACAACAGCAGCTCACAGAAGCACTACCAACCGGCCGGCGTGGTGGCTGTGACAACTGCAGCACAGCAGCATAAGAGATAGAGAAAAAAAAAAAAGAACACGACAACATGACAAAATCGCAGGCAACCACAACAACAACGCTGCAGCAACAACAAGAAAGGAGAGAGAAAGAACACAACCACAACATCAGCAACGATGACGTATCACTGACGAGGTAGCACTGGCAGCATCCGCACGCAGAGTAGCAGCAACGAAATAACAGCAGCACCGTGGCGGCACAACAGCGAGGAGGAAGAGAACGAAGGAGCGGCGGCAGCAGCACCGAGGATCAAACGAGCTAAGGCGGTCGTGGAGCTGGCGAAGACAAAGATAAACGGGATGGGGAAGGGGTTTCACCGGGACAAAAAGGGGATGAGGTGAGAGAAAGTGAAATGGATTTTGTTGTCATTGACCGACAAAATAACAAAGCGGTGTGATGGTTCGAGATGGAAACTGACTTTAGTTTCCTATTTGGCCAAATACCGCTCCACTAATTTCACACAAAACCCAAAATCATAAAATAATAATATTAATAATAACTTCATAAAATTAGATAAATAGATTTATTATAACACGACAAATAAAAATTCATACTTCGCATCTCAAATAAAATAATATTTTTCGGAACATCATTAATTTAATGAATATAATTAGCCTTTAATAAACACTCTCAAAAATAGGGCTATTATATACTACCACCCTTGTTAGAAGTTTTGTCCTCAAAACTTGAAACAATAAAAAACCAAAATCTCAACCTCCTAAGATATTAGGGATCCAAACCACAATTTTACCATCAACTTTTGTATCTCGACTTCAACCCAATATTAGAATCGAGGAGCAAAGAAGACAAAAGGGGCAAAATTTTCGGCATAGGATTCCAGTCATCTCATTTGTAGAGATCCCGTTTAAAACTCCTTTACTTAATCAAATCATACAATTTTCTGAAAACACATAACATCATTAACAATACAAGATAATACACCTTCACATAAACGAAATCATATAGCACACGCAAAATCGCAAATGCTTATATACTCAACCTTCTATTTTCCTAATTCCCAATCATCAGATTTTCAAACGACTAATAACCCAAATTGATTTCAAACTATCCTAAGAATCTTTTACCCTCGCTAGGTAGCCAACTCCGCATATGGTCGTAAGGTTGCTCTGATACCATCTTTTAACAGCCCGCTCTTTCGAGCTACTAATAGAACACACTCAACAACCAGAAACTAGAATTTAACTCTTAATTGAATCAAAATCGAAGCGGCAAATATCCTTAAATACACCATTCACCAATAACTCGACTAAATTTCCCAAATAATATATACAACAAAATACTAACTATTCTCAAATCTGCTACCTAATATACAAACTCAATCCTTAATCCACAAGACATCTTTTTCTCGCTGCACTTCCAATTCCGAGCTCTTAATACCAAACCTGCCAATTAAGAGAAAAATACAAACAAACAAAATTCCAAAATGAGTGGAAAACTCGTAACCTTTACTTTAGCCCGTTAATAACATTTTATTTATAGAATCATTTCCTTTCCGTTACAACGCTGTCATAGCTTATTCTCTTAAACAAATTAGTGGCAAGTACGGGATTCGGACAAACGCTGCCTCCAAGGTTCGTTATGGGGCCCGGCAATCCTACCCCCATGGTTCGTTTTGGAGCTTAGCTGACCTTATCAGGTCAAAAGAGTAACCATCCTCCACCCATACCTTGCCCACTTTCTATTTTCAGTTCATAAACTAAGCCAGCAAAACAATTGCGTATTCGTAATCAATCAATGACAATGACATTTCATCATCACATTCACAACTATGGTTATAGTACGAACTTATATATCAAAACAGAACAAAGAGATCCACACATGTGGGCATAAGTAATACATTTTACTGAACATTAAAGTTACCTCATACGCAATCAAATTCCTTAATAATACACCACCAAGCATAATCATGGGCAATTGATCGCCAACTCTAGTTTGAGCTCCACAACAACACACCTCACAATAATAACAATACGAATCAGAACCACTCATCGATCCTTATATATGGAACCAATCTAACTAGCTTTTTCAAATATAATCTATTTCAACAAGTATTCTTCAAATAGATACTAATTGACCTAAACCTTACCCACAATAACGATAATTATTAACTATTCTCAAAGTACTCTAAAACTATGAAGCAACACCATAACCAATTGCCAATTAAGACATCTAAAATCATAATTCTAATTCTTGAATCCTCAATTCTTGCAAAATGATTCTACATAGCTCAAAATCATAAAAGCAATTTATTGAACTAAACTAACTAAACTTAGCTAACAACTTAATAAATCCCATAAGAAACTAATTTGGTTATAATAATATTAAAACCATACAAAACTCAATTATAACTTTCTACATTTGAAAATTATAACATGACTTGGTTGTTTTTGAAACAACAACAACCACCATTGCCCAAACAACAGCTAGCAACAGCAGCTCACGGAACCACCACTAACAGGCCGGCGTGGTGGCAGTGACAACCGCACCACAACAGCACAAGAGATAGAGAAGAAAAAAAGAACACGACAACATGACAAAATTGCAGGCAATCACAATAACACAACGCTGCAGCAACAACAAGAAAAGAGAGAGAAAGAACACAGCCACAACATCAGCAAGGATGACGTATCACTGACGAGGTAGCACAGGCAGCATCCGCACGTAGGGGAGCATCAACGAAATAACAGCAGCACCGCGGTGGCACAACAGCGAAGAGGAAGAGAACGAAGGAGCGGCGGCAGCAACACCGGGGCTCCGACGAGCTGAGGCGGTCGTGGAGCTGGCGAAGAGAGAGATAGACGAGATGGGGAAGGGGTTTCACCGGGACAAAAAGGGGTTGAGGTGAGGGAAAGTAAAATGGGTTTTGTTGTCATTGACCGACAAAATAACAAAGCGGTGTGACTGTTCACAAAACCCAAAATCTTAAAATAATAATACTAATAATAACTTCATAAAATTAGATAAATAATTATATTATAACACGACAAATAAAAATTCATACTTCGCATCTCAAATAAAATAAAATTTCTAAAAACATAATTAATTTAAGGAATATAATTAGCCTTTAATAAACGCTCTTAAAAATAGGGCTATTACACCAAACTTATCCAATCATAATCTATTCCCATAACTTATCAAAGCAATCCTATGGCGATTGGACAATCATGCCACCGGGTCCATTAGCACCAATACGTCACCAAACTCCATTGACTTCAGTTTTGGACCCTCATTGTCCCTCCTTGTACTGAAAATCCCAAATTAACCACTTATCATATGCTTTTAAGTAATTACCAAACATGTTTTGGCCATGACCAAACCTACTAAGATGAGGATGTTCTCCCAATCACAATCCAATCACAATCCATTACCTCACCAAACCCCATTGACTTCAGTTTTGGGCCCTCATTGTCTCTCCTTGTACTAAAAAACCCAAATTAACCCAATATCATATGCGTTTAGGTAAATACCAAACATGTTTTGGCCATGACCAAACCTACTATGTGGAGGATGTTCTCCCAATCACAATCCATTCACATTACTCATTATTGCAATCCTATGTGGATTGGACAATCATGTTACTAGGTCCATTAGGCCCAATACCTCACCAAACCCCATTGACTTCAATTTTGGGCCGCCATTATTCCTCCTTGCACTAAAAAGCCCAAATTAACCCTAGATCATATGCTTTTAGGTAATTACCAAACATGTTTTGGGCATTACCAAACCTATCCAATCACAATCCATTTCCATTACTCATCAAAGCAATGCTATGGGGATTGGACAATTATGCCACTGGGTCCATTAGTTCCAATGCCTCACCAAACCCCATTGACTTTAGTTTTGGGCCCCCACAATCCCTCCTTGTACTAACAAGCCCAAATTAACCCTACATCATATGCTTTTAGGTAATGACCAAACGTGTTTTGGGCTTTACCAAACCTATCCAATCACAATGAATTCCCATAACTCATCAAAGCAATCCTATGGGGATTGGACAATCATGCCACCGGGTCCATTAGGCCCAATACGTCACCAAACTCCATTGACTTTAATTTTGTACCCTCATTGTCCCTCCTTTTACTAAAAAGCCCAAATTAACAATATATTATATGCTTTTAGATAATTACCAAACATGTTTTGGCCATGACCAAACCTACTAAATGGAGGATGTGCTCCCAATCACAATCCAATCACAATCCATTATCTCACCAAACCCCATTGACTTCAGTTTTGGGCCCTCATTGTCCCTCCTTGTACTAAAAAAGCCGAAATTAACCCCATAGCATATGCTTTTAGGTAATTACCAAACATGTTTTGGCGATGACCAAACCTACTAAGTGGAGGATGTTCTCCCAATCACAATCCATTCCCATTACTCATCAAAGCAATCCAATGGGGATTGGACAAACATGCCACAGGGTCCATTAGGCCCAATACCTCACCAATCCCCATTGACTTCAGTTTTTGGACCCATTGTCCCTCCTTGTACTAATAAGCCCAAATTAACAGCATATCATATGCTTTTAGGTAATTACCAAATACGTTTTGGCTATGACCAAACCTACTAAGTGGAGGATGTTCTCCCAATCGCAATCCATTTACCATTACTCATCAAAGCAAACCTATGCGGATTGGACAATCATGCCACTGGGTCCATTAGGCCCAACACCTTACTAAACTCCATTGACTTCAGTTTTGTGCCCCCATTGTCCCTCCTTGTACTAAGAAGCCCAACTTAACACTAGATCATATGCTTTTAGGTAATTACCAAACATGTTTTGGGCATTACCAAACCTATCCAATCACAATCAATTCCCATAACTCATCAAAGCAATCCTATGGGGATTGGACAATCATGCCACCGGGTCCATTAGGCCCAATATGTCACCAAACCCCATTGACTTCAGTTTTGGACCCTCATTGTTCCTACTCGTACTAAAAAGCCCAAATTAACCCCACATCTTATGCTTTTAGGTAATTACCAAACATGTTTTGGTCATGACCAAACCTACTAAGTGGAGGATGTTCTCCCAATCACAATCCAATCACAATCCATTACCTCACCAAACCCCATTGACTTCAGTTTTGGGCCCTCATTGTACTAAAAAGCCCATATCATATGCTTTTAGGTAATTACCAAACATGTTTTGGGCATTACCAAACCAATCCAATCACAATCCATTTCCATTACTCATCAAAGCAATCCTATGGGGATTGGATAATTATGCCACTGGGTCCATTAGTTCCAATGCCTCACCAAACCCCATTGACATCAGTTTTGGGCCCCCACAATCCCTCCTTGTACTAACAAGCCCAAATTTACCCTAGATCATATGCTTTTAGGTAATTACCAAACATGTTTTGGGCATTACCAAACCTATCCAATCAAAATCAATTCCCATAACTCATCAAAGCAATCCTCTGGGGATTGGACAATCATGCCACCGGGTCCATTAGGCCCAATACGTCACCAAACCCCATTGACATTAGTTTTGTACCCTCATTGTCCCTCTATTTACTACTAAACCCAAATTAACAATATATTATATGCTTTTAGGTAATTACCAAACATGTTTTGGCCATGACCAAACCTACTAAGTGGAGGATGTGCTCCCAATTACAATCCAATCACAATCCATTATCTCACCAAACCCCATTGACTTCAGTTTTGGGCCCTCATTGTCCCTCCTTGTACTAAAAAAGCCGAAATTAACCCCATATCATATGCTTTTAGGTAATTACCAAACATGTTTTGGCGATGACCAAACCTACTAAGTGGAGGATGTTCTCGCAATCACAACCCATTCCCATTACTAATCAAAGCAATCCTATGGGGATTGGACAATCATGCCGCTGGGTCAATTAGGCCCAATACCTCACCAAACCCCATTGACTTCAGTTTTGGGCCCCCATTATCCCTCCTTGTACTAAAAATCCCAAATTAACCGTAGATCATATGCTTTTAGGTAATTACTAAACATGTTTTGGGCATTACCGAACCTATCCAATCACAATCCATTTCCATTACTCATCAAAGCAATGCTATGGGGATTGGACAATAATGCCACTAGGTCCATTAGCCCCAATACCTCACCAAACACCATTGACTTCAGTTTTGGGACCCCATTACCTCTCCTTGTACTAAAAAGCCCAAATTAACCCTGGATCATATGGTTTTAGGTAATTACCAAACATGTTTTGGGACTTACCAAACCTATCCAATCACAATTCAATCCCATTACTCATCAAAGCAATTCTATGGGGATTGGACAATTATGCCACTGGGTCCATTAGTTCCAATACCTCACCAAACCCCATTGACTTCAGTTTTGGGGCCCCACAATCCCTCCTTGTACTAAAAAGCCCAAATTAACCCTAGATCATATGCTTTTAGGAAATTACCAAACATATTTTGGGCATTACCAAACCTATCAAATCACAATCCATTCCCATTACTCATCAAATCAATCCTATGGGGATTGTACAATCATGCCACTGGGTCCATTAGGCCTAATGCCTCACCAAACCCCATTGACTTCAGTTTTGGGCCCCATTATCCCTCCTTGTACTAAAAAGCCCAAATTAACCCTAGATCATATGCTTTTAGGTAATTAACAAACATATTTTGGGCATTACCAAACCTATCCAATCAAAAACAATTCCCATAACTCATCAAAGCAATCCTATGGGGATTGGACAATCATGCCACCGGGTCCATTAGGCCCAATACGTCACCAAACCCCATTGACATTAGTTTTGTACCCTCATTGTCCCTCCATTTACTAAAAAGCCCAAATTAACAATATATTATATGCTTTTAGGTAATTACCAAACATGTTTTGGCCATGACCAAACCTACTAAGTGGAGGATGTGCTCCCAATTACAATCCAATCACAATCCATTATCTCACCAAACCCCATTGACTTCAGTTTTGGGCCCTCATTGTCCCTCCTTGTACTAAAAAAGCCGAAATTAACCCCATAGCATATGCTTTTAGGTAATTACCAAACATGTTTTGGCGATGACCAAACCTACTAAGTGGAGGATGTTCTCCCAATCACAATCCATTCCCATTACTCATCAAAGCAATCCAATGGGGATTGGACAAACATGCCACTGGGTCCATTAGGCCCAATACCTCACCAATCCCCATTGACTTCAGTTTTTGGACCCATTGTCCCTCCTTGTACTAATAAGCCCAAATTAACAGCATATCATATGCTTTTAGGTAATTACCAAATACGTTTTGGCTATGACCAAACCTACTAAGTGGAGGATGTTCTCCCAATCGCAATCCATTTCCCATTACTCATCAAAGCAAACCTATGCGGATTGGACAATCATGCCACTTGGTCCATTAGGCCCAACACCTTACTAAACTCCATTGACTTCAGTTTTGTGCCCCCATTGTCCCTCCTTGTACTAAGAAGCCCAACTTAACACTAGATCATATGCTTTTAGGTAATTACCAAACATGTTTAGGGCATTACCAAACCTATCCAATCACAATCAATTCCCATAACTCATCAAAGCAATCCTATGGGGATTGGACAATCATGCCACCGGGTCCATTAGGCGCAATATGTCCCCAAACCCCATTGACTTCAGTTTTGGACCCTCATTGTCCCTCCTCGTACTAAAAAGCCCAAATTAACCCCACATCTTATGCTTTTAGGTAATTACCAAACATGTTTTGGTCATGACCAAACCTACTAAGTGGAGGATGTTCTCCCAATCACAATCCAATCACAATCCATTACCTCACCAAACCCCATTGACTTCAGTTTTGGGCCCTCATTGTACTAAAAAGCCAATATCATATGCTTTTAGGTAATTACCAAACATGTTTTGGGCATTACCAAACCTATCCAATCACAATCCATTTCCATTACTCATCAAAGCAATCCTATGGGGATTGGACAATTATGCCACTGGGTCCATTAGTTCCAATGCCTCACCAAACCCCATTGACATCAGTTTTGGGCCCCCACAATCCCTCCTTGTACTAACAAGCCCAAATTTACCCTAGATCATATGCTTTTAGGTAATTACCAAACATGTTTTGGGTATTACCAAACCTATCCAATCAAAATCAATTCCCATAACTCATCAAAACAATCCTATGGGGATTGGACAATCATGCCACCGGGTCCATTAGGCCCAATACGTCACCAAACCCCATTGACATTAGTTTTGTACCCTCATTGTCCCTCCATTTACTAAAAAACCCAAATTAACAATATATTATATGCTTTTAGGTAATTACCAAACATGTTTTGGCCATGACCAAACCTACTAAGTGGAGGATGAGCTCCCAATTACAATCCAATCACAATCCATTATCTCACCAAACCCCATTGACTTCAGTTTTGGGCCCTCATTGTCCCTCCTTGTACTAAAAAAGCCGAAATTAACCCCATATCATATGCTTTTAGGTAATTACCAAACATGTTTTGGCGATGACCAAACCTACTAAGTAGAGGATGTTCTCCCAATCACAACCCATTCCCATTACTAATCAAAGCAATCCTATGGGGATTGGACAATCATGCCATTGGGACCATTAGGCCCAATACCTCACCAAACCCCATTGACTTCAGTTTTGGGCCCCCATTATCCCTCCTTGTACTAAAAATCCCAAATTAACCCTAGATCATATGCTTTTAGGTAATTACTAAACATTTTTTGGGCATTACCGAACCTATCCAATCACAATCCATTTCTATTACTCATCAAAGCAATGCTATGGGGATTGGACAATAATGCCACTAGGTCCATTAGCCCCAATACCTCACCAAACACCATTGACTTCAGTTTTGGGACCCCATTACCTCTCCTTGTACTAAAAAGCCCAAATTAACCCTGGATCATATGGTTTTAGGTAATTACCAAACATGTTTTCGGACTTACCAAACCTATGCAATCACAATTCAATCCCATTACTCATCAAAGCAATTCTATGGGGATTGGACAATTATGCCACTGGGTCCATTAGTTCCAATACCTCACCAAACCCCATTGACTTCAGTTTTGGGGCCCCACAATCCCTCCTTGTACTAAAATGCCCAAATTAACCCTAGATCATATGCTTTTAGGAAATTACCAAACATATTTTGGGCATTACCAAACCTATCCAATCACAATCCATTCCCATTACTCATCAAAGCAATCCTATGGGGATTGTACAATCATGCCACTGGGTCCATTAGGCCTAATGCCTCACCAAACCCCATTGACTTCAGTTTTGGGCCCCATTATCCCTCCTTGTACTAAAAAGCCCAAATTAACCCTAGATCATATGCTTTTAGGTAATTAACAAACATATTTTGGGCATTACCAAACCTATCCAATCAAAATCAATTCCCATAACTCATCAAAGCAATCCTATGGGGATTGGACAATCATGCCACCGGGTCCATTAGGCCCAATACGTCACCAAACCCCATTGACATTAGTTTTGTACCCTCATTGTCCCTCCATTAACTAAAAAGCCCAAATTAACAATATATTATATGCTTTTAGGTAATTACCAAACATGTTTTGGCCATGACCAAACCTACTAAGTGGAGGATGTGCTCCCAATTACAATCCAATCACAATCCATTATCTCACCAAACCCCATTGACTTCAGTTTTGGGCCCTCATTGTCCCTCCTTGTACTAAAAAAGCCGAAATTAACCCCATATCATATGCTTTTAGGTAATTACCAAACATGTTTTGGCGATGACCAAACCTACTAAGTGGAGGATGTTCTCCCAATCACAATCCATTCCCATTACTCATCAAAGAATTCCTATGGGGATTGGACAAACATGCCACTGGGTCCATTAGGCCCAATACCTCACCAATCCCATTGAATTCATTTTTGCGACCCATTGTCCCTCCTTGTACTAAAAAGCCCAAATTAACCCTAGATCATATGCTTTTAAGTCATTACCAAACATATTTTTGGCATTACCAAACCTATCCAATCAAAATCAATTCCCATAACTCATCAAAGCAATCCTATGGGGATTGGACAATCATGCCACCGGGTCCATTAGGCCTAATACGTCACCAAACCCCATTGACATTAGTTTTGTACCCTCGTTGTCCCTCCTTTTACTAAAAAGCCCAAATTAACAATATATTATATGCTTTTAGGTAATTACCAAACATGTTTTGGCCATGACCAAACCTACTAAGTGGAGGATGTGCTCCCAATTACAATCCAATCACAATCCATTATCTCACCAAACCCCATTGACTTCAGTTTTGGGCCCTCATTGTCCCTCCTTGTACTAAAAAAGCCGAAACTAACCCCATATCATATGCTTTTAGGTAATTTCCAAACATGTTTTGGCGATGACCAAACCTACTAAGTGGAGGATGTTCTCCCAATCACAATCCATTCCCATTACTAATCAAAGCAATCCTATGTGGATTGGACAATCATGCCACTGGTCCGCTAGGCCCAATACCTCACCAAACCCCATTAACTTCAGTTTTGGGCCTCCATTATCCCTCCTTGTACTAAAAATCCCAAATTAACCCCAGATCATATGCTTTTAGGTAATTACTAAACATGTTTTGGGCATTACCAAACCTATCCAATCACAATCCATTTCCATTACTCATCAAAGCAATGCTATGGGGATTGGACAATCATGCCACTAGGTCCATTAGCCCCAATACCTCACCAAACACCATTGACTTCAGTTTTGGGACCCCATTACCTCTCCTTGTACTAAAAAGCCCAAATTAACCCTGGATCATATGGTTTTAGGTAATTACCAAACATGTTTTGGGACTTACCAAACCTATCCAATCACAATTCAATCTCATTACTCATCAATGCAATTCTATAGGGATTGGACAATTATGCCACTGGGTCCACTAGTTCCAATACCTCACCAAACCCCATTGACTTCAGTTTTGGGGCCCCACAATCCCTCCTTGTACTAAAAAGCCCAAATTAACCCTAGATCATATGCTTTTAGGAAATTACCAAACATATTTTGGGCATTACCAAACCTATCCAATCACAATCCATTCCCATTACTCATCAAATCAATCCTATGGGGATTGTACAATCATGCCGCTGGGTCCATTAGGCCCAATGCCTCACCAAACCCCATTGACTTCAGTTTTGGGCCCCATTATCCCTCCATATAGTAAAAAGCCCAAATTAACCCTATATCATATGCTTTTAGGTAATTACCAAACATATTTTGGGCATTACCAAACCTATCCAATCAAAATCAATTCCCATAACTCATCAAAGCAATCCTATGGGGATTGGACAATCATGCCACCGGGTCCATTAGGCCCAATACGTCACCAAACCCCATTGACATTAGTTTTGTACCCTCATTGTCCCTCCTTTTACTAAAAAGCCCAAATTAACAATATATTATATGCTTTTAGGTAATTACCAAACATGTTTTGGCGATGACCAAACCTACTAAGTGGAGGATGTTCTCCCAATCACAATCCATTCCCATTACTAATCAAAGCAATCCTATGGGGATTGGACAATCATGCCACTGGTCCGTTAGGCCCAATACCTCACCAAACCCCATTAACTTCAGTTTTGGGCCTCCATTATCCCTCCTTGTACTAAAAATCCCAAATTAACCCTAGATCATATGCTTTTAGGTAATTACTAAACATGTTATGGGCATTACCAAACCTATCCAATCACAATCCATTTCCATTACTCATCAAAGCAATGCTATGGGGATTGGACAATTATGCCACTAGGTCCATTAGCCCCAATACTTCACCAAACACCATTGACTTTAGTTTTGGGACCCCATTACCTCTCCTTGTACTAAAAAGCCCAAATTAACCCAGGATCATATGGTTTTAGGTAATTACCAAACATGTTTTGGGACTTAACAAACCTATCCAATCACAATTCAATCCCATTACTCATCAAAGCAATTCTATGGGGATTGGACAATTATGCCACTGGGTCCATTAGTTCCAATACCTCACCAAACCCCATTGACTTCAGTTTTGGGGCCCCACAATCCCTCCTTGTACTAAAAATCCCAAATTAACCCTAGATCATATGCTTTTAGGTAATTACTAAACATGTTTTGGGCATTACCAAACCTATCCAATCACAATCCATTTCCATTACTCATCAAAGCAATGCTATGGGGATTGGACAATCATGCCACTAGGTCCATTAGCCCCAATACCTCACCAAACACCATTGACTTCAGTTTTGGGACCCCATTACCTCTCCTTGTACTAAAAAGCCCAAATTAACCCAGGATCAAATGGTTTTAGCTAATTACCAAACATGTTTTGGGACTTAACAAACCTATCCAATCACAATTCAATCCCATTACTCATCAAAGCAATTCTATGGGGATTGGACAATTATGCCACTGGGTCCATTAGTTCCAATACCTCACCAAACCCCATTGACTTCAGTTTTGGGGCCCCACAATCCCTCCTTGTACTAAAAAGCCCAAATTAACCCTAGATCATATGCTTTTCGGTAATTACCAAACATATTTTGGGCATTGCCAAACCTATCCAATCAAAATCAATTCCCATAACTCATCAAAGCAAACCTATGGGGATTGAACAATCATGCCACCGGGTCCATTAGGCCCAATACGTTACCAAACCCCATTGACATTAGTTTTGTTCCCTCATTGTCTCTCCTTTTACTAAAAAGCCCAAATTAACAATATATTATATGCTTTTAGGTAATTACCAAGCATGTTTTGGCAATGACCAAACCTACTAAGTGGAGGATGTGCTCCCAATTACAATCCAATTACAATCCATTATCTCACCAAACCCCATTGACTTCTGTTTTGGGCCCTCATTGTCCCTCCTTGTACTAAAAAAGCCGAAATTAACCCCATATCATATGCTTTTAGATAATTACCAAACATGTTTTGGCGATGACCAAACCTACTAAGTGGAGGATGTTCTCCCAATCACAATCCATTCCCATTACTCATCAAAGAATTCCTATGGGGATTGGACAAACATGCCACTGGGTCCATTAGGCCCAATACCTCACCAATCCCATTGAATTCAATTTTGCGACCCATTGTCCCTCCTTGTACTAAAAAGCCCAAATTAACCCTAGATCATATGCTTTTAGGTAATTACCAAACAGATTTTGGGCATTAGCAAACCAATCCAATCAAAATCAATTCCCATAACTCATCAAAGCAATCCTATGGGGATTGGACAATCATGCCACCGAGTCCATTAGGCCCAATACGTCACCAAACCCCATTGACATTAGTTTTGTACCCTCATTGTCCCTCCTTTTACTAAAAAGCCCAAATTAACAATATATTATATGCTTTTAGGTAATTACCAAACATGTTTTGGCCATTACCAAACCTACTAAGTGGAGGATGTGCTCCCAATTACAATCCAATCACAATCCATTATCTCACCAAACCCCATTGACTTCAGTTTTGGGCCCTCATTGTCCCTCCTTGTACTAAAAAAGCCGAAACTAACCCCATATCATATGCTTTTAGGTAATTTCCAAACATGTTTTGGCGATGACCAAACCTACTAAGTGGAGGATGTTCTCCCAATCACAATCCATTCCCATTACTAATCAAAGCAATCCTATGTGGATTGGACAATCATGCCACTGGTCCGTTAGGCCCAATACCTCACCAAACCCCATTAACTTCAGTTTTGGGCCTCCATTATCCCTCCTTGTACTAAAAATCCCAAATTAACCCCAGATCATATGCTTTTAGGTAATTACTAAACATGTTTTGGGCATTACCAAACCTATCCAATCACAATCCATTTCCATTACTCATCAAAGCAATGCTATGGGGATTGGACAATCATGCCACTAGGTCCATTAGCCCCAATACCTCACCAAACACCATTGACTTCAGTTTTGGGACCCCATTACCTCTCCTTGTACTAAAAAGCCCAAATTAACCCTGGATCATATGGTTTTAGGTAATTACCAAACATGTTTTGGGACTTACCAAACCTATCCAATCACAATTCAATCTCATTACTCATCAAAGCAATTCTATGGGGATTGGACAATTATGCCACTAGGTCCACTAGTTCCAATACCTCACCAAACCCCATTGACTTCAGTTTTGGGGCCCCACAATCCCTCCTTGTACTAAAAAGCCCAAATTAACCCTAGATCATATGCTTTTAGGAAATTACCAAACATATTTTGTGCATTACCAAACCTATCCAATCACAATCCATTCCCATTACTCATCAAATCAATCCTATGGGGATTGTACAATCATGCCACTGGGTCCATTAGGCCCAATGCCTCACCAAACCCCATTGACTTCAGTTTTGGGCCCCATTATCCCTCCTTATAGTAAAAAGCCCAAATTAACCCTAGATCATATGCTTTTAGGTAATTACCAAACATATTTTGGGCATTACCAAACCTATCCAATCAAAATCAATTCCCATAACTCATCAAAGCAATCCTATGGGGATTGGACAATCATGCCACTGGGTCCATTAGGCCCAATACGTCACCAAACCCCATTGACATTAGTTTTGTACCCTCATTGTCCCTCCTTTTACTAAAAAGCCCAAATTAACAATATATTATATGCTTTTAGGTAATTACCAATCATGTTTTGGCGATGACCAAACCTACTAAGTGGAGGATGTTCTCCCAATCACAATCCATTCCCATTACTAATCAAAGCAATCCTATGGGGATTGGACAATCATGCCACTGGTCCGTTAGGCCCAATACCTCACCAAACCCCATTAACTTCAGTTTTGGGCCTCCATTATCCCTCCTTGTACTAAAAATCCCAAATTAACCCTAGATCATATGCTTTTAGGTAATTACTAAACATGTTTTGGGCATTACCAAACCTATCCAATCACAATCCATTTCCATTACTCATCAAAGCAATGCTATGGGGATTGGACAATCATGCCACTAGGTGCATTAGCCCCAATACCTCACCAAACACCATTGACTTCAGTTTTGGGACCCCATTACCTCTCCTTGTACTAAAAAGCCCAAATTAACCCAGGATCATATGATTTTAGGTAATTACCAAACATGTTTTGGGACTTAACAAACCTATCCAATCACAATTCAATCCCATTACTCATCAAAGCAATTCTATGGGGATTGGACAATTATGCCACTGGGTCCATTAGTTCCAATACCTCACCAAACCCCATTGACTTCAGTTTTGGGGCCCCACAATCCCTCCTTGTACTAAAAAGCCCAAATTAACCCTAGATCATATGCTTTTAGGAAATTACCAAACATATATTGGGCATTACCAAACCTATCCAATCACAATCCATTCCCATTACTCATCAAATCAATCCGATGGGGATTGTACAATCATGCCACTGGGTCCATTAGGCCCAATGCCTCACCAAACCCATTGACTTCAGTTTTGGGCCCCATTATCCCTCCTTATACTAAAAAGCCCAAATTAACCCTAGATCATATGCTTTTAGGTAATTACCAAACATATTTTGGGCATTGCCAAACCTATCCAATCAAAATCAATTCCCATAACTCATCAAAGCAAACATATGGGGATTGGACAATCATGCCACCGGGTCCATTAGGCCCAATACGTTACCAAACCCCATTGACATTAGTTTTTTTCCCTCATTGTCCCTCCTTTTACTAAAAGGCCCAAATTAACAATATATTATATGCTTTTATGTAATTACCAAACATGTTTTGGCCATGACCAAACCTACTAAGTTGAGGATGTGCTCCCAATTACACTCCAATTACAATCCATTATCTCACCAAACCCCATTGACTTCAGTTTTGGGCCCTCATTGTCCCTCCTTGTACTAAAAAAGCCGAAATTAACCCCATATCATATGCTTTTAGGTAATTACCAAACATGTTTTGGCGATGACCAAACCTACTAAGTGGAGGATGTTCTCCCAATCACAATCCATTCCCATTACTCATCAAAGAATTCCTATGGGGATTGGACAAACATGCTACTGGGTCCATTAGGCCCAATACCTCACCAATCCCATTGAATTCAATTTTGCGACCCATTGTCCCTCCTTGTACTAAAAAGCCTAAATTAACCCTAGATCATATGCTTTTAGGTAATTACCAAACAGATTTTGGGCATTAGCAAACCTGTCCAATCAAAATCAATTCCCTTAACTCATCAAAGCAATCCTATGGGGATTGGACAATCATGCCACCGAGTCCATTAGGCCCAATACGTCACCAAACCCCATTGACATTAGTTTTGTACCCTCATTGTCCCTCCTTTTACTAAAAAGCCCAAATTAACAATATATTATATGCTTTTAGGTAATTACCAAACATGTTTTGGCCATGACCAAACCTACTAAGTGGAGGATGTGCTCCCAATTACAATCCAATCACAATCAATTATCTCACCAAACCCCATTGACTTCAGTTTTGGGACCTCATTGTCCCTCCTTATACTAAAAAAGCCGAAATTAACCCCATATCATATGCTTTTAGGTAATTACCAAACATGTTTTGGCGATTACCAAACCTACTAAGTGGAGGATGTTCTCCCAATCACAATCCATTCCCAGTATTCATCAAAGAATTCCTCTGGGGATTGGACAAACATGCCACTGGGTCCATTAGGCCGAATACCTCACCAATCCCATTGACTTCAGTTTTGCGACCCATTGTCCCTCCTTGTACTAATATGCCCAAATTAACAGCATATCATATGCTTTTAGGTAATTACCAAATACGTTTTGGCTATGACCAAACCTACTAAGTGGAGGATGTTCTCCCAATCACAATCCATTTCCCATTACTCATCAAAGCAAACCTATGGGGATTGGACAATCATGCCACTGGGTCCATTAGGCCCAATACCTCACTAAACTCCATTGACTTCAGTTTTGGGCCCCCATTATCCCTCCTTGTATTAAAAAGCCCAACTTAACCCTAGATCATATGCTTTTAGGTAATTACCGAACATGTTTTGGGCATTACCAAACCTATCCAATCACAATCCATTTCCATTACTCATCAAAGCAATGCTATGGGGATTGGACAATCATGCCACTAGGTCCATTAGGCCCAATACCTCACCAAACACCATTGACTTCAGTTTTGGGACCCCATTACCCCTCCTTGTACTAAAAGGCCCAAATTAACCCTAGATCATATAGGTATTACATAGTTACCCAACATGTTTTGGGAATTACCAAACCTATCCAATCACAATTCAATCCCATTACTCATCAAAGCAATTCTATGGGGATTGGACAATTATTCCACTGGGTCCATTAGTTCCAACACCTCAAAGAAACCCCATTGACTTGAGTTTTGGGCCCCCACAATCCCTCCTTGTACTAAAAAGCACAAATTAACCCTAGATCATATGCTTTTAGGTAATTACCAAATATATTTTGGGCAAACCTACTAAGTGGAGATGTTCTCCCAATCACAATCCATTTCCCATTACTCATCAAAGCAAACCCATGGGGATTGGACAATCATGCCACTTGGGTCCATTAGGCCCAATACCTCACTAAACCCATTGACTTCAGTTTTGGGCCCCCATTATCCCTCCTTGTATTAAAAAGCCCAACTTAACCCTAGATCATATGCTTTTAGGTAATTACCAAACATGTTTTGGGCCTTGCCAAACCTATCCAATCACAATATATTCCTATAATAATCAAAGCAATCCTATGGGGATTGGACAATCATGCCACCGGGTCCATTAGGCCCAATACATCACCAAACCACATTGACTTCAGTTTTGGACCCTCATTGTCCCTCCTTGTACTAAAAAGCCCAAATTAACCAAATATTATATGCTTTAAGGTAATTACCAAACATGTTTTGGCCATGACCAAACCTACTAAGTGGAGGATGTGCTCCCCATCACAATCCAATCACAATCCATTACCTCACCAAACCCTGTTGACTTCAGTTTTGGGCCCTCATTGTCCCTCCTTGTACTAAAAAAGCCGAAATTAACCCCATATCATATGCTTTTAGGTAATTACCAAACATGTTTTGGCGATGACCAAACCTACTAAGTGGAGGATGTTCTCCCAATCACAATCCATTCCCATTACTCATCAAAGCAATCCTATCGGGACTGGACAAACATGCCACTGGGTCCATTAGGCCCAATACCTCACCAATGCCCATTGACTTCAGTTTTGGGACCCATTGTCCCTCCTTGTACTAAAAAAATCGAAATTAACCCCATATCATATGCTTATAGGTAATTACCAAACATGTTTTGGCGATGACCAAACCTACT
Source organism: Beta lomatogona (assembly GCA_947646795.1). NCBI lineage: Eukaryota > Viridiplantae > Streptophyta > Magnoliopsida > Caryophyllales > Amaranthaceae > Beta > Beta lomatogona. The sequence goes on along the minus strand of CANSNZ010000955.1, from coordinate 2,016,645 downwards.
AAGTGGAGGATGTTCTCCCAATCATAATCCATTCCCATTACTCATCAAAGCAAACCTATGGGGATTGGACAATCATGCCACTAGGCCCATTCGGCCCAAGACCTTACTAAACTCCATTGACTTCAGTTTTGTGCCCCCATTGTCCTTCCTTGTACTAAAAAGCCCAAATTAACCCAACATCTTCTGCTTTTAGGTAATTACCAAACATGTTTTGGTCATGACCAAACCTACTAACTGGAGGATGTTCTCCCAATCACAATCCATTACCTCACCAAACCCCATTGACTTCAGTTTTGGGCCCTCATTGTCCCTCATTCTACTAAAAAGCCAAAATTAACACCATATCATATGCTTTTAGGTAATTACCAAACATGTTTTGGGCATTACCAAACCTATCCAATGACAATCCATTCCCATTACTCAACAAAGCAATCCTATGGGGATTGTACAATCATACCACTGGGTCCATTAGGCCCAATGCCTCACCAAACCCTATTGACTTCAGTTTTGGGCCCCATTATCCCTCCTTGTACTAAAAAGCCCAACTTAACCCTAGATCATATGCTTTTAGGTAATTACCAAACATGTTTTGGGCATTGCCAAACCTATCCAATCACAATGTATTCCTATAATAATCAAAGCAATCCTATGGGGATTGGACAATCATGCCACCGGGTCCATTAGGCCCAATACGTCACCAAACCACATTGACTTCAGTTTTGGACCCTCATTGTCCCTCTTTGTACAAAAAAGCCCAAATTAACCAAATATTATATGCTTTTAGGTAATTACCAAACATGTTTTGGCCATGACCAAACCTACTAAGTGGAGGATGTTCTCCTAATCACAATCCATTCCCAATACTCAACAAAGCAATCCTATGGGGATTGGACAATCATGCCACCGGGTCCATTAGGCCCAATACGTCACCAAACCCCATTGACTTCAGTTTTGGGCCCTCATTGTCCCTCCTTGTACTAAAAAAGCCGAAATTAACCCCATATCATATGCTTTTAGGTAATTACCAAACATGTTTTGGCGATGACCAAACCTACTAAGTGGAGGATGTTCTCCCAATCACAATCCATTCCCATTACTCATCAAAGAATTCCTATGGGGATTGGACAAACATGCTACTGGGTCCATTAGGCCCAATACCTCACCAATCCCATTGAATTCAATTTTGCGACCCATTGTCCCTCCTTGTACTAAAAAGCCTAAATTAACCCTAGATCATATGCTTTTAGGTAATTACCAAACAGATTTTGGGCATTAGCAAACCTATCCAATCAAAATCAATTCCCATAACTCATCAAAGCAATCCTATGGGGATTGGACAATCATGCCACCGAGTCCATTAGGCCCAATACGTCACCAAACCCCATTGACATTAGTTTTGTACCCTCATTGTCCCTCCTTTTACTAAAAAGCCCAAATTAACAATATATTATATGCTTTTAGGTAATTACCAAACATGTTTTGGCCATGACCAAACCTACTAAGTGGAGGATGTGCTCCGAATTACAATCCAATCACAATCAATTATCTCACCAAACCCCATTGACTTCAGTTTTGGGACCTCATTGTCCCTCCTTATACTAAAAAAGCCGAAATTAACCCCATATCATATGCTTTTAGGTAATTACCAAACATGTTTTGGCGATTACCAAACCTACTAAGTGGAGGATGTTCTCCCAATCACAATCCATTCCCAGTATTCATCAAAGAATTCCTCTGGGGATTGGACAAACATGCCACTGGGTCCATTAGGCCCAATACCTCACCAATCCCATTGACTTCAGTTTTGCGACCCATTGTCCCTCCTTGTACTAATAAGCCCAAATTAACAGCATATCATATGCTTTTAGGTAATTACCAAATACGTTTTGGCTATGACCAAACCTACTAAGTGGAGGATGTTCTCCCAATCACAATCCATTTCCCATTACTCATCAAAGCAAACCTATGGGGATTGGACAATCATGCCACTGGGTCCATTAGGCCCAATACCTCACTAAACTCCATTGACTTCAGTTTTGGGCCCCCATTATCCCTCCTTGTACTAAAAAGCCCAACTTAACCCTAGATCATATGCTTTTAGGTAATTACCGAACATGTTTTGGGCATTACCAAACCTATCCAATCACAATCCATTTCCATTACTCATCAAAGCAATGCTATGGGGATTGGACAATCATGCCACTAGGTCCATTAGGCCCAATACCTCACCAAACACCATTGACTTCAGTTTTGGGACCCCATTACCCCTCCTTGTACTAAAAGGCCCAAATTAACCCTAGATCATATAGGTATTACATAGTTACCCAACATGTTTTGGGAATTACCAAACCTATCCAATCACAATTCAATCCCATTACTCATCAAAGCAATTCTATGGGGATTGGACAATTATGCCACTGGGTCCATTAGTTCCAACACCTCAGCAAACCCCATTGACTTCAGTTTTGGGCCCCCACAATCCCTCCTTGTACTAAAAAGCACAAATTAACCCTAGATCATATGCTTTTAGGTAATTACCAAACATATTTTGGGCATTAGCAAACCTATCCAATCACAATCCATTCCAATTACTCATCAAAGCAATCCTATGGGGATTGTACAATCATGCCACTGGGTCCATTAGGCCCAATGCCTCACCAAACCCCATTGACTTTAGTTTTGGGCCCCATTATCCCTCCTTGTACTAAAAAGCCCAACTTAACCCTAGATCATATGCTTTTAGGTAATTACCAAACATGTTTTGGGCCTTGCCAAACCTATCCAATCACAATATATTCCTATAATAATCAAAGCAATCCTATGGGGATTGGACAATCATGCCACTGGGTCCATTAGGCCCAATACATCACCAAACCACATTGACTTCAGTTTTGGACCCTCATTGTCCCTCCTTGTACTAAAAAGCCCAAATTAACCAAATATTATATGCTTTAAGGTAATTACCAAACATGTTTTGGCCATGACCAAACCTACTAAGTGGAGGATGTGCTCCCCATCACAATCCAATCACAATCCATTACCTCACCAAACCCTGTTGACTTCAGTTTTGGGCCCTCATTGTCCCTCCTTGTACTAAAAAAGCCGAAATTAACCCCATATCATATGCTTTTAGGTAATTACCAAACATGTTTTGGCGATGACCAAACCTACTAAGTGGAGGACGTTCTCCCAATCACAATCCATTCCCATTACTCATCAAAGCAATCCTATCGGGACTGGACAAACATGCCACTGGGTCCATTAGGCCCAATACCTCACCAATGCCCATTGACTTCAGTTTTGGGACCCATTGTCCCTCCTTGTACTAAAAAAATCGAAATTAACCCCATATCATATGCTTATAGGTAATTACCAAACATGTTTTGGCGATGACCAAACCTACTAAGTGGAGGATGTTCTCCCAATCATAATCCATTCCCATTACTCATCAAAGCAAACCTATGGGGATTGGACAATCATGCCACTAGGCCCATTCGGCCCAAGACCTTACTAAACTCCATTGACTTCAGTTTTGTGCCCCCATTGTCCCTCCTTGTACTAAAAAGCCCAAATTAACCCAACATCTTATGCTTTTAGGTAATTACCAAACATGTTTTGGTCATGACCAAACCTACTAACTGGAGGATGTTCTCCCAATCACAATCCATTACCTCACCAAACCCCATTGACTTCAGTTTTGGGCCCTCATTGTCCCTCATTCTACTAAAAAGCCAAAATTAACACCATATCATATGCTTTTAGGTAATTACCAAACATGTTTTGGGCATTACCAAACCTATCCAATGACAATCCATTCCCATTACTCATCAAAGCAATCCTATGGGGATTGTACAATCATACCACTGGGTCCATTAGGCCCAATGCCTCACCAAACCCTATTGACTTCAGTTTTGGGCCCCATTATCCCTCCTTGTACTAAAAAGCCCAACTTAACCCTAGATCATATGCTTTTAGGTAATTACCAAACATGTTTTGGGCATTGCCAAACCTATCCAATCACAATGTATTCCTATAATAATCAAAGCAATCCTATGGGGATTGGACAATCATGCCACCGGGTCCATTAGGCCCAATACGTCACCAAACCACATTGACTTCAGTTTTGGACCCTCATTGTCCCTCTTTGTACTAAAAAGCCCAAATTAACCAAATATTATATGCTTTTAGGTAATTACCAAACATGTTTTGGCCATGACCAAACCTACTAAGTGGAGGATGTTCTCCTAATCACAATCCATTCCCATTACTCAACAAAGCAATCCTATGGGGATTGGACAATCATGCCACAGGGTCCATTAGGCCCAACACCCCACTAAACCCCGGTGACTTCAGTTTTGTTCCCGCATTGTCCCTCCTTGTACTAAAAAGCCCAACTTAATCCTAGATCATATGCTTTTAGGTAATCACCAAACATGTTTTGGGCATTGCCAAACCTATCCAATCACAATGTATTCCCATAGTAATCAAAGCAATCCTATGGGGATTGGATAATCATGCCACCGGGTCCATTAGGCCCAATACGTCACCAAACCACATTGACTTCAGTTTTGGACCCTCATTGTCCCTCTTTGTACTAAAAAGCCCAAATTAACCAAATATTATATGCTTTTAGGTAATTACCAAACATGTTTTGGCCATGACCAAACCTAATAAGTGGAGGATGTCTCCTAATCACAATCCATTCCCATTACTCAACAAAGCAATCCTATGGGGATTGGACAATCATGCCACTGGGTCCATTAGGCCCAACACCCCACTAAACCCCGTTGACTTCAGTTTTGTTCCCGCATTGTCCCTCCTTGTACTAAAAAGCCCAACTTAACCCAAGATCATATGCTTTTAGGTCATCACCAAACATGTTTTGGGCATTGCCAAACCTATCCAATCACAATGTATTCCCATAGTAATCAAAGCAATCCTATGGGGATTGGACAATCATGCCACCGGGTCCATTCCGCCCAATACGTCACCAAACCCCATTGACTTCAGTTTTGGACCCTCATTGTCCCTCCTTGTACTAAAAAGCCAAAATTAACCTCATATCATATGCTTTTAGGTAATTACCAAACATGTTTTGGCCATGACCAAACCTACTAAGTGGAGGATGTTTTCCCAATCACAATCCATGCCCATTACTCATCAAAGCAATCCTATGGGGATTGGAAAATCATGCCACTGGGTCCTTAAGGCCCAACACCTCACTAAACCCCATTGACATCAGTTTTGTGCCCCCATTGTCCATGCTTGTACTAAAAACCCAAACTTAACCCTTGATCATATGCTTTTAGGTAATTACCAAATATGTGTTTAGGCATTACCAAACCTATCCAATCACAATCAATTCCCATAACTCATCAAAGCAATCCTATGGGGATTGGACAATAATGGCACCGGGTCCATTAGGCCCAATACGTCACCAAACCCCATTGACTTAAGTTTTGTACCCTCATTGTCCCTCATTTTACTAAAAAGCCCAAATTAACAATATATTATATGCTTTTAGGTAATTACCAAACATGTTTTGGCCATGACCAAACCTACTAAGTGGAGGATGTGCTCCCAATCACAATCCAATCACAATCCATTACCTCACCAAACCCCATTGACTTCAGTTTTAGGCCCTCATTGTCCCTCCTTGTACAAAAAAAGCCGAAATTAACCCCATATCATATGCTTTTAGATAATTACCAAACATGTTTTGGCGATGATCAAACCTACTAAGTGGAGAATGTTCTCCTAATCACAATCCATTCCCAATACTCATCAAAGCAATCCTATGGGGATTGGACAAACATGCCACTGGGTCCATTAGGCCCAATACCTCACCAATGCCCATTGACTTCAGTTTTGGGACCCATTGTCCCTCCTTGTACTAAAAACGCCGAAATTAACCCCATAACATATGCTTTTAGGTAATTACCAAACATGTTTTGGCCATGACCAAACCTACTAAGTGGAGGATGTTCTCCCAATCACAATCCATTCCCATTACTCATCAAAGCAAACCTATGGGGATTGGACAATCATGCCACTGGGTCCATTATGCCCAACACCTTACTAAACTCCATTGACTTCAGTTTTGTGCCCCCATTGTCCCTCCTTGTACTAAAAAGCCCTACTTAACCCTAGATCATATGCTTTTAGGTAATTACCAAACATGTTTTGGGCATTGCCAAACCTATCAAATCACAATGTATTCCCATAACTCATCAAAGCAATCCTATGGGGATGGGACAATCATGCCACCGGGTCCATTAGGCCCAATACGTCACCAAACCCCATTGACTTCAGTTTTGGACCCTCATTGTCCCTCCTTGTACTAAAAAGCACAAATTAACCCAACATCTTATGCTTTTAGGTAATTACCAAACATGTTTTGGTCATGACCAAACCTACTAAGTGGAGGATGTTATCCCAATCACAATCCAATCACAATCCATTACCTCACCAAACCCCATTGACTTCAGTTATTGGCCCTCATTGTCCCTCATTGTACAAAAAATCCCAAATTAACACCATATCATATGCTTTTAGGTAATTACCAAACATGTTTTGGCGATGACCAAACCTACTAAGTGGAGGATGTTCTCCCAATCACAATCCATTCCCATTACTAATCAAAGCAATCCTATGCGGATTGGACAATCATGCCACTGGTCGGTTAGCCCCAATACCTCACCAAACCCCATTAACTTCAGTTTTGGGCCTCCATTATCCCTCCTTGTACTAAAAATCCCAAATTAACCCTAGATCATATGCTTTTAAGTAATTACCAAACATGTTTTGGGCATTACCAAACCTATCCAATCACAATCCATTCCCATTACTCATCAAAGCAATCATATGGGGATTGGACAATCATGCCACTGGGTCTATTAGGCCCAATGCCTCACCAAACACCATTGACTTCACTTTTCGGCCCCATTATCCCTCCTTGTACTAAAAAGCCCAACTTAACCCTAGATCATATGCTTCGAGGTAATTACCAAACATGTTTTGGGCATTTCCAAACCTATCCAATCACAATGTATTCTCATAATAATCAAAGCAATCCTATGGGGATTGGATAATCATGCCACTGGGTCCATTAGGCCCAATACGTCACCAAACCACAATGACTTCAGTTTTGGACCCTCATTGTCCCTCTTTGTACTAAAAAGCCCAAATTAACCAAATATTATATCCATTTAGGTAATTACCAAACATGTTTTGGCCATGACCAAACCTACTAAGTGGAGGATGTTCTCCTAATCACAATCCATTCCCATTAATCATCAAAGCAATCCCATGGGGATTGGACAATCATGCCACTGGGTCCATTACGCCCAACACCTCACTAAACCCCATTGACTTCAGTTTTGTTCCCGCATTGTCCCTCTTTGTACTGAAAAGCCCAACTTAACCCTAGATCATATGCTTTTAGGTAATTACCAAACATGTTTTGGGCATTGCCAAATCTATCCAATGACAATGTATTCTCATAACTCATCAAAGGAATCATATGGGGATTGGACAATCATGCCACTGGTCCTTTAGGCCCAATACCTCACCAAACCCCATTAACTTCAGTTTTGGGCCTCCATTATCCCTCCTTGTACTAAAAATCCCAAATTAACTCTAGATCATATGCTTTTAAGTAATTACCAACCATGTTTTGGGCATTACCAAACCTATCCAATCACAATCCATTCCCATTACTCATCAAAGCAATCATATGGGGATTGGACAATCATGCCACTGGGTCTATTAGGCCCAATGCCTCACCAAACCCCATTGACTTCAGTTTTGGGCCCCATTATCCCTCCTTGTACTAAAAAGCCCAACTTAACCCTAGATCATATGCTTCGAGGTAATTACCAAACATGTTTTGGGCATTTCCAAACCTATCCAATCACAATCTATTCTCATAATAATCAAAGCAATCCTATGGGGATTGGATAATCATGCCACTGGGTCCATTAGGCCTAATACGTCACCAAACCACAATGACTTCAGTTTTGGACCCTCATTGTCCATCTTTGTACTAAAAAGCCCAAATTAACCAAGTATTATATGCATTTAGGTAATTACCAAACATGTTTTGGCCATGACCCAACCTACTAAGTGGAGGATGTTCTCCTAATCACAATCCATTCCCATTACTCATCAAAGCAATCCTATGGGGATTGGACAATCATGCCACTGGGTCCATTACGCCCAACACCACACTAAACCCCATTGACTTCAGTTTTGTTCCCACATTGTCCCTCCTTGTACTGAAAAGCCCAACTTAACCCTAGATCATATGCTTTTTGGTAATTACCAAACATGTTTTAGGCATTGTGAAATCTATCCAATGACAATGTATTCCCATAACTCATCAAAGGAATCCTATGGGGATCGGACAATCATGCCACCTGGTCCATTACGCCCAATACGTCACCAAACCCCATTGACTTCAGTTTTGGACCCTCATTGTCCCTCCTTATACTAAAAAGCCAAAATTAACCTCATATTATATGCTTTTAGGTAATTACCAAACATGTTTTGGCCATGACCAAACCTACTAAGTGGATGATGTTTTCCCAATCACAATCCATTCCCATTACTCATCAAAGCAATCCTATGGGGATTGGACAATCATCCCACTGGGTCCTTAAGGCCCAACACCTCACTAAACCCCATTGACATCAGTTTTGTGCCCCCATTGTCCATCCTTGTACTAAAAAGCCCAACTTAACCCCATATCATATGCTTTTAGGTAATTACCAAACATGTTTTGGGCATTACCAATCCTATCCAATCACAATCAATTCCCATAACTCATCAAAGCAATCCTATGGGGATTGGACAATCATGCCACCGGGTCCATTAGGCCCAATACGTCACCAAACCCCATTGACTTTAGTTTTGTACCCTCATTGTCCCTCATTTTACTAAAAATCCCAAATTAACAATATATTATAAGCTTTTAGGTAATTACCAAACATGTTTTGGCCTTGACCAAACCTACTAAGTGGAGGATGTGCTCCCACTCACAATCCAATCACAATCCATTACCTCACCAAACCCCATTGACTTCAGTTTTGGGCCCTCATTGTCCCTCCTTCTACTAAAAAAGCCGAAATTAACCCCATATCATATGCTTTTAGGTAATTACCAAACATGTTTTGGCGATGACCAAACCTACTAAGTGGAGGATGTTCTCCCAATCACAATCCATTCCCATTACTCATCAAAGCAATCCTATGGGGATTGTACAATCATGCCACTGGGTCCATTAGGCCCAATGCCTCACCAAACCCCATTGACTTCAGTTTTGGGCCCCATTATCCCTCCTTGTACTAAAAAGCCCAACTTAACCCTAGATCATATGCTTTTAGGTAATTACCAAACATGTTTTGGGCATTGCCAAACCTATCCAATCACAATGTATTCCCATAATAATCAAAGCAATCCTATGGGGATTGGACAATCATGCCACCGGGTCCACTAGGCCCAATACGTCACCAATCCACATTGACCTCAGTTTTGGACCCTCATTGTCCCTCCTTGTACTAAAAAGCCCAAATTAACCAAATATTACATGCTTTTAGGTGATTACCAAACTTGTTTTGGCAATGACCAAACCTACTAAGTGGAGGATGTTCTCCTAATCACAATTCATTCCCATTACTCATCAAAGCAATCCAATGAGGATTGAACAATCATGGCACTGGGTCCATTAGGCCCAACACCTCAGTAAACCCCATTGACTTCAGTTTTGTTCCCCCATTCTCCCTCCTTGTACTAAAAAGCCCAACTTAACCCTAGATCATATGCTTTTAGGTAATTACCAAACATGTTTTGGGCATTGCCAAACCTATCCAATCACAATGTATTCCCATAACTCATCAAAGCAATCCTGTCGGGATTGGACAATCATGCCACCGGGTCCATTACGCCCAAAACGTCACCAAACCCCATTGACTTCAGCTTGGACCCTCATTGTCCCTCCTTGTACTAAAAAGCCCAAATTAACCCCATATCTGCTTTTAGGTAATTACCAAACATGTTTTGGCCATGACCAAACCTACTAAGTGGAGGATGTTCTCCTAATCACAATTCATTCCCATTACTCATCAAAGCAATCCAATGAGGATTGAACAATCATGCCACTGGGTCCATTAGGCCCAACACCTCAGTAAACCCCATTGACTTCAGTTTTGTTCCCCCATTCTCCCTCCTTGTACTAAAAAGCCCAACTTAACCCTAGACCATATGCTTTTAGGTAATTACCAAACATGTTTTGGGCATTGCCAAACCTATCCAATCACAATGTATTCCCATAACTCATCAAAGCAATCCTATCGGGATTGGACAATCATGCCACCGGGTCCATTACGCCCAATACGTCACCAAACCCCATTGACTTCAGCTTGGACCCTCATTGTCACTCCTTGTACTAAAAAGCCCAAATTAACCCCATATCCTATGCTTTTAGGTAATTACCAAACATGTTTTGGCCATGACCAAACCTACTAAGTGGAGGATGTTCTCCCAATCACAATCCATTCCCATTACTCATCAAGGTAATCCTATGGGGATTGGACAATCATGCCACTGGTTCCATAAGTCCCAACACCTCGCTAAACCCCATTGACTTCAGTTTTGTGCCCCCATTGTCCCTCCTTGTACTAAAAAGCCCAACTTAACTCTAGATCATATGCTTTTAGGTAATTACCAAACATGTTTTGGGCATTACTAAACCTATCCAATCACAATCAATTCCCATAACTCATCAAAGCAATCCTATGGGGATTGGACAATCATGCCACCGGGTCCATTAGGCCCAATACGTCACTAGACCCCATTCACTTTAGTTTTGTACCCTCATTGTCCTTCCTTGTACTAAAAAGCCCAAATTAACAATATATTATATGATTTTAGGTAATTACCAAACATGTTTTGGCCATGACCAAACCTACTAAGTGGAGGATGTGCTCCCCATCACAATCCAATCACAATCCATTACCTCACCAAACCCCCATTGACTTCAGTTTTAGGCCCTCATTGTCCCTCCTTGTACTAAAAAAGCCGAACTTAACCCCATATCATATGGTTTTAGGTAATTACCAAACATGTTTTGGCGAAGACCAAACCTACTAAGTGGAGGATGTTCTCCCAATCACAATCCATTCCCATTACTCATCAAAGCAATCCTACGGGGATTGGACAATCATGCCACTGGGTCCATTAGGCCCTATACCTCACCAATCCCCATTGACTTCAGTTTTGGGCCCCATTGTCCCTCCTTGTACTAATAAGACCAAATTAACAGCATATCATATGCTTTTAGGTAATTATCAAATACGTTTTGGCTATGACCAAACCTACTAAGTGGAGGATGTTCTTCCAATCACAATCCATTCCCATTACTCATCAAAGCAAACCTATGGGGATTGGACAATCATGCCACTGGGTCCATTAAGCCCAACACCTTACTAAACCCCATTTACTTCAGTTTTGTGCCCCCATTATCCCTCCTTGTACTAAAAAGCCCAACTTAACCCCATATCATATGCTTTTAGGTAATTACCAATCATGCTTTGGGCATTACCAAACCTATCCAATCACAATTCATTCCCATTACTCATCAAAGCAATTCTATGGGGATTGGACAATTATGCCACTGGGTCCATTAGTTCCAATACCTCACCAAACCCCATTGACTTCAGTTTTGGGCCCCCACTATCCCTCCTTGTACTAAAAAGCCCAATTTAACCCTAGATCATATGCTTTTAGGTAATTACCAAACATATTTTGGGCATTACCAAACCTATCCAATCACAATCCATTCCCATTACTCATCAAAGCAATCCTATGGGGATTGTACAATCATGTCACTGGGTCCATTAGGCCCAATGCGTCACCAAACCCCATTGACTTCAGTTTTGGGCCCTCATTGTCCCTCCTTGTACTAAAAAGCCCAAATTAACCAAATTTTATATGCTTTTAGGTAATTACCAAACATGTTTTGGGCATTGCCAAACCTATCCAATCACAATGTATTCCCATAATAATCAAAGCAATCCTATGGGGATTGGACAATCATGCCACCGGGTCAATTAGGCCCAATACGTCACCAAACCACATTGACTTCAGTTTTGGACCCTCATTGTCCGTCCTTGTACTAAAAAGCCCATATTAACCAAATATTATATGCTTTTTGGTGATTACCAAACTTGTTTTGGCCATGACCGAACCTACTAAGTGGAGGATGTTCTCCTAATCACAATACATTCCCATTACTCATCAAAGCAATTCTATGAGGATTGAACAATCATGCCACTGGGTCCATTAGGCCCAACACCTCACTAAACCCCATTGACTTCAGTTTTGTTCCCCCATTGTCCCTCCTTGTACTAAAAAGCCCAACTTAACCCTAGATCATATGCTTTTAGGTAATTACCAAACATGTTTTGGGCATTGCCAAACCTATCCAATCACAATGTATTCCCATAACTCATCAAAGCAATCCTATCGGGATTGGACAATCATGCCACCGGGTCCATTACGCCCAATACGTCACCAATCCCCATTGACTTCAGCTTGGACCCTCATTGTCCCTTCTTGTACTAAAAAACCCAATTTAACCCCATATCCTATGCTTTTAGGTAATTACCAAACATGTTTTGGCCATGACCAAACCTACTAAGTGGAGGATGTTCTCCCAATCACAATCCATTCCCATTACTCATCAAGGCAATCCTATGGGGATTGGACAATCATGCCACTGGTTCCATAAGTCCCAACACCTCGCTAAACCCCATTGACTTCAGTTTTGTGCCCCCATTGTCCCTCCTTGTACTAAATAGCCCAACTTAACTCTAGATCATATGCTTTTAGGTAATTACCAAACATGTTTTGGGCATTACTAAACCTATCCAATCACAATCAATTCCCATAACTCATCAAAGCAATCCTATGGGAATTGGACAATCATGCCACCGGGTCCATTAGGCCCAATACGTCACTAGACCCCATTGACTTTAGTTTTGTACCCTCATTGTCCTTCCTTGTACTAAAAAGCCCAAATTAACAATATATTATATGATTTTCGGTAATTACCAAACATGTTTTGGCCATGACCAAACCTACTAAGTGGAGGATGTGCTCCCCATCACAATCCAATCACAATACATTACCTCACCAAACCGCATTGACTTCAGTTTTAGGCCCTCATTGTCCCTCCTTGTGCTGAAAAAGCCGAACTTAACCCCATATCATATGGTTTTAGGTAATTACCAAACATGTTTTGGCGAAGACCAAACCTACTAAGTGGAGGATGTTCTCCCAATCACAATCCATTCCCATTACTCATCAAAGCAATCCTATAGGGATTGGACAATCATGCCACTTGGTCCATTAGGCCCTATACCTCACCAATCCCCATTGACTTCAGTTTTGGGCCCCATTGTCCCTCCTTGTACTAATAAGACCAAATTAACAGCATATCATATGCTTTTAGGTAATTATCAAATACGTTTTGGCTATGACCAAACCTACTAAGTGGAGGATGTTCTTCCAATCACAATCCATTCCCATTACTCATCAAAGCAAACCTATGGGGATTGGACAATCATGCCACTGGGTCCATTAAGCCCAACACCTTACTAAACCCCATTTACTTCAGTTTTGTGCCCCCATTATCCCTCCTTGTACTAAAAAGCCCAACTTAACCCCATATCATATGCTTTTAGGTAATTACCAATCATGCTTTGGGCATTACCAAACCTATCCAATCACAATTCATTCCCATTACTCATCAAAGCAATTTTATGGGGATTGGACAATTATGCCACTGGGTCCATTAGTTCCAATACCTCACCAAACCCCATTGACTTCAGTTTTGGGCCCCCACTATCCCTCCTTGTACTAAAAAGCCCAATTTAACCATAGATCATATGCTTTTAGGTAATTACCAAACATATTTTGGGCATTACCAAACCTATCCAATCACAATCCATTCCCATTACTCATCAAAGCAATCCCATGGGGATTGTACAATCATGTCACTGGGTCGATTAGGCCCAATGCGTCACCAAACCCCATTGACTTCAGTTTTGGGCCCTCATTGTCCCTCCTTGTACTAAAAAGCCCAAATTAACCAAATTTTATATGCTTTTAGGTAATTACCAAACATGTTTTGGGCATTGCCAAACCTATCCAATCACAATGTATTCCCATAATAATCAAAGCAATCCTATGGGGATTGGACAATCATGCCACCGGGTCAATTAGGCCCAATACGTCACCAAACCACATTGACTTCAGTTTTGGACCCTCATTGTCCCTCCTTGTACTAAAAAGCCCATATTAACCAAATATTATATGCTTTTTGGTGATTACCAAACTTGTTTTGGCCATGACCAAACCTACTAAGTGGAGGATGTTCTCCTAATCACAATACATTCCCATTACTCATCAAAGCAATTCTATGAGGACTGAACAATCATGCCACTGGGTCCATTAGGCCCAACACCTCACTAAACCCCATTGACTTCAGTTTTGTTCCCCCATTGTCCCTCCTTGTACTAAAAAGCCCAACTTAACCCTAGATCATATGCTTTTAGGTAATTACCAAACATGTTTTGGGCATTGCCAAACCTATCCAATCACAATGTATTGCCATAACTCATCTAAGCAATCCTATCGGGATTGGACAATCATGCCACCGGGTGCATTACGCCCAATACGTCACCAAACCCCATTGACTTCAGCTTGGACCCTCATTGTCCCTCCTTGAACTAAAAAGCCCAAATTAACAATATATTATATGCTTTTAGGTAATTACCAAACATGTTTTGGCCATTGACTTCAGTTTTGGGCCCCATTGTCCCTCCTTGTACTAATAAGCCCAAATTAACAGCATATCATATGATTTTAGGTAATTACCAAATACGTTTTGGCTATGACCAAACCTACTAAGTGGAGGATGTTCTTCCAATCACAACCCATTCCCATTACTCATCAAAGCAAACCTATGGGGATTGGACAATCATGCCACTGGGTCCATTAGGCCCAACACCTTACTACACCCCATTTACTTTAGTTTTGTGCCCCCATTGTCCCTCCTTGTACTAAAAAGCCCAACTTAACCCCATATCATATGCTTTTAGGTAATTACCAAACACGTTTTGGCCATGACCAAACCTACTAAGTGGAGGATGTTCTCCCAATCACCATCCATTCCTATTACTCATCAAAGCAATCCTATGGGGATTGGACAATCATGCCACTGGATCCATTAGGCCCAATGCCTCACCAAACCCCATTGACTTCAGTTTTGGGCCGCCATTATTCCTCTTTCCACTAAAAAGCCCAAATTAACCCTAGATCATATGCTTTTAGGTAATTACCAATCATGTTTTGGGCATTACCAAACCTATCCAATCACAATTCATTCCCATTACTCATCAAAACAATTCTATGGGGATTGGACAATCATGCCACTGGGTCCATTAGGCCCAATGCCTTACCAAACCCCATTGACTTCAGTTTTGGGCCGCCATTATTCCTCTTTCCACTAAAAAGCCCAAATTAACCCTAGATCATATGCTTTTAGGTAATTACCAAACATATTTTGGGCATTACCAAACCTATCCAATCACAATCCATTCCCATTACTCATCAAAACAATCCTATGGGGATTGTACAATCATGTCATTGGGTCCATTAGGCCCAATGCCTCACCAAACCCCATTGACTTCAGTTTTGGGCCCTCATTGTCCCTCTTTGTACTAAAAAGCCCAAATTAACCAAATATTATATGCTTTTAGGTAATTACCAAACATGTTTTGGGCATTGCCAAACCTATCCAATCACAATGTATTCCCATAATAATCAAAGCAATCCTATCGGGATTGGAAAATCATGCCACCGGGTCCATTAGACCCAATACGTCACCAAACCACATTGACTTCAGTTTTGGACCCTCATTGTCCCTCCTTGTACAAAAAAGCACAAATTAACCAAATATTATTTGCTTTTAGGTAATTACCAAACTTGTTTTGGCCATGACCAAAACTACTAAGTGGAGGATGTTCTCCTATCACAATTCATTCCCATTACTCATCAAAGCAATCCTATGGGGATTGGACAATCATGCCACTGGGTCAATTAGGCCCAACACCTCACTAAACCCCATTGACTTCAGTTTTGTTCCCCCATTGTCCCTCCTTGTACTAAATAGCCCAACTTAACCCTAGATCATATGCTTTTAGGTAATTACCAAACATGTTTTGGGCATTGTCAAACCTATCCAATCACAATGTATTACCATAACTCATCAAAGCAATCCAATCGGAATTGGACAATCATGCCACCGGGTCCATTACGCCCAATATGTCACCAAACCGCATTGACTTCAGTTTTGGACCCTCATTGTCCCTCCTTGTACTAAAAAGCCCAAATTAACCCCATATCATATGCTTTTAGGTAATTACCAAACATATTTTGGGCATTACCAAACCTATCTAATCGCAATCAATTCCCATAACTCATCAAAGCAATCCTATAGGGATTGGACAATCATGCCACCGGGTCCATTAGGCCCAATACGTCACCAAACCCCATTGACTTTAATTTTGTACCCTCATTGTCCTTCCTCGTACTAAAAAGCCCAAATTAACAATATATTATATGCTTTTAGGTAATTACCAAACATGTTTTGGCCATGACCAAACCTAGTAAGTGGAGGATGTGCTCCCAATCACAATCCATTACCTCACCAAACCCCATTGCCTTCAGTTTTGGGCCCTCATTGTCCCTCCTTGTACTAATAAGCCCAAATTAACAGCATATCATATGTTTTTAGGTAATTACCAAATACGTTTTGGCTATGACCAAACCTACTAAGTGGAGGATGTTCTTCCAATCACAATCCATTCCCATTATTCATCAAAGCAAACCTATGGGGATTGGACAATCATGCCACTGGGTTCATTAGGCCCAACACCTTACTAAACCCCATTTACTTCAGTTTTGTGCCCCCATTGTCCCTCCTTGTACTAAAAAGCCCAACTTAACCCTAGATCATATGCTTTTAGGTAATTACCAAACATGTTTTGGGCATTGCCAAACCTATTCAACCACAATGTATTCCCATAAGTCATCAAAGCAATCCTATGGGGATGGGACAATCATGCCACCGGGTCCATTAGGCGCAATACGTCGCCAAACCCCATTGACTTCAGTTTTGGACCCTCATTGTCCCTCCTTGTACTAAAAAGCCCAAATTAACTCCACATCATATGCTTTTAGGTAATTACCAAACACGTTTTGGTCATGACCAAAAATACTAAATGGAGGATGTTCTCCCAATCAGAATCCATTACCTCACCAAACCCCATTGACTTCAGTTTTGGACCCTCATTGTCCCTCCTTGTACTAAAAAGCCCAAATTAACCACATATCATATGCTTTTAGGTAATTACCAAACATGTTTTGGTGATGACCAAACCTACTAAGTGGAGGATGTTCTCCCAATCACAATCCATTCCCATTACTCATCAAGGCAATCCTATGGGGATTGGACAATCATGCCACTGGGTCCATTAGGCCCAATACCTCACCAAACCCCATTGACTTCAGTTTTGGGCCCCATTGTCCTTACTTGTAGTAAAAAGCCCAAATTAACCGCATATCATATGCTTTTAGGTTATTACCAAACACGTTTTGGCCATGACCAAACCTACTAAGTAGAGGATGTTCTCTCAATCACAATCCATTCCTACAACTCATCAAAGCAATCCTATGGGGATTGAAAAATAATGCCACTGGGTCCATTAGGCCCAATACCTCACCAATCCCCATTGACTTCTGATTTGGGCCCCATTGTCCCTCCGTGTACTAATAAACCCAAATTAACCGCATATCATATGCTTTTAGGTAATTACCGAACACGTTTTGGCTATGACCAAACCTACTAAGTGTAGGTTGTTCTCCCAATCACAATCTATTCCCATTACTCATCAAAGCAACCCTATGGGGATTGGACAATCATGCCACTAGGTCATTAGGCCCAACACCTTACTAAACCCCATTGACTTAAGTTTTGTGCCGCCATTGTCCCTCCTTGTACTAAAAAGCCAACTTAACCATAGATCACATGCTTTTAGGTAATTACCAAACATGTTTTGGGCATTGCCAAATCTATCCAATCACAACGTGTTCCCATAATTCATCAAAACAATCCTTTGGGGATTGGACAATCATGCCACCGGGTCCATTAGGCCCAATACGTCACCAAACCCCATTGACTTCAGTTTTGGACCCTCATTTCCCTCCTTGTACTAAAAAGCCCAAATCAACCCCACATCATATGCTTTTAGGTAATTACCAAACATGTTTTGGCCATGACCAAACCTACTAAGTGGAGGATGTGCTCCCAATCACAATCCATTACCTCACCAAACCCCATTGACTTCAGTTTTGGGCCCTCATTGTCCCTCCTTGTAATAAAAAAGCCGAAATTAACCCAATATCATATGCTTTTAGGTAATTACCAAACATGTTTTGGCGATGACCAAACCTACTAAGCGGAGGATGTTCTCCCAATCACAATCCATTCCAATTACTCATCAAAGGAATTCTATGGGGATTGGACAATCATGCCACTGGGTCAATTAGGCCCAATACCTCACCAATCCCCATTGACTTTAGTTTTGAGCCCCATTGTCCCTCCTTGTACTAATAAGCCCAAATTAACAGCATATCATATGCTTTTCGGTAATTATCTCCCAATCAGAATCCATTCCCATTACTCATCAAAGCAAACCTATGGGGATTGGACAATCATGCCACTGGGTCCATTACGCCCAACACCTTACTAAACCCCATTGACTTCAGTTTTGTGCCCCCATTGTCCCTGCTTGTACTAAAAAGCCCAACTTAACCCTAGATCAAATGCTTTTAGGTAATTACCAAACATGATTTGGGCATTGCCAAACCTATCCAATCACTATGTATTCCCATAACTCATCAAAGCAATCCTATGGGGATTAGACAATCATGCCACCGGGTCCATTAGACCCAATACTTCACCAAACCCCATTGACTTTAGTTTTGGACCCACATTGTCCCTCCTTGTAATAAAAAGCCCAAATTAACCCCACATCATATGCTTTTAGGTAATTACCAAACATGTTTTGGCCATCACCAAACCTACTAAGTGGAGGATGTTCTCCCAATCACAATCCAATCACAATCCATTACCTCACCAAACCCCATTGACTTCAGTTTTGGGCCCTCATTGTCCCTCCTTGTACTAAAAAGCCCAAATTAACCCCATATCATATGCTTTTAGGTAATTACCAAACATGTTTTGGCGATGACCGAACCTACTAAGTGGAGGATGTTCTCCCAATCACAATCCATTCCCATTACTCATCAAAGCAATCCTATGGGGATTGGAAAATCATGCCACTTGGTTTATTAGGCCCAATACCTCACCAAACCCCAATGGCTTCAGTTTTGGGCCCCCATTATCCCTCCTTGTACTAAAAATCCCATATAAACCCTAGATCATAAGCTTTTAGGTAATTACCAAACATGTTTTGGGCATTACCAAACCTATCCAATCACAATCCATTCCCATTACTCATCAAAGCAATCATATGGGGATTGGACAATCATGCCACTGGGTCCATTTAGCCCAATGCCTCACTAAACCCCATTGACTTCAGTTTTGGGCCCCATTGTCCTTCCTTGTAGTAAAAAGCCCAAATTAACAGCACATCATATGCTTTTAGGTAATTACCAAACACGTTTTCGCCATGGCCAAACCTATTAAGTGGAGGATGTTCTCCCAATCATAATGCATTCCCATTACTCATCAAATCAACCCTATGGGGATTGGACAATTATGCCACTGGGTCCATTAGGCCCAACACCTTACTAAACCCCATTGACTTCAGTTTTGGGCCCTCATTGTCCCTCCTTGTACTAAAAAAGCCGAAATTAACCCAATATCATATGCATTTAGGTAATTACCAAACATGTTTTGGCGATCAACCAACCTACTAAGTGGAGGATGTTCTCCCAATCACAACCCATTCGCATTACTCATCAAAGCAATCCTATGGGGATTGGACAGTCATGCCACTGGGTCCATTAGGCCTAATACCTCACCAATCCCCATTGACTTCAGTTTGAGCCCCATTGTCCCTCCTTGTACTAATAAGCCCAAATTAACAGCATATCATATGCTTTTAGGTAATTACCAAATACGTTTTGGCTATGACCAAACCTACTAAGTGGAGGATGTTCTCCCAATCACAATCCATTCCCAATACTCATCAAAGCAAACCTATGGGGATTGGACAATCATGACACTTGGTCCATTAGGCCCAATACCTCACCAATCCCCATTGACTTTAGTTTTGAGCCCCATTGTCCCTCCTTGTACTAATAAGCCCAAATTAACAGCATATCATATGCTTTTAGGTAATTATCTCCCAATCACAATCCATTCCCATTACTCATCAAAGCAAACCTATAGGGATTGGACAATCATGCCACTGGGTCCATTTGGCCCAACACCTTACTAAACCCCATTGATTTCAGTTTTGTGCCCCCATTGTCCCTCCTTGTACTAAAAAGCCCAACTTAACCCTAGATCATATGCTTTTAGGTAATTACCGAACATGCTTTGGGCATTGTCAAACCTATCCAATCACAATGTATTCCCATAAGTCATCAAACCAATCCTATGGGGATTGGACAATCATGCCACCGGGACCATTAGACCCAATACTTCACCAAACCCCATTGACTTTAGTTTTGGACCCCCATTGTCCCTCCTTGAAATAAGAAACCCCAAATTAACCCCACATCATATGCTTTTAGGTAATTACCAAACATGTTTTGGCCATGACCAAACCTACTAAGTGGAGGATGTTCTCCCAATCACAATCCATTAGCTCACCAAACCCCATTAACTTCAGTTTTGGGCCCTCATTGTCCCTCCTTGTACTAATAAGCCCAAATTAACACCATATCATATGCTTTTAGGTAATTACCAAATACGTTTTGGCTATTACCAAACCTACTAAGTGGAGGATGTTCTCCCAATCACAATCCATTCCCAATACTCATCAAAGCAAACCTATGGGGATTGGACAATCATGACACTGGGTCCATTAGGCCCAATACCTCACCAATCCCCATTGACTTTAGTTTTGAGCCCCATTGTCCCTCCTTGTACTAATAAGCCCAAATTTACAGCATATCATATGCTTTTTGGTAATTATCTCCTAATCACAATCCATTCCCATTACTCATCAAAGCAAACCTATAGGGATTGGACAATCATGCCACTAGGTCCATTAGGCCCAACACCTTACTAAACCCCATTGGCTTCAATTTTGTGCCCCCATTGTCCCTCCTTGTACTAAAAAGCCCAACTTAACCCTAGATCATATGCTTTTAGGTAATTACCAAACATGCTTTGGGCAATGCCAAACCTATCCAATCACAATGTATTCCCATAAGTCATCAAAGCAATCCTATGGGGATTGGACAATCATGCCACCGGGTCCATTAGACCCAATACTTCACCAAACCCCATTGACTTTAGTTTTGGACCCACATTGTCCCTCCTTGTAATAAGAAAGCCCAAATTAAACCCACATCATATGCTTTTAGGTAATTACCAAACATGTTTTGGCCATGACCAAACCTACTAAGTGGAGGATGTTCTCCCAATCACAATCCAATCACAATCCATTACCTCACCAAACCCCATCGACTTCAGTTTTGGGCCCTCATTGTCCCTCCTTGTACTAAAAAGCCCAAATTAACCCCATATCATATGCTTTTAGGTAATTACCAAACATGTTTTGGCGATGACCAAACCTACTAAGTGGAGGATGTTCTCCCAATCACAATCCTTTCCCATTACTCATCAAAGCAATCCTATGGGGATCGGACAATCATGCCACTTGGTTTATTAGGCCCAATACCTCACCAAACCCCAATGGCATCAGTTTTGGGCCCCCATTATCCATCCTTGTACTAAACATTCCAAATTAACCCTAGATCATAAGCTTTTAGGTAATTACCAAACATGTTTTGGGCATTACCAAACCTATCCAATCACAATCCATTCCCATTACTCATCAAAGCAATGATATGGGGATTGGACAATCATGCCACTAGGTCCATTTAGCCCAATGCCTCACCAAACCCCATTGACTTCAGTTTTGGGCCCCATTGTCCTTCCTTGTAGTAAAAAGCCCAAATTAACCGCACATCATATGCTTTTAGGTAATTACCAAACACGTTTTGGCCATGACCAAACCTGTTAAGTGGAGGATGTTCTCCCAATCATAATCCATTCCCATTACTCATCAAAGCAACCCTATGGGGATTGGACAATCATGCCACTGGGTCCATTAGGCCCAACACCTTACTAAACCCCATTGACTTATGTTTTGGGCCCTCATTGTCCCTCCTTGTACTAAAAAAGCCGAAATTAACCCAATATCATATGCATTTAGGTAATTACCAAACATATTTTGGCGATGACCAAACCTACTAAGTGGAGGATGTTCTCCCAATCACAACCCATTCGCATTACTCATCAAAGCAATCCTATGGGGATTGGACAGTCATGCCACTGGGACCATTAGGCCCAATACCTCACCAATCCCCATTGACTTCAGTTTTGAGCCCCATTGTCCCTCCTTTTACTAATAAGCCCAAATTAACACCATATCATATGCTTTTAGGTAATTACCAAATGCGTTTTGGCTATGACCAAACCTACTAAGTGGAGGATGTTCTCCCAATCACAATCCATTCCCAATACTCATCAAAGCAAACCTATGGGGATTGGACAATCATGACACTATGTCCATTAGGCCCAACACCTCACTAATCCCCATTGACTTTAGTTTTGAGCCCCATTGTCCCTCCTTGTACTAATAAGCCCAAATTTACAGCATATCATATGTTTTTAGGTAATTATCTCCCAATCACAATCCATTCCCATTACTCATCAAAGCAAACCTGTAGGGATTGGACAATCATGCCACTAGGTCCATTTGGCCCAACACCTGACTAAACCACATTGACTTCAGTTTTGTGCCCCCATTGTCCCTCCTTGTACTAAAAAGCCCAACTTAACCCTAGATCATATGCTTTTAGGTAGTTACCAAACTTGTTTTGGGCATTGCCAAAACTATCCAATCACAATGTATTCTCATAACTCATCAAAGCAATCCTATGGGGATTAGACAATCATGCCACCGGGTCCATTAAGCCCAATACGTCACCAAACCCCATTGACTTTAGTTTTGGACCCACATTGTCCCTCCTTGTAATAAAAAGCCCAAATTAACCCCACATCATATGCTTTTAGGTAATTACCAAACATGTTTTGGCCATGACCAAACCTATAAGTGGAGGATGTTCTCCCAATCACAATCCAATCACAATCCATTACCTCACCAAACCCCATTGACTTCAGTTTTGGGCCCTCATTGTCCCTCCTTGTACTAAAAAAGCCGAAATTAACCCAATATCATATGCATTTAGGTAATTACCAAACATGTTTTGGCGATGACCAAACCTACTAAGTGGAGGATGTTCTCCCAATCACAACCCATTCGCATTACTCATCAAAGCAATCCTATGGGGATTGGACAGTCATGCCACTGGGTCCATTAGGCCTAATACCTCACCAATCCCCATTGACTTCAGTTTGAGCCCCATTGTCCCTCCTTGTACTAATAAGCCCAAATTAACAGCATATCATATGCTGTTAGGTAATTACCAAATACGTTTTGGCTATGACCAAACCTACTAAGTGGAGGATGTTCTCCCAATCACAATCCATTCCCAATACTCATCAAAGCAAACCTATGGGGATTGGACAATCATGACACTGTGGCCATTAGGCCCAATACCTCACCAATCCCCATTGACTTTAGTTTTGAGCCCCATTGTCCCTCCTTGTACTAATAATCCCAAATTTACAGCATATCATATGTTTTTAGGTAATTATCTCCCAATCACAATCCATTCCCATTACTCATCAAAGCAAACCTATAGGGATTGGACAATCATGCCACTAGGTCCATTAGGCCCAACACCTTACTAAACCCCATTGACTTCAGTTTTGTGCCCCCATTGTCCCTCCTTGTACTAAAAAGCCCAACTTAACCCTAGATCATATGCTTTTAGGTAATTACCAAACATGCTTTGGGCATTGCCAAACCAATCCAATCACAATGTATTCCCATAAGTCATCAAAGCAATCCTATGGGGATTGGACAATCATGCCACCGGGTCCATTAGACCCAATACTTCACCAAACCCCATTGACTTTAGTTTTGGACCCACATTGTCCCTCCTTGTAATAAGAAAGCCCAAATTAACCCCACATCATATGCTTTTAGGTAATTACCAAACATGTTTTGGCCATGACGAAACCTATAAGTGGAGGATATTCTCCCAATCACAATCCAATCACAATCCATTACCTCACCAAACCCCATTGACTTCAGTTTTGGGCCCTCATTGTCCCTCCTTGTACTAAAAAGGCCGAAATTAACCCAATATCATATGCATTTAGGTAATTACCAAACATGTTTTGGCGATGACCGAACCTACTAAGTGGAGGATGTTCTCCCAATCACAACCCATTCGCATTAATCATCAAAGCAATCCTATGGGGATTGGACAGTCATGCCACTGGGTCCATTAGGCCTAATGCCTCACCAATCCCCATTGACTTCAGTTTGAGCCCCATTGTCCCTCCTTGTACTAATAAGCCCAAATTAACAGCATATCATATGCTTTTAGGTAATTACCAAATACGTTTTGGCGATGACCAAACCTACTAAATGGAGGATGTTCTCCCAATCACAATCCATTCCCATTACGCATTAAAGTAATCTTATGGGGATTGGACAATCATGCCACTGGGTCCATTAGGCCCAATACCTCACCAAACCCCATTGGCTTCAGTTTTGGGCCCACATTATCCCTCCTTGTAATAAAAATCCTAAATTAACCCTAGATCATATGCTTTTAGGTAATTACCAAACATGTTTTGGGCATTACCAAACCTATCCAATCACAATCCATTCCCATTACTCATCAAAACAATCATATGGGGATTGGACAATCATGCCACTGGTTCCATTAGGCCCAATGCCTCACCAAACCCAATTGACTTCAGTTTTGGGCGCCATTGTCCTTCCTTATAGTAAAAAGCCCAAATTAACCGCAAATCATATGCTTTTAGGTAATTACCAAACACGTTTTGGCCATGACCAAACCTATTGAGTGGAGAATGTTCTCCCAATCATAATCCATTCCCATTACTCATCAAAGCAACCCTATGGGGATTGGACAATCATGCCTTTGGGCCCATTAGGCCCAACAACTTACTAAACCCCATCGACTTCAGTTTTGTGCCCCCATTGTACCTCCTTGTACTAAAAACCCAACTTAACCCTAGATCATATGCTTTTAGGTAATTAGAAAACATGTTTTAGGCATTGCCAAACCTATCCAATCACAATGTGTTCCCATAACTCATCATACCACCGGGTCCATTAGGCCCAATACGTCACCAAACCCCATTGACTTCAGTTTTGGACCATCATTTCCCTCCTTGTACTAAAAATCCCAAATTAACCCCACATCATATGCTTTTAGGTAATTACCAAACATGTTTTGCCCATGACCAAACCTACTAAGTGGAGGATGTGCTCCCAATCTCAATCCAATCCCATTACTCATCAAAGCAATCCTATGTGGATTGGACAATCATGCGACTGAGTCCATTAGGCCCAATACCTCACCAATCCCCATTGACTTCAGTTTTGGGCCCCATTGTCCCTCGTTGTACTAATAAGCCCAAATTAACAGCATATCATATGCTTTTAGGTAACTAACAAATACATTTTGGCTATGACCAAACCTACTAAGTGGAGGATGTTCTCCCAATCACAATCCTTTCCCATTAGTCATCAAATCAATCCTATGGGGATTGGACAATCATGCCACGAGGTCCATTAGGCCTAACACCTCACTAAACCCCATTGACTTCTGTTTTGTTCCCCCATTGTCCCTCCTTGTACTAAAAAGCCCAACTTAACACTATATCATATGCTTTTAGGTAATTACCAAACATGTTTTGGGCATTGTCAAACCTATCCAATCACAATGTATTTCTATTACTCATGAAAGCAATCCTATGGGGATTGGACAAACATGCCACCGGGTATATTAGGCCCAATACGTCACCAAACCACATTGACTTTAGTTTTGGACCCTCATTGTCCCTCCTTGTACTAAAAAGCCCAAATTAACCCCATATCATATGCTTTTAGGTAATTACCAAACATATTTTGGCCATGACCAAATATACTAAGTGGAGGATGTTCTCCCAAATACAATCCATTCCCATTACTCATCAAAGCAATCCTATGGGGATTGGACAATCATGCCACTGGGTCCATTAGGCCTAATACCTCACCAATCCCCATTGACTTCAGTTTTGGGCCCCATTGTCCCTCTTTGTACTAATAAACCCAAATTAACAGCATATCATATGCTTTTAGGTAATTACCAAATACGTTTTGGCTATGACCAAACCTACTAAGTGGAGGATGTTCTCCCAATCACAATTCATTCCCATTACTCATTAAAGCAAACCTATGGGGATTGGACAATCATGCCACTGGGTCCATTAGGCCCAACACCTCACTAAACCCCATTGACTTCAGTTTTGTGCCCCCATTGTCCCTCCTTGTACTAAAATGCCCAACTTAACCCTAGATCATATGCTTTTGGCTAATTATCAAACATGTTTGTGGCATTACCAAACCTATTCAATCACAATCCATTCTCATTACTCATGAAAGCAATCCTTTAGGGATTGGACAATCACGCCACCGGGTCCATTAGCCCCAATACGTCACCAAACCCCATTGACTTTAGTTTTGTACCCTCATTGTCCCTTCTTGTACTAAAAAGCCCAAATTAACCCCATATCATATGCTTTTAGGCCATTACCAAACATGTTTTTCCATGACTAAACCTAGTAAGTGGAGGATGTGCTCCCAATCACAATCCAATCACAATCCATTACCTCACAAACCCCATTGACTTTAGTTTTTGGCCCTCATTGTCCCTCCTTGTACTAAAAAAACCCAAATTAACCCCATATCATATGCTTTTAGGTAATTACCAAATATGTTTTGGCGATGACCAAACCAATTAAGTGGAGGTTGTTCTTCCAATCACAATCCAATCCCATTACTCATCAAAGCAATCCTATAGGGATTGGACAATCATGCCACCGAGTCCATTAGGCCCAATATGTCACCAAACACATTGACTTCAGTTTTGGACCCTCATTGTCCCTTCTTGTACTAAAAAGCCCAAATTAACCCCATATCATATGCTTTTCGGTAATTACCAAACTTGTTTTGGCCATGACCAAACCTACTAAGTGGAGGATGTTCTCCTAATCACAATCCATTCCCATTACTCGTCAAAGCAATCCTATGGGGATTGGACAATCATGCCACGGGGTCCATTACGCCCAACACCTCACTAACCCCATTGACATCTGTTTTGTTCCCCCATTGTCCCTCCTTGTACTAAAAAGCAAAACTTAACCCTAGATCATATGCTTTTAGGTAATTACCAAACATGTTTTGGGCATCGTCAAACCTATCCAATCACAATGTATTCCCATAACTCATCAAAGCAATCCTATGGGGATTGGACAATCATGCCACCGGGTCCATTAGGCCCAATACGTTACCAAACCCCATTGACATTAGTTTTGTACCCTCATTGTCCCTCCATTTACTAAAAAGCCCAAATTAACAATATATTATATGCTTTTAGGTAATTACCAAACATGTTTTGGCCATGACCAAACCTACTAAGTGGAGGATGTGCTCCCAATTACAATCCAATCACAATCCATTCCCGTTACTCATCAAAGCAATCATATAGGGATTGGACAATCATGCCACGGGGTCCATTAGGCCCAACATCTCACTAAACCCCATTGACTTCAGTTTTGTTCCCGCATTGTCCCTCCTTGTACTTAACCCTAGATCATATGCTTTTAGGTAATTACCAAACTTGTTTTGGGCATTACCAAACCTATCCAATCACAATCTATTCCCACAACTCATCAAAGCAATCCTATGGGGATTGGACAATTATGCCACCGGGTCCATTAGACCCAATACGGCACCAAACCCCATTGACTTTAGTTTTGTACCCTCATTGTCCCTCCTTGTACTAAAAAGCCCAAATTAACACCATATCATATGCTTTTAGGTAATTACCAAACATGTTTTGGCCATGACCAAACCTACTAAGTGGAGAATGTGCTCCCAATCACAATCCAATCACAATCCATTACCTCACTAAACCCCATTGACTTCAGTTTTGAGCACTCATTATCCCTCTTTGTACTAAAAAAGCCGAAATTAATCCCATATCATATGCTTTTAGGTAATTACCTAACATGTTTTGGCGATGACCAAACCTACTAAGTGGAGGATGTTCTCCCAATCATAATCCATTCCCATTACCCATCAAAGCAATCCTATGGGGATTGGACAATCATGCCACTGGGTTCATTAGACACAATACCTCTCCAATCCCCATTGACTTCATTTTTGGGCCCCATTGTCCCTCTTTGTACTAATAAGCCCAAATTAACAGCATATCATATGCTTTTAGGTAATTACCAAATACGTTTTGGCTATGACCAAACCTACTAAGTGGAGGATGTTTTCCCAATCACAATCTATTTCCATTACTCATCAAAGCAAACCTATGGGGATTGGACAATCATGCCACTGGGTCCATTAGCCCCAACACCTTACTAAACCGCATTGACTTCAGTTTTGTGCCCCCATTATCCTTCCTTGTACTAAAAATCCCAAATTAACCCTAGATCATATGCTTTTAGGTAACTACCAAACATGTTTTGGGCATTGCCAAACCTATCCAATCACAATGTATTCCTATAACTCATCAAAGCAATCCTATGGGGATTGAACAATCATAGCACCGGGTCCATTAGGCCCAATACGTCACCAAACCCCATTGACTTTAGTTTTGGACCATCATTGTCCCTCCTTGTACTAAAAAACCCAAATTATCCCCACATCATATGCTTTTAGGTAATTACCAAACATGTTTTAGCCATGACCAAACCTACTAAGTCGAGGATGTTCTCCCAATCACAATCCATTCCCATTACTCATCAAAGCAATCCTATGGGGATTGGACAATCATACCACTGGGTCCATTAGGCCCAATACCTCACCAATCCCCATTGACTTCAGTTTTTGGCCCCATTGTCCCTCTTTGTACTAATAAACCCAAATTAACAGCATATCATATGCTTTTAGGTAATTACCAAATACGTTTTGGCTATGACCAAACCTACTAAGTGGAGGATGTTCTCCCAATCACAATCCATTCCCATTACTCATTAAAGCAAACCTATGGGGATTGAACAATTATGCCACTGGGTCCATTAGGCCCAATACGTCACCAAACCCCATTGACTTCAGTTTTCGACCCTCATTGTCCCTCCTTGTATTAAAAAGCCCAAATTAACCCCATATCATATGCTTTTAGACAATTACCAAACAAGTTTTGGCCATGACCAAACGTACTAAGTGGAGGATGTTCGCAATCACAATCCATTCCCGTTACTCATCAAAGCAATCATATAGGGATTGGACAATCATGCCACGCGGTCCATTAGGCCCAACATCTCACTAAACCCCATTGACTTCAGTTTTGTTCTCGCATTGTCCCTCCTTGTACTTAACCCTAGATCATATGCTTTTAGGTAATTACCAAACTTGTTTTGGGCATTACCAAACCTATCCAATCACAATCTATTCCCACAACTCATCAAAGCAATCCTATGGGGATTGGACAATTATGCCACCGGGTCCATTAGACCCAATACGGCACCAAACCCCATTGACTTTAGTTTTGTACCCTCATTGTCCCTCCTTGTACTAAAAAGCCCAAATTAACACCATATCATATGCTTTTAGGTAATTACCAAACATGTTTTTGCCATGACCAAACCTACTAAGTGGAGAATGTGCTCCCAATCACAATCCAATCACAATCCATTACCTCACTAAACCCCATTGACTTCAGTTTTGAGCACTCATTATCCCTCTTTGTACTAAAAAAGCCGAAATTAATCCCATATCATATGCTTTTAGGTAATTACCTAACATGTTTTGGCGATGACCAAACCTACTAAGTGGAGGATGTTCTCCCAATCATAATCCATTCCCATTACCCATCAAAGCAATCCTATGGGGATTGGACAATCATGCCACTGGGTTCATTTGACACAATACCTCTCCAATCCCCATTGACTTCATTTTTGGGCCCCATTGTCCCTCTTTGTACTAATAAGCCCAAATTAACAGCATATCATATGCTTTTAGGTAATTACCAAATACGTTTTGGCTATGACCAAACCTACTAAGTGGAGGATGTTTTCCCAATCACAATCTATTTCCATTACTCATCAAAGCAAACCTATGGGGATTGGACAATCATGCCACTGGGTCCATTAGGCCCAACACCTTACTAAACCCCATTGACTTCAGTTTTGTGCCCCCATTATCCTTCCTTGTACTAAAAATCCCAAATTAACCCTAGATCATATGCTTTTAGGTAACTACCAAACATGTTTTGGGCATTGCCAAACCTATCCAATCACAATGTATTCCTATAACTCATCAAAGCAATCCTATGGGGATTGAACAATCATAGCACCGGGTCCATTAGGTCCAATACGTCACCAAACCCCATTGACTTTAGTTTTGGACCATCATTGTCCCTCCTTGTACTAAAAAACCCAAATTAACCCCACATCATATGCTTTTAGGTAATTACCAAACATGTTTTGGCCATGACCAAACCTACTAAGTGGAGGATGTTCTCCCAATCACAATCCATTCCCATTACTCATCAAAGCAATCCTATGGGGATTGGACAATCATACCACTGGGTCCATTAGGCCCAATACCTCACCAATCCCCATTGACTTCAGTTTTTGGCCCCGTTGTCCCTCTTTGTACTAATAAACCCAAATTAACAGCATATCATATGCTTTTAGGTAATTACCAAATACATTTTGGCTATGACCAAACCTACTAAGTGGAGGATGTTCTCCCAATCACAATCCATTCCCATTACTCATTAAAGCAAACTATGGGGATTGAACAATTATGCCACTGGGTCCATTAGGCCCAACACCTTACTAAACCCCATTGACTTCAGTTTTGTGCCCCCTATTATCCCTCCTTATACTAAAAATCCCAAATAAACCCTAGATCATATGCTTTTAGGTAATTACCAAACATGTTTTAGGCATTACCAAATCTATCAAATCACAATCCATTCCCATTGCTCATCAAAGCAATCATATGGGGATTGGACAATCATGCCACTGGGTCCATTAGGGCCAACACCTCTCTAAACCCCATTGACTTCAGTTTTGTGCCCCCATTGTCCCTCCTTGTACTAAAAAGCCCAACTTAACCCTAGATCATATGCTTTTAGGTAATTATCAAACATGTTTGTGGTATTACCAAACCTATTCAATCACAATCCATTCTCATTACTCATGAAAGCAACCCTATGGGGATTGGACAATCACGCCACCTGGTCCATTAGGCCCAATACGTCACCAAACCCCATTGACTTTAGTTTTGTACCCTCATCGTCCCTCCTTGTACTAAAAAGCCCAAATTAACCCCATATCATATGCTTTTAGGTAATTACCAAACATGTTTTTCAATGACTAAACCTACTAAGTGGAGGATGTGCTCCCAATCACAATCCAATCACAATCCATTACCTCACAAACCCCATTGAGTTTAGTTTTTGGCCCTCATTGTCACTCCTTGTACTAAAAAAACCCAAATTAACCCCATATCATATGCTTTTAGGTAATTACCAAATATGGTTTGGCGATGACCAAACCTACTAAGTGGAGGATGTTCTCCTAATCACTCCCATTACTCATCAAAGCAATCCTATGGGGATTGAACAATTATGCTACTGGGTCCATTAGGTCCAATACCTCACGAAATGCATTGACTTCAGTCTTGGGCCCCATTGTCCCACCTTGTACTAAAAAGCCCAAATTATTCCCATATCATATGCTTTTAGGTAATTACCAAACATGTTTTGGCCATGACCAAACGTACTAAGTGGAGGATGTTCTCCTAATCACGATCCATTCCCATTACTCATCAAGACAATCTTATGGGGATTGGACAATCATGCCACTGGGTCCATTAGTCCCAATACCTAACCAAACCCCATTGACTTCAGTTTTGGGCCCTAATTATCCTGGCTTGTACTAAAAAGCCCAAACTAACCCTAGATCATACTATTTTACGTAATTACAAAATATATTTTGGGCATTACCAAACATATCCAATCACAATCTATTCCCATTACTCATCAAAATAATCCTATGGGGATTAGACAATCATGCCACTGGGTCCATTAGTCCCAATACCTCACCAAACCCATTGACTTTAGTTTTGGGCCCCATTGTCCCTCCTTGTACTAAAAATCCCAAATTAACCCCATATCATATGCTTTTATGTAATTACCAAACATGTTTTGGCCATGACCAAACCTACTAAGTGGAGGATGTTCTCCCAATCACAATTCAATCCCATTACTCATCAAAGCAATCCTATGGGGATTGGACAATCATGCCACTGGGTCCATTAGGTCCAATACCTCACAAAACCTATTGACTTCAGTTTTAGGCCCCATTGTCCCTCCCTTTACTAAAAAGCCCAAATTAACCCCATATCATATGCTTTTAGGTAATATCCAAGCATGTTTTGGCCATGACTAAACCTACTAAGTGGATGATGTTCTCCTAATCAAAATCCATTCCCATTACTCATCAAAGCAATCCTATGGAGATTGGACAATCATGCCACTATGTCCATTATGCCTAATACCTCACCAAACCCCATTGACTGCAGTTTTTGGCCCCCATTGTCATTTCTTGAACTAAAAAGCCCAAATTAACCCTAGATCATATGATTTTACGTAATTATAAAGCATGTTTTGGGCATTACCAAACCTATCCAATCACAATCCTTTTCCATTACTCATCTAAACAATTCTATGGGAATTAGACAATCATGCCACTGGGTCCATTAGGCCCAATACCTCACCAAACCCATTGACTTTAGTTTTGGTCCCCATTGTCCCTTCTTGTACTAAAAAACACAAATTAACCCCATATCATATGCTTTTAGGTAATTACCAAACATGTTTTGGCCATGACCAAAATTCTAAGTGGAGGATGTTCTCCCAATCACAATCCATTCCCATTACTCATCAAAGCAATCCTATGGGGATTGAACAATCATGCCACTGGGTCCATTAGGCCCAACACCTTACCAAATTCTATTGACTTAAGTTTTGTGCCCATATTGTCCCTCCTTGTAATAAAAAACCCAAATTAACCCTAGATCATATGATTTTCGGTAATTACCAAACATGTTTTGATAATATGAGGTATAATGTAACTAATGTGTAGATTTGTAGGCTTGCATTTGTTGTTGGTTGAGTTGCGGGAACGTAAAGGTAATTTTAGGGCTATTTTCGCCTTTTTTGCATCCAATTCTTTGATTTTGAGTCATTTAAACCAAATAATTTTTTAATTGGACAATATAAGGTATAATATTACTTGTGTGTAGATTTTTAGGCTTGAATTTGTTGCTTGTCGAATTTCGGGAACGAAAAGGTCATTTTAAACCTTTTTTGGCCATTTCGCGTCCAATTTGTATTTCTAGAGTCCTCTAACTCCAAATTCTTTTTGAAAATTAAAATATAAGGTATAATGTAACTAATGTGTAGATTTTTAGGCTTGCATTTGTTGTTGGTTAACATTCGGGAACGAGAAGGTCATTTTAGGCCTATTTTCGCCTTTTCGCATCCAATTCGTATTTCTCAAGTCATTTAACTCCAAATTCTTTTTGAACATGATAATATGAGGTATAATATAACTAGTGTGTATATTTTTAGGCTTCCATTTATTGTTGGTTGAATTTCGGGAATGTGAAGTTTATTTTTGGCCTATTTTGGCCATTTCGTGTCCAATTCTTAGATTTTGAGTCACTTAACTCCAATTTCTATTTGAACATGATAATATGAGGTATAATATAACTAGTGTGTAGATTTTTAGGCTTGCATTTGTTTTTGATTGAATTTTGGGAAGGTATATGTAATTTTTAGAGCTATTAACTATGGTAAATGATTGAATTCTTATATTATGTGTTTTATTCCTTGGTTGTTTTGCAAGGTTTATATGAAATAACACACCAAGTTTGAAGGCCTTCACCATGGAGGAATTACACGAAGTTCGGGATAAGTTGGCGACCTACCTTTGTGATGATTCTAGTAGGTATTTTCCTTTCTTATATAGTTTTTAGCTAATATGTTGGTACTTTGTCAATTCTATGTACACTTTTTACATTATTTATATATTTAAAGTTAATTACGTTGAAAAAATTGTGATATATTGCAATTCATTTTTTTTGTTGAAGGGAGGTGCTGGGCTTGGGGGGCTGCCACGGTGGGTGCAAGGTGGGGGCTGGGATGGGCTAGGGGCTGGGGCAAGAGGGGGGCAGGGGCTGCGAGGGCGAGCGGCGGCGGGGTGTAGGGCTGGCCGGGGCTAGCAGACAGAGGGGGCCGGCAGGGGGTCTTTGGGTTGGGTTAGGGTGTGGCTGGCAGCATGGGCCGGGCTGGGGTGGGGGTGGGTGGGCCTGGGCTAGCTAGGGCTGGGGGCTGGGCTGGAGGAGGCGGGGCGGGGGCAGTGGGGGATTGGCATGGAGGGTCTTTGGGCTAGGGTGGCTGGGCCGGGCTGGGGTTTGGGGTGGGTTGTGGTCTTCTTTGGCCGGGCATAATTTTTTTTTGAAAAATAAAATTTCAAACACAAAGGGCAGCGGTTTTGAACCTAAATTGGACAGCAATCCTTCATTTTTACCGAAGGGCTGCTACGGCAAGGGCTGCGGGCCAAAAGCGCAGCCCTTGCGTTCTTTTCCACTAGTGGTTGGATCTTAGTCATAAGAAAACCTACTCAACCATGGCATTATTCTCTTTTTCCTAACTTGAGAACTGGAGTGCGTCTTACATGTGGCCACCTTTTTAAGCAAAGGTACGAAGCGTGGGATCAATCACATAGTAATGAACCCTTTTCAGTCTTAACCTAAATCTGACCATAGTTTCAAACATAGAACTGGACTTTAGGCTGGATCTTTTACATTCATGTTACATGAATTTTGCTTGTGATTGCAATTTTGCCTGTTATTAACTTGTCAAATTGTCATTGTTATGCGTCGCACCTAAAATCGCGTCGAAAAAAAAAATATCGTCAATTGACCAAAACCTCGCCTAAATCCCCGAAAAACATGTCCGGGGAGCAGTGCGCCAAACACATTAAGTTGCGCCTGGAGCACCGCTCCCGCACCAGATGCACGTTTATTTTCCGCGCGCAGCAATGCTGCGTGGGATCGCATGGTTTTCGTTGATTTAGTCATTGTGGTGGTCGATCCTATGTTTGGTTCGTTTGGATTCGCGTAAAGCATGGTTTTTTAAGGGGGTATCACCTAATTCAAAAAAGCAGTCCTTTCATGCAAGGTCGAGTCTGTCCGAAAAAAGTGCATCTAGAAAAGTGGTCATGGTAGAGTTAGAATCGTCATGCATATCTACCTTCTCCCTACTATCCAACTAATCTTCCCCGTTAATTCTACCCTATCATATTCAATCAATTTCAAAAAACGTACATCTTTCAAAATCAATCCTACACCTATGTCTATTCTACCTTTTTCAAAAGAATTTACTAATCATCATCATACAAGACATTTACAAAAATATTTTCGAAAATAATCCATCATCTTTGCCAAGCAAAAGATAAATACCAAGGGGTTCCTTTCAAAAACGAATTTTGAAAACTCTAAGACCATTCCAAACACCTTCATTCAACTAATCCAATAAAACCAATCCCAATTCATTTCCATTCATACTTTAAGTTTGAGTCATTGCATTCATTTTAGGCCCACTTGCATTAGAGTACATTTTGCATTTATCTTAGGCCCTCATCTAAACTTGAGTCCTTGCATTCATATAGGCCCACTAGCATTACAGTCCACCTTAGGCCCATATAAGTCTAGTTCATGTCAAAATCTAGGCCCATTTGCATCTTTATGTGGACCCTAGTCTATGTCAAGCCCAGTCCAAGTCTAAGCCAAGTCCACATCAATCTAAGTTCAAACCTAGTCGAATTCCAATGTCAAGCCTAGTGCATTTCCAAGTCTAACTTCAAACAAATATAGGACTAAGTCCAAAATCAGGCCCATATAAGGCCCAATTCATACCCTAAGTCTAATCAAGTCCAATTCTAAACCTATATAGGACGAAGTACAAATTCTAAACTCAAAACCCCTAAGCTTAGCGAAGCTAGCACTTCTTAAAGTCCATAAAGGGAAATCCTGAGTTTAGCGAAGCTACTCACCCTTTAAGACTATAATGGCACCCTTTAGACTTAGCGAAGCTAGTCATCCCCATGACCATAAAGGCACCCCTTGAGTTTAGTGAGGCTACTCACCTTTAAGACCATAACGGCACCCTCTGACTTAGCGAAGCTAGTCATCCCCAAGACCATAAAGGCACCCCTTGAGCTTAGCGAGGCTACTCATCTTTAATACCATAACGACACCCTCTGGCTTAGCGAAGCTAGTCATCCCTAAGACGATAAAGGCTTTCTTTTAGTTTAGCGAACCTACTCATCCTTGACCTAGCGAAGACCATAATGGCACCCTTTGACCTAGCAAGGACCATAAGGGCACCCTTTGACCTAGCAAAGTTAGTTATCCTTAAGACCATAATGGCACCCTTTGACCAAGCGAAGCTAGGCATCCCTAAGACCATAAATGCACCCTCTAAATTTAGCGAAGTGACTCACCTTTGAAGACCATAATGGCATCCTTTAGACCTAGCGAAGCTAGTTACCCCTAAGACCATAAAGGCATCCTCCGAGTTTAGCGAAGCTACTCCTACCTTACATCTATAGCATCCCAATTAAGTCCATAATGGCCCAAAACCTTAGCGAAGTGAGTCCATCTTAGATCCATATCAACCCAAAATCATCGAGTCTAGCGAATCCAATCACCCCTAAGTCTAGCGAAGCTAGCATTCCCTAAGTCCACGTAAGCATTCCTTTTGAGTCTAGTTTGCTTGCAAGTTCAAAGTCTGGTCCAGTCTTGTTGCATAGTCCAGTCAAGTCCATCGAATCTAGTCCAGTCTTGTTGCATAGTCCCGTCAAGTCCATCGAATCCAGTCCATACCTACATATGCATATAGTTAGGCCCATGTCCGCATCATGGTCAAGCCTATATTAGTCCAAAACCATATCCATTTCAAATCCTCCATTCCAAAATCCATTTCCATTTCTCATCTCTCTTTTTTCACCCATAATTTCCATTTCTCGTTTCGAAATTTATTTCTAAAATCCTACAAGTGAGGTCCACTCGATTCCGTTCATGACCGGTCAAGAGAGTACAACATTAAGAACGCCTAATGGAGGAACAAATGTGAGCATACTCTAGCTTATCAATTGCACTTTCACCACACCGACTTCAATTAGAGTCATCAAAATTACTTTTGACCGCCTTCACAATAGAGGCGTGGTTACTTCCATAGGGTCTACCACCTTCACAATAGAGGCGCAATCACTTCCATAGGGTCTACGTCGAACCCTGCACCAAAAAGAAAAATAAAAAAATGCAACCTATTTCTCTACCACAACTTCCAACGACATAATTCCACCTGACATCTAGTGTTGAATACCATCAATGCGCTGCGAAACACGGTCGATGATAACAGACTTCTAATACTTACTGCAACGAGAATCAGCATCATCAACAACCCCTTAGGCAGTGCAGATACAATTTGAAGGTTTAGTCTTTATTTCTGGTTTCCTAGGATGAGTCAGAGAGTCTGTACCGAATGTCATTTCTGTCCTTTCCCATTGAGTCTATGTCAGTATAGGACTTCATCTATTATAGCCTTTCCATTTTCATTTCATTTTATTTTTCTTTTTCGTTTTCATTGGCCTTCCATCATTTTTATGCTACAACTTAAATCTAATTATCCCTAATGACCTTGATTAATAAAGATAAAAAAAAATCCAAAAAAAAATAGACATACTTTGGAGTATGAGTTATATCCCTCTCTCCTATATCCTTCCATAAATCATCATCGATAAACCATCTCATGCAACCAAAATGAAAAAAAATCCATTAAACCATCATCTCCATTAGCCAAATAATATTTTCAAATCAAAGCGCCATAAATATCCTTCAAACCTTCCATTATCCAAAACCACAAAAAAGCTTGTGTGCAAGCCTCGCTACAAAAAAACAAAAAAAAAAGTCTATGCCAGGCAAAAAAGAAAATAAAAGTGAAAATTTCGAAGTGTGAAAAAAAGTAAAAGCAAAAGAAAAAAAAATTCCATCCCCCATTCAAATCCTTCATTCCATCAAAACTAGGGGGCTTGCACATAAGTTCCATCCCCTATTCAAATTCTTCAATCCATCAAAACTTTAACCCATATAATCCAAATCCATGATCCTACCTTAGTCCAACCAATTAAACCTTCATCAAAACCTAAAAGCTGAAGTCTTAAACCTTTCAATCTTCCATATTCAACCCTAACTCCTTTTTCAAGATATGTCCAAGCCCGCTAGGTTGAAAACCTGAAAAGATAGCCTTTACAAAAGTTGGGCACAAAAAAAAAAGTTCAATCAGATCTGGAACTACGAATTGTCTGATTCCGTAAGGAAACATAGGAATCCTCATCTTGAGGTCCGACTACTTGAATTAATAAAATTAATCAAGGTCTAATGATTTGACTTTCTATAATTCAGGAGCATCCTCTTTCTAGATCCCGACATAGACTCGAGTCTGAACCTACCCTTGTCAAAGCCTTTTCCCACATAAATTCATTTGAGTCATAAATTTAACCTTTTCTTTTCAATCCCAAGCTCTCCTTTTCCCTGAAGGACTCTCCAACAATTCTATGGTTTTTGGCGATACTTGACTTTGCCTAATCAACTTCCCAATGAAGAATCCCCAGTGAAAACTCTGAATGCTCAAGACAGATCAACTACATTTTAATCAAGGCTTAAGCCTAATGCAAGACAAGCTTACCCAAAGTGGGGCCTTCCTATATATGTGGTGGTTCCTCTAAATCAAATCAAACTTCCGAAAAGTTGTAATATGCAGACCTCATTTACGGACCCCAATTATTTACTAAAAACAGTTTTCAAAAATCATTCTATCTATATCTGATCATTCCATCATTCTACATATCCAGATCACCTAGCCTTTCAAAACCCTCATCTTGCATTGCATTTCACACTAGGGGAAAAAAAGGAAGGGCTGCGCAAGAAGGGCTGCGGTTTCCAAGGAAACCGCAGCCCTTTTTGTGAAGGTCTGCGGTTAGACTTGAAACGCAGCCCTTCATGGAGTATGAAGGGCTGCAGTTTTAAGGCTAACCGCAGCCCTTTATGTGAAGGGCTGCGGTTAGCCTAGAAACCGCAGCCCTTCATACACGAAGGGCTGCGTTTTCTAGGATAAGCGCAGCCCTTCCTATCCCATTTCAACCTGTGAGTTTTGCGCGCAACACACAGTAGCACTCACTCATAAATTTCCCTCGCACACTCAGCTCACCCCTCTCCCTCTCCCTCACACTCACTCGCACACTCACTCCTCTCCCTCACACTAACTCGCACTGCCATCACCGGAGCACCGACACATCGCCGGAGCGTCGTCCCATCGCCGGTGCACACTTCTTCTTCTCTTCTCTCAGCGTTGCCTGAGCTCCTTCTTCTTCTCTTCTCTCAGCGCGCCTTGACGCCACCACCACCACCACTACTGCATTGTCGGTAATTCCCCTCTCACTCTCTCTCCTCTTTGTTTTATTTAATTTCTCTTCTATTTTGTGTTGTAAAATGTGATTGTAGGGGGTGGGGGAGGGCTTGTGGAGGGTGGGTAGGGGGTGGGGGGTCTTGGCGGGGCATGGGGGATGGGCTGGGAGGCTGGGCATGGGATGGGGGAGGGCGGGGGATGCTGGAAAGGGGGTGGGGGAGGGCTGGGGAGGCTGGGCATGGGGTGGGGGAGGGTGGGCATGTGGTGGGGGAAGGCTGGGCATGGGGTGGGGGAGGGCGGGGGATGCTTGACGGGGGGTGGGGGAGGGCTGGGGGAGGGTGGATAGGGGTGGGTGAGGCATTGTTGTGAAGGCATTGTTGTAAGTTGTAACACATGTTTGGTATCACTACTATCTTTCATTTTCTTTTTCGTTTTATAATGTAACTATGTAGATTTTTAGGCTTCGGAAACGAAAATTAAAGGTTATTTTACGCCTACATGGCAATGAGGGAGTGTAGTGGGGGGCAGTAGTGGCGGTGGTGGTGGGACTGTGTTACAAATGTGGAGAGTGAGGTCACATGGCAATGGAATGGTCTCCATATTTGTAACACTTCTCACTACCTCCGCCGCTACCAGCTGATGGGCATTCCATTGCCATGTGACCTGATTCTCGGGACATTTTAGGCCTAATTTAGCCTTTTCGCTTCCGAATCGTACTTATCGAGTCATTTAACCCCAAATTCTTTGTGAAAATGATTATATGAGGTATAATGTAACTATTGTGTAGAGTTTTAGGCTTGCATTTGTTCTTGGTTGCATTTCGGGAACGAAAAGGTCATTTTAGGCCAAATTTTGCCTTTTCGCGTCCAATTCGTACTTATCGAGTCATTTAACCCCAAATTCTTTTTCAACATGATTATATGAGGTATAATGTAACTATTGTGTAGATTTTTAGGTTTGCAATTGTTGTAGGTTGAATTTTGGGAACGAAAAGGGCATTTTAGACCTATTTTAGCCTTTTCGCTTCCGAATCGTACTTACCGAGTCATTTAACCCCAAATTCTTTTTGAACATGATTATATGAGGTATAATGTAACTATTGTGTAAATTTTTAGGTTTGCAATTGTTGTAGGTTAAATTTTGGGAACGAAAAGGCCCCCTCCCCCCACCGCACACCCCCTCCCCTCCCCTCCCCCCCACTGCTAAGCCCTCTCCCCTCCCCCCCTACGCCCCCTCCCCTCCCCCCGCGCGCCCTCCCCTCCCCACCGCACGCCCCTCCCCCCCGCACGCCCCTCCCCCCTCTACCGCACGCCCCCCCCCCCCCCTCTCGCACGCCCCTCCCTCCCCCCGCCGCCCCCTCCCCCCCCCGCACGCCCCTCACCTCCCCCCCACCGCACACCCCTCCCCTCCCCCCACCGCACAGCCCCCCTCTCCTCCCCCCGTTGGCCCTCCCCTACCCCCCCACCGCACACCCCCCCCCTCCCCCCCCGCCGCCCTCCCCTCCCCCCGCACAGCCCCTCCCCTTACTGCATGCCCCCCCCCCTCCCCACCTGCACAGTCCCTCCCCTCCCCTCCCCCCACCGCACAGCCCCCTCTCCTCCCCCCTCTGCCTCTCCCCTCCCCCCCCCATTGCACAGCCCCCTTCCCCCCCCCCACCGCACAGTCCCCTCCCCCTCCCCCCTCCCCGCACGCCCCCCCTCCCCTCCTCCTCCCCCCGCACCGCTGCCCCTTGCACACATAACCCCCTCCCCACACCCCACCCCCTTAGTGGCAATGTTAATTTTAATTTTTTGTTATATTAATGCATTATTTGTACAATTTCAGGGAGATGGCGGATGTGCATACGGATAACACCACAAGTGGTGCTGAACACACTACCGAGGATGTGTCTTTCGATGCGAGAAAGGAACGGGGTTAATTATCTCGATTTCGCCGTGAAGAGATAAATGCACAAATGCCTAGGAAGTCATTGGCGACGAAAAAGAGAAAAGGAAGGGGACCTACAAAGTCACTAGGGAAACATACAAATATGACTTTGGAGTACGATAACATGGTCAACCTTGTGGAAAGTGGCGTCAAAAGTATGGCATGCAAGTTGGCATTTGCATGCATAAACTCTCCATTTTGCACTCATGGAAAGAGGTGCCCGAGGAATTGAAGCGGTGTCTATGGGAATATACCATGGTAAGCTTCAAGTACAATAACGTTTAGTTTCTTAATTATTTAGTTAAATATATGTGTAATATTACTTATAGCATATAAATTATAACATTTGCGAAAACTAATTTGTGAACTGCGTTTTTTGTAGAATCAATTCAATATCGAAGATGATAAAGCCAAGAAGAATGTATTTCTATCCGCGGTTGCCCAGAGATTCAGAGATTTCAAGGCTAAGTTAGTGTCTGGGTGGATCACTAAGCGGAGGAAAGTAGTAGGTACAAAGAAGAAGAACATCTACGGCGGAGAAACACAAGCCGATCCTGAGGCTTCACCGGAAACATCATCTGCACCATCCAAATTACCATTTCAAATATGGAAAACTATCAAACCTGAAGAGTGGGAAGCATTTGTTGCCAAGAAAACAACCCCACAAGCTATTGTAAGAATATTTTATTAAGATTTAATAAACTTAGATCCAAGATATTGTATAGCACCGTACGTAGCTAACCTTTGTTTATAATTGTGTGTTTTAGGCAAGTCGTGAGAAAAGTAGCTCGAGTGCAAAAGCTAGGAAGTATTATCATCATTTGGGTGCTCATTCGTACAATGAGGCGAGAGAGAAGTGGATGTTCAGCCATTACCCCACAATAGGGTCGACAACGGCAACGGGGAGTGACTCAATGACGACAGTTGCACAGCCTCGGCAACCAGATAGAGTCCTCGATTGGTGGTGTTCGATGCATGGGGTTGATGCAAAGGGAAAAAGAGTCTTGCCTGACCCCGGAACACAACAGATAGCCAACGCCATTGTAAGTACATATTATATGGTTATATAAGGTATATATAATATAACTTTTGCGCTCACAAGCTTTTCTCTCTTATACTTATGTAGATTGGCTTGAAGGAAAAAGAGGCAACTGGTGAGTTCACTCCTAAAGGACACGAAACTTTAGGACCGGACCACAGTGGACGCGTGAGGGGCGTAGGAGGTGTCCGCCTCGGTTTGAGAAAGGTATATGGTGATCAATACACTACAGCGACAAAATCAAGTGTAAGTAGTGTGAATTCGGCAGCGTCAGTAGATGTGGAGGCTATGAAAGCTGCAATTCGGGAGGAGCTAAGGGAGGAGATGACCCATAACTTCAACGCCATTTTGGAGCAAATGGGTTTACCGACTTTTGCTGCATTCAAGAAGGGTAGTGATACTACACCTAGCTAGCCTGATCCACCTGTAGGACCCGAGTTGAAGGTAATCACTTAATCCCTTTGCTTTGTTAAACAGCTATTGTTACGTTCTTAAATGCATGAAATTCTTACTATATATATGTTGTTTCATAGACTAACTATAAAATAGAGTTTTTTTTTATAGGAAGAGACATCATGTGAACTATTAGCTCGAGGAGATGGTTATGATAGTTTCATAGTTTCATCCTCGTAGCTCATGGCCATGCATAACCCCCTAGTGACCGAGTACGATTGCATAACCAGTTAGTGGATCATAATCACTATGTGGTCACCCTCAATGAAATTGTGTCAGGTTTCGAAGAATTACCTCTTCCGCTGCCGAAGCCATAAAGTTGGTCTACAGTTACTAAATGATGCCCTTGGCAGTTATGTTCTGTGGCCGCGTGCATTGGTGCGGTTTTCAGATGAGGTACAATGATTATATATATATATGTATATATATATGTATATATATGTATATATATATGTATATATGCGTGTTTTCTTTTATAGTTCCTATGATAGTCAGTAATATCTTTACTTTGAACTAAATACTAGGTTTGGGGGAAGGCCGACTCACATGCCAGGAAGGGAAAGAAGGCATGTTCACCATATAAGAAAGCAAGTTTACGTGATGAAGGTGAACGAAATGTGGTGACGGGAAATGTTTCTATGACAAAAAATCCACTTATTATCGATCCAGAGGTGGTGCGAAGCCTTACTACGCCATGCTTTTGGTTACATGAGTGCGCTAGCGATTTACCCGATGAAAGCGCAATTGAGGTTGCTTTGGGGGAGCAACAATTCCACTACCTTGAGGACTCATCGACATTCATTTCAAAGGTTGATATTAAAGAATTCTTATGTGGGGTAGAGTTGAATGTTTCCATGATACAAGCATTCATGAGGTAATACATAAGTATATAAATTAAATATACATATACATATATATGCCTTAAGTAGTTTTCAAATCCATAATAAGTAATTGTTGGTTTACTTTTAATATAATCAATATAATTTCTCAGGTTATTATACAATGAATTGCTTGCAACATCTAGTGCAATGTTTGGTTGGTTATGTCCAAACATAATACGAGATGACAATTGCTTACAAAACAAAGCCGAAGTGAAAGAGTATCTCGACATGAGTTTCAAAGCATCATCTCGTTTTGGATATCATCAGATCATTCTTGTTCCTTATATTGAAAAGTATGCTTGTTAAACTCGCTTTACTTTTATTATTCGATACTTAAATTGACCTAGCTATTAATTGTTCTACGATTAATAATAACTATATTTTCTTGTTGTAGGGCTCATTGGACACTGCTTGCGATATGTTTGTCACGTAACGAAGTCTACCACTTTGATTCTTTGCGTCGACAACCACCACGGACCTTACTAATCAAATCATTGTTAAATAGGTAGCCTAATCGAAACTCAATATATGCGCAC
The DNA here is from genome assembly GCA_947646795.1 of Beta lomatogona. Classification (NCBI taxonomy): domain Eukaryota; kingdom Viridiplantae; phylum Streptophyta; class Magnoliopsida; order Caryophyllales; family Amaranthaceae; genus Beta; species Beta lomatogona. Next base: position 1,971,766 of record CANSNZ010000955.1, on the reverse strand, counting down.
TTATTAATATTACACATTATTCATCATCTTTAAATATATAAACAGTTAGTACATCTAATCTTATAATAATGTTGTTGATGTAGTGTGATGAAGCATATTAGTGCAACAGGACTTCGAGCACCAAAAGCTCTTGTTTGGATATCAGTCGAGGTAACATGACTAATTTATTTGTCCTTATATAGAAACACTTTTAGCCACATACTACACATCTAATTAACATGAATGTCATTGGATGCATCCTTTGGTGAACATTTAGTGTCCGCAACAAGAAGATGGACTTGCATGTGGCTATTACGTGCTGAGTTACATGTTCGATATCGTCAACCAGTGCACTAACGCCGATGATCGTCAAAAGGTATGTAACTTATTAGTATATGTTAGTTTAGATTAGATCGATTGGTAATAGGTATTAATTGGTTTAGAAACCAAAGTAGCACATGCATATATTTGGGAACGAAAATGGCATTTCTAGGCCTATTTTTGCCTTTTACGCTTCTAAATCGTATTTATCGAGTCATTTGACCCCAAATTCATTTTTAACATGATAATATGAGGCATAATGTAACTATTGTGGAGATTTTTAGGTTTGCAATTGTTGTAGGTTGAATTTTGGGAACGAAAAGGGCATTTTAGGCCTATTTTTGCCTTTTTGAGTCTAATTCGTACTTATCGCTTCATTTACCTCCATTTTCTTTTTCAATATGATAATATAAGGTATAATATAACTAGTGTGTAGAGTTTTAGGCTTGCATTTGTTTTTGATTGAATTTCGGGAAGGTATATGTCATTTTTAGAACTACTAACTACGGTACGTAAATGATTGAATTCTTATATTATGTGTTTATTCCTTGGTTGTTTTGCAAGGTTTATATGAATAACACACCACGTTTGAGGGCCTTCACCACAGACGAATTACATGAAGTTCGGGATAAGTTGGCGTCCCACATTTGCGATGATTGCTTATGATACATCTACTAGTTTGTATTAATTCTATGTACATTTTTCACATTATTAAATATATACATATTTAAAGTTAATTATTATATTACGTTCAAAAACTTGTCATATATTATTATTGCAATTTGATCCGTTTTTTTTTTGTGTCGAAGGGAGGTTTTGGGTGGGGGGCCGCCATGGTGGGCCGCTGGGCCGGGCTATGGGGCTGGTTGGGTCTTTGGGGTGGTGGCGGCAAGAATGGGTGGAGGAGGTGGCGAGGGTGGCCTGGTGTGGGGGTGCGGGGAGTGAAGGGGGTGGGGCTGGGGGTGGGGGGCGGGGGCAGGGGGCGGGGGCAGGGGTGAGTGCGGGGGGTGGGCAAAGTGGGCTGGGGGTGGGGGGGGCAAAGGTGGGAGTGCGGGGGTGGGGGGGGCTTGGGGGTGGGCGAGAGGGTGGGGTGTACTGGGGGCTGGCAGGGGTGGGCATGGGGTGGGGGGGGTCTTGGGGTGGGTAGGGGGTGGGAAGGGGGTGGGGGGGTGCTTGGGGTCGGCGGGGGGTGGGGTGTCTTGCTGGGGGGCGGCAGGTGGGCGGGCTGGGGCAGGGGGGTGGAGGGTGCAATTTTTTATTTTTTTTTTAAAATTTTGAATGTGAAGGGCTGCAGTTTTAAGCCTAAACTGCAGCCCTTCACTTAATTAGGGTTGCGGTTTAGGCTTAAAACCGCAGCCCTTCACAAAGAGAAGGGTTGTGGTTTAAGCCGAAAACGTAGCCCTTCAACCTTATAAGGGCTGCGTTTTTGGCCTAAACCGCAGCCCTTCTTATCTATTGAAGGGCTGCTATGGAAAGGGCTGCTGGCCAAAAACGCAGCCCTTAGGGCTGTTTTGACCGCAGCCCTTCCTTGTTTTTCCACTAGTGTCATACATACTAATTTTGCATAACCCTGACCTTGCATGACGTATCATCTTCCTTAGATTTGCATAACCTTAATCCTTGCATAGCGTCTCATGCATCCTTAGAGAGTCTAAGTTTTGCATTATTTGCATCATTATGTGCCTTATTGATGCGAGTCATTTCCACAACAAAATTAAATTTATAAATCACTCACTAACTCTAACAGATAGATAGGGAAAGTAAGGGTCGAACCCACTGAGATTGCGTTATTATCTTAAACTAACTACTATTATATAATATCGGGGGGTTTTCAAATATTAAAACTATACTAAAGCTATTAGACTAAAATAATAAAAATATAAATTGCAGGAAATAAGTTCGACTGTAAAATATAATAAAGAAGCTAATAAGAGACATGTAACTTTCTATAAATATTGGGTATAATCATTGACTCATTCAACTAGCCTAGGATAGATTGGTTAACTATTTAACCCATTGAAAACAAGTAGATTACTAGTTTATCTTTCTTACAAGTTAAATCCCGTGAAAGCACGAAAATTTAATCCTAATCAAGCTAAATTAATACAACCATGAAAGCATGTATCAAATTATCAAACTTGACAGCATTAGAAACACCAATCAATTGAACCCAAATTAGCCAGTAAGCTGCAACTAATAGAATTCAGTTGTTACACAAGATTCTAGCAATTATAATTAGACCAGAAAGCTGCAAGCTAATTAAAGCTACTATCAATCTAACAATAGAAACATGAAATAATTTAGGTTATCAAACTAAATCAATAAACATGAATCAAAAGCCAGATAATAAACCTTGTATAAATACCCAAAAGAAACTAATCGTTTATAACACAAACAAATTCGTAATCTCATAAACTCATATATCAAATAGTCAATTACATGTTCCTACTAGTATAGAACTAATCTAAATTAAACATAAAACAAAGAAAAGAGATAGAAAAGAGTAGAGAAAACTCATGAGGGACAAATTTCGGACTGAAATCTCGTCTTCCTACTGCTCCGTATTCTACTGCCTTCCTTCACTCTCATCCTCTTCGGTCTCCTTCGACTCCCCTCCTATTTCGCTGCTCCGTACTGCCTACTGCGGCCTACTTCCTTAAACGCTGTTGTCCTCACTTTTATTGTTGCTGTTGGGCGTGTTTTCTTCCAAGGGTTTCCTTTGACTTTTTGATGTGTGGGTTTGTGAATTGGTTAGCCCATTTTCTCCTCTACTTCTTTCATATGCTGCGTGTTGTATTGTTGTTGTGGTTGGAAGCATTGGCTTCCTGTCTTTTTCTTTCTTTTTTCCTTTTTTTTTGTTTCTTCTTTTTTATCTCTTCATTTCTTTACTTCCTTTCTCACGTGCAACTATTTTGCTTCTTGTAAGCATAATGTTTGATTTGTTCACTTGGTTAGTCACCTATGACACATAACACACTAATTAAATAGAGTTTATATTAAAACTATGTAACTAACACAAAATAATCTAACTTATATTAAAACTAATAAAATCACAAAATGTATGACAAAGATAAACTATAAAGATGAAATTAGGGACTAAATATTTGTATAAATAGGCACTTATCAAATTCCCCCACACTTAGTTTTTGGTCGTCCTCGATCAAAATACTACGAAAAGTAAACTAAATGCAACCTACCAACTAAATGCAAGATCTACTTCACCACCTCAAATTTCTCTATTGGAAATAACTAAAGTACTCCCTCCGGTCTTTATTAATTTACCCCTTTCTTTTGCACAGAGTTTTAGGATGAATAGTATTGTGGGGCATATAAAGAGAGAGAAAAGATTAATTTATACTTAAAGTTGAATGTATGTGTGATGGAAAGTTATTGGACCCATTTCAAAGATAGCAAAAAAAGAAAGGGGTAAACTAACAAGGGACACCTTTAAAAGGAATAGGGTTAAATTAATAAAGACCGGAGGAAGTATAAGACAAGAAACTAAAACATTTTTAGTTAGTCACAAAAACATTGAGAAAGCGTTAGTAGGAATGTTATACTCTTGGCATTGAAAGTGTCATACTATCAGATTTCATAATACTTTATGGACAAATTATTTTCTTTGCGACTCAAAAATAGCTAGCATGAGGTCTTATTTATGAATATATCAGGTTCAATAGATAGACCCTCACAGGTATAAATTTTAACACTCCACTCTCATGTGTTTAGGGTTAAATAATATTCACTCAAACATGTAACCAAGTCAACTCTAAATGAAATATTTTTCTTTAAACTTGACTATCGTCTCAATTCTCTACTTTAAGAGTGACGAGATGCATAAAGATCAAAAGGGCTTGTAAAGGGTTGTAACGTGGCTAAGGTTAAAGGGTAGGGAAAATATTTAAGAATGTGAAGATAAAAGAAGCCAAACTAAAGGGAGCAAAAATACATGACTTAAGATGTTTTAGTCACAACAAACTCCATTTGTATATTGAACATCATACTCCAACTTTTTTTCTTCTTAAAAATATAACATTCACCACTCCTTCATAAATAATAATGCAATTGCAACAATTCCAAATATATTCATAGCATTTCTACCAATCTATAATCTTCAAACACTTTTTTTTTTGTTTTTCTTCTCAAATAATTCTTTTTCAATGTCATAACTGCTGTTTTGTTTTTCTTCCCTTTTCTTTTCACAATATTTTTTTTCATCATAATAAAAACTTACAATACAAACTCAACTTAATAACTCCCCTTAGCAAGGCTTGGGTAGAATATGTAGGAGGCCGCAGGTTTGTAATGTATGGTTAGCAAATAAACACGAAAATTAAGGCTCAAAAGGGCTAAAGAAAGGGAAATATTATATGAAAATCTCTTAGGCTAAAAAAATGAAACGAACGCCTAGATCATTTCTTCATAACATTTGTCACAAAAGTCTCAAAGAGTACCAAGTCAAGTTCAAGAGCCATACTTCATTGAGGAAACAATCACATAAGAAAGAAAAATGTAACTGATGCAGATGTGTCAGTCTAATAGGCTCAGAAGCTCACAAGGTTTTGGTCTATCTATCTAGCCAACTTATTTAAGAGAAGCAAGATGATTTTTCCAATTATATTATGAATCTCTCAAGTTCAACTTTTCTTTTCCAATTATACATACATTCCCAAAAAAAATCTTTTATCTAAAAACATTTGTTTTTTTTTAATTTCAAAAACAAGTTAGATTAGAGTTCTTATTAACTTACTAATAGTCATTCCTTAGGAAATTAAGAGGTGAAATCCTCAAACTAATCCTAAAACTAATGCAAACAAAAGCACATATTTTATTTTTTTGCACGAATGCACATGAATAAAACTACTATGCCGATGCAAATACATAAATCAAGCTCAAGAAAATTTTCGGCAGCACCTCCCCTAAAATATGACAATCCATAAATTTTTTTTATTTCAATCACGACACCTGTATTCCAGCAAATATCGATCCACACAACTTCATCATTCAGCTCAAAATAACTCCAAAATTCCCCCACACATAAAATCGACATTGTCCTCAATGTGATATCAAAGCATAATTAAAGATATACTAGTCCTATCACAATAAATAGCATTAGTAAGTGGAGGAAGAGAAAAGACATCCCTGAAGTACGAAATGTACAGTGTAGATGGGTAGAGGACTCTTTATAATACAATTCCAGTGGGGCTGATCGTAGCCCCTAAGCATCGTACATTGGCAGCACTCATTTAGTCATATCCACTCTGTAAAATTTACACAGGAGCATTCTGGTATTAAGTAGCATGTTTAAGAAAAGTGATATAACATATAATCATTGCTCTATACATCAAAGTCAGTTTAGTAATGTTGATTCTGTGATCATAAAAGTCTAAACACTCCCAAAGCAATATCATGTATGTACTTTGAGTGCAGAGAGGTAAATGCAATCATAAATGCGTGGGCAATTAGCTTCAACTCTCTGTGTCTAGTTGCTTCCACTCACTCAAGCTAAACCTCATCCATTTCCTGAAGACTAAAAGAAGTCATTATACTATTACATGAAATCAACTAGAATCATATCTAATGACACAAAAACAAATTTGTAGAGAACTAGAAGACAAAATAAGATGTAACTGAACTAACTCTTGAGAACTACTAAGCACATGTCAAACAAATATTCTTCATAGTGCAGAAGTGACAAAAAATAAGCTTGAGCCCTTAACCAATAAGCAAATCCACATTTGTCACTCACATACCATGAGGTAAAAATAAAAATAAAAAGCCCCACCCCCACACTTAAGGATCAAAGTATCCCTAGTGGAAAATTCAATTGTAAGAAAGTGCAAATTGGAGTACATTAATCGGCCTATAATCATAAATTCTTACTAAAAACAAAGAAAGGAAAAGAAAAATAAAATTGAATAGAGAATAAGAAATCCGTAAAGGTAAGGCCTTGGGTTGCCTCCCAAGTAGCGCTGTTGTTATTGTCGTTAGCTCGACAATTGTACATTGCATGCCGCAATCAAACACCCGCTGCCCCATAAGCAACAGTAGCTAAAGCTATCTCTACACTCCAAACACAATGTAGTAAAAGCCTTCCTACAAACCAAACTATCATATTAAAGCAAAATTGAACGTGCAAATCGTTTTTAGAACATAAAGACTCTTTCCATTTGGTTTGGTTACAAAAATGCAGCAAGTTTACCAATTCAAACTTAGGCTTATAAGACTCATAATTAGGTGCAAAAGATAAACTTAGTGACTTAGATAATGGCATGGATGGTTCAAGAGCATAAGAAAAGTCTTGATCAGAATAGCTATCATTGACTTCAACTATAGGAGAAAGTGTGGTATCCTCTTCTATTTCAAGTGGTGAAGGTGAGCCATTCTCAAGCATTTCCATTAAACCCTCAAGCTCAATTTGTGAAGTATCTCCCATAGAATTAATTAGAAAATCAGAATTAGGTTTGATCTCAATACCTAATAACCGCTCTAAATTCTCAATTTCTACCAATGCAACCTCATTAAAGTTATATAACTTATGCCCGACATTTTCAATTTCTTTAGATTCTTCATAAGGTTTTGCTACTAAGTCCATCCAATTTTATTTCCATATTATTTTCAAAAGAACAACGTAAAATTTGAAAGTCTTTAGTGTAATAATCCATTAGCCACTGTTCATCATCCTCATCATCGGAATCTTCAAACTCGTCCCATATTCTCTTATCGGTTTCTTTGGACTCCTCATGGGTAACCTCAAATTTATTATCCACCTCACTTATACAACTAATGTCCTTATCATTGTTCAAAATCATGGCATTAGTTTCACCTAAAAAGTAAGTTGGAGGTTTCTCTAAGACTTGCCCATCTAATGTATTCTCTATGTTTCTAAGTGTGGCACACAAGCGTTCAATTTGGGTGTCTAGATGGTGGAGATGGTTCTCGATTTGTTCTTGACTACTAGACCTATGAGAGTGAACTTGCCCTATTTGGAGAGCTAGTTGTTTTACTAAATTTTCCAAAGACTCATGTTGAGTACTAAAACTGGAAACTTGATTACTAATATTAGCAACTACAACTTTAAAATCAACAATTTGTTCAGTTTGCTCCTTCAGTTGCCTTTGGATTTTCACTTCAGAATCATTTTCCGTCCCATATTGTTCACTGTTAAGGGCCATAGTAGTTATTAACTCTCTAGCTTCACCAGTAGTTTTATTCACCAAAGTTCCACCACTAGCGATATCTATTAAACGTTTCTGATCTTCTAACAGCCCATCATAAAAACATTCAATTAGGAATTGCTCACTCAGTTGACGTTGTGGGCATGAAATGCAAAGTTTATTAAATCTTTTCCAATACTCATGCAATTGTTCACCTTTATCTTGCTCAATACTACATATTTATTTCATTGTTAATCTAGTTATGTTAGCAGGTTGGTATTTTTCAAGAAAAGCTATCCAAAGGTCATCCCAAGAAGTAATAGATCCAACGGGAAGATAAAGTAACCAATCCCTAGCTAAATCATGTAAAGTAAAAAGGAAAACACGAAGTTTAATACCATCATCATCTTTACCATTTAGCGATAAAGTAGAGCAAGCAAGAGAAAATTCTTGTAAATGTCTATGAGCATCTTCCTTATCATGACCATAAAATTTAGGGAGAATTTCAATAAAACCTGGATCAAGTTTGAATGGTTTCTCTAAGGAGGGAAAAATAACGCTCATGGGTGTCTCATATGCATTAAACATATGTTCTTTCAAACTCTTTTCATCTTCTCCTGCCATTTCACTAGCTAATAGTCACACAAAAAATATAAATGTAAATATTAGATTAAGCAACAAGAACCTAGAATTAAACAAATAACTAGATAAATAATAATAAAACTTAAACAATAGTCTAAAATAATAAATTACACAGTCCCCGGCAACAAAATTTGATGCGAGTCGTTTCCGCAACAAAATTAAATTTATAAATCACTCACTAACTCTAACAGATAGATAAGGAAAGTAAGGGTCGAACCCACTGAGACTGCGTTATTATCTTAAACTAACTATTTAATTATATATATAACTACTATTATATAATATCGAGGGGTTTTCAAATATCAGAACTATACTAAAGCCATTAGACTAAAATAATAAAAATATAAATTGCAGGAAATAAATCCGACTGTAAAATATAATAAAGAAGCTAATAGGAGACATGTAACTTTCTATAAATATTGGGTATAATCATTGACTCATTCGACTAGCCTAGGATAGATTGGTTAACTATATAACCCATTGAAAGCAAGTAGATTACTAGTTTTATCTTTCTTACTCGTTAAATCCCATGAAAGCATGAAAATTTAATCCTAATCAAGCTAAATTAATCCAACCATGAAAGCATGTACCAAATTATCAAACTTGACAGCATTAGAAACACCAATCAATTGAACCCAAATTAGCCAGTAAGCTGCAACTAATAGAATTCAGTTGTTACACAAGATTCTAGCAATTATAATTAGACCAGAAAGCTACAGCCTAATTAAAGCTACTATCAATCTAACAATAGAAACATGAAATAATTTAGGTGATCAAACTAAATCAATAAACATGAATCAAAAGCCAGATAATAAACCTTGTATAAATACCCAAAAGAAACTAATCGTTTATAACACAAACAAATTCGTAATCTCATAAACTCATATATCAAATAGTCAATTACATGTTCCTACTAGTATAGAACTAATCTAAATTAAACATAAAACAAAGAAAAGAGATAGAAAAGAGTAGAGAAAACTCATGAGGGACAAATTTCGGACTGAAATCTCGTCTTCCTACTTCTCCGTATTCTACTGCCTTCCTTCACTCTCATCCTCTTCGGTCTCCTTCGACTCCCCTCCTATTTCGCTGCTCCGTACTGCCTACTGCGTCCTACTACCTTAAACGCTGTTGTCCTCACTTTTATTGTTGCTGTTGGGCGTGTTTTCTACCAAGGGTTTCCTTTGACTTTTTGATGTTTGGGTTTGTGAATGGCTTAGCCCATTTTCTCCTCTACTTCTTTCATATGCTGCGTGTTGTATGGTTGTTGTGGTTAGAAGCATTGGCTTCCTGTCTTTTTCTTTCTTTTTTCCTTTTTTTTTGTTTCTTCTTCTTGATCTCTTCATTTCTGTACTTCCTTTCTCACATGCAACTATTTTGCTTCTTGTAAGCATAATGTTTGATTTGTTCACTTGGTTAGTCACCTATGACACATAACACACTAATTAAATAGAGTTTATATTAAAACTATGTAACTAACACAAAATAATCTAACTTATATTAAAACTAATAAAATCATAAAATGTATGACAAAGATAAACTATAAAGATGAAATTAGGGACTAAATATTTGTATAAATAGGCACTTATCACTTATCTGAGTTGTTTGCTCCTATCTGCTAACTTCTTCTTCTGTAGGTAATCAGATTGCTTGTAGTTATTGTCCTGCATACTAACTTTATTTTGCAGTGACCGGCGTATATAGATAAGTTCCAAACTGCAGAGCGTTTAGAATCGTTCTCCGTCCCGACATCGTGTACTTTGACTATCAGTTTCCTGAACCTGAATCAAAGTGGAGGCTTCTGTAGACACATAATCATGCCCCCCTATTTAAGGGCCCAATGATGAAACATACTACGATCTTAATTGGTCCGACCCAAGGGCAGAGCAGTCCGAAGAGGCAAAACTATTTTAAAAGTGTTAAACCATATTCAAATGATATAAAATCGTATTTTCTCCCGTTAAATTAGATTTCAGGACTCAAAAGATAAAAGTAAATTGTTAAAACGCGTTAAAAAAAAAGTTATCAAAATGTTGCGAAAGCCAAGCCTGTCCTGTGTCAGGCGCACCAATGTGCGTCTGACACATGTCCATGTGAGTCACGTAGAGCCGTGAGCCTAGCGCATTCCTCTATGCGACAAGAAGGCTGTCAATTCTATCATTCTAAAAGTGTGTGCCACGTGTACGCAGCTGATTGGGCTTGTTGCGTCAGGCGCACCAATGTGCTCCTGCCACGTGTAATTGTGCGTCACACAGAGACGTTTGCCTAACGCACTCTGTTCATGACGCGCATGTTTTGTTTTCCTATAAATAAGTCTCGATTTTCCGAATTCAACGGACAATTTTCTCATATAATTTTCATACGACTTTATACTTCGAACTTTACGAATACAAGTACGAATCCTCTCTAAAAACTCCATACTTTACAAACACAAACACAAAACACATACATTCAGATCTACATACAGGTTCAGACTTCACGATTGCTCGTCCCGAAGGTTGTCAATCTTTCAGACCCAAACCACAGTATAATCTTGAGGGTCCTTGAATAAATCTAATTTTTTTTATTGAAGTTACTAAATCACTATTCCATATATTCTAATCTCTTTGTCTATTTTAATTTATTTTATTATATATATTATTATGATTGTCCTATTTATGCTTTCATCACCTCACATGTTATTATTGTTAATCTAAGACCTAAAGAACTATTCTAATATTAATCAGATAATTTGGACAACATGTTTGGTTCCCTGTAATTTGATTGGCTAACAACGTATCACTATAAAATAGTCTTTTATGTGTAACCTGAATCAACCTAGACTAAATTATTTTTAGGGTGCATGAAAATATTATTTTGGTTATTCTATTGCATAAAAACTGACATGAATCAATATTTAGTAAAGGCCATCAATGGGCGAATATGGTTCATTATGACTGTGTTCGTACCCCCACCCCCGAACTCAATCTATGGTTCATTGACCATCTATGGAGTTAGGACGGGGAAATCTACATTGGATAAGTCCCGAATTTGTCCCTACGATTTCCCAATATCCAATTAGGTTTATGAGTCTTCCTTTAAAGACTTTTTGGCGACTTCAAAAACGTTTTCTGTGAAACCTTTACAATGAGGTAGTCAAATACGTGCTCACACCGCGGATGCGAAATAAAAACACGCCTACAATAGTGTGCGAGCCGTGTGTATGTATATGTGAGAACAAGAGAATTTTTGTGCTGATTGTTGTTATATTGATTTATGTAGTGTTATATATGTAGTTATATATATGTTAACACTTGTAGATTATGCTTTAGGATGTTTGTTTCTTTTTTTGCCCAATATCATTATTGTATAAGATTATGATGGAGAACTATATTATTTGAGATTTCATGTGTAAGTAAGTGTTCTTAAGAGTTGCCCATGTTTTGATTTGATGAATTAGTGCTGCTGTGATTTTCATGAATTGTTTCTCATGAATTTTGGTTGAGTTTGAGTTACTGTCTGTCTGGAGGATTTCTCCTAGTTGTGTCAGGCGCATTTTTGTAGCGCCAAACGCAACACTAATTCGCTAAGGGCATGAGCCTTGAGCCCAACGCACGCACGACAGACGTAGAAGGTAGCTACCAGTTTGTTCGTGAGTTGAGTGAGTGGAGATCATTTTGTCTTGTCTGTAGTATACCGTCTTTGTTGAATTGGAAAAGTTATTGATGTTTTATGTAAGCATGTTTTTAGGTTATTTATTAAGTTGAATTATGGTTATATGTATGAGGATGTATGTGAAAGTATGAGTATTATTGATGTTGGATTTCTATGTTTATGTTATGATTATGGGTGGGTTATCTTCACCTGAAAAAAACTTAAACTTATCTGAACCAAACTTATTAGACCTGATTCACCCTTATTGAACTTATTCTTGAGTGTTGTATTAGACCTGATCAAACCTGATCTTAACTTATTGGACCTGAAACTCATTTTTTAAGGTGAATAGAACAGATCCTATGAGCCTTATTAAAACGATATTTTAAAACCATATTATGTGGGACTTGGATATATTACGGAGATTTTGATATATGTGTACTGTTGATGAGAAGAATGTGATTTTTATGATGAATTAAAACTACTTGTGAAACAGCCCAAACCCCTACTAACCCGAATCCACAAAGTCTAATCACAACGGAAGCGTATCAAGATAAGATGTGGACTATTACCATGACATTCTCAATATATAAGAAAGAGAATATCGAATTATCTCAAAACACTGCTCAATTACATCACATAATAGTTACAAAATTTTTCTTATAGCAACTGCCACCAAAACATAACCAAGGTTCCTTAGTCTACTATTTCTTATTTATACAGATATATATATATATATAATCACTTAATTTATAGTACTAAATTTCTATTACAAAAGTAAACCCTTTCATCATATGTCCTCGTCCAACCTGCAATAAAGTTTGACTCTGCCACCCACCAAGTGACAGTCCATAGAAAATATAAGTTTTGGTGTATTTGGAAAACTAACTGATAACACATAGTCATAATAGCAAGCAGTCATATTCAGCTCAATTACATAGAAATTTCATAAGATCATTCTTTTGATATGAACGCGAGTGTAGCACACTGTTGAGGGTTGTCACCCGAACATGTCCTACTCCGCCAGGATTTTCCCCTCCTGGTTGGGTAACAGTTAGGGACTACCCGCCCAACCCGGGTGTATTCTCACCCCTTGCTCCCGTGATTAAAATCCAAGACATTTAGTGTTTCATTACCATACAATTCCACATACTAAACAAGTTTCATTTAAAAGCATAAACATGGTAATTTAGCGTTTAAGCCTAGCTTAGGATAAGTAAAACATCTCATGTTAACTATAGCATGCCAAATCCATGGTATATACTCAAAGCACACATACTAATATACATATCACAAGAAATCTCATTTCATAATCATGCTTCATAATAGAAAGAAACAATCATCTAACCTTAGGTAGGAAAATCTCTAGGTTACAATCCAAACTAAGTGTGTACCTTCACTTAGGCTGCTTAATGCAACTTAAGCTCCTTAGTCCAAGTGGTTTATCCTTCCTACAGCTTTCCTTGAGTATGTAAAGTGCAAAGGATTAGTTTACACAAGTTTAAGAACATGAATAACTAAGCTAAGTACAATAGAGATGCAAAGCTGTACTTACAGATGTTTACTTGATGTTTATATGGAGTTTTTACAACTTTCCAAGGCTTAAAAACTAAATCAAAAGCTTGAAACACTATGGAATTATGTCTAGAAGAGTTATAAGTAAAGAGAAGTAGGTGTTTAAGAAGAAGATTTAGGAGAAAAGGACGAAAAACCAAGACACCCTTTTATAGGGCCAGTCTGGCGGCACCCTAAGGGGTGGGTGTAACGCCCCAACATCTAAGCATAATTAATTAACTATTGATTAGCAGCGGAAGACTTGACTTAGTCAGTACGTTACTGCCGTACTTTCCATTTGGAAAATACAAGGTAACATAAGTTCGTTAAAGAACATAACATTGTAAATATGAAACTTCATTACTAACTTAGAAATGCATAAATAACTAGGTGAAGCATAGTTAAGGTACATAAACTAATGTTCTTATGCTTTGAATACATAATAATAAGATTCTGCATAATTTAAGTAGTAATTATTCCAGTGGCATAACTCCACCTGACATCTAGTCTCGAATACCATCAAAAAGCTGCGAAACACGGTCGATGACAACAGACTTCTAATACTTGCTGCAACGAGAATCAGCATCATCAACAACCCCTTAGGCAGTGGATATACAATACAAAGGTTTAGTCTTTTATTTTTGGTTACCCAGGATGAGTTAGAGAGTCCTTACTCAATGTCATTTCTGTTCTTTCCCATCGAGTCTATATCACTATCGGACTTCATCTATTATAACCTTTCCATTTTCATTTCATTTTATTTTTCTTTTTCATTTTCATTGGCCTTCCATCATTTTTATGCTGCTATATTCAATGATGAAACTTAAATCAAATTATCCCTAATGACCTTGATTAATAAAGATAAAAAAATTTAAAAAAAAGGACATACTTTGGAGTATGACTTATTTCCCTCTCTCCTCCATCCTTCCATAAACCATCATCCATAAACCATCTCATGCAACCAGAATGAAAAAAATCTCTTAAACCATCATGTCCATTAGCTAAATAATCTTTTCAAATCAAAGCGTCATAAATATCCTTCAAACCTTCCATTACCCAAAACCACAAAAAAACTTGTGTGTAAGCCTCACTACAAAAAACATAAAAAAGTCAATGCCATGCAAAAAATGAAAGTAAAGTGAAAATTTTGAAGTGCGAAAAAAAAGAAAAAGCAAAAGAAAACGCATAGGATAAAAAGAAAAAATGCAAAAAGAAAAAGCCAAAGGCAAAGGAAAAGAAAAGAAAAGTCAAGTTAGGGGGTTTGCACATAAGTTCCATCCCCCGTTCAAATCCTTCAATCCATCAAAACTTTAACCCATATAATCCAAATCCATGATCCTACCTTAGCCCAACCAATTAAACCTTCATCTAAACCTAAAACATCAAGTCTTAAACCTTTCAATCTTTTATATTCAACCCTAACTCCTTTTTCAAGATATGTCCGAGCCCGCTAGGTTGAAAACCCAAAAGGGCAGCCTTGACAAAAGTTAGGGCACAAAAAAAAAAAAGTTCAATCAGATCTACAACTACGAATGTTCTGATTCTGCAAGCATACGTAGAAATCCTCATATCGAGGTACGACAGCTTCAATAAATAAAATTAATGAAGGTCTAATGATTTGACTTTCTAGAATTCAGGAGCATCCTCTTTCTAGATCCCAACATAGACTGGAGTCTAAACCTACCCTCGTTAAAGCCTTTTCCCACATAAATTCATTTGACTCATAAATTTAACCTTTTTTTTTTCAATCCCAAGCTCTCCTTTCCATGGTTTTTGGTGATATTTGACTTTGCCTAATCAACTTCTTAATGAAGAATCCCCAGTGAAAACTCTAAATGCTCAAAACAGATCAACTACATTTTAATCAATGCTTAAGCCTAATTTGAAACAGCTTACCCAAAGTGCGGCCTTCCTTTATATATGGTGGTTCCTCCAAATCAAATCAAACTCCCGAAAAGTTGCAATATGCAGACCTTATTTACGGACCCCAATTATTTACTAAAAAGCAGTTTTCGAAAATCATTCTATATATATCTGATCATTCCATCATTCTACATATCCAAATCTCCTAGCCTTGCAAAACCCTCACCTTGCATTGCATTTCATACATCCTAGTTTTGCATAACTATGACCTTGCATGACGTGTCATCTTCCTTAGCTTTGCATAACCTTAATCCTTGCATAGCGTCTCATGCAACCATAGAGAGTGTAAGTTTTGCATTATTTGCATCATTATGTGCCTAATATGAGATGTTTGCTCGTATCTGCTAACAACTTCTTCTGCAGGTAATCAGATTGCTTGTAGTTATCGTCCTGCATACAAACTTTGTTTTGCAGAGACCGGCGTTTATACTAACTTCGTATCCCCCTAATTAAGGGCCAATGATGAAACATATTGCAGTTTTAATTGACCCGAGCCAAGGGCAGAGCAGTCCGACGAGGCAAAACTATTTTAAAAGTGATAAATCGTATTTTAATGATCAAATTGTTTTTTATCCCGTTAAATTAGATTTCAGAACTCAAAAGATAAAAGAAAATCGTTAAAACACGTTAATAAAAAAAAGCATTCAAAAAGTATCGAAAGCAAGGTGGTGCGCTTAGCGCAACATCGTTCGCCAAGTGCACAAGCAAAGCCTGTGTTAGGCGCACCAATGTACGTCTGACACGTGACCATGTGAGTCACATAGAGCCGTGCGTCTAGCGCACTCCTCTATGCAACAAGCAGGCTGTCAATTCTATCTTCCTAAAAGTGTGTCCCACGTGTACGCAGCTGATTGGGCATGTTGCGTCAGACGCACCAATGTGTGACTGACACGTGTAATTGTGCATTACACAGAGACGTGCGCCTAACGCACTCTGTGCGTGACGCGCATATTTTGTTTTCCTATAAATAAGTCTCGATTTTCGGAAATAAACGGACGGTTTTCTCATATAATTTTCATACGACTTTTCACTTCGAACTTTACGAATACACTTACGAATCCTTTCTAAAACCTCCATACTTTACAAAGACAAACACAAAACACATACATTCAGATCGACATACAGGTTCAGATTTTTAGGCTTCACGATTGCTCGTCCCGAAGGTTGTCAATCTTTCAGACCCAAGCCACGGTATAATTCTTAAGGGTCCTTGAATAAATCTATTTTTCGTATTGAAGTTACTAACTGTTTCTTTAATGATGTAGGTCTTTAATAAAACATCGCTCTTCCGCATATTCTAATCTCTTTGTCTCTTTTTATTAATTTTATTATTATGATTGTCCTATTTATATTCTTTCATCACCTGACATGTTATTATTATTAATCATAGACCTAACGAACTGTTCTAATATTAATCAGATAATTTGGACAACCTGTTAGGTACCCTGTAATTTGATTGGCTAATAACGTATCACTTTAAAATAGTCTTTTATGTGTAACTTGAATCAACCTAGACTAAATTATTTTTAGGATGCATGAAAATATTATTTGGTTATTCTATTGCATAAAAACTGACATGAATCGATAATTAGTAAAGGCCATCAATGGGCGAATATGGTTCATTATGACCATGTTCATACCCCCACCCCCGAAGTCAATCTATGGTTCATTGACCATCTATGGAGTTAGGACGGGGAAATCTACATTGGATAAGTCCCTAATTTGTCCCTACGATTTCCTAATATCCAATCAGGTTTATGAGTCTTCCTTTAATGACTTGTTGGCGACTTCAAAAACGTTTTCAGTAAAACCTTTACAATGAGGTAGTCAAATACGCGCTCACACCGCGTATGCCAAAAAAACCACGCCTACAATAGTGTTTGAGCCGTGCGTATGTATATGTGAGACCAAGAGAATTTTTGTGCTGATTGTTGTTATATTGATTTATGTAGTGTTATATATGTAGTTATATATATATATATATATATATATATATATATATATATATATATATATATATATATATATATATATATGTTAACACTTGTAGATTATGCTTTAGGATGTTTGTTTCTTTTTTTGCCCAAGATGATTATTATATAAGATTATGATGGAGAACTTTATTATTTGAGATCTCATGTGTAAGTAAGTGTTCTTAAAGAGTTGCCCATCTTTTGATTTGATGAATTAGTGCTACTGTGATTTTTAAGAATTGTTTCTCATGAATTTTGGTTGAGTTTGAGTTACTGTCTGTCCGGAGGATTTCTCCTAGTTGTGTCAGGCGCATTTTTGTAGGGCTGATGCAACGCTAATTCGCTAAACGCATGAGTTTTTCGCCCAACGCACGCACGACAGAGGTAGAAGCTGACTACCAGTTTGTTTGTGAGTTGTGTGAGTGGAGATCATTTTATCGTGTCCATAGTTTACCGTCTTATGTAAGCATGTTTTTAGATGATTTATTAAGTTGAATTATGGTTATATGTACGAGGATGTATGTGAAAGTATGAGTATTGTTGATGTTGGATTTTTATGTTTATGTTATGATTATGGGTGCGTTATCTTCACCTGAAAAAAACTTGAACTTATCTGAACCGAACTTATTAGACCTAATTCACCCTTATTGAACTTATTCTTGAGTGTTGTGTTAGACCTGATCAAACCTGATCTTAACTTATTGGACCTGAAACTCATTTTTTAAGGTGAATAGAACACATCCTATGAGCCTTATTAAAACCATATTTTAAAACCAAATTATGTGGGACTTGGTTATATTATGGAGATTTTGATATATGTGTACTTTTGTTGAGAAGAATAAGATTTTTATGATGAGTTAAATTACTTGTGTAACAGCCCAAACCCCTACTAACTCGAATCCACAAAGTCTAATCACAATGGAAGAGTATCAAGATAAGATGTGGAATATGACCATGACATTCTCAATATATAAGAAAGAGAAAATCGAATTATCTCAAATCAGTGCTCAATTACATCGCAAAATAGTTACAAACTTGTTCTTATAGCAACTGCTACCTAAACATAACCAAGGTTCCTTAGTCTACTATTTCTTATTTACACAACTATATATATATATATATATGTATATATATATATATATACATATATATATATATATATATATATATACATATATATATGTATACACATATATATATATATATATATATATATATATATATATATATATCATCACTTAATTTACAGTACTAAAAGTCTATTACAAAAGTAAACCCTTTCATCATATGTCCTCGTCCCAACCTGCAATAAAGTTTGACTCTGCCACCCACCAAGTGACAGGCTATAGAAATGACAACACTATCGGCCAAGCTGAGTACATAATGTGTAATAGAAAATACAAGTTTAGGTGTATTTTCTAATTTAATTGATAACACATAGTCATAATAGCAAGTAGTCATATTCAGGTTAATTACATAGAGATTTCATAAGGTCATTATTTTGATATGAATGCGAGTGTAGCAAACTGTTGCGGGTGATCACCCCACCATTTACTGTTATGCTTGTAAGACTTAACCCGAACATGTCCTACTCTGCCAGGATTTTCCCCTCCTGGTTGGGTAATAGTTAGGCACAACCCGCCCTAACCCGGGTGTATGCTCACGTCTTGCTTCCGTGATTAAAATTCAAGACATTTAGTGTTACATTACCATACAATTCCATATACTTAACAAGTTCCATTGAAAAGCATAAACATGGCAATTTCGTGTTTAAGCCTAGCTTAGGATAAGTAAAACATCTCAAGTGAACAATAGCATGCCAAATCCATGTTATATACTCAAAGCACACATAATAATATACAGATCAGAAGAAATCTCAATTCATAATCATGCTTCATAATTGAAAGAAACAATCATCTAGCCATAGGTTGGAAATTCTCTAGGTTACAATCCAAACTAAGTGTGTACCTTCACTTAGGCTTCTTAATGCAACTTAAACTCCTTAGTCCAAGTGGTTAATCCTTCCTATAGCTTTCCCTGAGTATGTAAAGTGCTAAGTAGTCTACACAAGTTTTAGCACATGAATAACTAAGCTAAGTACAAGAAAGATGCAAAGCTGTACTTACAGCAGTTTGCTTGATGTTTGTATGGAGTTTTTACAACTTTCCAAGGCTTGAAAACTAAACCAAAAGCTTGAAACACTATGGGATTCTGTCTAGAAGAGTTGTAAGTAAAGAGAAGTAGTTGTTGAAGAAGACGATTTAGGAGAAAAGGGCGAAAAACCAAGATACCTTTTTATAGGGCCAGAGTGGCGGTATCCTAAGAGGAGGGTGTGTAACACCCAGACTTCTAACCATCATTAATTCATTAATTACCTTTTGATTAGCAGCGGAAGACCTGACTTAGTCGGTGCGTTACTGCCGTACTTTCCATTTGGAAAATATAAGGCAACATAAGCTCGTTAAAGAACATAACATTATAAATAAGGATATTATCTCAGATAACCCTGACTTATAGGTCTTTTTCCAATATAACCCTGACATTGGCAGGCCTGTCTCCGATAACCCTGAACTTGATTTTTGTCATTAAACTGGACAGAAATGGACACGGCGTTAACTAGACCTAACGTGTTTGACTTTTGCTAAGAAAAAAAAAACAATTTGTCTTCTTCATCCTCTCTCTCTCTTGTTCATCATCTCTTCTCAAGCATTCATCAATGGTTTCCACCACTTTCTCTTTCTTCAACTAAAATGCTCAATTTACATTATGGTAAAAAGAGGCAGCAAGTCCTTCACCTACGTATTACTTCGAATTGTTAATTTAGCTCCAATAAACTTCGATGTTGGAGGTTTCAGATCTGAAACCTTGCCATATTCAACCATTGTAGGGTAGATTGCTTGAATTATGCACAAAGAAGATTTTGGGGTTGGGCTCTTTAATTTTTCGCTAATTTTCTCTCTCCTCTCATAGCTAACATCAAAAACCTCAGATCCCCCATTAAAAGTTGATTGACAATGGAAGAATCAAAACCTCAGTAAACTTTGCTATCCTACATGACCTCCTCTTAGTTGGAGCTACTGTGTTCCACACTTCCATGCAGTTAAAGACATCATTTCTTCTAGATGGAAACTTCTCGGTGGCCATAGCAAAGTCTGCATATTTGCTCCACCCTCTTCACAGTACTTTGAAGCCTCACAGAGATTGAACTCCAAAAATCCTCCATAATCCTAATTGACTGTTTTGGTCATGATCCCCGATGCTTTTTCTCTCTCCTCTTCCGGCGAAAATGACGGCGTCGAAGCGCCAGTTGAAGGCGATGCTTCGCAAAAACTGGCTCCTTAAAATTCGTCATCCTTACGTTACTTTTGCTGAGGTTTTGATTCTTCCTTTTTTTTCTTTTTTTTTGTTGAATTTCAGTGGAAATTCGTTGTTATCTATTTTTGTTTAATTGTTTTTTGCTGTTCTGTTTTTGGTGGTACAGTGAGTGTATGAGAAGTTTGATCATCTTCATAGCAGGGGAATGAATGAAGTTATATCCATTGCTCTAATTTAGTTTTCATGGTAACCATTGATGAATGCTTGAGAAGAGATGAAGAACAAGAGAGAGAAAGAGATGAGTTTAGTTTTTTTTTTTTTAAATGCAAGAAGTATTTTTGTTTAAAAATAGTTAACGCCGTTAACAATTCCGTCAGGTTTAATGACAAAAATCAAGTTCAGGGTTATCGAAGACAGTGCTTCCAAAGTCGAGGTTATATTGGAAAAAGGCCTATAAGTCAGGGTTATCTGAGATAATATCCCTTATAAATATGAAACTTTATAACAAACTTAGAAATGCATAAATAACTAGGTGAAGCATAGTTAAGGTTCATAAATAATGTTCTTAAGCTTAGAATACATAATAATATGAGTCTGCATAATTTAAGTAGTAATTATTCCTCATTGCTAAGCCATTTTGTCATCCCTGTCATTAACTAATTAAAACATAAAAACAAAACGTCATGAGCCGAAACTCAGTAACATACTAAACTAACTTCGTAAATTCATTTCAATTCATTTTAGTTGCAAACAGGGAGGAGAGAATAAGGTAAAAACATTTCATAAACATTTTATGTAAACACGAATTCATTATTATCCTTTTATCATGTTCATTATCATAATCATCTTATTGGCAACTTGGCGAGTATAACATAAGGGACGTCTCCCATAAGCATCATCATCATCATCATCATAATCATAGGGCAATTGCCACCAGGGACATTGTCCCTAACCAGAAGGTGGCATAAAGCCCTGCATAGTACGGTGCCACCAAGGACAATTGCCCCTAACCAGAAGGTGGCGTTTCCGCCGTATAAAAAAGGTACGTGCGCGACCAACATAACATAGTACTGCCAAGAACCATTTTTCACTTTTTTTTTCATTTTTCGTATCTTTTATCTATATATTATTATACTTCATGATCATCATGGAAATCATATTCTTAAATTTTTAGCAAATCATCATAATTTACGTAACGTCGGTAAAACATCATATTCATAAATGCATCTCATATCAAGCAATCCATAAAAGCATACATTTAACATAAACATTATTTAAAGATAAAAAATATATTTAGAAAGGGAATGCGGGTGTTAGCCGTAGACGTTACCTCAGATCCTGTGTAGTAACTTTGGTAGCTGAAGGAGGCTGTAATATCCATTTTCCCTTAATGTAACCAATAATTAATAACAAGACGGTTAATTTTATAATTTCCATCTTTTGTTATAGTTATAAAGTTGACTCGTTAACCAATTTAATCGTGAAATTATGTATATTCATTTATTGGCTAAACTTTATAAGTACATAATATTACTTGACATAATAATTATTCTTATTAC
Organism: Beta lomatogona; assembly: GCA_947646795.1. Classification (NCBI taxonomy): domain Eukaryota; kingdom Viridiplantae; phylum Streptophyta; class Magnoliopsida; order Caryophyllales; family Amaranthaceae; genus Beta; species Beta lomatogona. The sequence continues at coordinate 1,949,710 of CANSNZ010000955.1, read as the reverse complement.
GTTATCTTTTATAAAATTAGGACTGTCATTTGTACATATTAATAAATTGAAGTCAATGTTATTTAGTTAGCAAAATATAAGATAGGACTAACTAGTATTAAATTTGATTATCTTGGTTCACTCAACTTGTCCATTACTTATACTAAGTCATATTACTTGAAAGATTTATATTATACAAAAGTTCATAATACATACTTACTCACATTTCATTAGCCTAATAACAAGTTATAACTTAGACATTAATTGAGCTAAAATAACAACAGTCATGTTATAATTCCACTATTAATTGGGCCCAAAAGAAATTATAAATAGGAAATGACAAATTAAGTATATTATAATCCTAAAAGAGAAAACAGAAGAAGGAGAAGGTAGGATCAATCTACCTTGTAGCGAAGGAACAGAGGGACGGGGAAAACAATGCGTCGCCGGAGTTTGGTGGCTGTAGTGTGGCACTTGGTTGGCCTCGAGTGGTTCGTAGGAGCGGCGAAGGTGGTTGGTTTCTGGTGGAGGTTCGCTATGCAGGTGGGTCGAGGATAGAGAGGTGCTGCGAGAGGTGTAGCGAGAGAGAGGAAGGGAGTGTGCGAGCGAGGGTGGGTCGTTGGTGGTCGGCGGAATGTTCGGTGGCTGGGAAGCGGGCTAGTGCGTGGCTGCCGTGGTACACGAAGACACAGCAGGTGGTGGTGGCGTCGTGGTGGTGCGGGCAGCTTGCCCAAAACAGAGGAGTGTAGACTCATAATCGTGTCTCCCCATTTAGTACCCTATGATGACCAATACCCCACTCCAATTGGTCCGGATCGAGGAAAGAAGAAAGAACGAGTCTAAAATAAAATGTTTTAAGCCCAAACCATATTATAACCTCTTTTTATTAACCCATTTCCCAACACCCTTTTTATAAAAGCCCACTTTCTAAAACGTTTTAAAATAACTTTTTAAAACACATTTACGAAAACCTTTTAAAAATAGTGTTTTATGAAACCCAATTTATAAAACCCCTTTTCTAGCCCAATTTAATTAATAGAATTAATTAATTTCATTAATTAGTTTTATTAATAAAAATATCTTTTATAAAAAGTAATCTTTTTCCAAAGTGTTTTTAAATATATTTTACTAACTCTTTTCTAAATTCTTTTTTTTAATTAAAATCTTTAAGAAACCTTTTATCTTTCAAAAACCTATTGCAACTCAACTACCTAAACCTACCTACACTATATAGCTCAACTCCATTCATCATTCATAACTCCACGGCTAACAACACTAATTCTCACGACCCTCATCACTCATAAAACACTCGGCACAAATAATTATCACTGCTATATTCTTCTAAACTCACCTCTTACTTTCCATCACCAGCACTGTAATCCTCTCTCCTAATAATCACTCACCATTAATCATTAATTATCATTATCTCATCATCCTCGCAGCCTACAAATCACCAACAACAAAACACACATCTCACGGCATAATAACACACTCGACACACCAAATAACCTCGGCAACCTCACTCACAAAATCACTCGCAGCACCCCACCATAATTTTACTGATCCTATAGTACCTAAATCCACCGCCTAATACCACGAGATCTTCATCTCTTAATCTCCCTAATCTTCTGCCACATCATCCTAGCCCCGTCAACAAAAACCACTATATCTCTCGCATGATATCACGCCTCATACACCTATAGCACATTAATTCCCCTTACTCCTCATCATCATATAATCATCACCCATCATAAATTAACATCATCGCCATATTTTCCTAACACTTGCCTAATACAAAAACAATAGCGGCAACTTATTATCGACAACAAGCGACACGCCTAATACATACATATTACGAAGAAAACACAAACCATTTTTAAGACTCGTTCAATTTTCCAAGATCCGTACAAATTAACGACCCTGGACGGTGGTATAATTTCTGAGGGTCAACTAAATTAACCACATTTCTTTTATTTCTTTATTTATTATTATTACTTTATTGAAGTTACTAACATTCTATTCATGATGTAGGTTATTAATATATTCCCGTGATTGTAAGTATCGTATATATTATACTAACTCCCTGCATTATTTTTCTTTTCTTATTTTCTATTTCTTATTTATATTATATGATTGTTCTCCATGCCTGATTGCAAATGTCTATATTCATCCAGTTTCACTCCATTTAGAGTTCTTAACCCCGTCTAACTCTGTCCTTGTTAGGAGTCTTAATTCGCTTGAGTCCCATCCATCTTAGAAGTCTATAATCAATAGAAAGTCCATGCATAATAGGAGTCTAAAACCATTAGAATTCTGTCCATCTTAGGAGTCTAAATCCATTAGAATTCCATCCATTTTAGGAGTCTAGGTCCACTAGAGTTTCATTCACTTTAGGAGTTTCGGTCCACTAGATTTTCATGCACATTAGGAGTCTAGCATCCTTGAATGTCCGTCAAATCTACAATTCTAACTTCATTAGGAGTCTATCAAGTCTAGGATTCTGAAGTCATTAGAGTTTCATGTCAATTAGGATTGCTAACATAAAAGAGTCAACCTGCATTGCATAGTCCGTCGTTCACACACTTCATGCATAACTAGAGTTATTAGACATTTAGGAGTCTCATTGCATCCATGCTCTCCATTTCATTTCATGCATTCCGCATTTAGTAGTCTTGAACTACAAGTGATCTGATTTCCTCTTTTGGGATATGTAGGCAGCCTTTATAGGTTCGAACGCATAGATGGAGTCATGCATCAAAAAAAGTCATTCATACATGCATTAAGTCTAGGTGCCTTAAAAAAAATTCAAAAAAAAATCATCATGCATATAGGATATTCAGATTTGTTCCTAGAAGCTCGATTTTTAAACAAACATACATTCTTTCATTCCATCTCTAAATCTCCTCTGATGATCTATGTAGAAATTAAGTGACATTGAAATGGGCAATCCATCGAATAACGAGCAACAACTTGCTCAATTGGCTAGAGCTGTAGCCAAGCTGTCCAGCACGATGCAACAAATAGCTATAAGGCTTGAGAAGATCGAGTCTGGTGAATCTCCTGGATTCAACAAGACAATGGAGAGTGTTGTTCATAGGGTACCCAATGCAAAATCCTATTTTGAGCCCGTTGATCGCACCAAACTGAAAGGGAAACATCCTGAAGAGTTCTCTACAACCGACATCTCTAAATTCAAACCAACTGATAATCCAAAATATCATTTAAGAAATTTTCGTGCAACCATGATCACCAAATCGGTTGACCCTGAACTTTACCCAATAGTATTCCCGATGTCGTTGGACCCAATATGTCAGAATTGGTTCTATTCCTTATAATCCAAGCAAACAGAAAATTAGGAATGTATCACTATTGCTTTCATGAAACAATATGAGTCGAACGCACAAATGCAAACATCCCTTAGTGAACTCGAGGTTCTTAAACAATGTGAAAATGAAGGTTTTACCACTTCTCTTAATAGGTGGAGAGAGAAATCAGCCCATATGGTATCAAGGCCTACAGAAAACGACTTGGTACGAATATTCGTTTCTAACCTCTTCCCTAAATACAAAAACCACCTCAAATACTTGGGTATTGATAGCTTCGCAAGAGTATATGATGTGAGTATTCAGATTGAGAATGATTTGCAGAAAAATACCGAAGATAATGACCTCAATGTCATAGAAGTAGACATATCTACAAGCCCAATCACTCATTAAGACATTTGGACTCGCTAGGTCCAATCAGCACGAAAAAAATACACTTCTTCTCTTTTCATGTAGAAAGAGACCTGATGAAGATCGAAACAATGAAGTTGTCTCGTCAAGTGACGTAGGATCTAGACTTATGATTTCATTTTCTGTCTCATTTCTCTTATTTTTCCCAGTCTAATATAGGATTTTCCCTCTTATTGCATGTATTCATAATTTTCAATCAATAAATGAGTATTTCTTTTCTAACCTTGCACTAATGAGCATCAATGAAAATCACGATTGTCGCCTTAAAAGAAATGAATTCCTAATTCTCATGACTATTCTAATAAAGGCAATGAACCACTGGCATATATAAAAGAGGCATTCCTTCCCTCCAGTACAACTATTCCTCCATTTCAACCTAAATACATAACATCCCTCCCCCTTTAACCTACCTCATGGGAAGTACATTGACAACAATTCAATATAAAGGGCAAGTAAAAAAAAAAAAGAGAGCAACAAAACAAGAATCAAAGCAAAAATGACGAATAAAAAAAAAAAGAAGCAAAAAAATGATACAAAAAAGTGCAAAATATATACGAAAAAAGAAGTGTTGCAAATAAGATCATCAATAGCTTTGTCAAAGGTATTTCTTTCAAAACCTTTAACCTTCAACCAAAACTTTAACCAATCGGCCCTGACTTGAGCAACCAAAAATCTTTACAAGTCAAATCAAATCTCTGTAATAAACTTTCTTAACAACCATGCACATTGCATTCCGATAAGCCGTAAAAGACAAACCAAAGCCTGCTAGGTCGAAAACCCATAAGTCTTCTCATTCACTAGCCTGAACTATGAATAGTCTGATTCTGCTAAAGATACGTAGGAAACCTCACCTTGAGGTCCGACCGCTTTAAACCAAGCCAAACCTACATCATTATCCACCCTTGCCAAAGACCTCTTCCAATTCAATGCTTAATTCATTGCAAATGGCTCCAAAGCAAAATGCTCGGCCACCAATTAAAATGTTAAGAGCTACGACTGGCCTGATTCCATCATGGATACATAGGTAACCTCTTCTGAGGCCCGGCCATTGTAATTTAATACACATTATCAAGGCTCGCCTATGCCCATGAGAAAAGCGCGATCTCTCAAATCATGAATTTTCAATGCTCATCCCCTACCCTTAGAACTAGACTGGGATTTGAACCTGCATCATTAGCCTACCTTATTGCGTGAGTCAAGTCATTATGACCCCGCCTTCTTCTAATTCTTATCCCTTCCTTTTTATAAGCCATATTATCGCTTCTAAGCCCACCTTAGCATAACCTTTCAACACTCAGCGCTATGACCGCGCCTTATCTTTTCAGTGTTTTTTTCTTTGGCCTTTTTTGTCTTCTCACCTTAGGAACCCTATATGGAATCTTCGGTCGAAACTTCCGCTAAGCGTGACGAGATATATTCAAAATCAAGCAATCAAGCTGAGTCTTACTGAGGGTTGTATCACTGGTCCACACAGAAAATCATAGGCTCCAAGTCTAAGCCTATTGTAATAAGGACTTCATTACGAGTCCATACATGAAACCTTCGGTTTTAAAACCTACTTCATGGGCTCACTTAGGCCCTTGGCATACAGAACTCGAATCATATACAGCTCAAGCGCTACAAAAGCTCGTTCTCCAATGTATTTCAAATCCAACAGATCATCCTTGGGGGGCTTCCCATCTCTCCTCTTTTATAGGCTCCATGTGTACCTTGATAAGGATTTCATTACGAGTCCGTACAAAATATTGTGGGCTCCAGACCCATACGAAATCCTAACTCTTTTGTAAGCTCACTTAGGTCCGTAACAACTATAACACACTTCGAATCAAACATAACCTACGTGGATCATCCGTGGGGGCTTCCCATTTCTCCTCTTTCAAAAACAGCTTTCTAAACGAAAAATTGGGCTTACAAGAACAACAAAGCATCATATCATATCATCTGCATTAGTGTCATATCTCTGCATCTGCATCATCCAAACATTGTGTCAAACATTGCGTCCTTCGTCCTTAGCCATAGGATTCTAGCCTAAGTCATCGAGTCACACCACACGAATGCACACACAATAACACATGCAAGTGAAGTCAAGTCAAAGTCAAGACAAGGTAAGTCGAGTCAAATCAAGTCGAGTCAAGTCTTATCCTGTCCATAAACTAGCATCCACATCACAGGACACATGTGTCCCCTAGTTGTTTGTATATCTGTGTGTTATTTGTATTCGCAGGTACCCAACATTAAACGGCTTTATACGAGTTACACTCCGCCAAAGTCTGCGGACCATTACAATTTAACATAAGCACTATATACATGGTGCGTCTAGCGCACCGACAACGCTGTGCCACATGCAACAAAATACGTCCAGCGCAGCATACCACACCATGCGCAGGCCTGTGTGTTTGGCGCACAACCCTGTACAGCACGCTTGGGGGCTTCTTAGCCAAGTGGAGACACATGCTCAACTTCCTATGAATTCAAATGACATCGCATTGCGTCCATCGCAACATACCACGCCAAGAGCATGCATGTGAGTCCGACGCACAGTCCCATACAACGCGCTTGGGGGCTTCTTGGCCAGGTGGATCCCACACGCTTAATTCCAAAAGATTTCAAACGTTCGTTACGACATTACGCACGATAATTCAACGAACTTTCGAGAGTTCGCCAAAAATACAATTTTGCCATCCTACAAATTCTTAATGCAAGTCATTCAAGAAACGATGAATAGTCAGAAAAATCAATGACGACACACAAACCGTCAGCAACGGGACACAAACCGTTAGGTCTGCGGTCCACTTTCAATCAACTACATCATTTGTCTGGGAGCGGGACAAGCGACATACTGCTCAGCCCCGTGGAGTGGGATACAAATACTCTACATCATTTGTCTAGGAGCGGGACAAACAACATACTGCTCAGCCCCGTGGAGTGGGATACAAATACGGGATACAAATACTCTACATCATTTGTCTGGGAACGGGACAAACAACATACTGCTCAGCCCCGTAGAGTGGGATACAAATACTCTACAAAATTTGTCTGGGAGCGGGACAAACGACATACTGCTCAGCCCCGTAGAGTGGGATACAAATACTTTACACCATATGTCTGGGAGCGGGACAAACGACATACTACACAGCCCCGTAGAGTGGGATACAAATACTCTACACCATTTGTCTAGGAGCGGAACAAACGACATAATGCTCATCCCTGTGGTGTGGGATACAAATACTCAACATCATTTGTCTGGGAGCGGGACGAACAACATACTGCTCAGCCCCGTAGAGTGGGATACAAATACTCTACAAAATTTGTTAGGGAGCGGGACAAACGACATACTGCTCAGCCCCGCAGAGTGGGATACAAACAGCTACACCATTTGTCTGGGAGCGGGACAAGCGACATACTTCACAGCCCGGTAGAGTGGGAAACAAATACTCTATAGGGATTGGACAATCATGCCATTGGGTCCATTAGGCCCAATACCTTAATAAACCCCATTGTCTTCAGTTTTGTGCCCCCATTGTCCCTCCTTGTACTAAAAAACCCAACATACCCTAGATAATATGACTTTAGGTTACCAAACATGTTTTAGGCATTACCAAACCAGTCCAATCACAATCCATTCCCATTACTCATCAAAGCAATCCAATGGGGATTGGACAATCATGCCACTTGGTACATTAGGCCCAATACCTCACCAAACCCTATTGACTTTAGTTTTGGGCCCCCATTATCCCTCATTGTACTAAAAAGCCCAAATTAACCCTAGATCATATGCTTTTAGGTAATTACCAAACATGTTTTGGGCATTACCAAACTTATCCAATCACAATCCATTACCATTACTCATCAAAGCAATCCTATGGGGATTGGACAATCATGCCACTGGGTCCATTAGGTCCAATACCTCACCAAACCCCATTGACTTCAGTTTTGGGCCGCCATTATCTCTTCTTGTACTAAAAAGCCCAAATTAACCCTAGATCATATGCTTTTAGGTATTTACCAAACATGTTTTGGGCATTACCAAACCTATCCAATCACAATCTATTTCCATTACTCATCAAAGTAATCCTATGGGGATTGGACAAGCATGCCACTGGGACCGTTAGGCCCAATACCTCACTAAACTCCATTGACTTCAGTTTTGGGCCCCTACTGTCCCTCTTTGTATAAAAAAGCCCAAATTAACCCCATATCATTTGCTTTTAGGTAAATTACCAAACATGGTTTGGCAGGACCAAACCTACTAAGTGGAGGATGTTCTTCCGATCACAATCCATTCCCATTACTCATCAAAGCAATCCTATTGGGATTGGACAATCATGTCATTGGGTCCATTAGGATTGCTTTGATGAGTAATGGAAATAAATTGTGATTGGATAAGTTTGGTAATGACCAAAACATGTTTGATAATTACCTAAAATCATATGATCTAGGGTTAATTTGGGCTTTTTGGTACAAGGAAGGACAATGGGAGCCAAAACTGAAGTCAATGGGGTTTGGTGAGTTATTGGGCCTAATGGACCTAGTGTCATACAAATCCCCATAGGATTGCTTTGATGAGTAATGGGAGTAGATTGTGATTGGATAGGTTTAGTAAAGCCCAAAACATGTTTGGTAATTACCTAAAATCATATGATCTAGGAATAAGTTCGGTTTTTTAGTACAAGGAGGGGCAATGGGGGCACAAAACTGAAGTCAATGGGGTTTAGTGAGGTATTGGGCCTAATGGACCCAATGGCATGATTGTCCAATACCTATAGGATTGCTTTGATTAGTAATGGGAATGGATTGTGATCGGGAGAACATCCTTCACTTAGTAGGTTTGGTCATGGCCAAAACATGTTTGGTAATTTACCTAAAAGCTAATGATATAGGGTTAATTTGGGCTTTTTTTATAAAGAGGGACAATAGGGGCCCAAAACTGAAGTCAATGGGGTTTAGTGAGGTATAGGGCGTAACGGACCCAGTGGCATGCTTGTCCAATCCCCATAGGATTGCTTTGATGAGTAATGGAAATGGATTGTGATTGGATAGGTTTGGTAATGCCCAAAACATGTTTGGTAATTATGTAAAAATATATGATCTAGGGTTAATTTAGGCTTTTTAGTACAAGGAGGGATAATGGCAGCCCAAAACTGAAGTCAATGGGGTTTGGTGAGGTATTGGACCTAATGCACCCAGTGGCATGATTGTCCAATCCCCATAGGATTGCTTTGATGAGTAATTGGAATGGATTGTGATTGGATAGGTTTGGTATTGCCCAAAACATGTTTGGTAATTACGTAAAAGCATGTGATCTAGGGTTAATTTGGCTTTTTAGTACAAGGAGGGATAATGGGGGCCCAAAACAGAATCATTGGGGTTTGGTGAGGTATTGGGCCTGATGTACCCAGTGGCATGATTGTCCAATCCCCATAGGATTGCTTTGGTGAGTAATGGGAATGGATTGTGATTGGATATGTTTGGTAATGCCCAAAACATGTTTGGTAATTAACTAAAATCATATGATCTAGGGTTAAGTTGGGTTTTTTAGTACAAAGAGAGACAATGGGGGCACAAAACTGAAGTCAATGGGGTTTAGTGAGGTATTGGGCCTAATGGACGCAATGGCATGATTGTCTAATCCCTATAGGATTGCTTTATGAGTAATGGGAATGGGTTGTGATTGGGAGAACATCCTCCACTTAGTAGGTTTGGTCATGGCCAAAACATGTTTGGTAATTTACCTAAAAGCATATGATGTGGGGTTTTATTTTGGCTTTTTTCAACGAGGAGGGACATTGGGAGCCCAACACTAAAGTCAATGGGGTTTAGGGAGGTATTGGGCCTAACGGACCCAGTGGCATGCTTGTCCAATCCCCATAGAATTGCCTTGATGAGTAATGGAAATGGATTGTGATTGGATAGGTTTGGTAATGCCCAATACATGTTTGGTAATTACCTAAAAGCATATGATCTAGGGTTAATTTGGGCTTTTTAGTAGAAGGAGGGATAATGGCGGCCCAAAACTAAAGTCAATGGGGTTTGGGGAGGTATTGGACCTAATGGACCCAGTGGCATGATAATCCCCATAGGATTGCTTTGATGAGTAATAGGAATATATTGTTATTGGATAGGTTTGGTAATGCCCAAAACATGTTTGGTAATTACCTAAAAGCATATGATCTAAGGTTGATTTGGGATTTTTAGTACAAGGAAGGATAATGGGGGCCCAAAACTGAAGTTAATGGGGTTTGGTGAGGTATTGGGCCTAATGGACCTAGTGGCATGATTGTCATATCCCAATAGGATTGCTTTGAGGAGTAATGGGAATGGATTGTGATTGGATAGGTTTGGTAATGCCCAAAACATGTTTGGTAATTACCTAAAAGCATGTGATCTTGGGTTAATTTGGGCTTTTTAGTACAAGGATGGATAATAGGGGCCCAAAACTAAAGTCAATGGGGTTTGGTGAAGTACTGGGCCTAATGGACCCAGTGGCATGATTATCGAATCCCCATAGAATTGCTTTGATGAGTAATGGAAATGGATTTTGATTGGATACGTTTGGTAATGCCCAAAACATATAATATGGGGTTAATTTGGGCTTTTTAGTACAAGGAGGGACAATGAGGGCCCAAAACTGAAGTCAATGGGGTTTGGTGAGGAAAATGATTGTGATTGGATTGTGTTTGGGAGAACATCCTCCACTTAGTAGGTTTGGTCATGGCCAAAACATGTTTGGTAATTCCCTAAAAGCATATGATATGGGGTTAATTTATGCTTTTTAGTACAATGAGGGACAAGCAAGGTCCAAAATTGAAGTCAATGGGGTTTGGTGATGTATTGGGCATAATGGACCAGGTGGCATGATTGTCGAATCTCCATAGGATTGGTTTGATGAGTTATGGGAATAGAATGTGATTGGATAGGTTAGAATGTGATTGGATAGGTTTGATAATGCCCAAAACATGTTTGGTAATTACCTAAAAGCATATAATATAGGGTTAATTTGGGCTTTTTATTACAAGGAGGGACAGTGGGGGCACAAAACTGAAGTCAATGGGGTTTAGTGAGGTGTTGGGCCTAATGGACCCAGTGGCATGATTGTCCAATCCCCATAGGATTGCTTTGATGAGTAATGGGAATGGATTGAGATTGGGAGAACATTTTCCACTTAGCAGGTTTGGTCATGGCAAAAACGTGTTTGGTAATTACCTAAAAGCATATGATATGCGGTTAATTTGGGCTTTTTAGTACAAGGAGAGACAATGGGGCCCAAAATTAAAGTCAATGGGTTTGGTGAGGTATTGGGCCTAATGGACCCAATGGCATGATTGTCCAATCCCCATAGGATTGCTTTGATGAGTAATGGGAATAGATTATGATTGGATAGGTTTGGTAATGACCAAAACAAGTTTGGTAATTACCTAAAATCATATGATCTAGGGTTAATTTGGGCTTTTTAGTACAAGGAAGGACAATGGGAGCCAAAACTGAAGTCAATGGGGTTTGGTGAGTTATTGGGCCTAATGGAGCTTGTGTCATGATTGTCCAAATCCCCATATGATTGCTTTGATAAGTAATGGGAATGGATTGTGATTGGATACGTTTGGTAATGCCCAAAACATGTTTAGTAATTATCTAAAATCATATGATTTAGGGTTAAGTTTTGCATAGTCGCTTGGGTGAAAATACTTTTGTGGTCTTCTAGATTCTTACAGATAATATAGATTGTTAGATCTACCTTTTTCATAAGACTAACAAAAAACCAAATTAAACACCCTAAAATAAATACCATCTTAAGGATGGGATAGACTTATTGGAAGCAATTAAAGGAGTTTTTGGGGCTTACCACCGGTACGAACACCAGTGGAAGCCCCTACAAAGATTCACAAATGAGGCCAAAAAGACAAGAGATGAAAGAGAAAGAAGGGTAAAGAATGAAGGAAAAACCTTCAAAAAATAAGAAAAACCTAGCGATGGAGGCTAGGAAAAAACCCTCACAAGGAGAAACCCTAGAGAGAAAAAACCCTCACAAGGAGAAACCCTAGAGGGAACCAACCCATTTTATTTTTATACCTGAAGGTATGATATGAGTCATACCCATCTCCCCCCTTGGGTTTCTTAAACCTTATAGGTTTCAGGTATGGGTTTAGAAATTTAAAATTTTACAAACAAACACTAGGTATAGGTTCTAGTCATTCTAAACCATACCTCATATCTTATTTTTTTTTTTAACCAAACACCCCCTGATAGAGATGAGATTTAGGGTTGAGGAGGGAGGAAGAGGGAGCGGGAGCGGGTAGGGATGTCCATAAAAAACCAAAACAGAAAAACCGTACCGAAAAATTGGAAAACCAGTCTAAATGGGTGGTAACCGTTATGATAAAAAAAAATATTTTAACGGTACGGTTACCGAATCGGTAAAAGTAACGGTTAAATGGTACGGTTATGGTTATGATTTTTGAGTGAACGGTTAACTGAACAACCAAAATATTTTTTCCTCTATTTAATTATTGTGGAACATTTTCTAACAACTACATTAATTCTAATATTTGTTACTAAGTAACAACAATCAGAGGAAGTATGTGATTATTCGAAAACTTTAGTGCTAATTTAAACAGTATAATTAGGAAATGGAGTAAATTCTTAGTGTTATTATGTTTTCAATGGATCTATTATCCACCATACAATACATTTTATATTAGAGTATATATAATATTAAAGTATATGGACAAAACAAATAGAAAATATATATAATATTATAAATTGAATAACAGTTAATAGTTAACCGAAAAACCGTACCCAAAAAACGATTAACCGCTAGGCGGTAACCGGTCTAAACGGTTACGGTTATGGTTCGCAAAAAGAGCGAACCGAAATGTTGTTTCGGGACGGTTAACCATGCATGAACACCCCTAGGTGCAGATAATCAGGGTTCGACGGAAGTTTATGTTGGGCCTAAATACATAGAGTAGCTGATCCGGTCAGCTTAACCAGATCAGTTAATAAATAACCGGATAAGTCAATAGAAAATCGGATCGGTTTTCTGTTAGCTAATCCGGTTCATTAAAGAACCGGATCAGTAAATTTCCCTCGCTTTGCCTCCCAAAAATTGCAATATTTACGGATCCGAGTTTGTTAAAACCAGATCAGTTGTTAAGTGACACATAACGTTTTTTCCACTAGTGTACCTATCACTATATAATAACTCACCACATTAATCTCCCTCATCTCCAATAATCTCTATTATATATGACAACAGGGGTGGGATACGGAAAAATGAAAAAAAAAGGGATGTAACTACCTAATTAAAAAAAAAAAAAAAAAGATAAGTAAGGGACAACAAAAAGAAAACAGTGAAAATTTACAACACAATAAGTTACTTCAATCTCAACTAAATTTGTCAGAAAATATAAAAATCCCTGATTTATTAGACATAATTAGTAATTAATTTAATTTTCTACATATTTTCGCATGCATCATGTGCATATGAGGCTAGTCTACGTAACTCCACCACCTAATCACCTACACAAAACTACCACTACGCCATCGAACTCTTACTTCTCATAATCCATCCTCCTAATTCTAAAAGAACCTACGTCTATACTCCTCACCTATATTAATTACCTTCACTTCCAAGGTGCAACATCAATCCTAATCATAGCTTCATGATCATCATCACCTAATACGCCTATACTCCCTCTGTATTTTTTTATCTTTCCTACTTTGACTTTGCACGTTTGTCAATGCACTTATTCTACATTCAATATCTTTCATTACATATTAGTAAAAATTATAATAATTGAATATGAATAAAGTAGTCATTAAGACGAATCAAACAAGGCCCCACATGACTATATTTTTTCTTATATATTGAGAAAAATCTAAAAGATTCTCTCTAATTGTGAATAGTGTCAAGATTCTAAGTGAGAAGGATAAAAAAATACAGAGGGAGTATTATTCAAAAAGCCCACACCAATTTTTAAAATACGTAAGCCCAATACTCAACGCAATGAGTAAAATATACTTTTGGGGACTTACCTTTCAAACTTTTCATCATTTGGGAACTCACCTTTTATCTTTCATCTATTGGGGATTGACGGTGGGGAAAGTTAAATTCTAGTGTGGTTGAGACTTTCAAAAAAAAAAAAAAAATCTTTTTTTCCTACTTTCCTATAAACGTTTACCATGAGACTACTATCAATTCATGTTCTTTCTTTGCAAACAACAAACTTTAATCTTTGCAAAAGCCAGGTACTACATCCAATTCATGTTCTTTCTTTGCAATTTTGAGATTTAGTGTCATAATCAGAAATCTATTTGTATATGTAATTGCTTAGGGTTTAGGGATTCATATAAAATTTTAAAATTTTTGAAGGAAATTCGACCATATCTGTGTGATTATATCTAGTTAGGATAGAAAAACAATTTGTATTATGTAAATTATTCAATTTTTGTGGCTATAATTGTGTACATGTATGTGGTATTAATAAGAACGACATAGCAAACAGAGTATGTAGTATTTGGGATTCAGTTTTTTAAATGAAAAAATTGTAACTTCGTTTTAGTTTATCTACAACTTTTTATATATTTTTCTTATGTACATAACAGGTACTTAGGTTTTTGAAATGGAACCAAAACCATGCATTGTTGGTCATCACGGTGGAGGTTGGAAATTAATTAGTTCATGGTGGCATGGAGTACAAGGGTGGGTTTACCACAATACTCAATGATTTGGCCGAGGATTTAGATGCTTCAGATCTTAGAAAATTAGTATTAAATTTAGGGTGCACTAATCTAAGTAAGTTGCATTATTTGGATCCTAGGAAAACTATGGTTGATGGTATTAGGTTCCTTGGATATGATCATGCGACCTTTGATCCTTTTGTAAGTGTCTTGCTTGAGTATAGAATGATTCATGTTTACTGTGAACATGAAGGAGATAATAATAATAATGAGGCAAGCTATGTTGTTGACTTAGGAAATAATGCTGCTGATGAAATATATGCTTGCACTAGTACTATGACTTTTACTAAGTTGTTACAACATGATAAGGAGGATGATAATGATTCTGAAAATAATATCACACCTACAGTAGATGATGCAGTTGATTATGACGAGGATGGCAGTGATATGGATGATGAAGCGGTTGTTGATGCAATAGGAAATGTTAAACAAACTAAGAAGATTGAAAGGGACTATGACGAGGAACTTGAACAACTTGAAAGAGTGGCACAGAACAAAAGGAAACAACCTGAAGATCTTGATAGTGAATATGAAGACTCTACCGACTTGGACAGTCCTAATGAAGCCTCCGATGAGGAAGATGAAGGAATATGTCCTTAGACATTCCGGCAATTACTAGATATAAAAGGAATTATTATAGAGATAATTAATTACGTTAGTTTAGTAGTCACATTTACTTGCTAGAAAATAAATGTTGGTTAGTAGAACAATATTGATTGTACCTACAACTAAGTTAGCCTAATCCTATGAGGTCACACATTGTAGTAACTAATTGAAGTAAGGAAACCGGCCAATAGGAGAAATTAGGGTTAGGTTAGGTCTCTCTCTTATTTTATTCTCCTACTATTATAAAAGGTTATAATAGGAGAGAGGAATAGAACGTTCAATTTGACAGTAAATTTTCAAACTGAAAAGAGAGAGAAAAACCTATTATTTCCCTTTGGAAAATCCGGCCACCCTCCCTAAAAAGCAAGAGAGTGAAATCTGTTCATCCTCTTCCGTTCTAGCAAACGTGGGAATTCAATTGGTGCTCGTGGACTAAGTAGAGGGACATCAATTGTTGTTCTTTGATCTCTAGCACTTGCAATCCGGTGGAAAACACGCTACAAAGGTTGTACATTCTTTTCCTTATAATATGATTCATATTTATGTTATGCATGTGATCTTGTGATAGATGTTAGGAAATTCGTTTCCTGAAATTCCGATATATGCATCTATATGTGCATACAGTGGTATCAGTTTTGCCTAATTCATAATATTCATATGATCATATAATTGTATGCAAAGTTATTATTTTTATTCAATTAAGGGAGGATTTATTTATGGCTTGAATTTGCATAATTAATATTTGATATTAATTACTTGGAAATTATAAATAATTGATTTATTTGTGATTTATGCTCAAATAATTTTATAAAGTTTCGAATTTTTTATATGATGGTCGAAATAAATTATTTAATTCACTCTAAAAAATTTGGAATTTTATAAATATATTTGTTAGATTTAAAATTATTTAATGTTTAATTTGATTAATCATTGAAATAATTTGTTAACAATTAAATATTTGATTTTAATTTGTTAAATAAATCTAATTTTCATCACCCACATAGATCTAAATATTATGATAGCTGGAAATAATTTTCGAAGTTTTTTTTTCCATTAATTTTCGAAATTTTATCATATTATTAATGAATTATGGTTAAATTTTATGTGTAATTTGATTATTCATAAATTTTAAGGATAATAATTAAAATATTAGATTTTATTTGTTATGATAATTCAGTAGATCACCCTAAAAATTATTTTTGAATTTTTCAGAATTTAATTGTTAATTTTCTTAATTTTTCGGATATAATTTAATTTTTGCCCTGATTTAGAATTTTTTATTAGATTTAATGTTTAATATAGATTAAGCATTGAAAATCTAATTTTAACAAATCAAAAATTTTGTTTGAGTTTGTTAAGTGATTCTAAATTTTCTGCCCTAATTTCGAATTAGTAAAACCTAATTAAATCCTAAATCTTTAAATAAATTGTTAGTTAAAGATTAATTTGAAATTTTTGTAAATTGTTACAAAATTCAAAAGGATAACCCACCATGGCTGGGTGGCCCCACCTGCACCGGTGGAGCCACGGTGGCGGGTGGCGTGAGGTCGGCGAGTTAATGAGCAAGGGCGGCGGCGCGGCAGCAAGCGTGTGACGCACATTTGACGTGCGCAGCACTCTGCTGCTGGCTACGGGCGTTGGCAGCCTTGCTGCCGGCGTCTGCTGTAGGGGTGTCGTTTGCGACTGCCGGCAGCGCGCTGGCTGGCGTGCTGTTGGCTTGGTGTGGTGATGGTGATGGTGATGGTGATGGTGGCTGAAACCCAACTTGTTTCGTCCTCAATTGTTTTCCAGCGGGTTTTTCTTGAAATCTTGGTTGGCTGTTGACTGGCAGCCTTGTGCTGCTGGTCAACGGTCAACTGGTCAACTCCAATATTTTAAAAAAAAAAAAATTGTTTTGGAAACAAAAATATGATATACTTCTTTGAGCATAAATCCAAGATTTCCTTTAATGCAAATTGAGATTAATAAAGATTATTCTAGCCATACTTAAATAAGTAATTAAATTAGAATAATAAAGTTTTCTAAATAATTTCTAGCTTAAATTTGTTAAGTTTTATAATTATTATGGAAAGTTGAATTTGCTTATTAATTGTTAATAAGTAAATAGATTGTGTTTATTTTATTTGATATTATAAATGCGTGGATGTTTAAGGTAATTTGAATGATATTATATTTTGCATGTTGTGACTAGTATGGCCCAAAACTAGGATAGAAAATACGATCTGCGCATCGTTAATTTTATGTAAATCAAATACGATCTGCGTATCGTTTGTATTTTTGTAATTTAAATTTCTGTTATTTAAATTATAAATGATATGTAATCAAGAATGAAGTTCCATGGAGAATCAAGGATGGAGATCCATAAAGATTCAAGGAGGAATTCATGAAGATTAGTTTTCCTAGGTTTAGGGGCCATACTAGGATCACTTTTAATTATGCTTATATTTATGCGTTTAACATGTTTAAATGCTTGTTTAAGTTATATGTGTGGTTATTTTTGTTATGTGTTCACTTTTAATTAACCAACATAGTAAACTTAGGTCCCCATCATGTAATATTGAGTTTAATTGCTTTTCCAAACAACACCTATGGATTTTGCCAAAGCAAGGTGTTGCTCATTTTATCCGGGGATAGTAGAGTAGGTTTTTGAAACTTACATGTTAATGTTTGGTTTAACTCAACAAAATCATCAAAAGACAAAGTTTTGGGTTTTGAAGCTAAGAGATAGGAGTAAACAAGGAGTTGTTAACCTGTCTACCAAGATTTATAATTAGTTATAATTAGTAAAGTGTTTACTTACCTCAACTACTATAAATTGAAGGCAGGGCCAAAGTCCGTTTGATTGTAGTGGGAGGGGATCTTGGTGTTTCTTTATTCAATAGGGGACTCTTATTTTGAATAAAGGGTAGTAGTTAATTAAAATTTGTTTAATTGTTGCTTTCTTGATAAACATTGATTGAATCTTGCTATATTATTTGTTATAGAAATTATGTCTAGTAACAATAATATCAACACCAACAATTCTACTTGTAATTTGCGCTCCGTCCTTTCGAAGGACAAATTGAATGCTGAACGTTTCATTGCAAGTGAAAGGGATATAGGAGTCGTTACACCAAAACCAAAAGTTGCTGATGAGCATTATTGTTACACCTGTAACAAGGTTGGTCATTGGAAAAGTAGTTGCCCCAAGTATCTGAAGGATCAAAAGAAAGGAGTTTCTGGTTCAGATATGTATGTTATAGATGTTAACTTAGCAACTTCTGCTTCTTGGGTATTTGATACCGCTTGTGGTTCGCACATTATTTGTAATATGCAAGGCTTCAAAAGAAGTAGAACATTAGGAAAGGGAGAAGTAGATCTTCGCGTTGGCAATGGAGCACGAGTTACTACACTGGCAGTGGGAGTATATAATCTACTTTTACCTTCAGGATTAGTTTTAGAACTTAATAATTGTTATTATGTTCCTGCTATCACAAAGAACATTATTTCGATTCCTGTTTTGGATTCCGAAGGTTATTCATTTACAATAAAGAACAATTGTTGTTCAGCGTATTTGAATGATATGTTCTATGTCTCCGCTAAGTTATCAAATGGTTTATATGTGCTAGACTTAGAAACCCACATCTATAACATAGAAAGCAAGAAACATAAATCAAATTATTCAAACCCTACATACCTATGGCATTGTCGATTAGGCCACATAAGCTCAAAGCGCATGGAGAAATTTCATAAAGATGGAATTCTCAAATCATTTGATTTCAAATCATTTGATACATGTGAGTTTTGCTTGATGGGGAAAATGACAAAGTCTCCTTTCACAGGTTCAAGTGAAAGGGCCAATGACCTTTTAGCCCTCATACATACGGATGTTTGTGGACCTATGAGTACGTTGGCTAGGGGAGGGTACAGTTACTTCATTACTTTTACCGATGATGTGAGCAGATTTGGATATGTTTACCTCATGCGGCATAAGTCGGAATCCTTTGAAAAATTTAAGGAATTCCAGAATGAAGTACAAAACCAACTTGGGAAGAAAATTATGGCATTACGATCCGATCGTGGTGGTGAATATTTATCTCAACAATTTGGTGATCATTTGAAGGATTGTGGAATACTTTCACAATGGACTCCACCTGGAACACCACAGTTAAATGGCGTTTCTAAAAGAAGGAATCGAACTCTACTTAATATGGTTCGATCCATGATGAGTCTTGTTCATCTTCCTATTTCATTCTGGGGATTTGCGCTTGAAACAGCGGCATTCACACTTAATAGATCACCATCCAAAGCAGTGGAAAAGACTCCATATGAAATGTGGACTGGAAAAGTTCCAAAATTGTCTTTTCTAAGGATATGGGGTTGTGAAGCCTATGTAAAACGTTTACTTTCTGAAAAGCTTTCACCCAAATCCGATAAATGTCTCTTTGTGGGTTACCCAAAAGAGACTAAGGGATATTACTTCTACAACCAAAACAAAAACAAAGTGTTTGTTGCTCGTAATGGTGTCTTTCTGGAAAAGGAGTTTATTTCCAGAAAAACAAGTGGGAGAAATGTATATCTCGAAGAAATTCGAGATGAGCAACAAATGGATGAGGTTAACACCTCATCAGAGGCGGCCCGGCATGAAAATGCTCAGGAGGCGGTGCATTCAATTCACGTACCTCCTACCGTCCCACTTGGAGATACTGCGTGCGAAGTCACTCAACCTAATGAGGTAGAAACTTCTTCTGTTGTTCCCCAACGTAGGTCTAGTAGGTCCATCATTCCGTCAAAGAGATATATTGATGTCCTTTTTGGCTGAAAGTTCTGAAATAACGATTTTAGAATCAGAAGAGCCAACTAGCTACAAAGATGCTTTGGATACTCAAGACTTTGAAAGATGGCTTGAGGCCATGAAATCTGAAATGGATTCCATGTCTGAAAATCAAGTATGGGACTTGGTTGATTTGCCTGATGGGGTAAAACCCATTGGATGCAAATGGATTTTCAAGTTGAAAACAGACAAGGATGGAAACATTAGTGTTTTCAACGCAAGGTTGGTGGCGAAAGGTTTCAAACAAATTCATGGTATTGACTATGATGAAACCTTCTCACCAGTAGCCATGCTGAAGTCCATTAGGATAATCCTTGCGATTGCTGCCTTTCATGACTATGAAATATGGCAGATGGATATCAAAAACCGCTTTCTTGAATGGGTTCTTGAAAGAGGATGTGTACATGACACAACCTCAAGGTTTTGAAGATCTAGAAAATCCAGGGAGGGTATGCAAGCTTAAGAAGTCCATTTATGGACTAAAGCAAGCATCAAGGAGTTGGAACCTCAGATTTGATGAGGCAGTCAAGAAATTTGGCTTTCTAAGAAATGAAGAGGAATCTTGTGTATACAAGAAGTTAAGTGGGAGTAGTATTACTTTTCTGGTCTTATATGTGGATGACATACTTCTCATAGGAAATGATAAGACCATGCTTGAGTCAGTTAAGCAATGGCTTAAAAATTATTTCTCTATGAAAGACCTAGGAGAGGCTGAGTACATATTAGGAATAAAGATCTATAGAGATAGGTCGAAAAGGCTGATTGAACTTAGTCAAGAGACTTATATTGATAAGGTTCTTGCAAGGTTCAAGCTGGAAAACTCCAAGAGAGGTTTCATTCCCATGCAACATGGCATAACACTTGGCAAGACTCAGTGTCCTTCGAGTCCTGATGAGGTCAAGCTTATGAGTAATGTTCTCTATGCTTCTGCAGTAGGATCCATTATGTATGCCATGATATGCACTCGACCGGATGTTGCATATGCTTTGAGTATATGCAGCAGATACCAGTCAAATCTAGGAGATGCGCACTGGATTGCAGAGAAAAACATCCTTAAGTACTTGCGAAGGACTAAGGATAATTTTTCGGTTTATGGTGGAGATGATGAGTTGGTTGTTACTGGATACATCGATGCAAGCTTCCAAAGTGACAAAGATGATTTTCGATCGCAATCTGGTTTCATATTTTGTCTCAATGGAGGAGTTGTGAGCTGGAAGAGCTCTAAGCAGAGTACCATCGCGGATTCTACAACAGAGGCTGAGTATATTGCAGCAGCTGATGCAGCAAAGGAAGTTGTTTGGATCAAAAAGTTCATTGGTGAGCTTGGTGTAGTTCCTAGCATTGAGAATGGCATTGAGTTGTATTGTGACAACAATGGTGCCATTGCTCAGTCTAAGGAACCCAGATCGCATCAAAGGTCTAAACATGTGCTCAGGAAATTCCATCTCATTCGAGAAATCGTTGGTAGAGAGGATGTGAAAGTAAGCAAGGTTCATACTGAGGATAACGTAGCAGATCCTCTGACTAAACCGCTTGCTCAACCTAAGCATGAGTGTCATACTAGGTCCATGGGGCTTAAGCATATGGGAGAATGGGAGAATATTCGAAGGCTTATGATTATCTTTTAGGGCCTTAAATGGACCTAATGAATGGCCAATTTCACTTACAGATCCAATCTTGGCCCCTCCATTTAAAAAGGCTAGAAGTAGACCACAAATAGCTAGAAAAAAACAGGTTGGAGAAGTTAGTAGCAATGGTAAAATGAGGAAGACCGGCATGATAATGAAATGCAGTGTATGTGGTCAGCAAGGACATAACAAAAAAACAAGCAACTTAAGAACTGAAGATCCCCTTCCAATTCACCATTCCCTACAACATAAGCAAAAAGGGAAGAAACAAACCCCCCTTGACACTGGTAATGTATCATCATATCTAGTTCAACCTTCCAAAAAAGGCAAGAAACATCTCAATCCAAATGATCATGCCCCTACTGCACCCCAAAAGCACCAAAAAGGGATAGAGATGATAACATATCCTAATGAGTTTCAAAGGGTAGCCTCGGTAAGTTCACTCATCTTAACTCCTTCAAACAATCATTCAATATATAATATAGCCTTTTTTGTCATAAACTACCTTATAAATGTCCACTTTTAGAAAAAACTACCTTATAAATGTCCACTTTTAGAAAAAACTACCTTATATAATTTTTTTCCAAAACAACTACCTTATAAATTTTAAAAGTTTGAGTAGCACTACCAACTAACAGGAAACGTTAGTCAGTTCCGTCAACTTTTTCATTTCCCTCCAAAACGCTTGTGAAATGTCACTTATACCCCCAATTTAATCTGAATTACCCACCTCTCCACCTTCCTCTATCATCTTCCATTACTTCACTCTCTCTCCTCAAAATTACCATTTGCATGAAGATTCCCTGGTCCAAACTCTGAATCTTCATCACTTTTCACTCCAAATTTCTTACATCATTGAGTGCAGTAAGTTGTCACTGTCATTGACCCAGAAGAATGAGCGAAGATGCGGTAGAAAAGGGTACGAAGGAAAGAGGAAAAACTCTTTTTCAACTCAATAAAAAGGGAAAACTACAGCAATGGTATTTCATTTATTCCTTGAATTGGTTTATGGAGCTTTGTATGATGTGGCATTGTTTATTGCTTTGGAGCCCTAATTTTTAATTGAACTAATTGAAAACCCTAATTGTTTAATTGTTTAAATTGAATTGAACAATCAATTAAATAATTACCCACTAATACAAATGATTAAATTATTCCCTTAGTGTAATCAATTAAGTAATTTGTTTTGTGGCCCATGTGTTGTTAATTTGAAAAAAAGCATGAACATTTGTTTCTCCTTTTCTGCTTTTTGTTGGTTTTGGTTATAATATATAAGTTGGTGAATGTGTGCTGTGTATGCCCTAATTGCAGAGACGATACTGATGCTATTAACTTAAATATATGGGTTGGGGGAGAGTTTGAAACAGAGAAGGGAAGAACTTGGTATAAGGGGGGTGGAATGTATATGCAAACAAATTTATGGAAAAAGGATGTAAGTGTTGTAGGTATTAGAAGATAGGTTATTGCTGCCTACAATATTGTAATGAGGAGTGTGCCAAAAAAATTTAGTATTTGGTTAAGGCTTCATGGGAGGAATTTGACAAATGGGAGGGTGAAAATAGAAGATGAAGATGATGTAATGCAGATGGTTTATGGGAGGGATTTAAATAATAGGGTTATCTTGTGGGCTTTGGAAGAGCCAATGCTTGAGTCAATTAGCCCAATTAGGACCAAAAATGTGTTGTATGTGAGCCCAAAAAAGGAGTCCAAAACCAAACCCAACTACCCTCTACTGCCCATCAAGAAAGAGCCTGGAACATCTGTAGGAAGCCCAGTCAGGAAGAGCAATTGGCTTCAGAAGCATGATCCAGAGGTTGTGTTGATGAATAAGGATGATTGGGAAAAACATTTTCATCCCCCCCCCCCTCAGTTGAAGATAGACAAAAAGGAACCAAAAAAAACCAAAACAGTGAGTAGTGCCACTAAGAAACAAAAAAGTGAGGCTCAGAAATTGAACCCTAAGCCGGCATCATCCCCAATAAAGACAACAACTACAACTAGCACATCTGCAGCACCTTCTTCAAAACCCCCAAACAGCAGCACCCCTAGCAGATCTGCAGCAGCTCCTTCAAAACTCCCACCTAGCAGGATAACTGTTGCTCACAAAGGGAAGGCAGGGAATAAGAAGGGTGCAAAGCAAGGCAAGGTCAGTAAAGGGAAAAAGGGTAGTAAGAGTTGTGCAGGTCTTGGAGTGGATGGTGAGGATTGGAGTGGTGAAGGTGAGTGGTCTTCTGATTATGAGTGGTCTGGTCTAGATGTGGATTTTGTTCCATGTGAAGAGGACTGTGAAGAAGTTGGGGAGGGTCCTAGAGTTAGGAGGAAGAGTTCTAGGTTAAATGAGAGTATCCCAGCTGCAAATGTACAAATTGAAAAGGAAAAACAGAAAGGGAAGGGGAAAGCAAATTCATCTAAGGTAGAGGTAAGAGAAGAAGGATTTAGTGGGCCTCTAGTTGAAGAGATTGAATATGACTCAGAAGAGTTGAGGAGCCTTGAGGGGTCAGATGATGAGTTGGACTTTTATCCAACATTCAACCCAGAGACAGACTTTAAGAAGAACATACAGCTGAGCTTAGGTTTGAAATTCCCAGATGTTGTAGCTGTTAGGAAAGCAATTAGACACCACACTATAGAGAACAAGTATGATTACTATTTTTTGCATAATGGTAAGAGTAGAGTGACTGTATATTGTAGGAATAGATGTGATTGTCCTTGGGATAAGAAGCATGGGAAGATAGTTTAGTGTACTTGTGAGAAAGAGGATAAGTGCAACTTTAAGATTCATGTGAGCAAGATGGGTGAGGATGGTAAAATGCAGATTAAGAGCTTAAAGTTGCAACATACTTGTGGGTTTTTTCATGCTAGTTGTAAGGTCGGTTCAGAGTATCTAGCTGAGAGATACTTGGATGAGTGGAGATCTTATCCAACATGGAAGTTGGTCAGGTTTTGTGATAGGGTTTACAAAGACACAGGGGTTCACATTGGGTACTTTAGAGCTTAGTTTGTAAGGGCTAGAGCAAAACTGATTTTGTATGGGGATGCAGCTAAGGAGTATGCTAGGGTATTTGATTATGGGTTTGCCATCCTGAAATATAACCCAGGATCTTCAGCTATAGTAGTGCTTGAGGGAATCGAGAGGCCCCCACCACACTTTCAAAGGATGTATGTTTGTTTGGAAGCTTGCAAAAGTGGGTTCAAGAAAGGTTGCAAGCCTTTGATTGGGGTAGATGGATGCCACTTGAAGGGAGCCTACCCTGGTATGATCTTGGTTGCTGTCAGCAAGGATGGGAATAATCAAATATTCACAGTGGCTTGGGCAGTTGTAGAAACTGAAAACACATCAAGTTGGATTTGGTTTTTAGAGTTGCTGGTGAGGGATGTTGAATATGACTTGGTGGAAGGTGAAGGCTTGACTGTGATGTCTGACAGACAGAAGGTAAAACATTTGCTTTCCTTTGTACATTTGTTTTTTCTTAACAAACTTTTATTAATTATCTTTATTGTATTGGAACAGGGGTTGTTGGAAGCTTTGTCAGTAGTTGTGCCCAAGGCAGAGATTAGATTCTGTGCCAGGCATATATGGGCAAACTTCAAACTACAATTTACTGGCACAGTGTTTATAGAGCACTTCTGGAAGGCTGCTAGGTCAAGTACAAAGGTATAAAACTCACATATTTTTACATTCATGCCAATTATATGCACTGTGCCTGATTTTTAGATGTTTTTTTGGTTTAGGTTGTCTTTGATATTGAAATGGCATCCATTAGATTTTTGTCTGAAGATGCCTTTAACTATTTAGATTCAATCCCCACAAAACATCGGGCTAGACATGCATTTAGCACAACTTCCAAATACAATATGCTCTTGAATAACCTTTGTGAGACCTTTAACTCTGTGCTAAGGGAAGCAAGTGATAAACCAATAGTCACCTGCCTAGAATGGATTAGAAGGTATGTGATGAGAAGAAATGCTGAGAAATGGGAGGCAGTTGAGAAGCATGAAGGCGGATTCATGCCTTATGTGAGCAAAGTGTTTGAGTGGGTGGGAGCTTCAGCAGCAAAGTGCACAGTTGTGCCATCTAGGGAAAATGAATGGGAAGTGGACGATTATAGTGACAGGTATGTTGTCAATTTGAGAGACAACACCTGCACTTGTTTTCACTTGAAGCTAACTGGTATACCATGCCCACATGCTTGGGCTTGTATCATTAAGAAGAGACAAAGACCAGAGGACTTTGTGGCTGCATGGTATAGCAAAGATAAATACATAGAGGCTTATAATCCACACATTGAGCCTATGCCTGGGATGAAACAGTGGGAAAGGTCCAACCAAGTCCAGCCACTCCCCCCTGTGATCAGAAAGATGCCTGGTAGACCATCTTTGAAAAAGAGGAGGAAGAAAAAGGGTGAAGATGCTGAGAAGAACCTTGTGAAGAGACAAAAGAAGCAGAACAAGTGCAGCAACTGTGGCAACCCTGGCCATTACAAAACAAAGTGAACAGCACCTCCTGCCCCTCCTAAAGAAAAGAAAAAAGTGGCAGACCCCCCTGTAATGATGCTTGGGTTGTTAACATAAGACAAAGGAATATGGAGGGGGTGCTTGGACAGGTAATGATGCTCTTTTAATCAATTACATATGTTTATCCTCCCTCACTGACATTTATTTTTTCAGGAAATCAATGAGACCCACCAAGGAAGCACCTCAACAACATGGCCTTCAAGCTCAAACATCACATCTGATGGTCCTTCATGCTGCCAAAATTTCATGCCTACACCAGGCCTTTCTCAGCATCATCCCACTCAACAGAGCCAATCAAGCAGACCAACAAGTATAGCAGCTCCTAAACCAGCATTCAGGCCAAAAATACAAGTCTAATCTAAGGAGAAGAAAGCTCCTGTGTGGAAGCCACAAGAACTGAAGACTTGTAGTTTAGGGATTAAATAGATGTATTTTGGCTAGATGGTTTTTTTATCCACATTTCAATTTATATACAATATTTTGATACATTTGTGGTATTAGTTACGAATTATGTTATGTAACATTGGTAACTTTTGTGGTAATGCAATGCAAGGCAAGATTTTGTTTAACCAAATCAAATTTTATTTCATAGTTGAGTTCAGTACAGTAATCAACTTGTCACACACAATAAGTTATACAAAATTAGTGACAAGGAACCACATTGCAATTAACTAAACTAAGCACCTAGGCTAGAACCTTAACAAGGAGACAAAAGATGATCCCAATTGCAAAAAAAACAAGGCTTCAAAACCCAAATTCCAGTTAGTCTTCTTCTTCTTCAGATGCTTCACATCAGAGGACAAAGCCTTATATTTCTTGTTTAATTTGCCATGCTCAGCATCAATTTTGGCCTTTTCTTCTTGGACTTGGCATAGTTCATGCCTGAGCAATGCTACTTCTTGCTTCAACATTCTCCTTTCCAGCACCAACTCATTTGTGACAACCCTTTGCCACTCCAATATGCCATCATCCAGCCACCTAAATAGGTTGCAGCCACGCCAACCAGTTGTAGGATTGTAGAATTTGCAAGCCACAAAGCGTCTCCCAGGGTTAGCACTTGTCCAAGACACTCCAATGTGAGGTTTGATGCCACAATCACATTTGGTTGGAACCTCACAAGCTGATTGGTAGCTTGAATTTGACATGACCTCAACAAACCCAAAATCAAACCAAAGTTAGGAACTTTGAACAATGACAAAACCTAGATTTGGCTTAATTGAAACAAACCCTACCAGAAAACCCTAAAATTCATGAGTAATTCAAGAATATGAAGAAAACCCTAAAAATTCTTGACTAATTGAAGAACATGAAGAAAACCCTAAAATTGATTGACTAATTGTGAGAAAAACCCTAAAATTGAGTAATTGAAGCTTAAATCCCATAATACATACCTTCAATAGCAATAGGGGGTCGAATTTCGCCTGAAAAACGCACGCTGACCTTCAATTGGGTGAGATTTAGGTGAGAATTGGGTGAGACTTCGCCTGCTCTGCTCCAAGAACATATGCTCAAAGAGGCACGACAAATGGGTTTAAAAAAGGGAGGGAAATTATCATTTAACGGAAACAGACTAACGTTTTCCGTTAGTTGGTAGTGCTACTCAAACTTTTAAAATTTATAAGGTAGTTGTTTTAAAAAAAAATTATATAAGGTAGTTTTTCCTAAAAGTGGACATTTATAAGGTAGTTTCTGACAAAAAAGGCTTTCTCTATAAATACCTTCCTTTTTTTTCCACTCAAAACCAAGTTGAAAAAAGCACAATTCAACTTCACTCTCATCTTCTCTACTGCTCTTCTCCTCCTTAATCTTTTCATTTAAGCAAAAGTCTTAATAAGTAAGTAAAATAAGTTCATCAAAAGGACAAAACACAAAAAAAAAAAGTTTAAAGTTAGTAATTAAGAGAATTTAGAAACTCACCTAGAAATTAAGAAAATAAAAAAAAAGTAGAAAAATTTGCAAAAGGAAGTGCGTCATTGGGCTAGCAAGGTAAAGTTGTAATTATTGTTTATTTTGATTATCTTTTTAATCATCTACTAACCTTCTTTCTTGTTTTCTTCTTATCATTTTTTAATCTTTGGAGTGATTTGGGTATGTGGAAGTCCTAATAGGTTCCCAACCTTCAATCACCCCACCTAGAATAGTCATCTCTAATGGGGTGACTCTTAGGAAACAATGTGATTATGTGATTTTCCTTAATCAAGTTCTTATTTATAACCAAAAATGTTTTCATAAAAAATTTCAAGATAAGTTGTGCATAAATATCTCCATAAAAAGAAAATGTGATGTTGTAATTACAGTCAGTTTTACTTTTGTGGGATTTAATATTTTTCCTATTAAGTGCAAGATATTTCCAGCAACCGGGCTTTGGAATTTCAGAAAAACGAATTTTGTGTAAATAATTAAAAATCATACAACTTTGTTGTACAAAACTGATTTTGTTCAGTACCACCTAGGATTTTTCTGTCAATAAAATAAAAAATTAAATCATTTAGATAAAACTAAAAACATCAAGTTTGAAGAAACATCAGTAGCT
The DNA here is from genome assembly GCA_947646795.1 of Beta lomatogona. Lineage (NCBI taxonomy): Eukaryota > Viridiplantae > Streptophyta > Magnoliopsida > Caryophyllales > Amaranthaceae > Beta > Beta lomatogona. The sequence continues at coordinate 1,921,165 of CANSNZ010000955.1, read as the reverse complement.
TTTCAAAAATATAAAATTCATGTTCATATAAATTTCATACAATTTTACATCATTTTTACAAAAATGTTCATGTAAATCACTAAATTCCAGAAAACTGATTTTCTTTTCACTTAAGAAAATAAATAAAAAATGGTCTTAAAAATGTCCAATTCAAGTAAAAAATTTCAGTCTAGTCTTTCAAAGTACCTAGAATGTTCATACCAAATTTCGCTTCAAAATAAGTTCAATAAGTCGGATCTCAAAGAACAAATTGAATAAGGGTCCTGTATTGACCAGTTTGAGTATAGAATTCACCATAATTCAAGTGGTCACTTAAAACTTGTGAAATTTTGATAAAACATAAAGAACTTATGGATCTATACATATATGTATCATATGCTTAATTTAACACTTTGTACAGAAAGTTATGAATTTTTTAATTCAGTACAAGAACAAAAAGGCAATCTGGAAAATGAAATAAAGTGATTAACTCAACTTTTATAAAAAATATTTTTATTTCATACGAAAATGTGAATAAAAATCATGAATTTTTTTAGTTTATCTTAAAATGACTCATTTTATCATGTAAATAAAAATTTTCATAAAAAATCAAAATCAAAGAAGTTAATTAATCTTTAACTTTCACAAATTCACAAATAAACAAGAATTCCAAAGCCCATTCAAGGAGGTGAAGATCAAGAAGCATCATGGTCAAAGACCCAAGACTGAAGATTTGTATAGATCATAGATTTTGTACATATTGTTGTAATAATAGTTTCTTTGTAAATAATTGTTGCATCACTCAATTAATAAAAAACATGGAGATGTTTATGCATAATTTTCATAAATAATTCCACAACTCTTCCTAATAAAATGAGCAACCAATGCTACAAATATTTCATGTTGGGCCAATATATCATAGTATATGAATCAAATGACCTAATCTCAATTATGAGGAAAAATTGCAAATCTAATTAAGTTAAATTGTATGATGATCCATCTTACATTTTAAAAAATGTGTTCTCCATATTCAAATGGATTAATCATAGAATTTGACATAATTAGATTGGTAATTATGACCTCCGAATTGATTTTAGGCCATTTCACGTGTCTCACTTTAAATGGCCAAATCCCACTTAGCCAAACACAAATCTCCAAATTCAATCTCAAATTGATCATTTCTCTCCAAATGACTTAATAAACTTCAATTAAGATTACTTCCCAAAAGCCTTCAATTAGGAAGCAAACCTTCTAAGACCTCTCTAAAATCATAAACGTGATCACTATTAAGGTGGTTATTTCAATCCCCGATTAATCGCTAATTAGAGTGGTTGACTTAAACTTCTTTTAGTCACTAATTGGAGTGATTACCTTAAAACCCTAATAGTCGTTAATTAAGACGATTATTCTTCTCATTTTTAATCACTAATTAGAGTGATTATTTCAAACCCTAATAATCGTTAATTAGGACGATTAATTTCCTCATTTAATCACTAATTAGGGTGATTATCTAAAACTTGGTTAACCACCAATTAATATGATTAGCTTAACCTTTCATCATATTTAATCACTAATTAGAGTGATTATCTTAAACCTCAATAATCATCAATTAGGGTGATTATTTCCAAATCTTCATTGTTAATCACTAATCAAGGTGATTACCTTTCCTTGAATAATCACTAATTAGGGTGATTACTCATTTCCTTCCTTATTAATCACTAATTAAAGTGGTTATCTTAATCTTTCCTATTTAATCAGTAATTAAGGTGATTATCTTAATCTCATTTCAATCACTAACTGGAGTGATTACCTCATTTCATATAGATTTGTTTAATTCTAAAAGTGAGTTATGCATAATCTTTTTCCCCCTCTTCTTTCCCCAGTGGAATCGGCCATTTAAGGTGAGACATATGCTCGAACTACGACGGTTTTAATCCATGAGTGAATTCCAATCCCGCAATGATTCGCAATGATTGGTACGTAGTGCAACTTCAGTGCTCAAACCTACCATGTACAAATGATATATTGGTCCTAAATAAAAATGGTTGATGTGTATATGTGTAAATTATGTGATTTTCTTTCTTTTTAATAGCCATGATTACTTTAAAATGGAAAATAACGCATTTAGTAAGAGCCCGTTCTTTAGAACGGAAGAGGAGACAAGTTCCAGACGTTCGCACCTCTTAACCTAAACCCCGACCCTATCTCATGGTATGAAAGACCAATTTTCAAAAAAGCCTTATCCATATGAAGTCATCATCGTTTTAAATGATTTTTTCTTGAAATTGATTTTAAAACGATTTATTAAATAAATCTGTCCCTATTCAGATATTAATAGGGTGGCGACTTCCAAGTTTTCGAAAACTCAAAGTCCAATGAGAGACTTTCATGTGATTCAGACCGATAATTAAGACAGTCAAAAATCGGATACCACAACATCTCAAATACACATGTTAGTTACATAATCATCATTTATTCAAAATCATCAAAACACTACATGACTAAACAATATTCCCACTTTTTTATGACGATAAATAAATGATTCTTATCACAAATTAAACACTAAATGAAGTACATTAATCCTCCTTAACGAACAAGTCATGCATGTATACGAAGGAAATATCAACACAAGATAAGCACATCATACAAAGAAGTTTTGTCATACACTAGTAGAAAAATGACAATTTGGGTCTGCCTATTTGCGTCGCATGCTTGTAGAACTAACGCAAATGATCAGGAAGAGACCATTTGCATCGAACATCAGAAAACATGGGACGCAAACAACCACAGCATATTAGTTGAAGGGTCATCTGCGTCGCATGATAATGTGAGAGCGACGTAAATGATGACCAAGATTTGCGTCGGACGTTAAAGCAGTGCGACACAAATTATTGGATCCCATGATTTGCGTCGCACTTCGATGGGACGCGACGCAAATCAAGTTACCTAAATGCGCAAACCCTATATGTGTCGGACCTTTGGTCATGTTCGATGCAAATAGTCTTGCCAAGATTTACTTTTCAAACGGCACATTAATTCGAAGCCCTAAAACATACTCACTCTCAAACTCCTCTCACTCTCTCTCTCTCTCTCTCTCCTGCGATTGTGAACCCTCAAACGACATTCTGGCGAATCACTCTCAACCTCTCGTTGGTGACCGGAGCTTTTCCGGCGAATCACTCTCAACCTCTCGCCGGCGAATGTCACTCTCTCTGTTTTCGCTCGTCACTCCCATTCTCTCTCTCTCTCTCTCGATTTTCTCTCGTCACTCATTCTCTCTCTCGGCTGCTCACCGCCGAAGGATTTCCACCGGCGACATTGACAGGCGATATTCACCGGCGTCTCCTCGAACGCCCTCCTCTTCCCCCCGTCGCGCCGGTTTCTCTCACCCACGATTCATATTACCGCTTTGCGCCGCACCCACCTACCGCTCGTCACCCCTGCCGGTCGGCGACCCAGTCGGTTTATGTCACCGGAGCACTCCTCTCGCCGGCACACTCTCTCTCTCCGGCAATGTAAGTCTTGTTTTTTTTTTAGTATTTTTTTTACTCCAACTTAAATTTGTTTGTATCTATTTGAGATTAAAATTAGATGCATGTAGGTTGTGTGTACCCCCGTTATTAACAAAAAGGCTATATGCATGAAATTGACCATTAAATTGAAATATTACTATTATATTGTCGGCTAAATCTCAATGATCTATGGATACTTCAACTAGCTATTTTGATTTAGTCCATTACAATTTTATTGATATACGCCTTGTTTGGAAACTAGTTGGTGTGGTGTATTCTATTAGTTGACTTTTGGCCAACTAGTAAAGTCTGTTTAATTGGATGAAAAACATTACACTTATGGAACTTGATCTTAGCTTATGCAAACTTTTAATCTACTTTAATCTTATGAGTTATGACTTTTGATCACTGTTTAATTTTTGGGTTGGTTAATGCCCAATTGCAGTTGCCACATTCCGTCCTCTACTTGTCGGCTTACCGGTGCTCCAAGCTCACCTCATTGTGCTTATCTTCGCTGCTCCTTGAGAGCTGAGGTATAAATTATACCTTTTGCTTTATGTGGATTTGTTTTATTTGTCCCTATATTGTTGATTTATGACCAAACCTATATGGGGGGTTGGGAAATCTAAGGAATTATTTAGTTATGTGATTGGGAAAGTATATGTGAATTGTTTGGTTATGTGATTGGGAAAGTATATCTTGAATTATGACCAAACATATATGGACAGACCTTAATGGGGTGGGGAGGGAAATCTAAGGAATGGATTGGTTTGTGCTGTTTAATTGCAATGTGCATCATTGGCCTAGATACCCTTTCAAGGCTTACTCATTAGGAGTAAGTCTTGAATAGTCCCCCGGTTTGGGACTGTCTTTGAGTTTCTTATCTCACTTAGGATGTGAATGAATGTTTGGTTTTCGATTCTAAGAAAGATCTAGCTCATTTCCCTAAGCTTTCTCTGGGTACATATGTTGATAGTTTACCAACTATATTTATCGTGTACTTGGAGAACTATAGGGAAGTGCTGCCAGATTTTTCTTAGAATTCAAAACCAAATGTTGATTCACTAGTGAGATGAGAAACTCAAGGATGGGTTAGGTTGAAATGATAAGGATCCAAATGTTCATGACTGCATTTGATAAGACACTTTGAATCACGTGATTGATTGTGTTATTTGTTTGGTGTCTCTAGTGTATGAATATGGATCGAAACTGGATGTAAGGTAATTGAATTCCGGCGACATTTCTACAAGGGGTTGATGAATTTATCAGGGTTGCGTTAGATCATCAATCGCATAATGGGTCAAAGTTTGTCTTGTGTCCTTGTTATGATTGCAATAACTCTAGGGGGTATCGTGATGTGGATCAAATTAAGGATCATTTGATTCGTCATGGGTTTAAGAGTAACTATACTAGGTGGACATGGCATGGAGAGTTTTATGATCAGGGTATGAGCTCCACTAGCTTGTGTGATGATTTGCATGTTGATCACATTGATGATGAGGTTGAGGTTCATATCGAAAAAGGAGAGGATGATAATGAGAATGATAGGGTAGATAAGATGTTGCACAATTTGGAGTATGAAGGAACCGATCGTCCGGATATGTATGATAGTATTTTAAGTGCAGCGGACAAACCTATGTATCTAGAGTGTAAGAATTTCACTAAACATTCTGGCATCCTCACAATATTCAATATGAAATCGAAGCATAGTTGGACAGATAAAAGTCTAAGTGAGTTGTTCACTTTTTTACAAGAATTGCTACCTGAAGGGAATGAAATTCCCAACACTACCTATGAGGCAAAGAAATTGTTGTGTCCATTAGGTATGGAATATGAGAAGATACATGCATTTTAAAATGATTGTGTGCTGTATCGAAATGAGTACAAGGATTTGGGTGAGTGTCCAAGGTGTGGAGAGTCTCGATACAAGATAAAGGAGGATGATGAAGGGGTGAGAGAGAAAGAAACTCCGGCGAAGGTTCTTTGGTATCTTCCAATCATTCCAAGATTTAGGCGTTTATTTTTGGATGAAAATAATGCTAAATTATTAAGGTGGCATGTGGACGAGAGGAAGAAAGATGGGATGCTTAGACATCCGGCCGATTCTCCGCAATGGAGAAATATCGACCGAAAGTTTTCCGATTTTGGTAAAGAACCTCGAAATCTTAGGCTTGGACTTTGTACAGACCATTTATAATCTGCACCCCTGGTTATGTATGAAGCGTAAATTTATTGGGTTGTCCAAATTACAAAGGAGACTCTGCCAAATTTTTTGCTCATTAATATTAATATAAGGTTCGTTTATTTTTGAAGTTTAAGCTTTAGTATACGAAAAAAAAGCCTATAAAAAACCAAAAAGGCTACCATTTGCGTCGTACCTAGTGCCACATGCGACACAAATGGTCCATCATCTGCGTCGCATGTGGCTGATAAGTGCATATATTTTTATATTTTTAGGCCCTAAAGTTAGTCTTATAGTTGTCTTCTATGTGTTATTTTATAATATTTATTGACTTTTATTAGTAGTGGATTATTTATGTTCTTATTTTATTTTATTAAATAATTATCTTAAATAGTGTATTATTTTTATTATAGGTATTCTACAAGTTCATATGGGTAAAGGAAGAGAAAGAGAATAAAAGAAAGAAGACAAAGAAAGCCCACTTAAACACACATGAGCAAAGCAAAGGAAGATTGGAATTTTCCATTATCCAATTCCACTCAAAGCACAAGAACAAAATGAAGGCCCTTAACCCATCTTTTTCCTCTTTCCCCTCGTACAATTGTATACCCATCTTTTTCCTCTTTCCCCTCGAACAAATATAGCAAGTTTGTTCTATTTACCCAATTCCACGCAAGAAGACAGCAAGGATGGAAGATTTTGTACCTAATTCACGGGCTTAATTTCGGTAATATGGGAAAAACAGATTTTCTTTTACTCGCTTCAAGTAATTTCCCGAAATATTGAAAAAGGGGATCTTCTCAATTGATTATATATTGGCTGCCCTTTTTCGTCGAAAAGACACACAAGTATACACAATGTAAGAGTTTTGTGAGATAATGAAGATGGTCCGAGTTCGATTGAGGACTTTGGCGTTGAAGGCCTATGAAGGTGGACGGTCGTTCTTTGTGGGTGAAATCGAAGGCAGCGGCTGCGTCGGCGGAACTCCAATCTATGAGTTTTTCCCTTCTTACTTTCAATTAATTAGTTTTGATTGTTCTTGTATTCATGACTCTTAATTTTAGATTTAATTTCCAATTGTTTTGATGTTCTCATATTTTTAATTTACATAATTGAACGCGGCGTTAGTCATGATTTAATAGTTGATTTAGTACTTATTCAATTCATATTATCGTGTTCTTAATATAAATTTAATCTCTTTGCTTGTGATTGTGCGCACGGTTACAATCGGAGAGTAATTAAATTGTGCTAAGTAGTCATTAGGCGCGGCGTTTAATGGTTATTTAGAGTTAACGGCTTAATATGATTAGAGTGAGTGGCTCACCTTAATTTTACTAAGTATATGAATTGGTCTAATAAAACAAGTTTGTTAGGGTTGTATTTGTCTTAGTAAGATTCTAGTTATCTAGTGAGCAAGACAAGAATTGATCGCGGCGATGATTCAACAACCTAATTGCTAAGTCAAGTATTAGAGGGAACTAGATTATAAGTCTTAAACAACTGTTAATTGTCTAATTAATCTATGATCGAACCGTTATATTGGCTTGCTTGTTTGTCACTTGTACATATTTACATTATTTATTAGTTATTTGATTTTGATTTATAGGTATTCTAGTATGATTTCAAACCCCCCTTCTATAGTTCTATGTTCATATTAGTAAATAATGTATATATTAGTGGTTATATTCTTTATGTGCATAATAGTTTATTTTTGTTGTTAGTTAAGCTTTAAGAGTTAGGAATTTTAATAATCTTCTCGTGGGATCGACCCTTTCTTACCCTTTTACTAGTTGTTAATATTTTTGAAGGACTAAGATAGGTATTATAAATTATTAATTTGTATACGGTAAACGACACGTATCAGTGGCACTAGGTGGGACGCAAATGGGAGTTCCTTAGGCATGGTCCGCTGCTGGGCCTTGGCTTGGCGTCTCCCATCTGCATAGCATCTAGTGCCACATGCGATGCAGATGATTGACCATTTGCATCGCATGTGGCACTAGGTGCGATGCAAATGGTAGTTCCCTGGGCATGCTGCGCTGCTGGGCCTTGGCTTGGCGTCTCCCATCTGCGTCGCATGCTGGACCATATGCGACGCAAATGGTCCATCATCTGCGTCACACATGGCTCAGCATGCGACGCAGATGGGAGACGCAAATGCATTGTGTATGTTGGGGCGAGGCGTCATATGCGTCGTGCCTCGAGCCCCATCTGACGCAAATAGCTCCTTAACTGCGTCGTTTCCTAATCCGACGCAGATCAAGTCTCCGTCATTTGCGTGGAGACCTGTGCTGTCGGACCGATGTCCGACGCAAATGGTGGTCCCAGGTCCGACGCAAATCATTGATTCTGCACTAGTGATATAAGGATTTAGACTTAACTATACTTGACCATAAGCATCATACATATTCTTTCCCCTTTTGTCATTATCGAAAGAATCATCTTACATACATTTTTTTTAGGTAAATCATATACATATATTGTCATATGCTACACTTATCACCATAAAGGTTAAACTCCTGTTAGTCCCAAAAGCCTCAAGAATCTCAATTTTCAAACTTAGGATGCAAGTGCTACACGAATTGCCAACTCACAATCCAATGACCCAACGTCAAAACCACTAAAGGAACTTGATAAATAAGAAATTAAAAATTAAGCAAAACTCAGATTTGAAAGTCAATAATGGATTAAAAAATAGGATTTTTTGATTTTTACCACCTTATAAAATCATCATTTTTAAGATAACCACCTTATAAGTTAATTGTTTTAAATAACCACCTTATATGACCTAAATCTCTTTAAATACATACCAATTGGCAGATTTCGTCCAAGAAATCGGTCTTAAATAAGGGTTTAAACCTTAAATACATTCTAGTGAATAAAGGTGGAGGTGATGAAATCGTTCTTAAACCCTTTTTGAGGATGATTTCCTTGACGAAATCTGTTGATTGGTAGGTATTTAAAAGGATTTAGGTCATATAAGGTGGTTATTTAAAATAATTAACTTATAAGGTGGTTATCTTAAAAATGGTGATTTTATAAGGTGGTTAAAGTCAAAAAATCCTAAAAAATAAGATATTGTAATATTCTGCTCAAAGAAATATGGAAGAACTTTATAGAACTATTTGATTTGAGGGAACTTGAGATATATTGTGCACTCCATGGCTTAGACTTTTAATAAGAGGTTCTCAACAATCATTAGAGTTAATCACTTCACCTCACACTTTTGAAATCTCTGCCAAACCCCACACACATTCACCTTGATATATATATATATATATATATATATATATATATATATATATATATATATATATATATCAAGTTCACTTTTACTCAACCAACTAACCAACTGTGAGGAAGTCATTGTACGAAGAAACTTGAACGAATTCATCTTTATAATCAAGTTCTTCCAATCTTTTGCTTATGTTCCTCTTCTCAAATCATGAAATCCATGAGTAAACGTTCTCACAACCATATAAAAGGATTTTTCGCCAATTGCAGCCTTTTAAAGTTTCGAATTTGTTAATTGCAGCCTTTTTATTTCAAACTTTCCAATTGCAGCCTTATATAATCAATGTACCTTTAAGTTGCAGCCCAATTTCATTTTCAGGCCAAATTAGCCTAAATATGACGTCATAGTTAACCATAGTTATGTCCAACGGTCTTTTTGTCTCAACCCTTTCTATTTAAGTTTATTTCCCTCGTTTTTTTGCTCTGTTTCTTCTCTCAACCCATAACTCATTTTACATTGTTTTTCTCTCGCCTCCCTTTCAATTCGGTGTTTTTCATTTGATTTGGAGTGTTGGGCATCATAAAACAAGGTTAGTACAACTAAATTTATGGTTTTTTCCCCAAGTTTTTATATTCGGGAATTTTATGGTTTTTTATTTCAAAATTTTTGGGTCCAAAAATTAGGGCTTGTTGATTGAAAAAATTAGGGCTTTTGATTTCAAAACCTAATTAAGTGCAATTGTATTCATAAATTGATAATTATGTGGCAGGAATTATGTTTAAGAAGGGTAGAGGTTGGAGTCAAGATGGTAAGAGGTGTAATTGTGGGTTGTATATTTCAAAAATGAGATCTTGGACTAAGGACAATCCGAGGAGAAGGTTTTATGCATGCCTAAACTATGATGCTGACACTAACACAGAGGGATGCAACTACTTTAAGTGGATTGATGAGGAAGACCCAACCGATTGGCAGAGAGATGTAATATTAGGGTTAATGGAAGACAAGAGACAACTAAGCAATGAAGTTGAGGTGCTTAAGAGGAAGCTGAAGGAATCAGTTGCACTTGGAAGAAAGGACACAGACAAAATTATGTTGAAAATAAAGAGGACAAGGGTTAGTTCAGGATTGAAATGTGAGGTTCGGGTAATATGTGCACTTTTGGCCATATTGTTGTTTTGGTCCTTCATCTTAAACTGAGATGTAATGGCGGGGCAATTGTTAGTGTTATGAATTGTAAGAGCTTCCAATGCTCATTATCTAAGTTTCTAGTAAATGAATTTCTAATGTAATGAATGAAATGGGAATGAAATGACATTTTGTGTTTGTTCAACGAATGAGACTTGCATTCAAAGTTGTTCCAAAATCCAATAAACTGATTGTTCTCCAAACTAAGAAATGCACATTACAAGAGGTTAATCTAAATAAAAGAGGTTACACAAACTTTTTTTAAAAGCAACCTAACATTGTTAAGCATTACAAGACTATCTATTCTGACATCTTGTGACTTGGGCTATGAGGTGGCCTTGAAGAACTTGATGTGGTTAGCTAAGAAGCTTGTGAACTCATAATGTCCAAATTTGTGGCCTGTGAAGCTTGTGCAACATCTCTGGCAGCAGCTCTAGCAGCCTTGTAAAAAACAAAAAAAAGAAGTGTCAGCCTTGTAAATATTGCACATGACATGGATGAGAGAAGGTTATTACCTTGTTTTGTTCTCTTCTTTCTCTTCTGTGCTTACACCAAGGATCAGTGGAGGGGGGCTTCCCTGTATTTGGGGCTTCATCATTAACAGGGATTGATGTTTGGTTGTTGCAGCTTCTTTTTGTGACCCAACTGCTTGCAGTTGCTGCACATGTTCTTCTTCCCCTTTATTCTACATGCTTTCTAAACAAGCATATCCTCCATTGCTTGCTTTCCTTTCTTCTGAGCAGCCTCTTCTAGTTCTGATTCTCCAATTTTCCTTTTCTTCAATGATGGCCTACTAGACATTCTCTTGTAAGGTGGAGGGAGACCTTTAGGGTAGGGTGTTTTCTCCCACTACTTAGGCCCAGGGATAGGTGGGACAACAGGGGCATAGGTCTTCACATACATCTCTTTTGAATACCAGTGAGCCACAAAGTCTTCAGGGTCAAGCCTCGTGTATAAAATGCAAGCATATGCATGATGACATGGTATACCTGAGAGTTCCCAACTAAAACAACTACAAGTTCTTCCCCCCAAATCAACAATGAATCAGTCATATCATTGTTCTCCACCTCAAAAAGGGTCTCACTACTTTTACTTAATAAGCAAAATCTCCTTTGTTTCTCAGCCCACTCAAATTGCTTTGCAACATAGGGCATGAACCTGCCCTCAATAGCATGGATTTCATCCCTCTTTGTACAGCTTCTTTGCATTACATATTTCCTCATCCATTCCATGTGGGTTAAACTAGGTTTATCCCTAGTGGCTTCAATACATTATAGCATTTTTTATTTAGGGATAGGACTAAAAGCATACCTACCACAACACTTAGGTGGAATAGCATTAGCCCAATTGAATGCAGCCTCAGACAACCCTTTTAGATATGTCATTTGTATATCAAACTCAAACTGTGAAGAAAACAAACAAATAATGTAGATCAGTGTAAGACTAAACACATAATATTTAACTTTTATAAGGTCGTACCTTTGTTGTTGTTGTGGCACAACTCCATAATGCATCCTTAAATGCTTGACCAGCAAATTTAGCTTTGAAATTGCACCATATATGCCTCCAACAATACCTCACAGCAGCTTTTGGCACAACATTAGCAAAAGCTTCTAATAAACCCTGTAGTAATAGGCATTGGAAAGTAAATTATTACAGATCATGACATTGTGGTTAACTAAGCAATGATAGTTGGTGGATTGAGACACTTACTTTTTGCCTATCAGACATAAAAGTCCACCCCTGTTCATCAACTGTATCAAGTGCAGAGGCAAGCAAATAAATGAACCAAGTCCATGTGTCTGTCTTCTCTACATCCACTATAGCCCATGCTAATGGATATATGTTATTGTTTCCATCAGATCCAACAACAACTAAACAAATCCCAGGGTAAGCTCCAGTGAGATGGCACCCATCTAATCCAATAATAGATCTACAACCAACTTTGAATCCATCTAATATGGGCTTGAGGAAAATAAACATCCTTTGAAACACTGGAGAAGGTCTTTCAATGGACTCAATGCAGCAAATAGCCATGCTTCCCTAACAATGCTTCCTTATGACATTCACATAATCCCAGACCCTCTTGTACTGATCTGCCCCATCCCCATACAAAAGGTGTTTAGCCCTTGCCCTAGCAGACCACAGTTTATGATACCCACATTGAACACCCAAATCTTGCATAATAGCTGAGACAAATCCATTAACAAGATGCCACCTAGGATCTTCTCTCCACCTCTCCAAGTACTTCTAAGCTAAAAACTCAGTTGTTACTTTCCTACTCATATTTTTAAAGGTGCAATTATGCTTGAGTCTAATGCTCCTAATAGACATAGTGTCCTCTCCCTTCAATCTCCTTGCAGTAACCTTAAACCTACACACAGTCTTCCCACAAACACAACCAACCCTCTTTGATCTTTTACTGTTCCAGGGGCATTGGCATCTGTTGACACAGTAGGCAGTCAACCTACTATTGTTGTTATGGATGAAGTAGTAGTCATAGTGGCCCTCAATAGCATGTTGTCTCAATGCTTTCCTAAGTGTCCTCACTTAAGCAAACCTAAGCCCATATTGTAGATTAATAGGCTTACTAAAATCTATGCTAGGGTTGAAATTCATCATATCCACATAAACTCCCATTATCATCATATTCAAACTCAAGCTCATCCTCAATTTTAAACCCACCCTGTAGATCTGCAGTTAACCTATCTCCACTCCTTCTAGTTTGCCTCTCATCTTCACCCTAATATGCTTGCCTCTCGTAATCAACCCTCAGTTGCTTGCCTCTCAGATTATCCCTCTCTAGCTTGCCTAGTTTTTGGTTTTACACCTAAACTTGAATGAACTCCTTGTAAAATATCATCACCTACTCCAACTGCAAACAGATCCTCCTGCAAAATATTGTCAAAGTCCCCCTCTGGAACTGGGACATTAGATGCATACCCATCATGTTTGTCATTCACTTGTGGCTCACCTTCACCATCTTCCTCATCAGAAGCGGTTATCTGTTTCTTTTTCTTAGCACTCTTTGGCTTCCTATGACTCTTTCCCAAGGACTGTTTTGGCTTTGGCTTTGGTTTTTATGGCTTGTATTTGGCTTCTTAGGAATTCGTTTAGATTCTAGTCCTCTTAGGAACTCACTCTTGCCAATTATCACAGCCTCTGCCTGACCTCTAGTCTTCCTCTTCTCTGGACTGCTAACTGCGGGAGGGTTAGGAATTTTCCTCTTTAAGGGTAGCTTTTCAGGTCTAGTGACAGGGTTCTTTATGTTTTTTAGTGGCTGGGAAAGGGGAGCTATCTCTAGGGTTGCTTTTGCTATTTCTTATGTTAACAGGTGGTTGGTATTTGACAGAGGATAGGAGTTTTAGCTGTGAGGGGTCCACAAACATTGGATTCCCATTTCCATCATCAAACACTACATATAAAGTCACAAACCCAGCCTTATCTATGGTCCTAAGTAAGTCAACAATGTCACTTTCAACACACAAAACCTTCATGCCAGTGAGTAGATTCTTCCCAAACTTTCTATACCAAATCTTAAAGCTACCATTGAATTTTAATTTGTCCCTCACAATCTGCTTCACATAGTTATTGGTGAAACTCTCCACAGGAATTTGATCATCCATAAACAATGACCCCCAACCCAATTAACCATTAAGTTCTTATTCTCAAAATTCCCCCCATAAAACAGGCGAACTCCAATTTCAGGAGGGAGGGGTTTAATGCCAAAATCCCTGTGCAATTTCAAATTAAAGTTCATTAAAAAAAATATTGCAACCCTAAACTTAATTAACAATATCTTATTTTAGGTTAAACATTAAAATATCTCTAATTGCATGAATCAAAGTGCATAAACAACCATTATTTATGCCATTAAAGTATTGCAAATGGAAAAGAAAAAGGGCAACTTACTTGGGGCATATCATGGATCCATATTTCGAAGTAGAAGATGCTTGTGTGGAGCTTCCCGTAAAATTTTCAGTCACTGCCAGATAAGCTTAGAAATGCCAGCACAGAGAGGAGAGAGGAGAGAGGAGAGAGGAGAGAGGAGAGAAGAGAGAAGAGAGAGAAAATGGTGGTCCTGGAGAAAGAGGAGAGAGAAAATGGAGGTTAGAGGAGAGAGAGAGAAGTCGAGGGTTTTGGTGGGAAGTGGAAAAGGGTTGAGACAAAAAGACCGTTGGACTTAACTATGGTTAACTATCACATCATATTAAGGCTAATTTGGCCTAAAAATGAAATTAGGCTGCAACAGAAAGGTACATTGATTTTATAAGGCTGCAATTGGAGAGTTTGAAATGAAAAGGCTGCAATTAACAAACTCGCAACTTTAAAAGGCTGCAATTGACGAAAAATCTCATATAAAATATTGACTTGTAGGATATAATAAAGTTAAGATTTGATCACCTTTGTTTGTTTTTAATTTTTTTATTAAACAAGGGTGTCATTACAAGTTATTGCATTTTCCTAGAATGTCACATTTACCTACCGCAAAGAAGTAATGCTTATTCACACATACTTGAAATCTGTCACCAAGAATGAAAACATCTATATGGATTCCTTCCTCCTTCCCATGAGTTCCTTACCAGTCATGCATCATTAGGAACTTATATGATTAGATCCATCTAATGATATATCCTTTTGAGCACCAATTGATACATCACAAAATACTTGATTCTCACTTCTTCCATAACTTCCTCCTCAAAATGTAATTACCATTTATCACTCTTTATGCATTATTGAACCATATAAAGTCATGAATTGAAATTAGAGTACATGAAAATTAGGAGATTTTTATTGACAGGATATGAATGGAATGAGGAATTAATCAATCAAAGTGTATTTGAAGAAACGTGGTGTGAATTGATGATAGTTGGCTAAGAATAGGTGTGTTCCCTCTAAAAGTTAAACGAAATATAGTATATGAATTTACCTGTCTTGTTCCATCAAGGTTTCTTTCATTGTACCTTTGGCAACTTAGGATTTTCATGTTTGACAGCATCCATAGTTCTATTTTGAGACCTATAACACTCTTAGCAAAGTGAGTGTGCCTTTTACGACACAAAAATTAAGTGCAACATATCTACGCTAGTGCGCATACAATCACTTCAATTTTAATATGTGCAAGATTCCAATTCGACAAAGCTTTTAGAAAAGAACATCTTTACATTCAAGTCATACTTCATTAAGTCTTGTTCCTCTAAACACTCCATGAATATGTGAGAACATATATTCACATAATGTAAAGCAAGACTTATAAAAAGTTTGGCATTCATATTAATAATTTAACAATGTAATTTATTAATCATGATACAATGTGAAAAGGAACAATTACCTTAGCTTAAGTATTATTTCACCATGTATAAAAACTTTCCTTGAAGTACTGGACTAATTTTGATGACTTATTTTCGAGTTTCTAAAGTGCTAGTTCCATCCTCTTGATTCCTTCACATCTGATGCAAACTTTTATTCCAACTCGACTCATGCTCATCATGCTTCAAAAGTTCCTTGAGATGTTTTTGTTCTTCCATCAATTTATTCCAAGAGAGTAGTTGTGTTCCCTTATCATGCTCGCGTACATAGTTGATTACAAGGTTAGCAAGAACCCTTGTATAAAATAGTTAGTTGTACCAAAAATATTATCAATGTAACTATGTACAACTATCAAGACAGCTCCGCTTGAAAACAAAAATGTTAATTTTAAAGTCATCCTTCACAAAGAAACTTAATGTTGCTCCTCAAAGACTTCTAGCAAAAATTTTATTTTGAACACATTTAAAATCTATTTGGAACAACCTAAATCCCATGTAAGCAACAGTACAACAGAAAATCATATACAATTATCTTATGACCTAGCTACATGAATAAATGTTTCCTCAAAGTCAATACCTTTGTTTAGTTGTTCCTCTCAACAGCTAACCTTTATAGAGTTCCTTTTTTATGTCACTGTGAATGAATCGCAGGAATACTTCTTAAGTTCCAGTTTGACGCAAGGAACTCGTTACTGTTGGAGCTGCCTGTTCCTACTAATTGCATAGGAATTCGCTTCCACATATTGATTGAGTTGAACTTCTATTTCATGAATTTGAACTTGATCTTCATTTTTTAGCTCTTCTCCATGAGGTCATATAGCTAGCTGATTGTTGCTTTTTAGAGTGAAAATATTTCATGTTAAGAACTCTAGCTTCATAGGAACTTGTGAGTTCAATATAAAAATCATCTTCAACCTCTTTACAGAGAACAAACAAATTAGTTTCAATCAAAGTAATAAGTTCACTTATTTAAATGCACATTGTTGTCATTGTTGTAGACTTAGTATGCTTTGCAATTGAAGGCACATCATGGGAACATAGCCTCTACACTTATATCATCAAATTTCCCTAGTAGAGTCTTTTAATTTTTGAGTTTATGGTGTCTTGTTGATCAAAGTTGTAACCATATCCTTGTTGATGATTAGCAAGTAGTATTAACGATTTTTTGTCCATAATTTCCTTTCTGGTTATAATTTTCTTCAGTTTGAGAGCTTGTATCTTGTTTCCTGCACGAATCATCAAACTTGTTCGAAACTTGATTCCATGGTCAGATCTCAAATATAATAGTTGATGACCACTTAAACTTTTAATTTTCTAAACAACAATTACAAATCCCATGAAATCTTCATCTTTGTTATTAAACAAAAGAGCCAAGTGTTCCTTGAATGATTATCAACTATAACCAAGATGTATCTCTTATTTCATAATATTATTCTTTTGATGCCACACAAATAACAGTGAAGAAGTTCAAAAGAATTTGTGGTTTTCACCAAATTTTATGATTTTGAAAGAAGATAAGATCACATACTTTCTTCCAGTACATGGTTTACAAACTTTATCCTTTAGGAACTAGATATGAGATATACTGTAGACACATAATCGTGTCTCCTCATTTAGTACCCTATGATGACTAATACCCTACTCCAATTGGTCCGGATCGAGGAAAGAATAAAGAACGAGTCTAAAATAAAATATTTTAAGCCCAAACCATTTTATAACCTCTTTTTATTAACCCATTTCCGAGCACCCTTTTTATAAATGCCCACTTTCTAAAACGTTGTAAAATAACTTTTTAAAAGCCATTTACGAAAACCTTTTAAAAATAATTTTTATGAAAGCCCAATTTATAAAACCCCTTTTCCAGCCCAATTTAATTAATAGAATTAATTAATTATATTGATTAGTTTTATTAATAAAAAATCTTTTATAAAAATAATTTTTTCCCAATGTGTTTTCAAATATCTTTTAACTAACTCTTTTCTAAAATGTTTTTAATAAAATCTTTTAGAAATCTATTATCTTTTAAAAACATATTGCTTCCCAACCACCCTAAACCTATATATATTACTCTCCTAATAATCTCCCGTGGATGGATCTGATAACTCACAAATTCACTCGGCACAAACAATCACTCGACAACTCCCACATAACACGCACACCTTCATCATCCCTCTATATCTCACGGCTGAATTCTAACTCATCCCTCACTAATTCTCTCATCAGCGATCATCATCAACAATCATACTTTATCATTTTCCATTCCTCCCTCACAATAATATACCCGTTGACCACAAATCATCACCCTACTGCCATACTAATCTACCCCAAGAATCCTACACCTACACCCCTACTCAATTCATCAAACTGTCCTCCAGCGACACATAACCCACCCACCTGATTATTCAATCATCCTTAATCATTATTCATCATCATATACCGCATCATCATCAGCACAAAATACCAAATCTTACAGAAGTCAACCACATCTACACTAATCTCACGCACCTCATTACATATTACGAAACTAATTTACAAAAGAAACTGTTTTTCTAAGACTCGTACACCTTTCGATCCAAGATCCGTACAAATCAACGACCCCGGACGGATAATTTCTGAGGGTCAACTAAATTAACCACCTTTATTTTCTTCATTTTTTTCTTTATTTTTTTTCTTAATTTATTTTTATTATTTTCTTGAAGTTACTAACACTCTATTCATGATGTAGGTTATTAATATATTCCCGTGATTGTAAGTATTGTACACATTATACTAACTCTCTGCTATATTTTATTTTCTTATTTTTGTTTATTTTTATGAACATATTATTTTTCATGCCTGATTGCAATATTTATCACCTTTGTATTTATTGTTAATCAAGACCTAAATAAATGTTCTAACTAATTCATATAACATGGACAACCTGCTAGGAACCCATTAATATTAATTGTCTAATAACTTGTCAGTAAATTAGTCTTTTATGTGTTTCCTGAACCAACCTAGACTAATTATTTTTAGGGTATGTAAAATATTATATGATTATTCTTTTGCATAAAATCTGTTGTGAATCGGTATTTAGTAGAGCCAGCAATGGGCAATATAGTTCCTGACTATATTGTACTCTCACCCCGAACTCAATTTTTGGTTCCTGACCATCTATGGAGTCATGACGGGGAAATCTACATTGGATAAGTCCCTAAGATGTCCCTTCCGTTTCAATATCCAATTAGGTTGATGATTCTTCCTTTAAAGAATTGTTGGCGACTTCTTTCTAAACATATTAGGTAATAAAACCTTAACAATGGGGTAGTCAAATAAACGCGCTCACACCGCGTGTAGGCACAAAAGGAATTAAAAATCCACGCCTACATATACCTATAATCAAGTTCCTTGGCCTAGGTTTGTCAAATACGATGAAATTAGAATGTTATCATTTTAAAAAGATGTGAGTAGATCATCTTCAATAATTACTAGTCATGTCATGTTGTTGTTAGGAAACCAAATTGAGATCCACAAAGTATGTGTTCCCTTTTTTATTCCCTTCAAGTATGACATTATATTTTTTATTGATGATGCAATTTTATTTGTAAAACAGGGTTAATAAAAATTTTGAAAACAACATGTGCTTCAACAACTCGACAATAAAACTATTAACGATGGAACACGAACTTAACTTACCTTATTATTGTATTGTAATGTTATAGTTCCTTCATTGTAGGCTTCTAGTGGAAGAAGTATTAATATTCTTCTCTGTATATGTTAGGAACACTCGGTGTCGATAGACCACAAGTTGTTCTCCCTCACTAGTTAGGAAATGTCGCTTCTTTCATCTTCCTGTGGAACTCGAATAACTGGAATATATTCCTTTGGTCTTCATGACCATTCTTAATCGTCAATATTTTTATCAATACATAAGCTGACAGTTTTAAGGTTAGTAGATTAGTCAAAGAAAGGTAAATAAAAATACAGCATAAAAGCAATGAACATAAAGTTCCTTAGAAGAATATTCCCATTTGAATGTTGTTGTATCTTTAAGTCCATTATTAAGTAGACTATTTCCTCATTTATGTTCAACATTTTGTAACAGGAGAGTAGTCAACAACTTATGTGTTTCTCTTGGGAACAGGGATTAATAGGAACTGGAATAGGAACTCGTGCTTTTATAGACCACTTCACCTTGCGAAAAGTTGTTCCTGTACCGTTTGTTCATACCAGCTTTCTTAGATATACTATTATTTCCACCAAATCAAAGTTTGAGTTCCTTAATGCATGAAACTAATTTTTATGCATTTGGTATTTTAGTTACCTAAATTATCAAACCTACAAAATAAACACTAATATCCTTCACAACATATAAAGAGAAGATATTACATACAAACTTGCAAAATAACTTCTCTTTTTCAACCTTTCACAAATTTGCATTCGTGAGAAGGAACATTTAGAAGCAAATAAAGTTGTGAAAGATTAATATATACATATTATATAAATGACCAAGATCTGCAAGATGCTGTAAAGGTGTCTTAGTCATTTATCTAAATAAATTTGTCACCTTGTACATACCTTTTTTAAAGACTTTTATTGGGAGGAACTCATATACGTGTCCAAGTTTACAAATGACAATTTTGTCATCATTTAACGGTTATCTGCTCTCAAATAGCATACAAAATAAGTTACTTCTTGGTATCCAAGGGGTCGTTGATAATTCTTGAGTGACTTTTAATTGATGATAAAAAGTTAGCCTCCACTTATTCCTTTGAATGACGTAGGGTGGAGCTCCTTTCTCGTACGGGTTCCTTCTTCTTGCAGGAACTTAAGTCAGCAGGGTTGCCTGCTTATCACTGAGTTCCAGCTTCGATACCAATTGTTAACTCAAAAGGAACACTATACAAGAGGGGGGTGAATTGTAGTGTGCAACATATTGCCTAAATAATGCGGAATTTAATCACAAGCAACAAGGAACTTAAAGTGCAAGAGAGATTTTTACGTGGAAACTTCTTGTCTCAATATAAGAAGAAAAACCACGACCTCCTTCGAATTTAAACTCTTCACTATAATAGGGAACCTCCTTTGTTACAACCTATTACATGCGCAAGTTCCACTCGGAACTCCAACTCTCTCACAAGTTCTACTTTATACTCTAAACTTAACTCTAAGTCTCTCAAGAGTTACCACAACTATTCACAAAAGGTTTACTCAAACCCTTCACTTCTGGATAGACTTCACCCTAATCTACACATACACAACAAGAACTTGCTCAAGTTCCTGACTCGAACTTTGTACAAGAATTCACTCGAACTCTTGACCAAGTCCCCATTACAAGAGTTCACTCAAAATCTTTAACCCCAAACTCAAATACATACACTTGATAATTTGGTTTAACTCTTGTATATAGAAACTAAAGAACTGTAAAGGAACATGGCACTTGTAGGAACTTGGAACTCACATGAACTGACTCAAAACTAGGAATAGAATAATATAATTCTTATTGTAACATTATTCCTAGCTAAACCTTATGGAATGACACAAGTCAAACACTTTGGAATGAAGACATAAGCCTCTATTTATAGCACACACAAGACTTAACCACAATCCCACTTATTCCTCCACTAACAATAAGTTTCCTAATTTTTAGGCACTTACCTGTGATGTTAGTTGGGAGAAATCAAACTTGGGAAGAAAGCAGTCAAAGTCTTAGGCATAACTTATGTTACATTTACAGTAAAGTAGTTACAGTAAAAATAGGAAACAAAAAGAAAATAAATACTTAGAGAAAAAATAATGTTTTATCAAAATATAATTCACGAGATATTTTTCCAAAACTCACTTTTTATTTATTATCTTTTGCAAGAATATTTTACTGAAAACTTTTTCATGAACATGACATATATATATGAGTTTCAATTTTTACAGGTGCTCGTGTCTACAAGTTCCAGCACTCACAAAAACTCATTATATGTATTATAAATCTAGGCTATTTATTTTCCATAAACTGATCAGATAAAAATAAATAAATAAATGATATTAAAATAAGAATCCTTAATTAAAACTGCTTTTATTTAAAACTTATCTTTTATTTAAATACTAAATCTTATCCTAATACAACTAATGCATATTATCTAAAAACAATTAACCAAGTAGAAGATTTATTAAGAAACAAACTCTAAATAAATCCCTACAAATTAAGATAATAATATGCAACAGACTCACTGACTCTTAAATACTTTTGACTCTAAGTTCCATGAGTTCCTTTTGACACCTTGTTCCATTACCTTTCACGTTTCCACATACTTACATGAATCCTTAAAAAATAATCTCATATTTTCTGCCTTCATGCTCCATGCTGCTTCAACTCAAGAACCGCATGTTAATAGCTCAAGCTGTGGAACTTCGATGAGCTTGTTTCTTGCAGGAACTTCGCACTCATGGTTCATGCTTAGGAACTTCTTGTTTTAACTCTAAAACTTCATCTTGCTGTTCCCACTCAAGAGCAACTCCTGAACTTCATCTTCAATGTTCCTCTTAGGATCTACTTCGGAACCGCTTTGTTTGTGTTCCTTCTAGGAACTCTTCTAGGAACTTTGATGTTGCTTGCTTCTGTATCATTTTTCTTGAGCTCTACATGTTTGGTTTCAGTTTAGGAACTAGTATAAAGTCTAGCAGCACATTTGAAGAATTTCTCTTTGGTAATTCCCCTTAGGAACTTCACTTGTTGGAATTCCTTCATGATGTGATATATTCAACCTTCCATGACTTGTTCTATGTTAATGTAATATGCATATCTCAAACACACTTGTTAGTTAGATAATCATCATTTGGTTAAAGTCATCAAAACACTACATGACTAAATACTTATGGAGTGGGTCCTGTCTTATATGTGGCTATTTCAAAGCCACGATGGAAAAGATAGTCTTCATTATATTTACTTCATTAACACACTTTGGAGTTTGTGGATTTCTCACAATCATCAGACCTTTCGAGGGGAAACCCGGACTCGGGCCTCTATGAGTTGTCTTATCAGTTTAAGCTTGCAGCAACATGCTTCACTCCACAACTAGGCCACCTTGTGGGGGCCGATCCTTCTCCCTTCTTGAGGTTGAAGGGCAGATTCTGGCTGACAATGTGTCTGGAAGTCCAGATGTCTTCCCACAAATAAGGTTTCTAATAGCTGATGGCCGTGGCACAAATCCGCATTCAGAGCTGGGATGGGATATGTCCTAGAAATGATTCCCTGCTATTAGAAGGCGCTACTTATGGGACGACAACCTCAGCTATCTATGCAGAGACGTTGACCTGCCTCTACGGGCTGCAGTGGGTCACGCAAGCTCATATAGAGCGGGTAGCTGTTGTAACATATTCTCACAACCTGGTCTCGATGTTACAAGATGAGTGTTTGGTGGACCGAAACATAATGTGGACAGTTCAGGCGATCAAGAAACAAGCAGATTCCTTCCGGTGGTGCAACATTCATAAGGTCACCTATAAGCTACTAAAGGTGCGGTTGCTTTAATTTCCATTGCTAACTTGTCCTGATCTCATTAAGCATTTACGAAAAAAAAAAAATCATTGAACTAAGCTTATGAAAACTAAATTACTTCCTCCGTTCTGTTTTAAATGAAACATTGGGTGAAATAATACTATGCATTGATCAATTTTGACTCCAATTTATCGCCATTATATAAAGAAGAACATAGTCAAATGAAATCTTATTAGATTCGTCTCGATGCATACTATCAAATTATAATTTTTTTATATTTTTTTACGTATGCACAATTAAAGATATTAATGATTAAATAAGCGTGTTGGGTTGCGTGAAAAAACAAACGTTTCATTTAAAACATAACTGAGGAAGTATTTCTTTTCAGATGAATTAAGTCATTAAGATCATCTGAAATTTGGGCTTTCAGTTGAACGCAACTAAAGGACACACATTTATGTGCTTTCACAGAATTCAAAATTTAATCTTCAATATTCCCGAGATAAGAAGCCCCGTCCTTTTTTCTCTTCCAATTCAGGAAGTCTCCGTCAATTGTTCCTAGATCTGACAGTTGATATTTTGCTGCCTGGCCTCCCTTGGTGGTACAGGAAGAATCTTCTTCCAAATTACTAAACGCAGACATAAGAAAATATGAAAGCAAATTCCAAGCTGAATTCTACATACACTCTTCAAAATGCTTACATCCAATTTTTTACGGTGTTAAACTATTCATAATGCATACTGCTAAAAGTTCTGAAGTCAATGCTCTGAGCCAAAAGAAGCAGCACAACAGTTTACAGTTGGTGTTCAGCGCCAGATATGTACACCCTACTAGTAGAAAACAAGTGCTCGTACATAATACCTAGATCTTCCAATATCAAACAGGTCCAAGAAAGTCTCCCTCCAAACCAACCACAGCCTGAAATTCCCTTTCAGTCTCTACCCACTTAGTACCGATAACAGAAAAGCGCACCACAACATCTTTCTCGATCTTCGACTGCTTCTCACTTATAAACATCGGGTTTTCACCTGGGACATGCTGATAGCCAGACATCTTCTGAGCAGAGAGAAATATGGTCTCAACAGGTCCAGATCTTAAGAACACCCCATGCCTCAATACCTTGTAAACTGTTCCTTCCAGAACCTCTCCGCGAAATATCTTAAAAGTGAGACAGCTGAAGGTAACAGGAAAAAGCACATCCCCTGTCTGCTGCCTGACTCTCCCCTCTCCTATGTTGTCCAGAGTTGTAACAGCAAGCAAATACCCAAGGTCCTTGGTTGCCTTCTTGGCTGCAAAATCTTCCATCAGCCGGAGTATGATTGACTTTTGCAGCATCAGTCCTTTGGCATCCATATGTTCAGCAGGGATGATGACATTCCAAGGCAGTTGTACTTTGAGAAACATTGTATCTAATTCCTACAAAGAGCTGAACAGAAAGTTATGACACAATAGAACTCTCTAGTTAAAATTATGACAATAAGCTGCTATTTATAAATTTGTCCATGTATAGATCTCGTTGCAGTAGGTCAGATTATCTTTATTTGTAGCATAATTCTACTCCATCTCAAGTAATTTCTTCATAAATAGCTAGATTTAATTCCTTAAATTTGAATGTAATATGTCTCTACTATTTCACTGTGGCTTTACTTGCCCTTTTGAAGTACGAATCAATATTACTTGTGAATTTTAAACACTGATGCTATAAGATTAAAAAAACTTCTTACCCCGGGTGCCTAACCTCAAAAAACAATAATTGAGGAATTGAGGGGGTAGCACTTTAATTTAACTAATTCATTCAATTCCTAATTTAAAATCAGGAGATGGAAGCACATAGTACATACTAGATAGTACATACACCTCCAAGGTAAACTAATAGCCAGAAAAAACTAGTCTTCACACCATGTCCCAACAATTTGGACAAGTTTCTGAACTGCCACTCCTGCAGTACAATCGAAAGAAAATTGAGAAAAGAAGACCTCAATTTCTTCCAAGTAAATCAGTAGTCAAGCAAGAAAACAAATCATACCCATCAACAAAATCAATCTATTTTCGCTATGCTAGCATTAGGAAAATAACCATGAACTTGTATTCCTTTAATAAGAAATGATATCTTGTTGCCCCCTATCTCGATTACTTTCTTTCACTACCTTCATATTGAAACTCAGCTTCAATTTCAAGACCTTTCTTTTCTTTTTCCTACAAGTATCCTAATTCATGAATCGCGACATCCACAATTTTGTAGACACTTAAAACGTGATCCAGAACCATAGGGCAGCACTTAACATACTAATAGTCTGATGTGGATCTTGGTTAAAGATTCACAAGTTATAGGCTCTTAGGGTTGTAGTTTAGCTTTTCTTGAACAATCTTGGTTGAATTAAATGGTTTCTTTAAGTTTCTTGTAATAAAGATTGGATCTTAAATGTATTTAGAGGGGAATTCGAACACTTTGATGAATTAACAATAAGGTTGGTCGAATAAACAAGGGATATGGAGAACTTTGGCTAATCCAAGTCAAAGATCAACTAGGTTTTGTGGATTCACTCCTGAAACAAGTTTAGATTCTCTCCAAAAACAATAATTCACAATGAATTAAACTCAAAAACACGCCTCCACTATTATTGATGGCCGAATACCAATATAAAGATTACAAGTATCCTAAATCAACTAGAACTAGGAAAGCTTAAAGGATAAACCTGAATAACAAACCACATCTATCACACGCCTAAAGCTTTAAAACACACCGCTAATACAAATTAAAGTCCTAATGCAAATCAAACTCTCAAACAAGAAATGAACTAAGGCCTAAAATAGGAAAAATCCTCTCAAATGAAAGGTAAAAACCTATAGGTAAAAATTCTATTACAATTAAAACATCTTACATAGAATCCTAATAGAACTAGGAAACTACATAGTTAACATTTCTCATCCACACTATACTCCCTATGTTTCTGTTCCACTTTGATTTTGTGCAGTATTCACAAATTTCCTATAACATTGAAACAAATGTATTACAAAGGAAATAACAGAAACTAGAGCCTATTACAATCTCCAGTCAAACAAATATATCCTGAAACACACAGCTCCAAAAAGCTTCCACATGTATCATTCATGTGTATTATTCCTATTTCCTTTTTCTTGGCAGCATATACAACTACGTATAAAAAAATGAAAGCCAAAATATCCGTAATTCTTTAGCTTTGAATTACAACAGGCCACATCAAAAACGCCTATTTAACTGCATGCACTTCTTAATG
Source organism: Beta lomatogona (assembly GCA_947646795.1). Lineage (NCBI taxonomy): Eukaryota > Viridiplantae > Streptophyta > Magnoliopsida > Caryophyllales > Amaranthaceae > Beta > Beta lomatogona. The sequence goes on along the minus strand of CANSNZ010000955.1, from coordinate 1,895,034 downwards.
CTATAAATCCAAATTGATTCCCAACAACGGTCACCAATTACAGGCTACCCACTCTTGAGAGTGGGTTCTCTCCCTAGAAAACTCTCTCACTTACATGATCCTCAGTATGCCCTCTAAATCACATCACATTTGCATGACTTGCTCCCTAATCCGTCATCTAACTAACTCATTATGATTTTCCCTTAAGCCTTCCACTTTTCTGTAACTGACTTGCAAAGAAATTACCAATATATCCCTTCTTCTTCCTTCTTGCTTAGGTGAATAGGAGTGGTAGTTAGGATGATTTGTTGCAATTTATAGTGAACTACGAGGTTGTTGCATTCCAGATCATATATCCAATGAAACAAATTATGTTAGTGCAAAGGTATGTGTGTACAGCCCATTCACTCCCTTACCCCGCTTTCTGTAGGAGTCACTTCAAAAGCATTGGGTAATATAGAGATTGATGTTAAGAGAAACTGTTTTTCAGTCGATATCCAAGTATTAAATCTGAATAAACACAAAAATTAGCTAGACAAGATCATCAATTAACACTTAAGAACACCAAATCCTGATATGTCTAAATTCAACTTTGCCAATATTAAATTTGGAATTGAAAGATAAAGTCCATTCAAAATTGAATTCAAAGCCTTCCAAATGGTTCAATAATAGATTAAATTCCCTTAGGAAGCCTTTCTTCAGACAATAATAAACACAAACTTTGAGCTCAAGGATGAGCACAAATTATTACTATCTCCAAGTCAAAGCTGAAGAAACATCATAAGAAAGCGATACCGAACCGAAAGGCCAACGCCACAATACCTTACAATAACATGCAAACACATTTACCACATAATAAATATATCACAATACATTCATCCTCAAGTACAGATTACAGATTAACACTTCAGCAACACCATCTCGGTTCTATCTCAACCTTTTCGTCCTTTTTAAACTCTATAACTGCACATTAAAGTATTTCAAAGGCAACCCACATTAAACCAAAACACTGCACAGCAAACCCACCTTTCAAAAGATTAGGGTTAGGGTTCTACCTAACAAATCAGGTCAGTCGAAGTGACCGAAGAACAATTTTTGCATAATTTTTAAGGTTTAAGTTTACAAATAATTGGACAAAAAATAGTAATATTAAGAGTACTTCATCCTAAAGAACCGATTTTTCTTTGTTTTACGGAATCAACGGTGCGAATGAAAGACAACAAAAAAAAAACAAAATCACAAACAAAAAGGGAAAAAACCCCAAAAAGAAGAGCGGACCAAATTGTCCTAATTTTTGAAATCCACCAAACAGTATATTCCCTAGTGGTCTTCACTCCCTGAAAATCAAACCAAAAAAAAACACAAAAGGGAAAATACCGAGAGGAATTGTTGGGCTTAAGAAAAAGAATGAGATGGAAGAGAGAGTTGATGTGAACGAGGTAGCATGCGAGAGAGAGAAAGATATACCTGGGAGAAAAAGAAGATACACAAATGGCGCCCCAACTTCCAGAACTTAATTATTTTGGTGTAAATGAGCAACGAATTTTAGTACTAAGGCGAGGTTTACTCCACCTTATATTTTACTGATATAATCTGAATTTATTTTTTCTGATTTGATCTGAGTATATTTTTGTTTGGTTGAATTTTTTCCATAAATAATGTCAAAACGAGTATTAATTCCTCTTATGCGCTGAATTTTAAATTAATTCTATAAATACCGTCCACGTAGAATAGCACGTCAGAATTTTGATTTTTTAACAAAACCGCTACTCCAAGTAGCGGTTAATACCAATAATGTGAAGTTAACCGCTACTTTAAATAACGGTTATATTATGTCCCTAAGACAAGCTATAAGGCATGCATATAAACCGCTACTCAGAGTAGCGGTTTATTACAGGACATAACACACGCAAGAAAGAAGGGGGAAAGCATACCAAGAAAGAAGGGGTTTATTATGTCCACCACTACCACTACCACCACTACCACTACTACCACTACCACCACTACTACTACCACTACTACTACTAATTTTAATAGCATTAGTAACACTCCCTCTTTTATTTTAATAGTATTATACTTATAATTTTAATAGCATTAGTAACACTCCCTCTTTTTTTTTTATCATTCTCACTTTCTTGTGCACGTCTTCCAATGCACCTCTTTGAACTTAATTTATTTCATTATACATTTGTAAAAATTATAATGATTGAATATTAATAAAGTACTAATTGAGATGAATCAAACAAGACCCCACATGAATATATATTTTATTATAAATTGAAAAAAATTGAGAACATTCCAGGTGAGAAAAAGATACTTCCTCCGTTCTGTTTTAAATGAAACATTGGGTGAAATGACATTATTTATTGATCAATTTTGGCTCCAATTTATCGCCATTATATGAAGAAAAACATAGTCAAGTGGGATCTTGTTAGATACGTTTCGATGCATACTATCAAATTATAACTTTTTTTATATTTTTTACGTGTGCACAACTAAAGATATTAATGATTAAAGAAGTGTGTTGTGTTGCGTGAAAAAGCAAACGTTTCATTTAAACAGAAAGGAAGAAGTAAAAAAACAGCGCTAGTGGAAAAAACCTTATATGATACAACAAAACTGATCCAGTTCTCTCAAAACCGGATCAGTAAATCCACCAAATTATGGGCGCTAAATTTTGGGTCAATTAACTGAACCGGTTGGGAGGAAAACCGGATTAGTTTTCATTAACTGATCCGGTTCGTCCCAACTAGATCAGTTACGGCCCAAAATTAACGGCCCAAAATGAACGACCCAGCTTCTCTTATATTCACGCTAACAATCCAAAATGAACACCCCTCTCCTCTCTCATTTCACCCTACCAGACGTTCAGACCCCTCTCCTCTCATACTATATCTCTCTCCTCAACCTAAACCCTAAAACACTTGCACGCCACTGCCTTTCATCTCTCACCTCTCATTTGGAGAGAAAATACTCGAGAAGAGAGAGAAAGAAACCACAACTTCCATGGCAGACGAGGAAGAAGTCTCATTAGAAGCAGAGCAACTTAACGATAAGCAGAAGATTGAGATTGCTAAATGGTTTCTCTTGAATTATCCCTCCGGCGAAATCCAATACGTTTTCAAAGGTCTCAATTTACGCAACTTTTTTCGCATTTTCTCTCGCCAATTTTGGCGTCGCTTATTATTCTTCGTGTTCGTTGTTTTTCAACATTTGTTTAAACTAATTTGCATTTTTTTTCAATTTTTAATTGCATTTTGTTAAACTAAACAGATTTGAGGACGATTTTGAAGGACGATAATATGTATAATTTGGCTGCTTTAGAGGTGTTTCCTCACTACAATAAATCTCATATGATATGTCTTGAACTTCCTGATAAAAGTAGTGATGTAAGTTTCTTCTCGACGTTTTTGAGCTATGAACTTTATTTAATGATATCATGGATGATATATGTGTTAATTTTAGGGTTTATGAGTAATAATGTGGAGAGTTATGTTTGTATTGTGGAGAATGCGACAAATTTATGGTCTTATGGCAGGAGGGGGCTGGCAGGAGGCTGTGATTAGTGGATATGTGAAGGGGGGTGCATGTGGAGGTGTGTGAAGGGTGGGTGTGTAGGTGTGTGTATGTGTGTTCAGGTTGATGTGAATGGTGTGTGCAGGGGGTCTGTGTGTAGGTGGGTGGGTATGCAGGTGGGTGTTTGTGCAGGTGGGGGTGTTATTCTTTGTGGGAATGCGAGTGATGAAATTAGTAGGAAAAGAAGGAAGGATTAGGGGGGTCTATGATTCTTTGGATTTTTGACACGAGTACTACATCTTTCTTTATACCACTCTCTTTCCACTCTACTAATAGAATGAGTATGAATAATTTTGGGACTAAGTTCAGATATGAAACCAACCGCTTTTTTCTTTTTTTCCCCGTACGCGTAAGTTATATTAATAAATTTTGGTGGTGCACTTTTTTGTGAAGGAAACTATAGCAAAAGCTATTGAAGAGAAAATCAGTGGTGAGCAACGCCGTTATCTTCTGAACGAGCAACTTAAGGCCATAAAAAAGGTTTGCAATCTCATCCTGTGTCATAGAGTAGTCTTAACTTTTTGGTAGCTTGCTCACATGGTGTGGTGTCTTTGCTACATCCTTTTCATAGCCATCATGGTTGTTGTGGAAGCTATGTACAACTGAAGTACAATTAATTTATTCTGTTACTTTATAAGTAGTTTGCTACGTAATACTGTACTGTGAACTCAATTTTTTTCAGTGTAAGTGCTCAACTTTTGCCTTCTCTTTTTACAGGAGTTGGGACTCGAAACAAATGATAAAACAACATTTACTGGTAAGTGTTGCGAGTAACTTATTTCTCACAGCATCGTATGTTCTTGACGACTAATTTGATGCATAGTTGAGTCTAGGTTTGCACTTGATCTGTACGAAATTTTGATGCCATAGGCAATGGCTGAATGTCTGTCTGAGGTAGCTCCGTGTGGTGCATATCTTTACTGAGGTTGTTGAGGCTGCCATTTCTCTAAATGGTTTCGGATTGAAAAAGTTCTATTTGTTTCTGTGCATGAGCACGTTGTTTGATATCTGTTCCCTAAGCTATATTTTTTCCTGCAGCAAAGTTTAGGGAAAGGATTGAACCAAACAAACATAAAATTCCACATAATGTTTTGCAAGTTATAGAAGAAGAACTTACGAAGCTCCAACTGCTGGAGGCCAGCTCAAGTGAATTCAATGATACCCGCAATTATCTTGATTGGTTGACAGCATTGCCTTGGGGGAATCATAGGTTGGTCTTGAAGTACTCAGTTATCAGAATTGCAATCTCATCCTGTGTCATAGAGTAGTCTTAACATTTTGGCAGCTTACTCACATGGTGTGGTGTCTTTGCTACATCCTTTTCATAGCCATCACGGTAGTTGTGGAAGCTATGTACAACTGAAGTACAATTAATTTATTCTGTTACTTTATAAGTAGTTTGCTACGTAATACTGTACTGTGAACTCAATTTTTTTCAGTGTAAATGCTCAACTTTTGCCTTCTCTTCTTACTGGAGTTGGGACTCGAAACTGATGATAAAACAGCACTCACTGGTAAGTGCTGCGAGTAAATTATTTCTCACAGCATCGTATGTTCTTGTAGACTAATTTGATGCATAGCTGAGTCAAGGTTTGCACTTAATCTGTACGAAATTTTGATGCCATAGGCAATGGCTGAATGTCAGTCTGAGGTAGCTCTGTGTGGTGCATATCTTTACTGAGGTTGTTGAGGCTGCTCATTTCTCTAAATGGTTTCGGATTGAAAAAGTTCTATTTGTTTCTGTGCATGAGCACGTTGTTTGATATATGTTCCCTAAGCTATATTTTTTCCTGCAGCAAAGTTTAGGGAAAGGATTGAACCAAACAAACATAAAATTCCACATAATGTTTTGCAAGTTATAGAAGAAGAACTTACGAAGCTCCAACTGTTGGAGGCCAGCTCAAGTGAATTCAATGTTACCCACAATTATCTTGATTGGTTGACAGCATTGCCTTGGGGGAATCACATGTTGGTCTTGAAGTACTTAGTTATCAGAGTTCTTTTAAAAGTTATTATCTTCTTCAAAATTTGTATATTACAATGCCTTTTTTCATTTGATATATCTCTATAACCTAATCCTATAGGTCTCAGGACTCAATTATCTATATGAAGGTATCATATTGTTGTTGGGTTTGGAATTCAATCCTCAACTAGCCTAGTCCTAGTACCTGAGAATGAAAACCATAGAGGTGGTGTAGAGAATCGCTTTGGGAATAAAGATGACGTCTTTATATTGGTTTTGTTTGATGATTACTATGGAGTGGTGAGGAATTGTTGCGAGCTCACATAATTTGATTGGATGTGTTTTTAGCATGCAAACTTCATTGTAGAGAAGTCCATTAGAGTAAATATTGATTTTATAGTATATCAACATGAATCTTGAGTGCAACAACCATACATTAATAATGCATGTCTTTATGGTATTACGATTCTTCATCTTAGAATCAACTTGATAAATCAGACCCTTTTGATCCACATTTTGTCAAGTGATTAACTTTTGTGAATATAAGCCATGTTTATTTTCAGCATTTAACTAGTACAACCTTTTGATTATTGTTGAATATTTACTTCATTTTGTTGAGTGTTTAACTTGTGTGGTTGTAAGCCATCTTTATCTTCAGCATGTATCATTACCTTTTTTATTATTGTGCAATATTTACTATCATTTGAGTTGGTGTGAGGAATGAAGAAATCACCCTTTGTTTTTCTCCTGTGACATCAAATACATAACATCTCTTGAAAATCTAGTTGTTCATCACAGCTGCAATTTCATAGAGCTGCTAGTTGGGCAGCTTGATCTAGAGTGTGAAAAACAATTAGGAACTTGTGTTATGTATCAAAAAAGGAGTGAAAAATGCATTTGTAACGAGTTGGCTCAATATATATTAGGGCCTACAAGATTCATGGCCTTTTAGACTGTGAGACCATAATCATTATCATGTACTTCTAACCTGTCAACCTGAGTCGGTACTATTTCTTATTGTATATTATATATAGATTATGATCTCATGAAATGCTTGGATTAATATATTCTAGGTGTATAGTCACTTCTGGGATGTTGATAATTTGATATGATGTTGTACTTGATGCATAAGGTTATATGATGTCTTTCATGCTTCGAGATGAGATGATAATTAAGAGCTCTGTCATTCATTGGAACCAAAGGATCATGCTCTTGAAGCACTTCAACAATCACTTTTGGAGAAGGAACATATATATATATATAATAATTATCCTAGATGCTGTAAATAAACAATGTATCTAGTTATAGTTGAGTATGATGTTAAAATTATGGTTGTTAATATTTTTATTTATCTAATTATTTACTCTTTTGCTTCAATTGAGGATAATATGCTTAATAAAATGAGTATTGATATATATTATTGACTTTGTATAGATTAATATTGAAAAAATGCAAAAAAAAAAAATATTTTTTTTGGTTTTTGGGTTGGTCAACCGCTGCGGTTTTGGGTCAAAACTGGACCAGTTAACTTTTGTTAATTGCTGCGGTATTGACCCAAACTGTTGCGGTTTGGGGTCAAAACCGCAGCAGTTTGGGTCAATACCGCAGCAGTTAATAAAAGTTAACTGCTCCGGTTTTGACCCAAAACCGCAGCGGTAAATGATTAACTGATCCAGTTTAGGACCGGATCAGTTAATCATTGTTAACTGTTGCTAGCCCACCCTATCAGGATCAAAATTGGAGCGGTAAGCCCGGTTTTGACCGGATCGGATGGGCTTTTTTCCACTAGTGCAGAGGGAGTACTAATAATCATATGCATAATAATTATCATACCAATAACAATAATAACAACAATAATAATAATAAAAATAATAATAAGTTTTTAAATTTAAACATGATCTGAACTTATCTGATTTGATCTAAACTTATTCTTTCTAATCTGATCTGATCTAAAGTTATTTTTTCTGATCTGATATGAAATAAGTAAAAATAAGGTGAACTAAACATAGCTTAAGTATCCCGTCAAAGAAAAAAAAGACTTTAGTACTTAGGTTATGTTGAGTTCACCTTATTTTACGAATTTTCACAAGTGGAAAAAAGTCCATTGGATCCGGTCAAAACCGGCCTTACAGATCCGGTTTTGGACCGGATCCGGTGGACACGGAGCGGTTCGTAATGATCAATTGATTCGCTCCAGAACCGGATCAGTTGATCACTAACTGATCAGGTTTTGCAAGAAAACCGGATCAGTTAACTTAATTAACGGATCCGGTTTCTTGCAAAACCCGGTCAGTAAAAGTCCATCACCATCAAAAAAGGAGGATGATTCTGTAAAGCCTCAAAAATTTTGGGACCTCTCTGATTCAGCCAAATAGAGGCACTTACTGAATCTGCCAACTTGCAAATAATAAAACCAATTGAACGAATTAAGTGCAGGAAATAAAAATAAATTGCTTCAATTGAATGCATTAAGTTCAGAAATTAAAATAAATTTGCTTCAATTGAATGAATTAAGTACAGAAACTAAACATATCAAAGAAATTGCAAATTCAACCCACATTTGACTTCATTACAGCCTGGCTAAATCCTCAACATATTAGAAAACATTCAACATATCTAAAAAGCAATACAAAATAACTTAAATCAAGACAACATGAGGCGAAATTATGAATTAAATTAAGAAGGAAATAAACCCTAAAATTCATAACCTTAAAATTATGAACGAAATTCAATGAGTGAGGGAAGAGGAGAAGGGGCTGATGAGAGAGGGGAGAGGAGAGGTGTTTAGCGTTTGAGGGTGGGTCGCTGGTTTGAGTGAGGAAGAGAGTAGTTGGATTGGAGTGGGTTGTAGGCCGCGTTAATATATACGTATAATTGAATAACTGATCCGGTTTAGTAAACCGGATCAGTTAACAAAAAGCCGGATCCGTTTTCTATTAACTGATCGGGTTCACTACTGGACCAGATCAGTTACTCAGCCCAGCTGTGAGGCCCAAATATTTGACGATTTATGGATCTGGTTTTTTAAAAACCGGATTTGTTGTGTTGTAACATTTAACGTTTTTTCCACTAGTGTTTAGATCATATTAACCAGATCTGATCAAATCATACTAGATCGGATCAGAAAATATAAGTTCAGTTTAGATCAGACCTGTAATGTACACCTCCAAATTACTCAATTTAAAATATATAAGGATTTTTTAACTGGAATAATACAAACTTTTGCCCGTTCTCTCGCAATAATACAAACTTTTGATTATTTTTTAATAATACAAACTTTTGATTAAAATTCCTCCAGTAGGTCATGACCGGTTAGTCATTTGTTGGTGCAGGTAAACTAGTGACGTGGCTCTTTTTTTTGTTCGTTATTTCCCCTTCTTCTTCTTTGTTTGCTCTGGTTCTTCTTCCTCCATTTTTTTCCTTTCATTCTTCTCTCTCTTTTCCGCCATTAAAGCTTCATGCCTCGACCTCCAAACTACGAGTTCCAAGAATCCAAACACTATAACTTCTACTTCTTCTTCAACCTCCAATGTCGAAAACCCTAATTTAGTCTCCGTCGCAATCTCAGCTTCAGATTCTCTCTCCTCGCCGTTAAATCGCAAGGATCATTGGAATCACACTCGAAGCGCTCGCCAACTCTCATTCTTGTGCTTCTTGAAACTTCAATACTTTCTCCATTTTATCTTCTCCAATTTTACCTCTTTTTTCTCTCTCCTCCGAATCGCCAACCGTCGTATCGCTAAATCGTCGCACCTCCGATTCGAGGATTTTTCGGCTGATCAAATTCTTGTTAGTTGTGGTTGTGATTTTGCTTTGTGTTGAGCAAATTGTGTACTCAAGGGCTGGCATTTTCCTTTCATTCTTCTCTCTCTTTTAGTGTTCGTAGTGGTGGTTGTTTTTGCTATTTTTTTTTGTTGGTGGTAGAAATGGTGGTGGTTTTCGATCTAGAGTTTGGTGGGTGTAAATGGTGGGTGATTCGAGTTGTTGGGTTGAATGTGGAGTTGGGTGCAATGGTGGCTCTTGTGGTAGTGGTAGTCGTGGTAGTTCTTCTCGTGGTGGTGGTGGTTATTTTGATGGTGGTGTGGTCATTCTGCCCAGCTATGGCAGTGTGGAAGGAGGAGGTTTTGTGGCTGGGAGGGTGGTTTCGTGGTGGGGCGGGGGTGAATCTGTGGGGGAGGGGGAGGGTGGTTCCGTGGGGAGGGGTGGGGGTGGTTCCGTGGGGAGGGGTGGGGCTGGGGTAGGGGAGGGGTTTCAGTTGGTTGGGGGAGGGGGCAGGAGAGAGAAAGGAATTTTGGTGTGAAGTTTTTATTATTGCGAGAGAACGGGCAAAAGTTTGTATTATTCTAGTTAAAAAATCCAATATATAATAGATAAATAATATTTGAACTTTAGGAGTATTACCGCCACGTGAGTATCACGCTTTCAGCAACTAACTACTGACTAACAAAATAACTTGCAGCGGAAGACTTTAACCTAAATAATAATAACTCTTTATCATTAAAAGTAAATATTGTCTCAAAACTTAAAACAAATAAAACATCCTATACTATGTGAAGATCCCCTTCCTAGTATGCTCCCATGCACATCCAATGTTCAACTGCAAATCTGCTTACCAAATAGGTAGGGCAAAGCCAAATAGGAAAAATGGAATACATGTCGGTATAAAACAGAGTACGATACATACAAGATATGTAACACATTTACTAGTTTGCAACATTTTATATTTTGAAATCTCCTTAACTTATAATTCAAGAATAACTTTTAAGAACAAACCCTCCAAACACTTTAACTAATTATAATTCAAGAATAACTTTTAAGAATAAACTCTCTCCAAATAACTTGGATTAAAAATGATCTTGAAAATAATTCTTCTTCTTATCTCCCCTTCCTTTACCTAAGTGTACACACACCCCCAAGCTAGTCATCCCATCACAGATCTATATCAAGGGGTAACCATAATTGCCAACAAGCGGACTTTGAAGCATAAACCCTTATTGATACATCAAGCGGTAATAATAATAATAATAATAATAATAATAATAATAATAATAATAATAATAATAATAATAATAATAATAATAATAATAATAATAATAATAATAATAATAATAATAATAATAATAATAATAATAATAATGATAATGATAATGATAATGATAATGATAATGATAATGATAATGATAATGATAATGATAATAATAATAATAATAATAATAATAATAATAATAATAATAATAATAATAATAATAATAATAATAATAATAATAATAATAATAATAATAATAATATGACTTCGAAGTCATGGATAAATCTCCTTTTCTCATAAAAAACTTTTTGAACATTCAAAGTTCATAAAAACCAATCAAACCATTCCTTGTAATAATTATTTCAATTTCCAAAATGGATAACAAAACTTTCATATAATATGATTGATAAATTCATTTCTTTTTTTTTATTTTCCAAGAGTGAATAATTAAATATTGTAACCATTTTAAACCAAATTTCTAAATCCATTCAACCATTAAATCAATAAACAACTATAACACATAAAATCACATTTCAAAAAATCTAGCTACGTAGCATGCTTGCAGGACTGACGCAATTGACGATTTGTGTCTGTCTATTTGGGTCGCATGCTTGTAGGACTGACGCAAATGATCAGGAAGAGACCATTTCCATCAGACATTAGAAAACATGCGACACAAACAACCACAACATATTAGTGGAAGGATCATTTGCGTCGCATGGTAAGGAGAGAATGATGCAAATGCCAACCATAATATGCGTCGGAAGTTACAGCCATACGACGCAAATGGTTGGATCCCATGATATGCGTTACATTGTAAGGAGATGCGACGCAGATGAGACGCACATTATTCAGCTAAATAAGCCGTTATCTGCGTCGTACTTAGCTGGGACGCGACGCAAATCAAGTCATTTTTTTGCTATCTGCGTCGGACCTTCTTTCACGTGCGACGCAAATGGTCTTGCTCAGTTTACTTTTTCAAACGGCACATTAATTCGAAGCCCTAAACTATACTCACTCCCAAACTCCATTCTCATACTCTCTCTCTCTTGCGATTGCGAACCGTCGACCGTCGCTCAAACTATACTCACTCTCGCCAGCGACCGTCGCTTCTCCGGCGAATCCCGTTTCGCCGGCGAATAATCTCAACTTCTCTCTTGGTTTTCGCTCGTCTTCCATTCTCTCTCATTTTTTCGCTCGTCACTCCCATCCTCTCTCTCGGTTTTGCTCGCCGGCGAATAATCTCAACCGCCGAAGGATTTCCACTGGTGACATATACCGACCGGCGTCTCCTCTTTCTTGGTTTGTTCCGGTGCACTCCTCTTTCTCTCTCTCTCTCTCATTGTCGCTCACTATTTCTTGATTTTTTCCGGTGAACTCACCACCGCTTCTGTACATCACGCCGCCGCCGCTGCACACAGGTCTCGTCGCCGCCACCGCTACACACCAGGTGTCACCGCCACCGCTGCTTCTACAGGCAATGTAAGTCATGTATTTTTTTTCCAATTCTGTCTTTTTTTTTTTCTAGATCTTAATTAAGGAGTTTATAATACTACATTTCAATGTATTGAATCAATTTCTTGCACGTGTTTCTTGAATGCTCACTTTAGAATTATGTGTTTCGATTATGAGTTAGAATTCTTGAATGCTCACTTTAGAATTTCAAACTTATAAGAATTTATATTATAGTTTCCTATTTACCTTGAATTTGTGAAATTTAGTGATATGTTGTGTGACTATCCAAACTCATCTCTTTCAATGGTGTTGCATTCTTTCACTTTGCCTCTCCTCTACATTGTACTGTAGTTGCCACCTTCTGTCTTGTACTCGTCGGTTTGCCATTTCTCCAAGCTCACCTCGTTTTGTGCTTGTCTTCATTGCTCCTTGAGAGCAGAGGTATGTATTATACCTTTTGTTATTTTCTGATTTACGTTAATTTAACCATTAGTTTGGATTTGTGGATTTGTTTTATTTGTCCCTATAATGTTGAATTATGACCAAACCTATATGGGGGTTTGGGAAATCTAAGGAATTAGTGGTTATGTGATTTGGAAAGTATATGTGAATTGTTTGGTTATGTGATTGGGTAAGTATATGTTGAATTATGACCAAACCTATATGGACATACCTTAATGGAGTTGGGGGGAGGATCTAAGGAATGGATTAGTGTCTGCTGTTTAGTTGCAATGTGCATCATTGGCCTAGATACCCATTCGAGGCTTACTCATTAGGAGTAAGTCTTGAATAGTCCTCGGTTTGGGATTGTCTTTGAGTTTCTTATCTCACTTAGGATGTGAATGAATGTTTGGTTTTCGATTCTAAGAAAGATCTAGGTCATTTCCCTAAGCGTTCTCTGGGTACATATGTTGATAGTTTACCTAGTATCTTCATCGTGTAGTTAGAGAACTGTAGGGAAGTGCTGCTGGATTTTTCTTAGAATTGAAAACCAAATGTTCATTCACTAGTGAGATGAGAAATTCAAGGATGGGTTAGGTTGGAGTGATAAGGACCCAAATATTCATGACTGCATTTGATACGGCACTTTGAATGATGTGATCGATTGTGTTATTTGTTTGGTGTCTCTAATGTATTAATATGGATCGAAACTGGATGTATGGTAATCGGATTTCGGCGACATTTCTCCAACGGGTTGATGAATTTATCAGGGTTGCGTTAGAACATAAATCGCAGAATGGGTCAAAGGTAGTCATGTGTCCTTGTTGTGATTGCAATAACTCTAGATGGTATCGTGATGCGGATCAAATTAAGGATCATTTGATTCGTCGTGGGTTTAAGAGTAACTATACTAGGAGGACATGGCATGGAGAGTTTTATGATTAGGGTATGAGCTCCACTAGCTTGTGTGATGATTTGCATGTTGATCACATTGATGATGAGGTTGAGGTTGATATCGAAAAAGGAGAGGATAATAATGAGAATGATAGGGTAGATGAGATGTTGCACAATTTGGAGTATGAAGGAACCGATCATCCGGATATGTATGATAGTATTTCAAGTGCAGCGGACAAACCTATGTATTCGGGGTGTAAGAATTTCACTTAACTTTCTAGCATCCTCACAATATTCAATATGAAATCGAAGATGTGGTATCCGATTTTTGACTGTCTTAATTAACGGTCTGAATCTCACGAAAGTCGCTCATTGGACTTCGAGTTTTAGAAAACTTGGAAGTCGCCACCCTATTAATATCTGAATAGGGACAGATTTATTTAATAAACCGTTTTAAATTCAATTTCAAGAAAAATCATTTAAAACGATGATCACTTCATATGGATGAGGCTTTTTTGAAAATTGGCCATTCATACCTTGAGATAGGGTTTGTGGTTTAGGTTAAGAGGTGCGAACGTCTAGAACTCGTCTCCTCTTCCGTTCTAAAGAACGGGCTCTTACTAAATGCGTTATTTTCCATTTTAAAGTAATCATGGCTAGTAAAAAGAAAGAAAATCACGTAATTTGCACATATACACATCAGCCATTTTTATTTAGGACCAATATATCATTTGTACATGGTAGGTTTGAGCACTGAAGTTGCACTACGTACCAATCATTGCGGGATTGGAATCCACTCATGGATCTAAACCGTCGTAGTTCGAGCATATGTCTCATCCTAAATGGCCAATTCCACTGGGAAAAGAAGAGGGAGGAATAGATTATGAATAACTCTCTTTTAGAATTAAAAAAATCTATTTAAAATGACGTAATCACTCCAGTTAGTGATTGGAATGAGATTAAGATAATCACCTTAAATAGTGATTAAATATGAAGGATTAAGATAACCACCTTAATTAGTGATTAATAAGGAAGGAAATAAGTAATCACCCTAATTAGTGGTTATTCAAGGAAAGATAATCACCTTGGTTAGTGATTAACAATGAAGGTTAGGAAATAATTACCCTAATTGATGATTCTTAAGGTTTAAGATAATCACTCTAATTAGTGATTAAATGAGAAAAATAATCGTCCTAATTAACGATCATTAAGGTATGAGATAGTCACTGTAATTAGTGATTGAATGAGAAGAATAATCGTCCTAATTAACAATTATTAGGGTTTAAGATAATCACTCTAATTAGTGATTACATAATGATTGGAGATAATCACCCTAATTAGAGATTAAAAGAAGTTTGAGTTAACCGCTCTAATTAGCGATTATTCGAGGATTGAAATAACCACCTTAATAGTGATCATGTTTATGATTTTCGAGAGGTCTTAGAAGGTTTACTTCCTAATTGAAGGCTTTTGAGAAATAATCTTTATTGAAGATTATTAAGTCATTTAGATAGAAATGATCGATTTGAGATTGAATTTAGGGATTTGTGTTTAGCTAATTGGAATTTGGCCATTTAAAGTGAGACACATGAAACGGCCAAAATCAATTCGGAGATCATCATTACCAATCTAATTATGTCAAATTATATGATTAATCCATCTGAATATGAAGAACACATTTTTAAAATGTAAGATGGATCATCGTACAATTTAACTTAGTTAGATTTGCAATTTTTCCTCTTAATTGAGATTGGGTCATTTGATTCATATACTATGATATATTGGCCCAACATGCAATATTTGTAACATTAGTTGCTCATTTTATTAAAAAGAGTTGTGGAATTATTTATGAAAATTATGCATAAACATCTCCATGTTTTTTTTAATTGAGTGATGCAATAATTATTTACAAAGAAACTATTATTACTACAATACGTACAAAATCTATGATCTATACAAATCTTCAATCTTAGTCTTCACCATGATGCTCCTTAATCTTCACCTCCTTGAATGGGCTTTGGAATTCATGTTTATTTGTGAATTTGTGAATTTGTGAACGTTAAAGATTAATTAACTTCTTTGATTTTTATTTTTTATGACAATCTTTATTGATTTTTATTTACATGATAAAATGAGTCATTTTAAAAGAAACTTAAAGCTTCATGATTTTTTTTATTCACATGTTCGTATGAAGAAAACATTTTTTTTTTTGAAAGTTGACTTAATTACTTTATTTTATTTTTCCGATTGCCTTTTTGTTTTTGTATTAAATTACAAAAATAATAACTTTATGTACAAAGTGTTAAATTGAGCATATCATACATCTATGGATAGTTCAGTGAGTCCTTTATGCTGTATTAAAATTTCACAAGTTTTTAGTGAACAATTGAATTGTGGTGAATTTTATGTCAAAACTGGTCAAAACAGGACCTTTATTCAATTTGTTCTTTGAGATCCAATTTATTGAGCTTATTTTGAAGTGAAATTTGGTATGAACATTCTAGACACTTTGAAAGACTAGACTGGAAATTGTTACTTGAATTGGACCTTTGTAAGACCATATTTTATTTATTTTCTTAACTGAAAAGAAAACCAGATTTCTGGAATTTAGTGATTTACATGAACATTATTGTAAAATTGATGTAAAATTGTATAAAATTCATATGAACATAATTTTTTTATATTTTTGAAAAGCTACTGATGTTTTCTTCAAACTTGATGTTTTTAGTTTTATCTAAATGATTTTAGTTTTTTATTTTATTGACAGAATAATCCTAGGTGGTATTGAGCAAAATCAGTTTTACACAAACAATTTGAATGATTTTTGATTATTTACAAAAAATTCATTTCTTAGAAATTCCAAAGCCCAGTTGCTGAAAACATCTTGCACTTCATAGGAAAAATATTAAATCGTATGAACTAATTAGTTAATACAGACGAAAAATAGAAATGAAGTGCGAAATTAAAACTGATAATTACAGCATCACATTCTCTTTTTATGGAGATGTTTATGCACAACTTATCTTGAATTTTTTTATGAAGACCTTTTTTGGTGATAAATAACAACTTTATTAAGGAAAATCACATAATCACATTGTTTCCTAAGAGTCACCCCATTAGAGGTGACTATTCTAGGTGGGGTGATTTAAGGTTGGGAACCTATTAGGACTTCCACATACACAAATCACTCCAAAGATTAAAAAATAATAAGAAGAAAACAAGGAGAATGTTAGTAGATGATTAAGAAGATAATCAAAATAAACAAGAATTTTAGCTTTACCTTGCTAGCTCAATGATGCACTTCCTTTTGCAAAATTTTCTACTTTTTTTTTGTGATTTTCTTCATTTCTAGGTGAGTTTCTAAATTCTCTTAATTATTAAACTTAAACTCTTTTTGTGTTTTTTTATATTGATGAACTTCTTTTACTTACTTATTAAGACTTTTGCTTAGATGGAAAGATTAAGGAGGAGAAGAGTAGTAGAGAAGATGAGAGTGAACTTGAATTGTGTTTTTTTCAACTTGGTTTTGAAGTGAATTTTGGAGGGTATTTATAGAGAAATGAAGGAGGAGAATTAGGGTTTCAAAGAGGTAGAAAGTCAGATTTTTCACCCAAAAAATCTTATTTTCCTCATCCTTAATCACCCTAATGACATCACTCTAATGACCTCACCCTAATGACATCATTAAATCTCTTTGGAAACACAAATATTCTTATTCTTTTTAGATTTGCTCATTAATGAGGCAAGATCAGATTTTTAGAAAATATTCTTCCTAAAACATCCTAATACGTAAAAAAAAATACATTGAAAAACGTGCAAAACCAACTGATTAAGGTGTTGCGCCTAGCACAGGAAGCTGCGCTAGGTACAGCACCTTGCGCTAGGCGCAAGGCTCTGCGTCTGGCGCAGAGTGAGCTTGTGTGCTTGGCGCACACTCGATTCTTCCGGAAAGAATCCGGATTTCCCTCTCTTACACATGGGATTTGATTCTTATTCTCACATCTTTTCATGATTCTTATTCTCTAACTAATGGTTAAAGGGTGGGTTTAGTGAATAAATAATATATTCTTATTCTTTATCCAATGACTTGACCATCAAGAAAACTGATTAATGCCGGTTTTGGGATACGACTAAAATCCCGACGCCTAATCGCGACTCGTTTTTATTTTTCCGAAATACTAACTTAAGGCAATTCACAAAAACATGTTAAATTAGTAAAGTCGAGCATGATTATACTATGAATCATTTTATTAAGACGGTGGTCGTAGTTATTGACTACGACTCATGAAAATTATACTTCATAGCCGAAATTGTATGACTAATACGCAAAAAGAGGGAAAATCGTGCGACGGAATGAAACTTGCGCTCCGGGGCGTGCGCTCCGGGGCGTGCGCCCCACGATGCATGACGATTTTGTTATTTTTATTTTTCAAAACCTTTATTTATCCGAAAAAAAGGGGTTCTATCCGAACAAGGGGTTCGAAATTTGGTGTCTACAGAATGCCCCACATTGGTCGAATTTTGGAGAAAATGATGGCCAATGTTTGAAAAGACACAAAATTTTGACAGAAAATTTCTTTTGAGATAACATATTCTCTGTAGAAAATAGTTATCATGACTTGCGATTTCTGTTGACGCTTTAAGTAGAAAATCCCGGTTAATTTTCTAAAATAGGAGATGTGACTTTGACGTCGTCTTTAAATAGAAAATCCCAATTAATTTCCTAAAATTGAAAATGCGACTTTATCGTCGTCTTAAGTAGAAAATCCCAATCAATTTTCTAAAAGTTTTAAATGCGACTTTAATGTCGTCTTAGGTAGAAAATCCCAATTAATTTTCTAAAATTTGAAAATGTGACTTTATCCTCGTATTAAATAGAAAATCCCAATTAATTTTCTAAAATTTAAAATGCGATTTCATCATCGTCTTTTTTTTTTTTAGTCTTCTGAACTTGTCTTTCGTTAATGTGAGAAACTCCGACAATTAACAGGTCGATTCTAGTTTTTTACAGTTTTTCATGGTCTTGATGACAAACCAGTTGTCAAGTCACCATTACTTACTTTTTATGATTCCATGTGTTATCATGTCACCTTAAATTAGGACATTGTCAGGTCATGTCACCTTAGAGTGACGCATTGTAAGGTCATGTCACCTAAAAGGGCTGACCAAAGGTTATTATCTTCTATGGTGGTCCAAACCTCATATGGCAAAATTTTATCTGCTTTTTTCGAAGTCTTTCATAAAATTTTTCATGCATAATGCTTATTTGCTTTATCAGAAAATGATGATCACTATATAAAATAGATTGATCAAGGTCATCTATTTTGGATGACCATTAGGAAAAGGGATTTGTATCAACGTTCTTGATTCATCATTGACACAATTTTTTTTTTATGTTCGGCTTTAGTAAAAATTGCCATACCACAAATGCTTGGTCATGAACCATTGTGAAGGATGCTCCTTATTATCCTATGGACAATACTCAAACCTATTGTCCATGGCATGAATTATGGATGATCAACTTCTCCATCTATAAAAGGGGCATAGTTCTTTATTTCTAAATGCACCACTTCCACTACTCCAATCTTTTCTCTAAATTTTCCTTTCACAAAAATGGCTCTTACTTATGAAGAAGCTAATGAAATGCGGAGTGGGGAGAAAAACCAACTCTCGGGGATCACAAGAAACTTGGAGCAACCAAGGCAATCCTTTTCCTCTTCCCGCTTCACTAAGGTGCTTATGCCTTTGCTTTCACTTTCTATTTGTTACAACATGGTTCATGCTGCTTCCAAATTATGGGATGAAACTCGCCATGTCTTCTGCTTTGGAGATCGGGAGATTGTGCCCCTTGTTGAAGAGGTCGAAGGTTTACTAGGCTTACCATCCAATGGTCCAGTTATCACACCTAGATCTCCTACCAGGATCTCGGGAGATTTATCAACGATTTTACATCTTTTCGAAAATCTTCATGGAAACTACCTACAATATGGTGTGGTATTTCTTGTCAACTTATTATTGACTTTCCAATTTGGCACTTGGCAATTTTCTAACAATGCCAACTATAGGATTGCTAGAGAAAATGCTTGCATTCTTATGATTTTGGGAAGTACCCTCACTAAATGGTCTTTAAATGCATGCCATGTTCGGTGTCTTTCACTTGTTCCTCAAATTGTTAGCGGGTGTCGTCTTGGACCACTTATTTTGGGGGAAATGTTCCTTTGCTTAGATGAACTCAAAAGAAACCCTTAAAGCTTTGTGAAGGGATGTCCATTAGCCCTTCATTTATGGCTATTAGAAAAATTTTCTCTCATGAAACCCCACAAGAGTCTTACTTACAAAACTAGTCATGTCCGGGAGAGAGGCCTTCTTCCTTTCTTCTATTAATGGTGGGTAGGAGGATTTTTTCCTACATCAAGACATAAAGTGGGTCACAGGCCACCTTGGCATTAGTGCAATTCTATATTGCAATTCTAGTCGCAGAGGTTTACAATTACCCGGGCTTTGCCAAGTCCCTTTTTACCTTCCATGGAGATGTCTAAGGCAAATTGGTTGGAAGCAAGAGCATATTCCTACCCTCCAGGTTCTTCCATCTTGTACCACTTATGAGGCTGATATGAGCGGTATTCAGAGAATGCCTACTATATGGCAGGGGGCTAAAATTATATCAGCGCTACCGAAACCTTCCTTTCTACTGATTGATGAAGATTACCTTCAATGGCTTCTAGCGGATATTGGCCAAGACAAAGATTCAGACGGGCCTACCATGAAGAGGAGAAGGGTTTGGGAGAATTGTCAATGTTTATTTTCTATGTTTTTTTAAAAAGTTTGTAGGAAATGAAGGATTTATGTCTTTTTATGTATGAATGTATGAAATGAAGTACCCCTGTTGGGATGAATAAAAGATCTGTTTGTGAGAATTATTTGCTTGTGAAAAATTCAATGTGAACACAATTCTAAACACGTGTACACTTTAACATTAAATATGACATGCAAATCATAATTAACTAATCATATGACACATAAAAGCATAACATATAAACCTTAACAATCAAAGACATGCTTCATCATTTTTTCCTTTTTCCTTTTTTCCTCTTTTCCGTTTTTTTTTTCTTCTTTTTTTTTTTCATACACCATATGAACATCTCAGAAACTCATGGCCTGTTTATTATGAATAACCAGATAGTTTACAAAACCCACAAACTGCTTGGTTACTTGATCATAACAATTACAATTACTTTGATGCCTAAGCATAGTATTTCTTCAACTGATCAAGATTAGTGAAATGGGAGAACCCATTTCCATCAAAATCCATTAGCTTCACTGCTCCAGCCGTGGTGACATGCTTGACCAGGAATGGTCCAGACCAGTTAGGCTTGAATTTTCCTCGAGGATCATGCAACAGAGCTCTATTTTCTTTTAAAACTAGATCACCTTCTTGAATGTCTCTATCTCGAACCCTTTTGTTAAATGCAAGAGCAATTCTCCGTTGATAGAGTTGTATGTTTTGCAATGCTTGTAGTCGGCGCTCATCTACGAATGCAAGCTCATCATAGCGAGTTTTGTGCCACTCGTCTTCCGAGATTTCACTTTCTGCTATGACCCTGAGAGATTGTATCTCCACCTCAACTGGTAGGATTGGCTCCATCCCGTAAACCAAAGAATACGGGGTTGTTCCTATTGGAGTCCTAATTGATATCCTATATCCCCAAAGGGCATATGGTAGTTTGTCATGCCATTCCCTAGTCTTTTCAGTCATCTTGGCAACAATAGTCTTGATTGTCTTATTGGCTGCTTCCACCGCTCCATTTGTTTGGGGATGATAAGGTGAGGACTGATGATGCTTGATTGCATATTTTGCAAGAGTGGTCTTCAAATGACCCTAAAATTGCGATCCATTATCAGAGATGATTTCAAAAGATATGCCATACCGACAGATGATGTTGTTAATCACAAATTTCGAGACTTGCTTTGCCCCTAGCTTTGAAAATGATGCAGCTTCAACCCACTTTGGAAAGTAATCAATTGCTACAAGAATATACTAATTCCCATTTTAAGCCTTTGGATGAATTTGTCCGATTATGTCTATGCCCCAGCTTGAAAACGGCCAAGGAGAAATCATATTATGTAATGACACAGGTGGCATATGATTGAGGTTAGCAAATACTTGACACTACTTGCAGGCGTGGACAAAGCTGATGCAATCACCTTCTAGAGTGCTCCAATGAAAACCTGCTCGCAAAATTTTACGAGCCATCATTCTTCCTTTCATATGGGGTCCACATTCCTCTCCATGAACTTCTTCCATGATGACTTGTTTTTCGCTATCATTTACGCAGAGTTGTAGAGTACCATCAAACCCCTTGTGATACAGTCTGCCTTTTAGTATGAGAAAATGAGCAGCTAGCCTTTTGATGGCTATGTGGTCCTTCTTGCCACTTCCTTCTGGATATCGCATTGTTTCTAGAAAATTCTTGATATCCTTGTACCAGACATCATCATCATCATCATGTTGAATCAGTGCGGAGACAATTTGTGCTATAGTCATTGTTGGTCCCTTCCTTTCTTCAATTAAAACTGACTGGATCTTTGTACCATTTTCCCATGTTAAATTAACAGCAAGATTGGCTAAAGCATCAATGAAACTATTTTGTTCTCGAGGAAGATGTTTGAAGCTGATGTCATCAAAATAAGGGATAAACTCTTGAAGGTACTCAGTGTAGAGCTGAAGTCTCTCATCTCTAACCCTCAAAATTCCTATTGTTTGAGATATGATCAGATTTGAGTCTCCATACACAGTGAGATGTCTTGCCCATGCTACCAAGGCGGCCTTTACTCCATATATGCAGGCTTCATACTCGGCTGTATTGTTTGTTGTTGGGAAATCCAGCTTGACAGCAAATGAAATATGGACTCCATCAGTATCTACTAACAAAACACCTGCTCCATTACCTCTCCTATTAAAAACTCCATCAAAGTACATGCACCATTGTGGATTGTCAATAAGCATAAGTACTCATCAGGGAATGCATCATCATACTCATCTCCTGACACTGGTCCTTCTGCTAAGGCTTCAGATATGGCTCGTCCTTTAACAGATTTTTGGCTGACACATTGGATATCAAACTCAGAAAGCATAGCATGCTATCTTGCCAATCTTTCACTAAGAATGGGTTTTTCAAACAGATACTTGATTGTGTCAAGTCTTGAGATCAGATTGGTAGTATGAGCTTGAAGGTGATGCCTCAACTTCTTCGTGGCATAGACCAAGGAGATACATGCTTTTTCCAGTGGGGTAGATCTTTTCTCATACTCAAGGAATTTCTTACTGAGGTAGTATATGTCAACCTCTTTCTTTGTTCCCTCTTGATATTGGGCTAAGAGAGCTCCGATAGCCGTTTATGAGATAGTGAGGTACAAAATCAGAGGTTCTCCTGGTCTAGGTGGCATTAGAACAGATGGATTTGAAAGGTATTATTTCATAGAATCAAAAGCTTCCTGCCATTCTTCATTCCACTCACGGGATGCCCCTTTTTTTAGCAGCTTAAATATAGGTTCACATCTCATAGTGAGTTGTGAGATGAACCTGCTGATATATTGAATTCTGCCGAGAAATCCTCTTACTTCTTTTTCTGTTTCTAGAGGAGGTAGCTCTTGAATAGCTTTTATCTTTTCAGAGTCCACTTTGATGCCATATTGACTGACAATGAATCCCAAGAACTTCCCCGAAGTGACGCCAAACACACATTTTTGAGGGTTCATCCTTAAATTGTATTTCCTGATTCTTTCAAAGGAGGACCTTAATGCAGGAATATGCCCCTCACGTTCTTCACTTTTCACAATCATGTCATCTACATAAACCTCCATAATGTCGTGGATGAGGTCATGAAGGATAGTGGTTGCAGCCCTTTGATATGTGGCTCCGGCATTCTTGAGACCAAAAGGCATAACTTGGTAGCAAAAAGGGCCCCATGGAGTGATGAAAGATGTCTTTGTCATGTCTTCTTGAGCCATGAGTATTTGATTATACCCTAAGAACCCATCCATAAAGGAAAACATTGCATGACCAGCCGTACTATCAACAAGAACATAGATGTAGGGTAGAGGAAAGCAATCTTTTGGTGACGCAACATTCAAATCTCGAAAATCAATGCATACCTGAATTCTCCCATCCTTTTTGGGTACAACCACTATATTGGCGAGCCAACTTGGACGTTTTACAGCTTGGATGAATTTGGCATTAAGCTGTTTCTGGATTTCTTCTTTCACTTCCAGACTAACCTCTGGCTTCATTCGGCGGAGCTTTTGCTACTTAGGCTTGGTTTTAGGATGTAACGAAATACGATGATCCACAATTTCTCTATTAACACTAGGCATATCAACATAAGACCATGCAAACACATCTACATACTCTTTTAATAATGCAATAAACATAGATTGTTCAGTTGGGGAGAGGGATGATCCTATTTTGACTTCTTTTACAGCATTTTCTATACCAATATTAATTACAATGGATTCTTCCATGGGTTTTATGTATGTTTCAGTTGTATCAAGTGATTCATGATCATTAAATTCACTGTCAGAAATAACATCTTGCATGCAAATGTATTTAGATAAAGGTTCACATTCCATTTCCTCACTATCAGAGTCTTCTGACTGGGTATGCAAGGTAGATTGGCTGGAAGATGAGCTATCGGTATGATATCCATCTGAAGGAGGTGAAAAGGTATTTTCATGAGATGGATGTGGAGGATGGTTTCCTAAAAACATTTTAAATTCTATAGGCCCGTCTTTTGCCTGACACTCAATACTCCACTTATGTTCAATGCTTTCGCCAAAAGGTATCATCAAAGACACCAGGTCAAAATCCCCTTCTCTAGAGGACCCAGAAGCGAAAAGCTTCTTAAGGACTCCATGTTCCAGATTATCCACCTAGTCATTTTCTTTTTTCATGTTTTGTTCTCGGACAAA
This sequence comes from Beta lomatogona, assembly GCA_947646795.1. Classification (NCBI taxonomy): domain Eukaryota; kingdom Viridiplantae; phylum Streptophyta; class Magnoliopsida; order Caryophyllales; family Amaranthaceae; genus Beta; species Beta lomatogona. The sequence continues at coordinate 1,870,732 of CANSNZ010000955.1, read as the reverse complement.
CCAACTGTTGATTAAGTCCAAATTCCTAGCTTCATTGAAGAATATCTCTAATCCCGGTAAAATCTTCTGTTCTTTCCTACTAAGCCAAGATCCTGGAAATTCGTAGTATGGCTCAGTATGTCCTTGCAGGATGAACTGGCCATTGAGGGTAGAAGAAGGTTTTTTGGTGTTTTGAGAAGTGCTGCTCGGATCATATCCTAATCCATGTCGGTTATGCTTGTCTACTACGGGGATTGGTTGCTTCATTCCCCTACCATCATGCCCTAATCCGGCTCCTTGAGTATAACCCATCTTCATCATAATCTGAAATCCTTTAGACAAAGGTTGCATGGCAATCCCTACAAGCTCTTTGACTGCATTCGTGGGTAGGGCTGAGGTGTTTGTTTTCTGACGGTAATTGGTCATCCTTAGAGAAGGGACAAATTTCTTCTTTTTGAACCTAAAGGTAGAGAAAAAGAATTAAAAGAAAAGAAGGCTACATATTACAGAATGCCTTGCAGAGTAAAGAAAATTTTCGAAAACAACTTTACCATATTTTGACTGGAATAATCCACCTTCGCAATTTTGTTTTTTTTCATCAATCATATATATATATATATATATATATATATTTTTTTTTTTGACTGTATTTTGACCTTTTTAAATGATTCTACTGTCACTGGGGTTGAAAACAGATTTTTTTCATTCTTTCATTCCCTGCTTAATATTTGAACAAAGACAGAAAATATAGAGATTAGGGCCTGTATCCCCATTGATGCGTCAATTCAGCATTTTAAAATTGCTCCTATGATGACTGGCATCTTGAATTCTGATCATATTGCCTGAAATACAATGGTTAATATATTTGAGTCGAACCCGAAGGTTGCCTACATATCCCCATTGCTCCAAGTGCATTTTATGGGGAATCAGACTCAGCGTAGTTCGTTTTTTTTAGAAAGAACTAAAGTTTTTTATTTAATAAAGCAGCTGCACTCATATTGAGCTACCTACGTACCCCAAGTGTTATATAGGTGGAGTGATCTCGCAGTGCAAGTGTAAGTGATAATGGGGATTCAAGCTGCACGTAGTTCTCTGATACTAACGGGCTAAAAGAATTTTTTTTTGATGGGCTAACCTCCTACAGGACTTTTACCGAAGACTTTTCTCTATCTGAAAGACGATCAAGTAGCTTTGCGGTAGACAAGAGCTAGGTTGATGATTTGCTTGATGCGATAGCTGAGAGCATGACATTGGTTTGTGTCGTGACCATGCAACTGATGATAATGGCAGTACTTGCGAAGCTCTGACCCTACGGGACTTGCCCCTGTGCGTCTAGGAAGTGGATGAATCTTACCTTGTTCAACCAGTTTGCGAAAGATATCAACTTGGGATTGTGGTCGCGAACGTGATGATACCATCCTTGCAGGTATTTCTTTGTGGGTTGGACTAATGATGCCTTGATCAATCAAGCTTTTTACTTTGTAGTAAAGGTCATGGCATCGATCAGTTTCATGCCCAAATTGACGACAATAAGCGCAGAGTTTGCTCATGTCTGTTCCAGGAAGGGATAAACAGTGCACATGCACTGGAACTTGAAGTATACCTTGCCTCCGAAGACGATCATACACCATACTCAATGGTTCATCCATCTTAGCATATACCCTTGGATTTGTGTTAGGAGTTTAAAGATCTTCCCGAGGTTGTTTTTTTTTTTTTGCAATTTCAGAGTATCGATGTCGAAACCATGTTGTTCCATGTGGCTGAGGGAGGTGTATTTGATAGTAACCATGTGATGATAATAGAAATCATTCAGGTTTCGCAGCAATATAAGCATGAATTCCCGATCAGTAACAGGGACACGAAGCTGGGTGCGAATGTAAGTGCATCTTGAACAAAAGTGCGAAAATGTTTCCAAGCCACCTTGACGCAAAGTGACTAGCTTGAACTTCTTGACATCAGTTTGTTTATGCTCGAGAGCCCAATTAACAAAGGCTTGGCTAGCATTTTCCCAACTAGCCCTATCTACACAATCTGAAGAATAGTACCAGTCCAGAGCTGGTCCTTCTAAACTCTTGTCAAACAACATGGGGTAATCTTCCTCTGGTATGCTCCATGGATGCAAAGGCATTCACAAATCCCACTAAGTGAACAATAGGATCACCGTTACCATCAAATTTTCTGAATTAGGGTAATTCACGATAGTGATCTTCATGTTGATATCCCAGAAAGAGAATCAGTGACTCAGTGTGAACCTCTCGAACAGGGCATACTACATTAAAGTCCAGGTCAAAATCATCAGTCCTAGATCTTTCTTTGAGTCATGATCATCATTGTTTTGAGGATTGTCGATACAGGATTCCTCTGGTGCTTCAATTGACGTATCATGAGTGTCAATGCTTGGAGCTCCCACTTCTTCCTTGTCATCCTCACTATACTCTGGCTCCGTTTCTTCATCGCTTGCATCTGGTGTGGCAGCTGGGACCTCGTTAATCCCGGAATTTTCAGGTGCTGCTAGAATACGGTGGATAGTGTAACCATCCAACCTAGTGCCCTCCACTTTGTTCAGATACAATATCGATTTTTCGGCTTTGGAGATGGTCATAATTTCTGGATCACCTGGAATAGTCACAGCACCCTGATCAGTGAGAAGTTTTACATTCTGATGTAGAGTAGAGGCTACTGCTCTATTTTCATGCAGCCATGGTCTTCCTAATAAGAAGTTAAAACAGGCTTGTATGTCTGTAACAACCTAAATTTTTTAGCAGGTTCAATTGTTTTGTTAGCTATATTAAGTCTTCATCAGGCTTTGGTCCTTTAAGTAGTTAGAATTCTCTCCAACATCATACTAGGAACAAAAGTGGATAAGAACCATCATTCTTAATTGTTAAGAAAGCAAGTGGATAAGCTTTAACATTCTTAGTGGTTAAGAAAGCAAGTGGATAAGCTCCAACATTCTTAGTGGTTAAGAAAGCTTGTGGATAAGCACTATCATTCTTAATGGTTAAGAAAGGTTAAAGAGGACAAGCACTATCATTCTTAGTGGTTAAGAAAGCCGTGAGAACCAATAGATAAGCTAAAAAGCCTTGGAGTCTCGATCTCCCGAAGCTCTTTTCATGCATGAAAGCCAACATATTGAGCTAACACCTCCAACAAAAATCACCTAGAAAATCCAAGAAACCGACCTTACTCAGAAGAGGTTTCCCTCCCCCATGGGTAACGCCAGAACAGGCCCTATAAAAGGGTGTCATGGTTTTTTGTCCTTTTCTCCTAAATCTTCTTCTTCAACACCTACTTATCTTTACATACAACTCTTCTAGACATAACTCCCTAGTATTTCAAGCTTTTGGTAGAGTTTTCAAGCCTCGTAAAGTTCTAGAAAACTCCATAGAAACATCAAGCAACTACTGTAAGTACAGCTTTGCATGTCTCTTGTACTTAGCTTAGTTATTTATGTTCTAGAACTTGTGTAAACTAATTTCTAGCACTTTACATACTCAGGGGAAGCCGTAGGAAGGATAAACCACTTAGAATAAGGAGTTTAAGTGCATTAAGCAGCCTAAGTGAAGGTACACACTTAGTTTGGATTGTAACCTAGAGATTTTCCTACCTATGGTTAGATGATTGTTTCTTTCTATTTTGAATCATGATTATGAAATGAAATCTCTTATGATATGCATAATAGTATGTGTGCTTTGAGTATATGACATGGATTTGGCATGTTGTGGTTCACTTGAGATGTTTTACTTATCATATGGTGGGCTTAACCACTAAATTGCCATGTTAATGCTTCTAAATGGAATTTGTTAAGTATATGGAATTGTATGGTAATGAAACACTAAATGTCTTGGATTTTAATCAAGGAAGCGAGGCGTGAGCATACACCCGGGTTAGGGCGGGTATTCCCTAAATGTCACCCAACCAGGAGGGGGAAATCCTGGCGGGAGTAGGACATGTCCGGGTTAAGTCTTGCAAGCAGAACAATAAAAGGTGGGGTGACGACCCTCAATAGTTTGCTACACTCGCGGTCATATCAAAAGAACGAGCTTATGAAATCTGTAAGTAATGGAAGTGATTATGACTACTTGCTATTATGACAATGTGTTATCAATTAGTTTTCAAAATACACCTAAACTTGTATTTTCTATTATATAGTGTGTACTCAGCTTTGCTGATAGTGTTGTCAAATCTGTGACTTGTCACTTGGTGGGTGGCAGAGTCAAACTTTGTTGCATGATTGTGTTGGAAGCCAGAATCGAGTTTAGAGCAAAGTTATGATTCAAATTGTGTATTGTGGGTTAAAGTTCGAGATTTAAGTTTGTATATAAAGGAGTTTATTTAGAATTACTTACAATATAGATTATTCTTTTGCCATGGAATTTGAGATTGAATGACTATGTAATTGAAGTCTTATTTAAAGGATATTGTTTTGTGCCCCCATAACCCACAGGTCCAGGATCGTATATTTCAGGTTGTTTCCCCTGCGAATGTTATCTAATTCATAAGTGATTAGTATAATTTTGGTGCTAATTGAGATTTGTGATTGCTAAGCGAGTTAAGCTAGCAGCTCGGGAATCGGGCTGTTACAATGTCAGTGACCATGAATTCCACCTTCCTTGCCACAGGACGACATTAAATGAGGAGGCTGATCAAACCCAATACTTCTCTCTAAGCATTACCGTATGCTCTGACCACCTGATTGGATGGTCCCAGATCCTCTTTTGAATACCCGAGCCTTGTTAGCACAAGCAGAGGGCAAACATTGATTGCAGAGCCATTGTCGATCAACACCCTAGGTATCTTCCATCCATTACAGCGTATAGTGATGTGTAATGAATATTTGTGATTGATATTGTAGGGAGATCATTGTCTGTGCACATGAGAATCTATCCAAATTTTTCGTCAAATTTCTTTTAGTGAATTTTATATTCCTTTCTATTAACGCTCACGTTCTTCCAACTCAAACCCACAATTTTCCTCTCTTTTCTCTCCAAATTTTTCGTCAAATTTCTTTTTGATAAACTAAATTACATTCTTCTTTCAATATCCGCTTTCTTAGATTTAATTCAGAATCGTAACAGAATCGTAAATTTGTGTGTATGTTGAATGCTCTGCAACAAAGGAGTGAAAGCCTAGATATAGTTCGGTGAAGTCGGAGGGAGCGACGTAGGTGAGTCGGAGAGATCGACGCCGGTGAGGCGGAGAGAGGGGCAGTAGTCGGCGTGTGCGGCGGCGAGGTGGTGGCGAGCGAAGACAGTGACTTTGGCTTTCTTCAACGACGTTCAGCGACGTTCTCCATCTCAGATTTGAGGTTATTTTTTTAACATCAAAGAAGAAGTTCACGGTGAAGAATATTGAATTTGCCTTCGATGTTTAACATCATTTAGATTTGAGGTTTTTTTTTTTAAGTTTTTCCCCTAAATTGTATTGGAATGCCTTTGAAATCTGATTATATTAGCCTTCGATTTTTTTAATTTTTTTGGATCTATGTAATTCAAGTTGTAATTGTAAATTTTTTTCTCATAATATAGTGTAGATTATTCTTTTAATGGTTGGATATTAATTTTTAGGGTTTTTTTTGGTGTTAGATCTGATTTTTTTGTGTTTAAATTGTATAATAATAATGTTCCCAATGCCTCTACTCGCACCAGACACATGCCCAACACCATTAATCTTTCAAATATTATATTCTCCTCTTTATCATGTCTTGATGGAGTGAAAAAAAACATCCTCAACGTCATCAGAATTACGGAATCATTCAACTCCTTGAGATTAGCTGCGTCGTTCTTGATTTTTTTTTTTGGTATTGCAGTACCTATTTGCGTCGGATGTAGTTTACTGTCCGACGCAAATCACTAATCATTTGCGTCAGATATTGTTCTCCATCTGACGCAAATCCCCCACCATATGGCATGATTTTGGACTATTTGCGTCGCGTAGTGCCACTCATTCGACGCAAATGGTACTGAATTTACGTCGAATGCACGTCCGACGCAGATGACATTTGGGCAATTTGCGTCGAGACCTGTGCCGTCGGACCCCTGTCCGACGCAAATTGTTAATTTTGTACTAGTGTGTAGCCAATTTGGGCATGAAACTGAGCAATGCCATAATCTTTACTACAAATTTAAAAACCTGATTGATCAAGGTCTCATTTGTCCAACCCACAAAGAAGTACCGGCGATGAAGGTGTCGTCATGCCCTCGACCGCAATCCCATGTCGATATTTTTGGCAAACTGGTTGAACAAGGTCAGATTCATCCACTTCCTAGACGCCCAGGGGTAAGTCCTGTAGGGTCAAATCTCCACAAGTATTGACATTATCATCAGTTACATGGTCATGGCACAAACCAATGTCATGCTCTCAGCTTTCGCGTCAAGCAAATCACCAACATAGCTCTTGTCTACCGCAAATCTACTTGATCGTCTCACAAAAGTGGAAAATCTCCGGTAAAAGTCCTGTAGGGGTTAGCCCATCGAAAAAAAAGAAAAAAAACTTTCAAATCGTTAGTATCATAGAACTACGTGCAGCTTGAATCCTCATTATCACGTACACTTGCACTGTGATATCACTCCACCTATGTAACACCTGGGGTACGTAGGCAGCTCAATATGAGTTAAGCTACTTTATTAATATAAAAAACTTTAGTTCTCTCTAAAATAACGAATTACGCTGAGTCTGATTCCATATAAAATGCACATGGACCAATGGGGATATGTAGGCAGCCTTCGGGTTCGACTCAAATGTATTGACCATTGTATTACAGGCAATGTGATCAGAACTGAAGATGCCAGTCATCACAGGAGCAATTTCAGAATGCTGAATTGACATATCAATGGGGATGCAGGCCCTTATCTCTATATTTTATGGCTTTGTTCAATATGAAAGCAGGGAATGGAAGAATAAAACATTTGTTTTCAACCCCAATGACAGTAGAATCATTCAAGAGACTCGCAATAATAAAAAAAACGCACAAAATTGTAAAGGTGGACCATTCCAGTCAAAATATTGCAAGATCGTTTTAGAAATTTTTCCTTATACAGTGATGCATTCTGCAATATGAAGCTTTCTTCTCTTTTCTTTTAATTCTTTTTCTCTACCTTTATGTCCAAAAAGAAGAAATTTGTCCCTTCTCTAGAGATGACCAATTACGATAAGAAAACAAACACCTCAGCCATATCCACAAATGTGGTCAAAGAGCCTGTAGGGTTTGCCATGCAACCTCTGTCCAAAGGACTTGAAATCATGATGAAGATGGGTTGTACTCAAAGAACCGGATTAGGGCATGATGGTAGAGGGATAAAGCAACCAATCCCCACAGTAGACAAGCAAAATCGACATGGATTAGGATATGATCCAAGCAACACTTCTTGCAACATCAAAGAACCTTCTTTTACCCTCAATGGTCAGTTCATCCTGCAAGGAGATACTGAGTTGTACTATGAATTTCCAAAACCTTGGCTTAGTAGGAAAGAACAAAAGATTTTACCAGGATTGGAGATATTCTTCCATGAAGCTAGAAATTTGAAATTAATCAAAAGTTGGTTTGTCCAAGAACAAAGAATGAAAATGGAAAATGACTGGGTGGATAATCTGGAACATGGAGTCTTCAAGAAACTTTTCACTTTTGAGTCCTCTGAGGAAGGGGATTTTGACCCGGTGTCTTTGATGATACCTTCTGGCGGAAGCATTGACCATAAGTGGAGTATTGAGTGTCAGGCAAAAGACGGGCCTATTGAATTTAAAATGTTTTTAGGAAACCATCCTCCACAACCATCTCATGAAACTACTTTTTCATCCCTTTCAGATGGGTATCATACTGATAGCTCATCTTCTAGCCAATCTACCTTGCATAACCCAGTCAGAAGACTCTGACAGTGAGGATATTAAATGTAAATCTTTATCTAAGTACATTTGTATGCAAGATGTTATTTCTGACAGTGAATTTAATAATGATGAATCACTTGACGCAACTGAAATATATAATTAACCCATGGAAGAGTCTATTGTAATTAATATTGGTACAGAAAATGCTGTAAAAGAAGTCAAAATAGGTTAATCCCTCTCCCCCAACTGAACAATTTGTATTTATTGCATTATTAAAAGAGTATTATGTGTTTGCATGCTCTTATGCTGATGGTGGTAATAAGGAAATTGCGGAACATCGCATTCCGTTACATCCTGAAAGTAAGCCTAAGCAGCAAAAGCTCCGCCGAATGAAGCCAGAGGTTAGTCTTAAAGTGAAAGAAGAGATCCAGAAACAGCTTGATGCCAAATTCATCCAAGCCGTAAAGCATCCGAGCTGGCTCGCCAATATTGTGGTTATACCTAAAAATGATGAAAAAGTTAGGGTGTGTGCACCGATTTTCGTGATTTGAATGTTGCATCAGGAAAAGATTGCTTTCCTCAACCGCTTATTCTTTGGTTTACGGGATAGAGCCAGTCCTACCGGTTGAGGTGGAGATACAATCTCTCAAGCTCATAGCAGAAAGTGAAATCTCAGAAGACTAATGTTATAAAACTCGTTATGATGAGCATGCATTTCTAGATGAGCGGCGACTACAAGCTTTGCATAACATTCAACTCTGTCAATGGAGAATTGCTCGTGCATTTAACAAAAAGGTTCGAGATAGAGACATTCAAGAAGGTGATCTAGTTTTAAATGAAAATAGAGCTCCGTTGCAGGATCCTTGGGGAAAATTCAAGCCGAACTGGTCTGGGCCATTCCTTGTCAAGCATGTCACCACTGCTAGAGTAGTAAAGCTAATGGATTTTGATGGGAATGAATTCACCCATTTCACTAATCTTGATCAGTTGAAGAAATATTACGCTTAGGCATCAAAGTAATTGTAATTGTCATGGTCAAGTAACCAAGAAATTTGCAGATTTTGTATCCTATCTGTTTATTCTTAATAAACATGCCATGTATTCACAGATATTCATAGAGTGTGTGCAAAAAAAAAAAAAAAAAAAAAAAGGAAAAAGGGAGAAAACGAAAATGATGAAGGATGCAAAGATGTTTTTTTTTAAGGTTTTATATATTATGCTTTCATGTGTCATGTGATTGATTAATCATAGTTTGCATGTCACATTTAATATTAAAATATGCAAGTGTTTAGAATTGTGTTCAATTGAATTTCTCACAGGTAGATATTTCCCACTAACTGATAATTTTTGTTCATCCCAACTGGGGTACTTCATTTCATACATAAAGAGACATAATGCCTCTATTTGCTACCAAAGTTTTTTTTAAAAAAAAACAACATAGAAAGTAAACATGATATTTGTCTCAAATCCTTCTCCTCTTCATGGTAGGCCCGTCTGAACCATTGTCTTGACCAATATCAGCCAAAAGCCATTGAAGGTAATCATCTTCAATCAGTGGAAAGGAAGGTTCAGGTAGTGCTAATATAGTTTTAGCTCCCTACCATATAGTGGGAATTCTTTCGATACTACTCATATCAGCCTCATAACTAGTAAAAGATGGAAGAGTCTAGAGGGCAGGAATGTGTTGTTGCCTCCAACCAATTTGCCTTAGACACCTCCATGGAAGGTAGAAAGTGACTCGGCAAAGCCCCGGTTATTGTACACCTCTACGCCCAAAATTGCAATATAAAATTGCATTGATGCCAAGGTGGCTTGTAACCCACTTTATATCTTGCTGCAGGAAATAATCCTCCCACCCACAATTTTTCCTAAGTTGATAGAAGAAAGGATGAAAGCCTCTTTCTCGGATATGATTAGTCTTGTAAGTAAGATTCCCCTAAGGTTTCATAAGAGAAATTTTTTCCAATAACCACATGTGAAGGGCTAATGGACATCCCTTCACAAAGCAAAGAGGTTTCTTTTGAGTTCATCAAAACTAAGAAACATTTCCCCCAAAATAAGCGGTCCAAGATGACCCCCACTAATAATTTGAGGAATGAGTGAAATACACTGGACATGGCATGTGTTTGAAGACCATTTAGTGAGGGTACTTCCCAAAATTATAAGAATACAAGCATTTTCTCTAGCAATCTTGTAACTGGCGTTGTTAGAAATTTGCCAAGCACCAATTGAAAGATCGATAATAGATTAAGAAGAAGTACCTCACCATACTGTAGGTAGTTGCCATGAAGGTTTTCAGGAAGGTATAAAATTGTTGATAAATCTCTCGAAATTCTTGTAGGAGATCTAGGTGTAATAACTGGACCATTGGAGGGTAAGCCTAGTAATCCTTCGACCTCTTGATAGGAGGCACAATCTCTCGGTCTCCAAAGCGGAAAACATAACGAATTTCATCCCAAGTTTGGGAAGCAGCATGAATCATTTCATAACAAATAGAAAGAGAAAGCAAAGGCATAAGACTGCCTGGGTTGCTCCAAATTTTTTGTGATCCCTGAGAGTTGTTTTTTATTACCATTCCCCATTTCATTAGTATCTTCATAACTAGAAGCCATTTTTTTTGTGAAAGAAGAAAAGCTAGAGAAGATTTTGGAGTAGTGAAGATGGCGCATTTGGAAATGAAGAACCATGCCCTTTTATAGATGGAAGAAAGATGATCATCCATGATTCATGCCATGGATAATAGGATTGAGAGTATTGTTCATAGGGTAATAAGGAGCATCCGTAACAATGGTTAATGACCAAGCATTTGTGGTATGCCAATTCTTACAAAAGCCGAACATTGATAAACAGTGTTAATGATGAATCACGAACATTGATACAATCTTTTTTCTAATTAATAACCATCCAAAATAATGATCTTGATCAATCTATTATATATAATGATCATCATTTTTCGATAAAAGTGAATAAGCATTATGCATGAAAAATTCCTGATTTGTTTTTTGAAAAACAGATCAAAAAATTTTGCCATATGATGATTTGTCCAGCATAGTTTATCTAGAGGGTAATAACCTTTGCTCAACCCTTTAGGCGACATGACCTGACAATGCATCACTTTAAAATGACATGACCTGACAATGTCCTAATTTAAGGTGTGATGATAACACATGGAGTCATAAAAAGTGAATGATGGTGACCTGACAACTTGTTTGTCATCAATACAATGAAAAACTGTGATAAAAACTGGAGTCGAACTGTTAATTGTGGGAGTCTCTTGCATTAATAAAAGACTAATTCATAAGACAAAAATTATCTAAGACTACAATGAATCGCAATTTTCAAATTTTAGAAAATTAATTGGGATTTTTTATCTAAGACGACAATAAAGTCGGTTTTTCAAATTTTAGAAAATTAATGGGGATTTTCTATCTAAGACGACGATAAAGTCGCATATTCAATTTTAGAAATTTAATTGGGATTTTCTACATAAAGTGTCATCAGAAGTCGCAAATCATGTTTTTAAAAGAGCAGTACTGTTGATAACTATTTTCTATGGAGAATATGTTGTCTCAAAAGAAATTTTTCTGTCAAAATTTTGTGTCTTTTCAAATATTAGTCATCATTTCATCCAAAATTCGACCAATGTGGGGCATTCGGTAGACACCAAATTTTGTACCTCTTTTCGTATAAAATTTTAAAATAAAGATTTTGAAAGGAAATAAAAAACGAAAACCGTCAAGTATTGAGGAGCACACACCCCGTCAAAAGCACGTTTCATGTCGGAGCGCGAGTTTCATTCCGTCGTATAGTTTTCCTTTTTTGGCATTTTAGTCATACAATTCCAGCTTAGAAATATAATTTTTCGTAAGTCGTAGTCAATAACTACAACACTACTACAAAATAGGATGTAGCGTTGCAGTTGAAATTCCAGTTGAAATTCGGATGTGCCCAGTCAGCCTTTGTCCTTCATGTTTTTAGATGCATTTCTACGTATTAGGATGTGTTTAGGACCAGTTGAAATTCGGATTTTGACTCATTAGTGTAAAAATCAAATCTAAAGAGAATAAGAATATTGGTATTTCCAAAGAATTTGATGATGTAGGAAGATTTGAGAGGATTTAGTGATGTCATTAAGGTGATGTCATTTGTGTGATGTCATTTAAGATATTTTTGGGATGTTAAAAATCATATTTTTGGGTGAAAAATATGATTTTCTACCTTCTTCAAACCCTAATTCATCACCACTTTTCTCTATAAATGCCCCCTTTTCTTTACTTCACAAAAACAACAACTTAACTCCACAACTTCTCACTAAAAATGTCAACACTACTCTCCTTCTCCCTAATTCCTCCCTCTAAGAAAATATCATTATAATTAGTAAGTACAGAAATTCATCAAAAGAAAAACACAAAAAAGGGTTTAAGTTAGTAATTAAGTGGATTTAGAAACTCACTTAGAAATTAATAAAATTACAAAAAAAAGTAGAAAACTTTGCAAAAAGGAAGTGTATCATTAAGTTAGCAAGGTAAAGTTAAAGTTCTTGTTATTTTTCTTAATTATCTTCTTAATCATATACTAACTTTCTCCTTGTTTTCTCTTATCCTTCTTTAATTTTGGGAGTGATTTGGGGTATTGGAAGTCCTAATAGGTTCCCAACCTTAAATCACCCCACCCAGAATAGTCAACTCTAATGGGGAGACTCTTAGGAAATATGTGCTTATGTGGTTTTTGTTAATCAATTTGTTCTTTATAATCAAAAACATGTTTTCATAAAAATTCAAGTAGAGTTGTGCATAAACATCTCAATAAAAAGAAAATGTGATGCTGTAAATATGGTCTGTTCAATTTCGTACTTCATTTCATTTTTCATTTGTATTATGTGATTATTTTATAAGACATAATATTTTTCCTGTAAGGTTCAAGATGTTTCCAGCAAGTGGGGTTTGGAATTTCTAAAAAATGAATTTTGTACAATTAATTAAAAATCATACAACTTTGTTGTGCAAAACTGATCTTGTCTAGTTCTCCCTCCGTTTCTTTTTAATCTAAACACTTTCCTTTTTGGTCTGTTTCTTTTTAATCTACACACTGTTGCTTTTTCTATTTTTGGCAACATGTCACATCTACTTTATCATCTTTTTCCACCCATGTCATCCACTTTTTGATATTTTAACCCATCTTTTAGTTTCTCTCTCTCACTTTTCAATTTCTCTCTCCACCTTTTCAGTTTATCTCTCATACTTTTGCACTTTCTCCTTGGTTTTCCCCCAAAGTGAAGTGAATAAATTAAAATGAAACAGAGGGAGTACCACATAAGCTTGTTCTGTCAGTAAAGTTTAAAATAAGCTCATTTAGACAAAACTAAAAACACCAAATTTAAAGTAGACATCATTATATTTCCAAAAATATAAAAATCATGTTCATATGAATTTTATACAATTTTATATCATTTTTACAAAAAACGTTCATGCAAATCACTAAATTCCAGAACACTAATTTTATGTTTAGTTAAGAAAATGAATAAAATAGGCTCTTAAAAATGTCCAATTCAAGTGGAAATTTTCATTCTAGTCCTTCAAAGTGTATAGAATGTTCATACCAAAATTAACTTCAAACTAAGATCAGTAAGTTGCATTTTAAAGAACACATTGGATAAAGGTCCTATTTTGACCAGTTTTAGCAAAAAATTCACCATAATTCGAGCTATCACTAAAAGCTTGTGAAATTTTTACATAACATAAAAAACTCACTCACCTATTCGTAGATGTATCACGTACTCAATTTAACACTTTTTACAGAAAGTTATGAATTTTATAAATCACTACAAGAACAGAGTGCAATCTGAAAAATGAAATAAAGTTATTGACTAAAGTTTCATAAAAATATGTTTTCTTTTTATACGAAAATATTTATTAAAAATCATGAAATTTTAAGTTTCTCTTAAAATGATTCATTTTTATTATATAAATAAAAATTAATAAAAATTATCATAAAAATCAAAATCAAATAGGTTAACTAATCTCTAATTTTCACAAGTTTACAAATAAACATGAACTCCAAAGCCCATTAAAGAGGATGAAGATCAAGGAGAATCATGGTGAAGATCAAGATTGAAGACTTGTATCAATCATAGAATTTGTACAACTTGTTGTAATAATAGTTTTTGTAAATAGTTATTACATTACTCATTAATGAAAAAACGTGGAGATGTTTATGCATAATTTTCATAAATAATTCCACAATTCTTTTTAATTAAATGAGAAACCAATGTTATAAATATTATGTTGGGCCCAACATATCATAGTATATGAATCAAATGATCCAATCTCAATTAAGAGGAAAAATTGCAAATCTAAGTAAGTTAAATTGTATGATGATCCATCTTACATTTTATGTTTGTTCTCCATCTTCAAATGGATCAATCATATAATTTTACATAATTAGATTGGTAATTATTACATAATTAGATTGGTAATTATGATATCCGAATTGATTTTAGGCCGTTTCACGTGTCTCACTTTAAATGGCCAAATTCCAATTAGCCAAACACAATCTCCAAATTTCATCTCAAATTGATCATTTTGCTCAAAATGACTTAATAATTTTCAATTAAGATTATTTCTCAAAAGCCTTCAATTAGGAAGCAAACCTCTTTTCCCAACACCTCTTGGAAATTATAAATGTGGTCACTAACTAAGATGGTTATTTCAATCATTGATTAATCGCTAATTAGGGCGATTAACTCAAACTCTTCACTTAATCACTAATTAGGGTGGTTATCTCCAATCATTGGTTAATCGCTAATTAGGATGATTAACTCAAACTCTTCATCCAATCACTAATTTGGGTGATTATCTTAAACCTTGGTTTATCACTAATTAGGGTGATTACTTTAACATTTCCTATTTAATCACTAATTAGGGCGATTATCTTAAAACCATATTTAACCACTAATCAAGGTGATTATCTTTCCTAATTGAGGTGATTATCCTTTCCTTTTAATCGCTAATTAAGGTAATTAGTTTAACCTTTCATATTTAATAACTAATTAGACTGATTATCTTAAACTTTAATAATCGTTAATTAGGACGATTATTTTTCTAATTTCAATCACCAATCAGAGTGATTATCTTAAGCCTTAAATAATCACCAATTAGGGTGATTATTTCCTAACCTTCCTTTTTAATCACCAATTAAGGTGATTGTCTTTCCTCTTAAGTTTAGTCACTAATTAGGGTAATTATTTTAACCTCTATTCTTAATCACTAATTAAGGTGATTATCTTGATCCTCTTGAGCTTTAATTGCTAATTAAGGTGATTATTTTGACCTTCATATTTAATCACTAATTAAAGTGATTATCATAACCCCATGTCAATCACTAATTGGAGCGTTTACCTTATTCCTAATAGATTTGTCTAATTCTAAAAGGTGAGTTATTCATAATCTATTTTCCTTTCCTTTTCTTCCCAATGGAATTGGCCATTTAGGATAAGACATAAGATCGAACTACGATGATTTTGATCCATGAGTGGATTCCAATCCCGCAATGGTTGGTACGTAGTGCAACTTCAATGCTCAAACCTACCATGTACAACTGATATATTGGCCCTCTTAAAGATGAATGATGTGTATATGTGCAAACTAAGTGATTTATTTATGGCTTAAATTTGCATAATTGATATTTGATATTAATTGATTGGAAATTGTAAATAATTGATTTATTTGTGATTTATGCTCAAATAATTTATGAATGTCCGAATTTTTTTTTATAATGGAAGAAATTAATTATTAATTCATTCCTATTTTTTGAATTTTTATATATAATATTTGTTAGGTTTATAATTATTTTGTGTTTAATTTGATTAATCATTGAAATAATTTATTTACAATTACAGATTTGATTTTTTATTTGTTAAATAAATCTAATGTTCATCAACCACATAGATATAGAATAATATAATGGTTGAAAATAATTTAATTATTTTTCACACCAATTTTTGGATTTGTTATCATATTATTTGTGAATTTTGGTTAAAATTTATGTTTAATTTGATTATTCATAAATTTTAAGGAAAAAAATTAAAATTTTTGATTTTATTTGTTGATATAATTCAGTAGATCACCCTAAAAAATATTTTTGTATTTGTCGGATTTTAGTTGTTAATTTTCTTAATTTTTTGGATATAATTTGATTTTTGCCTAATATCTAAAAACCTAAAAATTTGTTTAAGATATGTTGATTGATTCAAAAATTTCTGCCAAAATGTTCGAAATTTACATTTCTTAATTAAATCTCATAAATATTTAATGAAGTGTTTAAAAACGTTTTTTTCACCAGATACCCCCGAGTTTCAAAAAATTCACGAGGTATCCCCCAACTTTTAAAAATACACGGGGTACCGCTAAGTTTCATAATAATACACCCAAATACCCTTAATGTCTAACGACGTTAACCGCCGTTAGTCTTAACCCCTAATTAAACCTTAATTAACCTATCTAAACCCTAAAACCTGACTGCTAACAAACCCTAACCCTCCCACCACCCCAGCAACCCCCACCACCCTAGCACCCCCCTTCCCCCACCCCACGACAATCCCCCCTCCCCACCACCCCGTGGAATTCCCCCCCGCGTGGAATTCCCCCCCCCTAACTCACCTCAACTCCGATCACACACACGGCCTCTCGTCGACGTGGTCAAATGGCCCGCCCTTTTGTTCTCGTATTACTGCTAAACTCTTCCCTCACATATTCCCTTCAGGTGAGGGAGAGACTGATGATGATGACATTTTGATGACTGATTTTGTAGTTCAGGAGGATGAGATTGAAGTTGAGGACTGTTACCTTCAGAAGACCTTTGAGGATTGCCTTGATGGTAGTTCTAGCTTGGACAGAGTGTACAGCAATGGGAGGGTTTGGGATGAAACTCCTTTTGGGTCTATCAAGCTTGAAGAATGGTTGATTTTTCCAACCAAGGCAGTGTTTTTGGAAGTGCTGAGGGATTATTGCATCCAGGAGGGGTTTGCAATAACTGTTGAAAAGGCTGACACTAAGAGGTTAATTCACTGCCTTTTGTTCAATAGATGGATGCAGTTGGAGGATACATGCCTCTATGATTGCTGATAAAATCAGTTGGGCAATCAAGACATTGAAGGGGGAGCACAAAGCATGTGGGAGATTGGAGGATAATCCTATGGTGAGCTGTGTGTGGCTCTGCAAACACCTTGCTGACCACATTTCTGCAAACCCTGATGTACCAGTGGAGGGGCTGCAGAATTTGGCTTTGGAGAGGTTTAGGGTGAGGGTCAAAAGCAGGCTTCTGTACAAGGTTAAAGTCATGTCAAAAGAGTTTATATATGGGGGGTTTGGGGAGTCTTATGGACTGTTGCCAAGGTATGCAGAGCTGATCAAAGAGACCAACCCTGGCTCTTATGCCCTTGTCACTTGGACTGGGAACACTACAAGTGTTGCCCCTAAGTTTGTGGCATGTTTCTTCTCTTTTGCAGCACAGTTTAGGGGCTTTATAAAAGGGTGTAGGCCTATTATAGGCATAGATGGGGCCCACCTATGTGGGTATTACAAGGGTATTCTGCTGTCAGCCTTAGGGATTGATGGAAATAATGAGATCTTCTTGATTGCCTATGGCGTTGTGGACACTGAGAGCATTGAAAGCTGGACTTACTTCTTCAGAAACCTCCAAATTGTGTTTCAACAAGAAGGCTGTGCAAGAGATGATTGGACCTTCATCAGTGACATGATGAGGGTGAGTATTTTTTTGTTTAGCTTTTGTGTGTATTTCAATCATTGCATTTTTACTAATTTGCTAATTAGTTACTGATTTCATTGGTCAGGGTGTTGAAGCCTCTTTGCATTCTGTCTTCCTTAGGGCAACAAGAAGAGCGTGTTGCCAACATTTATACATGAATTGCAAGAATGCTGGCTACAGTGGCACAGCATTCCACAAGCTCTTTTGGACTGCAGCAAATGCATACAACAAGTATGTTTTTAACAAGGCCATGAAGGAAATACAAGCCTGTGATGCCAAAGCTGTGGAGTATTTGGATTCCACCACAGAACAATGGAGTAGGCATGTGTTTGACCCACAAGTTTGTTGTGACCATAATACAACAAACTTTGTGGAGAGCTTCAATGCATGCACCAAGCCTTATAAAGATCTTCCCGTGCTTACATTACTTGAAGGTTTGTGTTTTTCTCCTCATGTTTTTTAATTGTCTTTTCATTCATGAACCACATAACTAATCACAGTTTTCTGTTTCATTGTAGCTATAAGGCATTGGTCAATGAAGAGACTTGGGGCTAGATTTGCTAAGGCTGCTGATATGGAACCAACACAGTTGACTGAGTATGCAGAATTTTTTTTAGTAATTAGGGCTGATGAATCCAAGTTCTGTTATGCAACAAGTTGTGGGGGTGGTGAGTTTGAGGTCAGAGATGGTCATGTTTACTTTCCTTGCAAGCTCACAAACATGACATGTGAGTTTGGTAAATGGCAAGGGTGTGGCATTCCTTGCAAACATGCATTGAGGGTTATGTTCAATGAGAGGCTTGAGCCCTCTGATTTTGTGTCCCCTTACTTCAAGGGTGAGGCTTACAAGCACACATATGGGAAGCACATTCACCCTATGTCCGACCCAAGCCATTGGCCAAATTACAATCTGCCAGTCATTAACCCCCCATCTATGAAGAGAGGTGCTGGGAAGCCTGCTAAACACAGGAAGAGAGGGCCAAATGAAGCTAAGAAGGGTCAGAGGATCAGCAGTGTTAAGTGAAGCAAGTGCAAAGAGGTGGGACATAATACTAGGACATGTGGAGGTGGTGCCACTAAAAAAGCTAAGAAGGATAAAGCCTCTACTTCAACTGCCCAAGGAGCTCAGAAGAAGCAGGGATCTCAGAAGAAGGACAAAGCCTCTACTTCAACTGGCCAAGCATCTCAGAAGAAGCAGGGATCTCAGAAGAAGAACAAAGCCTCTACTTCAACTGCCCAAGGATCTCAGCCTACACAAAAGAAAAGAAAGGCAACTCAAGCTACCACTACCTCAAAGCAGCAACCAGAAGGGAAGAAGAGTAAGAAGAACTGAAGATTGAAGGGTTCCAAGATGCTCCTTGCATGCCTTTTTTTGTGAATTGGGGCACTATTTTTGGTAAAGCTACTTTGTGATCGAAAAGCCACTGTTTTTGTCAAACACAGTGATATGATCATTAAGAAGATAGTTTTTGTAAAGCTACATTAGTAGATAAGCTACATTAGTAGTTAAATATTACAAACATTAGGATCACAAACATGAGTACTCCTACTTTTATTGTTGCATAAACTAATTTTTGTTGCCTCTTCAATTTTTTCTTCAATTGCTTTAGTTCTTCCTTCATTTTGCTATTGTCAGAGCTTTCCCCCTCTTCCCTACTGCCTTCATTGTGCTTGAATCCCCTTCGATGGCTGCTGCTACCTGGGTCATAACTTCCTTTGCACCATCTGAAACTATTGCATGAATCACATTTGTAATACAGCCTCTGAGGATTTGTTGCAGTTTCAGAACTTCTTATTGCATATTTTCTCCCACAAATGCAATAAGAGTTAGGGACCCTAATATATGAAGAATCATAGTTTGAAGAGCATGTATTTGAATGAGAACTCATACTTCATGTTAAGGGATTCAGTTTACATAGGAATGGCTTTATAAAGAACCCTGGCTGTCCTTTAACCTTCCTAACGGCTAGTTTTTTAAACTGGAAAAGTAGCCGTTATAACTGGAACATAATTTAGGGGTATATGGTGCATTAAGTTCCATATTAGGGGTACATCATAAAATAAGTTTGCCACTAACGGGGGCCTAACGTCCGTCGACAAAAAGGGTATGTCGATGTATTTTTGTAATGGTGGGGGGTATATGGTGCATTTCAAAAGTTGAAAGGGTATATGGTGCAAAAAAAAATTTGTCAGGGGTATATGGTGAAAAAACCGTAGTTTTTAATAGTTTTTATGAAAGCTTTTAGACAAGTATAGGCTAAAATTCTTCCTTTTCCTTTTTTTTGTGCATTTTTCCTCTTTTGTGCTCTTTCTTTGGGTGCTTGGTTTCATTTCAGGATTCGGAAGCATGCTTGGAGGACCTATGCACAAACCCGAGGCAAGACATTGAAGAAACGGGGCATCAAAGAGATCGAAAGAAGAGAAGGAGGGAAGGAGACTGACCCGAGGGGCCGGGTCACCTGACCCGCTCAAGTCAGTCCAGGTTGCAGCAAGAGTAGCCCTTGATCACGCAACCCGCCTAGGTTGGTCAGTGACCAGCCCCGGTCAGCTGAGTCGAGGGCTCGAGTTAACTTGACCTGCCTAAGTCAGGTTTTGAGAGGGCTAACTTTGCTCCTGATCACGTGTCCCACCCGGCTCAAGTCCACTCGAGCACTCGGGTCGGGTCACCCGCCAGGGTCGAGGTGTTTTCTGGAATTTATTTCTTTGCTTTGATGCTCTTGTACGGGGGCTTTTCGAGAGATTAAAACTTGTTTAACATTCAAACTTTAGAAACCTAGGAGACAGAAAGTTGAGGTTTAAAGCTTTTGAACTCCATTTTCACATTTATGCAAGCTTAAAAGTTGGTAATTTCTTACTTATTTCATTTTCTTTTGCTCTATTCTTGTTTATTTCATGCTTTGTTTGCTTAGATCTTGTTTTATTAGTTCATTATTTCCCTTTTTCCCTTTCCTCCATGGTTATGGTGATGAAATTATTTTAAGTTTTATTTTGCTTTAAATCCATGATGTGTGAGTAGTTTCATACCAGGGGAAGGGATGTAACCTTCATTTACTCTTTGCATCCTTAATCTAAGTTAGGGAGTTAATATTTGGGGTTGAACATGTTGATCAAACTTGCTTGATTTCGTTTGTTGGGTGCTTGATCACCACTTGACTTACATATTTGGAATTCCTAGTGAAGGATTGAGAGATGAAGCTAGGAATAAACTAAGTTTGGTTGCTAGACTAGGATCTCCATGAAAATAGGTATTTTCTAGTTTAGGGAGGCTTGATTAATTATGTTGAGCTTAATTTGGCTAGATTGGTTGCTCATGCCATGAGAATAAGTCATGAATGACTAATCAAGATCCTCTAATTAGCTCGAAAGAGTAATTAGAGTTCCCATATACGTGACTTTTCCCCTTGTGATCCCGCATTTGTTTCCCCTTGGTTTTGATGATTGGATTCTTGGATTGAATGTTGGTGAATCCTCTAATCCCCTAGTTCTTTTACCCTCATATTACTACCTCCGTCCTAGAATAGTCTGAACACTTTCCTTTTATGTTTGTCCCAAATTAGTTTGAACACTTCCATTATTGGCATGGTCCCACCATTAATATATTTTTTCTTTTACACATCTTTGGCCCACACTCAACCTTTTATTAATAAAAAGTTACCCAACATTCTATCTCCTCTAATAAGAAATACCCCACCAACTCCTATCACATCTACTTTTTAAATAAAATAACATTTGATAACCACACCACAACTTATCACCTTAAACTACGTGTCCCAACTAGTGTTCAGATCTTTCTGGGACGGAGGGATTATCTCCTTTATTTGCCTTGTTGATTTAGTTTGTCAATATCCTAGTTTACTTAGACTTTAGAATCATTGCTAAACTTTTAAAAACCCCAAAAATAGATTTAGCTCATTGTAATTAGCGAATTAACCCTTGATTAACCCTACTTCCTTGTGAATTCAACCCTATACTTGCCATATCTTGGGTAATTTAGGTTATATTTGGCGAGTTTACAACGACCAGTCAAATTTTGGCGCCGTTGCCGGGTAAGTAGCTGTTAACATCGGCTAATTTGTTTATTTTGAGACTAAATTGCTGTTTTTCTTTTTTTTTTTTTCTTTTTGTGTGTTACCTCTTGGTTGTTTTTACTAATATTCTCCTTCGCTTTGTTGGTTGCATGTCAAGAAGATTGAGGGGCGACCCAACCATCCACATTGATCATAATCTTCAAAATACATTGAGGCAATTAAGGAGAATGTATAGGGAACCCATGGTCCAACTTTCGATCATTGAACAACCGGGTTTTGACGAAGAGTCGTCTATTTCCTCTACTTCTAGCACTATTGGGGATGAAGCTCCTAGAGCATTACGTGATTTTGGGAATCCCGAGGCCTTCGAACTAAAAAGTGGAATTCACCTCCCAACTACCACAACCAACTTCGAATTTTCTCCGCGTTTGATTCGCATGATCAAACACGAGCCTATGGTATGACTCATGAGTGCCCTCTTCAGCATTTGGCTAATTTCTAAGAGTTATGTGCCACGGTGAGGCAAATTAATTTGAGTCAAGAGTTTGTGCGGCTATTTAACTTCTTTCTTGTGGGCAAGGCTAAGAAATGGTTGCAATCCATCCCCGAATACTATCTGACTACTTGGACACAAGTGACCACGACTTTTGTGGATGAATTTGGTGGGCGCGGATGTGTCGTTGTGCACCGCACCCGGCCAAAGATAAAATTTCTCCTACTCTCTTTTACACTAAGCAAGTATAATGGAAGTAGGGGTCGTATCCACAGGGAAACGGGGACGAGTTCTATACTTAGCGTGAGATGGTACCTAGATAACTCTAACGGTCGAGAAACCTAATTACAAAAGGGGGGTTTCAAGTAGATTTACGAACAAACTAAAACTAACTAGCATATAAACAAAATGAGAAATCAATATATGAAGATCTTGAATCCGATTAACATCCACCTCAATTCATTATCGATCATTGAACCTCCACTCTAATTATTTCCATAATTATCTATTGCTGAGAATTAATCTCGCATTCTCCTTATTCTTAGTTGAATAGCACGATCAGCGTGACTATAAAACCCTAACTAAAAGGATAACCTAGTCCGATAGCGTCTAAGTTCAATCCAATAGCAGCAATAAACACAGAGAACCAATAGACCTGCTAACGTCATACAAGCGATAAACATTCAACAGTTGATTCAATTTCCCCAAGAAATAACCAAGACGATCAGCATCTAAGTTACTCCCTAGTTTGCTACCAATTGATAAAAGAATAAAACAATCCGATTCTATTCTTAAATCTAGCATTAGATTAATTACACAATTAAACTAGTAACGTTCCTAGCATAATTATGCAAAAACCATAGAAAGCAATCATAGAAATTAAACCATAATCAAAGAAACTAAATAGAGAGGAAAGATCTCACAATAATGCTTGAAGCTTCATATTAATCTCGTTCAAGAACGGTTCAAGCTACAATCGGCATAGCATAAGCCAATCCCATAATTGAAATCTACAAAAACTAAACTAGAAAATAAAAACTAAAAAGAGAAGACAACAAGAGAGGAGTGGAGTTTTGGAAACTCCTTCTCCTTGTGGCTGCTGCCCCCTAGGTCCAAAAATAGAGCTTAGTATTTATACTAAAGCTCAAAAATCAGCCGACAATTACACCGACCTAGGGGTCGCGAGGTGCGAGTCTGGTCGCACCGTGCGATGGGCTACTGCCTTCGCAACGAGCTGAAGAACTGGCCCAAACCACGCAGGTCGCACCGTGCGAGATTACTCGCGAGGTGCGAGCAAGGCAGGTCGCGAGGTGCGACGATTCTCGCGAGGTGCGAGCTGCCTTGCTGCTGGGCGCTGGGCGAGCTTCGAGCGCTGGGCAGGCTGGGCTGGAGCTGGGCGAGCGTTGGACGATGATGCTGCTGGGCGCGCATGCTGGGCTGTGTGCTGGCTTGGCGATTATGCTTGGGCTTGCGGTGGAGTTTGGGCTTGCGGTGGAGTTTGATGCTTGGGCTTTGCTCGGCTCAAATGCACTTCACCTTGGAAGCTCGGAATACATGACATTAACACAACTTATCTCGCAACACTCCGAACTTCCGCTAAGAGTTAAATAAAACACGAGTGTTAACAATTACAATCAAACCCTTAGCAAAGTGCACCCAAAGTAACGTAAATACTACGTATAACTTGAGCGTATCAAATACCCCCACACTTGAACTTTACTCGACCTCGAGTAAACTCAAAATGAGGATCACCAAATAAATCATCACCCAAGCTAACGACACCAACCTACACTCTCCATCAACTATATCATCATCATCACATCTTATCAACATCCGCTCAAAACCTAAACGTAAGGGACGATGATTCCCCCACACTTAGATTCAAGCTCACCTGAAATATATAAAGACGTAACAACAACAATAACCGGCAACGCCAACAAACATCAAAATGTCACCATGACACGCTAAACTATCATCTCTCCCAAGCCTCCAAAAGATGATCTAAAACTACTACTACTACAACTAACTTAGAATAGCAAGCCATGGAACAAAGACAAAAAGGGATAAATTCCATGCTTACTCCCAAAAACAAACAATTAACCAAAAGAATGTGAAAGCCAAAATAAATCTTCACAAAATCTAGGATGAAATAACTAACCCAACCCGAAGACACCTTCCACCTTATGACACCAACTCCGGCAAATGAGTTTTCCAAATACAAAATTCTCTCTTAATCTCTGATTTTGCCTAGGAGCCCTTTCGGGTTTTCATCCTAGCTTCACACATTTCTTTTTGGATGCATCTCACCATCTTACCCGCTCAACATAAGCCACTTTTTTGCATAAGTTGCCCTTTCGGGTTTCCAACCTATCCGGGCCCCCATTTTTGCCCGAGTCGCCCACCCTTGCGGGTTTTCAACTCAGCGGGTTTCATTTCATCATCATTATTTTTTATTTTTTTATTTTTTTTTCATTTTTTTTTTTCATTTTCATTTTTTAAGTAATATACACAACATAGATACATGAGAATGAGAATACCCTCCCCCCTACTTAAACTACACATTGTCCTCAATGTGTCGACAATTAGAAGAAAAAGTAAACTGAAAATGGGGGGAGAAAATCGAAAATCGGGTAAATCGAAGATCGAATGCTCAAAACTCATGACCAAACAATCCGTTAAACTCAAATTTCTTAACACACCAACTCAAATCTCATAAATCAACTTACAACCCTCTCCCTCGAATCACTCAAACAAATGACAAGCTCAAAAGTTTTGAATTTGTGAGATTTGCACCTAGCTTAAGAGATTGAAAAGATACATTAACAATCTCAATCCTCTAGTGTACCAACTCCTAGCTATTGAAGTCCTCCCAACGGATTTTCTTTTTGTGGATTTTGGTTACAAGTGAATTAAGATTGGTTGTGGATCTTTTTAGTGGGTGGGTGGTGGGTGAAAGAAAATTTGTTGTGGTGGTGGAAATTTTATGAAAAATAAAGGAAAAGAAAGAAAATAAAGGGGTCTCGGGTTGCCTCCCGAGAAGCGCTGTTGTTTAAAGTCGTTAGCTCGACTTAATACCTTAAGCTTAATCATTGGGTTTGTGCTCCTTGTGTGACAATGGTAGTTCCATGTCAATCTCCACTTCAAGTACCTGCAAAACTGATTGAGAAGAACACTTGCAATGCATCGTTAGTACCTAGCTTACTACATCATGGTTGAGCATATAACATCAGATTATATCCAAAACCTAGCACTAAGTCAACAACAAACATCAACTAGTAGTACTCCTAGCTAATCCAAGTCATGACCATTAATATAAATGTTTAAAGCTAGACAATAACCAAGCAATAAAATGTCAAAAGCTTCAATCAACCATTCCCAAGAGAGTGGCCAACCAAAAACAAAGAGAACAAGCAATACCATCCAAAAATCACGCTAAATACAAACAAGTAACACCGTTTCCCCGGCAACGGCGCCAAAATTTGGTGGGCGCGGATGTGTCGTTGTGCACCGCACCCGGCCAAAGATAAAATTTCTCCTACTCTCTTTTACACTAAGCAAGTATAATGGAAGTAGGGGTCGTATCCACAGGGAAACGGGGACGAGTTCTATACTTAGCGTGAGATGGTACCTAGATAACTCTAACGGTCGAGAAACCTAATTACAAAAGGGGGGTTTCAAGTAGATTTACGAACAAACTAAAACTAACTAGCATATAAACAAAATGAGAAATCAATATATGAAGATCTTGAATCCGATTAACATCCACCTCAATTCATTATCGATCATTGAACCTCCACTCTAATTATTTCCATAATTATCTATTGCTGAGAATTAATCTCGCATTCTCCTTATTCTTAGTTGAATAGCACGATCAGCGTGACTATAAAACCCTAACTAAAAGGATAACCTAGTCCGATAGCGTCTAAGTTCAATCCAATAGCAGCAATAAACACAGAGAACCAATAGACCTGCTAACGTCATACAAGCGATAAACATTCAACAGTTGATTCAATTTCCCCAAGAAATAACCAAGACGATCAGCATCTAAGTTACTCCCTAGTTTGCTACCAATTGATAAAAGAATAAAACAATCCGATTCTATTCTTAAATCTAGCATTAGATTAATTACACAATCAAACTAGTAACGTTCCTAGCATAATTATGCAAAAACCATAGAAAGCAATCATAGAAATTAAACCATAATCAAAGAAACTAAATAGAGAGGAAAGATCTCACAATAATGCTTGAAGCTTCATATTAATCTCGTTCAAGAACGGTTCAAGCTACAATCGGCATAGCATAAGCCAATCCCATAATTGAAATCTACAAAAACTAAACTAGAAAATAAAAACTAAAAAGAGAAGACAACAAGAGAGGAGTGGAGTTTTGGAAACTCCTTCTCCTTGTGGCTGCTGCCCCCTAGGTCCAAAAATAGAGCTTAGTATTTATACTAAAGCTCAAAAATCAGCCGACAATTACACCGACCTAGGGGTCGCGAGGTGCGAGTCTGGTCGCACCGTGCGATGGGCTACTGCCTTCGCAACGAGCTGAAGAACTGGCCCAAACCACGCAGGTCGCACCGTGCGAGATTACTCGCGAGGTGCGAGCAAGGCAGGTCGCGAGGTGCGAGCTGCCTTGCTGCTGGGCGCTGGGCGAGCTTCGAGCGCTGGGCAGGCTGGGCTGGAGCTGGGCGAGCGTTGGACGATGATGCTGCTGGGCGCGCATGCTGGGCTGTGTGCTGGCTTGGCGATTATGCTTGGGCTTGCGGTGGAGTTTGGGCTTGCGGTGGAGTTTGATGCTTGGGCTTTGCTCGGCTCAAATGCACTTCACCTTGGAAGCTCGGAATACATGACATTAACACAACTTATCTCGCAACACTCCGAACTTCCGCTAAGAGTTAAATAAAACACGAGTGTTAACAATTACAATCAAACCCTTAGCAAAGTGCACCCAAAGTAACGTAAATACTACGTATAACTTGAGCGTATCAAATACCCCCACACTTGAACTTTACTCGACCTCGAGTAAACTCAAAATGAGGATCACCAAATAAATCATCACCCAAGCTAACGACACCAACCTACACTCTCCATCAACTATATCATCATCATCACATCTTATCAACATCCGCTCAAAACCTAAACGTAAGGGACGATGATTCCCCCACACTTAGATTCAAGCTCACCTGAAATATATAAAGACGTAACAACAACAATAACCGGCAACGCCAACAAACATCAAAATGTCAGCTCATGACACGCTAAACTATCATCTCTCCCAAGCCTCCAAAAGATGATCTAAAACTACTACTACTACAACTAACTTAGAATAGCAAGCCATGGAACAAAGACAAAAAGGGATAAATTCCATGCTTACTCCCAAAAACAAACAATTAACCAAAAGAATGTGAAAGCCAAAATAAATCTTCACAAAATCTAGGATGAAATAACTAACCCAACCCGAAGACACCTTCCACCTTATGACACCAACTCCGGTAAATGAGTTTTCCAAATACAAAATTCTCTCTTAATCTCTGATTTTGCCTAGGAGCCCTTTCGGGTTTTCATCCTAGCTTCACACATTTCTTTTTGGATGCATCTCACCATCTTACCCGCTCAACATAAGCCACTTTTTTGCATAAGTTGCCCTTTCGGGTTTCCAACCTATCCGGGCCCCCATTTTTGCCCGAGTCGCCCACCCTTGCGGGTTTTCAACTCAGCGGGTTTCATTTCATCATCATTATTTTTTATTTTTTTATTTTTTTTTCATTTTTTTTTTTTTCATTTTCATTTTTTAAGTAATATACACAACATAGATACATGAGAATGAGAATACCCTCCCCCCTACTTAAACTACACATTGTCCTCAATGTGTCGACAATTAGAAGAAAAAGTAAACTGAAAATGGGGGGAGAAAATCGAAAATCGGGTAAATCGAAGATCGAATGCTCAAAACTCATGACCAAACAATCCGTTAAACTCAAATTTCTTAACAACACCAACTCAAATCTCATCAATCAACTTATAACCCTCTCCCTCGAATCACTCAAACAAATGACAAGCTCAAAAGTTTTGAATTTGTGAGATTTGCACCTAGCTTAAGAGATTGAAAAGATACATTAACAATCTCAATCCTCTAGTGTACCAACTCCTAGCTATTGAAGTCCTCCCAACGGATTTTCTTTTTGTGGATTTTGGTTACAAGTGAATTAAGATTGGTTGTGGATCTTTTTAGTGGGTGGGTGGTGGGTGAAAGAAAATTTGTTGTGGTGGTGGAAATTTTATGAAAAATAAAGGAAAAGAAAGAAAATAAAGGGGTCTCGGGTTGCCTCCCGAGAAGCGCTGTTGTTTAAAGTCGTTAGCTCGACTTAATACCTTAAGCTTAATCATTGGGTTTGTGCTCCTTGTGTGACAATGGTAGTTCCATGTCAATCTCCACTTCAAGTACCTGCAAAACTGATTGAGAAGAACACTTGCAATGCATCGTTAGTACCTAGCTTACTACATCATGGTTGAGCATATAACATCAGATTATATCCAAAACCTAGCATTAAGTCAACAACAAACATCAACTAGTAGTACTCCTAGCTAATCCAAGTCATGACCATTAATATAAATGTTTAAAGCTAGACAATAACCAAGCAATAAAATGTCAAAAGCTTCAATCAACCATTCCCAAGAGAGTGGCCAACCAAAAACAAAGAGCACAAGCAATACCATCCAAAAATCACGCTAAATACAAACAAGTAACACCGTTTCCCGGCAACGGCGCCAAAATTTGGTGGGCGCGGATGTGTCGTTGTGCACCGCACCCGGCCAAAGATAAAATTTCTCCTACTCTCTTTTACACTAAGCAAGTATAATGGAAGTAGGGGTCGTATCCACAGGGGAAACGGGGACGAGTTCTATACTTAGCGTGAGATGGTACCTAGATAACTCTAACGGTCGAGAAACCTAATTACAAAAGGGGGTTTCAAGTAGATTTACGAACAAACTAAAACTAACTAGCATATAAACAAAATGAGAAATCAATATATGAAGATCTTGAATCCGATTAACATCCACCTCAATTCATTATCGATCATTGAACCTCCACTCTAATTATTTCCATAATTATCTATTGCTGAGAATTAATCTCGCATTCTCCTTATTCTTAGTTGAATAGCACGATCAGCGTGACTATAAAACCCTAACTAAAAGGATAACCTAGTCCGATAGCGTCTAAGTTCAATCCAATAGCGAGAATAAACACAGAGAACCAATAGACCCGCTAACGTCATACAAGCGATAAACATTCAACAGTTGATTCAATTTCCCCAAGAAATAACCAAGACGATCAGCATCTAAGTTACTCCCTAGTTTGCTACCAATTGATAAAAGAATAAAACAATCCGATTCTATTCTTAAATCTAGCATTAGATTAATTACACAATCAAACTAGTAACGTTCCTAGCATAATTATGCAAAAACCATAGAAAGCAATCATAGAAATTAAACCATAATCAAAGAAACTAAATAGAGAGGAAAGATCTCACAATAATGCTTGAAGCTTCATATTAATCTCGTTCAAGAACGGTTCAAGCTACAATCGGCATAGCATAAGCCAATCCCATAATTGAAATCTACAAAAACTAAACTAGAAAATAAAAACTAAAAAGAGAAGACAACAAGAGAGGAGTGGAGTTTTGGAAACTCCTTCTCCTTGTGGTCGCTGCCCCCTAGGTCCAAAAATAGAGCTTAGTATTTATACTAAAGCTCAAAAATCAGCCGACAATTACACCGACCTAGGGGTCGCGAGGTGCGAGTCTGGTCGCACCGTGCGATGGGCTACTGCCTTCGCAACGAGCTGAAGAACTGGCCCAAACCACGCAGGTCGCACCGTGCGAGATTACTCGCGAGGTGCGAGCAAGGCAGGTCGCGAGGTGCGACGATTCTCGCGAGGTGCGAGCTGCCTTGCTGCTGGGCGCTGGGCGAGCTTCGAGCGCTGGGCAGGCTGGGCTGGAGCTGGGCGAGCGTTGGACGATGATGCTGCTGGGCGCGCATGCTGGGCTGTGTGCTGGCTTGGCGATTATGCTTGGGCTTGCGGTGGAGTTTGGGCTTGCGGTGGAGTTTGATGCTTGGGCTTTGCTCGGCTCAAATGCACTTCACCTTGGAAGCTCGGAATACATGACATTAACACAACTTATCTCGCAACACTCCGAACTTCCGCTAAGAGTTAAATAAAACACGAGTGTTAACAATTACAATCAAACCCTTAGCAAAGTGCACCCAAAGTAACGTAAATACTACGTATAACTTGAGCGTATCAGAATTCTATTCTCAAGCGAAAACCTCCGAAGCTAGGAGGAAGATAGCTAATTTCACCCAAGAGGAGGATGAGACATTATATGGAGCTTGGCATAGGTTCAAGGACCTTCGAAGATCTTACCCTCACCATGGGTATAGTAAATGGATACTTATGCAAAGCTTCTATGATGGTCTTCTTCCTATGACCTGTGCAGGCCTTGATTCGGGTGCGGGAGGCCAACTAAGAAAGCTTCTGGTTGAGAATATTGAGCCTATAATTGAAGAGGTAGTAAGACACTACTCTTGGGGGAATTTTACTAGAACCGCAAATA
Source organism: Beta lomatogona (assembly GCA_947646795.1). Classification (NCBI taxonomy): domain Eukaryota; kingdom Viridiplantae; phylum Streptophyta; class Magnoliopsida; order Caryophyllales; family Amaranthaceae; genus Beta; species Beta lomatogona. The sequence goes on along the minus strand of CANSNZ010000955.1, from coordinate 1,840,025 downwards.
AGAAGAATGCAAGCAAAGGCAAGTATGATCTTGATGCCATTGACCACAGTAATGCAAAACTTGATACCCTTACCAAGAAGCTGGAAAAGGTAAGCTTGGCATCTCCTAGCCAAGGCACTTCCCAAGCTTTTTCTTGTGAAATTTGTGGTGAATCGGACCATGCTTGTTCTTATTGTAGTGGGTTTATGGACTATGTTGCATGGGTGAATTCTAGAGGTGAGGGAAATCCTAACTTCAATAATCAAGGAAGATGGAACAATAATGCAAGTGGTGGATGGAAGAACCCTCAACCACCTCAACCTTACCAAGCCTCAAATAGACCACCTGGGTTCTATAATCCCCACCTAGCATTCACACATCCACCCCCTAGACCTCCCTTTGAACCAAACCAACCCAAACAATCCTCCCTACAATCCACTCTCCAACTCTTCCTAGCCTAACAAACAAAAACCAATGTCGATAATGATAGGTTGTTTGGAGAGATAAACACTTCCCTCCAACAAATGAATGCTCACAACAAGATGATTGATACACAACTTGCTCAAGTGACAACAAGTAAGCAGCAACTCAAATTCTTCTACCCAACTTCCTAGCCAACCAATCATTCGAGAGCAAGCTAAAGCCATCACTTTGAGATCCGAGGCTCACTATGAGGGTCCTAAGATGCCCACACTTGATGATGCTAGTCCCTCCAAGAAGAGTTAAAATGTGGATAGTAGAGTGGAGAAAGAGGTTGAAAATGTCATTATGGAAGACATTCACAAGGATGGGACTCATATAGTTGTTGTACCCGAAAAATCAAGCATAAAGCCCCCTCCAATGAAGAGCTACACTTCTCCTATTCCATATCCTCAAAGGTTAGCAAAGAAGCACTTCAATGACAAATTTGTCAAGTTCTTAGAGGTAAAGAAGGGTTTACAAGTTCACGTTCCATTTCTCCAAGCTATGGCTCAAATGCCCACTTATGCCAAGTTTCTTAAGGAACTTCTTTCTAACCAGTCCAAGCTTGAAGAAAGTTCCACCATTGCTCTCACCGCCGAAGTTACTGTGGTCCTCCAAAACAAGCTCCCTAAAAAGATCTCACCGCCGATCTTGAGGATAGTGTAAGCCTAATGCCACTCTTCACTGCAAAGAAGGTCAACTTTGAGCTTAAACCCTCAAGATGGGTGATAGAATTAGCAGACCACTCGGTTAAGGTGCCCGTTGGAGAATTAGAGGATGTTCCGTTGCAAGTTCGGAGAGTCTTCATTCCTTGCAACTTTGTAGTGATGGAGATTGAAGAAGACTCTCAAGTACCTCTTATTTTGGGCAGGCCTTTCTTGAAAACAGCCGGAGTGCTAGTTGATATGAAGAAGGATATCTTGACATTGAGGGTTAGAGATGAGAAGATGGAATTCGCTTTCAACAAGAGCATGAAGGCTCCGATTATTGAAGAAGTACATCGGATCGATACTCTTGAGCACGAAGTGCTAGGCCTAAGGGCTTTGGTTGAACCGAAAACTTTGTAGAATAATCTTCCTAGAATCCACTTGAGGAGTATTACTAGGGGAAGACCATACACTAGTAGAATAATTGCTTATTGCGGCGGTCATTAAGTGGCCTATTGCTGCGGTTTTGGCCGTGCAGTAATTAAGGGCGTGGCAATAGGTAAATACTTATTGCTGCGGTTTTTAACAGCAGCAATATACTAACCTATTGTTGCGGTTCCTACCCAAAACCGCAGCAATAGGCTTCATTTTTTTATAAAAAAAAAATACCTATTGCTGCGGTTTTAGGTAGGAACCGCAGCAATAGGTGGGTGAGATTTTTTTTTTTTTGGCTAGCTAGAAAGGAAAATGACTGAAAAATACAAATAAAACTAGGGGAATCTCATCAACAATAGGCATGGGAAGCAAAAAAAAAAAAAAAAAAAATTCTCATTAATGTAAATGAAGCTAATTACAAAAAAAAAATAACAATGAAAATATGCAAAAATGAAAATCAGTAAATACAAAAAAAAAGAACCACAACTCAAAATAAGAAAGAGAATCGAAAAAAAATCTACTCGCTATCACGAAATAAATTGGAAAAAAAATCAGTATATCGACGAAATTATAAAGTAGATCTACTCTCTCTCTCACGAAAAAAATCAGAAAAGAAAAATCTCGAACCAATAGACTACTCGCCGTATTTCGACGAACCACCACTGTCACCACCGCCAACATCGACCGCCAAACCTTATTGATGAAAATAATACCTTCAAAAGCGTTCTTTTACACCGGAAACTTTCTCTCTTCCGTCGCCAACTAATTCTCATTGATTAATGGTGGACACTTTGTCTCTTTCGTCGCCATTATCTCAAAGAAGAGCGAAGTTCTTCGTCTGGTGAACGGCCAGGAAGAAAGTCCGTCGAAGGAGAAGAACGACGAGGAGGAAGTTCAAGGAGGCAGCTCGAGGAGGAGAGATAGGCGAGAATCGGCCGACGATCTGGAGGGAGTTAGGAAATAGATCTGGGCGAGGACGATTTGCGAAGTGTGATAGTGAGGAGAGATAGAGGAGGAAGGAGATCTAGAGAGGGAGAGGAGAGATAGAGGAGGAAGGAGATCTAGAGAGGGAGAGGAGAGATAGAGGAGGAAGGAGATACTGTGAGAGTGAGGAGAATAGTGTGTAATATGATGAATGAAGGGGGAATAGTGAGGGAAACGGCGCCCAAGCCTTAATTGCGAAAAGAAAGAAAAACCCTAATGACCCTATTTTTGCGGTTTCTTCTACAAACCGCAGCAATAGATTAATATATTATTAAAAATAATATTTTAATTTATTGTTGCGGTTCTGGGTGGTACATCTAGTAAAACTAGTCAACAAATTTTGAAAATTTCCCGTTGACACATATTGCTGCGGTTTCCAACCAGAACCGCAGTAATATGTTTAATTTCGTTTTTTCCTTTTATTTCGTGGTTTATTGCTGCGCACGGGTAAAACCGAAGCAATAAGCAAAAATCCTACTAGTGATGAAGAAGGTGAAACTTGGCATCTCAAGCAAGCAATGGACAAAACACCAATTTACCTTCCTACACATTCATGCTTTGAGATCTTGGAAGCTTCATTGGAAAAAGAGGAGATGACTACGCATCCTCCTACATATGAGTTAAAATCCTTTCCTTCTTCTTTGAAATATGTTTTTCTTGGAAATAATGAGACTTACCCCGTGATTGTCAATTCTACACTCAGTGGTCCTTCTCTTGATAAACTTCTTTTAAAATAATATCGAAGTGCCATTAGGTATACAATTGATGATCTCAAGGGTCTAAGTCCCACCTTGTGTATGCATCGAATTCATTTAGATGATGGTCAAGCCTCCTCTATTGAGCCTCAAAGAAGGCTAAATCCTAACATGAAGGAAGTGGTAAAAAAGGGTGTTTTGAAACTCCTTGAGGCGTGGATAATCTACCCTATCTCGAATAGTAAGTGGGTTAGTCCCGTCCAAGTCGTCCCAAAAAAAGGAGGAATGAATGTCATTAAGAATGACAATGGTGAGCTTATCTCCACAAGATTGGTCACTAGGTGGCGCATGTGCATTGATTATCGTAAGTTGAATAAGGCCACCCGGAAAGACCATTTCCCCTCCCTTTTATTGACCACATGCTTGAAATATTAGCGCGTAATACCCATTTTTTCTTTTTGGATGGTTATTCGAGGTTCTTTCAAATCCCATTCACCCCGATGACCAAGAGAAGACAACAATCACATGTCCATTTGGCAGTTTCACTTATCGAAGGATGCCATTTTGATTGTGCAATGCTCCTTCTACTTTCCAAAGGTGCATGACCGCCATTTTTTCGGACTTTCTTGAATCAACCATAGAAGTCTTCATGGATGACTTCTCCGTGGTAGGTTCCTCTTTTGACATATGTCTCTCCAACCTTCAAAAGGTTTTAGAGAGATGTCAAAAGATGAACCTTGTTCTTAATTAGGAAAAATGTCATTTTATGGTTGAAGATGGCATAGTCCGTGGTGATAACATATCTCGAAAAGGGATTGAGGTGGATATGGCTAAAATTGAGGTTATTGAGAAATTGCTTCCCCCAACTTCGGTGAAGGGAGTGAGATCTTTTCTTGGGCATGCGGACTTTTATCGCCGCTTTATCAAAGATTTCTCAAAAATCTCAAACCCCCTATCCAATTTGATTCAAAAAGACATTGAATTTAAATTTGACAAAGACTGCATGCATGCTGTTGCAACTCTAAAAAAGTCCCTAATTTTCGCTCATATAGTGTAAGCTGATTGTAGCTTGCCTTTTGAACTAATGTGTGATGCTAGTGATAGCACAGTGGGAGCCATTTTAGGACAAAGAAAAGAATGAAAGCTCCATGTGCTCTACTATGCAAGCAAGGTGTTTGATTCGGCTCAAAGGAACTATGCCACCACGGAAAAGGAACTACTAGCAATTGTGTTTGCTTTTGACAAGTTCCGGTCATACCTTGTACGCTCCAAGGTGTTGGTGTATATGGATCATGCGGCTATCAAGTATCTCATAATCAAGAAGGATGCCAAGCCTCGGTTAATTAGGTGGATCCTTATCCTTCGAGAGTTTGATATTGAGATCACAGACAAGAAGGGCACCGAAAATTCGGTTACCGACCACCTTTCTTGCCTTCCCATAGATGATTCACAAGGCTTGGAACCTCCCATCAATGATTCTCTCCATGATGATTTCCTCTATGCCGTGAAAGCCATGTATGCTCCTTGGTTCGCGGATTTTGCTAAATTTGATACTAGTGGAGGCATACTGGATGACCTTAACTACCAACAAAAGCGAAGGTTCATGCATGAGGCCAAACACTATGCATGTATGAGAGGACCCATACTTGTTCAAGAGGGGGGTGGATGGTATCTATCGGAGGTGTCTCCCGGATGATGAGATTGAAGATGTAATAGGGATGTGTCATTCATCCCCATGTGGTAGTCATATAGGCGCCGACAAGATCGTGGCAAAGATTTTGCAATGTGGACTATTTTGGCCAAGCATGTTCAAGGATGTTTAGGGATTTGTTAAGGCTTGTGATCGGTGCCAAAGGGTTGGCAATATCTCAAAGAAGCATGAATTACCCCTCAAAAGCATCTTGGAGTTGAAAATTTTTGATGTTTGGGTGATTGATTTCATGAGTCATTTTCCCTCTTCCATTGGTAACCGCTACATCTTTGTAGCGGTCGATTATGTTTCTAAATAAGTTGAAGCAATTGTCTCCCCTACAAATGATGCCAAGGTAGTTCTCAAGCTATTCAAGAAGATGATCTTTCCCAGTTTCATAGTTCCAAGAGCTATTATTAGTGATAGGGGAACACATTTCACCAAGAAATCATTCAAATCTCTTCTTGCTATGTATGGGGTGCATTACAAAATGGGTCTCTCTTACCACCCTAAATCTAGTGGTCAAGCGGAGATATCGAATAGAGAAATCAAGCTTATTTTGGAGACGACGGTGAACCGATCTCGAAAGGATTGGTCTTCCAAGTTGGATGATGCATTGTGGGCCTACCACACGGCCTACAAAACCCCTATTGGCATGACACAATACAAGCTTATATGTGGGAAATCGTGTCATTTGCCCGTGAAATTGGAGCACAAAGATTATTGGGCCATCAAGGCTATAAATTTTGTCTATCAAGCTTCGGGTGAAAGAAGGATGCTTGATATTCATGAGCTTGAGGAGCTTAGGAGGGATGCTTATGAGAGTTCTCGGGTGTACAAAGAGAAAACAAAGGCTTGGCATGATCAACGGATCATGAAGAGGGAGTTCAAGATTAGAGACAAGGTCTTTTTGTTCAATTCAAGATTGAGGTTGTTTCCGGGAAAGCTCATATCAAGGTGGAGTGGTCCATTCACCGTGCAACATGTATTCCCACATGGTGCGGTTGAGATATACAATAATTCAAAAGGATCTTCCAAGGCCAACTGGCAAAGACTCAAGATCAATTATGATGGTGCGCCTATTCAAGAAGGATACTCTGTTGCTCTTGAGGACTACTCCCCTCTCGATAATTGAAGATATATGGTAGTCAAGCTAATGACTTAAAACAAGCGCTTAGCGGGAGGCAACCCGTTTTTGTTACTTATCTTCATTTATTTCTCTTCTTTTTGTTTTGACTAATTCACTTGAAAATGATGGATTTTCACATATTATTGTGACTTTTGGATTACTTGTTGTGGTGATTTTGTGATTTGTGCATGTTTAGGATTGATTTGGAGAACCTTGGAGAAAAGAAGAGTGAAGAAAGAAGATAAAAGAGTCAAGGAAAGGCTGACCCGAGCCCCCGGGTCTCTCCAAGGGAGTCTTTCCTTCGAAACTGACAGTAGGACCCGCACGGGTCGCTCGACCCGAGGGCTCGGGTGTGTGGACCCCTCGGGTCTTGTTCGTGGGAGAGAAAAAAACACATAGCAGCAGCAGCAGCACAGTGAGCCGCCCGGGTCACTCTCACCCCGAGCACTCGAGTTGGCAGACCTGCCCGGGTCGAGTTATTAGTAGGTGTTTTTACGGAAACCGGATGAATTTTTTTCTAACTCTTTTTCATTCCCCCCCCCACTCTTTCATCTTCAACCTCTCATCTCTTTCAACCCTCCTTCAAACCCAAACCCTAACTCTCTAAAACTCACTCATCTCACCACTCAAAAAACATGAAATCCCTCACAAATCTTTATCCTCAACAACTTTCTTCCATAAATTTCAAGTTTTTATTTCCCAAAAATCTTATTTCCACTCACTTCTCACTATTTTCTCTCTCCTCAAAAAATTCACCAATTCTTCCTAAAACCTCATTCCCCTTCCATTTCTTTAACAAAAAACTCAAAAACAAACAAATTATTTTTTTTCTTTTGCCAACCCACCACAACTAGTTACAGGATTTTGATTTTTGAGCAATATGGAATTCAACACATGGAGAGGAGAACGTCAAAGCAAAGTAGACAAGTGGGATAAGCTAGCTCAAGCCAACAATCGCAAGGAGCATCGGAGGAAAACGTCTCGGGGCTTAATGCCCCTAGTGAGTTTCATGATCCCGAATTCCCTTTCCTTAAATTTGATGGTTATAGCATTTCACGAGATTTCAAGCCCTTAAGGCTAAAGAATTTACCCCCACCCGCTTTGAGGATGAATCTTTGCTATCATTATGGGGAATAAGGGGGGATGTTAATCATATTGCAAATGGATTACATGTGAAAAAAGTGTTAGCAATGCGAAAGAAAACATATAAATGCATAATACTTGAGTTTCTTAGCTCTTTGGAGGTAATAGGAGAGAAACAACTACAATGCTCAACTGGAGCTGAAGCCGTTCTCCATTTTAGGATAGGGAATGCTGCTCGCTCTATGGATATTTTTGATTTTGCTGATATTTTTGGTTTAAAAATTGAGTCGAGCACCACTACCGCATCTCCTTCAATATTTTTGATTGTTGGTGCAAGTTAAGTGGGTAAAAAAAATATGAAGCTAAAAACGCAGAACCTCATAAACCAACAACACTTACAAGATGCGCGTTGGTTTAGTGTGGATGGAATTTGTTTTACTTGGAAGATTGGTAAAACACCTTCCATCCAAATTCCAAACCGCAACCTTACTGGAATCAAAACAGAGCAATAAAACTACCTCATCTTGGGAGTCCCAGAGGGAGGCCTGGAGATCCGTACCTACCAAAGGCGGGATCCTCATGAGCATGCCTCCGCTTCTTCCGCCCCTCCCCCTCCTCCTCCCCAACCCCTTCCTACCTATGTTCCCGACTATAACACTATTTATGCCCATATAGATAGGCGGTTTGATAGTTTTGAACAAAGATTAACCACCTTTCAACAAGAAATGCGGGATAAGTTTTCCCCCATCTTGCAATTTTTTCATGATAACAATATGGTTCCTCCCAGCACCCCTTACCCCTCTTATATGCAACCCACGCCTCCCCGGTTGTTCTTTTTTTTACACCGAAAATGGTGTTTGGTTTTTCATCGTTTGGGTAGTTTTTACTTTTCGGGGTAAGTGTTAGGAGACCCTTATTGCTATTTTTGATTGATTTGTTGCTTGTGATTGTGGTTATGCTTGGAGAATGGGCCAGTGCTTGTTAATATGTGTTATGCCATGATTTCATGTTTCTTATTTGTTTTCTTTCTTAGTTTTTAAGAAAAAGAAAAAAAAATTATATATTTTAAAAAACCAAAAAACAATTTTATTTCCTTTTTCATCTCCTTTCTTTATTTTAGCTTTCTTTCTTTTCCTTCACTTTCAATCTTTGTTTTTAGTTACAAAAAAATTTGAAAAACAAAGAAAAACAAAAAGAAGTTTTAGCTTTGAATAAAGTTTTGATTTCCTTGTCCAAGAAAGACACCAGTTAATGATAAATGTGTGGATTCCTTGCTTTGATTTTGAGTATATGTTTAGAGGCTCCTTTTGGAAGAGTGTGAGCTTGGGTTGTGGTGTTTTAAGAGGTAATTAATCTTGATTGCATTAGAATCTACCAAAATGAATCTAATGAATGCTCAATTGGATGTCTAGTGTTGAATCTTGTCTATGTTGCTCATGCTTGAATAATTTTAGCTTCAAATTTGCGGTATGTTGTGTCCCTAGAAATGCTCATCATGTCCCCAAAAAAAGCTCTACAAGAAACTTAGTTTTTACTTCTTTTCGTTTGTAATAAGTGGCACAAAAAGCCACAAGTTCTTATGTTACTTTCTCTTTAGTGAGTAGTTACTTCTCCCTTGTATAGAAAAAATTCCCGCAATAAAGGAAAAAGAAAAAGGCAAAAATAGTCGTAACAGGAGTGAAAAATGAAAAAAAAAAGTGAAAAAAAATGAAAAGCAAAAAGAGTAGAAGAATTTCAATAAAAGAGGTCAATTGGTGGATGTGTCCCACACTTAGTTCTATTTTTCTTAAGTTTTGACTAGAGTGGAGTCTAAGGCCTATTTGTGTGTCTAGGGATGGTGGACTAGTGGTTTAAGCTTCTATAACACTTGAAGAACCCTAAGTCTTTTGGATAGCTAGGTATTCTCTAATGAGCGAGTAAAAAGTCTAATTAGGTGTCCTATTGCAATCTTTATTAGTTTCTTTCTCTACCCATAATCTATGAGTACACTTGGAAATTAGTTGTCTTGAAAGTTGCTCTCTATCCTTGCTTGTGAACCATTTCATTTATAGTTGACTTGGGCATAAATCTTGAGTTTGTTGAATAAATGGTTGATGAAAAACTAGAGTTGTGGGTTTGAAAACTCTTTGGAAACCCTCGCGAGATCCCGCTCGCCTTTTAGAGCGTTTTAGGGGCTTAAAGAGCTTGTTGCAGGTGCTAAATGCAATTGTGATTCCTGCAAAACTGAGTTAGTGTAAATTCTTTTTCCTTCCTCCCTTTTCCTTTTCTTCCTTATTTCTTCTTCATTTTGTTTTCAAATAAATTTTCATTCTCCTACTTGTGTTTTATTCTATTTTGCTTGAGGACAAGCAATGAACTAGCTTGGGGGAGTCTAATGATTGGTTTATATACTTGGCTTTCTTATTAGTTTTTAATAGTTTTTATGATAGCTTTTAGACTAGTTTAGGCTAAATTTCTTCCTTTTCCATCTTTTTGTGTATTATTCCCCTTTTCTGCTCTTTCTTTGGGTGCTTGGTTTCATTTGAAAATTTGGGAGCATGCTTGGAGGACTTATGCACAAACCTGAGGCAAGACATTAAAGAAACAGGGCATCAAAGGGCTCGAAAGAAGAGAAAAAGGAGGGAAGGAGACTGACCCGAGGGCCCTGGTCACCTAACCCGCCCGAATTAGTCCAGGCTGCAGCAAGAGTAGCCCCTGATCATGCGACCCGCCCGAGTTGGTAAGTGACCCGCCCGGCCAACTGACCCGAGGGCTCGGGTTAACTTGACCAACCCGGGTCAGGTTTTGCGAGGGCCAACTTTGTTCCTGATCACGCGATCCGCCCGGGTCATTTAGTGGCCCGCGCAGATCAGCTCCACCCGAGCACTCGAGTAGAGTCGCGGTGTTTTTCGGAATTTATTTATTTGCTTTGATGCTTTTGTACGGGGGTTTTATTGAAATTAACCTTGTTTTATTTTTAGGACTATATAAGAGGAACTCCTCTTATTTTAGGTTAAAAAAATTTATTTGATAAGAGAGATTAAATCTTGTTTAACATTTAAACTTTAGCACCCTAGGAGAGAGAAAGTTGAGATTTGAAGCTTTTGTACTCCATTTTCACATCTATACGAGCTTAAAAGTTGGTAATTTCTTATTTATTTCATTTTCTTTTTCTATATTCTTGTTTATTTCATGCTTTGTTTGGTTAGATGTTGTTTTATTAGTTGATTATTTTCCCTTTTTCTCTTTTCTCCGTGGTTATGCTGATGAAGTTATTTCAAGTTTTGTTTTTCTTTATTTCCATGATGTATGAGTAGTTTCTTACTAGGGGAAGGGATGTACCTTTCATTTACTCTTTGGATCTTAAATCTAAGTTACGGGTTAACATTTGGGGTTGAACTTGTTGATCAAACTTGCATGATTTTGTTTGTTGGGTGCTTGATCACCACTTGACTTGCATATTTGGGATTCCTCGTGAGGGATTGAGAGACGAAACTGGGAATAAACTAAGTTTGGTTGCTAGACTAGGATCTCCATGAAAATAGGTATTTTCTAATTTAGGGAAGTTTAATTAATCATGTTGAGCTTGATTTGGCTAGATTGATTGCTCATGCCATGAGAATAGGTCATGAGTGACTAATCAAGCTCGTCTAATTAGCTCGAGAGAGTAATTAGAGTTCCCACATGCGTGATTTTTCCCTTTGTGATCCCCCATTTATTTGCCATTGGTTTTGATGATTGGATTCTTGGATTGAAGGTTGGTGAGTCCTTTAATCCCCTAGTTCTTTTACCCTCATATTTCTCCTTTACTTGCCTTGTTGATTTAATTTGCCAATATCCTAGTTTACTTAGACTTTAAAATCATTGCTAAACTTTAAAAAAACCCAAAAAATAAATTTAGCTTATTGTAATTAGTGAAGTAACCCTTGATTAACCTTACTTCCTTGTGGATTCGACCCTATACTTACCCTATCATGGGTAATTTAGGCTATATTTGGTGAGTTTATAACTACCTGTCAGTTAGTATAGGATTGCTTTTGCTGACCACCAAAATTTGGTGCCGCTTTATACTAAATGATGTAAAGTCACTAATTTAATAATTCTTGTTGACCACCATTTCGAGATGGGTACATAAAAGCTTTTCATTATATGGTTCCAAGTTGTGCCCATCGGACTAATAAAGTGGTTAACTTTCCAGTCTCGAGATTCCCGGAGGGTTACATGAGATTGGAAGATTGGAATTTTACCTTGCATCCATCTTCCAGGCACCCCAAGCAAGTACGGTTGCCCTATTCCCAATCTTCTAGGCACACCCTCGGAGAAGCATATCACTCGCTTTCCTTAACCCCCTAGAATTCCATGCACTAGTAGAAAAAACTTTGAATGACACAGAAGAACTAATCCAATTTTTACTAAATCGGATTAAATAAGGTCAATTGATCTGGTTGGCCAAAGTAATCGGATTAGTTAATACATTATTTTTGGGCGCAAAATGTAGGTCAAATCAACTGATCTGGTTTAGCTCAGAATCGGACGAGTTAATTAGACCTTCATAAAAGGCCCAGTACGCAACTCCACCACTCCCAGCTTAATCCTTTTCACCCTCACGAACTAAAACCTTAAATGTTCCTCTCTCATCCTTTGCTCAACCCTAAACCAACTTCAGCTCCTTCTCCTTCTCCACTCAACCTAAACACTCAGCACCAATCTCTCTCCTCTTCCTAACCACCACGAAACCCAGTCACCCTCTCTCCTCCCTTCTTCGCTTCATCGCTTCATCGCTTCATCGCTTCATCGCTTTGCTCACCTTCATCGCTCGCCACTTCAGCACCACCGTCATCCCTCGCTCGCTCGCCCACCTTTATCACCACGCCAGCATCACCATCATCCCTCGGCGATCATTACTCTCCAACCCCAGCAGCTATAATCAAGCGGCTTCTGGCGATGACAATGCACACCACTGGCAAGCGCCACAACAAACGCCATAGCTTCAGTACCTTATCTCTCCTCGCCTCTCAGCCTCTCTCTGCTCGGTGTCGCCAACCACTCGCACCTCTCTCCTCTCGTCGTCGCAACTAGGCAACCACCATACCAACCACGAACGCCTCGCTCACTCAACGTTTTAGATTTGTATTCATCGTCGTCGCTGTCATTTAAGATCGAGGTTTCTTGAATTGTTAGTTTTCGTGTAATTCCGGTTCAGTTTCTGTGTAATTTTTTTCGATTTTAGATTATTGTGTAGTTTTATGTTGCTTTTTTCGTTTTTTAGTTTTTTTTTTTTCATTTAGTTACCTCTGTATTTTTTGGTTTATTATTTTTTTTTTTTTGAGGGGGGGTATTTTTTGGTTTATTATTGTCATATATTTTTTCATTTACTTTCGTCTGTTTGTTTTAAAAAAAAATTGTTATTTTTTTTTCATGTTTATTTTTTTTATTTACGTTCCCCATGTATTTTTGTATCTGATTTATTTTTGAAATTTCATTTTTGGAATGTTGAAATGTTGAATTTGGAAGGTTTGATCTTATAGCGTATGTTTTTCAAGTTTATTTTCGTCTGGAATTTGGAGTATTAGAGAGCTTTTTTTAAGACAATTCCACACTCAACTGATCTGGTTGAGCTGGGAAACCGGATTAGCTAACTAAGTTAACTGGTCAGCTTTTCCAACTGAATAAGCGGATCAGTTGACAATTAACCGATCCAGTTGTAAACCAGATCAGTTAATTTTTCCTTGCTGCTCCAAGCATATCCGTTCCAACCCAATAATAGATCACTCACCCTTGTTTTGACCGAATCCGATGATGTTTTTTTCACTAGTGATGAAAGATTCTTGGCAACTATCTCAGAACCCCTGCCATGACTAAGAGAGGGGGGAAGCCTGGCAGAGATGGTCGCTACACTTAGTCATTGAGGGTTGTTGGGGAAGTGCTACACTTGTTTAACTAGTAAGTCTGTATTTAATCGGGCCACATCGCGCACCCCTAAGCCTCCTAAGCCCTTCGGAAGATGAAGAATTTCCGCCTTAATCTAGTGCATTCCCGAGATCCTTTCTTAGCCTAGAAGACGCGAGCAAGCATTGAATAAATCTTGGAGGATATGGATAGAGGGAGCTCCATATAACGAAGGACATGAGAGGCCATAGCAATGAGGATTGAGTTAATTAGAATGAGTTTCTGGGCCTGAGAGAGACCTATAGAGTTACAAGTGGTGATCTTGGCACTTATCTTACTTATCAAATAAGTAAAGTGTTTGTGCTTTTCCCCAATCGGATCAATGGGCGCCCCCAAATATTGTCCACATTGAGTGGCTTGGGTCAATTAACCTAAAGCATTCTTATTCTTGAACTTTAAAGTGTGACTTGACAAGGTTCAGTTATTGGCCTGCAATCAATCAAAATCTCGAAAGAATATCTTATATACTCTAACAGTTGGATGGAGTAGCTTTGAAGAATAGAATTGCATAATCTGTAAATAACAAGTGAGAGATCTTAAGGCTTCTTCGCGTAATGCTTATAACCTGAAATGTTTTTGAGATCGCACCCTAATGTTATCATACACGAGAGAATATCCATACAGAACATGAACAGGTAGGGGGACAAGGGATCCCCTTACTGAAGCTCGCAGCGTAGTCTGAATTAATTTGAGGTTTTTCCATTTAGGAGGACCTTGTACGAAACCGTTGAGATGCTTTGGTGAATTAAATGAAGCCAATGGCTCGGAAAACCATAAGCTCGATGAACCCTAATGAGAAAACCTTAGTGAACCCGGTCATACACCTTCCTAATATAGATCTTGATTGAAGCTAAACATCCTCCTTGTCCTTTTCGTTTATTAGTTTAATCTAGAAGTTTGTGACTAAGAAGGATATCATCTGACATACATCTAACAACAATACGTGCATGCTGTCCAAGAGAGATTAGAAGCTGCAACAAGTTTTTAGGTGGAAGACATAGGCATTTGGCGACGCACTTGTAGATAGTATTGCATAGACTTATTGGCTGAAATGACCAACCTCTTAAATAGCTTGTCTTGGGATCATGAGTAGAAGAGAGTGGATTCCATTCCTTTAGAAGATGACTTGTTAGAAAGCTCTGCACTGCTACGAAGACATACGACCCCGCAACTATCAGTTCTCTTTGAAAATGCTTGTTTTAAAACCATCAGGTCCTGGAGATTTAGAATTATTCAGGGAGAACACAGACACTAGTAAAAAAATTACCTTATTACTGTTATTGATTTTCTCCGGTTTTACTTATACGCAGCAACAAATGACGCGAGAAAATTAAAGAAAGAACAAGAGCCACCTATTGATGCGACGGATTTTAAATGAATCCGCAACAATAGATTAAATAATAAAAATATTTTAATCTATTGTTGCGGTTCCTTGTAAAAACCGCAGCAATAGGTCTTTTTAATGAATAAGACACTTAGGGTTTACTTAATATTGGTGCACCGTTTTATTTCATTCATTCGCACATCACCTTAGCTCTCTCCAACTATCTATCACTCCTTTTCTCTCTTAGTTCTCACTCCAACCACCCTCACCTTCCTCCACTGTTTCGAATTCCTCACTTTCCTCCACCTATTGATGTATGAGTAGTTTCATACTAGGGGAAGGGATGTAACCTTCATTTACTCTTTGCATCCTAAATCTAAGTTAGGGAGTTAATATTTGGGGTTGAACATGTTGATCAAACTTGCTTGATTTCGTTTATTGGGTGCTTGATCACCACTTGACTTACATATTTGGAATTCCTAGTGAAGGATTGAGAGATGAAGCTAGGAATAAACTAAGTTTGGTTGCTAGACTAGGATCTCCATGAAAATAGGTATTTTCTAGTTTAGGGAGGCTTGATTAATTATGTTGAGCTTAATTTGGCTAGATTGGTTGCTCATGCCATGAGAATAAGTCATGAATGACTAATCAAGATCCTCTAATTAGCTCGAAAGAGTAATTAGAGTTCCCATATACGTGATTTTTCCCCTTGTGATCCCGCATTTGTTTCCCTTTGGTTTTGATGATTGGATTCTTGGATTGAGTGTTGGTGAATCCTCTAATCCCCTAGTTCTTTTACCCTCATATTACTACCTCCGTCCTAGAATAGTCTGAACACTTTCCTTTTATGTTTGTCCCAAATTAGTTTGAACACTTCCATTATTGGCATGGTCCCACCATTAATATATTTTTTCTTTTACACATCTTTGGCCCACACTCTACCTTTTATTAATAAAAAGTTACCCAACTTTCTATCTTCTCTAATAAGAAATACCCCACCAACTCCTATCACATCTACTTTTTAAATAAAATAACATTTGATAACCACACCACAACTTATCACCTTAAACTACGTGTCCCAACTAGTGTTCAGATCTTTCTGGGACGGAGGGATTATCTCCTTTATTTGCCTTGTTGATTTAGTTTGCCAATATCCTAGTTTACTTAGACTTTAGAATCATTGCTAAACTTTTAAAAACCCCAAAAATAGATTTAGCTCATTGTAATTAGTGAATTAACCCTTGATTAACCCTACTTCCTTGTGGATTCGACCCTATACTTACCCTATCTTGGGTAATTTAGGTTATATTTTGCGAGTTTACAACGACCAGTCAAATTTTGGCGCCGTTGCCAGGGAAGTAGCTGTTAACATCGGCTAATTTGTTTATTTTGAGATTAAATTTTTTTTTCTTTTTGTGTGTTACCTCTTTGTTGTTTTTACTAATATTCTCCTTCGCTTTGTTGGTTGCATGTCAAGAAGATTGAGGGGCGACCCAACCATCCACATTGATCATAATCTTGAAAATACTTTGAGGCAATTAAGGAGAATCTATAGGGAACCCATGGTCCAACTTTCGATCGTTGAACAACCGTGTTTTGACGAAGAGTCGTCTATTTCCTCTACTTCTAGCACTATTGGGGGTGAAGCTCCTAGAGCATTACGTGACTTTGGGCATCCCGAGGCCTTCGAACTAAAAAGTGGAATTCACCTCCCAACTACCACAACCAACTTCGTATTTTCTCCGCATTTGATTCGCATGATCAAACACGAGCCTATGGTATGACTCATGAGTGCCCTCTTCAGGATTTGGCTAATTTCTAAGAGTTATGTGCCACGGTGAGGCAAAACAATTTGAGTCAAGAGTTTGTGAGGCTATTTAACTTCTCTCTTGTGGGCAAGGCTAAGAAATGGTTGCAATCCATCCCCGAATGCTCTCTGACTACTTGGACACAAGTGACCACGACTTTTGTGGATGAATTCTATTCTCAAGAGAAAACCTCCGAAGCTAGGAGGAAAATAGCTAATTTCACCCAAGAGGAGGATGAGACATTATATGGAGCTTGGGATAGGTTCAAGGACCTTCGAAGATCTTACCCTCACCATGGCTATAGTAAATGGATACTTATGCAAAGCGAAGAAGGATTGAGAGGAGTGAGTTGTGAGGGAAACAACGCCCAATAGGCTCAACTATAAAAAACCCTAATGACCTTATTGTTGCGGTTTCTTCTAGAAACCACAGCAATAGATTAAAATATTATTAAAAAATAATATTTTGATTCATTGCTGCGGTTTTGGGTGGGAACCGCAGCAATAGATCTGGTCAAACCAGTCAACAAAATTTGAAAAAATTTCCGTTGACATTTATTGCCGCGTCCACCCAGAACCGTAATAGTAGGTTGATTTTCGATTTTTCCTTTTCTTTTGACGCTATTTATTGCTGCGTATTGGTAAAACCGCCGCAATTCAACCACCGCAATTAACATTTATTCTACTAGTTTATGATTCTCCAGACCAAGGACCTTATGGATTGGAAATTGACGATATGATAAACATTATGACTATGGACACTATGACAAAAATTTAGCTGGACTTCTTACTACTATAAAGTTACTTTAATTAACAATAAGCTCTAAATAACATTAAGGCCTAACACCTAAACAAAATGAATGTATATTAATATCACCATTCTTAGCTAGATTAAAAAGGAAAAGGGATACTACAAGCCTTCCCTGGTTATCAAAGTCACAACGCAGGATTCTAGGTGACGTCTACTACTAGTACCCGCTTTCCCCTTTTAAGTATATTTTGTTACAATGTTTATGTTAACATTATTCTTTTAATTTATACATGGATTGAGGGATACAAAATGTTTTATGATGAATATGGTGTTATGAAATAATTTTTTTTTTATTAGGAAAGATAATTGGCTCGAAGACCAACCCCTACTAGGCTACCAGCCTGTAAGGCACACTAGCTCATAGGCTGGGTATAAGGCTAAACAGCACAGAAGACAACAGGCCTGAAGGCCCACTGCCACCATAAGATTAGTCTCCATCATATTGTTGGGATGAGGATTCAAACACTGGGCAATGCCTTGTAATTTGGGGTGGTCCTCCACTGAGCTACCGTCTCTCCCTCTATGTTATGAAATAATGATATACAATAACGACATCATGAAAGTATGGTGATACTATGGATGAAATGAGAAGTATATAATTTTCTACAATGATTATGAAATATACTTAAAAGTCATGAAACATGATAATTTAAGTGACATACGGTTCTTGGCAGTATTTTATTATCTTGGGTCGTGGACGTACCTTCCGTCCGGTTCACCACCTTCCGTTTGTGAGGGCTAATGTTCTCGGGTATCACCACATTACCATATTTTTGGACACTCATGCCACCTTCTGTTTATGGGGGCTATTTCCTCAGGTGGTTGAACCAAATATGAGCCCAACAACGAAGCAAATTGAAGGTCCAACATGAGGCGTGCATCAACCAATTGAAGAGCCCAAGTTCTGTTTGGGTTTCAAGCATGATTGTAATGGAAGCCCAAGTTCTGTTTGGATTTCTATTTGTTTTTTTTGTTAGTTTTAGATTGTAATAAAACCATGAGATTACTCATAAAGTAAACTCATCTTAGGCTTGTGTTTTGCTGCTATGAAGCTTGTGATTAGGCAGCAAATTAAGATAAAGTGTGCTGATTATAACCTTTTGTAACAGCTCATTAAATGAGCATGAAAAGGGGCATGTTTTAAGGGAGTTTGTAACTCCTAAAACCTGTCCAAAGGGAGGACGGTTTTCTAGGGTTTTTGGCTTCATTTTTGCTGCTCCAATATCCTATTTAAGGAGAGCATATGGTATGAGAAGTGCAGATTTGAGTTTGATAAAAAAACATTTGTGTTTATAGTTTTTACTTTGAGTTTGTCTCAAGTATTGCTAACCCTTATTACTTTGAGTGAGTCTTGAGTGATAAGCCTAGGAGATATTGAGTGAGTCTTATCTCTGACCTAGAACCCCAAAACATTGAGTGTGTTCTTGTGTTTTGGTACTATCCCTTGTTTCGAGTGATTTCTTGTCAAAGTGAGTGTTCTATTGTTCGTAGGTTTAGAATCATCATCCAATCCATTGGAGGGTGCTTTTAGATTCACATCATCTGGTATCAGAGCTTTGGTGAAGAAATTCATCGGAAAAATCGAGTTTTGGAGAAGAGACGAAACTGCCAAAATTCAACCAGTTTTTCATACGACTTTGAAGGACGATATCTCAACCTTTAGGAGTCCAAATTGGTTGATTCTTTTTTTAATTCTGCATAACTTTTTGTCTAGAATACTCACAAATTTTTTCAGATTTTTATGAATTTTTTAGATATTAAACTAGGCACGTTTTTCGCAACTGCGCCAAAACGGAGCAAATCTGGCACACATAACTTCAAACGACGATTCCTCCTTCATCCGGAAAGCTTTTCAAGAGTTACTTTTTTTTTATTCCGCTTGAAATTTCCTGAATTTTATTAATCTGTAAGCCTTTGAGAGTCTCAAGGCCATTTACAGTTTCGTTTTGTTGTTCAAGCTTACGGCAGTTTGCATCTTGTATTTGTAATAGTCTAGCAAAAATAGTAAAATCATGGCTGATGGTGATCTTGCTAGGATGTTACAAGTAATAACTCAGAAGTTAGAAAACTTAGAGAGAAAATCAGAAGCAAATGATGAAGATAAGGCTCAACAAAAGACAAGGTTAGATGCTATGTCCGAAATGTTGATGCAAGCAAGTAGAAAACTGAATTTTCTTGAAAATGAGGAAGGTGAGATTAATACACCTAGAAACTTTGATGAAGATAGGGGTTTGAGAATTGAGATGCCCGAATTTGATGGGGGACATGATAGTGAGGCTTTTCTCGATTGGATGAGGCAAATTGAAACCGTTTTTTATTATAAGGGGTATGATGATAGAAAAAGGTTTAAACTTGCTGTCCTAAAACTCACTAAACTTGCTGCCTTATGGTATGAAAACCTCAAGTCAAATAGAAGGAGAGAAGGAAAAGATAAGATTGATTCATGGAATCGATTGAAAAAGAAAATGAGGGATAAATGGGTTAGTAAGGAGTATGAACAAGATCAATACTTAAAATTGACCCACCTTTCACAAAACAATGACATGAGTGTTGAAGAATACATGAAAGAGTTTGAAAAATTGTGTCTAATTTGTGATTTGCAAGAGAAGGAGACTTTCAAGATAGCTCGCTTTGTTAAGGGGTTGTCTAAAGGGATTAGTAGAAAAGTGGAGGTGAATCACTATGCCACTTTTAGTGATGTTTGTAAGCTTGCCTTGAAATATGAGGCACAAGCTAAGGAGGAAAGGGAGAAAGAGAAGCCCAAAACTTCTTCTTCTTTCAAGGGTACTTTGGAATTTACACCTTCCTATTCTAAGGGGAGTACTTTTCAAAACCAATCCTCTTCATCATCTTTTAAGGGGAAAGAAAGGGCCGCGATTTCTCCTAGTGAACTTGCTACTAGAAGAAGGTGTTACAAATGTAATGGGAGGGGTCATATTGCTAGTGAGTGCCCTAGTAAAAATGTTTTGACCGCAGCTCAATGTGCCATCATGGATGAAGAAGAAAAAATGTATAATTTTGTTGTTCATGAGAAGAGTAGCTTTGAGGATGATGATTATGAGGAGGAAGAGATGAACATGATGGTAGTTAGGAGAGTGTTGTTTAGTGAGCCTCAAGTTGATGAGAGGCAAAGAAGCAACTTGTTCCACACTAGATGCAAGGTAGGTGAGAAGACTTGCAATGTGATTATTGATGGTGGTGCACAAGTGGATGTTGTTTCATCCGAAGCCGTGAGTAAATTGAAGCTACCAACTAGAGACCATGAAGAGCCTCGTAAGATTAAGTGGTTGGATGATGGTACTAGTTTTAGGGTGAAGAAACAAGCATTGGTGACTTACTCCATTGGAGGGTTTAAAGATGAGAGATGGTGTGACATTCTTCCTATGGATGCGTGTCATTTGTTACTTGGAAGGCCATGGCAATTCGACCATGATTCGGAGCATAGAGGCAAAATCAATGTATATCTTGTAACTACCAAAGATGGTAGAAGAATAAAATTGCTTCCCCTACCCCCCAAAGTTGGTGAAAAAGAAATGGAGAAAAGCAACTATCTTGTAATTTGTAATAAAAATGAGAAGATAGTGGAAAAGAATGGGGGAGGGACTACTTTGGTTGTGAGGGCTAAAGAGCATCATGGTACTCTTCTAACAACTCATTCAAAGGAGATGCTAGAAGAGTACAAAGAAGGGATTTCCAATGACATGCCCAAAGTTCTCTCTCCCGTAAGAGACATTGAGCATGGCGTTGACTTTCTTGATTTGCCCAACACGGCAGCCCATAGCTGTGCTTCGAAAGTGAGTAACAAGCTAGTCAACAAAGTGCATGAATTGGGTGGTACCTTAGTCTTTTCAAAAATAGACTTAAGGAAAGATTACCATCAAAAAAGATCTCTAGAGGGGGCTACATTGTGAATGGATTCCAAAGCAAAACAAAGCGTGTATGAGTGCTTAATAGTGCTTTTGGCCTTCTTTTATGAGAGGTTCCATAAGTACTTCACTATTTTCATGAGTCCATTCACCAAATTGTTAAAGATGGGAGATATCAAATGGGGCGTTGCAATAAGATCTTTTGAGAATGCCAAGTATTTCCTTTGTGATGCGTCAACCATAATCCCCCACTTCATTTGAGAGGTTTATCTCTTTGCTTGGATGATCTAAGTTTGAGGCCAAACCTTTTCAAAGGAAGGGGGAATGAACCAAATATGAGCCCAACAACGAAGCAAATTGAAGGTCCAACATGAGGCGTGGATCAACCAATTGAAGAGCCCAAGTTCTGTTTGGGTTTCAAGCATGATTGTAAAGGAAGCCCAAGTTCTGTTTGGATTTCTATTTGTTTTTTTTTTGTTAGTTTTAGATTGTAATAAAACCATGAGATTACTCATAAAGTAAACTCATCTTAGGCTTGTGTTTTGCTGCTATTAAGCTTGTGATTAGGCAGCAAATTAGGATAAAGTGTGCTGATTATAACCTCTTGTAACAGCTCATTAAATGAGCATGAAAAGGGGCATGTTTTAAGGGAGTTTGTAACTCCTAAAACCTGTCCAAAGGGAGGATGGTTTTCTAGGGTTTTTGGCTTCATTTTTGCTGCTCCAATATCCTATTTAAGGAGAGCATATGGTATGAGAAGTGCAGATTTGAGTTTGATAAAAAAACCTTTGTGTTTATAGTTTTTACTTTGAGTTTGTCTCAAGTATTGCTAACCCTTATTACTTTGAGTGAGTCTTGAGTGATAAGCCTAGGAGAGATTGAGTGAGTCTTATCTCTGACCTAGAACCCCAAAACATTGAGTGTGTTCTTGTGTTTTGGTACTATCCCTTGTTTCGAGTGATTTCTTGTCAAAGTGAGTGTTCTATTGTTCGTAGGTTTAGAATCATCATCCAATCCATTGGAGGGTGCTTTTAGATTCACATCAGTGGTTGCCTTCCGTTCACAATGATGATGCTATCTTTTGAGGATGCGTTCCTTCTGTTGTACTCGCCAAGTTATCAAATGAAATGGACTATATTCATGGAAGTAATAAAGAAGATATTGATAAAATTTTTAAATGATATGTTTTAGATTAGATTTTTTGCTCCCTATCTTTCCTTCTGCTCACGTTGTTGCCATGGCGGGTAAGAAGGCGGCCCAAAAACGTGGAATTTCATTGGATGTAGAGGGAATTTCACCAAGTAGAGTGATGAATAAGTCGAGAGGACCTACATCAAACTGGCAAGCGAAGAAAACGTGATTAATTGAAGAAGTTATAAGTATCGAAGCTCTGAAGTTTGGGAATTTTGAAGTTGGAGAAATATTGACCCCTCAAGAGTCAATAATTCAGTTGAGGCAACAATCCGAATTAAATCAAACATTTGCAGATTAGATGACTTCAATTCTTAATCCAATGGTGGCACAGGAAGGATCAGGTGACCCTATTCCTATATTACAACAATTAAATGAAGTTGCTGATAATGTGATTGATAATGAGGGTGAATTGAATAATGCTAAAATCCAAATTGATCTTAATGACATACAAGAGGAAGTAGCTTACTGGAATTTTGCAATTACATGTTATGTATTGGGTGCAAATCCACCTAGCTTGGTAATGGAAGATTTTATTGGTAGGATTTGGCGAAATTTGGGGGTTGGTTGAAAAGGGTCTTTTCATAGTGAGATTTACCACTACGGAAAATAGAGATAAGGTGCTAGCTGGTGGTTATCCTTTCTTTGATGGAAAACCAGTGATGGTAAAGGCATGGACCCAGGATGTAGAATTCAAAAGAGATGAAGTGTGGAAGCTTCCAATAGGGATTCAGCTTAACCTTGACTTCAAAAATTAGGGTCAGGGATGTTTAACAAAGATTGTAAGCAATATAGGGAAATTTTTGGAGGTGGATAATGCCACTTTGAATAGGGAGAAACTTCAATTTCTTCGAGTATTGGTGGAAGTTGAGGTGTCTCAAAACTTCCCATATGTGATTGGATTTGAAAACGAGAATGAGGAGGATAAAAATGTGCAGGTGAAGTATGATTGGAAGCCATCCTTTTGTACAACTTGCAACATTTTTGTGCATGAAACTAAGAAATGTAGAAAGTAGAGGACTCAAGCATGGATGCCTAAGAATGTTTCTAGTGATTTGTCTAGGGGTGAGCCAGTTGCAGTGCCTAGGATTGAGATAGTTGTCATGGCTAAAAGATTGTCAACGGTTCCTATTGTCGCAAGGCAGTAAGGCAAATCTCAAGGGAAGGATGCAGAGGATTTTCAACCTGGAAACAAGGGGCTTAGAGTTCCTAACAACCCAATATCTCGAACAGTAATCAGAAACTCTTTCAATGTGCTTAATGAAGACACATGGGAGGATGAGGATGTTCAAAATCTAGATGAAGGTGCTCAAGAGGATGGAGAGAGGGATCTCTCCTCATCCAATGGATAATATTTGTTGTTGGAATGTACGGGGGCTTAATAGTCCTAGAAAGCAGAAAATGGTGAGGGATTTCATCCATCAACATTCAGTGGGACTAGTAGGCTTGCTGGAGACTAAGGTAAAGGTTGTTGATATGGGTAAACTTTATCAGGTTATGTTTCAAAACTGGTGTTGTAGACACATAATCGTGTCTCCCCATGTAGCACCCTATGATGACTAATACCCCGCTCTAATTGGTCCGGATCGAGGAAAGAATAAAGAACAAGTCTAAAATAAAATGTTTTAAACCCAATCCATATTCTAACCCGTTTTATTAACCCATTTTCGAAAAACTTTGTTATAAATAGTTTCACTAAGCCTACTTTCTAAAACGCTTTTTTGAAAGCCCATGTTTGAAACGCCTTTAAAAAAAAGTTCTTATGAAAGCCAATTTCTAAAATCCATTTTCTAGCCCATTTTAATTAATTGAATTGATAAAGGAATAATTGCTTCTAATAATGCAACCTTTTGGCCATTCGCGAATAATAATGCAACATTTTGATTATTCCTGAATAATGCAACCTTTATACCCCATTCTCTTTGAATAGGATAAAGCCGGATAAATCCTATAAAAGAGGTAAACTTGAGCACTTGTCGTTTAATAATTGTTCAAAAGGTTGCATATAAAGATTGCTTAGAACCTATAAAAAGAAATAAAATTACCAATTTTTCAAGTAAAATTTGATTTTATCCTACTCAAAGAAAATTGGGTGTAAAGGTTGTATTATTCAGGAATAATCAAAAGGTTGCTTCATTATTTGCGAAAGGCTAAAAGGTTGCATTATTAGAAGCAATTATTCCATTGATAAATTATATTAGTTAGTTTTATTAATAAAAATATCTTTTATAAAAAATCATTTTTCTCCAAAGTGTTTCCAAATATTCTTTATCTAACTATTCCCTCCGGTTCCTAAAGATCTTCCCTCTTTCCGTTTATGTGCGTTTCCAAAGGATCTTCCCTCTTTTGCTTTATTCCTTATTTGGCAAAATAAATTTCCCTATTTACCCTCTCATGTCACTATCATATGGGTCCACAATTGTACTTTATTATACTTTATTACCCTATCTCTCCTCTATGATCTTACTTTATTATACTTTATTACCCTCTTTCTCCTCTATGGTCTTACTTTATTATACTTTATCCACCCTAGACCCCACATCAATGAATCCTCCTTGGTATCTGTAGGAACAGTAACAAGGAAGATCTTTAGGAACCGGAGGGAGTATTTTTTAAAAATCTTTGCAATAAAAATAATCTTTTTAGAAACCTAATTGTTTTTGGTTACCTTTTACATCGCAACCACCTCACACTACATAAACTACTACTTTATTTTTTCTAAGCTCCCCCTCCCCTGTTTTTGTTCGTCGGGCTTCCCCTCCTCTGTTTTGTGCGTCGGGCTTCCCTTCCTCCTCCTGTATTTTAGCTTGTTAGGCCTCCTGTCCCCCTCCCCTGTTTTCGTTAGTTGGGCTTCCCTCCCCCTCCCCCCCCTGTTCGCGGCATTTCGTCGAGTCCCCTTCCCCCTTTGTTGCTCAAGTTTTTGTTTTCGGGCATCCCTTTCCCTCCCCCCTGGTTGTTGCGCTCCCCTCGCTAGATATGTTAGATATAAGTATGCTGGTTTTTTTCTTAGTAAGTGTGGTAAGTCGTCAGATAGTTGACGTAAGTTGTTTCTTTCAAGTTGTTAATGCTGTTGTTCGTAGTTGGTTATGGCAATTAAAAAATGTTTGTCAGTTGGATAAGGTAATCTTGACGTAGTTGAACATGTAATTTTTTTGAAATATTTAATGAAGGAACATGTGAATCAAGAGGATGAGAAAGTGTGAGCGAGGCGAGGCGATGAATGGTATTCATGGTTGGGATATGTGTTCTTCGGTTTCCAAAGTCGGAGGTATGTTTGAGAGCTCAAAAGGTTTAGCTCTCTTTTTAGCTTGGCATTGATCTTAATGGTCCTTGCCTTGAAAATTTCAAATCCGAAGGCAGCACCCTAGTTGTGTCCGGTGGATTTCAACACGCCTCGTTTCTCCTACCTAACGGCAAAACCTGAAATACTTTCGAGAGAGAGTCATGAGTCACCAAGGAACGTGACTCTTCAACATATCATGAGCCAAGAATCCCAAGCAATAGAAGCTCGTTGGGATTGCTCATGCGGCGAGATGCGAAGCTCGCCATTGGTTGTTCGTTGTCCGAATCGTGAACGACATTCGATTCTCCTACCACTTCCATTAGCCATCAGAGTTTTGACTCCAGCAGTACAATCATTGACCAGCAACTCCCTCCTTAGCATGTGACTCTCTATTGGTTTTACTTGTTTTTGGTTTTTAAGGCATATAAGAGCTAATAAAGCTCCTTTAGGTTTTATTTTGTTTTATGTTTGGTTGTATTAGCATTAGGTTGTACTTCGTTGTTTAATTAATGCAAGTTTTCTCGTTGTCAAAAAAAATTACCCAAGTCTGACAATCCACCGCCTAAAACTAATTCCCCCAAGAAAAATCAACACCACCTGATCTCATCTAACAATAACATCATCATCACTTTTGATCCCACGTATGACATAAGCAAAAATATATACTCATATTCCTTGCGCATCACTCCATAAAGCCTAAGCATAACAATACCACAAATCAATATTAATGGTTTGACGCACCATATTACGAAACAAATGCAAAACAACTTCGATCCAAGATAGGTATAAATCAACGACCCAAATGGAGGTGACAGAGGTATAATTTTTTAGGGTCAATCAAAGTAACAACCTTTCTTTTACTTTAATAAATTTATTTTATTCATTTTTATTATTTCCTTGAAGTTACTAACACTTTATTCATGATGTAGCTTGTTAATATATTCCTGCGACTGTAAGTATTTTACTAACTCCCTGCAATATTCTAATTTTTTTTTCATGAACATTATATTTTATGTTTGATTGCATTATTTTCCACCTTATATATTATTGTTAAGCAAGATCTAAATAAATGTTCTAACTAAGTCAGGTAACATGGACAACCTGTTAGGAACTCAGTAATTTTAAGGTAGTTTTTTATGTGTTCAATAAACCAACTTAGAATAACTTTTTTAGGGTCCTTAAAAATATTATGTGGTTGTTCTTTTGCGTAAATCTTGCTATGAATCGTGTTAAGTAGAGGCCAATAATGAGGGAACGTGGTTCCTAACCGTGTTCGTACCTTCACCTCCGAACTCAATTTTTGGTTCTTGACCAACTATGGAGTCATGACGGGGAAATCTACATTGGATGTGTCCCTAATTTATCCCTACAATTTCCCAATATCCAATTAGGTTTACGAGTCTTTCCTGTAAATATTTGTTGGTGACTTCAAAAACGTATTATTATAAAACCTTAACAATGAGGTAGTCAAATACGTGCTCGCACCGCGTATGCAAAATAAAAACACGGCTACATGTGTTTTACTACCAATTCTGCTTTTCATAAAAAAGGTGGGGTGATAATGGCTTAGAAGCAAGGTGTATTCAATGTTGATATTAGAGGGGGAGCAAGTCAATGGATGCATTGTATTGTTTCTCCAAAAAATGGTTTTCAAAGCTTTGATTGCACTTTTGTTTATGCCTTCAATGATAGAAGGGAGACATAAGTTTTATAGGAAGAGTTGGGGGTTATTCATAAGCATGTTAAAGGTCCATGTATTATATGTGGGGACTTCAATTGTGTCCTTAATAGTGATGAAAGAGTAGGTGCTCCAGTGAGAAGTTGGGAAATGGAACCACTGAGAAGATGGTTGAATAATTGTGAACTTCATGATATTAATAGTATTGGTAATTTTTTCACTTGGAACAACAAGCAAGAGGGCAGTGCTAGTGTTTTTTTCCAAAATTAATCGAGTGGTGGCGAATCAATTATGGGATGATGGTTATCATACAACAAGTGTTGCTTTCTTAAATGATGGGGAGTTTGACCATTCCCCAATACTCAGTTTTGTTCATCCAAGTCCTAGTAATGTGAAGAAGCCCTTCAAATATTTAAGTATGTGGAAAAGCTCCATTAAATATGAGGAGGTAGTGTAAAAAGGTTGGAGTGCACCTGTTGTTAGGAAAAAAATGTTTACAGTTACATAGAAAATGAAAATGGTTAAAAAGGAGCTTAAAGACCTGAATAGAAATAATATTATGGAGTTGCAAGCGTAGGTAATTAAAGCAACAGTAGAAATGGAGGAAATTCAGGGGAAAATACATGAAAACCTAAGTGATTAGGAGCTAGCAAATGAAGAGTAAAGCACTAGTGGAAAAAACGCAAGGACTGCGGTGCAAGGGCTGCGGTTAATTGAAAAATGCAGCCCTTAATAGTGAAGGGTTGCGCTTTTTAGGCTAACTGCAACCCTTCACGTTACTTTTTTTTACCTTTTGCGTGCATACACACAGTAGCCTTCACTTTCCCTCTAACTCACGAATTTCCCTCCTTCCCCCTAACTCGCACGCAATTCCCTCTAACTCACACAGTGCCTTAACGCCACCAACACTCAGCCACCGCATCAGCGCATCACCACTCACCGGAGCACCGCACGTCATGCCATTCACAACCATGCCATTCATCTCACTACCACGCCATTCCCTACTGTTGTTTGTGGAGCATCTCCACCAGCAACCACCGGGCACCGGAAGTGACGCATCACCACCAGCAACCACCAGCGACCTCCAGGACCACCACCACCACCACCACTGCCCTATTTCTTCTTATAGTGAGTTTTGTGTAGTTTATGGTGAATTAATCTAGCTTTTTAGTTTGTTTTGCTTCTGAATTGAATTATGTCATTAATGTGCCATGTGGGATTTGTTAATTGTAGGAAAAAGAGGCTGAGGAAGGCAAATAAACTATCAACTCTTTTCTCATAATTGCTCCTCTTTAGTGTTCAGAGGTAATTAGCCTAATTTTTCTTGTTTTTTGTTAGATGTTGATGAGGAAAAATTGTCATGTGTTCCAATTTGAGTAAGATATGACAATGTATGTATATTTCTTGATATCAGATTGGATGAAAACAATCTAATTGAACTATGAAATGTATAAGTTATATGAATCATCATCATATGCCGAGATACCCGTTCAAGACTTACTCATTAGGAGTAAGTCTTGAATAGTCCCCTGTTTGGGACTGTTCTTGGACGTTTGATCTCACTTAGGTGGGGTATGTGTGTCTTCTTTTCAATTCTAAGGAAATTCTTTGCTTATCGTTTCTCTACATTGTTCTCTGGGTAGATATGTAAATAAGCAATTATCAACATTGTGTACTTGGAGACCTGTAGGGAAATGCTGCCGGATTTTCCTTTGAATTGAAAAGTTGGCATATATTCACTAGTGAGATTGGACGTCCTAGGATGGGTTAGGTTCTAGTGATAAGGACCTTCGGCTGCATGCATACATTTGAACATGTCACTTTCTTAGCTTGCATGTGTATGTGTATGTGTATGATTTGAATATGTGACTTTCTTGCATGTGTATGTACTTAAATAATGATTGATACATTATAATTGGTTGTGTTTAATTATAATTGGTTTGTGAATGGAATCTCAGAATTCTGTAAATCTGCATTAGAAAATCAAGCATCCTCTGGAACAATCGACTTTTATTATCCTTGTACCGATTATGGAAATGTGAGCAAGGTTAGTAGTATTCATTTGCTTAGGGAACATGTCTTTTGCCGTGGGTTTAGGCCTCAATACCACGTATGGGTTTGGCATGGTGAAGAGGGGAAATATATAGGAAACTCTAGAGTAATGAACGATGTATGTGAAGAAAAGAAGGATTTAGAGCTCGTTGATGAGGTCGGGGATGAGAATTGGGATGATGAGTATGCAGATGATGATAGGGATCGGGGTAAACGAGATGATACACGAGGTTGAAGATCAGTCTTGTAAACGACCTCGTATTTTTTAGTTTATGTCTGAGGCTGCTGAGAAGCCATTGTATCCAGGTTGTACAAAGTACACCAAACTTTCCGCCGTGATAACACTCTTCAACATTAAGTCGAAAGTAGGTTGGACGGACTCTAGTTCCACATCGTTGTTGGAAGTTTTAGCTGATATGCTTCCTGATGGAAATGAACTGCTAAAGTCTTACTATTATGCTAAGAAACTCATGTGTCCTTTCGATTTAGAGTACCAGCGGATATATGCTTGTCCTAACGATTGTGTGCTTTATCGTAATGAGTATGAGCATTTAGATGAGTGTCCTTGTTGTCGAGGTATAAGCGTGAAGGAGCTGGGGGTAGTGAAGGACCACCAGCTAAGGTGTTATGGTATCTACCCATAATACCTAGATTTGAGCGCATGTTCTCAATTAAAGGAGAAGCGAAGAATTTGAGGTGGCATGCAGATCGTAGGAAGAAAAACGGTTTGCTTAAGCATCTGGCTGATTCACCTGAGTGGAAAAGTATCAACAGGGTGCATAAGACATTTGGTAATGAGGATAGGAATCTGAGGCTTGGACTATTTACGTATGGCATGAATCCTTTTGGCAATCTTAGTTCTCAGCATAGTACATGGCCAGTAGTTTTAGTGGTTTATAACTTGCCTCATTGGTTGTGCATGAAACGCAAGTACATCATGTTGTCCCTTCTTATATCGGGGACGAAACAACCTGGAAATGACATAGATGTATACATCCAACAACTTGTTGAAGATTTATAGAAGATGTGGAACGAAGGAGTGTTAGTATTTGATGCGTATGCTAAGGAGATGTTCACTCTGTGAGCCATGCTTTTTTGTACTATGAACGATTATCCAGCTTATGGGAACTTATCTAGGTATAACACTATAGGAAAACAACCGTGCCCGATTTGTGTAGATGACATGAAGGCTACACACCTTAAGGGCTGCAAACATGTTTATATGCGCACACGAGGGCTCCTAAGACGCGTGACGGATCGTTGTATACTCGCCAAATATAACCTAAATTACCCAATATATATAGGGTAAGTATAGGGTCGAATCCACAAGGAAGTAGGATTAAATCAAGAGTTAATTAGCTAACTACAATGACCTAAATCAGTTTTTGGGTTTTTTTTGAAAGTTTAGCAATGATTCTAAAATCTAATTAAACTAGGAAATTTGCAAAGTAAATCAACAAACAATTAAAGGATATAAGACAAGGGTAAAGGAACTAGGGGATTAAGGGGATTCACCAACACTCAATCCAGGAATCCAATCATCAAAGCCAAGGGGAAACAAATGCGGGATCACAAGGGTAAAATCACGCACATATGAACAATAATTACTCTCTCGAGCTAATTAGAGGAGCTTGATCAGTCACTCATGACCTATTCTCATGGCATGAGCAACCAATCTGGCCAAATCAAGCACAACATGATTAATCGAGCTTCGCTAAACTAGAAAATGCATATTTTCATGGAGATCCTAGTCTAGCAACCAAACTTAGTTTATTCTTAGCTTCATCTTTCAATCCCTCACTAGGAATTCCAATTATGCAAGTTAAGTGGTGATCAAGCACCCAACAAACCAAGTAAAACAAGTTTGATCAACATGTTCAACCCCAAATGTTAACCCCCTAACTTGATCTAAGATTCAAAGAGTAAATGAAGGTTACATCCCTTCCCCTAGTAAGAAACTACTCACACATTATGGAAATAAAACAAAACAAAACTTGAAATAACTTCATCACCATAACCATGGAGGAAAAAGAGAAAAAATGCAAATAATCAACTACTAAAGCAAGATCTAAACAAACAAGCATGAAATAAACAAGAATATTGGAAGAAAAGAAGAAAATAAACAAAGATTACCAACTTTAAGCTTTCATAAATGAAGAATGGAGATCCAAAAGCTTCAAACTTCCACTTTTCTCTCTCCTAGAGTTTTGTTCTAAACTTTAATGCTAAAACAAGATCTAATCTCTCTTTAATCTCTAATTATAAAGTGGCTAAGTTAAAATAAGAGGAGTCCCTCTTATATAGTCATAAGAAATAAAACAAAAAATTACAAATCAGCCACCGCATTAAAACAAACAAAGTCGCAAAACCGTTTCCGGCAAAATGATCGGACCCGGGCGGGTGACATGACCCGAGCCCTCGGGTCACCAGACCCGGGAGGGTCAACTAATCAGGGATCCTGGAGGTTCCTCAAAACAAGCGACCCGGGCGGGTTTGTGAACCCGAGCCCTCGGGGTCAACAGACCCAGGCCCTTGGGTTAACAGACCCGGGTGGGTCCACTGGTAGGGGAGTGCTGCGAATGCTGTCAAGCCTGACCCGGGCGGGTCAGACGACCTGGGCCCTCGGGACAGCGCCTTCCTCTCCTTCTTCTCCTCTTTCGACCCCTTTGGTGCTCCATTTCTTCGGTGCTTAGTCCTATGGCTTGTGCATTGATCCTCCAAGCGTGCTCCCAATCCTGAAATAAAAACAAACACCCAAAGAAAGAGCGCAAAGGAGGAAAAATGCACAAAAAGAAACAAAAGGAATAAACTTAGCCTAATTAGCCTAAAAACTATCACAAAAGCTATTAAAAACTAAGCACAAATCAAGCATATAAACCAATCATCAACGCGACCATCCCTATCGGTTTAAAAAACAAGGCATTCGATGGGAGGTTGAAGAGGAAGTTGCTCGTAGACCATTAACTGGTACTGAAGTTTATAATCAGTTAGGGCATTGAAACAATCTTTGGTAAATATGCGGGTGAGGTTGATGGACCTATAGGATTCTGGAAAAAGGAGTCCATTTTTTAGAAACTCCCATATTGGAAAGATCTACGTGTCAAACATTGTTTGGATGTCATGCACACAGAGAAGAATGTTTGCGAAGCTATTCTTGCGACACTTATGAATATTTCTGGCAAGACAAAAGAAGTTCAGGCGTCACGACTTTACTTGGAAAAATAAGGGCTTCGACCAGAGTTGTGGGCTCAAAAAAAGGACGGAAGGAAGAAGAAAGTAGCGGAGGTAAGGGTTGATGAGGAAACTCGAAAAAGAAAAAAGATGGAGGATTCAGGGAAGAATTATTTTCCACTAGCTTACTACACGATGTCAAGAGCAAAGAAACGGATTTTTTGTGAGTCGTTGTATGGTATTAAGGTTCCAACTGGCTACTCATCGAATATGAAGCGATTTGTTACCTTAAATGGTGAGTTGAAGTTATCGAGTATAAAATTTTACGATTGTCATGTCATGATGCAAGTATTCTTACAAATTGCAATTCGTGGGATACTTCCAAAGCATGTGAGGCACACCATTACATAACTTTGTTCATTTTTCCATACAATATGCAGCAAAGTGCTACAACCGTCGACCCTCGATTCCTTGCAGGCTAGAGTAGTTGAAACTATATGCAAATTTGAGATGTCCCCCCCCCGCGTTCTTTGACATTATGGTCCATCTTATTGTCCATCTAGTTCGAGAAATTAAGTTGTGTGGTCCAGTATTTTTGAGGTGGTGCTATCCTTTTGAGAGATATATGGGTACTTTGAAGGATAAAGTTCGAACTCCTGCGCAAACAGAGCGTAGTATAATTCAAGGGATTGTGGGTGAAGAGTTCAGTAATTTTATGGCTGAGTATTTTGCTAGTGTTGATCCTGTTGGACTTCTGACATCTCGACACGAGGGCAGTTTTGAGGACAAGGGTACAATTGGTTCAAAATTATTGATCTCACATTCTCTCGACAAGTGTACACAAGCTCACTTATTTGTGTTGCATCACGTAGCATCTGTCCATCCTTATATAGATGAACATATAGAGGAATTACGTGTTAGCAACCCTGGAAAAAGAATAAGGGCACTGACGCAAATGCATAACAAGACGTTCATTGATTGGTTTCATAAACGAGTAGTGAATGATTTGCATGAAAGTGTACCTGAAACAGTCAAGTGGTTAGCATTTGGTCCTCGTGAACCTGTACACTCCTCTGAGGGTTATGATATTAATGGGTATACATTTTGAACTGAACGTCAAGATCTTAAGTCAACATCGCAACAAAATAGTGGTGTTTCTCTTGTGGCGTCATCTACACAATAGGCAAGCTCGAAGGATAAGTCTCCCATTGTTGCTGACACCAATTATTATGGGCGAATTCAAGAAATATGGGAGCTTGACTACTCTTCTTTTCATATTTGCCTCTTTTGTTGCAAGTGGGTTGACTATAATTGATGTTGCGTCAAAAAAGATGATCCTTGCGGATTCACTCTTGTGGACATAAGTCGTATACGTGAATCTCAAGAGCCTTTTGTACTTGCATCACAAGCTAAGCAAGTATTCTAAGTAACTGATTCTGCTGATGATAAGTGGTCAATTATTGTACGTGGCAAAAGGAGTATCCTCGGCATTCTTGATATTGAGGATAAGGAAGAGTATGATGCATTTGAGGACATCTCGACTTTTACCTATCCTGAAAATAGTGTGGAAGATGATGTGAATATGTCGCGGAACTATATGTGTGTCGATCACACGGAAGGGATACATGTTGTTGAAGCTCGTAAGAAAAAGCGAAAGGTCAATAAATCATGAGACATATACTCGGGTATGTCTATTTTGGCCGATTCCTGTCCAATTCGTACTTCTCGAGTCATTTAACTACAAATTATTTTTGAACATGATAATATGAGGTATGATGTTACTAGTGTGTAGATTTTTAGGCTTGCATTTGTTGTTGGTTGAATTTCGGAAACTTAAATGTGATTTTAGGCCTATTTTGGCCGATTCGTGTCCAATTTGTACTTCTCGAGTCATTTAACTCCAAATTTTTTTTTAACATAATAATATGAGGTATAATGTAACTAGTGTATAGATTTTTAGGCTGGCATTTGTTGTTGGTTGAATTTCGGGAACGTAAATGTGATTTTAGGCCTATTTTGGCCAATTCGCGTCCAATTCGTACTTCTCTAGTCATTTAACTCCAAATTCTTTTTGAACATGATAATATGAGGTATAATTTAACTAGTGTGTAGATTTTGAGGCTGGCATTTGTTGTTGGATGAATTTCGGGAAAGCAAATGTGATTTTAGGCCTATTTTGGCCGATTCGCGTCCAATTCGTATTTCTCGAGTCATTTAACCCCAAATTCCTTTGAACATGATAATATGAGGTATAATGTAACTAGTGTGTATATTTTTAGGCTTGCATTTGTTGTTGGTTGAATTTCGGGAACGTAAAGGTGATTTTTAGGCTCATTTTGGCCGATTTGCATCCAATTCGTACTTCTCGAGTCATTTAACTCCAAATTCTTTTTGAAAATGATAATGTGAGGTATAATGTAACTAGTGTGTAGATTTATTTGTTGTTCGTTGAATTTTGGGAACACAAATGTGGTTCTATGCCTATTTTGGCCGATTCGCGTCCAATTCGTACTTCAAAGTCATTTATTCCCAAATTCTTTTGAACATGATAATATGAGGTATAATGTAACTAGTGTCTAGATTTTTAGGCTTGCATTTGTTGTTGGTTGAATTTCGAGAACGCAAATTATTTGTTTTGCACACACCATAGGTCATCTCAATGCCATGCCTACTTAATTTCCCAAGCTTCTTGGGTGACTCATGGGGGGCCTTTATCATGTTCATTCTAGGCCTCCCTAGCCCAAATTCTATAAAAGGAGGGTCTAGTGGACAGTCAATCGTAGGCCAGTGCCTTTCTCCCTCAATGCGTGGTATTGACCCTAAATAGGCTTTCAAATAACTATCTCTTTTGTAACAATCATCCACTAGGTTTTCAGGCTCCATATGACAGAAAAAGATTGCAGTACAGGCATGAGAACAAGGGAAGCCACACATGTCCCACTTCATACATGTACAGGTTTTGGCTTCTAGGTCAACTGTGAGACAATCCAAATAATGATTGACTTGAAAAAGCCTGTCACTAGAAGGCAAAACATCACAATTTGCAGCCTCTTCTTTCTCCTTCTCTAACTTAGTTCTAATCCTAGGGCAGATTTCATCATTACACTTCTCCCTGGCCTGTCTTTTTTAAACTAGCCTTTGCATAAGTGATGCCTTAATATCTTCCAACATGTACAAAATATGTTTTGTCCTAGCATTAATAATATAGCCATTAAAGGTCTCAGCTATATTGCTAGTCACAGCATCACACCTGGTTATGCAATTTAAAAATGCCCTACATAATAGCATAGGCTTGTATTTTTTGAAGGCTTCAGCAGCAGCTTCATCTGCTTTTGCTAACTCATCTAGTGCATCATTAGAATCAGCCTCATTGAAACCCTTTACAATTTTCCAAAACATTAACTTCATTTCATCCCCTTTGTAAGTTTTGTGCCACAATGCATAAATGTGCCTTGCACAATGCCTATGTTCTGCCTTGGGCAGCACCGTGGCAACATCATTAATAATAGACTTCACACCACAAAAATTAAGTAAAAAGAAATGCATTAATAATGGATTTTACACCACAAAAAAATTAAACTTAAAATTGAGGGAGGAATTGTAGAGTACACCTAGTATTCATCGAAAATAATTCCCATGTCAGCACCCTCTCCTAGATCCAAGCTTCTCTTAAGTTGTCTGAAGAACCATTCCCAACTCAGGTTGTTTTCACCCTCCATAATGGCCCAAGCTATGGGGTACATCTGGTCATTGCCATCTCTACCAACTACTGACATCAACTGACCTCCTAGAAATGTCTTCAAAAAACAAGCATCCACATCAATGAATTTTCTACAACCCTCCTTCCAACCCTTTTTGATCCCCTCAAAACAGATGTATAACCTCTGGAAAACAGGTGGGGAAGTCTGCTTCTTAGGGTCAGTCACTAGCTCCAAGTCAGTACTTGGGCTACATTTTCTCAAAGCTTGCAAATACCTCCCAACCTTCCTGTAATGGTCCTGCATAGAACCATGAAGCAACTTGTGTGCAATATACTTCACTCTATATGCAAAGTCCCTCTTGATGCATACTCCCTCTGTATTTTTTTTATCTTTCCTACTTTGAATTTGCACGTTTGCCAATGCACTTATTCAACATTAAATATCTTTCATTACATGTTAGTAAAAATTATAATGATTGAATATTAATAAACTACTCATTGAGACGAATCAAACAAGACCCCACATACCTATATTTTTTCTTATATATTGAGAAGAATTTAAAAGATTCTCTCTAATTGTGAATAGTGTCAAGATTCCAAGTGAGAAAGATAAAAAAAATACAGAGGGAGTACTTTATAAGCTATCCTCACAGTTTCAATCACCTCCGTAGCAGGCCAATGAGGCCTGGCTTTAAAAACCTCCAAAAACTATTGTGCTAACCATTTAGACTTCAGTTGTCTCAATCTCTTCATGGTTCTGTTGCACCTATGCTCACCTGACACACTCTTCACCACAAATGTTCCTCTTCTGCTATCCCAAGATGCGTACAACTTAAAGGGGCAACCTTTATTGCACACAACACCAAGCCTTTGCTGCCTATTTTTATTACTAGTGGCAAAACTCAAGTTCTTGCCCTGTAAAATAGAATGGCTAGCAACTGCATTTTTAAAGTGAGCCCTAGATGTGAACCTTTGCCCAACCCTCCAATTGAACACACTGAAATCAATATGCTCACTGACCAGCTCACCCCTCTTTGCTCTCCTTGCAGCTAAACTGTCTAACCCCTCCTCATCACTGCCTGGAGGTGTTTGCATCTCATCCTCTGAATCCTCGTATTCATAAAGGTTCTCATTGTTGTTTCTAACTGGTTGTTCACTCCCTCCCCTGTTTGTATTTGTTGGTTGTGCACCTAGCCTAACAATTGCAATTAAGGAAAAAGGGCCCTCACCTCACTGTCTGTGTACACTTTCTTCAAACCCTCATCTAATGACTTTCCTGGAACCAAGTAGAATATGCTACTGATTTTTTTGTGAGTACTACATCTCTTTGCCAACTCCTCTAGCCAAAACCAAAACAACTCATCCGAATCCACATTAAAAGTTCTACCTCCCCTCCATAATAAATTGTATCCTCCTTCAACTTCCTAAATGACCCATTATACCAGTATTTCAAAGTAACACCCATAACACCAACTAACCTAACAATTGCAATTAAGGAAAAAGGGGTTACACATGCAAAAAAATTAAAAAAAAGTTTACACCAAAAAAATTCCATAGAAGCCTAAATCAATAAAAAATTTATGCTTTATTTAACAAAACTAAAGGATATATGTAATTAACATACACAAAAGACTAAACTAAGTTAAATATCAAGAAAAAAAAAATTTGCAATTTCAGGATAACTTACTGGTGCAATAGTTTCTGGGCACTGATGATGCAAATGACGAATCCACCCTCCAACGCACCTCCAATAATTGCAGATTAACCAAATTTCGAAAAAAATGAGAGAGAAATATGAAAGCTTGGAAGACATTAACGATGGACGTTTCTTTCAAAAAGGAAAAAGAAGAAAGGTTTCAAGGAAGAAGTAGATGGTGGTTGGGAATTAAATGACTTTCGGTGGGAAAATAAACATAACGGGTGTGTCATCACCTTTTCATCCGGTAAGCAGTAATAAGTCCTGTTTTCAAAAAATATCCCACAAAGGTGGGATTTTTCTCAATTTTATGAAAGGTGGGACTGTTTTGGAGAGATCGGCCAAAGGTGGGATTATTCCCATCAAAAAAATCCTTTTATTTTTTGGGTTATCAGATTTTGCAACGACATGCAGTTGCTTTATCAATATTGAGTTTTTTGCAACGATACTAGTTGTTACAAAAACAAGTGTTATTTTATAGCAACAACTTTTCTTGTTACTATACATATACATAGTTTTATAGCAACGACTTTTTTTGTTGCGATATAAAATGCCATTTTTCACAAGTCACCGGCGCAAATTTTGGAGGAGGGAAATGAAATTTTCATGTATAGCTACAACAATTGCAACGACTTTATATTGTCATTGCTAAATCTATGTATTGCAACAACGGAAAATGAGTCATTGCAAAAAGTCGTTGCAATAAATGGTTTTTCTTGTAGTGTAAAGGATTGCATTTGTTGTTGGTTGAATTTCGGGAATGTAAATGTGATTTTTGGCCTAATTTGGCCGATTCACGTCCAATTCGTACTTTTCGAGTCATTTAACTCCAAATTCTTTTTGAACATGATAACATGAGGTATAATGTAACTAGTGTGTAGGATTTTAGGCTTGCATTTGTTGTTGGTTGAATTTCAGGAACGCTAATTTGATTTTACGCTTATTTTGGCCGATTCGCGTCCAATTCGTACTTCTCGAGTCATTTACCCCAAATTGTTTTTGAACATGATAATATGAGGTATAATGTAACTAGTGTGTAGAGTTTTAGGCTTACATTTGTTGTTGGCTGAATTTCGGGAACGTAAATGTGATTTTAGGCCTATTTTGGGCGATTCATGTCATTTTTCTATATTTTCGTTGATCTAACTCCAAACTTTTGTTGCATATGCCAATATGAGGTAGAATAAAACTACATTTTAGTTTTTTGTGCATAAATTTTCATTTAGTAAATGAAATTGGGAAACAAAAAGGCTTAAAGAAAAGGGGGGGAGTTGTGGGGGGGCAGTAGTGGAGGGAGGGCTAGGCAGGGGCTTTGGGGTTGGGCAGGGGGTGTGCAGGGGGTAGTGCAACAAGTGGAAAGCAGCAGTGGGGGAGGGCTGGCAGGGGGTGTGCATGGGGGCCCGTGCCACCCAGGACCCCAAGTGGATCCACCCCTGTTAGAGATGGTGATGAGAACACATCTCTAAATCATTAGAGTATTAAGCAATGAAGAGTGCATAACTCAGTTTACGGGATTTATGATTTGAAAGGACATTGGGCAAGACAATAGTGAGGCGGTGAGGAATGAATTTATGGAGTATTATCAAGTACCACTGGGTACTGAAGACACTCAGGTTACGGAAGGCAATGTGTTGACATAAGAGCAGAAGGAGAGCTTACTAGCATCCTACACAGCCGAGGATGTGAATAGAGCAATGTTTGTTATAGATGGTAACAAGGCTCCAGGGCTTGATGGATTTGGTGGCTTCTTCTTTGGAGACACATGGCATATCATAGGTGCAGAGGTGACTGCAGCAGTTTTAGATTTTTTCCATAATGGAAAGATGCTGAAGGCTCTAAACACTATTCTCATTACTTTTATCCCAAAGAAGACTTGCCCGATAAATGTAAGTGAATTTCGTCTCATATCTTGCTGTATAAATGTATAACAAAAATGATATGTCATAGATTGAGAATGATTTTACCTCATGTTATTGAAGATACACAGGGTGCATTTGTACATAGCAAACATGTGGTGCATAATATTATGATTGTGTAAGACATTGTAAGAAACTACAATAGAAAATCTGCTAATCCAAGTTGTATCATTAAACTTGACATGCAAAAAGTTTATGATACAATTAACTGGGGGTTCTTAAGATAGCTGATGCTTACACTAGAGTTCCCTGAGAGATTTGTAAATATTATAATGGAATGTGTTTGTACTCCTAAGTTCTCTCTGATGATATATGGTTAGATGAATGGATTTTTTGCATCAAAGAGAGGATAGAGGCAAGGTGATCCTCTATCACCTCTGCCTTTTGTATTATGTATGGAGTATTTAGCAAGGATTTTGGTGAAAATAAGTGGTCTGGATCAATATCATTATCATCCTAGATGTAAAGTTGCGAAGCTCACACACCTTAGCTTTGCAGATGACCTCATCTTATGTTCTTGGGGGGATTATGCTTCAGTGTACATGTTGTTCAGAACTTTTAAGTTGTTTTTAGATTCCTCTAGTTTGAAGACTAATGCACAGAAATCTTCATTCTATTGTTGTGGGATGGAACAAAGTGAGATCCTAATAATTCAGCAGGTGTCTGGGATCATGAGAGATACTTTACCTTTTAGATATTTAGGAGTGCCTATTTATTTTAACAGAATTTTAGCAACACAATGTGAATGTTTGGTGGAAAAGATGACAAGCAAGATTAGAGTATGGAGTTGCAGGAACATCTATTACTCTGGAAGAGTGCAATTGATTAACTCAGTTCTTATGAGCATACCACAAATATTCATTTTGCCTTGCAGTGTTATTCATGATATTGAGAATGTTTGTAGAGCATTCTTATGGTCAGGCAATTACTTTTGTTCAAAAGGTGGTTATGTTGCTTGGAGTGAATTATGTAGCAGTAAAAGAACATGTGGTATTGGTTTTAGGGATGTGAAGAAATGAAATATGGCAAGTCTATCCAAATATGTTTGGGCTATTGCCACACAAAAAAAGGACAATATCTGGGTAAAATGGGTTCATGAAGTATATATTAAGGAAGGGAATTGGTGGGATTACCATCCAACCAGTGGCAGCAGCTGGTACTGGAAACGTATATGTGCAGTGAAAGAGCAATGGAAAAATGTTTATGATAGGAGTGAGATTCAGAATATGCAATATTTCTCCATTCAAGGAACATATCAGAAGATGTTAGTGCCCAAGGACATGGTCAATTGGGATGCTTATGTATGGAATTGATTGAGTGTGGCTCGATATAAGATCATAAATTGGTTAGCTATGAGAGGGAGGCTTCAGACAGAAGCAAGAATTGCAATCTATAATACCAACACACCCACTGAGTGTTGGTTATGTGGTTTGTTCCCTGAAACTCAGGAACACATATTATTCAGATGTTGTTATAGCAAGCATGTGTTGGATCAAATAAAGCTCTAGATGGGAATGGATTCTCACTTGAATGATTTAAATCGATTGATGAGATGGATCAGTACTTGTGGAAGATCTAAATTTCATAGGGTTGCTTGTAATGCTGTTGTGGCAAGTGTGGTTTATGGAGTTTGGCAAGCTCGAAATGACAGTTAATAGAACTAGAGGGTGCCTACAGTACACCATCTGGTTCAAGGGACAAAGCAAAATGTGAGAAGATGGACTATTTTAGTTCTTCCTAAGAAAGTTTCCAGAGCAGATAGAGATTAGTTTTATACTATATAGTTGTTGTTTGTTTATTAATATGGATATATAGTGTTGCTGTTTAGCAATTTCTTGCAGTTGGAGTCCAACCTAGTTGGTTTGTGCCCACTTGATTTTGTTGTTAGGTTGTAAATGGTTTTGGTTGCAATATATCTTATCAATTACTTAGCAAAAAAAAATTGATGTGTTTCTAAAACGATTCTACTTATTCTTTCCTCCCTATTTGTGGATAAAATGAATTGAAATGAATTTACGTTGTTAGAGTAGTATGTTAATAAGTCTTAGCTTATGACGTTTTTGTTTTTCTTGTTTTAGGTATTGATAGGGTTAACATAATGGTGTAGTAGTGAGGTGTAGTTTAATGTCTAAGCTTATGTTTGTGGTTGTAGTCTAGGTTACTATCAGACTATGTATGGTAACTGAGTTGTTCTAAGTTAATCTAATGATGAATAATAACTATTCTTTCTAGTTATAATATGCTTAACTTATGGAGTCATGTTTGTCTTGTATTTTCCAAATGGAAAGTATGGTAATAATGCATCAACTACCTAGGTTCTGCTACTAATATTTGATTAGTTAACTTAACAATGAAAATCTAGAGGAAAAGAAATGCACTCCTATTTGACATTGTTTTTATATGGAAAAATTAATATGAATGGTCCTAACTATGGTTGTTAGCCATAATAAGTCCCAACTATTAAATATTTCACAACATACTAAACTTTATGTCATATTTTCAAACGTGGTCCCATGTGACTGGTGACCGACTAAGCTTGGAAAAAGTGTTTTCACATTTTTTTTTCTATTTGATGTTTAACCAACAATAATTCTTCATCTTCAGCTACAATATTAATTCACTGGTCTACTGCTCTACCGGAGTTTTCAATTATTCAACTTCCACCCATCGGACGACGTTGTGGGTCTCGGTGCTGGAGCCATTGACAATGTTGCTTGCTAGTAGCCCATATGCGGCTATATGTTATCTTTCTCTCTCTTGTCAAGTCCTCCTCTCAGAAAGAGAGAAACATTACCACCCAAATAAGACAAAGTTAAAAAAAAGTGAGTACATACCATTATGAGGTTCCTTTCATGTTTATCAATTATCATCAGCTTGGATCGTGGATAAATGATGATGGCGTTATCAACTATCAAATCTTCTATGAGATATCTGCCATTGATAAAATTAGAAAATGCTTGAGATCCAACAACAAAGAAGATCAAGAGACAAAATAGTTGTTGTTGATGAAATTCTGCTCATGGGATTCAACTACACGTCCATGAAAAATATCAGCGGCAAAATTTTCCGGCTAAGATATCCTAGAGTGATATGAACTCCTTTAGGGGCATGAATGATGCGAGGCAATTAAAGCTATTTTTTAACATGATCAACAAAGT
Source organism: Beta lomatogona (assembly GCA_947646795.1). NCBI lineage: Eukaryota > Viridiplantae > Streptophyta > Magnoliopsida > Caryophyllales > Amaranthaceae > Beta > Beta lomatogona. The sequence goes on along the minus strand of CANSNZ010000955.1, from coordinate 1,797,340 downwards.
TCCAACTATTGATTCCTTGTTCGTCTTTCTTTCTCTAAAAATAAAAAAAAATCCTTGAAGTTTTCTGGTGATGAAAGAAAAAGAATTGTGTGGGTAGTAAAAAGTACAGAGGAAGAAGAAAGTGGCAAAGTAGAAGAAGAAGAAATTAACTTTACAATTCTGTGATTTTACAATTTCTTTTTCCTTATATTGTTTTCGTTAATCGTTTTTGAGGAAACGCAATCAATGGTTTGGAATTTGGAGTATGATATGAGCTACTAATATCGATCGATAACTTTTTTATTGCAAATTGAAGCCATTTTGGTTTTCTCTTTATTATTATTTTTTCATTGAGAAGGAAATCTTGAGTCTTTTAGGTTTTCATTTTCTATCATGGAAGAATATCTCACATTTTTTAGTGGAGGAGGATTATAAATTGAATAAAATTCCTAGAGGATAAGCAATATTGGGGTGAAGGTAGGTTCTAAGTGCTAGTCGTGTGAACAACATGTGACCCAATTTTATCTACTACAGCAGGTCACTTACCTGTAAGGACTATTCTTATAAAACATGACATAAAGTATTATCTGCTCTGAGATATTCAATAGTTGAGACTTATTATTGCAGGACAGAAATAGTTCGGAACGTTCTTATCAATTTTTGCTTTTATAAAGCCAAAATAAGTTTAAGTAAATAAAGAATGAGGTCAAAGAAAATTTCATACCAGTGGTTAAAATGGTTATCACTTTTTAAGTGATTTGAGTGATAAAATGGTTACCACTTGGCAGTCCCATGATCACTTGAAAACCCAAATCACAAATTTTCTCCATTTCAAGTGATTTAAGTCATCATTCTTTTGGATTTTAGTTAAACCTCCATTATTTCTTGTACATAAAGCTTTTTTTTTTTTACTTAATTTGAGGCCAAGCTACCAAATTGGTATAAAAAGAATTTGGGTCTTTACTGAATTGGTACAAAAGAAGTCATCGGCAACGTATTGGTGTAAAAATAGAGGTGGTATAAAAAAACCACTTTGGCGTCATATAAACCTAAATTTTTAGCAAATTAAACTTTTCTTTTATTTTTTGCTACAACAGATAAAATGAATTTTCTTTTACTTTTTTCCCCAACTCTCATGTTCTCTCTCCTGTGGTGGATCGTCCATCATACCCCTTCCTTCCCCCACCCTCGAAACTACTGCCCTTCCACTGCCACCCCTGCGAAACCCCCCCCCTCCCTTTCCCCCACCCTCAAAACTGCCACCATTCCCCTACTCATTCACTAGCACTTCAAATCCAAACTCTCACACTCCTTAAACGACTTTCAGGGGGACTCGTCTAGTATGAAGCCCGTATTTCTACAAACCAGGAAAGATGGAGTATCAGTTATATGCTTATATTTGTACCTGAATAAGAGCATTAACATAAATAAGACAAAAACTCACTTGTAACTGGCTCTTTACTTCATCATTAGTATGCCCGTCCACCAGCATCAGGTTTCGGATTTGTTTTGTACTGGCCACTGCAAGCAGATACACACACATTAGTCATTGAAAAGAAACACACCGTGACTGTAGGAAATATAAGTTAGATTGATTTATTCATGAAGATCAAATAAATAATCATTATTGATATACAATAGAAAGATGAACTTATCTGCAGACAACGATCAACTGAACTTCATTGAATTCACGAGAACAACGTTGTGCTGTGGTATGGAGGCCACTAACTTAGAAACGAATTTCGTCATCTCCGGTGTGGATTCTCGATGAACTTCATCCTTCAAGGTTAACACAACAATCCCTGACCCCGTGCACCCGAATCAAGAATTTGAGTTTCTCAAGAACTACTCAATTCTTAAAGAGAATAGGTAAGCTATGTGTTTAGGGTTAAAGAGAGTTAATGATTCGGATTTTGAGAAAAGGTATATATAGTGAAGATAAAATAAGCAATAAAAAACACGAAAATCCGTAATTCGCCTAAAAACTCGTTCGCGCGGTCGGGCCCGCAAGCAAAAATCCGAGAGAAGAGTAAACCCCCGACTCGCTCGGTCAGGCGGATGTCGAACCCGGGCGAGCGACCATCAGCCTAGTCAGGCAATACGCAGATCAAGCCGGGCTAAGAAACGCCAAGTGTGAGGCACGCAGCCACGTGCGCGACATACAGCTACCTACGTGGCACGCACCAGGTCAAAGCTTCGCGTACATCTTTGGAATTATTCTAACAATCCCCTACAGAGGCGAAGGTACAAAAACAATAAATGAGCAGTAAAAAAAAGGCTGGATACTTACATATTAGTATCCAATGATTGAACTAACATGTTACTGAGATTGGCTGTCCACTCACCTACAAGTGTACACTGGATTGAACTTGCAGGAGAGAGAAGGGACCCGATAACACATATCTTACCCTTAGACCTTGAGAAACTCTACATCATCCATGAGTTGCCTCTTGAATAACATACAATATAGTTGATCATATAATTCATTTTCTCTTTAAGACAAATCACATGTCTTTCAAATGATTGTGAACATATGCACAGTTCAACAATCCTGGCCATCACCTTGGGATTTCAATGAGTCCTCTAGAATGCCTACAAGTACGACATTCGACAGAAGGAGGCCATCCCTTCACACTCATACCCGACGTTCTATTACATTCAGATAAATTTGAATCAACCACGAAGGCCATAGAAACATCCAGTCCATTACGTTCAATTTAATTGAATCAGCCATAAAGGCCATGGACTCCAACACAACCCCTACCGGTTGCGGCCAAGTACCGTCAGCTTTACTTGTCAAACCGCCATACTGGCTATAGACTCTCATGATCCATCAGGTTTGAACAAATGAGGCTATCCCTTTTACAGGACAATGATACTGACCATATGAGATCATGCACAAAGCATGACAACGGTCTAACCATCAAGTCCATTCAACCTTCATGTTCTTTCAACATTAAATGATTTTACTCACTTAGCACAGAGCCACCGTCAACCTTAAACCTTTACTTTTAAACATGGAGTCCTAAGCAGTCTCACCTAGACCCTTGTCAAGAGGATTGCTAGTCTTTAATCAATCAACACATGAAACATGACATCATCACCAATTATTACTCCAACACACATTTAACAAACATGTCAAGTCCTCAAGAATTAATTCAAGTAAATCAATAACTCTAATAAACATAACCATAGGATTACTACAAGACATGACTTAGCACTAGTGTGGTGACAGATGCAATTAACGAAACTAATAAAAATGAACAATCGACACAAGAATTTACGTGGTTCACTAACAATGCGTTAGCTACGTCCATAGGCAGAGGAGAAAAGGTTTTATTAGGTTTAGGAGAGAGTACATATTACAGAATACTAAGGCAAAGGTTAATAATAGAGTTTATCCTAGCGCCAGATAAATAATTCAAGGCATAGTTCAACAAATCTCCACCTTGACTTAAATTCTCTCCAACATAACATATAAACAGATGAGATATACAGATGGTACCAGATGCCACAAATATAACCAGATGTAACCAGACTCATCCTGCCTCATAATGCCCCTAAGGGCCCATATTAACAGCTTAGAAAATTTAGCAAGTCCAAGCAATGTTGAAACTTGCCACAAGGAACCGGCTTGGTGAACATGTCAGCAGGATTATCAGCAGTGCCTACTTTCATCACCTTAATCCTCTTCTCACTTCTCAGAAAATGATATCTCACGTCAATGTGCTTAGTCCTCTCATGATAGACTTGATCCTTGGCTAGGAATATTGCACCCAGACTATCACAATACACAATAGCCTGATCGTGATGTAGACCAAGATCATTTTAACCATATTCCCTCTTTTGTAGCTTTTGTCAACGCCATGTACTCTGCTTCAATAGCAAATACATAACTAGTCATAGACCTCCTACTGTCAACACCTCCAGCAAAATCAGAATCAAAATAACCAGTTCCTAAACACTGTGTATCATTCCCATAAATGAGTCCAACATCAGACGTACCTCTAAGGTAACGAAAAATCCTCTTCACAACTTGCAGTGTTCCTTCCCTGGTTGCCCCATGAACCTACTAACAACACTGCATCATGTGCAAGATCCGATCTAGTGCAGACCATAGCATACATCAAGCTTCCATCTACACTAGCATATGGGACCCGAGACATATAATCCTTCTAAACATCGGACTGGGGTGCAAAAGCAGAAGATAGATGTATATTTGCAGCACTAGGAGTATCCATAGGCTTAGCTTATGATATGCCAAACCTTGACAATATCTTCTGAATATAACCTTTATGTGATAAGAAAAGCTTTCTCTGATCTTTTTCCCTGTAAATCTCCATCCCCAAAATCTTTTGCGCAGCACCCAAATCCTTTATCTCAAACTCAACACTAAGAAGGCCCTTTAACTTCTGAATATCAGACTTGGACTTTGCAGCTATGAGCATATTATCTACATACAGGACCAAATAAACCATCGATCCATCATCCAACTTGTTGTGATACACACAACAATCATACAGACTCCTATTGTAGCCCAATTCAATCATATAGCTATATCACTGCCTAGGAGACTACTTTAGCCCATACAAGGACTTCTTCAATCTTCAAACATAATCTTCTTTTCCAGCAACTTGGAACCCATCTCGTTGAGTCATATAAATCTCCTCTTCTAGCTCCCCGAGTAGGAAAGCTGTTTTCACATCTAGTTGCTCAAGTTCAAGATTCTGATGTGCAACTATCGCTAGTAACAACCTGATGGAAGTGAGTCTAACCACTGGTGAGAAAATCTCATTATAATCAACCCCTTCCCTTTGCGTGAACCCTCTTGCAACAATTGGAGCTTTATACTTGACCCCATCAGCAGGTGAGATTCCTTCTTTCTTCTTGAAAACCCATTTGCAAGTGACAATCTTTCTCTCCTTAGGATGTTTGACTAGCTCCAAAGTCTGATTTCTATCTAGAGACTCCATCTCATCTCTCATTGCAGCAAGCCACTGAGTAGACTCACTACCTGAAAGAGCTTCTTTGTAGGTGTATGGCTCATGAGTGTCCACCTCTTCAGCAACCTGCAATGCATAAGCAACCATATCCTCAAAACCAACTCTTCTTGCCCTATCAAGTGCTATGCTAGGTCGATGTGCTTCTCACGAGGCCGATTGATGACTAGAAAATTCAGTAGCACCATGTTGATCTTCTTCATCTTGGTGTTGTGATTTACTCTCATCATGAGTGACTTGCAGCTCCACCTGTTTATCATCATCACTACTAACTCGCACCACAACGGACTTCACAGTGGGGTTAAGCATAGAATTTTCATCAAATATTACACTTCTACTCAGTATAACTCGACTCTTATAAGGTGACCAGATTCTATAGCCCTTAACTCCACTCCCAAAACCCACAAATACACCCTTCTTAGCTCTAGGTTCTAATATACCTTCACTTACATAATAATAAACAGTAGAACCAAAAACTCTCAACAAGGAATAATCTGCAAGCTTACCAGACCACACTTCATAAGGTGTTTTACAATTACTAGAGGAAAAAAGGTCAAGGGCTGCGGTGATAGGGTTGCGGTTATCTGAAAATTGCAGCCCTTAATATTAAGGGTTGCGGTTAGCCAAAAACCGCAGCCCTTTATGATACAAGGTTGCGGTTTTTGGGCTAACCGCAACCCTTTTGGTTTTATTTAATTATTTTCGCATATTTCCCTCGATAACACTAAAGTCTGAACATTCTGTAACCCTCGCTCTCCCTCTCCCTCTCCCTCCCTCACTCCCAGCCCTAATCCTTTGAAATCTTTCACTGAGTCTTCTACTTCCTTCGATTCTCTCTACCTTTGCCCTAATCTTTCAAAGCTTTCGACAATGATTGGCCTTGCGACTTCGATTTGAGGCCCGAGCTTCCCATCAATGGCGAATTCGCTAAAATTTCTGGTCGAAGAAGATGAATTTGAACCCATTCATTCATATGTATGGAACTGCTTCTCCCACTCTCTTCGTTCATTTTTGCTGTGCGCTGGTGGCCCTCTTCCTTTCCCCTACTCGTGTTTATCTCTCTCTTCCTCTCTAGTTGATGTCCTTCGTCGATGCTTCGCTACCAACCACCGTTTGTGCTGGTGTTGCCGTTGTTCTGCTCGTTTTTATCTCTATCTCATCCAAAATTAAATCAACAAATTCAACAATTCACGAAGAATCAGAAAACAGCAAAACCTTAACGTCAACTGAAACTGCTCAATTGCAAATTTCCTTGGGAAAGCAACCCTCTTACATTATAGTTCTAATATTCAATGTGAATTTCGTTGAAATCAAAAGAGAATTATGTATTTTTTCTGCTAAATTCTTGTGTGATTTTTGGTTTTCACTGTCTTAATTGTGGTTTGGTGGTTCTTTTGGAGTTACTTAATATGGAAAATGGCTAGTGTTGTTCATTGATGAAATATTGTTGGGAGATTTGATAAAATTTTCTGAATTGTTCACAAAATTACTAAGTTCACAAGATTTAGGACACTGCTGGATAGGAGAAGTTTGGTGGTCTTAGAGACGGTTACTAGTAAGTGCTCTAATTTGAAGTCATGCAACTGATGAGAATTTACTTGATGCATCTTTTCTTTTTGTGTGAATCTAATTGCTTACTAGTCAGATAACACGGTTGATTGGATTTGTGTCGTTGTGTATGGCTATCTGGTATTATTTGGTCATTAAATCAAGTTTTGTGCTCCTTTTCCAACTTCTAATGTGCTCTCTATCCAAATTTATTGTGCTAAAATATATTTGCCCTCTGTATTATATTTTGTGCAATGGATATGAAACCTTTTTTTTGATGATTTTTTTAACCTTTGAGTTACATTTGGTTTATTAGACCAAGAAACTTTGGATATAATCCTTCTAAACATCGGACTGGAAGTGTAAACATGTCTGAATTCTGAAACTTTGGCAAAAATATTGTTTTACTGGTTTCATTTCTTTTTTATGGAAGTTGGAACCACCTATTGCTTTCTTGTTGTTGATACTTTTTGTGTGTGTCAATTCTTGCCCTTCTCCCTACGTGACCATTTGTTTCCTTGGATTAGCCTGACAGAAAGATTGGTCTTTGCTTACATAATTTGCAACTTAGACCAAATCAATTTGGGGTTTTCGTTTCTAAATTTTTTATGTGATTTTGGATGCAGTATCTATGGCCAGTGTGCTATCATAATGTTTGATGTTACCGCCCGACTTACTTACAAGAATGTTCCAACTTGGCACCGTGATCTTTGCCGGTACGTCTCTTATCCTTTCACTTGTATATGCACCAAAGCTCCATTCAGTCCTTACTGGGTACATATTTATTTAAATTTGTATGTGAGCAGTGTATGTGAAAATATCCCCATTGTTCTCTGCGGAAACAAAGTTGATGTGAAGAACAGGCAAGTGAAGGCAAAACAAGTTACATTTCATAGGAAGAAGAATTTGTAGTACTATGAGATATCTGCAAAGAGCAAGTACAACTACGACAAGACTTTCTTTTACCTTGTCCCTCAACTGCCAAAGATGTGCCTCTGCTTATGTATATTCTGGTCCAATTTCTATTTTGGGATTCCTTCAAATTGCTTATCCTATTTGTTCTCTACTGCGTGAATATTGTAGAGCACCCATAAAAGTAAAGACGACACTTTTCATCATGGAGGATGATACTGATGAATCAGAAGATGACTTCGATATCAAAGATCATCAAACACATGCAACACAACAAGATTATTGGGGGTTTCGGGACAAACCATGCCATCATTCATGCGTTCAAAAATGCATTTGCCCGGAAATATATGTGCAGTTCTGCTAAACATTACATGTGAAAACTTTCACTATATGTGTATAAAAAACATAATGTGCAATGAAAAATGATATTTTTTTTGGGTCAGCAAAATCCGCAACCCTTAATTAATAAGGGGCTGCGGTTTTTAGCAAAAACCGCAGCCCTTTATCAATTAGGGTTGCGGTTTTTTTCAAGAACCGCAGCCCTTAATTGTTAAGGGCTGCGGTCAACAAGTGCAACCCTTCAAAAATATTAAGTCCTGCTAGGCCAAGGGCTGCGGTTGAAAAACGCAGCCCTTAGGCCACATTTCACTGCATCCCTTGGCCTTTTTTCCTCTAGTGAATCAAGATCTATGTGAGGTTCACGGTTGATCAGATAGCAAGTTGTACTTATAGCTTCTACCCAAAATCTTCTAGCTAACCCAGCATTAGAGAGCATGCACCTCGCTCTCTCCAGCAGTGTCTGATTCATGCGTTCTGCTACCCCGTTCTATTGTGGAGTATCCCCGACAGTATAATGACGAGCAATCCCTTCATTTATGCAGAACTCATTAAGCTCAGACCAATAAAATTCCTGACCATTATCAGTACGCAGCCTTTTGATCTTCTTTCTAGCTTGATTTTCCACCAAAACCTTCCATTGCTTGAAATTCTTGAAAGCCTCACTTTTATGCTTCATCATAATTACCCAAGTCATTCTTGAATAATCATCGACACAAATACATGTGACCTCCAATAGATTCAACTCTAGAAGGACCCCAACAATCAGAATGGATATAATCAAGTGTGCCCTTTGTCCTATGAACAATCTTTGGAAACTTGTTGCGATGAAGCTTCCCAAACACACAATGCTTGTAAAACTCTAGATCCTGCACCTTGTACCCACAGAGAAGATCCCTTTTTGACAGAATTTGCATCCCCCTTTCACCCATATGTCCAAGCCTCGTATGCCACAACTTGGTCATATCCTCCTTGTGAACCTCAGATGATGCAACAGCAACGGAACCTGTCACAGTAGAACCTTGTAGAAGATACAAGGTACCATTTCTAATACCTTTCATAACCACCTTCGAACCCTTGTCGACACGCACGCATAACTCCACCTTCACCTTGGAAACTAAAACCTTTACTGTCGAGAAGACTCAAAGATATCAAATTCTTTGTCATCAGTGGAACATGTCTAACTTCGTTCAAGGTGCAGAATGTACCATCATGAATCCTCAACCTGATGGAGTTTATTCCAACTACTTTGCAGGCAGCACTGTTGGCCAAAGAAACATTGCCCCCATCTATCTGCTCATAAGTCGAAAATCACTCCCTGCATGGACTAATATGTTACAACACCCCAGATCAAGAACCCACACATCCCTATACTGTGACTGGTTATCAGCAACTAAGGCCAAATCTTCTTTAGAGTTACCATCAGTTTCCACCAAAGCAGCATAACCTTCATTCTTTTCTTGTTGCTTCTTTTTCTTAGGACATTCATTTTTCCAATGCCCTTTCTCCTTACAGTAATTACATACATCATTAGTTTTAGGACCCTTAGAATTCGAATTTTTATAGTTTGATCACTTTTTACCAGATTTTCCTTCTTCCTTACCCCAGTAACAACTAATCCCGATGCCTGATTTTCTGTACTAGAACCAGATGCCTTATGTCGGACATCTCTAGTATGAAGAGCATATCTTACTTCTTCCATTGACAGACAATCTTTCCCAACAATAAAAGAATCCACAAAATTCTCATACGATAAAGGCAAAGATACTAACAGAATTAAAGCAGCATCCTCATCATCTATTGTAACATCAATATTACGAAGATCCATTAAGATAGTATTTAGTTGTTCTAGACGATCCCTAAGAGGCGTACCTTCCTGCATACGCTGGCTGAACAGACGTTACTTCAAGAGCAACTTCTTGGTTAGAGATTTCATCATATATAGACTCTCTAAAGTCAACTACAGACCAGCATCAGTTTCTTCATCAGCTATTTCAATGATGACATCATCAGCCAAGCATAGCATGATTGTCGAGTGAGCCTTCTCCTCCAGGATACTCGATTCTTCATCATCCGCGCCTGCCTTCTTCCCTATCTTAGAAAGAGGAGCCCACAGCCCTGTTGTTTCAACCAGGCTCGCATCTTGATCTGTCATAGACCGAAACTATTCCTTCTGGTGAATTTGTCGATCTTCACGTTCAAAGCAGACATCTTTGTAAATCGAAAAATTGCAGATTTTGAACCTTAAGAGATCCGGCTTTGATGCCAGTTTGTTGTGACGGATGCAATTAACGAAACCAATATCAATGAACAATTGACACAAGAATTTACGTGGTTCACTAACAATGTGCTAGCTACGTCTACAAGCTGAGGAGAAACGATTTTAATAGGGTTTATATAGTACCCTACTAATTAACCTAAACAGATGGGCCTAAGCCCGACAATGAAACAGACTCGATATATTAATTAACATATACCGAAAACAGACCCCCGTGCTAGGTTAATCCTAGCGCCAGATAAATAATTCAAGGAATAGTTCATCAACAAGAGTTGTAAACAATGAACCCGAAGGACATTCAACCAATCCAAAAGTCCACATGACTAAACATGGTCAACAAAATTAGACTCTTCAATAGTACTTCAATGCAACCCCAGTTCAACAAATGTGCTACACGTATACAACATATACAATACAATAATCACAAGTATACATCTCATAACTCAAGAAACAAACAAGAGTTCCTAACAATCATAAATCCCATGGAAGTTCCCTTCCTCCCCCACTCACCACTGTGAGGCCAATTGACTAACTTGCTAGTCCTAAACATTAACTTATTCCCAAATAGGCACAACACTTGCCAAAACACAGGTATAAACCAAATACCAAACAATGGGACACATAAAATGAATTATGTAAATAATCTAGACTCAGAACATTAGCAATAAGAAGGATTTAGGAACTTTCCTTTCGCCAAGCCTGCTGAAGGTGATATGGATTCCACACAGTTTCACTATACCAGCTCTCATTTACTTATTTGAATGTCTCTACCTCAAATTGAGCCCCCAAATTGAAGAACATGTCACTAAAGATCAATATTATATGAGATAAGGGGCACATAAAATTAATTTACGTTAAGTTAGAGTTCTGACAATAAATTAATTAGAGATGAGACTTCCCAGAGCATGATGGAGTTATCTTAGAACTTCATATGAGCTTGATCCTTTTCCTTTCGAATCCTTTCACCAAACACTTGTCATGCATCATCGATTTCGTCTTTCCAACTCAAGTAATTGTTATCCGTATACCTAGTGAAACCTTTGCATCATCCATTCGAACTACATATGCCTTCTGATTTCCACAATCTTGTCTCTCCTAATCTTAAAAATTAAGATGAGACCTTCCTAGATGCACAACCTTGATATGGTTCCCTAGTTTCAGCATTTGTCCAAGAAATGAATGATATAAAATCCCCTTGGACCAAATGAAGATAACTAATGATTAAATAATAAACATAATCAGCAAGTGCACCAACAAAAATCAATGGCACCTTATATCACTAGAAAGCCACCACATTGGAGTAGCAAAAACCAATAGGAACTTTTAAAACTATATGGAAATAAAGTCCACTACATGGAGTAACTAGATCCAATTAATTACGTGCACAAACAACAATTAATACCTTTGAAGTGATTTTCAACAATTGCTCATATATCTAGCACCGAGCATGACTGTGATCTCACAGGCGCAACAAAGGGACAATAGTCCACGCAATTAAATAAAGCAACAATTTAAATTCGCTTACCAATTTCCATTCTAAATCAATTCACAAATTACAATAACTATTTTTTTCCTAACAATACTTGAACAATTAGCCAATACTCAGGGAATTCTTTCCAAGGTATATTGTTATAATTACGAAAGTAAAAACTATACATCAACAAGAATACAACAATCAGAAAAATTCGTTTCTAAATTGTAGAAATATAAGTTAGATTGATGTATTCATGAAGAACAAAATAATAATCACTATTGATATATAATAGAAAAAAGGAACTTATCTGCAGATAATAATCAACTGAACTTGATTGAATTAAAAAGAACAACGTTGCGCCGTGGTATGGAGGTCACTGCCTTAGAAAAGAATTTCGCCATCTCCAGTGCGGATTCTCGACGACGTTCGCCCCCAAGGTTAATACAACAATCCCTGATTCCGTGCACCCGAATCAAGGATTAAGTGTCTCAAAAACTGCTCAATTCTTAAAGACACTAGGTAGGCTATGTGTTTAGGATTAAAGAGAGTTAATGATTCAGATTTTGAGAAAAGGTATTTATAGGGAAGATAAAATAAGCAATCCGCCTAAAAACTCATTCGCCCGGGCAGGCCTGGCGGAACATTCTCGGTCGGGTCCGCAAGGTAAAATCCCAGAGAGGGGTATACGCCCGACTCGCCCGGTCGGGCACATGTCGAGCCCGGGTGGGTGAACATATCCCTGGTCAGGCGATACGCAGATCAGGCTGCGCTAAGAATGCCACGTGCGCAGCATGCAGCCATGTGCGCGACACTATGCAGCCATGTGCGCGACACTATGCAGCCATGTACGCGACACGCTGCTGCCTGCGTGGCACGCACCATGTCAGAGCTTCGCGTTCATCTTAGAATTATTCCAACAGTGAAAAATTAACACGAATAACCGAGTTGGAATCGAAAAGAATAACAGCAGCAACGATGAACATTTGATGGTTGAAAGAAACTCATCACTATGCGATCAACTAATTGAATTCAAACTTCTATTTAACTAATCCTATGTTTATAAAGCTCCACAATGTAGGAGACTCTACAAGATGAAGGAATTGCTAACTCTATACTGCAATCAAAACATGATACACCAAGATAAGATTTTGAAAATCATCATTGATATACAAATTGGCTAACTCTATACTCCATAAAAGTAGACTAAACAAGACTACAAACCGAAACGTCCATTGTCTTTCAGAAGTTTCAATGAGATACCCTGATAATTGTTGTGGTTAATTCACTTGATTATAACTTTGATTGTTGTTCACATCCCTGTTTTTCTCTAAATCTCTACTACCCTATCATTTTTTCCCCTTAAAATTTTCAACTTTCTTTCTTGTGGTGCACAAAAAAGATTTTTTTTTTGTTGGTTTTAGTTATGGGAGATAGAAGTGGTTGATTGGGTGGGTGGGAGAAACGGGTTTGAATTGACATCTAGGTTTCACTATCGTTTGATGATCATGTGAGAAGTTTACGGTTTTGCAATTGAATTTGGGATGAGAAAGAAATTTGAACGTTGGAGTGAGAAACTGGAGGTTGTGGTGGCGGAAATTGAAATTTAACTGTTAGGGGGTTATGGTTTTGAGTGTTGAAGAGGAAGATGGTGGAAGGGAGGTAGGTCTAGGGTTCAAGGAGGTGGCAAGGGAAGGGGGAGGAGGAGGGAGTGGCAGGGGAGGGAGGAGGAAGGAAGGAGGAAGCCTGCAACTGGGAGAAGGTAGTAAGGAGAGAGAAACATGAAGGAAAAGGTATGAAATTACAGTTAAAAAAAGTAAAAAGAAAAATAAACTAGTAAAATGGGTCACCATTCAACTGCGACCATTTTTGTAAAACATATCCCAAAGTTGGCACTACTCAGCAATAATCCTTAGTCGAGGCTAAAAATGGCGGAACGTCCATAGTTGGGATTGTTCCCATTAGTTTTTCCTTATCATTATTGTTATTGTTATTATTGTTGTGTCATTTAAGAGGAGAAAGGAGGAAAAATGAAATGAGGCTTTAAATGCTTTTTTATTGTTTATGTACAAGTTTAAGTTAAATCCAACAACAAACAATTTAATCCTGCAAAAATTCAAGTTAATATGATGTAAAAGCTGTTTTTTAATATCAATTTGTCAAATTGCCCCTATTGTTTATATCCATATGTCACTGATGACTTTTTTATACCAATATATCAAAAACCCTTCTTCTTTTACTACCAATATGGCAATTCCGTCTCTGATTTGAACTAATCTCATCTAATAATCAAACATAAGATGACGTAAAGATAGCCACAACCAACATTTTCCGGAATAAATTTAGAGTTTGTTTAGTTGACATAGAAAAATATGGAAAGTGAAACTTATTAGAAAGTAAAATGAGGTGTGCTTGTTTACTTGGCAATAATGTAGAAGGTAGCACTTCTCAGGAATTTATATTTTTCAACCAAACAACTTATGCCACTTTGTAGAAAATAGAATTTTAAGAGGAAAGAGAACCTTTTAGAAATTAATAATTTTCTGACCTAATCTTATTTGATTCTAAGGTGTTGTTTGGTTAAGCTAAAAAATTATGGGAAACATAAATTTCCTAGGAAGCTAAGTATAATTTCTTAGAAAGTGGAAGATAGTGGTATTTTTTGGTTGACAAAAAATGAGAAGTCACACTTCCCACAAAATGGAGGACCTTGCTTACTTAGGTCCCCCCAAAAATCCTAAGATGGTCATAGTTGAACTATGACCATGGAAGATATGGGGCCTCAAATAATGTGAGGTACAAGTTTATAATGGCCTATTTAAGTCTTCTTTTCCTCAAAAACATTTCTAATATTTAAATAATACCTTAAATAAATTTATGAAAATCCTAAAAATAAAGTTTTTAATTAGAAAATAACTACTTTAAAAAAATTCATTTTTCGATTCTATTTACGGAGATTTTCTCTCTTTTCTTCCTTCCACTTCTCATCTCATTCCATTACCACCGAAACATAGACACCGGACAACGTTACTGGACCCACCGATGCAATATGGACGACAACCCCGAGTAGGTTGAAACTTTTTTTCCTCGATGATAGAAATGACGTTTGAGCCACAACCAAAACATCCAGAAATGGCGTTTGAGCCATGGCTCAAACGTCCACTAAAGACGTTTAAGCCATGGCCCGAATGCATTTAGGGTACGTTTCCTTGTCAGATGATAGGCTCAATTATAATGAAAACATCGCGTAGACATAGGTTGCTAAATTGGAATCATAATAATTAAGACGAATAATCAAAATGAAACATGTCATTATCATCACTACATATGTTTAGTGGAAACTCAATAACCACTATTTTGAATAAAATAATATCCAAGAAAGTGTTCAAACTAAAAATGAGGAGATAAGAAGAGAGGAATATGATATAGCAGAATAAAACCAAACTCACTGATTCATTTCATTCTTTTCAATTCTAACAACGGAATACAAGAACTTCTATAAGCTGATACCAATATAATGCTACCTAAATCTAAGGAAGCTAAGCATAAATTATAAGAAATGGGTAAATGCATGTTCGTCTAACAACATAGACTCATGACTCTCACCAAGTAAAAACTTAGTCACTGCTAACAAAGGATACTATAAACTAGGCAAATAAGTAACTAATTAGTTTTGAAGCATATTCCAACACACTCCCTTGCTTCAAAGTTTGAAAAAATAAATGAAGTACGTCTCTTCATCTATGATGCACATCTCATTACCGTCATAATCTTTTTAATGGTTGATGCACTTCTCACTAACCTTTACTCTTTGGACTTTAGAGCACTTCTCTCCACTGTGCACTTCTCATCCACACTTCAAGATAAATTTTCTTCCACGGTCACTTGTGCCATAAATTCTTCCTCGTTATTTTGGAACTTGCAATTCCTTGCCGTATGCCCAGATTTTTTGCATTTTAAGCAAAGCATTTTGGCTTTCCTTTGTGCCAACAATCCTTTTCCTCGTGACCTATCGTCACCATTGATGCATTTAGGGGTTTGTCTTTCCCGTATGTTAAGAAGAATTGGCAAGAAGGCCTCGTCACTCTTGTTTTTGCCGTCTTCACTAGTGGAAATAACATCAAGTGCTCTGATTAAAAACCGTACAAGTGCTCTGTATTTGACTCGTAGCAGACACCATACGAGCACTTGAGTATTTATCAAGTGCTCCGATTGAAAACCGGGGTACTTAGATTTACAAGTGCTCAGGTTGCCTTAAAAACTAGAGCACTTGTGAATTTTATATGTTCAAAATACGTCTAGTGCTCCGGTTGATAAGAGAAAACCGACGCACTTGTTAATCAAGTGCTCCAGTTTCCTAACAACCGGAGCACTTGAATTTTTTATAAAAAAAATTGTTGCTGTTGAAATATGCTTGGAGTCTAGAAATCAATCCAAATTCCTCTAATATTAAAAAAAAAAAAGTTGAACTGTTCCTATACAGAACCAACTGAACTCTAATGCTCATAAGAGGACAGAAGATAAAAAAGAAATAAAATAATAGTGAAGAAACAACTATACCCTACAACAATAATACTGAAGTCGAGCAACCTGGAGCATGCAACATTCATATATTAATTGAAATAATGTGAGACAATGCATGATTTCAGAGTGTCAATGGTGGCAGAAGAATGGCGAAAATATAACATATAGCAAAGTTAACTTGTAGTATACCATGGTGACACACAGTAGTGGCAGAAGAATGGCGAAGCAATATGTGAAATAATGTATGAAATAAAATCCCTCGTTTGCCAGTCCTAGTACTCATCAAAAGTTAACTTGTAGTATACCATAATGACTAAAAACACATCTGAATTCTGTAATCATTCAATCAACCATCCAAAACCAAACTTCTAATACCTTTTATATTTCATATCATATCTCCTCCATGACTAATACAAGTGCACGATGCTAATATTCGAGAAATACCTTTTAAACCTACTACCCTGCTAACCAGCAGCATGGGTAACAAGTTGTAGAAAACTAGAACTGCAGTAGTAAAGCGGCAGTGTACAGTAGTTTAAAAAGTCAAAGAAGGGCAAGCAAACATGATTTACTTAACCACATAGCAAAAGTATCAGCATTTGCCTTAGGAGAGTGTTGTTTATTTTGCCAGCACAAATACAGAAAAAGACCAAGATAGTGATCTGTCAGGAGTGATGTTGCATGGTTCGACTTGATTCTTTCCACGTACGGGACAAATAAGCAGATTCCAACCTATGGTGAATCGGGTTCATTTGTGCAGAAGCCATTCATCTTACGAGTCAAATAACAGAATATATAGGATAATGAAGAAGGATATGCATATGATAATTATTGACCTACTGAAGGCTCATAACTTGTTCTCCCCAACCTATTTCTTTTTATGATGAGCAAGTAGCAACGACTATAGTCCTACCTTCTTTTACCAGACTCTTCTGTCTCAAACAACATACCAAACCTCATCACTGTAGAAACTTGCGTTCCATACCACCTCCCGATATTTGTTAGCAGGAATTACAAATTCAGTAGTGTAGACACATAATCGTGTCTCCCCATTTAAGGATCCAATGATGAAACATATTGTGGTCTTAATTGGTCCGACCCAAGGGCAAAGCAGTCCGAAGAGCCATTCAAAATCATTTCGAAAAGTGTTAAAGTCCTATTTTAAAGCCCAATTGATTATTCATGATAATTAATTGTATTTGAGCCCAATTCTTTGAAAAGCCCAATTAATTTATAATTAATTGATTTATTTTAATAAAAATATTTTCAAAAGATATTTTTTATAAGTTAAAATAAGATTTTATACCGAAAAATCAAATATTCGTAATTAAATCAAAAAATATATCTTTTAAAATGTGTTTTAAATAAAGCTGGCAAAGGCGTGGCAGGAGCCAGGCTGGCGCGCCTAGTGCACCAACCTACGCCTGGCGCACGTCTGTACGTCAGGCGCAGCTCTGTCCACCTGTGTCAGGTGCACTAATCTGCACTTGACACGTGGATTTCTGACTCATTCAGAGTCCTGCGTCAAGCGCGGCTCTCTGCTTGAGACGCAGATTTTCTTTCTTATCTTTTTCAAAAGCGCATACCACGTGTATGCTTTTTACAGGTCATGCCGCATCATGTGCTTGCCACGTCAGCTGCGCCAGGCGCAGTACCGTTTTCCCTATAAATAGGCCTTATTTTCGTACAGATTAAAAGGACGAATTTTTCACATAACACTCGACGAATACTTTATGATTCTCTCTACGAACTACAAAACTTCCCTACAAAAACTCACACCTTTCAAACACAAATACATTCAATCTACATACATTCATACATTCATATTTTCAAGCTTCACGATTGCTCGTCCCGAAGGTTGTCAATCTCGTAGACCCAAGCCATGGTATAATCCTGAGGGTCCTTAAATAAATTATTTATCTATTGAAGTTACTGACAGCTTTCTTTCCTGATGTAGATCATTAATATAAAATAGCTCTACTGTATATTCTAAACCTTTTTCCTTTCTTTTTATTTATTTTTGTACATTATTATATGCTTGCCTGATCATTCTATGCATATTATATGATTGTCCCTGCATTATTGCTTTTATCACCCCACATCTTATTTTTGCTAATCAAGACCTAAAGAACTGTTCTAACATTAATCAGATTAATTTGGACAACCTGTTAGGTTCCCCAGTAATATTGATTGCATAATAACATGTCACTAAAAATTAGTTTTTTTATGTGTTTCCTGAACCAACTTAGACTAAATATTTTTAGGGTGCTTAAAACATTATTTGATTATTCTTGGGCATAAAATTTGTAATAAATCGATATCTAGTAGAGGCCAACTTTGGGCAAATGTGGCTCATTATGACCATATTTGTAACCTCGCCCCCGAATTCAATCTTTGGTTCATTTTGACCATCTATGGAGTCATGACGGGGTTATCTACATTGGATAATTTGTCCTTATGATTTTCCTTTATCCAATTAGGTTTATGATTCTTCCTAAAAAGAATTGTTGGCGCCTTCTTTTAAAACAATTTTCAATAAAACCTTAACAGTGGGGTAGTCAAATCTAGTACGCGCTCACACCGCGTAGGCGAAATAAAAACACGCCTACAAGTAGGACATGCCCTAGATACAACAAAAAATTGCAAGAGATATAATTGTAATTCTAATCTCCTAAAAGAAAGAAGATAACACTAGAAAAAGCTTTCGAGAAGCAAAGCATCACAATACCTAGGATTGTAGAAAACTGTAAATGGGGTTTTGTTAGTAGCAGCATGTGCATGCTGTCAGTAGATAGAACAGATGATGGCAGAGTTGTTGTCTGGCGATTTGCACGCCTCACACCAATCATCAATTGACCCTTCTCATCTCTTGTAAGTTGTAACGACAAACAAAAATCAAAAAGTATGTTAGGAGGAGATATGTGCATGTGAAAAATGGATGCATACACACTTCAGACATATTGAAACTTAATTTCTAATATGAGAATATGGATAGAGAGAGGCCAATGAACATTTTACATAAGGTAAATCTACATTTCCAGAGTCCGCAACATATGAGAGTCTCACCGAATAAATAGAACTGCAACCCCAACCAAAAGTCTCTATACTTGGATCACCGATCCCCAAGTTAGCTCAGTTAATACATTAACATTAGTCATGTGAAAAGATTCGGAGAAAAAATAACAAAACCTTAAAATGATAACGCAAGTGACGAATATAACGCATATTACCTTCTTTGTTATGCCTAACATTAGCCAAATACTTCCCATCTGAAGAAAAATGACAGCTTGTTAGCTATTGAAAAGCCTGAAATGCAGCAGCTTCTATGAGAACATAGGAGTCCAAGAGCATTTCAAGAATGAAAAATAAAGTAATATAATATAAAGAACTACCCTCGGAGGGCTCTACATTTGGCTCAGCTAGACTTTGTTTCAGCGTTGCATTTAGATCCTTCGATCTCCTCCATCGTGGGACAACACTGACTTCACGTTATCATCAAGAGAGCCAACATTGCAGAGGCAACTAACAGTCCTACAAAAGCCCACATCTCTTTCAAAGCCAACCATGAAAACCCTGAGCAAGCATCCTTGCACCAGCCAACACACAAATTCGAGCAACACTAGGATCGTGTTCATACTTCAGCACTTTCTTTCTATAAACAGAAACTGCACACAACACTTATAGAACGCAACCAAAGTTAAATTTCGAATAAAGTACTAAAAAATTGTAATACGAAAAAAGAGAAGATGAAAAATTACAATATCAGCTTCAAGAGCTATAATAGATTCTCGAAAAGATTCTTTCATTTTATCAACAAATCATACTAATCACCGAAGTACAACTAAATAGATAGCAGATAAAGTTTTCTTTCCCTCCAAGTTTTCTCTTATCTTAGAGGCCATGGCAAGAAAATCTGGAGGTGGAAGGAAGACTCATAAGCCTAGAGGTCCGTCTTCGGATTCGCAAGCGCTAAAATCTCGTTCATATGATAGGGCATGATACTATGGAATGCATGAGGAATAAAGAGAAGCAGGTTGTGTATGAATGAAGGAATGATGAAAAAAAATATGAAATATCAGAATCCTCGATATCGTTTCCTCATAGGAACGGAATCATGTACATGATAAAGTATCTTCCGCGTTGGGTAGATGGAAAAAAGAGCGAGAAATTATATATGAATTGGCTTAGAAATCTGTACAAGTATATGAAACCTTATGTGAGTAAAAATCCATAGGGACTTTGATTTGGGCATAAATGAGAAGCGAATTATTAGCTTCGAGAAAGCAAGTGTATGAGGCTATAAAGATTAACCATGCAATCTCATGAAATGAAAGAACTTTCAATGTAAGATGAGTTTAGAAGTACATTTCCCACAGTTCATTAGCAGTATGACAATCAGATCTTCAATATTATCAAAGTCACAACTAGAAATCCACAGCAAGAAAATCATGTAGATCAATAAAATCATTTAGGTCAAGAAAATAAGCAATAAACACAATGATTCTCTTTATCATGGGTGACATTAAATGGAACACATCTTCAATGTGATAGCAAAACGACACAACCTACCTTTCAGTTCACAATGTGCTTAGCTTACTTATACAAATTGTTTGGCAAGAACATTAAGCATTATGTACACATAAATAGAATATGACAAACAGGGATATGCTTAAATCTGAAAAACAAATAAACCAAACCCAAATTTTCTTAAGACTGTTAAAAGTTAATACAATCATATAAAGCCAATCTCACAAACTCTAAATTAAATACTCAAACATGTATAGCTCAATAACTTCAAGAGGCATTAAAATGAACTCTCAAAGTATACAAAGGATCATTGCAAATTTGCAATCCTGTTTCGGATTTAACGAGCCGTGATGTCAAGAAAAAAAGTCAGGGAGTGGGCTCTCTTTTCTAAGGGTTGGTGATCACCGGCATGATAAAATAAGATCACATATGAAAAAAGCACGGAGAATAATCTCTCAGAAAAACAGTAACAAGAAAAAGGTCTGGCTAATGAAAAACCTTCATAGTTGTGTTGGAATAAAAGCTAAATAGTTGATCAAAGGTTGAGAATTAACATACAAATGCAAGCTGAGGCAATATTGTTTTAACAGTATCAAAAAAGCTTCGCACAGAAAGAAAAACCCATAATTGTAAACATTCTTATTTTTACAACTAACATAAAAGGGGTTACATAATTTAAACAAAGAAAAGCATTGTCCTCCACATGAATTAATATAATCAGATGAGTCATCTTCACACGGAGTAGAAAGCATAATCGGCAAAACCCACCAAATCATCAACCACTAGTAAAAAATTCGAAGAAAAAATAACAAAACCTGAAAATGATTCTAAAATTCTATGAAAGAAACTAAAATTTGTAGGAAGACATAATATTCAAATACAAATTTGACACTAAAAGCTAAAACTATAAGAACTTAGGTCTAAAATGAATTACTTATAGAAAATCGAAAAACTAAAAACGAATTATTTAAAAGTCAAAAGCTAACCTTCGATGGTGGTGGTCGACGACGATGAAACGGCATCAGCGACTGCGCTCCTCCCAACTCCTTTGGCAATCTTTTCGCACATTCAAAACCCAACAAGAATAAAAATTAATTAAAATCAGAAAAATCAATACAATATGAAAATTTTCAAAAAAAGGAAAAATGAAATCGAGACATTCATAAACTGAATCGAGGAAGAGATATGGATTTAAGGTAGAGAAGATGCAGTAAACCTCGTAGAAGACGTAGCAGATTTTAGGGAAGGATCAATCAAGTGAGTATAAGAGAGATGCGGGTAAGAGAAATCAAAGAAAACCCTAAAAATTGATGAGCAAGAGAGAAGGCGAGACAAAGAGGGCTTATTTTGCGTGTTCCTTTGCTTATTATTGGGCTGGAAAAAATCAAGTGTTGTCGCCCAATTCAGATCCAATCAAGTGCTCCGGTGTTCTTACATAATCGGAGCACTTGATATATTTCTTTTTTAAAAAAAAAGGTGCATTTATGCTCCGTTTTAAATTAACCGAAGCATTTGATAAGTAGCACAAACATTTTTTCCCAATAGTATAACTTGTTACTCAGATAAGAAGAAAAAGAAGCAGTTTAGGAGTATGGGAGAATTCACAAGGCCTATATGTCTTTCCTTGCTTAGAAAGCAAAAGTTCATTGGTGTAAAGAGGGAGATGAGAACTCTTCCTTATTTCATCAATCCATTAAGCAGAGAAGACTCAAGAACACAGTGTATGCCATACATGATTCAGATGGGGTGTGGAGGGATAACCTCAATGATGTCAATGAAGCTTTTTTGAAATATTATAAAAAGTTATTGGGTTCAAAAATGGTGCAAAGGGAGGCAGTAAAGGAGGTAGTGATCAGAGTGGGTCCTCTGGTGAATGCTGAACATGAGCAGATTCTCAATAGGCCCTATACTGCAGCTAAAGTTAAGCAAGCTCTCTTTGATATCCCAGGTGACAAATCCCCACGCCCAAATGGGTTAAGGTCTCATTTTTCAGAGATGCTTGGAGTTTAATTGGCAAGATATTGCACTAGCTGTTCTAGACTTCTTCAATACAGGTAAACTTCTTAGAGAGTTGAATGTTATAGTGTTAACTTTGATTCCTAAATATCGTCCAATAGCTTGTTGTAATACTCTGTACAAATGCATAACTAAGATGTTATGCAATAGATTGAGACAAGTGCTTCCTGACTTAATTTCTGAAAATCAAGGAGCATTTGTTCAAGAGAGATTCATAGTCCACAACATTATGGTGTGTCAAGACTTAGTTAGACATTATGGAAGACAAAATGTTCAATCAAGTTGTATAATGAAACTTGATATGAGGAAGGCATATGACACAATTGAGTGGTCATTCCTTGAGGAGATGATGCAAGCTTTGAAATTCCCAAGTCAGTTTATCAAACTTGTGATGATTTGTGTTAAGACTCCTAAATTCACACTTATGGTGAATGGTTCTTTGAATGTATTTTTTGAATCTAAAAGGGGATTAAGGCAGGGGGATCCCATTTCACCCCTCCTGTTTGTAATCTGCATGGAATACTTATCAAGGTTAATGAAGATAATTCAGAGCAATCCTAGGTTCAGTTTTCATCCTAGATGCAGGAACGCTGAACTGAATCACTTGACTTTTGCTGATGACATAATCATGTGTTGTAGTGGTAAATTTCCAGCAGTTTATACAATGTCACAAGCATTTCAACTCTTGTCATCTACTTCTGGTCTGAAGGTTAATGAGAGTAAATCTGACTTCTATACAACTCGGGTTTCTAATGAAGATATAAGAAGAATGAAGGATGCTACAGACTGTGCTCATAGTAGTCTTCCTTTTAAGTACCTGGGGGTACCAATTTGCTCAAGGAAAATCAGAAATGCTGAGTGTAGGGTTATTGTAGAGAAAATGGTGGCAAGGATTAAGGTTTGGAGTAGTAGGAATCTTTCCTATGCAGGGAGACTTCAACTTATTAATTCTGTATTAATAAGTATTCATGTGTATTGGGCCCAAGTCTTCATTCTTCCTAAGGCTGTGTTGAAAGAAATAGCTCAAATTTGTAGAGCTTTTCTATGGAGTGGGAATTGGTTTAGTGGTAAGCCTGGGAATATCAAGTGGCAAGATCTTTGTGCTTCATAGCAAACAGGGGGGCTAGGGATTAGAGAAATCATTATCTAGAATAAAGCTGCTCTTACAAAGTATGTTTGGGCTATTAATGCTAACCAAGACAATCTCTGAATTAAATGGGTCAATAAGATCTACATCAAAGGTGGTGATTTATTGGGCTATGTACCACCAGCAGATAGTTGTCTGTATTGGAGGCAAATCTGCAAAGTGAAGGAAGAGGTGAAAAATTTGTATACTCAGTATAGCATAAATAAGATGTATAACAAGATGGTGGGTAAAAGAGAGATAGTGCACTGGGATATTCTTATTTGGAATAGGCTTGCCATTCTAAAACACAGCTTTATTTGTTGGTTGGTTATGCACAGCAAATTGAAGACAGCAGATAAGCTTGCACAAATAGGCCTCACAGCTAATGATCAATGTCAGCTCTGTATGGCAGGAACAGAATCTCATGAGCATCTGTTTTTCAGATGCAAGTATGTCGAGACTATACTCATAATGGTTAAAAGATGGCTGAATATTCACTACTCTGAAGATTTGTATCAGAGACTGCTACTATACATGAAAAACAGCAGAAGATCGTTAATTTCATAAGAAAGAAAGTTATTGGAGCTGTGCTGAATGGCTTGGTTTATTATACATGGTGGGCAAGGAATGAAGCAGTATGGAATAAGGTGGTATGGTTACTTGAGGTGATCATTAAGAAGATGCAGTAGTTGGTTATGAGAAGAATTCAGTGTGTACTCCCACAAAAAACTTCAGTAAGAGATAGGAATTGGATTGAGGAAATTAGATTTGCTACTGCATAGGCAAATTGTATAGTTGTTGTTGAGTTTTCTCTTTTGTAGGGGAGTCCAACCTAGTTGGTTTGCCCTCTCAGAGATTACTTTAGGGTGTATATTATTGTTTGATGTGAATATAACTTTCTTACTTAGCAAAAAAGAAAAGTTCAATAAATTCGATGTAATAGTTTTCCTTCATATTCATATACAATTATCCAATAAATAACCCTATTTATTTCACTCAACAAGAGTGAGCAAGCTGCACGTAACGAGTTTGTTATGAGTTTGCAATGTCACGAGTTTGTTACAAATGCGAGATTATTAAATTTGATAAATAGTTTACGTTCATATTCATATACAATTAAACAATAATAATGTTGATGTTAATCAACAAGAGTCATCAATCTCCCGATATAATGAGATTGTTACCTTGGCGATACTAATTAAATTCAATCATATAGTTCTCGTTCATATTCATGTACACTTAGTCACTATATAACACTACTAAATTCACATTTACTAAGAGTGATCAATCACCGATATAATAAATATTTTAGGAGGGCGAGACTGATTAAATTCAATAAATTCACATTGTCGATAATGACAGTCTTATTTCTCCAATTTGGGCCAAATTGTTGGACAAAGACATTGCAAAGTGTATGATCGCATGTCGAGAATGGGGTAGACTTATACCACATTGGCTTCATGGCATGAATTGGAAGATATGACAATCTAATTGGGATTGGGTGGGTGTTCAATGTGTGATTGCAACCAACGTAGTCCTAAGTCATCCATTTGCAATGCCGTTAGAGATGGCCAATGGGCGGTTTGGGCGGCTCGTCATCCCCCAGGACCTGACCACGAGTTTTGCGGGCTGGACGAGCTGGTTTGGTGGGCCGATTTGCTCAATCCATGACGGTCTGGCTTTCGCTATTCAGGAGCGGGTTTGGCAGGCCATCGGTTTGATAGGTTGGACCAGGCAAGCGGGTTTTGTTATAAAATTAAATTGTTTAAATAAATTAACTAACAATGAGTAGATGAGTAATGTTAACAGTATATTAATATATAGCATTTATTGTATAATTTTTAGATGAGGCAGGCTGGGCTGGATGGGTTGGATTGGCACGCACTGTTGGCCACCTCTACCGTTCATCCATGAAGAGGCCATGAAAGATGTCTGAAAAAATTATAGTGACACCGATAACTATTGTTGTCGTGTTCATATGTACTACTAGACAAGTGTGTGCTTCAAATTAGGAAGCAAAGTTAGAATATATTATTATTAATGTGTATTCAATTTCATGTTAAGATTAAGAACTATTATTATTAGTAATATGTATTAGTAATTAACATTTATAATTGGAATCATAAGTTTATTTTCAGTAACATAATATATATTTAAATGTTTATCAAGAATTATTATTATTAGTAGTGTGTGTTAGTAATTGACATTTATAATTAGAATCATAAGTTTATTTTCAGTAACACAATATGTATTTAAATAATTATCACGAATCATTATTATTTATAGTGTGTGTCAGTAATTGACATTTATAATTGGAATCAAAGGTTTATTTTTAGTAACATAATATGTATTTAAATGTTTATTAAGAACTATTATTATTAGTAATAAAGTGTGTCAGTAATTGACATTTATAATTATAATTATATTTTAAATAATAATATCAAATTACAAACTTAACCAAATAACTCAACATTTCCAAGAGTAGCTAAATAGCTCACTAAATATAGTTACCAACCTTGCTCTATAAATACCATTCACCCTCCATTATTCTTCGTTTGCCAGATTCGTTCCAAATTTAATGTTCTCTTATGTTCCAAATTCACTTCTTAGGGTATTTAACTTACGTTAGAATGAAGATTTGAAAGCTTTTGTATCTAACTAAATATTATCAATGAATGATGGGTGAATTTTTACATCTGTTCATGATCCTTTAATTTAGCATGATTTTTTAAAACTGGAAAATTACAACAAAAATTAATAGATGATTGATCAAAACACACATAATTGGTTGAGGAAAATGAAAAATATGGGATGATAGAAAAGGAGGGCCAAAAAAGGTTTTCTACAACTAAGGAACAAACCCGGGTTAGTAGAGAGACAAAGCAGATCATGTCGTACCAGGAGGATGAGATCAGTGATGATGATGAGGAGTCTGATGATGGTGAGGGTTGAGTGAGGGTGAATCAGAGAAAGAAGATGAGGAGTCTGATGATCTGTCATACCAGGAGGATGAGACCAGTGATGATGATGAATCTAAGGATACAAGTGTAGTGAATGAGAGTGATTTAGAGGCTGAGGACATACTTGAATTTGATCCAAGTAGGGTTAAGGAGTGGGTTTATGAAGGAGATGGGCTTGATCCAAACTACTTGCAAAGGGTTTACAAGAATGGAGTTATATATGAACCTCTGGGATGGAGGAAGATTGGTTTGGCGTATTTTACTGGACAGATAACATTTTCTCTCTGCTTTGAATGACTATTGTGTGCAGGAGGGGTTTGATTTACTGCGGGAGAAGGTTGAAAGTAATAGGTACACTGCCTCATGTAAGGATGCTGAGTGTCCTTAGAGGATCCATGCTAGTGAGCTCCCAGATGGGGTTACATGGGCAATCAAGACCATGACAGACAACCACACTTGTGATAGGTTAGAAGGAAATTCAGTAGCAGGGATTAAATGGTTGGCAAGTAAGTTGATGGATGAGATATGGGCAAACACATAAGTGCATATTAAAACACTAGAACAGTTAGCAATGGAGAGGTTTGGAATGTCAATTCCAAGACCAACTTTGTATAAGGCAAGAGCCCATGCTGTGAGTATTATTGAAGGTGACCATGATGAGTCATACACTATGCTTCTAGCATACATTCAAATGGTGAAGAAAACACACCCTCATGCTCATGCCTTCATCAGCTGGCACAGTTTGAAAAAGGGACCAGATCCACCTCTGCTTTTCAAGAGGATGTTTATAAGCTTTGATGCCCAGTTTAAGGGGTTCATAGCTGGCAGCAGATTTCTCATTGGGGTTGACGGTTGTCATCTCAAGGGGAGTCACAATAGTGTGCTCTTATCTGTTGTTGCCTTGGATGGAAACCAAGAGCTATTACTTCTTGCATATGCCATCACAGCTGATGAAACAAAGGAGGCTTGGAGATACTTCATGAATTGCTTGAAGTTCACATTAAGGGAGAGTGAAAAGGCAAGATTGTACCTTCATGAGTGATAGGCAAAAGGGGGTTGAGTCACCCTTAGCAGAGTTCTTCCCAGATTGCCAGAGGAGGATTTGCAACAGGCATTTGTTCAAGAATTTTTCAGTAAGTCTCTACCCTCCCTCTTGTCAATATTGTGTTCTATTCTTCCCAGTTTGTGATGTAAGAATTGTGTAACAGGGTGATTTCTCTGGACCTCATTATGGGGCTTATTTTTGGTAAGCTTGTGATGCATACAATGAGTATGTATTCTTAAAGGCAATGGGGAAGATTAAAGAGTTGAGCATGGAAGCATATCAATATTTGATGAATATTGATTTGAAGATGTGGGCAAGGTTTAAATTTGACACAACCTTAGCTTCTGATGACAACACCAACAACTTCACTGAGTCTTTCAATGCCACACTTGGGCTTGACAGAGTCAGGCCTATCCTCAGTCTTGCAGAAGGTTAGTAGAAACAACCTTAACTTTTATTTTCCTTATTTTCTTTGACATGTTCTAAGTTTGATTCATGTTCATACATGTAGGGGTGAGAAGAAGTTGTATGATAAGGATTACAAAGAGGCAAGAGGAGGCTGAAGGTTGGGATGATGGTGACATCACTCCTTTATGCAAAAAACAACTCAGATTGATGAATGATGATAGCAGGTTCTGTAAGATCTTTGCTAGTGGAAGAGGACAGTTTGAAGTGCTTGTAGGCAATGTCCAATATCCTGTTGACCTTGTGGCTAGGACTTGCATGTGTGACGCTTCCCGTTGATTGGAATTCCTTGTAGACATGCCACAAGAGTAATTCACCACATCAGGGATCAACCTAGGAATATGTGAGTCACTACTACTCTGTGAAAAATTACAAGGCCATGTATGGGCTAAACATCTTTCATATAACTGACCACACTCATTGGCCTACATTTGATGTTCCACAAATTGAGCCCCCAGTCCTAAAAAGATCAGTAGGGAGACCACCAAGAAATAGGAGAAGAGAGAAGGGAGAACTAAAGAAAGGAAAGAGGCAGGTCACTATCAGGTGTTCAAAGTGTAAGGAGTTAGGGCACAACAAGAAACATGTATGGGTGTTTTGACAAAAAAGCAAAAAAAAGAAGCTGCAAAAGTGGCAAAGCAACAACAAGAAACTGTAGCAGGGCCAAGCACCTCCTCTCAAAGAATGGAAACAAGACAGTCCCAGAGACAAGCTGAGGCAAGCTGCTCTCAAGGAGCAACACAGGCCACCACACAAACTTTGGGATCACAAATCTATAAGGGAAACAAGAAGCAGAAGACAAAGTATGTGTTTTTTAGCAACTTAGCAGGGTTTTTTTGGGTCTGTATGAACTGAATTCTATTATGTAATGGTGCCTAGAATTATGGTGTTTGTTATTCACCAACAAGTATTTCTGTTATGATGTATTTTGACATATATTTCGGTGTCATTACTTATGTTTCAATGACACATATTTTGAAAGCATTACTTCTGTTTTAATGACATATATTATGGTCTCAACAAATTCAGTTTGAAACAACAATATGCTAATGACAAAAGGTAATTTCAATTCATAATCTTGCCAATGGCAGATTTACATATTTAACCACAAAATACATGACGTCCATTCATAATCTTTTATCACATTTCAAATTGTAACACATTTCCTTACATTTTAAGAATAACTAAAACCATAAAAACACATAAACTCAAACCCAGAAATTTCACCAATAACCCCAACTGAAATATGATTTCTTCAACTTTCTTCATAACCCAAGATAATTCCCTTCGAATCTCAACATAATCAGGCCGAAATTGCTCCCCATTGCCATTGAAAGTGATTGCTTCCTCCCTTAGTCGTGGCACACACCACTCGAAAAAATCGCAATATCCCTAGATTATGAAATCATCAACTCAGCCTTCCGCGCGTTTCTGCATCTGCATCTCTTGTTCTCGTACTTCAGATTGGCTAAAATACCTTCCACTTCCCTGTTCAATTTGGAATTAGAGCACGAATTTGGACAAAGGTTGAAGAAGGTAATGAGGGTCACCAACTACTTATAAACCTGGCGCCAAACGAAGCAAAAGTCAAACTAAGTTAGGGTCTAGTTAACGCCATGTCTAATTCTGTCACGTTTAATGAAAAAAATCAAGTTCAGGGTTATCGGAGATAGAGCTGTCAAAGTCGGGGTGATATTGGAAAAAGGCATATACGTTAGGGTTATCTGAGATAATATCTCTAAAATATATATGTACTAAAGTAATAATCCTTATTTTGATACATATATAATTATTTTGTTACTAGAAAAATACATAACAATGACAAATTAATTTATGGCCTGAAAAAGCATGTGTTCAACTTTCAATCTGGAATAATGCAAAAATTTAATTTCTGGAAATCCATGTGTTTGAACTTCCAATCTGCAAGTTCATATGTAGAACGTAAATTTCTGGGTAATGCATATGTTAAACTCCATATGTTTAACTTAAACTTTTGGAAAATATGTTCTATTTAATTTGAAAATTCATATGTTAAACTCCAATTGATGAAAATGTGAACTTCAACTTCAAGTTCTGCAAAATATGAACTTCAACTTGAATTTTATGGAAAATATGTTCTAGTTAATCTATTTTGAGAATGAAAAAATATATATGAGCAAGTTCCGACGAACATAACCGAATAATGTGCACTTGAGTTCCTGCAAGAAAAACAGTGATTATCTAGGGCGATAATCCTGGTGAGAGTTCTGGGCAAGAAAATATCAGAAAATTATGAGGTGCCAGAGATTGGAGAGAACTAATCTTACAAAATTCTTAAGTGGGAGAGAGAGAGAGGAGAGAGAAAACAATATATTGGAAATAGGTAGTATTAAATTGGTCTTGGGACCCCAACAAAATTTGAAAATCAAATTCAAAATAATTCAGATTTTAATTTGAAATTCAGATGAAAATTTTAAATTAGTGGGCTTTGGACCCCACTAATTTTGGCCAATCAAATCACTCTGGCACATACACTTGAGGACCCGTTTGGTAGTTAGTCATAAATGGTGGCATGACAATGAATTTGTATGTAAACTTGTGAAGGAAATCATTGTTCATTCCCATGTTAATGCTAATTTATCCTAAAGTTTTTTTTCTTCTTAAATTTTCATTATCCAATACCACCTTGTAGGTGGTAATGAGTGGTAATGAAAATTGCTTTCTTTTAGAGAAAGGAACACTAGCTTAAGGGCATGCTTGGATTTAGGGTAATGGATTAAGGGGGTAATAAAAGTCAAATCACCTTAATAAAGGAAAAATAGAGGTGACTTGAAATGATTGCAAGGAGATAATGTGATTTTGTTGTGATGAAAAAGAAGAGAAGAAGAAGTTATTACCCTCCAAATGAGGGTGACAATTACTCTAAGGGGGTGTGGGTAACTATTACAACTATAATTAGAGTAACAATTCCCCTATCCATTCCTTTTTCTTCCTACCATCAGTAGCTTATCCCTTCTATCACCACTTCTTCCCCTTCATAATCACCTCTAACCACCTTACTTTCCTTAGTTTGACTTTTTTTACCCCCTTAATCCATTACACTTAATCCAAGCGAGCCCGGGTGAGATTGCTTTCCCATAAAAAGAAAAACGCAAATTTTGAGAGTTGAAATTACCTCCACATGAAAATTTCAATAATGCTTCTGATGTAACATTACATTTAAAATTCATTTTCATTACAACTATTTATTAATGACTATCCAACGAGTAAGGTAACATAATCTTAACCTGGAAAAGAAACATGGTTAAACAAAGGGACACACTTGGACTTGTATTACTCGATTTGTTCGTTGACATTTATGGTGTACTATCAATCTATCATCTTTTCATTTTCCTTCCCAGAGTACCATGTTGCAAGAGTAGGAGAGGGTCTGATACGAATATCAATCCTCATTTCTAAATTCTAATCCAAAATTTACAGTCTCACTCTGGTCTCTCACTTAAATCTTCATCATAAAATCACACTCATAAATCAAAATGCCAGAACCACCACCATCAACACCTCCACAACAACTCAAAGAATCGCAAGAATCCGACACTCAAAACCCTAACCCTAACTCTAACTGTACCTTCATTTCTGAAGACCCACCTCAAAATCCTCCTCCTTCAACCCCAGAAACTCAAAACCCACCTTCCGAAAACCCAATTGATCAACAAATTAAACCCGAACATGAAAACCCCCAAATTATAGTTGAAGAACACGAACAACAAGACAACCCGGACCCGGACCCGGACCCGGAAACTGAAAACCCAGAATCAGAAGGTATGGCCGTCCCTCTCTCACATCTTTCTCATAATACTATTGCGCATGAAATTAAGGGTAACAACAACCCTCCTTCTTCGGTGCGTCGTACATCGAAGCGTAAGAAGGGTGGAAAAAATCATGTTAGTAAGGTTGCTTTTGAGAGAAAAATGCAGCAATTGTCGCAAGGTTTTAATCCTATTACTTTTATTCCTGCGAAAGTTCTCGATTTTTCGCGGTACGAAGATTTGTTAAAGAAGTTGGGTTTGTGGGATTTTGCTCATGTTGGATTTGATAGGAATATTAGGGTTGATTTGATTGGGAAGCTCATTGTGAATTACATGCCGAAAGTTCGACGTAGTAGTGTTGATGATGTTAAAATTAATGTTAGTCGGGCTGATTTGGCGAGGGCATTGAAGTTGCCCTTGACAAAAAAAATTGGCTGCGATGTCGAGTTTTTTCCTGCCGATTTTCTGTGTTTCCTTGAGGAGTTTGTGTCGAATTGGATGTTGTTGCATGAGGATATTTGGTGTACGCCGACTGAGATTGTTAACTGGATAAAAATGATACGGGAGGGGAATCCTCAGAAGGTTGATTGGGCTGGGCTCGTGTGGTTTATGGTGGAGAAGGAGTTGGCACAACGAGCTAGCTTGAAGGACTGTTATTATGCCTCACATTTGCAGCAGTTGATCAAGGTGCAGAAGGAGGAGCTGTTTAGGGAAATTCCAAACGTGGAGGTGGAGAAGTCGATTGTGGAAGTGGAGATGTCGAAGGAGGCTGTTGCTGTGGTAGATGATGAAGATGACAGTGATGTAAAAATGATGGACGTTGAGGAGTCGGGTAATGCTAGACAGAAGGTAGAGGAGCAAAATGTTGAACTGAGGCTTGGCCAAGAATGCGTTGCTCAGGTTGAAAATGTTGCTGATGCTGATAAAGTGGAAAAGGATGGTGATTGTCATGTGGATGAATCGAAAGAGGTTGAGGATGTCGATAAAGACGAAGGAGTGGATAATATTCGGAATTCTGTGAGTATTGATGAGGTTGATAATGTGGAGAATACTGAGAATGCTGAACATGTTGATAATGCTGAATGTCCCATGGAGGAGAATAAGGATTTGCAAATGATGGATTTTAGGGATTACAAGGTGGAGGAACAAGGCCAGGAGCAGTGGCTTTTGGATGGTAAAGTTGGAGGGCAGCACTTTATGCAGCGTTGTAGTATGGCTGAGGTGACGGTTTCTGAGGATAGAAGACTTGATGGTATTGGTGATGTTGTTGAACATGAAGATATTGAAAATATTGAAGATAGCGGACACGTAGAAGGGTTTAAAATCATGCCAAAAGGTCCCTTAGATGGTATGGCTTCTGCAACTCTCATGCAAGCTTTTGAAACGGGGCAACTGCCTTATTCATCTAATGAGTTCGGGGGCCAGTCTTCTTTGGAGCTCATGTCATCCAGAGCTGAGAACAATATGATATTGGGTGGCCCTTCCATGTTTAATCATACTGTGAAAAGAGAAATCGACCATGAGCAGGACATTTCTCATCATGCACTGAATGATAATCATAAGAGGATGCGAGTTGATGGCAGTTGGGATAATAAATCTTCTCAATTTGATATCTGCATGGATCAAATACAACATTGGAATGAGAAAGCTAAGATGTGCCATATGGCTGCCATGGATGATACTTATCAACAAGCACGTATGAGTCAACACATTTTCCAGCAGCAGTTGGCAGTAAAGGATAATGAGATTGAGCAGCTGACATACAAGCTTCATGATCTACAGAGTAAACAAGTTGAAATCGATCGTCTTGATAGGGAGCTTTATCTGATGAGCAGTGTAATAGATGGTTATAGAAAGGCTTTAAAACAAAGCCAGATGACATTTGCTGACTATCGAAAGCGCTGTCAAGTACCCGATGAACCAGTATATAAAGATGCTGGTCTTGGTGGTGTTGTGAAAAGCGTTATGGAATTGGAGAGAGAGTGGTTGAAGCAAGAGGAAGAAAACAAGATGATGCGCAATTTTATTGAGGAAGCATTTAAGAAAACTCTGAATGATTGTGAAGCAAAATGGGATGGCGAGGTCTTGGCAAAGGTTCAGTCTCATCATAGCAGGCTTGTGGATTCTGTAAAGGAAATGGGACTATTCAAAGATCATCTTATTAAGCATAAGACTCCAGCAAATGTTCAGAGTGAACCACAATCTCCTGTGGAGGAATGATAACTTTATTACATGATGTAGAAAAGGTGTTGTTTTCTCATTGAAGTGTTTTTAGTACTTCTCTAATATGAGTAATGCCAGTGCTTAGGAATATGTAAATGCCTATTGCCAATGTCTGCTAAAACATATCGACCAATAGTTGCTTCTACTTTTGCATGTCAGGCTTCTTGGATATTGCTTCATTGATATCTATGCTAAATGAATTACTAATGCTGATTATTGCTGGAAATAGTGTTGCTAGGATTGTGTTACCCAAGCTCCCCAAGGTCCCAAACTACCATTATGCAGATACATTCTGATATCTGTGTGGTTTCATGATTATTTCTGTGGCATATTCTTGTCTCCATGTTCATTGACCTTTTAACTTCAGGCAAATTCTTCTGAATCACAAAATCTGATTTTGGGAAATTTTCATCTGTCCTCTACTCCTCTTTAAGTTGCTCTTCCTGTTTCAAGGATTTCGTTTAGGAATTCTAAGTTTGTAGTATGACAACATCTAAATTTACTTCCGAATTAATCCTTTCAGATAAGTTTTGTATTAGTTTGACTATTTGAGCAAATTGTAATTACTTCAATCGTGAATTCGTTGGAAATAGTACTTGTCACCTCTGTTGCTTTGACAGCTTCATGTACCTGAGGGTCGCGTGTCGGACATGACACTGCATTTGGGTACTTCATCCCAAACCAAAATCTTGACATTTTTCTACGAAATGGCTGAGTCTGACACCCGGACACTTGAATCCGAGTAGACACTTTATCTGGTCTGTGTAACATTGTCACTTTGTCTGCTCTCAAGTCTCAGAGCCGCATCTACAGCTCCTCCTGGTTTAAAGCCCTGGCCTTTGTACCTTTTCCATAAGCTAAACAAATTGGAAAGTTACCTGATCCTTTTTGCAGCCTCTACCTGACAGAGTGACAGTATCATTCCAGCTTTCCCAATTATGTTGAATTGGCTTTATTTATTGTGAGATTTTTATTTCTAACTTCCTATCTTTAGTCTATTGAAGAGCATTAAAATAGTTTGTGGTTGTGTATGTTGTGATCTTGACATTCATACTCAGTGGCAATATTGCTGTTGCTGATGCCACTTACAAATTCTCAGTTGGACGCTGTGGCGAAGCCTATAACTGTCTCTTCTCCTGGTATGTGGAAACATATGCTTTGACTGCTCATTGCTTTGTATATTTTACTTCGCCATTTAAGGGTAATCACAAAGCATCCTGCAAATTTAGGGTAAGATTAACATTTATTCAGAAAGGTAAGCCAAGTCTTCCTTACATTTCCTATCTCCCACATCAGACTCTTGTTTTGCTAGTTGCTGTGTTGGTTTGTAAACTTGCACTCTGTTTGAACGTACTATCTGATGTTCCATCTGGTGTTTTTTTTTCCTGTATATTATGAATTTGTTTAGCAGTTTGAGATTTGGCTTTTGGGTCTGTGCTTTGGCTAGAGATGACATTCTAAAGCCTATCTTTTGAACCATTACTTCTTTCAACATATCCTTGTATTCTGGATGGATGATGTTAATACTACCGGGGTGTGGGTGCTTGAACTAACTTTCATTTGGACCTGATAGAATCATCTAGAAACCAGAGAAAAATCTTTACATTACTTTGTACAAAGAATGCTTCTGACTTGAAGTATTACAATATACCAGAAGAATTCGTTGTTTTTAACCGGTAAGTTGCTCATTCTCGTTAACCCTGTTATAGGGTGGTGGGGGCTGAGCAGTTGTAGGTGGTAATGATGACGATGAAGGTGGTGGAACAATGCTTTCCGTCTTGTTGAGGTTCTGTTGGTAATATATTTGTCTCAACCTCTCGATTTCTCGCTTCATTGCTTCTTGATGAGCTGCAATTTATTGGACCAAAAATATATCAGTAACAATGCAAAGTTAGGAACTTTTAGTGGTCTTTTTCTGTTAAAAAAACTTCCAACTTACCATCTTTGAATATTTTATCTTGGGCAAGAGCTGCAATTTTGGCTTTGAGAGTGCTGTTGTCCACGTTTAGAATCATGCGTTGGTGATCCAAGAATGCAACTCTTGGAGACAATGCTGATACCTCACTCTATTATGGCGGCAAAAATAAGCCAAATTTTGAAAAAAAAAAAGAAAGGTCAAAATTAGTATAGATTTGTAATTGACGACTACTAATTGGTAAGTAATTGCCGTACTTTCGCAAAAAATATAGAAATGAGTAGATGAATGAAAATGAGAGAATGGGAGAATTACTAACTTGTAGAGCAGTAACACTGCGTTCAAGCTCGGATATGTATTGTAGCTTCCTCACTCTTGATCTTTGAGCTGATTGTCTGTTTGCCAATATTCTGTTTTTGTTTTTCCATAAATTCCCGTTAGAATAGTTTACAAATTACCAGAAATAGTATGGGGGTGGATTTGCAAACACGGATTTGCAATAAGTTTTAGAATACTTGGGTTTTTTTTAGGAAAAATTGTTTTAAATAAGTCAACCTTTGCGCGGTCTTTCCATTTTAAGTCTACGTTTTGATTATCCCTGATTGAGTTAGACTTGTATGTCTGTTTTCTTCTATTGAGTTTTAACCAGTTTGTGACTTGTTTAGTAGGTTGCTTATGATACGTGTTACAATGTCCCACCCCCACCCTCGTCTGTTTTAGAAGAAGGGACTTATAACACGTATAATAAGTAACCTAATAAACAAGTCACAAACTGGTTAAAACTCAATAGAAGAAAACAGACATACAAGCCTAACTCAATCAGGGATAATCAAAAGGTAGACTTAAAATGGGAAGATCGCGCAAAGGTTGACTTATTTGAAACAATTTTTCCTTTTTTTTAATATACTTATGTCTTAAGGTAAATTGTATTTATTGTTTGAGATGTCTGATTTTGCTGTGTTTGGAAATCATATTATCTTTCTGAAAATGTAATAGTGTAAAATTAATAAAACGCTTTATTGTCTAATTAACCTTCACTCTATTAGCCAACAAGAATATCCCTGCCACTTAGGAAGGAGATAAAGCACCAAGCCACCAACCATTGTTCTATCTCCTGATTATTTGGAAATCATAGTCATGCACATGTCCCACATGCTCAAAAAAGTAGCAGGTTTATGTTATCAGGCATTTTCAAGAAAATTTATTGTGTGGAAAGTGGAAACTGCGGATATGCTAAAAGGCCACAAGCTTTCTAGGATATAATTCATCACTTTCTCAATAAGTTCAACATAAAAAATGTGGGAAAATACCAAGTAATGTAAAGAGCGAAAGTTGGCACCAAAATAAAGTAGAGTAATTCAAGTGATAAAACAAAAAGGTTTGGTCCTTCTTGCTTTTGGTGGCATATCTGTAATAAGAGTGAACTTTTTCTACCCTTTAGAGTTTGGTTGCACTTATTGTGCCTATTCCAAATAAGGAAAGTGTCTCACTTATTGAAAAACAGAGGTAGTATATTTTTTTTGAGGGGTTTGGGATTAGTATATTTCTAAGAACGCCGATGTGTATGAAAAATTTTGTGCATGACATTGGTATAATTGAGGTACCCTATCCAAATTTTTTTTTGACATAAACCCTATTCGAAATCAAATTGTCACACATTGTTATGTGAACATAAAATGTGACAAAATCTTCCTTTTTTTGATAAAAAAAAAAGAATCAGCAATATGTAGAACAATTAATGCTAATGAATTCTAAAAATATCACGAGAATAAAAAACTATTATAAGAGTGCCTTTCTTGTACTTCAAGGTAATTTTAATTGGACCATAAATATATACTTTTATTTTAACTTTATTTATGTCATGCCACACATCTATGTATATGCTTCCTATTTCAGTTAACGCATATTGCAATTTATTTTCAAATAGATGACATTTAGATCAACTTGTATGACCTCGATTATTTGAATATCAAATACTACTTGAAAGCTATCAAATGTCAATGTTATTAACTGTTTTTGATCAATTACATGAGACAGTCCTATGGACAAGTTAAACTAATGAAAACAACTAATACACTCCACTAGCCTTGTCAAATTTTTTTTTAACTACTAATGATTTCATAATTCTATATCATTAAGTCAATTCCATATAATCTTCATACTCTTTCAATTTCATAAGAGGGTTGCATTAACATGTGATATAACCGTTAACTAGAAAAATGTTTCTCAAAATTGTACTAGGAAATTTTAGGTACGCTTAGATTTACCTCTTAACCCTCTTAGGATCAACCACCGGTTGCTGATCAGCACCACCTGTATTATCATTATTATTACCACCAAGAGCAGCTACATTACCACCCTTGTTATGACTCTCATCACCACCAACTTTTGCTTGCACTTGTCCTTCATTCTTATCATCAAATTTACACGAACTCTCCGCCTCCTGCGCCTTCTCCCCGTCCTCCACTCTCTCCCTGCCTCCTAATCCCCCCTCGTGCCGCGCCGTACTCCCTCTCTTCTGGTCATCATTCGTACTATTATGGTCCGACGTCGACGACGGGTTTGAAGACGACCTCCCTAACTCGTTGCTAAACATGGACATAAACTGCTCATCGTCAAACTTATCAAACTCGTCATCATTGTTGTTTTTACTGCTCCTTGGTATCTCTGGCGGACGAAATTGTCCGCCTAGGAACGGAACTGTCGTCCCCACCTCCACAAATGCCACTGACGAGTCGCTCACCGTCCTCCGGTGTGCCCCTCGCTTCGCTGCCGAGAATTCCATGAACTCGTCTACCCATGGTGGGGTTGGCTCCCCCTCCTGCTGCTGCTGGTGATGATAGTGATGAGGGTGCATGAATTCTTGCCATTGTTGCTGTTTTTGGGGCATAACGTTGGGCACTTTTGGAGGTAATTGCGCCATTTCTTGTATCTTTAATCTCGAATACAGTCTTAATTCTACCAACGTTAAGAAACAACAAAGTTGCACCAATGAAAACAACAACAAAGAATGATCACAAACACCCTCCAACAAACAATATCTATAGTAACATTACTAATCCTCAAGAGGAAACTAATTATTGTACTTTTTTTTTTCTTAATAACTTTTTGGAAAAGCTCTAAAAGAATTTTTTTATTGTTTTTCTCCTTTCTCTAAAATCAAGAATTTGCCCACAATGAGTTTGTGAGTATGCCTAGAGAGAGAAAGGAGCAAAAAAGACAGCTATCATACAACTATGAGGAAAATGAGGGGGGAGTTGTAAATGAAGTTTGATGGTATAA
Organism: Beta lomatogona; assembly: GCA_947646795.1. NCBI lineage: Eukaryota > Viridiplantae > Streptophyta > Magnoliopsida > Caryophyllales > Amaranthaceae > Beta > Beta lomatogona. The sequence continues at coordinate 1,757,945 of CANSNZ010000955.1, read as the reverse complement.
CAAGAAAATAGCTGATAGATTAATTATTTTGTAAAAAAAGTAAATTAGAAGATTGGAATCTTGAATTCATATCACGTGGTGTCGTGCCCGTCTCTTTAGGGGCTGAATAATTGAGCATAATCATCGCTAAGTTTGTAGAACCAAAAAGCATATCGTCAACCCCTCCCCTCAAATATAGATACCATTTTGCCTCCCTAAACCTGCAGCGGTGAATATCTTTTGATATTACTCTTGACATTCTAAAGTGTCAATTAAAAGAACTTGAAGATGTTCAAACATCACGTCAATTGAGATCCTCGTCTGATGACAGAAGATTATACTACTAACCTCGGTTTTACCATCCGAAAATCCGATATCTGATTCAAAATATTTTTTTAAAAAAATTCTAAATCCAGTTGACACTAAATTAATCTTTCTCCTATCTTATCCGATTCGAAAATCCGAATTCGATTCGAAAATCCGAATCTGATCCGATAATTTATTTAACTAAAGCTAATTTCGGTAGAATAAAAAGAATAACTAAGTAAATTTCGGATTTTCAAAATATCCTAAATCTAAAAAATCTAATCCGTATCCGATCCAAATATTCGTTTTTTTTGGGATATTCGATCTGAATTATCCGTAACTTAAAAAACGGATCGGATATCCGAAATTTCGGATCGGATCGGCGGATAAACGGATCGGATTTTTTTGCACACCCTAATTGAGACTTGAGAGTGGCATGTGAAATAATGGAGAGATGAGAGCAAGAATGAAAATTGTTTTTGTTGCTCATCGATACTATTTGTGGTATTCGATTTTTTACTGTCTTAATTAACGGTCTGAATCCCACAAAAGTCTCTCATTGGACTATGAGTTTTAGAAAACTTTGAAGTCGCTACTCTATTAATATCTGAATAGCGACAGATTTATTTAATAAATCGTTTTAAAATCAATTTCAAGAAATATCATTTAAAACGAAGATGACTTCATATGGATAAGGTTTTTTTGAAAATTAGTCTTTCATACCATGAGATAGGGTTCGGGGTTTAGGTTAAGAGGTGCGAACATCTGGAACTCGTATCCTCTTCCGTTCTACAGAACAGGCTCTTACTAAATGCGTTATTTTTCATTTCAGAGTAATCATGGCTATTTCAAAAGACAGAAAATCACATAATTTGCACATATACACATCAATAATTTTTAAGAGGGCCAATATATCGTTTGTACATGGTAGGTTTGAGCACCGAAGTTGCACTACGTACCAATCATTGCGGGAATGAAATCCACTCATGGATCAAAACCATCGTAGTTCGATCTTATATCTCACCCTAAATGGCTAATTCCATTGGGTAAGAAAAGGAAAGGAAAATAGATTATGAATAACTCACCTTGTAGAATTAGACAAATCTATTAGGAATAAGGTAATCACTCCAATTAGTAATTGAGATGGGGTTAATATAATAGATTATGAATAACTCAACTTTCGAATTAGACACACCTATTAGAAATGAGGTAATTACTCCAATTAATGATTGAAATGGGGTTAAGATAATCACTTTAATTAGTGATTAAATATGAAGGGTTAAATTAATCACCGTAATTAGCGATGCAAATGAGGGTTAGGATAATCACCTCAATTAGTGATTAAACTTAAAAGGAAAGATAATCACCTTGATTAGTGATTAAAAATGGTTTTAAGATAATCACCCTAATTAGTGATTAAATTGGAAAGGTTAAAGTAATCGCTCTAATTAGTGATTAACCAAGGATAAGATAACCACTCTAATTAGTGATTAAAATGAAGAGTTTGAGTTAATCGCCTTAATTAGTGATTAATCAAGGATTGAAATGACCACCTTAATTATTGATCACTTTTATAATTATCAAGAGGTCTAGGAAAAGAGGTTTGCTTCCTAATTGAAGGCTTTTCAGAAATAATCTTAATTGAAGATTATTAGGTCATTTTGAGAAAAATGATCAATTTGAGATCAAATTTGGAGATTGTGTTTGGCCAATTGGAACTTGGCCATTTAAAGTGAGACACGTGAAACGATCTAAAATCAATTCGGAGATCATAATTACCAATCTAATTATGTCAAATTATATGATTGATCCATTTGAAGATGGAGAACAAATTGTAAAATGTAAGATGGATCATCATACAATTTAACTTAGTTAGATTTGCAATTTTTTCTCTTAATTGAGATTGAGTCATTTAATTCATATACTATGATATATTGGGCCCAACATGCAAAATTTATAACATTGGTTCCTCATTTTATTAAAAAGAATTGTGGAATTATTTATGAAAATTATACATAAACATCTCCATATTTTTCTATTAATTAAGTGATGTAATAACTACTTACAAAGAAACTATTATTACAACAATATGTACAAATTCTATGATCTATACAAGTCTTAATCTTGTTATCCACCATGATGCTCCTTGATCTTTATCCTCTTGAATGGACTTTGGAATTCATGCTTGTTTGTAAACTTGTGAAAATTAGAGATTAATTAACCTCTTTGATTTTGATTTGTTTATGAAAATTTTTTATTGATTTGTATTTGCATAATAAAAATGAATCATTTTAAGAGAAACTTAAAATTTTATGATTTTTAATTAACATTTTCATATGAAAACAAAACATTCTATTATGAAACTTGAGTTAATAACTTTATTTCATTTTTCATATTGCACTTTTTTTTCTTGTACTGACTTATAAAATTCATAAATTTCTGTACAAAGCGTTAAATTGAGCATGTGATATACCTATGGATAAGTCAGTGAGTTCTTTATGTTGTGTCCAAATGTCACAAGCTTTTAGTGACAACTAGAATTATGGTGAATTTTATGCTAAAACTGGTCAAAACAGGTTCTTTATCCAATGTGTTCTTTAAAATCAAAATTACTGAACTTAGTTTCAAGTGAATTTTGGTATGAACATTCTAGACACTTGAAGAAATAGACTACAAATTTTAATTTGAATTGTACATTTTTAAAACCCTTTCTTATTCAGTTTCTTAACTGAAGATAAAATCAGTGTTCTACAATTTAGTGATTTGTATGAATGTTTTTGTAAAAATGAGAAAAAATTGTATAAAATTCATATGAACATTATTTTTATGTTTTTGGAAATCTACTGATGTCTACTATAAATTTATTGAGGGAACAAGCTTATGTGGTACTGGACAACATCAGTTTTGCACAACAATGTTGTATGATTTTTAATTAATTGTACAAACTTCGTTTTTTAAAAATTCCAAAGCGCAGTTGCTGAAAACATCTTGAAATTCATAGGAAAAATATTACATCCTATAAACTATTCACATAATACAGACGACAAATGAAATGAAGTACGAAATTGAAACTGACCATAATTACAGCATCACATTTTCTTTTTATGGAGATGTTTATGCGTAACTCTACTTGAATTTTTTTTATGAAAACATGTTTTTGGTTATGAACAACAACTTGATTAACAAAAATCATATAAGCACATATTTCCTAAGAATCTCCTCATTAGACTTGTCTATTCTAGGTGGGGTGATTTAAGGTTGGGAACATATTAGGACTTCCACATACCCAAATCACTCCAAAGATTAAAAAAATGATAAGAGAAAGCAAAGAGAAAGTTAGTATGTGATTAATAAAAATAACAAGAAATTAAATTTACCTTGCTAACTCAATGATGCACTTCCTTTTTGCAAAGTTTTCTACTTTTTTTGTGATTTTTTTAATTTGTAAGTGAGTTTATAAATCCACTTAATTACTAACTAAAACCCTTTTTTGTATTTTTCTTTTGATGAACTTCTTACTTATTGTAGGCGTGTTTTTATTTCGCCTACGCGGTGTGAGCGCGTATTAGATTTGACTACCCCACTGTTAAGGTTTTTGTTTTGTATTGAAAGAAGTCGCCAACAATTCTTTTTAGGAAGAATCATAAACCTAATTGGATATAGGAAAATCATAGGGACAAATTATCCAATGTAGGTTTTCCCGTCCTGACTCCATAGATGGTCAAAATGAACCAAATATTGAGTTCGGGGGTGAGGGTACGAATATAGTCATAATGAACCACATTCGCCCAAAGTTGGCCTCTACTAAATTGCGATTCACAACAAATTTTATGCCAAAGAATAATCATATAATATTTTTCTACACCCTAAAAATATTTAGTCTAAATTGGTTAAAAAGACTATCTTTAGTGACATGTTATAATGCAATCAATATTACAGGGAACCTAGCAGGTTGTCCAAATTATCAGAATTAATTAGAACAGTTCTTTCGGTCTTTGATTAGCAAAAATAACATGTGGGTGATAAAAATCATGCAGAACAATCACAATAATATGTATAGAACAATCAGGCAGGCATATAATAATGTACGAAAATAAATAAAAATAAGAAAAGAAAATATTGCAGGGAGTTAGTATAATATACAATACTTACAGTTGCATGAATTTGTTAACAATCTACATCACGAATAGAATGTTAGTAACTTCAATAAAATAATAAAAATAAAGAAAAAAAGAAATAAAGAAAATTAATTTAGTTGACCCTTAGAAATTATACCACCGTCTGGGGTCGTTAATTTGTACGGATTTTGGAAAATTAAATGTCGAAGAGGCCTGAAAAAATGTTTGTGTTACGTTATATGAATGTATTAGCTTTCGAATTATGTTGGAATTGCCTTTTGTTTTGTATTGATAAACTATGAGATGTACAGGTGATGATGATGAAGAAAAAGAAAAGGTGTATTGATGATGATCAAGAAAAAGAAAAGAGGAGTTGTATGTAGGAGAGTTGTTAGCTGTGGCCCGTGGGAGTATGCAGGTTACGTTGTAGGGTGATGATGTTGATGATAGTTGGCGGGATGATTAGGAGGAATAAGGGGTTGGCGATTAGCTTTGATTTTTTGTCAGGTTATGTTAGTCGGCCGTGTATCAATTGTGAGGAGATGGCGTGGAGATTGTAGGTAAGTCGTAAATAGAAGATGTGCCGTCTATATTTGTTTTATGCCGTGGAGAGTTTTGGAAGAGGTGAGTGAGCCGAGTGATTGTGTCCTCATAATTATGAAGGGGTTAGGGATGATATATATAGTGTAGGTAGGTAGTTGTATTGTAATAGGTTTCCGAGAGTTAGTAGGTCTCTAAAAGATTTTTATCATATAGTTAGATAAAGATTTTAAAAAAGAGTTAGTAAGAGATATTTAAAATCACTTTGGAAAAAGATTATTTTTATTGAAAAAGATTTTAGTAAATAGTTAGACAAAAGATATTTAAAAATAATTTGGTAAAAGATTATTTTTATAAAAGATATTTTGATTAATAAAACTAATCAATGTAATTAATTAATTCTATTAATTAAATTGGGCTAGAAAAGGGGATTCATAAAATTGGGCTTTCATAAAAACTATTTTTAAAAGGTTTTCGAAGATGGGCTTTTATAAAAGGAAAAATGAACACCAACAGTCCCAACTATAGAACATCTTCCATAAAAGGTCCCAACTATGGAAAATCCACAAAAGGTACGAACTATCAACCTAATCTTCCAAAAACGGTCCCATTGACCGGTTCACCTGCTGTTGTAGGTAAAACTTGATTTTTTTTATTTCTCTTTTATTTTTTTTGAGGTTTTAATAAACCTTTTTCTTTTATTTTTTCACTTCTTATTTCTCTCTCTTCCTTTCACCCAACATCACCCCTCATCTTCTTTCTCCTGCATGCCATCAACCATCATCATCGGCATCATCTAATCTCCTCCCTCCATCTACCAACAACCACCCACCTTGTGTTCAGCATCGCCCATCATCATCCCCATCACCACCCTAATCACTGGCCATCACCACTCTTCTCTCTCATCTACTACCTCTAACAACATCACCCCTCTTTCTCTCACTCAAAACTGCCACAACCCATAAAATCGAGGTTCTGGGTTTTGGAGGCGGGTGTGGGTTTTGGAGGTCGGGGGTTTCGGGCTTTGGGTGGATGGGCAAGGTGGTGTTTTGGGATAGTTGGTGGTGTTTTGGGGGGTGGTTTATGGAGTTTTCGGGGGTGGCTAGGGTTTTAAGGTGGTTGGTTTTTTATGGTGGTTGGAGTTTCGAGGTGGTTAGTTTCGGTTGGGGTTTCAGGGTGGTTGGTTTCGGTTGATTGGGTTTCGGGGTGGTTGGTTTTCGGATTGGTTGGGGTTGGTTGGGGTTTTAGGGTGGTGTTTAGTGGTGGTTGGTTTCGAGTTGGTGGTGTTTCGGGGTAGTTGGTTTTGGGTTGGTGGTGTTTTGGGGTTTGGTGGAGATTTCGAGGTGTGGGGGTTGGGTGAAGGTGAGGGTGGACGGTGTAGCGACACGGTGGTTGTAAGGTTTGGGTGCGGGTGGGATCATGGCTGGTGAGGGTGGGACCGGAGTTTGGGCGTGGGTTTGGGTGGGAGTGGGGGTGGTGTTCGGGGGTTTTAGGGTGGGTTTAGGGGTGGGGGGGGGGGGGGGGTGGTGTGGGTGGGGAGGTTTGGGCGGGGAGGGTAGGTGGGTTGAAAAAAAAGGATAAAATGAAATTTTATTAAAAGTCAAACAAAAAAGGGGAAAAAAGGAAATAATTAAAAAAATCATTAAACAGATCACGTGATCTCATTTAACTTGTTATAACAGGTTACCAAGTAATCAGGACCATTTTTGAAATATTGATGCAATAGTTGGGACCGTTCCTGGATTTTTAATAGTTGGGACCTTTTGTGGAAGATGGTCCATAGTTGGGACTATTGGTGTTCATTTTTCCTTTATAAAACTATTTGAAAACGTTTTAGAAAGTGAGCTTAGTAAAACTAGTTATAGAAAAGGTTTTCGGAAATGGGTTAATAAAATGAGTTAGAAAATGGATTTGGGCTTAAAACATTTTATTTTAGACTCGTTCTTTATTCTTTCCTCGATCCGAACCAATTGGAGCAAGGTATTGGTCATCATAGGGTACTAAATGGGGAGACACGATTATGTGTCTACAGAAGCCCCCACTTTGATTGAGGTTCAGGAAACCGATAGTCAAAGTATACGGTGTCGGGACGGAGAACGATTCTAAACGCTTTGCAGTTTAGAACTGATCTATAACCGCCGGTCTCTGCAAAACAAAGTTAGTATGCAGGACAATAACTACAAGCAATCTGATTACCTGTAGATGTTAGCAGATAGGTGCGAACAACTCAGATAAAGCACATAGTGATTCAAATGTACGAAAACTTAGACTCTCTAAGGATGCACAAGACGCTATGCAAGGATTAAGGTTATGCAAAGCTAAGGATGACACGTCATGCAAGGTCAGGGTTATGCAAGACTAGAATGTATGAAATGCAAGGTCAGGGTTTTGCAAGGCTACAATGTATGAAATGCAATGCAAGTTCAGGGTTTTGCAAGGCTGCAATGCAAGGTCAGGATTTTGCACGGCTAGAAGATGTATAGAATGATAGAATGATAGACTGATTAGAAATGCATAGAATGATTTTCGAAAATCGTTGTTAGTAAATGATCGGGGTTCGTAGACGAGGTCCGCGGATCACAACTCTTCGGGAGTTTGATTTGAATTGGAGGAACCACCCCACGTAGGAAGCCCCCACTTTGGGTGAGCTTGTCTTGAGTTTGTCATGTACTTGATCTGAAATTGTAATGTAAATGATCTATCTTGAACATTGAAAGTTGTCACTGGGTATTGTTTATTGGGCAGTTGATATAGGCAAAATCAAATATCGCCAGAAACCATGGAATTATCGGAGAGTCCTTCGGGGACAAGAAGAGCTTGGATTGAAAAATAAAAAATGTTGAAATTTGTGACTTAAATGAATGTGGGTGGGAAAAGGCTTTAACGAGGCTAGGTTCAGACTCGAGTCTATGTCGGGATCTAGAAAGAGTATGCTCCTAAATTCTAGAAAGTCCAATCATTATACCATAACTAATTTTTATTTTATTGAAGCGGTCGAACCTCGAGATGAGGATTCCTACGTATCCTTGCGGAATCAGACCATTCGTAGTTCTCGATCTGATATCTTTTTTTTTATTATAATTTTTTTTGTGCCCTAACTTTTGCCTAGGCCGCCCTTTCGTGTTTTCAATCTAGCGGGCTTGGACATACCTTGAAAAAGGAGTTATAGAAGGGTTGATGGAAGGTTGAAAGGTTTAATGCTTGAGGTTTAGATGAAGGTTTAATTGGTTAGAGGAATGAAGAGTCATGGATTTGGATTAAAGGTTAAGGGTTTTGATGGATCGAAGGATTTGAATGAGGGGTAGAACTTGTGTGCAAGCCCATTAGCTTGACTTTTATTTCTTTGCCTTTGGCTTTTTCTTTTCGCACTTTTGTGCGTTTTGCTTTTGCTTTTGCTTTTTTCGCACTTCGAATTTTTTAATCACTTTTTTGTTGTTTTTGCCTGGCATTGATACTTTTTGTAATGTAGTGAGGCTTGCACACGAGTTTGGTTTAGGGTATTGGAAGGCTTGAAGGATATTTGTGGAGCTTTGATGTCGAAGGGATTGTTTGGTTTATTGATATGATGTTATTGATATGATGGTTTAAGAATGATGGCTTATGAAAGGTAATGGAAGGGAAAGGGGGATAACTCCTGATCCAAAGTATGTCCTCTTTTTCTTTTTTCTCTTTTTTATTTCAGATCTCCTTTTTTTATATTATTAGTCAAGTTCATTATGTGATTCGAGTTTCATCATTGAATTAGAAGCATAAATAAAATGATGGAAGGCCAATGAAAATGAAAAAAGAATGCGATTATTTTATTAATTGAAAATGCATGAAACAAGGCTTATTAGAAATAAAGAAAATCCTAAATGACATAGACTCGATTGGAAATGAAATGAAGGAGCTAGGGGAGGGACTCTCCGACTCAACCTAGAAAACTAGTGTTACATGACTAAGCCTCCTGCACTATTGAGATGATTCCCAAGGGGTTGCTATTGTTATTGACTTTTGCTGCCGGCGGGATCGGAAGTCTGCCACTTTCAACCATGTCTTGCAGAGTATTCCTTAAGGCCCAACACACAGATGTTGGGTGTCCATTCCCTCGGTGGTACTTACAATAGGCATTAGGGTTCCACTTCTTGTGCCTATTTTCAGGTGCCGGGTCTGGAGTGGGACCGATATGCTGTATTGCTCCTTTTGCATGAAGCCTAGTGAAGGCTTCTTCCAAAGTCATGCCCAATGGAGTGAATGTTCGTTGAGGCTTTTGATATCCGTAGACTGACTAGGGTTTACATATAATGCGAACTAGACCTAGGAAATTTTATAGTCCTAAGACTGAGCTTTTATAGTTCGTAAACTGAATTTAGTTCTAATACTGAGCTTTTATAGTCCGTAGACTGACTAGGGTTTACATGTAATGCAAACTAGACCTAAGAAAACTTTATTGTCCTAAGACTGAGCTTTTATAGTCTGTACTGACTTTATAGTCCGTAGACTGACTTTATAGTCCTAAGACTGAGCTTTTATAGTCCGTAGACTGACTTTATAGTCCTAAGACTGAGCTTTTATAGTCCTAAGACTGAGCTTTTATAGTCCGTAGACTGACTAGGGAATGAATTGGGCCTAAATGGACCTAAGATCTGGATTGGACTAGACTAAGACTTAGATTGGAATTGATTAGGGATAGATTTGGACTAGACTTCACATAAAGATGCAGATGGGCCTAGATTTTGGAAATGAACTAGACTTGTATGGGCCTAAGATGGACTCTAATGCTAGCGGGTCTAATATGAATGCATGGACTCGAATTAGATGGACCTTATATGAATGCAAAATGGACTTTAATGCATATAGGCCTAGAATGAATGCAAGTGAATTGGGTCGATTGAATTGAATTGGATTGAAGGTGTTTGGAATGGGCTTAGAATTTTCGAAATTCATTTTTGGAAGGAACCCCTTATTTTTATCTTTCGTTAGGAAAAGATGATGGATTAATTTTGAAGATTTTTGTTTTTTTGAAATGTCGTGATATGATGATGATTAGTAAATGCTTTTTGAAAAAGGTAGAATAGAAGAGGGTGTAGGATTGATTTTGAAAAATGTAAGTTTTTGAAATTGATGAATATGATAGGGTAGGATTCATAGGGAAGATTAGTTGAACAACAGGGAGAAAATGGGAAGAGGTAGACATGCATGACAACTCTAACTCTACAATGACCCTTTAGATGCATTTTTTTTAGGACAAACTTGACCTTGCATGAAAAGACTGATTTTTTTGAATGTGATACTGATGCAAACTTGTTATCTTAGGCTCGAACGAAGGTCAAAAGACCAATAAGCATGGGACGAAAAGATTGCGTGCCACGCAACTAGTGCGCGCGGCGCGCAATCTATGCGTCTGACGCAGGAGCGTTGCGCCAGGCGCAAATTAATGCGTTTAGCGCAATGCACTGCGGCACGCGTATTGATTAATTGACGGAGGTTCAGGCAAAAACGACGATTTATTTTAGACGCGATTTGCAATAATTTCGGGCGTAAAACATATTAGCAGGCAAAAATTGCAATCACACATAATGTCAGGTAACATGGATGCAAAAGTTCTCAACCTAAAGTCCAGTTCTACATTCAACTAATGGTTTGGTTTAAGTTAAGGCTAAAAAGGGTCCATGACTAAGAGATTGATCCCACGCTTCGTACCCCTGCTTAAAGAGGTGGCCACGTGTAAGACGCACTCCAGTCTCAAGTCAGGAACAGGAGAACAATGCTATGGTTGGGTAGGTTTGCTTATAACTAAGATCGAACACTATCGATCAGGAAGCTTTTTGGAAGGACAAAACACAAACCCCCCGGGGGTGACCTCCACATAGAACATGTGCTAATGAGGCAAGGTAGATTGTCCTTATGGTGGCTGAACAATAGCAATGCATATGCAAAACAATATATTATTCAAAGGCATAAAAATAAGAATGAATCGTATTTTTCAAGTTTCACCCACTTATGTAAAAAAAATTAAATTTTTTAAAAATCCTCCCCAGTGAATTCGCCAAATTGTAGGCGTGTTTTTATTTCGCCTACGCGGTGTGAGCGCGTATTAGATTTGACTACCCCACTGTTAAGGTTTTATTAAAAAATGTTTTGTATTGAAAGAAGTCGCCAACAAATCTTTTTAGGAAGAATCATAACCCTAATTGGATATAGGAAAATCATAGGGACCAATTATCCAATGTAGATTTCCCCGTCTTGACTCCATAGATGGTCAAAATGAACCAAAGATTGAGTTCGGGGGTGATGGTACGAATATAGTCATAATGAACCAGATTCGCCCAAAGTTGGCCTCTACTAAATATCGATTCACAACAAATTTTATGCCAAAGAATAATCATATAATATTTTTATATACCCTAAAGATATTTAGTCTAAATTGGCTCAGGAAGCACATAAAAAGACTATTTTTAGTGACATGTTATTATGCAATCAATATTACAGGGAACCTAGCAGGTTGTCCAAATTATCTGAATTAATTAGAACAGTTCTTTAGGTCTTTGATTAGTAAAAGTAACATGTGGGTGATAAAAATCATGCAGGACAATCATAATAATGTGTATAGAACAATCAGGCAGGCATATAATAATGTACGAAAATAAATAAAAATAAGAAAAGAAAATATTGCAGGGAGTTAGTATAATATACAATACTTATAGTCGCATGAATTTGTTAACAATCTACATCATGAATAGAATGTTAGTAACTTCAATAAAATAATAAAAATAAAGAAAGAAAGAAATAAAGATAATTAATTTAGTTGACCCTTAGAAATTGTACCACCGCCCGGGGTCATTAATTTGTACGAATCATGGAAAATTAAATGTCGAACAAGCCTGAAAAAAAGTTTGTGTTACTGTAGGCGTAGGATTTTTGAATTCCTTTAATGCCTACACGCGGTGTGAGTGTGTTTATTTGACTACTCCATTGTCAAGGTTTTATTAAAAATACGTTTTGAAGTCGCCAACAATTCTTTAGAGGAAGAATCATACACCTAATTGGATTTAAACGGAAGGGACATCTTAGGGACTTATCCAATGTAGATTTCCCCATCATGACTCCATAGATGGTCAGGAACCAAAAAGTGATTTCGGGGGTGAGGGTACAATATAGCCAGGAACTATATTGCCCATTGCTGGCCTCTACTAAATAGCAATTCACAGCAGATTTTATGCAATAGAACAATTAAACAATATTTTGATACACCCTAAAATAATTAATCTAGATGGGTTCAAGAAACATACAAAAGACTAATTATTTAGTGATCAGTTATTAAGCAATCATTTTACAAGGTTCCTAATAGGTTGTCCAAATTATCTGAATTAATTAGAGCAGGTCTTTAGGTCTTGTTTTAGCATAATAACATGTGGGTGATAAACAGGCATGCAAGACAATCGTAATAATATGAACATTATATATACAGAAGATATAAGAAAAGAGGTTAGAATTTACAAAAGGACCACAATTATTAATATTAAATCTACATCATGACAAGAAAAAAGTTAGTAACTTTAATGAAATAAATATGATTATTCAAGAGCCCTCAGGATTATACCTATGCGGTTTAGATCGAAGAGCGTAGTGACCTTCAGTAGAAGCAATCTTGAAACCAGGAATAAAGTAGAATCAGGAACCAGAATCAATGTAGAAGATCAAAAGCGTTTTGTATTCGAAGTGTGTTTCAGAGTTTTTTTGAGAGTATTTGAGTGCGTAAAATAATAAATCGAAGCTGTCTTTGATTCGGGAAATCAGCCCGTATTTATAGGCAAACAAGCGCATGCGTCTGACGCACACCCTGCGCCTGGTGCAAGCCTACGTGGCAGGCGCGAGGACACGCGTCAGGCGTAGGTTGGCCTCCTGACGTGGTCCGTCCAATTAAAACATTGCACATGGAAACGCGTTTTTGAAAAGATAAATTTTTATGTTGCGTCTCACACAAGACTTGCGCTAGGCGCAGGACTCTGTGTGAGTCACAAGTCCAGGTGTCAGGCGCTCATTGGAGTGCTTGACGCAATACGGCCAATGTGCTGGACGCACGTGGTGCGCTGAACGCAGTCGCCGCGTCCGGCGCAAAATCTGGAATATTCGAGAATATTACTTTTTTAATGTTACGCGTGCTTTTAAGATGCCTTTTTTATCCCGAAAAATCCGGAGATCAAATTTTCCGGGTTGAAAATCTGTTTTACGGGTAAAAGATAATAATAAAAGCTTTTAGGAAAATATTTATCAAAACAATAAATATAAGTAAAATATTCTTGAATAATAAATATTCTGGTGGGCTTTTAAAATGGACTTTAGAAAGCATTTCACGGGTTGAACTTACAATTAATCATCATTGGGCTTTTATAATATTATTTTAAAACACACATTGCCTGGTTATTTGGACTGCTTCTCCATTGGGCCATGCAAACTAAGACCGCGGTATATTTCATCATTGGACCCTTAAATGGGGAAACACGATTATGTGTCTACAGAAGCCCCCACTTTGACTGAGGTTTGTAAAACCGAAAGTCAAAGTATACGTGTCGGGATGGAGAATGATTCTAGATGCTCTGCAATCCAAAATCATTCTTTTGCGCCAGTACCTGCAAAACTAGCAAAAGCTTCAGGAACAGGCATGGGTGAAACATATTCGCAAAATAATTGTAAATTTGCAAAAATGAAACGATATGTGGGAAGAAGAATCATGAGCCATTATGGTCCGGCTCATGTCGGGGTAGAGTTTTTGCCCAGAGCTTTTGTCCCGCTCTAAGGCTGCATGTAATGAGCTATTGTCCCGCTCCAAGACAGCATGTAATGAGCTATTGTCCCGCTCCAAGGCTGTTGTAGTGAGCTATTGTCCCGCTCCAAGGCTGTTGTAGTGAGATATTGTCCGGCTCCAAGGCTGTTGTAGTGAGCTATTGTTCCGCTCCAAGGCTGTTGTAGTGAGCTATTGTCCCGCTCCAAGGCTATTGTGATGAGCTATTGTCCCGTTCCAAGGCTGTTGTAGTGAGCTATTGTTCCGCTCCAAGGCTGTTGTAGTGAGCTGTTGTCCCGCTCCAAGGCTGTTGTAGTGAGCTGTTGTCCCGCTCCAAGACTGTTGTACTAAGCTATTGTCCCGCTCCAAGGCTGTTGCTGTAGTTGATTCATAGAGTAACAAGATTGCGTTTTTGTTAACTTTTGAAAGTTTGTTGAATTATCGAACGTTTGAAATTATTCGGAATTAGATGTGTGTGCCCCACTTGACTAAGGATTTTGTATAGGATTTTGCGCCAGACGTCGAGTTCTGCGCTCGACGTGTAAACCTGCGCTTGGCGCAGCTATTCGCGCCAGACGCAGTATTTTATGACACGCCCAGGGGCGTGTTTCGCGCTGGGCGCAGGTCATTAAATGACCCAAAAGAAACAGGCGACACTCTTCTTCCCTATTTCCTTTCTTCTTCGCCTTTTTTTTTTTCTTTTCTATCTATCTCCTCAACCCAACTCCATTTTTTAACATTTTGAAGCTTGAAACTCTTTATTTCTTAAGCATTTCTTCAGATCTACTTGGAAGGAGTGATTATTTTTGCTTAATTATTAGTTTTGCGGTATTTTTGGACGTTTTTTGAGTGATTTTCGAAGGGCTTGGGGTGCGAAATTTCTAAAGTCTTTGACCTCTTTTCCGGGCTGTTTTCCGGTGATTTTTCGGGCGATTTTCGGGCGATTTAGGTATTTCTTGCTTCTTCCTTCCCCCTTTTTTTTGTTTCAGGCGACTTGTGGTTCATTCACTTTGGAAATTTTTTTTTTAACGGCCGGCGAAGTGCGCCGTTTGGGCTACATTTTCCGGCGAATCTTTGGAGGGTCTTCGGCGGTTTCCGGCGAGCTTCGACAAGTTTCCAACGAATTTTCCGGCGCTTCCGGTGAGTTTTGTTGTTCTTCACGAGTTTGATACTCGTTTCATGTGAGTTTGTTGTTCAATAATTCTGTAGATCATGAATCTAGAATTATATTGTTTAATGTAAAACCTGGAACTTAGAAATATGATTAGGGAACTTTGCATGTGTGATGATTCTCGAATGATGGATCTTAGGAATATGCTTAGGGAACTTTGACTGTGTGATGATTCTTAGATCATGAATCTCAGAATCAAGATTAGTGTAGTTTCTAAGCTTGGAACATAGAAATATGCTTAGGGAACTTTGAATGTGTG
The DNA here is from genome assembly GCA_947646795.1 of Beta lomatogona. Lineage (NCBI taxonomy): Eukaryota > Viridiplantae > Streptophyta > Magnoliopsida > Caryophyllales > Amaranthaceae > Beta > Beta lomatogona. The sequence continues at coordinate 1,742,808 of CANSNZ010000955.1, read as the reverse complement.
ATGATTCTGCTGGTAGAAATCATTCTTTAGGCAATGCACGTTTGTTGATGTGTGACATGGATTCTAGGAGTCTCATGTAGTGACGCTTTGAAACGTGTTGTTTTTTTGTTTACCGATTCATGAATTCTGGTAGTTTAGAGTCAAGAACTCTTTGATTCTTAGTTCCGTTTGTGATGTTTAATCCGGTTAGCATGTCGTCGGGAGAATCAGGCGGGGAGGACGATGGTAGAGCAGCTTCCGGATCCAGGAGGGCGTGGAAGGCCGTGGGGTGGACTCCAGACTAGTTGTACTTTGATCCGGAGCATCATATTTCACACCGTCCGCTCTCGGGCATCGTGAGTATTGTACATCATACCGACTTCATTTCACACGATAGCCTAGGCATTTGATTGATTATTCTTCTTACATTTGCAGGACGAGGGTAACACTCGTCATTTTGGGACTTTTGACTTTACCTGGCTCAGGAAAGTCCGAAAGGTTCGAGATCGAGCTGTCCTCATCGAGTAGAGTGGTCTGTCCTCTTTTATCGATGTTTATGATAGTATGGGAGAGGTTCATTCCTCTCAGATTGTTGTTCGAGGTTTATTGGAGTGGTGGTGGGATACTACCAACTCCTTTCACATGCGTCGTGGGGCGTTGACCATCACTCCGCTGGATTTCTCCTTGATTTCGGCTTGTCTTTGACCTGCGTCCGGGTGCCGATAGGCGAATCGTTGCCGTTCAAGCCGGCGGTGGTCCGAGGTTTGATAGGCTCGGTGGTCGATATGCTTCCTCCGAATGCGTCTTATGCTCCCCGGTCTAAAGTGGCCAGAGGACTCACCCTTCAGGGGACTTCTGATGAGCAGAAGGTACGCATTCTGCTGTGGTTGGCTGTCTATGGCCTGTTGTGCACTGATAGGGGATCACGCGTCTCGACGCGATATCTGCATCCCTTGAGGGAGTTGTCTCAAGTGTCGACCTATGACTGGGCCGAGCTGGGCTATTGCAGTCTCTTGTACTGCATGCGTACTGCTTGCAGGCAGTTGGTGACAGTGGACCAGTCTCCCTTTTTGGTCCATGGAGACTTTTGGAGGTATGACTATACACATCGTCTATTTTTCTTTTTCGTTACCTTGATCAGCACTAAGGTAATCTTATTGTTACAGATTTGGTTGTATGAGTATTTTCCGGTTCGCGACCTTACATTTCCTGCCGGCTTGTCCTGGGCGGGGTGCGGGATGACCCGGTACAGTGCTGTAGAGAGTGCCCGGAAGGCTATTCGGCGGGTCAAAGACGACAAGGTAATTGTAGTGAATCAATTTTGTCCCTTGGGTGTATGTAATAGGTGTTAACTTTTCTTTGCTTTCCAGGTTACCTCTTATCCTAGGGCGTCGTTTCCGGAGATGCCAGCTTGGGCTCATAGGGCCCGTATTCTGACTCGCGAGAGAGTCATTTTTTATGGAGAGTCATACCCTGTTTGGTATCTGGGTGAGAGGGTGACCTGTCAGCATGACGGGACGAGGCTATTACTGGTGCCTCATGACCCCCTCGTTACTATGATGGATAGGGTTGCTCTCGTTCAGGCTATCAAGGGAGGGGCAACGCTTCGGGTGAGCTATCACGACTTTGGTTTTCGTGATTGCGATTACCCAGCTGTCCTTTTGCCTCGCTTGGCTCCTCCTGTCAAGTTAAACGAGGTATGTACATTGAGCTTGTTTGTTTTCTGTTTACTTTGACATGATCAAAGTATTGAATGTTATCGTTTTCTTGCTTTTGCTAGGAGGCTGCTGCGGCTCGTATCTCTTTCGTTTCGGATATGAGAATCCGGTATACTGGAGATTCCGGGCCTGTTGAGGAGACGATCGATGTTGCCCCAGAGGTAGAGCAGCATGCTGTTCGCGCTATGCCGGCCTATGTGAGCTCGGTAGGTGTGGAAAGTCAGGAACTTTCATTATTCATCTTGCTTTGTGGTGACTCATGTACTATTTATTTTCAGGTTCCTCGGGAGACTGTCGTTCAGATTCTCCGAGTGGTCGACTCGCTGAAGCATGGGATGGCCAAGCTGAAGAGGAGCATGTCCTGCCGCCGCAGCGACGCATATAGCCAGGTAAACTGACCCATTGCTTTGATTTTATTTATTTTTGTTGTATTCCTTTTGCTAATGCTTCGTGACATTTTGTGCAGCGCCGCCCTCAGGAGAGTGGGCCTCGTCCCGAGGTGAGGGTATCGACCAAGTCTAGGCTTTCGACTCATATCCCTCGAGAGTCGACGTCTGAGAGGCCTCCGACGGGCCCGTTTACTGGCAGTTTGGTATTGGCAACATGGGTTTTATGGGGGGGCCCAGGCCTGACCCAGGCCCTGGGCCTTCTCCGATGTGGATGAAGCAGATGCGGATGCAGCAGATGCAGATGTTGCATATGCAACAACAGATGTTGGGGATACATCAGTTGTATCCGACGCGGCCGACTCAGCCAGTGACTCTCTTGATGCAGCCTGGGATTGGCTATCACGTGGGTGAATCGAGCGGGGTACGGGTTGAAGAACCGGAGGACTCCTCTTCGGGGGAGTAGGATCCTTATTCCACTTAGATGTCTGCATTATTTTACTTGTTTACCTATGTCCTGCACTTTTGTTACGATGTTTTTTCTTTTTTATGTTGATGTGTATTGCGTCTTTTGTTCAAACATTATGACCATTGGTGTTGTTTCTTTTCCATGCTTATTAGTGAGACTTTGTGACTCGTATTCTAAAATGCCATGTATAAATGCAATGCAACTGACTCAGTTTAAAGCAAGTTTGAATGGAGCGTAGCCGACCTTCTCCCAACAAAAAAAAAAGAAAAAAATGAAAATAGGAGAGCGAAGAGGGTTTGGGCTGGTGGGTTTACAAAAATGAGCTGAAAATGTGGACATTAAGTAAGAAAATAGTTTTTTTATCCGAAGTGGAAGGGGAGTGGCCCAAAATCTTGTGAGAGATCATAATCCGAGGCGGCAAATGCGAAACGAAATTGTGCGCTGGGGGCGCGTTTGCGGCGCCTGGCCCCTTGTCTTGGGCTGGGCGCGGGTTTACGGCGTCTGGCGCGCTCGTGTGCGCTAGGCACATCTTTAGCGTATAACGTGTTTTCCGTCTTGAACGGTAAGTCCGAATCCGTTTAGAGTTGGGAAGCGAAGTCGTTATAAATAGGCGAATATGTACGTTTTGTCAGTATTACAAGATCAATATTTTTCTTTGCACTTTTCTCTATAAAACTTTGCTGCTATTTTTGACTGTTTGCCATGGCTTTTGAACCGACTTTAAGTGGGTGGTTATCATCATTGACTATTGCTGAAAAACACGAGCTCGGCAGACGACATATGGATGTATTGGCATCCTTGAGGTTTGTTCAGTTAGACTATAATTTTCTTTATGCAGCTGTTAATTTTTGGAATGTCACCAATCAGTTTTTTTGTTTTGGGAATCACGAATAACGATTTTGCCTGGGGAGTTTGGTGCTATAATTGGATGGCCTTGTAGTCAATTACCTTGTGTCCCTTGTTTGGAGGAATATTTTTTTATGGACTTCGAGAGGTTCATGGACTTAAAGGAAGAAAATATGTCCGAAATCGTGTATGCTAGGAGGGTTAATTTGACAAGGCTAGCTGCATTGTATAGTCCTCCTACTGAAAGGGCTAGGCAAACATATCGTATGCGGGCATTGGTATTTTGCCTGCTTAGTCGTTTTCTATTTGTGAACGGGGACAATGGTGTTGGTTTTGCTTTCTTGATTACTATAGCGGAGCAACTGGAGGTAGGAAGGACATTGATGCCACTCTGCGTAGCGGAGATGATTTCCAGTCTAGATGCTGTGAAGAAGGACCCAAAAGGGCAAATTTCAGGGTGCCCGCTACTGTTACAGGTAAAATATATTATTATTTTTTTAGTCATGAACCAAAGAATTTTTTTTCCCGATCATATTATGACTCTATACGAAGTAATAATACGTAATAAATTTTTCGGACTATGACGGCTGTATTGAATAATGGAATTATGATATTATATCCCACAAAAAAAAAAAGGAATAGAATATGCAAAAGTAATGTGCGCTGGTCGCAGACAGTTGCTTCTGGCGCCATTCGACGCGTCTGGCGCGTCGTCGTGCATAAGGCGCGGTTTTGGCGGACACTCGTATTATTACTCTATGGGAAGTAATATGAGGTTGTTTTTTATTATCACTCGTCATGAAGCGATAAAGGTCGTGCCCGTATTATTACTCTTTGAGAAGCAATAGTGAAATAGTGTATGTGTATTATTACTCGTCCGCAAGCAATAATAATATATATTTTATTTGTTGCTGCAGATCTGGCTGATGGAACATTTGAGGTTGATTGATCCCCCTGAAAATATGGAGAGATATAATAAGAAGGGTTTCATCGGCAGGAAGAAAATCTTCACGAAGAAATCGTTTGAAGACTGGACCCTTTTCTTTGGGGATGATGAGCTGAGTGTTAGATGGGTAGTGCCATGGTGGAGGATTGGGTCCATGGTAGGGATTCGTGACGATTCACCCTATGTGAGGTTGTGTAGTCTGTATACCATGACCTTTTATTTTTCGTCGAGGGTGTTGAGACAATATGGATACCGCCAATTGATCCCTGCTGACAACACTATTGCTCCTAGAATATATGGTCTGACTTGGAGTGGAATTAAGAGGTGGGAGAAATATTGGGGAGAGCGCCCACTTTGGTATATTCAGGAAAGAATAGAGTATGAGAAGGTGTCTAAGAGCTATATTGTATGGATGCTGACTAGGGACCCTGCTGTGAGGAAAGAGATGAGGGTGAAGGAGTCTGCCGAGGTGACAAAGAAGCGGAAGTTTATTCCCCGAACTGTGGGGAAGACTTGTGAGACTTTGGATAACAGGGGCAAGAGGCCGGTTGGACACTCATCTGCAGGGAAGAGCAGCCAGAAGCCTGTTACTAAAACTTCCTCTGTGAAGGAACGTTTAGGTCCAAAGGTAGCACCAGCGCGGGAACGACTTGGGCCGCAAATGCCTCCTACAAAGAGAAGACTACGCTTATGGGGCGTAGTAACCAGGGAACGGGCCGACACAGGGAAGGTGACTCAATAGACAGACACTTTTACCGGCAAGGGGAAGGAACTTGTGGTGTACTGGGAAAAAAGGAAGGCTCCTAACCAAAATTACAGATGAAAAAGGGAGAAACTTCTACTATGGGGGAAAAGGCTGAGAAGGGGAAAGAAAAGAAGGATTGATTGCAACAATATCTGCAGCGTTTATGTTTTTATGGTGATTTATTGCTTGTAATAAGGCTTTCATGCCACATAGTTATTTTATAGTGTAGTGATAACTTATGTTTCATGTTTTATTTTCAGTTAGCAATTTAAATAAAAACAAAGTTTATTTTTATGTAGACCGAAGTGAGTCTAAATATATCGCAAAATATCGTTGTATTTGAGCATCTTAACAAATGCCGGAAAAATGTTCGAAGGGTTAGTGCGCTAGACGCGCCAATGTGCGTCTTGCGCACTGCACAACGCTAGGTGCAGCATAGTTGCGTCTGGCGCAGTTAACCATACTATTATTTTTTGATTTTTGTAAACTTGTGTGAACCACAGGAGGTTTTGGTTAATGAGAGGGCCTAACCTTGTACAAGGTTGCTTACGTATTGAAAATAGGAATCAGGCCGCACGTAGTTCATGCTTAAAAAAACATTGGATAACTAATACCAGTCAAAGAATTGGTTGTGTTTTACACATAAAATTTCTTAAGTTGATCAAGATTGGTTAGATTATGAAATTCAGTGCCGTCCATGTCAATGAGTTGAGTTGCTCCTCCAGATAGGATTGTCTTGACAATGTATGGGCCGACCCAAGTAGGTCTGAATTTACCTCGAGGATCTAACATGTTTTTCGTTAATGCTTTGAGCACTAAGTCACCCTCTTTAATATTTCGGGGTTTGACCTTCTTATTGAAAGATCTTGCAATACGATTTTGATAAACTTGCACATGATGCATGGCAGCTAATCTTCGTTCATCGAGTAAAATGAGCTATTCGAATCTAGCTTTGACCCAGTCAGCTTCAGGAATTTGACTTTCTAGGACAATGTGTAAGGATGGTATTTCTAGTTCAACAGGTTGAACAACTTCTATGCCATAGACAAGAGAATAAGGTGTAGCTCCGGTAGATGTTCGGATAGAAGTGCGGTATCCCCATAAGGCGAAGTGTAGCTTGTCGGGCCAATCTTTATAATTTTCGGTCATTTTCTATATAATAACCTTGTTATTTTTGTTAGCATCCTCCACAACACCATTGGCCTGGGGTCTGTATGGGGAAGGGCGATGGTGTTTGATGCTATATTTCTCAAGGATTTGTTCATATTCAGCTTGAAAATGGGTACCTTGGTCACTGATGACCTCGTGGGGTACTCCATAGCGGCAAATTATGGTCTTTTCTAAGAAGGCAGCGACATGTTTAGCTGTCAACTTAGCATAGGATGCTGCTTCTACTCATTTAGTGAAGTAATCTATGGCCACAAGGATGAATTCATGCCCCCCAGTGTAGGTGGTGTTATTTTACCAATAATGTCAATACCCCAGATTGAAAATGGGCAAGGTGAAGTGAAGGTATATAAGAAGGAAGGTGGGACATGTTGCAGTTTAGCGCATAATTGGCATTTTGGGCAGGTTTTGGCATAAAGGTAACAATCTTTCTCCATTGTGGTCCAATAATAGCCTAAGCGAATGATCTTTTTAGCTAACATGCGGCCGTTCATATGTGTGCCACAAATTCCACTATGGACTTGATCCATGACCGTTGTGGTATCAAGTTTATCAATACAGAGCAGGTGCACACCTTGTGGTGTTCTTTTGTACAGTGTCCCGTTATACTCGACATATTGGGACGCCAAGAGCCTTAAGGCACGCTGGGCTCTTGTTGAAGCTCCAGGTGGGTATTGTGTTTTTGTTAAATAGTTGAGAATATCAGTAGACCATGGTTCAGAAGGGATAGGATCTGGCACAGTGTCTAAGGCGTGAACGTAAGCAGGCTCTTGCCGTCTCTCAATGATAAGGGGCATTTCTGGCATGGTGCGAGGAATCCTAATCATAGAGGCTAAGCGGGCCAGAGCGTCAGCAAATTGCCTTTCTTCTCGTGGAAGGTATGTGTATTGTATTTCAGGGATTTGTTCAGCAATGGTTTTTAGATGATTTTGGTATTGCATGAGGCTTTCATTTCGAACCTTCCATCTTTTAGAGATTTGATTGATGATCAAAGATGAATCACCATATACTCTTAATTTCTTGATGTCGAGGGACACTGCGGCCCGGAGCCCTATGATACACGCTTCGTACTCGGCTACATTATTAGTGACATCGAAGTCGAGTTTAACAGAAAGAGGAGTGTGTTCGCCTTCCGGTGATACCAGGAGTACCCCGACGCCACATCCCTTTTGGTTGGATGCACCATCGAAGTATAGTGCCCAACTTTCGTCTTCCGTCATGAGAAGGTCTTCATCAGGAAATTCATATTCTTCGCGAGATTCATCTACAGGGAAATCTGCTAAGAAGTCAGAAACAGCATTGCCTTTGATGGACTTATGAGGGATAAATTTTAAATCAAATTCGGCCAACATTACCACCCAGCGGGAGAGTCTTCCATTAAGGGATGGCTTTTCGAACAAGAGCTTAAGAGGGTCCAGTCGAGACACTATATGGATGGTGTGAGTAAGCATATAATGTCGAAGCTTCTTAGTGGCCCAGACTAGGGCAAGACAGAGCTTTTTTAAGGGGGTGTAATGGGATTCGTAGTCTAAGAGCTTCTTACTAAGGTAGCAAATGGCGCATTCTTTCCCATCAACCTCTTGTGCCAACATGGCCCCAGCCACGATCATAGTCACAGTCAAGTAATGCCTTAAAGGTATGTCAGGTAAGGCAGGTGCTAAGACGGGTGGGTTGGAAAAATATTCTTTGATTTTGTCAAAGGCTTTTTGGCAATTCTCATCCCATTCGGCAGCGACACTTTTCTTAAGCTTTTTAAAGATGGGCTCACACACCGTAGTCAGTTTAGAGATGAATCTACTAATGTACTGGATTTTACCCAAGAAGCCCCTGATTTGTTTTTCATTCTTAGGCAGAAGCATGGTCGTTATGGCCGTTATTTTAGTAGGGTCAATTTCAATCCCTCTAGAACTGATGACATAACCTAGGAGTTTCCCCAAGGTGACCCCGAAGTCGCATTTTTGTGGATTAAGTCTCATGTTGTATTTGCGAAGTCTCATGAAGAACTTCTCAAGGGCGGTATGGTGTCCCTCTCTATCTTTGGACTTAACTATCATGTCATCTACGTAAACTTCTACCTCTTTATGCATCATGTCATGGAGAAGGGTAGTCGCGGTTCTTTGATAGGTGGCCCCAACATTTTTTAATCCAAAAGGCATAACGGTATAGCAAAAGGTTCCCCATGGTGTGATGAAGGTAGTCTTTTCCATATCTTCCTCGGCCATTTTTACCTGATTATACCCTGCATACCCATCCATAAAAGAGAGAAGGGCATGGTTGGCAGTACTATCTACTAGGACGTCTATGTGAGGTCAGGGAAAACCATCTTTAGGACTCGCTTTAATGAGGTCTCTATAATCGACGCACATCCTAACTCTCCCGTCCTTTTTAGGTACAGGCACAACATTAGCAATCCAGTCAGGGTAGCTAGCGACTTTTATAAAACCTGCATTAAGTTGTTTAATGACCTCCTCTTAGATTTTGAGAGCTACATCTGGCTTCATTCTGCACAACTTTTGTTTGACAGGCTTTATTCCTTCGATTAGGGGAATGGTATGCTGAGCAATTTCGCGATCAATGCCTGGCATGTCCTGATTGGACCATGCGAATACGTCGATAAATTCAACTAACGGTTTGATTAATTGAGTGCGTTCGTACTCGCTTAAAGTTAATCCAATTCGTACCTCCTTTGATTCATTATCATTTGAAAGATTAATTTTTTCTGTTTCCTCAATGATTGGAGTTTTATTTTCATGTTCTTCCATCGCTTTAATTATTTCTTTTTCAGATTCATTGTTGCAATCAGAAGGAGAAGGAGACAAGGAAGTAGAGATGTTGCACAAGTCATAAGCAAATGAGCTCATATTATTGAAATCGAAGATCATAGAATTGAACAGTGACTCAGCAGAAACTAAAGACTCTACTTGCACACTAGAATTAACAGGCTTAGAATAGTCCCAACCGGGATACTAGACTCAATAGACTCAGATTCAGACTCAGACTCTGACTCGGATGACTCGGACTCTTCAAACATTGGTCCTTCCCCGGTGGTGAAGATCATCTTCTTTCTGTTTGGAGTAGCCAACTTGATAGTCTTCCTCCTTCCTTGCATAATGCCATTTGCAGGAGTGATCAGCATGGTAGGGTCGAAGCCTTATTTTGTAGCACATGCTGGATATGAGCGATATCATTTGGGCATTTAACTCGTTCTTGACCAAATAGAAGTCCCAATGCCTTGTAATCTAAACAGTCTTTAGTGAACTGTTTAATTTGGGGATCAGGAATCCCTTCTTCCAAAAAGTGACAGTCCAAAAATAATTCAAATCCGGGGAAGATCACTCCCTCCTGAGCCTGATAGAACGGTTCAGGGAATTCATAGCAAGGATAATCTTCTCCTTCCCTTAGAAATTGCCCATTCAAAGTGGGTTGATAGGGAGGAAAAGGCATACTGTCCTTGTCCTTGGTATTGCGATATGCTATGCGTTGTGGAATACGCTCTGCGAGTTCCTTCCTGGTAGGCTTGTATCCTAAGCCGAATAAATTTTCTACCGACTTAGAGTCAGTGATAGGAGGTGCTTTAGACTTCTTATTACCTAGTGACATGCCTAGGAAATTTCCCTTCTTTCGCATGATGTAGTTGACTGCTAGATTGGAGAAGCAATCAAAATCAAATGGCGCTAAATCCTCTTCAACGAGGGTTACTTCTTTGGGAACGAATCCTCGAAGATCTTCATCCTCCTCATCATGGTCTATCTAGATGAGAGGTTTGTCTATTACTTGTACCTTCATTGTAGAGGCATCAAGAGTTATGGGGATGCCATCCACAATCATCTTAACCTTTTGATGCAAGGAATATGGGACTGCACCAAGCTCATGAAGCCATGGTCGTCCTAAAAGTAAGTTGAATGAGGCCTTGATGTCAATGACCTGAAAAATCGTGCGCTTTTCTATAACCCCTGCAGACATGTTTAGGGCTATAGTTCCCAAGGATTGACGACGAGAATTGTCGTATGCTCGGATGCCTTGGTGAGAGGGACATAAATCCTCATCTTTGAAACCTAGACGGCATGCAGTTCGCAATGGACATACGTTGATGGCAGATCCATTGTCTACTAATGTCATTGGGACATTCATGCCCACACATGCTATAGTGAGATGTAGGGCTTTGTTGTGTTTACTTCCTTCAAAAGGAAGGTCATCATCAGTAAAGGAAATAGTGTTTCCTCCGATTGGCTTATCATCAGTCAGGAAATAGTGTTTTAGGTGAGGAAGATGAAGATGGTAGAATTGTGTAGAGAGAGAGAGAGAGAGAGAAAGGCGGTTTTGCAGAGCTAATGGTTTTGGGATTAATTTGCCGTGTAAATTTTGGTTTGATTTGATGGGATTTTATTTTGGGGCGAAATTTATGGGAATTGTGAAGAGGAATTAAATGTGGCTTTTCCCTTCCATCTTTAAATCCGGTGAATTGATTTTAGTTTTAGATTTGTACATGAACGCCGGTGAAACGTTGTCATTAAATTTTTTTGTGGGGGATGAATGAAGGAGGATAATAAATGGAAGAAGAGAAAATAAAACAAAAATAATATTTACGTGAAAAGAAAGAAAAGAGTAGAGGGTGTGAACTCATGCATGTAACATGTTCATTCTATATGTACAGCAACCTTTCTATTTTTACTCAAGTATATGCATGGACAATAAGGGGAGTATTATGAAGACTAATGTGAGTCCGTTACAACGACTGTATAATCAGTGATTAAATTCACAAAATGTTGCTGGTCACTTAGTGTAATCTTGTAACTAAGGTTTTTATTTGAAGTAGCACACTTAATGAATTCTAATCATCCCTAGCTCTAAGCGAATTTTCTCAAATTTTTCTCTAGGAAGTGGTTTAGTCAAAATGTCAGCTATTTGATTTTCAGTTGGACAAAATTCAAGTTTGACAAGACCTTTTTCTACATTATCCTTAAAGAAATGATGTCTAATGTGAATATGCTTGACCCTTGAATGATGAACTCGATCCTTAGAGATACAAATAGCACTACTATTATCACAGTAGATAGGAACACACTTAAACTTAATGCCAAAATCTCTTACTTGTTGCTTGATCCAAAGGACCTGGGAACAACATGCAGCAGCAGCCACATAGTCTGCCTCTGCTGTGGATAAGGCAACAATATTCTGCTTTTTTGAGCTCCATGACACCAAGCTTGATCCTAGGTACTGGACAATGCCTGATGTGCTCTTGCGGTTAACCGAGTCTCTAGCATAATCCGCATCCGAATAGCTTACTAGGTCAAACATATCACTTCGAGGATAGAACAAACATAAGTAATCACTTCCTTTCAAATACCTTTGAATTCTCTTAACTGCTGTTAAGTGAGATTCTTTGGGATTTGATTGGAGGCGAGCACATAAACCAACACTAAAAGAAATATCGGGTCTACTTGCAGTTAAGTAAAGTATTGAGCCAATCATACCTCATATTGCTTCTCATTCACACACTTTCCATTTGAATCTTCATCTAACCTTGTTCCTGTTCCTATGGGAGTGTGGTTGGTTTTTGAATGTTCCAGCCCATATTTCTTGAGCAGTTACTTGACATATTTTTGTTGATGGATCATTATTCCTCTTTCAGTTTGCTTAATTTGCAAACCCAAAAAGAAGTTCAACTCTCCCATCATACTCATTGCGAATTCACTACTCATAAGATCAGCAAACTCCTTACAAAGAAGATCATTAGTAGCACCGAAAATAATATCATCAACATAAATCTGGACTACTAATATGTCTGTTCCTTTTGATCGAAGGAACAAGGATCTATCAACCTTACCTCTTATGAAATCATGTGAAAGCAGGAATTTTGACAACCTTTCATACCAAGATCTAGGTGTTTGTTTCAGCCCATTCAGAGCTTTATCTAGCTTATAGACTTGATTTGGAAGTTCTGGATTTTCAAATCCAGGAGGTTGTTCCACATAGACGTCTTCAATTAAAAAACCATTTAGAAATGCACATTTGACGTCCATCTGGTACAACTTAAATCCCATAAAGGCAGCAAAGGCAATCAAAATTCTAATTGCTTCTATTCTAGCAACAGGAGCAAAGGTTTCATCAAAATCAATACCTTCTTGTTGATTATAACCTTTGGCAACAAGTCTAGCCTTGTTCCTTACCACAGTTCCATGTTCGTCAAGCTTGTTCCTGAACACCCATTTTAGTCATATAACCTTCTGGTTCTTTGGTTTTGTCTCTAGGTGCCATACCTTGTTCCTCTAGAACTCATTTAGCTCCTCTTGCATAGCATTGATCCAATCAGCCTCCATGAGCGCTTCCATTTGGTCCTTATTAGGTTCTGTCATAGATAAGAAAGCGTGAAAAGCACAGAAATTCTTCAGTTGGGATCTCGTTTGAGTTCCCTGTTCAATGTCACTTATTATCAATTCTAAAGGATGAGAATTTTGGAGTTTCCAAGGCTTTGGATCAAATCTCCTAGTTGCTTCTTGAGTTTTTTGAGGTGATTGATTCTCTTGATCTTCTTCTGGATCAGGAGTTCCTTGATCCTCTTGAGTTACTCCTGTTGCTTGTTCCTCAAGGGGATCTGGCACAGGGTTATCAGGATCAGGAACTGGCTTCTTCTCTTTTCCTGCAGGGGTTAGTTCCTCATCATGTTGATCAAACTGATCAGGACGGATCAAACCAATTTCAAAGTTATCATTGTGACTCTGTTCCTGCAGGGAGTTAGTCTCATCAAAAATAATATGGACACTTTCCTCGACACACATTGTTCGCTTATTGTAGATACGATAAGCCTTACTACTTAAGGCATATCCTAGAAAAATAGCCTCATCACTTCTAGCATCAAACTTTCCTAAGTTTTCATTTCCATTGTTTTGTACAAAACATTTACATCCAAAAACACGAAAATAAGAAATATTGGGTCTTCTTCCTCTAAGGAGCTCATAGGGAGTCTTCATGGTGATTGGCCTTAGAATGACACAATTGATGATGTAGCATGCTGTGTTCACTACTTCAGCCCAAAAAATTCTTCGAAAGACCGCTTGCAATAATCATTGTCTTTGCCATATCCTCAAGAGTCTGGTTCTTCCTTTCGATTACACCATTCTGTTGTGGTGTTCTTGGAGCAGAGAAGTTATGATCTAAGCCTTCATTGCTACAAAATTCATCAAACTTGGAGTTTTCAAACTCCGTACCATGGTCAGCTCTTAAATGCTTCAGTTTAAAACCACTAGTTCTTTGAATCATTTTAGCAAAGGTTAGAAATTCATCAAACGTTTCATCCTTACTTTGAAGAAAAATAACCCAGGTGTATCTCGAAAAATCATCTACTATGACTAATACATATTTCTTACCGGATCGACTTTGGATGCGTACAGGGCCACATAAGCCCATGTGAAGAAGTTTTAATGGACTTTGTGTGCTTACCATTTTCTTGGATTTGAATGAGGATCTCACTTGCTTGCCTTTAACACAAGAATCACAAATATCGTAGTTTAATGACTTAATAGTTGGTAGACCAACCACCAAGTCCTTTCCATTTAGTTTATGCAGTAGGGACAAGCTTGCATGACCACATCGTTTGTGCCACAGAAAAGGATCAGCTTCTATCACGCTTAAGCATGTGCGATTATTCCTAGGAACAAGGTTCAGGTCAACCATATAGGTGTTCCCTTTCCTCGTTTCCTCAAGGATCTTGGTTCCTATACTTTCATTGCTGACTACACAAGACTCATTAGTAAACTTCACTGTATTTCCCTTATCACAAAACTGAGATATACTAAGTAAACTATGTTTTAAACCCTCGACCAAAAATACATTATCTATGGAATGTGACCGAGATTTAACAATCTTACCAACTGCTGCAATGTTTCCTGTAAGATTGTCTCCAAAGGTCAGAGTTCCTCCATTGAAGACTGAAAGTGAGAGAAATTTTGATCTATCTCCTGTCATGTGCTTAGAACAATCGCTATCGAGGTACCACAAGTTGTTCCCCCTCACTTCAGCCTGTACCATAGCAAACTAGTTAGTTGTAGGAACCCAGTCTAGCTTAGGTTCCATTGTTGGACTTGAGCCTTTATTAATTTTTTAAACCTGTTTCACTAGGTACGTGTTCCTCTCAATACGTTCTTCTCTGGGGGAACAATCAGACACAATGTGACCACTGTTCCCACAGTTAGAACATATTTTACTACTTGGCAGATCAACATATTTTTTCTTTTTGTTCTTCTTTTTATGATTGAAACCTAGACCATATCTTCCTTTGTTTTGATACTTTTGTATCCATGAGAGAGGGTCAGGTAGGTTGTTCCTTGAGGGCTCCAGTTTCTTCTTTAATACCAGATTTTCTCGAAAAAAATTGTCAAAGTCGTTTTTCAAATTTTCAACAATATTTCTGGTATTAGATGAAGAGATTGTTCCTTCAGGAACAAACAGTTTCAATTCTGCCAGTTCCAAGTTCAAAAGTTAATTTTCACTTTCGACCTTTTCAAATGCATCTTGATAAGCTCTACTCTTGTCAAAAAGTTCAAAGAATCTTTTTTCAGTGTCACATTTTATTGAGTTAAGCTAATTTGAATGATTCTTAGTGATTTTTAAGGCATTAGTTAATTGATCTCTTTTTGCACATACATCCTTGTAATCATCTAAAATTTCTAGCAAAAGTTTTATTAATTGGCTTTTATTTAATTCTGTAAGTTCCTCTTCAATGGCATTAAAGCGTACCTTGGGGTTAGATGATTCCACTTTTTCTTCGATATTGCCATGAGACATAGATGGGAAGTTTTTCCTTAGTTTGTTCCTGCTCCTCCTCTGAGTCAGACTCTCCCCATGCTGCTACCATGGCTCTCTTCATATCATTTTTCGAAAATGATCTTTGTTGTTCCTTGCCCTTCTCTTTGTCTCTTCCTTTAGCTGTCTCGTTTTCCCATTGAGGACATTCTTTGATGAAATGATCAAGGCCTCCACACTTGTGACATCTTAACTTTGTTGGTTTCTTGGCAACCTTTCCTTTGTAGTTTTTGTTGAAGAACATCTTGAATCTTCTAACGATCATTGCAGCTTCTTCATCATCCATTTCTGAGTCTTCTTGTTCCTCATTCCTGAGGGCCAGAGCCTTAGGCTTTGATGAATCAGTATCATGAGTTTCGAGATGTAACTCATGGGTCATAAAGGAACCAGTAAGTTGTTCAATGTTGAACGTCGTGAAGTCCTTGGTTTCCAACAGTGCTGTTGTCTTGGCCATCCATTTTTCATCTTGTGGTAGACTCCTTAGAACCTTCCAGACTTATTCCTCTGGGGAGATTATCTTTTACCAGAGATTCAAGTTCGTTTATAATGTTTGAGAAGCGAGTGAGCATATCATGAATAGGCTCCTTTTGTTTCATGTGAAACAATTCATACTTATGCATGAGCATGTCGATCTTTGATCGTTTCACTTCGCTTGGTCTTTCATGAGTAATTTGAAGGAGTTCCCATATTTGCTTTGCAGTCTTGCATCCCATGACTCGATTGTGTTCATGGGGACCAAGACCACAATGAAGTAGCTTCTTGGCCATGTTGTTCATCTCCATTTTGTCGAAGTCCTCTTTGTCAAACTCGGCAAGGGGTTTAGGAACCAGCTCCCCTTTCTCGTTCTTCTTTCTGACCTCAAAGTCACCAATCTCAATTACCTTCCACACTTGGTAATTTTCAGCTTTAATAAATATCTCCATACGATTCTTCCAGTATGGATAATATTTGTCATTGAACATAGGTGGGCGTTGAGTTGAATACCCTTCATCAAGCATTTCTCCCGTTGTGTTCATTTTCCCAGGTACAATCTCCTCAGTGTTAGCTGATTCTCGAGGTACTAGGCTCTGATACCAATTGTTATTCTAGTATGAACACTAGACCAACTACAAGAGGGGGAGGGTGAATTGTAGTTGAGGAGAAATTTTCAATTTGTAATGCCGAATTAAAACAAACTTGAAATTAGAAAGAGACAAGCACGCGATATTTTTACAAGGAAAACTTCCTAGGCCCAATAGGAAGAAAAACCTTGACCACGAGGGATTTTGACTCAAACTCTCTTTAATATACTAGGCCAAAAGACTCTCTTTTGTACAACCTAATACTGGACCTTCTCTGTTCCTCTAGGAACTTGTTCCCCAGTCACTCAGTTCCCCTTGAACTGATGACACTCACTCTCGACTTCACTCGGAGTCTTTTCTATTCTCTCTTTCTTTCTCTCTCTTGAATACTATTATATTCTCTGAATTTTCTCTCACCCACACAATATGAATATTACAATAATGAGTATGTTGAATAAAGAGGAAATTACATGAAAACTTTCTAAGTAGATAATTAAATGTCGCTCAAGAAAGTCATAAGTTTTCAACAAGCAATTTCTTCCTTATATAGCTGCTGCAATTTTTCTTCTTCTGTACACGTTGTGCTCCATGTTCTCCTCAAATAGTGCGAGTGGAGTTATGGAGATCATGGCTTGATTTTTGCGGCATACCTCGATGAACAATGCAATGGTAACTAACCATCCTCCACTATTCGTTAGTGGACTAACTTCCAGCAAGTAATGCGCATGTGAAGGAGTTAGTTGGAGAACCTTAAGGAGTTAGCTCCACAATTCATGCCACGCAATTTCCAACTGATTTTGCAAACAATTCCAACAGCACAAAAACATCTAATAACTTAAAGAATCTTTTATGCAAAGATTCTAAGTTACTAGAATATTAAACATACCATATTATAAAAATTCAAAGCGTATAAATTAAATATCTTGACTTAGATTAAATAATTAATCTTTCTCCACAAGATATAAATGTTAACTTAAACAATACATTATTTTTGGTATTTTATAATTTTTTTTATAATTGACGCTAAAAAATAAAAACTATATAATAAAATTAACCTAAGCATTTGGCATCATCAAAACATCAAATACAACAATATTCCCCATTTTTTATGATGGCAAATATAAGGCATATAAAAAAAATAAGAAAAATAAGATAACTAAAGCAAAAGAATCAAGAGCTAATGACTTTAAAAAGCAAAACTAACAAAAGACTAAGAAAATAAATCTAGTACTAAACTAACAGACAACAAATACTAAACTAACATACATCAGTTTTGAAAAAGAAAAATCCAAAAAGCATCACCTAGAACCGAAGAGGACTAGAATTTGAATTTTTATGTGCCACTCTACTTCTTCCCCCTTTTGTCATCATCAAAAACAATAAGTACCCAGCAGTACTCTAAGAGTGAATCATTTACAACAATGTCAATGCATAGTAGCTCAAACACTTATCTAATAATACTAGCCATCCAAACATTATAATGAGCATATGAAGATGAGATTAAAGCACATAGTCAAGAAAAATGCACAAACTAAGTTCAAGATAAAAAAATGAAAAAGAAGAAAGCACAAAAGAAAGATAAGTAAGGAAAGAAGAGATATAAACCAAAACATTTTATCACCAAAAAAGAATGGGTGATAAAAGAGAGTAACAACTAGTCACCATTGTTTTAATACAAACCAACCAAAAAAAATTGTTTCATCAGATTAATTAGGGAAGGAATTAGGGATTGGAGGGCTTGGAAGGCTTGGGATGGACAAGGAAAGCACCGACCACAGAATCACTCTTCTCCCGAACAGCTAATTCTCCTTGCTGCACACGTGCAAGGATCTGCTCCTGCTAAAGATCAACACGGGCAACTCTAGCTTCAAAACCCTGGACCCTGGTGTGAAGAAGAGACAGAGACTCCTGAATTGTATGCAGTATACCATGAAGACCAGTGGTGGAGAGAAGAGGAAAATCAAATGTCCTCGATCCTGAAGGAGCTTGATCCTCATCAAGATCAATATGAACTGCTCCTGGACCTTGTTCCTTGGGAGCCTTGGTCTCAGCAATTCTCTGACTCTTACGCACAAACCTCGGTTCTTCAGTACTTACCTCCTCCTCTAACTTCCACTTTATCACAGTTTCAACCTTCCCCTTTGTTTCAGCAACCTCAAATTCTAACATCCCACCCTGTACCCTAAGAGACAACCTGGATAAGGTCTCCTTAGTCAAATAATTACCAGGCTCTAGATCAAAAGAGGTACTAGAAGGGAGTTTAATTTGATTCTTCTTGAGGATAACAGAAATCAGGTTAGCATAACCCACTTTGGTGTTGTGGGAGATGCAATAGGAAAGGTGAGAAATCATTAAAGCAGGGAAGTTTATTTTTATGTTCTTAGCAAGGCAAAACATCAAAGAGAGATCCATGAGGCTCGCTTGAGTCCTCTTGGAGGTCCTTGGCAGAATAAAGCGCTAAACTAAGTGAAATAAAAATTTATGAAAAGGAGAGAGATATTTCTGATCTAGGAACTGGTCAGGCTTTTTACCCCCAAAGTAACTCAAAATAGTGGCGTTTGAAGCCCCACTCACATTTAGCTTAGCCCTACCCTTCACATATTCCTTGTACTCCTCAGTAGGTACATCAAACCAATCCCCTAAGTTCTTTTCAGTGAACTTAACCAATTTCCCATTGACAACACTAATACATAAACCCTCGGTATTTTCAAACTTAGTAACAAACTCACTCATCTCACTCTCATAAAGACCCTCATCAAAACTCAACACTTTGACCCATTTTTGAAACTTAACAAGATCAAGAAACTGACTCCACTTAACTTTCTTGCACCAGGTGAAATCGACACAAAACCCAATGATATACTTACAGGATTTTGATTTCTTACCCCTTTTCGTAGGCACCAAGATTTCTTTTTCTTGCTCTGTTTTAGCATCATCCAAATCTTCTACTTTCTTTGGAGAGAGCACTTCATTTTCCGCAGAATTTGCTTGAGAACCCAGAGAATCTCCATTGGAGTTGGAAGATTCATTCTCGCTTTCATTATAATCCACCAGGGGTGAAGATTTTTCGAAAATTTTTGGTGTCTTCGGAGTTTTTCTTTTGGAGGCTATTTAGGGTTTTAGGTGAGGAAGATGAAGATGGTAGAATTGTGTAGAGAGAGAGAGAGAGAGAAAGGCTGTTTTGCAGAGCTAATGGTTTTGGGAATAATTTGCCGTGTAAATTTTGGTTTGATTTGATGGGTTTTTATTTTGGGGCGGAATTCATGGGAATTGTGAAGAGGAATTAAATGTGGCTTTTCCCTTCAATCTTTAAATCCGGTGAATTGATTTTAGTTTTAGATTTGTTCATGAACGTTGGTGAAACGTTGTCATTAAATTTTTTTGTGGGGGATGAATGAAGGAGGATAATAAATGGAAGAAGAGAAAATAAAATAAAAATAATATTTACTTGAAAAGAAAGAAAAGTGTAGAGGGTGTGAACTCATGCATTTAACATGTTCATTCTATATGTACAACAACCTTTCTATATTTACTCAAGTATATGCATGGACAATAAGGGGAGTATTATGAAGACTAATGTGAGTCCTTTACAATGACTGTATAATGAGTGATTAAATTCACAAAATGTTGCTGGCCACTTAGTGTAATCTTGTAACCAAGGGTTTTATTTGAAGTAGCACACTTAATGAATTCTAATCATCCCTAGCTCTAAGCGAATTTTCTCAAATTTTTCTCTAGGAACTGTTTTAGTCAAAATGTCAGCTATTTGATTTTCAGTTGGACAAAATTGAAGTTTGATAATACCTTTTTCTACATTATCCTTAAGGAAATGATGTCTAATGTGAATATGCTTGACCCTTGAATGATGAACTGGATCCTTAGAGATACAAATAGCACTACTATTATCACAGTATATAGGAACACACTTAAACTTAATGCCAAAATCTCTTACTTGTTGCTTGATCCAAAGGACCTGGGAACAGCATGCAGCAGCAGCCACATACTCTGCCTCTGCTGTGGATAAGGCAACTAAGTACTAGACAATGCCTGATGTGCTCTTGCGGTTAACTAAGTCTCCAGTATAATCCGCATCCGAATAGCTTACTAGGTCAAACATATCACTTCGAGGATAGAACAAACATAAGTCATCACTTCCTTTCAAATACCTTTGAATTCTCTTAACTGCTGTTAAGTGAGATTCTTTGGGATTTGATTAGAAGCGAGCACATAAACCAACACTAAAAGAAATATCGGGTCTACTTGCAGTTAAGTAAAGTAATGAGCCAATCATAACTCGATATTACTTCTCATTCACACACTTACCATTTGAATCTTCATCTAACCTTGTTCATGTTCCTATGGGAGTGTGGGTGGTTTTTTAATGTTCCAGTCCATATTTCTTGAGCAGTTCCTTGACATATTTTTGTTGATGGATCATTGTTCCTCTTTCAGTTTGCTTAATTTGCAAACCCAAAAAGAAGTTCAACTCTCCCATCATACTCATTTCGAATTCACTACTCATAAGATAAGCAAACTCCTTACAAGGAAGATCATTCGTAGCACCGAAAATAATATCATCAACATAAATCTGGACTACTAATATGTCTGTTCCTTTTCATCGAAGGAACAAGGTTCTATCAACCTTACCTCTTATGAAATCATATGAAAGCAGGAATTTTGACAACCTTTCATACCAAGATCTAGGTGCATGTTTCAGCCCATAAAGAGCTTTATGAAGCTTATAGACTTGATTTGGAAGTTTCGGATTTTCAAATCCAGGAGGTTGTTCCACATAGACGTCAATTAAAAAACCATTTAGAAATGCATATTTGATGTCCATCTGGTACAACTTAAATCCCATAAAGGTAGCAAAGGCAATCAAAATTCTAATTGCTTCTATTCTAGCAATAGGACCAAAGGTTTCATCAAAATCAATACCTTCTTGTTGATTATAACCTTTGGCGACAAGTCTAGCCTTGTTCTTTACCACAGTTCCATGTTCTTCAAGCTTGTTCCTGAAGACCCATTTTAGTCCTATAACCTTCTGGTTCTTTGGTTTTGTCTCCAGGTGCCATACCTTGTTCCTCTGGAACTCATTTAGCTCCTCTTGCATAGCATTGATCCAATCAGCCTCCTTGAGCGCTTCCATATGGTCCTTAGGTTCTATCATAGATAAGAAAGCGTGAAAAGCACAAAAATTCTTCAATTGGGATCTCGTTTGAGTTCCCTTTTCAATGTCACTTATTATCAATTCTAAAGGATGAGAATTTTGGAGTTTCCAAGGCTTTGGATCAAATCTCCTAGTTGCCTCTTGAGTTTCTTGAGGTGATTGATTCTCTGATCTTCTTCTGGATCAGGAGTTCCTTGATCCTCCTGAGTTCCTCTTGTTGCTTGTTCCTCAAGGGGATTAGACATATGGTTATCAGGATCAGGAACTTGCTTCTTCTCTTTTCCTGCAGGGGTTAGTTCCTCATCATGTTGATCAAACTGATCAGGACGAGTCAAACCAATTTCAAAGTTATCATTGTGACTCGGTTCCTGCAGGGAGTTAGTCTCATCAAAAATAACATGGACACTTTCCTCGACACACATTGTTCGCTTATTGTAGACACGATAAGCCTTACAACTTAAGGCATATCCTAGAAAAATAGCCTCATCACTTCTAGCATCAAACTTTCCTAAGTTGTCCTTTCCATTGTTATGTACAAAACATTTACATCCAAAAACACGAAAATAAGAAATATTGGGTCTTCTTCCTCTAAGGAGCTCATAGGGAGTCTTCATGGTGATTGGCCTTAGCATGACACGATTGATGATGTAGCATGCTGTGTTCATTGCCTCAGCCCAAAAATTCTTCGAAAGACCGCTTGCAATTATCATTGTCCTTGCCATATCCTCAAGAGTCCGGTTCTTCCTTTCGACTACACCATTCTGTTGTGGTGTTCTTGGAGCTGAGAAGTTATTATCTAAACCTTCATTGCTACAAAATTCATCAAACTTGGAGTTTTCAAACTCCATACCATGGTCAGATCTTAAATGCTTCAGTTTAAAACCACTAGTTCTTTGAATCTTTTTAGCAAAGGTTAGAAATTCATCAAACGTTTCATCCTTACTATGAAGAAAAATAACCCATGTGTATCTCGAAAGATCATCTACTATGACTAATACATATTTCTTACCAGATCGACTTTGGATGCGTACAGGGCCACATAAGTCAATGTGAAGAAGTTCTAATGGACTTTGTGTGCTTACCATTTTCTTGGATTTGAATGAGGATCTCACTTGCTTGCCGTTAACACAAGAATCACAAACATCGTAGTTTAGTGACTTAATAGTTGATAGACCAACCACCAAGTCCTTTCCATTTAGTTTATGCAGTAGGGATAGGTTTGCATGACCACATCGTTTGTGCAACAGAAAAGGATCAGCTTCGATCACGCTTAAGCATGTGCAATTATTACTAGGAACAAGGTTCAGGTCAACCATATAGGTGTTCCCTTTCCTCGTTCCCTCAAGGATCTTGGTTCCTGTACTTTCATTGCTGACTACACAAGACTCATTAGTAAACTTCACTGTATTTCCCTTATCACAAAACTAAGATATACGAAGTAAATTATGTTTTAAACCCTCTACCAAAAATACATTATCTATAGAATGTGACTGAGATTTACCAATCTTACCAACTACTACAATGTTTCCTGTAAGATTGTCTGCAAAGGTCACAGTTCCTCCATTGAAGACTGAAAGTGAGAGAAATTTTGATCTATCTCCTGTCATGTGCTTAGAACAACCGCTATCAAGGTACCACAAGTTGTTCCCCCTCACTTCAGCATGTACCATAGCAAACTAGTTAGTTGTAGGAACCCAGTCTAGCTTGGGTTCCATTGTTGGACTTAAGCCTTTATTAATTTTCCAAACCTGTTTCACTAGGTACGTGTTTCTCTCAATACGTTCTTCTCTGGTGGAACAATTAGACACAATGTGACCACTGTTCCCACAGTAAGAACATATTTTACTACTTGGCAGATCAACATATTTTTTTCTTTTTGTTCTTCTTTTTATGATTGAAACCTAGACCATCTCTTCCTTTGTTTTGATACTTTTGTATCCATGAGACAGGGTCAAGTAGCATGTTCCTTGAGGGCTCCAGTTTCTTCTTTTATACCAGATTTTCTCGAAAAATATTGTCAAAATCGTTTTTCAAATTTTCAGCAATATTTCAGTGTCAAAAAGTTCTACTCTTGTCAAAAAGTTCAAAGAATCTTTTTTCAGTGTCACATTTTAGTGAGTTAAGCCAATTTGAATGATTCTTAGTGATTTTCAAGGCATTAGTTAATTGATCTCTTTTTGCACTTACATCCTTGTAATCATCTAAGATTTCTAGCAAAAGTTTTATTAATTGGCTTTTATTCAATTCTGTAAGTTCCTCTTCAATGGCATTAAAGTGTACCTTGGGGTTAGATGATTCCACTTTTTCTTCGATATTTGCCATGAGACATAGATGGGCAGTTTCTTCCTCAGTTTGTTCGAGCTCCTCCTCTGAGTCAGACTCTCCCCATGCTGCTACCATGGCTCTCTTCATATCATTTTTCGAAAATGATCTTTGTTGTTCCTTGCCCTTCTCTTTGTATCTTCCTTTACCTTTCTCCTTTTCCCATTGAGGACATTCTTTGATGAAATGATCAAGGCCTCCACACTTGTGACAGCTTAACTTTGTTGGTCTCTTGGCAACCTTTCCTTTGTAGTTCTTGTTGAAGAACTTCTTGAATCTTCTAACGATCATTGCATCTTCTTCATCATCCGTTTCTGAGTCTTCTTGTTCCTCAGTCCTGAGGGCCAGAGCCTTAGGCTTCGATGATTCAGTTTCATGAGTTTTGAGATGTACCTCATGGGTCATCAAGGAACCAACAAGTTGTTCAATGTTGAACGTTGTGAAGTCCTTGGTTTCCAACAATGCTGTTGTCTTGGCCATTCATTTTTCATCTTGTGGTAGATTCCTTAGAACCTTCCGGACTTGTTCCTCTGGGGAAATTATCTTTCCCAGAGATTCAAGTTCGTTTATAATGTTTGAGAAGCGAGTGAGCATATCTTGAATAGGATCCTTTTGTTTCATGTGAAACAATTCATACTTATGCATGAGCATGTCGATCTTTGATCGTTTCACTTCGCTTGTTCCTTTATGAGTAATTTAAAGGAGTTCCCACATTTGTTTTGCAGTCTTGCATCCCATGGCTCGATTGTGTTCATGGGGACCAAGACCGCAATGAAGTAGCTTATTGGCCATGTTGTTCATCTCCATTTTGTCGAAGTCCTCTTTGTCAAACTCGGCAAGAGGTTTAGGAACCAGCTCCCCTTTCTCGTTCTTCTTTCTGACCTCAAAGTCACCAATTTCAATTACCTTCCACACTTGGTAATTTTCAGCTTTAATAAATATCTCCATACGATTCTTCCAGTATGGATAATGTTTGCCATTGAACATAGGTGGCCGTTGAGTTGAATACCCTTCATCAAGCATTTCTCTAGTTGTGTTCATTTTCCCAGGTACAATCTCCTCAGTGTTAGCTGATTCTGGAGGTACTAGGCTCTGATACCAATTGTTATTCTAGTATGAACACTAGACCAACTACAAGAGGGGGTGAATTGTAGTTGAGGAGAAATTTTCAATTTGTAATGCGGAATTACAACAAACTAGAAATTAGAAAGAGACAAGCACACGAGATTTTTACAAGGAAAACTTCCTAGGCCCAATAGGAAGAAAAACCATGACCACGAGGGATTTTGACTCAAACTCTCTTTAATATACTAGGCCAAAAGACTCTCTTTTGTACAACCTAATACTGGACCTTCTCTGTTCCTTTAGGAAATTGTTCCCCAGTCACTCAGTTCCCCCTGAACTGATGACACTCACTCTCGACTTCACTCGAAGTCTTCTCTATTCTCTCTTTCTTTCTCTCTCTTGAATACTATTATATTCTCTGAATTTTCTCTCACCCACACAATATGAATATTACAATCATGAGTATGTTGAATAAAGAGGAAATTTCATGAAAACTTTCTAAGTAGATAATTAAATGTCGCTTAAGAAAGTCATAAGTTTTCAACAAGTAATTTCTTCCTTATATAGCTGCTGCAATTTTTTTCATTCTGTACACGTTGTGCTCCATGTTCTCCTCAAATAGTGCGAGTGGAGTTATGGAGATCATGGCTTGATTTTCGCTGCATACCTCCATGAACAATGCAACGGTAACTAACCATCCTCCACTATTCGTTAGTGGACTAACTTCCAGCAAGTAATGCGCAGGTGGAGGAGTTAGTTGGAGAACCTTAAGGAGTTAGCTCCACAATTCATGCCACGCAATTTCCAACTGATTTTGCAAACAATTCCAACAGCACAAAAACATCTAATAACTTAAAGAATCTTTTATGCAAAGATTCTAAGTTACTAGAATATTAAACATACCATATTATAAAATTCAAAGCGTATAAATTAAATATCTTGACTTAGATTAAATAATTAATCTTTCTCCACAAGATATAAATGTTAACTTAAACAATACATTATTTTTGGTATTTTATAATTTATTTTATAATTGACGCTAAAAAATAAAAATTATATAATAAAATTAACCTAAGCATTTGGCATCATCAAAACATCAAATACAACACTATCAACTGCCAAATGTTAACATCAGATTTTGTTTTCATGAGCTGTTGAATGAGAGAGTTCTCTTTGGGAAGAACTCCTTCGTGAGATGCAGACGATGTGGGAGGTTCCTGAACAGGCTGAACGAACCTTCCAGTTCGAGTAAGTACTCGTACCGCCTCCTCATTATGTTTGTACCAATCCATTGCCAAAGTAATGCGAGATCGATTTTAGGGCTAATGACTTCATCATCGTCATATGTTCCCCGTATATAGTCACTTTCTTCTGTGGCAAAATCGTCTTCTTCATCACTATCCCAGATACCATTGATATCTGGTGAGATGCTAGCAATAATGATAGCGGGGACAGGATCCCCTATTGGTGTAATCAAGAGAAGTGGATCATAGCAGTATTGATCCTCAAAGATAGCCATAACTTTATTTAATGGTCTATCTTGATTGTTAGGCTTCTTCCTTGCAGGAGGAATGGGAAGTCTACCTTCATCGATCATGTCTTGAATGGCATTCTTTAGCCTGAAGCAGTCTTTTGTCTTGTGACCGTTTCCCCTATGGTATTTGCAGTAAGCATTCTTGTCCCAACTTGATCTTTTATTATGCTCTTCTGGATCAGGAGTTGGTCCAATGGGATCAAGAGCGCCCTTTGAATTGAGGCGATCAAAAGCGGTGGCATATGACATGCCTATTGGAGTGAACGTCCTTCTCATGTTCCTCTGGAAGGATTTTTGGTGTGCCTCAAGAAGGTTTACCTCTACAACTTTGGAAGTGGATCCGTAATCATTCTTCTTGTTGTTATTATTGCCCTTATAACGACTGTTGTCATTTTGGGCATTTTTCAACAGATCGTCTTCAATTTGCACACCTATGTCATATAGCTTGGTGAAATTATCGATACCCAAGTATTTGAGATGAGTTTTGTACTTGGGTAACAAGTTGTTAACAAAGATGCGGATGAGGTCCTTGTTAGCGGGTCTGGAGACCATATAAGCAGACTTTTCTCTCCACCTATTAAGGTAGGTGGTAAAGCCTTCATTGCTATCTTGCTTTAACACTTCCAATTCCCTTAGTGATGTTTGGATTACAGTGTTATGTTCATATTGTTTCATGAACTCTCTAGTGATATCACCCTATGTTTCAACATGTTTTGGGGTCCAGGAAGTAGAACCAGTTTTGGCAGGCAGGGTCCAGCGACATCTGGAATACCGTTGGATAAAGTTCAGGGCCCACAGACTTAATGATCATAGTGGCCTTGAAATTCCTCAAGTGATACTTAGGATTGTCAGTAGGTTTGAACTTAGGAAAGTCACTTGTGGAAAACTTTTCAGGTAGTTTTCCTTTGAATTTGTTGTTCTCATCCAAATGGTGAATTTGTCCACAGACTTAATGATCAAAGTAGGACTCCTTATTGGTGACATTTTGGACAACATTTTCCATTTGTTTGGCGAATACAATATTTTCACTACTTTCAACTTGGTGCAGACGGAGAGTGACCTCCTCCAAGTTCTTAGCCATTCGTTCGATAATGTTGGTCAACTCAGTAACCTTTTCGTCACCCATTGTTGCTTCAACAGTTGACCGCTCTTTAGCCGGTGGAACAGATCTAGCCTTTCGCGCACGTGGACGACCTATCGAGACTATTCTCTCAACTAATCTGTTTGACAAGGACACATTGACTTAGGACGCACTCCAAAAAAATTGATAAGGTGGACAATGAAAATATTTTCGTAATTATCATTTTAATTCGTTCAAAACTCCTGCCAAAAGGAGGGGACATTTATGGAAGGAAATCTATGTTATGGATGACGTATGAATTTATTTTGTGGAGGAGAATGGATAATGATATATTGGACATTATGGATTTTATTTTGTGGGGAAAAATGGATAATGATATACTGGTCATTATGGACTTTATTTTGTGGAGGAAAATGGATAATGATATATTGGCAAGAGTTTATCAAGAATCAAAATGCAGTTTTGGAAAAAATAAAAAAAAATGTTTTTTTTTTTGTTTATTAAGATGGGATAAGTTGTTGGGAGGATAGGAATATCCGACTTTCTCAAAAAAAAAAAATACAAAATATGACCATGCACCTAGATGAGACCTGATAATGATAGAACTCTAAAACAAAGACTCGTTTTTTTTTTTGGTTAGGTGAAGTGAAACATGAGACGGTTTGAATAGTCAATGAATCAACTGCACGAAGTATCATACGGAATTGATCACCACATTGCCTAAAGTAATGGAAAACGAGAGATGCACAACAATACGCCACACAGCAAATTTGCGTGTGACGCAAAGCGTGCGTCTGGCACAGGCCAACAGCGTCAGACGCAGCCTCATGCGTCTAACTTGCTGGATCTACTCTCATGTTCGTGACAGTTTAGGCGATGTTTTGATAAATCTGGTGTAATTTCGAGACGCGAAGACTGACGCACTAATTAAAAATAATAATTTAAGAAGCACTAAGTTTAGGACGTACTAATTGACGCAATTTGTTGACGTGATCAATGGTCAGAAGACCAATTTGCATGGGACGAAAAGATTGCTTCTCACGCAACAGATGTGCGCGGCTCACAGTCTTTGCGTCTGGCGCAGGGGCATTGCGCCAGGCGCAGCTGAATGGGTTTGGCGCAATACCCAGCGGCATGCATATTGGTAATTTGACGAGTGTTCGGCAAAACAACGACAGGTATTAGTTTTTGGCGCAATACATATCAACATGTTAATAAAATATGATCAAGCAAAAAATTTGCAGTCACATATAAATGTCAAGTAACATGGATGCATAAGTTCTCAACCTAAAGTCCAGTTCTACATTCAACTATTGGTCAGGTTTAGGTTAAGGCTCAAAAGGGTCTATGACTAAGAGATTGATCCCACGCTTCGTACCCCTGCTTAAAGAGGTGGCTACGTGTAAGACGCACTCCAGTCTCAAGTCAGGAACAAGAGAACAGTGCCATAGTTGGGTAGGTTTGCTAATGACTAAGATCCAACACTATCGCTCAGGAAGCTTTTGGAAGGACAAAGCGCAAACCCCCCGGGGGTGACCTCACACATAGAACATGTGATAATGAGGCAAGGTAGATTGTCCTTATGATGGCTAATAGCCATGCACATGCAAAACAGTATATCATCCTAAGGCATAAAAATAAGAGTGAATTGTATTTTTCAAGTGTCACCCACTCATTTAAAAAAAATTAATTTTTTGAAAAATCCTGCCCAGTGAAGTCGCCAAATTATAGGCGTATGATTTTTGAATTCCTTTAATGCCTACACGCGGTGTGAGCGCGTTTATTTGACTACTCCATTGTCAAGGTTTTATTAAAAATACGTTTTGAAGTCGCCAACAATTCTTTAGAGGAAGAATCATAAACCTAATTGGATTTAAACGGAAGGGACATCTTAGGGACTTAGCCACTGTAGATTTCCCGATCATGACTCCATAGATGGTCGGGAACCAAAAAGTGAGTTCGGGGGTGAGGGTACAATATAGTCAAGAACTATATTGCCCATTATTGGCCTCAACTAAATAGCAATTCACAGCAGATTTTATGCAATAGAACAATCAAACAATATTTTAATACACCCTAAAATAATTAATCTAGATGGGTTCAAGAAACACACAAAAGACTAATTTTTTAGTGATCAGTTATTAAGCAATCATTTTACAAAGTTCCTAATAGGCTGTCCAAATTATCTGAATTAATTAGAACAGTTCTTTAGGTCGTGTTTTAGCATAATAGCATGTGGGTGATAAACAGGCATGCAAGACAATTGTAATTATATGAACATTATATATACAGAAAATATAAGAAAAGAGGTTAGCATTTACAAAAGGACCACGGTTATTAATTAAAAATCTACATCATGACAAGAAAAGAGTTAGTAACTTCAATGAAATAAATATGATTATTCAAGAGTCCTCAGGATTATACCTATGTGGTTTAGATCGAAGAGCGTAGTGACATTCAGTCGAAGCAATCTTGAAACCAGGAATAAAGTAGAATCAGGAACCATAATCAATGTAGAAGATCAAAATCGTTTTGTATTCGAAGTGTGTTTCGGAGATTTTTTGAGAGTATTTGAGTGCGTAAAATAATAAATCGAAGTTGTCTTTGATTCGGGAAATAAGCCCGTATTTATAGGCAAACAAGCGCGTGAGTCTGACGCACACCCTGCGCTTGGCGCAACCCTACGTGGCAGGCGCGAGGACACGCGTCAGGCGCAGGTTGGCCTCCTGACGTGGTCCGTCCAATTAAAACATTGCACATGGAAACGCGTTTTTGAAAAGATAAATTTTTATATTGCGTCTCACACAAGACTTGCGCTAAGCGTAGGACTCTGTGTGAGTCACAAGTCCAGGTGTCAGGCGCTCATTGGAGTGCTTGACGCAATACGACCAATGTGTTGGACGCACGTGGCGCGCTGAACGCAGTTGCCGCGTCCGGCACAAAATCTGGAATATTCGAGAATATTCCTTTTGTAATGTTACGCGTGCTTTTAAGATGCCTTTTTTATCCCGAAAAATTCGGAGATCGAATTTTTCGGGTTGAAAATATGTTTTACGGGTAGAAGATAATAATAAAACCATTTTTGGAAAATATTTATCAAAACAATAAATATTAGAAAAATATTCATGAATAATAAATATTCAGTTAGGCTTTTAAAATGGACTTTAGAAAGCATTTCATGGGTTGAACTTACAATTAATCATCATGAATGATTAATTGGGCTTTTATAATATTATTTTAAAACACACATTGCCTGGTTATTTGGACTGCTTCTCCATTAGGCCATGCCAACTAAGACCGCGGTATATTTCATCATTGGACCCTTAAATGGGGAGACACGATTATGTGTCTACAGTTACGTTATATGAATGTATTAGCTTTCGAATTATGTGGGAATTGCCTTTTGTTTTGTATTGATAAACTACGAGATGTAGCGTATAGGTACAGGTGATGATGATCAAGAAAAAGAAAAGGTGTATTGATGATGATCAAGAAAAAGAAAAGAGGAGTTGTATGTAGGAGAGTTGTTAGCTGTGGCCCGTGGGAGTATGCAGGTTACGTTGTAGGGTGATGATGTTGATGATAGCTGGCGGGATGATTAGAAGGAATAAGGGGTTGGCAATTAGCTTTGGTTTTTTGTCAGGTTATGTTAGTCGGCCGTGTATCAATTGTGAGGAGATGGCGTGGAGATTGTAGGTAAGTCGTAAATAGAAGATGTGTCGTCTGTATTTGTTTTATGCCGTGGAGAGTTTTGGAAGAGGTGAGTGAGCCGAGTGATTGTGTCCTCATAATTGTGAAGGGGTTAGGGATGATATATATAGTGTAGGTAGGTAGTAGTATTGTAATAGGTTTCCGAGAGTTAGTAGGTCTCTAAAAGATTTTTATGAAATAGTTAGATAAAGATTTTAAAAAAGAGTTAGTAAGAGATATTTAAAATCACTTTGGAAAAAGATTATTTTTATTGAAAAAGATTTTAGAAAATAGTTAGACAAAAGATATTTAAAAATAATTTGGTAAAAGATAATTTTTGTAAAAGATATTTTTATTAATAAAACTAATCAATGTAATTAATTAATTCTATTAATTAAATTGGGCTAGAAATGGGGTTTCATAAAACTGGGCTTTCATAAAAATTATTTTTAAAAGGTTTTCGAAGATGGGCTTTTATAAAACTATTTTAAAACGTTTTAGAAAGTGAGCTTAGTAAAACTAGTTATAGAAAAGGTTTTCCGTAATGGGTTAATAAAATGAGTTAGAAATTGGGTTTGGGCTTAATACATTTTATTTTAGACTCGTTCTTTATTCTTTTCTCGATCCGGACCAATTGGAGCAGGGTATTGGTCATCATAGGGTACTAAATGGGGAGACACGATTATGTGTCTACACTTACTAATTATAACTTTTACTTTCTTTATTGAATGAGATTTTTCTTTGAGGGAGGAATTAAGGAGAAGCAGAGTAGTATTGAGATTTCTTAGTTGTGAGAACTTGTTTCTTTTGAAGTAAAAAGACGGGATATTTATAGGGAAATGAGGTGATGAACTAGTGTTTGAAGAAGGTAAAAAAATTAGATTTTTCACCCAAGAATCTAATTTTTAACATCCCACATTATCTTAATGACATCACACCAATGACATCACCTTAATGACATCACTAAATCTCCTAAAATCTTCCTACATCATCAAATTTATTGGAAATACCAATATTTTTATTCTCTTTAGATTTGATTCTGATCTTTACACTAATGAGGCAAAATTCGAATTTTAGTTCGTCCTAAACACATCCTAATACGTAGAAATGCATCGAAACACGTGAAGGAAAAGCTGACTGGGCAACTGCGCGAAGCGCGGGAGCCTGCGTTAGACATAACCTTTTTCGCTTGGCGCACTGGCATGCGTCTAGCGCATAAAGCTATTGTGCGCTAGGCGCATGATCATG
This sequence comes from Beta lomatogona, assembly GCA_947646795.1. Classification (NCBI taxonomy): domain Eukaryota; kingdom Viridiplantae; phylum Streptophyta; class Magnoliopsida; order Caryophyllales; family Amaranthaceae; genus Beta; species Beta lomatogona. The sequence continues at coordinate 1,710,579 of CANSNZ010000955.1, read as the reverse complement.
TGCCTGGCACACAGCTCGAATCTTCCAAAAAAAATCAGATTCTTGGCTCTTACAATTTGGTTTTGATTCTGATTCTTATTCTTTTTCATGATTCTTATTCCTTAACTAATGGATAAAGGGATGTGATTGGTGGTTAAATAATATATTCTTATTCTTTATCTATTGAATAATGATTTGATCATCAAGAAAACTGATTAATACCGGTTTTGAGAGACGATTAAAATTCTGACGCCTAATTGTGACTCGTTTTTCTGTTTTTCGAAAAACTAATTTATAATAATTAACGAAAACTCGTCAAATTAGTAAAGATGAGCATGATTATACTACAAATCATTTTATTAAACCGGTGGCAGTATTTATTGACTACGACTTACGGAAGATTATATTTCTAAGACGGAATTGTATGACTAAAACGCAAAAATTGGAAAACCATACGACGGAATGAAACTAGCGCTCTGAGACGAAACATGCCTTTGACGGGGCGCGTGCTCCACAATACTTGACGGTTTTCGTTATTTTTGTTTCTTTTCAAAATCTTAATTTTAAAATTTTATACACAAAAGGGGTTCAAAATTTAGTGTCTACAAAATGCCCCACATTGGTCGAGTTTTGGATGAAATGATGACCAATGTTTGAAATTACACAAGATTTTGACAGAAAATTTCTTTTGAGATAACATATTCTCCATAAAAAAAAGTTATCATGAGTGCTCTTTCGAAAACATGATTTGCGACTTCTGATGACGCTTTAAGTAGAAAATCCAAATTAATTTTCTAAAATTGAAAATGCGACTTTATCGTCGTCTTAGATAGAAAAGCCCAATTGATTTTCTAAAATTGAAAACGAGACTATATATATTGTCGTCTTAGATAGAAAATCTCAATTAATTTTCTAAAAATTGAAAATGGGACTTTATCGTCGTCTGAAATAGAAAATCCCAATTAATTTTCTAAAATTTAAAAATGCGACTTTATCGTCGTATTAGATAGAAAATCCCAATTAATTATCTAAAATTTGAAAACGCGACTTTCTTGTCGTCTTAGATAGAAAATCCCAATTAATTTTCTAAAATTTGAAAACACGACTTTATCGTCGTCTTAAATAGAAAATCCCAATTAATTTCTAAAATTTGAAATGCGACTTAGTGTCGTCTTAGATATATTTGTCTTATGAATTAGTCTTTTGTTAATGCGAGAGATTCCGACAATTAACAGTTTGACTCTAGTTTTTATCACAGTTTTTCATTGTATTGGTGACAAACAAGTTGTCAAGTCACCATCACTCACTTTTTATGACTCCATGTGTTATCATGTCTCCTTAAATTAGGACGTTGTCAGATCATGTCACCTTAAAGTGATGCATTATCAGGTCATGTCGCCTAAAGGTCGACCAGATGTTATTACCCTCAAGATAAACTTTGGTGGATCAATCATCATATGGCAAAAAAATTACTTTGTTTTTCAAAAATCTTTCAGGATTTTTTCATGCATAATGCTTATTCGCTTTATCGGAAAATGATGATCACTATATAAAATAGATTGATCAAGGTCATAATTTTGGATGATTATTAGAAAAAAGATTGTATCAATGTTCTTGATTCATCATTGGCACTATTTATCGATGTTCGGCTTTAGCAAAAATTGACATATCACAAATGTTTGGTCATTAGCCATGGTTAGGGATGCTCCTCATTACTCTAAGGACAATACTCAATCTTATTATCCATGGCATGAATCATGGATGATCATCTTTATTCCATCTATAAAAGGGGATGGTTCTTCATTTCCAAATGCACCGTCTTTATTACTCCACATTTTCTCTAGCTTTTCTTCTTTCACAAAAAATGGCTTCTACTTACGAAGATACTAATGAAATGGGGAGTGGTAATAAAAGAAACTCTTAGGGATCACAAATAATTTGGAACAACTAAGACAATCTTCTTCTTCTTCCCGTCTTACTAAGGCTCTTATGCCTTTGCTTTCTCTTTCTATTTGCTATGAAATGATTCATGCTGCTTCCCAATTTTGGGATGAAACTCGTCATGTCTTCCGCTTTGGATACCGAGAGATTGTGCTTCTTGTTGAAGAGGTCGAAGGATTACTAGGCTTACCCTCCAATGGTCCAGTTATTACACCTAGGTCTCCTACAAGAATCTCGGGAGATTTATCAACAATTTTATACCTTCCTGAAAACCTTCATGGCAACTAGCTACAATATAGTGAGGTACTTCTTCTTAATTTGTTATCGACCTTTCAATTTGGTGCTTGGCAATTCTCTAACAACACCAGCTATAGGATTGGTAGAGAAAATGCTTGCATTCTTATGATTTTGGGAAGTACCCTCACTAAATGGTGTTTTTACACATGCCATGTCTAGTGTATCTCACTCATTCCTCAAATTGTTAGTGGGGGCCGTCTTGTACCACTTATTTTGGGGGAAATGTTTCTTGGATTAGACGAACTCAAAAGAAACCCTCAAAGTTTTGTGAAGGGATGTCCATTAACCCTTCACTTGTGGTTATTGAAAAAAATTTCTCTTATGAAACCTCATGGGAATCTTGCTTACAAAACTAATCATATCCAAGAAAGAGGCTTTCATCCTTTCTTCTATCAACTTAGTAACAATGGAGGGTGGGAGGATTATTTCATGCAGTAAGACATAAAGTGGGTTACAAGCCACCGTGGCATCAATGCAATTGTATATTGCAATTCTGGCCATAGATGGGTACAATTACCGGGGCTTTGCCGAGTCACTTTCTACCATCCACGGAGGTGTCTAAGGCAAATTGATTGGAGACAACAACACATTCCTGCCCTCCAGACTCTTCCATCTTGTACTACATATGAGGCTGATATGAGTAGTATTCAAAGAATGCCCACTATACGGCAGGGGGCTAAAACTATATCAGCACTACCTGAACCTCCCTTTCCAATGATTGATGATGATTACCTTCAATGGCTTTTGGCTGATATTGGTCAATACAATGGTTCAGACGGGCCTACCATGAAGAGGAAAAGAATTTGAGAGATATATCATGTTTATTTTCTATGTTGTTTGTTTTTTTTTTTTAAAGTTTGGTAGGAAATAGAGACCTTCTGTCTCTTTATGTATGAAATGAAGTACCCTAGTTAGGTTGAATAAAAATTATCAGTTTTCTACTTGTAAGCAATTCGTTGTGAACACAATTCTAATTGCATGCATACTTTAACATTAAATATGACATGCAAACTATAATTAATTAATCACATGACCTATGAAAGCATAATATATAAAACCTTAAAAAAAAAAATCTTTGCATGCTTCATCATTTTCTTTTTCTCCTTTTTTCCTTTTTTCGCTTTTTTATTTTTTTTTAATGCACACACTCTATGAATATCTGAGAACACATGGCATGTTTATTATGAATAAACGGATAGGATACAAAATCCACAAATTGCTTGGTTACTTGACCATGACAATTACAATTACTTTGATGCCTAAGCGTAATATTTCATCAACTGATCAAGGTTAGTGAGATGGGTGAATATGCTCCAGCCGTGGTGACATGCTTGACTAGGAATGGCCCAAACCAGTTAGGCTTGAATTTTCCCCAAGGATCATGCAACGGAGCTCTATGTTCCTTTAAAACAAGATCATCTTCTTAAATGTCTCTACCTCGAACCTTTTTCTTAAATGCACGAGCAATTCCCCGCTGATAGAGTTGAATGTTATGCAAAGCTTGTAGTCGGCACTCATTTGTAGATGCAAGCTCATCATAACGAGTTTTTTTATCATTGTTCTTCTGAGATTTCACTTTCTGCTATGACCCTGAGAGATTGTATCTCCACCTCAACTGGCAAGGCTGGCTCCATACCATAAACCAAAGAATATGGGGTTGTTATTCTACATCCCCAAAGAGCATATGGTAGTTTGTCATGCCATTCCCTAGTCTTCTCAGTCATCTTGGAAACAATAGTCTTGATTGTCTTATTGGCTGCTTCCACTACTCCATTGCTTTAGGGACGATAAGGTGAGGATTGATGATGCTTGATTGCATAGTTTGCAAGAGTTGTCTTCAGATGACCCTGAAATTGTGATCCATTATCAAAGATGATTTCAAAAGGTATGCCATACTAAAAGATAATGTTGTTAATCACAAATTTTGAGACTTGCTTTGCCCTATCTTGGAAAAGGATGCAGCTTGTCCAATTATATCTATGCCCCAACTCGAAAATGGCCAAGGAGGGGTCATATTATGTAGTGACATAGGTGGCATATGATTGAGGTTAGCAAATATCTGACAATGCTAGCAAGCACGGACAAAGCCAATGCAATCACCTTCTAGGGTACCCACTTCTAAAAGTAATAAATTGCTACAAGAATATACTGATGCCCATTTGAAGCCATTGGATTCGAAAATGGCCAAGGAGAGGTCATATTATGTAGTGACACAGGTGGCATATGATTAAGGTTAGCAAATATCTGACATTGCTTGCAAGCACAGACAAAGCCAATGCAATCACCTTCTAGGGTACTCCAATAGAAATCTGCTCGTAAAATTTTACGAGCTAGCATTCTTCCATTCATATGTGGTACCATCAAACCCTTTGTGACTAGGTCCACATTTTCCTCCATGAACATCTTCCATGATGGCTTGCTTTTCACAATAATTTACGCAGAGTTGTAGAGTACCATCAAACCCTTTTTGATATAGTCTGCCTTTTAATATGAGAAAATGAGCACCTAGTTTTCTGATGGCTATACGGTCCTTCTTGCCACTTCCCTCTAGATATTGCATAGTTTCCAAAAGAATCTTAATATCCTTATATCATATATCATCATCTTCTTGCCGAGTTAGTGTGGAAACAATTTGAGTTACTGTCACTGTTGGCCCCTTCCTTTCTTTAATTAAAACTGACTGGATTTTTGTACCCTTTTCCCATGGCAAATTAATAGTGAGATTGGCTAAAGCATCAATGAAACTAATTTGTTCCCGAGGAAGATGATTGAAGCTGATATCATCAAAACAAGGGATCAACTCTTGAAGGTTCTCTGTGTAGAGCTGAAGTCTCTCGTCTCTAAATCTCCAAATTCCTATTGTTTGAGATATGATGAGATTAGAATCTCCATATACAGTGAGATGTCTTGCCCTTGCTACCAAAGCGGCTTTTACTCCATTTATACATGCTTCATACTCAGCTGTATTTTTTGTTGTTGGGAAATCCAGCTTGACAGAAAATGAGATATGGACTCCATCAGGATCTACTAACAAAACCTCTACTCCGTTACCTCTCCTATTAGAAGCTCCATCAAAATACATGCACCATTGTGGACTGTCCATGAATAATAAGTACTCATCAGGGAATGCTTCATCATATTCATCTCCTGACACTGGTCCTTCTGCTATGGCTTCATATATGGCTCTTCCTTTAACAAATTTCTAGTTGACACATTAAATATCAAACACAGAAAGCATAACATGCCATCTTGCCAATCTTTCACCAAGAATGGGTTTTTCAAACAGATACTTGATGGGATCCATTCTCGAGATCAGGTAAGTGGTATGAGGTTGAAGGTGATTCCTTAACTTCTTCGTGGCATAGACCAAAGAGATACATGCTTTTTCCAGTGGGGTATATATTGTCTCATACTCCAGGAATTTCTTGCTAATATAGTATATAGCAACGTTCTTCTTTGTTCCCTCTTGATATTGGGCTAAGAGAGCTCCCATAGCCGTTTCTGTGATAGTGAGGTACAAAATCAGGGGTTCTCCTAGTCTCGGTGGCATTAGAACAGGTGGATTTCAAAGGTAATCTTTCATGGAATCGCAAGCTTCCTGACATTCCTCATTCCAGTCATGGGATGCCCCTTTTCTGAGCAGCTTAAATATAGGTTCACATCTCATAGTGAGTTGTGAGATGGACCTGCTGTTATATTGAATTCTGCCGAGAAATCCTCTTATTTTTTTTTTTTATTTTTGGAGGAGGTAACTCTTGGATGGCCTTCACCTTTTCAGATTCCACTTTAATGCCGTCTGGACTGACAATGAATCCCAACAATTTTCCCAAAGTGACGCCAAACACACACTTTTGAGGATTTAGCCTTAGATTGTACTTCTTGATTCTTTCAAAGAAGTACCTTAGTGCAGGAATATGCCCCTCGCGATCTTCACTTTTCACGATCATTTCATCTACATAAACCTCCACAATGTCATGGATGAGGTCATGGGGGATAGTGGTTGCAGCCCTTTGATATGTGGGTCCGGCATTCTTGAGACCAAAAGGCATAACTAGGTAACAGAAAGTGCCTCACGGAGTGATGAAAGGCGTTTTTATCATGTCTTCTTGGGCCATGAGAATTTTAATATACCATGAAAATCCATCCATGAAGGAATACATTGCATGACCGGCCGTACTATCCACGAGGACATCGATATAGGGTAAAGGAAAACAATTTTTTGGTGATGTAGCATTGAAATCACGAAAATCAATGCACACCAGAACTCTTCCATCCTTTTTAGGTACAACCACTATATTGGAGAGCCAACTCGGATGCTTCACTGCATGGATGAATTTGGCATCAAGTTGTTTTTAGATTTCTTCTTTTACTTTCAGACTAACCTCTGGTTTCATTCGGTGGAGGTTTTGCTGCTTAGGCTTGCTTTCAGGATGTAACGGAATGTGATGTCCCGTAATTTCTCTATTAACGCCAGACATATCAACATAAGACCATGCAAACACATCTACATACTCTTTTAATAACGCAATAAACACAAATTGTTCAGTTAGGGAAAGGGATGAACCTATTTTGACTTCTTTTACAGCATTTTTTGTACCAATATTAATTACAATGGACTCCTCCATGGGTTTAATATATGTTTCAGTTGCATCAAGTAATTCGTCATTATTAAATTCACTGTCAGAAATAACATCTTGCATGCAAATTTACTTAGATAAAGGTTCACATTCAATTTCCTCTGTATCAGAATCTTCTAATTGGGTATGTGTAGACACATAATCGTGTCTCCCCATTTACTACCCTCTGATGACCAATACCCCGCTCCAATTGGTCCGATTCAAGGAAAGAATAAAGAACGAGTCTAAAATAAAATATTTTAAGCCCAAATTCATTTTCTAACTCCATTTCTGAAAACCTATTTTATAGCTAGTTTTACTAAGCCCACTTTCTAAAACGTTTTAAAAACAACTTTTTTGAAGCCTATTTTGGAAAACCTTTTAAAAAAAGTTTTTATGAAAGTCCAATTTATAAAACCCCTTTTCTAGCCTAATTCAATTAATAGAATTAATTAATTATATTGATTAGTTTTATTAATAAAAAATATCTTTTATAAAAATAATCTTTTCCCAAAGTGTTTTTAAATATCTCTTACTAACTATTTCCTAAAATCTTTTTAATAAATAATCTTTTTAGAGACCTAGTTTCTTTCGAAAACCTATTGCAACCCAACTTCCTAAACCTATATATTACCCCAATCTCCTCCATCTAAAGGATATCCTAACATATTCCCTCGGCATCAACCCATAAAATTCCCTCGGCTTCACCCTCCAAATCTCTCGACGGAACACATAATATAAAAAAGAGACAATCTTTTTTTTTTTAAGACTCGTACAATTCAATTTTCCAAGATCCGTACAAGTCAACGACCCCGGACGGTGGTATAATTTCTGAGGGTCAACTAAATTAACCATGTTTCTTTTATTTCTTCGATTATTTTTATTATTTTCTTGAAGTTACTAAGATTCTATTCATGATGTAGATTGTTAACTCGTCCCTGTGACTCTGAGTATTGTACATATTATACTAACTCCCAGCAATATTTTATTTTCTTATTTTTTATTTATTTTCATGAACATTATTTTTTTATATGCTTGACTGCATTATTTATCACCCACATGTTATTATTGTTAATTAGTCTTTTTATGTGTTTCCTGAACCAACTTAGACTAATAATTTTTAGGGTGTATTAAAACACTAGAGAAAAAAACGTCAAATGCTGCAACAAAAGGGATGCGGTCAGGCCCAAAACCACAGTCCTTAAGTGAAGGGTTGCGGTTTTGGGCTTGACCGCAGCCCTCGGGCTTTATTATTCTTTTTCTCCCGCTTTTATAATGCATTCCCTCCTCCTCCTTCGTTCCTCAAACAGCGAAAATGATAGACTAACCCTTAACACTCACACCCCGCCCCTCTCTCTCTCACCTCCTCCTTTATTTCTCTCTCCTGAACCCTAATCTCTCTCCTCCTTTTCGCCGATTCATTCTCTTTCTATCACCAAGAACCCTAATTTAACTTCATCCATCTCAGGCTTCATCGTTACCGAATTTTAGGGCTCTTATTGTAGGTTTTCTTCGTTTCGTCCTCCATTTTTGTGAATCAATCGAGCTCGAAGTTAGCGATTGTTGAAGGTTTTGTTGTGATAAGTGGATAATCAGTGAGCGAAGAAGTAAGTGATTTTGATTGAAGTTTCCGTAAAAAAAAAAGAAATTAAGGAGAAGAGAGAAAGAGATGTACAAAAACCGTGGATCAAAAGCGGAGATGGGAGCTGTGGATCGGAAAAGGATCAATGAAGTGTTCGATAAAAACAACATAAAACTTTCAGAGTTGCATTCAAAACTGCAAATCCCTCACTTCACACCTCCCTCTCCTGCACCGCCTCTTCAACAGTTTGTCTTCTTCACTTCTTTCTCAATTTATTTATTTTTCTTTCTGTTTTCCTCTTTAAAACAAATTGGATAAGGGAAAAATGAAAATTAGGGTTTCAATTATGAATTTTTTATGCTTTGTTATATATGTTATCAACTGTATGCTTTGTTATATATATTGTCAATTGTGACATGAATGGCTATGATCTATGTATTGAAATCAATTTGATTTCGTATGTGAAATTGAGTTATGAATCGAGAAATTTTTTTCTTTCTTTTTAATTGTGATTTTTTTAAAAAAAATTGAACTCTAGTAATCTAATTCTCAATGAAAAATCGTTATTATTGTCATTGATTTGTTTGTTCAATTCATTTGTTAAGTAGTTAAAATTCTATATAATTATAAGTTTGTAATTTCGGTTATCTGGTAGGGAGCTCTATGCTCAGCAGGTGATCGGCAGCAGCGAATTAATAGTTTAGAATCTCAATTTTGTTATGATAAAGCATAAAAATTCCTTGTTTTTATTCATCTTTAAGCTGTTGAAGAATTCTTTAGAGAAAAGGCACTTTCTTATGCTTCAGATGTTACTGATTCTATTGAAAACCTTGACGTCCACTTTCAGTTGTATTGATGTTAAAAACGTGGTCAACTTTCAGTTGTGTGGGTTCTAAGTCCAATGAAAGAGGTGATGGTGTCCCTGTTCGAGTCGCTTGTAGGGCTAAGATACAAGTGACGTTCTTTGATTCAAATACTTGGTGGTTCTCTGTTAGTTTCTAGCTTTCCTTTAATACTCCCCGGAAGTCCCTCAAGCATTTTTCGGTTTTTCCTTTGAGGTTGGTATCTAAGCAATATGATATTGTTAAACTTTTCGTTACAGAATTTGATGTATCAACTATCAGCAAGAAAGTGATCTTTTTTATTTTAGGAGATCAGAAACATTGTTGCTTGTATTGGATAGAAGAGACGATGCAGTTACTCCATTGCTTAATCAATGGATATACCAGGTATCATAGAGCTGTGCAGATCAATGTGTTGTTGTGTATGTTGTCTAGCTAGCTGCTCAATGCTTCTTGGTACCATATAATCCTAACGTTTGATCAATAAATGTCTTCACTAACCTAATTACATCTTGGCTATATTTGATTATGGTCAAGCCTGACAAAATGTTTTAATTGTTTCTTTTTGGAGTGTCAGGTGTTGGCCTAACAATAAAAGTAGGATGTATCTCCTTGAGAACACAGGTACCATATTTCTTTTCTTTCAACTTGTAAGTTGTAGTACTTAAACTTTGTCTGTTCTTTTTACATATTTCTTTGAAATAATGGGTATGTATGTTTTGGTGTTCAGGGGATTTTGTTAGATCAAATGGACTCCAAGAAGGGGACTTCATTGTAATATATTCAGATGTTAAATGTGGCAAATATGTATGTTTCTCTCTCCTCCCATGTTTTTCTCTGTTTTTTTTGCAACTTCTACAATGTAATCACCTATTGAGATGTTTGGCAAACTATATGTATGCCTCTCTTATTCCCACATTGTTTTCCTCCCAACTTGTGATGTGTTGGGGAATTTTTCTGACTTTTGCTTTCATTTCTTCAACTTGCACAATAGATCTCTAAGCTTACTGTTTGCAAGTTGCAACTGAGACATTATCAGACAGCTTCTAGTGTTGTCTATACTTGCATATCAAATTATTAGGAACTTTTTTGTATTATAAGGAAGTATATCTTAATACTTGCTATGGAAAATCTAGCATTTAACATCTCTCTCTTGTTATGCTTCCGGTTTCTGCTTAATGATAACCCGATCGTTAGGAGATAATGGTCATGCGTACTACTATCTTAGTAGGACCGGAAAAAAGTTATTAAATTTATGAAAATTATTGTACTGTTGGGTGATCTTTTAACAAAATTATTGTGAAATTGTGACCATTCATTGTAAATCTGATATATTGATTTTTGTATCTGTGGAGGGACCCTGGATATGAAGCGAAGAGGAGAGAATTGTTACATATTAACTTGTAATAATGTATCTCTAGAGTATGAGAAAAGGTATGTCTTATTCTAACTCATTTAATGTGCTCTTTTTTTTTCGAGTTATGTTTTAGAAATTAGAACCCTTTTACCCCGAAGTTGATTGGTCGAGGATGAACCTTATTTATCCCCCTTTCCCCCTTAGTTGAAGATGATTGTTCGAGGAATTAGTATGGGCATTGTAGCCCCCTTTGGGATCATGGTGTTGGTTTTGTTCAATTGTTTTTGACCGTTATTACTTGCTTTATGCTTAAAGTTGGTGAATTTAGTTAATTGTTGGTATTTGTGTGATTTCTTGGCCTAATATGCATCTAAGTGATTGTTTTTAGGGCTTTAATTGTTTGATCCATGGTTAAGTGGTTGTTTTCATAACTTTAATTGCTTGATCTATCTATTTAATCTGCAACTTTTTCATGTTCTTTTCAATCCTTAAAACAACATTCCTAAAATGCAAAATCTATGGATTCGTAACTGGAATTTATTTCCTAGCAGGATTCTTGACAGATTATAAATATCAGAGCTCACACAAAATTATACTAATTCCTACCTGTAAGGGATAACTGTTAGTTGATAATAGAAACACATTCCTAGGTAGGCATTAAACTCTAAGGTCAATGACATTGAAAAAACATGGGGTCAAAGATCACTTGTAGCTCAATAGGCTAAAGCACCTCTTCAGTAAGCAGATGGTCTTGCATTTGACTCTCAAGTCTCAAGTCTCAACGTGAGCATTTACTCTCTTTTTTTCCACTAGTGAACTTAGCCTCCTTACAACCATCCTTTAATTGAAATTGTTGCTGAATTTTCAAAATCTCCACTATAACACCAGCTAATACAACTCAATGTCAAACGCGCAAATTCAGACAAAGTAGAATCTCAACACAAATAGACCAAATTGGATTCAAAAACTAAAGCCAAACAAGACCTTAAGAGTGAGCTTAGTTGAACAAACACATCAATCATAAAAATAAAACTCAAACAAATATTGGAGGGCAGCAAAGATATTCTTTACACAAAGATCAGAAATCTTATAAAGCTATAGAACAGGATACAAATAAATTTGCATTCACATGACTCCTGAACAAACAAGTAGTGAATAGAAGATAATTCCGTGGCAGGGCAACAGGAAATAAAATCAATGCAATTAAATTAATGATCTCGTAAGTTGTAACAACAACACAACAGGTTGTGCAGCAAGCGGCGCACACTGGCAGTTGTTGCTGCAGCTCTGCAGGCAGCAGCTATGAGTGGCTCCCACAGTCGGCGACGTTCCCCACATTGGTCCCACTTACCCGACCCTTAAAACTTTAACTTGGAACACCTTCAGACCTAACCCGACCCTTAGAACTTTCAAAAACAGGTAGTTCTTTATCTCCAAAACAGACAAACAATGCAGCAAATTAAAACAAGTTCAGATTTTAGGTTCCTTATTTTCAGAAATGTTATACTGATTATTTTACAAGGACAACTTTACACCATAAATAGCTTCTCTATTGGCCCCAACTCCTTATCTTGATTTGTGACTCACCCAACTTTTGGTGGTTGTTTCGAGCAGTTTGCTTTTTAATTCTATTTCAGAAGAGAAAAAGCCATATTCAAGCACCAAAGAATCTGATGCATTGAAGAAAGGGTGTGTAACCCAACCCAACTTTTGGTGGTTGTTTCGAGCAGTTTGCTTTTTAATTAAATTGAACTATAATCTTATGTTTACTATTACAGGAGTATAAATGAAGCTCTCATAATGCAAACCGAGGTGCAAAAACAGCTACATGAACAACTTGAGGTTGGTTTAGTTTCTCATGAACACTAGAAAAATTGAGCCATAGAGACTTAGAGTGCATCGGTAATAGTACACAAGCCTATGCACTTTACTCTGACTTTCTTGTGCATACAGGTGCAGCGAGCACTTCAGCTATGCATAGAAGAACACGCACAGTCCTTGTCATCAGTTACTAGTGAAGAGGCAGAACACACACACACTCTCTCTGATCTCAGTCCTGGTTCACCACTGCTGAATCCAAAACAGATTCCTCATCTACATTGCTATCAAACCACATAAATGAGTGGTATCAATTTGAAGATTACAAGTGAAGGAACTCTTTATCTTTTGTTACACTAGTTTTGACACTAAAATGTAACTCGGTCTATATTTTCATTATATTTGTATGAATAACATGAATTGCAATGAAAAGTGATGCTTATATATATATATATATAACTGTTTTTGGATCATTTAGGACAAAAAAATACAAAAAAAAAATATATATTTTTTTTGGGTCACAAGGGCTGCGGTTTTGGCCCTTAACCGCATCCCTTAATCCACCAAGGGCTGCGGTTTTTGCCTTGACCGCAGCCCTTCCTAAATTCCAAGGGCTGCTAGCCCAATGGCTGCGGTCAAAAAACGCAGCCCTTGGGCCCCTTTTGACCACAGCCCTTGAGCTTTTTTCCTTTAGTGAAACGTTATATGATTATTCTTTTGCATAAAATCTGTAATGAATCGATATTTAGAAGAGGCCAGCAATGGGCAATATAGTTCCTGACTGTATTGTACCCTCACTCCCCGAGCTCAACTTTTGGTTCTTGACCATCTATGGAGTCATGACGGAGAAATCTACATTTGATAAGTCCCTAAGATGTCCCTACCGTTTCAATATCCAATAAGGTTTATTGTTTTTCCTTTAAAGAGTTGTTGGCGACTTCAAAACGAATTTCAAATAAAACCTTAACGACGGGGTAGTCAAATAAACGCGCTCACACCGCGTGTAAGCACTAAAGGAATGAAAAATCCACGCCTACAATTTGGCGACTTCACTGGGGAGGATTTAAAAAATGAAGTTTTTTAAATGAGTGGGGTGAACTTGAAAAATACGATTCATTCTTATTTTTATGCCTTAGAATAATATATTGTTTTGCATGTGCATGGCTATTATTCAGCCACCATAAGGACAATCTACCTTTCCTCATTAGCACATGTTCTATGTGTGAGGTCACCCTCGGGGGGTTTGCGTTTTGTCCTTCCAAAAAGCTTCCTGAGCGATAGTGTTGGATCTTAGTCATAAGCAAACCTACCTAACCATGGCATTGTTCTCTTGTTCCAGACTTGAGACAGGAGTGCGTCTTACACGTGGCCACCTTTTTAAGCAAAGGTACGAAGCGTGGGATCAATCTCTTAGTCATGGACCCTTTTCATCCTCAACCTAAACCTGACCATAGTTGAACGTAGAACTTGACTTTAGGTTGGAACTTTGCATACTATCATCCTATTTGTTCATATTTGTGTGTGTGTGGCTTTAATTGTTTCGTATTATCAATGTTTCGATTTGAATATCGTCAAACAAATTTTTCGCGATCAAAAACAAAAAAGCGATCTTATGTGTTTCCGTGCGTTGTGCGCCTGTTTGCGTCCCACGCAAAGGCCAGCGTGCCACGCAGCCAGTCTTATGTGTCCCACGCAGTAAATCTTCCGTCGCATGTGTCCCACCTGGCGATGTGCGTGTTGTCTTGCGCCCAGCGCAATGTCCTGGGTCTTGCATTTGATGTTGTGCGTATCCGGTTTCAGCGTTACTTGTTAAGTTTAGTGTCCAATGTTGTCCGTGGGTCCCCAAATCATATGATAATTAGGTTTCTTTCCTTTCCTATAATCTTCTTTTTTTTCATCTTGAAAAAAAAAAAATTCTCTCCAGCTTTTCCTATCTATTTCCAAATTTCTATCACCTTTTACCAAATCATATCTCCCATTCTTTTTGAAATTTCATCCTCATCTCTTTTTTTTTCAAAAATTATTCTCCTATATTTTTCAAAATTCATCCCATCTTCAATCTCCTATCTACTTAAAAAATTATATCTCCACTTTTTTTTTATTTTTTTTTAACAATCTCCATCTTTTTTTTTTCCTATCACATATCTTTTTTCAAAAAATCATCCTATATCCTATCTTTTCATGTATATTATCTATCCTTTATGTGCACATCATTTAGGATTCCTTTCAGTGTCCATCTTCTTGTAAAAGTCTCGTCCACCTAGGAATTCTAACTGCACTAGATGTCCGTCTGACCCAAATGTTTAGATTCATCGAGTTCACTCCGTTTAGAGTTCTTCACCTCATCTAGCTCTATCCACGTTAGGAGTCTTAACCCTGTCGTTTCACCCATCTAAGAAGTCTAGGGTCGTTAGAATTCTTTCCATTTTACAAGCCTATAATCCATAGAAGTCCATCCATCTTAGAAGTCTAAATCCATTAGAATTCTATCCATCTTAGGAGTCTAAATCCATTAGAACTCCTTCCATTTTAGGAGTCTATGTCCACTAGAGTTTCATTCATTTTAGGAGTCTAGGTCCACTCGAGTTTCATGCATATTAGAAATCTAGCATCCTTGAAGGTTCGTCGAATCCAGAATTCTAACGTCATTAGAAGTCTATCAAGTTTAGGATTCTGAAGTCATTAGAATTTCATATCTGTTAGGACTGCATTCATATTAGAATCCTTTTGCATTGCATAGTCCATCATTCATGCACTTCATGCATAACTAGAGTTATTAGGCATTTAGGAGTCTCATTGCATCCATACTCTCCATTTCATTTCATGCATTCTGCATTTAGTAGTCCTGAACTACAAGCGATCTGATTCCCTCTTTTGGGATATGTAGGCAGCCTTTATAGGTTCGAACGCATAGATTGAGTCATGCATACATACATTAGGTCTAGGTACATCAAAAAAAGTCATTCATACATGCATTAAGTCTAGGTGCGTTCAAAAAAAAAATTTAAAAAATAATCATCATGCAAATTTGTTCATAGAAGCTCAACTTTTAAACAAACATATATTTTTTAATTCCATTTCTCTTTATCCATCATCATTCTATCTCTAAATCTCCTTTGATGATCTATGTAAAAATCAAGCGACATTGAAATAGGCAGTCCATCGAATAACGAGCAACAACTTGCTGAAATGGCTAGAGCTTTAGCCAAGCTGTCTAGCATGATGGAAGAAATAGCTATAAGGCTTGAGAAGATCGAATCTGGTGAGTCTCCCGGATTCAACAAGACAATTGAGAGTGTTGTTCATAGAGTAACCAATGCAAATTCCTATTTTGAGCCCATTGATAACACCAAACTGAAAGGGAAACTTCATGAAGAGTTCTCTACAACTGACATCCCTGAATTTAAACCAACTAAGAATCCATAATATCATTTAAGGAATTTTCGTGCAACCATGATCATCAAATCGGTTGACCCTGAACTTTACCCAATGGTAGTCCCGATGTCGTTGGACCCAATATGTCAGAATTGGTTCTATTCCCTAGACCCCAAGCAAACTGAAACTTGGGAATGCATCATTATTGCTTTCATGAAACAATATGAGTCGAATGCACAAATGCAAACCTCCCTTAGAGAACTCGAGTTTCTTAAACAAGGTGAAAATGAAGGTTGTACCACTTAGCTGAATAGGTGGAGAGAGAAATCAGCCCATATGGTATCAAGGCCTGCAGAAAAAGACTTCGTACGAATATTCATTTCTAACCTCCTCCCTAAATACAAAAACCACCTCAAATACTTGGGTCTTGATAGCTTCGCAAGAGTATATGATGTGGGTATCCAGATTGAGAATGATTTGCTGAAAAATACGGAAGATAATGACCTCAATGTCATAGAAGTAGACATATCTCCGAGCCCGATCGGTCATTAAGACATTTGGACTCGCTTAGGTCTAATCAGCACGAAAAAAAACACTTCTTCTCTCTTCATGTACAAAGAGACCTCATGAAGATCGAAACAATGAAGTTGTCTCGTCACGTGACGTAGGAGTCTAGACTTATGATTTCACTTTCTGTTTCATTTCTCTTATTTTTCCCAGTCTAATGTAGGATTTTTCCTCTTAGTGCATGTACTCATAATTTTCAATCAATAAATGAGTATTTATTTTCTAACCTTGCACTAATGAGCATCAATGAAACGATTGTCGCCTTAAAAGAAATGAATTTCTAATTCTCATGACTATTCTAATAAAGGCAATGAACAACTGGCATATATAATAGAGGATTCCTCCCCTTCCCTGCAACGATTTCTCCAATCCTTATCATGCATAACACCCCTCAACCTTTAACCTACCTTATAGGAAGTACACTTGACAACAATTCAATGTAAAGGATAAGTAAAAAAGAGCACCAAAACAAAAATAAAAATAAAAAAAGAAGTGCAAAAATATCGAAAAAAAAGAAAAAAGAAAAAAGAAGATAGCCCATTAATAGCTTCGTCAATTGTACTTTCTTTTACCTTCAACCTTCAATTCTAAACTTCGAACTTCATCAAAGGCCTTGACCTCCACAACCAAGAACCATTAAAAGTTAAATCATACCTCTATAATAAACCTTCGCTCAAGCAACCATGCACATTGCATTCCCATAAGCCACAAATGACAAACCCATGCCCGCTAGGTCGAAAACCCATAAGGGCGACTTAGGCAAAAGTCAGGGCACCTTCTCATTCATCAGCCTGAACTACGAATATTCTGATTCTGCTAAAGATACGTAGGAAACCTCACCCTGTGGTCCGATCGCTTTAAACCAAATCAAACCTACATCATTTGGCCACCCTTGCCAAAGACCTCTTCCAAATCAATGCTTAATTCAATGCCTATTTCATTGCAAATGGCTCCAAAGCAAAATGCTCGGCCACCATTAAAATGCTAAGAGCTACGATTGGCCTGATTCCATTGTGGATACGTAGGCAACCTCTTTTGAAGCCCTGCCATTTTAATTCAAAACATATTTTTTAAGGCTCACCTATGCCCATGAGAAAAGCGTGATCGCCCAAATCATGAGTTTTCAATGCTCATCCCCTACCCTTAGAATTAAACTAGGATTTAAACCTGCATCATCAGCCTACCTCATTACGTGAGTCGGTTCATTATGACTCAGCCTTTTCTTGTTCTAATCACTTCCTTTTTCTAAGCCACATTATCGCTTCTGAGCCAACCTTAGCAAAACCTTTCAACACTCAGCGCTATGATTGCGCCTCATCTTTCGAGTGTTCCTTTCTTTGGCCTTTCTTATCTTCTCACCTTAGGAACCCAATATGGAATCTTTGGTCGAAACTTCGACTAAGTGTGACGGGATATCTTCAAAATCAAGCAATCAAGCTGAGTACTTCATCGAATCCATCTTACTGGGGGCTTCATCACTGGTCCATCTAGAAAATCACAGGCTCCAAGTCCATACTTATTGAAGGACTTCATTACGAGTCCATATATGACATCTTGGGTTTTAAAACCCACACAGATACAAGATTGTACCTACTTTATGGGCTCACTTAAGCCCTTGATATACAAACCTCGAAGCATATTCAACTCAAGCGCTATAAAAGCTCGTTCTATAACGTACTCCAAATCGAATATATATAATCCATTGACTACATAGAAGATCATTAGGCTCCGTTGATCAGGATTTCATTACGATCCATACCAAATATTGGGGGCACCAGATCCCTACGAGATTATAACTGTTTTATGGGCTCACTTAGGCCCGTAACAACTATAACGCATTTCGAATTGATCATGACCTACATGGATCATCCTTGTGGGCTTCCCGTTTCATCACTTTAAAAAAATAACAGCTTTCTAAACGAAAAATTGAGCTTAGAGGAACAACAAAGCATCATATCATATCATATGCATTAGTTTCATATCTCTGAATTTGCATCTCCCATTATACAAACACTATGTCAATCACTGGCATCCTTCATCCTTAGCCATAGGATCCTAGCATCAATCATCGAGTTAAACATACACACACATATTATACACATTCTACAGTCTAGTGTCACACAGTTGCACACTTACACTATATCCTCATAGTTTTGGTCATCAGTATGTCCTATCACTTCTCGCTTTCTAGTTGATGAACTTTTCGCAAGTTATATTTCTCGCTTTTTAGCGAATGAACTTTTCGCAAGTTGTTATTTCTCGCTTTTTAGCGAATGAACTTTTCGCAGGTTATATTTCTCGCTTTTTTGCGAATGAACTTTTCGCAAGTTATATCTCTCGTTTTTAGCGAATGAACTTTTCGTAAGTTATATCTCTCGCTTTTTAGCGAATGAACTTTTCGTATGTTATATTTCTCGCTATTGAGCGAATCAAGTTTTCGCAAGTTATTTCTTCTCGCTTTTAGTGAATGAACTTTTCTCAAGTTATTCCTATTCCAATTGCTTTTAACCCCAATCAATCTACCTCGAATAATCCCTTTCATGCGACTAAACTTTTTGTAAGTTGTTCTTTTCTTCCTCGCTTTTAAGCGAATGAACTTTTCGTAAGTTATGATTTTCTTCCTCGCTTTCAGCGAATGAACTTTTTCGTAAGTTACACATTTCTTTCTCGCTTTTAAGCGAATGAACTTTTCGGAAGTTACTCCTTTCTGTTTGCATGCTTGTGTTCCTTGCATTCAACAGGTATTAAGACAACAACGACGACATACCACCGCCAGGTCTGCGGACCACCTTCAATCAAGAAGCGACATACCACCGCCTGGTCCGCGGACCATCATCAATCAAAGAGGCGACATACCACCGCCAGGTCTAGGGACCATCATCAATCAAAGAGGCGACATACCACCGCCAGGTCTGCGGACCATCATTAATCAAAGAGGTGACATACCACCGCCAGGTCTGCGGACCATCATGAATCAAAGAGGCGACATACCACCGCCAGGTCTGCGGACCATCATGAATCAAAGAGGCGACATACCACCGCTCGGTCTACGGACCTTTACCCATCGAGACAGCATAACCCTAACATGAGCCGGGCCGGAAATAGCTCATGACACCTTCTTTCACACCATCTCATTTTACATATTTACAAATATGTTTTACATATCTCTGTTCCTGAAGCTTTTGCTTATTTTGCAGGTACTGGTGCAAAAGAGTGATTTTGGATTGCATCTAGAATCATTCTCCGTCCCGACACGTATACTTTGACTTTCGTTTTTACAAACCTCAGTCAAAGTGGGGGCTTTTGTAGACACATAATCGGGTTTCCCTATTTAGTACCCTATGATGACCAATACCCCGCTCCAATTGGTCTGGATCAAGGAAAGAATAAAGAACGAGTCTAAAATTAAATGTTTTAAGCTCAAATCCATTTTCTAACTCCATTTCTGAAAACCCATTTTATAACTAGTTTTACTAAGCTCACTTTCTAAAACGTTTTAAAATAACTTTTTTGAAGCCCATTTTGGAAAACCTTTTAAAAATAGTTTTATGAAATTCCAATTTATAAAACCCCATTTCTAGCCTAATTTAATTAATAGAATTAATTAATTATATTGATTAGTTTTATTAATAAAAAATATTTTTTATAAAAATAATCTTTTCCCAAAGTGTTTTTAAATATCTCTTACTAACTTTTTCCTAAAATCTTTTTAATAAATAATCTTGTTAGAAACCTAGTTGTTTTCGAAAACCTATTGCAACCCAAATACCTAAGCCTATATATTACCCAAATCTCCTCCATATAAAAGGATCTCCTAACAGATTCCCTCGGCATCAACCCATAAAATTCCCTCGGCTTCACCCTCCAAATCTCTCGACGCAACACATAATATAACAAGATACAATCTTTTTTTTAAGACTTGTACAATTCAATTTTCCAAGATCCATACAAATCAACGACCATGGACGGTGGTATAATTTCTGAGGGTCAACTAAATTAACCATCTTTCTTTTATTTCCTTGATTATTTTTATTATTTATTTGAAGTTACTAACATTCTATTCATGATGTAGATTATTAACTCGTCCCTGCGACTGTAAGTATTGTACATATTATACTAACTCCCTGCGATATTTTATTTTCTTATTTTTATTTATTTTCATGAACTTTTTTTATATGCTTGACTGCAATATTTATCACCCACATGCTATTATTGTTAAACAAGACCTAAAGAATTGTTCTAACTAATTCAGATAAATTGGACAATCTGCTAGGAACCTTGTAATTTGATTGTATAATAAATTGTCACTAAATAATTAGTCTTTTTATGTGTTTCCTGAACCAACTTAGACTAAATATTTTTAGGGTGTATTAGAACGTTATATGATTATTCTTTTGCATAAAATCTGTAATAAATCGATATTTAATAAAGGCCATCAATGGGCAATATAGTTCCTGACTGTATTATACCCTCACCCCCGAACATAACTTTTGGTTCCTGGCCATCTATGGAGTCATGACGGGGAAATTTACATTGGATAAGTCTCTAAGATGTCCCTACCATTTAAATATCCAATTAGGTTTATGGTTCTTCCTTTAAATTGGCGACTTCAAAACGAATTTCAAATAAAACCTTAATGATGGGATAGTCAAAAAAATTGCTCACACCGCGTGTAGGCACTAAAGGAATGAAAAATCCACTCCTACAATATGCAAGGTAGATTGGCTGGAAGATGAGCTATCGGTATGATATCCATCTGAAAGGGGTGAAAGGGTAGTTTCATGAGATGGTTGTGGAGGATGGTTCCCTAAAAACATTTTAAATTCTATAAGCCCGTCTTTTGCCTGACACTCAATACTCCACATATGTTCAATGCTTTAGCTAGAAGGTGTCATCAAACACACTGGGTCTAAATCCCCTTCCTCAGAGAGCTCAAAAGTGAAAAGTTTCTTAAGGACTCCATGTTCCAGATTATCCACCCAATTATTTTCTTTTTTCATTCTTTGTTCTCGGACAAACCAACTTTTGATTAAGTCCAAATTCCTAGTTTCATTGAAGAATATCTCCAATCCCGGTAAAATCTTTTGTCTTTCCTACTAAGCCAAGGTTATGGAAACTCATATTATGGCTCCGTATCTACTTGCATGATGAACTGACCATTGAGGGTAAAAGAAGGTTCTTTGATGTTGCAAGAAGTGTTGCCCAGATCATATCCTAATCCATGTCCATTTTGCTTGTCTACTATGGGGATTGGTTGCTTTATCCCCCTACCATCATGCCCTTATCCCGTTCTTTGAGTATAACTCATCCTCAGCATGATTTGAAGTCCTCTGGACTGAGGTTGCATGGCAAATCCTACTGGCTCTTTGACTGCATTTGTGGATATCGCTGAGGCGTTTATTTTCTTATCGTAATTGGTCATCCTTAGAGAAGAGATAAATTTCTTCTTTTTGGACATAAAGGTAGAGAAAAAGAATTAAAAGAAAAGAGAAGAAAGCTACATATTGCAGAATGCATCACTGGATAAGGAAATTTTTCTAAAACGATTTTGCAATAATTTGACTGGAATGGTCCACCTTTACAATTTTTTTATTTTTTATTTTGACTCTCTTGAATGATTTTACTGACATTGGGGTTGAAAACAAATGTTTTTTTTTCATTCTTCCATTCCCTGCTTTAATATTGAACTAAGACAGAAAATATAGAGATTAGGGTATGTATTCCCATTGATGTGTCAATTCAGCATTCTGAAATTGGTCATGTGATGACTGGAGTCTTGAGTTCGGACCACATTGCCTGAAATACAATGGTTAATAAATTTGAGTCGAACCCGAAGGCCACCTACATATCCCCATTGCTCCAGGTGCATTTTATGGGGAATCAGACTCAGCGTAGTTCGTTATTTTTAGAAAGAACTAAATTTTTTATTTAATAAAGCAGTTGCACTCATATTGAGCTACCTACGTACCCCAGGTGTTACATAGGTAGAGTGATCTCATTGTGCAAGTGTACGTGATAATGGGGAATCAAGCTGCACGTAGTTCTCTGATACTAATGAGCTGAAAGATTTTTTTTCTTTTCTTTTCTTTTCAATGGGCTAACCCCCTACAACACTTTTACCAAAGATTTTTCCCCTTCTGTGAGACGATCAAGTTGCTTTGCGGTAGACAAGAGCTGTGTTGGTGATTTGCTTGATGCGACAGCTAAGAGCATGACAGTGGTTTGTGCTGTGACCATGCAACTGATGATAATGGCAGTACTTGTGGAGATTTGACCCTACAGGACTGGCCCCTGGGCGTCTAGGAAGTGGATGAATCTGACCTTGTTCAACCAGTTTGCAAAAGATATCGACTTGGGATTGCGGTCGAGGACGTGACGACACCTTCCTTGCGGGTACTTTTTTGTGGGTTGGAATAATGAGACCTCGATAATCAGGTTTTGAACTTTGTAACAAAGATCATGGCATCGGTCAGTTTCTTGCCCAAATTGGCGACAATAAGCGCAGAGTTTGCTCATGTATGTTCTAGGAAGGGGTAAACAGTGCACAAACATTGGGGCTTGAATTATACCTTGGCTCCAAAGATGATCATACACCATACTCAATGGTTCATCTATCTTAGCAAAAACCCTTGGATTTGCATTGGGAGTTTCAAGATTTTCCCGGGGTCGTTTTTCTTGCAATTTCAGAGTATCGATGTCGAATTCATGCTGCTTCATGTGGCTGAGGCATGTGTACTTGATGGTAACCATGTGACGATAATAGAAGTCGTTCAGGTTTTGCAATAATATAAGCATGAATTCCCGATGAGTAATAGGGACACGAAGCTGGGCGCGGATGTAAACGCATCTCGAACAAAAGTGCGAGAAAGTTTCTAAGGCGCTTTGACACAAAGTGACTAGCTTGAACTTCTTGACAGCAGTCTGTTTATGCTTAAGAGTCCAATTGACGAAAGCTTGACTAGCATTTTCCCAACTAGCTCTATCAAGATAATTTAAAGAATAGTACAAGTCCAAAGCTGGTCCTTCTAAACTCTTGTCAAAGAGCATGGGTAATCTTCCTCTGGTATGCCCCATGGGTGTAATGCATTCACAAAACCAACTAAGTGGACAAAAGGATCACCGTTCCCATCAAATTTCCAAAACTGTGGCAATTCACGATAGTGATCTTCAGGTTGATATCCTGGAAAGAGAATCAGTGATTCAGTGTGAACCTTTCGGACAGGGCATACTACATTAAAGTCCAGGTCAAAATCGTTAGTCCTACATCTCTTCTTTGACTCATTATCATCATTGTCTTGAGGATTGCCGATACAGGATTCCTCTGGTGCTTCAACTGACGTATCATGAGTGCTGACGTATCATGAGTGCTGATGCTTGGAACTCCTACTTATTTGGGGAACTGTCTTGCGGATTAGCTGGACTGGATCGCATCCATCTGAAGCAGCAGAGATAGCATTAATGGCAAATGAGGGCTTATGATTAGGAAGGGGGTTTTTTGTGATGTTGGGTTGAGAGTCATTTGGTTTACTGGAAAGGGATCCCAAAGAGAGTTTTCCACCATCCACGAGATTTTGAATCTGATGCTTGAGGGCTTGTAGTTTTCAGTATTATGCCCCGGGCTTTGGTGATATTCACAATTTTGGTTTGGGTCATAACCAGGGTAAGGATTTTAAGGAGGTCGACGCGAATTCAATGGCTGAATGAGATTGGCCCTTTTTAGCTTGGAAAGAGATTGGGAATAAGTCATGTTCAAGGGGGTAAAGTTGCTTTGTGGTCACAAATGGAATGCGAAAGATGCCACAATGGCGTGGATCACATTAGTTGTCTTAGGAGCTGCTGAATCATTGTTTGGGGCTCTTTTGTTATTTCCAAACTTTGCATTATAAGTGGCGTTGCAAGTAGGTTCATCTTTCTTAATGTCTTCCCTTTTCATAGCGTCCTCAACTAGAGTTTCCGTAGCAATCAAAGCTTTGAAGGTCGAGAAATATTGGTAGGCCATATGCTTCTAATAGACAGTAAGAAGATTCTTCACAACCATTTGCAGTTCCTCCTCCTCATTAGCCCTACTCATCATTTTGGAGGCTTTATTTCTCCATCGAGTGATGAATGAAGAAAATGTCTCATTAAGATTTTGAGAGGTGGTCCCCAGATCCCTTCTAGTAACATCGATTTCTTCATTATACTTGTACTAGTTCGAGAACTCTCTAACTATGTCATCCCAAGTGGATTTCTTTGTGTTCTCAAGATTGAGGAACCAATGTGCTGCAACACCATCTAAATACAGTTGTAAGAGCTGAGCCATCAAAGATTCTTTCACTCCCCAGGGACTCATTGCCCCCACATACATCTTTAGGAAATTAGTTGGGCTGCTGGTCCCATCAAACTTTGTTAGATTAGGCATCTTGAAACCATGAGGTAACCGTGCCTTTGGGAAAAGTGTTAACCCATGAATGTCCATCCATGGTTCAGCCTTGGTCATGCCTTTTAGGACTTGAGCTTGACTACTTCTTCCTCGAGCTTAGTAGGAATTTGTCTCTCATTGTACATAGGCTCAAGGTGAAAAGGTGAAGCTGAGGAGACATCTGGGCGCTTTGGCGCATTATGCTCAACACAGTTTGCTCAATGTTATCCTGTCGGTCAAGCATGGCCTAGACAAGTCCTAGGAGCTCAACCATTGGATGAGGTGGAGGGGTAGAGTTCTGTGGATGCTCGTTGTTCGGAATTTCAGACATATTGTTGAGATGTGTAGTAGAGAATACAGCTGGTGTAGACAAGGATGACAGTATTACTGAAAGAGAACGTTCACTATGGTCATAATTTCGGCGAATCAACCTAGATCCTGAGCTAGCCTAAGCAGAGCTCCTGTGAAATGAGATGAAAAGATAGCACATAATTTTTCTAGACTTTTTTCTTCTTTATTTTCTTTTGTGTAGGGAATGAAAGAAATAATATCTTAAAGAACTTTTTTTTTTGTTTTACCCCAATTTCAGTTATCATTTATTAAAAGGTGCGAAACCTTAACTTTATCATTTCTTTTGGACTTTTCATTAGATTTCTTTGACTAGTTATTTTTTTTTTTTTTGGTTGACCTTTTTATTTTATATTTTAGATTTCTATTTTTTTTAGACTCGTATTTTTTTTAGGGATAATACACAAATGTTTTTCAAAATCAATTTGGTGATATCCTTCCATTTCCTGCTGCTACGTACAGAAATAAGAGAAAAAGGTATAACGAGGCGTGTGTCCTCATTTTGGCAAATTACAATGCCCTAGATATCGTTCTTTTTTGTGGTGATCCGCATGTGTTGATTGCTTTTAAGTGCTAAACCATAAAATCAAATGCAAAAGGGGCTGAACCGGAAGGTTGTCTACGTATCTCCATAGGTAGATTTGCATTTGTGGAAGAAATTTTTCTTGTGATAATAATTTTTTTTAATGGAGAATTAGACCCAACGTATTTCTGATATATTGAAAATGCAATATATATATATATATATATATATATTTGGAGCTGCACTCAGAAAATGAGTTATATACGTACCCCTTTTAGTACATTAAATAGTAAAGAAAACTAAGATAGATGCAATACAACATTAGACTTTTTTTTTTTTTAGGGGATCAAGCCGCACGTAGCTCTACCTACAAACTACAATATAAAAGCAATTAACTACTCGGGTTCTTCCCAAACTTTTACAGAATTCAGTATGTTCCACCTCTTAGGATTAGGTTAATGTGAAGTACCTAAAATGTACACACTAAGAATGTTAGTCATAGTCATAAAATAATGAATTCTTTTATGATTCTTAGCAGGAAATGGAAGAATTTTCTCCCCTTTTTTTTTAAAATAATTATCCCTTTAAGCAACACAGTTTTAATTACATTCTAATTCCTAAACATGACACATTTTGAACTCGTGATTATGGCTCATTTCATTTTTCATTTTTCTTTGTTTTCGGATTATATTTTCAAAAACAAGATTTTTTTTCTTTTAAAAAACAATTTTATTTTTGGAAAAAGAAATTTGAATGAAAAGAATTATGAAGTGTGAGTTTTTTTTTTCAAAAATAGGTGAACACACATTTTTTTACATGACACTTATGATAAATAAACAAGAATACTCTTAATATTTCAACAATCATTTCGGCAGCAATTCAGCTACAGTTAATGATTGCAGAAATATTGACCGACCGAAAATGGACTGAGAAATTTTTGAAAATTTCCACATTATTCAATACCTGAAATAAATAAAGGACATTTGTGCATTGATCCTTGTGTCCTAAATGTCGACTTAAAGGTGATTCGATTAAGTTAAAGTGGCCTCGAGTCACTTCCATTGTGTCCATCGAGAGTGGACGCTCCTTACACTGCCGGTCGCAATAGCTCGCGGATGCAGGTTTTACACCCTTAGTGATATACCTATGGATAGTTTAGTGAGTTCTTTATGTTGTATCAAACTTTCACAAGCTTTTAGAGAAAATTCGAATTATGGTGAATTTTATGCTAAAACCGGTTAAAACAGGACCTTTATCCAATGTGTTCATTGAAATCCAACTTACTAAACTTAGTTTGAAGTGAATTTTGGTTTGAACATTCTGGACACTTTGAAGGACTAGACTGAAAATTTTCAATTGAATTGAACATTTGTAAGACCCTTTTTTATTTACTTTCTTAACTGAAGATAAAATCAGTGTTCTGGAATTTAGTGATTTGTATGAACGCTTTTGTAAAAATGAGATAAAATTGTATAAAATTCATATGAACATGATTTTTATGTTTTTAGAAATCTACTTATGTCTAATTTAAAGTTGATGTTTTGGTTTTGTCTAAATGATTTTATTTTGAACTTTATTGAGGGAACAAGCTTATGTGGTACTGGACAAAATTAGTTTTGCACAACAATGTTGTATGATTTTTAATTAATTGTACAAAATTCGATTTTTTAGAAATTCCAAAGCCCAGTTGTTGGAAACCTCTTGAAATTCATAGGAAAAATATTACATCCTATAAAATATTCAATTAATATAGACGAAAAATGAAATGAAGTACGAAATTAAAACTGACCATAATTACAGCATCACATTTTCTTTTTATGGAGATGTTTATGCATAAGTCTACTTGAATTTTTTTATGAATACATGTTTTTGGTTATGAAAAACAACTTGATTAACAAAAATCACATAAGCACATATTTCCTAAGAGTCTCCCCATTAGAGTTGTCTATTCCAGGTGGGTGATTTAAGGTTGGGAACTTATTAAGACTTCCACATACCCAAATCACTCCAAAGATTAAAAATTGATAAGAGAAAACAAAGAGAAAATTAGTATGTGATTAAGAAGATAATTAAGAAAAATAACAAGAAATTAACTTTACCTTGCTAACTCAATGATGCACTTCCTTTTGGCAAAGTTTTCTACTTTTTTTGTGATTTTCTTAATTTCTAAGTGAGTTTCTAAATCCACTTAATTACTAACTAAAACCCTTTTTTGTGTTTTTTCTTGAGATGAACTTCTGACTTCCTAACTATAACTTTTGCTTTATATTTTGAATGAGATTTTTCTTAGATGGAGGAATTAGGGAGAAGCAGAGTAGTATGAGATTTCTTAGTTGTGAGAAGTTGTTTCTTTTGAAGTAAAAAGAGGGGGGGTATTTATAGGGAAATGAGGTGATGAACTAGGGTTGAAGAAGGTAGAAAATCAGATTTTTCACCCAGAAATCTGATTTTTAACATCCCACATTATCTTAATGACATCACACCAATGACATCACCTTAATGACATTACTAAATCCCCTCAAATCTTCCTACATCATCAAATTTATTGGAAATACCAATATTCTGATTCTCTTTAGATTTGATTTTGATCTTTACACTAATGAGGCAAAATCCGAATTTTAGTTCATCCTAAACACATCCTAATACGTAGAAATGCATCGAAAAACGTGAAGGACAAGCTGACTGGGCAACTGCGCGAAGTGTAGGAGCCTGCGCTAGACACAGTCCTATGCGCTTGGGGCACTGGCATGCGTCTAGCGCACGAAGCTGTAGTGCGTTGGGCGCATGATCATGTGCCTAGCGCCTAGCTCAAATCTTCTGGAAAAAAAAATCAGATTCTTGGCTCTTAAACTTTGGATTTGACTATGATTCTTATTCCTTAACTAATAGATAAAAGGATGTGATTGGTGGTTAAAGAATACTCCCTCCGGTCTTTATTAGCTTACCCCTTTCTTTTGCACAGAGTTTTAGGAGGAATAGTATTGTGGGGCATACTAAGAGAGAGAAAAGATTAATTTATACTAAAGTTGAATGTATGTGTGATGGAAAGTTAGTGGGCCCATTCCAAAAATAGCAAAAAAAGAAAGGGGTAAACTAATAAGGGACACCCTTAAAAGGAATAAGGGTAAACTAATAAAGACCGGAGGGAGTATATTCTTATTATTTATCCAATGAACAATGACTTGATCATCAAGAAAACTGATTAATACCGGTTTTGAGAGATGATTAAAATTCTGACGCCTAATTGCGCTTCGTTTTTCTGTTTTTCGAAAAACTAATTTAAAACAATTAACGAAAACTCGTCAAATTAATTAGTAAAGACGAGCATGATTATACTACAAACCATTTTATTAAACTGGTGGTTGTAGTTATTGACTACGACTTACATAAGATTATATTTCTAAGCCGGAATTGTATGACTACAACGCAAAAAATGGAAACTATTCGACGGAATGAAACTCGCGCTCCGAGATGAAGCATGCCTTTGACGGGGGGCGCGCTCCACAATACTTGACGTTTTCGTTATTTTTTTTCTTTTAAAAATCTTTATTTTAAAATTTTATACACAAAAGGGGTTCAAAATTTGGTATCTACACCAATATATTAAAAGGCGTTCTTAAACAAAGAACTGTGCCACGTGGCATTATCCCTTAGAGTGTTTACCTCATGTAAATTACATATAATAAAAAATTAGAAAAATGCATGGTATAAGATTTGATCCCATGACTTCAAATTAGTATATTAATGTCTTAACCATTAATCCAAGTAATGCTTAGTGTTAAAATTTCAAAGTAAGATAATAATAAATAAAAATCATAATTACTCAGGGCATAGACCAATGGCCTAAAAACTAGTTGTGATGTAAAGGGTGTACAAATGTCTTTTCACATATAAAAAAGCTTGTTTAACAAATAAAAAATAGTATTATGTGCACAACAATAAATTTATTGTAAGACCGATTATTTTAAGTTAAAATGGGTAACTTTTAAGTCAAAATGATTCACTTTAAAACAAAGTGTGATTTTCAACTTTAATTGGTTTACTTCTACAGAAGTAAAAGCAACCCATTTAGGACGATAAATTTTATAGTAAACCTGGGTGCATCATACTCATGGTATGCTCAAGACTATTTTTAATTTTACTCATTGCAATTGAAATTCTCTAAATGAGCAAATTTCTTGATGTATTTGATCGAGGAATGATCAAACACTAAGAGTAAACGTGCGGAAATCAAGTATGCAAATTATGTAAGATTTGAATCAAGTATCGAAGATAGAACTTAGATGTATAATGATAAAGGCTAAGCCACCACAAAAAATAATCTACAGGTTTTGATGCGTAAAGGCAAGGCCACCAGCAATCAAGATTTGTGTTAAACACTTTGAATAATCAAACTCACTAGTTCATTAACTGAGAAATGAATATATACAACCTAAACTACTTATAGCCGAAACATAAACTACTATCATGCTTAGGACAAGTTCCTAAGTTATACTACTAATGAAACTCTTAAAGGTAACTACTAGACAAGAAGATAAACATAAAAGAGTTCTATAGTGCTCAAAACAAGAAAAACCTAAGTAGAATAGTAAAAAACTTTTGAGCCAAAACATAACTAGAATAGGATGTGGAAAGTTCTAAGTGAACTCAACTAAGGCACGCCCATGCTGGAAGCCTCGTGCTTACTTGTCATCCAAGTCATGGCAAATTAAGCATATCACCACCTTTGTAGTAGATCCCATGAAACGCTCATGCATAGCCTCAATTGACTCCACATCTAACATGATATTCTTGTGCATTAAAGCTAGCACAACATCATCATCAACACTTGAATCATAATCCTCTTCTTCGAAAGCAATTGTCCTCAATTGAGCCACATCATCATCATGTAAGTAAGGCGCCAAATCCCCAATGTTGAATGTTGCACTCACTCCATAGTCACCTAGTAGCTCCAATTTAAAGACAATATCATTTAGTTTCTCAATGATCATGAAAGGACCCTCAAATCTAGGCAGAAGCTTGTTTTTCCTCATGTTAAGAAACCTTTTCTTGCGTTGGTGAAGCCACGCCAAATCACCTACCTTATACTCAAGCTGCTTATAGTTTTTATTTGCTAACACCTTATACCTTTCATTCACTTTTTCTATCCTTGCTCAAATTTGTGCGTGAAGCTTCAACATAGCTTGAGATTTACCTTGAGCATACCCATGTACATAATCCCCTTTAGGCAATAAGCAGCCTAGGATTCACGCCATATACTGCCTCAAAGAGCGAGTTTTTAGTGGCATATGTAGGAGAACGATTGTAGGCAAATTCAGCATGTGAGAGTTTGACATCTCAATCCTATGTACTCTTACTCACCAACCCTCTAAGCAACGCCTCAAGTGTGCGGTTTGTCAACTCTGTTTACCCATCTATATGGGGGTGATGAGAAGTGTTAAAACAAAGCTTGGTGCCAAGTAGCTTCCAGTAAGTCTTCCAAGAGTCGCTCATGAACTTGGTGTCCGTATCACTGACTATAGTCTTGGGAACTCCATGGAGACGTACTACTTCCTTGAAGCAGCCCGGCTAATGAGGTGTTCAACCAGACTGAACAGGGCCTCTTGTTTTTTGGGGCCCCAAAATGGCGGAAAAAATTCAACTATAAATGCTATAACTATTTTCTAACTTTTAAGTAAACCTATGAAAACTCGTGCTCTTTAAATTAAGCATTTTAATCCTGCACTATTTACCATACTTTGATTGATTTCACCTCACTCCCCAAAATAATTTTCAATTAGTCAACTAGAGGATGCGGTATACTTTTTGGGGAAATGAAGAAACTCCATTAACGCTCTCTCTCTTTTTTGACAGAAACAAAAGGAATTAAGATGTAGAGAAGCAGTAAATTGAATTATTACTCTCTTCTCACCGAAAATCTCTCTAATAATAAATTAAGGATGTTTGCATTATAAACCAGTTCCTCATTCAATCTATAAATTTGCATTATAGAACACTTGCACAAAAAATATCACAAAATTATTTTACTTGGGCTCAGGGTGGGAAGAAGGAATATTTGAAGATGTTATTATAGGATTGTCTTATTTCAGCTAGAGAGAGAACAAAGTATGTCAACAAACATGAAACTCTATCTTCGATTCGTATGTTCATCTATTTAGTAATTTGTGACTTTCTCCATCTTTTTTAGTTTCAAGTTCTTCTTTGTCAAACATACATTATAAAAATTGCATTTTTAAAATATAGTGGATCGTCTAAAAAAATAATAAATATAAGTTTCTTATCCATCGTCTGGCACCCGTTAGCATTTGCCAAATGATAATTAAGGGGGCCTAAATTTTACAATAGAACAAGGCCTCCAACAGGTTTGAGACGGCCTTGCCTTGAAGTACAAATCAACTATCTTTGATGCATCATCAGTTTTGTGCCATGGAATAAAATGAGCCATCTTTGAGAACTGATCCACTACCACCATGATCGAGTCTTTACCTCATTGAGTTCGAGGCGAGCCCACAATAAAATCCATATAAACATCATCCCAAGGACATTCCGGAACAGGTAAAGGAGTACACATACCTTGATGAAACGTGCTCTTTGCTTTTTGACAAGTAGCACACCTTGCAATCACTCCTTGAATGTCCCCTTGCATCTATGGCCAATAGAAATGCTCTTGTAGAATAGCAAGAGTTTTATAATGCCAAAATGCCCGGCAATGCTCGTTCCATGAGTCTCCCTTACTAGCAACTCACGAATAAAACAAGAGGGGATACACAACCTGTTTCCCTTGAAGAGAAAACCATCTTTAAGAGCATAAGAACCCACGACTCCCTTAGCACACTCTTCAATTGGCTTGAAATCTGCATTCTCCTTCTAATACTCCTTGATGAGTTCAAATCCCAGCAGCTTGGAATGAAGAACACCAAGTACTACATGTCTTCTAGAGAGAGCATCAGCTACAACATTCTTTTTGCCCTTTTTATACTAAGAAGAGAAAATTGAAGGATTGGAGAAACTCCACCCACTTACCATGACAAGGATTAAGCTTTTGTTGCCATGCATATCCTTAAGAGCTTCGTGATCAATATGAAGGACAAAATTACTCGGCCTTAGGTAGTGACTCCAATGGTCAAGCGCCCTTACAATAACATAGAATTGTTTGTCATAGGTTGAGTAGTTCAACCTTGACCCATTCAAATTCTCACTAAAGTAAGCAATACGTCGTTTTCCTTGCACTAGCACAACACTAATACCCACTCCATTAGCATCACACTCCACTTCAAATGGTTGAGAGAAATCAGGTAACTAGTGCATAATTGTCTTTAGGTAACATGTGTTGGTAGCAATTTTAAGGTTCTAAATTTCTTGATATTAAAGGTAACATATTTGTACCACTTTATCAAAACGTAACACTTAATGTAGCACTTTTAAATATATCTAACACTGAAAAGTAACACTTTAGAAATATGTAACACTGGAAAGTAACACTCTTAAAATATGTAACACTTGAAGGTAACACTTGAAGGTAACACTTTTAACATAGGTAACAAATTGCTGTAACACTTAAAAAAATAACATTTTGATGAAAATGTATCATTAATTAATTTATTTATAGTGTACATGCACTTAAAGTATTGTAATATTTTTCAATAATGTAATAAATACATATATTTGTACTTTTGTAACATGCACAAATTTCAATTGGTATATAACAATAAATGTTGAGGTTGAGGTGGTGGAGTAGTGGTATCGCTGCCCACCTCATATCCCTGATGTCTAGGGATCGAAACTCATGTGACTCATTTGAGGATATCCCCTGATCCCCCTTCAAATGAGCCCCCTTCATCTGACCTAAAAAAAAAATATAACAATAAATGTTATAACAAAATATATAACTATATACTAATTCATTGTCAATCACCACTATGATGGTTATATGATAAAATATTCTTCTATTTTGAGATATTATTCATGAAATTTCGCTAATTAGGTTTTAGATCTTAAGTTTTTTCCAATTTTGTTAAATAGCTAGTTAGGGTTTGAGTTTTATGAAATTCGAGTTTTTGGAACTAAAGTTTTCTTGGTTGAAATTCATCAAGGTTTGTTGCGACTCTATTTTTTGTGTGGGTTTGATTACAATTATATGTTCAATGGGTTGATGGGATTGGCTAGACGTATGTTTTCGGTGGCCAATTTTGATATGGGTTTGTGACTTTGTGGGTAATACATCAATTAACTTTTGAATTAAGCTTGACCTTGGTATGATTAATTGCAGGCTAAGCTGTCTGCTTTCGTATGATTAGTGTTAAGTGTTAACAGCTTGTTGTTTCTCACCCTTCTCCCCTCCAGAACTAATTTTAGTTATTACCAATTATGCACACAACAAAGTGGTGAGTTCTCATGACACCTAAATTAAAAGCTGAATTTGATTTGAGATGTGGTTATTATCAAATGTGCTTGTGAACTTCTTTGTCTAATTATTGCTGCTCTTAATGACGCAGGGAATCCTAAACGGTTTTGACCAGGCAACAAATATACTTCAGCTTCATGTTAAACTAGTTTATAAATATCTTTGTTCAACGTCTTAGTTATGATTGTCTCAATCATTTCAATTGCATGATATAAAAAACCTTATAAGCATGTTCAAAGTAACATTATAAGTGCTCTATGCTAGTTGAAAATGTGTTGATTTGTCCGAACTTTGAATTTACTTTTGAACTTTCATTGTAGAATAAGATGGAGGATATCGAACTGCAATGTGAAAATGATGAAGGTACATATTCTGGAGCAATGACAAAAGGAGAAAAGCATTCACTAAAGAAGAGGAATAAAGCTTCCCTGGGTAGGTTTGTAATTTCCGACGAGTTTATAAAGGCCAAAGTAATAAAGATACGGAGAAGTAATGAAGATGTTTAACAAAGAACTCGAACCAGAAATATTTTCCAACTTGACACGATCACTTGGAGATTTGTCATCGGGAGCTGAACTGACAGAGAACATCCATCAAGACGATGATCACGACCTTAATCAGGTAAATTTCCAGGACTGTGATTGTTGATGTTTCACGCTTTGTGGTTGTTGATGCTGCATTTAGTTATTGTCGCTTTGTGGTCTTAGGAATTTCTAAAACAGTTATTTCTAGAATTGATTTGTTGATGTTTCATGCTTGGAGTTGAATAGCGCAGATTGATGCTTCATGCTTTGTGGTCCAAGTGTAACTGTTGCGAAGCATTACTGGTTTTTATTGTTGAATACATTGCTAATGTTGCTGGTTGTATTGTAATTCTTGCTACTTGCTAGTTGTTTTGTAATTCCTGCTACTTGTTAGCTGTCTGCAGATTTAGCAAATTGAAAGACCACCAACAAAAAAAGGCAGCATTACAGTGAGAATCATGCTTCAAAGTAAAACTAAGATTAGTCAAAGTAGAATGCAATCGTCTACCCAATTAGTTTGTTAGCCTAAATGACCCAACAAAAGCAAAATGAACCAACATAAAACCAAGGGGCCATTATCAGAGGCTTTAAGTTGTATTATTGACAATAATAATTGGAATATACTTCCCCCTTTTGAGAATATAAAAAGCATTTATGGGGTTTTGAAGAAAGGGAGAAATGATTGAAAGTCAAGAACCTACGCGCTGGTATAATCTGATGGTCTAGTTGTTTAATGTTATTTCCCTCTTTTCTGATGTTCAGTTAATTGCACAGGTATATAAACCAAAAGTTGGCATTATTCTAATGTTAGCCCTTGATGATGATTGATGATGAAGAAGTTGTGAGCTCTTATAGCTTTTATTTTTATTTTTACTTTTTACAGGATCATATCGAGGATCAAGATGATATATTTGAGTCGTCCGTCACGATCACCCGTAAACATTCATGCACAAATCGTGAAATAATTGAAGATGAAGATCAATAGATACAAGATTATATTTTTGATATATATATAGTAGAATTTTTTTTGGAGATGTATCTACTGACATTGCTTTAGTTTAATTTCTTATAGAAATAGATGGCTTATGATAGAACTAATGATAGTGCTGCTCATTAGTTTTCTCCTTCAAAAATATGCATTTGTTAATTGTGAGTTCGTACATTATCTATATAAAATACTTTGTTTATATTATATTATTATTTGTCTGTATTTTGCACAATAGGTTCAATCTTATTATTGTTGCTATTGCTATAATAATAATAATAATAATAATAATCATAATAATAATAATAATAATAATAATAATAATAATAATAATAAGGAAAAATGGAATATAATAATCCCACCTCATCCAAATCTAGAAAAAATCCCACCTCATCGAAATCTAGAAAAAAT
Organism: Beta lomatogona; assembly: GCA_947646795.1. Taxonomy (NCBI): domain Eukaryota; kingdom Viridiplantae; phylum Streptophyta; class Magnoliopsida; order Caryophyllales; family Amaranthaceae; genus Beta; species Beta lomatogona. The sequence continues at coordinate 1,674,609 of CANSNZ010000955.1, read as the reverse complement.
CCCACCTTATACCCCTATATTCTTAAAACAAATTTTTTTACCTCCGACCTGTTTAACATGTTATATTTTATTTCTATCCTTTAATCTCTCTTCTCACTCTCTCTTCCCACCATGGGCACAACCACCACCCCCTAAGCCCGGTCCCCACCCCCCTCTACCAGCCCCCACCCCTTCCCCCCACGCCCCGCCACCCCAGCAGCCCCCCTTCCCCCTCCCCCCACCACCCCGAAGCCCCCTTCCACTAGTAAAATAATTGTTTATTATCATGGTGATATTGCTTTGCGGTTTTACCCATACGCAGCAATATATCACGTAAAAAGAAAAGGAAAAACATAAAATAACCATATTGCTGCGGTTTTGGCAAAAACCGCAGCAATATGCTTTCAACGGAAAATTTTTGACTTTTTGACCAGACATATTGCTGCGGTTTTTGGCAATAACCGCAGCAATATATTAAAATAATATATTAAAATAATATTTTAATATTGCCATTAATTTCACAAGACTATTGTTGCGGTTCCTTTAAACACCCGCAGCAACAGACCCTTCTTTTTCATCAAATAAGACGCGCGACCCAAATTTGGTTTTTCTTGAGTCTTCATACACACCCAGCCGTTTTTTCTTGAGTCTTCTTCCTCTTCCTACTCTCCTCTTCCTCTCTCATCCTAACTTCTCATACTTCCTCCTTCGCCGGCCATCCTTCGCCGGCAATAGACTCCTCCTTCGTCGCTCGACTCCTTGTTCGTCGGCTGTGATGCTTGTTCGTCGGTTGTGATGCTCCTTCGTCGGCCGTTCGTGTGATGCTCCATCGTCGGCTGTGATGCTCCTTCGTCGGCTGCGATGCTCCTTCGTCGGCCGTTCGTGTGATGCTCGTTCGTCGGCTGTGATGCTCCTTCGTCGCTCAACTCCTCCTTCATCGACCGTTTGTTTTCCTCAGGTTTGGTGATATTTGTTTTTTTTTTTTTTCGATTTTCAGATTTTTATTAGTAATATATTTTTCTGCTTTTTTTTTTTTTAATTACAGTTTCTTAATTTTGTAGTTACAGTTTCATTACAACGTAGTGATGTAGTTTTTTCAGATTTTGTTTTTTTTCGATTTTCAGATTTTAAGGCTTCTTAGTTTTTTAATTACATTTTCTTAATTTTGTAGTTTCTTACGTTTTTAGTTTTAATTTGTTTCTTAGTCTTTTCATTTCAATTTTTAAATTTTTTAGTTTCTCTTTTGTATTGGGTGTTTGTAACAATGGATTGTTGTAGCTATGTAACATATTATAATGGTACTATAACCACAAAAAATTAACGTCTTGAGAAATTTTAAAAAAATTTTTTTTTTTTACCTGCCCAGCGTATATTGCTGCGGTTTTAGGAAGAAACCGCAGCAATATGCTTATTTTTTTATTATTAAATACAACATATTGCTGCGGTTTTCCCTATAAACCGCAGCAATATGCTGTATTATTCTGATATAAAATGCTAATATTGCTGCGGATTTTCTCAGAAACCGCAGCAATATGTTCAAATATTGCTGCGGTTAAAAACCGCAGCAATATATTAATTACCTATTGCTGCGCCCTTTATTGCTGCGCGGCCAAAACCGCCGCAATAGGCCACTTAATGACCGCAGCAATAAGCATTTATTCTACTAGTGTTCCTCCTCCCCACGCAGCCCTCCTCCGGGGAGGGGAGGGGGTTACGGGGCTGCGGGGAAGGGGAAGGGGGCGGGGCGGGGGGTGGAGGGGGTTGCGGGGAGGATAGGGCTGCGGGGGAAGGGGGAGGGAGGATGGGTTTCGATTGGTTTGAGTGTGGTTTCGAGGTGGGGCCGTGGGTGGTGGGGTAGTGGTCGGGGGGTGGGGTGGTGGGATATGTTGGTTGTTATGGAGGTAGGGGTGGTGAGGTGAGAGAATCGACCACGGCTGGTCCGACAAAGGGATGGGTGCTCCGGCAGGGGAGGGAAGACCAATCAGAAGGTGACACGTGGCAAGTCACCTTCTAAAACAAGTTACCAATTTCACAAACCGGTAAAAGGCTTGTTTTGAGAATATGGGGGTATAAGGTGGGATTGTTTCCAGATTACGATGATGTGGGATTGGTTTCAGAAGACGTGCTAAAGGTGGGATTATTAGTTTCCATTTTTCCTAATAATAATAATAATAATAATAATAATAGTAATAATAATAAGGGTAAATTGGCGCGAACAGCACCAACTATTAGTTTGATGCACAAAAACAGCATGAACTAAACGAGGTGCGGTGCACAACACAAACTTCATAAGGTGGGTGCACGAAACAACATAAATGAAGATTTTGGCCTGAGATTCCATTTAAGTCGGGGAATCTTTGCTGTAATTGTTGTTTATTAGGCTATGAAAGGAAGATTCACCATTAAATTGGTACATGGAGGCACATTGGATGAAAAAGGGACATATATGGGGGGTAATGCTCATTGTTGGGATAAAGTAGACCCATGATATATGGCTGCAGCGTATTTGACTTGAGCATCCTCTATAGCTTTTTGCATTCTTCCTTGAATTTACTGAAGATCTGACACTCATCTTCAACTTCTAAGGTCTTAAAGAGAAAATCAATTTGGGGTTTTTTTTAGATTGGAAAAAGGTTATAAATTAGGGGAAATGAGGAGGGGTCACGTTATGTTGGAAGTAAAAAGGGAGGAAAACTAAAAAAACTAAAGGCAAACTAATTAAGTGGGAGAGATTCCCGAAATATGTTAAAATATTGAAGATTCACCGGCTTAAATGGAATCTCAAGCCAAAATCTTCATTTGTGTTGTTTCGTACACCCACCTTATGAAGTTTGTGCTGTGCACTGCACCTCGTTTAGTTCGTGCTGTTTTGTGCACTAAACCAATAGTTGGTGCTGTTCGCACCAATTATTTACTAATAATAATAATAATAATAATAATAATAATAATAATAATAATAATAATAATAATAATAATTATTATTATTATTATTATTATTATTATTATTATTATTATTATTATTATTATTATTATTATTATTATTATTATTATTATGCTACCTAAAAGAAAAAAGTGATACATAATATACAACAAAGTGTTACATGAGGTAGTTGACAGATACATAAGGTCAAATAAACTGTAACTTATCAGCAAAAGAGTTTATTGAAAGTGTTACTAATGACAAAAAAGTGCTACATTAGAATTTATAGGTTCTTTGAAAATGTTACTATAAGTGTTCAAAAGTGTTACTTAAGAGGATAAAAGGTTACACTTGGAAAGGTGTTATCATAGGTTTACAAAAGTGTTACCTTAGATGATAGGCGACACGACCAGATGTATCACCCACAAAAGTGTTACCTATTTTCTATAATAGCACTTTTAACCTTTTATATAGCACTTCTTGGGTGTTACATAAGGCCAATTATGCACTAGGCTAAGATGGGGGTATTACATAGAAGCTTATTAATAGTATTAAAGGCTTGTTGGCCAGCATCACTCTTCTCAAACTTTCCTTGTTTAATACACTCAGTCATAGCAGCTGCAATAAACCTCCTGTCGAAACAAGCAAGACCATGGAAAGATCTCACTTGAGAAATTGTAGTAGGAACCGGCCAATAATTAATGGCTTCTACCTTGGATGGATCTACTGAGACTCCTTTTGATATTATATAACCAAGGAAAGTCAAGCTTGGTACTAGGAAGTAACACTTCTCAAGTTTAGCATATAGTTGTTGCTTCCTTTATACCTTAAATATGTCCCTTAGAAAAAAAAAATTGTCCTCGTAATTTGAAACACAAATCTGTTGAGGCATTTCAGAGTAGATAGTTAACATAACACGCATTGAAGAAGAACAAAATCAGATAGCTTATAACTTACTCGACTATCTCAAATGAGTGTTTCTCAAAAGCAATTATCACTAAACTTCGATTAGAGAATTCTATTATCGTTAACCAATAACCTCAATTCTCCTCAGATCATCATTCACACAATAAGCCTAAATCCCAATCTAATTTTTCACTTTACCCCATGATAAGTGAGTTTCTAACGCACTTTATGAGCTCCTTTTAGCTTGGTTTGATCCTCTTTCTCCCCTCTTTCTTCCTTATTTCCTTCTTTATTTCATTCACTTGATCATTGTTGATCATAGTGACATTTTGCTAGATTTTTCGGTCAATTTTGACTGAATTTCTAGTACATTTACTTTCACCATGTTTTCCCATGCTTTGATTGCAGGTGTGACCTTTTCTGAGGTCGAAAATTAGGAGATAAGGCATAAGGCGGGAGTTTTGAGGAGCTTGCACACTCGAAAATAGAAGAAAGAAAACTTGAGTAGAGACTCTTATGCGTCCGCACAGCCATAGAAGTGTCCGCACCACATTAGTGCGCCCACACCTGGCAATACGGTGCGCCCGCACCATCCTGCGAGATTAAGTCCCTCAAGATCAGTAAGCTAGGTGAGCCCGCACCAGCTCTGAGGTGAGCCCGCACCAACTACAATGGTGCGCCCGCACCATCCTGTGAAGTTTGGCACCCTCTAGATCAGTAACGGTGCGGGTGCACCACTTAATTCCGTCAGCAAAATTGTAAGGCTCGTGCCTACTAAAAACAATAGAAGGTTCTTATTTTTGAACTTATGCTTTATTCTAGATTAGAAAGATATTATTAGGGTTTATATTAGAGAGAAAAACACTTTTAGTTTTGTCTAAGATTGGACATTCTAAGATTAAGGTTTGTGATTTCTACTCATCCAAAGTACTTTTTATTCAATTAATTGCATAGTTTCAGTTTTTATTCAATTAATTGCAAAGTTTCAGTTTTTATTCTTCCTTTTCATTTTTATTCTTTGTTCTTCCATATTATTAGATCTCTTATATTGCAGTTTCATGATTGCTTATTGTTAATTAGTTTAATTATCCCTTAATCATGTTTAGCCCTAGATTATATATAAATTCCATGTTTTTATGCTTAAAATCCATGATTAGTGAGTAGTCTTTTATCTAGGGTTAGGGTGAAAATATGGATTAAGGTTTTCATGTATTGTTAATGTGATTGTGATGATCTAAAGATGGTTATGCATTGATCTTGGTGTTTTGAGAACTTAGGATAGATATTGATCACATTGATACTTTGGTATTTTGAATTCAAATGTTCTTAAATCGAATTTTGAACTCTTTTATCATCCCCATGAATCAACTTAATTTTTAGGCCAAGATATTGGGTAGAAATTAAGGGGATCCTTTAGTAGGGGTTTTTCGAATTCATTGGATCTCTTAATCAGTTGACTAAAGACCATTCAAGAGAGGATTTAGTTGAATTATTAAGCGATCATACTTGAGGACCATTCGAGAGAGGATTCGAGTATTTTAGAGGAAAACTAAAACTTGCATAATTGTCGCCTTTGAATCACAATTGCATTAATAATCGTTGTTCCGCTTTGACTCATACTAGTAACTTTAACTCTAGTGTCTTCCTTATTGATATTTTCATCTCATGTTATTTGCTAGTTCTCTTATAGTAGCTAGTCGTAGTTGTTACCAAATCATTTAAAACCCCCCAAAAATTCCTCAATTAGGTAATTTAGACTTGATAGACTTGGATTAATCCCATTTTCCTTGTGGATCGACCCTTGACTTGCCTTTACTACGTTCTTAGTAATTGCTTGTTAGGTGTTACAAATATTGTTTGAAAAACGATTTTTGGTGCCTTAATTGCCGGGGAACTTGTGCTATTGATTGAAGTTTTTCTAAGTTTAGTGTTGCTTAGTTGAATTTTCTTTTATTTTATTTTTGATATTGGTTGTTATTTGCTAATCCTCTACTTAGCTTTGTTGTGTTACATGAGAAGAAGAGCTCACGACTTTGCCTCTAGATCCAGAAATTGACCTTACCTTGCGAAAGCTTCGGAAAAATTTAGAGCAATTGTCTTAGGGTACCGAACCATCTTCACCAGCCTCAAGTACAACAAGTGAAGTTGAATCAGATATGGGTGAAGCAAATGCACAACTCTTTAGGGATTTGAGAAATCCGAGTTCCTATGTTCTTCAAGGTGGTAGTCGACTCCCAACCACTACTACGAATTTCAGCATTCATCCTCAGTTCACTCGGATGGTGAAAGCAGAAGAATTTTGTGGAGGGTCAGATGAAGATCCTCTTGACCATCTTGACAGGTTTCTTGAGATCTGTTCCATGATAACCACAAATGACGTTTCTCCATACTACATTAAGATGCATCTGTTCCGGTAAAAGCAAATTCATGGCTCAAGAGCTTACTTGCTAATTCCCTCACTACTTTGGAGGAAGTCACATTGGGTTTTTTGAAGAAATACTTTCCAGAGTGGAAGATAGCAGACAGAAGGAGAAAAATCTCCTCATTTGAGCAAGAGAACAATGAGACACTTGCGGAAGCTTGGGAACGGTTCAAGGAGATGACCCGTTCTTGCCCCCACCTTGAGTTCAACAAAAATCTACTCACGCGTTTCTTGTATGATGGCCTTGATCCTATGTCACGTGCCAACCTTGATGCTGGAGCGGGAGGTCAACTTTCAAAAATATCGTAAGATCAACTTGAGTCCACAATTTAAGAAGTGATTAAGAATTATTCATGGGGTGGAAGAAGAAGAGGTGCTCAACCTAAGAAGAGTGGTAAGTTTGAATTGGATCCCATGGATCAAATTCAAGCTAAGATGGATCAACTTGACAAGAAGCTCTCCAAGATCAACCTCACATCATCTAATCCATCACATGTAAATTCTTTTTCATATGATATTTGTGGTAGTACTAACCATGATACTTCTTATTGTGGAGGTACAAATTCGGAGCATGTGGCGGCAATAAATTCTAGAGGAGATGGTTATCAAGGAAACCAAGGATATAGAAGCAATCAACAAGGAGGTTGGAAACAACCTCAACAAAGCTACAATCAAGGTTTCAACTAACCTCAACAAGGATGGAATCAACCTCGACAAGGGTACAACTAAGCTCAACACCAAGGGTATGTGCAAGGGTATAACCAAAACTACAATAAAGGTGGTTCATCCTCACAAGGGTTTGATGTCTACCAAACTCCACATCAAAGAGCTAATGTCCAAAAGGCTCCCCCTAATCCTCCGTTCCCCAAACCAAATCCCGATCCTACTCCATCTCCTGATCCTACCTCTCTCCAAATTCTCCAACAACTCCAATCCATGAACCAAATTCTCCAAATCCATGAGCAAAGGTTTCAAGAGCTTCAAGCCCATAACAAAATGCTTGAAACCCAAATTGCTCAAGTAGCTGAGAAAAACCCATCTACTCCTACAAATCAACTTCCGGGCCAACCTATTCCTAATCCCAATTTTCACCAAGCCAAAGCTATCTATTTGAGGTCGGGAACAAGTTATGAGGATCCCAAGATGCCCAATGAGAGTGAAGAAAATAAAATTGAGGAGGTAGAGAAGGAGGTTGAAGTTGAGAAAAAAGTTGAAGTTGAGGAGGTTGCGAAAGAAGGAGAAAATGTGGAGAAGGAAAAGACATAAATCCAAGTTGGTGATAAAGCTCTGTTGCCATCATCTCCGCCAACTAAGACCTATATGCCACCGGTTCCTTACCCTCAACGGTTGATGGAGAGAAAATTGAGTGACAAGTTCACCAAGTTCCTCAATGTGATGAAAAGCCTTCAAATCAACATTGCTTTCCTTGAGGCTATGTCTCAAATGCCGGCCTATGCTAAATTTTTGAAGGAGATCCTCTCCAACAAATGGAAGATTGAAGATGAGCTTATCACTTCTCCATACCAAGTAAGTGCTTTAGTGCAACGTGCTAAGCTCTAGAAGCAAAGAGACCCCGGGAGTTTTGCCTTGCCGGTGTAGATAGGTGATTTAGAGCCTAAGGGTCAATTGGCCGATTTAGGGGCGAGTGTGAGTTTGATGCCACTGTCCATAGCTAAGCACCTTAACTTTCTTCTCCATCCCACGCGGAAAACTATTCAATTGCTGATCGAACTGTGAGAGTGCCACATGGTGAGTTCGAGGATGTGCCAATCCAAGTTGGGCATGTGTTTGTGCCTTGTGATTTTGTGGTGATGGATATGGAAGAAGATCCGAAGACTCCTCTTATTCTTGGAAGAGAGGCTCTTAAGACATTGGGTGCCGTGATAAATTGCAAAAATGATACAATCACGGTTGAGGTAGCCAATGAGCGAGTTTTATTTGAGTTCTTTAAAACTTTGAAGAGGCCTATGATAGAGAGAATTTGCCGGGTCAATCTAGTGGAGAGTGAGATAGAGGATTTTGAGAGAGTGGTTCACACCGGGGATGAGTTGTATGCTTCTCTTACCGAAGCCCCGAGTTTGGACATGGAAGAGGTCTCCATGCTTCTTGACAGCACTACCATTGAGGAGACACAAGATGATGCATTTGAGGTTCTAGCTACATCCATTGACAAAGATGAGTGCTCTAAGCCTCCTCCCAAGGTAGAGTGCAAACCCCTTCCCTCCTCTCTAAAATATGTTTTTCTTGATTATGCATGTACTTATCCTATTATTGTCAACTCGAGTCTTGATGATATCTCTATATCAAAATTGATTAAGATACTATAAAAATATAAAGATGTCATTGGGTACTCGATTGATAACCTTAAGGGGATAAGCCCTTCTCTTGCTATGCATCGTATCCATCTCATTTTTAGTAATGCCTCATCCATAAAGCATCAGAGAAGGCTTAATCCCAACCTCAAAGAGGTTGTGAAAAAAGAGATTATGAAATTGCGTGATGCAAGAATCATCTATGCTATCTCAGATAGTAAGTGGGTGAGCCCGATTCACGTGGTTCCTAAAAAAGGAGGCATGACTATTATTGAGAACGAGAAAGGAGAAACTATTTCTATTAGAACTGTTACCGGGTGGAGGGTTTGCATTGATTATAGGAAGTTAAATAAATCAGCCAGCAAGGACCATTCACCTCTCCCTTTCATTGACCAAATGTTGGAGAGGCTTGCTCGTCATTCACACTTTTGTTTTCTCGATGGTTATTCCGTATTCTTTCAAATCCCTATTCATCCGGATGACCAAGAGAAAACCATCTTTACTTGTCCGTATGGAACATTCGCATATTGAAGGATGCCCTTTGTTTGTGTAATGCCCCATCTACTTTTCAAAGGTGTATGACAGCAATTTTATCTAACATGCTAGAAGATTCTATTGAGGTGTTCATGGACGATTTTAGTGTGTGTGGTTCGTCTTTTGACACATGTCTTGTTAATCTTGAGTGTGTATTGAAAAGGTGTCAAGAGACGAACCTCGTCCTGAATTGGGAGAAGTGTCACTTTATGGTAGAGGAAGGCATTGTCCTTGGGCATAAAGTGTCAAAGAAGGGCATTGAAGTGGATCCGACAAAGTTTCCGGTTATTGAGAAGCTTCCACCACCGAATTCGGTGACGAGAGTTCGTGCTTTCCTTAGATATGTGGGTTTTTACTGGCGTTTCATCAAGGATTTTTCTCAAATAGCCAAACCATTGACGAATCTACTTCAAAAGGATGTGGATTTTGAGTTTGATGAGTCTTATATTAAGGCTTTTGAAACTTTGAAAAAGGCCCTCACTTCTCCCGCATTGTGCAAGCTCCGGATTGGAGCTTGCCTTTTGAACTGATGTGCGATGCTAGTGATGTTGTAGTGGGCGTTGTTCTTGGGCAACGCAAGGAAGGAAAGCTATATGTGATAGCCTATGCAAGTAGGACCTTGGATGATGTTCAACAGAATTATGCAACTATGGAGAAAGTGATGTTGGTCGTAGTCTTTGCTTTTGTGAAATTCTGGTCTTACTTGACCTGCAATAAGTCCATTGTGTATATGGATCATTCTGCGGTCCGTTATTTGATGAGTAAGAAAGATGCAAAGCCTCGGCTCATTAGATGGGTGCTACTTCTTCAAGAGTTCGATTTTGAGATGACGGAGAAAAAGGGGACCGGAAATGTGGTAGCTGATCATCTTTCTTGTCTCCCTTTTGATGAGAAGGTCTTTGATCTTCTCGTCTCCCTCTTGATGAGAAGGTCTTTGATCCTGATGAGACCCCTATTGAAGAAGATTTGAGAGAAGAAGCTTTATTCGCCATTATGAATAATGAGATTCCATGGTTCGCCGACATTGCGAACTACTTAGCTTGTGGGATTGAACCCCATAGCTTCAACTCTCAACAAAGGAAGCGGTTGTTCAAGGAAGATTCAAGGTTATATTGGGATGACCCTCTCTTGTTTCAGAAGTGCACCGACTATGTGTTTAGAAGATGTGTGCCTAACCATGAGATAACTTCGGTGTTGAATAATTGCCATACCTTGGCATGTGGAGGGCATGGTGGAGCAAGCAAAACTGTTGCTAAGGTGCTCCAATGTGGTATGTTTTGGCCTTCGTTGCAAAAAGATGTTTGTGAGTTTGTTTTGAGCTGCGATAGATGTCAAAGGAGTGGTGGCATTACGAAAGGACATGAGATGCCTCAACAAAACATTCTAGAGGTTGAGCCCTTTGATTTATGGGGAGTTGACTTCATGGGCCCTTTTGTCCCTCCTTTGGGCAACATGTACGTCCTTGTTGCGGTTGACTATGTAACTAAGTGGGTTGAAGCGATCGCCTCCCCCCACCAATGACCACAAGGTTGTAACCAAATTTCTTAAGAAGATCAACTTCCCAAGGTTTGGAGTGCCCCGAGTTTTGGTAAGTGATGGCGGTTCACACTTCGCCAAGAAGCAATTGGAGGCACTTTTGAAGAAATATGGGGTGAATCACAAAGTTGGTCTCCCCTATCATCCCTAAACCCAAGGCTAAGTTGAAGGAGAAGTGAAGAGTGTCCTTAAGAGAGTGGTAAATAAGATAAGGAAGGATTGGTTGTTGAAGCTTGATGATGCTCTTTGGGCTCTTCGCACGGCTTTCAAGACGCCTATAGGTACCACTCCCTACCGCCTCGTGTATGGCAAAGCTTGCCATTTGCCGGTTGAGTTCGAGCACAAATCTTGGTGAGCAATAAAAGAGCTAAACATGGATCTCAATTTGGCGAGGGATGCTCGAAAGGCAAAGCTAGTTGAGCTTGAGGAACTCCGGTTTGATGCATACGAGAGTTCGAGATTGTACAAGAAGCAAACTAAGAAATGGCACACAAAGAGAATTCCGGGTTCGAGACAAAGTCTTGTTGTTTAACTCAAGGCTAAAGCTCTTCCCTGGAAAATTAAATCCAAGTTGTCGGGACCCTTCCAAGTGTTGAAAACTACAGCCTATGGATCCTATGAGATTTTGGGCGAGAATGGTCCATTTTTGGTGAACGGTCAAAGATTGAAGCTCTACCACGATAATCATGTCATCGGTTCAGTTGGGTGTTTGATCCTTCGCTCACCTAAGCTTAACTCTTGAAAGACATATCCTTTTAGTTAAGCTACTGACTTAAAACAAGCGCTACACGGGAGGCAACCCGTTTTTCTTCTTCTTTTTATTTTTTTTATTTTTATCTTTAGTCATGAATTTTGTTTTACCAGATAACCATTAGAATTAAAATGAGCTCAAGAGGATTTGATTCATTTGAGCAGTCGAAATTAAAAACAACAAATTTGCTGGGCAGTCTATTTGGTGTGCCCGCACCCCTTTCGAGGTGTGCCCGCACCAAAGTGTCTCCAAACTTCAACAACTGGCAGCAAGTGTGGTGAGCCCGCACCGTTCAAAAATTTTGAAACTTTTTTGAACGGTGCGCCCGCACCCCTTTGAGAGGTGCTCACGCACCAACCTCGACTGAGCAATTAAATCACGAAAACGTGGTCCATTTTTTCGGCCTTCTCTCATTTCCTCTCAACATCTTCAAATTTCTCTCCTCCCTCACTCACTTTCTCTTACTTCATGCTCTCTAGATCCGGCGACCGCCACCTCTTTCCGGCGACCGCCGGCCACCTTCTCACCGGAAACTTCATCTTCTTCATCTCTACATCACTCAAGTCCATCAATTTGGAGGTTTTTACAAGTTTTGGGATTCTAGGGTTTCAAAATTGGGGATTTTCATCTCCAAATTAGTAATCTCGTTCCACACACTTGTTTTAATTTATAATCTTGTTATTAGGACTACAAGTTGTTTTCTTTTTTATTGCATGCTTGTTTTTCTTCTAATATTAGGTCGTTCACGAATTTTTGCCTGATTCTGATTTATGTTGAGATGAACTAGTGTAATCTTGTGTACTTGGTGGAAATCTTATAGTTTATTGGATTTTTGTGGACTACATTCCACTACTTGAAGTGAATTGTTGAGAAAATGTTGATAAATATGTTGCTTGGATCGTTGAATATGTGAGTTGATTAAATTGTGGGATTTGTTGAGAATTTGGAGTAGTTACGAGCTCTTAATCGTTAGCAACTTTGTTGCTATTGATTGTGGGATTTGTTTGCTGGTAGATTTTTTAAGCTTTTTTTTAGGTTATTTTGTGCGTTTTTTAATGAGGTGATTTGCTTGTCTAGGGTCTTGATTTGTGCCATTGAAAAGGCCGTGTCCTTATTCTTCCCCGTTTGAAACGAAAACAATTGCAAAAAATTTCTTTTGATTTCAAAACATCACCATGGGAAAGAAAAGGGGTGATGAGGGAACCTCCACCCGGCCTAAGAAAGCTAGTAAAGGGTCCTCCTCGTAGGCCCCTTCTTCTAGATATGATCCCCCACCCCTCTACCCTCTCAAATTCGCAAATTTATCACAACGCCAGATTTTTGAACGGCTTTCAAGACGAACTCTTTGTCCAACGAAGTTCTACGATCTGGTACTTGCAATCTCCTTAATATCGAACCGATAGTAACGCAGACGGCAACTAATTTAGGGTTGTCGGACTTCCTTACCGTCCGTGAGCCTACTTATGATCAACTGACTGTTGAATTTCTGAGTTCGTTGAACAAGTACGGATCCGGACTCCAGTGCTCTAACTATCCAAGCTCGCCTTTTTAATGAAGTCAGAACACTGTCTTTTGACGAAGTTTGTGATGCATTAGTAATGGATCCTAGTGCCCCGTGCGATGCCCCCTTAGAGCCGATTTGGCAGGGGTACAATGAGCAGGAGTGGTGGCCAAGATAACTGATGGCAACAAGCAGTTTCGGACGAATTCGTCCAAAGCCTCTAAGATCATCCATCCCGCTCTTCGCTACTTTCATAGGTTGTTGGTATATACCATATTTCCTAAGCAAGAGGTGGGCCAATTGAGAAAGGAAGAGCTTTTGGTTCTTTGGTTGGCCACTGATGGGGCCCACCTTGGAACCCGAATTAATTTTGCATGTGTCTTCCTTTATCGATTGCAAGAAATTCGAAGTGGTACTACGGTATCCGGGGAGATCGTTTGTGGTGGAATGATCACCCTGCTAGCGTCGTACCTCGGTTTAGACGAAGACCTGGCCTGCTTGTAAGAAAGCGTGCCTTTTGTTGGTCAGTCCAACAAATTGGATTGTGCAGCTTTACAGCAGATGAAATTTCTGCATGGATTTAGGAAGACCTACTGCATTTGGCTTGTGGGCGGAATAACCTATTGTTATCTAGATAATAAATTCATTTGGAACCCACCCACTAACTGTGATTACCGATGACGGGTTCCCCCTACCCATATTGACCCTCGGCATTGCTCTGAGTTGACTACCTTTAGTCCACCATTGTGAAGAGGGTACCGAGGTCTCTGAGGCCCGACCACCACACTCCCGTAAGTGAGGCGGCCGAGACTTCTTCCTCGCAGTCCTTTGATATGGCCTCCGTCACGGCTGCTATATCCCAGATGCGGGCCACTCAAGTGGCCAATCACTAGGCGGTCGCTGCTACTCTTCGAGGTATCCGAACCGACCTAGACCATGTGTCTAGGATGGCTTGGCAAACTCATCTCGCCAATGTTCGCTCCGGACATGAGTCTCCCTTCCCTTACCACCCCTACTACCCTCCTGCCTTTGACCCTCATGAAGGGCCATTTGAGGAGCCACCTTTCTGCCCCTACCCCCCATTACCCGTCTTACTACCTAGACGGGTATTCAGGTGTGTTTTTCCCTTCCAACTCCCCTCCCGATGGGGGCGATATTGGGAACTATTAGGTGCTCTTTTTAACACCTCCCGTTCCCTACTTTTGCAACTCCGACCGCGGAGTTTTACTTAAGCTTGGGGGCCCCTTGCATGTATGCCTATGTTATTGGGAGTTTGGGTTCATAGGTGGTTAGTTATGTGGGAAACTATCGGTCTTGGTTATGAATCGGTGATTGGTTATTTTTGCTGATGCCTAATGTTTCTACTTGGTCTTCCCCCCCCTTTCTTCCAAATCACCCTTGTATAGCTTGTTTTTATTTCTTTTCATCTTTTTGGTAGGTTTGCGCTAAATTTTTTTTAAAAGAAAACAATTACGTCTTAGTCCTTTTTCTACTTTTAGGGTAGCTTGGTTGCATGCATGATATGTTGCTAAGAGTGTTCATAACTTGATTGGAAGACCTTCCCTGCATTTGACTTGATGGTTTTGGAAGCCTTTGTGTTACTTTAGGCGATCCTTGAGAACGATAACTTTTGTAGAGTATTTTTGAAATTAGGCGATTCAGTTGATTGGATTACCGTGTCCCTTGTGCGACGAACCCTGAAGGAGGGCCACGAACCTCGTAAGACTCATTTATAACTCTCACCATTGATCGCCTAACTTGTGACTTGCATTTTAGCTTCCCAATATTGCATAAGACCGAGCCACTAGATGGATGATGAGGAAGTTTCATTTTGCTAGAATTAGGAGTTCAAAAGCGACAAAGCCTTTTATTCCAGCACAATTATCCACTTCTCAACCCATTTGAGCCTTTATATCCAATTTTTTCTTAACCTTCATAATAAGTCATGGCCAGACTTTCCCCAAAGTGGAGTACATGTCTAGTTTGTGTTGCGTTGAGTTGTTTTGATATCAAGTCAATGGTTGAAAGTGAGTTAATGTGCGTATATAATTGCAAAAGTTGAAGAAAATTTCGAGAAAGGAAAAGAAAAGGAAATAAAAGAAAGAAAGAAAGCTCTTTATGTTTCATTTGGATTTCTATTACAAGAAAAGAAAGAAAGAGCATATTGATGAGAATAATGATAAGTATGTTCAAAAAGTGAAAATCAAAGTGAAAATCAAAGTGAAAATCAAAGTTGTGTTTGAGATTTCGATTTGAGTTAGTGTTAGGACTAGCTTCGCGGAGTTTTTACCCTCTAGTTTGTACTCCACTTTACCCATTTTGCAACACATTCCCAAATTGATATCCTCACCCTTAACCTAGCCCCGTTACAACCTTAATAAAGTCCCTTTTCACTTCAAGATTGGTCTTGGTCAATTTAGTGGTGGCGGGTGAGATTTTGTGCAAGTCAGGATGAGGGTCATCAAAATTTGGTAGAGGCGAGCTATTATGGTTGAGCATCCCTAGGGGGAGGTCAAGCTCTGGACTTGGAAGTCGAGAGGAGTGAGAAATCACTATTAGAAAGCCTATTTTTCAAGAAGACTCGGTTGATCGGTGGATTGGATCTCTTGAGTCACTCTTGTGTTTGGTTGGTCTCCTAAATCTTGTTATGAACTCATTTAGCTTGCATGTCATGTTTGTAGCTTTGCTTTTAGAGTCTTTAAACTAGTGTGTTGCATGATTCTTCCCCCTCTTCTTCTCTCTCCCCTTTACCTTCCTCTTTTTAATTTTTGATTTACTTGAGGACAAGCAAAATGCTAAGCTTGGGGGAGTTTGATAAGTTCATTTCTAACGCACTTTATGAGCTCCTTTTAGCTTGGTTTGATCCTCTTTAGCCCCTTTCTTCCCTCTTTCTTCCTTATTTCCTTCTCTATTTCATTCACTTGATCATTGTTAATCATAGTGACATTTTTCTAGATTTTCGGTCAATTTTGACTGAATTACTAGTACATTTGCTTTCACCATATTTGCTCGTGCTTTGATTGCAGGTGTGACCTTTTCTGAGGTCGAGAGTTGGGAGATACGGCATAAGGCGGGAGTTTTGAGGAGCTTGCACATGCAAAAATAAAAGAAAGAAAGCTTAAGCAGAGACTCTTGTGCGTCCGCACAACCATAGAAGTGGCCGCACCACATTAGTGCGCCTTCACCTGGCAATACGGTGCACCCGCACCCTCCTGCGAGATTATGTCCCTCAAGATCAGTAAGTTAGGTACGCCCACCAGCTCTGAGGTGCACTTGCACCAGCTCTGAGGTGCGCCCGCACCATCCTGCGAAGTTTGTCACCCTCTAGATCAGTAACTTTGGTGCGCCCGCACCACTTACAAGGGTGCGCCCGCACCATCCTGCGAGATTATGTCCCTCAAGATCAGTAAGCTAGGTGCGCCCGCACCATCTCTGAGGTGCGCCCGGACCATCCTGCGAAGTTTGGCACCCTCTAGATTAGTAACTTTGGTGAGCCCGCACCACTTACAAGGGTGCGCCCGCACCACTTAATTTCGTCAAAAAAATTGTAAGGCGCGTGCCTACTAAAAACAATAGAAGGTTCTTATTTTCGAACTTATGCTTTATTTTAAATTAGAGAGATATTATTAGGGATTATATTAGAGAGACAAACACTTTTAGTTTTGTCTAAGATTGGAGATTCTAAGATTGAAGTTTGCGATTTCTACTCATCTAAGGTACTTTTTATTCAATTAATTGCAAAGTTTCAGTTTTTATTCTCCTGTTTCGTTGTTATTCTTTGTTCTTCCATATTATTAGATCTCTTATATTGTAGTTTCATAATTGCTTATTGTTAATTAGTTTAATCATCCCTTAATCATGTTTATCCCTAGATTATTTATAAATTTCATGTTTTTATGCTTAGAATCCATGATAAGTGAGTAGTCTTTTATCTAGGGTTAGGGTGAAATTACGGATTAAGGTTTTCATGTATTGTTAATGTGATTGTGATGATCTAAAGATGGTTATGCATTGATCTTGGTGTTTTGAGACCTTAGGATAGATATTAATCACATTCATACTTCGGTATTTTGAATTCAAATGTTCTGTAATCGAATTTGAACTCTTTTATCATCCCTATGAATTAACTTAATTTCTAGGCCAAGATATTGGGTAGAAAGTAAGGAGATCCTTTATTAGGGGTTTTTCAAATTCATTGGGTCTCTTAATTAATTGATTAAAGACCATTCGAGAGAGGATTTACTTAATTGATTAAGCGATCATTCTTGAGGACCATTCGAGAGAGGACTCGAGTATGTTAGAGGAAAACTAAACCTTGCATAATTGTCGCCTTTAAGTCACAATTGCATTAATGATCGTTGTTCTGCTTTGATTCATACTAGTAACTTTAACTCTAGTGTCTTCCTTATTGATATTTTCGTCTCGTGTTATTTGCTAGTTCTCTTATAGTAGCTAGTCGTAGTTGTTACCAAATCATTTAAACCCCCCCCCCCCTTAAAATCCCTCAATTAGGTAATTTAGACTTGATAGACTTGGATTAATCCCGTTTTTCCTTTGGATCGACCCTTGACTTGCCTTTACTACGTACTTAGTAATTGCTTGTTAGGTGTTAGAAATATTGTTTGAAAATCGATTTTTGGTGCCTTAACGACACAATAAAAACCTCTTATCACCCCAGCTAAGTGGCTAACACAACACACGATGGCAGGGTTGCTCTGATACCACCTGTAACAGCCTGCACTTTCGAGGTGGTAGCTAATTACACATAAAATTCACAAATCTCAATTATCATTAATTAAACCTCAATTAGACATCATCTACAACGGAATATAACTCAAGTATCGATCCCGGGCCTCTGGAACATGGCCCATTATACAACAACCCAAATTAGTCTTACACAACTTCATGAATCGAACTAATAAAATCGGCAAATAAATATAATTATACATCACAATAACATTTCTCAACAACATAATCTCCATCCTAGATAGAACTAGACATCTCTCTTATCATAACTTACGTTCATTAATCCCCTCTGGAGCGTACTTACCTGCAAATTATAACAATGAACTCTACCCCCACCAGGACAAGTTCAACGAACAAAATAAGTGAAACTGAGTATACATAGTCCAACCAGAAAATGTTTTTGGTGGCATAAAATGTATTTACGTAGTTAAGCTATCTTACGATACATTTGAGAATCAAGATATAGAGAAGTCATAATGAAAGAAATATATAACAAATACTTGAACACCATAACGATGTTACTTGTTCAAAATAATAATATGAATATCTCACATAATAAATAGTATATACTTTCAATTGGAGGAACCATAGGAAGTCCATCGAACCTACTATGATCTCCCAAAATCAAGTCTAATTATGACATACTCTAACATATAACAAAATCTCCCACTTCTTTATTACAAATATATATAATAACCTTTAATCCAAATATGTGTAACATAGCTAACTCCTTTCATAAATTCCTAATGAGTTTCTGAGTAAAGCATTCCCATATTCGGCACATGAATTAGATAAACTTGGGCGAGTAAAACATTATTTTGGAAATAAAGTTTGAAATAACTTTCCATGATACCACTTGCATATTCAAATACATATTCTATTTTCTTTCATAAACCATATTATAGTGGGGAAGAGAACACGAATAGAGTTGCCATCCAGACACATTCTCTAAACTTTTACAAGGGACGTCTCCCTCTTTTATGTACTGCTTGCAATTCTTTTCAATGCATGTCGCCAGAATACAAAATATACATAATACAGAATGTAGTTCATCATTTCTCTAGCAGCTTCTTCCCCTTACAAAAACATAATTCATTATTCAATATTTTCTGAAACTGACTTCATATTTCTCGAGTCAAATATATCGAAATCTCATATCATAATCGCATTTTAGTATTTCATATACAACTCAAATTGTTTTATAAAAATAGTATACTCGAGTTTTCAATAACTTCGTATAATTCAATCCTTTGTAAAACCATTTGGTAAAAACAACTCAAATAGGACTTTAAAGAAAATATGGTCCGATTCTATAGGTTTGATCAGAATAGAATTTAAATCTTATATGAACTTTATATCTTAGGCCCTGTTCTTTTGAACTTATTTTGACTGAAATTAAATTAAATTAAATTAAATTAACTGAAATTAACTGAACTAAACTGAAATTAAATTAACTGAACTGAAATTAAATTAACTGAACTGAAATTAACTGAACTGAACTGAAATTAAATTAACTGAACTGAAATTAAATTAACTGAACTTAAATTAAATTAAATTAACTGAAATTAACTTAAATGAGAGAAACTGAACTGAATGGTATATTTAATTTTCTAAAATAATAATTATCGATAATAATCAATAAGTATTAACATAATATTATCAATACTTAATATATTATATTATTATTATTATTATTATTATTATTATTTATTATTATTATTTATTATTTCATTTAAGTTCAGTTAAGTTCAACTTAATAATAATAATAATAATAATAATAATAATAATAATAATAATAATAATAATAATAATAATAATAATAAAAACAATAGTAATAAATAATAATAATAAATAAATTATAAATTATAAAAAAAATAATAAATAATAATAAATATTTATAATAAATAATAAATAATAAATATTAAATAATAAATAATAAATAATAAATAATAAATAATAAATAATAAATAATAAATAATATCAATAAATAATAATAATAATAAATAATACTAATAATAATAAATAATAAATAGTGAATAAATAATGATAATAATAATAGTAAATATAATAATTACTATAATAATACTAATTAAATAAATAAATAAATAATAATAATAATAATAAATAATAAATAGTAAATAATAAATAATAAATAATAAATAATTATAAATAAACAATAAATAATAAATAATAATAATATTGATAATAATAATTCTAAATAATTATAATAACAATAAATAAATAATAAATAGAAATAATGCATATTATTTAATAATAATAATAATAAATAATGATAATAATAATAAATAAATAATAATAATAATAATAATAATAATAATATAATAATAATAATAATAATTATAATAAATAATATTAAATAATAATAATATTAAATAATAATAGTAAATAAATAATAATAATAATAATAATAATAATAATAATAATAATAATAAATAATAATAATAATTATTATAATATTAATAAATAATCATAATAAATCATAATAATAATAATAAATAATAAATATTAATAAATAATAAAAATAAATAATAATAATAATAGTAATAATAATTATTAATAATAAAAATAAAAATAACAAAAAATAAAAAATAAATAATAATAATAAAAATAATCATAATAAATAATTATTATT
The DNA here is from genome assembly GCA_947646795.1 of Beta lomatogona. Classification (NCBI taxonomy): domain Eukaryota; kingdom Viridiplantae; phylum Streptophyta; class Magnoliopsida; order Caryophyllales; family Amaranthaceae; genus Beta; species Beta lomatogona. The sequence continues at coordinate 1,654,349 of CANSNZ010000955.1, read as the reverse complement.
ATTATTATCATTAATAATAATAATAACAATAATAATAATAATAATAATAATAATAATAATAATAATAATAATAATAATAATAATAATAATAATAATAATAATAATAATAATAATAATAATAATAATAAATATTAAATAATAATATTAATTATTATTATTATCATAAATAATAATAATAATAATCATAATTGTTTTATCCACTTGTCCAACAAGTAAGCTGTAAGCTTAGCTTCCTTGTCAAGCAAGTAAATTAGTATCTTGAGTGTTCTTCAGTTGGAGACTTGTGCAACGATGTCTGAATCACCTTAGTCTTTAGCCTTGGCTTCGCTCCCGAACCTGCACAAAGGGACCCACCCTGGAGGTTTGGGTGGTGGTTCCCCCTCCGATGCTTAAGTCAGTTATCAGGAGTTGTAAGAGAAAGTAGAGATAGAAAGAGAAAGTGAGAGAGAATTTATCAGAGTAACTTTACACTGTTTTCATTGAATCTGTTTTCTCCTGATTTCAGGGGTATTTATAGTGATAGCAAGTTGACAGCTAACCTTAAAAACTAACCTACAATAGTGGCCTCTGATTGGCTGAGGAATCAGATCATGACACGTGGCAGATCATGACTGGGGGATGTCTATTAACCACTCTCCTTCACCATTTGGCACCGCTTTGGGCTTCCGACTATTGGGCCGAAATTCAATCCTTTTTACCCCAACCGAGCATAGCCCGGAGATTAAGCCTTATTTTTATTTTAAATAGGATGACACGTGTACGGCACTGATGAGCCCATGTGTCGTTAAGGGAGCCGTAGATATTAGGCTACAACATTTGCCCCTAAAAGGGCTTTCACTGTTGGGCCATCTGACGGTTAATGCCCTTTTACCCAAAGTAGCTTTTTTCTGGCCCGTCTGACGGTTATGGCCCGTTATACAGAAGGTAGTGTATTCAAAGTGAAGGAAATGACGCTCCCTTTCTTGTGTTATACCGGTCATATTAGACCGTGGGACTCCCTTTTCGGTCATTCTTGGACCGGCCGCGCAGTAATTTCTTATTCCTCTATAAATATCCTTGGTGTGAAAACATTCAATCATTTAACACCTCGAACAAATTTTTCTAGAGAGAGAGACTCCGCAATTTTCTAGAGAGAGAGAGAGATCGTCCGGCTTCAAAGCATCCTTCACCGAATTTCCCCGGACGTTCTTAGCGGTATCGTTTCTTTGATCCTTTTATTCTTCTTTTATTCTTTATTTTTTCTTAGAAAATCAATAAAATGGAATCATCTTCGTCAAATAATCCTAGCCGACCAAGAGCTTGTCTTGACCCTAGAACCGATACTTCTTCTTCGGCACATTCTAGAGTTGGGCCTCTTCTGGCCGAGTACATATTTTTTCATAGTTTTGGCCGAGAAAGTCAGACGACCCAGTCTTTACCTGTGCAGGGTAATCTGGCGCGCGTCAAGCAAATGGCCCGTCTAAGACGAAAAGCAATAATTCCGTCAAATAGCTCGGATATGGAGGAATCGGCCGAACGAGTGCCGAGATGAGGCAAGAGAGGTCCAAAGTGCTCGGTCCTTGGACAGGCCTCCGTTTGACCATGATGCGAGACTTCGAAATAAAACCGAGACCCGCATTTCGGCGGGACGCCGATACGGAGGAGATCGGCGAAGGTAATAATGGTAGCGATCCTGAGGCTGCCGAAGAATCAGACGAGGCCTCTACCACCTCTTCAGAGATTAGAAAACGTTTAGGTCCCCTTTCCGATCCTGGCTTCATTTTAGTTAACCGTAAGTGGTTAGAGAAACTAGGACCAGACCCTAATTTCTTGTCGTCTTTCATGCCCATGCCGGGCTTCTCCTTTGTCATTCCTAATAACGACGCGACGATCCTGAGTGCTCCCAGGAGCCATTTCGCCGTTTATAAACTAGCCCTAGATGCTGGACTGAGGTTTCCTCTTCACGACTTCATAGAACAAGTGCTGCAGCACTACCACATCGGCCATAACCAGCTGGCACCGAACGCTTGGCACAACATCCTGACGTTTATTGCCGTCTGCGAGCTACGCGGCCTAGCCCTTTCCCTTCAAGCCTTTACCCATATCCATGATGCGTCCAAGGTACCTGGGGCTATGGATGGAGCATGGCTCAGCATCAGCAACCGTCCAGGCTTCATGACAGCTTGGGGGAAATCGTCAAAGATGCACGATTGGAAAGCCGATTTCATCTTTTTACGGGCGTCCAGCGACTATGTCACAGAGAGCTACAGATATTATAATAGATCCGTCACTAATACCGGACGGAAGCGGTCTTGGCTGGAGCTGGAGGACGAATTTGACGAGGAGGTGGTGGAGTACTTCAGAGTGAAGGAGTACTCCAGACCCGGCCAGCGATCTTTTAAGGGACCGTCTAACTGGATACCCTTTAAGGAAATGTTTTACCAAGACGACTTCTTGGTCGCTGCCGGCTTGCGGTTGGCTGAGGATAAAGGTATATTTAAAATCATCCAAGTGAAACTCTTCGTCCATAACTCATATGACGAACACACATATTTTTTCTTTTGTATTTTCAGACTCGGCCAGACAACGCCTCAAACCATCTTGGACGGGGGAAATCAGCATGTCCCAATTTACAGATAATCTGTGGAAGGAGTATGCAAAGAGCAGCGCCGAAAAAAGGGCGGAAACATTGGTAACCATATCTCTTTTTTTTTTTTTTTTTTTTTTTTTTTTGACGAGGACCATATGAGCTCGTCTGGTATTGGCATCGAATTCTTGGACGTGGGTTACCCCAGGAAGGAGAGCGTCCAGACTTGGACGGTCACCTCGTTGGGCCCACGCTCGTCCAAGAATTGGTGTCCATTTCTTGGACGAGAGTTACCCAAAGAAGGAGAACGTCCAGACTTGGACGGTCACCTTCTTGGTGTCTTGCTCGTCCAAGAATTGGTTTCCAATTCTTGGACGAGAGTCACCCAAGGAAGGAGGACGTCCAGACTTGGACGGTCACCTTCTTGGGGTCATGCTCGTCTAGGAGACAGTGTCCAATTTTTGGACGAGAGTCACCCAAAGAAGGAGGACGTCCAGACTTGGACGTTCACCTTCTTGGGGCCATGCTCGTCCAACAAATAGTGTCCAATTTTTGGACGAGAGTCACCCCAAAGAAGGAGGACGTCCAGACTTGGACGGTCACCTTCTTGGGGTCATGCTCGTCTAGGAGACAGTGTCCAATTTTTGGACGAGAGTCACCCAAAGAAGGAGGACGTCCAGACTTGGACGTTCACCTTCTTGGGGCCATGCTCGTCCAACAAATAGTGTCCAATTTTTGGACGAGAGTCACCCCAAAGAAGGAGGACGTCCAGACTTGGACGTTCACCTTCTTGGGGCCATGCTCGTCCAAGGGTTGGTGTCCAATTCTTGGACGAGAGCCACACAAAGAAGGAGGTCGTCCAGACTTGGACGTTCACCTTCTTGGCCATGCTCGTCCAAGAGTTTTGCACCAAATCTTGATCCAAGGTCAGCCAAGGAAAGAGATCGTCCAGACATGGACGGTTACCTCTTAGGGACCGTACTCGTCTGGATTTTTGCATCCAATTTTGGGGCGAGGGTCAGCCATCGAAGAACGTCCATACTTGGACGGTCACCTTCTTGGGGCCATACTCGTCTGGATTTTTGCAATAGTAGCTATTTTTTATTTTTATGACGATCAATCTGATGCCTTTTCTTTTTGCGAAAAAATGCTCCTACAAACAAGCTTCCACCCGGGAAGTCATCTTCGTCCAAGAAGAGGCCCACTACGCCCGCCGACCGGCCTTCGGCGAAGAAGCCTAAGGGCTTTACAAGGAAGAGGGCGGATAAGGCGGCTCCTGCTGCCGAGAGTGGGGAGAAAAGCATGCCTCCCCCACAAGCCAAGGCTCTTAAAAGAGAGCCGCTAACTGCCGGATCGGCCGAGGAGGTAAGGGACGCACACGCAGCTGTGCCGCTCAGCGTTTTGCCGGCCGACTCTGCCGAGGTCAACCCAGAGTCCGCCTTGGCTCTGGTCGCGCCGGGATCTGATGCTGCTGCCGAGAACTATCCAGGGTTCAGCGGCTCAGTGGCAAAGCTGGTGCCACAGATGCCTCTAGCTGTTAGGACGGCATCAATTTCGTCTGGTGAGTCGTATTACCCCAACATAGTTAGGACGATGCGGGTCGGTGGACGGTCCATGAGTCCGTCCAATAGACAAGCCATCGTCTTCCCTATCAAGATAACTGACTCTCCCCCTCTTTCAGATAAGGGCAAAGGCCCTGCTATTCCCCCAACTCCTCCCACTGCTGATTCGGACGAGGAGTCCTCTCCTACCTTTGCCAAAATGTCAAGGCTGGAGAAAGAGCGGCTGAAGCAGGAGCTCTTCAAATGCTTCCCTGAATCCTACATCAAGGGATTAAGGGGAGCCTCCGCCGGGCATGTGGGCTACATGTCTCAGCTTGCTGCCGAGGTATTGCTTTATGACTGCCTTGTTTTATACTTTGCAAATCGTCTGGCTCGCAAATTTTTACTTTGCAAATCGTCTAATAACGTGATTTGTTTTCTTTGCCCCAGCTTCTGGCTCGCAGCATACTAACTGAAGATTGGGCGAGGGAGCTTAGAAAAGAGAATAAACAGCTCGTCCATTTGGCGACTACAGCAGGCGACAAGGCCATCCATGATATTGAGATGGCTAATACTCTCCATCGTCAATCCCTGGAGGCTTTGGAGAAGAGATCAGCTCTTCTGGAGTCAGAAAACAAGAATCACCTTGTTAAAATCAACCAGCTATATTCCGAGCAGGATCGTCTAAGGATGATCATAGACGCTCTCTCTGCTGAGTTGAAAGGCGAAAGGGATGTCGCTCTTATTGCTGCCGCTGAGCTAAGAAGGGAGAACATGCACCTAAGGGCAAAGACTGCCCGTCTGGAAAGGGAGGCGGCCAAGTCCTTCAACGATGCCAAAGAAGGGTTGAAACAAGTCGTCAATACGACCAAGGACTGGGCCGTCAAAGCCTTTGGGATGCTGGCTGAGGAAGCTGAGGTCCCCAGCTTCGTTCGTCGTCTGGAGTATCAAGAGAGCGTTCATCGGGCTATGGTATGCGCCGAGGAACCTCCGGAGTTTGAAGAGTCAGACGACGAGGCTGCTGCTGAGGTGGAGACCCCTAAAGACGACCAAGAAACCCGTTCTGAAGACGAAGCCTAAGCTTAGGTTTATTTTCATGTTTCTTAGCTTGCTCGCTGCTGTATCTTTAACTCTTCAGCTCCTACTTTGTAATTCTTCACAAATTATATATGAAGGAGTATTTTTGCCAATATCACCTTCGTCCTGAAAAATCGGACGATCTGCTTTTCCTGGAGTACAAAATTCTGTCCGAAGCAAAAATGTGAGTCGTCCTGATATTATTGAACGGTCTACAATATTTGGAGTAAAAATGTGAGTCGTCCTAAGTACCAAAAGAGGCTCGTCTGGGATTGCCATCCTAGGATTGAACGATTTCTATCTTCGTTTAGGATTGAACGATTACCAATTTTGGACGAGGGTCACCCACTGAAGGAGGACGTCCATACTTGGACGATCACCTTCTTGGGGCCATCTTCGTCTGGAATTGGCTTCCAATTTTTGGACGAGAGTCACCCAATGAAGGAGAACGTCCATACTTGGACGGTCACCTTCTTGGGGCCATCTTCGTCTGGAATTGTCTTCCAATTTTTGGACGAGAGTCACCCAATGAAGGAGAACGTCCATACTTGGACGGTCACCTTCTTGGGGCCATCTTCGTCTAAAATTAGCCTCCCATTTTTGGACGAGGGTTACCTCAATGAAGGAGAACGTCCATACTTGGACGGTCACCTTCTTGGGGCCATCTTCCTCTGGAATTGGCCTCCAATTTTTGGACGAGGGTCACCCAGTGAAGGAGAACGTCCATACTTGGACGGTCACCTTCTTGGGGCCATCATCGTCTGGAATTGGCCTCCAATTTTTGGACGAGGATCACCAGTGAAGGAGAACGTCCATACTTGGACGGTCACCTTCTTGGGGCCATCTTTGTCTGGAATTGGCCTCCAATTTTTGGACGAGGATCACCCAGTGAAGGAGAACGTCCATACTTGGACGGTCACCTTCTTGGGGCCATCTTCGATGCGGGGCCATCCTCGGTTTTTGGACGACCTACTCTCCTTAGCTCGTCCTATAGGCTTCTATTATCCCCCCGCTCTTGGGCTTAGCTCAATCGTATATTGAAGTGGAGCCGAAGTCCAAGAGGGAGAGCGGCCCTTGGGCCGAGCTGCGCCGAAGTTGATGGACGAGCGTGAGGTACATGTTCATAATGTTTTAGCCGGCTTCCTTGAGGGAGCAACACTCGTCTTTAAGTAGCGATCCCTTACTAGGGTCTGGACTACCTAGCTGTCCGTATTTTTGAAAGTAAGCATCCTTTACTAAGGGCTTATTTCAGGCCAGCTTTCTCTCAGAGACTCTGACGTTACTCTTACTAGAGATTTTGTCAATTTGACGGCCATATATGCATTATATTTTTGGCCGGTCTCTTTGAGGGAGTGATGTTCGGCGTAAATGCGAGCAATTCGACGTTTCGCTATTGTTTGTATTTTTGTCCAAGTTATTGTCACTTTTAAACGAGTAACCGATTTAATGCCCCAAAGTGAAGTAGCTTGGTGAAAATATACAAAAAGATAAGATAGTAGGAATTGTATTATATGGATTTTGCTTGGTCGAAGGCCAAGATGCATGTATACAATTCTTTTCTTACTAATATGTGCCGTGGCACTTTGGAGTAACTACAAAGTACCCTACTTATATCGACGAAGATCCGAGCTAGACGTGGTACTTCTTTAAGTTGTCTCAATTCCAGTACGCCGAATAGGTCGTCCATCTAGACTTTGCGGACGAAAAGTCCCACTTGTGTATTTCCCGGACAATCGAGATAAGGTCCTTCCCAATTTGGTGTTAGTTTTCCCAACTCTTTAGCTCGTCCAACTGCTTCCATTTTTCTCGCATAAGATCCCCCACCTTGTAGCGGTCGTCTAACAACTCTTTTGTTAAACTCCCGAGCCATACGTAGTTTGTACGGTTGCATTCTTAGCAAGGCATTGCCCCCGACTTCGGGACTTGGTCCAAGGCCGTACGCAATGCGGCCCGGTTGGCTTCCTCTCGTGTATAACATGACTCGTAGGGTGGGCTCCTCGATCTCAATGGGCAAGACGGCTTCGGTACCATAAACTAGCATGAAAGGCGTCTCGCCCGTAGAATTCTTAGCGGTTGTTCTAATGGACCATAACACCAATTGCGGTTCTTCAACCCATTGCCCTTTGGCGTTGTCCAGCTTCTTCTTGATTCCATTTGATCGAATCTTGTTGAAGGACTCGACTTGCCCATTAGCTTGTGGGTGGGCGACTAGCTGCAAAGTGAGCTTTGATTTCTCTTTCGACTGACCATTCTTTCAGCTTAGGTGTTTCGAATCGTGGACCATTGTCAAAGACGATTGACTGAGGCATGCCAAATCGAGTTATAATGTTCTTCCCGGATGAAGCCCTTGACGTCGTTTGTTGTTATTCCTCGCATGGCTTCAGCCTTCTATCCATTTAGTGAAATAGTCCACTGCAACAATCACAAACTTCTTTTGCCCGGCCACGGGGAAAGGTCCTAGGATATCCATGCCCCATTTGGCAAAAGGCAAGAGGGAACAAGATGGGGGTCAGATAGTTGGACGGCTTCTGATGCACATTTCCATGCTTCTGACAACTGTCACACTTCTTTGCATAGACTAAAGCATCCTCCTTTAAGGTAGGCCAGTAGTACCCCGTCCTTAAAGCCTTCTCGCCTAAGGCTCTTCCCCCAATGTGAGAGGCACAAGCTCCTTCATGGAGTTCTTTCAGGACTCCCAGACCATCTTCTCTGGTGACGCACTTGAGTAGAGGCCGGTTGAACGACTTCTTGTAAAGTGTCTCGTCCCATAGTTCAAACCACTTGTCTTTGGCCTTCACATACTTGGCCTCTACAGGATCTGAAGGCAATCGCCCTGTCTTCTTGTATTCTATGATCGGCTCCATCCAGACATTCCCTCGGCTGAGAAACATAACCTCCTCTTGGTCGATGCTCTTTTTGGGTTTGACTTCCCAAAAGACTGTTCTTGGTACATCACCCTCGGCCGAGCTGGCCAATTTCGAGAGAGCATCGGCTTGATTATTTTCTGACCTTGGTATTTGGTCGAGGACAAATCGTTTTAATGGCTCAATCTCATCCTTGATCAGTCGCATATATTTGCCCATTGATGCTTCTTTGCATTCAAAATCTCCGTTGACACGGCCGACAACTAGGAGAGAGTCCGATTTTGCCTCAATCTCTACAGCTCCAGCCGCCTTGCACATTTTGATTCCCGCCAAGAGTGCTTCATATTCAGCTTCGTTATTGGACGCTTTGAATTGGAATCTTAATGCATATTCAAATTTGTCCCCTTCAGGAGATTGACAAATGATTCCCGCCCCACTCCCATTGGATCGTGGACGATCCATCAACCATGAGCGTCCAATGCTTCCTTCCTTCACTGGATCGAGATATTTGCTTTATGGTTGGCCGAGTAAGCTGAACTATAAAATCAGCCAAGGCTTGCCCCTTAATGGCCTTCCTTGGTTCAAATGATATGTCAAACATGTTGAGCTCAACCGCCCATTTTAACATTCGCCCGGCAGCCTTCCATCTTCGCGAACTTGCTTCAAAGGTTGATCGGTATAGACGAGTATACTGTGTGCCAAAAAATAGGGCCTTAGCTTTCTGCTGGCCATGACGAGGGCCAATCCAAACTTCTCAACAGGAGTATACCGGTTTTTTCGGTCCTTGAGCACGTGACTCACGAAGTATATTGGGATCTAGACGGATTCTCTTTCAGCCAACAGGACGGCACTCACAGCTTGAGTGGACACAGCCAAGTATACAAACAATTTTTCCCCCTCTGCGGGGCTGACCAACCTAGGCAGCTGTTGAAGATGATCTTTGACATGCTTGAAGGGCTTTCTCCGCCTCTCGCTGTCCATTCAAACTTGGCTTTTTTCTTGATCGTGGCAAAGAAGTGATGGCACTTGTCGCCCGACTTAGACAAAAATCGTCCAAGGGCGACCCAAACATCCCGTCGGCCTCTGTACCTCTTTTACCTTCGAAGGAGACTTCATGTCTAGAACAGCTTGAATCTTTTCAGGGTTGGCTTCTATTCCCCTCTGATCCACCAAGAAACCTAAAAACTTGCCTGACAAAACCCCAAAGACACATTTGCCGGGATTCAGCTTCAACTTGTATTTCCTGAGAGTTTCAAAAGTTTCTCTCAAATCATCTACATGACTTTCTTCTTGACGGCTTTTGACTATCATATCGTCAATATATGCCTCCATATTTCGTCCTAATCAAGGTGAAAAACATTATTGATCAACCTCCGAAAAGTGGCCGGGGGCATTACGTAGGCCGAATGGCATCCTCAACCACCATACAGCCCTTTTTCGCAATGAAGGACGTTTTGTCCTGATCCTCTGGCCACATTGGGATTTGATGACACCCCGAATAGGCGTCCATGAAGCTCAGCAAAGCATGGCCGCCGTGGAGTCTACTAGACGATCCAACTTAGGCAAAGGGAAACTGTCCTTAGGACATGCCTTGTTGAGGTCCGTGTAGTCCACACACATTCTCCAGCTGCCATTGGGTTTTGGCACCATAACCACATTTGCTATCCAGTCTGGATAATAGGTTGCTTTGATGAACTTGGATTCCAACAGCTTCTGAACTTCTTGGTCGACCGCCTGGTTTCTAGCCGGCCCCAAATGTCTCTTCTTCTGGCGAACCGGTTTCAAATTTGGATCAACATTCAAACGGTGGACGGCTACTTCCGGATTAATTCCCGGCATTTCCTCGATGCAATAGGCAAACACATCATGAAATTCTTTCAACAAGTGGACTAGACGACCCTTCAAACCAGGACTGAGCGAAGATCCAACTTTGAGGGTCCTTTCTGGACGAGCTTCATCCAGACATACTTCTTCAGGGGCTTCCACTGGCTCTGGACGTTCCACTGCTAGCCCCATGATGGCCATAACTTCTTCAGACGAGGAGGGTTCTTCCTTGATGATTTCATATTTCCTCTTCTTGCTGGGGAGATGTTCAGACGCCTTCCTTGAGGGAGCAAGAAGCGTCTGAGGGCTCTCAATGGTCAGCTTTAATCCAGACGTTTTCCTCTCGCTAGCCATCTTCGTCTGATCTTTCTCCATTCCAGACTTTCTCCTTTCGTAAGCAACCTTCGTCTGATCTTTCTCTATCCCAGACGTTTTCCTTCCGCCAGCAACTTGCGTCTGGTCTTGCTTGTCAGCCTTCCATGATGATGGTTTCAGAGTAGTTAGGTAACATTCCCTAGCCGCCTGCTGGTCTCCATACAAGGAGCCAATCTTGCCGTCATCACACTCGTACTTCATCAACATCAGGTGAGTTACTATTACTGCTTTGACATGATTCAGAGTTGGTCGTCCAAGAATGACATTGTAAGCTGTCAAATCTCGGACCACCAAGAACTTGATAAACAGAGTTCTTGAGGCTTCCTTCTCACCAACTCGAACAGGCAACGTCACCGTTCCCATGGGGTGGATGACTCCTCCCCCAAACCCTATGATGGGATGGTGGACGGGAACCAAGTTCCTTTCGTCAAACCTCAACCTGGACAAACAATCAGCACTAATGATGTCCGTCGAACTTCCGGTGTCGATCAGGATTCTTCTCACTCTCAAGTTTGCTATTTTCATTTCTACGACCAAGGGATCATCATGGGGAGTTCTCAACCTGCCCCGATCTTGCTCACTAACTACCACCCTTGGGAAGGGCTCAGCCTTCGTCTGATCAGCTAATAAAACTTGGCCGAGCTCTCTAAGGTAGTTTTTGTGCCCTCTATTAGTTGGTCCCCCAGCAGCAAAACCGCCTGAGATTACGAGAACTACATCTTCGTCTGTGCTTGCACTCTCTTTCTTCTTGTTATGCCAATCATCTTTCCTTGGATACTTCCTTCCCCCTTGCGGCATATAGGAATTCATCTTTCCTTTTCGGGCTAACTCTTCCAAAGCTCTCTTAAGGTGCTTACATTCATTAGTCTCATGACCACAATCCTTGTGAAAGTGACAATACTTGCTCTTATCCCTATTTCTATAAGGGCTTTTCATCTCAGCTGGGGCCTTCAACTCATATTGATCCTTGATCTCCATGAGAATGGAGTATTGGTCTTTGTTAAACTCAATAGGATTGGATGAGGATGGCTCGGCCTCCTTTCTCTTGCTTCTTCTGGACGAAGTGGTGGTTGCGGCTATAGCCCAGGTCTCGGCCTTTTTGGGGGTTGCTCTTCTTTGGGCCGAGCAACCTCTTCAGGCTTCTTAGACTCGGGATGTTTTGCTTCAGCACACACTTCGGTAGCGTGGATAAACGCTTCCGCTTCTCTTAAAGCCTCAGCAAGAGTGGAGATTTTCTTCTTAACAAGGTCAAACTTGAAACTTCCTGGCCTTAGACCCCTGATGAAGGCGTCAAAGGCTACTCCAGCATTAAGATCTTGGATCTGAAGTGCTTCTAGGTTAAATCTCTTAACAAAACTTCTAAGAGCCTCCTTAGGTCCCTGGACGACCTTGCCTAGGTGCATGCTTGTCTTTTGCTCTTGCTTGTTGGCAACAAAGTGACTAGTGAATAAGAAACTGAGTTCAGTGAAATTGTTGACTGAATTAGGGGGAAGATTATTGAACCACTTCTGAGCTACTCCCTTCAAGGTAGCTGGGAAATTCTTACACCAAGTAGCATCGTCCACTCCTTGGGCGTACATCTGATGTTTGTAAGCAGACAGGTGATCATCAGGATCAGTTGTTCCATCAAAAGGCTCAATGGTTGGGAGTTTTACCTTTGGGAAGGGGGGCGCCTCCATGATCCTGGCCGAGAATGGGGTAGGCCAGTTGATCCGGAGGGCTCCCAGCTGTCCCTCAATGGGGATCAACTCCTGGCGATACTCTTTCATTACGGGATTGGATGAAGTGTTGGGCCGGTATTGGCGCCTTGTAAACCATGGGCTGAGCCACGGTCTTCTCCTGTCGCGGATGAACAAGAGAATGGCTTAAACTTCGGCCTTCCCCTCTGGACGACAACCTCAAAGGCGGGTCTCTCAGGTATGGGGTAGATCCTGTAGCTGATCGTTGCAAAGCCGCAGCCCTCTTTGCCTCTAAATACTCCCTGGCGTCGGTTTCCATTCTGTGCCCGCTAGGATGGACATGGTCCTGGGTCCTCACCACCAGGTTCCAGTCCATCTTTCTTCTCTGATCGATATCTTCTGGCTGCTTTCCTCTCTCTGTCCTTCTAGAGGGTTCCTGACGGACAGGTCGACTAGGACCTGGACGATCTACTTGGGAACGTCCTCTAGGACGAGGTGGATTGTTAGCAGCTGGCTCCGGGTTGTGAAGAAAAAAACAGCATATTGCTTTTAATGCTTCTCGGACGACCGCCGCCATCTTAGTCTGAAAGTCATTCAGCACATTCTCCAGGTGGGCGGCAGTCACTGGACGATCCAGATTCACTTGGATGACCGGTTGCTGGCTTGGTCCAGGAATATTGACAATGGACGGGGGTCTATCTCTTCCTCGAGGTGGTCTTTCATGCTCCACCGTATCTTCGACATTAACTTGAAGGCTTCGATTTCTGGCAATGTTGGATGATTGACAATCAGTCATCGTTGCGTCTCCCCACAGACGGCGCCAAATGTTTTATCCACTTGTCCAACAAGTAAGCTGTAAGCTTAGCTTCCTTGTCAAGCAAGTAAATTAGTATCTTGAGTGTTCTTCAGTTGGAGACTTGTGCAACGATGTCTGAATCACCTTAGTCTTTAGCCTTGGCTTCGCTCCCGAACCTGCACAAAGGGACCCACCCTGGAGGTTTGGGTGGTGGTTCCCCCTCCGATGCTTAAGTCAGTTATCAGGAGTTGTAAGAGAAAGTAGAGATATAAAGAGAAAGTGAGAGAGAATTTATCAGAGTAACTTTACACTGTTTTCATTGAATCTGTTTTCTCCTGATTTCAGGGGTATTTATAGTGATAGCAAGTTGACAGCTAACCTTAAAAACTGACCTACAATAGTGGCCTCTGATTGGCTGAGGAATCAGATCATGACACGTGGCAGATCATGACTGGGGGATGTCTATTAACCACTCTCCTTCAGCCATTTGGCACTGCTGGGCTTCTGACTATTGGGCCAGAAATTCAATCCTTTTACCCCAACTGAGCATAGTCCAGAGATTAAGCCTTATTTTTATTTTAAATAGGATGACACGTGTACGGCCCTGATGAGCCCATGTGTCGTTAAGGGAGCCGTAGATATTAGGCTACAACAATAATCATAGTAAATAAAAAATAATAATTAAAACATTACATAAGATGAACTAAACTGAAATTAACTGAAATAAACTGAAATTAAATTAACTGAACTGAAATTAAATTAACTGAACTGAAATTAAATTAAATTAACTGAACCGAAATTAACTGAAATAAACTGAAATTAAATTAACTGAACTGAAATTAACTGAAAATAAGTTCAAAAGAATAGGGCCTTAGTCACTAATGTTCTCAGTTGAGAAATATCTTTTTATATAATCCTATTTAACAACATATTTAGCTTATAACTCGAACAAATCTCGATGTTTATACTTATATTAATAATATTGAATATAATACTCTGGTCATATCCGAAGTAGAACTTTTATTATTCTTTTTAATACTCTCCTGAGTGTCGAAATGTAATAATATTAGTAAATTGTACATTGCTCATATCCATAATTTTCAAGTTCGTATCACATATACTTTAACTCATGATACACAACATCTCATAACTTATTGATGTGATTTAGATCGATAAATGCTTATGATTTTAGAATTCAGATTTATATTTATTATTATAGTTGCTTCCTCTAAACAACTTGATGGTTAATCCACATCCTAATGATTCAATACTTCATAATTAAACTTCCGATCTTCTAGTAACTCAACTACTATGATATCCAGAAACAAACTTTATCACCTCAAGTTCAATATCACACAAATGTTATTTGGTGGGTGGTATCCAATGGGTGTTTTGGCGTTCTCCGAAACAGTAAGAGAAAGAGGGTGAATGGGACTGTGGGAAGTAGGAGCGAAAGTTGTTGCATGACTGAGTGCCAGTGGTGGTCCGCATTGTATTTTATATGTGCGGCTTATGAGGGAATCAATAGGAAAAATGAAAAATTTTCAATCAACTTTTTAATTTTAAAATTGGTGGGTCACGTGATCCACATCCACTGAACACACGGGTAGTAAGTCAGTTTTAAGAAATTCTCAATACACGATTACAAAATTTCGAAAAGATTAAAGGCTAATATTTACTCTATACTTTTAGGAGAAACATTCTAAAATCTTAAATAAAACAAAAAACATCCTGTGCAATTTGATGTGTTTTTTGTTTCATTTACGTATTTATAAATTTATATATCATAATTATATAATTTTTAAACTTTAAAATGTTTTAACAATGGATCTTTATGTATCATCAAAGATAATTTTAGATTTTATATTCTTTCAACTTCAAATACATGGATTCTAATTATTATGGATTCAACAAATTTGTAATAAAGACAACTACTTAATAAACAAAACAATTCCCATACATTATGCACGGGTCCAAAATTATATCTACATAAAATATTTAGTGTATATTTACACGGGTCAAAAATTAGTTGTTATATAGACATCAAAGATATTGTATAATTGTTAATTGTTAGTTTATAGAAAATTTGTGTTACTGCCATATGTAGAGAAAGCAAAACTTGTAAATTGCACTAGTGGAAAAAAGCCCATCCGATGCTGTCAAATTCGAGCTTACTGATCCGGTTTTGGTCCGCATCAGATGGGCTTGCAGCAGATCCAAAATATTTACTGATCCGGTCCAAAACCGGATCAGTTAACTAGGTTATCTGATCCAGGTTTTAGTGAAAACAGGATCAGTTAACTAGGTTAAAAACCGGATCAGATAACCCACCTAAAAACCAAAAAAAAAAAAATTTGTTTTGCATTTTTTCATTATTAATCAATACAAAATCAATAATACATATAAAAACTCATGTTATTAAGCATATTATGCCCAATTGAAGCATAAATAATTAAATACATAAAAATATTAACATATACAACTATGACATACAAGAAAATGTAATCCTATAAAATTTGAGACCTTAATGGTACTAAATCAATCCCAACCGCCAACAGTGATATGCAACAAAAGCATCTTACACGGGAGAACTCGAGGATACAAGTGACGATTATATTCACTAATTTAGAACCACCATCATCTCCTGCAAGTTTAAATTAGCTACCCATCAATGCCTGAATTCTAAACTAAAAGTAAATATTCAACAAAAATAAGAAAAAAGGGGAATAAACAAAATTTCATTTATATAGTGTTATCACTTTGTACTCTCTACCCATCAACCGCCATCATATGATGGCTACTTTGATCATACAAGTAGGCATTAATTAAGTGTGCTATCTAACCTGTATTAGCTGAAGCTGGTTCACCTGCTGCAGGACTTGGCTGAGCATCTCCCCCACCACCTACTTTACTATCATTAACTTCATCATTAAACTCGGACAGGTCAATTTCACTTGATTCCACGCTGCATTATAGAAGATCAATATGGTTTAGCTCACAAAGGTTCAAATGATCATATGGAGACAGAAAAAACAAAAAAGTAAAAAGGGCCATGAAAAAGAAAGAGATGTAGATTGTGTTTCTTGCCTAATAACTGATGTCTACAGCAGTCGAACTGCAACCTTGACATGGCGTGGTAGTACCTAAAAGAAAAAAGTCCTACACATTAAGGTTGATATGTAAAAGAGCAAGGAATAAACATGAAATCCCTGAACGATTAAACACCTCTAATTCCAAGTAACTTCTTGTAATGGCTTCTGATAGCCGGATCAATGCCTCCAGTTGTCTTACAGTCATTCTGTAAGCGACTCTACTGCCTGGAGCAGCATCACCTCTTCGAAGAGTGACATACGAGTCAACTAACATTTTCCTTGCTTCAAAACTTAGCTGTTCAAATTCAGAAGAAAATTTTAAAGTTGAGAGCGCAAATTGATATGAAGCTTTCTAGTCAATGTCATGCAGAAGAAAACTGAAGGACCTTTGGTTTCAATGTTTTTGCATAAGCGATGTGACGTTTAGCAATGTGGTAATCAATTTGATCATCTGGATCATCTATCATAACATATATCAAATCGAATCTTGAAAGGATAGCTGGAGGTAGAGCCACATTATACTGTTGAAAGAAGAGCACAAGTCAGTGTGATTTATGAAAGATCCAACTCAAAACTAAGTAAAGGTCTACTAAACTCTGGTGAAAAGCAAATAAGATCAATCCAAGAGATTGTACTAAATTTGAAAGGTGAAATTCCTCACCTTCAATGGTTTTGTTTTGTCATAACGGCCACCAGTAGGATTGGCGGCAGCTAAAATCGACGTTCTTGCATTCAAAGTAGCCTGTATTTTTGCTTTTGTGATACTTATAGTCTGCTGCTCCATGGCTTCATGAATAGCAACCTTTCAAATGGTAGTCAGATATGAGATCACCTTTTACCTCGACAGGGCATACAAATTGAGGCTCTTAAGAGGAACATACCTAAATAGAATATCAAAATCAGATTATAACCACACAAGAATATGCCTAAATGTTGGTATCATTAGAAACTCAAAATGTTATTCAAAGCAGACAGGTAAGAGATGAACTCACTTTTTTTTCTGAAGTTTGTACCGCACAAGAAGGGCTGAACCAAAGGCGCCCTTTCCAATCTGCTCTAGTACCTCGTAATTCTCCATTTCTACCACTAATATCTTATATCACATTTTTGGCACCGTCAGAAACAAATCCTACTCCTAACAATTACAAGCAACTATATTCCGAGTGACCATAAAACAATTCGAATAGAGCAAAGCAGCAAGTACATCAATGGCGCTTGTACAACTTTCGACTATCCCATTCTTATTAACATAAATCAAATTGGTGCAACATCACCATTCTTTGCATGATCCAATCTACATCTAACTATAAGCATATAGCTGTAGCAAGTATCACATACATGATATGGAATTTACACATTGCAATACCAGAATTAAGCGACTAAAATTCTTATTAGCAATACTCAACCTCACACTCAATTAAGTCAATTATTTTTCATGGAAAATCATCATCCATTAAATATGTTTCTGTCCAACCAAACGAAACCTAATCAACCCACATACTCAAAACCCTAGAAAATTAAAACATATTTTAGATCACTTCGAGCATTTAAACATGATTGTATCATATAATTTCAGTTTCAACACAACCATATACTATAATGACAATAAATACCTTCCAATTAAACAATAATCAAGCAAAAGAAAAACAAAATCAAATTAGATTGAAAAATAGAAGTACAAAAATAAAAATTAAATGGAGGAATACCTTTAGCAGGAGGCGCCATTGATTCTCGAACTGATAAACCCTAGAAAGTAATAAAAATCAATTAAGTAAAACAAAATTAGCAAATCGTAAATTCGCAAACATTAAGGGAAGAAAAAGAGAGAGAAGGAAAACCTAGGAGAGAGAGTGGAGAGAAGGAGAGTGCATGGGCTTTATGAGTGTCTCAGAAAAGATTGGGCATGAATACCATACAAAACAACAAAAATCAACTCACATATCGATGCCGGTTGAATCTTCTACAAGAATAAGGCAACGACGAAGACGGAAACGAACTCTGAGTAGTACTAGCTAAAGAACTAGTGAGAACCCGGTTTATCAGATGAGAGGGGGGAAATGAGAGGTTAGAGAAGAGGGAGTGCGAGAGTTTCAAGGGGAGAGGTGAGAGAGAGTTTGTGCTGGGTTTTGGGCTTTGTATGCGGAAAAAGAGGCAGACTGAGAACAGGGTGATAGGGGCTGGGAAATGGGCTTGCTCAGTTTTGGGGACGAGAGAAATGGGCGAGAGATGTGGACGTTGGGCCGTTTTAAGGGAGCAAGCAAGTGAGAAATGAACGAAAAATCTGATCAGGTCTTGTGAACCGGATCAGATTTTAGAAAAACCGGAGCGGTTTCTAAAATCTGATGGATCAGATTTTCTGCCCAGCTTTCCCTCTCATTTTTTTTTTATGATTTTCAGATGCGGTTTTGTAAAAACCGAATCTGTTACTGAGTGACAGATAAGGTCTTTTCCAGTAGTGTTGGAAAAAGAATTGCTTAACTTGTTTTTGCTAAAAGTGTAGCCTCTTACTAGTTATAAACTTAACTTATTTGATCTATATTAACCTTGAAGTTATGTGTCTGAAGTGTGCCAAAAAAAACCTGAACTTATTTTTTATGAAATCAGTGAAATAAGGCGCGATAAAACGAAGATCAAATTAAATGATGTATCAAGCCACGCTGAACGAAGTCTTACTATTTTCGTATCCCTTATGTAAATTCACGATTCTGCCACGGTTGCCGCACATTAGTACATCAATACATACCTATAACGAGGATGGTGCGTACAAATCAAAATGTAGGTGAAAGAAAAAAGATTGTGCGCATCTGTAAAAGTGTAAACAAAAGAACATCGATTTTATTCGAATGAACATGGTAGTTCCATTGAACATTTAATTCAATCAAAAGAACATTTGTATTAATTTTCAGTGATAGGACTCAACTCTATATTATACCCAAGGCATTATATAACATGGTTAATATACGTATTTAGACTTCCGCTAACTCAAACTACATGAAAGAACAAAACAATAGAAATTGCTTGCCATTTTATAGGAAATAAAGTTCTTCTCTTCTTGAAGGTATTTTAAAAACTTTTAGGAAGAATTGACCGAAACGGTCCCAAATTTACGAGTTCCGCCATTTTCAGCCCCAACTTTTGATTATTCCACAGTAGTTCCAACTACTATTCATTTTTGTCCACAGTAGTTCCAACTACTGTTCATTTTTGACAAAAATGGTCCTAGTAGGTTACTAACTTGCTATAACAGGTAAAATGTGTTTTTTTACCAAACTCCTCACTCTCCTCTTATTTCCTCAACACCATGAA
Organism: Beta lomatogona; assembly: GCA_947646795.1. Taxonomy (NCBI): domain Eukaryota; kingdom Viridiplantae; phylum Streptophyta; class Magnoliopsida; order Caryophyllales; family Amaranthaceae; genus Beta; species Beta lomatogona. Next base: position 1,635,229 of record CANSNZ010000955.1, on the reverse strand, counting down.
TCCTATGTTGGAAGTTTCAACAATAGTCAAAGAAAGAAATACCTCTTGTCCCACATGGAAGAATTATCTAGTATCTCCTTTGTTTATATAGGAAAGTACCTTAGAACACCTTGTTGGATAATGGGCTAAATGGATTGGTAACCACACAAGCGCGCGCGTGCCGACCGGGTCGGGCTCGGGCTCGTGGAGAGCGCGGCGTGGGCTGTGGGTCTGTGGTCCTTTTTAAACTCCAGTCAGTTTTGAGTTGACGCTAATTGCAAGAATCGTGTTCTTGCCGTTATTAGCGAGATACTTAGCCGTTTCTTCCGAGATTTCTGCCTTGGTTTACTTCCCTTATTTTTAGCCTTTCTGTTTCTCTTTATTTCTGTTCTTCTCATAAAACCCGCTTCTTCCCATCAGTTTATACACACACAGAATAATCAAACACATTCACAATTTCTCTCTCTCTGATATTGGGCAAAGTTTCTGATCTCCAACCGTAGCTTCTAAGTGCACACATTCTACGGTGCTGTGCTAATCCTGAAGGGCGATCGCGGTGGTTCTACTTGCACCGGGGTAGCACAGAATCGTCTTTTAGGACAGTGGTTCTTCCATGTCCCAACAATCTTATTACCATCCTCTTTCCTGTATGTTTATTTATTATTTTGCAACAATCTAAAAGACGAGTATGGCTTCCAAATTCACCATTCCTTACATGTCTAAACTAGAACCTTAAGATGGTAAAAACTATAAACGTTGGGCTGTTAGAACGCAATTTTATTTGGAACAAATTGATGTTGCGTATGTTCTTGAGGATGTAACTTTACCTTCTGATGAAACTGAGAAATCTGAATTTGAAGCGGAATTTGCTAAGGACGATAGAACTTGTAAGGGAATGCTGTTGCACCATATGTCTAATGCTCTGCTTGATATATATATATGCTGTTTGATCATGCTGAGAACATTTGGGATGCACTTAAGGGGAAATATGGGACTGATGATGCTAGGACTAAATGTTACTGTGTTAGTAAGTGGTTATGTTTTCAACTTGATGATGATAAACCTATAATTGACCAAATCCATGACTATGAGAATATCTGAATTGCTATGGCTGGTGAAGGACTTTGTATTGTGATTATACCCTTGCCATAGTGTTGATAGAAAAACTGCCTCCCTTGTGGAAAGATTTTCGTAACAAGTTGATGCATAAAAATACAGACCTAACCTTAGAAGAGCTTATAGTTCACTTGAAAATTGAGGACGAAAATCGTATTAAGGATAAAGGAACAAATGTCTTTGGTGGTTCTTCTAAGGCAAATCTAGTGGAACCTAAGACCTCAAACTTTTCTAGTAAGACCTTTAAGAAGGACTTTAAACCCCAAGGAGGAGTACGAAAATACAAGTTCAGGGGAAATTGTCACAATTGTGGTAAGCCAGGTCATAAAGCCAAAGACTGCAGAAGTAAGAAGAAATCTGGTCAGAACCAAGCTAACGTTGCGAAAACTGTTGATAATTTTGTTGTTGTTGTTGTGTCAAAGGTAAATCTGGCATGTAATGTCACTGAATGGATCGTTGATACTAGAGCAACGAGACACATTTGCACCAACCAGAACATGTTTTCAACCTATGACAAATCTGATGGTGAGAATGTGTTCATGGGCAACTCGGCTTCTGCAAGTGTCCAAGGGAAATGGAAGATAATTCTCAAATTTAGTTCTGGAAAGCTTCTCACTCTTACTAATGTTTTACATGTTCCTGAAATGCATAGGAATTTGATGTTAGGTAGTTTACTTATGAAAGCTGGTCTTAGACTTTCTTTTGAATATGATAGGCTTGTTCTTACTTATAATGGGGAATTTGTAGGGAAGGGGTTCTGTAATGAGGGGGCTCTTTATTCTCGATGCTTCTGTTAAAAATATGAATAAAATGGCTAGTACTTTCTCTGCTTATATTGCTGAGTCTATTGATCTGTGGCATGCAAGGTTGGGTCATGTTAATGTTGCTTCTATTAAAAGGCTTAAAACATTTGAATTTAATTCCAAACTTCTCTAAAACTGAATTTTCAAAGTGCGAACTATGTGTTGAAGCCAAATTTGCAAAAAAGCCATTCAAATCAATAGATAGACATACTGAAGTACTAGAGCTTGTTCATAGTGATTTGGGGGATTTTAAAAATCATGAGAGCAGGGGTGGTAAAAGATACTACATTACTTTTGTTGATGACTGTTCTTGTTTTACTATGATTTATCTTCTCATGTCAAAGGATGAAGTAGAGGAAATGTTCCTCAAATACAAGGCCGAGGTAGAAAATCAACTAGATCGAAAGATCAAGAGACTTAGGAGTGATAGGGGTGGAGAATATGACCCTAACTCTCTTAAGACTTTTTGTGAAAAGAATGGTATAGTTCATGAAATGACTGCCCCTTATACCCCTGAGCAAAATGGGATTGCTGAAAGAAAGAATAGGACTCTCAAGAACATGATGAATGCCATGCTTATTAGTTATGGACTTCCTGATAATATGTGGGGGGGAGGCTATTCTTTCCGCTTGTCATGTTTTGAACCGAGTACCTCACAATAAACTAGCAAAAACTCTTTATGAATTGTGGAAGGGTAGAGCACCCAACCTGAAATACCTAAAAGTGTCGGGGTGTCAAGCAAAATGTGGGGTTCCTAACTTCAAGAGAGACAAAATAGGTCCAAAGACAGTTGATTCAATTTTTATTGGATATGCTTATCAAAGTGCAGCTTTTCGTTTCCTTGTTAAAGGTGCTAACAATTCTTATGCAGGTGGTAACATTGTTGAATCAAGAGATGCAGAGTTCTTTGAACACATTTTTCCTATGAAATCCTCTTGCATTAGTAATGATTTGCCATCTTCTAGCTCTGCACCTAACTTATGTGTTGCTCCTTTAGATAATCATGTTTCAGATTCGGATCCAGGGAGAAGCAAAAGGGCTCGAAAAGAAAACAGTTTTGGATCCGATTTTTCCTACTGCTTTCTTAACTGAACCTTGTTTGATTGACTGTGAGTTTGTCTCTGTTTTCATTTTGGAAGACGATCCTAAAACTTATGGGGAGGCAATGAGGTCCATTGATGCAGTCTTTTGGAAAGAAGCTATTAATAATGAACTTGATTCAATCCTAAGTAATAATACTTGGGAATTGACTGATTTGTCTAGAGATTTGGAAAGAAGCTATTAATAATGAACTTGATTCAATCCTAAGTAATAATACTTGGGAATTGACTGATTTGTCTAGAGGTTGCAAGCCCATTACTTGTAAATGGATCTTCAAGAAAAAGTTGAACCTGATGGATCCATTGACAAGTATAAGGCTAGAATTGTTGTTAGGGGATTTACTCAAAAACATGGAATAGATTATTTTGATACTTATTTGATAGCTCTTGCTTGCATTCATAATCTTGTTGTGCATCAAATGGATGCGAAAACTGCATTTTTAAATTGAGATTTGGACGAAGAAATTTACATGACTCAACTTGAGGGGTTTGTGGTTCATGGTCAAGAAAATAAGGTTTGTAAGTTGGTCAAATTATTGTATGGACTTAAACAAGCTCCAAAACAATGGCATGACAAATTTGACGAAACTATGGTAAGTAATGGTTTTCAGGTAAATGAAGTTGACTCTTGTGTTTATTCTAAGCATTGCTTCTGGATGTATAATCATTTGTCTTTATGTGGATGATATGCTAATATTTGGTACTGACTTGGATCGTGTCAAAGAGACAAAGAATTTCTTAAGTTCAAAATTTGAAATGAAAGACATGGGTGAGGCTGATGTTATTTTGGGAGTTAAAATTAACAGAACTCCAAGTGGTATTTGTTTAAATCAGTCTCATTATGTAGAAAAACTTCTTAAAAAGTTTAACTCTTTTGATGTCGATCCAGTCAGAACCCCCTATGACCCAAGTTTTCACTTAATGAAAAATAAGGGTGAACCAGTATGTCAATCCGAGTATGCTCAAGGTATTGGAAGTGTTATGTTTCTTATGAATTACACAAGACCTGATATTGCTTATGTGGTAAGTAGACTAAGCAGGTACACTCATAACCCCAACAAGGATCATTGGGATGGTCTTCGACGCTTGCTTAGGTACTTTAAAGGTACCATGGATTGGGGTCTGCACTTCTCTAACTTTCCAGTTGTTTTGGAAGGTTTTTGTGATGCCAACTGGGTATCTAGTAATGATGAAATTAACTCCACTAGTGGCTATGTTTTCACACTAGGTGGTGGAGCTGTATCTTGGAAATCATGTAAGCAATCTTGTACTGCTATGTCAACTATGGAATCTGAATTTATTGTTCTTGAATTGGCAGGACATGAGGCAGATTAGTTGAGAAACCTGCTTCAGTTGCTATGCATTGTGACTCGCAAGCTGCTATTGCTGTTGCAAACAACAATGCCTACAATGGAAAGAAAAGACACATTCGTCTGAGACACAAGGCAGTTCAGGACCTTCTGTCAAATATTGGAGTGATATCACTAGACTATGTAAAGTCTGAAAAGAACACCGCGGATCCGCTCACGAAAGGCCTATGTAGAAAACTAGTTTTGGAAACATCGAAAAGGATGGGCTTTAGACCCATTGATTGAATTTTAAGTAATGAACTCCTACTCACTATGAGTTCAAGGGAGAACATTATGTAATAATTCGGAAGCACTGAAATTTTATTTCTTGATCCCTAGATGTTTGATTGTAAAAGTGCTTGCTATATTGTGAATGCTCTTAATGAACCCATATCCATATGTTTGGTGGTGTGATGCAGCTCACACTTGATGGGATTCACCTAAGTAGGTGTGGAAGTGTGGCCGCTTCCTATGAGAATTGCTTGGGTCGATTCTCTAAAACACCTATGAGTATCTAGGTATTGGACGTATGGCCAGTATAAGGCGTCACTATTATTCGCGGAGTATCGGAACTGTTTACATATATAATTGCGTGTTTTGAGTGATAGGTCTCTTACTCCCCACTAAGTTCAAGACTAAGGTCACTTAATGGGAAGGAGACTTTAGCTTAATATCACTAAGTGTTAATTCAAGTCGCAAGACATTAACACTGATGCGTTTATTTTGTTATTGCCCAAATCTTTCTTCTTTTCTTTTTCTCATATGTTGAACCTGTGGGGGATTGTTGGAAGATTCAACAATAGTCAAAGAAAAAAATACCTCTTGTCCCACATGGAAGAATTATCTAGTATCTTCTTTGTTTATATAGGGAAGTACCTTACAACACCTTGTTGGTTATGGGCTAAATGGATTGGTAAACACACACGCGCGCGCGCGCCGGTCGGGCCGGGCTCGGGCTCGTGGCAAGCGCGGCGTGGGCTGTGGGTCTGTTGTCCTTTTTAAACTCCAGTCAGTTTTGAGTTGACGCTAATAATTGCAAGAATTGTGTTCTTGCTGTTATTAGCGAGATATTTAGCCGTTTCTTCCGAGATTTTTGCCTTGGTTTACTTCACTTATTTTTAGCCTTTCGGTTTCTCTTTGATTCTGTTCTTCTTATAAAACCCGCTTCTTCCCATCAGTTTATACACACACAGAATAATCAAACACATTCACAATTTCTCTCTCTTCGATATTGGGCAAAGTTTCTGATCTCCAACCGTAGCTTGTGAGTGCACACATTCTACGGTGTTGTGCTAATCCTGGAGGGCGATCGCGGTGGTTCTACTTGCACCGGGGTAGCGCGGAATCGTCTTTTAGGATTGTGGTTCTTCCACGTCGTAGCAATCTTATTACCATCTTCTTTCCTGTAAGTTTATTTATTATTTTGCAACATCCTCCTCCCCTACAATCCCATCATCTTATCACCTCCCACCTCCACCATTACCGCTCTCTCCACACACCAGCCTCGACTTCGTGTGCCAAGCCAAACACCACTTCTACGACACTAATCACGCTGTGTTCGCTGCCACCACTCCACCACCATTCTTCGCCTCACCATAGCATCCTAACGTTCTGAAATGCTTACACTTTCAAACCCCTCTATCTTTCTGTTTCTTGTTCATAGTATCAATAATGGAAGAATATATTGCAGTAGATGTTGGAAAATATATTTTAAATAATAAAAATTTTAAATGGAAGTTATTCTTCCTTAATGTCGTTGGTTTGTTAATGATCCTTGTTTTAGTGGTTCCTACATTCTAGGAACTATAGTCCCACTACTCTTTCCAAGGGGATTCTGTCACTAAATAACAAACAAGTCTTTGGAACGTTGTGGAGCAACGTCTCCCCAATTTCCAGCCAAAAATCAGCTCCATAACAGCACTATTCACTCACTCTTATTCTATATATACATAGATAACTGGGTTTGTTTTTCAGCAAGTATAGAAGAAATACTACTCCACATTTTCTCCTGGCAGTAAGATATAATACAAAAGCTTTAAACACTTACTTTATTCATTTCTCTCGGCAGTGAGCTGTACTATCACATTACACTTTCAAAATTAATTATCATCTTTTATAAGCTACTAAAATCATTCTTATTTTTGGAGTTTTGGTGTTCATCGGTTCGGGGTCTTTTGCTGCACACAATTGATCAAGCGGGATTTTGTATCTTGGGATAGGACTGTGGAACGTACCAGTTTCTTCAACCAGTGCAGTGGGGCATTTTCTGTCAAAGGATAGCGCTTTGCGTGCTACAACCTAGGCAACTCTTATCTCATTCTTTTATGGTTATTTGCTCCTTTGCAAGTTGTTTGTTATTTAAAGTATTGACTGTAATTTTTGAATGCTAGAAGTACTACTTCTCTTGTGTATGTTTGAAATTTAATTATATGATATTGTATTTTTTTTTTCTAACAATCTTAGAGAGAAAAAATGTTTAAGTAGTATTTCTAACATTCAATATGTCTGTCATGAGTATATTTAATTCCTTGTCTAGTAAGCCTGAGAAATTTACTTGTGAAATTTTTTTCTGCTGGCAACAACATATGAAATTTTGGCTGATTGAACTAGGTTTGATATCTATTATTTATGGTTCTAACAAGAAAGAGGTTGCAAGTAGCACTCCCATTAAGGAAGTAATTCAAGTAGAAAGTTCTAAAACTCCCGACAAGGATGGTTTAAGTGACAAAGATATTATATGTCATGGTCATATTTTGAGTGACAAACAAAGATATTATATGTCATGGTCGCATTTTGAGTGCACTATCTAATAGTATTTATAAAATCTTTTGTCATACTAAAACTATGGTAGAATTATGGGAAGCACTTGAGTTAAAATATGATTCTGCTGAAAAAGGTTTAAAACGTTGTTCATGTGAAAAGATGATTGACTTTCGTATGGTGGATGAAAAATCTATTTCGGACCAGATTAATGAATTCGAATATATTATTTATGATATGAAATTGAAAGGAGTTATTTTGCCTGATATTATGTTTGTAGCTTTTATGATTGCAAAATTCCTCCTTCTTGGTCTATGTTTTCTAGAAGTTTAAAACACAAGCCTGAAAATTTTACATTAGATGATTTGCTCATTTGCTTGCGTATTATTGAGGAAAACTATCGTATCTCTCAAAAGAATTTACAAAAATCTGAAATTATGCTAAGGCTAATATTGTTGAAAACTCTAGCAAACCCAAGCCGAAAACTTTTAAGAAATTTGGTTTTAAGAAAAACAAGTTTCAGAAAAAGAATCATTTTTCAAAGAATAAAAATCTTGCTTTTAATAACAACAATAGGCCAAAGGGTAAATATCAGGAGAATGAGATTCTTTGTTTTGTTTGTGGTCAGACCAACCATCTTGCCAAAAATTGCTATCAACGTTGTCGGCAAACAAAAGAAAATGCATCTAGTTCCGACTAATAGTCTCCTAAACCCCAAGATAATGCTGTTACCGGTAGTGCAAGCTCTGATCTCCTATCTACCAGGTACCATGTCACTAGCCCAGAGTTAAATTTTATTTTTAACTCAAATGATTGGTGGATAGACTCTGGGGCTAATGTTTATGTGTGTGCTCAGAAAAAATTATATTCTTTATATCAGGAATCTGACACACGTACCGTGAATATGGGAAATGGGAGCTTAGCACTTGTTCTTGGAGAAGGCCAAGTAGAGTTAAAATTGTCCTTGGGGAATGGGTCAATTTTAGATGGAGTTTTTCATGTTTCTGATATTAGGAAAAATTTCATTAGTGCTTCTTTGTTAGTCCATGAAGGTTATAGAGTTATTTTTCAGACTAATAGAGTTGTAATTTCTAGACATGGTGTTTTTATTGGCAAAGGCTACATTTGGGATGGTTTGCTTAAGCTTAATCTTATGCCTAACGTTATGAATAAAAATTATAGCATTTCCCCCTTATGTGTTTCCAATGTGGAGTGTTGTGATACTTGGCATGGTAGGCTTGGACATGTGAATTTATATCCATTAGACGAATGATGGCTCTTGATCTTATTCTAAAATTTTCTGTCAATGTGAAACAAAAATATGAAGTGTGTGTTCAAGCAAAGCAACCTAGAAAGCCTTTTAATAAATTTGTTGATAAAGACACTGGCTTACTTGAACTTGTTCATATATAGTGATACTTGTGATAGCAATGACTTGTGTAATTCGTGGTGGAAAAATATATTTTATTACTTTTATTGATGATTTTTCTAAATATTATTATGTGTATTGAGTTAATCATAAAAGTGTGTTGTTTGATAAATTTAAAGTTTATAAAGCAGAGATAGAAAACCAACTTGCAAAGAAAATCAAAATTCTACGATCAGATATAGGTGGAGAATATGCTTCTAATGAAATGACTGAATTTTGTGAAATGCATGGCATTATTCATGAAGTGACTCCTCCTTGTGCACCTCAATCAAATGGAGTAGCAGAAAGAAAAAATCAGGCATTATTGGATATGTTAAATGTTATGCTTATTAAATCTGGCTTGCATGATAATTCGTGGGGGTGAAGCATTACTTACTGCAAGTCATATTCTTAATAGAATTCCCCACAAAAATTCTGAAAAAACCCCCTATGAGTTGTGGAAATTAGAAAACCAAATCTGAAATGCCTCACAGTGTGGGGGTGTCTTACAAAGGTCAACATTCATATTAATAAGAAAAAGGAAATTGGTTCTAAAACAATTGATTGTGTTTTCATTAGATATTCCTTATATAGTACTACTTATAGATTCTTAGTTATTAATTCAGAGATTAGTGATATCTCCCCCTTTCGCTATGTAATTAATCTGAAACACAATCGAGACGGTCCAAACCTATCCAGTCCTAGGCTCAATCTTGGTATCCGAGCCAAAAAACGTCGGGGGGTAGGATCTGCTGATATTGAGCCTAAAACAGTCTAAATACTCATACTAGTACTAATAATTGTGCTAAAAATGTTTCATGAGTTCTTATTTTTGTCTTTTAGTCATTTCGTTTTTTAGCTAATTTGATGTACTTATTGTTGGAACATTTCTAGGGTAATGGGTTTTATAAGCTCATATGGTTCTATACTAGAAGAGGAGGATGTCTAGTATGCTAAGATTAGAATGCGCAAAATCACGTGAAACAATCGAGCAAGTTAGGAGGTTGGTCACGGGTCGCGACCCCCGTCGCAGGTCGCGACCAGGGGGCCGTCGTGGGTTGCGACACCTGTCGCTGGTCGCGACCAGCGCACTTTCGCGATTCGCAATCTGTATCGCGGGTCGCGACGTGTATTCTGACTTGGGGCGTGAAATTTTGCGTGGACGGTTTATAACATTAGTTTAACTCTCTTCTTTTCGGATATGGCTCAATCACTCAAGGGAATCGGATATACCACTCCAAGGCACGAAATCTACGCTTTCCTATTAGTTTAATTTTGCCCCGTTAACACGAAATAACTAATGAGATACAATGGAGAAAGCAATTCACACGATGACACTAGTGGAAAAAACTGCTTTTGCTACTTATCAAATGCTTTGGTTGTCTAATCAACCCGAGCATTTGTGAAAATTTTAATAAAAAATTTACAAATGCTCGGGTTGATTAGCCAACCGGAGCATTTGAAGCCAAATGCTCCGGTTGACTAGTCAACCCAAGCATTTAGTCCTCCCTCAATTCATGAAATCTTGCTTGTACGTACTAAAATAAATTTCAATCCTCCTCATCTGTCCTTCCCTTTCTTTATTATTTTCCCTCCCAAGACCCAAGTCCCCCGCTCTCTCAACTGCACCCTCTCCCAATTGAGACCTCCGCCATCCCTCCCTCTGTCGTCCTTCCTTCATAAGTTCTCCGCTCTCTCAATTGGTTTCAACGACCTCGCTCAAGTTCGCCGCAGTTCAATTGGTTAAATCACAAGGCGTCGACCTCGCTGTTTCTTCAATCAATCCCCCAACTCCTTCAGGTTTTATTTTCTCCTAATTTCTAGGTTTTTCTAAATTACTCGAATGTATTCTAGCTAGGATTTAGTATAATTAACCAATTGAAGAAAGACGAAACATTGAGAGACAAATTTTTCATCTAAAACCCTAGATTTTGGGAAAACGAAAGTTGTGCTTTCTCTGAGCCTAGACCGCGATTTACGTTGTAGCTTGGGCCGGTTCGATGAGTTGATTACTGTGCTTGAACGAGCTATTCAAGTTCATCACTTCGCACACTTCACTCTTCAATTCGCCATCGCGTTCAGCAATCAGCAGGTTTCGTCCCTTTTTCCTTGAATTTTGTAAATTTTAATCTGATTTTCGATTTTGTTTGATTCTTGTTCTTTTTTGCAGTTTTGCAATTTTGTTATATTGGTTTTTGTTTAGTGTGTTTGTGAGGTTTGGCAAGTTGAGGGGCGGTAGGTCTGTTCGATTCCAGATTAGATGGTGGATCGGCCGCCTTGATGTTTGCGTTGCTACTAGACATTGGCTAGTAATTTGCTGTTGTTGTTGTGCTTTTTTTTTTTCTTAATTGGTTATATTTGTGGGTGTGAATTGATTGTGTTTGATTCTTTATTGGGATGAATATGTCATTGTGCTGAAAAAATAACCAAATTAACTATGTAGACATAAGAATTCTGATTATTCTGTGTCTGTTAACACCCACTGCAGCTGTTGGGGAGATTGGTCTAGACAAAGGGTCACATGGGAAACAGATTGACTTTGATGTTCAGGTTGAAGTTTTTAAGAAACAGCTAGAACTAGCGAAAGAGCTCAAAAGGCCGGCTTCCTCTGTGCATGCCTTTGGTGACCTTGATGTGATGAAATCAACTGGTCCTTTTCCTGATGGAGTTATTCTTCATTATTACTTAGGATCTGCTGAAATGGTCCCTGAATTAGCAAGGCTTTGTCCTTATTTTTCCTTCTCTGGATTTCTTATGTCAATGAAATCATAAAAGGCTAAGAAGATGCTCAAGGTAGTGCCTTTGATAGAATTCTGCTCGACACTGATGCACCAGATGCCCTGCCTAAGTCGAATTTGGGCGATATGTTCTTAGTGGAAGGTGTTCCTTCCCTTTCCCGGAACATCAGGCACTAGGAGAGAGTCCACTTTCGAGGGATAGGTCAGAAGTTGAGTGTGTTCAAACTTTCAAGGACATCACTAATTTTTTATATATGAAATTTCAGGTCACCCTTAAAGGATTTAGATCTGGAAAATTCATGATATTAGTAGCAACTAACATAGCAGCAAGAGGTCTTAATATAAATGACCTGTAGTTGATTATCCAGGTGAGTTTTCTGCTTTTACTTGTCATGGAATGTGGCTATTAAGATTGGCCTCTCTAATAATATTTTTTGGCAAAACCTTTTCTAAGCTTAACCTGTTATCATTGCTGCTCTTTTGGGGGTTTAGTGTGAGCTTCCGCATTGATGGTATATCATATTCCTACAATTTATAATTGTTGTCACTGTACTTATCCAAGGATTGGTACTTGATTTATTTTTTGTCGATGTACTTATCCGAGGATTGGTACTTCACAAGTAAGAATGGAATTGCTTTGATCTATATGATCCAAAGAAGGGCAGTGTCAATAGAATTGAAAGAGAATGTGGTGTGAATTTGAGCATTTATCTGCACTCAGCGTACTAATGTTGCCAAAGCAGTTGGTGTCCAGGTAGTAGAATCCGTCACCAAAATTTCTGATAGGTATATAATGTTCAATGTAAATTTTAGTGTTGCATCCAACATTCCCCTATCTAGTATGGTTCAATTTATGTGCAACAGTTAAGAGATACTATATACAAGCTAAGGTCTCACCTGAAAGAAGAGCTTTCAAGTCTCCCCTATCCATGAACTCATATATAAGTGCCAAGTTGGTTTCTTCTTCACAATATCCAACTAGAGAAACCAAGTTCTTGTGAGAAATTCGTCCAAGCACTTCAATCTGTGTCAAATAACATCTTCTTTCTTTTCAATTGTCATAGCCTATAGATATATGAATGAATATATGATATATAGTTCTGCAGGTTACCAAAATTACAAACCTTAGTGCTAAATTGCTTAGGGGCCTCGCTCTTTGAGAACACCATGACTGCAACTTCCCTGCTGCTCTCTGTTAAAATACCATGATAGACAACTGCAAAGCCACCTTCGCCTAATTATTTACTAAATCCATTGGTCATGTCCTCGACTTGATAGTAGGTGTACTGTGCTAATCCATGCTGCCTCCCTTTCTCGATTAGTTCTAGATTGTCTTCAACTGATGCATCTGCCAACATTGAATTCTGTTATAACTTGGGTCATTAATGGGAAGAGTTTAGTATGTATTCCAAAATAATTTGAGAATGAAACTCATACCATATTCATCTGAATTGTGGATGAGATCGTTTTAAGTGTATATTTGACGGCAATACAAAATTCCATATTTTCAGGCTCTTCCAAGTCATATTATTAGAAGGCAGTATGATGAACATCACTACATGCACAGAAGGAACATGATGTAACCTAAAGAAGAAAACATTGGGAGGCAAATACAGAGCATAGGTTTATTCAAGGGAGAAAGCAGACAGATTATACTCTATATCTCAAAGTTGAATTTTAAAAGTCATAATTTGAAATTTAAAAAGTAAAAGCAGAAGAAATTAAACCTGTAGAGCCATAACCAAAAAAAATATATACAAGATGGAATGACATGAATTCAATATTACCAGAGAAAGAAGAAGAGAGAAAAAATGAGTTAATGATATCATACCTTATATACAAAGTTCTAATGCCAACCCAGTTGATCCACTATCATGAATTTCCAAACAATCAACAAAATAAATTACATATTAGTATATGAATTTACACTATTACGTAATAAATTGGGTGAAGCAATACGAAATCTAATTTCTCGAAAATAAAAGACGAAATCAGAGAGTACAGGTGTAGCAATATCACCTCCAAATTCAACCAGATTATTTAGTAGACTAAATTTGATGAGCATACTATCACAACCTAATCTGGCCAGGAAGCTGAGTGAATTTGACATCAAACTATTGAAAAGAAAATTTAATCAGTCATCATACACATTTAAATTAATAGTTTGGATATATAAAAAGCAAATCACATGTACAAAGCTTTGGGAGGGATACCTCAGCTTCAGAAAGAATTCTCAAACAAAAAATAAATGAATATGGTCAATGCTCTACTCAAGCTAAGTTTAAGAAATAGTCAATAGTCTCAAGTTTAAGCTCCTTATGAGTTGTGACTTGTGTGATAAGTATATGGAGAGAAATAAATGCTTGAACTAGCCCGAAAAAAGAAAATAAACCAGCATCAGGGAGCTTATAGGTGATGCCAATATGCAACTGTGTCTTCAGAAGACTAATTTCCCGACCTAGAGATTTTGTAGGTACCATGGACATAGATCCAGAGCTTTCCTTCAGCTTTTCCAACAAGTTTAATATCCAATCAGGAGTTAGAAGTCCAGAATCACATCAATATCAGAGCAAAAGCATGCTAAGTAGCCGAAACTGCATAAATGTAGCCATAAAATGAAAAGTCATATACTAAGCTGCTATTAGAGCACTAAAAATCAACACAAACTAATAAATGAGCCACACCAAGTTATTAACACACAGCGGAGAGCAACAACTATGCGTTGTGACACACAACACATAGCCACTTCAAATGACTAAATGCAGAGTCACTAAAGAGATCTAGACCAAAAAACCGAGATGACAAAATGCAAAATACTAAAACTACTCAAAACTCTCAAACCAGGATGAGCCTAATATGTAGATATCATGCAAGATATTATTCAAAAAAAAAAATTAGCAAGGACGACCTGAATCCTCCAGCACACGAGAACCTCAAAATTCTCTGTTTCTGGAATTCTAAAATATGTACCAGACCTTTTTGGCTTTTTCTTATAATTGCTGAGCTTTATCTTTTTGTTTTGCCCTCTCAGACCTCTAGACACCTAGAATCAAAATTGCTATCTACTAACTCCAGAAATGGTAAACAATGGTAAAATAGCTTCAGAAATGTATGTCACATCTGTACCTATGATGACATCATAGCTTTTATCATTCTCTTTTTTGATTGCATCAATATGTTCTTGATCACCCCACTGTAGTGGTCTTACCATTAATTTGCCGAGGTGTGTTGATGTGAGATTTGCAGTGACATTTTGGGTTAAAAAGCAAATTAATGGTAAGACCACTACATTTTGGATTTTAGAATCAAACCCAGCATCAGTTTTTTACAAACCATTATATATAGACCTGGCCATAAGACAAAAATTAAACATTTATGAACCTGTAGTTCTTCGTTGGTGAGATAATTCTGAAGCAAAACTGCAGATCTGACTGGTCAGCATCAACTTTAATCGTCGCCATCTAACCCTTCAAAATCAAAGCTCCACATATATCCTTCAAGCCTTCCAATACCCAAAACCATAAAAAACTTGTGTGCAAGCTTCACTACAAAAAAAAAAAAAAATCAATGCGAGGTAAAACAAAATAAAAAAGGGAATAAATTCAAAGTATGAAGAAAAAGAAAGCAAAAGCAAAAGAAAGCGCACAGGACAAAAAAGAAAAATGCAAAAAAAGAAAAAGCGCACAGGACAAAAAAGAAAAATGCAAAAAAAGAAAAAGCCAAAGGCAAAGAAATAAAAAGGTCAAGCTAGGGGGCTTGCACACAAGTTCTACCCTTCATTCAAATCCTTCAAATCCATCAAAATCTTTAACCCATATAATCCAAATCCATGATCCTACCTTAGCCCAATTAATCGAATCTTCATCAAAACCTAAAGCCTTAAATCTTTCAACCTTTCATCAACCCTAACTCCTTCTCCAAGGTATGTCCAAGCCCGCTAGGTTGAAAACCCAAAAGGACAGCGTAGGCAAACGTTAGGGCATAAAAAAAAATTTAATTAGATCTAGAACTACGAATGGTCTGATTCCGCAAGGATACATAGGAATCCTCATCTCGAGGTCCGACCGTTTCAATAAATAAATTAATCAAGGTCTAATAATTTGACTTTTTAGAGTCCAGGAGCATACTCTTTTGAGATCCCGACATAGACTCGAGTCTGAACCTAGCCACGTCAAAGCCTTTTCCCACCTACATCTATTTAAGTCACAAATTTAAACTTTTTATTTTTCAATCCGAACTCTCCTTGTCCCTGAAGGAATCTCCGACAATTCCTTGATTTCTATCGATATTTGACTTTGCCTAAATCAACTTCCCAATAAAGAATCCCCAGTAAAAACTCTCAACGCTCAAGACAACATTAACTACATTTCAATCAAGGCTCAAGCCTAATTCAAGACAAGCTTACCCAAAGTGGGGGCTTCCTATATACGTGGTGGTTCCTCCAAATCAAATCAAACTCCCAAAAAGTTGTAATCTGCGGACGTCGCTTATGGACCCTGATTATTTACTAAAAACAGTTTTCGAAAATCATTCTATCTATTTCTGATCATTCCATCATTCTACATATCCAGATCTCTTGGCCTTGCAAAATCAGACCTTGCATCACATTTCATACACCCTAGTCTTGCATAACCCTGACCTTGCATGATATGTCATCTTCTTTAGCTTTGCATAACCTTAATCCTTGCACAGCGTCTCATCCATCTTTAGAGAATCTAAGTTTGCATTTTTGCATCATTATGTACTTTATGTGAGTTGGTTGCACCTATCTGCTAACATCTTTCTCTACAGGTAATCAGCTTACTTGTAGTTATTGCCCTGCATACTAACTTTGTTTTGTAGAGACCGGCGTATATAGATCAATTCCAAAACTGTAGAGCGTTGAGAATTGTTCTTCGTCCCGACACCATATACTTTTACTATCGGTTTCCTAAACCTCAGTCAAAGTGGGGCCTCTGTATACACATAATCGTGTCTCTTCATTTAAGGGCCCAATGATGAAAAATATCGCGGTCTTAGTTGGTCCGAACCAAGGGCAGAGCAGTCCAAAGAGCCAAAACTATTTTAAAAGTGTTAAAGCATATTTTAATGATCGAAAATCGTATTTTAAAGCACACTTAATTATTCATGATAATTAATCGTATTTTGAGACCAACTCTTTGAAAAATACCAATTAATTGTTTAATAATAATTAATTGTTTTATTTAACTAAAATAAATATTTTCAAAGATATTTGTATAATTCAAATCGGATTTATCCCGTAAAATCATATTTCCGGACTTAAAAGATAAAAGAAAATCGTTTAAACACATTTTATAAAAATGCTGTCAAAACGTGTCAAAAGCAAGGTGGTGCGCTAAGCGCACACAAGCCAAGCCTGCCAATTCTATCTTTTTTAAAGGGCGTACCAGGTGTATGTGCACAACTTATTGGTCATGACGCGTCAGACGCACCAATGTGCGCCTGACACGTGTGATTGTGAGTCATGCAGGGTCTTGCGCCTGATGTAGCCTGCACGTGATGCGCAGTTTCAGTTTTACTATAAATAGGCTTCGATTTTCCGAATAAAAACGGTTTTTCCATACACTTTTACATTACGACTTTCATACACTTCGGCACTTTTACGAATACACTGTACAAAATCGCTCTACAAACTCTAATACTTTTCAAATCTACAAACACAAATACATACTTTCAGACATACCTCACGTTCAGATTTTCAAGCTTCACGATTGCTCGTCCCGAAGGTTGTCAATCTCTCAGACCTAAGCCATGGTATAATCCCGAGGGCCCTTGAATAAATTATTTTTATATTGAAGTTACTAACGATTTCTTTCATGATGTAGATCCTTAATAAAAAAATCGTTATTTTGTACATTCTAATCTCTACTCTTTCTTCTTATTATTAAATGCTTGCGTAATTGTCGTGCTTGCCTTTTCATCACCCACATGTTATTATTGCCTTGTAATTTGATTGCATAATAACATATCATTAAAAAATAGTCTTTTATGTGTTTCCTGAACCAACTTAGACTAAATTATTTTTAGGGTGCATGAAAATATATTATTTGGTTATTCTATTGCATAAAAATTGACATGAATCGATATTAGTAGAGGCCAACAATGGGTGAATTTGGTTCATTATGACCGTATTCGTACCCTCACCCTCGAACTCAATCTATGGTTTCTTGACCATATCTATGGAGTCAGGACGGGGAAATATACATTGGATAAGTCCCTAATTTGTCCCTACGGTTTCCCAATATCCAATTAAGTTTATGAGTCTTCCTTTAAAGACTTGTTGGCGACTTCGAAAATATTTTTAATAAAACCTTAATAATGGGTTAGTCAAATATGCGCTCACACCGCGTAAGCGAAATAAAACACGCCTACAGTTAGATCATAGTTATTACGAATCATATTCTTCATTATGTATCATAGGATTGATCGGAAGTCATGAACCATTAATCAACGATTGATGTCATGGTTCAAGTACGCTTCGTTCATGTTACACGATCGGGAGGCATCGTTCATGTTACGCTCTTCATGTTAAGATTGATCGACCATTGACATTAATAGTTGTTGTTCTTACTAGATAGGACTCATCGTTTATGTTACGGTTGTGTAATTGAAGCTTATAAAGAAAATAACGTTATATCAACTGCCTTGAGATCAAATTGTTATGAAATCAGATCAGTCGGGGATGTATTAAGATCAATCCAACGAACATTATGTTATTATAACATAATGTAAACAAAAACAAACATAAATATATAAATTGCAATGCATTATAAAATTGAAGTTCATAAATTCATTGCAATATTAGATGCAATATTAGAGGATCCATGGTACTAAATATAATCTCCAAATTAAAACTTTGAAGTTCATAAATTCTTTAAGGTTGAACCAAAATATCATTCCATTACAAGATCAATCCATTACAAGAACAACAACAAATTCATTAGAAGAACCCCAAAATTCAGATATGAATTACAAATTCATATTAGTACATTGCAAAGTAAAAAACTATTCAGGACATAAACAAGGCGACCATGATTGTCCTCTTCTTCCCAATTTTCCTTCACTACAAGAAAAGGTGATATCAACGATGACTCAAAGATGTCGGTGATAAGTCAAAAACCGTCGCTGTCCAAGCAACGACGGGTCAGCGATCGGTAAAAAGCGGTCGTTGTAACGGTGGTCGCTAACTATGGAATCAACGACCGCGTGGCCGTCGGTGATATTATTAACGACGGTTTCCTTACATGTCAGCGACTGTTTTCTATGCCGACGTTGATTATATGTTATCTGCCGTTTGAAGCTGTCGCTGAAACAACGATGGTTCGGAACAGTCTTTAACTCAACGACAGTTCCAAAGCAGTCGTTGAATCAACGACGGTTTAAAGCGATCGCTAATTTTCTAAAGCCGTGTTGCCTAGAACGTTCTTGGCAGCATTACTTTCCTTTACAGCGACTGTGTAGTCGTCGTTGTTGCAATGTTTCAATAATGTTCCAAATTATAATTAAACCTGTACATGCACGGCTGCACCTAAATATACTACACTAAACCTGTTCCTCCATCACCTCCATCGCATTCTATATTTTCAACTACAAAAATATGCAATTTTAATATATATTACAATTTGCATAGATATTTATATAATTACATGAAATAGATTATAATTATGTACACAAAATAGATCCGGTGTCGGGAAATAAAGTAGAAGTCGGGTTCTACAAAAATATATATCGAGAAATCTGGAAACTTATAAGCTAGATGCCGATAAATATAGACACTAAATGTCTATATTCAGACAAACTACCTAGATTAAATATATGTACGCAAAATAGATCCCGGTGTCGGGAAATAAAGTAGAAGTCGGGTTACAAAAAAATATACCGACACATCTAGAAACAAAGCTAGATGCCGATAAATATAGACACTAAATACATATTTTTAGACTAACTGTATAGAAACTGTAAGTTAGTTACCTAGTTGCCAAAACCAAACAAACTACACTGTCACGGGTGGCTCTGTAGCACTACCGCCACCACCAAACCCTGGATCATCTTCTAGTCTGCGGTGTGGAAGGGGGCCAGTGTTGCAACCCGAAAACATGTGGCCGAAACATGACATGTTCCTCAGCATTTCCTGCAAGAGGGCCCGGTTTGACTCTTCCATCCGTGCTGCGACCCTTGCCTCCACCTCTTCCATCCGTGCATCGACCTTTGCCTCCACCTGCGCCTCAAGCTGAGAAAAAATGGACGGCTCATATGGTTGTGAAGAGCCATCTCCTCGCCCACATGAAGAGTTTTAGTACAAATAATCTCCCTGACCCAACCCCTGCACTTTTCCTCTATTCCCCCCACCAACTGTCTCCCAATACAATAGATCAGGGTTCGGCTGTGACCCCTGAGTGGTACAATCATCCAGCTTCTTGTTGTATGTCTCCTGCATTTGGTTAAATAATGTACTCATATCCATCCATTTTAAAGTATATATATGATGTTTGAGGTGTTTACAACTAAAACTAACTTGAAACTACTCAAATTCATTCATTTTCAAGTAAAATGGCAAAAAAGGGCCTAAAATGGCCTACATTTGGTTCTAACATGCCTATGTTTTGTATTTTCAATCAAAACTACTAGTAAACTCATGAAACAAAGTATATATATGATGTTTGAAGTGTTTAAAACTTAAACTAACTTGAAACTACTCAAATTCATTCATTTACAAGTAAAATGGCAAAAAAGGGCCTAAAATGGCCTACATTTGGTTCTAACATGCCTATGTTTTGTATTTTCAATCAGAACTACTAGTAAACTCATGAAACAAAGTATATATATGATGTTTGAAGTGTTTATAACTTAAACTAACTTAAAACTACTCAAATTCATTCATTTTCAAGTAAAATGGCAAAAAAGGGCCTAAAATGGCCTACATTTGGTTCTAACATGCCTATGTTTAGTATTTTCCATCAAAACTACTAGCAAACTCATGAAACAAATTATATATATACATGATGTTTGAAGTGTTTATAACTTAAACTAACTTGAAACTACTCAAATTCATTCATTTTCAAGTAAAATGGCATAAAAGGGCCTAAAACGGCCTACAGTTGGTTCTAACATGCCTATGCAAGGTTATCAAAATTGCGATTTGAATCGTAAAATCGCACAATTTTATGACCTAATATGGGCTAAAAGATTTAAATCGTACACAGAATCGTAAATGAATAAAATCATATGTGGAATCGCACAAAATCAGTAGAATCCGTAGAGTCGCGATTTTTTGCCGATTTTACCGATTCTGCTTTTGGCCATGGCAGAACAACTCATCAACTGGTCATGGAAGATTACCGAAAGTTGGGTAGAAATGGTGGTGTCTGGATTGGTATGGTTAGTGTGCAGGTTGAATGAATTAATAACAGAGTTTAAACCGAAAGCTTGGATGGGAGTAGAAATGTTAGAATGGGTGTAGTTTTGAGTTAAAGGGTTGGAAAATGGGAATTGAATACGAAGCCATGAGTAAATTAAAGAGAGAGAAAAAGAGAGGTAACCTTTGGGATCTGATGAAGAGAGAAGGAAGGGTGGAGTTGTTTCAAAATGGGTGGAGTTGTCTCAAATGTACAATGAATGGGTGGAGTACTGGAGTTGTTTCAAAATGGGTAAACTGGCCTAGAGGTGCTAAACTAATTAAAAGCCTCTCCTCTAATAAAGACAAAGTGGACGCCCATTCACGTGTTGTACTTTTTTTTTTTGAGGAAATCACGTGTTGTACTTCATTAAAGTTAAATGTATTGGTGTCAGTTCTAACAATGGGTAGATAGTTTACGGCTAAAATTTAATTTTTAGTGTTGTGCTTAGGAAAAATGGGTAAATATCTTACATATTTTATCATATAATCTTATTTACATATATAATGAGAGATATATATTCTCCTTGGTTTATATCCACAAACATTTTAGATTGTACATATTAGTTAGAATGATCAATTAGTATTGTTGTAAAGTAGGTTTGAACATATGCTAAACAAAGAAAAGCTAAATTAATTGCCAGGGATAGAGAATATAGTTTTGGCATCTCATAATTTGTGTTTTCATAGGACAATGGAAACTTAAACTTTATCGGCAGCTAAATGTTAAATACCTCTACTGTTTCTCACACACACACACAAATATTCTAATACAGACCTCCTAATTACCCACTTCCCACATTCATTCAAACTAGCAAAGATCATGACCGGACATTCACACTTCTTCGACTTCTTCACACCACCATCATCACTAACCAGTGAATTAGTGACAAACATAGACCCACTCACTCGTTTCTTCCTCTTAAGCCTCCCAAAACATTCACAAGTCAATGACCCATTACGATGTTGTCTCTCTTCACCTTTTTTTTTGTATGTATGTCGAAAATTCCCGAACAATCTCATACCCTTCTTGATTGGCATAATTTTTATAACAAATATCAACCCCTTCCCAACTAGGGAACACCATACCAACATCAGGGGTGTCTAACACACTAATCTCACCTATTCTACATCCACTTACTTTCCCCTCCGGAGTTACTCTACTATTTCATTACCCTCAACAAGTATTGACTCAACCACTGCACCATCGCCAACATACATTTCACCATTCATTTCATACAATTCTGGACCATAATTAACATTCAACTATATATAACCAGCACAATTCAAATTAATTAAAACAACATTGATTGATTACTAATATATATACATGTCCTAATCTAAGCAAAACAGTCCCGTGAATACTAACATTACCCATTTACCCACTGATCTAACTTTGTTGTTCACATTAATGTCTTGTTTGATTTTAATTGAAAGTCGCCTTTTTAATTATATGCAAGAAAATAACATACATTCTCATAGCAATTAATACTCAGATTTTTCCCAGAACTGCGCCCACATCAATATTTATTGTTCCCAATATTTATTACAATGAAATCAATACTACCCATACAATCAATTCAAGAAAGCAGGTGATAGTACATCTATTATGTTAGGGTAGGGTTGCTAATCTAGTTAAGTTTCTCACGAATAAACCATATTCTAATCGGTCAATTTTCACAGGATTGGTTCAACTCAAACTCAAACTCGACTCAAGACATTTAAGATTCGACTTCAGCTAGACAAATCTCGCCTCGATAAACTTGTGAACACTTCAGCAATTGTTTCATCCTATCATTTTTAATACAATATTATTTTTAAAAAAAAAGTTTGAGATTTTTTTGGTAAATCAATGTGTAAGTTGATGAACACTCTAGGCTAATCCCATCTCAAGTCGAGTATTTTTCCCCCATTAAATTGGTTATTGAATACATTAAATTGGTTTTATATTAGTTTCCCCATTGTGGGTAATATCTTCTCCTTCTCCTTCCGTTCTCTTCCTGCCTAAAGAAAAATAGCAAGATATGCCTCCGAGTCAAGGCTAAAATTTGATTATTAGAGATCAACTTCTTTTTAGGGGATTGTAGATCGTTTGTTCTCTAAGTTAACTACAAGTTTTTAGGTTTTCTTAAGAACATTGTGTTCATTTTAACATAAAGAATTCATGTAACTAGAACATGATCTGTGATCATTTATATGTGAGAAGGGACATTGTGTTCCCGAGCACTTCATACGCTAGCTATAGGTTCGATTGAGAACTCCTCAAACAAGGTATAGAAAAGGGGAAAATTAAACTCGTATAAATACGAAGTATATATAATAATTGCAAATTTTATTTTTGTGCAATGGCTGCAACCAAATATTACAATAGCTACGTATAATTTCAGATGAAGTACTCATCATTAAGCACATAACTAACATGTTTTGGAACATCATTACATCAAAATTGCATTTTTTTCTTCAGATTTTTTAATACTTTTTCAATGGTGTAATGTAGCTAGGGCCTGTGACACTTTATGGGTTTGGAGCAACCACGACGATAGGGGTTGGCGGGAGCCATTGTGACATTAGGACCAACACAGTGTGAGGGGGGGATTGGGTCTCCTGCATGGATCAAGGTCTAAAGGAATTGCATATCTATGCAACCTGATTGTTTGTTGTCAAGATAATGCTGATTATTAAACCAAAAAATACCATTAATGTTGGCTTCAATTTTTCTAATTAATAGAATGAAACCTGATATAATTCAATATATTTTGATTTTTCCTCATGTTTGATGCGTATTTTTTTTTTTTTTGAGTTCTATGAAAATTTCTTGAATCCAATTCCATTTATAATAGCGCTAGGTTTCTTAATTAGTAAATTTACATATATAATGAGAGGTATATATTCTCCTTGGTTTATATGCACAAACATTTTAGATTGTACAGATTAATTAGAATGATCAATTAGTATTTTTGTAAAGTAGGTTTGAACATATGCTAAACAAAGAAAGGCTAAATAAATTGCCAGGGATAGAGAATATAGTTTTGGCATCTCATTATTTGTGTTCTCATAGGACAATAGAAACTTAAACTTTATAGGCAGCTAAATGTTAAGTACCTCTACTGTTTCTCACACACACACACAAATATTCTAATATAGACCTCCTAATTACCCACTCCCCACATTCATTCAAACTAGAAAAGATCATGACCGGACATTCACACTTCTTCGACTTCTTCACATCATCATCATCACTAACCAGTGAATCAATGACAAACATAGACCCACCCACCCGTTTCTACCTCTCAGGCCTCCCAAAGCATTCACAAGTCCATGACCCATTACGACGTTGTCTCTCAATGCCATAAAAATCTCATACCCTTCTTACTTGGCATAATTTTATAATAACTATCAACCCCTTACCAACTAGGGAACACCATACCAACATAAGGTGTGTCTAACACACTAATCTCACCTATTCTACATCCACTTACTCTCCCCCCCGGAGTTACTGCTACTATTTCATTACCCTCAACAAGTATTGACTCAACCACTGCATCATCGCCAACATACATTTCGCCATTCATTTCATACAATTTGGACCATATTCAACATTCAACTATACATTACCAACACAATTCAAATTAATTAAAACATCATTGATTGATTACTAATATATATACATGTCCTAATCTAAAGAAAAACATTCCCTTGAATACAAACATTACTCATTTACCCACTAATCTAACTTTGCTGTTCACATTAATGTCTTCTTTGATTTTAATTGAAATCCGCCTTTTTAATTATATACACATAATAAACATACATTCTCATAACAATTAATGCTCAGATTTTTTCCCACAACTGCGCCTAAATCAATATTTATTGTTCCCAATATTTATTACAATGAAATCAATACTACCCATACAATCAATTCAATGAAGCCTGTGATAGTACATCTATTAGGTCAGGGTAGGGTTGCTAATCTAGTTAAGTTTATAAACCATATTCTAATCGGTCAATTTTCACATGAGTGGTTCAACTCAAACTCAAACTCAAACTCGACTCAAGACCTTTATGATTTGAGTTCAGCTAGACAAATCTCGCCTCGATAAACATGTGATCACTTCAGCAATTGTTTCATCCTATCATTTTTAATACAATTTTATTTTTAGAAAATAAACGTTTGAGATATTTTGGTAAATCAAAGTGTAAGTTGATGAACACTCTAGGCTAATCCCATCTCAAGTCGAGTAAGACGAGTCCGAGAGCTCGAGTTGACTTATGGAGATGGCATAACAAGAATATATCGACGATAATGAGTAATGAGCATTTGTCGGGCATGTATATGATTTTCGAGTCCAACATGGCTCACTCATGATCGACTTTGACGATTAGCACGCTTAGCTTAAGGTGATCATATTCATGGCTGTAACCAAATTTTGTTTTAGTATTTGTTGCTTAGGACATTTTACAGTTTGATATATTTTTCTCCAACTATTGTTTGCCTTGGAGAAACAAATAACGTACTAAAATTTTATCGACATATATGGAACAACTATATATTATCCCTTTACCATTCAAGGTAGATGGAACCGATCGGTTATTGAACACATTAAATTGGTTTTATATTAGTTCCCCCACTGTGGGAAGTATCTACTCCTTCTCCTTCCGTTCTCTTACTACCTAAAGAAAAAAAGCAAGATATGCCTCCGAGTCAAGGCTAAAATTTGATTATTAGAGATCAACTTCTTTTTAGGGGATCGGAGATCGTTTGTTCTCTAAGTTAACTACAATTTTTTAGGTTTTCTTGAGAACATTGTGTTCATTCTAACAGAAAGAATTCATGTAACTAGGACATGACCTGTGATCATTTATATGTCAGAAGGAACATCGTGTTCCCGAGCACTTCATACGCTAGCTATACGTACGATTGAGGATTCCTCAAACAAGGTATAGAAAAGGGGAAAATGAAACTCGTGTAAATACGAAGTATATATAATAATTGCAAATTTTATGTTTGTGCAATAGCTGCAACCAAATATTACAATAGCTACGTACAATTTCAGATCAAGTACTCATCCTTAAGCACATAACCAATAGGTTTTGGAACATCATTACATCAAAGTTGCATTTTTTTCTTCCGATTTTATAATATTTTGTTCAATGTTGTTATGTAGCTAGTGCCTGTGACACCTCATGGATTTGGTGCAACCACGACGATAGGGGTTGGCGGGAGCCATTTTGACATTATGACCTACACAGTGTGAGGGAGGATTGGGTCTATTGCATGGATCAAGGTTTAAAGTAATTGCATATGCAACCGGATTGTTTGTTATCAACAAAATGATGATTATTAAACCAAAAAATACCATTAATGTTGGCTTCATTTTTTTTAAGTAATAGAATGAAACCTGATATAATTCAATATATTTTGATTTTTGCTCAAGTTTGATGTATATTTTTTGTTTTGACTTCTATGAAAATTTCTTGAATCCAATTCCATTTATAATAGCTCTAGGTTTCTTAATTAGTAAATTTAAATATATAATGAGAGATATATATTCTCCTTTGTTTATATCCACAAACATTTTGGATTGTACATATTAGTTAGAATGATCAATTAATATTGTTGTAAAGTAGGTTTGAACATATGCTAAACAAAAAAAAAAGCTAAATTAGTTGCCAGAGATAGAGAATATAGTTTTGGAATCTCATAATTTATGTTCTCATAAAACAATAGAAGCTAAAACTTTTTCGGCAGCTAAATGTTAAAGACCTCTACTGTTTCACACACACACACAAATATTCTCAAAGCCCCTGTTTTTAGGCATTATAAATGGTGGTGGTGGTTGATTTATTAAAAATGATTTGTAAGAAAATTTTATTATGCAATATAATATTCATGGTAGTGTTTGCCGATTCTCATGTATTTCTTTTTCTTCATAACTTTTCATTATTAATCATTGCTTATTTTAGAAGGTATATTGAGTGATAATGCAAATTTATGAATAACATTTTATCATGGACATTATATTAGCATTGAACTTTACATATAGTTTGTTATAGAACTATATATATATATATATATATATATATATATATATATATATATATATATATATATATATATATATATATATATATATATATATATATATATATATATATACACATACATATATATATATATATATATACACATACATATATATATATATAGATACACATACATATATATATATATATATACACATACATATATATATATATACACATACATATATATATATATATATATATATGATCGATCAGATCCAAATCAGTAAATTATTCAATTACAACCCTTCTTTTAGTAAGAGTTCGAAAATACAATGATGGCTCCATTGTTTTAATTTTATTTCGTTTGTAGTTTTGTAATTCCAAGGTTTCTTATTGATCTAAAAACTAAGGAAGAAGTTATATATATATATATTCATTATCAATAGAATATGAAGCAAATTTTAGAGTTTGTATATCAACTTAAAGCAGATCAAACATTTATGGAGTTACAACTTGATCCATGAATTTATATGGAAAGTAGAATTTATATTATTATTCTTAAATTTCATAATTGATTTTATTAGCTTTCTATAATATTCTATCTAGTGGAGAATTGGAAAATGGACGTTATGACATGATAAGTTGTTTTAAAAAAATTTGTAGGAAGGAGTATGAAAATGTTATTACCTTAATAAAAGTATTGGAGATCAAAAAGTTTGTCTATGTCTTTACAGTTACATATCATTATAAGACTTTATTATCTTTTACTTTGAAACATTAAACATTGAAATTGTAGTGGTTTTGTAACACCCCGTAATTTTCACCCTTTATTTTTGGTGTTTGTTTACATTAAAATTATATTTTTTGAAAAAATAAATAATTTATTATTTAGATTATTTTGGAACGTGTTTTGAAAATGTGTATATATTTTTATATGTTGTGATATATTTATTTTAAGTTGTTAGTTAATTGTTTTAAAGGTCATATTAGTTTCGTTATTTATTTAGGCGTTTAGGATGCGGTGTTGTCGCGTAACATTTTTGTAAAGTTGATGGAACGACTTGGGATGATGAAATGGTACATCACGTGTGGCATATCATGCTGGCCGAAAATCAGTAATTATGGAGTGGAGGATGATAAGTTTTGGTGCTTATTAAGCTAACCTTTGAATATCTTGTAACCGCTCATTTAATCCCTCATTAACATTCTCCTAAACCCTTCGTTTTTCCTTGCCAATAACTTTTGATTTTTAATAAGAGAAATTCAGCATCATTCTCATTTAACCCACGCCATTTTCAAGAAAAGAAAGAGAGAAAGGGAAGAGAAAAAGAAGAGCAAGGTTCAACCCTGTTTTTCCTGTCACATCTTCACTAAATTAACCATATCCGGAGATATAACCATTGGATCATTCTCAAATTTGGAGAGCACGTTTATAACATCTTGATATTCACTTTGACCAGAGCAATTGTGAATACGATCATGCAATCGCTGGAAAATCATGGTCGGACCAGAACAGCACGAAATGAGATTTTTCGATGTTCAAGAAGAAAACACCTAGTGACTTGTTGCTACAATTATCGTTCGTTGTGCTTTGGGGTTAGAAGAGGAATTGGAGTGTATGCATAACTCTTAACTATCTCTTTAGCCTCAGCTCTCCTCCCGACGTTCCAGGTAACTAGTAGTTATCTTAGAACGATAGAAATTAGAGTATTTTTCGGTTTTAAATTATTACGCTAGGAATTGTTTAAAATACTTTTTCAATGAAATTATTGATGAAATTTGACATGGATATACTTGATGTATGCTGTATGAATATTGGATGCAGAAAAATAATTTTCGTTTAGGTTATAATATTTATTTGATTTATTTGGTAATTTATGCGTTTAAGGCTTATTTGCAAAATAATTATTGAACGAATGTTATAGTTGCTGAAATTATTTTTTATGAAGCATGTTATGTGTGCACTATGTATTTCATGCTTTGGAATAATTTTTTTCCTAATGTTTACAGATTTATTTAATTGATTTATCTGTTTTTGCATTTTCGTGTTTGTTGGTATTTAAATAATGAATATTATTTTTTTGGGCCCGAAAAATCTATTTCTTTGATATAATGTATTACCGTGGGTTTATGCATGTTATGTCCAATTTTTGGAAATTTTTGAGCATTTATTTCAATTTTTAATTAATTTGTTGGCTTTACTGCGTATTCTGTAAATTAACATTTAAAATTACTTGTAGAGTCCAAAAATTAGAAATAAAATTTGTACCATGTCAGTAGAGTCATAATGGTCGTATGATAATTTTTGTGATAATTGAATGATTGTTTTTATTAGTTTAATAATTTTTATTGTGTTTTTATTATGAGTTTGAGGATATACTTTTAAATTATTTAAGGGTTTAATAATCAGAAATAAATTGAGACCTTTTATGTTCTTGGAAGTTGATGATTTGTAGGTTACTGTGGTTATTATTGAGTATCATATGTTTACGTTTGGTTTATGTAAAAATGATTAGTCCTGTACGTTTCATTGATTTAATAAGCCTTGGAGTTAATTGGTGGTGGCGTCAGACGTATTCTGATGTGTCAGACGTAGTTTGGTTAGTGCGCCAGTCGCACAATGTGGTACTGAGCTCAAGCTCATGCGCCGAGCGCACAGTTTTGTGTAGTCTAATTTTTCATATGATCTTGTACGTATGTTCTACTTCTGGTTGGTGATCTTATTTGATATGATGCATTTCTAATTGATACTGTTAGTGCTGTAAAAACTATTTCATTATCATTGTTGATGCTTAGTGATGTTCCAAGTATTGTGGTTGGAGATATTTGTTGTAAGTTTGTAAGTTACTACTTTGAGGATTTTTGAGGAATTACTTTTGATGAATTATGGGTATAAGGACGGGTAGCATCCCTTTTGACGAATATTTTTGAGATGAATGATACTTTGATGATATTTATGAATTATGATTTTATTTTTGAGATAACAACATCCGGTGGGATAGATGTAGTCCCCGGTGAAGAACATGCCAACCACCTGGTTTGCGAACTAGGGGTAAACTTGGGTTAATTGTTGTCGTCCGAGAGGTCAGGGAGTTCTGCGTGCTCTACCCTGCATCGGGAGTTTGACCATTCTTAGACACAGGCAGTGGGGAACGTAAGCCCATAGACTGACCTGGAGATTGCGATCTGACAAACCTTAGGAAGTGAATTGCGATTCACTGGCGTTCGGTTTCTGACTAAATCACTTGTTTTACCTATACTTTTATTTTTATAAAAGTACTCTTGAGATGATTTATTTATTTTTATCCAATTCACTTGCTATTTATTATTCATTTGTGTTACTTGTGAGTTATATGGAATTGGATGCATATTGTAGTTGACTTAACTTTATTCTTTCCTTTCTTACTAATCTATGTCTGGAATAGACTTTGATTTCTATTGTTCTGGGAGAACTGCTAGTTACACCCCACTGATTGTGGATGTTTGTTGTATATTTTGCAGGTTTTGTTGATGGGAATCTTCTTTGGTTTTGGGCTCGGGTTGAGATGCGAGAATGAAATGATAGTTGTTTTAGGCTTAGACTGCTAGTTAGACTTTTCTCATTTGGAATACTCTGAATTAGTTATTTATTGATATTATTTATTTAAGTTAATCTCTTAACATAGTTATTTAAATACCTTTGTATTAAAAGTGGCATTCCTAGAAGACGATGTTTCCGCCATCGTCCTATAATACTATTATTATTTCTTTCTTTTTCGCTTTGAATTTTGGGGTGTTACAGTTGGTATCAGAGCAAAACGCTTCTAAACTCTGAAAAAGAGTTGCTAATGATTCTTTAGAATTATTAGTTAGAAATAGGATACAGAATTTGTTTAGAATTAAGTTTAGTTGTTTCACTATAATGAGAGTGTTATGGGTAGAGTAAGTAAAGGGAAGCCTTATGGGAATGTGGTGTGGTTTCATGCTTATGGAGCATATGTTATATGTATAGTTACTTGTATTATTGGTGGAATTAGTCTACCAAGTTTGCTAATCTTATTTACAGGGTCTCTTACATGTAATTTATTTTCTCTTTTATCAGAGTGCGCAGCCAAAGCGAAGTAATTTATAGCCTTATCGATTTAGTTGTGTGTTTAATTTGTTTCGTGTTTTGCAATTTAAAAATAAAACTTTCATTTTAATTTTAATATTGTCATGTGTGTTGCATTGCATTTATTTTATTTACTGGTTGCTTGATAGTATATGTTATTATGTACGACGGTATATATTTTCTGTTCTTTTTCAATTAAGTGTTGTTTTTACGTGAGTACTACGTATCTGTTTTATTATTTACAAAACTTTCTAGTTTGAATTTATATTCCAAATTATATTTTAGATCTTTGAACTTAATAAATTTTATTCTTATGTTAGAGCTATTTTCTGACTTTCAAATTTTGTTATTGTTAATATTTTGACATACTCTTTTGAAAAACGTTTAATTTCAATTGTTTTATAATGGTTTGGAAAAACAAAGGAGTTATGAAATTGTCTTTCAAGATATTCTTCAAAATTCTCTTACCGTCTTTGACCATCTATATTTATAAATATTTTTCCTTTAATATTTTTATTTTTCATGCTAATCCTTGTTTAGCTTTTAATTATGGTAATAGGTTTTGTAGTCTTTGAAAATGAAAGTACTTTAATGAGTTGTCTTGGTGTTAGATTGAAATGTAGACGCAAACTATTTTGTTTTAACTTTTACTTTACTTACTTTTCCTATTCTTATTAGCATTATTTTTCAAACTCAAATGCGTGAAAGGATCTTGTTTACTATTTGTTGTTTTGTTTAAATATTTAGTGCTTTCTCATTTCATAGCAAAATTTTGGTTGTTTTCATTACTTCTTATTTAATTCTCTGATTTTGATAGATCTATTTTATATTCTTTGGAAAGGAAATTTATATACTCAGTCTAAATTTTAAACTTGTTTGAGTTGTTATTAAGTCATAATGGGTGATTCCTTTGACTTGTATGTCAATTTGATAAGTCTAAACTTTAAACTTGTTTGAGTTGATATTGAGTCATAATGGGTGATTCCTTTGACTTGTATGTCAATTTGATAAGTTGACACATTTTTGATGTTTTGATTTAATTTCCTTTTTCAGTTGATATTAAGTTTATATTGGGTGATTCCAGTAAACTCTAATGTCGATTTGATAAGTTGGCTTTCAAATATTGTTTTGTTGATACTAGATTGCAATGGGTGGTTCCATGCACATTTGTGTCGACTTGGCAAATTTTATAATTGTTCTTAATAATTTATTACTTTATCGCCTATTTATTATTAGTGTTTCGTCGTTGTGAAATTTATTTTAAAGTTTTCAATTTCTTTTGCGAACTTTAATTTTCATATATATGTTTAGGAGGCGTACGCTCTTATAATATACTCCCTCCGTTTCATTTTAATCTACACACTTTGACATTTTACACTATTCACAAATTTTACTTTGACCATCATTTGTGATTTATACGCGGATGAAAATATAGTCATGTGGGATCTTGTTAGATTCATCATAACATGTATCTTATTAATATGTACTTTTTATAATTTTTACAAATACAAAACTAAAGATATATGTCCTCAAAGTTTTGTATTGGCATGCGTGAAAAGTGCAAGTGTGTAGATTAAAATGAAACGGAGGGAGTATGTCATGACTTGTGTTCGTAAGTGCTATTTTAATAAAGCAGCTAGCTACTCTTTATTAAAGTGTTCTTATCTCTTTAAGTGGAGTATAAGCCCGTGTGGTTACCTCTATTTAAATTGGTTTGGCTATATATTTACAAACTTTTTCTTCTTCGTTTCTTTTCTAAAAATATTTATGTATGGTCGGATTTATTCTTTTATACTTTTTTGTAAATATTTATTCATGCTTCTTTTGCAAAATTACCTATAGTTTATTTTGCAAACGTTTTTACCTTGAACTTTCTACTTGTCTTTGGTTCTTTCACATTTTATAAATGATGGTTGTTACCATACTTCTTTACTATACAACTCTTTTGATCTTCCAAAATAAAATATATATTATTTGAGTTATTAAATTTTATACCTACAAAGTTGTTTAGTTCTTAACTAAAATCCATCGATTTCTGTTTTCTTAATGTTCTTTATCTAGAGTATTTTCTTTTGTCTCTTGGTTGTTTTGAAGTTTCGAGGACGAAACTCTTTTAAGGGGGAGTGATTGTAACACCCCGTAATTTTCACCCTTTATTTTTGGTGTTTGTTTACATTAAAATTATATTTTTCATAAAAATAAATAATTTATTATTTAGATTATTTTGGAACGTGTTGTGAAAATGTGTATATATTTTTATATGTTGTGATATATTTATATATATTTATTTTAAGTTGTTAGTTAATTGTTTTAAAGGTCATATTAGTTTCGTTATTTATTTAGGCGTTTAGGATGCGGTGTTGTCGCGTAACATTTTTGTAACGTTGATGGAACGACTTGGGATGATGAAATGGTACATCACGTGTGGCGTATCATGCTGGCCGAAAATCAGCAATTATGGAGTGGAGGATGAAGAGTTTTGGTGCTTATTAAGCTAACCTTTGAATATCTTGTAACCGCTCATTAATCCCTCATTAACATTCTCCTAAACTCTTCATTTTTCCTTGCCAATAACTTCAGATTTTTAATAAGAGAAATTCAGCATCATTCTCATTTAACCCACGCATTTTCAAGGAAAGAAAGAGAGAAAGAGAAGAGAAAAAGAAGAGAAAGGTTCAACCAGGTTTTTCCTGCCACACCTTCATGAAATTAACCATATCCGGAGATATAACTGTTGGATCATTCTCAAATTTGGACAGCACGTTTATAACATCTTGTTATCCACTTTGACCAGAGCGATTGTGAAAACTATCATTCAATCGCCAGAAATCATGGTCGGACCAGAACAACACGAAATGAGATTTTTCAATGTTCAAGAAGAAAATGCCTAGTGATTGTTGCTACAATTATCGTTCGTTGTACTTTGGGGTTTTTCCAAACACAATTTGAAATACGGTTTTTCCAAACACTTTTACATTACGACTTCATACACTTCAGCACTTTTACGAATACACTTTACAAAATCTCTCTACAAACTCTCATACTTTTCAAATCTACAAACACAAATATATACATTCAGATATACATACACGTTCAGATTTTCAGGCTTCACGATTGCTCCTCCCGAAGATTGTCAATCTATCAGAACTAAGCCACGGTATAATCTCGAGGGTCCTTGAATAAATTATTTTAATATTGAAGTTACTAACGATTTCTTTCATGATGTAGATCCTTAATAAAAAAAATCGTTATTTTGTACATTCTGATCTCTACTCTTTCTTGTTATTATTATATGATTGGCTGATTGTCGTGCTTGCCTTTTCATCACCCACATGGTATTATTGCTAATCAAGACCTAAAGAATTGTTCTAATATTAATCTGATAATTTGGACAACCTGTTAGGTTCCTTGTAATTTGATTGCATAATAACATATCACTAAAAAATAGTCTTGTATGTGTTCTTGAACAAAACTAGACTAAATTATTTTTAGGGTGCATTAAAATATAATTTGGTTATTCTGTTGCATAAAAATTGACATGAATCGTCATTTAGTTGAGGCCAGCAACAGACGAATGTGGTTCATTATGACCATATTCGTACCCTCACCCTCGAACTCAATCTATGGTTCATTGGCCATCTATGGAGTCAGGACGGGGAAATCTACATTGGATAAGCACCTAATTTGTCCCTACGGTTTCCCAATATCCAGTTAGGTTTATGAGTCTTCCTTTAAAGACTTGTTGGCGACTTCGAAAATATTTTAAATAAAAACTTAACAATGGGGTAGTCAAATACGCGCTCATACCACGTAGGCAAATAAAAACACACCTACAATTTGGCGACTCTAATGGGGAGGATTTAAACAAATATATTGAAATTAGTGGGTGAAACTCGAAAAATATGATTCATACTCTTTTTATGCTTTAGAATGACATTGCAATTTTGCATATGCATGGCTATTGTATAAGCCACCATAAGGACAATCTACCTTGCCTCATTAGCGCATGTTCTATGTGTGAGGCCACCCCCAGGGGGTTTGCACTTTGTCCTTCCCAAAACCTTCCTGAGCGATAGTGTTGGATCTTAGTCATAAGCAAACCTACCCAACCATGACATTGTTCTCTTATTCCTGACTTGAGAACTGGAGTGCGTCTTACACGTGGCCACCTCTTTAAGCAGAGGTACGAAGCGTGAGATCAATCTCTTAGTCATGGACCCTTTTCAGCCTTAACCTAAACCTGACCATAGTTTCAAACATAGAACTGGACTTTAGGTTGGAACTTTTGCATCCATGTTATATGACATTTGCCTGTGATTGCAATTTTTGCCTGCTATTATTTTGTCAAACTGTCATTATTATGCGTCGTTTCTAAAATCGCGTCTAAATAACAAAAAAAAGATCGTCAATTGGCCAAAACCTCGCCTAAATCCCCGAAAAATATGTCGGGGGAGCAGTGCGCCAAGCGCATTAAGTTGCGCCTGGCGCACCGCTCCCGCACCAGACGCATGGTTATGTGTCGCGCGCAGCAATGCTGCGTGGCACGAACTCTGTGCATCGCATGGTTTTCATCGATTTAGACGTCGTAGTGGTCGATCCTATGTTCGGTCCGTCTGCATTCCCGTAAAAGCATGGTCATTCTAGGGGTCTCACCTAATTAAAAAAAAATAGTCTTTTCATGCAAGGTCGAGTCTGTCCTAAAAAAGGTGCGTCTAGAAAAGTGGTCATGGTAGAGTTAGAATTGTCATGCATGTCTACCTTCTCCATACTGTCCAAATAATCTTCCCTATCAATCCTACCCAATCATATTCAACCAATTTCAAAAAATGCACAATTTTCAAATCAATCCTACACCCATGTCTATTCTACCTTTTTCAAAAAGTATTTACTAATCATCATCATACAAGACATTTAAATAAATATTTTCAAAATTAATTCAGCATCTTTTCTTAACAAAAAATAAAAAAACAAGGCGTTCCTTTCAAAAACGAATTTCGAAAATTCTAAGCCCAGTCCAAAAACCTTCAATCAATACAATCCAATCAACCCAACCCAATCCACTTGCATTCATTTTTAGGCCCATATGCATTAGAGTATATTTTGCATTCATCCTAGGGCCGTCTAAATTTGAGTCCACACATTCACTAGCATTAGAGTCGATCTTAGGCCCATATAAATCTAGTTCATGTCAACATATGGGTCCATTTGCATCTTTATGTGATATGTGAAGTCTAGTCCATGTATGTTCCTAGTCCATTCCAATCTAAGTCTAAGTCTAATCCAATTCAAAGCATAGGTCCATTTAGGCCCAATTCATTCCCTAGGTCTAGTTTGCATTCCTATGTAAACCCTAGTTAAGTCTTAGGACTATAAAAGTTCATTCCCTAGGTCTAGTTTGCATCTCTATGTAAACCCTAGTTAAGTCTTCGGACTATAAAAGTTCATTCCCTAGGTCTAGTTTGCATCTCTATGTAAACCCTAATTAAGTCTTCGGACTATAAAAGTTCATTCACTTGGTCTAGTTTACATCTCTATGTAAACCCTAATTAAGTATTCGGACTATAAAAGTTCATTCCCTAGGTCTAGTTTGCATCTCTACGTAAACCCTAGTCAAGTCTTCGAACTATAAAAAGTTCATTCCCTAGGTCTAGTTTGCATTTCTATGTAAACCCTAGTTAAGTCTTCAGACTATAAAAGTTCATATCCTAGGTCTAGCTTGCATCTCTATGTAAACCGTAGTCAAGTCTTCAGACTATAAAAGTTCAACCCTAAGTCTAGTTTGCATATCTATGTAAGCCCAGTCAAGTCTTCGGACTATAAAAGATTAATTCATACCCTTAAGCCTAGCCTGCTTGCTCTCCTGCAAGTTCAATGTCTAGTCCAGACTGCTTGCATAGTCCAGTCCAGTCCATATCTGCATATGCATATAGTTAGTCCCATGTAAGCATCATGGTTAAGCCCATACTAGTTCAATACCATAATAATTTCTAATCCTCCATTTCAAAAGCATTTCCCATTTTAAATTTTCATTTTCCATTTCTCATTTCTCATTTCACACTTCTCTATTTCTCATTTCCATTTCTCATTTCGATATTCATTTCTTAAAGTTTACAAGGTCTATTCGATTTCTGTTCAGGACAGGTCGTGAGATTATAACTTGGGAACGTCCGACAAAGAGGACACAAGGTCAACCTACTCCCAGACTCGTCAAACGAGTTCTCACCCTTCAAGGCGAGTCTTCATAAACTTCTAAATCATCTGAATCATCATCCGAGATGGGAGACACTTTTGAACAACTCAATGCAATCATGGCTCAGCTCCAACTGATGAACTCTCGTCTTGAGGGACAAGACAAAGAGGTCAAGGCGCTGAGAGAAAAGCTGATAACTAAGGAAGAAATTAGAGCTATTATGGTCCCACTCTGGGGAGTTGATGATATGTAGAGCAATTATGGTCCGGCTCACGTCGGGGTAGAGCTATTATGGTCCCTCTCCGGGGTATTGATGATGTGTAGAGCTATTATGGTCCGGCTCACGTCGCGGTAGAGCTATTATGGTCCCGCTCGAGGGTATTGGTGATGTGTAGACCTATTATGGTCCCGCTCCTGGTATTAATGATGAGTAGATTTATTGTAGTCAGGCTCATATCGGGGTAGAGCTATTATGGTCTCGCTCCGGTATATTAATGATGTGTAGAGCTATTATGGCCCTGCTGACGTCGGGGTAGAGCTATTATGGTCCCGCTCCGGGGTATTGATGATGTGTAGAGCTAACATGGTCCAGCTCAAGTCGGGGTAGGGCAATTGTGGTCCCGCTCGAGGGTATTGATGATGTGTAGAGCTATAATGCTCCTGCTCACGTCGGGGTAGAGTTATTATGGTCCAGCTCACGTCGAGGTTGAGCTATTATGGTTTCGCTCGAGGGTATTGATGATGTGTACAGCTATTGTGGTCCGGCTCACGTGGTAGACCAAGTATGGTCCTGCTCCAGGGTATTGGTGATGTGTAGAGCTATTATAGTCCGACTCACGTCGGGGTAGAGCTATTATGGTCCCGCTCCATGGTATTGATGATGTGTAGTGCTATTATGGTCCGGCACACGTCGAGGAAGAGCTGTTATGGTCCCGCTCTAGGGAATTGATGATGTGTAGAACCATTATGGTCCGGCTCACGTCGGGGTAGAGCTATTATGGTCCCGCTCGAGGGTATTGATGATGTGTAGAGCTATTATGGTCCGGCTCACGTGGTAGACCTAGTATGGTCCTGCTCCAGGGTATTGATGATGTGTAGAGCTATTATGGACCGACTCACGTCGGAGTAGGGCTATTATGGTCCCGCTCCTTGGTATTGATGATGTGTAGTGCTATTATGGTGCGGCTCACGTCGAGGTAGAGCTATTATGATCCCGCTCTTGGGAGTTGATGATATGTAGAGCAATTATGGTCCGGCTCACGTCGGGGTAAAGCTATTATGGTCCCTCTCCGGGGTATTGATGATGTGTAGAGCTAATATGGTCCAGCTCAAGTCGGGGTAGGGCAATTATGATCCCGCTCGAGGGTATTGATGATGTGTAGAGCTATAATGGTCCTGCTCACATCGGGGTAGAGCTATTATGGTCCCGCTCGAGGGTATTGATAATGTGTAGAGCTATTATGGACCGGCTCACGTCGGGGTAGAGTTGTTATGCTCCCGCTCCAGGGTATTGATGATCTATAGAGCTATTATGGTCCGGCTCACGTCGAGGTAGAGCTATTATGGTTTCGCTCGAGGGTATTGATGATGTGTAGAGCTATTATGGTCCGGCTCACGTGGTAGACCAAGTATGTTCCTGCTCCAGGGTATTGATGATGTGTAGAGCTATTATGGTCTGACTCACGTCGGGGTAGAGCTATTATGGTCCCGCTCCATGGTATTGATGATGTGTAGTGCTATTATGGTCCGGCTCACGTCGAGATAGAGCTATTATGGTCCCGCTCTGGGGAGTTGATGATATGTAGAGCAATTATGGTCTGGCTCACGTCGGGGTAGAGCTATTATGGTCCCTCTCCGGGGTATTGATGATGTGTAGAGCTATTATGGTCCGGCTCACGTCGCAGTAGAGCTATTATGGTCCCGCTCGAGGGTATTGGTGATGTGTAGACCTATTATGGTCCCGCTCCGGGTATTAATGATGAGTAGATTTATTGTGGTCCGGCTCATATCGGGGTAGAGCTATTATGGTCTCGCTCCGGGGTATTAATGATGTGTAGAGCTATTATGGCCCGGCTCACGTCGAGGTAGAGCTATTATGGTTTCGCTCGAGGGTATTGATGATGTGTAGAGCGATTATGGTCCGGCTCACGTGGTAGACCTAGTATGGTCCTGCTCCAGAGTATTGATGAGGTGTAGAGCTATTATGGACCGACTCAGGTCGGAGTAGAGCTATTATGGTCCCGCTCCATGGTATTGATAATGTGTAGTGCTATTATGGTCCGGCTCACGTGGTAGACCAAGTATGTTCCTGCTCCAGGGTATTGATGATGTGTAGAGCTATTATGGTCCGACTCACGTCGGGGTAGAGCTATTATGGTCCCGCTCCATTGTATTGATGATGTGTAGTGCTATTATGGTCTGGCTCACGTCGAGGTAGAGCTATTATGGTCCCGCTCTGGGGAGTTGATGATATGTAGAGCAATTATGGTCTGGCTCACGTCGGGGTAGAGCTATTATGGTCCCTCTCCGGGGTATTGATGATGTGTAGAGCTATTATGATCCGGCTCACGTCGCGGTAGAGCTATTATGGTCCCGCTCGAGGGTATTGGTGATGTGTAGACCTATTATGGTTTCGCTCCGGGTATTAATGATGAGTAGATTTATTGTGGTCCGGCTCATATCGGGGTAGAGCTATTATGGTCTCGCTCCGGGGTATTAATGATGTGTAGAGCTATTATGGCCCGGCTCACGTCGAGGTAGAGCTATTATGGTTTCGCTCGAGGGTATTGATGATGTGTAGAGCGATTATGGTCCGGCTCACGTGATAGACCTAGTATGGTCCTGCTCCAGAGTATTGATGAGGTGTAGAGCTATTATGGACCGACTCACGTCGAGGTAGAGCTATTATGGTCCCGCTCTGGGGAGTTGATGATATGTACAGCAGTTATGGGCCGGCTCAAGTCGGGGTAGAGCTATTATGGTCCCTCTCCGGGGTATTGATGATGTGTAGAGCTAATATGGTCCAGCTCAAGTCGGGGTAGGGCAATTATGGCCCCGCTCGAGGGTATTGATGATGTGTAGAGCTATAATGCTCCTGCTCACGTCGGGGTAGAGCTAGAATGGTCCCGCTCGAGGGTAATGATAATGTGTAGAGCAATTATGGACCGGCTCACGTCGGGGTAGAGTTATTATGGTCCCGCTCCAGGGTATTGATGATTTATAGAGTTATTATGGTCCAGCTCACGTCGAGGTAGAGCTATTATGGTTTCACTCGAGGGTATTGATGATGTGTACAGCTATTGTGGTCCGGCTCACGTGGTAGACCAAGTATGGTCCTGCTCCAGGGTATTGATGATGTGCAGAGCTATTATGGTCCGACTCACGTCGGGGTAGAGCTATTATGGTCCCGCTCCATGGTATTGATGATGTGTAGTGCTATTATGGTCTGACACACGTCGAGGTAGAGCTGTTATGGTCCCGCTCCAGGGAATTGATGATGTGTAGAACTATTATGGTCCGGCTCACGTCGGGGTAGAGCTATTATGGTCCCGCTCGAGGGTATTGATGATGTGTAGAGCTATTATGGTCCGGCTCACGTGGTAGACCTAGTATGGTCCTGCTCCAGGGTATTGATGATGTGTAGAGCTATTATGGACCGACTCACGTCGGAGTAGAGCTATTATGGTCCCGCTCCCTGGTATTGATGATGTGTAGTGCTATTATGGTGCGGCTCACGTCGAGGTAGAGCTATTATGGTCCCGCTCTATGGAGTTGATGATATGTAGAGCAATTATGGTCCGGCTCACGTCGGGGTAGAGCTATTATGGTCCCTCTTCGGGGTATTGACGATGTGTAGAGCTAATATGGTCCAGCTCAAGTCGGGGTAAGGCAATTATGATCCCGCTCGAGGGTATTGATGATGTGTAGAGCTATAATGGTCCTGCTCACGTCGGGGTAGAGCTATTATGGTCCCGCT
This sequence comes from Beta lomatogona, assembly GCA_947646795.1. Lineage (NCBI taxonomy): Eukaryota > Viridiplantae > Streptophyta > Magnoliopsida > Caryophyllales > Amaranthaceae > Beta > Beta lomatogona. Next base: position 1,594,278 of record CANSNZ010000955.1, on the reverse strand, counting down.
CGAGGGTATTGATAATGTGTAGAGCTATTATGGACCGGCTCACGTCGGGGTAGAGTTATTATGGTCCCGCTCCAGGGTATTGATGATCTATAGAGCTATTATGGTCCGGCTCACGTCGAGGTAGAGCTATTATGGTTTCGCTCGAGGGTATTGATGATGTGTAGAGCTATAATGCTCCTGCTCACGTCGGGGTAGAGCTAGTATGGTCCCGCTCGAGGGTAATGATAATGTGTAGAGCAATTATGGACCGGCTCACGTCGGGGTAGAGTTATTATGGTCCCGCTCCAGGGTATTGATGATTTATAGAGTTATTATGGTCCAGCTCACGTCGAGGTAGAGCTATTATGGTTTCACTCGAGGGTATTGATGATGTGTACAGCTATTGTGGTCCGGCTCACGTGGTAGACCAAGTATGGTCCTGCTCCAGGGTATTGATGATGTGCAGAGCTATTATGGTCCGACTCACGTCGGGGTAGAGCTATTATGGTCCCGCTCCATGGTATTGATGATGTGTAGTGCTATTATGGTCCGGCACACGTCGAGGTAGAGCTGTTATGGTCCCGCTCCAGGGAATTGATGATGTGTAGAACCATTATGGTCCGGCTCACGTCGGGGTAGAGCTATTATGGTCCCGCTCGAGGGTATTGATGATGTGTAGAGCTATTATGGTCCGGCTCACGTGGTAGACCTAGTATGGTCCTGCTCCAGAGTATTGATGATGTGTAGAGCTATTATGGACCGACTCACGTCGGAGTAGAGCTATTATGGTCCCGCTCCATGGTATTGATGATGTGTAGTGCTATTATGGTCCGGCTCACGTCGAGGTAGAGCTATTATGGTCCCACTCTGGGGAGTTGATGATATGTAGAGCAATTATGGTCCGGCTCACGTCGGGGTAGAGCTAATATGGTCCCTCTCCGGGGTATTGATGATGTGTAGAGCTATTATGGTCCGGCTCACGTCGCGGTAGAGCTATTATGGTCCCGCTCGAGGGTATTGGTGATGTGTAGACCTATTATGGTCCCGCTCCTGGTATTAATGATGAGTAGATTTATTGTAGTCAGGCTCATATCGGGGTAGAGCTATTATGGTCTCGCTCCGGGATATTAATGATGTGTAGAGCTATTATGGCCCTGCTGACGTCGGGGTAGAGCTAATATGGTCCCTCTTCGGGGTATTGATGATGTGCAGAGCTATTATGGTCCGACTCACGTCGGGGTAGAGCTATTATGGTCCCGCTCCATGGTATTGATGATGTGTAGTGCAATTATGGTCCGGCACACGTCAAGGTAGAGCTGTTATGGTCCCGCTCCAGGGAATTGATGATGTGTAGAACCATTATGGTCCGGCTCACGTCGGGGTAGAGCTATTATGGTCCCGCTCGAGGGTATTGATGATGTGTAGAGCTATTATGGCCCGGCTCACGTGGTAGACCTAGTATGGTCCTGCTCCAGGGTATTGATGATGTGTAGAGCTATGATGGACCGACTCACGTCGGAGTAGAGCTATTATGGTCCCGCTCCATGGTATTGATGATGTGTAGTGCTATTATGGTCCGGCACACGTCAAGGTAGAGCTGTTATGGTCCCGCTCCAGGGAATTGATGATGTGTAGAACCATTATGGTCCGGCTCACGTCGGGGTAGAGCTATTGTGGTCCCGCTCGAGGGTATTGATGATGTGTAGAGCTATTATGGTCCCGCTCCATGGTATTGATGATGTGTAGTGCTATTATGGTACGGCTCACGTCGAGGTAGAGCTATTATGGTCCCGCTCTTGGGAGTTGATGATATGTAGAGCAATTATGGTCCGGCTCACGTCAGGGTAGAGCTATTATGGTCCCTCTTCGGGGTATTGACGATGTGTAGAGCTAATATGGTCCAGCTCAAGTCGGGGTAAGGCAATTATGATCCCGCTCGAGGGTATTGATGATGTGTAGAGCTATAATGGTCCTGCTCACGTCGGGGTAGAGCTATTATGGTCCCGCTCGAGGGTATTGATAATGTGTAGAGCTATTATGGACCGGCTCACGTCGGGGTAGAGTTATTATGGTCCCGCTCCAGGGTATTGATGATCTATAGAGCTATTATGGTCCGGCTCACGTCGAGGTAGAGCTATTATGGTTTCGCTCGAGGGTATTGATGATGTGTAGAGCTATAATGCTCCTGCTCACGTCGGGGTAGAGCTATTATGGTCCCGCTCCAGGGTATTGATGATCTATAGAGCTATTATGGTCCGGCTCACGTCGAGGTAGAGCTATTATGGTTTCGCCCGAGGGTATTGATGATGTGTGAGCTATAATGCTCCCGCTCACGTCGGGGTAGAGCTAGTATGGTCCCGCTCGAGGGTAATGATAATGTGTAGAGCAATTATGGACCGGCTCACGTCGGGGTAGAGTTATTATGGTCCCGCTCCAGGGTATTGATGATTTATAGAGTTATTATGGTCCAGCTCACGTCAAGGTAGAGCTATTATGGTTTCACTCGAGGGTATTGATGATGTGTACAGCTATTGTGGTCCGGCTCACGTGGTAGACCAAGTATGGTCCTGCTCCAGGGTATTGATGATGTGCAGAGCTATTATGGTCCGACTCACGTCGGGGTAGAGCTATTATGGTCCCGCTCCATGGTATTGATGATGTGTAGTGCTATTATGGTCCCGCTCCAGGGAATTGATGATGTGTAGAACCATTATGGTCCGGCTCACGTCGGGGTAGAGCTATTATGGTCCCGCTCGAGGGTATTGATGATGTGTAGAGCTATTATGGTCCGGCTCACGTGGTAGACCTAGTATGGTCCTGCTCCAGAGTATTGATGATGTGTAGAGCTATTATGGACCGACTCACGTCGGAGTAGAGCTATTATGGTCCCGCTCCATGGTATTGATGATGTGTAGTGCTATTATGGTCCGGCTCACGTCGAGGTAGAGCTATTATGGTCCCACTGGGGAGTTGATGATATGTAGAGCAATTATGGTCCGGCTCACGTCGGGGTAGAGCTAATATGGTCCCTCTCCGGGGTATTGATGATGTGTAGAGCTATTATGGTCCGGCTCACGTCGCGGTAGAGCTATTATGGTCCCGCTCGAGGGTATTGGTGATGTGTAGACCTATTATGGTCCCGCTCCTGGTATTAATGATGAGTAGATTTATTGTAGTCAGGCTCATATCGGGGTAGAGCTATTATGGTCTCGCTCCGGGATATTAATGATGTGTAGAGCTATTATGGCCCTGCTGACGTCGGGGTAGAGCTAATATGGTCCCTCTTCGGGGTATTGATGATGTGCAGAGCTATTATGGTCCGACTCACGTCGGGGTAGAGCTATTATGGTCCCGCTCCATGGTATTGATGATGTGTAGTGCTATTATGGTCCGGCACACGTCAAGGTAGAGCTGTTATGGTCCCGCTCCAGGGAATTGATGATGTGTAGAACCATTATGGTCCGGCTCACGTCGGGGTAGAGCTATTATGGTCCCGCTCGAGGGTATTGATGATGTGTAGAGCTATTATGGCCCGGCTCACGTGGTAGACCTAGTATGGTCCTGCTCCAGGGTATTGATGATGTGTAGAGCTATGATGGACCGACTCACGTCGGAGTAGAGCTATTATGGTCCCGCTCCATGGTATTGATGATGTGTAGTGCTATTATGGTGCGGCTCACGTCGAGCTAGAGCTATTATGGTCCCGCTCTTGGGAGTTGATGATATGTAGAGCAATTATGGTCCGGCTCACGTCGGGGTAAAGCTATTATGGTCCCTCTCCGGGGTATTGATGATGTGTAGAGCTAATATGGTCCAGCTCAAGTCGGGGTAGGGCAATTATGATCCCGCTCGAGGGTATTGATGATGTGTAGAGCTATAATGGTCCTGCTCACGTCGGGGTAGAGCTATTATGGTCCCGCTCCATGGTATTGATGATGTGTAGTGCTATTATGGTCCCAAGACACGTCAAGGTAGAGTGTTATGGTCCCGCTCCAGGGAATTGATGATGTGTAGAACCATTATGGTCCGGCTCACGTCGGGGTAGAGCTATTGTGGTCCCGCTCGAGGGTATTGATGATGTGTAGAGCTATTATGGTCCGGCTCACGTGGTAGACCTAGTATGGTCCTGCTCCAGGGTATTGATGATGTGTAGAGCTATTATGGACCGACTCACGTCGGAGTAGAGCTATTATGGTCCCGCTCCATGGTATTGATGATGTGTAGTGCTATTATGGTCCTGCTCACGTCGAGGTAGAGCAATTATGGTCCCGCTCTGGGGAGTTGATGATATGTACAGCAATTATGGGCCGGCTCAAGTCGGGGTTGAGCTATTATGGTCCCTCTCCGGGGTATTGATGATGTGTAGAGCTAATATGGTCCAGCTCAAGTCGGGGTAGGGCAATTATGGCCCCGCTCGAGGGTATTGATGATGTGTAGAGCTATAATGCTCCTGCTCACGTCGGGGTAGAGCTAGTATGGTCCCGCTCGAGGGTAATGATAATGTGTAGAGCAATTATGGACCGGCTCACGTCGGGGTAGAGTTATTATGGTCCCGCTCCAGGGTATTGATGATTTATAGAGTTATTATGGTCCCGCTCTTGGGAGTTGATGATATGTACAGCAATTATGGTCTGGCTCACGTCGGGGTAGAGCTATTATGGTCCCTCTCCGGGGTATTGATGATGTGTAGAGCTATTATGGTCCGGCTCACGTCGCGGTAGAGCTATTATGGTCCCGCTAGAGGGTATTGGTGATGTGTAGACCTATTATTGTCCCGCTCCGGGTATTAATGATGAGTAGATTTATTGTGGTCCGGCTCATATCGGGGTAGAGCTATTATGGTCTCGCTCCGGGGTATTAATGATGTGTAGAGCTATTATGGCCCGGCTCACGTCGAGGTAGAGCTATTATGGTTTCGCTCGAGGGTTTTGATGATGTGTAGAACGATTATGGTCCGGCTCACGTGGTAGACCTAGTATGGTCCTGCTCCAGAGTATTGATGAGGTGTAGAGCTATTATGGACCGACTCACGTCGGAGTAGAGCTATTATGGTCCCGCTCCATGGTATTGATGATGTGTAGTGCTATTATGGTCCTGCTCACGTCGAGGTAGAGCTATTATGGTCCCGCTCTGGGGAGTTGATGATATGTACAACAATTATGGGCCGGCTCAAGTCGGGGTAGAGCTATTATGGTCCCTCTCCGGGGTATTGATGATGTGTAGAGCAAATATGGTCCAGCTCAAGTCGGGGTAGGGCAATTATGGCCCCGCTCGAGGGTATTGATGATGTGTAGAGCTATAATGCTCCTGCTCACGTCGGGGTAGAGCTAGTATGGTCCCGCTCGAGGGTAATGATAATGTGTAGAGCAATTATGGACCGGCTCACGTCGGGGTAGAGTTATTATGGTCCCGCTCCAGGGTATTGATGATTTATAGAGTTATTATGGTCCAGTTCACGTCGAGGTAGAGCTATTATGGTTTCACTCGAGGGTATTGATGATGTGTACAGCTATTGTGGTCCGGCTCACGTGGTAGACCAAGTATGGTCCTGCTCCAGGGTATTGATGATGTGCAGAGCTATTATGGTCCGACTCACGTCGGGGTAGAGCTATTATGGTCCCGCTCCATGGTATTGATGATGTGTAGTGCTATTATGGTCCGGCACACGTCGAGGTAGAGCTGTTATGGTCCCGCTCCAGGGAATTGATGATGTGTAGAACCATTATGGTCCGGCTCACGTCGGGGTAGAGCTATTATGGTCCCCCTCGAGGGTATTGATGATGTGTAGAGCTATTATGGTCCGGCACACGTGGTAGACCTAGTATGGTCCTGCTCCAGGGTATTGATGATGTGTAGAGCTATTATGGACCGACTCACGTCGGAGTAGAGCTATTATGGTCCCGCTCCACGGTATTGATGATGTGTAGTGCTATTATGGTGCGGCTCACGTCGAGGTAGAGCTATTATGGTCCCGCTCTGTGGAATTGATGATATATAGAGCAATTATGGTCCGGCTCACGTCGGGGTAGAGCTATTATGGTCCCTCTTCGGGGTATTGATGATGTGTAGAGCTAATATGGTCCAGCTCAAGTCGGGGTAGGGCAATTATGATCCCGCTCGAGGGTATTGATGATGTGTAGAGCTATAATGGCCCTGCTCACATCGGGGTAGAGCTATTATGGTCCCGCTCGAAGGTATTGATAATGTGTAGAGCTATAATGGTCCTGCTCACGTCGGGGTAGAGCTATTATGGTCCCGCTCGAAGGTATTGATAATGTGTAGAGCTATTATGGACCGGCTCACGTCGGGGTAGAGTTATTATGGTCCCGCTCCAGGGTATTGATGATCTATAGAGCTATTATGGTCCGGCTCACGTCGAGGTAGAGCTATTATGGTTTCGCTCGAGGGTATTGATGATGTGTAGAGCTATTATGGTCCGGCTCACGTGGTAGACCTAGTATGGTCCTGCTACAGAGTATTGATGATGTGTAGAGCTATTATGGACCGACTCACGTCGGAGTAGAGCTATTATAGTCCGGCTCACGTCGAGGTAGAGCTATTATGGTCCCACTCTGGGGAGTTGATGATATGTAGAGCAATTATGGTCCGGCTCACGTCGGGGTAGAGCTATTATGGTCCCTCTCCGGGGTATTGATGATGTGTAGAGCTATTATGGTCCGGCTCACGTCGCGGTAGAGCTATTATGGTCCCGTTCGAGGGTATTGGTGATGTGTAGACCTATTATGGTCCCGCTCCTGGTATTAATGATGAGTAGATTTATTGTAGTCAGGCTCATATCGGGGTAGAGCTATTATGGTCTCGCTCCGGGATATTAATGATGTGTAGAGCTATTATGGCCCTGCTGACGTCGGGGTAGAGCTATTATAGTCCCGCTCCGGGGTATTGATGATGTGTAGAGCTAATATGGTCCAGCTCAAGTCGGGGTAGGGCAATTATGGTCCCACTCGAGGGTATTGATGATGTGTAGAGCTATAATGCTCCTGCTCACGTCGGGATAGAGTTATTATGGTCCAGCTCACGTCGAGGTAGAGCTATTATGGTTTCGCTCGAGGGTATTGTGATGTGTACAGCTATTGTGGTCCGGCTCACGTGGTAGACCAAGTATGGTCCTGCTCCAGGGTATTGATGATGTGTAGAGCTATTATAGTCCGACTCACGTCGGGGTAGAGCTATTATGGTCCCGCTCCATGGTATTGATGATGTGTAGTGCTATTATGGTCCGGCACACGTCAAGGTAGAGTTGTTATGGTCCCGCTCCAGGGAATTGATGATGTGTAGAACCATTATGGTCCGGCTCACGTCGGGGTAGAGCTATTATGGTCCAGCTCGAGGGTATTGATGATGTGTAGAGCTATTATGGTCCGGCTCACGTGGTAGACCTAGTATGGTCCTGCTCCAGGGTATTGATGATGTGTAGAGCTATTATGGACCGACTCACGTCGGAGTAGAGCTATTATGGTCCCGCTCCATGGTATTGATGATGTGTAGTGCTATTATGGTGCGGCTCACGTCGAGGTAGAGCTATTATGGACCCGCTCTTGGGAGTTAATGATATGTAGAGCAATTATGGTCCGGCTCACGTCAGGGTAAAGCTATTATGGTCCCTCTCCGGGGTATTGATGATGTGTAGAGCTAATATGGTCCAGCTCAAGTCGGGGTAGGGCAATTATGATCCCGCTCGAGGGTATTGATGATGTGTAAAGCTATAATGGTCCTGCTCACGTCGGGGTAGAGCTATTATGGTCCCGCTCGAGGGAATTGATAATGTGTAGAGATATTATGGACCGGCTCACGTCGGGGTAGAGTTGTTATGGTCCCGCTCCAGGGTATTGATGATCTATAGAGCTATTATGGTCCGGCTCACGTCGAGATAGAGCTATTATGGTTTCGCTCGAGGGTATTGATGATGTGTAGAGCTATTATGGTCCGGCTCACGTGGTAGACCAAGTATGTTCCTGCTCCATGGTATTGATGATGTGTAGAGCTATTATGGTCCGACTCACGTCGGGGTAGAGCTATTATGGTCCCGCTCCATGGTATTGATGATGTGTAGTGCTATTATGGTCCGGCTCACGTCGCGGTAGAGTATTATGGTCCCGCTCGAGGGTATTGGTGATGTGTAGACCTATTATGGTCCCGCTCCGGGTATTAATGATGAGTAGATTTATTGTGGTCCGGCTCATATCGGGGTAGAGCTATTATGGTCTCGCTCCGGGGTATTAATGATGTGTAGAGCTATTATGGCCCGGCTCACGTCGAGGTAGAGCTATTATGGTTTCGCTCGAGGGTATTGATGATGTGTAGAGCGATTATGGTCCGGTTCACGTGGTAGACCTAGTATGGTCCTGCTCCAGATTATTGATGAGGTGTAGAGCTATTATGGACCGACTCACGTCGGAGTAGAGCTATTATGGTCCCGCTTCATGGTATTGATGATGTGTAGTGCTATTATGGTCCGGCTCACGTCGAGGTAGAGCTATTATGGTCCCGCTCTGGGGAGTTGATGATATGTAGAGCAATTATGGTCCGGCTCACGTCTGGATAGAGCTATTATGGTCCCTTTCCGGGGTATTGATGATGTGTAGAGCTATTATGGTCCGGCTCACGTCGGGGTAGAGCTATTATGGTCCCGCTCGAGGGTATTGGTGATGTGTAGAGCTATTATGGTCCCGCTCCGGCTATTAATAATGAGTAGATTAATTGTGGTCCGCCTCATATCGGGGTAGAGCTATTATGGTCTCGCTCCGGGGTATTGATGATGTGTAGAGCTAATATGGTCCAGCTCAAGTCGGGGTAGGGCAATTATGGTCCCGCTCGAGGGTATTGATGATGTGTAGAGCTATAATGCTCCTGCTCACGTCGGGGTAGAGTTATTATGGTCCAGCTCACGTCGAGGTAGAGCTATTATGGTTTCGCTCGAGGGTATTCATGATGTGTACAGCTATTGTGGTCCGGCTCACGTGGTAGACCAAGTATGGTCCTGCTCCAGGGTATTGATGATGTGTAGAGCTATTATAGTCCGACTCACGTCGGAGTAGAGCTATTATGGTCCCGCTCCATGGTATTGATGATGTGTAGTGCTATTATGGTCCGGCACACGTCAAGGTAGAGCTGTTATGGTCCCGCTCCAGGGAATTGATGATGTGTAGAACCATTTTGGTCCGGCTCACGTCGGGGTAGAGCTATTTTGGTCCCGCTTGAGGGTATTGATGATGTGTAGAGCTATTATGGTCCGGCTCACGTGGTAGACCTAGTATGGTCCTGCTCTAGGGTATTGATGATGTGTAGAGCTATTATGGACCGACTCACGTCGGAGTAGAGCTATTATGGTCCCGCTCCATGGTATTGATGATGTGTAGTGCTATTATGGTGCGGCTCACGTCGAGGTAGAGCTATTATGGTCCCGCTCTGTGGAGTTGATGATATGTAGAGCAATTATGGTCCGGCTCACGTCGGGGTAGAGCTATTATGGTCCCTCTTCGGGGTATTGATGATGTGTAGAGCTAATATGGTCCAGCTCAAGTCGGGGTAGGGCAATTATGATCCCGCTCGTGGGTATTGATGATGTGTAGAGCTATAATGGTCCTGCTCACTTCGGGGTAGAGCTATTATGGTCCTGCTCGAAGGTATTGATAATGTGTAGAGCTATTATGGACTGGCTCACGTCGGGGTAGAGTTATTATGGTCCCGCTCCAGGGTATTGATGATCTATCGAGCTATGGTCCGGCTCACGTCGAGGTAGAGCTATTATGGTTTCGCTCGAGGGTATTGATGATGTGTAGAGCTATTATGGTCCGGCTCATGTGGTAGACCTAGTATGGTCCTGCTACAGAGTATTGATAATGTGTAGAGCTATTATGGACCGACTCACGTCGTAGTAGAGCTATTATGGTCCCGCTCCATGGTATTGATGATGTGTAGTGCTATTATGGTCCGGCTCACGTCGAGGTAGAGCTATTATGGTCCCACTCTGGGGAGTTGATGATATGTAGAGCAATTATGGTTCGGCTCACGTCGGGGTAGAGCTATTATGGTCCCTCTCCGGGGTATTGATGATGTGTAGAGCTATTGTGGTCCGACTCACGTCGCGGTAGAGCTATTATGGTCCCGCTCGAGGGTATTGGTGATGTGTAGACCTATTATGGTCCCGCTCCTGGTATTAATGATGAGTAGATTTATTGTAGTCAGGCTCATATCGGGGTAGAGCTATTATGGTCTCGCTCCGGGATATTAATGATGTGTAGAGCTATTATGGTCCCTCTCCGGGGTATTGATGATGTGTAGAGCTATTATGGTCCGGCTCACGTCGTGGTAGAGCTATTATGGTCCCGCTCGAGGGTATTGGTGATGTGTAGAGCTATTATGGTCCCGCTCCGGCTATTAATAATGAGTAGATTAATTGTGGTCCGCCTCATATCGGGGTAGAGCTATTATGGTCTCGCTCCGGGGTATTGATGATGTGTAGAGCTAATATGGTCCAGCTCAAGTCGGGGTAGGGCAATTATGGTCCCGCTCGAGGGTATTGATGATGTGTAGAGCTATAATGCTCCTGCTCACGTCGGGGTAGAGTTATTATGGTCCAGCTCACGTCGAGGTAGAGCTATTATGGTTTCGCTCGAGGGTATTCATGATGTGTACAGCTATTGTGGTCCGGCTCACGTGGTAGACCAAGTATGGTCCTGCTCCAGGGTATTGATGATGTGTAGAGCTATTATAGTCCGACTCACGTCGGAGTAGAGCTATTATGGTCCCGCTCCATGGTATTGATGATGTGTAGTGCTATTATGGTCCGGCACACGTCAAGGTAGAGCTGTTATGGTCCCGCTCCAGGGAATTGATGATGTGTAGAACCATTATGGTCCGGCTCACGTCGGGGTAGAGCTATTATGGTCCCGCTTGAGGGTATTGATGATGTGTAGAGCTATTATGGTCCGGCTCACGTGGTAGACCTAGTATGGTCCTGCTCTAGGGTATTGATGATGTGTAGAGCTATTATGGACCGACTCACGTCGGAGTAGAGCTATTATGGTCCCGCTCCATGGTATTGATGATGTGTAGTGCTATTATGGTGCGGCTCACGTCGAGGTAGAGCTATTATGGTCCCGCTCTGTGGAGTTGATGATATGTAGAGCAATTATGGTCCGGCTCACGTCGGGGTAGAGCTATTATGGTCCCTCTTCGGGGTATTGATGATGTGTAGAGCTAATATGGTCCAGCTCAAGTCGGGGTAGGGCAATTATGATCCCGCTCGAGGGTATTGATGATGTGTAGAGCTATAATGGTCCTGCTCACGTCGGGGTAGAGCTATTATGGTCCTGCTCGAAGGTATTGATAATGTGTAGAGCTATTATGGACCGGCTCACGTCGGGGTAGAGTTATTATGGTCCCGCTCTAGGGTATTGATGATCTATCGAGCTATTATGGTCCGGCTCACGTCGAGGTAGAGCTATTATGGTTTCGCTCGAGGGTATTGATGATGTGTAGAGCTATTATGGTCCGGCTCACGTGGTAGACCTAGTATGGTCCTGCTACAGAGTATTGATAATGTGTAGAGCTATTATGGACCGACTCACGTCGTAGTAGAGCTATTATGGTCCCGCTCCATGGTATTGATGATGTGTAGTGCTATTATGGTCCGGCTCACGTCGAGGTAGAGCTATTATGGTCCCACTCTGGGGAGTTGATGATATGTAGAGCAATTATGGTCCGGCTCACGTCGGGGTAGAGCTATTATGGTCCCTCTCCGGGGTATTGATGATGTGTAGAGCTATTGTGGTCCGGCTCACGTCGCGGTAGAGCTATTATGGTCCCGCTCGAGGGTATTGGTGATGTGTAGACCTATTATGGTCCCGCTCCTGGTATTAATGATGAGTAGATTTATTGTAGTCAGGCTCATATCGGGGTAGAGCTATTATGGTCTCGCTCCGGGATATTAATGATGTGTAGAGCTATTATGGCCCTGCTGACGTCGGGGTAGAGCTATTATGGTCCAGCTCAAGTCGGGGTAGGGCAATTATGGTCCCGCTCGAGGGCATTGATGATGTGTAGAGCTATAATGCTCCTGCTCACGTCGGGATAGAGTTATTATGGTCCAGCTCACGTCGAGGTAGAGCTATTATGGTTTCGCTCGAGGGGATTGTGATGTGTACAACTATTGTGGTCCGGCTCACGTGGTAGACCAAGTATGGTCCTGCTCCAGGGGATTGATGATGTGTAGAGCTATTATAGTCCGACTCACATCGGGGTAGAGCTATTATGGTCCCGCTCCATGGTATTGATGATGTGTAGTGCTATTATGGTCCGGCACACGTCAAGGTAGAGCTGTTATGGTCCCGCTCCAGGGAATTGATGATGTGTAGAACCATTATGGTCCGGCTCACGTCGGGGTAGAGCTATTATGGTCCCGCTCGAGGGTATTGATGATGTGTAGAGCTATTATGGTCCGGCTCACGTGGTAGACCTAGTATGGTCCAGCTCCAGGGTATTGATGATGTGTAGAGCTATTATGGACCGACTCACGTCGGAGTAGAGCTATTATGGTCCCGCTCCATGGTATTGATGATGTGTAGTGCTATTATGGTACGGCTCACGTCGAGGTAGAGCTATTATGGTCCCGCTCTTGGGAGTTGATGATATGTAGAGCAATTATGGTCCGGCTCACGTCGGGGTAAAGCTATTATGGTCCCTCTCCGGGGTATTGATGATGTGTAGAGCTAATATGGTCCAGCTCAAGTCGGGGTAGGGCAATTATGATCCCGCTCGAGGGTATTGATGATGTGTAAAGCTATAATGGTCCTGCTCACGTCGGGGTAGAGCTATTATGGTCCCGCTCGAGGGTATTGATAATGTGTAGAGCTATAATGGACCGGCTCACGTCGGGGTAGAGTTGTTATGGTCCCGCTCCAGGGTATTGATGATCTATAGAGCTATTATGGTCCGGCTCACGTCGAGGTAGAGCTATTATGGTTTCGCTCGAGGGTATTGATGATGTGTAGAGCGATTATGGTCCGGCTCACGTGGTAGACCAAGTATGTTACTGCTCCAGGGTATTGATGATGTGTAGAGCTACTATGGTCCGACTCACGTCGGGGTAGAGCTATTATGGTCCCGCTCCATGGTATTGATGATGTGTAGTGCTATTATGGTCCGGCTCACGTCGAGGTAGAGCTATTATGGTCCCGCTCTGGGGAGTTGATGATATGTAGAGCAATTATGATCCGGCTCACGTCTGGGTAGAGCTATTGTGGTCCCGCTCGAGGGTATTGATGATGTGTAGAGCTATTATGGTCCGGCTCACGTCGAGGTAGAGCTATTATGGTCCCGCTCTGGGGAGTTGATGATATGTAGAGCAATTATGATCCGGCTCACGTCTGGGTAGAGCTATTATGGTCCCGCTCGAGGGTATTGGTGATGTGTAGACCTATTATGGTCCCGCTCCGGGTATTAATAATGAGTAGATTAATTGTGGTCCGCCTCATATCGGGGTAGAGCTATTATGGTCTCGCTCCGGAGTATTGATGATGTGTAGAGCTATTATGGCCCTGCTCACGTCGGGGTAGAGCTATTATGGTCCCGCTCTGGGGTATTGATGATGTGTAGAGCTAATGTGGTCCAGCTCAAGTCGGGGTAGGGCAATTATGGTCCCGCTCGAGGGTATTGAAGATGTGTAGAGCTATAATGGTCCTGCTCACGTCGGGGTAGAGCTATTATGGTCCCGCTCGAGGGTATTGATAATGTGTAGAGCTATTATGGACCGGCTCACGTCGGGGTAGAGTTGTTATGGTCCCGCTCCAGGGTATTGATGATCTATAGAGCTATTGTGGTCCGGCTCACGTCGAGGTAGAGCTATTATGGTTTCGCTCGAGGGTATTGATGATGTGTAGAGCTATTATGGTCCGGCTCACGTGGTAGACCAAGTATGTTACTGCTCCAGGGTATTGATGAAGTGTAGAGCTACTATGGTCCGACTCACGTCGGGGTAGAGCTATTATGGTCCCGCTCCATGGTATTGATGATGTGTAGTGCTATTATGGTCCGGCTCACGTCGAGGTAGAGCTATTATGGTCCCGCTCTGGGGAGTTGATGATATGTAGAGCAATTATGATCCGGCTCACGTCTGGGTAGAGCTATTATGGTCCCTCTCCGGGGTATTGATGATGTGTAGAGCTATTATGGTCCGGCTCACGTCGCGGTAGAGCTATTATGGTCCCGCTCGAGGGTATTGGTGATGTGTAGACCTATTATGGTCCCGCTCCGGGTATTAATAATGAGTAGATTAATTGTGGTCCGCCTCATATCGGGGTAGAGCTATTATGGTCTCGCTCCGGAGTATTGATGATGTGTAGAGCTATTATGGCCCTGCTCAAGTCGGGGTAGGGCAATTATGGTCCCGCTCGAGGGTATTGATGATGTGTAGAGCTATAATGGTCCTGCTCACGTCGGGGTAGAGCTATTATGGTCCCGCTCGAGGGTATTGATAATGTGTAGAGCTATTATGGACCGGCTCACGTCGGGGTAGAGTTATTATGGTCCCGCTCCTGGGTATTGATGATTTATAGAGTTATTATGGTCCAGCTCACGTCGAGGTAGAGCTATTATGGTTTCGCTCGAGGGTATTGATGATGTGTACAACTATTATGGTCCGGCTCACGTGGAAGACCAAGTATGGTCCTGCTCCAGGGTATTGATGATGTGTAGAGCAATTATGGTCCGACTCACGTCGGGGTAGAGCTATTATGGTCCCGCTCCATGGTATTGATGATGTGTAGTGCTATTATGGTCCGGCACATGTCGAGGTAGAGCTGTTATGGTCCCGCTCCAAGGAATTGATGATGTGTAAAACTATTATGGTCCGGCTCACGTCGGGGTAGAGCTATTATGGTCCCGCTCGAGGGTATTGATGATGTGTAGAGCTATTATGATCCGGCTCACGTGGTAGACCTAGTATGGTCCTACTCCAGGGTATTGATGATGTGTAGAGCTATTATGGACCGACTCACGTCGGAGTAGAGCGATTATGATCCCGCTCCATGGTATTGATGATGTGTAGTGCTATTATGGTCCGGCTCACGTCGCGGTAGAGTATTATGGTCCCGCTCGAGGGTATTGGTGATGTGTAGACCTATTATGGTCCCGCTCCGGGTATTAATGATGAGTAGATTTATTTTGGTCCGGCTCATATCGGGGTAGAGCTATTATGGTCTCGCTCCGGGGTATTAATGATGTGTAGAGCTATTATGGCCCGGCTCACGTCGAGGTAGAGCTATTATGGTTTCGCTCGAGGGTATTGATGATGTGTAGAGCGATTATGGTCCGGCTCACGTGGTAGACCTAGTATGGTCCTGCTCCAGAGTATTGATGAGGTGTAGAGCTATTATGGACCGACTCACGTCGGAGTTGAGCTATTATGGTCCCGCTCCATGGTATTGATGATGTGTAGTGCTATTATGGTCCGGCTCACGTCGAGGTAGAGCTATTATGGTCCCGCTCTGGGGGAGTTGATGATATGTAGAGCAATTATGATCCGGCTCACGTCTGGGTAGAGCTATTATGGTCCCTCTCCGGGGTATTGATGATGTGTAGAGCTATTATGGTCCGGCTCACGTCGCGGTAGAGCTATTATGGTCCCGCTCGAGGGTATTGGTGATGTGTAGACCTATTATGGTCCCGCTCCGGGTATTAATAATGAGTAGATTAATTGTGGTCCGCCTCATATCGGGGTAGAGCTATTATGGTCTCGCTCCGGAGTATTGATGATGTGTAGAGCTATTATGGCCCTGCTCAAGTCGGGGTAGGGCAATTATGGTCCCGCTCGAGGGTATTGATGATGTGTAGAGCTATAATGGTCCTGCTCACGTCGGGGTAGAGCTATTATGGTCCCGCTCGAGGGTATTGATAATGTGTAGAGCTATTATGGACCGGCTCACGTCGGGGTAGAGTTATTATGGTCCCGCTCCTGGGTATTGATGATTTATAGAGTTATTATGGTCCAGCTCACGTCGAGGTAGAGCTATTATGGTTTCGCTCGAGGGTATTGATGATGTGTACAACTATTATGGTCCGGCTCACGTGGAAGACCAAGTATGGTCCCGCTCCAGGGTATTGATGATGTGTAGAGCAATTATGGTCCGACTCACGTCGGGGTAGAGCTATTATGGTCCCGCTCCATGGTATTGATGATGTGTAGTGCTATTATGGTCCGAAGCACATGTCGAGGTAGAGCCGTTATGGTCCCGCTCCAAGGAATTGATGATGTGTAAAACTATTATGGTCCGGCTCACGTCGGGGTAGAGCTATTATGGTCCCGCTCGAGGGTATTGATGATGTGTAGAGCTATTATGATCCGGCTCACGTGGTAGACCTAGTATGGTCCTACTCCAGGGTATTGATGATGTGTAGAGCTATTATGGACCGACTCACGTCGGAGTAGAGCGATTATGATCCCGCTCCATGGTATTGATGATGTGTAGTGCTATTATGGTCCGGCTCACGTCGCGGTAGAGTATTATGGTCCCGCTCGAGGGTATTGGTGATGTGTAGACCTATTATGGTCCCGCTCCGGGTATTAATGATGAGTAGATTTATTTTGGTCCGGCTCATATCGGGGTAGAGCTATTATGGTCTCGCTCCGGGGTATTAATGATGTGTAGAGCTATTATGGCCCGGCTCACGTCGAGGTAGAGCTATTATGGTTTCGCTCGAGGGTATTGATGATGTGTAGAGCGATTATGGTCCGGCTCACGTGGTAGACCTAGTATGGTCCTGCTCCAGAGTATTGATGAGGTGTAGAGCTATTATGGACCGACTCACGTCGGAGTTGAGCTATTATGGTCCCGCTCCATGGTATTGATGATGTGTAGCGCTATTATGGTCCGGCTCACGTCGAGGTAGAGCTATTATGGTCCCGCTCTGGGGAGTTGATGATATGTAGAGCAATTATGGTCCGGCTCACGTCTGGGTAGAGCTATTATGGTCCCTCTCCGGGGTATTGATGATGTGTAGAGCTATTATGGTCCGGCTCACGTCGTGGTAGAGCTATTATGGTCCCGCTCGAGGGTATTGGTGATGTGTAGACCTATTATGGTCCCGCTCCGGGTATTAATAATGAGTAGATTAATTGTGGTCCGCCTCATATCGGGGTAGAGCTATTATGGTCTCGCTCCGGGGTATTGATGATGTGTAGAGCTAATATGGTCCAGCTCAAGTCGGGGTAGGGCAATTATGGTCCCGCTCGAGGGTATTGATGATGTGTAGAGCTATAATGCTCCTGCTCACATCGGGGTAGAGTTATTATGGTCCAGCTCACGTCGAGGTAGAGCTATTATGGTTTCCCTCGAGGGTATTGATGATGTGTACAGCTATTGTGGTCCGGCTCACGTGGTAGACCAAGTATGGTCCTGCTCCAGGGTATTGATGATGTGTAGAGCTATTATAGTCCGACTCACGTCGGGGTAGAGCTATTATGGTCCCGCTCCATGGTATTGATGATGTGTAGTGCTATTATGGTCCGGCACACGTCAAGGTAGAGCTGTTATGGTCCCGCTCCAGGGAATTGATGATGTGTAGAACCATTATGGTCCGGCTCACGTCGGGGTAGAGCTATTATGGTCCCGCTTGAGGGTATTGATGATGTGTAGAGCTATTATGGTCCGGCTCACGTGGTAGACCTAGTATGGTCCTGCTCCAGGGTATTGATGATGTGTAGAGCTATTATGGACCGACTCACGTCGGAGTAGAGCTATTATGGTCCCGCTCCATGGTATTGATGATGTGTAGTGCTATTATGGTGCGGCTCACGTCGAGGTAGAGCTATTATGTTCCCGCTCTTGGGAGTTGATGATATGTAGAGCAATTATGATCCGGCTCACGTCGGGGTAAAGCTATTATGGTCCCTCTCCGGGGTATTGATGATGTGTAGAGCTAATATGGTCCAGCTCAAGTCGGGGTAGGGCAATTATGATCCCGCTCGAGGGTATTGATGATGTGTAGAGGTATAATGGTCCTGCTCACGTCGGGGTAGAGCTATTATGGTCCCGCTCGAGGGTATTGATAATGTGTAGAGCTATTATGGACCGGCTCACGTCGGGGTAGAGTTGTTATGGTCCCGCTCCAGGGTATTGATGATCTATAGAGCTATTATGGTCCGGCTCACGTCAAGGTAGAGCTATTATGGTTTCGCTCGAGGGTATTGATGATGTGTAGAGCTATTATGGTCCGGCTCACGTGGTAGACCAAGTATGTTCCTGCTCCAGGGTATTGATGATGTGTAGAGCTATTATGGTCCGACTCACGTCGGGGTAGAGCTATTATGGTCCCGCTTGATCGGTCCCCTAGGTGTCGTTACTTCCTATGGTTCCGGGTCAAGAATAAAATCTCCCTAGTCTAACTAACTAGCCTAATGAGGTAGTATAGCGTAGTAAGGGGTCGTATCCACGGAGAAGCAAGGGGTTTTAACTTGGTGCGAGATGCAATCAATTGACGGGAGTAAAAGAAAATGGGTTTGGGTTATCAACTAGACTACCTAAGGAAGATAAAACAAGAGTGATTAATCAATAAGGCAAACACTAGGGAGAGGGGGAATCGTGGAACTCACAACAACGATTTCGACAACATTTGGTGGGCAATGAATCAAATCTATTGAGGGCCTTGGTCCAACATCAAGAGGTCACTCTCGCACACCCCTCAACACCGCCTACCCAACCCCGCCTTTGAGGTCGTGGTCTACCCATCATCAAGTCATCACTAATATCGAGCTTGCTCTCACATAACCCAACATTAGCACAAGATTTAAGCATAAAGGTGATCAAGTTTCATTCTTTTACAATAAAATACCTTGATTCGAGTATCAAAAGAACAATCACCAAAGCCAACCAAACATCATTCAAAATCATCACAAAGTCCCATTATCCCCCTTCCCTAGCTAGAAATCTAGCCTAGGAAGGAGGAGAACGTAGTAAGACTAGTAAAAGCAACAATAAAAGGAGCAAACATACTAAAACTACTAAGCATGATTAGTGAAAACGAGAAAGATTGAACCTTTGAACAATAGACTACTAAGACTAGTCAAGGCAAGTATAAACTAATTTAAACAAGCATAAAAATAAACATATAACCAAAAATAAGCGAGGAAATAAGGATTAGTGACTAGAAATTACCAAAAGATTGATGCTTTGATTGATAAAAATGAAGAACAAAGGTTGAGTTACAACTTTCTCTCTCCTAAGAATGTGTTTTTCTATCTCTAATTAACCTAGAATAGTGTGCTCTTGCTTTCAATCCTTTTTTCTGGAATTCAAAGCCTCCCCTAAAATGTCTTAAGAGAGGGTATTTATACCCCTCACAAATACAGGTTAGAGTAAGGGCAAACAGCGAAAAAAATCGGGAGCTGACCATTCAGAGCTGCCGCTCCATGCGTGGAGCGCCAGCTCTGAACTTAATGAGAGAGATTTCAACAGCAGGTCGGAGCTCCCGCTCCACGAGGTTGGAGCGCCAGCTCTGAGCCTAAGGTGAGAGTTCCGCCGCGGATTGAAGCTCCCGCTCCAAAGGTTGGAGCGCCAGCTTTGATTTCTCGGCAAACCCTCTTGTATGCAAGGGATTTTGGAGCTCCCGCTCCAGTGGTTGGAGCGCCAGCTTCGATTTCTCGGCAACCCTCTTGTATGCAAGGGATTTTGGAGCTCCCGCTCCATGAGGTTGGAGCGCGAGCTTTGACTCTGCTTCTACTCTTCTTTGCAATTTGAAGCTCCCTCTCTTCATCCAAAGGTTCCCTTTTCCAATTCCAAGCTTCGACAACCTTGATTAGGCCGCTACAGAACCTGAAAGAAGTTAAGAGCAAGTCATAGCATAGGGTGTTCACAACATTCATTCTTCACATGAAGAGAAAACAACCTATAACTCCCAAAAAGGACTCAAATTGCATGAAACTAGTAGAATCACTAACATTGAACAAAACTAAGCTAAATAAGCATAAAAATGGGCTAAACAAGGGCTTAATTAGGGTGGAAAGAGGCCATAAAAGCGGCCTTAAAAGCCACTTATCAAACTCCCCGCACTAATTCCTTTGTTCGTCCTCGAATAAAGAGAAAAAAGTAAAGTCTGTACACTAACTCACTTTCGTAGGAATCACGGTCAATTTTAGCGTAAATGACAAGCCCTTTAAACCTCAAAGTCGCCAAGGAGGACGAGTGTGCTCTCGTAAGGGTTTCCTAAGAGTTTGACCCATAACTCTAGATCTTAGAATCCAAGGCAAATCAAAAATAAATAAACCAAAGAAAATAAAATGGTGCTCTTAAGTGAGATTTTGACGAGAAGCAGGCGCAAATGAATGCAAGAATTTCTAGACATTAAAAGTAAGCATGCTCAAAGATGTCCATAGGTTGATTAAAACATACCGTACACTAAGCATAGAGAACTAGATAGAGCACAATTCCTCAGATTCTACAACCATACATACCGCGTTCTCTCAACTAGTTTCAAATTCGCCATTCAAGGTAGCTTCTCTAAACTCCGAAGAATGGAGCCGTCAAATGTAATAAGAAATAGAATAGGAGAAGGTTACTCGACATCTCGACATAGCATACTCGCTCAATAGGCTTGATTCCAATCTTCCACCACCGACAATGATTCAACCCTCTAAGGTCAAAAGGACTTTTTAAGGGTGGAAACGTAGGCTAGGGGTAAAGGGTGTGAATAAATTTGGATAGTGGTGCTCAATCCTAATATAGTGAAGCTTTAGTAGGAGCGAAAGAGCTAAATAACCATGCTCACAAAACATATTCAACCATTTAGGGATAAGGTTCCCCCAAACTTATTCGAAAACATAACAACAAAAGAATCATTTTGGATTTTCTTTCTTTTTCTCCCTTTTTTTTTTTTTTTTTATTATTTTTCCCACCTTCTTTGATTTTGGGTGGCTTTTTCTATGAAGTTGCAATTGCATTTATTCAAGAATATACACAAAATTTCCACTATACCTCAAGAATCTCATCATTTTCCTTTCCCCTTATTTGTTTCAAATATCACTCAAGACAATCGCTCTAACTTCACTATTCACTACGAGGGTGAAAAATAAAACAAGGAGGCAATTGGCTTGTATTGAGGTAATCAAAGAAAGGATAAGGCTCAAAGGGTTGAGAGGAAGGGCATATGCAAACAAAAATAAAACCAAGAAAAAGAGAAAAACAAGAATAAAAGGCCTAAAACTATAAAAGTGAAAATAGTCACCGAAATGAACGCCTTTATCTTTCCCTAGAGTGGCTTGGTCGCGATCTAAGATAGATTAGAGTCAAGTTCTCGATAGAAGTATGCGATGTCGAGGATCCATGCACTCAAAATGGATGTTGGGGCTTTTTTGAAAGTCCTCACATGGGGTTATCAAGCAAATGCTACCTTTAAGGTTTCAAATCACTAGAGAGAGCAACACCTTCGTACCACAATCCAAGAATTAAGGTCTTGTGCTCTAAAAAAGTTCTAACCGCTACCTTAACATAGCGTATACTAAAATCAACCATAAACATCTCTAAGCATGCAGACTTCTAACATCTAGGAATAAAAGCATTCAAAAGAGTGGAGCTTCAATGATATTGTTCTCAACTCAAGAGCAAAAGAAATAATTAAAAGAAAAATTTGCCTTGATTCATACGTAAATTTTTTTTTTTTTTTTTTTTTTTTTTTTTTTCAAGAGATGAAAGTCAGTAGGTAATGGCACATAACCAACACTATCAAGCCTTTATTGCACTTAAACCCAGGTGGTGTTCATAACCACCAATGTATAATTAAAGCCAAGCAACCTCGAACGATCATCTTCTTTCCTAAACTATCCTAAAACTAAGCAAACAAGTAACTAAAAGGGAGTTGGAACGATCTCACCCATCATTGAAGCAATAAAGGCCAAATGCAATATCCGAAGCAAAAGAGCATCTTCAAACCTTGACTTCATCTCCGGATACTTGCTATGAAGTTCATCAACTCAAAAGAGAGATTAGTTCCAACAAAAATATATACAAAGGGCAAAGAAAAACAAATCTAGCTTAACACATAGCTCAACAATTCCTTAAGATTGCAATTCCCCCGAGCCATGACCCCTATAATTGCGCCCCTTTATCAAAAACAATGTAAAGTACACCCCCCCCAACTTGAATGGAAAACCGACCTCGGTGAGACCAAGGAATAGAGAAAAAGAGGGGAGGAGGGGCTATTCATGGAGCGATCTAAGATCCACTTGGCCTGCCCTCATCGGGGCGGCGCCAATCGTAAGCAAGATCGATCGGGGTCCCATCCTCACGCAAGGGGGGACCATGGGGTTCCCAACCGCCGTAAAAGTTAGGAGGGAAACCCGAGTACCCCATAAAGGATGGGTCATGGCTATGCTCCAGTGGGATGTATCTATAGGCGGGATCGCCGAAATAGTCACACCCCCCGGGCTGGGTATAGTCATATGGGGGAAAGGTTCACCGCTCCCTAACTTGGGAGGATGGGCCCTGCCAATAGGGGTAGACAGGCTCACGAGGAGTGCCATCAATGTGCTCCCCTCCCCAACTTGGCACTGGCCCCAGCTGTGGAGGCCAATAGGGATGGTTAACTGGCGGGGCAATTTGCCCTTGCTCCACAAAGTGGTTGAAAAGCAAAGAATTTTGGAGCGCCATCCCCTGGTTGTTGGCCTCCAATTGGCCCACTTGCAAACTTAAGTTATGAAAAGCATGTTCGATGTTAAAACTAGAAGGGTAAGAGTGGCTCATACCTCCCTCCTCATGGGAGGGGTGACGTTCGTGCTCCACTCGTTGCGGCCTTGGTTGGCGTTGTTGTTGTTGTTGATGTTGTTGTTGATGTTGTTGTTGATGTTGTTGCCGTGTTCGGTTTCTTCTTTCGATCTCATTCGGATCAAGCTCCGAAGCATCAATCTCCTCAAATGGGACTCTCCATGGATTTTGGGTGTTTGCTGGGGGTTCGGTCATGAATCTGTTTGGGATCTTGCACCATATTGCTCCCTTGATCAACCAAAAGGTAGCTTTTGATGTCTCTTTTGTGAATTTCATATTCTTGAGGTGATCAAAGTTTAGAGCCGACCCATAGCACTCCGGCTCCATCTTGACAAGTTGCTCTTTGTACCCGAGCCTATATGCAATCCATATCACCATCCCTCCCAATTGGATGGGCCCTTTCATTCTTGTGTCTTGCTTGATGGTGAGCATCCTCGTAGCAAGCAAGAAACCCAAGTTGACTTTATCGGCCGGGTTATTTTGATCTAGCAACCTTCTTCCTTCACTTGCTCTCCATAGCAAATGAAGTTCTTGGTCGCTCATTTTTCCAAGATCTTGCCGGGAGAAGAAACAATACACCAACATCCTATGGAAATACCTCAATGCGCCATGATGGATTTCTGAGGCTTTTGATGAGTTAGAGAGGAAGTCCCTAGACCCATCAGTTATCCTCTTCCACCAGGCTTGCATGTCATAGCCTTCAATACCATCCCCAGAACAATCATACACCTCTGCTCTAGGATCCCACAAAAAACACTCATTAAACTCAGCGAGGCTCATGGTGTGTTGGTGGTTGAACAATCTGAATTTAATCTCAAAGGCATCCCCTGCCTCTGTAGATGTTCTCTTGAATTCAAAGCTAGCTAAGAATTCTAGAGTTAGAGTGCGGTAGGTGAGGGGAGGTTGTGTGGGGTGGTTGTAGGTCTTATCTGTGGTGATCCAATCATTTGGGATTTGGTTTTTAAGGAACGGGGCAAAACCGAGTGTACGGGCGAGGTCGCACACTTTATCATCTATCCTGAGGTGAAAACAAGTTATATGATCATAGAAAAGGGTTTGTTTCACCTCCCTCTTCTCAAGCTCACGAAACTTGGCTTTGTGTTCGGGTTTGGTAAGGTTCACACTGTAGGAAGGTGAGGAGGTAGTGCGAGGTCTTTTTGAACCCATTACACCGGTATAAAACACAATAGTCAACAACAAGAATCACCAACAACAACAAAGTCTACCAACAAAAATGACCAACAATACCCAAGGGTTATAGAATCCAAGGATATTCCTCAACAACCACAAAAACTCCACAATGCCTCCAAAAATTTGCACAAATAATCAACAATAACACCACCACAATCACCAATTAATCAACTTCAAGGACAAACTCAAGCCAAAACACCTAATTTCATCTAAACACAAAAATTTCCAAAGGAAACTCTAACAAAATCAAGCACAAATTCTCAAAGATAAGCAAAATGAACTTGATTAAGAGAGATTTTACCACAGTTAGAACCAAATCCTTCTTCTTGCTGTGCAAAGGAAAGTAAACCCGAGTGAAATTCAAAGTGGCCCGAGCAAAAACCCCGAATTGATGCTAAGAGTTGAGTTTGGGGTGGGAAATTTGGAATAGAAGTGAGAATGGGGAATGTTTTGAGTGTTTTTGAGGTGAATGAGGGTGATTTGTGGAGGGTTTGGGAGGAGTGAGAGTGGTTTGAGGGGAGAGTGAGGGTTTGAGGGTTTGAGGGAGAGAGTGGGAGAAAGAGGAAGGGCATTATGCGTGTTCATTTTTTTTTTTTTTTAGAACTGGCCTTCGAAGCTCCCGCTCCACCATTCAGAGCGGGCGCTCTGACAGGCGCTGGGTCTTTTTTTTTTTCATAAAATCGCTCGAAGCTCCCGCTCCACAATTCAGAGCGGGCGCTTTGACCAGAGCGGGCGCTCCAATAATTTGGAGCGGGCGCTTCAAAATCTCGGCAATTGCCTCCACTATTCAGAGCGGGCGCTCCAATATTTGGAGCGGGAGCTCTGAATCCAGCACTTGATCAATTTTTTCCTCTTTTCGCTGGGGCGGGCGCTCCATATGGCTGGAGCGGGGGCTTCAAGTTTTCGGCTTTTTTTCATATTGAGGGGTGGTATTTAGAGCGGGCGCTCCATGGGATTGGAGCGGGAGCTCTGATCCCAATACTTAGCCGATTTCCTTTTTTTCTCTTTTCCTGCACACATACACAACAAACCATACCCTATGGGGGTTTAAATTAGCCCAAAGTGAGATGTAGGACTTAGCTTAAAACTCAACTCAACTATTGGTTAGATGAGCCGAGAGGCCGTGCCTCGTATTTCTCAATCAAACTAAAATGTCACCCCCTCCCTTGGGGAAAAATCCTCCGGATTTTACAATCTACCTAAACAAAATCAAAAATCAAAGTTCAACAATAACAAAATATAAACAATATATACAAAAGTGCTTGATTTATGGTCTTAAGCTAGACCTCTTCATCCTTCTCAAATGGCTTCGGGGGACGAATCGGTTGGGACCGACTCGAGCATCAAACAACCAAGTTTTCCAATTTGTTCCTTATCGAAATATTTCTTGATTCTTTGGCCATATACCATGAACCGAGCTCCATCTTCACCTTCCAATTCAAACGAGCCATAGGGAGTGACCTTGGTGATAGAGAATGGACCGGACCACTTAGGCTTCAACTTTCCGGGGAAAAGACGGAGTCGTGAGTTGAATAGGAGAACTTTGTCGCCAACCTTGAAGTCACGATCTTTTCCCAACAACTTGGTAGGAGGCTTAGTACTCTCCCCCTTGGCCATGGTTTGGATCAATGGGAGCTCATCTTTGCTTTCTTGGGCATCCGTATGAGCTTCATCAAGTTGGGTTTCAATCTCCATGGCCTCTCTTGATTTGTCCACCCCCTCATCATTAACAATCTCCGACTCCACCAAATCTACTCTCCACACCTTCTCCACCATAGGTTGCTTCAAGGTTTTCGAAAACTCAAACACAACCCTTTCATCGGCCACCTCACAAGTGATCGTGTTGTTCTTGCAATTAATCACGGCTCCCATTGTTTTAAGAGCCTCTCTCCCAAGAATAAGAGGAGTATGAGGGTCCTCCTCCATATCCATTACAACAAAATCACAAGGTACAAAGATATTACCAACTCGAATTGGTATATCTTCAAGTTCTCCACAAGGTAGCTTAATCGAGCGGTCGGCCAATTGAATTGTTTTCCTTGAAGGCACCATCTCAATTTTGAGCAACTTTGCAATGGACAAGGGCATCAAGCTCACACTTGCACCCAAGTCGGCCAATGCTCCCTTGGTCTCAAGATCTCCCAATGTCACCGGAAGAGTGAAGCTACCCGGATCTCGTTGCTTGGGTGGCAAGTGGCGTTGCACAAGCGCACTCGCTTGGTGAGGAAGAGTGATGCATTGTTCACTGAGCTTTTTCTTGTTGGAAAGAAGTT
This sequence comes from Beta lomatogona, assembly GCA_947646795.1. Taxonomy (NCBI): domain Eukaryota; kingdom Viridiplantae; phylum Streptophyta; class Magnoliopsida; order Caryophyllales; family Amaranthaceae; genus Beta; species Beta lomatogona. The sequence goes on along the minus strand of CANSNZ010000955.1, from coordinate 1,568,060 downwards.
CCTTGAGGAATTTTGCATAGGATGGCATTTGTGACATAGCCTCAAGGAAGGGAATGTTGATTTGAAGACCCTTCAACATGTTCATGAACTTGTTGTACTTGTCATTCAACCTTCTCTCAACTATCCTTTCCGGAAATGGTGGGGGAGGATCGAATCTTGATGGTTGGACATTCGTTGATGCTTGTTTTTCTACCTCAACCTCTTTCTCCTTCTCAACACTCTCTTTTTGGATTTCATATTCTCCTTTCTCCACAACTTGTCCTTTTCTCTCCTTATCCTCCTCTTGTTGCACCTCTTTAGGTCCTTTATAGGATCTTCCGGACCTTAGGGAGATGGCCTTCACATGGTGGTGGTTTGCGGGATTCGGAGTAGGTTGACCGGGAAGCTTCTCATTTGAGAGTTGAGAAACCCTCTCGGCTAGTTGGGCAACTTGATTGTCAAGGATCTTTTGGTGAGAAGTGGTTTCTTGGAATTTTTGATCTACTTTTCGCTCAAGATTGCTCAACTTTTGTTCAAATTGTTGAGAAATGTTTTTGATGTTGTCTAGGATAAGAAGGGTGTCCGGAGATGGACCACCTTGAGGGTTTGAGGTGTTTGGGAAGGTGGTTGGGGGTTGATTTGAGAATTGATTTTGTGGATGGGGCTTGTTGAAGTTGTTTCTAGCATTTGGATGTAAGTAGGGAGCTCCTTGGTTCGCTTGATTGTTGAAATTGGTTGGTCCCCCATAGTCATTGAACCTCGGATTAAGATTGGGGTTAGGGCATCTCCAATTATCCCTTTGATCTCTTTGATTGTTGAGATAGCCCATAGCCGCCACATGCTCGGGGTCCTTACCGCCACAATAAGAGGTGTCGTGGTTGGTACCCCCACAAATTTCACATGAGAATGAGTTTACTTGCCGAGATGAGGAAGAAGAAGCTTGTTCTTTCCCTAGCTTCTTGTCAAGAAGTTGTTCCATGAAGGCTTTGAGTGACTCTTGGTCAAGCTCGAATTTTCCACTAGCTTTTCCTTGACTTCTTCTCTTATCACCCCATGAATAGTTGCGAACCACATCCTCAATTGTATCTTTAAGTTGAGCTTGAGGAACTTTCCTTAATTGGCCTCCGGCTCCCGCATCAAGATTGGCTCTACTAATGGGATCAAGAGCATCATAGAAGAATCTAATAAGTAGAGGCTCGCTATACTCATGATGGGGGCAAGCTCTAACGTATTCATTGAATCGTTCCCAAGCTTCACCTAGAGACTCATCCGATTCTTGTTGGAAGTTGGAGATCTTCCTTCTCATTTCCGCGGTCTTCTCCTCCGATATAAACTTCTTTAGGAAGGCTTTAGCCACCGCCCTCCAAGTAGTCAAGGAGTTTGGTTTGAGATTCTTAAGCCACCTATAAGCTTTTCCCGCTAAGGATTGCCGGAAGAGATGCATACGAATGTATTCTTGAGTGACTTGGTTCGTTTGGACCATGGCGCACAACTCAAGGAATCTATCTAGATGCTCAATGGGATTCTCATGCGCGGCTCCGGAAAATTGCTCCCTAAGCACCATTTGTGTATATTGTGGATGAATAGTGAAGTTTGTAGTGGTGGTGGGGAGCAAAATGCCACCGGTGAGCTCATAGTCCTCCCGGATTACCAAAGTCTTGAAATAGAGGGTTGTCATCTTCGGCCATGGCTTCACTTGCCTCACTTGAGGAGTCAAAAAATGTTTCCTCCTCCTCGGTTTGATGTTCAAATAACCTCCGAACTTGCCTCAAAGTACGGTCAATTTCCGGGTCAAGAGGAGTGGTAGGAATACCTTGAGATCTCCTTATCATTCAACAAAGCTAAGCACACGGTTAGTAATGACAACACAATAACAAAAATGAAAATAAAAAAACAATTGATGGGCAATAAACTAAGTTTAAACAACACGTTGCTTCCCCGGCAACGGCGCCAAAACTTGATCGGTCCCCTAGGTGTCGTTACTTCCTATGGTTCCGGGTCAAGAATAAAATCTCCCTAGTCTAACTAACTAGCCTAATGAGGTAGTATAGCGTAGTAAGGGGTCGTATCCACGGAGAAGCAAGGGGTTTTAACTTAGTGCGAGATGCAATCAATTGACGGGAGTAAAAGAAAATGGGTTTGGGTTATCAACTAGACTACCTAAGGAAGATAAAACAAGACTGATTAATCAATAAGGCAAACACTAGGGAGAGGGGGAATCGTGGAACTCACAACAACGATTTCGACAACATTTGGTGGGCAATGAATCAAATCTATTGAGGGCCTTGGTCCAACATCAAGAGGTCACTCTCGCACACCCCTCAACACCGCCTACCCAACCCCGCCTTTGAAGTCGTGGTCTACCCATCATCAAGTCATTACTAATATCGAGCTTGCTCTCACATAACCCAACATTAGCACAAGATTTAAGCATAAAGGTGATCAAGTTTCATACTTTTACAATAAAATACCTTGATTCGAGTATCAAAAGAACAATCACCAAAGCCAACCAAACATCATTCAAAATCATCACAAAGTCCCATTATCCCCCTTCCCTAGCCAGAAATCTAGCCTCGGAAGGAGGAGAACATAGTAAGACTAGTAAAAGCAACAATAAAAGGAGCAAACATACTAAAACTACTAAGCATGATTAGTGAAAACGAGAAAGATTGAACCTTTGAACAATAGACTACTAAGGCTAGTCAAGGCAAGTATAAACTAATTTAAACAAGCATAAAAATAAACAAATAACCAAAAATAAGCGAGGAAATAAGGATTAGTGACTAGAAATTACCAAAAGATTGATGCTTTGATTGATAAAAATGAAGAACAAAGGTTGAGTTACAACTTTCTCTCTCCTAAGAATGTGTTTTTCTCTCTCTAATTAACCTAGAATAGTGTGCTCTTGCTTTCAATCCTTTTTTCTGGAATTCAAAGCCTCCCCTAAAATGTCTTAAGAGAGGGTATTTATACCCCTCACAAATACAGCTTAGAGTAAGGGCAAACAGCGAAAAAAATCGGGAGCTGACCATTCAGAGCTGCCGCTCCATGCGTGGAGCGCCAGCTCTGAACTTAATGAGAGAGATTTCAACAGCAGGTCGGAGCTCCCGCTCCACGAGGTTGGAGCGCCAGCTCTGAGCCTAAGGTAGAGTTCCACCGCGGATTGAAGCTCCCGCTCCAAAGGTTGGAGCGGCAGCTTTGATTTCTCGGCAAACCCTCTTGTATGCAAGGGATTTTGGAGCTCCCGCTCCAGAGGTTGGAGCGCCAGCTTCGATTTCTCGGCAAACCCTCTTGTATGCAAGGGATTTTGGAGCTCCCGCTCCATGAGGTTGGAGCGCGAGCTTTGACTCTGCTTCTACTCTTCTTTGCAATTTGAAGCTCCCTCTCTTCATCCAAAGGTTCCCTTTTCCAATTCCAAGCTTCGACAACCTTGATTAGGCCGCTACAGAACCTGAAAGAAGTTAAGAGCAAGTCATAGCATAGGGTGTTCACAACATTCATTCTTCACATGAAGAGAAAACAACCTATAACTCCCAAAAAGGACTCAAATTGCATGAAACTAGTAGAATCACTAACATTGAACAAAACTAAGCTAAATAAGCATAAAAATGGGCTAAACAAGGGCTTAATTAGGGTGGAAAGAGGCCATAAAAGCGGCCTTAAAAGCCACTTATCACCGCTCCATGGTATTGATGATGTGTAGTGCTATTATGGTCCGGCTCACGTCGAGGTAGAGCTATTATGGTCCCGCTCTGGGGAGTTGATGATATGTAGAGCAATTATGATCCGACTCACGTCTGGGTAGAGCTATTATGGTCCCTCTCCGGGGTATTGATGATGTGTAGAGCTATTATGGTCCGGCTCACGTCGCGGTAGAGCTATTATGGTCCCGCTCGAGGGTATTGGTGATGTGTAGACCTATTATGGTCCCGCTCCGGGTATTAATAATGAGTAGATTTATTGTCGTCCGCCTCATATCGGGGTAGAGCTATTATGGTCTCGCTCCGGAGTATTGATGATGTGTAGAGCTATTATGGCCCTGCTCACGTCGGGGTAGAGCTATTATGGTCCCGCTCCGGGTTATTGATGATGTGTAGAGCTAATATGGTCCAGCTCAAGTCGGGGTAGGGCAATTATGGTCCCGCTCGAGGGTATTGATGATGTGTAGAGCTATAATGGTCCTGCTCACGTCGGGGTAGAGCTATTATGGTCCCGCTCGAGGGTATTGATAATGTGTAGAGCTATTATGGACCGGCTCACGTCGGCGTAGAGTTATTATGGTCCCGCTCCTGGGTATTGATGATTTATAAAGTTATTATGGTCCAGCTCACGTCGAGGTAGAGCTATTATGGTTTCGCTCGAGGGTATTGATGATGTGTACAACTATTATGGTCCGGCTCACGTGGAAGACCAAGTATGGTCCTGCTCCAGGGTATTTATGATGTGTAGAGCAATTATGGTCCGACTCACGTCGGGGTACAGCTATTATGGTCCCGCTCGAGGGTATTGGTGATGTGTAGACCTATTATGGTCCCGCTCCGGGTATTAATGATGAGTAGATTTATTGTGGTCCAGCTCATATCGGGGTAGAGCTATTATGGTCTCGCTCCGGGGTATTAATGATGTGTAGAGCTATTATGGCTCGGGTCACGTCGAGGTAGAGCTATTATGGTTTCGCTCGAGGGTATTGATGATGTGTAGAGCGATTATGGTCCGGCTCACGTGGTAGACCTAGTATGGTCCTACTCCAGAGTATTGATGAGGTGTAGAGCTATTATGGACCGACTCACGTCGGAGTAGAGCTATTATGGTCCCGCTCCATGGTATTGATGATGTGTAGTGCTATTATGGTCCGGCTCACGTCGAGGTAGAGCTATTATGGTCCCGCTCTGGGGAGTTGATGATATGTAGAGCAATTATGATCCGGCTCACGTCTGGGTAGAGCTATTATGGTCCCTCTCCGGGGTATTGATGATGTGTAGAGCTATTATGGTCCGGCTCACGTCGCGGTAGAGCTATTATGGTCCCGCTCGAGGGTATTGGTGATGTGTAGACCTATTATGGTCCCGCTCCGGGTATTAATAATGAGTAGATTAATTGTGGTCCGCCTCATATCGGGGTAGAGCTATTATGGTCTCGCTCCGGAGTATTGATGATGTGTAGAGCTATTATGGCCCTGCTCACGTCGAGGTAGAGCTATTATGGTCCCGCGCCGGGGTATTGATGATGTGTAGAGCTAATATGGTCCAGCTCAAGTCGGGGTAGGGCAATTATGGTCCCGCTCGAGGGTATTGATGATGTGTAGATCTATAATGGTCCTGCTCACGTCGGGGTAGAGCTATTATGGTCCCGCTCGAGGGTATTGATAATTTGTAGAGCTATTATGGACCGGCTCACGTCGGGGTAGAGTTATTATGGTCCCGCTCCTGGGTATTGATGATTTATAGAGTTATTATGGTCCAGCTCACGTCGAGGTAGAGCTATTATGGTTTCGCTCGAGGGTATTGATGATGTGTACAACTATTATGGTCCGGCTCACGTGGAAGACCAAGTATGGTCCTGCTCCAGGGTATTGATGATGTGTAGAGCTATTATGGTCCGACTCACGTCGGGGTAGAGCTATTATGGTCCCGCTCCATGGTGTTGCTGATGTGTAGTGCTATTATGGTCCGGCACACGTCGAGGTAGAGCTGTTATGGTCCCGCTCCAAGGAATTGATGATGTGTAAAACTATTATGGTCCGGCTCACGTCGGGGTAGAGCTATTATGGTCCCGCTCGAGGGTATTGATGATGTGTAGAGCTATTATGATCCGGCTCACGTGGTAGACCTAGTATGGTCCTACTCCAGGGTATTGATGATGTGTAGAGCTATTATGGACCGACTCACGTCGGAGTAGAGCGATTACGATCCCGCTCCATGGTATTGATGATGTGTAGTGCTATTATGGTCCGGCTCACGTCGAGGTAGTGCTATTATGGTCCCGCTCTGGGGAGTTGATGATATGTAGAGCAATTATGGTCCGATTCACGTCGGGGTAGAGCTATTATGGTCCCTCTCCGGGGTATTGATGATGTGTAGAGCTAATATGGTCTAGCTCAAGTCGGGGGTAGGGCAATTATGATCCCGCTCGAGGGTATTGATGATGTGTAGAGCTATAATGGTCCTGCTCACGTCGGGGTAGAGCTATTATGGTCCCGCTCGAGGGTATTGATAATGTGTAGAGCTATTATGGACCGGCTCACGTCGGGGTAGAGTTATTATGGTCCTGCTCCAGGGTATTGATGATTTATCGAGCTATTATGGTCCTGCTCCAGGGTATTGATGATGTGTAGAGCTATTATGGTCCGACTCACGTCGAGGTAGAGCTATTATGGTCCCGCTCCATGGTATTGATAATGTGTAGTGCTATTATGGTCCGGCACACGTCGAGGTAGAGCTGTTATGGTCCCGCTCCAGGGAATTGATGATGTGTAGAACTATTATGGTCCGGCTCACGTCGGGGTAGAGCTATTATGGTCGCTCTCAAGGGTATTGATGATGTGTAGAACTATTATGGTCCAGCTCACGTGGTAGACCTAGTATGGTCCTGCTCCATAGTATTGATGATGTGTAGAGCTATTATGCACCGACTCACGTCGGAGTAGAGCTATTATGGTCCCGCTCCATGGTATTGATGATGTGTAGTGCTATTATGGTCCGGCTCACGTCGAGGTAGAGCTATTATGGTCTCGCTCTGGGGAGTTGATGATATGTAGAGCAAATATGGTCCGGCTCACGTCGGGGTAGAGCTATTATGGTCCCTCTCCGGGGTATTGATGATGTGTAGAGCTAATTTGATCTCGCTCAAGTCGCGGTAGGGCAATTATGATCCCGCTCGAGGGTATTGATGATGTGTAGAGCTATAATGGTCCTGCTCACGTCGGGGTAGAGCTATTATGGTCCCGCTCCATGGTATTGATGATGTGTAGTGCTATTAGGATACGGCTCATGTCGGGATAGTGCTATTATGATCCCGCTCCGGGGTATTGATGATGTGTAGAGCTATCACGGTCCGGCTCACGTCGGGGTAGTGCTATTATGTTCCATCTCCGGGGTATTGATGATGCGTGGAGCTATTATGTACCGGCTCACGTCGGGATAGAGCTATTATGGTCCCGCTTCAGGGTATTGATAATGTTCAGAGCAATTATTGTTCGGCTCACGTCGGGTTAGAGCTATTATGGTCCCGCTCTGGGGAGTTGATGATATGTAGAGCAATTATGGTCCGGCTCACGTCGGGGTAGAGCTATAATGGTTCCTCTCCGGGATATTGATGATGTGTAGAGCTATTATGGTCCGGCTCACGTCGGGGTAGAGCTGTTATGGTCTCGCTCGAGGGTATTGGTGATGTGTAGACCTATTATGGTCCCGCTCCGGGGTATTAATGATGAGTAGATTTATTGTGGTCCGGCTCACATCGGGGTAGAGCTATTATGGTATCGCTCCGAGGTATTGATGATGTGTAGAGCTATTTTGGTCCGGCTCACGTCTGGGCAGAGTTATTATGGTCCCGCTCCGGGGTATTGATGATGTGTTGAGCTAATATGTTCCAGCTCAAGTCGGGGTAGAGCTATTATGGTCCCACTCCGGCGTATTGATGATCTGTAGAGCTATTATGGTCCAGCTCACGTCGGGGTAGCGCTATTATGGTCCCGCTCACGTCGGGGTAGAGCTATTATGGTCCGGCTCACGTCGGGGTAGAGCATTTATGGTCCCTCTCTGGGGAATTGATGATGTGTAGAGCTATTATGGCCCGGCTGACGTCGGGCTTAACCTATTATGTTCCCGCTCCGGGGCATTGATGATGTGTAGAGCTTTTATGGTGCGGCTGACGCCGGGTTAGAGGTATTATGGTCCCGCTTCATGGTATTGATGATGTGTAGAGCTATTATGGTCCGGCTCACGTCGAGGTAGAGCTATTATGGTCTAGCTCACGTCGGGGTAGAGATATTATGGTCCCGCTCCGGTGAATTGATGATGTGTAGAGCTATTATGGTCCGGCTCACGTCGAGGTAGAGCTATTATGGTCAGGCTCACATCGGGGTAGAGCTATTATGGTTCCGCTCGAGGGTATTGATGATGTGTAGAGCTATTATGGTCCGGCTCACGTCGGGGTAGAGCTATTATGCTCCCGCTCGAGGGTATTGAAGATGTGTAGAGCTATTATGGTCCGGCTTACGTGGGGGTAGAGCTATAATGGTACCACTCTGGGGAATTAATGATGTGGAGAGCTATTATGGTCCGGCTCACGTCGGGGTAGAGCTATCATGGTCCCGCACCGGGGTATTGATGATGTGTAGAGCTATTAGGATACGGCTCATGTCGGGATAATGCTATTGTGGTCCCGCTCCGGGGTATTGATGATGTGTAGAGCTATTACGGTCCGGCTCACAACGGGGTAGTGCTATTATGTTCCATCTCCGGGGTATTATTGATGATGTGTGGAGCTATTATGTACCGGCTCACGTCGGGATCGAGCTATTATGGTCCCGCTCCAGGGTATTGATAATGTTTACAGCAATTATTGTCCGGCTCACGTCGGGTTAGAGCTATTATGGTCCCGCTCTAGGGTATTCATGATGTGTAGAGCTATTATGGTCTGGCTCTCGTCGGGCTAGAGCAATAATGGTCCCACTCTACGGTATTGATGATGTGTAAAGCTATTATGGTCAGGCTCAAGTAGGGATAGAGCTATTATAGACCCCGCTCCAGTGTATTGATGATGTGTAAAGCTATTATGGTCCTCACGTCGGGGTAGAGCTATTATGGTCCCGCTTTGGGGGTATTGATGATGTGTAGAGCTTTTATGGTCCGGCTCACGCCGGGTTAGAGGTATTATGGTCCCGCTTCATGGTATTGATGATGTGTAGAGCTATTATGGTATGGCTCACGTCGGGGTAGATTTATTATGTTCCCGCACCGGGGTATTGATGATGTTTAAAGCTATTATGGTACGGCTCACGTCGGGGTAGAGCTATTATGGTCCGGCTCACGTCGGGGTAGAGTTATCATGGTCCCGCTCCAGGGTATTGATGATGTGTAGAGCTATTATGGTCCGTCTCACGTCGAGGTAGAGCTATAATGGTTCCGCTCCGGGATATGGATGATGTGTAGAGCTATTATGGTCCGGCTCACGTGGTAGACCTAGTATGGTCCTGCTCCATAGTATTGATGATGTGTAGAGCTATTATGCACCGACTCACGTCGGAGTAGAGCTATTATGGTCCCGCTCCATGGTATTGATGATGTGTAGTGCTATTATGGTCCGGCTCACGTCGAGGTAGAGCTATTATGGTCTCGCTCTGGGGAGTTGATGATATGTAGAGCAAATATGGTCCGGCTCACGTCGGGGTAGAGCTATTATGGTCCCTCTCTGGGGTATTGATGATGTGTAGAGCTAATTTGATCTCGCTCAAGTCGGGGTAGGGCAATTATGATCCCGCTCGAGGGTATTGATGATGTGTAGAACTATTATGGTCCGGCTCACGTCGGGGTAGAGCTATTCTTGTCCCGCTCGAGGGTATTGATGATGTGTAGAGCTATTATGGTCCGGCTCACGTGGTAGACCTAGTATGGTCCTACTCCAGGGTATTGATGATGTGTAGAGCTATTATGGACCGACTCACGTCGGAGTAGAGCGATTATGATCCCGCTCCATGGTCTTGATGATGTGTAGTGCTATTAAGGTCCGACTCACGTCGAGGTAGTGCTATTATGGTCCCGCTCTGGGGAGTTGATGATATATAGAGCAATTATGGTCTGGCTCACGTCGAGGTAGAGCTATTATGGTCCCTCTCCGGGGTATTGATGATGTGTAGAGCTAATATGGTCTAGCTCAAGTCGGGGTAGGGCAATTATGGTCCCGCTCCATGGTATTGATGATGTGTAGTGCTATTATGGTCCGGCTCACGTCGAGGTAGAGCTATTATGCTCCCGCTCGAGGGTATTGAAGATGTGTAGAGTTATTATGGTCCGGCTTACGTCGGGTTAGAGCTATTATGGTACCGCTCTGGGGAATTAATGATGTGCAGAGCTATTATGGACCGGCCCACGTCGGGGTAGAGCTATTATGTTCCATCTCCGGGGTATTGATGATGCGTGGAGCTATTATGTACCGGCTCACGTCGGGATAGAGCTATTATGGTCCCGCTCCAGGGTATTGATAATGTTCAGAGCAATTATTGTTCGGCTCACGTCGGGTTAGAGCTATTATGGTCCCGCTCTGGGGAGTTGATGATATGTAGAGCAATTATGGTCTGGCTCACGTCGGGGTAGAGCTATAATGGTTCCTCTCCGGGATATTGATGATGTGTAGAGCTATTATGGTCCGGCTCACGTCGGGGTAGAGCTGTTATGGTCCCGCTCGAGGGTATTGGTGATGTGTAGACCTATTATGGTCTCGCTCCGGGGTATTAATGATGAGTAGATTTATTGTGGTCCGGCTCACATCGGGGTAGAGCTATTATGGTATCGCTCCGAGGTATTGATGATGTGTAGAGCTATTTTGGTCCGGCTCACGTCTGGGCAGAGTTATTATGGTCCCGCTCCGGGGTATTGATGATGTGTAGAGCTATCACGGTCCGGCTCACGTCGGGGTAGTGCTATTATGTTCCATCTCCGGGGTATTGATGATGCGTGGAGCTATTATGTACCGGCTCACGTCGGGATAGAGCTATTATGGTCCCGCTCCAGGGTATTGATAATGTTCAGAGCAATTATTGTTCGGCTCACGTCGGGTTAGAGCTATTATGGTCCCGCTCTGGGGAGTTGATGATATGTAGAGCAATTATGGTCTGGCTCACGTCGGGGTAGAGCTATAATGGTTCCTCTCCGGGATATTGATGATGTGTAAAGCTATTATGGTCCGGCTCACGTCGGGGTAGAGCTGTTATGGTCCCGCTCGAGGGTATTGGTGATGTGTAGACCTATTATGGTCCCGCTCCGGGGTATTAATGATGAGTAGATTTATTGTGGTCCGGCTCACATCGGGGTAGAGCTATTATGGTATCGCTCCGAGGTATTGATGATGTGTAGAGCTATTTTGGTCCGGCTCACGTCTGGGCAGAGTTATTATGGTCCCGCTCCGGGGTATTGATGATGTGTTGAGCTAATATGTTCCAGCTCAAGTCGGGGTAGAGCTATTATGGTCCCACTCAGGCGTATTGATGATCTGTAGAGCTATTATGGTCCAGCTCACGTCGGGGTAGCGCTATTATGGTCCCGCTCACGTCGGGGTAGAGCTATTATGGTCCCGCTCACGTCGGGGTAGAGCATTTATGGTCCCTCTCTGGGGAATTGATGATGTGTAGAGCTATTATGGCCCGGCTGACGTCGGGCTTAACCTATTATGTTCCCGCTCCGGGGCATTGATGATGTGTAGAGCTTTTATGGTGCGGCTGACGCCGGGTTAGAGGTATTATGGTCCCGCTTCATGGTATTGATGATGTGTAGAGCTATTATGGTCCGGCTCACGTCGGGGTAGAGCTATTATGGTCTAGCTCACGTCGGGGTAGAGATATTATGGTCCCACTCCGGTGAATTGATGATGTGTAGAGCTATTATGGTCCGGCTCACGTCGAGGTAGAGCTATTATGCTCCCGCTCGAGGGTATTGAAGATGTGTAGAGCTATTATGGTCCGGCTTACGTGGGGGTAGAGCTATTATGGTACCACTCTGGGGAATTAATGATGTGTAGAGCTATTAGGGTCCGGCTCACGTCGGGGTAGAGCTATCATGGTCCCGCACCGGGGTATTGATGATGTGTAGAGCTATTAGGATACGGCTCATGTCGGGATAATGCTATTGTGGTCCCGCTCCGGGGTATTGATGATGTGTAGAGCTATTACGGTCCGGCTCACAACGGGGTAGTGCTATTATGTTCCATCTCCGGGGTGTTATTGATGATGTGTGGAGCTATTATGTACCGGCTCACGTCGGGATCGAGCTATTATGGTCCCGCTCCAGGGTATTGATAATGTTTACAGCAATTATTGTCCGGCTCACGTCGGGTTAGAGCTATTATGGTCCCGCTCTAGGGTATTCATGATGTGTAGAGCTATTATGGTCTGGCTCTCGTCGGGCTAGAGCAATAATGGTCCCACTCTACGGTATTGATGATGTGTAAAGCTATTATGGTCAGGCTCAAGTAGGGATAGAGCTATTATAGACCCCGCTCCAGTGTATTGATGATGTGTAAAGCTATTATGGTCCTCACGTCGGGGTAGAGCTATTATGGTCCCGCTTTGGGGGTATTGATGATGTGTAGAGCTTTTATGGTCCGGCTCACGCCGGGTTAGAGGTATTATGGTCCCGCTTCATGGCATTGATGATGTGTAGAGCTATTATGGTATGGCTCACGTCGGGGTAGATTTATTATGTTCCCGCACCGGGGTATTGATGATGTTTAAAGCTATTATGGTACGGCTCACGTCGGGGTAGAGCTATTATGGTCCGGCTCACGTCGGGGTAGAGTTATCATGGTCCCGCTCCAGGGTATTGATGATGTGTAGAGCTATTATGGTCCGTCTCACGTCGAGGTAGAGCTATAATGGTTCCGCTCCGGGATATGGATGATGTGTAGAGCTATTATGGTCCGGCTCACATCGGGGTAGAGCTATTTTGGCTCCGCTCGAGGGTATTGATAATGTGTAGAGCAATTATGGTCCGGCTCACGTCGGGGTAGAGCTATTATGCTCCCGCTCGAGGGTATTGAAGATGTGTAGAGTTATTATGGTCCGGCTTACGTCGGGTTAGAGCTATTATGGTTCCGCTCCGGTGTATTGATGATGTGTAGAGCTAATATGGTCCAGCTCAAGTCGGGGTAGAGCAATTATGGTCCCGCTCAAGGGTATTGATGATGTGTAGAGCTATAATGGTCAAGCTCACGTTGGGGTAGAACTATTATGGTCCCGCTCGAGGGTATTGATAATGTGTAGAGCTATTATGAACCGGCTCACGTCGGGGTAGAGTTATTATGGTCCCGCTCCAGGGTATTGATGATGTGTAGAGCTATTATGGTTCCGCTCCGGGGTATTAATGATGTGTAGAGCTATTATGGTCCGGCTCACATCGGGGTAGAGCTATTATGGTTCCGCTCGAGGGTATTGATGATGTGTAGAGCTATTATGGTCCGGCTCACGTGGTAGACTTAGTATGGTCCTGCTCTAGGGTATTGATGATGTGTAGAGCTATTATTGTCCAACTCACGTCGGGGAAGAGCTATTATGGTCCCGCTCCATGGTATTGATGATGTGTAGTGCTATTATGGTCCGGCTCACGTCGAGGTAGAGCTGTTATGGTCCTGGTCCAGGGTATTGATGATGTGTAGAGCTATTATGGTCCGGCTCACGTCGGGGTAGAGCTATTATGGTCCCGCTCGAGGGTATTGATGATGTGTAGAGCTATTATGGTCCGGCTCACGTCGGGGTATAGCTATTATGCTCCCGCTCGAGGGTATTGAAGATGTGTAGAGTTATTATGGTCCGGCTTACGTCGGGTTAGAGCTATTATGGTACCGCTCTGGGGAATTAATGATGTGTAGAGCAATTATTGACCGGCCCACGTCGGGGTAGAGCTATCATGGTCCCGCACCGGGGTATTGATAATGTGTAGAGCTATTAGGATACGGCTCATGTCGGGATAGTGCTATTATGATCCCGCTCCGGGGTATTGATGATGTGTAGAGCTATCACGGTCCGGCTCACGTCGGGGTAGTGCTATTATGTTCCATCTCCGGGGTATTGATGATGCGTGGAGCTATTATGTACCGGCTCACGTCGGGATAGAGCTATTATGGTCCCGCTCCAGGGTATTGATAATGTTCAGAGCAATTATTGTTCGGCTCACGTCGGGTTAGAGCTATTATGGTCCCGCTCTGGGGAGTTGATGATATGTAGAGCAATTATGGTCTGGCTCACGTCGGGGTAGAGCTATAATGGATCCTCTCCGGGATATTGATGATGTGCAGAGCTATTATGGTCCGGCTCACGTCGGGGTAGAGCTGTTATGGTCCCGCTCGAGGGTATTGGTGATGTGTAGACCTATTATGGTCCCTCTCTGGGGAATAGATGATGTGTAGAGCTATTATGGCCCGGCTGACGTCGGGCTTAACCTATTATGTTCCCGCTCCGGGGCATTGATGATGTGTAGAGCTTTTATGGTGCGGCTGACGCCGGGTTAGAGGTATTATGGTCCCGCTTCATGGTATTGATGATGTGTAGAGCTATTATGGTCCGGCTCACGTCGGGGTAGAGCTATTATGGTCTAGCTCACGTCGGGGTAGAGATATTATGGTCCCGCTCCGGTGAATTGATGATGTGTAGAGCTATTATGGTCTGGCTCACGTCGGGGTAGATTTATTATGTTCCCGAACCGGGGTATTGATGATGTTTAAAGCTATTATGGTTCGGCTCACGTCGGGGTAGAGCTATTATGGTCCGGCTCACGTCAGGGTAGAGTTGTCATGGTCCCGCTCCAGGGTATTGATGATGTGTAGAGCTATTATGGTCTGTCTCACGTCGAGGTAGAGCTATTATGGTTCCGCTCCGGGGTATGGATGATGAGTAGAGCTATTATGGTCCGGCTCACATCGGGGTAGAGTTATTTTGGTTCCGCTCGAGGGTATTGATGATGTGTAGAGCTATTATAGTCCGGCTCACGTCGGGGTATAGCTATTATGCTCCCGCTCGAGGTTATTGAAGATGAGTAGAGTTATTATGGTCCGGCTTACGTCGGGTTAGAGCTATTATGGTACCGCTCTGGGGAATTAATGATGTGTAGAGCAATTATGGACCGGCCCACGTCGGGGTAGAGCTATCACGGTCCGGCTCACGTCGGGGTAGTGCTATTATGTTCCATCTCCGGGCATTGATGATGCGTGGAGCTATTATGTACCGGCTCACGTCGGGATAGAGCTATTATGGTCCCGCTCCAGGGTATTGATAATGTTCAGAGCAATTATTGTTCGGCTCACGTCGGGTTAGAGCTATTATGGTCCCGCTCTGGGGAGTTGATGATATGTAGAGCAATAATGGTCTGGCTCACGTCGGGGTAGAGCTATAATGGTTCCTCTCCGGGATATTGATGATGTGTAGAGCTATTATTGTCCAACTCACGTCGGGGAAGAGCTATTATGGTCCCGCTCCATGGTATTGATGATGTGTAGTGCTATTATGGTCCCGCTCCGGGGTATTAATGATGAGTAGATTTATTGTGGTCCGGCTCACATCGGGGTAGAGCTATTATGGTATCGCTCCGAGGTATTGATGATGTGTAGAGCTATTTTGGTCCGGCTCACGTGCGGCGGAGTTATTATGGTCCCGCTCCGGGGTATTGATGATGTGTTGAGCTAATATGTTCCAGCTCAAGTCGGGGTAGAGCTATTATGGTCCCACTCCGGCGTATTGATGATCTGTAGAGCTATTATGGTCCGGCTCACGTCGGGGTAGCGCTATTATGGTCCCGCTCACGTCGGGGTAGAGCTATTATGGTCCGGCTCACGTCGGGGTAGAGCATTTATGTTCCCTCTCTGGGGAATTGATGATGTGTAGAGCTATTATGGCCCGGCTGACGTCGGGCTTAACCTATTATGTTCCCGCTCCGGGGCATTGATGATGTGTAGAGCTTTTATGGTGCGGCTGACGCCGGGTTAGAGGTATTATGGTCCCGCTTCATGGTATTGATGATGTGTAGAGCTATTATGGTCCGGCTCACGTCGGGGTAGAGCTATTATGGTGTAGCTCACGTCGGGGTAGAGATATTATGGTCCCGCTCCGGTGAATTGATGATGTGTAGAGCTATTATGGTCCGGCTCACGTCGAGGTAGAGCTATTATGGTTCCGCTCCGGGGTATGGATGATGTGTAGAGCTATTATGGTCCGGCTCACATCGGGGTAGAGCTATTATGGTTCCGCTCGAGGGTATTGATGATGTGTAGAGCTATTATGGTCCGGCTCACGTCGGGGTAGAGCTATTATGCTCCCGCTCGAGGGTATTGAAGATGTGTAGAGCTATTATGGTCCGGCTTACGTGGGGGTAGAGCTATTATGGTACCACTCTGGGGAATTAATGATGTGTAGAGCTATTATGGTCCGGCTCACGTCGGGGTAGAGCTATCATGGTCCCGCACCGGGGTATTGATGATGTGTAGAGCTATTAGGATACGGCTCATGTCGGGATAGTGCTATTATGATCCCGCTCCGGGGTATTGATGATGTGTAGAGCTATCACGGTCCGGCTCACGTCGGGGTAGTGCTATTATGTTCCATCTCCGGGTATTGATGATGCGTGGAGCTATTATGTACCGGCTCACGTCGGGATAGAGCTATTATGGTCCCGCTCCAGGGTATTGATAATGTTCAGAGCAATTATTGTTCGGCTCACGTCGGGTTAGAGCTATTATGGTCCCGCTCTGGGGAGTTGATGATATGTAGAGCAATTATGGTCTGGCTCACGTCGGGGTAGAGCTATAATGGTTCCTCTCCGGGATATTGATGATGTGTAGAGCTATTATTGTCCAACTCACGTCGGGGAAGAGCTATTATGGTCCCGCTCCATGGTATTGATGATGTGTAGTGCTATTATGGTCCCGCTCCGGGGTATTAATGATGAGTAGATTTATTGTGGTCCGGCTCACATCGGGGTAGAGCTATTATGGTATCGCTCCGAGGTATTGATGATGTGTAGAGCTATTTTGGTCCGGCTCACGTCTGGGCAGAGTTATTATGGTCCCGCTCCGGGGTATTGATGATGTGTTGAGCTAATATGTTCCAGCTCAAGTCGGGGTAGAGCTATTATGGTCCCACTCCGGCGTATTGATGATCTGTAGAGCTATTATGGTCCAGCTCACGTCGGGGTAGCGCTATTATGGTCCCGCTCACGTCGGGGTAGAGCTATTATGGTCCGGCTCACGTCGGGGTAGAGCATTTATGTTCCCTCTCTGGGGAATTGATGATGTGTAGAGCTATTATGGCCCGGGCGACGTCGGGCTTAACCTATTATGTTCCCGCTCCGGGCATTGATGATGTGTAGAGCTTTTATGGTGCGGGCGACGCCGGGTTAGAGGTATTATGGTCCCGCTTCATGGTATTGATGATGTGTAGAGCTATTATGGTCCGGCTCACGTCGGGGTAGAGCTATTATGGTGTAGCTCACGTCGGGGTAGAGATATTATGGTCCCGCTCCGGTGAATTGATGATGTGTAGAGCTATTATGGTCCGGCTCACGTCGAGGTAGAGCTATTATGGTTCCGCTCCGGGGTATGGATGATGTGTAGAGCTATTATGGTCCGGCTCACATCGGGGTAGAGCAATTATGGTTCCGCTCGAGGGTATTGATGATGTGTAGAGCTATTATGGTCCGGCTCACGTCGGGGTAGAGCTATTATGCTCCCGCTCGAGGGTATTGAAGATGTGTAGAGCTATTATGGTCCGGCTTACGTGGGGGTAGAGCTATTATGGTACCACTCTGGGGAATTAATGATGTGTAGAGCTATTATGGTCCGGCTCACGTCGGGGTAGAGTTATCATGGTCCCGCACCGGGGTATTGATGATGTGTAGAGCTATTAGGATACGGCTCATGTTGGGATAATGCTATTGTGGTCCCGCTCCGGGGTATTGATGATGTGTTGAGCTATTACGGTCCGGCTCACAACGGGGTAGTGCTATTATGTTCCATCTCCCGGGGTATTGATGATGTGTAGGAGCTTTTATGTGCTACGGTTAAGTATTATGTCGCTCATGGTATTATGATGTGAGAGCTATTATGGTACCGGCTCACGTCGGGATCAAGCTATTATGGTCCCGCTCCAGGGTATTGATAATGTTTACATCAATTATTGTCCGGCTCACGTCGGGTTAGAGCTATTATGGTCCCGCTCTAGGGTATTCATGATGTGTAGAGCAATTATGGTCTGGCTCTCGTCGGGCTAGAGCAATAATGGTCCCACTCTACGGTATTGATGATGTGTAAAGCTATTATGGTCAGGCTCAAGTAGGGATAGAGCTATTATAGACCCCGCTCCAGTGTATTGATGATGTGTAAAGCTATTATGGTCCTCACGTCGGGGTAGAGCTATTATGGTCCCGCTTTGGGGGTATTGATGATGTGTAGAGCTTTTATGGTCTGGCTCACGCCGGGTTAGAGGTATTATGGTCCCGCTTCATGGTATTGATGATGTGTAGAGCTATTATGGTATGGCTCACGTCGGGGTAGATTTATTATGTTCCCGCACCGGGGTATTGATGATGTTTAAAGCTATTATGGTACGGCTCACGTCGGGGTAGAGTTATCATGGTCCCGCTCCAGGGTATTGATGATGTGTAGAGCTATTATGGTCCGTCTCACGTCGAGGTAGAGCTATAATGGTTCCGCTCCGGGATATGGATGATGTGTAGAGCTATTATGGTCCGGCTCACATCGGGGTAGAGCTATTTTGGCTCCGCTCGAGGGTATTGATAATGTGTAGAGCAATTATGGTCCGGCTCACGTCGGGGTAGAGCTATTATGCTCCCGCTCGAGGGTATTGAAGATGTGTAGAGTTATTATGGTCCGGCTTACGTCGGGTTAGAGCTATTATGGTTCCGCTCCGGTGTATTGATGATGTGTAGAGCTAATATGGTCCAGCTCAAGTCGGGGTAGAGCAATTATGGTCCCGCTCGAGGGTATTGATGATGTGTAGAGCTATAAAGGTCAAGCTCACGTTGGGGTAGAACTATTATGGTCCCGCTCGAGGGTATTGATAATGTGTAGAGCTATTATGAACCGGCTCACGTCGGGGTAGAGTTATTATGGTCCCGCTCCAGGGTATTGATGATGTGTAGAGCTATTATGGT
This sequence comes from Beta lomatogona, assembly GCA_947646795.1. Taxonomy (NCBI): domain Eukaryota; kingdom Viridiplantae; phylum Streptophyta; class Magnoliopsida; order Caryophyllales; family Amaranthaceae; genus Beta; species Beta lomatogona. The sequence goes on along the minus strand of CANSNZ010000955.1, from coordinate 1,549,209 downwards.
TCCGCTCCGGGGTATTAATGATGTGTAGAGCTATTATGGTCCGGCTCACATCGGGGTAGAGCTATTATGGTTCCGCTCGAGGGTATTGATGATGTGTAGAGCTATTATGGTCCGGCTCACGTGGTAGACTTAGTATGGTCCTCGCTCTAGGGTATTGATGATGTGTAGAGCTATTATTGTCCAACTCACGTCGGGGAAGAGCTATTACGGTCCCGCTCCATGGTATTGATGATGTGTAGTGCTATTATGGTCCGGCTCACGTCGAGGTAGAGCTGTTATGGTCCTGGTCCAGGGTATTGATGATGTGTAGAGCTATTATGGTCCGGCTCACGTCGGGGTAGAGCTATTATGGTCCCGATCGAGGGTATTGATGATGTGTAGAGCTATTATGGTCCGGCTCACGTCGGGTTAGAGCTATTATGGTACCGCTCTGGGGAATTAATGATGTGTAGAGCTATTATGGACCGGCCCACGTCGGGGTAGAGCTATCATGGTCCCGCACCGGGGTATTGATGATGTGTAGAGCCATTAGGATACGGCTCATGTCGGGATAGTGCTATTATGATCCCGCTCCGGGGTATTGATGATGTGTAGAGCTATCACAGTCCGGCTCACGTCGGGGTAGTGCTATTATGTTCCATCTCCGGGGTATTGATGATGCGTGGAGCTATTATGTACCGGCTCACGTCGGGATAGAGCTATTATGGTCCCGCTCCAGGGTATTGATAATGTTCAGAGCAATTATTGTTCGGCTCACGTCGGGTTAGAGCTATTATGGTCCCGCTCTGGGAAGTTGATGATATGTAGAGCAATTATGGTCTGGCTCACGTCGGGGTAGAGCTATAATGGTTCCTCTCCGGGATATTGATGATGTGTAGAGCTATTATGGTCCGGCTCACGTCGGGGTAGAGCTGTTATGGTCCCGCTCGAGGGTATTGGTGATGTGTAGACCTATTATGGTCCCTCTCTGGGGAATTGATGATGTGTAGAGCTATTATGGCCCGGCTGACGTCGGGCTTAACCTATTATGTTCCCGCTCCGGGGCATTGATGATGTGTAGAGCTTTTATGGTGCGGCTGACGCCGGGTTAGAGGTATTATGGTCCCGCTTCATGGTATTGATGATGTGTAGAGCTATTATGGTCCGGCTCACGTCGGGGTAGAGCTATTATGGTCTAGCTCACGTCGGGGTAGAGATATTATGGTCCCGCTCCGGTGAATTGATGATGTGTAGAGCTATTATGGTCTGGCTCACGTCGGGGTAGATTTATTATGTTCCCGAACCGGGGTATTGATGATGTTTAAAGCTATTATGGTTCGGCTCACGTCGGGGTAGAGCTATTATGGTCCGGCTCACGTCAGGGTAGAGTTATCATGGTCCCGCTCCAGGGTATTGATGATGTGTAGAGCTATTATGGTCTGTCTCACGTTGAGGTAGAGCTATTATGGTTCCGCTCCGGGGTATGGATGATGTGTAGAGCTATTATGGTCCGGCTCACATCGGGGTAGAGTTATTTTGGTTCCGCTCGAGGGTATTGATGATGTGTAGAGCTATTATGGTCCGGCTCACGTCGGGGTATAGCTATTATGCTCCCGCTCGAGGTTATTGAAGATGTGTAGAGTTATTATGGTCCGGCTTACGTCGGGTTTGAGCTATTATGGTACCGCTCTGGGGAATTAATGATGTGTAGAGCTATTATGGACCGGCCCACGTCGGGGTAGAGCTATCATGGTCCCGCACCGGGGTATTGATGATGTGTAGAGCTATTAGGATACGGCTCATGTTGGGATAATGCTATTGTGGTCCCGCTCCGGGGTATTGATGATGTGTAGAGCTATTACGGTCCGGCTCACAACGGGGTAGTGCTATTATGTTCCATCTCCGGGGTATTGATGATGTGTGGAGCTATTATGTACCGGCTCACGTCGGGATCGAGCTATTATGGTCCCGCTCCAGGGTATTGATAATGTTTACAGCAATTATTGTCCGGCTCACGTCGGGTTAGAGCTATTATGGTCCCGCTCTAGGGTATTCATGATGTGTTGAGCTATTATGGTCTGGCTCTCGTCGGGCTAGAGCAATAATGGTCCCACTCTACGGTATTGATGATGTGTAAAGCTATTATGGTCAGGCTCAAGTAGGGATAGAGCTATTATAGACCCCGCTCCAGTGTATTGATGATGTGTAAAGCTATTATGGTCCTCACGTCGGGGTAGAGCTATTATGGTCCCGCTTTAGGGGTATTGATGATGTGTAGAGCTTTTATGGTCCGGCTCACGCCGGGTTAGAGGTATTATGGTTCCGCTTCATGGTATTGATGATGTGTAGAGCTATTATGGTCTGGCTCACGTCGGGGTAGATTTATTATGTTCCCGCACCGGGGTATTGATGATGTTTAAAGCTATTATGGTACGGCTCACGTCGGGGTAGAGCTATTATGGTCCGGCTCACGTCGGGGCAGAGTTATCATGGTCCCGCTCCAGGGTATTGATGATGTGTAGAGTTATTATGGTCCGTCTCACGTCGAGGTAGAGCTATAATGGTTCCGCTCCTGGATATGGATGATGTGTAGAGCTATTATGGTCCGGCTCACATCGGGGTAGAGCTATTTTGGCTCCGCTCGAGGGTATTGATGATGTGTAGAGCAATTATGGTCCGGCTCACGTCGGGGTAGAGCTATTATGCTCCCGCTCGAGGGTATTGAAGATGTGTAGAGTTATTATGGTCCGGCTTACGTCGGGTTAGAGCTATTATGGTCCCGCTCTGGGGAGTTGATGATATGTAGAGCAATTATGGTCTGGCTCACGTCGGGGTAGAGCTATAATGGTTCCTCTCCGGGATATTGATGATGTGTAGAGCTATTATGGTCCGGCTCACGTCGGGGTAGAGCTGTTATGGTCCCGCTCGAGGGTATTGGTGATGTGTAGACCTATTATGGTCCCGCTCCGGGGTATTAATGATGAGTAGATTTATTGTGGTCCGGCTCACATCGGGGTAGAGCTATTATGGTATCGCTCCGAGGTATTGATGATGTGTAGAGCTATTTTGGTCCGGCTCACGTCTGGGCAGAGTTATTATGGTCCCGCTCCGGGGTATTGATGATGTGTTGAGCTAATATGTTCCAGCTCAAGTCGGGGTAGAGCTATTATGGTCCCACTCCGGCGTATTGATGATCTGTAGAGCTATTATGGTCCAGCTCACGTCGGGGTAGCGCTATTATGGTCTCGCTCACGTCGGGGTAGAGCTATTATGGTCCGGCTCACGTCGGGGTAGAGCATTTATGGTCCCTCTCTGGGGAATTGATGATGTGTAGAGCTATTATGGCCCGGCTGACGTCGGGCTTAACCTATTATGTTCCCGCTCCGGGGCATTGATGATGTGTAGAGCTTTTATGGTGCGGCTGACGCCGGGTTAGAGGTATTATGGTCCCACTTCATGGTATTGATGATGTGTAGAGCTATTATGGTCCGGCTCACGTCGGGGTAGAGCTATTATGGTGTAGCTCACGTCGGGGTAGAGATATTATGGTCCCGCTCCGGTGAATTGATGATGTGTAGAGCTATTATGGTCCGGCTCACGTCGAGGTAGAGCTATTATGGTTCCGCTCCGGGGTATGGATGATGTGTAGAGCTATTATGGTCCGGCTCACTTCGGGGTAGAGCTATTATGGTTCCGCTCGAGGGTATTGATGATGTGTAGAGCTATTATGGTCCGGCTCACGTCGGGGTAGAGCTATTATGCTCCCGCTCGAGGGTATTGAAGATGTGTAGAGTTATTATGGTCCGGCTTACGTCGGGTTAGAGCTATTATGGTCCCGCTCTGGGGAGTTGATGATATGTAGAGCAATTATGGTCTGGCTCACGTCGGGGTAGAGCTATAATGGTTCCTCTCCGGGATATTGATGATGTGTAGAGCTATTATGGTCTGGCTCACGTCGGGGTAGAGCTGTTATGGTCCCGCTCGAGGGTATTGGTGATGTGTAGACCTATTATGGTCCCGCTCCGGGGTATTAATGATGAGTAGATTTATTGTGGTCCGGCTCACATCGGGGTAGAGCTATTATGGTATCGCTCCGAGGTATTGATGATGTGTAGAGCTATTTTGGTCCGGCTCACGTCTGGGCAGAGTTATTATGGTCCCGCTCCGGGGTATTGATGATGTGTTGAGCTAATATGTTCCAGCTCAAGTCGGGGTAGAGCTATTATGGTCCCACTCCGGCGTATTGATGATCTGTAGAGCTATTATGGTCCAGCTCACGTCGGGGTAGCGCTATTATGGTCCCGCTCACGTCGGGGTAGAGCTATTATGGTCCGGCTCACGTCGGGGTAGAGCATTTATGGTCCCTCTCTGGGGAATTGATGATGTGTAGAGCTATTATGGCCCTAGCCGACGTCGGGCTTAACCTATTATGTTCCCGCTCCGGGGCATTGATGATGTGTAGAGCTTTTATGGTGCGGCTGACGCCGGGTTAGAGGTATTATGGTCCCACTTCATGGTATTGATGATGTGTAGAGCTATTATGGTCCGGCTCACGTCGGGGTAGAGCTATTATGGTGTAGCTCACGTCGGGGTAGAGATATTATGGTCCCGCTCCGGTGAATTGATGATGTGTAGAGCTATTATGGTCCGGCTCACGTCGAGGTAGAGCTATTATGGTTCCGCTCCGGGGTATGGATGATGTGTAGAGCTATTATGGTCCGGCTCACATCGGGGTAGAGCTATTATGGTTCCGCTCGAGGGTATTGATGATGTGTAGAGCTATTATGGTCCGGCTCACGTCGGGGTAGAGCTATTATGGTCCCGCTCGAGGGTATTGAAGATGTGTAGAGCTATTATGGTCCGGCTTACGTGGGGGTAGAGCTATTATGGTACCACTCTGGGGAATTAATGATGTGTAGAGCTATTATGGTCCGGCTCACGTCGGGGTAGAGCTATCATGGTCCCGCACCGGGGTATTGATGATGTGTAGAGCTATTAGGATACGGCTCATGTTGGGATAATGCTATTGTGGTCCCGCTCCGGGGTATTGATGATGTGTAGAGCTATTACGGTCCGGCTCACAACGGGGTAGTGCTATTATGTTCCATCTCCGGGGTATTGATGATGTGTGGAGCTATTATGTACCGGCTCACGTCGGGATCGAGCTATTATGGTCCCGCTCCAGGGTATTGATAATGTTTACAGCAATTATTGTCCGGCTCACGTCGGGTTAGAGCTATTATGGTCCCGCTCTAGGGTATTCATGATGTGTAGAGCTATTATGGTCTGGCTCTCGTCGGGCTAGAGCAATAATGGTCCCACTCTACGGTATTGATGATGTGTAAAGCTATTATGGTCAGGCTCAAGTAGGGATAGAGCTATTATAGACCCCGCTCCAGTGTATTGATGATGTGTAAAGCTATTATGGTCCTCACGTCGGGGTAGAGCTATTATGGTCCCGCTTTAGGGGTATTGATGATGTGTAGAGCTTTTATGGTCCGGCGTGAGGTATTATGGTTCCGCTTCATGGTATTGATGATGTGTAGAGCTATTATGGTCTGGCTCACGTCGGGGTAGATTTATTATGTTCCCGCACCGGGGTATTGATGATGTTTAAAGCTATTATGGTACGGCTCACGTCGGGGTAGAGCTATTATGGTCCGGCTCACGTCGGGGTAGAGTTATCATGGTCCCGCTCCAGGGTATTGATGATGTGTAGAGCTATTATGGTCCGTCTCACGTCGAGGTAGAGCTATAATGGTTCCGCTCCGGGATATGGATGATGTGTTGAGCTATTATGGTCCGGCTCACATCGGGGTAGAGCTATTTTGGCTCCGCTCGAGGGTATTGAAGATGTGTAGAGTTATTATGGTCCGGCTTACGTCGGGTTAGAGCTATTATGGTTCCGCTCCGGTGTATTGATGATGTGTAGAGCTAATATGGTCCAGCTCAAGTCGGGGTAGAGCAATTATGGTCCCGCTCGAGGGTATTGATGATGTGTAGAGCTATAATGGTCAAGCTCACGTTGGGGTAGAACTATTATGGTCCCGCTCGAGGGTATTGATAATGTGTAGAGCTATTATGAACCGGCTCACGTCGGGGTAGAGTTATTATGGTCCCGCTCCAGGGTATTGATGATGTGTAGAGCTATTATGGTTCCGCTCCGGGGTATTAATGATGTGTAGAGCTATTATGGTCCGGCTCACATCGGGGTAGAGCTATTATGGTTCCGCTCGAGGGTATTGATGATGTGTAGAGCTATTATGGTCCGGCTCACGTGGTAGACTTAGTATGGTCCTGCTCTAGGGTATTGATGATGTGTAGAGCTATTATTGTCCAACTCACGTCGGGGAAGAGCTATTATGGTCCCGCTCCATGGTATTGATGATGTGTAGTGCTATTATGGTCCGGCTCACGTCGAGGTAGAGCTGTTATGGTCCTGGTCCAGGGTATTGATGATGTGTAGAGCTATTATGGTCCGGCTCACGTCGGGGTAGAGCTATTATGGTCCCGCTCGAGGGCATTGATGATGTGTAGAGCTATTATGTTCCGGCTCACGAGGTAGACCTAGTATGGTCCTGCTCCAGGGTATTGATCATGTGTAGAGCCATTATGGACCGACTCACGTCGGGGTAGAGCTATTATGGTCCTGGTCCAGGGTATTGATGATGTGTAGAGCTATTATGGTCCGGCTCACGTCGGGGTAGAGCTATTATGGTCCCGCTCGAGGGCATTGATGATGTGTAGAGCTATTATGTTCCGGCTCACGAGGTAGACCTAGTATGGTCCCGCTCTGGGAAGTTGATGATATGTAGAGCACTTATGGTCCGGCTCACGTCGGGTACAGCTATTATGGTCCCTCGTCGGGATATTGATGATGTGTAGAGCTATTATAGTCCGACTCACGTCGGGGTAGAGCTATTATGGTCCCGCTCGAGGGTATTGGTGATGTGTAGACCTATTATGGTCCCGCTCCGGGTTATTAATGATGAGTAGATTTATTGTGGTCCGGCTCACATCGAGGTAGAGCTATTGTGGTCTAGCTCCGAGGTATTGATGATGTGTAGAGCTATTATGTTCCGGCTCAAGTCGGGGTAGAGCTATTATGGTCCCACTCCGGCGTATTGATGATGTGTTGAGCTATTATGGTCCAGCTCACGTCGGGGTAGCGCTATTATGGTCCCGCTCACGTCGGGGTAGAGCTATTATGGTCCGGCTCACGTCGAATTAGAGCATTTATGGTCCCTCTCTGGGGAATTGATGATGTGTAGAGCTATTATGGCCCGGCTGACGTCGGGGTTGAGCTATTATGTTCCCGCTCCGGGGTATTGATGATGTGTAGAGCTATTATGGTCTTGCTCACGTCTGGGTAGTGTTATTATGTTCCCGCACCGGGGTATTGATGATGTTTAAAGCTATTATTGTTCGGCTCACGTCGGGGTAGAGCTATTATGGTCCGGCTCACGTCGGGGTAGAGTTATTATGATCCCGCTCCAGGGTATTGATGATGTGTAGAGCTATTATGGTCCGGCTCACGTCGAGGTAGAGTTATTATGGTTCCGCTCCGGAGTATGGATGATGAGTAGAGCTATTATGGTCCGGCTAACGTCGGGGTGGTGTTATTATGGTCCCGCTCGAGGGAATTGATGATGTGTAGAGCTATTATGGTCCGGCTCACGTGGTAGACCTAGTATGGTCCCACTCCAGGGTACTGATGATGTGTAGAGCTTGTTATGGTCCCGCTCCATCGTATTGATGATGTGTAGAGCTATTATGCTCCGGCTCAAGTCGAGGTAGATCTATTATAGTCCCGCTCTGGGGAATTGATGATATGTAGAGCAATTGTGGTCCGGCTCACGTCGGGGTAGAGCTATTATGGTCCCGCTTCGGGGTATTGATGCTGTGTAGAGCTATTATGGTCCGGCTCACGTCGGGGTAGAGCTATTATGAGGGTATTGGTGATGTGTAGACCTATTATGGTCTCGCTCCGGGGGATTAATGATGAGTTGATTTATTATGGTCCGGCTCACATCGGGGAAGAATTATTATGGTCTCGCACCGGGGTATTGATAATGTGTAGAGCTATTATGGTCCGGCTCACGTCTGGGTAGAGTTATTATGGTCCCGCTCCGGGGTATTGATGATGTGTTGAGTTAATATGCTCCGGCTCAAGTCGGGGTAGCGCTATTATGGTCCCGCTCCGGGGTATTGAAGATGTGTAGAGCTATTATGGTCCGGCTCACGTCGGGTTAGAGCATTTATGGTCCCTCTCTTGGAAATTGATGATATGTAGAGCTATTATGGCCCGGCTGACGTCGGGGTTGAGCTATTATGTTTCCGCTCCGGGGTATTGATGATGTGTAGAGCTTTTATGGTCCGACTCACGCCGTGTTAGAGGTATTATGGTCCCGCTTCATGGTATTGATGATGTGTAGAAGTATTATGGTCCCGCTCGAGGGTATTGAAGATGTGTAGAGCTATTATGGTGTTGCTCACGTCGGGGTAGAGTTATTATGTTCCCGCACCGGGGTATTGATGATGTTTAAAGCTATTATGGATCGGCTCACGTCGGGGTAGAGCTATTATGGTCCGGCTCTCGTCGGGGTAGAGTTATTATGATCCCGCTCCAGGGTATTGATGATGTGTAGAGCTATTATGGTCCGGCTCACGTCGAGGTAGAGCTATTATGGTTCCGCTCCGGAGTATGGATGATGAGTAGAGCTATTATGGTCCGGTTCACGTCGGGGTGGAGTTATTATGGTCCCGCTCGAGGGAATTGATGATGTGTAGAGCTATTATGGTCCGGCTCACATGGTAGACCTAGTATGGTCCCGCTCTAGGGTATTGATGATGTGTAGAGCTATTATGGTCCCGCTCCATCGTATTGATGATGTGTAAAGCTATTATGGTCCGGCTCATGTCGAGGTAGAGCTATTATGGTCCCGCTCTGGGGAATTGATGATATGTAGAGCAATTATGGTCCGGCTCAAATCGGGGTAGAGCGACTATGGTTCCGCTTCGGGGTATTGATGTTGTGTAGAGCTATTATGGTCCGGCTCACGTCGGGGTAGAGCTATTATGGTCCCTCTCCGGGGTATTGGTGATGTGTAGACCTATTATGGTCTCGCTCCGGGGTATTAATGATGAATAGATTTATTATGGTCCGGCTCACATCGGGGTAAAGCTATTATGGTCTCGCTCCGGGGTATTAATGATGAGTAGATTTATTATGGTCCGGCTAACATCGGGGCAGAGCTATTATGGTCTCGCTCCGGGGTATTGAGGATGTGTAGAGCTATTATGGTCCGGCTCACGTCTAGGTTGAGTTATTATGGTCCCGCTCCGTAGTATTGATGATGTGTTGAATTAATATGTTACGGCTCAAGTCGGGGTAGAGCTATTATGGTCCCACTCCGACGTTTTGATGATGTGTAGAGCTATTATGGTCCGGCTCACGCCGGGATAGAGCTCTTATGGTCCCGCTCCAAGGTATTGATGATGTGTAGAGCTATTATGGTCCGGCACACGTCGGGGTAGAGCTATTATGGTCCCGCTCGAGGGTATTGAAGATGTGTAGAGCTATTATGGTACCCCTCTTGTGAATTGATGATATATAGAGCTATTATGGTCTTGCTCACGTCGGGGTAGAGTTATTATGGTCCCGCACCGTGGTAATGATGATGTTTAAAGCTATTATGGCTCGGCTCGCGTCGGGGTAGAGCTATTATGGTCCGGCTCACTTCGGGTTAGAGTTATTATGGTCCCGCTCCCGGGTATTGATGATGTGTAGAGCTATTATGGTCCGGCTCACTTCGAGGTAAAGCTATTATGGTTCCGCTCCGGGGTATTGATGATGTGCAGAGCTATTATGGTCCGGCTCACATCGGGGTAGAGCTATTATGGTTCCGCTCGAGGGTATTGATGATGTGTATAGCTATTATGGTCCAGCTCACGTCGGAGTAGAGCTATTATGGTCCCGCTCGAGGGTATTGATGATGTATAGAGCTATTATGGTCCGGCTCACGTGGTAGACCTAGTATGGTCCCGCTCCAAGGTATTGATGATGTGTAGAGCTATTATGGTCCGACTCACGTTGGGGTAAATCTATTATGGTCCCGTTCTATGGTATTGATGATGTTGAGAGCTATTATGGTCCGGCTCACGTCGAGGTAGAGCTATTATGGTCCCGCTCTGGGGAATTGATGATATGTAGAGCAATTATGGTCCGGCTCACGTTGGGGTAGAGCTATTATGGTCCCGCTCCGGGGTATTGATGATGTGTAGAAGTATTATGGTCCGGCTCACGTCTGGGTAGAGTTATTATGGTCCCTCTCCGGGGTATTAATGATCTGTTGAGATAATATGTTCCGGCTGAAGTTGGCGTAGAGCTATTATGGTCCGCCTTACGTCGGGGTAGAGTTATTATGGCTCCGCTCTAGGGTATTGATGATGTGTAGAGCTATTATGGTCCGGCTCACGTCGAGGTAGAGCTATTATGGTTCCGCTCCGGGGTATGGATGATGTGTAGAGCTATTATGGTCCGTCTCACATCGGGGTAGAGCTATTATGGTTCCGCTCGAGGGTATTGATGATGTGTAGAGCTATTATGGTCCGGCTCACGTCGGGGTAGAGCTATTATGGTCCCGCTCGAGGGTATTGATGATGTGTAGCGCTATTATGGTCCAACTCACGTCGGGGTTGAGCTATTATGGTGCCGCTCGAGGGTATTGATGATGTATAGAGCTATTATGATCCGGCTCACGTGGTAAAATTTCTCCTACTCTCTTTTACACTAAACTAGTATAATGGAAGTAGGGGTCGTATCCACAGGGAAACAGGGACGAGTTTGATATTCAGCGTGATTCAAAACCTAGATTAACTCTAACGGTCGAGTAACCTAGTAACGAGGGGGGTTTTCAAAGAGTTGTTATTAGACTACAACTAACTAGCATATAAATAAAATTAGAAATCAATATAGGAAGATCTTGAATCCGATTAACATCCACTTCAATTCATTATCGATCGTTGAACCTCCACTCTAATTATTTCCATGATTATCTATTGTTGAGAATTAATCTCGCGTTCTCCTTATTCTTAGTTGAATAGCACGATCAGCGTGACTATAAAACCCTAACCAAAGGATAACCTAGTCCGATAGCGTCTAAGTTCAATCCAATAGCAGCAATAAACAAAGAGAACCAACAGACCTGCTAACGTCGTACAAGCGATAAACATTCAACAGTTAATTCAATTTCCCCAAGAAATAACCAAGACGATCAGCATCCAAGTTACTTCCTAGTTTGCTACCAATTGATAAAAGAATAAAACAATCCGATTTTATTCTTAAATCTAGCATTAGATTAATTACACAATCAAACTAGTAACGTTCCTAGCATAATCATGCAAAAATCATAGAAAGCAAGCATAGAAATAAAACCATAATCAAAGAAACTAAATAGAGAGGAAATATCTCACAATAATGCTTGAAGCTCCATATTAATCTCGTTCAAGAACGGTTCAAGCTACAATCGGCATAGCATAAGCCAATCCCATAATTGAAATCTACAAAAACTAAACTAGGTCCAAAAATAGAGTTTAGTATTTATACTAATGCTCAAAAATCAGCCGACAATTACACCGACCTAGGGGTCGAGAGGTGCGGCACAGGTCGCGAGGTGCGATGAGTTACTGCCTTCGCAACGAGCTGAAGAGCTGGGCAAAGCAAAAGAAGTCGCGAGGTGCGAAGGAACTCTCGAGGTGCGAGCAGCAGGTCGCGAGGTGCGAGAAATCTCGCGAGGTGCGACCTGCGTTATGCTGCTTGCTAGGCGTGAGCGCTGGGCGAGCATGCGCGAGAGCTTGGCGGGCGATGCTGCTGGGCAGGCTGGCTGCTTGGTGCGGTGCATTGCTGCTGTGCTGCCGAGCTTGGTTTGGCTTGGCGAGCTTGCGGTGATGCTTAGCTTAGGCGCACGGTGGAGTTTGGTTGGTGAGACGATGTTGTGGAGTTGTTCCAACCATTCGTGCTTCCAAGAGCTCGGAACTTACAACTTTAACAACAATAAATACAAAATTTCGAACTTCCGCTAAGGTCGATTTATATGCAAACATTAACCATTATGAATAAATCCCTTAGCAAAGTGTACCTAAAATACCACAAAAAGATCGGATAACTTGGGCATATCAAATACCCCCACACTTGAACTTTACTCGACCTCGAGTAAACTCAAAAATGAGAAATACCAATTAAATCTTTACCCAAATTATCAACACCAAACTACACTCTCCATCAACTACATCATGATCATCACATCTTAACAACCTCCGCTCAAAACCTAAACGTAAGGGACGATGATTCCCCCACACTTAGCTTCAAGCTACTATAAGAAACACAGACACGACAACAATAATCACCAAACGACAACCAAAATGTGAGCTCAAATCCTGAAGGATCTCAAAGGAATTGAACTCACTCCAACGTCACAATCAAAATGACAGCTCGCCTAAAACCTCAAAAGATAACTAAAACTACTACAACTACAACTAATTTAGAATAGCAAGCCATAGAACAAAGACAAAAAGGTATAAACTCCATGCTTACTCCCAAAAACAAACAATCAACCAAAAGAATGTGAAAGCCAAAATAAATCTTCACAAAATCAAGGATGAAATAACCAACCCAACCCGAAAATGCTTTCCACCTTATGACACCATCTCCGGCAAATGAGTTTTCAAAGTATATAATTCTCTCTTTCATCTCTCATTTTGCCTAGGTGCCCTTTCGGGTTTTCATCCTAGCTTCTCACATTTTTTTTTTCATCTCTCTTCTTTTTTCGGCTCACAAAACTCACCCGCTCAACTAGCTCTTTTTTGCATAGGTCGCCCTTTCGGGTTTTCGACCTATCCGAGCCCCCAATTTTGCCAGAGTCGCCCGCCCTTGCGGGTTTTCAACTTAGCGGGATTCATTTCATCATTTTTTTTTTCAATTTTTTTTTTTTTTTTTTTTTTCAAATTGAAAGTAATAAATACAACATAGATACATGAGAATATACAACAAAGATACATGAGAATGAGAATACCCTTCCCCCCTACTTAAACTACACGTTATCCTCAATGTGACGATAATTAGAAGAAAAAGTAAACTGAAAATGGGGGGAAAATTGGAAAATCGGGTAAATCGAAAATCGAATGCTCAAAACTCATGATAAACAATCCGTCAAACTCAAATTTCTTAACAACACCAACTCAAATCTCATAAATCAACTCACAACCCTTTCCCTCTAATCACTCAAACAAATGACAAATTTAAATTTTGTTGAAATTTTTGAGATTTGCGCCTAGCTTAAGAGATCAAAAAGATACAACAATCTCATCGTTCCAATTTCGCCAACTCCTAGTGGTTGAACTCTTCTCAACGGGTTTTCTTTTGTGGACTTTGGCTCAAAGTGGATTTAGATTTGTTGTGGTTCTTTTGAGTGGGTGGTTAGTGGGTGAAAGAAAATTTATTGTGGTGGTGGAAATTTGATGAGAAATAAAGGAAAAGAAAGAAAATAAGAGGGATCTCGGGTTGCCTCCCGAGAAGCGCTGTTGTTTAAAGTCGTTAGCTCGACTTAGTACCTTAAGCTCAATCATTGGGTTGTGCTCCATGTGTGACAATGGTGGTTCCATGTCAATCTCCACTTCAAGTACTTGCAAAATTGATTGAGAAGAACTCTTGCAATGCATCGTTAATACCTAGCTTACTACAACATGGTTGAGCATATAACATCAGATTATATCCAAAACCTAGCATTAAGTGATCAACAACAAACATCAACTAGTAGTACTCCTAGCTAATCCAACTCATGACCATTAATATAAATATTTAAAGCTAGAAAATAACCAAGATATAGAGTAAATCATACAATAAACCGTCAAAAGCTTCAATCAACCATTCCCTAGAGAGTTTAAGCAACAAGTTTCATGCTTCTTGTCCAAAATACAAAAGTGAAATACATAGAGTTCAATGGAAGATGAAAACTAGAAACTAAAACAAAAAAGGGAATTCTTTATATGAGTGGCCAACCAAAAACAAAGAGCACAAGCAATTCCATTCAAAGATCACACTAAATACAAACAAGTAACACCGTTTCCCCGGCAACGGCGCCAAAATTTGGTGGGAGCGCGGATGTATCGTTGTGCACCGCACCCGGCCAAAGATAAAATTTCTCCTACTCTCTTTTACACTAAACTAATATAATGGAAGTAGGGGTCGTATCCACAGGGAAACAGGGACGAGTTTGATATTCAGCGTGATTCAAAACCTAGATTAACTCTAACGGTCGAGTAACCTAGTAACGAGGGGGGTTTTCAAAGAGTTGTTATTAGACTACAACTAACTAGCATATAAATAAAATGAGAAATCAATATAGGATGATCTTGAATCCGATTAACATCCACTTCAATTCATTATCGATCATTGAACCTCCACTCTAATTATTTCCATGATTATCTATTGTTGAGAATTAATCTCGCGTTCTCCTTATTCTTTGTTGAATAGCACGATCAGCGTGACTATAAAACCCTAACCAAAGGATAACCTAGTCCGATAGCGTCTAAGTTCAATCCAATAGCAGCAATAAACACAGAGAACCAACAGACCTGCTAACGTCATACAAGCGATAAACATTCAACAGTTAATTCAATTTCCCCAAGAAATAACCAAGACGATCAGCATCCAAGTTACTTCCTAGTTTGCTACCAATTGATAAAAGAATAAAACAATCCGATTCTATTCTTAAATCTAGCATTAAATTAATTACACAATCAAACTAGTAACGTTCTTAGCATAATCATGCAAAAATCATAGAATGCAAGCATAGAAATTAAACCATAATCAAAGAAACTAAATAGAGAGGAAAGATCTCACAATAATGCTTGAAGCTCCATATTAATCTCGTTCAAGAACGGTTCAAGCTACAATCGGCATTGCATAAGCCAATCCCATAATTGAAATCTACAAAAACTAAACTAGAAAATAAAAACTAAAAAGAGAAGACAACAAGAGAGGGGTGGAGTTTTGGAGACTCCCTCTCCTTGTGGCTGCTGCCCCCTAGGTCCAAAAATAGAGTTTAGTATTTATACTAAAGCTCAAAAATCAGCCGACAATTACACCGACCTAGGGGTCGCGAGGTGCGGCAAAGGTCGCGAGGTGCGATGAGTTACTGCCTTCGCAACGAGCTGAAGAGCTGGGCAAAGCAAAGGAAGTCGCGAGGTGCGAAGGAACTCGCAAGGTGCGAGCAGCAGGTCGCGAGGTGCGACCTGCGTTATGCTGCTTGCTGGGCGAGCATGCGCGAGAGCTTGGCGGGCGATGCTGCTGGGCAGGCTGGCTGCTTGGTGCGGTGCCTTGCTGCTGTGCTGTCGAGCTTGGTTTGGCTTGGCGAGCTTGCGGTGATGCTTAGCTTAGGCGCACGGTGGAGTTTGGTTGGTGAGACGATGTTGTGGAGTTGTTCCAACCATTCATGCTTCCAAGAGCTCGGAACTTACAACTTTAACAACAATAAATACAAAATTCCGAACTTCCGCTAAGGTCGATTTATATGCAAACATTAACCATTATGAATAAATCCCTTACCAAAGTGTAACTAAAATACCACAAAAAGATCGGATAACTTGGGCATATCATCCCGCTTCGGGGTATTGATGATGTGTAGAGCTATTATGGTCCAGCTCACGTGGCAGACCTTGTATGGTCCCGCTCCAGTGTATTGATGATGTGTAGAGTTATTATGGTCCGACTCACGTCGGGATAGAGCTATTATGGTCCCGCTCCATGGTATTGATGATGTGTAGAGCTATTATGGTCCGGCTCACGTCGACGTACAGCTATTATGGTGCCACTCTGGGGAATTGATGATATGTAGAGCAATTACGGTCCGGCTCACGTCGGCGTAGAGCTATTATGGTCCCGCTTCGGGGTATTGATGATGTGTAGAGCTATTACGTTCCGGCTCACGTCGGGGTAGAGCTATTATGGTCCCGCTCGGGGGTATTGCTGATGTGTAGACCTATTATGGTCCGCTCCGGGGTATTAATGATGAGTAGATTTATTATGGTCCGGCTCACATTGGGGTAGAGCTATTATGGTCTCGCTCCGGGAATTGATGATGGGCAGATCTATTATGGTCCGGCTCACGTTTGGGTAGAGTTATTATGGTCCCGCTCCGGGGTATTGATGATGTGTTGAGTTAATATGCTCCGCCTCAAGTCGGGGTAGAGCTATTATGGTCCCGCTCGAGGGTATTGAAGATGTGTAGAGCTATTAAGGTACCGCTCTGGTGAATTGATGATGTGTAGAGGTATTATGGTCTTGCTCACGTCGGGGTAGAGTTATTATGGTCCCGCACCGGGGTATTGATGATGTTTAAAGCTACTATGGTTCGGCTCGCGTCGGGGTAGAGCTATTATGGTCCGGCTCACGTCGGGGTATAGTTATTATGGTCCCGCTCTCGGGTATTGAGGTTGTGTAGAGCTATTATGGTCCGGCTCACGTCGAGGTAGAGCTATTATGGTTCCGCTCCGGGGTATTGATGATGTGTAGAGCTATTATGGTCCGGCTCACATCGGGGTAGAGCTATTATGGTTCCGCTCGAGGGTATTGATGATGTGTAGAGCTATTATGGTCCAACTCACGTCGGGGTTGAGCTATTATGGTGCCGCTTGAGGGTATTGATGATGTATAGAGCTATTATGGTCCGGCTCACGTGGTAGACCTAGTATGGTCCCGCTCCAGGGTATTGATGATGTGTAGAGCTATTATGGTCAGACTCACGTCGGGGTAAAGCTATTATGGTCCCGCTCCATGGTATTGATGATGTGTAGAGCTATTACGCTCGTAGAGCTATTATGGTCCGGCTCACGTCGAGGTAGAGCTATTATGGTCCCGCTCTGGGGAATTGATGATATGTAGAGCAATTATGGTCCGGCTCTCGTCGGGAAGAGCTATTATGGTCCCGCTCCGGGTATTGATGATATGTAGAGCTATTATGGTCCGGCTCACGTCTAGGTAGAGTTATTATGGTCCCGCTCTCGGGTATTGATGATGTGCTGAGCTAATATATTCCGGCTGAAGTCGGAGTGGAGCTATTATGGTTCCGCTCCGGGGTATTGATGATGTGTAGAGCTATTATGGTCCGGCTCACATCGGGGTAGAGCTATTATGGTCCCGCTCCGGGGTATTGAAGATGTGTAGAGCTATTATGGTCCAACTCACGTCGGGGTAGAGCAATTATGGTCCCGCTCTGGGGAATTGATGATGTGTAGAGCTATTATGGTCCGGCTCACGTCGGGGTTGTGCTATTATGTTCCCGCTACGGGGTGTTGGTGATGTGTAGAGCTATTATGGTCCGGTTCATGTCGGGATAGAGTTATTATGGTCCCGCTTCAGGGTATTGATGATGTGTAGAGTTGTTATGGTCCGGCTCACGTCGGGGTAGAGCTATTATGGTCCGGCTCGAGGGTATTGAAGATGTGTAGAGCTATTATGGTACCGCTCCGGTGAATTGATGATGTGTAGAGCTATTATGGCCTTGCTCACGTCGGGGTAGAGTTATTACAGTCCCGCACCGGGGTATTGATGATGTTTAAAGCTATTATGGTTCGGCTCACCTCGGGGTAGAGCTATTATGGTCCCGCTCTAAGGTATTGATGATGTGTAGAACTCTTATGGTTAGGCTCACGTCCGGATAGAGCTATTATAGTCCCGCTCTAGTGAATTGATGATGTGTATAGGTATTGTGGTCCGACAGAGGTCGGGGTAGATCTATTATGGTCCCGCTCTAGGGTATTGATGATGTGTACAACTATAATGGTCCGGCTCACGTCTGGGTACAGCTATTATGGTCCCGCTCCATGGTATTGATGATGTGTAGAGCTATTATGGTACGGCTCAAGTCGAGGTAGAGCTCTTATGGGCTCGCTCTGGGGAATTGTTGATATGTAGAGCAATTATGGTCCGGCTCACGTCGGGGTAGAGCTATTATGGTCCCGCTTCGGGGTATTGATGATGTGTAGAGCCATTGGTCCGGCTCACGATGGGGTAGAGCTATTATGGTCCCGCTCGAGGGTATTGGTGATGTGTAGACCTATTATGGCCCCGCTCCGGGGTATTAATAATGAGTAGATTTATTATGGTCCGACTCACATCGGGGTAGAGCTATTATTGTCTCGCTCCGGGGTATTAATGATGAGTAGATTTATTATGGTCCGGCTCACATCGGGGCAGAGCTATTATGGTCTCGCTCCGGGGTATTGATGATGTGTAGAGCTATTATGGTCCGGCTCACGTCGGGGTAGAGTTATTATGGTCCAGCTCCGGCGTATTGATGACGTGTAGAGCTATTATGGTCCTGCTCACGCCGGGATAGAGCTTTTATGGTCCCGCTTCAGGGTACTGATGATGTGTAGAGCTATTATGGTCCGGCTCACGTCGGGGTAGAACTATTATGGTCCCGCTCGGGGGTATTGGTGATGTGTAGACCTATTATGGTCCGCTCCGGGGTATTAATGATGAGTAGATTTATTATGGTCCGGCTCACATTTGGGTAGAGCTATTATGGTCTCGCTCCGGGTATTGATGATGGGCGAGATCTATTATGGTCCGGCTCACGTTTGGGTAGAGTTATTATGGTCCCGCTCCGGGTATTGATGATGTGTTGAGTTAATATGCTCCGCCTCAAGTCGGGGTAGAGCTATTATGGTCCCGCTCGAGGGTATTGAAGATGTGTAGAGCTATTAAGGTACCGCTCTGGTGAATTGATGATGTGTAGAGGTATTATGGTCTTGCTCACGTCGGGGTAGAGTTATTATGGTCCCGCACCGGGGTATTGATGATGTTTAAAGCTACTATGGTTCGGCTCGCGTCGGGGTAGAGCTATTATGGTCCGGCTCACGTCGGGGTATAGTTATTATGGTCCCGCTCTCGGGTATTGAGGTTGTGTAGAGCTATTATGGTCCGGCTCACGTCGAGGTAGAGCTATTATGGTTCCGCTCCGGGGTATTGATGATGTGTAGAGCTATTATGGTCCGGCTCACATCGGGGTAGAGCTATTATGGTTCCGCTCGAGGGTATTGATGATGTGTAGAGCTATTATGGTCCAACTCACGTCGGGGTTGAGCTATTATGGTGCCGCTTGAGGGTATTGATGATGTATAGAGCTATTATGGTCCGGCTCACGTGGTAGACCTAGTATGGTCCCGCTCCAGGGTATTGATGATGTGTAGAGCTATTATGGTCAGACTCACGTCGGGGTAGAGCTATTATGGTCCCGCTCCATGGTATTGATGATGTGTAGAGCTATTACGCTCGTAGAGCTATTATGGTCCGGCTCACGTCGAGGTAGAGCTATTATGGTCCCGCTCTGGGGAATTGATGATATGTAGAGCAATTATGGTCCGGCTCTCGTCAGGGAAGAGCTATTATGGTCCCGCTCCGGGGTATTGATGATATGTAGAGCTATTATGGTCCGGCTCACGTCTAGGTAGAGTTATTATGGTCCCGCTCTCGGGTATTGATGATGTGCTGAGCTAATATATTCCGGCTGAAGTCGGAGTGGAGCTATTATGGTTCCGCTCCGGGGTATTGATGATGTGTAGAGCTATTATGGTCCGGCTCACATCGGGGTAGAGCCGTTATGGTCCCGCTCCGGGGTATTGATGATGTGTAGAGCTATTATGGTCCAACTCACGTCGGGGTAGAGCAATTATGGTCCCGCTCTGGGGAATTGATGATGTGTAGAGCTATTATGGTCCGGCTCACGTCGGGGTTGTGCTATTATGTTCCCGCTACGGGGTGTTGGTGATGTGTAGAGCTATTATGGTCCGGTTCATGTCGGGATAGAGTTATTATGGTCCCGCTTCAGGGTATTGATGATGTGTAGAGTTGTTATGGTCCGGCTCACGTCGGGGTAGAGCTATTATGGTCCGGCTCGAGGGTATTGAAGATGTGTAGAGCTATTATGGTACCGCTCCGGTGAATTGATGATGTGTAGAGCTATTATGGCCTTGCTCACGTCGGGGTAGAGTTATTACAGTCCCGCACCGGGGTATTGATGATGTTTAAAGCTATTATGGTTCGGCTCACCTCGGGGTAGAGCTATTATGGTCCCGCTCTAAGGTATTGATGATGTGTAGAACTCTTATGGTTAGGCTCACGTCCGGATAGAGCTATTATAGTCCCGCTCTAGTGAATTGATGATGTGTATAGGTATTGTGGTCCGACAGAGGTCGGGGTAGATCTATTATGGTCCCGCTCTAGGGTATTGATGATGTGTACAACTATAATGGTCCGGCTCACGTCTGGGTACAGCTATTATGGTCCCGCTCCATGGTATTGATGATGTGTAGAGCTATTATGGTACGGCTCAAGTCGAGGTAGAGCTCTTATGGGCTCGCTCTGGGGAATTGTTGATATGTAGAGCAATTATGGTCCGGCTCACGTCGGGGTAGAGCTATTATGGTCCCGCTTCGGGGTATTGATGATGTGTAGAGCCATTGGTCCGGCTCACGATGGGGTAGAGCTATTATGGTCCCGCTCGAGGGTATTGGTGATGTGTAGACCTATTATGGCCCCGCTCCGGGGTATTAATAATGAGTAGATTTATTATGGTCCGACTCACATCGGGGTAGAGCTATTATTGTCTCGCTCCGGGGTATTAATGATGAGTAGATTTATTATGGTCCGGCTCACATTTGGGTAGAGCTATTATGGTCTCGCTCCGGGGTATTGATGATGGGCAGATCTATTATGGTCCGGCTCACGTTTGGGTAGAGTTATTATGGTCCCGCTCCGGGGTATTGATGATGTGTTGAGTTAATATGCTCCGCCTCAAGTCGGGGTAGAGCTATTATGGTCCCGCTCGAGGGTATTGAAGATGTCTACAGCTATTAAGGTACCGCTCTGGTGAATTGATGATGTGTAGAGGTATTATGGTCTTGCTCACGTCGGGGTGGAGTTATTATGGTCCCGCACCAGGGTATTGATGATGTTTAAAGCTACTATGGTTCGGCTCGCGTCGGGGTCGAGCTATTATGGCCCGGCTCACGTCGGGGTATAGTTATTATGGTCCCGCTCTCGGGTATTGAGGTTGTGTAGAGCTATTATGGTCCGGCTCACGTCGAGGTAGAGCTATTATCGTTCCGCTCCGGGGTATTGATGATGTGTAGAGCTATTATGGTCCGGCTCACATCGGGGTAGAGCTATTATGGTTCCGCTCGAGGGTATTGATGATGTGTAGAGCTATTATGGTCCAACTCACGTTGGGGTTGAGCTATTATGGTGCCTCTTGAGGGTATTGATGATGTATAGAGCTATTATGGTCCGGCTCACGTGGTCGACCTAATATGGTCCCGCTCCAGGGTATTGATGATGTGTAGAGCTATTATGGTCCGACTCACGTCGGGGTAAAGCTATTATGGTCCCGCTCCATGGTATTGATGATGTGTAGAGCTATTATGCTCGTAGAGCTATTATGGTCCGGCTCACGTCGAGGTAGAGCTATTATGGTCCCGCTCTGGGGAATTGATGATATGTAGGGCAATTATGGTCCGGCTCTCGTCGGGGTAGGGCTATTATGGTCCCGCTCCGGGGTATTGATGATATGTGGAGCTATTATGGTCCGGCTCACGTCTAGGTAGAGTTATTATGGTCCCGCTCCGGTGTATTGATGATGTGCTGAGCTAATATATTCCGGCTGAAGTCGGAGTAGAGCTATTATGGACCCACTCCGGCGTATTGATGATGTGTAGAGCTATTATGGTCCGGCTCACCTCGAGGTAGAGCAATTATGGTCCCGCTCCGTGGTATTGAAGATGTGTAGAGCTATTATGGTCCGTCTCACGTCGGGGTAGAGCAATTATGGTCCAGCTCTGGGGAATTAATGATGTGTAGAGCTATTATGATCCGGCTCACGTCGGGGTTGTGCTATTATGTTCCCGCTACGGAGTATTGGTGATGTGTAGAGCTATTATGGTCCGGTTCATGTCGGGATAGAGTTATTATGGTCCCGCTTCAGGGTATTGATGATGTGTAGAGCTATTATGGTCCGGCTCACGTCGGGGTAGAGTTATTATGGTCCGGCTCGAGGGTATTGAAGATGTGTAGAGCTATTATGGTACCGCTCCGGTGAATTGATGATGTGTAGAGCTATTATGGCCTTGCTCACATCGGGGTAGAGTTATTATAGTCCCGCACCGGGGTATTGATGATGTTTAAAGCTATTATGGTTCGGCTCACCTCGGGGTAGAGCTATTATGGTCCCGCTCAAGGGTATTGATGATGTGTAGAACTCTTATGGTTAGGCTCACGTCCGGATAGAGCTATTATAGTCCCGCTCTAGTGAATTGATGACGTGTATAGCTATTGTGGTCCGACAGAGGTCGGGGTAGATCTATTATGGTCCCGCTCTAGGGTATTGATGATGTGTACAACTATTATGGTCCGGCTCACGTCTGGGTACAGCTATTATGGTCCCGCTCCATGGTATTGATGATGTGTAGAGCTATTATGGTCCGGGTCACGTCGAGGTAGAGCTATTATGGTCCCGCTCTGGGGAATTGATGATATGTAGAGCAATTATGGTCCCGCTCCGGGGTATTGATGATGTGTTGAGCTAATATGTTCCGGCTGAAGTCGGGGTAGAGCTATTATGGTCCGGCTCACGTCGGGGTAGAGTTATTATGGTCCCGCTCCAGGGTATTGATGATGTGTAGAGCTATTATGGTCCGGCTCACGTCGAGGTAGAGCTATTATGGTTCCGCTCCGGGGCATTGATGATGTGTAGAGCTATTATGGTCCGGCTCACACCGGGCGCAGCTATTATGGTTCCGCTCGAGGGTATTGATGATGTGTAGATCTATTATGGTCCGGCTCACGTCGGGGTAGAGCTATTATGGTCCCGCTTGAGGGTATTGATGATGTATAAAGCTATTATGGTCCGGCTCACGTGCTAGTCCTAGTATGGGCCCGCTCTGGGGAATTGTTGATATGTAGAGCAATTATGGTCCGGCTCACGTCGGGGTAGAGCTATTATGGTCCCGCTTCGGGGTATTGATGATGTGTAGAGCCATTGGTCCGGCTCACGATGGGGTAGAGCTATTATGGTCCCGCTCGAGGGTATTGGTGATGTGTAGACCTATTATGGCCCCGCTCCGGGGTATTAATAATGAGGTGATTTATTATGGTCCGACTCACATCGGGGTAGACCTATTATTGTCTCGCTCCGGGGTATTAATGATGAGTAGATTTATTATGGTCCGGCTCACATCGGGGCAGAGCTATTATGGTCTCGCTCCGGGGTATTGATGATGTGTAGAGCTATTATGGTCCGGCTCACGTCGGGGTAGAGTTATTATGGTCCAGCTCCGGCGTATTGATGACGTGTAGAGCTATTATGGTCTCCGCTCACGCCGGGATAGAGCTTTTATGGTCCCGCTTCAGGGTACTGATGATGTGTAGAGCTATTATGGTCCGGCTCACGTCGGGGTAGAGCTATTATGGTCCCGTTCGGGGGTATTGCTGATGTGTAGACCTATTATGGTCCGCTCCGGGGTATTAATGATGAGTAGATTTATTATGGTCCGGCTCACATTGGGGTAGAGCTATTATGGTCTCGCTCCGGGGTATTGATGATGGGTAGATCTATTATGGTCCGGCTCACGTTTGGGTAGAGTTATTATGGTCCCGCTCCGGGGTATTGATGATGTGTTGAGTTAATATGCTCCGCATCAAGTCGGGGTAGAGCTATTATGGTCCCGCTCGAGGGTATTGAAGATGTGTAGAGCTATTAAGGTACCGCTCTGGTGAATTGATGATGTGTAGAGGTATTATGGTCTTGCTCACGTCGGGGTGGAGTTATTATGGTCCCGCACCGGGGTATTGATGATGTTTAAAGCTACTATGGTTCGGCTCGCGTCGGGGTCGAGCTATTATGGTCCGGCTCACGTCGGGGTATAGTTATTATGGTCCCGCTCTCGGGTATTGAGGTTGTGTAGAGCTATTATGGTCCGGCTCACGTCGAGGTAGAGCTATTATGGTTCCGCTCCGGGGTATTGATGATGTGTAGAGCTATTATGGTCCGGCTCACATCGGGGTAGAGCTATTATGGTTCCGCTCGAGGGTATTGATGATGTGTAGAGCTATTATGGTCCAACTCACGTCGGGGTTGAGCTATTATGGTGCCGCTTGAGGGTATTGCTGATGTATAGAGCTATTTGGTCCGGCTCACGTGGTCGACCTAATATGGTCCCGCTCCAGGGTATTGATGATGTGTAGAGCTATTATGGTCCGACTCACGTCGGGGTAAAGCTATTATGGTCCCGCTCCATGGTATTGATGATGTGTAGAGCTATTATGCTCGTAGAGCTATTATGGTCCGGCTCACGTCGAGGTAGAGCTATTATGGTTCCGCTCCGGGGCATTGATGATGTCTAGTGCTATTATGGTCTGGCTCACATCGGGGTAGAGCTATTATGGTTCCGTTCGAGGGTATTGATGATGTGTAGAGCTATTATGGCCGGCTCACGTCAGGATAGAGCTATTATGGTCACGCTCGAGGGTATTGATGTTGTATAGAGCTATTATGGTCCGGCTCACGTGCTAGACCTAGTATGGTCCCGCTCCAGGGTATTGTTGATGTGTAGAGCTATTATGGTCCGACTCACGTCGAGGTAAAGCTATTATGGTCCCGCTCCATGGTATTGATGATGTGTAGAGCTATTATGGTCCGGGTCACGTCGAGGTAGAGCTATTATGGTCCCGCTCTGGGGAATTGATGATATGTAGAGCAATTATGGTCCCGCTCCGGGGTATTGATGATGTGTTGAGCTAATATGTTCCGGCTGAAGTCGGGGTAGAGCTATTATGGTCCGGCTCACGTCGGGGTAGAGTTATTATGGTCCTGCTCCAGGGTATTGATGATGTGTAGAGTTATTATGGTCCGGCTCACGTCGAGGTAGAGCTATTATGGTTCGGCTCCGGGGTATGGATGATGTGTAGAGCTATTATGGTCCGGCTCACACCGGGGCAGAGCTATTATGGTTCCGCTCGAGGGTATTGATGATGTGTAGATCTATTATGGTCCGGCTCACGTCGGGGTAGAGCTATTATGGTCCCGCTTGATGGTATTGATGATGTATAAAGCTATTATGGTCCGGCTCACGTGCTAGTCCTAGTATGGGCCCGCTCTGGGGAATTGTTGATATGTAGAGCAATTATGGTCCGGCTCACGTCGGGGTAGAGCTATTATGGTCCCGCTTCGGGGTATTGATGATGTGTAGAGCCATTGGTCCGGCTCACGATGGGGTAGAGCTATTATGGTCCCGCTCGAGGGTATTGGTGATGTGTAGACCTATTATGGCCCCGCTCCGGGGTATTAATAATGAGGTGATTTATTATGGTCCGACTCACATCGGGGTAGACCTATTATTGTCTCGCTCCGGGGTATTAATGATGAGTAGATTTATTATGGTCCGGCTCACATCGGGGCAGAGCTATTATGGTCTCGCTCCGGGGTATTGATGATGTGTAGAGCTATTATGGTCCGGCTCACGTCGGGGTAGAGTTATTATGGTCCAGCTCCGGCGTATTGATGACGTGTAGAGCTATTATGGTCCTGCTCACGCCGGGATAGAGCTTTTATGGTCCCGCTTCAGGGTACTGATGATGTGTAGAGCTATTATGGTCCGGCTCACGTCGGGGTAGAGCTATTATGGTCCCGCTCGGGGGTATTGCTGATGTGTAGACCTATTATGGTCCGCTCCGGGGTATTAATGATGAGTAGATTTATTATGGTCCGGCTCACATTGGGGTAGAGCTATTATGGTCTCGCTCCGGGGTATTGATGATGGGTAGATCTATTATGGTCCGGCTCACGTTTGGGTAGAGTTATTATGGTCCCGCTCCGGGGTATTGATGATGTGTTGAGTTAATATGCTCCGCATCAAGTCGGGGTAGAGCTATTATGGTCCCGCTCGAGGGTATTGAAGATGTGTAGAGCTATTAAGGTACCGCTCTGGTGAATTGATGATGTGTAGAGGTATTATGGTCTTGCTCACGTCGGGGTGGAGTTATTATGGTCCCGCACCGGGGTATTGATGATGTTTAAAGCTACTATGGTTCGGCTCGCGTCGGGGTCGAGCTATTATGGTCCGGCTCACGTCGGGGTATAGTTATTATGGTCCCGCTCTCGGGTATTGAGGTTGTGTAGAGCTATTATGGTCCGGCTCACGTCGAGGTAGAGCTATTATGGTTCCGCTCCGGGTATTGATGATGTGTAGAGCTATTATGGTCCGGCTCACATCGGGGTAGAGCTATTATGGTTCCGCTCGAGGGTATTGATGATGTGTAGAGCTATTATGGTCCAACTCACGTCGGGGTTGAGCTATTATGGTGCCGCTTGAGGGTATTGCTGATGTATAGAGCTATTTGGTCCGGCTCACGTGGTCGACCTAATATGGTCCCGCTCCAGGGTATTGATGATGTGTAGAGCTATTATGGTCCGACTCACGTCGGGGTAAAGCTATTATGGTCCCGCTCCATGGTATTGATGATGTGTAGAGCTATTATGCTCGTAGAGCTATTATGGTCCGGCTCACGTCGAGGTAGAGCTATTATGGTTCCGCTCCGGGGCATTGATGATGTCTAGTGCTATTATGGTCTGGCTCACATCGGGGTAGAGCTATTATGGTTCCGTTCGAGGGTATTGATGATGTGTAGAGCTATTATGGCCGGCTCACGTCAGGATAGAGCTATTATGGTCACGCTCGAGGGTATTGATGTTGTATAGAGCTATTATGGTCCGGCTCACGTGCTAGACCTAGTATGGTCCCGCTCCAGGGTATTGTTGATGTGTAGAGCTATTATGGTCCGACTCACGTCGAGGTAAAGCTATTATGGTCCCGCTCCATGGTATTGATGATGTGTAGAGCTATTATGGTCCGGCTCACGTCGAGGTAGAGCTATTATGGTCCCGCTCTGGGGAATTGATGATATGTAGAGCAATTATGGTCCCGCTCCGGGGTATTGATGATGTGTTGAGCTAATATGTTCCGATCGAAGTCGGGGTAGAGCTATTATGGTCCGGCTCACGTCGGGGTAGAGCTATTATGGTCCCGCTCCAGGGTATTGATGATGTGTAGAGTTATTATGGTCCGGCTCACGTCGAGGTAGAGCTATTATGGTTCGGCTCCGGGTATGGATGATGTGTAGAGCTATTATGGTCCGGCTCACACCGGCGCAGCTATTATGGTTCCGCTCGAGGGTATTGATGATGTGTAGATCTATTATGGTCCGGCTCACGTCTGGGTAGAGCTATTATGGTCCCGCTTGATGGTATTGATGATGTATAAAGCTATTATGGTCCGGCTCACGTGCTAGTCCTAGTATGGGCCCGCTCTGGGGTATTGATGATATGTAGAGCAATTATGGTCCGGCTCACGTCGGGGTAGAGCTATTATGGTCCCGCTTCGGGTATTGATGATGTGTAGAGCCATTGGTCCGGCTCACGATGGGGTAGAGCTATTATGGTCCCGCTCGAGGGTATTGGTGATGTGTAGACCTATTATGGCCCCGCTCCGGGGTATTAATAATGAGGTGATTTATTATGGTCCGACTCACATCGGGGTAGACCTATTATTGTCGCGCTCCGGGGTATTAATGATGAGTAGATTTATTATGGTCCGGCTCACATCGGGCGAGCTATTATGGTCTCGCTCCGGGGTATTGATGATGTGTAGAGCTATTATGGTCCGGCTCACGTCGGGGTAGAGTTATTATGGTCCAGCTCCGGCGTATTGATGACGTGTAGAGCTATTATGGTCTCGCTCACGCCGGGATAGAGCTTTTATGGTCCCGCTTCGTGGTACCGATGATGTGTAGAGCTATTATGGTCCGGCTCACGTCGGGGTAGAGCTATTATGGTCCCGCTCGGGGGTATTGCTGATGTGTAGACCTATTATGGTCCGCTCCGGGGTATTAATGATGAGTAGATTTATTATGGTCCGGCTCACATTGGGGTAGAGCTATTATGGTCTCGCTCCGGGGTATTGATGATGGGTAGATCTATTATGGTCCGGCTCACGTCTGGGTAGAGTTATTATGGTCCCGCTCCGGGTATTGATGATGTGTTGAGTTAATATGCTCCGCATCAAGTCGGGGTAGAGCTATTATGGTCCCGCTCGAGGGTATTGAAGATGTGTAGAGCTATTAAGGTACCGCTCTGGTGAATTGATGATGTGTAGAGGTATTATGGTCTTGCTCACGTCGGGGTGGAGTTATTATGGTCCCGCACCGGGGTATTGATGATGTTTAAAGCTACTATGGTTCGGCTCGCGTCGGGGTCGAGCTATTATGGTCCGGCTCACGTCGGGGTATAGTTATTATGGTCCCGCTCTCGGGTATTGAGGTTGTGTAGAGCTATTATGGTCCGGCTCACGTCGAGGTAGAGCTATTATGGTTCCGCTCCGGGGTATTGATGATGTGTAGAGCTATTATGGTCCGGCTCACATCGGGGTAGAGCTATTATGGTTCCGCTCGAGGTATTGATGATGTGTAGAGCTATTATGGTCCAACTCACGTCGGGGTTGAGCTATTATGGTGCCGCTTGAGGGTATTGCTGATGTATAGAGCTATTTGGTCCGGCTCACGTGGTCGACCTAATATGGTCCCGCTCCAGGGTATTGATGATGTGTAGAGCTATTATGGTCCGACTCACGTCGGGGTAAAGCTATTATGGTCCCGCTCCATGGTATTGATGATGTGTAGAGCTATTATGCTCGTAGAGCTATTATGGTCCGGCTCACGTCGAGGTAGAGCTATTATGGTCCCGCTCTGGGGAATTGATGATATGTAGAGCAATTATGGTCCGGCTCTCGTCGGGGTAGGGCTATTATGGTCCCGCTCCGGGGTATTGATGATATGTAGAGCTATTATGGTCCGGCTCACGTCTAGGTAGAGTTATTATGGTCCCGCTCCGGGGTATTGATGATGTGCTGAGCTAATATATTCCGGCTGAAGTCGGAGTAGAGCTATTATGGACCCACTCCGGCGTATTGATGATGTGTAGAGCTATTATGGTCCGGCTCACCTCGAGGTAGAGCTATTATGGTCCCGCTCCGGGGTATTGAAGATGTGTTGAGCTATTATGGTCCGCCTCACGTCGGGGTAGAGCAATTATGGTCCAGCTCTGGGGAATTAATGATGTGTAGAGCTATTATGATCCGGCTCACGTCGGGGTTGTGCTATTATGTTCCCGCAACGGGGTATTGGTGATGTGTAGAGCTATTATGGTCCGGTTCATGTCGGGATAGAGTTATTATGGTCCCGCTTCAGGGTATTGATGATGTGTAGAGCTATTATGGTCCGGCTCACGTCGGGGTAGAGTTATTATGGTCCGGCTCGAGGGTATTGAAGATGTGTAGAGCTATTTTGGTACCGCTCCGGTGAATTGATGATGTGTAGAGCTATTATGGCCTTGCTCACGTCGGGGTAGAGTTATTATAGTCCCGCACCGGGGTATTGATGATGTTTAAAGCTATTATGGCT
This sequence comes from Beta lomatogona, assembly GCA_947646795.1. Taxonomy (NCBI): domain Eukaryota; kingdom Viridiplantae; phylum Streptophyta; class Magnoliopsida; order Caryophyllales; family Amaranthaceae; genus Beta; species Beta lomatogona. Next base: position 1,519,661 of record CANSNZ010000955.1, on the reverse strand, counting down.
CGGCTCACCTCGGGGTAGAGCTATTATGGTCCCGCTCTAGGGTATTGATGATGTGTAGAACTCTTATGGTTAGGCTCACGTCCGGATAGAGCTATTATAGTCCCGCTCTAGTGAATTGATGACGTGTATAGCTATTGTGGTCCGACAGAGGTCGGGGTAGATCTATTATGGTCCCGCTCTAGGGTATTGATGATGTGTACAACTATTATGGTCCGGCTCACGTCTGGGTACAACTATTATGGTCCCGCTCCATGGTATTGATGATGTGTAGAGCTATTATGGTACGGCTCAAGTCGAGGTAGAGCTCTTATGGGCCCGCTCAAGGGTATTGAAGATGTGTAGAGCTATTATGGTACCGCTCTGGTGAGTTGATGATATGTAGAGCTATTATGGTCCGGCTCAAGTCGGAGTAGAGTTATTATGGTCCCGCTCCCGGGTATTGATGATGTGTAGAGCTATTATGGTCCGGCTCACGTCGAGGTAGAGCTATTATGGTCCGGCTCTGGAGAATTGATGATATGTAGAGCAATAATGGTCTGGCTCACGTCGGGGTAGAGCAATTATGGTCCCGCTCCGGGGTATTGATTATGTGTAGAGCTATTATGGTCCGGCTCACGTCTGGGTAGAGTTATTATGGTCCCGCTCCGGGGTATTGATGATGTGTTGAGCTAATATGTTCCGGCTGAAGTCGGGGAAGAGCTATTATGGTCCGGCTCACGTCGGGGTAGAGTTATTATGGTCCCGCTCCAGGGTATTGATGATGTGTAGAGCTATTATGGTCCGGCTCATGTCGAGGTAGAGATATTATGGTTCCGCTCCGGGGTATGGATGATGTGTAGAGCTATTATGGTCCGGCTCACATCGAGGTAGAGCTATTATGGTTCCGCTCGAGGGTATTGATGATGTGTAGAGCTATTATTGTCCGGCTCACGTCGGGGTAGAGCTATTATGGTCCCGCTCAAGGGTATTGATGATGTGTAGAGCTATTATGGTCAGGCTCACGTCGGGATAGAGCTATTATAGTCCCGCTCTAGTGTATTGATGATGTATAGAGCTATCATGGTCCGACTCAAGTCGGGGTAGAACTATTATGGTCCCCCCCCAGTGTATTGATGATGTGTAGAGCTATTATGGTTCGACTCACGTTGGGGTAGAGCTATTATGGTCCCGCTCCAGGGTATTGATAATGTGTAGAGCTATTATGGTCCGAGGTAGAGCTATTATGGTCCAGCTCCAGGGTATTAATGATGTGTAGACCTATTATGGTCCGGCTCAGGTCGGGATAGAGCTATTGTGGCCACGCTCCGAGGTATTGATGATGTATGGAGCAAATATGGTCCTGTTCAAGTCGGGATAGAGCTATTATGGTCTCGCTCCAGGGTATTGATAATGTGTAGAGCTATAATTCTCCTACTCACGTCGGGGTAGAGCTATTATGGTCCCGCTCCAGGGTATTGATAATGTGTAGAGCTATTATGGTCCGGCTCACGTCGGGGTATAGCTATTATGGTCTCGCTTCGGGGTATTGATGATGTGTAGAGCCATTGGTCCGGCTCACGTTGGGGTAGAGCTATTATGGTCCCGCTCGAGGGTATTGGTGATGTGTAGACCTATTATTGCCCCGCTCCGGGGTATTAATAATGAGTAGATTTATTATGGTCCGGCTCACATCGGGGTAGAGCTATTATTGTCTCGCTCCGGGGTATTAATGATGAGTAGATTTATTATGGTCCGGCTCACATCGGGGCAGAGTTATTATGGTCTCGCTCCGGGGTATTGATGATGTGTAGAGCTATTATGGTCCGGCTCACGTCGGGGTAGAGTTATTATGGTCCAGCTCCGGCGTATTGATGACGTGTAGAGCTATTATGGTCCTGCTCACGCCGGGATAGAGCTTTTATGGTCCCGCTTCAGGGTACTGATGATGTGTAGAGCTATTATGGTCCGGCTCACGTCGGGGTAGAGCTATTATGTTCCCGCTCGAGGGTATTGAAGATGTGTAGAGCTATTATGGTACCGCTCTGGTGAGTTGATGATATGTAGAGCTATTATGGTCTTGCTCACGTCGGGGTAGCGTTATTATGGTCCCGCACCGTGGTATTGATGATGTTTAAAGGTATTATGGTTCGGCTCGCTTCGGGGTAGAGCTATTATGGTCCGGCCCAAGTCGGAGTAGAGTTATTATGGTCCCGCTCCCGGGTATTGATGATGTGTAGCGCTATTATGGTCCGGCTCACGTCGAGGTAGAGCTATTATGGTTCCGCTCCGGGGCATTGATGATGTCTAGAGCTATTATGGTCCGGCTCACATCGGGGTAGAGCTATTATGGTTCCGTTCGAGGGTATTGATGATGTGTAGAGCTATTATGGTCCGACTCACGTCAGGATAGAGCTATTATGGTCCCGCTCGAGGGTATTGATGATGTATAGAGCTATTATGGTCCGGCTCACATGCTAGACCTAGTATGGTCCCGCTCCAGGGTATTGTTGATGTGTAGAGCTATTATGGTCCGACTCACGTCGAGGTAAAGCTATTATGGTCCCGCTCCATGGTATTGATGATGTGTAGAGCTATTATGGTCCGGGTCACGTCGAGGTAGAGCTATTATGGTCCCGCTCTGGGGAATTGATGATATGTAGAGCAATTATGGTCCCGCTCCGGGGTATTGATGATGTGTAGAGCTATTATGGTCCGGCTCACGTCTGGGTAGAGTTATTATTGTCCCGCTCCAGGGTATTGATGATGTGTTGAGCTAATATGTTCCGGCTGAAGTCGGGGTAGAGCTATTATGGTCCGGCTCACGTCGGGGTAGAGTTATTATGGTCCTGCTCCAGGGTATTGATGATGTGTAGAGTTATTATGGTCCGGCTCACGTCGAGGTAGAGCTATTATGGTTCGGCTCCGGGGTATGGATGATGTGTAGAGCTATTATGGTCCGGCTCACACCGGGGCAGAGCTATTATAGTTCCGCTCGAGGGTATTGATGATGTGTAAAGCTATTATGGTCCGGCTCACGTCGGGGTAGAGCTATTATGGTCCCGCTTGAGGGTATTGACGATGTATAGAGCTATTATGGTCCGGCTCACGTGCTAGTCCTAGTATGGTCCCGCTCCAGGGTATTGATGATGTGGAGAGCTATTATGGTCCGGCCCACGTCGGAGTAAAGCTATTATGGTCCCGCTCCAAGGTATTGATGATGTGTAGAGCTATTATGGTCCGGCTCACGTCGAGGTAGAGCTATTATGGTTCGGCTCTGGAGAATTGATGATATGTAGAGCAATAATGGTCCGGCTCACGTCGGGGTAGAGCTACTATGGTCCCGCTCCAGGGTATTGATGATGTGTAGAGCTATTATGGTCCGGCTCACGTCTGGGTAGAGTTATTATGGTCCCGCTCCGGGGTATTGATGATGTGTTGAGCTAATATGTTCCGGCTGAAGTCGGGGAAGAGCTATTATGGTCCGGCTCACGTCGGTGTAGAGTTATTATGGTCCCGCTCCAGGATATTGATGATGTGTAGAGCTATTATGGTCCGGCTCATGTCGAGGTAGAGATATTATGGTTCCGCTCCGGGGTATGGATGATGTGTAGAGCTATTATGGTCCGGCTCACATCGAGGTAGAGCTATTATGGTTCCGCTCGAGGGTATTGATGATGTGTAGAGCTATTATGGTCCGGCTCACGTCGGGGTAGAGCTATTATGGTCCCGCTCAAGGGTATTGATGATGTGTAGAGCTATTATGGTCCGGCTCACGTCTGGGTAGAGTTATTATGGTCCCGCTCCAGGGTATTGATGATGTGTTGAGCTAATATGTTCCGGCTGAAGTCGGGGTAGAGCTATTATGGTCCGGCTCACGTCGGGGTAGAGTTATTATGGTCCTGCTCCAGGGTATTGATGATGTGTAGAGTTATTATGGTCCGGCTCACGTCGAGGTAGAGCTATTATGGTTCGGCTCCGGGGTATGGATGATGTGTAGAGCTATTATGGTCCGGCTCACACCGGGGCAGAGCTATTATAGTTCCGCTCGAGGGTATTGATGATGTGTAAAGCTATTATGGTCCGGCTCACGTCGGGGTAGAGCTATTATGGTCCCGCTTGAGGGTATTGACGATGTATAGAGCTATTATGGTCCGGCTCACGTGCTAGTCCTAGTATGGTCCCGCTCCAGGGTATTGATGATGTGTAGAGCTATTATGGTCCGGCCCACGTCGGAGTAAAGCAATTATGGTCCCGCTCCAAGGTATTGATGATGTGTAGAGCTATTATGGTCCGGCTCACGTCGAGGTAGAGCTATTATGGTCCGGCTCTGGAGAATTGATGATATGTAGAGCAATAATGGTCCGGCTCATGTCGGGGTAGAGCTATTATGGTCCCGCTCCAGGGTATTGATGATGTGTAGAGCTATTATGGTCCGGCTCACGTCTGGGTAGAGTTATTATGGTCCCGCTCCGGGTATTGATGATGTGTTGAGCTAATATGTTCCGGCTGAAGTCGGGGAAGAGCTATTATGGTCCGGCTCACGTCGGGGTAGAGTTATTATGGTCCCGCTCCAGGATATTGATGATGTGTAGAGCTATTATGGTCCGGCTCATGTCGAGGTAGAGATATTATGGTTCCGCTCCGGGGTATGGATGATGTGTAGAGCTATTATGGTCCGGCTCACATCGAGGTAGAGCTATTATGGTTCCGCTCGAGGGTATTGATGATGTGTAGAGCTATTATGGTCCGGCTCACGTCGGGGTAGAGCTATTATGGTCCCGCTCAAGGGTATTGATGATGTGTAGAGCTATTATGGTCAGACTCACGTCGGGATAGAGCTATTATAGTCCCGCTCTAGTGTATTGATGATGTATAGAACTATCATGGTCCGACTCAGGTCGGGGTAGAACAATTATGGTCCCCCTCCAGTGTATTGATGATGTGTAGAGCTATTATGGTTCGACTCACGTTGGGGTAGAGCTATTATGGTCCCGCTCCAGGGTATTGACAATGTGTAGAGCTATTATGGTCCGAGGTAGAGCTATTATGGTCCAGCTCCAGGGTATTAATGATGTGTAGACCTATTATGGTCCGGCTCAGGTCGGGGTAGAGCTATTGTGGCCACGCTCCGAGGTATTGATGATGTATGGAGCAAATATGGTCCTGTTCAAGTCGGGATAGAGCTATTATGGTCCCGCTCCAGGGTATTGATAATGTGTAGAGCTATTATGGTCCGGCTCACGTCGGGGTATAGCTATTATGGTCGCGCTCTGGGGTATTGATGATTTGTGGAGCTATTATGGTCCGGCTCAAGTTGGGATAGAGCTATTATGGTCCGGCTCCAGGGTATTGATGATGTGTAGAGCTATTATGGTCCAGCTCACGTCGGGGTAGAGCGATTATGGTCCCGCTCCAGGGTATTGATGATGTGTAGAGCTATTTGGAACGGCTCACGTCGGGGTAGAGCTATTATGGTCCAGCTCTAGAGTATTGATGATGTGTTGTCAGGCTCACGTCGGGGTAGAGCTATTATGGTCGCGCTCTAAGGTATTCATGAGGTGTAGAGCTATTATAGTCCCGCTCCAGTGTATTGATGATGTATAGAGCTATTATGGTCCGACTCAAGTCGGGGTCGATCTATTATGGTCCCGCTCTAGGGTATTGATGATGTGTACAACTATTATGTTCCGGCTCACGCCGGGGTAGAGCTATCATGGTCCCGCTCCTGGGTATTAGTAATGTGTAGAGCAATTATGGTCCGGCTCGCGTCGTGGTAGAGCTATTATGGTCCCGCTCCAGGGTGTTTATGATGTGTAGAGCTATTATGGTCCGGCTCAGGTCGGGGTAGAGCTATTATGGTCCCGCTTGAGGGTATTGATGATGTATAGAGCTATTATGGTCCGGCTCACGTCGGGGTAGAGCTATTATGGTCCCGCTCTAGGGTGTTGATGATTTGTGGAGCTATTATGGTCCGTCTGACGTCAGGGTAGAGCTATTATGGTCCTTCTCTAGGGTATTCATGAGGTGTAGAGCTATTATGGCCCGGCTCACGTCGGGGATAAAGCTATTATGGTCCCGCTCCAGGGTATTGATGATGTGTAGAGCTATTATGGTCCGGCTCACGTCGGGGTAGAGATATTATGGTCCCGCTCCAGGGTATTGATGATGTGTGGACCTATTTGGCCCGGCTCACGTCGGGGTAGAGCTATTATAGTCCAGCTCCAGGGTATTGATGATGTGTAGAGCTATTATGGTCCGTCTGACGTCAGGGTAGAGCTATTATGGTCCTTCTCTAGGGTATTCATGAGGTGTAGAGCTATTATGGCCCGGCTCACGTCGGGGTAGAGCTAATATGGTCCCGCTCCAAAGTATTGATGATGTGTAGAGCTAATATGGTCAGGCTCACGTCGGGATAGAGCTATTATAGTCCCGCTCCAGTGTATTGATGATGTATAGAGCTATCATGGTCCGACTCAGGTCGGGGTAGATTTATTATGTTCCCACTCTAGGGTATTTATGATTTGTGGAGCTATTATGGTCCGGCTCACGTTGGGATAGAGCTATTATGGTCCCGCTCCAGGGTATTGATGATGTGTACAGCTATTATGGTCCGGCTCACGTCGGGGTAGAGCTATTATGGTCCCGCTACAGGGTATTGATGATGTGTAGAACTATTTGGCCCGGCTCACGTCGGGGTAGAGCTATTATGGTCCAGCTCCAGAGTATTGATGATGTGTAGTCAGCCTCACGTCGGGGTAGAGCTATTATGGTCCCGCTCTAGGGTATTCAAGAGGTGTAGAGCTATTATGGTCCGGCTCACGTCGGGGTAGAGCTATTGTGGCCCCGCTCCAAGGTTTTAATGATGTGTAGACCTATTATGGTCCGGCTCACGTCGGGGTAGAGATATTATGGTCCCGCTCCAGGGTATTCATGATGTGTGGACCTATTTGGCCTGGCTCACGTCGGGGTAGAGCTATTATGGTCCAGCTCCAGGGTATTGATGATGTGTAGAGCTATTATGGTCCGTCTGACGTCAGGGTAGAGCTATTATGGTCCTTCTCTAGGGTATTCATGAGGTGTAGAGCTATTATGGCCCGGCTCACGTCGGGGTAGAGCTAATATGGTCCCGCTCCAAAGTATTGATGATGTGTAGAGCTAATATGGTCAGGCTCACGTCGGGATAGAGCTATTATAGTCCCGCTCCAGTGTATTGATGATGTATAGAGCTATCATGGTCCGACTCAGGTCGGGGTAGATTTATTATGTTCCCACTCTAGGGTATTTATGATTTGTGGAGCTATTATGGTCCGGCTCACGTTGGGATAGAGCTATTATGGTCCCGCTCCAGGGTATTGATGATGTGTACAGCTATTATGGTCCGGCTCACGTCTGGGTAGAGTTATTATGGTCCAGCTCCAGAGTATTGATGATGTGTAGTCAGCCTCACGTCGGGGTAGAGCTATTATGGTCCCGCTCTAGGGTATTCAAGAGGTGTAGAGCTATTATGGTCCGGCTCACGTCGGGGTAGAGCTATTGTGGCCCCGCTCCAAGGTTTTAATGATGTGTAGACCTATTATGGTCCGGCTCACGTCGGGGTAGAGATATTATGGTCCCGCTCCAGGGTATTGATGATGTGTGGACCTATTTAGCCTGGCTCACGTCGGGGTAGAGCTATTATGGTCCAGCTCCAGGGTATTGATGATGTGTAGAGCTATTATGGTCCGTCTGACGTCAGGGTAGAGCTATTATGGTCCTTCTCTAGGGTATTCATGAGGAGTAGAGCTATTATGATCCCGCTCCAAAGTATTGATGACGTGTAGAGCTAATATGGTCAGGCTCACGTCGGGATAGAGCTATTATTGTCCCGCTCCAGTGTATTGATGATGTATAGAGCTATCATGGTCCGACTCAGGTCGGGGTAGATTTATTATGTTCCCACTCTAGGGTATTTATGATTTATGGAGCTATTATGGTCCGGCTCACGTTGGGATAGAGCTATTATGGTCCCGCTCCAGGGTATTGATGACGTGTACAACTATTATGGTCCGGCTCACGTCGGGGTAGAGCTATTGTGGCCCCGCTCCAAGGTTTTGATGATGTGGAGAGCTATTATGGACCGGCTCACGTCGCGGTAGAGCTAGTATACTCCCGCTCCAAGGTATTGATGATGTGTAGAGCTATTATGGTCTGGCTCACGTCGGGGTTGAGCCATCATGGTCCCGCTCCAGGGTATTGGTAATGTGTAGAGCTATTATGGTCCGGCTCACGTCGGGGTAGAGCTATTATGGTCCCGCTCCAGGGTATTTATGATGTGAAGAGCTATTATGGTCCGGCTCAGGTCGGGGTAGAGCTATTATAGTCCCGCTCCAGGGTATTGATGATGTGTTGAGCTATTATGGTCCGGCTCACGTAGGGGTAGAACTATTATGGTCCCCCTCCAGGGTATTGATGATGTGTAGAGCTATTATGGTCCAACTCACGTTGGCGTAGAGCTATTATGGTCTCGTTCCAGGGTATTGATAATGTGTAGAGCTATTATGGTCCAGCTCACGTCGGGGTAGAGCTATTATGGTCCAGCTCCAGGGTATTTATGATGTGTAGAGCTATTATGGTCCGGCTCAGGTCGGGGTAGAGCTATTGTGGTCACGCTCCAAGGTATTGAAGATGTGTGGAGCAATTATGGTCCGGATCACGTCGGGATAGAGCTATTATGGTTCCGCTCCATTGTATTGATAATGTATAGAGCTATTATGCTCCGGCTCACGTCGGGGTAGAGCTATTATGGTCCCGCTCTAGGGTATTGATAATGTGTAGAGCTTTTATGGTCCAGCTCACGTCGGGGTAGAACTATAATGGTCCCCCTCCAGTGTATTGATGATGTGTAGAGCTATTATGGTCCGACTCACGTTGGGGTAGAGATATTATGGTCCCGCTCCAGGGTATTGATAATGTGTAGAGTTATTATGGTCCGGGGTAGAGCTATTCTGGTCCCGCTCCAGGGTATTAATGATATGTAGACCTATTATGGTCCGGCTAAGGTCGGGGTAGAGCTATTGTGGCCACGCTCCAAGGTATTAATGATGTATGGAGCAAATATGGTCCTGTTCAAGTCGGGATAGAGCTATTATGGTCCCGCTCCAGGGTATTGATAATGTGTAGAGCTATAATGCTCCTGCTCACGTCACGTCGGGGTAGAGCTATTATGGTCCCGCTCCAGGGTATTGATAATGTGTAGAGCTATTATGGTCCGGCTCACGTCGGGGTATAGCTATTATGGTCCCGCTCTGGGGTATTGATGATTTGTGGAGCTATTATGGTCCGGCTCACATTGGGATAGAGCTATTATGGTCCCGCTCCAGGGTATTGATGATGTGTAGAGCTATTATGGTCCGGCTCACGTCGGGGTAAAGCTATTATGGTGCCGCTCCAGGGTATTGATGATGTGTAGAACTATTTGGCCCTGCTCACGTCGAGGTAGAGCTATTATGGTCCAGCTCCAGAGTATTGATGATATGTAGTCAGCCTCACGTCGGGTTAGACCTATTATGGTCCCGCTCTAGGGTATTCAAGAGGTGTCGAGCTATTATTGTCCGGCTCACGTCGAGGTAGAGCTATTCTGGCCCCGCTCCAAGGTTTGGATGATGTGGAGAGCCATTATGGACCGGCACACGTCGGGGTAGAGCTATTATACTCCCGCTCCAAGGTGTTGATGATGTGTAGAGCTATTATGGTCAGGCTCACGTCGGGATAGAGCTATTATAGTCGCGCTCCGGTGTATTGATGATGTATAGAGCTATTATGGTCCGACTCAGGTCGGGGTAGATCTATTATGCTCCCGCTCTAGGGTATTGATGATGTGTACAACTATTATGGTCCGGCTCACGTCGGGGTTGAGCCATCATGGTCCCGCTCCAGGGTATTGGTAATGGGTAGAGCTATTGTGGTCCGGCTCACGTCGGGGTAGAGTTATTATGGTCCCGCTCCAGGGTATTTATGATGTGTAGAGCTGTTATGTTCCGGCTCAAGTCGGGGTAGGGCTATTATAGTCCCGCTCCAGGGTATTGATGATGTGTAGAGCTATTATGGTCCAGCTCACGTAGGGGTAGAACTATTATGGTCCCCCTCCAGGGTATTGATGATGTGTAGAGCTCTTATGGTCCGACTCACGTTGGGGTAGAGATATTATGGTCCCGCTCCAGGGTATTGATAATGTGTAGAGTTATTATGGTCCGGGGTAGAGCTATTCAGGTCTCGCTCCAGGGTATTAATGATGTGTAGACCTATTATGGTCCGGCTAAGGTCGGGGTAGAGCTATTGTGGCCACGCTCCAAGGTATTAATGATGTATGGAGCAAATATGGTCCTGTTCAAGTCGGGATAGAGCTATTATGGTCCCGCTCCAGGGTATTGATAATGTGTAGAGCTATAATGCTCCTGCTCACGTCACGTCGGGGTAGAGCTATTATGGTCCCGCTCCAGGGTATTGATAATGTGTAGAGCTATTATGGTCCGGCTCACGTCGGGGTATAGCTATTATGGTCCCGCTCTGGGGTATTGATGATTTGTGGAGCTATTATGGTCCGGCTCACATTGGGATAGAGCTATTATGGTCCCGCTCCAGGGTATTGATGATGTGTAGAGCTATTATGGTCCGGCTCACGTCGGGGTAAAGCTATTATGGTGCCGCTCCAGGGTATTGATGATGTGTAGAACTATTTGGCCCTGCTCACGTCGAGGTAGAGCTATTATGGTCCAGCTCCAGAGTATTGATGATATGTAGTCAGCCTCACGTCGGGGTAGACCTATTATGGTCCCGCTCTAGGGTATTCATGAGGTGTAGAGCTATTATGGTCCGGCTCACGTCGAGGTAGAGCTATTCTGGCCCCGCTCCAAGGTTTGGATGATGTGGAGAGCTATTATGGACCGGCACACGTCGGGGTAGAGCTATTATACTCCCGCTCCAAGGTGTTGATGATGTGTAGAGCTATTATGGTCAGGCTCACGTCGGGATAGAGCTATTATAGTCGCGCTCCGGTGTATTGATGATGTATAGAGCTATTATGGTCCGACTCAGGTCGGGGTAGATCTATTATGCTCCCGCTCTAGGGTATTGATGATGTGTACAACTATTATGGTCCGACTCAGGTCGGGGTTGAGCCATCCTGGTCCCGCTCCAGGGTATTGGTAATGGGTAGAGCTATTATGGTCCGGCTCACGTCGGGGTAGAGCTATTATGGTCCCGCTCCTGGGTATTTATGATGTGTAGAGCTATTATGTTCCGGCTCAAGGCGGGGTAGGGCTATTATAGTCCCGCTCCAGGGTATTGATGATGTGTAGAGCTATTATGGTCCAGCTCACGTAGGGGTAGAACTATTATGGTCCCCCTCCAGGGTATTGATGATGTGTAGAGCTCTTATGGTCCAACTCACGTTGGGGTAGAGCTATGATGGTCTCGTTCAAGGGTATTGATAATGTGTAGAGCTATTATGGTCCGGCTCACGTCGGGGTAGAGCTAATATGGTCCAGCTCCAGGGTATTTATGATGTGTAGAGCTATTATGGTCCGGCTCAGGTCGGGGTAGAGCTATTGTGGTCACGCTCCAAGGTATTGAAGATGTGTGGAGCAATAATGGTCCGGATCACGTCGAGATAGAGCTATTATGGTCCCGCTCCAGGGTATTGATAATGTATAGAGCTATTATGCTCCGGCTCACGTCGGGGTAGAGCTATTTTGGTCCCGCTCTAGGGTATTGATAATGTGTAGAGCTATTATGGTCCGGCTCACGTCGGGGTAGAACTATTATGGTCCCCCTCCAGTGTATTGATGATGTGTAGAGCTATGATGGTCCAACTCACGTTGGGGTAGAGCTATTATGGTCCCGCTCCAGGGTATTGATAATGTGTAGAGTTATTATGGTCCGGGGTAGAGCTATTATGGTCCCGCTCCAAGGTATTAATGATGTGTAGACCTATTATGGTCCGGCTCAGGTCGAGGTAGAGCTATTGTGGCCACGCCCCAAGGTATTGATGATGTATGGAGCAAATATGGTCATGTTCAATTCGGGATAGAGCAATTATGGTCCCGCTCCAGGGTATTGATAATGCGTAGAGCTATTATGGTCCGGCTCACGTCGGGGTATAGCTATTATGGTCTCGCTCTGGGGTATTGATGATTTGTGGAGCTATTATGGTCCGACTTACGTTGGGATAGAGCTATCATGGTCCCGCTCTAGGGTATTGATGATGTGTAAAGCTATTATGGTCTGGCTGACGTCGGGGTAGAGCTATCATGGTCCCGCTCTAGGGTATTGATGATGTGTAGAGCTATTTGGAACAGCTCACGTCGGGGTAGAGCTATTATGGTCCAGCTCCAGAGTATTTATGATGTGTAGTCAGGTCACGTCGGGGTAGAGCTATTATGGTCCCGCTCTAAGGTATTCATGAGGTGTAGATCTATTATGGTCCGGCTCACGTCAGGGTCGAGCTATTATGGTCCTGCTCCAAGGTATTGATGACGTGGAGATCAATTATGGTCTGGCTCACGTCGGGGTAGAGCTATTATTGTCCCGTTCCAAGGTATTGATGATGTGTTGAGCTACTATGCTCAGGCTCACGTCGGGATAGAGCTATTATAGTCCCGCTCCAGTGTATTGATGATGTATAGAGCTATTATGGTCCGACTCAGCTCGGGGTAGATCTATTATGGTCCCGCTCTAGGGTATTGATGATGTGTACAACTATTATGTTCCGGCTCACGTCGGGGTAGAGCTATCATGGTCCCGCTCCAGGGTAATTGTAATGTGTAGAGCTATTATGGTCCCGCTCCAGGGTATTTATGATGTGTAGAGCTATTATGATCCGGCTCAGGTCGGGGTAGAGCTATTATAGTCCCACTCCAGGGTATTGATGATGTGTAGTGCTATTATGGTCCGACTCACGTCGGGGTAGAACTATTATGGTCCCCCTCCAGGGTATTGATGATGTGTAGATCTATTATGGTCCGACTCACATTGGGGTAGAGCTATTGTGGTCCCGCTCCAGGGTATTGATAATGTGTAGAGCTATTATGGTCCGGCTAACGTCGGGGTAGAGCTATTACGGTCCCGCTCCAGGGTATTTATGATGTGTAGAGCTATTAGTGTCCGGCTCAGGTCGGATTAGAGCTATTGTGGTCACGCTCCAAGGTATTGAAGATGTGTGGAGCAATTATGGTCCGATTCACGTCGAGATAGAGCTATTATGGACCCGCTCTAGGGTATTGATAATGTGTAGAGCTATTATGCTCCGGCTCACGTCGGGGTAAAGCTATTATGGTCCCGCTCCAGGGTATTGATAATATTTAGAGCTATTATGCTCCGGCTCACGTCGGGGTAGAGCTATTATGGTCCCGCTCTAAGGTATTGATAATGTGTAGAGATATTGTGGTCCGGCTCACGTCGGGGTAGAGCTATTATGGTCCCGCTCTGGGTGTTGATGATTTGTGGAGCTATTATGGTCCGGCTCACATTGGGATAAAGCTATTATGGTCCCGCTCCAGGGTATTGATGATGTGTAGAGCTATTATGGTCCGGCTCACGTTGGGGTAGAGATATTATGGTCCCGCTCCAGGGTATTGATGATGTGTAGAGCTATTTGGCCCGGCTCACGTCGGGGTAGAGCTATTATGGTCCAGCTCCAGAGTATTGATGATGTGTAGTCGAGGCTCACGTCGGGGTAGAGCTATTATGGTCCCGCTCGAAGGTATTCATGAGGTGTAGATCTATTATGGTCCGGCTCACGTCAGGGTCGAGCTATTATGGTCCTGCTCCAAGGTATTGATGACGTGGAGATCAATTATGGTCTGGCTCACGTCGGGGTAGAGCTATTATTGTCCCGTTCCAAGGTATTGATGATGTGTTGAGCTACTATGCTCAGGCTCACGTCGGGATAGAGCTATTATAGTCCCGCTCCAGTGTATTGATGATGTATAGAGCTATTATGGTCCGACTCAGCTCGGGGTAGATCTATTATGGTCCCGCTCTAGGGTATTGATGATGTGTACAACTATTATGTTCCGGCTCACGTCGGGGTAGAGCTATCATGGTCCCGCTCCAGGGTAATTGTAATGTGTAGAGCTATTATGGTCCCGCTCCAGGGTATTTATGATGTGTAGAGCTATTATGATCCGGCTCAGGTCGGGGTAGAGCTATTATAGTCCCACTCCAGGGTATTGATGATGTGTAGTGCTATTATGGTCCGACTCACGTCGGGGTAGAACTATTATGGTCCCCCTCCAGGGTATTGATGATGTGTAGATCTATTATGGTCCGACTCACATTGGGGTAGAGCTATTGTGGTCCCGCTCCAGGGTATTGATAATGTGTAGAGCTATTATGGTCCGGCTAACGTCGGGGTAGAGCTATTACGGTCCCGCTCCAGGGTATTTATGATCTGTAGAGCTATTAGTGTCCGGCTCAGGTCGGATTAGAGCTATTGTGGTCACGCTCCAAGGTATTGAAGATGTGTGGAGCAATTATGGTCCGATTCACGTCGAGATAGAGCTATAATGGACCCGCTCTAGGGTATTGATAATGTGTAGAGCTATTATGCTCCGGCTCACGTCGGGGTAAAGCTATTATGGTCCCGCTCCAGGGTATTGATAATATTTAGAGCTATTATGCTCCGGCTCACGTCGGGGTAGAGCTATTATGGTCCCGCTCTAAGGTATTGATAATGTGTAGAGATATTGTGGTCCGGCTCACGTCGGGGTAGAGCTATTATGGTCCCGCTCTGGGTGTTGATGATTTGTGGAGCTATTATGGTCCGGCTCACATTGGGATAAAGCTATTATGGTCCCGCTCCAGGGTATTGATGATGTGTAGAGCTATTATGGTCCGGCTCACGTTGGGGTAGAGATATTATGGTCCCGCTCCAGGGTATTGATGATGTGTAGAGCTATTTGGCCCGGCTCACGTCGGGGTAGAGCTATTATGGTCCAGCTCCAGAGTATTGATGATGTGTAGTCAGGCTCACGTCGGGGTAGAGCTATTATGGTCCCGCTCGAAGGTATTCATGAGGTGTAGATCTATTATGGTCCGGCTCACGTCAGGGTAGAGCTAATATGGTCCTGCTCCAAGGTATTGATGATGTGGAGATCTATTATGGTCCGGCTCACGTCGGGCTAGAGCTATTATGGTCCCGCTCCAAGGTATTGATGATGTGTTAAGGTATTATGCTCAGGCTCACGTCGGGATAGAGCTATTATAGTCCCTCTCCAGTGTATTGATGATGTATGGAGCTATTATGGTCCGACTCAGCTCGGGGTAGATGTATTATGGTCCCGCTCTAGGGTATTGATGATGTGTACAGCTATTATGGTCCGGCTCACTTCTGGGTAGAGCTATTATGGTCCGGCTCACGTCGGGGTAGAACTATTATGGTCCCCCTCCAGTGTATTGATGATGTGTAGAGCTATTATGGTCCGACTCACGTTGGGGTAGAGCTATTATGGTCCCGCTCCAGGGTATTGATAATGTGTAGAGTTATTATGGTCCGGGGTAGAGCTATTATGATCCCGCTCCAGGGTATTAATGATGTGTAGACCTATTATGGTCCGGCTCAGGTCGGGGTAGAGCTATTGTGGCCACGCTCCAAGGTATTAATGATGTATGGAGCAAATATGGTCCTGTTCAAGTCGGGATAGAGCTATTATGGACCCGCTCCAGGGTAATGATAATGTGTAGAGCTATAATGCTCCTGCTCACGTCACGTCGGGGTAGAGCTATTATGGTCCCGCTCCAGGGTATTGATAATGTGTAGAGCTATTATGGTCCGGCTCACGTCGGGGTATAGCTATTATGGTCCCGCTCTGGGGTATTGATGATTTGTGGAGCTATTATGGTCCGGCTCACATTGGGATAGAGCTATGATGGTCCTGCTCCAGGGTATTGATGATGTGTAGAGCTATTATGGTCCGGCTCACGTCGGGGTAGAGCTATTATGGTCCCGCTCCAGGGTATTGATGATGTGTAGAACTATTTGGCCCGGCTCACGTCGAGGTAGAGCTATTATGGTCCAGCTCCAGAGTATTGATGATATGTAGTCAGCCTCACGTCGGGGTAGAGCTATTATGGTCCCGCTCTAGGGTTTTCAAGAGGTGTAGAGCTATTATGGTCCGGCTCACGTCGAGGTAGAGCTATTGTGGCCCCGCTCCAAGGTTTTGATGATGTGGAGAGCTATTATGGACCGGCTCACGTCGGGGTAGAGCTATTATACTCCCGCTCAAAGGTGTTGATGATGTGTAGAGCTATTATACGTCGGGATAGAGCTATTATTGTCGCGCTCCAGTGTATTGATGATGTATAGAGTTATTATGGTCCGACTCAGGTCGGGGTAGATCTATTATGCTCCCGCTCTAGGGTATTGATGATGTGTACAACTATTATGGTCTGGCTCACGTCGGGGCAGAGCCATTATGGTCTCGCTCCGGGGTATCGATGATGTGTAGAGCTATTATGGTCCGGCTCACGTCGGGGTAGAGCTATTATGGTCCCGCTCCAGGGTATTTATGATGTGTAGAGCTATTATGTTCCGGCTCAAGTCGGGGTAGGGCTATTATAGTCCCGCTCCAGGGTATTGATGATGTGTAGAGCAATTATGGTCCGGCTCACGTAGGGGTAGACCTATTATGGTCCCCCTCCAGGGTATTGATGATGTGTAGAGCAATTATGGTCCGACTCACGTTGGGGTAGAGCTATGATGGTCATGTTCCAGGGTATTGATAATGTGTAGAGCTATTATGGTCCGGCTCACGTCGGGGTAGAGCTAATATGGTCCAGCTCCAGAGTATTTATGATGTGTAGAGCTATTATGGTCCGGCTCAGGTCGGGGTAGAGCTATTGTGGTCACGCTCCAAGGTATTGAAGATGTGTGGAGCAACTATGGTCCGGATCACGTCGAGATAGAGCTATTATGTCCAGGGTATTGATAATGTATAGAGCTATTATGCTCCGGCTCACGTCGGGGTAGAGCTATTATGGCCCCGCTCTAGGGTATTGATAATGTGTAGAGCTATTATGGTCCGGCTCACGTCGGGGTACAACTATTATGGTCCCCCTCCAGTGTATTGATGATGTGTAGAGCTATTATGGTCCGACTCACGTTGGGGTAGAGCTATTATGGTCCCGCTCCAGGGTATTGATAATGTGTAGAGTTATTATGGTCCGGGGTAGAGCTATTATGGTCCCGCTCCAGGGTATTAATGATGTGTAGACCTATTATGGTCCGGCTCAGGTCGAGGTAGAGCTATTGTGGCCACGCTCCAAGGTATTGATGATGTATGGAGCAAATATGGTCCTGTTCAAGTCGGGATAGAGCAATTATGGTCCCGCTCCAGGGCATTGATAATGTGTAGAGCTATAATGCTCTTGCTCACGTTGGGGTAGAGCTATTATGGTCCCGCTACAGGGTATTGATAATGTGTAGAGCTATTATGGTCCGCCTCACGTCGGGGTATAGCTATTATTGTCCCGCTCTGGGGTATTGATGATTAGTGGAGCTGTTATGGTCCGGCTCACGTTGGGATAGAGCTATTATGGTCCCGCTCCAGGGTATTGATGATGTGTAAAGCTATTATGGTCTGGCTCACGTTGGGGTAGAGCTATTACGGTCCCGCTCCAGGGTATTTATGATGTGTAGAGCTATTAGTGTCCGGCTCAGGTCGGATTAGAGCTATTGTGGTCACGCTCCAAGGTATTGAAGATGTGTGGAGCAATTATGGTCCGATTCACGTCGAGATAGAGCTATTATGGACCTGCTCCAGGGTATTGATAATGTGTAGAGCTATTTTGCACCGACTCACGTCGGAGTAAAGCTATTATGGTCCCGCTCCAGGGTATTGATAATATGTAGAGCTATTATGCTCCGGCTTACGTCGGGGTAGAGTTATTATGGTCCCGGTCCAAGGTATTGATAATGTGTAGAGATATTATGGTCCGGCTCACGTCGGGGTAGAGCTATTATGGTCCGGCTCAGGTCGGGGTAGAGCTATTGTGGTCACGCTCCAAGGTATTGAAGATGTGTGGAGCAACTATGGTCCGGATCACGTCGAGATAGAGCTATTATGTCCAGGGTATTGATAATGTATAGAGCTATTATGCTCCGGCTCACGTCGGGGTAGAGCTATTATGGCCCCGCTCTAGGGTATTGATAATGTGTAGAGCTATTATGGTCCGGCTCACGTCGGGGTACAACTATTATGGTCCCCCTCCAGTGTATTGATGATGTGTAGAGCTATTATGGTCCGACTCACGTTGGGGTAGAGCTATTATGGTCCCGCTCCAGGGTATTGATAATGTGTAGAGTTATTATGGTCCGGGGTAGAGCTATTATGGTCCCGCTCCAGGGTATTAATGATGTGTAGACCTATTATGGTCCGGCTCAGGTCGAGGTAGAGCTATTGTGGCCACGCTCCAAGGTATTGATGATGTATGGAGCAAATATGGTCCTGTTCAAGTCGGGATAGAGCAATTATGGTCCCGCTCCAGGGCATTGATAATGTGTAGAGCTATAATGCTCTTGCTCACGTTGGGGTAGAGCTATTATGGTCCCGCTACAGGGTATTGATAATGTGTAGAGCTATTATGGTCCGCCTCACGTCGGGGTATAGCTATTATTGTCCCGCTCTGGGGTATTGATGATTAGTGGAGCTGTTATGGTCCGGCTCACGTTGGGATAGAGCTATTATGGTCCCGCTCCAGGGTATTGATGATGTGTAAAGCTATTATGGTCTGGCTCACGTTGGGGTAGAGCTATTACGGTCCCGCTCCAGGGTATTTATGATGTGTAGAGCTATTAGTGTCCGGCTCAGGTCGGATTAGAGCTATTGTGGTCACGCTCCAAGGTATTGAAGATGTGTGGAGCAATTATGGTCCGATTCACGTCGAGATAGAGCTATTATGGACCTGCTCCAGGGTATTGATAATGTGTAGAGCTATTTTGCACCGACTCACGTCGGAGTAAAGCTATTATGGTCCCGCTCCAGGGTATTGATAATATGTAGAGCTATTATGCTCCGGCTTACGTCGGGGTAGAGTTATTATGGTCCCGGTCCAAGGTATTGATAATGTGTAGAGATATTATGGTCCGGCTCACGTCGGGGTAGAGCTATTATGGTCCCGCTCCAAGGTAGTGATGATGTGTAGAGCTAATATGGTCAGGCTCACGTCGGGATAGAGCTATTATAGTCCCGCTCCAGTGTATTGATGATGTATAGAGCTATCATGGTCCGACTCAGGTCGGGGTTGATCTATTATGGTCCCACTCTAGGGTATTGATGATTTGTGGAGCTATTATAGTCCGGCACACGTTGGGATAGAGCTATTATGGTCCCGCTCCAGGGTATTGATGATGTGTGGAGCTATTATGGTCCGGCTCACGTCGGGGTAGAGCTATTATGGTCCCGCTCCAGGGTATTGATGATGTGTAGAACTATTTGGCCCGGCTCACGTCGAGGTAGAGCTATTATGGTCCCGCTCTGGGGTATTGATGATTAGTGGAGCTGTTATGGTCCGGCTCACGTTGGGATAGAGCTATTATGGTCCCGCTCCAGGGTATTGATGATGTGTAAAGCTATTATGGTCTGGCTCACGTCGGGGTAGAGCTATCATGGTCCCGCTCTAGGGTATTGATCATGTGTAGAGCTATTTGGAACGGCTCACGTCGGGGTAGAGCTATTATGGTCCAGCTCCGGAGTATTGATGATGTGTAGTAAGGCTCACGTCGGGGTAGAGCTATTATGGTCCCGCTCGAAGGTATTCATGAGGTGTAGATCTATTATGGTCCGGCTCACGTCAGGGTAGAGCTAATATGGTCCTGCTCCAAGGTATTGATGATGTGGAGATCTATTATGGTCCGGCTCACGTCGGACTAGAGCTATTATGGTCCCGCTCCAAGGTATTGATGATGTGTTGAGCTATTATGCTCAGGCTCACGTCTGGATAGAGCTATTATAGTCCCTCTCCAGTGTATTGATGATGTATGGAGCTATTATGGTCCGACTCAGCTCGGGGTAGATGTATTATGGTCCCGCTCTAGGGTATTGATGATGTGTACAGCTATTATGTTCCGGCTCACGTCGGGGTAGAGCTATCGTGGTCCCGCTCCAGGGTAATTGTAATGTGTAGAGCTATTATGGTCCGGCTCACGTCGTGGTAGAGCTATTATGGTCCCGCTCCAGGGTATTTATGATGTGTAGAGCTATTATGGACCGGCTCACGTCGGGGTAGAGCTATTATAGTCCCGCTCCAAGGTATTGATGATGTGTAGAGCTATTATGGTCAGCCTCACGTCGGGATAGAGCTACTATAGTCCCGCTCCAGTGTATTGATGATGTATAGAGCTAATATGGTCCGACTCAGGTCGGGGTATATCTATTATGATCCCGCTCTAGGGTATTGATGATGTGTACAGCTATTATGGTCCAGTTCACGTCTGGGTAGAGCCATCATGGTCCCGCTCTAGGGTATTGGTAATGTGTAGAGCTATTATGGTCCGGCTCACGTCGGCGTAGAGCTATTATGGTCCCGCACCAGGGTATTTATGATGTGTAGTGCTCTATGGTTTTGATGATGTGGAGAGCTATTATGGACCGGCTCACGTCGGGGTAGAGCTATTATGGTCCCGCTCCATGGTATTTATGATGTGTAGTATTATTATGGTCCGGCTCAGGTCGGGGTAGAGCCATTATAGTCCCGCTCCAGGGTATTGATGACGTGTAGAGCTATTATGGTCCGGCTCACGTAGGGGTAGAACTATTATGGTCCCACTCCAGGATATTTATGATGTGTAGAGCTATTAGGGTCCGGCTCATGTCGGATTAGAGCTATTGTGGTCACGCTCCATGGTATTGAAGATGTGTGGAGCAATTATGGTCCGATTCACGTCGAGATAGAGCTATTATGGTCCCGCTCCAGGGTATTGATAATGTGTAGAGATATTATGCTCCGGCTCACATCGGGGTAGAGCTATTACGGTCCCGCTCCAAGGTATTGATAATGTGTAGAGCTATTATGGTCCGGCTCACGTCGGGGTAGAGCTATTATGGTCCCGCTCCGAGGGTATTGATGATGTGTAGAACTATTTGGCCCGGCTCACGTCGAGGTAGAGCTATTATGGTCCCGCTCTGGGGTATTGATGATTAGTGGTGCTGTTATGGTCCGGCTCACGTTGGGATAGAGCTATTATGGTCCCGCTCCGGGTATTGATGATGTGTAAAGCTATTATGGTCTGGGCTCACGTCGGGGTAGAGCTATCATGGTCCCGCTCTAGGGTATTGATCATGTGTAGAGCTATTTGGAACGGCTCACGTCGGGGTAGAGCTATTATGGTCCAGGCTCGGAGTATTGATGATGTGTAGTCAGGCTCACGTCGGGGTAGAGCTATTATGGTCCCGCTCGAAGGTATTCATGAGGTGTAGATCTATTATGGTCCGGCTCACGTCGGGGTAGAGCTAATATGGTCCCGCTCCAAGGTATTGATGATGTGGAGATCTATTATGGTCCGGCTCACGTCGGACTAGAGCTATTATGGTCCCGCTCCAAGGTATTGATGATGTGTTGAGCTATTATGCTCAGGCTCACGTCGGGATAGAGCTATTATAGTCCCTCTCCAAAGGTATTGATGATGTATGGAGCTATTATGGTCCGACTCAGCTCGGGGTAGATGTATTATGGTCCCGCTCTAGGGTATTGATGATGTGTACAGCCATTATGTTCCGGCTCACGTCGGGGTAGAGCTATCGTGGTCCCGCTCCAGGGTAATTGTAATGTGTAGAGCTATTATGGTCCGGCTCACGTCGTGGTAGAGCTATTATGGTCCCGCTCCAGGGTATTTATGATGTGTAGAGCTATTATGATCCGGCTCAGGTCGGGGTAGAGCTATTATAGTCCCACTCCAAGGTATTGATGATGTGTAGTGCTATTATGGTCCGGCTCACGTCGGGGTAGAACTATTATGGTCCCCCTCCAGGGTATTGATAATGTGTAGAGCTATTATGGTCCGGCTCACGTCGGGGTAGAGCTATTATGGTCCCGCTCCTGGGTATTGATGACGTGTAGAGCTATTATGGTCCGGCTCACGTCGGGGTAGAGCTATTATGGTCCTTCTTTAGGGTATTCATGAGGTGTAGACCTATTATGGTCCGGTTCACGTCGGGGTAGAGCTATTATGGTCCCGCTCCAAGGTAGTGATGATGTGTAGAGCTAATATGGTCAGGCTCACGTCGGGATAGAGCTATTATAGTCCCGCTCCAGTGTATTGATGATGTATAGAGCTATCATGGTCCGACTCAGGTCGGGGTAGATCTATTATGGTCCCACTCTAGGGTATTGATGATTTGTGGAGCTATTATAGTCCGGCACACGTTGGGATAGAGCTATTATGGTCCCGCTCCAGGGTATTGATGATGTGTGGAGCAATTATGGTCCGGCTCACGTCGGGGTAGAGCTATTATGGTCCGGCGCTAGGGTATTCAAGAGGTGTAGAGCTATTTTGGTCCGGCTCACGTCGGGGTAGAGCTATTATGGCCCCGCTCCATGGTTTTGATGATGTGGAGAGCTATTATGGACCGGCTCACGTCGGGGTAGAGCTATTATAGTCCCGCTCCAAGGTATTGATGATGTGTAGAGCTATTATGGTCAGGCTCACGTCGGGATAGAGCTACTATAGTCCCGCTCCAGTGTATTGATGATGTATAGAGCTAATATGGTCCGACTCAGGTTGGGGTATATCTATTATGATCCCGCTCTAGGGTATTGATGATGTGTACAACTATTATGGTCCGGTTCACGTCTGGGTAGAGCCATCATGGTCCCGCTCTAGGGTATTGGTAATGTGTAGAGCTATTATGGTCCGGCTCACGTCGGGGTAGAGCTATTATGGTCCCGCTCCAGGGTATTTATGATGTGTAGTGCTCTATGGTTTTGATGATGTGGAGAGCTATTATGGACCGGCTCACGTCGGGGTAGAGCTATTATGGTCCCGCTCCATGGTATTTATGATGTGTAGTGTTATTATGGTCCGGCTCAGGTCGGGGTAGAGCCATTATAGTCCCGCTCCAGGGTATTGATGACGTGTAGAGCTATTATGGTCCGGCTCACGTAGGGGTAGAACTATTATGGTCCCACTCCAGGATATTTATGATGTGTAGAGCTATTAGGGTCCGGCTCATGTCGGATTAGAGCTATTGTGGTCACGCTCCAAGGTATTGAAGATGTGTGGAGCAATTATGGTCCGATTCACGTCGAGATAGAGCTATTATGGTCCCGCTCCAGGGTATTGATAATGTGTAGAGATATTATGCTCCGGCTCACATCGGGGTAGAGCTATTACGGTCCCGCTCCAAGGTATTGATAATGTGTAGAGCTATTATGGTCCGGCTCACGTCGGGGTAGAGCTATTATGGTCCCGCTCCAGGGTATTGATGATGTGTAGAACTATTTGGCCCGGCTCACGTCGAGCTAGAGCTATTATGGTCCCGCTCTGGGGTATTGATGATTAGTGGTGCTCTTATGGTCCGGCTCACGTTGGGATAGAGCTATTATGGTCCCGCTCCAGGGTATTGATGATGTGTAAAGCTATTATGGTCTGGCTCACGTCGGGGTAGAGCTATCATGGTCCCGCTCTAGGGTATTGATCATGTGTAGAGCTATTTGGAACGGCTCACGTCGGGGTAGAGCTATTATGGTCCAGCTCCGGAGTATTGATGATGTGTAGTCAGGCTCAGGTCGGGGTAGAGCTATTATGGTCCCGCTCGAAGGTATTCATGAGGTGTAGATCTATTATGGTCCGGCTCACGTCGGGGTAGAGCTAATATGGTCCTGCTCCAAGGTATTGATGATGTGGAGATCTATTATGGTCCGGCTCACGTCGGACTAGAGCTATTATGGTCCCGCTCCATGGTATTGATGATGTGTTGAGCTATTATGCTCAGGCTCACGTCGGGATAGAGCTATTATAGTCCCTCTCCAGTGTATTGATGATGTATGGAGCTATTATGGTCCGACTCAGCTCGGGGTAGATGTATTATGGTCCCGCTCTAGGGTATTGATGATGTGTACAGCCATTATGTTCCGGCTCACGTCGGGGTAGAGCTATCGTGGTCCCGCTCCAGGGTAATTGTAATGTGTAGAGCTATTATGGTCCGGCTCACGTCGTGGTAGAGCTATTATGGTCCCGCTCCAGGGTATTTATGATGTGTAGAGCTATTATGATCCGGCTCAGGTCGGGGTAGAGCTATTATAGTCCCACTCCAAGGTATTGATGATGTGTAGTGCTATTATGGTCCGGCTCACGTCGGGGTAGAACTATTATGGTCCCCCTCCAGGGTATTGATAATGTGTAGAGCTATTATGGTCCGGCTCACGTCGGGGTAGAGCTATTACGGTCCAGCTCCTGGGTATTGATGACGTGTAGAGCTATTATGGTCCGGCTCACGTCGGGGTAGAGCTATTATGGTCCTTCTTTAGGGTATTCATGAGGTGTAGACCTATTATGGTCCGGTTCACGTCGGGGTAGAGCTATTATGGTCCCGCTCCAAGGTAGTGATGATGTGTAGAGCTAATATGGTCAGGCTCACGTCGGGATAGAGCTATTATAGTCCCGCTCCAGTGTATTGATGATGTATAGAGCTATCATGGTCCGACTCAGGTCGGGGTAGATCTATTATGGTCCCACTCTAGGGTATTGATGATTTGTGGAGCTATTATAGTCCGGCACACGTTGGGATAGAGCTATTATGGTCCCGCTCCAGGGTATTGATGATGTGTGGAGCTATTATGGTCCGGCTCACGTCGGGGTAGAGCTATTATGGTCCCACTCCAGGGTATTGATGATGTGTAGAACTATTTGGCCCGGCTCACGTCGAGGTAGAGCTATTATGGTCCAGCTCCAGAGTATTGATGATGTGTAGTCAGCCTCACGTCGGGGTAGAGCTATTATGGTCCCGCGCTAGGGTATTCAAGAGGTGTAGAGCTATTATGGTCCGGCTCACGTCGGGGTAGAGCTATTATGGCCCCGCTCCATGGTTTTGATGATGTGGAGAGCTATTATGGACCGGCTCACGTCGGGGTAGAGCTATTATAGTCCCGCTCCAAGGTATTGATGATGTGTAGAGCTATTATGGTCAGGATCACGTCGGGATAGAGCTACTATAGTCCCGCTCCAGTGTATTGATGATGTATAGAGCTAATATGGTCCGACTCAGGTCGGGGTATATCTATTATGATCCCGCTCAAGGGTATTGATGATGTGTACAGCTATTATGGTCCGGTTCACGTCTGGGTAGAGCCATCATGGTCCCGCTCTAGGGTATTGGTAATGTGTAGAGCTATTATGGTCCGGCTCACGTCGGGGTAGAGCTATTATGGTCCCGCTCCAGGGTATTTATGATGTGTAGTGCTCCATGGTTTTGATGATGTGGAAAGCTATTATGGACCGGCTCACGTCGGGGTAGAGCAATTATGGTCCCGCTCCATGGTATTTATGATGTGTAGTGTTATTATGGTCCGGCTCAGGTCGGGGTAGAGCCATTATAGTCCCGCTCCAGGGTATTGATGACGTGTAGAGCTATTATGGTCCGGCTCACGTAGGGGTAGAACTATTATGGTCCCACCCCAGGATATTTATGATGTGTAGAGCTATTAGGGTCCGGCTTATGTCGGATTAGAGCTATTGTGGTCACGCTCCAAGGTATTGAAGATGTGTGGAGCAATTATGGTCCGATTCACGTCGAGATAGAGCTATTATGGTCCCGCTCCAGGGTATTGATAATGTGTAGAGCTATTATGCTCCGGCTCACGTCGGGGTAGAGCTATTACGGTCCCGCTCCAAGGTATTGATAATGTGTAGAGCTATTATGGTCCGGCTCACGTCGGGGTAGAGCTATTATGGTCCCGCTCTAGGGTATTTATGATGTGTAGTGCTATTATGGTCCGGCTCAGGTCGGGGTAGAGCTATTATAGTCCCGCTCCAGGGTATTGATGATGTGTAGAGCTATTATGGTCCGGCTCACGTAGGGGTAGAACTACTATGGTCCCGCTCTAGGGTATTTATGATGTGTAGAGCTATTAGGGACCGACTCAGGTCGGATTAGAGCTATTGTGGTCACGCTCCAAGGTATTGAAGATGTGTGGAGCAATTATGGTCCGATTCACGTCGAGATAGAGCTATTATGGTCCCGCTCCAAGGTATTGATGATGTGTAGAGCTATTATGGTCCGGCTCACGTCGGGGTAGAGATATTATGGTCCCGCTCCAGGGTATTGATGATGTGTAGAGCTATTTGGCTCGGCTCACGTAGGGGTAGAGCTATTATGGTCCAGCTCCAGGGTATTGATGACGTGTAGAGCTATTATGGTCCGGCTCACGTCGGGGTAGAGCTATTATGGTCCTTCTCTAGGGTATTCATGAGGTGTAGAGCTATTATGGTCCGGCTCACGTCGAGGTAGAGCTATTATGGTCCTTCTTTAGGGTATTGATGAGGTGTAGAGCTATTATGGTCCGGCTCACGTCGGGGTAGAGTTATTATGGTCCCGCTCCAAGGTAGTGATGATGTGTAGAGCTAATATGGTCAGGCTCACGTCGGGATAGGGCTATTATAGTCCCGCTCCAGTTTATTGATGATGTATAGAGCTATCATGGTCCGTCTCAGGTCGGGATAGATCTTTTATGGTCCCACTCTAGGATATTGATGATTTGTGGAGCTATTATAGTCCAGCTCACGTTGGGATAGAGCTATTATGGTCCCGCTCCAGGGTATTGATGATGTGTAGAGCTATTATGGTCCGGCTCACGTCGGGGTAGAGCTATTATGGTCCCGCTCCAGGGTATTGATGATGTGTAGAACTATTTGGCCCGGCTCACTTCGAGGTAGAGCTATTATGGTCCAGCTCCAGAGTATTGATGATGTGTAGTCAGCCTCACGTCGGGGTAGAGCTATAATGGTCCCGCGCAAGGGTATTCAAGAGGTGTAGAGCTATTATGGTCCGGCTCACGTCGGGGTAGAGCTATTGTGGCCCCGCTCCATGGTTTTGATGATGTGGAGAGCTATTATGGACCGGCTCACGTCGGGGTAGAGCTATTATAGTCCCGCTCCAAGGTATTGATGATGTGTAGAGCTATTATGGTCAGGCTCACGTCGGGATAGAGCTATTATAGTCCCGCTCCAGTGTATTGATGATGTATAGAGCTAATATGGTCCGACTCAGGTTGGGGTAGATCTATTATGATCCCGCTCTAGGGTATTGACGAAGTGTACAATTATTATGGTCCGGTTCACGTCGGGGTAGAGCCATCATGGTCCCGCTCTAGGGTATTGGTAATGTGTAGAGCTATTATGGTCCGGCTCACGTCGGGGTAGAGATATTATGGTCCCGCTCCAGGGTATTGATGATGTGTAGAGCTATTTGGCCCGGCTCACGTCGGGGTAGAGCTATTATGGTCCAGCTCCAGGGTATTGATGACGTGTAGAGCTATTATGGTCCGGCTCACGTCGGGGTAGAGCTATTATGGTCCTTCTCTAGGGTATTCATGAGGTGTAGAGCTATTATGGTCCGGCTCACGTCGAGGTAGAGCTATTATGGTCCTTCTTTAGGGTATTGATGAGGTGTAGAGCTATTATGGTCCGGCTCACGTCGGGGTAGGGCTATTATGGTCCCGCTCCAAGGTAGTGATGATGTGTAGAGCTAATATGGTCAGGCTCACGTCGGGATAGAGCTATTATAGTCCCGCTCTAGTGTATTGATGATGTATAGAGCTATCATGGTCCGTCTCAGGTCGGGATAGATCTTTTATGGTCCCACTCTAGGATATTGATGATTTGTGGAGCTATTATAGTCCAGCTCACGTTGGGATAGAGCTATTATGGTCCCGCTCCAGGGTATTGATGATGTGTAGAGCTATTATGGTCCGGCTCACGTCGGGGTAGAGCTATTATGGTCCCGCTCCAGGGTATTGATGATGTGTAGAACTATTTGGCCCGGCTCACGTCGAGGTAGAACAATTATGGTCCAGCTCCAGAGTATTGATGATGTGTAGTCAGCCTCACGTCGGGCTAGAGCTATTATGGTCCCGCACTAGGGTATTCAAGAGGTGTAGAGCTATTATGGTCCGGCTCACGTCGGGGTAGAGCTATTGTGGCCCCGCTCCATGGTTTTGATGATGTGGAGAGCTATTATGGACCGGCTCACGTCGGGGTAGAGCTATTATAGTCCCGCTCCAAGGTATTGATGATGTGTAGAGCTATTATGGTCAGGCTCACGTCGGGATAGAGCTATTATAGTCCCACTCCAGTGTATTGATGATGTATAGAGCTAATATGGTCCGACTCAGGTCGGGGTAGATCTATTATGATCCCCCTCTAGGGTATTGATGAAGTGTACAATTATTATGGTCCGGTTCACGTCGTGGTAGAGCCATCATGGTCCCGCTCTAAGGTATTGGTAATGTGTAGAGCTATTATGGTCCGACTCACGTCGAGGTAGAGCTATAATGGTCCCGCTCCATGGTATTTATGGTGTGTAGTGTTATTATGGTCCGGCTCAGGTCGGGGTAGAGCCATTATAGTCCCGCTCCAGGGTATTGATGACGTGTAGAGCTATTATGGTCCGGTTCACGTCGGGGTAGAGCTATTATGGTCCTTCTCTAGGGTATTCATGAGGTGTAGAGCTATTATGGTCCGGCTCACGTCGGGGTAGGCCTATTATGGTCCCGCTCCAAGGTAGTGATGATGTGTAGAGC
Source organism: Beta lomatogona (assembly GCA_947646795.1). NCBI lineage: Eukaryota > Viridiplantae > Streptophyta > Magnoliopsida > Caryophyllales > Amaranthaceae > Beta > Beta lomatogona. The sequence continues at coordinate 1,490,912 of CANSNZ010000955.1, read as the reverse complement.
TAATATGGTCAGGCTCACGTCGGGATAGAGCTATTATAGTCCCGCTCTAGTGTATTGATGATGTATAGAGCTATCATGGTCCGTCTCAGGTCGGGATAGATCTTTTATGGTCCCACTGTAGGATATTGATGATTTGTGGAGCTATTATAGTCCAGCTCATGTTGGGATAGAGCTATTATGGTCCCGCTCCAGGGTATTGATGATGTGTAGAGCTATTATGGTCCGGCTCACGTCGGGGTAGAGCTATTATGGTCCCGCTCCAGGGTATTGATGATGTGTAGAACTATTTGGCCCGGCTCACGTCGAGGTAGAACAATTATGGTCCAGCTCCAGAGTATTGATGATGTGTAGTCAGCCTCACGTCGGGCTAGAGCTATTATGGTCCCGCGCTAGGGTATTCAAGAGGTGTAGAGCTATTATGGTCCGGCTCACGTCGGGGTAGAGCTATTGTGGCCCCGCTCCATGGTTTTGATGATGTGGAGAGCTATTATGGACCGGCTCACGTCGGGGTAGAGCTATTATAGTCCCGCTCCAAGGTATTGATGATGTGTAGAGCTATTATGGTCAGGCTCACGTCGGGATAGAGCTATTATAGTCCCACTCCAGTGTATTGATGATGTATAGAACTAATATGGTCCGACTCAGGTCGGGGTAGATCTATTATGATCCCCCTCTAGGGTATTGATGAAGTGTACAATTATTATGGTCCGGTTCACGTCGTGGTAGAGCCATCATGGTCCCGCTCTAAGGTATTGGTAATGTGTAGAGCTATTATGGTCCGACTCACGTCGAGGTAGAGCTATTATGGTCCCGCTCCATGGTATTTATGGTGTGTAGTGTTATTATGGTCCGGCTCAGGTCGGGGTAGAGCCATTATAGTCCCGCTCCAGGGTATTGATGACGTGTAGAGCTATTATGGTCCGGCTCACGTCGGGGTAGAGCTATTATGGTCCTTCTCTAGGGTATTCATGAGGTGTAGAGCTATTATGGTCCGGCTCACGTCGGGGTAGGCCTATTATGGTCCCGCTCCAAGGTAGTGATGATGTGTAGAGCTAATATGGTCAGGCTCACGTCGGGATAGAGCTATTATAGTCCAGCTCTAGTGTATTGATGATGTATAGAGCTATCATGGTCCGTCTCAGGTCGGGATAGATCTTTTATGGTCCCACTCTAGGATATTGATGATTTGTGGAGCTATTATAGTCCAGCTCACGTTGGGATAGAGCTATTATGGTCCCGCTCCAGGGTATTGATGATGTGTAGAGCTATTATGGTCCGGCTCACGTCGGGGTAGAGCTATTATGGTCCCGCTCCAGGGTATTGATGATGTGTAGAACTATTTGGCCCGGCTCACGTCGAGGTAGAACTATTATGGTCCAGCTCCAGAGTATTGATGATGTGTAGTCAGCCTCACGTCGGGCTAGAGCTATTATGGTCCCGCGCTAGGGTATTCAAGAGGTGTAGAGCTATTATGGTCCGGCTCACGTCGGGGTAGAGCTATTGTGGCCCCGCTCCATGGTTTTGATGACGTGGAGAGCTATTATGGACCGGCTCACGTCGGGGTAGAGCTATTATAGTCCCGCTGTAACAACCCATAATTTTGCTCCTAGTTTTTCGCAAGAATTTTCTCTAAAAACTATTATTTTCTCTAAATTAATTATTTTTATTTTATAATTTTGGGAGCCGAATTATTATTTTTATTTTTATGGCGTGTCAATGTGTTTATTTCATTTATATTTATAATATAATTTATTAGAATTATTTTTATTATTAAGTATTTTCAAAGTTTAGGCGCGATTTAGGAATTAACCGTTTTATCGCGTATCGGGCTTTCGGAGCATGGATCGTTGTTGAATTTGGGCCGAAAGTTTTTGTGGGTGTGTGGGCTTGGGGCAGCCGGCCAAGTGAAGGAATTAGGAGACCTTTCTCCTTTTCTTTTCTCTTTTGTTTTCTTAAGACTCTTTGATGCCTTATAACCCCCATAACCCCCCCTTAATGATTTCTTTAATTAAACCTCATTAAACCTCTTAATTCACTTCAAATTCTGATTAGAAAATCAGAACTTTTGGCTGTCATTCTTCAACATTTTCGTCCATCATCATCACCATCATCACCATTTTCATTCTCTCAAATTTTCTTCATTTCTTCTCTTTGATAATTGTTCGTGAATTGTTTTTGTGGCTTTTTCCTTATACTTCGTGCTTGGAATTTGAAGAAGAAGAGGGTCACACGCCTACTGTGGGGATTTCCAGAAGTTTTCAGCTCGCCTCCGACGATCCAGGTAACTAGTTGTTATCCTAGAATCATAGTGATTAGAGTAGTATTCGGTATTAGATTAATACGTTAGGAATTATCTAAAATACTTTTTGAATGATATTTTTGATGAAATTTTACATGAACATACGTGACACATGCTATGTGAATACTGTGTAGAGAAAAATAATTTTTGCATGATTTTTAATATTTATTTGATTTAATTAGTATTTTGTGCGTTTTTGGCTAAATTTCATAATAATTATTGAACGACTGTTAAAATTGATGAAATTATTTTTATTAGATCATGTTACATGTGTATAATGTATTCCATGCCTTGGAATAATTTTTATCTACTGTTTACTGTTTTAATTAATTGATATATCTGTTTTTGTAAATTCTGTTCAGTCAGTATATAATTCATGAAAATTATTTATAGTGGCAGAAAAATTAATTTATTTGGATAATATGTATTTCCGTGAGTTTTTACATGTTATGTGAATTTTTGGTAATTTTTGGGCGTCTGTTTATATTTTTAATTATTATAATGGCTTATTTGAGGAATCTGTATATTAACTGTTAAAAATACTTTTTGAGTCCGAAAATTATAAATAAAAATTGTACCATGTCAGTAGAGCTATTAGGGTTATATGATAATTTTTGTGTGATTTTACTGCTCGAATTTGTTAGTTTCATAATTATTATGGTGTTTTTGTGATGAAATTGAGGACACACTATTAAATTGTTTGAGGGCTTGTAGAGCAGATATAATTTATAATTTAATATATTCTGGGTTGCTAATTTTCAGTAGTATACAGTATGCATCATTTGAGTAACCACATGTTTAGGTTTGATTTATGGAATAAAATGATTTAATTGTTATTACTCTTTTAATGAATTATGATTTAGAGTTAATTGGTGATGTATTTGTGATTGAGTGTGGTTGCTGTAAAAACCAGTATATTGTCATTGTTGATGTTTGGGAATGTTCAAGTGTTATTGTGAGAGTTATTTGTTGAATATTTTATAAGTGATTTATTTTGAGGAATTATGAAGAACCTGTTTGATGAATTGTGGGTATAAGGCCGGGTGGCATCCCTTTTGACGAATATTTTGATAAATGATACTTAGTTTGTATGCATGATTGTATTTTGAGATAAGAATATCCGGTGGGATAGATGTAGTCCCCGGTTAAGAACATGCCAACCACCTGGTTTGCGAACTAGGGGTACACCTGGGTTAATTGTTGTCGTCCGAGAGGTCAGGGGGTTCTGCGTGTTCTACCCCGCATCGGGAGTTTGGCCATTCTTAGACACGGGCGGTGGGGAACGTAAGCCCATAGACCGACCCGGGAGATTGCGATCCGACAAACCTTAGGAAGTGATTTGCGAATCACTGGCGTTCGGTTTCTGACTCAATAACTTGTTGTATTTTTGATTTATTATTGGTATTTATTTATATTTGAATTATGTCACTCACTATATTATGTTTACTTATTGTTAATGATCTCTTGATTTATCTATGAGCTTTATGATTTCTATGTGCATGATATGATGTAATGAATTGCATGCTATTCCTTTCTTAATAATCTACCTCTGAATAGTGCTTTGATTGCTATTGTTCGGGAGAACCGCTAGTTACTCCCCACCGACCGTGGAAATATGTATTATAATCTTGCAGATGGAAATGATTGCTAGGCTTGTGACTGCCTGGGCTAGCAGTGTGAGAGTTGGTTGTGAGAAGAAGCTTTTAGTTTTGTTTTTGGTAGATGAACTTTATATAGGTCATAGGGAGACTTATTTTTGGATTGCCTTCAAGGATATTAGTGTTATTTAAGTTTATTTTTGGGAGACTTGCATGTCTCATGGTATTTTGGATTTGTTAGTATGATATAATTGGGATACTTCTTTTATGTTGGAACCATGATGTTACTTGGAGATTTATTCCCTTTTTAAGCTATGAATTTTGAGTTATTATCTTTATTTATTGTTTTAGAGTAGCATACCGTCCCGACGTTATTTCCGCTAACGTCATTTTAGTATTTCTTGAATTAATAAGGTTTAGTATCCTAGTAGTAGAAGGACGGGGTGTTACGGTTGGTATCGAGCAAAGTTACCCTGAGACCCTTACTTAGCCACTAAGAAACTCCCGGGAAATGTATAGTTGAAGTAACTAGGATCATTAGAATCTTAGGCTTCAAGAAAAGTAGTGGTGAGAAGGTCACTTGGGTAGGAAACCACGGGAAAATATTTTTCTTATTTTGATGTGATAAGTTGTTAATTTACAACTAATAACGTGTTCGATAACGAATGTTTAACTTGTGTTTGTAGAATGCCGCCTCGAGGTATGACTAGTGCTAGAAAGGAGGCTGCCCGGAAAAGGCGCCAAGCACCTGGAGAACGCCATCATAGCTATGGCTAACCGGTCTTCGCTCCGCCTAGTGGGCAATCTGTTTTTGATCGGTTTGGCCGTCACCGTCCGCCTACTTTTGACGGGACTTCGATCTCGTTGTCTTTGGAAGGGTGGTTAAGGGAGATGGAGAAGCTATTTGCTGCTACTTGGATGCCCCGTTCGCTGAAATGGTGCCTATTGGTACCTACTATCTGAAGATGGAAGGCGATAACCGGTGGAGTACTTGTTCGTGCAAGCTGCATGGCTACACCGGGATTTGGATGGGATGATTTTCGTGTTAAGCTGAAGGAGAGGTTTTATCCCGATGAGCTCCGTTGGCGAAGGTGAAGAGTTCTTAACTCTGTCTCGGGGTACTACGAGTGTGCGGGAGTACACCGACAAATTCACCGAGCTATCCCGGGTTTGCTACCGCGATTTGTACCTACCGAAGCCGAGCGTGTGAAGAGGTACATCAAGAAAATGGATCCTAGGGTGAGGACCCATGTTACGAGTTCGGGAGCTTCGACTTTCCAGGGAGCTTATGAGATAGCTCGAGTATTCATGCCTCTTTGAAAGAGGAAGATTCTCGCTAAGGCCGCCGCTACTAAGAAGCCCGCTGCTACCTATGTTCGGTTCCCGCCTAAGAAGCCGAGGTATGAGCCGTCTAGTCGAGGGGGTTATCAACGGGGTTACGGATCCGGTTTTCGTCCGAGTTTTGATCCGAGCAAGTGCCGAATCGTGGTAAAGCTGCTCATCCGGGGAAGAAGCGTGATGGATCGATCGTTGTCCTGTTTCTATTGCAAGGAAGTGGGGCACAAGTCTTTTCAATGTGCTAAGAATCCTAGAGCTCCGTCTTTTTCGCTTGGGTCCCGCTAAGCCGGTTAGTTCTTCCCGCTCCTCCGAAGAACAGGATTTATGTGATGACGCAAGCCGAAGCCGATGTTCATCCCGATGTCATCTCCGGTACTTTTCTTGTAAATAATGCTCCCGCTTTTGTTACGTTCGATACCGGTGCTACGAGTGTCTTTTGTTGCTAGTTCCTTTGTTCGAAAAGCTAATCTTTCCTCTAGATCTCCTATTAAGTCCCTAATTTCTCTTCCGTCCGGTGAGAATTACCCCCGTCATTCCGAGTTTAAGGGCGTGCCTGTCGCATTCCGGGTTCCGAGTTGCCGGCCGATCTTAAGGAGTTTCCTATGTCGAGTTTGATGTGATCCTTGGAATAGATTGGTTATCGAAGTATCATGCCCGCATTCGGTGCCGTGATCGAAGGTGGTGCTCGAGAGATCCTAAGGGGAAAAGGATTTCTTATTCGGGCGTTGTAGTGAAGAAGGGCGTTAAGTGGGTTTCCGCTCTGAGAATGCGGAAGATGCGTCAAAAGGGTGATGTGGTATACCTTTGCATGGTGAAGGATTTGTCATCCGAAGATCAGCTCGAGAGTATTCCGGTAGTTCGGGATTATCCCGATGTATTTCCCGAAGAGTTGCCGGTATTCCTCCCGAAAGAGATGTGGAGTTCCGCATTGATTTAGTACCGGCACGCTGCTCTATATCCAAGGCTCCGTATAGAATGGCGCGCCGTCTGAATTGCAAGAGTTGAAGACTCAATTGCAAGAGTTGATAGATAAGGGCTTCATAAGGCCTAGTGTGTCTCCTTGGGGGTGCTCCCGTTCGTTTGTCAAAAAGAAAGACGGGAGTATGCGTCGTGCATGCATCGATTACCGTGAGCTGAATAAGGTAACGATCAAGAATAAATATCCGTTGCCTCGCATCGAGGATCTGTTTGATCAGTTAAAAGGTGCTGGGGTATTTTCCAAGATCGATCTGAGATCCGGATATCATCAAATTCCCGTGAAGAAGGAGGATATTCCGAAGACGCTTTCGCACCGAGATATGGGCACTATGAATTTGAAGTAATGCCATTTGGTCTCACGAATGCTCCTGCGATTTTCATGGATCAAATGAATCGCTCTTTCCACGAGTACTTGGATACTTGTGTGGTCGTGTTCATCGATGATATTCTCGTCTACTCTAAGGATGAGAAGGAGCATGAGAAGCATTTGAGACTCGGTGTTGGATGTTCTCGCGCAAGCAAAAGTGGTTCGCAAAGCTGTCTAAGTGCGTGTTCTCGGCTGAAGGAAGTTGCTTTTCTAGGGCATGTAATCAGCAAGGAAGGAGTCAAGGTAGATCCCGCTAAGATCAAGGCTGTTGTCGAGTGGGAGAGTCCTAAGAATGTGACCGAGATTCGGAGTTTTCTGGGTCTGGCTGGTTATTATAGGAGGTTCGTTCAAAATTTCTCCAAGATAGCTCAACCTCTGACTCGCTTGATGCGCAAGGACCGCAAGTTCATCCGGTCCGAGGATTGTGAAGAGGCATTTCGAAGCCGAAAAAGAGTTTGACCTCTGCTCCTCGTTCTTACCTTGCCATCCGAGGGCGTTGGGTATGAAGTGTTCGAGTGATGCATCGAAGAATGGTCCGGGTTGTGTTTTGATGCAGCAAGGGGAAAGTGATAGCATATGGTTCGAGGCACTGAAAGTGCATGAGAGGAATTACCCGACCCATGATCTGGAGTTAGCGGCTGTGGTGTTTGCACTAAAGATATGGCGACACTATCTCGTATGGTGTTCCGTGTAAGGTGTATACCGACCACAAGAGCCTAAGTACATCTTCACTCGGCGTGATCTTAACATGAGGCGAGAAGGTGGCTTGAATTGATCAAGGATTATGATCCGACCCTCGGATTACCAAGAGGGTAAGGCGAATAAAGTAGCGGATGCTCTGAGTCGCAAGAGTAAGCATTCATTAAACGCTGCTATGGTGATGCCTCGTGAATTGTGTGAAGAGTTTCGCAAGCTTAATATCGAGGTTGTTCCTCAGGGTTATGTATCTGCTTTGTTGGATTCCATGAGTGCCGAGCCCGAGTTGTTCCAGGAGTTAAGAAGCAAGCAAAAGGGTGATCCAAAGCCGGAGAAGATCCGTGAAGCAAAGATGCAAGGTCGTGCGAGAATTTTGAGATCCGTGGCCGATGATAGCTTGAGGTTTATGGGGCGTTGGTGTGTGCCCAATGATGGTGAGCTTAAGAGAAAGATTCTCGAGGAAGCTCATAGTACTCCTTATTCCGTTCATCCCGGGGGGTGACAAGCTTTATAAGGATCCGAAGGCTAATTTTTGGTGGCCTGGTATGAAGAGAGAGATTGCCGAGTTCGTAGCTAGGTGTTTGGTTTGCCAAAAGGTGAAAATTGAGCATCAGAGGCCTGGTGGTTTGTTGCAACCTTTGCCTATTCCTGCTTGGAAGTTCGACTCGATCTCGATGGATTTCGTGATGGGTTTGCCTAGAGCCGGTGGATTGAATGCTTGTGTGGGTGATTGTGGATCGATTGACTAAAGTGGCTCGTTTTATTGCAATGAAGAACACTTGGTCTATGGAAGAGTTAGCTGAAGCTTATGCTAATGAGATAATTCGTCTTCATGGGGTTCCCAAAGACATTGTCTCGACCGTGATCCGCGATTCCTATCCCATTTCTCGGATTGCTTTGCAAGAGGCTTTTGGTTCGAAGTTGAAGCCGAGTGCGCATTTCATGCAGCCTACCGATGGTCGACCGAGAGGACTATTCGGACCTTGGAAGATATGCTTCGTGCTTGTGCCTTGGAATTTCAGCAGTCTTGGGTCAAGTCTCTTAGCTTGGTGGAGTTTTCTTATAACAACGCTTATCAAGCTAGTATCCAAATGGCTCCGTATGAGGCTCTCTATGGAAGGAAGTGTCGTAGTCCTACTTGTTGGAGCGACATCAGTGATTCATTGATTTTAGGCCCGGAGTTAATTCAGGATACAATTGAGCAGGTGAAAGTAATTCAAGCGAAGATGAAGGCTGCTCAAGATAGGCAGAAGTCGTATGCTGATTTGCGTCGGAAACCTATTTCTTTTGAGGTGGAGGATAAGGTGCTTTTGAGGGTTTCTCCTATGAAGGGAGTGATGCGGTTTGGTCAAAAGGGCAAGTTGAGTCCGAAGTTCGTAGGTCCCTATGAAATTCTTGAAAGGATCGGGGAGGTCGCGTATCGTTTGGCTTTGCCGCCAGAGCTGTCGAAGGTTCATGATGTGTTTCATGTGTCGCAGTTGCGCAGGTATCGTAGTGATCCTTCGCATGTAATCCCTGTTGAATCGGTGTCAGTTGAGCCGAATCTGACTTTTGAAGAGCGACCTGTTCGTATATTGGACCGTCAGAACCGTGCTCTGAGAAGGAAGGTGATTCCCTTGGTTAAAGTACTTTGGAGAAGTCAAAAGTACGAAGAAGCTACTTGGGAAACCGAAGAGTCAATGCGACTGAAATACCCGGAACTATTCGTTTCAGGTACTATTTGTGTTCTTGTCTTGTTTTTGTGTTTTCGAAGTTTCGAGGACGAAACTTTATTTAAGGAGGGGAGATTGTAACAACCCATAATTTTGCTCCTAGTTTTTCGCAAGAATTTTCTCTAAAAACTATTATTTTCTCTAAATTAATTATTTTTATTTTATAATTTTGGGAGCCGAATTATTATTTTTATTTTTATGGCGTGTCAATGTGTTTATTTCATTTATATTTATAATATAATTTATTAGAATTATTTTTATTATTAAGTATTTTCAAAGTTTAGGCGCGATTTAGGAATTAACCGTTTTATCGCGTATCGGGCTTTCGGAGCATGGATCGTTGTTGAATTTGGGCCGAAAGTTTTTGTGGGTGTGTGGGGCTTGGGGCAGCCGGCCAAGTGAAGGAATTAGGAGACCTTTCTCCTTTTCTTTTCTCTTTTGTTTTCTTAAGACTCTTTGATGCCTTATAACCCCCATAACCCCCCCTTAATGATCTCTTTAATTAAACCTCATTAAACCTCTTAATTCACTTCAAATTCTGATTAGAAAATCAGAACTTTTGGCTGTCATTCTTCAACATTTTCGTCCATCATCATCACCATCATCACCATTTTCATTCTCTCAAATTTTCTTCATTTCTTCTCTTTGATAATTGTTCGTGAATTGTTTTTGTGGCTTTTTCCTTATACTTCGTGCTTGGAATTTGAAGAAGAAGAGGGTCACACGCCTACTGTGGGGATTTCCAGAAGTTTTCAGCTCGCCTCGGACGATCCAGGTAACTAGTTGTTATCCTAGAATCATAGTGATTAGAGTAGTATTCGGTATTAGATTAATACGTTAGGAATTATCTAAAATACTTTTTGAATGATATTTTTGATGAAATTTTACATGAACATACGTGACACATGCTATGTGAATACTGTGTAGAGAAAAATAATTTTTGCATGATTTTTAATATTTATTTGATTTAATTAGTATTTTGTGCGTTTTTGGCTAAATTTCATAATAATTATTGAACGACTGTTAAAATTGATGAAATTATTTTTATTAGATCATGTTACATGCGTATAATGTATTCCATGCCTTGGAATAATTTTTATCTACTGTTTACTGTTTTAATTAATTGATATATCTGTTTTTGTAAATTCTGTTCAGTCAGTATATAATTCATGAAAATTATTTATAGTGGCAGAAAAATTAATTTATTTGGATAATATGTATTTCCGTGAGTTTTTACATGTTATGTGAATTTTTGGTAATTTTTGGGCGTCTGTTTATATTTTTAATTATTATAATGGCTTATTTGAGGAATCTGTATATTAACTGTTAAAAATACTTTTTGAGTCCGAAAATTATAAATAAAAATTGTACCATGTCAGTAGAGCTATTAGGGTTATATGATAATTTTTGTGTGATTTTACTGCTCGAATTTGTTAGTTTCATAATTATTATGGTGTTTTTGTGATGAAATTGAGGACACACTATTAAATTGTTTGAGGGCTTGTAGAGCAGATATAATTTATAATTTAATATATTCTGGGTTGCTAATTTTCAGTAGTATACAGTATGCATCATTTGAGTAACCACATGTTTAGGTTTGATTTATGGAATAAAATGATTTAATTGTTATTACTCTTTTAATGAATTATGATTTAGAGTTAATTGGTGATGTATTTGTGATTGAGTGTGGTTGCTGTAAAAACCAGTATATTGTCATTGTTGATGTTTGGGAATGTTCAAGTGTTATTGTGAGAGTTATTTGTTGAATATTTTATAAGTGATTTATTTTGAGGAATTATGAAGAACTGTTTGATGAATTGTGGGTATAAGGCCGGGTGGCATCCCTTTTGACGAATATTTTGATAAATGATACTTAGTTTGTATGCATGATTGTATTTTGAGATAAGAATATCCGGTGGGATAGATGTAGTCCCCGGTTAAGAACATGCCAACCACCTGGTTTGCGAACTAGGGGTACACCTGGGTTAATTGTTGTCGTCCGAGAGGTCGGGGGTTCTCGCGTGTTCTACCCTCGCATCGGGAGTTTGGCCATTCTTAGACACGGGCAGTGGGGAACGTAAGCCCATAGACTGACCTGGAGATTGCGATCTGACAAACCTTAGGAAGTGATTTGCGAATCACTGGCGTTCGGTTTCTGACTCAATAACTTGTTGTATTTTTGATTTATTATTGGTATTTATTTATATTTGAATTATGTCACTCACTATATTATGTTTACTTATTGTTAATGATCTCTTGATTTATCTATGAGCTTTATGATTTCTATGTGCATGATATGATGTAATGAATTGCATGCTATTCCTTTCTTAATAATCTACCTCTGAATAGTGCTTTGATTGCTATTGTTCTGGGAGAACTGCTAGTTACTCCCCACTGACTGTGGAAATATGTATTATAATCTTGCAGATGGAAATGATTGCTAGGCTTGTGACTGCCTGGGCTAGCAGTGTGAGAGTTGGTTGTGAGAAGAAGCTTTTAGTTTTGTTTTTGGTAGATGAACTTTATATAGGTCATAGGGAGACTTATTTTTGGATTGCCTTCAAGGATATTAGTGTTATTTAAGTTTATTTTTGGGAGACTTGCATGTCTCATGGTATTTTGGATTTGTTAGTATGATATAATTGGGATACTTCTTTTATGTTGGAACCATGATGTTACTTGGAGATTTATTCCCTTTTTAAGCTATGAATTTTGAGTTATTATCTTTATTTATTGTTTTAGAGTAGCATACCGTCCCGACGTTATTTCCGCTAACGTCATTTTAGTATTTCTTGAATTAATAAGGTTTAGTATCCTAGTAGTAGAAGGACGGGGTGTTACACCCGCTCCAAGGTATTGATGATGTGTAGAGCTATTATGGTCAGGCTCACGTCGGGATAGAGCTATTATAGTCCCACTCCAGTGTATTGATGATGTATAGAGCTAATATGGTCCGACTCAGGTCGGGGTAGATCTATTATGATCCCCCTCTAGGGTATTGATGAAGTGTACAATTATTATGGTCCGGTTCACGTCGTGGTAGAGCCATCATGGTCCCGCTCTAAGGTATTGGTAATGTGCAGAGCTATTATGGTCCGACTCACGTCGAGGTAGAGCTATTATGGTCCCGCTCCATGGTATTTATGGTGTGTAGTGTTATTATGGTCCGGCTCAGGTCGGGGTAGAGCCATTATAGTCCCGCTCCAGGGTATTGATGACGTGTAGAGCTATTATGGTCCGGCTCACGTCGGGGTAGAGATATTATGGTCCCGCTCCAGGGTATTGATGATGTGTAGAGCTATTTGGCCCGGCTCACGTAGGGGTAGAGCTATTATGGTCCAGCTCCAGGGTATTGATGACGTGTAGAGCTATTATGGTCCGGCTCACGTCGGGGTAGAGCTATTATGGTCCTTCTCTAGGGTATTCATGAGGTGTAGAGCTATTATGGTCCGGCTCACGTCGAGGTAGAGCTATTATGGTCCTTCTTTAGGGTATTGATGAGGTGTAGAGCTATTATGGTCCGGCTCACGTCGGGGTAGAGTTATTATGGTCCCGCTCCAAGGTAGTGATGATGTGTAGACCTAATATGGTCAGGCTCACGTCGGGATAGAGCTATTATAGTCCCGCTCCAGTGTATTGATGATGTATAGAGCTATCATGGTCCGTCTCAGGTTGGGATAGATCTTTTATGGTCCCACTCTAGGATATTGATGATTTGTGGAGCTATTATAGTCCAGCTCACGTTGGGATAGAGCTATTATGGTCCCGCTCCAGGGTATTGATGATGTGTAGAGCTATTATGGTCCGGCTCACGTCGGGGTAGAGCTATTATGGTCCCGCTCCAGGGTATTGATGATGTGTAGAACTATTTGGCCCGGCTCACTTCGAGGTAGAGCTATTATGGTCCAGCTCCAGAGTATTGATGATGTGTAGTCAGCCTCACGTCGGGGTAGAGCTATAATGGTCCCGCGCAAGGGTATTCAAGAGGTGTAGAGCTATTATGGTCCGGCTCACGTCGGGGTAGAGCTATTGTGGCCCCGCTCCATGGTTTTGATGATGTGGAGAGCTATTATGGACCGGCTCACGTCGGGGTAGAGCTATTATAGTCCCGCTCCAAGGTATTGATGATGTGTAGAGCTATTATGGTCAGGCTCACGTCGGGATAGAGCTATTATAGTCCCACTCCAGTGTATTGATGATGTATAGAGCTAATATGGTCCGACTCAGGTCGGGGTAGATCTATTATGATCCCCCTCTAGGGTATTGATGAAGTGTACAATTATTACGGTCCGGTTCACGTCATGGTAGAGCCATCATGGTCCCGCTCTAAGGTATTGGTAATGTGTAGAGCTATTATGGTCCGACACACGTCGAGGTAGAGCTATTATGGTCCCGCTCCATGGTATTTATGGTGTGTAGTGTTATTATGGTCCGGCTCAGGTCGGGGTAGAGCCATTATAGTCCCGCTCCAGGGTATTGATGACGTGTAGAGCTATTATGGTCCGGCTCACGTCGGGGTAGAGCTATTATGGTCCTTCTCTAGGGTATTGATGAGGTGTAGAGCTATTATGGTCCGGCTCACGTCGGGGTAGGGCTATTATGGTCCCGCTCCAAGGTAGTGATGATGTGTAGAGCTAATATGGTCAGGCTCACGTCGGGATTGAGCTATTATAGTCCCGCTCTAGTGTATTGATGATGTATAGAGCTATCATGGTCCGTCTCAGGTCGGGATAGATCTTTTATCGTCCCACCCTAGGATATTGATGATTTGTGGAGCTATTATAGTCCAGCTCACGTTGGGATAGAGCTATTATGGTCCCGCTCCAGGGTATTGATGATGTGTAGAGCTATTATGGTCCGGCTCACGTCGGGGTAGAGCTATTATGGTCCCGCTCCAGGGTATTGATGATGTGTAGAACTATTTGGCCCGGCTCACGTCGAGGTAGAACTATTATGGTCCAGCTCCAAAGTATTGATGATGTGTAGTCAGCCTCACGTCGGGCTAGAGCTATTATGGTCCCGCGCTAGGGTATTCAAGATGTGTAGAGCTATTATGGTCCGGCTCACGTCGGGGTAGAGCTATTGTGGCCCCGCTCCATGGTTTTGATGATGTGGAGAGCTATTATGGACCGGCTCACGTCGGGGTAGAGCTATTATAGTCCCGCTCCAAGGTAATGATGATGTGTAGAGCTATTATGGTCAGGCTCACGTCGGGATAGAGCTATTATAGTCCCACTCCAGTGTATTGATGATGTATAGAGCCAATATGGTCCGACTCAGGTCGGGGTAGATCTATTATGATCCCCCTCTAGGGTATTGATGAAGTGTACAATTATTATGGTCCGGTTCACGTCGTGGTAGAGCCATCATGGTCCCGCCCTAAGGTATTGGTAATGTGTAGAGCTATTATGGTCCGACTCACGTCGAGGTAGAGCTATTATGGTCCCGCTCCATGGTATTTATGGTGTGTAGTGTTATTATGGTCCGGCTCAGGTCGGGGTAGAGCCATTATAGTCCCGCTCCAGGGTATTGTTGACGTGTAGAGCTATTATGGTCCGGCTCACGTCGGGGTAGAGATATTATGGTCCCGCTCCAGGGTATTGATGATGTGTAGAGCTATTTGGCCCGGCTCACGTAGGGGTAGAGCTATTATGGTCCAGCTCCAGGGTATTGATGACGTGTAGAGCTATTATGGTCCGGCTCACGTCGGGGTAGAGCTATTATGGTCCTTCTCTAGGGTATTCATGAGGTGTAGAGCTATTATGGTCCGGCTCACGTCGAGGTAGAGCTATTATGGTCCTTCTTTAGGGTATTGATGAGGTGTAGAGCTATTATGGTCCGGCTCACGTCGGGGTAGAGTTATTATGGTCCCGCTCCAAGGTAGTGATGATGTGTAGAGCTAATATGGTCAGGCTCACGTCGGGATAGAGCTATTATAGTCCCGCTCCAGTGTATTGATGATGTATAGAGCTATCATGGTCCGTCTCAGGTCGGGATAGATCTTTTATGGTCCCACTCTAGGATATTGATGATTTGTGGAGCTATTATAGTCCAGCTCTCGTTGGGATAGAGCTATTATGGTCCCGCTCCAGGGTATTGATGATGTGTAGAGCTATTATGGTCCGGCTCACGTCGGGGTAGAGCTATTATGGTCCCGCTCCAGGGTATTGATGATGTGTAGAACTATTTGGCCCGGCTCACTTCGAGGTAGAGCTATTATGGTCCAGCTCCAGAGTATTGATGATGTGTAGTCAGCCTCACGTCGGGGTAGAGCTATAATGGTCCCGCGCAAGGGTATTCAAGAGGTGTAGAGCTATTATGGTCCGGCTCACGTCGGGGTAGAGCTATTGTGGCCCCGCTCCATGGTTTTGATGATGTGGAGAGCTATTATGGACCGGCTCACGTCGGGGTAGAGCTATTATAGTCCCGCTCCAAGGTATTGATGATGTGTAGAGCTATTATGGTCAGGCTCACGTCGGGATAGAGCTATTATAGTCCCGCTCCAGTGTATTGATGATGTATAGAGCTAATATGGTCCGACTCAGGTTGGGGTAGATCTATTATGATCCCGCTCTAGGGTATTGACGAAGTGTACAATTATTATGGTCCGGTTCACGTCGGGGTAGAGCCATCATGGTCCCGCTCTAGGGTATTGGTAATGTGTAGAGCTATTATGGTCCGGCTCACGTCGGGGTAGAGATATTATGGTCCCGCTCCAGGGTATTGATGATGTGTAGAGCTATTTGGCCCGGCTCACGTCGGGGTAGAGATATTATGGTCCAGCTCCAGGGTATTGATGACGTGTAGAGCTATTATGGTCCGGCTCACGTCGGGGTAGAGCTATTATGGTCCTTCTCTAGGGTATTCATGAGGTGTAGAGCTATTATGGTCCGGCTCACGTCGAGGTAGAGCTATTATGGTCCTTCTTTAGGGTATTGATGAGGTGTAGAGCTATTATTTTCCGGCTCACGTCGGGGTAGGGCTATTATGGTCCCGCTCCAAGGTAGTGATGATGTGTTGAGCTAATATGGTCAGGCTCACGTCGGGATAGAGCTATTATAGTCCCGCTCTAGTGTATTGATGATGTATAGAGCTATCATGGTCCGTCTCAGGTCGGGATAGATCTTTTATGGTCCCACTCTAGGATATTGATGATTTGTGGAGCTATTATAGTCCAGCTCACGTTGGGATAGAGCTATTATGGTCCCGCTCCAGGGTATTGAAGATGTGTAGAGCTATTATGGTCCGGCTCACGTCGGGGTAGAGCTATTATGGTCCCGCTCCAGGGTATTGATGATGTGTAGAACTATTTGGCCCGGCTCACGTCGAGGTAGAACTATTATGGTCCAGCTCCAGAGTATTGATGATGTGTAGTCAGCCTCACGTCGGGCTAGAGCTATTATGGTCCCGCGCTAGGGTATTCAAGAGGTGTAGAGCTATTATGGTCCGGCTCACGTCGGGGTAGAGCTATTGTGGCCCCGCTCCATGGTTTTGATGATGTGGAGAGCTATTATGGACCGGCTCACGTCGGGGTAGAGCTATTATAGTCCCGCTACAAGGTATTGATGATGTGTAGAGCTATTATGGTCAGGCTCACGTCGGGATAGAGCTATTATAGTCCCACTCCAGTGTATTGATGATGTATAGAGCTAATATGGTCCGACTCAGGTCGGGGTAGATCTATTATGATCCCCCTCTAGGGTATTGATGAAGTGTACAATTATTATGGTCCGGTTCACGTCGTGGTAGAGCCATCATGGTCCCGCTCTAAGGTATTGGTAATGTGTAGAGCTATTATGGTCCGACTCACGTCGAGGTAGAGCTATTATGGTCCCGCTCCATGGTATTTATGGTGTGTAGTGTTATTATGGTCCGGCTCAGGTCGGGGTAGAGCCATTATAGTCCCGCTCCAGGGTATTGATGACGTGTAGAGCTATTATGGTCCGGCTCACGTCGGGGTAGAGCTATTATGGTCCTTCTCTAGGGTATTCATGAGGTGTAGAGCTATTATGGTCCGGCTCACGTCGGGGTAGAGCTATTATGGTCTTTCTTTAGGGTATTCATGAGGTGTAAAGCTATTATGGTCCGGCTCACGTCGGGGTAGAGCTATTATGGTCCCGCTCCAAGGTAGTGATGATGTGTAGAGCTAATATAGTCCCGCTCCAGTGTATTGATGATGTATAGAGCTATCATGGTCTGACTCAGGTCGGGGTAGATCTATTGTGGTCCCACTCTAGGGTATTGATGATTTGTGAAGCTATTATAGTCCGGCTCACGTTGGGGTAGAGCTATTATGATCCCGCTCTAGGGTATTGATGATGTGTACAGCTATTATGGTCTGGTTCACGTCGGGGTAGAGCCATCATGGTCCCGCTATAAGGTATTGGTAATGTGTAGAGCTATTATGGTCTGACTCACGTCGGGGTAGAGCTATTATGGTCCCGCTCCATGGTATTTATGATGTGTAGTGTTATTATGGTCCGGCTCAGGTCGGGGTAGAGCCATTATAGTCCCGCTCCAGGGTATTGATGACGTGTAGAGCTATTATGGTCCGGCTCACGTAGGGGTAGAACTATTATGGTCCCACTCCAGGATATTCATGATGTGTAGAGCTATTAGGGTCCGGCTCACGTCGAGATAGAGCTATTATGGTCACGCTCCAGGGTATTGATAATGTGTAGAGATATTATGCTCCGGCTCACATCGGGGTAGAGCTATTACGGTCCCGCTCCAAGGTATTGATAATGTGTAGAGCTATTATGGTCCGGCTCACGTCGGGGTAGAGCTATTATGGTCCCGCTCTGGGGTGTTGATGATTTGTGGAGCTATTATGGTCAGGCTCACGTTGGGATAAAGCTATTATGGTTCAGCTCCAGGGTATTGATGATGTGTAGAGCTATTATGGTCCGGCTCACGTCGGGGTAGAGATATTATGGTCCCGCTCCAGGGTATTGATGATGTGTAGAGCTATTTGGCCCGGCTCACGTCGGGGTAGAGCTATTATGGTCCAGCTCCAGGGTATTGATGACGTGTAGAGCTATTATGGTCCGGCTCACGTCGGGGTAGAGCTATTATGGTCCTTCTCTAGGGTATTCATGAGTTGTAGAGTCGGGGTAGAGCTATTATGGTCCTTCTTTAGGGTATTCATGAGGTGTAAAGCTATTATGGTCCGGCTCACGTCGGGGTAGAGCTATTATGGTCCCGCTCCAAGGTAGTGATGATGTGTAGAGCTAATATGGTCAGGCTCACGTCGGGATAGAGCAATTATAGTCCCGCTCCAGTGTATTGATGATGTATAGAGCTATCATGGTCTGACTCAGGTCGGGGTAGATCTATTGTGGTCCCACTCTAGGGTATTGATGATTTGTGGAGCTATTATAGTCCGGCTCACGTTGGGATAGAGCTATTATGGTCCCGCTCCAGGGTATTGATGATGTGTAGAGCTCTTATGGTCCGGCTCACGTCGGGGTAGAGCTATTATGGTCACGCTCGAGGGTATTGATGATGTGTAGAACTATTTGGCCCAGCTCACGTTGGGGTAGAGCTATTGTGGCCAAGCTCCAGAGTATTGATGATGTGTAGTCAGCCTCACGTCGGGGTAGAGTTATTATGGTCCCGCTGTAGGGTATTCAAGAGGTGTAGAGCTATTATGGTCCGGCTCACATCGGGGTAGAGCTATTGTGGCCCCGCTCCATGGTTTTGATGATGTGGAGAGCTATTATGGACCGGCTCACGTCGGGGTAGAGCTATTATAGTCCCGCTCCAAGGTATTGATGATGTGTAGAGCTATTATGGTCAAGCTCACGTCGGGATAGAGCTATTATAGTCCTGCTCCAGTGTATTGATGATGTATAGAGCTATTATGGTCCGACTCAGGTCGGGGTAGATCTATTATGATCCCGCTCTAGGGTATTGATGATGTGTTCAGCTATTATGGTCCGGTTCACGTCGGGGTAGAGCCATCATGGTCCCGCTCCAGGGTATTAGTAATGTGTAGAGCTATTATGATCCGGCTCACGTCGGGGTAGAGTTGTTATGGTCCCGCTGCAGGGTATTTATGATGTGTAGTGCTATTATGGTCCGGCTCAGGTCGGGGTATAGCTATTATAGTCCTGCTCCAGGGTATTGATGATGTGTAGAGCTATTATGGTCCGGCTCACGTAGGGGTAGAACTATTATGGTCCCGCTCCAGGGTATTTATGATGTGTAGAGCTATTAGGGTCCGGCTCAGGTCGGAGTAGAGCTATTGTGGTCACGCTCCAAGGTATTGATGATGTGTGGAGCAAATATGGTCCGATTCACGTCGAGATAGAGCTATTATGGTCCCGCTCCAGGGTATTGATAATGTGTAGAGCTATTATGCTCCGGCTCACGTCGGGGTAGAGCTATTATGGTTCTGCTCCATGGTATTGATAATGTGTAGAGCTATTATGGTCCGGCTCACGTCGGGGTAGAGCTATTATGGTCCCGCTCTGGGGTGTTGATGATTTGTGGAGCTATTATGGTCCGGCTCACGTTGGGATAAAGCTATTATGGTCCCGCTCCAGGGTATTGATGATGTGTAGAGCTATTATGGTCCGGCTCACGTCGGGGTAGAGATATTATGGTCCCGCTCCAGGGTATTGATGATGTGTAGAGCTATTTGGCCCGGCTCACGTCGGGGTAGAGCAATTATGGTCCAGCTCCAGGGTATTGATGACGTGTAGAGCTATTATGGTCCGGCTCACGTCGGGGTCGAGCTATTATGGTCCTTCTCTAGGGTATTCATGAGGTGTAGAGCTATTATGGTCCGGCTCACGTCGGGGTGGAGCTATTATGGTCCCGCTCCAAGGTATTGATGATGTGTGGAGCTAATATGGTCAGGCCCACGTCGGGATAGAGCTATTATAGTCCCGCTCCAGTGTATTGATGATGTATAAAGCTATCATGGTCCGACTCAGGTCGAGGTAGATCTATTATGGTCCCACTCTAGGGTATTGATGATTTGTGGAGCTATTATTGTCCGACACACGTTGGCATAGAGCTATTACGGTCCCGCTCCAGGGTATTGATGATGTGTAGAGCTATTATGGTCCGGCTCACGTCGGGGTAGAGCTATTATGGTCCCGCTCCAGGGTATTGATGATGTGTAGAACTATTTGGCTCGGCTCACGTCGGGGGAGAGCTATTATGGTCTAGCTCCAGAGTATTGATGATGTGTAGTCAGCCTCACGTCGGGGTGGAGCTATTATGGTCCCGCTCTAGGGTATTCAAGAGGTGTAGAGCTATTATGGTCCGGCTCACGTCGGGGTAGAGCTATTGTGGCCCCGCTCCAAGGTTTTGATGATGTGGAGAGCTATTATGGACCGGCTCACGTCGGGGTAGAGCTATTATAGTCCCGCTCTTAGGTATTGATGATGTGTAGAGCTATTATGGTCAGGCTCACGTCGGGATAGAGCAATTATAGTCCCGCTCCAGTGTAATGATGATGTATAGAGCTATTATGGTCCGACTCAGGTCGGGGTAGATCTATTATGATCCCGCTCTAGGGTATTGATGATGTGTTCAGCTATTATGGTCCGGCTCACGTCGGTGTAGAGCTATTATGGTCCCGCTTTAGGGTATTTATAATGTGTAGTGCTATTATGGTACGGCTCACGTCGGGGGAGAGCTATTATCGTCCCGCTCCATGGTATTCATGATGTGTAGAGCTATTATGGTCCGTCTCACGTAGGGGTAGAACTATTATGGTCCCGCTCCAGGGTATTGATGATGTGTAGAGCTATTTGGCCCGGGTCACGTCGGGGTATAGCTATTATGGTCCAGCTCCAGGGTATTGATGACGTGTAGAGCTATTATGGTCCGCCTCACGTCGGGGTAGAGCTATTATGGTCCTTCCCTAGGGTATTCATGAGGTGTAGAGCAATTATGGTTCGTCTCACGTCGGGGTAGAGCTATTATGGTCTCGCTCCAAGGTATTGATGATGTGTAGAGCTAATATGGTCAGGCTCATGTCGGGATAGAGCTATTATAGTCCGTCTCCAGTGTATTGCTGATGTATAGAGCTATCACGGTCCGACTCAGGTCGGGGTAGATCTATTATTGTCCCACTCTAGGGTATTGATGATTTGTGGAGCTATTATGGTCCGGCTCACGTTGGGATAGAGCTATTATGGTCTCGCTCCAGGGTATTGATGATGTATAGAGCTATTATGGTCCGACTCAGGTCGGGTAGATCTATTATGATCCCGCTCTAGGGTATTGATGATGTGTACAGCTATTATGGTCCGGCTCACGTCGGGGTAGAGCTATTATGGTCCCGCTCCAGGGTATTTATGATGTGTAGAGCTATTATGGTCCGGCTCAGGTCGGAGTAGAGCTATTATAGTCCCGCTCCAAGTTATTGATGATGTATAGAGCTATTATGGTCCGGCTCACGTAGGGGTAGAACTATTATGGTCCCGCTCCAGGGTATTTATGATGTGTAGAGCTATTAGGGTCCGGCTCAGGTCGGATTAGAGCTATTATGGTCACCCTCCAAGGTATTGAAGATGTGTGGTGAAATTATGGTCCGATTCACGTCGAGATAGAGCTATTATGCTCCGGCTCACGTCTGGGTAGAGCTATTATGGTCCCGCTCCAAGGTATTGATAATGTGTAGAGCTATTATGGTCCGGCTCACGTCGGGGTAGAGCTATTATGGTCCCGCTCTGGGGTGTTGATGATTTGTGGAGCTATTATGGTCCGGCTCACGTTGAGATAAAGCTATTATGGTTCAGCTCCAGGGTATTGATGATGTGTAGAGCTATTATGGTCCGGCTCACGTCGGGGTAGAGATATTATGGTCTCGCTCCAGGGTATTGATGATGTGTAGAGCTATTTGGCCCGGCTCACGTCGGGGTAGAGCTATTATGGTCCAGCTCCAGGGTATTGATGACGTGTAGAGCTAATATGGTCTGGCTCACGTCGGGGTAGAGCTATTATGGTCCTTCTCTAGGGTATTCATGAGGTGTAGAGCTATTATGGTCCGGCTCACGTCGGGGTGGAGCTATTATGGTCCCGCTCCAAGGTATTGATGATGTGTGGAGCTAATATGGTCAGGCCCACGTCGGGATAGAGCTATTATAGTCCCGCTCCAGTGTATTGATGATGTATAAAGCTATCATGGTCCGACTCAGGTCGAGGTAGATCTATTATGGTCCCACTCTAGGGTATTGATGATTTGTGGAGCTATTATTGTCCGACACACGTTGGCATAGAGCTATTACGGTCCCGCTCCAGGGTATTGATGATGTGTAGAGCTATTATGGTCCGGCTCACGTCGGGGTAGAGCTATTATTGTCCCACTCTAGGGTATTGATGATTTGTGGAGCTATTATGGTCCGGCTCACGTTGGGATAGAGCTATTATGGTCTCGCTCCAGGGTATTGATGATGTATAGAGCTATTATGGTCCGACTCAGGTCGGGGTAGATCTATTATGATCCCGCTCTAGGGTATTGATGATGTGTACAGCTATTATGGTCCGGCTCACGTCGGGGTAGAGCTATTATGGTCCCGCTCCAGGGTATTTATGATGTGTAGAGCTATTATGGTCCGGCTCAGGTCGGAGTAGAGCTATTATAGTCCCGCTCCAAGTTATTGATGATGTATAGAGCTATTATGGTCCGGCTCACGTAGGGGTAGAACTATTATGGTCCCGCTCCAGGGTATTTATGATGTGTAGAGCTATTAGGGTCCGGCTCAGGTCGGATTAGAGCTATTATGGTCACCCTCCAAGGTATTGAAGATGTGTGGTGAAATTATGGTCCGATTCACGTCGAGATAGAGCTATTATGCTCCGGCTCACGTCTGGGTAGAGCTATTATGGTCCCGCTCCAAGGTATTGATAATGTGTAGAGCTATTATGGTCCGGCTCACGTCGGGGTAGAGCTATTATGGTCCCGCCCTGGGGTGTTGATGATTTGTGGAGCTAGTATGGTCCGGCTCACGTTGAGATAAAGCTATTATGGTTCAGCTCCAGGGTATTGATGATGTGTAGAGCTATTATGGTCCGGCTCACGTCGGGGTAGAGATATTATGGTCTCGCTCCAGGGTATTGATGATGTGTAGAGCTATTTGGCCCGGCTCACGTCGGGGTAGAGCTATTATGGTCCAGCTCCAGGGTATTGATGACGTGTAGAGCTAATATGGTCTGGCTCACGTCGGGGTAGAGCTATTATGGTCCTTCTCTAGGGTATTCATGAGGTGTAGAGGTATTATGGTCCGGCTCAC
Source organism: Beta lomatogona (assembly GCA_947646795.1). NCBI lineage: Eukaryota > Viridiplantae > Streptophyta > Magnoliopsida > Caryophyllales > Amaranthaceae > Beta > Beta lomatogona. The sequence continues at coordinate 1,467,672 of CANSNZ010000955.1, read as the reverse complement.
GTCGGGGTGGAGCTATTATGGTCCCGCTCCAAGGTATTGATGATGTGTGGAGCTAATATGGTCAGGCCCACGTCGGGATAGAGCTATTATAGTCCCGCTCCAGTGTATTGATGATGTATAAAGCTATCATGGTCCGACTCAGGTCGAGGTAGATCTATTATGGTCCCACTCTAGGGTATTGATGATTTGTGGAGCTATTATTGTCCGACACACGTTGGCATAGAGCTATTACGGTCCCGCTCCAGGGTATTGATGATGTGTAGAGCTATTATGGTCCGGCTCACGTCGGGGTAGAGCTATTATGGTCCCGCTCCAGGGTATTGATGATGTGTAGAACTATTTGGCTCGGCTCACGTCGGGGGAGAGCTATTATGGTCTAGCTCCAGAGTATTGATGATGTGTAGTCAGCCTCACGTCGGGGTGGAGCTATTATGGTCCCGCTCTAGGGTATTCAAGAGGTGTAGAGCTATTATGGTCCGGCTCACGTCGGGGTAGAGCTATTGTGGCCCCGCTCCAAGGTTTTGATGATGTGGAGAGCTATTATGGACCGGCTCACGTCGGGGTAGAGCTATTATAGTCCCGCTCTTAGGTATTGATGATGTGTAGAGCTATTATGGTCAGGCTCACGTCGGGATAGAGCAATTATAGTCCCGCTCCAGTGTAATGATGATGTATAGAGCTATTATGGTCCGACTCAGGTCGGGGTAGATCTATTATGATCCCGCTCTAGGGTATTGATGATGTGATCAGCTATTATGGTCCGGCTCACGTCGGTGTAGAGCTATTATGGTCCCGCTTTAGGGTATTTATAATGTGTAGTGCTATTATGGTACGGCTCACGTCGGGGGAGAGCTATTATCGTCCCGCTCCATGGTATTCATGATGTGTAGAGCTATTATGGTCCGTCTCACGTAGGGGTAGAACTATTATGGTCTCGCTCCAAGGTATTGATGATGTGTAGAGCTAATATGGTCAGGCTCATGTCGGGATAGAGCTATTATTGTCCGTCTCCAGTGTATTGATGATGTATAGAGCTATCACGGTCCGACTCAGGTCGGGGTAGATCTATTATTGTCCCACTCTAGGGTATTGATGATTTGTGGAGCTATTATGGTCCGGCTCACGTTGGGATAGAGCTATTATGGTCTCGCTCCAGGGTATTGATGATGTATAGAGCTATTATGGTCTGACTCAGGTCGGGGTAGATCTATTATGATCCCGCTCTAGGGTATTGATGATGTGTACAACTATTATGGTCCGGCTCACGTCGGGGTAGAGCTATTATGGTCCCGCTCCAGGGTATTTATGATGTGTAGAGCTATTATGGTCCGGCTCAGGTCGGAGTAGAGCTATTATAGTCCCGCTCCAAGTTATTGATGATGTATAGAGCTATTATGGTCCGGCTCACGTAGGGGTAGAACTATTATGGTCCCGCTCCAGGGTATTTATGATGTGTAGAGCTATTAGGGTCCGGCTCAGGTCGGATTAGAGCTATTATGGTCACCCTCCAAGGTATTGAAGATGTGTGGAGAAATTATGGTCCGATTCACGTCGAGATAGAGCTATTATGCTCCGGCTCACGTCTGGGTAGAGCTATTATGGTCCCGCTCCAAGGTATTGATAATGTGTAGAGCTATTATGGTCCGGCTCACGTCGGGGTAGAGCTATTATGGTCCCGCTCTGGGGTGTTGATGATTTGTGGAGCTATTATGGTCCGGCTCACGTTGAGATAAAGCTATTATGGTTCAGCTCCAGGGTATTGATGATGTGTAGAGCTATTTGGCCCGGCTCACGTCGGGGTAGAGCTATTATGGTCCAGCTCCAGGGTATTGATGACGTGTAGAGCTAATATGGTCTGGCTCACGTCGGGGTAGAGCTATTATGGTCCTTCTCTAGGGTATTCATGAGGTGTAGAGCTATTATGGTCCGGCTCACGTCGGGGTAGAGCTATTATGGTCTCGCTCCAAGGTATTGATGATGTGTAGAGCTAATATGGTCAGGCTCACGTCGGGATAGAGCTATTATAGTCCAGCTCCAGTGTATTGATGATGTATAGAGCTATCATGGTCCGACTCTGGTCGGGGTAGATCTATTATGGTCCCACTCTAGGGTATTGATGATTTGTGGAGCTATTATGGTTCGGCTCACGTTCGCATAGAGCTATTATGGTCCCGCTCCGGGGTATTGATGTGTAGAGCTATTATGGTCCGGCTAACGTCGGGGTAGAGCTATTATGGTTTCGCTCCAGGGTATTGATGATGTGTAGAACTATTTGGCCCGGCTCACGTCGGGGTAGAGCTATTATGGTCCAGCTCCAGAGTATTGATGATGTGTAGTCAGCCTCACGTCGGGGTAGAGCTATTATGGTCCCGCTCTAGGGTATTCAAGAGGTGTAGAGCTATTATGGTCCGGTTCACGTCAGGATATAGCTATTGTGGCCCCGCTCCAAGGTTTTGATGATGTGGAGAGCTATTATGGACCGGCTCACGTCGGGGTAGAGCTATTATAGTCCCGCTCCAAGGTATTGATGATGTGTAGAGCTATTATGGTCAGGCTCACGTCGGGATAGAGCTATTATGGTCCGACTCAGGTCGGGGTAGATCTATTATGATCCCGCTCTAGGGTATTGATGATGTGTTCAGCTATTATGGTCCGGTTCACGTCGGGGTAGAGCCATCATGGTCCCGCTCCAGGGTATTGGTAATGTGTAGAGCTATTGTGGTCCGGCTCACTTCGGGGTAGAGCTGTTATGGTCCCGCTGCAGGGTATTTATGATGTGTAGTGCTATTATGGTCCGGCTCAGGTCGGGGTAGAGCTATTATAGTCCCGCTCCAGGGTATTGACGATGTGTAGAGCTATTATGGTCCGGCTCACGTAGGGGTAGAACTATTATGGTCCCGCTCCAGGGTATTTATGATGTGTAGAGCTATTAGGGTCCGGCTCAGGTCGGAGTAGAGCTATTGTGGTCACGCTCCAAGGTATTGATGATGTGTGGAGCAAATATGGTCCGATTCACGTCGAGATAGAGCTATTATGGTCCCGCTCCAGGGTATTGATAATGTGTAGAGCTATTATGCTCCGGCTCACGTCGGGGTAGAGCTATTATGGTTCCGCTCCATGGTATTGATAATGTGTAGAGCTATTATGGTCCGGCTCACGTCGGGGTAGAGCTATTATGGTCCCGCTCTGGGGTGTTGATGATTTGTGGAGCTATTATGGTCCGGCTCACGTTGGGATAAAGCTATTATGGTCCCGCTCCAGGGTATTGATGATGTGTAGAGCTATTATGGCCCGGCTCACGTCAGGGTAGAGATATTATGGTCCCGCTCCAGGGTATTGATGATGTGTAGAGCTATTTGGCCCGGCTCACGTCGGGGTAGAGCTATTATGGTCCAGCTCCAGGGTATTGATGACGTGTAGAGCTATTATGGTCCGGCTCACGTCGGGGTCGAGCTATTATGGTCCTCTCTAGGGTATTCATGAGGTGTAGAGCTATTATGCTCCGGCTCACGTCGGGGTAGAGCTATTATGGTTCCGCTCCATGGTATTGATAATGTGTAGAGCTATTATGGTCCGGCTCACGTCGGGGTAGAGCTATTATGGTCTCGCTCCAGGGTATTGATGATGTATAGAGCTATTATGGTCCGACTCAGGTCGGGGTAGATCTATTATGATCCCGCTCTAGGGTATTGATGATGTGTACAGCTATTATGGTCCGGCTTACGTCGGGGTAGAGCTATTATGGTCCCGCTCCAGGGTATTTATGATGTGTAGAGCTATTATGGTCCGGCTCAGGTCGGAGTAGAGCTATTATAGTCCCGCTCCAAGTTATTGATGATGTGTAGAGCTATTATGGTCCGGCTCACGTAGGGGTAGAACTATTATGGTCCCGCTCCAGGGTATTTATGATGTGTAGAGCTATTAGGGTCCGGCTCAGGTCGGATTAGAGCTATTATGGTCACGCTCCAAGGTATTGAAGATGTGTGGAGCAATTATGGTCCGATTCACGTCGAGATAGAGCTATTATGCTCCGGCTCACGTCGGGGTTGAGCTATTATTGTCCCGCTCCAAGGTATTGATAATGTGTAGAGCTATTATGGTCCGGCTCACGTCGGGGTAGAGCTATTATGGTCCCGCTCCGGGGTGTTGATGATTTGTGGAGCTATTATGGTCCGGCTCACGTTGGGATAAAGCTATTATGGACCCGCTCCAGGGTATTGATGATGTGTAGAGCTATTATGGTCCGGCTCACGTCGGGGTAGAGATATTAAGGTCCCGCTCCAGGGTATTGATGACGTGTAGAGCTATTTGGCCCGGCTCACGTCGGGTAGAGCTATTATGGTCCAGCTCCAGGGTATTGATAACGTGTAGAGCTATTATGGTCCGCCTCACGTCGGGGTAGAGCTATTATGGTCCTTCTCTAGGGTATTCATGAGGTGTAGAGCTATTATGGTTCGCCTCACGTCGGGGTAGAGCTATTATGGTCCCGCTCCAAGGTATTGATGATGTGTAGAGCTAATATGGTCAGGCTCACATCGGGATAGAGCTATTATAGTCCCGCTCCAGTGTATTAATGATGTATAGAGCTATCATGGTCCGACTCAGGTTGGGGTAGATCTGTTATTTTCCCACTCTAGGGTATTGATGATTTGTGGAGCTATTATGGTCCGGCTCACGTTGGGATAGTTATTATGGTCCCGCTCCAGGGTATTGATGATGTGTAGAGCTATTACGGTCCGGTTCACGTCGGGGTAGAGCTATTATGGTCCAGCTCCAGAGTATTGATGATGTGTAGTCAGCCTCACATCGGGGTAGAGTTATTATGGTCCCACTCTAGGGAATTCAAGAGGTGTAGAGCTATTATGGTCCGGCTCACGTCGGGGTAGAGCCATTGTGGCCCCGCTCCAAGGTTTTGATGATGTGTAGAGCTATTATGGTCCGGCTCAGGTCGGGGTAGAGCTATTATAGTCCCGCTCCAGGGTATTGATGATGTGTAGAGCTATTATTGTCCGGCTCACGTAGGGGTAGAACTATTATGGTCCCTCTCTAGGGTATTTATGATGTGTAGAGCTATTAGGGTCGGGCTCAGGTCGGATTAGAGCTACTATGGTCACGCTCCAAGGTATTGAAGATGTGTGGAGCAATTATGGTCCGATTCACGTCGAGATAGAGCTATTATGGTCCCGCTCCAGGGTATTGATAATGTGTAGAGCTATTATGCTCCGCCTCACGTTGGGATTAAGCTATTATGGTCCTGCTCCAGGGTATTGATGATGTGTAGAGCTATTATGGTCCGGCTCACGTCGGGGTAGTGATATTATGGTCCCGCTCCAGGGTATTGATGATGTGTCGAGCTATTTGGCCCGGCTCACGTCGGGGTAGAGCTATTATGGTCCACCTCCAGGGTATTGATGACGTGTAGAGCTACTATGGTCCGGCTCACGTCCGGGTAGAGCTATTATGGTCCTTCTCTAGGGTATTCATGAGGTGTAGAGCTATTATGGTTCGGCTCACGTCGGGGTAGAGCTATTATGGTCCCGCTCAAAGGTATTGATGATGTGTAGAGCTAATATGGTCAGACTCACGTCGGGATAGAGCTATTATAATCCCGCTCCAGTTTATTGATGATGTATAGAGCTATCATGGTCCGACTCAGGTCGGGGTAGATCTATTATGGTCCCACTCTAGGGAATTGATGATTTGTGGAGCTATTATGGTCCGGCTCACTTTGGGATGGAGCTATTATGGTCCCGCTCCAGGGTATTGATGATGTGTAGAGCTATTATGGTCCGGTTCACGTCTGGGTAGAGCTATTATGGTCCCGCTCCAGGGTATTGATGATGTGTAGAACTATTTGGCCCGGCTCACGTCGGGGTAGAGCTATTATTGTCCAGTTCCAGAGCATTGATGATGTGTAGTCAGCCTCACGTCAGGGTAGAGCTATTATGGTCCCGCTCTAGGGTATTCAAGAGGTGTAGAGCTATTATCGTCCGGCTCACGTCGGGGTAGAGCTATTGTGGCCCATCTCCAAGGTTTTGATGATGTGGAGAGCTATTATGGACCGGCTCACGTCGGGGTAGAGCTATTATAGTCCCGCTCCAAGGTATTGATGATGTGTAGAGCTATTATGGTCAGGCTCACGTCGGGATAGAGCTATTATAGTCCCGCTCCAGTGTATTGATGATGTATAAAGCTGTTATGGTCCGACTCAGGTCGGGGTAGACCTATTATGATCCTGCTCTACGGTATTGATGATGTGTACATCTATTATGGTCCGGTTCACGTCGGGGTAGAGCCATCATGGTCCCGCTCCAGGGTGTTGGTAATGTGTATAACTATTATGGCCCGGCTCACGTTGGGGTAGAACTATTATGGTCCCCCTCCAGGGTATTGATGATGTGTAGAGCTATTATGGTCCGACTCACGTTGGGGTAGAGCTATTATGGTCTCGCTCCAGGGTATTGATAATGTGTAGAGCTATTATGGTCCGGCTCACGTCGTGGTAGAGCTATTATGGTCCAGCTCCAGGGTATTTATGATGTGTAGAGCTATTATGGTCCGGCTTAGGTCGGGGTAGAGCTATTGTGGTCACGCTCCAAGGTATTCAAGATGTGTGGGGCAATTATGGTCTGGATCACGTCGGGATAGAGCTATTATAGTCCCGCTCCAGTGTATTGATGATGTATAGAGCAATTATGATCCAACTCAGGTCGGGATAGATCTATTATGGTCCCACTCTAGGGTATTGATGATGTGTAGAGCTATTATGGTCCGGCTCACGTCGGGGTAGAGCTATCATGGTCCCACTACAGGGTATTGGTAATGTGTAGAGCTATTATGGTCCGGCTCACGTCGGGGTAGAGCTATTATGGTCCGGCTCACGTCGGGGTAGAGCTATTATGGTCCAGCGCTAGGGTATTAGTGATGTGTACAGCTATTATGGCCCGGCTCATGTCGGGGTAGAGCTATTATAGTCCCGCTCCAGGGTATTGATGATGTGTAGAGCTATTATTGTCCGGCTCACGTAGGGGTAGAACTATTATGGTCCCTCTCTAGGGTATTTATGATGTCTAGAGCTATTAGGGTCCGGCTCAGGTCGGATTAGAGCTACTATGGTCACGCTCCAAGGTATTGAAGATGTGTGGAGCAATTATGGTCCGATTCACGTCGAGATAGAGCTATTATGGTCCCGCTCCAGGGTATTGATAATGTGTAGAGCTATTATGCTCCGCCTCACGTTGGGATTAAGCTATTATGGTCCTGCTCCAGGGTATTGATGATGTGTAGAGCTATTATGGTCCGGTTCACGTCTGGGTAGAGCTATTATGGTCCCGCTCCAGGGTATTGATGATGTGTAGAACTATTTGGCCCGGCTCACGTCGAGGTAGAGCTATTATGGTCCAGCTCCAGAGCATTGATGATGTGTAGTCAGCCTCACGTCAGGGTAGAGCTATTATGGTCCCGCTCTAGGGTATTCAAGTGGTGTAGAGCTATTATCGTCCGGCTCACGTCGGGGTAGAGCTATTGTGGCCCCGCTCCAAGGTATTGATGATGTGTAGAGCTATTATGGTGAGGCTCACGTCGGGATAGAGCTATTATAGTCCCGCTCCAGTGTATTGATGATGTATAGAGCTGTTATGGTCCGACTCAGGTCGGGGTAGACCTATTATGATCCTGCTCTAGGGTATTGATGATGTGTACATCTATTATGGTCCGGTTCACGTCGGGGTAGAGCCATCATGGTCCCGCTCCAGGGTATTGGTAATGTGTATAACTATTATGGCCCGGCTCACGTAGGGGTAGAACTATTATGGTCCCCCTCCAGGGTATTGATGATGTGTAGAGCTATTATGGTCCGACTCACGTTGGGGTAGAGATATTATGGTCTCGCTCCAGGGTATTGATAATGTGTAGAGCTATTATGGTCCGGCTCACGTCGTGGTAGAGCTATTATGGTCCAGCTCCAGGGTTTTTATGATGTGTAGAGCTATTATGGTCCGGCTTAGGTCGGGGTAGAGCTATTGTGGTCACGCTCCAAGGTATTGAAGATGTGTGGGGCAATTATGGTCTGGATCACGTCGGGATAGAGCTACTATGGTCCCGCTCCAGGTTATTGATAATGTGTAGAGCTATTATGCTCCGTCTCACGTCGGGGTAGAGCTATTATGGTCCCGCTCTAGTGTATTGATAATATGTAGAGCTATTATGGTCCGGCTCACTTCGGGATAGAGCTATTATGGTCCCGCTCTAGGGTGTTGATGATTTGTAGAGCTATTATGGTTCGGCTCACTTTGGCATAGAGATTTTATGGTCCCGCTCCAGGGTATTGATGATGTGTATAGCTATTATGGTCCGGCTCACGTCGGGGTAGAGATATTATGGTCCCGCTCCAGGGTATTGATGATGTGTAGAGCTATTTAGCCCGGCTCACGTCGGGGTAGAGCTATTATGGTCCAGCTCCAGGGTATTGATGATGTGTAGAGCTATTATGGTCCGGCTCACGTCGGGGTAGAGCTATTATGGTTCCGCTCTAGGGTATTCATGAGGTGTAGAGCTATTATGGTCCGGCTCACGTCGGGGTAGAGCTATTATGGTCCCGCTCCAAGGTATTGATGATGTGTTGAGCTATTATGGTCCGGCTCACGTCGGGATAGAGCTATTATAGTCCCGCTCCAGTGTATTGATGATGTATAGAGCAATTATGATCCAACTCAGGTCGGGATAGATCTATTATGGTCCCACTCTAGGGTATTGATGATGTGTACATCTATTATGGTCCGGCTCACGTCGGGGTAGAGCTATCATGGTCCCGCTACAGGGTATTGGTAATGTGTAGAGCTATTATGGTCCGGTTCACGTCGGGGTAGAGCTATTCTGGTCCAGCTCTAGGGTATTAGTGATGTGTACAGCTATTATGGCTCGGCTCATGTCGGGGTAGAGCTATTATTGTCCCGCTCCAGGGTATTTATGATGTGTAGAGCTATTAAGGTCCGGCTCAGGTGGGGGTAGAGCTATTATAGTCCCGCTCCAGGGTATTGATGATGTGTATAACTATTTGGCCCGGCTCACGTTGGGGTAGCACTATTATGGTCCCCCTCCAGGGTATTGATGATGTGTAGAGCTATTATGGTCCCACTCACGTTGGGGTAGAGCTATTATGGTCTCGCTCCAGGGAATTGATAATGTGTAGAGCTATTATGGTCCGGCTCACGTCGTGGTAGAGCTATTATGGTCCAGCTCCAGGGTATTTATGATGGGTAGATCTATTATGGTCCGGCTTAGGTCGGGGTAGAGCTATTGTGGTCACGCTCCAAGGTATTGAAGATGTGTGGGGCAATTATGGTCCGGATCACGTCGGGATAGAGCTACTATGGTCCCGCTCCAGGTTATTGATAATGTGTAGAGCTATTATGCTCCGGCTCACGTCGGGGTAGAGCTATTATGGTCCCGCTCTAGGGTATTGATAATGTGTAGAGCTAGTATGGTCCGGCTCACTTCGGGATAGAGCCACTAGAGGAAAAAAGCCCAAGGGCTGCGGTCAAAAGGGGCCCAAGGGCTGCGTTTTTTGACCGCAGCCATTAGACTAGCAGCCCTTAGCATTTAGGAAGGGCTGCGGTTTTTAACCGTAGCCCTTAGCACGTTAAGGGCTGCGGTCAGGGCAAAAACCGCAGCCCTTGGTGGGTTAAGGGCTGCGGTTAAGGGCAAAAACCGCAGCCCTTAACCGCAGCCCTTGGTGGGTTTTTGCCCATAACCGCGGCCCTTAACCCACCAAGGGCTGCGGTTTTTGCCCCGACCGTGGGGAGTGCAAGCGAGGGGGGGGGCTGGTCACGGGGAGTGCAGCGGGGAGGGCGGGCAGGGGGGTGCAGCGGGGGAGGGGGATGGCAGGGGGAGTGCAGCGGGGAGGGGGCGGGGAGGGAGTGCAGCGGGGAGGGGGGAGGAGTGCAGCAGGGAGGGGGGGCTGGTCGGGGGGTGCGGCAGGGAGGGGGGGCGCAGGGGGAGTGCAGAGGGGAGGGGGGCGGGTCGGGGGGGAGTGCAGGGGGAGGGGGGGCAAATAGAGTCCTATAAGAAGGTTTAATAGAATCACATTTTAATTAGAGTCAATCTGAGTGTATCCAGAGTGTAAAAATCAGTTGATGACATACACATCAAGCAGAGGACGAATCAGCAGCGGAGGACGAAGAAGAAGACGAATAATCATTGCCAAACAGGAGCAGAATATGAGTGGAACAGAACAGGACAAAGCTCAATCACTTATCCTATACCTTCAAGGCTTCAACCATAATATTGTCGTTCAATCCCATGTTATGCGTTTTACAAAATCATTACCAAACACTAATTCATTGTAGGGGTGCTTGTCATAATTACAAAATCATTACCACCACCATCCTCAAACTCCGAAAAGGAGATATTGGCAACAAGATTATGCGTGAAGGCATCCATAAAACAAGTATCAAAAATAACAATAAGTATGCCATTCAGCCATTGTAAGCAAGATTCGAGGTGAGGAAGTTGGCGATAATTTTAAAAAGACCCACACGAACAAAGAAAAAACATTCGTAATTGTACTTAATATAGTAGTATTGATGCTAATGCTAATAAGAAAACATAAACTCCAAAACAAAACTCTCGTCACTCTAAATACTACAGCAATTCCATCTAGCAACGTAACAACATAATATAAAGAGAAGTTGGTGGTGGTACCGATGTACCAACACCACCATCACAACAGACGAAGTGCTAAGGGCCTGAACATATGCATAGACAGATATACTAAACGATAACAGCAAAAATGAAGAAAAGTGGAGTAATGGGTAGTGGAAAACATCTAGACTAGGGATATAAGAAAGCCCCTATCTGGGGTCAACTAAAAAAGCCTATGATGCCACAATATTCTAACAAATGTTGATCTTTTCTGACAACCTATCAGAATTCTTCTTGGAATTTCTCTCACAACCCTCTACAAAAAACTTCCATATTTTCTTCTCTTGTGGACCCAAAAATTTGAAACAATCTTTTCTTGGTGTATACTTTATGTCCAAATCCCATGTGATTGGTGTCATTCCATCTTAAATTGAAACTAAGTAACTTCGAAGCATCACTATAAGGTTCTAACTTGTCTTGGAGCACTCTCTCATATCATTATTCATTCCTCAAGATTATGGTATCCATAAATAACGTACACAATGGTACTCCACTTGACATTCATCTATAACAAAGTAAGTATCAATAGATAATCATAAACAAGGCAAAACAAAATCCATAATCATACCACCAACTTTCTTCATAGACATGAGAGACTAACTCCTAGAATGTGCATGAATGAATTGGCAAACACAGGTGTCTTCAAGAAGATAACCTGTTGGCTTTAATCATGTTGGCTTGCACTTACAAAATTGCAACAACTGATATCTTGAGGGCAATAATCATGTTGGCTTTAGCTCCTTTCAATATGGTGATTGATGAGACCTCTGTCCATGGCAAAGACCTAAGTTGTGATAGTGGTTGTTGGCAGTGTAATCTTCCTAGCCAGATTGGTGCATCCTTTGGTGTCATTTTTCATAAATTACTTTATTATTATCCCCCACAAGCCCACACCCCTTGCAAAATAGACCAATAATTTTTTACGAAATACTGAAAGCATAATGCATATAAACCACCCAAACAAACTTCAAGGGGTAACAACTATACATATCAACTAGATAATTCCAGGAGCAGATTGGCAAAACAGAAGTATTAGCTTTATATCACCAAGCAAAGTCTTCTCCTAGCTGAATTATTGTACACTAATTGTCAAAACTCAGAAGTCATAGCCAATCATGAGCTTCATTCCCCATGGCTGGAAGCAAGAGTAGACCATTTGATACGCTGCACAAGTCCTTAAGACACCAACTACAAACTCATGAAATTCAAGGAGCAAATTGCAAGTCCATATGGATTCTTTAGGAATGTGAAGCTGTGTAACAGCTCATCCACACTTAAACGTTTCACCTTCTCTAGCCAGCAATGATAAAAGTTTAGCTGCCAAATACTATTCTATTATCAACCGCATGCAAAGTATTGTATGCGACCAAAAGAAAGACTGATATTCATCTTGACATTATCAACTGTTATTAATATAATTTCTAACTTAATACAAATCAAACCACTACAAAAAACAACACAAACTTACAAAGTTACATACAGCTACAGATAAACAGTAATAAAGCACAATAGGGATCAAACAAGAAATTACCAGTTTAAGAGCGCCGAGAGCTTGATTAACGTATAATATAAGCCTGAGTTTCTGTTGAAGCGCTAACAAGTTGCTCCTCATTGAACTAAACTCCTGAATCTGCCTCGCGGACCCAACAACATCAGCATCCAACAGCCTAATCGTCTCCTTCAATTCCCTAATCCTCTTACACCCTTCAACAATCTTCACATTCAAATCCCCCAGCTGCTGCTGAGCCTCAAAGAAATAATTCGACCGCAACGAGATCTCCTTCACCAAATGCATCTCCACCACATCCAAATATTGTGACAACCTCTCCTAAAGCACCAAATTCTCATTCATTGTTGAGAAAGGACAGGCAGCGCGAAACGTCGCCCCATCTTCAAGCTCAAAATCCTCCTTAAAATACAATGCAGGCACTTCTCTCAAGCAAGCAACTAACGCTTCACCTTGTCCTCCAATACTCTCAACAATATCAACATTTTCCTGACTACTATGATTACGAATATCCTCAAATCGAGCGTAATGCTCAGAGATCGAAGACAAATACGGTTGAAAATCAGATTTATTAGCATCTAATTCAGGTTTCGACGTATTAATTGGGGAAAATTCAGGCAAAGGTACCGAGGTTGAAGAAGACCACCATCCAAGCCATGAAGAAGCATCGCTAGATCGAGAAGAGTGTGGATTGTTAAGAATTGATGAAAGATTATGCTCGAAAACTGACTTACTTGAAAGAGATGAATTTGAACTTGTTCTTGAGATACTATTTTCTCTTGATGATAAAGTACTCGTTGTTGCTGCTTCGATGTTAAACCTTCCCGAAAGGGTCGGGATTCCATAATCGATTGATCTCTTTCTATCCCTTCTCAGTGTCGTTAACTGCAATTTCCGATCGTTTTCGGAAAACCCTAGAAATTCGACGCCATTGAAGACGCGATTTTCGAGCTTGGATCTTCGCGAACAAAAGGAGTGACGGAACCGCGCAACAGCACGTGAGAGAAGCTCCGGCAAGAGAACGGCGGCGGAGGGTGAGCAGAGATGCGAAGAGAGAGGGGATGCGGGTTTGATGAGGTGAGAGAGGGAAAATCGGGGACTGGGGAGAGAGAGAGGGGGAAAAGTTGGGTTTTGGTGAGTATAATAGTATTTGCGGGAAACTTTCGCGTGTAAGTGAAAAAGAACTAAGGCATGCGGCTTTAACATAGACCGCAGCCCTTCACTAAAGGGCTGCGGTTAAGCCCACAACCGCAGCCCTTTATTACTAAAGGGCTGCGGTTTTTGGGCTAACCGCAGCCCTTCACTATCAAGGCCTGGGTTTTGCAATAAACCGCAGCCCTTGCATCGCAGCCTTTGCGTTTTTTTCCACTAGTGAGCTATTATGGTCCCGCTCTAGGGTGTTGATGATTTGTAGAGCTATTATGGTTCGGCTCACTTTGGCATAGAGATTTTATGGTCCCGCTCCAGGGTATTGATGATGTGTATAGCTATTATGGTCCGGCTCACGTCGGGGTAGAGATATTATGGTCCCGCTCCAGGGTATTGATGATGTGTAGAGCTATTTAGCCCGGCTCACGTCGGGGTAGAGCTATTATGGTCCAGCTCCAGGGTATTGATGATGTGTAGAGCTATTATGGTCCGGCTCACGTCGGGGTAGAGCTATTATGGTTCCGCTCTAGGGTATTCATGAGGTGTAGAGCTATTATGGTCCGGCTCACGTCGGGGTAGAGCTATTATGGTCCCGCTCCAAGGTATTGATGATGTGTTGAGCTATTATGGTCCGGCTCACGTCGGGATAGAGTTATTATAGTCCCGCTCCAGTGTATTGATGATGTAGAGAGCAATTATGATCCAACTCAGGTCGGGATAGATCTATTTTGGTCCCACTCTAGGGTATTGATGATGTGTACAGCTATTATGGTCCGGCTCACGTCGGGGTAGAGCTATCATGGTCCCGCTACAGGGTATTGGTAATGTGTAGAGCTATTATGGTCCGGCTCACGTCGGGGTAGAGCTATTATGGTCCAGCTCTAGGGTATTAATGATGTGTACAGCTATTATGGCCCGGCTCATGTCGGGGTAGGGCTATTATGGTCCCGCTCCAGGGTATTTATAATGTGTAGAGCTATTATGGTCCGGCTCACGTCGGGGTAGAGCTATTATAGGCCGGCTCACGTCGGGAAGAACACTTGATGAGGGTGTGGGAAGTATTAAAAGAAAATAAGTTGTATGCGAAGTTGAAGAAATGTGAGTTCTGGTTGAAAGAAGTTGCCTTTTTAGGGCACATCATTTCAGATCTTGGAATCTCTGTTGATCCGGAGAAAATAAAAGCTAGCATGGAGTGGCCTAGACCTACCAACGTCCCTGAAGTTCGGAGTTTTATGGGTTTAGCAGGATACTATAGAAGATTTGTCCAAGATTTTTCCAGGGTAGCTATGCCTATAACGCGATTGGTGAAGAAGTCAGTCAAGTTTGAATGGAGTGATGAATGTGAAGCAGCTTTCCAGGAATTAAAGAAACTTCTTACCTCTGCCCTTGTTCTCACCCTCCCTTCTAGCACAGATGGGTTTGTTGTGTACAATGATGCCTCCAAACATGGACTAGGGTGTGTCTCAATGTAGAATGAGAAAGTTATAGCCTATGTTTTTCGTCAACTTAAACCCCATGAACAAAATTACCCAACTCATGACCTTGAACTCGCCGCGGTTGTGTTTGCTCTCAAAATATGACGACACTATTTTTATGGTGTTCCATGCTAGATCTTCACCGACCATAAAAGCCTTAAATACATTTTCACACGAAAAGAGTTAATCTTGAGGCAAAGTAGGTGGCTAGAACTCCTAAAAGATTATGATCTTGACATCCAATATCACCCTAGAAAAGCAAATGTTGTAGCTGATGCCTTAAGCCGAAAATCCCATTTAAATGCAATTGTAACCATGCCAGAAGAAATTAGTGATGATTTAAGGAAGATGGAAGTGAGAGTTATACAGCAGAGAACTGAGGCACAATTGTATGCATTGGAGTTGAAACCGACTTTGTTGGAAGAGATAAAAGAGGCACAAAATGGAGATTTGGAGTTGGAAAAGATAAGGAATGATGTGAAAAAGGGAAAATCACCGGGATTTGTGATCCAGGATGATGGCATGTTGAGATTTCAAGGTAGAATATGTGTCCCTGCCAATGAAGTATTAAAGAGAAGAATTTTGGAAGAAGCTCACAACAGTCCTTTCTCTGTTCACCCTAGAGGAAATGAGTTATACAAGGATCTAAAGCAAACATTCTGGTGGAGCAATATGAAGCAAGAAGTTGCAAAATTTGTAGCAAAATGTCTGACTTGTGAAAGGATAAAAATCGAGCACTAGAGGCCTGCAAGATTGCTGCAACCATTAGATATTCCCTCTTGGAAATGGGATTCAATTTCGATGGATTTTATTATGGGATTACCACCATCATCACGAGGTATGAACTCTATTTGGGTTATTGTGGATAGATTGACAAAATCCGCACATTTCTTGGCCATTAAGAATAACTGGAGCCTGGATAAGCTAGCTGAGTTGTACGTGAGCACAATTGTCAAATTACATGGAGTGCCAAGTTCTATTGTGTCTGATCGAGACTCAAGATTCCAAGCGAAATTTTGGAAAGAGTTACGAAGAGCTCTTGGCACGAGACTCGATTTCAGTACAACCTTTCATTTGGCAACAGATGGTCAAACAGAACGAACAATTCAGACTCTTGAAGACATGTTGAGAGCATGTATATTGGATTTTCAAGGAAGTTGGGAGAAATACTTGCCACTAGCAGAGTTTTCTTACAACAACATCTATCAAGCTAGCATCAAAATGGCTCCATATGAAGCACTTTATGGAAGACGATGCAGAACACCCCTCTGTTGGAATGATATTGATGAAGCTCGGATGATTGGACCTGACTTGATACAAGAAACGATAGAGAAAGTACGATTAATTCAAACTAGAATGAAAGCTGCACAGAGTAGACAAAAGAGCTACGCAGATCGTCGAAGGAGACCACTGGAATTCGGTGTAGGTGATCATGTCTTCTTAAAGGTTTCACCTACTAAAGGTATCATGAGATTCGGTCAATCTGGTAAGCTAAGTCCGAGGTATATTGGTCCATATGAGATTCTAGAGCGAGTTAACGAAGTAGCTTATCGTCTAGCGCTACCGATAGATTTAGATAAGGTCCATAATGTCTTCCACGTGTCAATGTTGCGAAAATACATACCAGATCCTAGCCACGTAATTAGACACGAGCCCTTGCAGCTAAGAAACGACCTGACATATGATGAAAAGCCAATCGAAATTCTTGATCATAGAGAAAAGAAACTCAAATATAAAGTGATTCCCATGGTGAAGGTCTTATGGGCTAATCACACGTCATCAGAAGCTACTTGGGAAGTAGAGGACCAGATGAGAACAAAACACCCTCACCTATTCGAATAGGTGAATTTCATGCAACTATGTGTATATGATTATGTGATTTTGAATCTTATATGCGTATGAATGCTTAAGTTGATTAATGCATAAGGTTTGCTTTCGACCTATATTATTTAAGTTTCGAGGACGAAACTTTTTCTAAGGGGGTGAGGATGTAATATCCTGAAAATCTAAACATGCTTAATTAGCTAACTAATTATTGTTTTACTAATTAGGTTATCAATGAAATTCTAATTGAATAAACTATTATAAGTTATTAAGGTATTTTATTCTTTAAAATAAATAACAAGAAGAAGAAATGAAACAATTTTATAGAGCCAAAATTGTTGACTTTTTCCCATTATCCTTCTTCCTTCTCTTACATGGCAAACAAAGCTACATTCATCAAAATGTCTCACCTCTAAACTACTGCCACCATCAAACCCAAGAGAAGAATTCTCATCAAAATTCTCTTCCATCCATTGTTATCTTCAAAGTACTAAAGCATGACTTTGAAGTTTTCTAGAAACTCCATGGCTATAAATAGCCATTGTCACCCACCTTCAAACATCACCCCTCCATCTCCTCTAGTTTGGGCAACAATCATAACCACACAACCTGATGTTGCACCACCACACGCCTGACCCTCTAACAACTACGACACGCCTGACCACCTACACCACCGCAAACCCAACCACGTACTCCTCACGTCATCACTCATCTATCTCGCTCGACCCTTCGCGCCCCTCCTCCGTTCGTTGCTGCGCCGCGCCAGAGACGCCTGCGCCACCAGCCCTGCTCCGACTTGCATCGCCGTTGCTGCTGACCACCGCCGACCACCGGAGCCGGAACCCGAAGCCACGCTGCTTTGTCGTCCCTGTTCTAAGAAGAAGAGGTATGCATATTACATGCCACGTTTCTAATGTTAGGAATTCTGATTTTTATGTTGTTTTAAATACAAGCCCAATTATCCTTAGTTGGTTAATATTAGTTTTGGGCCTTGGATGATCCTTTGGAACTAAAGCTTAGTGTTAGTGAAACTGATTTGTATGTTGTTGGGCTAAAAGATGGAAGGAATTTGTTATTTTGATTGGTATACAATATATTGGGCTATAACTCTAATAATTACTATATTAGTTGAGTTTAATCAAAACTAATTAAAAACCAATAAGCTTATTAGTAGTTAATGTTAAGTTAATTTAGAATAAAACTACTTATATATATAATAACATGTGAGCTTGCTTTATTAATTTAATGTAACTAAATAATATCATGATAAAGTCAAGGATTCTATTATAGCAACAAACTTAGTAATTTATAATAGACGGTCAATTGATAATTAAGTATGGACTCATATAATGATAATAATTTATGAACATAATAATGTACTTCTATAATAAAATGAAATAGCATAAGTTGTTATGAGTTGTAATTATTCAATAAATCTAAAGTATAACTCAAGGAGTTATTCCACTTATTAGTTGATTAAAGAGTCAGTTTAATAGATTAAAGACAACTTAGATAGTAATGACTACTATTAAACCCTTTTATGACCTTATGACGAACTCTATGACTATAATAAACTTTAACTAATATTTAGGCTTAAAAGCTAAATAATGAAACATATATTAATAAAACTATTCTTGAATAGATTAAAGAAGATAAAGGATATTACAAGCCTCCCTCGGCTACGAAAGTCATTACGCAAGATTTCAGGTAATGTCTACTGCTAACACCCGCATTCCCCTTCTAAGTATGTTTTATAATAATGCTTACGTTAATAGTATTCTTTTGTATAAGGATTGTGGGATATGCAATATTCTGTGACAAATGTGATGATATGAAATAATGTTATGAAATAATGACGTTATGGAAGCAAGACGATGTTTTGTTATGGATGCAATGAAAATAATTTGTTATATCATGGTGATTATGAATACACTTAAAAGTTACGAAACATGATAGATTCAAGTAAAAGACGGTTCTTGGCAGTATTCTATTATCCTGGGTAGTGCACGTACCTTCTGGGCAGTTTCCCCACCTTCTGTTTATAAGGGCTAATGTCCTTGGGTGGCACCGCATTACTATACTTTGGGCACTAACGCCACCTTCCGTTTGTAAGGGCTTTCAGGTGGCTGTCTTCCGTTTACAATGATATTATGTTATGGGGAGACGTCCCTTCCGTTGTACTCGCCAAGTTACCAAATAAATGATCTATGCTTATGAACATGATAACAGATATATGATAATGATTATGATTAAGTGTTATGTTTATGAAATAGTTTTACTTTTTCTCTACTCCCTGTTTGCTAATAAAACGATTTAAAATGAGTTTACGTTGTTATAGTAGTATGTTACTGAGCCTCGGCTCATGACACTTTATTTTCTGTTTTTGGTACTGATGATGCTAATGGGATGGCGTAACAGTGAGGAGTAGTTATGTAGGTTAATAGTTAAAGCTTTCTTAAACACTTATGGTCATAATAAATGTCCGACTATGTACAGTGACAAAGTTTTAACTTAAGTTTTTGTTAATGGATAATTACGTTTTCTGGCTATAACATGTTTAGACTTCTATTAATTTATGTTTGCCTTGTGCTTTCCAATTGGAAAGTACGGTAGTAACGCACTGACTATATACGTTCCGCTGCTAATAACCGATTAACTAACCTAATGACGTTGATTCGTAGTCGGGGCGTTATAGCTATTATGGTCCGGCTCACTTCGGGATAGAGCTATTTTTGTCCCGCTCCATGGTATTGATGATGTGTAGAGATATTATGGTCCGGCTCACGTCGGGGTAGAGCTATTATGGTCCCGCTCCAGAGTATTGATGATGTGTAGAGCTATATGGCCCGACTCAAGTCGGGGCAGAGCTATTATGGTCCCGCTCCAGGGTATTGATGATGTGTAGAGCTATTATGGTCCGGCTCACGTCGAGGTAGAGGTATTATGGTCCCACTCTAGGGTATTGATGATGTGTAGATCTATTATGGTCCGGCTCACGTCGGGGTAGAGCTAATATGGTACCCCTCCAGGGTATTGATGATGTTTAGAGCTATTATGGTCCGGCTCACGTCGGGGTAGAGCTATTATGGTCCCGCTCCTGGGTATGGATGATGGTCCGCACACTTAGCGCTGGATTTACCCGATGTTAATATTACTGAGTACTTGTTGTCTCTTAGCTATGAAGCCCTTAAGCACATTGTAGAGGCTTGTGCGCAGGACGCAAAAGCTTATGCTTGGCGCAGCATGTTGCGCCGGACGCAATTAACTGCGTGTGATGTCGTAATGAACATTTGGATTCATAAGGAGTTGAGCATGTGGGCCCCATTTGCCTAGGAATCCCCCAAGCGCGTTGTACGGAGCCGTGCGCCAGACGCACAGGCTTGCGCTTGGCGTGGTAAGATGGGTTGGACGCATTTTGCAGCGTGTGATGTCGTTGTCGGTGCGCTGGACGCACCATGTATATAGCACTTGTCTTCTATTGTTAAATTGTAAAGGGCCGCAGCCCTTGGCAGAGTATAACTCGTATAGAGCCGTTTAATGTTGGGTACCTATGAATACGAATAACACACAGATATATACAGACAAACAACTAGGAGACATGCATGTGTCCTGCGATGTGGGTGCTAGTGTATGATTAGAACATGACTTGACTTGATTTGACTCGACGTGCCTTGACTAGACTTTGGCTTGACTTGACTTGACTTGCATGTGTTATCGTGTGTGCATTCATGTGTGTGTATGTGTGTTGGACTCGATGATTGACGCTAGAATGCTATGGCTAAGGATGAAGGATGTAATGCTTGACACAATGTTTGGATGATGCAGATATGTAATGCAAATGTAGAGATGTGACACTAATGTAGAGATATGACACTAATGCAGATGATATGATATTAATGCAGATGAAATGATTTGATTGTTCCATTAGAAGCTTAAATTTTCATTTAGAAAACTGTTTTTGAAAGAGGAAAAGTGGGAAGCCCCGACGGGTGACCCATGTAAATTATGTTTGATTCGAAATGCGTTTTAGTTGTTATGAGTCTACGTGAGCCCATAAAAATGTTAGGATCTCGTATTGGCCTGAAGCCCATAATGTTTTTATGGACTCGAAATGAAGTCCTAATCAAGGTACGCATGGAGCCTATGAAAGAGGAGAAATTGGAAGCCCCAAGGAAGATTCATTCAATTAATGGATGATGTTGGATTTGAAATTCGTTGTAGAAGAAGTTTTTGTAGCGCTTGAGTTGTATATGCTTCGAGTTTTATATGCCAATGGCCTAAGTGAGCCCATAAATTAGGTTCGATCTTGTATCAGTGTGGGTTTTGAAACCCAAGATTTCATGTATGTACTCGTAATGAAGTCCTTATCACAATAGGTCTGGACTTGGAGCCTATAATTTTCTGGGTGGACCAGTGCTAAAGCCCCAGTAAGATGGAGTTGATGAAGTTTTCAGATTGATTGCTTGATTTTGAGGATATCTCGTCATGCTTAGTGGAAGTTCCGATCAAAGATTCCATATAGGGTTCCTAAGGTGAAAAAGACAAGAAAGGCCAAAGAAAGGAATACTCAAAGATGAAGCGCGATCATAGCGCTAAGTGTTGAAAGGTTATGCTAAGGCTGGCTTAGAAGCGATAATGCGGCTTAGAAAGAGGAAGTGATTAGAATAAGAAAAGGCAGAGTCATAATCAATCGACTCACGCAATGTGGTAGGCCAATGATGCAGGTTCAAATCCCAGTCTAGTTCTAAGAGTAGGTTGAGCATTTAAAATTCATGATTTTTTTTTGGACGATCACGCTTTTCCCATGGGCCTAGGATAGTCTTAAAAAATATTTTGAATTAAAATGGCCAGGCCTCAAATGAGGTTGCCTACTTATCCATGATGGAATCAGGTCAGTCGTAGTTCTTACCTTTAGTCGGTGGCCTAGCATTTTGCTTTGGAGCCATTTGCAATGAATTAGACATTGATTAGGAAGAGGTCTTTGGCAAGGGTGGATAATAATGTAGGTTTTGTTTGGTTTAATGCGGTCGAACCTCAAGGTGAGGTTTCCTACGTATCTTTAGCAGAATCAAACCATTCGTTGTTCAGGCTAATGAATGAGAAGGTGCCATGACTTTTGCCTAAGTCATTCTTACGGGTTTTCGACCTAGCGGGCTTTGCTTTGTCTTTTACGGCTTATGGGAATGCAATGTGCATGGTTGCTTGAGCAAAGGTTTCTTATAGAGGTATGACTTGGCTTGTAATGGTTTTTGGTTACGGAGGTCAAGGCCTTTGATAACGAAGTTGGAGGCTTATAATCGAACGTTGAAGGCAAAAGAAAGTACAGTTGACAAAGCTATAATGGTCCCGCTCCGGGGTATTGATGATGTGTAGAACAATCACGTCGGGGTATAGCTATTATGGTCCCGCTCTGGGGTATTGATGATGTGTAGAGCTATTATGGTACGGCTCACGTCAGGTTAGAGCTATTATGGTCCCGCTCCAGGGTATTGATGATGTGTAAAGCTATTATGGTCCGGCTCACGTCGGGGTAGAGCTTTTATGGTCCCGCTTTAGGGTATTCATGATGTGTAGAGTTATTATGGTCCGGCTCACGTCGGGGTAGAGCTATTATGGTCCCGCTCTAGGGTATTGATGATGTGTACAGCTATTATGGTACCGCTTTAGGGTATTCATGATGTACAGAGCTAGTATGGTCCGACTCAGGAAGGGGTAGATCTATTATGGTCCCGCTCTAGGGTATTGATGATGCGTACAACTATTATGGGCCGGCTCAAGTCGGGGTAGAGCTATTATGGTCCCCCTCCAGGGTATTGATAATGTGTAGAGCTATTATGGTTCGGCTCAAGTCGGGGTAGAGCTATTATGGTCCCGCTCCAGGGTATTTATGATGTGTAGAGCTATTATGGTCCAGCTCAGGTCGGGGTAGAGCTATTATGGTCCCGCTCCAGTGTATTGATGATTTGTAGAGCTGTTATGGTCCAGCTCACGTCGGGGTAAAGCTATTATGGTTTCGCTCCAGGGTATTGATGATCTAAGGGGGTGAGGATGTAATATCCTGAAAATCTAAACATGCTTAATTAGCTAACTAATTATTGTTACTAATTAGGTTATCAATGAAATTCTAATTGAATAAACTATTATAAGTTATTAAGGTATTTTATTCTTTAAAATAAATAAAAAGAACAAGAAATGAAACAAGGATGAAACAATTTTATAGAGCCAAAATTGTTGACTTTTCCCATCATCCTTCTTCCTTCTCTTACATGGCAAACAAAGCTACATTCTTCAAAATGTCTCACCTCTAAACTGCTGCCACCATCAAACCCAAGAGAAGAATTCTCATCAAAATTCTCTTCCATCCATTGTTATCTTCAAAGTACTAAAGCATGACTTTGAAGTTTTCTAGAAACTCCATGGCTATAAATAGCCATTGTCACCCACCTTCAAACATCACCCATCCATCTCCTCTAGTTTGGGCAACAAGCATAACCACACAACCTGATGTTGCACCACCACACGCCTGACCCTCTAACAACTACGACACGCCTGACCACCTACACCACCGCAAACCCAACCACGTACTCCTCACGTCATCACTCATCTATCTCGCTCGCCCCTTGCGCCCCTCCTCCGTTCGTTGTTGCGCCGCGCCGGAGACGCCTGCGCCGCCAGCCCTGCTCCGACCTGCGCCACCGTTGATGCTGACCACCGGAGCCGGAACCCGAAGCCACGCTGCTTTGTCGTCCCTGTTCTAAGAAGAAGAGGTATACATATTATATGCCACGTTTCTAATGTTAGGAATTCTGATTTTTATGTTGTTTTAAATACAAGCCCAATTATCCTTAGTTGGTTAATATTAGTTTTGGGCCTTGGATAATCCTTTGGAACTAATGCTTAGTGTTAGTGAAACTGATTTGTATGTTGTTGAGCTAAAAGATGGAAGGAATTTGTTATTTTGATTGGTATACATCATATTGGGCTATAACTCGAATAATTACTATATTAGTTGAGTTTAATCAAAACTAATTAAAAACCAATAAGCTTATTAGTAGTTAATGTTGAGTTAATTTAGAATAAAACTACTTATATATATAATAACATGTGAGCTTGCTTTATTAGTTTAATGTAACTAAATAATATCATGATAAAGTTAAGGGTTCAATTATAGCAACAAACTTAGTAATTAATAATAGACGGTCAATTGATAATTAACTATGGACTCATATAATGATATTAATTTATGAACATAATAATGTACTTCTATAATAAAATGAAATAGCATAAGTTGTTATGAGTTGTAATTGTTCAATAAATCTAAAGTATAAATAAAGGAGTTATGCCACTTATTAGTTGATTAAAGAGTCAGTTTAATAGATTAAAGACAACTTAGATAGTAATGACTACTATTGAACCCTTTTATGACCTTATGACGAACTCTATGACTATAATAAACTTTAACTAATATTTAGGCTTAAAAGCTAAATAATGAAACATATATTAATAAAACTATTCTTGAATAGATTAAAGAAGATAAAGGATATTACAAGCCTCCCCCGGCTACGAAAGTCATTACGCAAGATTTCAGGTAACGTATACTGCTAACACCCGCATTCCCCTTCTAAGTATGTTTTATAATAATGCTTATGTTAATAGTATTCTTTTGTATAAGGATTGTGGGATATGCAATATTCTGTGACAAATGTGATGATATGAAATAATGTTATGAAATAATGACGTTATGGAAGCAAGACGATGTTTTGTTATGGATGCAATGAAAATAATATGTTATATCATGGTGATTATGAATACACTTAAAAGTTACGAAACATGATAAATTCAAGTGAAAGACGGTTCTTGGCAGTATTCTGTTATCCTGGGTAGTGCACGTACCTTCTGGCCAGTTTCCCCACCTTCTGTTTATAAGGGCTAATGTCCTCGGGTGGCACCGCATTACTATACTTTGGGCACTAACGCCACCTTCCGTTTGTAAGGGCTTTTAGGTGGCTGCCTTCCGTTTACAATGATATTATGTTCTGGGGAGACGTCCCTTCCGTTGTACTCGCCAAGTTACCAAATAAATGATCTATGCTTATGAACATGATAACAAATACTCCCTCCATCCCAGAAAGATCTGAACACTTGTTGGGACACATAGTTTAAGGTGATAAGTTGTAGTGTGGTTATCAAATGTCATTTTATTTAAAAAGTAGATGTGATAGGAGTTGGTGGGGTATTTTTTATTAGAGGAGAGAGAAACATAGGTAGCTTTTTATTGATAAAAGGTAGAGTGTGGGCCAAAGATGTGTAGAAGAAATAATATATTAATGGTGGGACCATGCCAAAAAAAGAAGTGTTCAAACTAATCTGGGACAAACATAAAAGGAAAGTGTTCAGACTATTCTGGGACGGAGGTAGTATATGATAATGATTATGATTAAGTGTTATCTTTAAGAAATAGTTTTACTTTTCTCTACTCCCTGTTTGCTAATAAAACGATTTAAAATGAGTTTACGTTGTTATAGTAGTATGTTACTGAGCCTCGGCTCATGACGCTTTGTTTTCTGTTTTAAGTACTGATGATGCTAATGGGATGGCGTAGCAGTGAGGAGTAGTTATGTAGGTTAATAGTTAAAGCTTTCTTAAACACTTATGGTCATAATAAATGTCCGACTATGTACAGTGACTAAGTTTTAACTTAAGTTTTTGTTAATGGATAATTACGTTTTCTGGCTATAACATGTTTAGACTTCTATGAATTTATGTTTGCCTTGTGCTTTCCAATTGGAAAGTACGGTAGTAACGCAATGACTATATACGTTCCGCTGCTAATAACCGATTAACTAACCTAATGACGTTGATTAGTAGTTGGAGCGTTATAGCTATTATGGTCCGGCTCACTTCGGGATAGAGCTATTTTTGTCCCGCTCTAGGGTATTGATGATGTGTAGAGCTATTATGGTCCGGCTCACGTCGGGGTAGAGCTATTATGGTCCCGCTCCAGGGTATTGAAGATGTGTAGAGCTATATGGTCCGACTCAAGTCGGGGCAGAGCTATTATGGTCCCGCTCCAGGGTATTGATGATGTGTAGAGCTATTATGGTCCGGCTCACATCGAGGTAGAGCTATTACGGTCCCACTCTAGGGTATTGATGATGTGTAGATCTATTATGGTCCGGCTCACGTCGGGGTAGAGCTATTATGGTCCCGCTCCAGGGTATTGATGATGTTTAGAGCTATTATGGTCCGGCTCACTTCGGGGTAGAGCTATTATGGTCCCCCTCCTGGGTATGGATGATGGTCCGCAGACCTAGCGCTGGATTTACCCGGTGTTAATATTACTGAGTACTTGTTGTCTCTTGGCTATGAAGCCCTCAAGCACATTGTAGAGGCTGGTGCGCAGGACGCAAAAGCTTAGGCTTGGCGCAGCATGTTGCGCCGGACGCAATTAACTGCGTGTGATGTCGTAATGAACATTTGGATTCATAAGGAGTTGAGCATGTGGGCCCCATTTGCCTAGGAATTCCCCAAGCGCGTTGTACGTGGCTGTGCGCCAGACGCACAGGCTTGCGCTTGGCGTGGTAAGATGGGTTGGACGCATTTTGCAGCGTGCGATGTCGTTGTCGGTGCGCTGGACGCACCATGTATATAGCACTTGTCTTCTATTGTTAAATTGTAATGGTCCGCAGCCCTTGGCAGAGTATAACTCGTATAGAGCCGTTTAATGTTGGGTACCTGTGAATACGAATAACACACAAATATATACAGACAAACAACTAGGAGACAAGCATGTGTCCTGCGATGTGGGTGCTAGTGTATGATTAGAACATGACTTGACTTGATTTGACTCGACTTGCCTTGACTAGACTTTGGCTTGACTTGACTTGACTTGCATGTGTTATCGTGTGTGCATTCATGTGTGTGTGACTCGACGATTGACGCTAGAATCCTATGGCTAAGGATGAAGGATGTAATGCTTGACACAATGTTTGGATGATGCAGATATGTAATGTAAATGTAGAGATGTGACACTAATGAAGAGATATGACACTAATGCAGATGATATGATACTAATGCAGATGAAATGATTTAATTGTTTCATTAGAAGCTTAAATTTTCATTTAGAAAACTATTTTTGAAAGAGGATAAGTGGGAAGTCCCCCACGGGTGATCCATGTAAATTATGTTTGATTCGAAATGCGTTGTAGTTGTTATGAGTCTACGTGAGCCCATAAAATTGTTAGGATCTCGTATGGGCCTGAAGCCCATAATGTTTTTATGGACTCGAAATGAAGTCCTAATCAAGGTACGCATGGAGCCTATGAAAGAGGAGAAATTGGAAGCCCCAAGGAAGATTCATTCAATTAATGGATGATGTTGGATTTGAAATTCGTTGTAGAAGAAGTTTTTGTGGCGCTTGAGTTGTATATGCTTCGAGTTTTATATGCCAATGGCCTAAGTGAGCCCATAAATTAGGTTCGATCTTGTATCAGTGTGGGTTTTGAAACCCAAGATTTCATGTATGTACTCGTAATGAAGTCCTTATCATAATAGGTCTGGACTTGGAGCCTATAATTTTCTGCGTGGACTAGGGCTAAAGCCCCAGTAAGATGGAGTTGATGAAGTTTTCAGATTGATTGCTTGATTTTGAGGATATCTCGTCACGCTTAGTGGAAGTTCCGATCAAAGATTCCATATAGGGTTCCTAAGGTGAAAAAGTCAAGAAAGGCCAAAGAAAGGAATACTCAAAGATGAAGCGCGATCATAGCGCTGAGTGTTGAAAGGTTATGCTAAGGCTGGCTTAGAAGCGATAATGCGGCTTAGAAAAAGGAAGTGATTAGAATAAGAAAAGGCAGAGTCATAATCAATCGACTCACGCAATGTGGTAGGCCAATGATGCAGGTTCAAATCCCAGTGTAGTTCTAAGAGTAGGGTTGAGCATTTAAAATTCATGATTTTTTTTTGGACGATCACGCTTTTCTCATGGGCCTAGGATTGCCTTAAAAAATATTTTGAATATAAATGGCCAGGCCTCAAAAGAAGTTGCCTACTTATCCATGATGGAATCAGGCCAGTCGTAGCTCTTACCTTTAGTCGGTGGCCTAGCATTTTGCTTTGGAGTCATTTGCAATGAATTAGACATTGATTAGGAAGAGGTCTTTGGCAAGGGTGGATAATAATGTAGGTTTTGTTTGGTTTAATGCGGTCGGACCTCAAGGTGAGGTTTCCTACGTATCTTTAGCAGAATCAAACCATTCGTTGTTCAGGCTAATGAATGAGAAGGTGCCATGACTTTTGGCTAAGTCACCCTTACGGGTTTTCGACCTAGCGGGTTTTGCTTTGTCTTTTACGGCTTATGGGAATGCAATGTGCATGGTTGCTTGAGCAAAGGTTTATTATAGAGGTATGACTTGGCTTGTAATGGTTTTTGGTTACGGAGGTCAAGGCCTTTGATAACGAAGTTGGAGGCTTATAATCGAACGTTGAAGGCAAAAGAAAGTACAGTTGACAAAGCTATAATGGTCCCGCTCCGGGTATTGATGATGTGTAGAACAATCACGTCGGGGTAGAGCTATTATGGTCCCGTTCTGGGGTATTGATGATGTGTAGAGCCATTACGGTACGGCTCACGTCAGGTTAGAGCTATTATGGTCCCGCCCCAGGGTATTGATGATGTGTAGAGCTATTATGGTCCGGCTCACGTCGGGGTAGAGCTTTTATGGTTCCGCTTTAGGGTATTCATGATGTGTAGAGTTATTATGGTCCGGCTCACGTCGGGGTAGAGATATTATGGTCCCGCTCTAGCGTATTGATGATGTGTACAGCTATTATGGTCCCGCTTTAGGGTATTCATGATGTGCAGAGCTAGTATGGTCCGACTCAGGTAGGGGTAGATCTATTATGGTCCCGCTCTAGGGTATTGATGATGCGTACAACTATTATGGTCCGGCTCAAGTCGGGGTAGAGCTATTATGGTCTCCCTCCAGGGTATTGATAATGTGTAGAGCTATTATGGTTCGGCTCAAGTCGGGGTAGAGCTATTATGGTCCCGCTCCAGGGTATTTATGATCAGTAGTGGAAAAACAAGGAAGGGCTGCGGTCAATAGATAAGACCGCAGCCCTTCACATAGAAGGGATGCGGTTTAGGCCAAAAACGCAGCCCTTATAAGCTTGAAGGGCTGCGTTTTCAGCTTAAACCGTAGCCCTTCACAATCAAATTTTTTTTTTTAAAAAAAAATAAATTGCACCCTCCACCCCCCGCCCACCCTCTCGCCACCCCAAGACCCCCACCCCCGCCCACCCCCGCCCCCCGCACACCCCCACCCCCGCCCACCCCAAAGACCCCCCACCCCCCGCCTACCCCCCGCTAGCCTCTCACCCCCACCCCCGCCCACCCCAAAGACCCCCTTACCCCCCGCCCACCCCCCGCAAGCCCCCGCACACCCCACCCCATGCCCACCCCAAAGACCCCCACCCCTTGCCCACCCCCTGCCCCCCAAGACTCCCCACCCCCCGCCCACCCCCGCGCCCCCGCACACCCCACCCCCCGCCCACCCCAAAGACCCCCCCACCCCCCGCCCACCACCTGCCAGCCCCCTCACCCCCACCCCCGCCCACCCCCCCGCACTCCCACCCCCCACCCACAGCCCCCCCCCCCCCCCACACCTCGCCCACCCCCCGCACTCCCCGCCCCCGCCCCCAGCCTCCGCCCCCCCACCCCACCCCACCCCCTTCAGTCCCCGCACCCCCAGCCCACCCTCCGCCACCTCCTCCACCCATTGTTGCCAGCCACCCCAAAGACCCAACCAGCCCCATAGCCCAGCCCAGAGACCCCCACCATGGCAGCCCCCCACCCCACCCCCCACCCAAAACCTCCCTTCGACACAAAAAAAAAACCGATCAAATTGCAATAATAATATATGACAAGTTTTTGAACGTAATATAATAATTAACTTTAAATATGTAAATATTTAATAATATGAAAAATGTACATAGAATTAATACAAACTAGTAGATGTATCATAAGCAATCATCGCAAATGTGGGACGCCAACTTATCCCGGACTTCATGTAATTCGTCTGTGGTGAAGGCCCTCAAACGTGGTGTGTTATTCATATAAACCTTGCAAAACAACCAAGGAATAAACACATAATATAAGAATTCAATCATTTACGTACCGTAGTTAGTAGTTCTAAAAATGACATATACCTTCCCGAAATTCAATCAAAAACAAATGCAAGCCTAAAACTCTACACACTAGTTATATTATACCTTATATTATCATATTGAAAAAGAAAATGGAGTTAAATGAAGCGATAAGTACGAATTAGACGCGAAAAGGCAAAAATAGGCCTAAAATGCCCTTTTCGTTCCCAGGATTCAACCTACAGCAATTGCAAACCTAAAAATCTACACAATAGTTACATTATGCCTCATATTATCATGTTAAAAATGAATTTGAGGTTAAATGACTCGATAAATACGATTTGGAAGCGTAAAAGGCAAAATTAGGCCTAGAAATGACATTTTCATTCCCAAATATATGCATGTGCTACTTTGGTTTCTAAACCAATTAATACCTCTTACCAATCGATCTAATCTAAACTAACATATACTAATAAGTTACATACCTTTTGAAGATCATCGGCGTTAGTGCACTGGTTGACGATATCGAACATGTACCTCAGCACGTAATAGCCACATGCAAGTCCATCTTCTTGTTGCGGACACTAAATGTTCACCAAAGGATGCATCCAATGACATTCATGTTAATTATATGTGTAGTATGTGGCTAAAAGTGTTTCAATATAGGGACAAATAAATTAGTCATGTTACCTCGACTGATATCCAAACAGGAGCTTTTGGTGCTCGAAGTCCTGTTGCACTAATATGCTTCATCACACTACATCAACAACATTATTATAAGATTAGATGTACTAACTGTTTATATATTTAAAGATGATGAATAATGTGTAATATTAATAAGTGCGCATATATTGAGTTTCGATTAGGCTACCTATTTAACAATGATTTGATTAGTAAGGTCCGTGGTGGTTGTCGACGCAAAGAATCAAAGTGGTAGACTTCGTTACGTGACAAACATATCGCAAGCAGTGTCCAATGAGCCCTACAACAAGAAAATATAGTTATTATTAATCGTAGAACAATTAATAGGTCAATTTAAGTATCGAATAATAAAAGTAAAGCGAGTTTAACAAGCATACTTTTCAATATAAGGAACAAGAATGATCTGATGATATCCAAAACGAGATGATGCTTTGAAACTCATGTCGAGATACTCTTTCACTTCGGCTTTGTTTTGTAAGCAATTGTCATCTCGTATTATGTTTGGACATAACTAACCAAACATTGCACTAGATGTTGCAAGCAATTCATTGTACAATAACCTGAGAAATTATATTGATTATATTAAAAGTAAACCAACAATTACTTATTATGGATTTGAAAACTACTTAAGGCATATATATGTATATGTATATTTAATTTATATACTTATGTATTACCTCATGAATGTTTGTATCATGGAAACATTAAACTCTACCCCACATAAGAATTCTTTAATATCAACCTTCGAAATGAATGTCGATGAGTCCTCAAGGTAGTGGAATTGTTGCTCCCCCAAAGCAACCTCAATTGCGCTTTCATCGGGTAAATCGCTAGCGCACTCATGTAACCAAAAGCATGGCGTAGTAAGGCTCCGCACCACCTCTGGATCGATAATAAGTGGATTTTTTGCCTTAGAAACATTTCCCGTCACCACATTTCGTTCACCTTCATCACGTAAACTTGCTTTCTTATAAGGTGAACATGCCTTCTTTCCCTTCCTGGCATGTGAGTCGGCCTTCCCCCAAACCTAGTATTTAGTTAAAAGTAAAGATATTACTGACTATCATAGGAACTATAAAAGAAAACACGCATATATATATATATGAATGTTAATCATTGTACCTCATCTGAAAACTGCACCAATGCACGCGGCCACAGAACATAACCAACTTCTGGCTTCGGCAGCGGAAGAGGTAATTCTTCGAAACCTGACACAATTTCATTGAGGGTGACCACATAGTGATTATGATCCACTAACTGGTTATGCAATCGTACTCGGTCACTAGGGGGTTGTGCATGGCCATGAGCTACGAGGATGAAACTATCATAACCATCTCCTCGAGCTAATAGTTCACATGGTGTCTCTTCCTGTAAAAAAAACTCTATTTATAGTTAGTCTATGAAACAACATATATATAGTAAGAATTTCATGCATTTAAGAACGTAACAATAGTTGTTTAACAAAGCAAAGGGATTAAGTGATTACCTTCAACTCGGGTCCTACAGGTGGATCAGGCTGGCTAGGTGTAGTATCACTACCCTTATTGAATGCAGCAAAAGTCGGTAAACCCATTTGCTCCAAAATGGCGTTTAAGTTACGGGTCATCTCCTCCCTTAGTTCCTCCCGAATTGCAGCTTTCATAGCCTCCACATCTACTGACGCTGCCGAATTCACACTACTTACACTTGATTTTGTCGCTGTAGTGTATTGATCACCATATACCTTTCTCAAACCGAGGCGGACACCTCCTACGCCCCTCACGCGTCCACTGTGGTCCAGTCCTAAAGTTTTGTGGAATGCATCAATGTGTCCTTTAGGAGTGAACTCACCAGTTGCCTCTTTTTCCTTCAAGACAATCTACATAAGTATAAGAGAGAAATGCTTGTGAGCGCAAAAGTTATATTATATATACCTTATATAACCATATAATCTGTACTTACAATGGCGTTGGCTATCTGTTGTGTTCCGGGGTCAGGCAAGACTCTGTTTCCCTTTGCATCAACCCCATGCATCGAACACCACCAATCGAGGACTCTATCTGGTTGCCGAGGCCGTGCAACTGTCGTCATTGAGCCACTCCCCGTTGCCGTTGTCGACCCTATTGTGGGGTAATGGCTGAACATCCACTTCTCTCTCGCCTCATTGTACGAATGAGCACCCAAATGATGATAATACTTCCTAGCTTTTGCACTCGAGCTACTTTTCTCACGACTTGCCTAAAACACACAATTATAAACAAAGGTTATCTACGTACGGTGCTATACAATAATACTGGATCTAAGTTTATTAAGTCTTAATAAAATATTCTTACAATAGCTTGTGGGGTTGTTTTCTTGGCAACAAATGCTTCCCACTCTTCAGGTTTGATAGTTTTCCATATTTGAAATGGTAATTTGGATGGTGCAGATGATGTTTCCGGTGAAGCCTCAGGATCGGCTTGTGTTTCTCCGCCGTAGATGTTCTTCTTCTTTGTACCTACTACTTTCCTCCGCTTAGTGATCCACCCAGACACTAACTTAGCCTTGAAATCTCTGAATCTCTGGGCAACCGCGGATAGAAATACATTCTTCTTGGCTTAATCATCTTTGATATGGAATTGATTCTACAAAAAATGCAGTTCACAAATTAGTTTTCGCAAATGTTGTAATTTATATGCTATAAGTAATATTACACATATATTTAACTAAATAATTAAGAAACTACACGTTATTGTACTTGAAGCTTACCATGGTATCTTCCCATAGACACCGCTTCAATCCCTCGGGCACCTCTTTCCATGAGTGCAAAATGGAGAGTTTATGCATGCAAATGCCAACTTGCATGCCATACTTTTGACGCCACTTTCCACAAGGTTGACCCATGCTATCGTACTCCAAAGTCATATTTGTGTGTTTCCCTAGTGACTTTGTAGGTCCCCTTCCTTTTCTCTTTTTCGTCGCCAATGACTTCCTAGGCATTTGTGCATTTATCTCTTCACGGCGAAATCGAGACAATTTACCCCGTTCCTTTCTCGCATCGAAAGACTCATCCTCGGTAGTGTGTTCAGCACCACTTGTGGTGTTATCCGTATGCACATCCGCCATCTCCCTGAAATTGTACAAATAATGCATTAATATAACAAAAAATTAAAATTAACATTGCCACAAAGGGGGTGGGGTGTGGGGAGGGGGTTCTGTGTGCAAGGGGCAGCGGTGCGGGAGGGGGAGGGGCAAAGCGGTGCGGGGGAGGGGAGGGGTGTACATTGGGGGGGGGAGGGAGGACTGTGCGGTGGGGGAGGGGAGGGGAAGGGGGGCAGGGGAGGGGGATGTGTAGTGGGGGGGGGGGGAGGGGAGGGGCGTGCGGTAGGGGGGAGGGGGGTCAGGTGGGGGGGAGGGAGGGGCAGCAGGAGGGGAGGGGGTTGTGCGGTGGGGGGAGGGGAAGGGCGGCAGGAGGGGAGGGGCTATGCGGTGGGGGGGAGGGAGGGGAGGGGCAGTGCGGTTGGGGGGAGGGAGGGGCAGCAAGGGGGGAGGGGAAGGGCAGCAGGAGGGGAGGGGCGTGTAGTAGGGGGGGAGGGGGAGGGCAGCAGGGGGGAGGGGAAGGGGCTGTGCAATGAGGCGGCAGGGGAATTGGATCCGATAAGTACGAATTGGACCCGAAAAAACAAAATTTGGCCTAAAATGACCTTTTCGTTCCCGAAATGCAACCAAAAACAAATGCAAGCCTAAAAATCTACACAATAGGTACATTATATCTCATATAATCTTGTTCAAAAAGAATTTGGGGTTAAATGACTCGATAAGTACGATTTGGAAGCGAAAAGGCTAAAATAGGCCAAAAAAGCCCTTTTCGTTCCCAAAATTCAACCTACAACAATTGCAAACCTAAAAATCTACACAATAGTTACATTATACCTCATATAATCATGTTCAAAAAGAATTTGGCGTTAAATGACTCGACAAGTACGAATTGGACCCGAAAAGGCAAAACTTGGCCTAAAAGGACCTTTTCGTTCCCGAAATCCAACCAAGAACAAATGCAAGCCTAAAAATCTACACAATAGGTACATTATATCTCATATAATCATGTTCAAAAAGAATTTGGGGTTAAATGACTCGATAAGTACGATTTGGAAGCGAAAAGGCTAAAATAGGCCAAAAAAGCCCTTTTCGTTCCCAAAATTCAAGCTCCAACAATTGCAAACCTAAAAATCTACACAATAGTTACATTATACCTCATATAATCATGTTCAAAAAGAATTTGGGGTTAAATGACTCGATAAGTACGATTTGGAAGCGAAAAGGCTAAAATCGGCATAAAAAGCCCTTTTCGTTCCCAAAATTCAACCTACAACAATTGCAAACCTAAAAATCTACACAATAGTTACATTATACCTCATATAATCATGTTCAAAAAGAATTTGGTGTTAAATGACTCGATAAGTACGATTTGGAAGCGAAAAGGCTAAAGTAGGCCAAAAAAGCCCTTTTCGTTCCCAAAATTCAACCTACAACAATTGCAAACCTAAAAATCTACACAATAGTTACATTATACCTCATATAATCATGTTCAAAAAAAAATTGGGGTTAAATGACTCGATAAGTAAGATTTGGAAGCGAAAAGGCTAAAATAGGCCAAAAAAGCACTTTTCGTTCCCAAAATTCCACCTACAACAATTGCAAACCTAAAAATCTACACAATAGTTACATTATACATCATATAATCATGTTCAAAAAGAATTTGGGGCTAAATGACTCTATAAGTACGATTTGGAAGCGAAAAGGCTAAAATAGGCCAAAAAAGCCCTTTTCGTTCCCAAAATTCAACCTACAACAATTGCAAACCTAAAAATCTACACAATAGTTACATTATACCTCATATAATCATGTTCAAAAAGAATTTGGCGTTAAATGACTCGACAAGTACGAATTGGACCCGAAAAGGCAAAATTTGGCCTAAAAGGACCTTTTCGTTCCCGAAATGCAACCAAGAACAAATGCAAGCCTAAAAATCTACACAATAGGTACATTATATCTCATATAATCATGTTCAAAAAGAATTTGGGGTTAAATGACTCGATAAGTACGATTTGGAAGCGAAAAGGCTAAAATAGGCCAAAAAAGCCCTTTTCGTTCCCAAAATTCAAGCTCCAACAATTGCAAACCTAAAAATCTACACAATAGTTACATTATACCTCATATAATCATGTTCAAAAAGAATTTGGCGTTAAATGACCCGACAAGTACGAATTGGACCCGAAAAGGCAAAATTTGGCCTAAAAGGACCTTTTCGTTCCCGAAATGCAACCAAGAACAAATGCAAGCCTAAAAATCTAGGTACATTATATCTCATATAATCATGTTCAAAAAGAATTTGGGGTTAAATGACTCGATAAGTACGATTTGGAAGCGAAAAGGCTAAAGTAGGCCAAAAAAGCCCTTTTCGTTCCCAAAATTCAACCTACAACAATTGCAAACCTAAAAATCTACACAATAGTTACATTATACCTCATATAATCATGTTCAAAAAAAATTTGGGGTTAAATGACTCGATAAGTAAGATTTGGAAGCGAAAAGGCTAAAATAGGCCAAAAAAGCACTTTTCGTTCCCAAAATTCCACCTACAACAATTGCAAACCTAAAAATCTACACAATAGTTACATTATACATCATATAATCATGTTCAAAAAGAATTTGGGGCTAAATGACTCTATAAGTACGATTTGGAAGCGAAAAGGCTAAAATAGGCCAAAAAAGCCCTTTTCGTTCCCAAAATTCAGCCTACAACAATTGCAAACCTAAAAATCTACACAATAGTTACATTATGCCTCATATAGTCATGTTCATAAAGAATTTGGAGTTAAATGACTCGATAAGTACGAATTGGACCCGAAAAGGCAAAATGTGGCCTAAAATGACCTTTTCGTTCCCGAAATGCAACCAAGAACAAATGCAAGCCTAAAAATCTACACAATAGGTACATTATATCTCATATAATCATGTTCAAAAAGAATTTTGGGTTAAATGACTCGATAAGTACGATTTGGAAGCGAAAAGGCTAAAATAGGCCTAAAATGACCCGAGAATCAGGTCACATGGCAATGGAATGCCCATCAGCTGGTAGCGGCGGAGTTAGAAGTGTTATAAATGTGGAGAGCACCATATGGGCTTTCGATTGCCATGTGACTGGACTTTCCACATTTACAACACCCCCTGCAAGCCCCTGCACACCCCACCCCCGCCCACCCCAAAGACTCCCACCCCACCCGCCACCCCAAAGACTCCCCACCCCCGCCCACCCCTCGCCCCCCGCACACCCCACCCCCGCCCACCCCAAAGACCCCCCACCCCCCGCCCACCACCCGCCAGCCCCCTCACCCCCACCCCCGCCCACCCCCCGCACTCCCACCCCCACCCACAGCCCCCCCACCCCCCCCCCACACACCTGCCCACCCCCCGCACTCCCCGCCCCGCCCCCACCCCCGCCCCCACCCCCACCCCACCCCCTTCACTCCCCGCACCCCCACCCCACCCTCCGCCACCTCCTCCACCCATTGCTGCCAGCCACCCCAAAGACCCAACCAACCCCATAGCCCAGCCCAAAGAGCCCACCATGGCAGCCCCCCACCCAAAACCTCCCCTTCGACACAAAAAAAAAAAAAACCGATCAAATTGCAATAATAATATATGACAAGTTTTTGAACGTAATATAATAATTAACTTTAAATATGTAAATAGTTAATAATATGAAAAATGTACATAGAATTAATACAAACTAGTAGATGTATCATAAGCAATCATCGCAAATGTGGGACGCCAACTTATCCCGGACTTCATGTAATTCGTCTGTGGTGAAGGCCCTCAAACGTGGTGTGTTATTCATATAAACCTTGCAAAACAACCAAGGAATAAACACATAATATAAGAATTCAATCATTTACGTACTGTAGTTAGTAGTTCTAAAAATGACATATACCTTCCCGAAATTCAATCAAAAACAAATGCAAGCCTAAAACTCTACACACTAGTTATATTATACCTTATATTATCATATTGAAAAAGAAAATGGAGTTAAATGAAGCGATAAGTACGAATTAGACGCGAAAAGGCAAAAATAGGCCTAAAATGCCCTTTTCGTTCCCAAAATTCATCCTACAACAATTGCAAACCTAAAAATCTACACAATAGTTACATTATGCCTCATATTATCATGTTAAAAATGAATTTGGGGTTAAATGACTCGATAAATACGATTTGGAAGCGTAAAAGGCAAAATTAGGCCTAGAAATGACATTTTCGTTCCCAAATATATGCATGTGCTACTTTGGTTTCTAAACCAATTAATACCTCTTACCAATCGATCTAATCTAAACTAACATATACTAATAAGTTACATACCTTTTGAAGATCATCGGCGTTAGTGCACTGGTTGACGATATCGAACATGTACCTCAGCACGTAATAGCCACATGCAAGTCCATCTTCTTGTTGCGGACACTAAATGTTCACCAAAGGATGCATCCAATGACATTCATGTTAATTATATGTGTAGTATGTGGCTAAAAGTGTTTCAATATAGGGACAAATAAATTAGTCATGTTACCTCGACTGATATCCAAACAGGAGCTTTTGGTGCTCGAAGTCCTATTGCACTAATATGCTTCATCACACTACATCAACAACATTATTATAAGATTAGATGTACTAACTGTTTATATATTTAAAGATGATGAATAATGTGTAATATTAATAAGTGCGCAAATATTGAGTTTCGATTAGGCTACCAATTTAACAATGATTTGATTAGTAAGGTTCGTGGTGGTTGTCGACGCAAAGAATCAAAGTGGTAGACTTCGTTACGTGACAAACATATCGCAAGCAGTGTCCAATGAGCCCTACAACAAGAAAATATAGTTATTATTAATCGTAGAACAATTAATAGGTCAATTTAAGTATCGAATAATAAAAGTAAAGCGAGTTTAACAAGCATACTTTTCAATATAAGGAACAAGAATGATCTGATGATATCCAAAACGAGATGATGCTTTGAAACTCATGTCGAGATACTCTTTCACTTCGGCTTTGTTTTGTAAGCAATTGTCATCTCGTATTATGTTTGGACATAACCAACCAAACATTGCACTAGATGTTGCAAGCAATTCATTGTACAATAACCTGAGAAATTATATTGATTATATTAAAAGTAAACCAACAATTACTTATTATGGATTTGAAAACTACTTAAGGCATATATATGTATATGTATATTTAATTTATATACTTATGTATTACCTCATGAATGTTTGTATCATGGAAACATTAAACTCTACCCCACATAAGAATTCTTTAATATCAACCTTCGAAATGAATGTCGATGAGTCCTCAAGGTAGTGGAATTGATGCTCCCCCAAAGCAACCTCAATTGCGCTTTCATCGGGTAAATCGCTAGCGCACTCATGTAACCAAAAGCATGGCGTAGTAAGGCTCCGCACCACCTCTAGATCGATAATAAGTGGATTTTTTGCCTTAGAAACATTTCCCGTCACCACATTTCGTTCACCTTCATCACGTAAACTTGCTTTCTTATAAGGTGAACATGCCTTCTTTCCCTTCCTGGCATGTGAGTCGGCCTTCCCCCAAACCTAGTATTTAGTTAAAAGTAAAGATATTACTGACTATCATAGGAACTATAAAAGAAAACACGCATATATATATATATGAATGTTAATCATTGTACCTCATCTGAAAACTGCACCAATGCACGCGGCCACAGAACATAACTGCCAAGGGCATCATTTAGTAACTGTAGACCAACTTCTGGCTTCGGCAGCGGAAGAGGTAATTCTTCGAAACCTGACACAATTTCATTGAGGGTGACCACATAGTGATTATGATCCACTAACCGGGTTATGCAATCGTACTCGGTCACTAGGGGGTTGTGCATGGCCATGAGCTACGAGGATGAAACTATCATAACCATCTCCTCGAGCTAATAGTTCACATGGTGTCTCATCCTGTAAAAAAAACTCTATTTATAGTTAGTCTATGAAACAACATATATATAGTAAGAATTTCATGCATTTAAGAACGTAACAATAGTTGTTTAACAAAGCAAAGGGATTAAGTGATTACCTTCAACTCGGGTCCTACAGGTGGATCAGGCTGGCTAGGTGTAGTATCACTACCCTTATTGAATGCAGCAAAAGTCGGTAAACCCATTTGCTCCAAAATGGCGTTTAAGTTACGGGTCATCTCATCCCTTAGTTCCTCCTGAATTGCAGCTTTCATAGCCTCCACATCTACTGACGCTGCCGAATTCACACTACTTACACTTGATTTTGTCGCTGTAGTGTATTGATCACCATATACCTTTCTCAAACCGAGGCGGACACCTCCTACGCCCCTCACGCGTCCACCGTGGTCCGAGTCCTAAAGTTTTGTGGAATGCATCAATGTGTCCTTTAGGAGTGAACTCACCAGTTGCCTCTTTTTCCTTCAAGACAATCTACATAAGTATAAGAGAGAAATGCTTGTGAGCGCAAAAGTTATATTATATATACCTTATATAACCATATAATTTGTACTTACAAGTGGCGTTGGCTATCTCGTTGTGTTCCGGGGTCGGCAAGACTCTGTTTCCCTTTGCATCAACCCCATGCATCGAACACCACCAATCGAGGACTCTATCTCGGTTGCCGAGGCCGTGCAACCGTCGTCATTGAGCCACTCCCCGTTGCCGTTGTCGACCCTATTGTGGGGTAATGGCTGAACATCCACTTCTCTCTCGCCTCATTGTACGAATGAGCACCCAAATGATGATAATACTTCCTAGCTTTTGCACTCGAGCTACTTTTCTCACGACTTGCCTAAAACACACAATTATAAACAAAGGTTATCTACGTACGGTGCTATACAATAATACTGGATCTAAGTTTATTAAGTCTTAATAAAATATTCTTACAATAGCTTGTGGGGTTGTTTTCTTGGCAACAAATGCTTCCCACTCTTCAGGTTTGATAGTTTTCCATATTTGAAATGGTAATTTGGATGGTGCAGATGATGTTTCCGGTGAAGCCTCAGGATCGGCTTGTGTTTCTCCGCCGTAGATGTTCTTCTTCTTTGTACCTACTACTTTCCTCCGCTTAGTGATCCACCCAGACACTAACTTAGCCTTGAAATCTCTGAATCTCTAGGCAACCGCGGATAGAAATACATTCTTCTTGGCTTCATCATCTTTGATATTGAATTGATTCTACAAAAAACGCAGTTCACAAATTAGTTTTCGCAAATGTTGTAATTTATATGCTATAAGTAATATTACACATATATTTAACTAAATAATTAAGAAACTACACGTTATTGTACTTGAAGCTTACCATGGTATCTTCCCATAGACACCGCTTCAATCCCTCGGGCACCTCTTTCCATGAGTGCAAAATGGAGAGTTTATGCATGCAAATGCCAACTTGCATGCCATACTTTTGACGCCACTTTCCACAAGGTTGACCCATGCTATCGTACTCCAAAGTCATATTTTTGTATTTCCCTAGTGACTTTGTAGGTCCCCTTCCTTTTCTCTTTTTCGTCGCCAATGACTTCCTAGGCATTTGTGCATTTATCTCTTCACGGCGAAATCGAGACAATTTACCCCGTTCCTTTCTCGCATCGAAAGACTCATCCTCGGTAGTGTGGTCAGCACCACTTGTGGTGTTATCCGTATGCACATCCGCCATCTCCCTGAAATTGTACAAATAATGCATTAATATAACAAAAAATTAAAATTAACATTGCCACTAAGGGGGTGGGGTGTGGGGAGGGGGTTCAGGTGTGCAAGGGGCAGCGGTGCGGGGAGGGGAGGGGAGGGGTAGCAAGTGCGGGGGGGGGGGGGGGTGTACAGTGGGGAGAGGGGAGAGACCGTGCGGTGGGGGGGGGGGAGGGGAAGGGGGTCGTGCAGTGGGGGGGCGGGGAGGGAGGGGGTCAGGCAAGAGGGGGGGAGGGGGGTCAGCGGTGGGGGGGAGGGAGGGGCAGCGGGAGGGGAGGGGGTTGTGCGGTGGGGGGAGGGGAAGGGCAGCGGGAGGGGAGGGGGGCAGGCAAGGGGGGGGGGGGAGGGGGGGTCATGGCAGTTGGGGGGAGGGAGGGGGCAGCGGGGGGAGGGGGGGAGGGCGGCAGGGGGGAGGGAAGGGCAGCAGGAGGGGAGGGGC
This sequence comes from Beta lomatogona, assembly GCA_947646795.1. Taxonomy (NCBI): domain Eukaryota; kingdom Viridiplantae; phylum Streptophyta; class Magnoliopsida; order Caryophyllales; family Amaranthaceae; genus Beta; species Beta lomatogona. The sequence goes on along the minus strand of CANSNZ010000955.1, from coordinate 1,425,991 downwards.
GTGTAGTAGGGGGGAGGGGAGGGCAGCGGGGGAGGGGAGGGGAAGGGGTCAGGCAATGGGGGGCAGGGGAATTGGATCCGATAAGTACGAATTGGATCCGATAAGTACGAATTGGACCCGAAAAGACAAAAATTGGCCTAAAATGACCTTTTCGTTCCCGAAATGCAACCAAAACAAATGCAAGCCTAAAAATCTACACAATAGGTACATTATATCTCATATAATCTTGTTCAAAAAGAATTTGGGGTTAAATGACTCGATAAGTACGATTTGGAAGCGAAAAGGCTAAAATAGGCCAAAAAAGCCCTTTTCGTTCCCAAAATTCAACCTACAACAATTGCAAACCTAAAAATCTACACAATAGTTACATTATACCTCATATAATCATGTTCAAAAAGAATTTGGCGTTAAATGACCCGACAAGTACGAATTGGACCCGAAAAGGCAAAATTTGGCCTAAAAGGACCTTTTCGTTCCCGAAATGCAACCAAGAACAAATGCAAGCCTAAAAATCTAGGTACATTATATCTCATATAATCATGTTCAAAAAGAATTTGGGGTTAAATGACTCGATAAGTACGATTTGGAAGCGAAAAGGCTATAATAGGCCAAAAAAGCCCTTTTCGTTCCCAAAATTCAACCTCCAACAATTGCAAACCTAAAAATCTACACAATAGTTACATTATACCTCATATAATCATGTTCAAAAAGAATTTGGGGTTAAATGACTCGATAAGTACGATTTGGAAGCGAAAAGGCTAAAATCGGCATAAAAAGCCCTTTTCGTTCCCAAAATTCAACCTACAACAATTGCAAACCTAAAAATCTACACAATAGTTACATTATACCTCATATAATCATGTTCAAAAAGAATTTGGTGTTAAATGACTCGATAAATACGATTTGGAAGCGAAAAGGCTAAAGTAGGCCAAAAAAGCCCTTTTCGTTCCCAAAATTCAACCTACAACAATTGCAAACCTAAAAATCTACACAATAGTTACATTATACCTCATATAATCATGTTCAAAAAAAATTAGGGGTTAAATGACTCGATAAGTAAGATTTGGAAGCGAAAAGGCTAAAATAGGCCAAAAAAGCACTTTTCGTTCCCAAAATTCCACCTATAACAATTGCAAACCTAAAAATCTACACAATAGTTACATTATACCTCATATAATCATGTTCAAAAAGAATTTGGGGCTAAATGACTCTATAAGTACGATTTGGAAGCGAAAAGGCTAAAATAGGCCAAAAAAGCCCTTTTCGTTCCCAAAATTCAACCTACAACAATTGCAAACCTAAAAATCTACACAATTGTTACATTATACCTCATATAGTCATGTTCAAAAAAATTTGGCGTTAAATGACTCGATAAGTACGAATTGGACCCGAAAAGGCAAAATGTGGCCTAAAATGACCTTTTCGTTCCCGAAATGCAACCAAGAACAAATGCAAGCCTAAAAATCTACACAATAGGTACATTATATCTCATATAATCATGTTCAAAAAGAATTTTGGGTTAAATGACTCGATAAGTACGATTTGGAAGCGAAAAGGCTAAAATAGGCCTAAAATGACCCGAGAATCAGGTCACATGGCAATGGAATGCCCATCAGCTGGTAACGGCGGAGTTAGAAGTGTTATAAATGTGGAGAGCACCAGATGGGCTTTCGATTGCCATGTGACCTGACTCTCCACATTTACAACACCCCCACCACCACCGCCACTACTGCCCCCCACTGCAATCCCTCATTAACATGTAGGCGTAAAATGACCTTTAATTTTCGTTTTCGAAATTCAACCAAGAACAAATGCAAGCCTAAAACTCTACACAATAGATACATTATACCTCATATAATCATGTTCACAAAGAATTTGGGGTTAAATGACTCGATAAGTACGATTCGGAAGCGAAAAGGCTAAATTAGGCCTAAAATGACCCGAGAATCAGGTCACATGGCAATGGAATGCCCATCAGCTGGTAGCGGCGGAGCTAATGAGAAGTGTTACAAATGTGGAGAGCATTCCATTGCCATGTAGGCGTAAAATGACCTTTAATTTTCGTTTCCGAAGCCTAAAAATCTACATAGTTACATTATAAAACAAAAAAGAAAATGAAAGATAGTAGTGATACCAAACAACAATGCCTTCACAACAATGCCTCACCCACCCCTATCCACCCTCCCCCACCCCCCGTCCAAGATCCCCCGCCCTCCCCCACCCCATAACTAGCCTCCCCAGCCCTCCCCCACCCCCTTCCAAAGATCCCCCGCCCTCCCCCACCCCATGCCCAGCCTCCCCACCCTCCCCCACCCCATGCCCACCCTCCCCAAAGAATCCCCCACCCCCTTTCCAAAGATCCCCTACCCTCCCCCACCCCATGCCCAGCCTCCCCCAGCCTCCCCCACCCCCTTTCCAAGATCCCCCGCCCTCCCCCACCCATGCCCAGCCTCCCCAGCCATCCCCCATCCCCCGCCCAAGACCCCCACCCCCTACCCACCCTCCACAAGCCCTCCCCACCCCCTACAATCGGTTTTTACAACACAAAATAGAAGAGAAATTAAATAAAACAAAGAGGAGAAAGAGTGAGAGGGGAATTACCGACAATGCAGTAGTGGTGGTGGTGGTGGCGTCAAGGCGCGCCGAGAGAAGAGAAGAAGAAGGAGCTCAGGCAACGCTGAGAGAAGAGAAGAAGAAGTGTGCACCGGCGATGGAACGACGCTCCGGCGATGGAACGACGCTCCGGCGATGTGTCGGTGCTCCGGTGATGGCCGTTAGTGTGAGGGAGAGGAGTGAGTGTGCGAGTGAGTGTGAGGGAGAGGGGTGAGCTGAGTGTGCGAGGGAAAATTTGCGAGTGAGTGCTATTGTGTGTTGCGCGCAAAACTCACGTTGAAATGGGCGGGATAGGAAGGGCTGCGCTTATCCTAGAAAATGCAGCCCTTCGTGTATGAAGGGTTGCGGTTTCTAGCATAAGCGCAGCCCTTTCTGTGAAGGGCTGCGGTCAGCCTTAAAACCGCAGCCCTTCATACTGCATGAAGGGTTGCGGTTTTAAGGCTAACCGTAGCCCTTCACAAAAAGCGTTGCGGTTTCCTTGGAAACCGCAGCCCTTCTTGCGCAGCCCTTCCTTTTTTTTTCCCCTAGTGGATGTGTAGAGCTATTATGGTCCAGCTCAGGTCGGGGTAGAGCTATTATGGTCCCGCTCCAGTGTATTGATGATGTGTAGAGCTATTATGGTCCAGCTCACGTCGGGGTAAAGCTATTATGGTTTCGCTCCAGGGTATTGATGATCTAAGGGGGTGAGGATGTAATATCCTGAAAATCTAAACATGCTTAATTAGCTAACTAATTATTGTTTTACTAATTAGGTTATCAATGAAATTCTAATTGAATTAACTATTATAAGTTATTAAGGTATTTTATTCTTTAAAATAAATAAAAAGAAGAAGAAATGAAACAAGGATGAAACAATTTTATAGAGCCAAAATTGTTTGACTTTTTCCCATCATCCTTCTTCCTTCTCTTACATGGCAAACAAAGCTACATTCATCAAAATGTCTCACCTCTAAACTGCTGCCACCATCAAACCCAAGAGAAGAATTCTCATCAAAATTCTCTTCCATCCATTGTTATCTTCAAAGTACTAAAGCATGACTTTGAAGTTTTCTAGAAACTCCATGGCTATAAATAGCCATTGTCACCCACCTTCAAACATCACCCCTCCATCTCCTCTAGTTTGGGCAACAACCATAACCACACAACCTGATGTTGCACCACCACAAGCCTGACCCTCTAACAAATACGACACGCCTGACCACCTACACCACCGCAAACCCAACCACGTACTCCTCACGTCATCACTCATCTATCTCGCTCGACCCTTCGCGCCCCTCCTCCGTTCGTTGCTGCGCCGCGCCGGAGACGCCTGCGCCACCAGCCCTGCTCCGACCTGCGCCGCCGTTGCTGCTGACCACCGCCGACCACCGGAGCCGGAACCTGAAGCCACGCGGCTTTGTCGTCCCTGTTCTAAGAAGAAGAGGTATACATATTACATGCCACGTTTCTAATGTTAGGAATTCTGATTTTTATGTTGTTTTAAATACAAGCCCAATTATCCTTAGTTGGTTAATATTAGTTTTGGGCCTTGGATAATCCTTTGGAACTAAAGCTTAGTGTTAGTGAAACTGATTTGTATGTTGTTGGGCTAAAAGATGGAAGGAATTTGTTATTTTGATTGGTATACATCATATTGGGCTATAACTCTAATAATTACTATATTAGTTGAGTTTAATCAAAACTAATTAAAAACCAATAAGCTTATTAGTAGTTAATGTTGAGTTAATTTAGAATAAAACTACTTATATATATAATAACATGTGAGCTTGCTTTATTAGTTTAATGTAACTAAATAATATCATGATAAAGTTAAGGGTTCTATTATAGCAACAAACTTAGTAATTAATAATTGACGGTCAATTGATAATTAACTATGGACTCATATAATGATAATAATTTATGAACATAATAATGTACTTCTATAATAAAATGAAATAGCATAAATTGTTATGAGTTGTAATTGTTCAATAAATCTAAAGTATAACTAAAGGAGTTATGCCACTTATTAGTTGATTAAAGAGTCAGTTTAATAGATTAAAGACAACTTAGATAGTAATGACTACTATTGAACCCTTTTATGACCTTATGACGAACTCTATGACTATAATAAACTTTAACTAATATTTAGGCTTAAAAGCAAAATAATGAAACATATATTAATAAAACTATTCTTGAATAGATTAAAGAAGATAAAGGATATTACAAGCCTCCCCCCGGCTACAAAAGTCATTACGCAAGATTTCAGGTAACGTATACTGCTAACACCCGCATTCCCCTTCTAAGTATGTTTTATAATAATGCTTATGTTAATAGTATTCTTTTGTATAAGGATTGTGGGATATGCAATATTCTGTGACAAATGTGATGATATGAAATAATGTTATGAAATAATGACGTTATGGAAGCAAGACGATGTTTTGTTATGGATGCAATGAAAATAATATGTTATATCATGGTGATTATGAATACACTTAAAAGTTACGAAACATGATAAATTCAAGTGAAAGACGGTTCTTGGCAGTATTCTGTTATCCTGGGTAGTGCACGTACCTTCTGGCCAGTTTCCCCACCTTCTGTTTATAAGGGCTAATGTCCTCGGGTGGCACCGCATTACTATACTTTGGGCACTAATGCCACCTTCCGTTTGTAAGGGCTTTCAGGTGGCTGCCTTCCGTTTACAATGATATTATGTTCTGGGGAGACGTCCCTTCCGTTGTACTCGTCAAGTTACCAAATAAATGATCTATGCTTATGAACATGATAACATATACTCCCTCCGTCCCAGAAAGATCTGAACACTTGTTGGGACACGTAGTTTAAGGTGATAAGTTGTAGTGTGGTTATCAAATGTTATTTTATTTAAAAAGTAGATGTGATAGGAGTTGGTGGGGTATTTTTTATTAGAGGAGAGAGAAACTTAGGTAGCTTTTTATTGATAAAAGGTAGAGTGTGGGCCAAAAATGTGTTGAAGAAATAATATATTAATGGTGGGACCATGCCAAAAAAAGAAGTGTTCAAACTAATTTGGGACAAACATAAAAGGAAAGTGTTCAGACTATTCTGGGACGGAGGTAGTATATGATAATGATTATGATTAAGTGTTATGTTTAAGAAATAGTTTTACTTTTTCTCTACTCCCTGTTTGCTAATAAAACGATTTAAAATGAGTTTACGTTGTTATTGTAGTATGTTACTGAGCCTCGGCTCATGACGCTTTGTTTTCTGTTTTCAGTACTGATGATGCTAATGGGATGGCGTAGCAGTGAGGAGTAGTTATGTAGGTTAATAGTTAAAGCTTTCTTAAACACTTATGGTCATAATAAATGTCCGACTATGTACAGTGACAAAGTTTTAACTTAAGTTTTTGTTAATGGATAATTACGTTTTCTGGCTATAACATGTTTAGACTTCTATGAATTTATGTTTGCCTTGTGCTTTCCAATTGGAAAGTACGGTAGTAACGCACTGACTATATACGTTCCGCTGCTAATAACCGATTAACTAACCTAATGACGTTGATTAGTAGTCGGAGCGTTATAGCTATTATGGTCCGGCTCACTTCGGGATAAAGCTATTTTTGTCCCGCTCCTGGGTATTGATGATGTGTAGAGCTATTATGGTCCTGCTCACGTCGGGGTAGAGCTATTATGGTCCCGCTCCAGGGTATTGAAGATGTGTAGAGCTATATGGTCCGCCTCAAGTCGGGGCAGAGCTATTATGGTCCCGCTCCAGGGTATTGATGATGTGTAGAGCTATTATGGTCCGGCTCACGTCGAGGTAGAGCTATTATGGTCCCACTCTAGGGTATTGATGATGTGTAGATCTATTATGGTCTGGCTCACGTCGGGGTAGAGTTATTATGGTCCCGCTCCAGGGTATTGATGATGTTTAGAGCTATTATGGTCCGGCTCACTTCGGGGTAGAGCTATTATGGTCCCGCTTCTGGGTATGGATGATGGTCTGCAGACCTAGTGCTGGATTTACCCGGTGTTAATATTACTGAGTACTTGTTGTCTCTTAGCTATGAAGCCCTCAAGCACATTGTAGAGGCTGGTGCGCAGGACGCAAAAGCTTATGCTTGGCGCAGCATGTTGCGCCGGACGCAATTAACTGCGTGTGATGTCGTAATGAACATTTGGATTCATAAGGAGTTGAGCATGTGGGCCCCATTTGCCTAGGAATCCCCCAAGCGCGTTGTACGTGGCTGTACGCCAGACGAACAGGCTTGCGCTTGGCGTGGTAAGATGGGTTGGACGCATTTTGCAGCGTACGATGTCGTTGTCGGTGCGCTGGACGCACCATGTATATAGCACTTGTCTTCTATTGTTAAATTGTAATGGTCCGCAACCCTTGGCAGAGTATAACTCGTATAGAGCCGTTTAATGTTGGGTACCTGTGAATACGAATAACACACAGATATATACAGACAAACAACTAGGAGACATGCATGTGTCCTGCGATGTGGGTGCTAGTGTATGATTAGAACATGACTTGACTTGATTTGACTCGACTTGCCTTGACTAGACTTTGGCTTGACTTGACTTGACTTGCATGTGTTATCGTGTGTGCATTCATGTGTTTGTGACTCGACGATTGACGCTAGAATCCTATGGCTAAGGATGAAGGATGTAATGCTTGACACAATGTTTGGATGATGCAAATATGTAATGCAAATGTAGAGATGTGACACTAATGTTGAGATATGACACTACTGTAGATGATATGATACTAATGCAGATGAAATGATTTGATTGTTCCATTAGAAGCTTAAATTTTCATTTAGAAAACTGTTTTTTAAAGAGGATAAGTGGGAAGCCCCCACGGGTGATCCATGTAAATTATGTTTGATTCGAAATGCGTTGTAGTTGTTATAAGTCTACGTGAGCCCATAAAACTGTTAGGATCTCGTATGGGCCTGAAGCCCATAATGTTTTTATGGACTCGAAATGAAGTCCTAATCAAGGTACGCATGGAGCCTATGAAAGAGGAGAAATTGGAAGCCCTAAGGAAGATTCATTCAATTAATGGATGATGTTGGATTTGAAATTCGTTGTAGAAGAAGTTTTTGTAGCGCTTGAGTTGTATATGCTTCGAGTTTTATATGCCAATGGCCTAAGTGAGCCCATAAATTAGGTTCGATCTTGTATCAGTGTGGGTTTTGAAACCCAAGATTTCATGTATGTACTCGTAATGAAGTCCTTATCACAATAGGTCTGGACTTGGAGCCTATAATTTTCTGGGTGGACCAGTGCTAAAGCCCCAGTAAGATGGAGTTGATGAAGTTTTCAGATTGATTGCTTGATTTTGAAGATATCTCGTCACGCTTAGTCGAAGTTCCGATCAAAGATTCCATATAGGGTTCCTAAGGTGAAAAAGACAAGAAAGGCCAAAGAAAGGTATACTCAAAGTTGAAGCGCGATCATAGTACTGAGTGTTGAAAGGTTATGCTAACGCTGGCTTAGAAGCGATAATGTGGCTTAGAAAAAGGAAGTGATTAGAATAAGAAAAGGCAGAGTCATAATCAATCGACTCACGCAATGTGGTAGGCCAATGATGCAGGTTCAAATCCCAGTCTAGTTCTAAGAGTAGGGTTGAGCATTTAAAATTCATGATTTTTTTTGGACGATCACGCTTTTCTCATGGGCCTAGGATAGCCTTAAAAAATATTTTGAATTAAAATGGCCAGGCCTCATAAGAGGTTGCCTACTTATCCATGATGGAATCAGGCCAGTCGTAGCTCTTACCTTTAGTCGGTGGCCTAGCATTTTGCTTTGGAGCCATTTGCAATGAATTAGACATTGATTAGGAAGAGGTCATTGGCAAGAGTGGATAATAATATAGGTTTTGTTTGGTTTAATGCGGTCGGACCTCAAGGTGAGGTTTCCTACTTATCTTTAGCAGAACCAAACCATTCGTAGTTCAGGCTAATGAATGAGAAGGTGCCATGACTTTTGCCTAAGTCACCCTTACGGGTTTTCGACCTAGCGGGATTTGGTTTGTCTTTTACGGCTTATGGTCCCGCTCCGGGGTATTGATGATGTGTCGAACAATCACGTCGGGGTAGAGCTATTATGGTCCCGCACTGGGGTATTGATGATGTGTAGAGCTATTATGGTACGGCTCACGTCAGGCTAGAGCTATTATGGTCCCGCTCCAGGGTATTGATGATGTGTAGAGCTATTATGGTCCGGCTCACGTCGGGGTAGAGCTTTTATGGTCCCGCTTTAGGGTATTCATGATGTGTAGAGTTATTATGGTCCGGCTCACGTCGGGGTAGAGCTATTATGGTCCCGCTCTAGGGTATTGATGATGCGTACAGCTATTATGGTCCGGCTCAAGTCGGGGTAGAGCAATTATGGTCCCCCTCCAGGGTATTGATAATGTGTACAACTATTATGGTTCGACTCAAGTCGGGGTAGAGCTATTATGGTCCCGCTCCAGGTTATTTATGATGTGTAGAGCTATTATGGTTCGACACAAGTCGGGGTAGAGCTATTATGGTCCAGCTCAGGTCGGGATAGAGCTATTATGGTCCCGCTCCAGTGTATTGATGATGTGTAGAGCTATTATGGTCCCGCTCACGTCGTGGTAAAGCTATTATGGTTTCGCCCCAGGGTATTGATGATCTGTAAAGCTATTATGGTCCGGCTCACGTCAGGGTAGAGCTGTTATCGTTCCACTCCAGGGTACTAATGATGTGAAGAACTAGTATGATCCGACTCACCTCGGGGTAGAGCTATTATGCTCCCGCTCCGGACTATTGATGATATGTAGAGCTATTATAGTCCGGCTCACGTCGGGGAACATCAATTATGGTCCCGCTCTTAGGTATTGATGATGTGTAGAGCTTTTATGGTACGGCTCAAGCCGGGATAGTGCTATTATGGTCCCGCTCCGGCGTATTGATGATGCGTAGAATTAATATGGTCCGGCTCACGTCGGGGTACAGCTATTATGGTCCCGCTCCGGGTATTGATGATGTGTGGAGCTATTATGGTCCGGCCCACGACGGGATAGAGCTATTATGGTCCTGCTCCAGGGTATTGATAATGTGTAGAGCTATTATGATCTGTGTCATGTCGGGGTAGAGCTATTATGGTCCCACTCTAGGTTATTTATCATGTGTAGAGCAATATGGTCCAGCTCACGTCGCGGTAGAGCTATTATGGTCCCGCTCCAGAGTATTGATGATGTGTAGCGCTATTATGGTCTGGGTCACATCGAGGTAGAGCTATTATGGTCCCGCTCTAGGGTATTCATTAAGTGTTGAGCTATTATGGTCCGTCACACGTCGGGGTAGAGCTATTATGGTCCCGCTCCAGGGTATTGATGATGTGTAGAGCTATTATGGTCCGGCTCCCGTCGGGGTAGAGCTATTATGGTCCCGCTCCAGGGTATTGATGACGTGCAGAGCTATTATGGTCTGGCTCACGTCGGGGTAGAACTATTATGGTCCCGCTCCGGTGTATTGATGATGTGTAGAGCTATTATGGTCCGGCTCACGTCGGGGTAGAGCTATTATGGTCCCGCTCCGGGGTATTGATGATGTATGGAGCTATTATTGTCCGGCTCACGTTGGGATAAAGCTATTTTTGTCCCGCTCCTGGGTATTGATGATGTGTAGAGCTATTATGGTCCGGCTCACGTTGGGGTAGAGCTATTATGGTCCCACTCCAGGGTATTGATGATGTGTAGAGCTATTACGGTCCAGCTCACGTCGAGGTAGAGTTATTATGGTCCCGCTCCGGTGTTGATGATGTGTAGAGCTATTATGGTCAAGCTCACGTCGGGGTAAAGCTATTATGGTTTCGCTCCAGGGTATTGATGATCTGTAGAGCATTTATTGTCCGGCTCACGTCGGGGTAGAGCTATTATGGTTCAACTCCTGGGTATTAATGATGTGTAGAACTATTATGATCCGACTCACCACGGGCTAGAGCTATTATGGTCCCGCTCCGGGTATTGATGATGTGTGGAGCTATTATAGTCCGGCTCACGTCGGGGTAGATCTATTATGGTCCCGCTCCGGGGTATTGATGATGTGTATAGCTTATATGGTCCGGCTCAAGCCGGGATAGAGCTATTATGGTCCCGCTCCGGCGTATTGATGATGCGTAGAATTATTATGGTCCGGCTCACGTCGGGGTAGAGCTATTATGGTCCCGCTCCGGGTATTGATAATGTGTGGAGCTATTGTGGTCCGACCCACGTCGGGATAGAGCTATTATGGTCCCGCTCCAGGGTATTGATATTATGTAGGGCTATGATGATTCGTCTCATGTCGGGGTAGAGCTTTTATGGTCCCGCTCTAGGTTATTTATGATGTGTAGAGCTATATGGTGCTGCTCACATCGGGGTAGAGCAATTATGGCCCCGCTCCAGAGTATTGATGATGTGTAGAGCTATTATGGTCTGGGTCACATCGGGGTAGAGCTATTATGGTCCCGCTCTAGGGTATTCATGATGTGTAGAGTTATTATGGTCCGGCTCACGTCGGGGTAGAGCTATTATGGTCCCGCTCCAGGGTATTGATGATGTGTAGGGCTATTACGGTCCTGCTCCCGTCGGGGTAGAGCTATTATGGTCCCGCTCCAGGGTATTGATGATGTGCAGAGCTATTATGGTCTGGCTCACGTCGGGGTAGAACTATTATGGTCCCGCTACGGTGTATTGAAGATGTGTAGGGCTATTATGGTCCGGCTCATGTCGGGGTAGAGCTATTATGGTCCCGCTCCGAGGTATTGATGATGTATGGAGCTATTATTGTCCGGCTCACGTCGGGATAAACCTATCTTTGTTCCGCTCCAGGGTATTGATGATGTGTAGAGCTATTATGGTCCGGCTCACGTCGGGGTGGAGCTATTATGGTCCCGCTCCAGGGTATTGATGATGTGTAGAGCTATTACGGTCCAGCTCACGTCGGGGTAGAGCTATTATGGTCCCGCTCTAGGGTATTGATGATGTGTAGAGCTATTATGGTCCGGCTCACGTCGAGGTAGAGTATAACTCGTATAGATCCGTTTAATGTTGGGTACCTGTGAATTCAAATAACACACAGATATATACAGACAAACAACTAGGAGACATGCATGTGTCCTGCGATGTGGGTGCTAGTGTATGGATAGGACATGACTTGACTTGATTTGACTCTACTTACCTTGACTAGACTTTAGCATGACTAGACTTGACTTGCATGTGTTATAGTGTGTGCATTCATGCGTGTGTATGTGTGTGTGACTCGATGATTGACGCTAGAATCCTATGGCTAAGGATGAAGGATGTAATGCTTGACACAATGTTTGGATGATGCAGATATGTAATGTAAATTTAGAGATGTGACACTAATGCAGAGATATGACACTAATGCAGATGATATGATGCTAATGCAGATGAAATTATTTGATTGTTCCATTAGAAGCTTAAATTTTCGTTTAGAAATTTGTTTTTGAAATAGGATAAGTGGGAAGCCCCAAAGGGTGATCCATGTAAATTATGTTTGATTCGAAATGCGTTGTAGTTGTTATGAGTCTAAGTGAGCCCATAAAACTGTTAAGATCTCGTATGGGGCTGAAGCCCATAATCTTTTGTATGGACTCGAAATGAAGTCCTAATCAAGGTACGCATGGAGCCTATGAAGGAGGAGATGTTGGAAGCCCCGAGGATGATTCATTCAATTAATGGATGATGTTGGATTTGAAATTCGTTGTAGAACGAGTTTTTATAGCGCTTGAGTTGTATATGCTTCGAGTTTTGCATGGCAATGGCCTAAGTGAGCCCATAAAGTAGGTTCGATCTTGTATCAGTGTGGGTTTTGAAACCCAAGATTTCATGTATGGACTCGTAGTGAAGTCCGTATCTCAATAGGTCTGTACTTAGAGCCTATAATTTTCTGGGTGGACCAGTGATGAAGCCCAGGTAAGATGGAGTTGATGAAGTATTCAGCTTGATTGCTTGATTTTAAAGATATCTCGTCACGCTTAGTGGAAGTTCCGATCAAAGATTCCATATATGGTTCCTAAGGTGAAAAAGACAAGAAAGGCCAAAGAAAGGAATACTCAAAGATGAAGCGCGATCATAGCACTGAGTGTTGAAAGGTTATCCTAAGGCTGGCTTTGAAGCGATAATGCGGCTTAGAAAAAGGAATTGATTAGAATAAGAAAAGGCAGAGTCATATTCAATCGACTCACGCAATGTGGTAGGCCAATGATGCAGGTTCAAATCCCAGTCTAGTTCTAAGAGTAGGGTTGAGCATTTAAAATTCATGATTTTTTTTTGGACGATCACGCTTTTCTCATGGGCCTAGGATAGCCGTAAAAAATGTTTTGAATTAAAGTGGCCAGGCCTCAAAACAAGTTGCCTGCGTATCCATGATGGTATCAGGCCTGTCGTAGCTCTTACCTTTAGTCGGTGGCCTAGCATTTTGCTTTGGAGCCATTTGCAATGAATTAGACATTGATTAGGAAGAGGTCTTTGGCAAGGGTGGATAATAATGTAGGTTTGGCTTGGTTTAATGCGGTCAGACCTCCAGGTGAGGTTTCCTACGTATTTTTAGAAGAATCAGACCATTCGTAGTTCAGGCTAATGGATGAGAAGGTGCCCTGACTTTTTCCTAAGTCGCCCTTACGGGTTTTCGACGTAGCGGGCTTTGGTTTGTATTTTACGGCTTATGGGAATGCAATGTGCATGGTTGCTTGAGCGAAGGTTTATTATACAGGTATGACTTGCCTTGTAATGGTTTTTGGTTATGGAGGTCAAGGCCGTTGATAACGAAGTTGGAGGTTTATAATCGAAGGTTGAAGGTAAAAGAAAGTACAGTCGACAAAGCTATTATGGTCCCGCTCCGAAGTAATGATGATGTGTAGAGCTATCACGTCGGGGTAGAGCTATTATGGTCCCGCTCCGGGGTATTGATGATGTGTAGAGCTATTATGGTCCGGCTCACGTCGGGGTAGAGCTATTATGGTCCCAGTCCAGGGTATTAATGATCTGTAGAGCTATTACGGTCCAGCTCATGTCGGGGTACATCTATTATGGTCCCGCTCCAGAATACTGATGATGTGTAGAGCTATTATGGTCCGGCTCACGTCGGGATAGAGCTATTATGGTCCCTCTCTGGGGTATTGATGATGTGTAGAGCTTTTATGGTCCGGCTCACGTCGGGGTAGAGCTATTATGGTCTCGCTCCGTGGTATTGATGATTAGAGCTATTATGGTTCGGGTCACGTCGGGGTAGAGCTATTATGGTCCCGCCGTGGGGTATTGATGATGTGTGGAGCTATTATGGTCCGGCTCACGTCGGGGTAGAGCTATTATGCTCTCGCTCTAGGGTATAGATGATGTGTAGAGCTATTATGGTCAGACTAACGTCGGGATAAAGCTATTATATTCCCACTGCAGGGTATTGATGATGTGTGCAGCTATTATGGTCCGATTCAGGTCGGAGTAGATCTATTATGGTCCCGCTCCAGGGTATTGATGATGTGTAGAGATATTATGGTCCGGCTCACGTCGGGGTAGAGCTATTATTGTCCCGCTCTAGGGTTTTGATGATGTGTATAGCTATTGTGGTCCGGATCTCGTTGGGGTATAGCTATTATGGTCCCGCTCCAGGGTATTGATGATGTATAGAGCTATTATGGTCCGGCTCACGTCGGGGTAGAGCTATTATGGTCCCGCTCCAGGATATTGATGATGTGTAGAGCTATTATGGTCCGGCTCACGTCGGGGTATAGCTATTATGGTCCCGCTCTAGGGTATTAATGATATGTAGAGCAATCACGTCGGGGTAGACCTATTATGGTCCCGCTCCAAGGTATTAATGACGTAGAGATTTATTATGATCCAGCTCACGTCGGGGTAGAGCTATTATGGTCCAGCTCCGGGGTATTGCTGATGTGTAGAGCTATTATGGTCCTGCTTACGTCGGGGTAGAGCTATTATGGTCCCGCTCTTGGGTATTGATGAGAGCATTTATGGTACGGCGGAAGTCGGGGTAGAGCTATTATGGTCCCGCTCCGGTGTATTGATGATGTGTAGAGCTATTGTGGTCCGGCTGAAGTCGGGGTAGAGCTATTATGGTCCCGCTCCGGGGTAATTATGATGTGTAAAGCTATTATGGTCCGGCTCACGTCGGGGTAGAGCTATTATGGTCCCGCTCCAGAGTATTGATGATGTGCAGAGCTATTATGGTCCGGCTCACGTCGGGGTAAAACTATTATGGTCCCGCTCCAGGGTATTGATGATGTGTAGAGCTATTATGGTCCCGCTCCGGTGTATTGATGATGTGTAGAGCTATTATGGTCCGGCTCACGTCGGGGTAAAGCTTTTATGGTCCCGCTCCGGGGTATTGATGATGTGTGGAGCTAGTATGGTCCGGCTCACGTGGGGATAGAGCTATTTTTGTCCCGCTCCAGGGTATTGATGATGTGTAGAGCTATTATAGTCCGGCTCACGTCGGGGTAGAGCTATTATGGTCCCCCTCCAGGGTATTTATGATGTGTAGAGCTATTATGGTTCAGCTCAGGTCGGGGTAGAGCTATTATGGTCCCGCTCCAGGGTATTGATGATGTGTAGAGCTATTATGGTCCCGCTCACGTCGGGGTAAAGCTATTATGGTTTCGCTCCAGGGTATTGATGATCTGTAGAGCTATTATGGTCCGGCTCACGTCGGGGTAGAGCTATTATGGTTCCACTCCAGGGTACTAATGATGTGTAGAGCTATTATGACCCGACTCACCTCGGGCTAGAGCTATTATGGTCCCGCTCCGGGGTATTGATGATATGTAGTGCTATTATAGTCCGGCTCACGTCGAGGTAGATCTATTATGGTCCCGCTCCGGGGTATTGATGATGTGCTGAGCTTTTAAGGTCCGGCTCAAGCCGGGATAGAGCGATTAGGGTCCCGCTCAGGCGTATTGATGATGCGTAGAATTATTATGGTCCGGCTCACGTCGGGGTAGAGCTATTATGGTCCCGCTCCGGGTATTGATGATGTGTAGAGCTATTATGATCCGACTCATGTCGGGGTAGAGCTATTAAGGTCCCGGTCTAGGTTATTTATGATGTGTAGAGCTATATGGTGCAGCTCACGTCGGGGTAGAGCTATTATGGCCCCACTCCATAGTATTGATGATGTGTAGAGCAATTATGGTCTGGGTCACATCGAGGTAGAGCTATTATGGTCCCGCTCTAGGGTATTCATGATGTGTAGAGCTATTATGGTCCGGCTCACGTCGGGGTAGAGCTATTATGGTCCCGCTCCAGGGTATTGATGATGTGTAGAGCTATTATGGTCCCGCTCCCGTCGGGGTAGAGCTATTATGGTCCCGCTCCAGGGTATTGATGATGTGCAGAGCTATTATGGTCTGGCTCACGTCGAGTAGAACTATTATGGTCCCGCTACGGTGTATTGAGGATGTGTATAGCTATTATGGTCCGGCTCACGTCGGGGTAGAGCTATTATGGTCCCGCTCCAGGGTATTGATGATGTGTAGAGCTATTACGGTCCAGCTCACGTCGGGGTAGAGCTATTATGGTCTCGCTCTAGGGTATCAATGATGTGTAGATCTATTATGGTCTGGCTCACGTCGAGGTAGAGCTATTATGGTCCCGCTCCAGGGTATTGACGATGTGTAGAGCTATTATGGTCCGGCTCACGTCGGGGTAGAGCTATTATGGTCCCGCTCTTGGGTATGGATGATGGTCCGCAGACCCAGCGCTGGATTTACTCGGTGTTAATACTACAAAGTACTTGTTGTCTCGTGGCTATGAAGCCCTCAAGCACATTGTAGAGGTTTGTGTGCAGGACGTAGAAGCTTGTGTCTGCCGTAGCATGTTGCGGCGGACGCAATTAACTGCGTGCGATGTCGTAATGAACATTTGGATTCATAAGGAGTTGAGCATGTGGGCCCCATTTGCCTAGGAAGCTCCCAAGCGCGCTGTACGGGGCTGTGCGCCAGACGAACAGGCCTGCGCTTGGCGTGGTATGATGTGTTGGACGCATTATGCAGCGTGCGATACCATGTATATAGCACTTGTCTTCTATTGTTAAATTGTAATGGTCCGCAGTCCTTGACAGAGTATAAGTCGTATAGATCTGTTTAATGTTGGGTACCAGTGAATACAAATAACACACAGATATATACAGACAAACAACTAGGAGACATGCATGTGTCCTGTGATGTGGGTGCTAGTGTATGGATTGGACATGACTTGACTTGATTTGACTCTACTTGCCTTGACTAGACTTTGGCTTGAGTAGACTTGACTTGCATGTGTTATCGTGTGTGCATTCATGCATGTGTATGTGTGTGTGACGCGATGATTGACGCTAGAATCCTATGGGTAAGGATGAAGGATGTAATGCTTGACACAATGTTTGGATGATGCAGATATGTAATGTAAATGTAGAGATGTGACACTAATGCAGAGATATGACACTAATGCAGATGATATGATAGTAATGCATATGAAATGATTTGATTGTTCCATTAGAAGCTTAAATTTTCGTTTAGAAATTTGTTTTTGAAATAGGATAAGTGGGAAGCCCCCAAGGGTGATCCATGTAAATTAGGTTTGATTCGAAATGCGTTGTAGTTGTTATGAGTCTAAGTGAGCCCATAAAACTGTTAGGATCTCGTATGCGCCTGAAGCCCATAATCTTTTGTATGGACTCGAAATGAAGTCCTAATCAAGGTACGCATAGAGCCTATGAAATAGGAGATATTGGAAGCCCCGAGGATGATTCATTCAATTAATGGATGATGTTGGATTTGAAATTCGTTGTAGAACGAGTTTTTGTAGCACTTGAGTTGTATAGGCTTCGAGTTTTGTATGCCAACGGCCTAAGTGAGCCCATAAAGTAGGTTCGATCTTGTATCAGTGTGGGTTTTGAAACCCAAGATTTCATGTATGGACTCGTAATGAAGTCCGTATCTCAATAGGTCTGTACTTAGAGCCTATAATTTTCTGGGTGGACCAATGATGAAGCCCCGGTAAGATGGAGTTGATGAAGTATTCAGCTTGATTGCTAGATTTTAAAGATATCTCGTCACGCTTAGTGGAAGTTCCGATCAAAGATTCCATATAGGGTTCCTAAGGTGAAAAAGACCAGAAAGGCCAAAGAAAGGAATACTCAAAGATGAAGCGTGATCATAGTACTGAGTGTTGAAAGGTTATGCTAAGGCTGGCTTTGAAGCGATAATGCGGCTTAGAAAAAGGAATTGATTAGAATAAGAAAAGGCAGAGTCATAGTCAATCGACTCACGCAATGTGGTAGGCCAATGATGCACGTTCAAATCCCAGTCTAGTTCTAAGAGTAGGGTTGAGCATTTAAAATTCATGATTTTTTTTTGGACGATCACGCTTTTCTCATGGGCCTAGGATAGCCGTAAAAAATGTTTTGAATTAAAATGGCCAGGCCTCAAAACAAGTTGCCTGCGTATCCATGATGGTATCAGGCCTGTCGTAGCTCTTAACTTTAGTCGGTGGCCTAGCATTTTGCTTTGGAGCCATTTGCAATGAATTAAACATTGATTAGGAAGAGGTCTTTGGCAAGGGTGGATAATAATGTAGGTTTGGCTTGGTTTAATGCAGTCGGACCTCCAGGTGAGGTTTCCTACGTATTTTTATCAGAATCAGACCATTCGTAGTTCAGGCTAATGGATGAGAAAGTGCCCTGACTTTTTCCTAAGTCGCCCTTACGGGTTTTCGACGTAGCGGGCTTTGGTTTGTCTTTTACGGCTTATGGGAATGCGATGTGCATGGTTGCTTGAGCGAAGGTTTATTATACAGATATGACTTGCCTTGTAATGGTTTTTGGTTATGGAGGTCAAGGCCTTTGATAACGAAGTTGGAGGTTTATAATCGAAGGTTGAAGGTAAAAGAAAGTACAGTTGACAAAGCTATTATGGTCCCGCTCCGAAGTAATGATGATGTGTAGAGCTATCACGTCGGGGTAGAGCTATTATGGTCCCGCTCCGGGGTATTGATGATGTGTAGAGCTATTATGCTCCGGCTCACGTCGGGGTTGAGCTATTATGGTCCCAGTCCAGGGTATTAATGATCTGTAGAGCTATTACGGTCCAGCTCACGTCGGGGTACATATGTTATGGTCCCGCTCCAGAATATTGATGATGTGTAGAGCTATTATGGTCCGACTCACGTCGGGATAGAGCTACTATGGTCCCTCTCTTGGGTATTGATGATGTGTAGAGCTATTATGGTCCGGCTCACGTCGGGGTAGAGCTATTATGGTCTCGCTCCGTGGTATTGATGATGTGTAGAGCTATTATGGTCCGGCTCACGTCGGGGTATAGCCATTATGGTCCCGCTGTGGGGTATTGATGATGTGTAGAGCTATTATGGTCCGGCTCACGTCGGGGTAGAGCTATTATGCTCCCGCTCCAAGGTATTGATGATGTGTAGAGCTATTACGGTCCAGCTCACGTCAGGGTAGAGCTATTATGGTCCCGCTCTAGGGTATTAATGATGTGTAGAGCTACTATGGTCCGGCTCACATCGAGGTAGAGCTATTATGGTCCCGCTCCAGGGTATTGATGATGTGTGGAGCTACTATGGTCCGGCTCAAGTCGGGGTAGAGCTATTATGGTCCCACTCTTGGGTATGGGTGATGGTCCGCAGACCCTAGCGCTGGATTTACTCGGTGTTAATACTACTAAGTACTTGTTGACTTTTGGCTATGAATCCCTCAAGCACATTATAGAAGTTTGTGCGCAGGACGTAGAAGCTTGTGCTTGGCGTAGCATGTTGCGGCGGACGCAATAAACTGCGTGTGATGTCGTAATGAACATTTGGATTCATAAGCAGTTGACCATGTGGGCTCCATTTACCTAGGAAGCCCCCAAGCGCGCTGTACGGGGCTGTGCGCCAGAAGAACAGGCCTGCGCTTGGCGTGGTATGCTGTGTTGGACGCATTTTGCAACGTGCGATGCCATTGTCGGTTCGCTGGACGCACCATGTATATAGCACTTGTCTTCTATTGTTATATTGTGATGGTCCGCAGTCCTTGGCTGAGTATAACTCGTATAGAGCCGTTTAATGTTGGGTACCTATGAATACAAATAACACACAGATATATACAGACAAACAACTAGGAGACATGCATGTGTCCTGCAATGTGGGTGCTAGTGTATGGATAGGACATGACTTGACTTGATTTGACTCGACTTGCCTTGACTAGACTTTGGCTTGACTAGACTTGACTTGCATGTGTTATCGTGTGTGCATTCATGCGTGTGTATGTGTGTGTGACTCGATGATTGACGCTAGAATCCTATGGCTAAGGATGAAGGATGTAATGCTTGACACAATGTTTGGATGATGCAGATATTTAATGTAAATGTAGAGATGTGACCCTAATGCAGAGATATGACACTAATGCAGATGATATGATACTAATGCAGATGCAATGATTTGATTGTTCCATTATAAGCTTAAATTTTCGTTTAGAAAACTGTTTTTGAAAGAGGATAAGTGGGAAGCCCCCAAGGGTGATCCATGTAAATTATGTTTGATTCGAAATGTGTTGTAGTTGTTATGAGTCTAAGTGAGCCCATAAAACTGTTAGGATCTCGTATGGGCCTGAAGCCCATAATCTTTTATATGGACTCAAAATGAAGTCCTAATCAAGGTACGCATGGAGCCTATGAAAGAGGAGATATTGGAAGCCCCAAGGATGATTCATTCAATTAATGGATGATGTTGGATTTGAAATTCATTGTAGAACGAGTGCCAATGGCCTAAGTGAGCCCATAAAGTAGGTTCGATCTTGTATCAGTGTGGGTTTTGAAACCCAAGATTTCATTTATGGACTCGTAATGAAGTTCGTATCTCAATAGGTCTGTACTTAGAGCCTATAATTTTCTGGGTGGACCAGTGATGAAGCCCCAGTAAGAGGGAGTTGATGAAGTATTCAGCTTGATTGCTTGATTTTGAAGATATCTCGTCACGTTTAGTGGAAGCTCCGACCAAAGATTCCATATAGGGTTCCTAAGGTGAAAAGGACAAGAAAGGCCAAAGAAAGGAACACTCAAAGATGAAGCACGGTCATAGCGCTGAGTGTTGAAAGGTTATGCTAAGGCTGTTTAGAAGCGATAATGCGGCTTAGAAAAAGGAAGTGATTAGAATAAGAAAAGGCAAAGTCATAATGAATCGACTCACGCAATGTGGTAGGCCAATGATGCAGGTTCAAATCCCAGTCTAGTTCTAAGGGTAGGATTGAGCATTTAAAATTCATGATTTTTTTTTGGACGATCGCGCTTTTCTCATGGGCCTAGGAAAACCTTAAAAAATGTTTTGAATTAAAATGGTCGGGCCTCAATAGAGGTTGCCTACGTATTCATGATGAAATCAGGCCAGTCGTAGCTCTTACCTTTAGTCGGTGGCCTAGCATTTTGCTTTGGAGCCATTTGCAATGAATTAGACATATATTAGGAAGAGGTCTTTGGCAAGGGTGGATAATAATGTAGGTTAGGTTTGGTTTAAAGCGGTCGAACCTCAAGGTGAGGTTTCCTACGTATCTTTAGCAGAAACAGACCATTCGTAGTTCAGGCTAATGAATAAGAAGGTGCCCTGACTTTTGCCTAAGTCGCCCTTACAGGTTTTCGACCTAGCGTACTTTGGTTTGTCTTTTACGGCTTATGGGAATGCAATGTGCATGGTTGCTTGAGCGAAGGTTTATTGTAGAGGTATGATTTGGCTTGTAATCGTTTTTGGTTATGGAGGTCAAGGCCTTTGATAACGAAGTTGGAGGTTTATAATCGAAGGTTGAAGGTAAAAGAAAGTACAGTTGACAAAGCTATTGATGGGCTTATCTTTCTTCTTTTTTTATTCGATATTTTTGCACTTATTTTATTTTTTTTGTTCATCATTTTTTGCTTCGTTTTTTTTCATTCATTTTTTTTTTGATGTTGCCCTTTTTTTTTTGCTTGCCCTTTACATTGAATTGTTGTCAAATGTACTTCCCATGAGGTAGGTTAAAGGTGAATTTATGTTATTTATTTAGGTTGAAATGGATGATAAGGATTGGAGAAAGGAAGGGATGCCTCTTTTATGCCAATTATGTTCACAGACCCGCCCGGGTCACAAGTTTTGAGCTCCCTCCATGATTCTTGATAAGTGGCCCCGCCCGGGTCTGGTGACCCGAGGGCTCGGATCATGTCACCCGCCCGGGTCAGGTTATTTTTCCGGAAGCGTTTCGTGATTTTAATGCCTTTTATGCGGAGGCTGTTTTGTAATTTTTCTTTTTTTTATTTCTTATAACTATATAAGAGGGACTCCTCTTATTTTAATTTAGGTAATTTTTAATTAGAGATTAGAGAGAGATTAGATCTTGTTTTAGCATTAAAGTTTAGAACAAAACCCTAAGAGAGAGAAAAGTGGAAGTTTGAAGCTTTTGGATCTCCATTCTTCATTTATGAAAGCTTAAAGTTGGTAATGTTTGTTTATTTTCTTCTTTTCTTCCATTATCCTTGCTTATTTCATGCTTTGTTTGTTTAGATCTTGCTTTATTAGTTGATTATATGCATTTTTCTCTTTTTCCTCCATGGTTATGGTGATGAAGTTATTTTAAGCTTTGTTTTGTTTTATTAGCATAATGTGTGAGTAGTTTCTTACCAGAGGAAGGGATGTAACCTTCATTTACTCTTTGAATCTTAGATCAAGTTAGGGGGTTAGCTTTTGGGGTTGAACTTGTTGATCAAACTTGTTTTGCTTGGTTTGTTGGGTGCTGATCACCACTTAACTTGCATATTTGGAATTCCTAGTGAAGGATTGAGAAAAGAAGCTAGGAATAAACTAAGTTTGGTTGCTAGACTAGAATCTCTATGAAAATAGGCATTTTCTAGTTTAGGGAAGCTCGATTAATCATGTTGTGCTTGATTTGGCTAGATTGGTTGCTCATGCCATGAGAATAGGTCGTGAGTGACTAATCAAGCTCCTCTAATTAGCTCGAGAGAGTAATTAGAGTTCATATGTGCGTGATTTTCCCCTTGTGATCCCCCATTTGTTTCCCCATGGCTTTGATTATTGGATTCTTGGATTGAGTGTTGGTGAATCCCCCTAAGCCCCTAGTTCTTTTACCCTTTTCTTGTCTCCTTTAATTGTTTGTTGATTTACATTGTAAATTTCCTAGTTTAATTAGATTTTAGAATCATTGCTAAACTTTCAAAAAAACCCAAAAATTAATTTAGCTCATTGTAGTTAGCTAATTAACTCTTGATTTAACCCTGCTTCCTTGTGGATTCGACCCTATACTTATCCTATATTGGGTATATTAGGTTATATTTGGCAAGTATACAACGACCCGTCAAAAGGCGACGAGGAAGGGGAGGCGGTAGGGAGGATGAGAGGTGGTTGACTAGGTGGTGTAGGTGGTTGGGGTAGCTGGGATAAGTTGAGGAGAAAGAGGTGAGTGGGTGGAGTTGATTATTTACTTTAAGAAGGTAATTCGATGAAATAAGGTTGGATAAAATAAGGGCAATTATGTACTTTACACTTAAAACTTTCCATTTTGAACTTGATAGCGTTTATTATGACATTTCCATTTTAGGGAAATGTTGCACTTATTTGGAAACGGAGGAAGTAACGTTTAAGGCATAAGACCTAAAAATAAAGAATAAAAAAAAGGTTTAAAGATCCACTGAGCCACGCTTGTCTCAATGCTAAGCCCAAACAAGATGCAAAGCTTGATTAACAACTAAGATTATGCCAACTATAACTTAGTTGGTAAAAGTCGTAGAAGATAATCCTAAAGGACATGAGATCAACTTTTATCCACATCAATCATCACTCTTCTTTTTGGCTCCAATAATAATAATAATAGTAATAATAATAATAGTAGTCATAGTAATAATAGTAATAATACTAATAGTAATAATACTAATAGTAATTATAATAGTAATAGTAATTATAGTAATAATAATAATTATAATAGTAATAATAATAATAATAGTAATAATAATAATAATAATAATAATAATAATAATAATAATAATAATAATAATAATAATAATAATAATAATAATAATTGTTGTAGCCTAGCATCTACGATTCTCTTAACGACACATGGGCTCATCAGAGTCGTACACGTGTCACCCTATTCAAAATGAAAAGAAGGCTTAACCTCTGGGCTATACTCAGTTGGGGTAAAAGGATTGAATTTCTCGCCCAACAGTCAGAATCCAGTACTACCAAGTGGCTGAAGGAGAGTGGTTAATAGACTTTCACCAGTCCTGGTCTGCCACGTGTCATGATCTGATTCCCCAGCCAATCAGAAGCCACTATTCTAGGGCAGATTTTAAGGATAGCTGTCAACTTGCAATCACTATAAATACCCTGAAATCAGGAGAAACATTCATTCAATGCAAACAGTGCAAAGTTACTCTGATAAAATACTCTCTCACTTGCTCTCTCAATCTCTACTTTCTCTCACTACTCCTGATATCTGACTTAAGCTTCGGAGGGGGAACCACCACCCAAACCTCCAGGGTGGGTCCCTTTTTGCAGGTTCGGGAGCAAAGCCAAGGCTAAGGACTAAGCGGATTCATACATCGTTGCACAAGTCTCCAGCTGAAGAACACTCAAGATACTAATTTACTTGCTCGACAAGGAAGCTAAGCTTACAGCTTGCTTGTTGGACAAGTGGATAAAACATTTGGCGCCGTCTGTGGGGAGACGCAACGATGGCTGATTGTCAATCGTCCAACATTGCCAGGAATCGAAGCCTTCAAGTTAATGTCGAAGATACGGTGGAGCATGAAAGACCACCTAGAGGAAGAGATAGACCCCCGTCCATTGTCAATGTTCCTGGACCAAGCCAAAGAACCGGTCATCCAAGTGAATCTGGATCGTCCAGTGACTGCCGCCCACCTGGAGAATGTGCTGAATGACTTTCAGACTAAGATGGCAGCGGTCGTCCAGGAGCAGATTAAAAGCAATATGCTATTTTTTCATCACAACCCGGAGCCAGCTGCTAACAATCCACCTCGTCCTAGAGGACGTTCTCAAGTAGATCGTCCAGGTCCTAGTCGACATGTTCGTCAGGAGCCCTCTAGGAGGACGGCAAGAGGAAAGTAGCCAGAGGATAATGATCAGCGAAGAAAGATGGACAAGAACCTGGTGGTGAGGACTCAGGACCATGTTCGTCCAAGTGGGCACCGAATGGAAACAGATGCCAGAGAGTATCTAGAAGCAAAGAAAGCTGCTGCATTACAACAATCAGCGACAGGATCTACACCATATTTGAGAGACCCTCCTTTGAGGTTGTCGTCCAGAGGGGAGGGACGAAGTTTAAGTCACTCTCTTGTTCATCCACGACAGGAGAAGACAGTGGCTCAGCCCATGGTCTATAGGCGTCCAGTGCCTGCAAACATTTCATCCAATCCTGTAATGAAAGAATATCGCAAGGAGTTCATACCCATTGAGGGACAACTAGGAGCCCTCCGGATCAACTGGCCTACCCCATTCTCGGCCAGGATCATGGAGGCGCCCCCCTTCCCAAAGGTAAAACTCCCAACCATTGAGCCTTTTGATGGAACAACTGATCTTGATGATCACCTGTCAGCTTACAAACATCAGATGTACGTCCAAGGAGTGGACGACGCTACTTGGTGTAAGAATTTCCCAGCTACCTTGAAGGGAGTAGCTCAGAAGTGGTTCAATAATCTTCCCCCTAATTCAGTCAACAATTTTACTAAACTCAGTTTCTTATTCACTAGTCACTTTGTTGCCAACAAGCAAGAGCAAAAGACAAGCATGCACCTAGGCAAGGTCGTCCAGGGACCTAAGGAGGCTCTTAGAAGTTTCGTTAAGAGATTCAACCTAGAAGCACTTCAGATCCAAGATCTTAATGCTGGAGTAGCCTTTGACGCCTTCATCAGGGGTCTAAGGCCAGGAAGTTTCAAGTTTGATCTTGTTAAGAAGAAAATCTCTACTCTTGCTGAGGCTTTAAGAGAAGCGGAAGCGTTTATCCACGCTACCGTAGTGTGTGCTGAAGCTAAACATCCCGAGTCTAAGAAGCCTGAAGAGGTTGCTCAGCCAAAGAAGAGCAACCCCAAAAAGGCCGAGACCTGGGCTATAGCCGCTACCACCACTTCGTCCAGAAGGAGCAAGAGAAAGGAGGCCGAGCCATCCTCATCCAATCCTATTGAGTTTAACAAAGACCAATACTCCATTCTCATGGAGATTAAGGATCAATATGAGTTGAAGGCCCCAGCTGAGATGAAAACCCCTTATAGAAATAGGGATAAGAGCAAGTATTGTCACTTCCACAAGGATTGTGATCATGAGACTAATGAATGTAAGCACCTCAAGAGAGCTTTGAAGGATTTAGCCCGAAAAGGAAAGATGAACTCCTATATGCCTCAAGGGGGAAGGAAGTTTCTGAGGAAAGAGGATTGGCATAACAAAAAGAAGGAGAGTGCAAGCACAGACGAAGATATTGTTCTCGTAATCTCATGAGGGTTTGCTGCTGGAGGACCAACCAATAGAGGGCACAAAAACTACCTTAGGGAGCTCGGCCAAGTTTTGTTAGCTGATCAGACAAAGGTTGAGCCCTTCCCAAGGGTGGTGGTTAGTGAACAAGATCAGGGCAGGTTGAGGACTCCCCATGATGATCCTTTGGTTGTAGAAATGAAAATAGCAAATTTGAGAGTAAGAAGGATCCTGATCGACACCGGAAGCTCGACGGACATCATTAGTGCTGATTGCTTGTCCAGACTAAAGTTTGAGGAGAAGAACTTAGTTCCCGTTCACCATCCCATCATAGGGTTTGGGGGAGGAGTCATCCATCCAATGGGAACTGTTACTTTGCCTGTTCGAGTGGGAGAAAAGGATGCAGTTAGAACCCTGTTTATCAAGTTCTTGGTGGTCCGAGACTTGACAGCCTATAATGTTATTCTTGGACGACCAACTCTGAATCATGTCAAAGTAGTAATAGTAACTCACCTGATGTTGATGAAGTATGAGTGTGATGATGGCCAGGTTGGCTCATTATATGGAGACCAGCAGGTGGCTAGGGAGTGTTATTTGACTACCCTTAAGCCGTCATCATGGAAGATAGGCAACGAAGGTCAGACGAAGGTTGTTGGCGAAAGGAAAACGTCTGAAATAGAGAAAGATCAGACGAAGGTGGCTAGCGAGAGGAAAACGTCTGGAATTGTCAAAGGCCAAGTCGCCTCGTTAAAGATGACCATTGAGAGTCCTCAGACGCCTCTCGCTCCCTCAAGGAAGGCGTCTGAGCATCTCCCCAGCAAGAAGAGAAAATATGAAATCATCAAGGAAGAACCTTCCTCGTCTGAAGAAGTCATGGCCATCATGGGACTGACAGTAGAACGCCCAGAGCCAGTTGAAGCTCCTGAAGAGGTACGTCTGGATGAAGCTCGTCCAGAGAGGACCCTCAAAATTGGGTCTTCACTCAGTCCTGATTTGAAAGGTCATCTACTGCACTTGCTTAAAGAATTTCAAGATGTGTTTGCCTATTGCGTTGAAGAGATGCCTGGAATTGATCCGGAGGTAGCCGTCCATCGGCTGAATGTTGATCCAAATTTGAAACCTGTTCGTCAGAAGAAGAGGCATTTGGGATCGGCTAGGAATCAAGCGGTCGACCAGGAAGTTCAGAAGTTATTGGAGTCAAAATTCATCAAAGAGACTTATTATCCAGAATGGATAGCAAATGTGGTCATGGTGCCAAAGCCCAATGGCACCTGGAGGATGTGTGCGGACTACACAGACCTCAACAAGGCTTGTCCCAAGGAAAGCTTCCCTTTGCCTAAGTTGGATCGTCTAGTAGATTCCACAGCCGGCCATGCTTTGCTGAGCTTCATGGATGCCTATTCAGGTTTTCACCAAATTCCGATGTGGCCAGAGGATCAGGACAAAACGTCCTTCATTACTGAAAAAGGACTATATGGCTGGGTGAGGATGCCATTCGGCCTGCGCAATGCCCCGGCCACTTTTCAAAGATTGATCAATACTGTTTTTCAGCCACAGTTGGGACGAAACATGGAGGCATATATTGACGATATGATAGTCAAGAGCCGTCAAGAAGAAAGTCATGTTGGTGATTTGAGAGAAACTTTTGAAACTCTCAGGAAATACAAGTTAAAGCTGAACCCCAGCAAATGTGTCTTTGGGGTCTTGTCAGGGAAGTTTCTTGGTGGACCAGAGGGGTATAGAGGCTAATCCCGAAAAGATTCAAGCTATTCTAGATATGAAGTCTCCTTCAAAGACAAAGGAAGTACAGAGACTGACGGGTTGCTTGGCTGCCCTTGGACGTTTCTTGTCTAAGTCAGGCGACAAGTGCCATCACTTCTTTGCCACGATCAAGAAAAAGGCCAAGTTTGAATGGACAGCAGAGGCAGTGCAAGCCCTTCAGCGCGTCAAAGATCACCTTCGGCAGCTTCCTAGGTTGGTCAGTCCAGCCGAAGGGGAAAAACTGTTTGTATACTTGGCAGTGTCCACTCAAGCTATGAGTGCCGTCCTTCTGGCTGAAAGAGAGTCCGTATAAGTTCCCATATACTTTGTGACTCATGTGCTCAAAGATGCGGAAAATAGGTATACTCCAGTCGAGAAGTTTGGATTGGCCCTAGTCATGGCCAGCAAAAAGTTGAGGCCTTATTTCTTGGCGCACAATATAATCGTCTACACTGATTAACCTTTGAAGCAAGTTCTACAGAAGATGGAAGCCGTTGGGCGGATGCTAAAATGGGAGGTTGAGCTTAACATGTTTGATATATCATTTGAACCAAGGAAAGCCGTTAAGGGGCAAGCCTTGGCAGATTTTATAGTTGAGCTTACTCGGCCAACCATAGAGCCAATATTTGATCCAGCTAGAAGAAGGAAGCATTGGACGCTCATGGTTGATGGATCGTCCACAGTCAATGGATGTGGAGCAGGAATCATTTGTCAATCTCCCGAAGGGGACAAGTTTGAATATGCATTAAGATTCCAATTCAAAGCGTCCAATAACGAAGCTGAATATGAAGCACTCTTAGCTGGAATCAAAATGTGCAAGGCGGATGGAGTTGTTGAGATTGAGGCCAAATCGGACTCCCTCTAATTCATCAGCCAGGTCAATGGAGATTTTGAATGCAAAGAAGCATCAATGAGCAAATACATGCGACTGATCAAGGATGAGATTGAGCCATTAAAACGATTTGTTCTCGACCAAGTACCAAGGTCAGAAAATCATCAAGCAGATGCTCTCTCAAAATTGGCCAGCACGGCTGAAGGTGATGTGCCAAGAACAGTTTTTTGGGAAGTCAAACCCAAAAAGAGCATTGACCAAGAGCAGATCATGTTTCTTAGCCGAGGAGCAATCTGGATGGAGCCTATCATAGAATACAAGAAGACGGGACGATTTCCTTCTGACCCTGTAGAGGCTAAGTATGTGAAGGCTAGAGACAAGTGGTTTGAACTATGGGATGAGACCCTTTACAAGAAATCATTCAACCGTCCTCTCCTCAAATGCATCACCAGAGAAGATGGCCTAGAAGTTCTGAAAGAACTCCATGAGGGAGCTTGTGCATCGCACATTGGGGGAAGAGCATTAGGAGAAAAGGCTTTAAGGACGGGGTACTACTGGCCTACCTTAAAGGAGGATGCTTTAGCCTATGCAAAGAAGTGTGACAGTTGTCAGAAGCATGGAAATGTGCATCAAAAGCCGTCCAACTATTTAACTCCCATCTTCTTCCCTCTGCCTTTTGCCAAATGGGGCATGGATATCTTAGGACCTTTCCCTGTGGCCGCTGGGCAAAAGAAGTTTGTGATAGTAGCAGTGGACTATTTCACTAAATGGATGGAAGCTGAAGCCATGCGAGGAATAACAACAAACGACGTCAAGGGCTTCATCTGGAAAAACATTATAACTCATTTTGGCATGCCTCAGTCCATCGTCTTTGATAATGGTCCACAGTTCGAAACGCCTAAGCTGAAAGAGTGGTTGTCAGAAAGAGAAATCAAAGCTCACTTTGCAGTAGTCGCCCACCCACAAGCCAATGGGCAAGTCGAGTCCTTCAACAAGATTCTATCAAATGGAATCAAGAAGAAGCTGGATAACGCCAAGGGACAATGGGTTGAAGAGCTGCAATTGGTGTTATGGTCCATTAGGACAACCGCTAAGAATTCTACAGGCGAGACGCCTTTCATGTTAGTCTATGGCACTGAAGCCATCTTGCCCATTGAGGTTGAAGAGCCCACCCTACGAGTCATGTTATGCACAGAGGATGCCAACTGCGCTGCATTGCGCACGGCTTTGGACCAAGTGCCAGAGGTCAGGGGCAATGCCTTGCTAAGAATGCAATTGTACAAACTGCGAATGGCTCGGGAGTTTAACAAAAGAGTTGTTAGACGATCGCTCAAGGTGGGGGATCTTGTTCTAAGAAAGATGGAAGCGGTTGGACGAGCTAAAGAGTTAGGGAAACTAACACCTAATTGGGAAGGACCTTATCTGATTACCCAAGAGCTACGCAGTGGGACTTTTCGTCTCCAAGATCTAGATGGACGACCTATACAGCGTACATGGAATTCAGATAATTTAAAGAAGTACCACGTCTAGCGCAGTTCACTGTCAGATACCTATAAGGTAGTTAGTAGTTACTCCAAAGTGCAACGGCACATGTTAGGAGGAAGAATTGTATACATGCATCTTGGCATTTAGTCAAGCAAAATCCATATAATACAATTCCTACTTTCTTATTTCTTTGTTTATTTTAACCAAGTTAATTCACTTTGGGGCATTAAATCAGTTACTCGTCTAAAAGTGACAATAACTTGGACAAAAATACAAACAATAACAGAACGTCAAAATTGCTCACTTCTACGCCGAACATCACTCCTTCAAAGAGACCGGCCAAAAATATAACACATATATGGCCGTCAAATTGACAAAACCTCTAGTAAGAGTAACGTCAAAGTCTCTGAGAGAAAGCTGGCCTGAAATAAGACCTTAGTAAAGGATACTTACTTTCAAAAGCACGGACAGCTAAGTAGTCCAGACCCTAGTAAGGGATCGCTACTTAATGACGAGTGTTGCTCCCTCAAGGAAGCCGGCTAAAACATGCTTTGAACATGTACCTCAAGCTCGTCCATCAACTTCAGCAGGCTCCGCCAAGGATGGCCGCTCTCCTTCTTGGACTTTGGCTCGCCCACCATGTACGGTTGAGCTAAGCCCAAGAAAGGGGGGATGATAGAAGCCTATAGGACGAGCTAAAGAGAACAGGTCGTCCAAAAACCAGGACCTAGCCAATAGATGCATCTGCGATGGTTTAATAGTGCAGGACGAATGTTGGTAGCTCGAGCAAAACGGCTTGAAAGTGGTTCGTCCACAATTCAAACGGACATTGGCCGTCCTCCCTCTTTGGGCAAGGCTCGTCTAATTAAGCAGAATATCTAAAAATCCCGGACGAATATCAACAAATACTTAGATATTTCATGAAATAACTGGTAATCGTCCAAGGGCAAGGATGGCAATCTTCTCGATCGTCCATGGGCAAGGAACAGGTGTTACAAGATTGTATTATTTATATAAGGCAGATCGTCCAATAGTTCAGGACGAGTCTATTCTTGTACTTGGAGACTATTCTTACAGACTAAAATCGTCTAAAGGCAAGCAAGCTGAACTTTCCTTAAAACAGCGGCAAGGATGTTCAACGATCATGACGAAGTTAATATTATACTTGGTCAAATTGGAATTTACGAAAATAAGAGAAGCAATTGGCAAAAGTTCTTCATATATATCAATAGCAAAAATTTACAACTTAAGGCTACTGAAGAGCTAAGACTACAACGGCAGACAAGCCAAGAAACTTAGAAAAATAAACCTAAAGCTAGGCTTCATCTTCAGCGCGTGTTTCTTGGTTGTCCTCAGGCTTCTCATCCTCATCTTCGTCTTCAGGCCCCCCACCCTCGGCTGTAGCCTCGTCGTCCGACTCTAAGAATTCTGGAGGTTCCTCGGCGCATACCAGAGCCCGATGGACACTCTGTTGGTATTCCAGACGACGCACAAAGTTGGGAACCTCGTCAGCCTCAGCCAGCATCTCGAAGGCCTTGACGGCCCAGCCTTTAGACGTTTCGATGACTTGCTCCAACCCTTCCTTGGCATCATCGAAGGCCTCGGTCGCCTGGCTCTCTAGACGGGCAGTTCTCGCCCTCAGAAGAATATTCTCCTTCCTTAGCTGCGCGGCGGCGAGAAGGGCGGCATTTCTTTTCATCCCTTAGATCAGTGGAGACAGCATCAATGACCATCTTCAGACGGTCCTGTTCCTTGAACATGTCATTAATAGTAACAAGATAATTCTTGTTTTCTGACTCCAGAAGATCTGATCTTTTCTCCAAAGCCTCCTGAGATTGACGATGGAGTGTATTAGCCATCTCAATATCATGGATGGCCTTGTCGCCTGCCGTAGTCGCCATATGGACGAGCTGTTTATTCTCTTTCCTTAGCTCCCTCGCCCAGGGCTTTCACAAGATACCATGCGAGCAAGAAGCTGGAACAATGAAAACAAACCAAGTTATTAGACGAGTTACGGAGTCAAATTTTGTGCAAGTATAAAACAAGGCAGGCATTAAACAATACCTCGGCAGCAAGCTGAGACATGTAGCCCACATGCCCGGCTGACGCTCCCCTTAATCCTTTAATGTAGGATTCATAGTAACACTTGAAGAGCTCCTGCTTAAGCCGCTCTTTTTCCAGCCTTGACATTTTGGCGAAGGCAGGAGAAGACTCCTCGTCCGAATCAACGGTGGGAGGAGTTGGGGGAATAGCAGGGCCTTTGCCCTTATCTGAAAGAGGGGGAGAGTCAGTTATCTTGATTGGAAAGACGATGGCTTGTCTATTGGATGGACTCATGGACCGTCCACCGACCCGCATCGTCTTAACTATATTCGGGTAATATGACTCACCAGACGAGAGTGATGCCGTCCTAACAGCTAAAGGCATCTGCGGCACCAGCTTAGCCACCGAGCCGCTGAACCCTGAATAGTTCTCGGCAGCAGTCTCAGATTCTGGTGCAACCAAAGCTAAGGCGGACTCTGGGTTGATCTCAGCAGAGTTGGCCGGCAAAACGCCCAGCGGAACAGCAAGATGCGCACCCTTTTCCTCCTCGACAGGGGCAATAGTTGAAGGCTCCTTTTTAAGGGCCTTGACTTGTGGGGGAGGCATGTTTCTCTCCCCAGCCTCGCCAGCAGGAGCCGTCTTATCTTCCCTCTTCCTTGTAAAGCCCATAGGCATCTTCGCTGAAGGCTGGTCAGCTGCTGTGGTTGGCCTCTTTTTGGACGAGGACGACTTCCCAGGTAGAAGTATGTTTGTAGGAGCATTTTTCTACAAAAAGTGAACAAGTTATCAAATTGGTCGTCCAAGGAAAAAAAGTTATAATTACTATTACAAGACTTCAGACGAAAATCACCCGAAGAAGGTAGTCGTCCAAGCCTGGACGTTCTCCTTCTCCATGCTGACTTCGCCCAAGAAAAGAAAAAATAAAGTCTTGGACGAGTCCCAAAGGTACTCGTCCAAAGATATCCAAATCACATACGAGGGTGGCCCGAAGAAGGTAGCCGTCCAAGCATGGACGTTCTCCTTCTTCATGCTAACTTCGTCCGGAAAAAGAAAAGAAAGGTGATTTACAAAGTCTCAGACGAGTCTCCAAGAAGGTGGCCGTCCAAGCTTGGACGCCTTCCTTCTTCGGGCTACCCTCGTCCAGAGAAAGTTATGAATGGCGCTCGTCCATGGATTACAAAGTCTCAGACGAGTATGGC
The DNA here is from genome assembly GCA_947646795.1 of Beta lomatogona. NCBI lineage: Eukaryota > Viridiplantae > Streptophyta > Magnoliopsida > Caryophyllales > Amaranthaceae > Beta > Beta lomatogona. The sequence continues at coordinate 1,392,607 of CANSNZ010000955.1, read as the reverse complement.
TCCAAGAAGGTGGTCGTCCAAGCTTGGACGCCTTCCTTCTTCGGGCTAACCTCGTCCAGAGAGAGTTTCTGAGTGTCGCTCGTCCAAAGGCTATAAACTCTCAGACGAGTATGGCCCCAAAAAGGTGGCCGTCCAAGTTTGGACGTTCTCCTTCTTTGGGTGATACTCGTCCAAAAGTTGGATGCCAATTCCAGACGGGCCACAATGATACTCGTCTAAAAAAAAAAAAAATTATTGTGTTACCAGTGTTTCAGCCCTTTTCTCGGCACTGCTCTTTGCATACTCCTTCCACAGATTGTCTGTAAATTTGGACATGCTGATCTCGCCCGTCCAAGATGCCTTGAGACGTTGTCTAACCGAGTCTGCAAAAGAAGGACAAAAATGAGTTTGTCAAGTGAATTATGGACGAAGAGTTCTACTTGGAGAATTTGAAGGTATACCTCTGTCTTGGGCCAGCCGCAAGTTGGCGGCGACCAAGAAATCATCATGGTAAAACATTTCTTTAAAGGGTATCCAGTTAGTTGGACCCTTAAAAGATCGTTGGTCGGGCCTGGAGTACTCCTTTATTCTGAAGTACTCCACCACCTCTTCGTCAAAGCTGTCCTCCAATTCCAGCCAAGACTGTTTCCTCCCCGTATTTGTGACGGACCGATTATAAGCTCTATAGCTCTCGGTGGTATAGTCGTTGGCTCCGCGTAAGAAAATGAAGTCAGCTTTCCACTCGTGCATCTTTGACGGCTTGCCCCAAGCCGTCATGAAGCCTGGACGGTTGCAGATGCTGAGCCATGCCCCGTCCACTGCACCGGGTACCTTGGCCGCATAATGCATGTGAGTAAAGGCTTGAAGGGAAAGAGTCAGGCCGCGCAGTTCGCAGACGGCAATGAACGTTAAGACGTTGTGCCAAGCGTTTGGGGCCAGTTGGTTATAGCCGATGTTGTAGTAATTCAGCACTTGCTCTATGAATTCGTGGAGAGGGAACCTTAATCCCGCGTCCAAAGCCAGTTTGTAGACGGTAAAATAGTTTTTTGGAGCACTCAGTATTGTCGCGTCTTTATTTGGTATGACGAAGGAGAAGCCTGACATAGGCATATAGGACGAGAGATAACTAGCGTCTGGTCCTATTTTCTCTAGCCATTTGAGATTAACTAGGATAAATCTAGGGTCAGAAAGGGGACCTAAGCGCCTTCTAATCTCCGACGAGGTAGTAGAGGCCTCGTCTGACTCTTCGACAGCATCAGATCCGCTGCCGTTATTCTCTTCGGCGGTGTCCTCCATATCGACGTCCCTGCCAGACGGACTGGCCTCCGGGTTTATTTCGGATTCTTCTAAGTCATGGTCAAAGGAAGAAGCCCGGCCCAAAGCCTCTGCACTTTGAACTTCTCTTGCCTCATCGGGCACCCGTCCAGTAGATTCTTCCATATCTGAACTATCTGACGGGATTATAGCTTTTCGTCTTAGACGGGCCGTTTGCTTGACGCGCGCCAGATTACCCTGCACAGGTAAAGACTGGGTCGTCTGACTTTCTCGGCCAAAAGAGTAAAAAAAAATATATAGTCGGCCAGAAGAGGCCCAACTCTAGAATGCGCCGAAGAAGTATCGGTTCTAGGGTCAAGACAAGTTCTTGGTCGGCTAAGATTATTTGAGGAAGAAGATTCCATTTTATTGATTTTCTAAGAAAAAATAAAGAATAAAGAAGAATGAAAAGGACAAAGAAACGATACCTGCTAAGAACGTCTGGACGACTCAGAGAAGAGTGATGAAGCTGGACGATCTCTCTCTCTCTCTAGAAAAGTTGCAGAGCTCCTCTCTCTAGAAAAATTCGCTCAAGGTGTGAAATGATTAAATGTCCTCACACCAAGAGTACTTATAGGGGGGGTAAAAAACTTGTGGAGCCGGTCAGAAATGACCGAAGAAAAGAGGGCAACGGTCGGTTATGACCGGCAAAATCCTGGAAAGGGCGCGTCCTTTCCTCCATTTTGAATGCACTACCTTCTGTAAAACGGGCCTCAACCGTCAGATGGGCCAACAAAAAGTTACCTTGGGTAAAAGGGCATTAACCGTCAGATGGGCCAACAGTGAAAGCCCTTTTGGGGGCAAATGTTGTAGCCTAGCACCTACGTTTCTCTTAACGACACATGGGCTCATCAGAGCCGTACACGTGTCACCCTATTCAAAATGAAAAGAAGGCTTAACCTCTGGGCTATACTCAGTTGGGGTAAAAGGATTGAATTTCTGGCCCAACAGTCAGAATCTAGTACTACCAAGTGGCTGAAGGAGAGTCGTTAATAGACTTTCACCAGTCCTGGTCTGCCACGTGTCATGATCTGATTCCCCAGCCAATCAGAAGCCACTATTCTAGGAAAGATTTTAAGGATAGCTGTCAACTTGCTATCATTATAAATACCATGAAATCAGGAGAAACATTCATTCAATGCAAACAGTGAAAAGTTACTCTGATAAAATACTCTCTCACTTTCTCTCTCTATCTCTACTTTCTCTCACTACTCCTGATATCTGACTTAAGCTTCGGAGGGGGAACCACCACCCAAACCTCCAAGGTGGGTCCCTTTTTGCAGGTTCAGGAGCAAAGCCAAGGCTAAGGACTAAGCGGATTCAGACATCGTTGCACAAGTCTCCAGCTGAAGAACACTCAAGATACTAATTTACTTGCTCGACAAGGAAGCTAAGCTTACAGCTTGCTTGTTGGTTAAGTGGATAAAACAATAATAACAATAATAATAATAATAATAATAATAATAATAATAATAATAGTAGTAATAATAATAATAATAATAATAATAATAATAATCATAATAATAATAATAATAATAATAATAATAATAATAATAATAATAATAATAATAATAATCATAATAATAATAATAATAATAATAATAATAATAGTAATAATAATAGTAATAACAATAATAATAATAATAATAATAATAATAATAATAATAATAATAATAATAATATCATATTTTTTCTTTTTAAAAGTAGATTTATAACTTCTATTGGTTTCCATATAATCATAATCATCTTCTATATAGACTTTAGTAAGTACATTAATTTCTTCGTCTTTTTCTGAATTAAAATCTGATTCTAAATAATTTGAATACCTAGATTCTTGACTAGATTGTTCAGAATAAACTTCTTCATTATTTTCTTCTAGAGTATTAACCTCTATATTGTTTACTTCAAGTCGTTCTATTTCAGTAATTAAAGTTTCTATGGTAGTATTATTTATTGTTTCATCATCTGATTCATGGATTTCTATATCTTCTGTATTGTCTATGACATTACATATAAGCTGTTCTTCTATTTTTTCAAACTTACTATTATACTCTATTTTATGGTTTTGTATTTCTTCCTTTAAATGATTTTCTAATCTGTAGACTTTGTCTAATATTTGTTTAGTATTAATCTGGATTATTTTAATAGATTCCTCTGTTTTTCTCATTCTCTCATCATATTTTCTTTCTAGTTTTTCTAATTTCTTGTAGATGTCATTAATTGTTTTATTGTCTTGATAGCTACTTTCTATATTAGTTACTTGTACAAAACTATTTTCTAGTGCTAATCTCCTTTCTCTGTCAAATTCATTTTCTAGTATCATTTGTTTTCTATCTTTTATTAGATAAAATATGCCTTCACTAATTTCCGCAAATTGTCTATTTTGATTAGTCTTATGTATTTTAAATGGACCGTCAGGGTATCTAATAATTTCTTCTACAATGATTTTTTCGTTTTTATTCATTATTCTGTTTGATCAATTATTCTTTCGTATTCTATTTCTATTCTTTTTCTTAAAAGTAATTCTGGAAATAACTGTGAATATTCCTTAGTTATCTTCTTTTCTAAAATTTCATAACCTTGTTCTTCTAGTTCTATTGGTAATTTTGTATTACTGGACTCTGATTTATCTAATTCTTTCTTACTTTCTTTTAGTAGTTGTATAATAAATAAAATATTTTTTATTTATTATGTTTAGACTGGTTCCTAAATTTTCTTCTTTTTCAAGTTCACTCATAAGCATAAAGTTGATTTTCTATTTAACTTATAATTATTATAATCTTCTAGTATTTTCTTAGCTATATCTTCCTGTTCTTTAATTTGTATTTCTAGCAGTTCTATTTGATCATCAAAAGGTTTTAACTCTTTTTCAATTTCTTAATAGTCATTATTATCATTTAGTGTTGCTTGTTCTAATATTTGTAGTTTATTAATAATAGCCATCTGCTTTTGATTACTTAATTCTAAACTTTTAATATCAGATTGCATAAGTGATATAAAATATTCCCAGTTAGCTCTTCTCATAGCCTCCTTTACCTGAGATTTAGTACTCATATGTATAACGAACTTTGTAAATCTCTAAGTTTTTGTTTATCCGTTAAGTATTTATTTTTCCTATTTTTTAGATCAGTTTAATATTTTACTAAAGCATTCGTCATTTCATTATCTTTTCTTGTATAGGCTTCGAATAAATAATTTTCAAATTCATCTATTTTATCTTGTAAAATCCTGATTTGAAATTTTAACATAAAATCTCTCATTTCTATATGTTCTTTAACATTTCTTATTTGTGTTTTCATACTTAAATCAAACAAGTAAGTTAATAAGCAAGTAAATAGTATAAGGAGATATTCTTTTTCTGTATGAACTTTTCGTTCAGACTCAATCCCTTTGCTCATAATAAACCTCAATCGGTTAATAACAATTCTATCAGCTTTCATATAAGTACTGCTAATCCGCTTTAACAACCCTTAATCACTTAAGCAGAATCAAATAAATTCATGTTTTTCAACCTCACCACATAGGTTTTCTGCATCACGCCCTCAACGCCTTCTCATTTTTTAATGGCTAAACAGGCTCCTGCTACCAATTGTCTTTTGGTTTCTAAACATGATTTTACTTAGTTGGGGAAAGCATAATTAAGATAGCATACATCCTATATGAAATTATAGAATTATTTTAACAGATCTCAGTATTATTATAAACTAGGGGATTGAATTTAAATTCAGTTCATAAGAAAAGGGATTACCTTATCTGCTTCCATAACTATTTGTATAATAACTTGAGGAATAAGCTCTAAGTGAAGAACACCGGTCTATATAATAAATAGTAAAGAAACGATTAAGCATCTCTAAATCTAAACGACATTTAATTGAAAACCTACCTATTCAAATAAAATCACATGAACATTATATAATAATACAAATAGGAACAAAAAATATAACAGCACATTTAGATATTAATACTGAAAATAATTACGTACCATTAGAAAAATTGTCAAACAAAATAGTTAACATAAATGAAAATTTTAATAGATTAATTACATTAACAACAAAAGTTACGCTCCAAGATATAAATATAGACTATGTTATAACCCTAAACAATAAGATAATATTAGGAAAAGATTTCTTTTAACAGGTTAAACCATGGACAATAGAATCAGATTACTTTAAATTTACTTATAACCAAACTCAATATAAAACTAGAATAATAAATGAGTAACGCTATACCTAGTTTAATAGAATTAATAAGATTACAAAAACAGATAGAAATAGCAAAAGAAGACAAGGTTTATTTAAATCAAAGACTACAATATATTATATTTGCAGGTTGCCATAAAGATAGCATAAGAGCATTATCAAAAAGGAAACAAGAAAAAATAAGAGATATAGAAATATTAGAACAAAGATTATATAAAATGAAAAATGACTTAGCAATTCCTAATAAAAATGAGTAATTTGACCTATATACTTATAAAAATAATCTTTGAAGGATAAAAAAGTCGGTACTATACACCAATGGTAGATACAGGAGCACAACCAACAATAATGAAAGAAAATTGTTTACCAGAATGGAAAAAATTAAACACACCATTTAGAATCAATGGGTTTAATAACAATAGTAGTAACATTACCTTATATCAAACAAAAGTAAAAATACAAATTTGGAATAAAATATTAATTATACCTAAAGTATACTGTTTCGAACTAATAGGAAAAGACATCATACTAGGAACTAACTTCCTTAACCAATATAAACCATTTAGTATAGGTAAAGAGTTTGTCACATTATTTACTCCTTGTAAGCATAAGTTAAAAGCTAAAATAGTTAAAAAAAAGAAAAAGAATGCCAATAGAATGGGAAAAATGTAAAATAGGCGAAGAAACTCAATTAGTCCAAAAAATGACAACCAAGAAGGAAAACACTAATAACTTTGAAATTATAGAAATTGGTATACTACATCTAGATAAGCTTACTCCTTTAAGAACTCAATTAGAAGAACTATGTAGTGATAATCCTTTAGAAAATTGGTATAAGCATAAAACAGAGATAAAAATAACATTGAAAGACCAAAACAGCATAATATCACAAAAACCTTTTAATAATACACAACGAGATGAAAAAGAATTTAAAATGCATATAACGGAACTATTAGCTGGAAAACTAATCAGACCCAGTAATTCAAAACATAGTAGCAGTGCTTTTATAGTTAATAAACACTCAGAACAAAAATGGGGAAAAACAAGAATGGTCATTGATTATAGAATTCTAAATGAAAAAACAATTACATACAATTATCCTATACCAAATAAGATACTAAAAATGAGGCAAATCCAAGGATACAATTATTTTTCAAAGTTTGATTGTAAAAGTGGTTTTCACCAATTAAAGTTAACCGAAGATTCTAAACAACTAACAGCATTCAAAGTCCCTAATGGGTTTTATGAATGGAATGTATTACCTTTTGGATATAAAAATGCCCCAGGGAGATTCCAGGCATTCATGGATAAATATTTAAATCAGTTATCAAATTGTGTAGTTTATATTGATGACATACTCATCTATTCAAAAACACAAGAAGAACACCTTAAGTTATTAGAACAGTTTATAGAAATTATTAAAACTAGTGGTATAGTTTTAAGTAAAAAGAAAATGGAATTATTTAAAACACAGATTGAATTCTTAGGATTTGAAATAGATAAAGCTGGAATAAAAATGCAAGATCATATAGCTCAAAAAATTATTGAGTTCCAAAAAGAAATTAATACTAAGAAAGAATTACAAAAATTCCTAGGAATAGTAAATCAGGTTAGAGAATTTATCCCGAAGTTATCACAATACACTGAACCACTAACTAAGAAACTAAAGAAAGACTACGAATTTAGATGGGAAGATACTGATACAAAGAATCTAGAAAAAATCAAAGACCTAGTTAAAAAGTTACCAAAACTTAGTTTTCCTGATGAAGACAAAGAATTTATATGGATAGTAGAAACAGATGCTAGTGAAACCAATAACGGTTACGGAGCAGTATTAAAATACAGATATAAAAATGATAAAAAAGAATATGTTTGTAGATATCACTCAGGTACTTTTAAGGCAAATGAAATTAATTGGGATATAAATAAAATAGAATTAAAGGCAGTAAAATATGGAATTAAAATTTGAATGTTATATAGTTTATAGTAAATTCATAATTAGAACAGATAATAGAACTGTTAGAAGTTGGCTAACCCAAAAATTACAAGATTCAATTACAAGAAAAGAAATAAATCGAATAATAGCTGACATCAATCAATATGAATTTTCTATTGAATTATTAAAAACTAACGACAATTGTTTTGCAGACTATCTCTCAAGAAATAGCTCAACAACTGATTCTAGAAAATCAGGAGCTCAAGATACAACTCAAAAAGTTAACGGAAGAACTCGCTTCAATGAAAAGAGAAGCCACTTCCAGTAATCCTAATATGGAGCAAGCAGATATTGGCACTAGCCAAAAATACAAAAGCCGAATTATTACAAAAAAAAGTTAATTCTCCTTTCAAACGTAGTATGTCCTTACAAACTTATAACCCCAACCAAGCCAATAACCCTACTCCAGTTATCAACGAACTAAATTTTCCAAGCCTTATTCCAGATACCACATCCTTCAAGGAAAAGTTAACCTTAGGTACTAAACAAACTATGAATCCTCCAGTTCGCCAATATATAGACAATTTCTTATTTATTGCCAACAGACTAAATACTATCCCAGAAATAACCTCTAAAAATCGCCAAGGAGAAATAGAAAGAGGTTATGTTACTAACCCTTTAAAAAGGGTAAACGAGTTAATAGCGTTGCCTGGTTGCAATGCAAATTTAATCAAAGCAGCATATGATTATGGCCTTCTCAAATCAGTTTACACAATGAATGGAGAAGAGCTATCATCAATTCCTGATTTGTATAAAGCAGCTAAAAGTTACTTGCATATTACAAAATCCCTTATGATTTTTGTAAGATGCTATACCGCCCCAGGCGAAGTTACTTTTTCTGAGATAAAACAATGTATTAGGGTTGTTAAAATGGGTTGTACAACACATTTTATCCTTCCTGAAGAAATTAAGGCACGACCCGAGTTAAACCACCATGAGATACCGATCTCCTCGGGGAAAAGAGGGCGCTCAAGATAAAAGCAATTTATGAAGCCTTGATTAACATGGTCAAGACTTATGTTTGGATAAACCATAAGGAGTTAAACACATTAATTATCTCTCAAAGTAGAACATATGGCCATAATGCGATTGAAACCATCAAGTCATGGGTATGGAGCCTGCTCCATCCAGATCAAGAACCAGTTACAAGGTATATACATAAAAATTTTCTAATTGAAGATACCTTGAAGAGATATTGTAGTTAGATGCAGCAAAATAATAACCACTCATGTAAAATGTGTGGAGTTAAACAAATGACTGTACCAATAATTGAAGATATGGACAGCTATGAAGATAGGGCTGAATCATCTAATACAGCAGTATCTACTACGGAGATAGGGCACAACGTACAAGAATAAAACACCTGTAAACATTACAGCTGTAATACGATAGACATATGCTTATCATGTAACAGATAAATGTTGTAACAGTTATAACAAGACAAAAGTTAGGCGGCTAGCGCGAGAAAAATATGTGAATAGTGAATAGTGAACAGTACTTTTACTGTAGCACTTTTCACTGTAGCAAATAGTGTTTTGTAACAGTATGTAGTTTTTGTACGAACCGTTGTAATCCTTTGCTTATAAATAAGAGTTATCTGATGAGGCAAAGTCATCAGAAGGCACTTGCCTAAATATACTTCCACATTTCTTCTCTCAACATTTCTTCTCTATCTTCTCTAAAAATACGCTTCACCCATAGTTGGTATCAGAGCTTACTATTCACAAGACCGGTGTTCTTCACTTAGAGCTTATTCCTCAAGTTATTATACAAATAGTTATGGAAGCAGATAAGGTAATCCATTTTCTTATGAACTGAATTTAAATTCAATCCCCTAGTTTATAATAATACTGAGATCTGTTAAAATAATTCTATAATTTCATATAGGATGTATGCTATCTTAATTATGCTTTCCCCAATTAAGTAAAATCATGTTTAGGAACCAAAAGACAATTGGTAGCAGGAGCCTGTTTAGCCGTTAAAAAATGAGAAGGCGTTGAGGGCGTGATGCAGAAAACCTATGTGGTGAGGTTGAAAAACATGAATTTATTTGATTCTGCTTAAGTGCTTAAGGGTTGTTTAAGCGGATTAGCAGTACTTATATGAAAGCTGATAGAATTGTTATTAACCGATTGAGGTTTATTATGAGCAAAGGGATTGAGTCTGAACGAAAAGTTCATACAGAAAAAGAATATCTCCTTATACTATTTACTTGCTTATTAACTTACTTGTTTGATTTAAGTATGAAAACATAAATAAGAAATGTTAAAGAACATATAGAAATGAGAGATTTTATGTTAAAATTTCAAATCAGGATTTTACAAGATAAAATAGATGAATTTTAAAATTATTTATTCGAAGCCTATACGAGAAAAGATAATGAAATGACGAATGCTTTAGTAAAATATTTAATAATAATAATAATAATAATAATAATAATAATAATAATAATAATAATAACAACAACAATAATAACAACAATAATAACAACAATAATAATAATAATAATAATAATAATAGCAATAATAATAAGATTAATAATAATAATAATAATAATAATAATAACAATAATAATAACAATAATAATAATAATAATAATAATAATAATAATAATAATAATAATAACAACAATAATAATAACAATAATAATAATAACAATAACAATAATAATAATAATAACAATAATAATAATAATAACAACAACAATAATAATAATAATAATAATAATAATAATAATAATAATAACAATAATAATAATAATAATAACAATAATAATAATAATAACAATAATAATAATAATAACAATAATAAAAATAATAACAATAATAATAATAATAACAATAATAATAATAATAATAATAACAATAATAATAATAACAATAACAATAATAACAATAACAATAACAATAATAACAATAACAATAATAACAATAACAATAATAACAATAACAATAATAACAATAACAACAATAACAATAACAATAACAATAATAACAATAATAACAATAACAACAATAACAATAATAATAACAATAATAACAATCACAATAATAACAATAATAACAATAACAACAATAATAATAACAATAACAATAACAACAATAACAATAACAATAACAATAATAATAATAACAATAACAACAATAACAATAACAATAATAATAATAACAAGAATAATAATAACAATAATAATAATAACAATAATAACAATAACAATAATAATAATAACAATAATAATAATAACAATAACAATAATAATAATAATAATAATAACAATAATAATAACAATAATAATAACAATAATAATAACAATAATAATAATAATAATAATAATAATAATAATAATAATAATAATAATAATAATTGTTTTGTCCTATACTTGTCCAACAAGTATGCTGTAGGCTGAGCTTTCTTGTCTAGCAAGTAAAAGGGTATCCCTTAGATGTTCTTCAGATGGAGACTTGTGCAGCAATGCCTGAGTCAGCTTGGTCCTTGGCCTGGGCTTCGTTCCCGAACCTGCAAGAAAGGGACCTACCCTGGAGGTTTGGGTGGTGGTTCCCCCTCCGAAGCTTAAGTCAGATATCAGGAGTTGTACGAGAAAGTAGAGATAGAGAGAGAAAGTGAGAGAGTATTTTATCAGAGTAACTTTACATTGTTTGCATTGAATGCATTTTCTCCTGATTTATGGGGTATTTATAGTGATAGCAAGATGACAGCTATCCTTAAAATCTGCCCTGCAATAGTGGCCTTTGATTGACTGAGGAATCAGATCATGACACGTGGCAGGCCATGATTTGTGAGGGTTTATTAACCACTCTCATGCAGCCACCTCACAGTGCTGGGTTCTGACTGTTGGGCCAAAAAGTTAACCTTTTAACCCAACTGAGAATAGCCCAGAGATTAAGCCTTCTTTCTATATTAACTAGGGGAGGACACATGTGCGGCCCTGATGAGCCCAAGTGTCTTTAAAGGAGCCGTAGATGTTAGGCTACAACATTTGCCCCTAAAAGGGCTTTAACTGTTGGCCCATCTGACGGTTAAGGCCCTTTTATCCAAGGTAGTTTTATTCAAAATGAAGGAAATGACACGCCCTTTTCCTGGGTTTTACCGGTCATAACCGACCGTTACACTCTCTTCTTCGGTCATTCCTGACCGGTTCCACAAGTTTCTTACCCCCTTATAAATAACCTTGGTGTGAGAACATTTAATCATTTCACACCTTGAACGAATTTTTCTAGAGAGAGAAGCTCTGCAAATTTTTCTAGAGAGAGAGATCGTCCGGCCTCAGCTTTCTTCACCGAATCGTCCAGGCGTTTTAGCAGGTATCTTTTCTTTGTTCTCTTCATTCTTCTTTATTCTTTATTTTTTCTTAGAAAATCAATAAAACGGAATCTTCTTCCTCAAATAATCTTAGCCGACCAAGAACTTGTCTTGACCCTAGAACCGATACTTCTTCTTCGGCACATTCTAGAGTTGGGCCTCTTCTGGCCGATTATATATTTTTTTATTCTTTTGGCCGAGAAAGTCAGACGACCCAGTCTTTACCTGTGCAAGGTAATCTGGCGCGCGTCAAGCAAACGGCCCGTCTAAGACGAAAGGTAATAATCCCGTCAAATAGTTCAGATATGGAGGAATCTACTGGACGGGTGCCCGACGAGGCAAGAGAGGTTCAAAGTGCTGAGGCTTTGGGCGGGCCTCCTTCCTCTGACCATAACTTAGAAGACTCCGAAATAAACCCTGAGGCCAGTCCTTCTGGCAGGGACGTCAATATGGAGGAAACCGTCGAAGGGAATAACGGCAATGAATATGATGCTGCCGAAGAGTCAGACGAGGCCTCCACTACCTCGTCGGAGATTAGAAGACGCTTAGGTCCCCTTTCTAACCTTGGTTTCATTTTAGTTAATCGCAAATGGTTAGAGAAAATAGGACCAGACCCTAGTTATCTCTCGTCCTATATGCCCATGCCAGGATTCTCCTTCGTCATCCCAAATAAGGACGCGACGATACTGAGCGCCCCAAAGAAGCACTTCGCCGTCTACAAACTGGCCCTGGACGCGGGATTAAGGTTCCCTCTCCACGAATTCATAGAACAAGTACTGAATTACTACAACATCGGCCACAATCAACTGGGTCCAAACGCTTGGCACAACGTCTTGACGTTCATTGCCGTCTGTGAGCTGCGCGACCTAGCTCTTTCCCTTCAAGCCTTTACTCATATCCACTATGCAGCTAAGGTACCTGGAGCCGTGGACGGGGCATAGATCAGCATCTGTAATCGTCCAGGCTTCATGACGGGTTGGGGCAAGCCGTCAAAGATGCACGACTGGAAAGCTGACTTCGTTTTCTTACGGGGGCCCAACGACTACGACACCGAGGGCTATAGAGTTTATAATCGGTCCGTCACGAATACAAGGCGGAAACAGTCTTGGCTGGATTTGGAGGACAGCTTCGACGAAGAGGTGGTGGAGTACTTCAGAATAAAGGAGTACTCCAGGCCCGGCCAACGATCTTCTAAGGGACCAACTAACTAGATACCCTTTAAAGAAATGTTTTACTATGATGATTTCTTGGTCGCCGCCAACTTGCAGTTGGTCGAAGACAGAGGTATATCTTCAGATTCTCTAAGTATAGCTTCTTCGTACATGGCCCATCGAACTAACCATCTTTCATTTCTCTATTGCATACTCGGCCAGAAAGCTTCTCAAGGCTTCTTGGACGGGTGATATCTGCATGTCTAAATTTACGGACAATTTGTGGAAGGAATATGCCAAGAGCAGCGCCGAGAAAAGGGCTGAAACACTGGTATGATATTTTTCTTTTCTTTTTTTTTTTATCCCTTGGGCGAGAATCACCCGAAGAAGAAAAACGTCCATGCTTGGACGGGCACATTCTTTGGGTTATTTTCGTCTGAGGTTTTTGAATGCCTCTGGACGAGTATCCTTTGGACTCGTCCAAGTCGTTGCACCTTTTCTTGGACGAGGGTAACTTAAAGAAGGAAAACGTCCATGCTTGGACGGGCACCTTTTTTGGGTTATTCTCGTCTGAGGTTTTTTAATGCCTCTAGACGAGTATCCTTGGACTCGTCCAAGTCATTGCCCCTTTTCTTGGACGAGGGTAACTTGAAGAAGGAAAACGTCCATGCTTGGACGGGCACCTTTTTTGGGTTATTCTCGTCTGAGGTTTTTTAATGCCTCTGGACGAGTATCCTTGGACTCGTCCATGTCGTTGCCCCTTTTCTTGGACGAGGGTTACTTGAAGAAGGAAAACGTCCATGCTTGGACGGGCACCTTTTTTGGGTTATTCTCGTCTGAGGTTTTTTAATGCCTCTAGACGAGTATCCTTGGACTCGTCCAAGTCGTTGCCCCTTTTCTTGGACGAGGGTTACTTGAAGAAGGAAAACGTCCATGCTTGGACGGGTATCTTTTTTGGGTTATTCTCGTCTGAGGTTTTTTAATGCCTCTGGACGAGTATCCTTGGACTCGTCCAAGTCGTTGCCCCTTTTCTTGGACGAGGGTAACTTGAAGAAGGAAAACGTCCATGCTTGGACGGGCACCTTTTTTTGGGTTATTCTCGTCTGAGGTTTTTTAATGCCTCTGGACGAGTATCCTTGGACTTGTCCAAGTCGTTGCCCCTTTTCTTGGACGAGGGTAACTTGAAGAAGGAAAACGTCCATGCTTGGACGGGCACCTTTTTTGGGCAATGCTCGTCTGAAAGGTTTTAAGTTCTGAAACTGGACGAAGAATTAATTTCCTGTCCTTGGACGAGTCACTTTAGTTCGTCCAATTTTGGGACGGCTTCTTCCTTTGTATCAGCTTCGTCTGCATTTGGAAATTTTTTCGAACGAGGTTCCCTGAGGAAAGAAGGTTGTTCATTATAGGACGCCTTCCTTCTCTAGGTGACTTTCGTCTGAAGCCTTGTAATTTTTCTTAGAACTTTTGCCATTTGGACGAACAGTATGATAACTTGTTTATTTTTTGCAGAAAAATGCTCCTACAAACAAACTTCCTCCTGGGAAGTCGTCCTCGTCCAAAAAGAGGCCTACCTCGGTAGCGGACTAACCTCCAGCGAAAAAGCCTAAGGGCTTTACAAGGAAGAGGGCAGAGAAGACGGCCCCTGCTGGTGAAGCTGGGGAGAAAAACATGCCTCCTCCAAAGGACAAGGCCCTGAAAAATTACCCTTCAACTGCCGCCCCTGCCAAGGGGGAAAAAAGCGCGGATCCTGCTGGTCCGTTGGACGTTCTGCCGGCAAACTCTGCTGAGATCAACCTAGAGTCGGTTGTGACGTTGGTTGTTCCAGAATCGGAGACTGCTGCTGAGAACTATCCGGGCTTCAGCGGCTCGGTGGCCAAGCTGGTGTCGTAGATGCCGCTAGCTGTTAAGGCGGCCTCCATCTCGTCTGGTGAGTCGTATTATCCAAATATAGTTAGGACGGTGCGGGTCGGCGGACGGTCCATGAGTCCGTCCAATAGACAAGCCATCGTCTTTCCCATCAAGATAACTGACTCTCCCCCTCTTTCAGATAAGGGCAAAGGCCCAGCTCTACCCTCAGGTCCTCCCACCATAGACTCGGACGAAGAGTCTTCCCCTGCTTTTGCCAAAATGTCCAAGGGAGAAAAGGATCGGCTCAAGCAGGAGCTCTTCAAATGCTACCCTGAATCCTACACCAAAGGGTTAAGGGGAGCATCTGCCGGGTATGTGGGCTACATGTCCCAGCTTGCTGCTGAGGTATAATTTTCTGCCGGTTTTGTTTTATACTTGTAAAATTAGTGTTTATAACTCGTCTAATGACTTGTTTTATTTTCATTGTTCTAGCTTTTTGCTCGCAGCATGCTTACTGAAGAGTGGGCCAGAGAGCTGAGAAAGGAGAATAAGCAGCTCGTCCACCTGGCTACAACAGCGGGCGACAAGGCCATCCATGAAATTGAGATGGCTAACACCCTTCATCGTCAATCTCTGGAGGCTTTGGAGAAGAGATCAGCTCTCCTTGAATCAGAAAACAAGAATTATCTTGTTACCATCAACGATCTGTACAAGGAGCTAGACCGTCTGAAGATGATTATTAATGTTGTCTCTGCTGATCTGAAGGGTGAGAGAGATGTTGCTCTTCTTGCCGCCATTGAACTGAGAAGGGAGAACATTCTCCTAAGAGCGAAGATTGTCCGTCTGGAAAGGGAGGCGGCCAAGGCCTTTGACGATGCCAAGGAAGGATTGGCTCAAGTCGTCGAAACGTCTAAGGACTGGGCCGTCAAGGCCTTTGAGATGCTGGCTGAAGCTGATGAGGTCCCCAGCTTCGTACGTCGTCTGGAGTATCAACAGAGTGTCCATCGTGCTATGGTATGTGCCGAGGAACCTCCGGAGTTTTTGGACTCCGACGACGAAGCTGCAGCTGAGGAGGAGAACCCTGAAGACGACCAAGAAACTCGTGATGAAGATGATGCCTAGTTTTCGGTTTATTTTTCTAAGTTTCTTGGCTTGTCTGCCGTTGTAGCCTTAGCTCTTCAGCCTTAAGTTGTAAATCTTTCGCCAATGATATATATGAAAGACTTTTTGCCAATTGCTTGTCTTTCCCCTCCTTTTCTTTTATTAAAATTTTGACCAAGTATCAAATTAGCCTCGTCCTTAATTCTGGACAAGCCGTACAGATGTTGGTTTTTAGACGACTTGTACCTGAATAACATACTTGAATTTAGACGATCATAAGTCTATTCAAAAATCATCCAAGCACAAGAAGAGACTCGCCCTGAATTCTGGACGGTTTATGTAGTTCAAATAGAGTAATCATGTCAACCCTGATCTCTGCCCTTGGACGGTCGAGGGTCTATGGACGATTTGTAAAACACATCCTGGAGAAATTACCATTCTTGTCTATTGGACGATGGTGAATCTTATAAGTATCTAGTACTTAGTGACATTCGTCTTGAAACTTTGGATGGTTTGCAAAATAGATATAATTAAAAATTGCCATCCTTGTCCTTGGACGATTGCTTATCTTTAATTTCGAATAAGTATTTTAAATACTTAGTGACATTCGTCCTGGAACTTTAGATGGTCTTCACATTAAGACGAGTCTTGCCTCAAGTGGGAAAGCGGCCTACTCATATGGCTTTGTGGACTAACCACGGTTCAACCGTTTTCCTCGAATTGGTAACACTCGTCCTGCAGTATTTATTGCTTGGTTCATCCTGAATTTCTGGACGACCTTCCCTCTTTTAGCTCGTCCTACAGGTTTGTCTTATCCCCCTCTTCTTGGGCTAGGCTTAACCATATATAGTGGACAAGCCATAGTCCAAGAAGGAGAGCAGCCACTCATTGACCAAGCCTGCAGAAATCTCTAAGGACGAGCTCTAGATATATGGTATGACCATATCTTAGCCGCCTTCCTTGAGGGAACAACACTCGTCCGGAAGTAGTGATCCCTTACTAGGGTCTTTACTACTTAGTTGTCCATGTAGGTGGGCTTATTTCTGGTTAGCCTTCTCTTAGAGACCTTGACGTTTCCCTTACTAGAGATTTTGTCAATTTAAATGCCATTTATGTATTGTCAACCTTTAGGTTGTTATATGGGCGGGCCGCGGATGCGTCGTCGTGCACCGCCGCCCGGCCAAAGATAAAATTTCTCCTACTCTCTTTTACACTAAGGTAGTATAAGGGAAGTAAGGGTCGTATCCACAGGGAAACAGGGACGAGTTTTATATTCAGCGTGATTCAAAACCTAGATTAAGCTAAGGGCCGAGAAACCTAATAATAATAACAAAGGGGGGGTTTCAAGTAGATTATAACTAAACTACAACTAACTAGCATATAAACAAAATGAGAAATCAATTATAGGAAGGATCTTGAGTCCGATTAACATCCACTTCAATTCATTATCGATCATTGAACCTCGACTCTAATTATTTCCATTATTATCTATTGTTGAGAATTAATCTCGCATTCTCCTTATTCTTAGTTGAATAGCACGATCAGCGTGACTATAAAACCCTAACTAAAGGATAACCTAGTCCGATCTGCGTCTAAGTTCAATCCGATAGCAGCAATAAACACAGAGAACCAATAGACCTGCTAACGTCATACAAGCGATAAACATTCAACAGTTTATTCAATTTCCCCAAGAAATAACCAAGACGATCAGCATCTAAGTTACTCCCTAGTTTGCTACCATTTGATAAAAGAATAAAACAATCCGATTCTATTCTTAAATCTAGCATTAGATTAATTACACAATCAAACTAGTAACGTTCCTAGCATAATCATGCAAAAACCATTGAAAGCAAGCATAGAAATTAAACCATAATCAAAGGAAATAAATAGAGAAGAAAGATCTCACAATAATGCTTGAAGCTCCATATTAATCTCGTTCAAGAACGGTTCAAGCTACAATCGGCATAGCATAAGCCAATCCCATAATTGAAATCTACAAAAACTAAATTAGAAAATAAAAACTAAAAAGAGAAGACAACAAGAGAGGAGTGGAGTTTTGGAAACTCCATCCCCTTGTGGCTGCTGCCCCCTAGGTCTAAAAATAGAGTTTAGTATTTATACTAAAGCTCAAAAATCAGCCGACAATTAGACCGACCTAGGGGGTCGCGAGGTGCGAGTCCGGTCGCACCGTGCGATGGGCTACCGCTTGCGCAACGAGCCGAAGAACCGGCCCAAACCACGCAGGTCGCACCGTGCGAGATTCCTCGCGAGGTGCGAGCAAGCAGGTCGCGAGGTGCGACCATGCTCGCGAGGTGCGAGCTGGCTTGCTGCTGGGCGCTGGGCGTGCTTCGAGCGCTGGGCAGGCTGGGCTGGAGCTGGGCGAGCGATGGGCGAGCGATGCTGGGCGAGTGCTGGGCTTGCGGAGTGCTGCTGTGCTTGTGATGTTTGGCTTCGATGACGCTGTGTGCTCGAGCTGCTTCGTTGTTGAGATGGTGCAATGATAGTAAGCTACACCTAGGAGCACTTCCAAGTATAGAGCTCAAACCCATTTTACCACAAAATCTCGAAACACATGACACTAACACTAATTATCTCGTATAACTCCCAACTTTCGCTAAGGGCTAAATATAATACAAATGTGAACAATTATGATGAAAACCTCTAGCGAAGTGCACCCATAATACCGTAAATGCTACGTATAACTTGGGTGTATCAAATACCCCCACACTTGAACTTTACTCGACCTCGAGTAAACTCAAAAATGAGAAATACCAATTAAATCATCGCCCAAGTTATCGACACCAACCTACACTCCCCATCAACTACATCATCATCATCACATCTCAACAAAATACGCTCAAAACCTAAACGTAAGGGACGATGATTCCCCCACACTTAGATTCAAGCTCACCGGAAATATATAAAGACGCGACAACAATAATCACCAAACGACAACCAAAATGTGAGCTCAAATCTCGAAGGATCTCAAAGGAATTGAACTCACTCCAACGCCACAATCAAAATGATAACTCGCCTAAAACCTCAAAAGATAAACTACTACTAGAACAACTAACTTAAAATAGCAAGCCATGGAACAAAGACAAAAAGGGATAAATTCCATGCTTACTCCCAAAAACAAACAATTAACCAAAAGAATGTGAGAGCCAAAATAAATAGATCTTCACAAAACAAAGGATGAATTCACTAACCCAACCCGAAAACGCTTTCAACCTTATGACACCATCTCCGGCAAATGAGTTTTCAAAGTGTATAATTCTCTCTTAATCTCTCATTTTGCCTAGGAGCCCTTTCGGGTTTTCATCCTAGCTTCTCACATTTTTTTATCTCACCATCTTACCCGCTCAATATAAGCCACTTTTTTGCATAAGTTGCCCTTTCGGGTTTTCAACCTATCCGGGCCCCCATTTTTGCCTGAGTCGCCCACCCTTGTGGGTTTTCAACTCAGCGGGTTTCATTTCATCATCATTTTTTTTTTTTTTTTTTTTTTTATTTTTTTTTTTTTTTTTTCATTTCAAATTAAAAGTAATATATACAACATAGATACATGAGAATGAGAATACCCTCCCCCCTACTTAAACTACACATTGTCCTCAATGTGTCGACAATTTAAAAAGAAAAAGTATACTGAAAATAGGGGGGGAAATTTGAAAATCGGGTAAATCGAAGATCGATGGTCAAAACTCATGAAAAGCAATCCGTCAAACTCAAATTTCTTAACAACACCAACTCAAATCTCCTAACTCAACTCACAACCCGCTCCCTCGAATCACTCAAACAAATGACAAGTTCAAAAGTTTTGAATTTTTGAGATTTGCTCCTAGCTTAAGAGATCGAAAAGATACATTAACAATCTCAATCCTCTAGTGTTACCAACTCCTAGCTATTGAAGTCCTCCCAACGGATTTTCTTTTGTGGATTTTGGTTCCAAGTGGATGAAGATTGGTTGTGGATCTTTTTAGTGGGTGGGTGGTGGGTGAAAGAAAATTTGTTGTGGTGGTGGAAATTTGATGAAAAATAAAGAGAAAGAAAGAAAATAAAGGGGTCTCGGGTTGCCTCCCGAGAAGCGCTGTTGTTTAAAGTCGTGAGCTCGACTTAATACCTTAAGCTTAATCATTGGGTTGTGCTCCATGTGTGACAATGGTGGTTCCATGTCAATCTCCACTTCAAGTACCTGCAAAATTGATTGAGAAGAACTCTTGCAATGCATCGTTAATACCTAGCTTACTACAACATGGTTGAGCATATAACATCTGATTATATCCCAAACCTAGCATTAAGGCAACAACAAACATCAACTAGTACTACTCCTAGCTAACCCATGTCATGACCATTAATATAAATGTTTAAAGCTAGACAATAACCAAGCAATAATCCGTCAAAAGCTTCAATCAATCATTCCCAAGAGAGTGGCCAACCAAAAACAAAGAGCACAAGCAATACCATCCAAAAATCACTCTAAATAAAAACAAGTAACACCGTTTCCCCGGCAACGGCGCCAAAATTTGGGCGGGCCGCGGATGCGTCGTCGTGCACCGCCGCCCGGCCAAAGATAAAATTTCTCCTACTCTCTTTTACACTAAGGTAGTATAAGGGAAGTAAGGGTCGTATCCACAGGGAAACAGGGACGAGTTTTATATTCAGCGTGATTCAAAACCTAGATTAAGCTAAGGGCCGAGAAACCTAATAATAATAACAAAGGGGGGGTTTCAAGTAGATTATAACTAAACTACAACTAACTAGCATATAAACAAAATGAGAAATCAATTATAGGAAGGATCTTGAGTCCGATTAACATCCACTTCAATTCATTATCGATCATTGAACCTCGACTCTAATTATTTCCATTATTATCTATTGTTGAGAATTAATCTCGCATTCTCCTTATTCTTAGTTGAATAGCACGATCAGCGTGACTATAAAACCCTAACTAAAGGATAACCTAGTCCGATCTGCGTCTAAGTTCAATCCGATAGCAAGCAATAAACACAGAGAACCAATAGACTCCGCTAACGTCATACAAGCGATAAACATTCAACAGTTTATTCAATTTCCCCAAGAAATAACCAAGACGATCAGCATCTAAGTTACTCCCTAGTTTGCTACCATTTGATAAAAGAATAAAACAATCCGATTCTATTCTTAAATCTAGCATTAGATTAATTACACAATCAAACTAGTAACGTTCCTAGCATAATCATGCAAAAACCATTGAAAGCAAGCATAGAAATTAAACCATAATCAAAGGAAATAAATAGAGAAGAAAGATCTCACAATAATGCTTGAAGCTCCATATTAATCTCGTTCAAGAACGGTTCAAGCTACAATCGGCATAGCATAAGCCAATCCCATAATTGAAATCTACAAAAACTAAATTAGAAAATAAAAACTAAAAAGAGAAGACAACAAGAGAGGAGTGGAGTTTTGGAAACTCCATCCCCTTGTGGCTGCTGCCCCCTAGGTCTAAAAATAGAGTTTAGTATTTATACTAAAGCTCAAAAATCAGCCGACAATTAGACCGACCTAGGGGTCGCGAGGTGCGAGTCTGGTCACACCGTGCGATGGGCTACTGCCTTCGCAACGAGCTGAAGAACTGGCCCAAACCACGCAGGTCGCACCGTGCGAGATTCCTCGCGAGGTGCGAGCAAGCAGGTCGCGAGGTGCGACCATGCTCGCGAGGTGCGAGCTGGCTTGCTGCTGGGCGCTGGGCGTGCTTCGAGCGCTGGGCAGGCTGGGCTGGAGCTGGGCGAGCGATGCTGGGCGAGTGCTGGGCTTGCGGAGTGCTGCTGTGCTTGTGATGTTTGGCTTCGATGACGCTGTGTGCTCGAGCTGCTTCGTTGTTGAGATGGTGCAATGATAGTAAGCTACACCTAGGAGCACTTCCAAGTATAGAGCTCAAACCCATTTTACCACAAAATCTCGAAACACATGACACTAACACTAATTATCTCGTATAACTCCCAACTTTCGCTAAGGGCTAAATATAATACAAATGTGAACAATTATGATGAAAACCTCTAGCGAAGTGCACCCATAATACCGTAAATGCTACGTATAACTTGGGTGTATCATTATACTTTTGGCCGGTCTCCTCGAGGGAGTGATGTTCGGCATTGAAGTGAGTATTTTTGACGCTCTATTGTTTTTTGTTCCAAGTTATTGTCTCTTTTAGACTAGTAACTGATTTAATGCCCCAAAGAGAACTAACTTGGTGGGAATAAACAAAGGCGATTATATAGTAGGGATTGTATTATATGAATTTTGCTTGACTAAATGCCAAGATACATGTATACAATTCTTTTTTCTAGTATGTGCCGTGGCACTTTTGGAATTACTACAAGCTACCAGCTAGATTCCTGACGATGAATTGAGTTAGACGTGGTACTTCTTCAGGTTATCTGAGTTCCAGGTGCGCTGTATAACTCGTCCATCCAGATCTTGGAGACGAAAAGTTCCACTGCGCACCTGCTGGATAACCAGATAAGGTCCTTCCCAATTTGGTGTTAGCTTCCCCATGTCTTTAGCTCGTCCAACCGCCTCCATCTTCCTTAGGACCAAATCCCCCACCTTGAGTGGTCGTCTAACGACTCTCTTGTTAAAGTTCCGAGCCATTCGCAGCTTGTACAATTGCATTCTTAGCAAGGCATTGCCCCTGACTTCCGGTACTTGATCCAAAGCCGTGCGCAATGCTGCCCAGTTGGCATCTTCTGTGTACAACATAACTCGCAGGGTGGGTTCTTCGATTTCAATGGGCAAGACGGCTTCAGTGCCATAAACTAACATGAAGGATGTCTCCCCTGTAGAATTTTTGGCAGTTGTTCTGATGGACCATAACACTAGTTGTAGTTCTTCAACCCATTGTCCCTTGGCATTATCCAACTTTCTTTTGATTCCATTAGATAGAATCTTGTTGAAGGACTCCACTTGCCCATTGGCCTGTGGGTGGGCGACGGCAGCGAAGTGAGCCTTGATTTCTCGTTCTGCCAACCAATCTTTCAGTTTAGGTATTTCAAACTGCGAGCCATTATCAAAGACGATGGACTGTGGCATGCCAAAACGAGTTATCATGTTTTTCCAAATAAAGCCCTTTACGTCGTTTATTGTTAGACCTCGCATGGCTTCAGCCTCTATCCATTTGGTGAAATAGTCCACAGCCACTATCACAAACTTCTTTTGCCCAGCGGCCACAGGGAAAGGTCCTAGAATATCCATGCCCCATTTGGCAAAAGGCAGAGGGAACAAGATAGGAGTTAGGTAGTTGGACGGCTTCTGATGCAAATTTTCGTGCTTCTGACAACTGTCGCACTTTTTTGCATAGACGAAGGCATCTTCCTTTAGGGTAGGCCAGTCATATCCCGTCCTTAAAGCCTTTTCTCCCAATGCTCTTCCCCCAATGTGAGATGCACAAGCTCCTTCATGGAGTTCCTTCAGGACCTCTAAACCTTCTTCCCTGGTGATGCATTTGAGGAGAGGACGATTGAATGACCTCTTGTAAAGAGTCTCATCCCATAACTCAAACCACTTGTCTCTAACCTTCACATACTTAGCCTCTACAGGGTCAGAAGGCAATCGTCCCGTCCTCTTGTATTCTATGATAGGCTCCATCCAGACTGCTCCTCGGCTAAGAAACATAATTTGCTCTTGGTCAATGCTCTTTTTGGGTTTGACTTCCCAAAACACTGTTCTTGGCACATCACCTTCAGTCGAGCTGGCCAATTTAGAGAGAGCATCTGCTTGATGATTTTCTGACCTTGGCACTTGGTCGAGAACAAATCGTTTCAAAGGCTCAATCTGATCCTTGATCAGACGCATATATTTGCTCATCGATGCTTCTTTACATTCAAAATCCCCATTGACTTGACTGACGACCAAGAGCGAGTCCGATTTTGCCTCAATTTCCAGAGCTCCTGCCGCTTTACACATTTTGATTCCAGCTAGAAGTGCTTCATATTCAGCTTCGTTATTGGACGCTTGGAATTGGAACCTTAGCGCATATTCAAACTTGTCTCCCTCTTGAGATTGGCAGATGATTCCTGCCCCACATCCATTGACAGTGGACGACCCATCAACCATGAGCGTCCAATGCTTCCTTCCTTCAGCTGGATCAGATATTGGCTCTATGGTTGGCCGAGTAAGTTCAACAATAAAGTATGCTAAGGCTTGCCCCTTAATGGCTTTCCTTGGCTCAAATGATATATCGAACATGTTAAGCTCAACAGCCCATTTTAGCATTCGTCCGGAAGCTTCCATCTTTTGCAGAACTTGCTTTAGAGGTTGGTCAGTATAGACGAGTATGATGTGCGCCAAGAAATAGGGTCTTAACTTTCGACTGGCCATGACGAGGGCCAATCCAAACTTCTCAACTGGAGTGTACCTATTTTCCGCATCCTTGAGCACATGACTCACAAAGTATATGGGGACTTGGACGGACTCTCTTTCAGCCAGTAGGACGGCACTCACAGCCTGAGTGGACACGGCCAGGTATACAAACAGTTTCTCCCCCTCTGCTGGACTGACCAATCTAGGCAGCTGCCGAAGGTGATCTTTGACTTGCTGAAGGGCTTGCTCTGCCTATGATGTCCATTCAAACTTGGCCTTTTTCTTGATTGTGGCGAAAAACTGATGGCACTTGTCACCTGACTTGGACAAGATACGTCCAAGGGCAGCCAAGCAACCCGTCAGTCGCTGGACTTCCTTTATCTTTGACGGGGATTTCATGTCTAAAATGGCTTGGATCTTCTCTGGGTTGGCTTCTATTCCCCTCTGATCTACCAAGAAACCTAAGAACTTCCCAGACAAGACTCCAAATACACATTTGCCGGGGTTCAATTTTAACTTGTATTTCCTGAGAGTCTCGAAAGTCTCTCTCAAATCACTAACATGACCTTCCTCTTGCTGACTCTTGACTATCATATCATCAATATAGGCCTCCATATTTCTTCCCAACTGTGGCTGAAAGACGGTATTGATTAATCTTTGAAAGGTGGCCGGAGCATTGAGGAGGCCAAATGGCATCCTCAACCAGCCATACAGTCCCTTCTCAGTAATGAAGGACGTTTTGTCCTGATCCTCTGACCACATGGGGATTTGATGAAAACCCGAATAGGCGTCCATGAAGCTTAGCAAAGCATGGCCGGCCGTGGAGTCTACCAGACGATCCAACTTAGGCAAAGGGAAAGTGTCCTTTGGACAAGCCTTGTTGAGATCAGTATAGTCCACACACATCCTCCAAGTGCCATTAGGCTTTGGCACCATGACCACATTTGCTATCCATTCTGGATAATAAGTTTCTCTGATGAACTTTGACTCCAACAACTTCTGAACTTCTTGGTCAACCGCTTGATTTCTGGCCGGTCCCAAATGCCTTTTCTTCTGACGGACAGGTTTTAAATTTGGATCAACATTCAGTCTGTGGACGACTATCTCTGGATCAATTCCAGGCATTTCTTCAACACAATAAGCGAACACGTCTTGAAATTCTTTCAGCAAGCTGATTAGAAGACCTCTCAAACCAGGACTGAGTGAAGACCCAATCTTGAGGGTTCTTTCTGGACGAGCTTCATCCAACAATACCTCTTCAGGAGCTTCCACAGGCTCTGGACGTTCTAAAGCCAGTCCCATGATGGCCATCATCTCTTCAGACGAGGGAGACTCTTCCTTTATGGGCTCATACTTTCTTTTCTGGCTGGGAAGATGCTCAGACGTTTTCCTTGAGGGGGCAATTGGCGTCTGAGGACTCTCAATAGCCATCCTAGGCTCCTTTACTTTTTCGGACGCCTTCCTTTCTCCAGCCACCTTCGTCTTATCTTTCCCATTTTCAGACGTTTTCCGTTCTCCACCTATCTTCGTCTGATCTTCATTGTATGCTTTCCATGATGACGGCTTGAGGGTGGTTAGGTAGCATTCCCTAGCCGCCTGCTGGTCTCCATACAAGGAGCCAATTTTGCCATCATCACACTCATACTTCATAAGCATTAGATGAGTTACTATTACAGCTTTAACATGATTCAAAGTTGGTCGTCCGAGTATGACATTGTGTGCTGTCAAATCTCGGACAACTAAGAACTTGATGAACAAAGTCCTTGAGGCGTCCTTCTCACCAACTCGGACGGGCAACGTGACTGTTCCCATGAGATGGATGACTCCTCCCCCAAACCCTATGGTGGGATGATGGACTGGGACCAAGTCTTTTTCATCAAATTTCAATCTGGACAAGCAATCAGCACTAATGATGTCCGTCGAGCTTCCAGTGTCAATCAAAATTCTTCTTACTCTCAAGTTTGCTATTTTCATTTCTACAACCAAAGGGTCATCATGGGGGGTCCTCAATTTGCCCCGGCCCTGCTCACTAACCACCACTTTTGGGAAAGGCTCGGCCTTGGACGGATTAGTTAACAAAACTTGGCCGAGTTCCCTAGGATAGTTTTTGTTCCCTCTATTGGTTGACCCTCCGGCAGCAAATCCTCCTGAAATAACCAGGACTACATCCTCGTCAGTGCTTTCATTCTCCTTTTCTTGCTTTGACGATCGTCTCTCTTCTGAAACTTCTTTCCCCCTTGGGGTAAGTATGAATTCATCTTTCCTTTTCGGGCTAGATCCTCCAAATCCCTCTTAAGGTGCTTACATTCATTGGTTTCATGACCGCAATCCTTGTGAAAATGACAATACTTGCTCTTGTCCCTATTCCTATAAGGAGTCTTCATCTCAGCCGGAGCCTTCAGCTCATATTGGTCCTTTATCTCCATGAGAATGGAGTATTGGTCCTTGTTGAATTCGATGGAGTTGGATGAAGAAGGCTCAGATTCTTTCCTCTTGTTTCTTCCTCTGGACGAAGTAGTGGTAGAGGTTATAGCCCAAGTCTCGGCCTTTTTGGGGTTGCTCTTCTTCAGCGGAGCAACCTCTTCAGGCTTCTTGGACTCGGGGTGCTTTGCCTCCGCACATACTTCAGTGGCATGTATAAAGGCTTCAGCTTCCTTTAAAGCCTCAGCAAGAGTATTGATCTTCTTCTTCACAAGGTCAAACTTAAAACTTCCTGGCCTCAGACCCCTTATAAAGGCGTCAAAAGCCACACCAGCATTGAGGTCTTGAATTTGAAGGGCTTCCAGATTGAATCTCTTAACAAAACTCCTAAGAGCTTCTTTTGGTCCTTGGACGACCTTGCCCAAGTGCATGCTTGCCTTTTGCTCTTGACGATTTGCAACGAAATGACTAGTAAATAAGACACTGAGTTCGGTGAAATTGTTGACAGAATTGGGGGGTAGATTTTTGAACCACTTCTGAGCTACACCCTTCAAGGTAGCCGGGAAATTCTTACACCAAGTGGCATCGTCTACTACTTGGACGTACATCTGATGCTTGTAAGCAGACAGGTGATCATCAGGATCAGTTGTTCCATCAAAAGGCTCAATGGTTGGGAGTTTTACCTTTGGGAAGGGGGGCGCCTCCATGATCCTGGCCGAGAATGGAGTAGGCCAATTGATCCGGAGGGCTCCCAGCTGTCCCTCGATGGGTATGAACTCCTTGTGATATTCCTTCAACACTGGATTAGGTGAAGTGTTTGCGGGTACTGGTCGCTTATAGGCCAATGGTTGAACCACCGTCCTCTCTTGTCTCGGACGAACCATCGAAGGACCCATACTTCTTCCTTCTGTACTAGAGGGCATCCTTAAAGGAGGGTCCCTCAAATACGGGGTAGAGCCAGTAGCCGACTGTTGCTAAGCTGCAGCCCTCTTTGCCTCTAGGTAATCCCTGGCGTCGGTTTCCATTCGATGTCCACTAGGACGAGCTTGATCTAGAGTCCTCACCACCAGATTCCAGTCCATCTTCCTTCGCTGATCACTATCCTCGGGCTGCTTTCCTCTTGCCGTCCTCTTAGAGGATTCCTGACGAACAGGTCGACTAGGACCTGGACGATTTTCTTGGGAACGTCCCCTAGGAGCTTGATTGTTGACGGCTGGCTCAGGGTTATGATGGAAGAACAGCATGTTGCTCCTAATCTGTTCCTGGACGACTGCTGCCATTTTAGTGTAAAAGTCATTCAGGACGTTGTCTAGATGGGCAGTCGTCACGGGACGTTCAAGATTTTGCTGAATGACCGGCTGCTAGCTTGGTCCAGGAACATGGACGATGGTTGGAGGTCTATCCCTTCCTCTAGGCGGTCTCTCGTGCTCAACTGTGTCTTCTACATGAACCTGAAGACTTCGGTTTCTGGCAATGTTGGACGATTGACAATCAGTCATTGCTGCGTCTCCCCACAGACGGCGCATGTCCAACAAGTAAGTTGTAGGCTGAGCTTTCTTGTCTAGCAAGTAAAAGGGTATCCCTTAGATGTTCTTCAGATGGAGACTTGTGCAGCAATGCCTGAGTCAGCTTGGTCCTTGGCCTGGGCTTCGTTCCCGAACCTGCAAGAAAGGGACCCACCCTGGAGGTTTGGGTGGTGGTTCCCCCTCCGAAGCTTAAGTCAGATATCAAGAGTTGTAAGAGAAAGTAGAGATAGAGAGAGAAAGTGATAGAGTATTTTATCAGAGTAACTTTACACTGTTTGCATTGAATGCCTTTTCTCCTGATTTCTGGGGTATTTATAGTGATAGCAAGATGACAGCTATCCTTAAAATCTGCCCTACAATAGTGGCCTCTGATTGGCTGAGGAATCAGATCATGACACGTGGCAGGCCATGATTTGTGAGGGTTTATTAACCACTCTCATGCAGCCACCTCACAGTGCTGGGTTCTGACTGTTGGGCCAGAAAGTTAACCTTTTAACCCAACTGAGTATAGCCCAGAGATTAAGCCTTCTTTCTATATTAACTGGGGGAGGACACGTGTGCGGCCCTGATGAGCCCATGTGTCTTTAAAGGAGCTGTAGATGTTAGGCTACAACAACAACAACAACAATAACAATAATAATAATAATAATAATAATAATAATAATAATAATAATAATAATAATAATAATAATAATAATAATAATAACAATAAAAATAATAACAATAAAAATAATCATAATCATAATGATAATAATAATAATAATAATAATAATAATAATAATAACAATATTAACAATAATAATAATAATAATAACAATAATAATAACAATAATAATAATAACAATAACAATAATAACAATAATCTCTATTATATATGGGAACTCTTGAGGACTTTGGTGTCCACCTGAGTTCCCTAAAATACCCTTTATGTTTTTATTATTCCAGGATAACTTATGAGGGTAAAAAAGTCATAGAACGTTTTTTTAAAAAAAAAGCTCTAATGTAACTACCAGATTCCCCCCCAAAAAAATAAAACTACCAATTTTTTTTTAGTTAAAGTAACTTCCATATTTTTTGAAAACAAAAGAAACATGTTCAATATCACCGCGATGTTCGTGCACGCATCGCGTGCAAAAAATACTAGTAATAATAACAATAACAATAATCATAATAATAATAACAACAACAACCACAACAACAACCACAACAACAACAACAACAACAACAACAACAACAACAACAACAACAACAACAACAACAACAACAACAACAACAACAACAACAACAACAACAACAACAAAGAATAAAGAAGAAGACCAAAGAAGACTAAAGAAGACTAAAGAATAAAGAAGAAGACTAACAAAGAAGAATAAAGAATAACAAAGAATAAAGAATAAAGAATAAACAAAGAATAAAGAAGAATACTAAAGAAGATCGCAAGAATAAAGAAGAATACCAAAGAAGAATAAAGAATAACAAAGAATAAAGAATAACAAAGAATAATAAAGAATAAAAGAAGAAGAAGAAGAATAACAAAGAAGAAGAAGACTAGCAAAGAATAAAGAATAACAAAAAACGAAGAATAAAAAGAAGACTAAAGAATAAAGAATAAAGAAAAAGACTAACAAAGAATACAATAAAAAGAATAAAGAACAACAACAACAACAACAACAACAACAAAGAATAAAGAACAACAACAAAGAAGAACAACAACAAAGAAG
The DNA here is from genome assembly GCA_947646795.1 of Beta lomatogona. Taxonomy (NCBI): domain Eukaryota; kingdom Viridiplantae; phylum Streptophyta; class Magnoliopsida; order Caryophyllales; family Amaranthaceae; genus Beta; species Beta lomatogona. The sequence goes on along the minus strand of CANSNZ010000955.1, from coordinate 1,362,694 downwards.
AATAACAACAACAAAAAAGACCAACAACAACAACAAAGAATAACAACAAAGAACAACAAAGACTAAAGAATAACAACACCAAGAATAACAAAGACTAAGACCGACAAAGACTAAAGAATAACAAAGACTAAAGAATAACAAAGACTAAAGAAAGAATAAAGACTAACAAAGAATAACAAAGAATAAAGAATAACAAAGAATAAAGAAAGAAGAAGAACAACAACAAGAAGAGCAACAACAACAACAACAACAACAACAACAACAACAACAACAACAAAGAATAAAGAACAACAACAACAAAGAATAACAACAACAACAAAGAACAACAACAACAAAGAAGAACAACAACAACAAGAATTACAACAAGAATAAAGAACAAGGAAAGACAACAACAACAACAAAGAACAACAACAACAACAACAACAACAACAACAACAACAACAACAAGAACAACAACAACAACAACAACAACAAAGAAGACCAACAACAACAAAGAATAACAACAAGAATAACAAAGACCAAAGAATAACAAAGACTAAAGAATAACAAAGACTAAAGAATAACAAAGACTAAGAATAACAAAGACTAAAGACTGACAAAGACTAAAGAATAACAAAGACCAAAGAAGAATAAAGACTAACAAGAATAACAAAGAATCGCAACAACAACAACAAAGAAAAGAACAACAACAACAACAACAACAACAACAACAACAACAACAACAACAACAACAACAACAACAACAACAACAACAACAACAACAACAAAAAGAAGACCAAGAAAGACCAAAGAATAAAGAAGAAGACTAACAAAGAAGAATAAAGAATAACAAAGAATAAAGAATAAAGAATAACAAAGAATAAAGAAGAATAAAGAATACTCAAAGAAGATCAAGAATAAAGAAGAACACCAAAGAAGAATAAAGAATAACAAAGAATAAAGAATAACAACAAAGAATAACAAAGAATAACAAAGAATAACAACAACAACAACAACAAAGAACACCAACAAAGAATAACAAGACCAAAGAATAAAGAAGACTAACAACAAGAAGACCAAAGAATAACAAGACTAAAGAACAACGGCACCAAAGAACGACAAGACCAAAGAATAACAAGACTCACAAAGAACAAAGAATAAAGACTAATAGGAATAACAAAGAATAAAGAATAACAAAGACTAAAGAATAAAGAATAAAGAAGACCAAAGAATAAAGAAGAATAACAACAACAAAGAATAAAGAATACCAACAACAAAGAATAACAAAGAATAAAGAATAACGACAACAAAGAAGAATAACAACAACAACAACGACAACAAAGAATAAAGAATAAAGAAGAAGAATAACTACAAAGAATAAAGAATAACAAAGAATAACAACAACAAAGAATAAAGAAGAAAATAACAAAGAAGACTAACAACAACAACAAAGAAGAATAACAACAAAGAATAAAGAAGAAAGAACAACAAAGAACAACATCAACAACAACAAAGAATAAAGAACAACAACAACAACAACAAGCTAGATGTCCTTGTGGATGTGTGGAATATTAAAGACATACGGGGAAAAAAGAGGAGGTCACATAAACATAGGCTGCCTGCAAGGATGCCTTAGTAAAAAATTTGGAAATGTAGAAGACATGAAAGAGAACACATATTATAACTTGAAAATCTCTTCATAACAAGATAATAGTATACAAACACATGAACAATAATCAGAACTGATAAAATTTGAGCACCTGTTTCTTTAACAATTTCTCTATTTACTGGATCTTTTCCTCCTTTCTATCAGAATTCCAAAATTGCATGTGGATCTCACCATTGTCTCCGCAACTGTATGCAGATCCTGTTCTCTACTTTTACTTACCTGTATTGTGGATATCTTCACATGTAGATCCTTGTAAAGTTCAACCACCAACTTATGACCTAGGTATAATGGAGAAAAGGTATAGGAATTAGATGGAATCTCATGGAAAGCAATACAAAGGCAAAAACGAATGGTAGCTACACTTTGGAACCTACTAGTCCAATGCACAGTTTGTCGACTAGATCAATTCTCATAACCTCACTTTCAAGCTCGTTGATAACAACTTTGCAGATATGACGAATGAAGAGTTCAACTTCATATTCACAAGTCGATTGAAAAGCAAAACCCCAGGAAAGAATCATTTTTCCACTAATCAGACCCACCATCGACATTATTTACCAATAGAGATCGACTAGAGAAAGAAGGGTGCAGTTACTCATGTCAAGAACCAAGGTACATGTAGTAGCCTCTTAAGTTGCTCTCATCTCAAACTGCTCAAACTTGCTCTTCCTACTTTCTCTTTTATTGTATAAAGCATGAATAAATTAACTTTGGTATATCATAATATTGAAACACTATCTTCTGTAGATGAAACTAAGGTTAAATTAAACAATAAATTCTATAATTAAAATGCTAGTGTTTCGGGTGTAAAACAGTGGAGGTCAAGGGTTGACGGCCTGTAGGGGGTGAACGAGGTTTGGCGACATCGAGTATGTCGGTATAGGATAATTTGGATTGTCGGGATACCTGCACAACAAGCAAGGATGACAGACCTCGGGGGGTTGCCGAGGAAATCCACTCCGATGCCTAAGTCAGACAAGGTACGTTGAGTAGGTACAGGTAAAGTAGATAGGTGAACAGTAATTACGTACCTCGGAGTCAATGCAGGTGGGCTATTTATAGTATAGTACCAGTACGTCGGTTCCTCATGAGGGGAATCTAGGTTTTACACGTGTACTTAAACAATCAGACTCGTACACGTATACGTCACTTCCCAGACATGATGTCAGACCGACAAGTCGAGAGATATTTGTCAGATTGCCAAGTATGCTTTTGCGAACTATGTTGACCATACCCTTTTGGCCAGGTCTTGCGTCAGGCCGGCAAATACTTGCCGGCGTATACTTGCCCTCGACAAGTTATGAGGGAGTTTGTGTACTCCCGTACAACTAGCCCCCCAAAGTGATGGTGGCATGCCGTCATTACTTTGCCGAGATTCTGTCAGCATTTTTTCGTTCAAAAAAGTGGCGCTGCAATTTCACGTGGGTCATGCCACGCGTCTTAATCCGCCCGCGGCAGTTGGGTTGTGTGTGATCTGGGCCGTTTATTCTTTGCTTAAATTAGTATAGTTATTTCTCTCTCCTCATCATTTCTCTTCTTGTCCAAACGACTCTTCCCCTTCTCTGGTAATCTTCTCCTTCCTCTCACTTAACATTTTCGCTAGAGCCTTCGAAATTTAGGGTCCGCTTATCTTCCTTTTTCTTCTGTTTTTTCTTTTTGTGATTTTGTCAACAATTTTCTAACTGGGTTTATTTTTGGTGAGTTCCAGTTTTTATGTTTCGTGAGGGCTCGAGAGGAATTTCGCTCATCTCCGGGTTAGGGTTCTTTCTCTTTCAAGGTAAAGCTTTGAACTTTCTCCAAGTTTTCATCTTCTTAGGCTCTCTTTCTGCTTTTTCTTCCCGAAATTTCTCTTTCTAGGGTGTAAGCATGTCTAGTGTGTCCGAAGATAGTCAAAAATAGCCTGAAGATTATACTTGGGCCCTTTTCGGGTCCGACCTGGAATCTCCAGAAGTTTCTTCAAAGGAAACTCCCACTTGTTTAGAAGATGGTGGTGGTGATCCTTCTACTCCCAAGGACGGTGGTAGTCAGCCTGCTTCCACCGTCATGTCAGAGTCGCGCACTTTTTCGGTGACTCTCGAGGATGTTCAACAGGGTTTGTCAGATCTTCGGGCTAGGGATATGAAGGAAAGTGTCCGGCAGAGGCGTGCCTTTCTCCTGAGATACTTAAGAAGCTCCGTCATGAGACCCTTGCTGAACTGATTCCAACGCTGCCAGGCACCCCTACTGACGCGGTGGAAATCGAGCCCACCAGTCGGGAGTACTGGTTGGCGACTGATGAACAAGCCATATATGTATATGGTACTAACTTAGGAAGGGCTGAAGTTACCCTGGCGGTCCCTCCCCCCAAGTAAGGATGATGCCGACATCTCCCATGAACCAACTGACTGGGATGATGCTCTGAGTAGAGGCAAGCTATGCCGGGAGGAGAGATATCGGTGGAGGAAACTTGGCGGCCAATCTAGGGCTGCTACCAATCCAGTGTTAAAAAGGGCCGAGCCCCCTGATTATGTCGATTTAGGTTCATCTCATTCTGAGAAGACGCCTTTAGAAAAGGTTAAGGATAACTCGACCACCCGGGTTGTCGGGAATTTGAGTAAGCCCCCTGGAGCTACCAGTTCGACCGTCAAGGACGATGACGGCGAAGATGGTGATGACAAGAGAGAAAGTGGGAGTGATGACAATGATGATGAGGATGGTGTTGGTGTGGAGGACGAATACTTGCTGGAGGGCAAGTGTGAGGGTCCTATGAAGATGAAACCTGAAGCTTCTTGGCTGAGGGATGCCAAGAAGTACGACTATTGTTCTGCCGCCACCAAGCTGTACAAGTTGCCGGCTGAGTATGAGTTGATTTTGCCAGGTCCTGATGACGTTGTGATTTGTCCCCCTGAAGGATGTGTGGGAGTATACAGTTACCATTTGGAGTTTGGGCTATGCTTCCCTATGGATCGACATTTTATAGACCTACTTGTCGGTCTCAACGTTTGTTTTGCCCAGCTTACTCCCTTGGCCATTCGTCATCTTATCTGCTATATATGGACTTGTCGATTTTATAATTTTCCTTTAACTTTTAACTTGTTCAAACACCTTCACAACCTAAAGCGTGATGGGTCAAACCATGGTGCTAAGGTGGACGACGCTGAGGCCGGCAAGAACCAAGGATGGTATTCTTTGTATACTACCCAGGGAAAGTTAACCATGTTTCCTCGTATGACCTCGTTGAAGGGTTGGCGGCAGAGATGGTTTTGGCTGCGGGTTCCTGAGTCATACCCTTTGCGTCGTTGGTTCACCAAACCCCGACACAATTTGGAACATATTGACATTGTCCCTTTGAGTGAGAGGGAACAAAAAGCTTTTTCTCACTTTGATATGGTACCTCCCCCTGGCGGCAAGAAAATTAGGCCCTTACCGAAGGTTTGGTTGCCGCATCCTCGATATGTTTTGGGGAATATTCCCCTGTCTACCACCGGGATGTGCCGAACTCATCCATCCGGTAAGGATGGTAAGGGCCGACATTTTTTTTTTGTATTACTTCTTTCTTTTTTACTGCTTTGTGTATCTTTTCAGCTTTAAAAGCTTTGGACCGCAAGTGCTTAGGCGTGAACCAGCTTTGGGTCCCTACCACCACCATGCCTGAGATGCCGCCACCTGGGAAAGAAGCTGAGTCCATTGCTGCCTTTGCCAAGGCACAACATGCCGGCTAGTCTGGTGCTAAAAAGGATAGCAAATCCTCTTCTCGCCGACAAGCACCTAGGAAGGATGCTGCCGGCAAGGCCTCTGGTGTTTTGCCGGTTGTGAGGGGCGGTTTGTCTAGGAAAGGGGACAGTAAGGCTCAGTCTGAGAGCCGCCGCCAAACTTCTGATAAGACACTTTCTCTTATGGAGATTGCTAAGCCTGTCAATATTGATTCTGCCTCTGCCGACATCTCTGGCTCGTCTCATGACAACAAGGGGAAGTTGTCTGCCTCCCTGTCAGATATGAAATTTGCTGAAATCTCTGCCGACAAGCGTCCTTCCTTACCTATTGAAGAGAAGAATGAAATTATTTCCAAGATTCCTCCCGGCATATCGTTCAAAGGCGACAATTTCATTGAGCCTGGGCAGATAGTAATTCCTCCTGGTCATCACTTTTAACATGACTGGTATGATGCTCTGAGTAGAGGCAAGCTATGCCGGGAGGAGAGATATCAGTGGAGGAAACTTGGCGGGCAATCTAGGGCTGCTACCAATCCAGTTTGTATACTTGCCCTCCGACAGCTAGGATGCTAGAATGGGAAGCTCCATTCACAAACACTAAAAGAAGCTAGAGTATTGACTATAAAAGTTTAGTCATTATCAATCTGAAATTTTTGGTATACAGATCATTCTTAAGGCATACCACGATTAGGTTTATAAATTAAGAGATAATAGAAGATATATTAGAGAGAAGGTTGACGACAAGGAGCCGGGAAGTTGGTGGCGCTTGAGGAAGAGGTGCTGGAATAGTTACCTTTTAAATGAGGGTAATAGTTACCCTGCCTCCTCCCACCCTTCATCCTCCTCTTTGAACTACCACTACCTCATCTAATTTACTACCATGTCATTTTAGAATCAATTGCCCTCTTATCATTCTACTAGTTACCTCTATCCAGTGATTTCATGCATGCCCTCATAATTACATAATTTAATAACAAGGTAGGATGCAAATCATTCTTCGAACTATAGTATTAAAAGTGGGTAAGGCGCACCTTTTTGCAAGTTAAAAAATAATAAACAGGAAAATTTTCAACTTCTAAGTAAAATGATGATGAATTGATGTAATCTCTGCCTCTCACGTGTTGGCTAGAAAGCAACATGTATACTATACCCATCATAACTTTGGCTTTTACAAGAAGCTACCAGGCTTTTTCGACAATTGCAGTTGTTGAAGGACTCCGCAAAATTGAAACTAGAAAGTTGGTTTCATCGGAGCAAGAATTAGTACATTGTAACCGTGGTGAGAAAGTAGGCTGCAATGAAGGATACATGGAATCAGCCTTTGAATACATAAAAAGAAATGGTGGCATTACCTCTGAAAAAGAGTGTCCATACATAAGAAGAGATGGTAAGTGTAACAAACACAAAGCAAAACATCATGCTGTAAAAATAAAGGGCTATAAGACAATACGTACGAATGATGAAAGGAGCCTAGCTACAAGACATAGTTGCCACTTGCCATAAAGCTTGTATCCTTTGCTATTGATGTTGGTGGCTACCAATTCCAGCTATACGACAGTGGTATATTAGATGGATACTATGGGATAAGTTGAAGGATTTATGTCCTCGACTTAAATGCAATTACTAATTATATTATGGATCGTATTATGGAGATAATAAATTCGTTCTATTGGGTCGTCTATACGTCTTGCTAGAGAATGCTATAGAACTTTGGGTTAGGAAATTATAAACCCGAAGCCCAATATAATGGATCCTATTAGGTCACACAATATACTTCGATCAATAAATGAAACCTAGAGCCCAATTTCGAAAATTCGACCTAATTTTTTTTTTATTATTCGAAATATATTTTATTTGGCCGAATTTTAAAGAAAATAAAATCCTGATTTTCGAAATTAAAATTCAATTTTAGATCTCAAATTTTTCGAAAATTTCGAGAGTTAGATTTATATAATTAATCTGAATTTTCATATTTAAATTGTTTATGTATGAAAATTAATTCATGTGAAAAGAGTTTTGTGTGAATTAGATTAATACATATGAATAATGCTAAAATTAAATTAAAATAGAGATTTTATGTTAATTTTGAATATTCAACTCATATAATTAATCTGAATTTTCATATTTAAATTGTTTATGTATGATAAATTAATTCATGTAAAAGGAGTTTTATATGAATTTAAGGTTAATTGATATGAATAGCCCTAAAATTAATTAAAATGGAGATTTAAATTAATTTGCAGAATTAGGCATAAAGGAGTTTATGTTTAATTTAATTTGATCACTAGACTAATTTACAAGAAGTTGTGATTTAATTTAATTCCCACACAAGAAAAAAAAAAGACAAAGAAGGGAGGAGGAGCAGCCACCTGCTGGTGGGGCCACGGTGGCTGCTCCAGGTGGTCCTTGGTGGGCTGCCGTGGCTGCGGCAGCAGCAGCAGCACAAGAGTTTTGCTGCTGCCCAGCAGTAATTTTTTCAAAAAAAAAAAATTTTTTTTTTTTTGGGAAAATTATTAAAACAGATTTTCAGGATATTAAGCAGATTTTCAGTTAAATAATTCCATAATTTTATTCTTTAATCTAATTAAAATTAGTAGGCTAGATTTTATAGGATAGAATCTTTAGGTGGTTAGGAATTACTTAAATATTTTATCTACTTGCTATAATTAAGAATATTTGATATTTTGATTGATGGCAAGAATAATATGTGATATTATGATGTGGCTTTTATATTTTGATATAATTGCTATGTATGACTAGTATGGCCCAAAATTAAGTTAGAAAATACGATCTGCGTATCGTGATGTATTCTTGTAATTTTAAATACGATCTGCGTATCGTTAAGTATTTTTGTAATTTATTTAATTTAGTTATTATTTAAATTATTTTGATACTTATGTAATCCAAAGACAAGTCCATCAAGAGAAGGCCCATGTCTAAGGTGGATGGAGATCCATGAAGAGTCCAAGAATGAGCCATTCATGCTTAGTTCTTAGGATTAGGGGCCATACTAGATCATTTTATTTTCGCATTTTATTATTCTTTAAAATGCTTATAAGTTTATTGTGTGTTGGTTGTTGATGCGCTAGAGTTCACTAATTCATAGCAACATAATAAACTTAGGTCCCGTAAATATTAAGGTTGCTTTTCCAAACATAAAGTACTTATCAAACCCTTAATTAATAGTAATAGGTCATGCCTCCGTAGGGTGTTATCATTAATTTTGGGATATAAGGTAAAATTGCGAATTTTACAACTTAGTTTGGTTGTCCTTAACAAAATTATCAAAAGCGTTTTGCATTTTAAAGCAAGAGATAGTTAAACATGCGATGTTTATCCATCTAAACAAGAGTTATAATTTGTTATAATTAGTAAAAGAGTTTACTTACCTTGATAATGTAACGTTAAAGATAAGGCCTCCGTCTGCTTAGTGTTGCATGTTGATAGGATCTTGTAAAACGCTTATTCAAATGGCACATTAAAATTGAATAGGTGATCAACCTAGAAACCTTTGCATGTTTTAGGTTACTTTATAAACATAAAATTGAATTTTGCTTTATTTTTCTGTCTGTAGATACCATGTCTAATAACAACAACAACAACTCCGGTTTCATCATTCGTCCTTTTCTGGAAAAGGACAAACTGAATGGTGAACTTGATTGGGAAAGGACCTTAAGACTTGTTCTGAGGTTTGAGGGTCGAGAGGACGTCTTAGATACCCCACTTCCTGTTGTAACTGATGAATCAACTGAGGCAGACAAACGTCGTGCCAAACAGGCTAGTGATAAGTCTATACCAATCACTTGCTTGATGATAGCAGCCATGGAGCCGAACCTCCAAAAGAGGTTCCAAACCAAGGATGCTTATACCATCATGCAAGAGCTGCGGGCTATGTTCCAAACACAAGCCCGAGTTGAGCGGTATGAGACTAATAGGGAGATAATTGAATGTCACATGAAGCCGGGTCAAGCTAATGGCCCCCATATTTTCGCAATGATGGGTCTTTTCGAAAACATGGAACGACTTGGATTCCCTTATAGGGTTGAGTTGTCTACTGACATTATTCTCCACTCATTACCTGACAATTTCAATCAGTTCAGAATGACCTACAATATGAATGAGTCTGAAAAGACTTTGCAAGAGCTGCATGGATTGTTGGTCAATGCTGAAAGGAACATCCCTAAGGTTGAACGAAAGAAAGAGGTTTTGATGGTTCAAAAGGGAAAGGGTTTCAAGAAGAAATGGGCAGGAAATAAGGACAAAGGCAAGCAAGATGCCATTGTTGCTGAAAAACCTAACCCAACCGCCAAGCCAAAGGTCGCTGCGGAAAGCAAGTGCTTCCACTGTCACAAGATAGGATACTGGAAGAGGAACTGCCCGGTATACTTGGAAGAAAAGAAGTCTGGGGCTTCCACTCCAGGTATATATGTTATAGAAATCAATTTGACTTCTACTTCTTTATGGGTATTTGATACCGGTTGTGGTTCTCACATAGTTAATGATGTGCAGGGACTAAAAAGAAGTAGGAAGCTGGCAAAAGGCGAGGTAGAGCTACGCGTTGGAAATGGAGAACGAGCTGCTGCACTTGCCATAGGGAGCTATAGTCTACACTTGCCATCTGGGCTTATTTTAGAACTAAATAATTGCTATTTTGTTCCTTCAATAACTAAGAACATAATTTATGTTTCAGTTTTGGATTCTGAAGGGTTTTGTTTTGAAATAAAGAACAATTGTTGTTCCATTTGTTACAATAATATGTTCTATGCCAATGCTAAATTGATAAATGGCTTATATGTGCTTGATAGGTCATTACAAAACTATAACATAGATAGCAAGAAACAAAAATCAAATGATTCCAACCTAACCTACATTTGGCATTGTCTAATGGGTCATATAAACCAAAAGCGTATTCACAAGTTACAAAAGGATGGTATAATTCCATCATTTGATTTCGAATCATTTGATGTATGTGAATCATGCTTAATGGGGAAGATGACAAAATCACCATTTACTGGAAAAGGTGAAAGGGCCAGCGATCTTTTAGGACTCATACATACAGATGTGTGTGGTCCTATGAGCATAAAGGCAAGGGGAGGGTTTAACTACTTCATTACCTTCACTGATGATTTGAGTAGATATGGATATATATACTTAATGAAACATAAGTCGGAATCTTTTGATAGATTCAAAGAGTTCCAAAGTGAAGTACATAATCAACTTGGTAAGACAATAAAAGCACTACGATCCGATCGCGTTGGTGAGTATTTGAGCCAAGAATTTGATGATCATCTAAAGGGTTGTGGAATTCTTTCACAATTAACTCAACTAGGAACACCACAGTTGAATGGTGTATCTGAAAGGAGGAATCGAACCTTGCTATATATGGTTCGATCAATGATGAGTCTTGCTGATCTTTCGATTTCTTTTTGGGGATACGCTCTCGAAACTGCTGCACACACACTAAATAGGAGCCCGTCAAAGGCTGTAGAAAAGACTCCATATGAGTTATGGAATGGAAAACCTCCAAACTTGTCTTTTCTTAAGATCTGGGGATGTGAGGTCTATGTAAAGAGGTTAATATCAGACAAGCTTGCACCCAAGTCAGATAAATGTCTCTTTGTGGGATACCCAAAAGAGACAAGGGGTTATTACTTATATAACCGTCAGGAGAACAAAGTGTTTGTTGCTCGTGATGGTGTCTTTCTTAAAAAGGAATTTGTTTCTAGAAAGACAAGTGGGAGTAAAATAATTCTCGAAGAAATTCGAGATGAGCAACAATTGGACATGGTTCACACCATGTCAGAGACGGCCCGACAAGACGAAAGTCTAGTTCAGGAGATGACGTATTCAACGCGTGAACCTCCTACAGTCCCACTTGAAACTAATTCAAGCGAAGATCTTCAAGAAGTTGAAGAGAACATTTCTCTTGATGCTCAGGCCCCGCGTAGGTCTAGTAGAGAAAGGATTCCAAACAAGAGGTTGGTTGATTTCCTGTTAACTGAAAACTCTAAAATTATGATTTTGGAAAATTCAGAGCCTACTACCTACAAACAAGCTTTGACGAGCCCAGACTCTGAGAAATGGCTTGAGACCATGAAATCCGAGTTAGACTCCATGTCTGAGAATAAAGTTTGGACCCTGGTTGACTTGCCTGATGGGGTTAACCCTATTGGATGCAAGTGGGTGTTCAAATTGAAAACAAACAAAAATGGGAATGTCTATGTCTATAAAGCAAGACTGGTTATAAAAGGATTCAGACAAATTCATGGTATAGACTATGATGAGACCTTTTCTCCAGTAGCAATGCTTAAGTCAATTCGGATACTTTTAGCGATTGCCGCATTTTATGATTATGAAATTTGGCAGATGGATGTCAAAATAGCATTCTTGAATGGGTTCTTGAATGAGGATGTGTACATGACACAACCTGAGGGTTTTGAGGATCCAGAAAATCCTAAAAGGGTTTGCAAGCTTCAGAGATCCATTTATGGATTGAAGCAGGCATCTCGGAGCTGGAATCTTCGATTTGATGAGGCAATCAAGAAATTTGATTTCATCAAAAGCGAAGAAGAATCTTGTGTCTACAAGAAGTTTAGTGGGAGCAGCTTAGTCTTCTTGGTATTGTATGTAGATGACATACTACTCATGGGAAATGACATACCAATGCTTGAGTCAGTTAAGGAATGGTTAAAAAGTTGTTTCTCTATGAAGGACCTGGGAGAAGCTGAGTACATACTGGGAATCAAAATCCATAGAGATAGGTCTCGAAGGATGATTGGGCTAAGTCAAGAAACTTATATTGATAAGGTTCTTGCAAGGTTCAACATGGAAAACTCGAAGAGAGGTTTCGTTCCCATGTCACATGGCATATCGCTTAGCAAGAGTCAGTGCCCGACTGAGCCTGATGAGTTAAAGCGAATGAGTAGCATTCCTTATGCTTCGGTTATAGGATCTATCATGTATGCCATGATAAGTACTCGACCAGATGTTGCATATGCCTTGAGCATGTGTAGCAGGTTCCAAGCACATCCAGGAGAAGCACACTGGACTGCAGCTAAGAGCATCCTTAAGTACTAAGGAGGACTAAAGGCATGTTCTTAGTCTATGGGGGACAAAGTGAGTTGATTGTTGAAGGTTACACGGATGCAAGCTTCCAAACCGACAGAGATGATTACCGCTCTCATTCAGGGTATGTCTTTCGTCTAAATGGAGGAGCAGTGAGCTGGAAGAGCTCAAAGCAAAGCACTGTAGCAGACTCTAAGACAGAATCAGAATCAGAATCAGAATATTTAGCAGCGGTTGAAGCAGCTAAAGAAGCAGTTTGGATCAAGAAGTTCTTGACAGAGCTGGATATCTTACCTAGTGCTCTGGAAGGGATTGAGTTGTTCTGTGATAACAATGGTGCTATTGCGCAAGCAAAAGAGTCGAGATCACGTAACAAATCCAAACATGTAATGAGGAAGTATCACCTCATTAGGGAGATTGTTGACAGGAAGGATGTCAGGATCTGCAAAGTTCACACGGATGAGAATGTGGCTGATCCGCTCACTAAACCACTACCTCAACCCAAGCATGAGTGTCACGCTAGGGCTATAGGCTTGAAGCAAATGTTAGAGTGGCTTTAGATTGTACTAGGTTTAGAGAAACTTGTTACAATGTAAAGACATGGTTTTGCTATTTATGTTTATGAGAATAAATTTTATATTATTTAATTATTGGTTTGGTATTAAATAAAATGTCCAAAATATATCTTGAATTCTATGGTTTTGTCAAATATGTGATTTGATAAATGAAACACCATAAGTGAATAGAATTCAAAGAATATTAAAGTTCCTAATCTAAGTCATTAAACTGGACATAAATGACTTGTTAAAGGGATTAGCATATAAGATTGATTGATAGCGCTGTTTCATGGGCTATGGAAACATAGAGATGTTTAATCAATCATATGGATATGTATAGTTGATACATATTCGAACTAGACCTACTTAGAAGTTTTATAACTTCGAAGTTATATTAGTAGATTCCTTATACATGAGTGGAACATTACTTAGCCCAATAATGATTGGTATAACTTTGATATTGTCAAACGTCATGCCGTAAAAGGGGACTATAAAGGCAGCATTCAGGTTGTGCTAAAAGTTGGGTGGGAGTATTGGTTACCACAAGATTGAAAAGGTCCTCCTATATGAGATAGGATAGGTGTCTTGGCCCGTTGAAGAGCGAAAATTGAAAAATGCATGGCGTGCTCAAATGGATCATTCGATGATCATTTGTTTGTCAATTCGAACTCGGATTTCAAGGATTAATTTGAAAACTAGTATGGATGATATAGAAATATGATCATACTATCAAATTAAGACATTAAGAGACTTGAGGAATTCGAACATTGCACACTCGTCTCGGACAAGTGGGAGATTGAAGGATTTATGTCCTTGACTTAAATGCAATTACTAATTATATTATGGATCGTATTATGGAGATAATAAATTCGTTCTATTAGGTCGTCTATACGTCTTGCTAGAGAATGCTATAGAACTTTGGGTTAGGAAATTATAAACCCGAAGCCCAATATAATGGATCCTATTAGGTCACACAATATACTTGGATCAACAAAAGAAACCTAGAGCCCGTAAGGGCCCTAGGGTGGCCGGTCAAGAGGAGGGGAGAGGAGAAGTGATTCTCCTTCTAACCTAAATATATTTATATATTTGGTTAGGCAATAAAAAGAATATACAAGATATCTCTTATTATTCTTCTCTCTCATATTCTTTCCTAAAGTCACAAAAACTCCATTAAAGTAGAAGAAGAATTTCTTCCTTCCAACTAGCATTGATGGAGTGTTGATCTGGGTTGGTGGACCAAGTAGAGGAATCACAATTGAGGTTCTTTATCCGGGTGATACAAGCTTTGTGGAATTCACGCTTCAAAGGTAAATTCTTAACTATTATGTGATCCTTGAATGTATATGCATGAGATCCTGTTTTAAGTGCTTATGAATATGATTCATGAAATTCCGCTTAGAGTATTTATAGAATCCCACATAAGTCTTGGTCATGGTGTAATGGTTGTGGCGACATGAAGGGCATTAAATATTGGATAGTGAAGAATTCATGGGTTACTGATTGGGGGGTGGTTATATAAGCAAGAAAAGTAATTTGTCTGACGAATCAAGTTTATGTGGCATAGGAATGAAAGCCATTTATCCTTTTTAAGCAACATTAAAAAGTCGCCACAATAGACCAAATTAATGCATTATGCCACTAAATAAGTAAGCTAAAGTTTCCCTTTTCAAAAACGCGATAAAATATGGGAATTTTTGGACTTCACATATGGTATATGATCTTACGGAGGAAAGAAAAAACAGATTGTATCGTTATGGTAGCACATGTCCTACAATAAAAATTATCATACTTCAAATATCCCTAGTTTTAGCTTCTACAACATTTCATCTATAAATTATTGCATTTGGCCATACAAAAGATAATATTGCCAAACAATGCATAAGTGATGAATACCTTCTCTGGCTGCAAAACATTAATTACAAGTACTATTACAGTGTGGGAAATACTGTTGTAGCGTGTTTTTATTCGCTTACGCGGGATGAGCGCGTATTTGACTACCTCATTGTAAAGTTTTTATTGAAAAAATATTTTGAAATAGAAGAAGTCGCCAACAAGTCTATAGAGGAAGACTCATAAACCTAATTGGATATTGTAAAATCATAGGGACAACTTAGTCATTGAACCAAAGATTGAGTTCGGAGGTGAGGGTGCGAATAAGATTAGGAATGGCTTCTACTTAATATCGATTCATGTCAAGTTTTATGCAATTAAACAACCATATAATATCTTAATGCAATATAAAAATTCATCAACGTCGGTTCATTAAACACACAAAATACAAATTTTTGGGTTATATGTTATTATGCAATCATATTACAGGGAACCTAATCCAATTGTTCAAATTATATGAATTTAACATTGGAACATTTATCTAGGTCTTGATTAACAAAATAAACACGTGAGGTGATGAAAGCATTAAACATACAATCATTCATATGGATATGAATAATACAGAAAAGAAATAAAAAGAGAAGTTCTAGAGAAGAATATACGGAAGAGCGTTAGTTCTTATAACGATCTACATCATGACAAATAGATGGTTAGTAAAACAAGAATTAAATTAGAATTGACCCTCATAAAAGTATACATTTATCGCCTGGGTCTTGTATAACTGTAAGTGTGTTTTTATTTCACCTACGCGGTGTGAGCGCGTATTTGACTACCCCATTGTTAAGGTATTAATGAAAATATTTTTGAAGTCGCCAACAAGTCTTTAAAGGAAGACTCATAAACCTAATTGGATATTGGGAAATCGTTGGGACAAATTAGGGACTTATCCAATGTAGATTTCCCCGTCCTGACTCCATAGATGGTCAATGAACCGCTAATTGAGTTCGGGGGTGAGGGTACGAACACAGTCATAATGAACCATATTCGCCCATTACTAGCCTCTACTTAATATTGATTCATGTCAATTTTTATGCAGAAGAATAACCAAACAATGTTTTAAGCACCCTAAAAATATTAGTCTAGGTTGGTTCATCAAACACATAAAAGACTATTTTTCAGTGATATGTTATTATGCAATCAAATTACAGGGAACCTAACAGGTTGTCCAAATTATCTGATTAATATTGGAACAATTCTTTAGGTCTTTGATTGACAAAAATAACATGTTGGTGATAAAAGCATTGAAATAGGACAATCACATAATATAACATGCATATGAAAGAAGTTGAGGAGAAAATGGGCTAAGCCATTCACAAATAGGGGTGCTTATCGAGCGAGCCGAGCCCGAATATCACTTGGCTCGACTCGAGCTCGTTTAACTTTTCTTGGGCTCGGCTCGGCTCGTGAGCTCGTCGAGCTTGGGGGAGCCAAGCTCGGCTCGAGCTCGTGATTAGAATTTGCGGCTCGAGCTCTGCTCGTGAGCTCGTTTAGGCTCGGCTCGTGAGCTCGTTTAGGCTCGGATCGCGAGCTCAAATAGGCTCGGCTCGTGAGCTCGATTATGGGCTTGAGCTCGATCTTCTCTATCTTTTTTTCTTTTTAATTGCTTTTACCTTTTCTTTTTATCTTTCTTCTAATATATACTTTAGTTAGTATCTTAAAAGAAATACTTAATATAATTTTTAATATATATAAATAAATTTTGAATAAATTTTTTTTTAATATAATATATTTTTTTAGTATAAAATAATAATCGAGCTGTTCACGAGCTTAACGAGCTGAGCTTTTCCTAGCTCGGCTCGGCTCGTTTAAGTCTCGAGCTGAGCTCGAGCTCGAGCCGAGCTTTGACCGAGCCGAGCCCGAGCTACTCGCGAGCTTGTCAGGCTCATTATCACCCCTACATATGAATATATAAAAATAAATAAAAAGGAAAGAAAGATTAGAATGCACAAAAGAGCGCTTTTTATATTAAAGATCTACATCAGGAAATAAATCATTAGTAACTTCAATATAAATATAATTTATTCAAGGACCCTCAGGATTATACCGTGGCTTGGGTATGAGAGATTTACAACGTTCGGGACGAGCAATCGTGAAGCATGACGATATGAACTTGTATGTAGATTTGAATGTGTTTGTGTTTGTAGATTTAAAAAGTATGAGTTTTGTAGAGAGATTTCGTAAAGAGTGTAGTCGAAATATATAAAAGTCGTAATGTAAAAGTGTAGAGAAAAACGTCTGAAAATCGTACGGAAATCAAGACCTATTTATAAGGAAAAGAAAACTGCGCTTCACACGCCAGTGTGTGACACACAATCACACGTGACGCGACATGACCAATCACCAGTGCCCACGTGGCACACGCTTTAAAAAGATAAAATTGACAGCCTATGCATCGCAGAGAGAAGTGCGCTCGGCGCACGACTCTGTATAACACACAGGTCTATGTGTCAGACATGTGAGCTTGACGCACGACCATGCACTTGGTGCAGGCTGGTGCGCTCGGCGCATGTTGGTGCGCTCAGCGCACCTCCTTGCTTTTGACACCACTAGTAGAATAATTGCTTATTGCTGCAGTGGTATTGCTGCGGTTTTACCCATACGCAGCAATATATCAAGTAAAAAGAAAAGGTAAAATATAAAATAAAGATATTGCTGCGGTTTCGGCCAAAAACCGCAGCAATATGGTTTCGACGGGAAATTTTTGAAAAAAAGTTGACTTTTTGACCAGATATATTGCTGCGGTTTTGGCCAAAACCGCAGCAATATATTTAAATAATATTAAAAAAAGCATATTTTAATATATTGCTGCGGTTCAGCAATATGGTTTCAACGGGAATTTTTTGAAAAGACCAGACATATTGCTGCGGTTTTTTGTAAAAACCGCAGCAATATATTTAAATAATATTTAAAAAAATATATTTTAATATATTAATGCGGTTTTTACAAAAAACCGCAGCAATATCCTCATTTCGTTCATATAAAAGGCGCTAGGGTTTGGGACACTCGCGTTTCAGCCTTCTATTCATTTCAGTCGTTTTCTCCTTTCTCTCTCCTCCTTCAGATCTGCTCTCACTCCTCCTCTATCATCCCACTGATTCTCTCTCTCACTCACGCCTCCCTCTCACTCACGCCTCCCTCAGTCGTCGCCGGTCCTCACTCGTCGCCGGTCCCCTCACACTTCGCCGGTCCTCGCCCAGATCGTCGGCCGATTCACAAGGAAGCTTCCGTTGTACAAACGTCCAACCCCAACAACACTTGTCTGTGGTTTCACTCTTTTCAACTCCTCCCGCTCGCCACCTCCTCTCTGCTTTCTTTTATACTCAAATTGTCTCTCCTACTCCGATGCTTTTTCCGGCGATTTATCGTAGAATCTAGGGTTTTTCTCTCTCCTCTTCCGGCGAAAATGGCGGCGTCGAAACGCCAGTTGAAGGCGATGCTTCGCAAAAACTGGCTCCTCAAAATTCGTCATCCTTACGTTACTTTTACTGAGGTTTTGATTCTTCCACTTTTTTTTTTCTGTTATTTGAATTTCAGTGGAAGTTATGTTCTCTGATTTTTGTTTAATTGTTTTTGCTGTTCTGTTTTTGGTGGTATAGTTGAGTGTTTTGTTTTTGAGTGTATGAGAAGTTTGATCATCTTCATTTTTATTTATATAATAGTTTCATTTTGCGTGAATTTGTGGTTAGAAGGTTGAGTGTTGGTGTCTGTGGTTCATTTTAGAGTGATCGTACTTCATAGTAGGGGAATGAATGAAGTTATACCCAAAAAAATCAGATTTAACTTCGAGATTTCGTTGTTCGATCTCCGGTCTCGTTCGCCGCCTCCGACGAGTTTGGCGGTGGTCATCCATGGTTGTTCCTCGTGATCACACGTAGTACAGGACAGCCTGCACATAGCTCTGATCATCTTGTAGTGTTCGGCATCGTCGAAAAAGGCTTGAGTATCCTCATGATACCAATAAGAACCCACTTTTCCCTCTTTTACTTCCGACGGAAAGGTGGAAAAGTCATTCACCATTTTCGTATAATCCCCAAGTGCCTTTGGAAATCAAGAAGTCACAAATTCACAATAAGATGAATAAAGATGAAGATGAGGTAGTCGGTATGTTGCAATATATCACATTGAATTAGTGATTTTGTTTACAATATATCAGGCCAATATGTTGCCAATTTTCGTGTGTGTTGCAGCAATTTAGTGAGTTTGTAGATCTGTTTTTTTTTCGATTTTTTTTTGGGCTGAAGTTAAATCTGATTTTTTTTTTAGGTTAGTGTTATTGGTAGATGCCATAGATGTATTAGTCAGATTTTTTTTAGGTTAGTGTTATAGGTAGATTTGTTAGTCAAATTTTGTTATAAGTTATGTAAGAATATGGTTCTATATAATATATGAGTGTAATGATGTAAGTTTGTGTTTTAGTTAAGTGTTTTTTTGGCACTCTTTCTCATTGTATATGAATATCGGAAAAAAAAAATTTTTTTTTTTTAGCTTCAGTACCTATTGCTGCGGTTTTGGGTAAAAACCGCAGCAATAGGCTTTAATTTTTTAATAAAAAATACATATTGCTGCGGTTTCTGAGACAAACCGCAGCAATATGTATTTTTTATTATAAAAAAAACAGTATATTGCTACGGTTTGTCTAAGAAACCGCAACAATATACTGTTTTTTTATAATAAAAAATAAATATATTGCTGCGGTTTGTCACAGAAACCGCAGCAATATGGTTTATTTAAATAATGAAATAATGTATATATTGCTGCGGTTTTGCCCAGAAACCGCAGCAATATGTTTTAATATTGCTGCGGTTTTAAACCGCAGCAATAGTTTAATTACCTATTGCTGCGCCCTTAATTGCTGCGCGGTCAAAACTGCCGCAATAGGCCACTTAATGACCGCAGCAATAAGCATTTATTCTACTAGTGCACGTTTTGACAGCTTTTTGATAAAAACGCATTTTGACGATTTTCTTTTATCTTTTGACTTCGGAAATCTAATTTTACGGGATAAAATCTGATAATTATACAAATATCTTTGAAAATATTTATTTCATTAAAATAAAATAATTAATTATCAATAAATAATTAAATGGGCTTTTTCAAAGAGTTGGGCTCAAAATACGCTTTAACACTTTTTAAAATAGTTTTGGCTCTTCGGACTGCTCTGCCCTTGGGTCGGACCAATTAAAACAGCGGTATGTTTCATCATTGGGACCTTAAATAGGGAGACACGATTATGTGTCTACAATAAAGATATGCAAGAGGAGTAATCTTGAAACTTGAAATATGAATTTGAATGTATGAATGTATTTGAATGTGTGTTTGATGTGTGTTAATGTGTTTGAGTGTTTAAATATGTGTTCGAATGTAGCTAAGTATGTGTAGAAGTCGTAGGGAAAAATTATGAAAAGCGTTCGAAGAAATCGTAGCTATATATAGGCAATGGAAAGTGAAAACGCCACGAAGAGATAAACGAAAACCGTGCGCCAAGCGCGCGGCTCGTGCGTCCGGCGCACTTGCGTTGCATTTTTAGAAATTGTGTATAGCATCGACGTTGCACGCGCAATATGTTGCGTCATACGCAACGTTGATCTGGTCAGTTTTTTTTATTGTTTTAAGATTATTTTTTATCCTTTGATAAAATTTACGCTTTAAAATCCAAAATCAGCTATCTTTAGTAATAAAATATGATTTTCGAAGTATCCTTTAAAAATTAATTAAAGGGAATAATTAATATTAAAATAATAAAATATAATTAACTATTAGGAATTATTAATTGGGATTTAAAAATTGGGCTTGGATTGTTTTAAACTAATAAATAAACTTTATATTTTCGAAACGCTTTTGGGCTTAGCTCGTTCGATTGCTCTTTCTTTGGACAGGACCAATTATGACAACAATATGTTTCATTATTGGGTACTCAATGGGGAGCTTAAAATGTTTCCTTTTCGTATAAAAAAATGCACAGATCTAGTACCTTATGTCATCGATTTCGCTTTGCAACTCCTTGTTTTCATCTTTATATATGAGAATTGTGCAAGAAGATGAAGAATTTCAAGAGTTTGATGAGAGAGGTTAGAAAGAAGTTGGAGAATTTGGGAAGAAAAGAGAGAAAGTCTTGAAAGTTTGTGTGGGAAAATGAAAGTAATGAATTCAAAAAGGAGGTTTTATGTTTTCTTTTTCGGTGTTCATTGGGGATGATAAGATGTTCTTTCCATGCGCGGTTGATTTAATGAAGCTCCATTTTATGCATTGTTGACCCGCCTTTTGAACTGTGCGCACCTTCCGCTTGGTACACCCATGTGAACCATCTACTAATTGTAAGTTTATTGATAGTTTTAGATAGCTTCTCTTCAGAAGGAACTACTCCGAACACTCATTGACCTTTTTTAAGAGCATGTACAATGGTAATAATAATGACTTTCCAATGAACTCTCCATTATTCTCTCTGTTCAAGCTACTCTTAAAAACTATATTTAAAAAACACCCAACAACAATAAAGCTCTTTAGAGAGCTCTCCATAACTTTTTACTATCTAATGGTCCCCATGTCAATTAATAAAACTCATTCCTTTATGCCATGTATCACCAATTGATTATTGGTTGGGGCAATGGAGAGTCATTTTCCTTTTCTCTCAAATGGTATCTCCTTTAAGCGGCACTCTTTAAAGTGTCTCTATGAACGTACACTCAAGACACACACAAGAGCCTCAAGAACCCCATTGGAGAGTCTCCCAAGATCCCCATTGTGCATGCTCTAATTGTAAGAACATATAGATGCATATAGCGGAATTTCAGGAAACAAATTTCCTAACATCTATTACAGGATCGCATGCATAACAAAAATATGAATCATATAATAAGGAAAAGAATGTACAACCTTTGTAGCGTGTTTTCCACCGGATTGCAAGTACTAGAGATCAAAGAACAGCAATTGATGTCCCTCTACTAAGTCCACGAGCACCAATTGATTCCCACGTTTGCTAGAACGGAAGAGGATGAACAGATTCACTCTCTTACTTTTTAGGGAGGGTGGCCGGATTTTCCAAAGGGAAAAATAGGGTTTTTATTTTTTTCTCTCTCTTTTCAGTTTGAATGTTACTGTCAAAAAGAACGTTCTTTTTCTCTCTGCTATTATGACCTTTTATAATAGTAGGAGAATAAAAGAAGAGAAAGACCTAACATAACCCTACTTTCTCCTATTGGCTGGTTTCCTTATTTCAATTAGTTACTACAATGTGTGACCTCATAGGATTTGGTTAACTTAGTTGTAGGTACAATCAATATTGTTCTACTAACCAACATTTATTGTCTAGCAAGTAAATGTGATTACTAAACTAACGTAATTAATTATCTCTATAATAATTTCCTTTTATATTTAGTAATTGCCGGGATGTCTAAGGGCATATTCCTTCAATCTCCCACTTGTCCGAAGATAAGAGCGCAATGCTAAATTCCTTAAGTCACTTAATGCCAAATTTGATAACACCATGTTATTCTCAAATTTATGTTCCTTGATCGCTGAGTTCGAACTGCTCAAATAAGGATTAACTCTTTAATCCTATTCCGCATGGCCATGCAATTTTCCAGTTCTCGCTCATCAAGAGGCCCAGACACCATTCCTATTTAATAGGAGGACTTATCCAGTCTTGTATGACCATAACTCCCACTCAATTCTTAGCCCACCTGATCACTGCCTTTATAACCTCCTTTTACGGCGCGGCGTTTAACAGTGTCAAAGTTAAACTAATTATGTTGTGGTTATTAAGACATACTCATGTCTAAGGAATCCACTAAATATAGTAGTTCGATTCTACTTTTAGAATCTAATTAGGTCAAGTCTCAATGTATCAAATATACATCCATATAATCAATTAGACATCTCTATGTCTCCATAGCTCATGGAATTGCGCTATCAATTAATTATATACTAGTCTTTTAAATAAATCACTTATGTCCAATTTAGAGATTTAGACTAGGGACTTTAAATAAATTGTGATTTTCAGTTCACTTTATAGGGTTCCAATATCAAAACGTTTTCGATAATCCTATTTGAAAGCACAAATTATTTGGACATTTTATTTAATACTAAACCAAACAATTAAACAAGAAACGGATTTTTATTGATAAACATCCAAAGCATAATCAATGTCTTTACAATTGTAAACATGAAGTAAACAACTTAAAGCCATTCTCCCATATGCTTAAGCCCCATAGACCTAGTATGACACTCATGCTTAGGTTGAGCAAGCGGTTTAGTCAGAGGATCTGCTACATTATCCTCAGTATGAACCTTGCTTACTTTCACATCCTCTCTACCAACGATTTCTCGAATGAGATGGAATTTCCTGAGCACATGTTTAGACCTTTGATGCGATCTGGGTTCCTTAGACTGAGCAATGGCACCATTGTTGTCACAATGCAACTCAATGCCATTCTCAATGCTAGGAACTACAGCAAGCTCACCAATGAACTCTTTGATCCAAACAGCTTCCTTTGCTGCATCAGCTGCTGTAATATACTCAGCCTCTGTTGTAGAATCCGCGATGGTACTCTGCTTAGAGCTCTTCCAGCTCACAGCTCCTCCATTGAGACAAAATATGAAACCAGACTGAGATCGGAAATCATCTTTGTCACTCTGGAAGCTTGCATCGATGTATCCAGTTACAACCAACTCATCATCTCCACCATAAACCAAAAAATTATCCTTAGTCCTTCGCAAGTACTTAAGGATGTTTTTCGCTGCAATCCAGTGCGCATCTCCTGGATTTGATTGGTATCTGCTGCATATACTCAAAGCATATGCAACATCCGGTCGAGTGCATATCATGGCATACATAATGGATCCTATAGCAGAAGCATAGGGAACATTACTCATACGCTTGACCTCATCAGGACTCGAAGGACACTGAGTCTTGCCAAGTGCAATGCCATGTTGCATGGGAATGAAACCTGTTTTGGAGTTTTCCAGCTTGAACCTTGCAAGAACCTTATCAATATAAGTTTCCTGACTGAGCCCAATTAGCCTTTTCGATCTATCTCTATAGATCTTTATTCCCAATATGTACTCTGCCTCTCCTAGGTCTTTCATAGAGAAATAATTTTTAAGCCATTCCTTGACTGACTCAAGCATGGTCTTATCATTTCCTATGAGAAGTATGTCATCCACATACAAGACCAGAAAAGTAATACTACTCCCACTTAACTTCTTGTATACACAAGATTCCTCTTCATTTCTGAGAAAGCCAAAATTCTTGACTGCCTCATCAAATCTGAGGTTCCAACTCCTTGATGCTTGCTTTAGTCCATAAATGGACTTCTTAAGCTTGCATACCCTCCCTGGATTTTCTAGATCTTCAAAACCTTGAGGTTGTGTCATGTACACATCCTCTTTCAAGAACCCATTCAAGAAAGCGGTTTTGACATCCATCTGCCATATTTCATAGTCATGAAAGGCAGCAATCGCAAGGATTATCCTAATGGACTTCAACATGGCTACTGGTGAGAAGGTTTCATCATAGTCAATACCATGAATTTGTTTGAAACCTTTCGCCACCAACCTTGCTTTGAAAACACTAATGTTTGCCATCTTTCGGAGTCTTGACTCTCCAAAGCATCTTTGTAGCTAGTAGGTTCTTCTGATTCTAAAATCGTGATTTCAGAACTTTCAGTCAAAAGGAAATCAATATATCTCTTTGACGGAATGATGGTCCTACTAGACCTACGTTGGGGAACAACAGAAGAAGTTTCTACCTCATTAGGTTGAGTGACTTCGCTCGGAGTATCTCCAAGTGGGACGGTAGGAGGTACGTGAATTGAATGCACCGCCTCCTGAGCATTTTCATGCCGGGCCGCCTCTGATGAGGTGTTAACCTCATCCATTTGTTGCTCATCTCGAATTTTTTCGAGATATACATTTCTCCCACTTGTTTTTCTGGAAATAAACTCCTTTTCCAGAAAGACACCATTACGAGCAACAAACACTTTGTTTTCGTTTTGGTTGTAGAAGTAGTATCCCTTAGTCTCTTTTGGGTAACCCACAAAGAGACATTTATCGGATTTGGGTGAAAGCTTATCTGAAAGTAAACGTTTTACAAAGGCTTCACAACCCCATATCCTTAGAAAAGACAATTTTAGAACGTTTCCAGTCCACATTTCATATGGTGTCTTTTCCACTGCTTTGGATGGTGCTCTGTTAAGTGTGAATGCCGCTGTTTCAAGCGCAAATCCCCAGAATGAAATAGGAAGATCAGCAAGACTCATCATGGATCGAACCATATCAAGTAGAGTTCGATTCCTTCTTTCAGAAACGCCATTTAACTGTGGTGTTCCTGGTGGAGTCCATTGTGAAAGTATTCCACAATCCTTCAAATGATCACCAAATTCTTGAGATAAATATTCGCCACCACGATCGGATCGTAATGCCTTAATTTTCTTCCCAAGTTGGTTTTGTACTTCATTCTGGAATTCCTTAAATTTTCCAAAGGATTCCGACTTATGCCGCATGAGGTAAACATATCCAAATCTGCTCACATCATCGGTAAAAGTAATGAAGTAACTGTACCCTCCCCTAGCCAACGTACTCATGGGTCCGCACACATCAGTATGTATGAGGGCTAAAAGATCATTGGCCCTTTCACTTGAACCTGTGAAAGGTGACTTTGTCATTTTCCCCATTAAGCAAAACTCACAAGTATCAAATGATTCGAAATCAAATGATTTGAGAATTCCATCTTTATGAAGCTTCTCAATACGCTTTGAACTTATGTGGCCTAATCGACAATGCCATAGGTATGTCGGGTTCGAATCATTTGTTTTAGGTTTCTTGCTGTCTATGTTATAGATGTGGGTTTCTAAGTCTAGCACATATAAACCATTTGATAACTTAGCTGAGACATAGAATAAATCATTCAAATAAGCAGAACAACAATTATTCTTAATTTGAAATGAAAAACCTTCCGAATCCAAAACCGGAATCGAAACAATATTCTTGGTAATAGTTTGAACATAATAACAATTATAAAGTTCTAATACTAAACCAGAAGGTAAAAGTAGACTACAATCTCCCACGACCAAAGCAAAGAACTCGTGCTCCATTGCCCACGCGGAGGTCCACTTCTCCTTTGCTCAATGATCTACTTCTTTTTAGTGCCTGCACATTACAAATAATGTGAGATCCACACGCAGTATCAAATACCCATGAAGTAGAAGTAGATAAGTTAATCTCTATAACATAAATACCTGAAGTTGAAGCACCACTCTTCTTATCCTCCAGATACTTGGGGCAGTTCCTCTTCCAGTGGCCAATCTTATGGCAGTAGAAGCACTCATGTAGTGCTGCTACTTTTGCCTTAGGAGTGGCCTTTGGCTTTGAAGTATCATCAGTGGCAACAACCTTGCCCTTGTTCTTCTTCTGAGGTGCCCCCTTTTTCTTGAATTGCTTGCCTTTCCTAACCATTAGAACATCCCTATGTTCGGGTTCACCGGCAAGCTCCTTTCACTCGAGTAAGCATACCATGCAGCTCTTGCAAGGTAGCCTCCCCTCCTTGCATGTAAAAATTCAACTGAAAGTTTTGAAAGTTTTCAGGCAAGGATTTGATCACAATATCAGTTGCTAGTTCTGCGGGATAAGGGAAGCCCAATTTTTCCATGATCTGAAAATTTCCAATCATATTGAACACATGCGGACCAACATGCTTTCCTTTTTCCAACTTGCATTCCAGCAACTTACAATGAGCTTCAAACCTCTCCAGCCTCGCGTTCTTCTGAAACATAGTTTTCAGCTGTTGGAGGATGGAATAGGCGTCCAGACCATCAAAACGTTTTTGAAATTCTGGTTCCATGCAAGCAAGCATCAAACATGTTACTTGCACGAAATTTGCCTCAATGGTTTGTCTTGCTCTCCTTTCACCGGAGTAGCAGAGTGTCTAGCGAGGGGTTCGGGGAGAGGATTATCAAGAACACTTTCCCTTCCTTCAGCTCTGAGAACGATTCTCACAGCCATTTCCCATTCTAGGAAGTTATTAGCAGTTAGTTTGTCCTTTTCGAGTAAATAGCACAAATTAAAACCGGGGTGGTTGTTGTTGTTTGAACCAGACATGATAACTACAACAAAAGAATAATAAAGCAAGATTCAATAAATGTTTATCAAGAAAGCAGCATTTAAACAAATTTTAATTAACTACTACCCTTTATTCAAAATAAGAGTCCCCTATTGAATAAAGAAACACCAAGATCCCCTCCCACTACAATCAAACGGACTTTGGCCCTGCCTTCAATTTATAGTAGTTGAGGTAAGTAAACATTTTACTAATTATAACTAATTATAATTCTTGGTAGACAGGTTAACAACTCCTTGTTTACTCCTATCTCTTTGCTTCAAAACCCAAAACTTTGTCTTTTGATGATTTTGTTGAGTTAAACCAAACATTAACTTGTAAGTTTCAAAAACCCACCCTACTATCCCCGGATAAAATGAGCAACACCCTGCTTTGGCAGAACCTATTACTCACTATCTAAGGTGTTATAGGTGTTGTTTGGAAAAGCAATTAAACTCAATATTACATTTTGGGGACCTAAGTTTACTATGTTGGTTAATTTAAAGTGAACACATAACATAAATAACCACACATATATAAACTTAAGCAAGCATTGAAACATGATAAATGAATAAATGCATATAAGTATAATTAAAAGTGATCCTAGTATGGCCCCTAAACCTAGGAAAACTAATCTTCATGAATTCCTCCTTGAATCTTTATGGATCTCCATCCTTGATTCTCCATGGAACTTCATTCTTGATTACATATCATTTATAATTTAAATAACGAAACTTTAAATTACAAAAATACAAACGATACGCAGATCGTATTTGATTTACATAAAATTTAACGATGCGCAGATCGTATTTTCTATCCTAGTTTTGGGCCATACCAGTCACAACATGCAAAATATAATATCAAACATATTATATTAAGCATCCAAGCATTTATAATATCATAATAAAATAAATATTAAAAATCACTTATTAACAATTAATAAGCAAATAAAACATGATATTTACAAGTTAACAATTAAAAGTAAACATGCTACTTAGTTAAACTTAAAAAATAACTAAAAGAATAACTTTCTATTATTTTTATTCAATTAGGACTTAAATATGGAATTAATCAAATTAATTATTAATTTGCATTATTGGAATTATAATTATGCTCAACTTTAAAAAAAAAATAGGAAAACGGTTTTTTTTTTTTTAAATTAAAATTTTAAAACTGCTGTCAAATAGCAGTAACAAAGTGAGAAACAAATTGAAACCACGCCTTCCCTAAAGAATCGCCAACCAAAATCGCCACAAACCAGCCGGAAAAATCGGCCTTCCTCCTGAAATTTCGATGTTGCCAACCTCAGCCACGAATCATGAAGATCCTCAACAACTTGAAGATCTCCCATGAATTCATCAAGATCTTCAACATTTTGAAGATCTGCCACGGCAGTATCCCACCACCGCAGCAATCGACAAGCAACTCGAGGCCAGCCAGCACGAGGCCAGCCAGCCGCGGCAGCCGCCCGGCTTAGTAGCAGTGCGCCGGTCACGCCAGCGCAAGGCTGACCTAGAACTGCCACCGCAGCAAGGCCGAAGCCCAGCGCAGCACACCACCGCAACAGCCTCTTCACCCGTGCACAACTCCAACGCAGACCACCGTGGCAGCACCGGTAAGATGCGCCACCCAGCCATGGTTGCCGAAATTCTTTTGTTTAATTTATGCAACAATTACATGAATTAAACTGAATTTTGATTGTGCTCAATTTGTTCAAAATTGAGGTTAAATTCCTCTCAAATTATGTAACAATTACATGTTTCAATCTGAATTTTTATGTGCAAACTTAGGGTTCCTTTGATTTGGGCAAATAATTTCGAATTCAACAACAAAACTAAAACAGATTTTCGGTTCGGTTGTTTAGATCTTTGATGAATAATCTTTATTAAACATGAATATCTAACAAGAATTCAAAATTTAACATGAAAAATCTGGAATTTTAAAAGGAAAAACAACATATTTGTTTCTTCTAAAATTCAGTTCATGTATGGCATCTAGATTGATTTTATTTAACGAATTAAAATCAAATTTTAATGTTGTTATTAGATTTATGCTTTAATCTCCATTAAACATAAATCTAACTATAAAATTGTTCAACAGTAAAGTTGCGTTTGAGCG
Source organism: Beta lomatogona (assembly GCA_947646795.1). Lineage (NCBI taxonomy): Eukaryota > Viridiplantae > Streptophyta > Magnoliopsida > Caryophyllales > Amaranthaceae > Beta > Beta lomatogona. The sequence continues at coordinate 1,333,630 of CANSNZ010000955.1, read as the reverse complement.
TAATTATAATTTAAAACCAATTTTCAACAATTTCCAATTAATTAATATCACCATATTAATTATGCAAATTAATCCATAAATAAATCCCTCCCTTAATTGAATGAAAATAATCAAAATAGCACATGATCATAAAATATTATGCAAGAGGCAAAACTGATACCACTGTAAGAACATATAGATGCATATAGCGGAATTTCATGAAACAAATTTCCTAACATCTATCACAAGATCGCATGCATAACAAAAATATGAATCATATAATAAGGAAAAGAATGTACAACCTTTGTAGCGTGTTTTCCATCGGATTGCAAGTGCTAGAGATCAAAGAACAACAATTGATGTCCCTCTACTAAGTCCACGAGCACCAATTGATTCCCACGTTTGCTAGAACGGAAGAGGATGAACAGATTCACTCTCTTACTTTTTAGGGAGGGTGGCCGGATTTTCCAAAGGGAAAAATAGGGTTTTTTTTTTCTCTCTCTTTTTCAGTTTGAATGTTACTGTAAAAAAGAACGTTCTTTTTCTCTCTGCTATTATGACCTTTTATAATAGTAGGAGAATAAAAGAAGAGAGAGACCTAACCTAACCCTACTTTCTCCTATTGGCCGGTTTCCTTATTTCAATTAGTTACTACAATGTGTGACCTCATAGGATTAGGTTAACTTAGTTGTAGGTACAATCAATATTGTTCTACTAACCAACATGTATTCTCTAGCAAGTAAATGTGATTACTAAACTAACGTAATTAATTATCTCTATAATAATTTCCTTTTATATTTAGTAATTGCCGGGATGTCTAAGGACATATTCCTTCACTAATAAACACTTATTAACCTACTTTATGTGTCATTTGGTTGAATATAGAGGGTGGTACTTTTTAAGATTTTTTTTCCTTGAAAATTTCATTCCATAGGAAGTGACAAAAGTAGTTTGGTAGATCATGGAAAGTTTTACTTACCAAGGTCTCCCTATATAAGTAACTTGCTCCATTTTGTGGAAACTTCCTACATTTTATCAACCCAAACAACCTCACCCTATTTTATATCCTAGGAAGTTTCACTTTCCTTGTATTTTTATGTCAACGAAACAACATCTACTAGTCTTGGAGTCTTTCAAGTGAAGGCGTCGTCAAGCTCTTTCCAATTGTTCACTAAATACAAACTCTTTTACTGCAGAATTAATTATTTGCGACTCCAAGGAATTTTTTTTATAAGTGATCGTACTTATGGTTTGGTTACTACAGTCTACAGAGTCAATGTTGGTTGAAGCTACAACCTTGCGCAATGGCATGCTCCAAATATACCTCTTTTATCCTTTGAATGAATTCATCTAATATACATTTCCATAATAAATTAAACTAAGTGACCAGCATATACAATCCAATATGTAGCTTGATTTTTCTTTCTCTAAATTTGATGTGGAGAGCTTTTTGAATTTTGCCACGAATGAACGTCAACTACTATTTAAATTTCTCATGGTGTAGAAAAGAGCTTATTGAAAACATTGAAAACAGTGAATGTTTCATAATACTTATTCTGGTTTGTGAATTAGTTTAAGGTCATGACCTATAAACTATATCAATTTTGATGAATTATTGATAGCCAAATTTTTCATAGGGACTTCAAATTTCAAACATATGCATGCCAAAAAATTAATTGAAAACAATATAGTGTAACAAATTTCGAGTTACTTACGAGTTTATCATATCAAGTCATATGTTGCTCATCTTAGCAAGTTGGAGTATGAGCTCAATTAGTATTTAGTACCCCTATATGTGGAAGTATGGATGCTAATGAAGCAAGATAAGGTCAAGCCTTGATTAGTGGGGCTCATCTCGAGATATTATGAGTACAACTTGGCTCAAGCTCGTGGCTTGTCAAGCTCAAAATCTTACACTTGCTTGAGCTCGAATTTTACATAGTGAGCTCGACTTAAGCAATAGTTTTTGTAAGAGGTCCCAAACTCGTGGCTTATCGAGCTCAAAATTTCACATATTGAGCTCATGCTTGTGGCTTATCGAGCTCAAAATCTTACAGTTGGCTTGAGCTCGAATTTTATATAGTGAGCTCGACTCAAGCTTAAATTTTTGTAAGAGGTCCCAAACTCTGACCAATTACTTATGTAAGTCACTATCTAACCGCCAAGCTACAACTTTTATTTGCGACAAGGTCATGTAGTTTATCTTTCCACGTCATTGAAAAATATAAAATATAATTAAAAAGATAAAAAATATACAATATAAACAATTCTCAAACCTTTGATTATATACTTTAGATGCCGTTATTACCAAACTAAACTTGCTAATTGTAACCGAATGCCAACTTTAAGTACTACGTTCTATGGCCTTGGTAAAAGTATATTACAATCAAGCAACAAGTTTAGCAGTATATACTGTTCATGGTTAAAAAAAAAATGTAGATAGACCTCATTCATCATTATTTTTCCATGAACAATACATAAAATTAATAGATTGAATATGTATTTAGGTTTACAAATAACGCCTTCACATGTTACATTGCAGGGAAGAGAAGCATGAAAACACTAAAGAGAATATTAATAATTTTGAAGTTTCTAAGATTGGCAAAACAACTATTATTTAATAATGTTAATTTTCCTAGAAGATTGGATTCCATGTTAGTTTATTTGGAAAAACAAGACAAAAATTTTGAATCAAAAATTGAAAAGAATAAAAAGCGATATATAAAGTAAAAAATAATGCAATTAGAACTCCCTGATTAAAAACACAAGAGTCACACAAAGGGAAACAAACTCCCTATCACCAATAATGTAACAAGTGAATATATGGCGAAGCATTCCCAAACCCAAAAATTAGTTTGTTATATATAATGTATGTATTCTAGACCCATTTTAACAATAAAAAATGTTAAGCTTGCTCCACTTCATTTATTAAGATATCAGCCTTATATACATGCGATGCGTATGATAACATATAAAAAATTAAATAATTGTTAATTAAATCTAATGAATCAGGGATTTTTAAATTTTTAATCAGTTTATCCCATTAAATCAGATATTTTTAAATTTTTTCAAATTTTAGTTCAGAGTGAAGTAACTTACTGTGTTTTAAATTTTGACTGATTTCTATTTGTTGTGTCTTTTTTTTTTTTTTTTTTTATCTTTTTTAATTAGTTAGGTAGTTACATCTCTTTTTTATTTTTCTTTTTATCCTTTTTTTTTTATTTTTTCGTGTCCTGTCATATATAATAGAGATAATTAGATAGTTACATTTTTTTTCTTTTACTATTTTTTCCTGTTCCCCCGGTTATTGCCATATATAATAGAGATCAAGTTGAACCCGGGTTCAATCATCATACAAACGGGTATGTTACACCCAAGATTATTTTTGTTCATTTGTTCATTAGGAACCCTCATTTTTTTAGTACATTTTGCTAATTTAGATGATTTCAAATGAGCTATGGGCAAAAAAATAGTCTTGGATATGACATGCTCACGGAGTCACGGTATAGTATGGTGCATGATGAAATTTTTGGACCAACGCCAAGGGAAAAAAGTTAAATAAGAATAAAAACGACGAGTAAAAAAAAAAAAAAAAAAAAAAAAAGATCGCCTAGATCTTAAACCCACTCGAGGGGTTTTACATTTGATCACCACCCAAAATTCCTAAAATCTTCCTTCCACCATTTCTTCTTCTTTCTAGCTGCCGCTTGACAGCTGAAAGAGAAGAGAGACAAAATGGTATGTGGTCCACTCCTCCGCTCTTTATTCTCCGCTGCCACTAAAAGCACCACAATCACAAGCAAACCCTACTTAAACCCTCGCACTTTTCCTCTCCTTCGCTCTTTCTCCGCCGCATCCGCCGCCGCATCCGCCGGCGGAAATCTCAACCCGTCACTCGACCCTTCCCACCTTCGCAACGTCGCTGTGATTGCGCACGTCGACCATGGAAAAACTACACTTATGGACCGACTTCTCCGCCAATGCGGCGCCGATATCCCCCATGAACGCGCCATGGATTCTATCAGCCTTGAGCGTGAGCGCGGCATCACTATCGCTTCTAAGGTTCTTTCTCACAACCCTTTTTCGTATCGTTTTGACAGTTGTTTTTGATTTATTAACTTGTAACACTGGTTAACTTATAACTCTATGAAACAACATCACCTTCTTGTAGAAACACAAAATCAGTTTTGCTCTTTCGGTCATCAATATTTCCAGCAACATCACTGTCACACTATCCCTTGAGCTTGATATCATGTGAAGTATAGAATATATCCAATGTGCCTTTTAAGTATCGGAGGATTTTCTTTGCTGCTTGTCTGCTTTCAAATGAGAAGTCGATGGATTCTCCATAGAGCAACTAGCTAGCTCGACAACAAATAAGATGTCTGGTCGATTACTAGTTAAATAACTTAAGCTTCCTACCAAGCTCTTGAGTAGAGTTGGATTCGCATTTTATCCATGGGGATCATTCTTTGACAATCTTTTCCTACATGCCATTAGGGTGCTCACTGGATTAACAATTAACACATTAAATTTCTTGAATACTCCTCCAGTATATGCTTCTTATGAGCTGAAAATTCCATCGTTAATTTGTAAAAAACTTCAATGCCCAGATATTAGGACATGGTCCTATATCTATCATTTTAGATTCATGTGCCATGTTTTTCTTGTAATCTCTAAATATTTTAGTGTTACGTCTTGGAAATATATGATCATCCATATAGATGCATTCAAAATTTCATATAAAACATCACTGCTTTCACATAAATTGAATACTCATGATTCATGAATGCACCCTGAAAATCCACTGTTTTGTCTAGACGACTATTTCACGCTCTTGGTGCTTGCTTTAAACTGTAACTATTTTATTTTCGTGTCTCTTGACTACATAAACCCATGATTGCTTAATGTACACCTTTTCCTCTAATCCACTAAGAAAAGCAGATTTCCCATTCATTTGATTAATCTTCATTGTGCTGCTATTAAAATTAGCAACCTTACTGTTTGTAATCGAGCAACATGGGCAGATACCTCTTCATATTTAATGCCTTGCTTTTGCTTGTAACATGTAGCAACAATCCTTGCTTTGTATCTCTACATCACCTCGTAGCATTCTCATTGTTTTTGAACACCCACTTGACTAATATTCTTTTGGAAGTATTGCCAATTCCCATGTTTCATTCTTTTGGATGGCATAAATTTTTTCATTCATTGCTTGAGTCCATTCCTTTTGGTTCTCTGTCTCATCAGAATTCATTGGTTTAATGTCACTGGATAAGCACAATAAAGAAGTATTATCTTCTAACATTTTTGTCATATTATATCATAAACATCAGAATGACTTTGATATGATTCTTTTTGGTTCTTTGTCTAATCAAAATTCATTGGTTTAAATGTCACTGAATAAGCAGAACAAAGAAGTATTATCTTCTACTCCCTCCGTCCTAATATATAGTTTCCGTTTCTTCTTGCACGATTGTTAAGACGTATCTTTGAGCATCAATATCCTTAGTTACGTATTAACAAATATTATAAAAAGTTGATATCATAAAACTACACATCAAGACAAATCTAACAAAATCTCACATGAGCATGTTTTTTTTTGTATATATCAATGAGATATTTGGTCAAAGGTTTTAACGTTTGACCATGAAAAATGAAACAAGAACTATATATTGGGACGGAGGAAGTATCATTTTTGCCATATCATAAAGATAAAAAATGCATCTATATTTATTTGGTCCTTCACTCGAATTAGATGAATTTCCACTCGAACAAAGGTGATAATGTGTGAGGTAATGGTGTTGGAGTAACTGGAGTGTTGGAGCAGTCTTTGTCACATGCTTAAGTGAGTTTTGTTTCTCAAAATAAGGAAGAAAGTTCTAGGATTCTTACTCTTATGCACTCCTATCCTATATTGCATCTTCATCAATTCGACATCTTTGCTAATCACTTTGTTGTCGATATTTGGATTAAACAACATCTAACCCTTAATTTTTTCATCGTATCTCGAAAAGTAGCTTTCTACTTTTGTCATCGAGTTCTACTTATTTAGGAACATGTGCATAATCAATGGATCCAATTATCTGAAAATGTGATACATTGGGCTTCCATTAACTCCATGCTTCTTCAAGCGTCACATTTTTCGAACTCTTTAGTAGAGCGGTTTGACAAGTAGATTGCATATGCAATTGTTTTCGTCTTGAATTTCGTAGGCATCTTCTTATTTTTAAACATGGATGTGGCCATATTAAGAATGACTGTATTCTTCCTTTGAGCTACACCATTTTGTTGAGGTGTGGAACTGTGAGTGGTCAACGTATTCTAATATCTTCCCAATATTTGTTGAATTCTTTAGATGTGAATCCACCACCTCTATATGTTATCAAAGCTTTGATTTCACAACCACTATCTTTCTCTACCAATAAGCTTTTTAAAGGTATCAAAGGCTTCTTATTTATATATCTAGAAATATACCCATGTCTTCCCGCTATAATCATCAATGAAAGAATAAAGTAAGAACTTTTACCAAGTAATGTGGGTTTGATAGGTCCACATATATCTCACTGTACCACCAAGTGCATTTACACCTCTTAACAATGCTTATCTTGGAAAGGGCTTTCTTTGGTGTTTTGCAAGCATACATGCTTCACAAAGTTGGTTAGGGTGATCAACCTTGGGCTTCCTGAACTCACACTTCTTGAAATTAACCACTAATTGCTGCTGAGACAGAACTTCCAACACCAATCTAAGATGCACCACATGTTCCTCCTCTGATTTACTGTAAACCAGAATATCGTCGAAGAACACTAACACAAACCTCCTCAAAAATGGCCGAAAAATGTCATTCATTAGAGATAACGTTGCCGGAGCGTTGGTTAAACCAAACGGCATCACCAAAAATTCATAGTCCTTCGTGTGTTTGCAGGGCAATTTTGTGAGTATCCTCTAGCCTAACCTGAATTTGGTGATACCCCGCCTTCAAATCCAACTTAGAAAAACAAGTAGACCCATGCAACTCATCCAAAAGCTCATCAATCACCGGTATTGGATACTTGTTCGGAACCGTCTCCTTATTTAATGCTCGGTGTTCTACGGAAAAACGCCACAACCCATTTTTTTTTTTTTTTTTTTGTTTTAACAAGTAACACTGGTTGGAGAATGGGCTAGTGGAGGGTATGATAATCTTGGCTGCCAACATCTCGTGTATTAAGCACTCAATTTCATTTTTCTGGAAGTCGTGTACCGATAAGGGCGTACACTAACTGGATTGCTTCCCTCTCGCATAATGATGGCATGTTCATGCCCCTGTTGTGGTGGCAGCCCTACTGGTGATGCGAAAACGGCCCCAAATAAGTCACCCAAAAATTCTGGTACCTTCCCTCTAACTTCCTCCTCTACTCCCCTGGCCGAACCTTCAACGGTTGAACTCCAACTAGAGGCCACCTCCCTCTTTCCTTAATGTACGAAACATAGCCGGTAAGGTTACTTTGAAGCCTGTAAGGAAACTTTGGAGCGAGCCAACGACGGATCCCCGACTAAAGTAAACCGACACCCCATCTTACTCGAATTGAATCACTTGCGTTTTCCATTTTGTCACCACTGTACCAAGCTTTTCCAACCACTGGATCCCAAGTATAATACCTGAATTTCCCAATTCGAGGGGTAAGAAATCCTTCATAACCACAATTCCACCCTCTAGTTCCTCTTTAATCCCTGCCCCGAATGGCCTCCCCATTCCCCAAGGGAACGCCAAACCCACCAGACCCCAAAACCTCAATACCCAATTTTTCAACAGTAAGCAGGGAAATAAAGTTGTGGGTTGCGCCCGGATCAATGATGACCACCACCACACGGTCCCCAATTTTTCCAGTCCATTTCATTGTACGAGGACTCAATAACCCAATCACAGAATTTAGGGATACCTCGATTGGCGTCTCGTCGGTGGGTGAAGTGGGTGGCTCGCTGCCGCAGAAATTCGTATCAGCATCTTGATCGTCGTCGACCAAACGACGTTCATCTCTTTTCCCCAACCCAATGACCATTTGTCGTCACATCTGTAGCGAAGCCCTTTTCCTTTCTCATCCTGCCATTCTTTCTCAGTAAGTTGTTTAATTCCTCCAAAGAGTTTAGAAGAATTGCTACTGGACTTAGGACTGGAAATAGAGGAGTGAGACTTTCTAGCCCATGTTTTCGGCCCAAGTCTACTGGCTTGTGACCCAACAAGGGAAGGTGAATAAGTGCTAGGGTTCTTGTAAGAAGAATGTGACCCAAATTTTTGTTACTGGTGCCTCCTTTTTTGAACCCAACCACCCGGTTCTTTTCCTCGATCCGACCCGCCACCTCCATGGCCTACTCGAGGTTCAGTGGGTTTAATAAACGGAATTGTGCTTTCACCTTTTCCTTAAGCCCATTCACAAATTGACCCATGAGCAAGATTTATGGAATTTGGTCCAATGGGGCTGCCACTCTATAAATTTTCTCATGTACTCAGCTGCTCCCACCGTTTGTGATGTCGCTAACCACTGCTCATACAGAGATCCCCTATGCTCCGGCCAAAATTGGCGAAGAATGAACAACTTCAGATCTTCCCACAACCTGATGGGCCGTCGCTTGTTCTCCCACTGCCACCAACGGAGTGCATCGCCATCCATCATCACCACCGCTGCCTCCAATCTTTCCTCCTGAGATAGCCGACAAAAAGAGAAATATCTCTCCACCCGAACGATCCTTTTGGGTCGGTTCCGTCGAACACCGGTATGTTAAGTTTTTGGTATTTCCAATTTCCCCCACCTGGGCCATTACCCCTAGTACATTCCACCACCTGCATTTCCACCATAGCTTCCTTCAGTGCCGCGAAGTCCGTCCTCTATGCCTCCAAATCAACCAGTCCGCATCTCAAATCCATTCCCCTCAGTCACGCGGGGACCTCCATCTCGATTCACACTATTTCAGGTTGTGGCTCCAGCAATACTTGAGATATGTCGAGTGTTAAGATCGCGGACTTAATTTCCTTCTAAAACTTAGATTGATCGGCCTTCATTTGGTTGACCAACACCTCTTATTGCTCCCTGTCCCAACTAATCCTCCCTTCTAGCTGCACTCCCAGTGCCACCATGTGTTCTCCCACCTTCTTCGTGACCTCCGACTGCCCCTCTGAAGCTGCTCTGTCATAGTCTCGCGCAACGAAGAGATCGCTGCAGCGATTGCCTTCTCCACCGAACGATCCACCCTCTCTGCGATTGATTTCTCCAATTCCACGAGTTTTTCCTCCACTATCTCAATGTGCTGGTTGTTGTTAGGAGGTGCCATGTTCGAGTGCTCTGAATACCACTTGCGATGAACTTGCTTCACCTGCAACAAGTAACAAGCAGCTACCAAAGCAAATCTGGAAGGATCAAGGAAGGTTGAGTGGTTTAGTATTTCAGCAAAAGATGGATACAAAATACAGAGTATTCGGCTCCTCTCCAACAAGAGACAACTTCTCATATAATATCTAGACAATCTTTTCTCTCTCCCCTTTCCCCTCTCCCCCTTTTATTCTTACATTCCACTACTACCCATGTAACCAACTCTGAAATGTAATCATTGTTCCCTAACAGAAATCAACATCTTTTCTTCTCACATGTTGTTGCCTTGCTCTGATTTCTATTTACGCCTTGAGTATGTGAGTATGACAGGTGGCCTTCCTTGATTAGTTACAATGGAGAGGGAGAGAACATGGGTTTTGGGGAGGAGAGACAATGAGAGGGTTAAAATTATGGTGAAGTAAGTGAAACTGTGAGCTGCTTAGTTGAATCTCTTAATATTTATGAGAAATATAAAAGAAAAGAGGAAGAGGGGTATCTAAACTATAACATTAGCAATAAGGTTAAGATGGATATAAGCTAAGTGTTTTAAATGACATAGTATACTATGTCATTTAAATGCTTCATGCCTTCATCTATGGGGCCTTTTTTCATTAACCTATCATTTTGGCAATTCTATCATTTGAAATTCTTTGCTGGCCAAACACACGATTTAACTCAATTCTAGAATTTCAAATGAAATTCTAGTATCCAAATGCACCATTATGGGATTTGATAGGAAGGGAAGTGATGGAAGAAGAAGTTTATAAAATCTCCACTTTCTTTTCCTTAACTTTTGATGGAAAGAGAAAATATAAAAGCTTCGGAAATTCTCTCTGATAGCCCTTTACTTCTTTTTTTCCTCTTTGGTGACTTTTCTTATGAATTAGTGTCCCTGGTAGCCCCAAATTAATTAACATATTAATAACATAGGATTATTTAATGAAAAATGTTTAAGCACTGTTAAAAAAAGTTAGTTAGTGAGTTAGGGGTTTAACCTAGGTTAGACTAATTAGTTTGACCCCACCCCATTAATTTGACCCATTACAAAAATAAAACTCCCTCCCACCCCCACCCCCACCCCCACCCCCTATTGTCTTCAACCTCCCTTCATTTCTTTCAAACACGACATTTTTACACTAGAATCCATCTTCTTCTCCCTTAACTACAGTCCTTTCTCACCTTCAATGGCGAAATCAATAAAACCCCAAAATTCCTTTGACCATCTAAATGAAGAAATGCTCTTCCTAATCCTCGATCACCTGATCAACGACGCAAAATTATTCTCTCTCACCTATAAATCATTTTATTCCGCCGAATCCAAACACCGAAGATCCGCCAAATTACTCCGTCCCGATTACCTTCCTTCTCTCCTCCGTCGCTACCCGTTTCTCTCTCATCTCGACCTTTCTCTTTGTTCTTGTGTCACCGACTCAGTCTGCAAACTGCGTCGTCTTTTGAGTCATATCTATGTCCCGTCAAGATTTCTTCGTGTAGATTTATTACTAGGGTTGGAGTTTCTGTATCAAAATGTGCTAATTTGGTTGAGATTGACATGAGTAATGCTACTGAACTTAGTGATTTAGCTGCTTCCGCCATTGCTGGAGCGAAGAATTTGGAGAGGTTGAAGACAACATGGAGGTTGAAGATAACATGGGGTGGGGGGTGGGGGTCGGGGTGGGGGGTGGGGGGTGGGGGTGGGGGGAGTTTTATTTTTATAATGGGTCAAACTAATGGGGTGGGGTCAAACTAATTAATCTAACCTAGGTTAAATCCCTAACTCACTAACTGACGTTTTTAACAGTGCTTAAGCGTTTTTCATTAAATAATCCTATGTTATTAATATATTAATTAATTTGGGGCAACCAGGGACATTAACCCATAAGAAAAGCCACCAAAGAGAAAAAAAGAAGTAAAAGGGCTACGAGAGAGAATTTCCCGAAAAGCTTTCATTATCTTTAGCGTATTTCTTTTTCTTTCCATTCAATTACTATTACCTAACCAAAAATTCGATTGCTTTCAATCCCTTTACTAAATGAAACCCTTCGTAATAGTGCTATTATTCTTTTCCTTTATGGTAAAGAACTTTATTGTTTTCATGCACTTGGAGTTATTGTCTTATTGAGCGAAAACCTACCCAAATAACCCGAATTCTATCCAATTTGACTTATTTATTATGTTTTGTAATTATATACAAGTTCTACATTATTTTTGCTATATCTTGAGCACAACATGAAATTGACCCTAAAACGATTTGGAACCGAATTTGTTGAACTGACTTGCCAACTCTAATTTGTATTTCTTAGAAGAGTTTGACTTAACTATTTGTTAGTTATGTTTATGTAACACTATTAAGCAACATAATATTCTTATCATTGTTATATATGTAGACATACAATATAATTATTTTTTTTTCTTTCCCCCCTCATGCAAACACTTTTTTTTTTCTTTTATATTTTCTTGTTTTTGTTATATGTTTGATAACTAGTAGTTAGCTTTGTAGACATTCTCCTGAAAGGTTGAACCAGTAATCTTTTTTTAAAACGTAATATACTTCATTTAGCATATGAGAGCAATTATTTTTATCTAAGGTATCAAATTTGATATTTTAATTCTCGAATAGTGATGATCTTGTACTTTGGTGATGTTTTCTTCTTCACACCAAGTGGATTTACATTTACGATACCCATGGTTTCTTGATCTCTATATTATTGACATTCCATTACAATAATGTATAGGATTTGGGTTTTTTGCAATTTTTCTTTTAACATGAAACGTGGATGCTTCAATCCAAGTTTGGTTTATCTTCCCTTAGCCTGCTGTTGTGGAATGGGTGCTAAGGAAGAACCATGGGACATAATTTCTTTTCGGAATAATGCAAAGTTACATCTGGGATAATTCTTTTCCTGATAATGTAGGTTACATCTGTTCCATGGAAGGAGAAGGATCTGAACATGGTTGACACGCCTGGACATGCAGACTTCGGTGGGGAGGTATGTATTTAATATTGTTCCAGTATACAAATCTTTCATTTGTGAAAATTATGCTGTAAATATCATACTAGTTCAGCTCATTAAACCTAGATAAAGAAATCATAATGACGTACCATGAGGTCATATATGAAAGGATTGTTCTTAACATAACTGTTAAATTATGGCCTCTTCTCTCATCCTTTATTAATAACAAGGCTATTATTGATTTACTAAATAATGATTGCATATTATTGAGATTCTATATTGTTCATTGATAGAATGTGTAAGAGAGAAAATCTCTCATTAACTTAGTAAATAGGCTAGTATAAATATGTAGCAAAGCAGAAAAGTTTATTATCATAATTTTATTCTTCAATATTATATTCTCCAATCTTCATATATTTACGTAGATATATCTACATTCTTTACACAATATATGCACTAAGCCTACTATAAGGCCAACAATTGGTGAGCCAGTGTTCTAAAATAATTAAATTTATTTTTGAGCAACATTCTCTATTATCTTCCGCATGGCAACTCAAAGTATTCATCATCAAATGGTCCCTGTTTTTAATGGGGAAAACTATGACTTTTGGGTTGTAAAAATGAAAACAATACTTAAGTCAAGAGATCTTTGGGACATTGTAGAAAATGGCCCCGCAAAAAGTGCTCCCACAACCTCAGAAACTCCCGTTAGCAGTGGTGAACCTTCTAAGGAGGAACTAATCAAGGACCAAAATGCATTGCATATTCTACAAAATGCAATGACAGATGCTATATTTCCAAGAATAGTCACCGCTAAGACGGGAAAGGAGGTATGGGATACACTTAACATCGAATTTTAAGGAAGTGCCCAAGTTAGAGGCATTAAACTTCAAACCTTGAGAGCGGAATTCGAAAACTTGACAATGTCTAATGATGAGAATATTAATCAATATTTCTCACGAGTCATATACATTGTCAATCAAATGAGAATATATGGAGAAGATGTTAAAGAGGAGAGAATTGTTTCCAAAGTGCTCAACACTGTAACGAAGAAGTATGACACTCCTGTTAGTGTTATCCAAAGTACAAAAGATTTATCAATGTTGAGTGCATTGGAAATGATTGGTTTATTTAAAGCACAAGAACAAAGGGATAAAAGCAGAACGGATCATAGTTATTCCGAAAAAGCTTTCCAGGCAAACCAAAAAAGTAATTGCAATAAATTTGAGGGAAAATATAGTTCTAGCAATTCTGGAGGGAATAAAGGAAAATACCCTCCATGTAGGATTTGCAAGAGAACTAACCATCTAGAGAAAGATTGTAAATGGAAAGGAAAACCTCAATGCAACTTTTGCAAGATGTTTGGGCATATCGAGAAGGATTGTAGAAAGAAGCCAAAACAAGCTCAAGCCCAAATTTCTTAATGTCATGATGAAGATCATTTGTTCTATGCTTCACAAATATCCAAAGATGATGTATGGTTGGTCGATAGTGGATGTAGTAATCATATGACCAAGAATCCATCTTGTTTCATCACTTTGGATAAATCAGTAAGAATCCCCATAAGGATGGGTAATGGAGCAATTGTCCAATCAGGCGGTAAAGGTACCATTGCTATAGAAACAAACAAAAGAAGAAGACTAATCAATAATGTTTTATATGTTCCAGAACTAGACAAGAACCTACTAAGTGTGCCTCAGATGATGAAGAATGGATATTCAGTTCACTTTGTAAGTAACACTTTGCAAGATTCTTGATCCTTTCGATAAGGAGATTGCAAAAGTGCCAATGACAAACAAGAGTTTCCTCGTGAAATGGTCATATTCAACATATTATGCTTACAAAGCTGAAGCAATGAGACATATTGGTTATGGCATCGAAGGTTGGGTCATAGCAATACTGAATCCCTCCATATGTTATCCAAAAACCAGTTTGTCAAAGATATTCCAGAATTACATCAGTGTAAAGATCTTTGTGGAACATGCCAGCTTGGAAAGATGCTGAAGTTTCCATTTCCTAAGGATGGAGCACGGAGAGCAACTATGAAATTAGAACTTGTACACACAGATGTATGTGGTCCTATGAAGACACTTTCAATGGATGAAAGTAAGTATTTTATTCTTTTTATCGATGATTTGACAAGAATGACATGGGTGTACTTTATGAAAGAAAAGTCACAAGTCTTCTCTGTTTTCCTCAAATGGAAGAATTTTGTAGAGAATCAAAGTGGTTATTCACTAAAAACCATAAGAAGTGATAATGGCACAGAATACACATCAACAAATTTTGACAAGTTTTGTCAAGATGAAGGAGTTGAGCATCAACTGACGGTTACATATACACCACAACAAAATGGTGTTTCCGAAAGGAAAAACAGAACAGTGATGGAAATGGCTAGATGTTTGCTTGAAGAGAAAGGACGTCCGAAGAAGTTATGGGCATATACACTGCATTTTACATTCAAAATCGAGGAATGACCAAAGCTGTCAAAGGCATGACACCTCTTGAAGCTTGGTCCGGGTATAAGCCTTCAATAAAACATTTTCGTGTGTTTGGAAGCATATGCTATTTCCATGTTCAAGATCAGAAACAAAGCAAGTTAGATGCTAAAGCTAAGAAAGGAATATTCATCGGTTATAGCTCACAACCAAAAGGTTACAGAATTCTCAACCTTGAAGATGAAAAAGTTGTCATAAGTCGAGATGTTACTTTTGACGAAGATGCATTATGGAATTGGGAAACAAATAAAGAAGAAAAGAGACACATCAATATTCCAATAATATAAACAACTTCTTCCCAAAATGACAGAGAAATTGATCCACCTCATACACCATTAAATTCACCTCAAGCACCATCTTCTTCCCAGACCACACCATCTTCTGAGAATGTTACAGGTCCTAGAGGAAAGAAGACAATCACAGAGTTGTATGCAAGATTCCCACAAATAGATGAAATTGAAGAATGTGAAACTTGTCATATTGCCATAATTGAACCCACAAACTTTAATGAAGCAGTTCAATTCTCAGAATGGAGGGCAGCTATGGAAGAAGAAATTCGAATGATTGAAAAGAATGAAACTTGGGACCTTGTCGAGAAACCTCCTCATAAGAAAGCCATCGGAGTCAAATAAATATACAAGACTAAATTCAATTCAGATGGTAGCGTTTTGAAGTATAAAGCAAGACTTGTTGTCAAGGGTTATTCTCAACAATTTGGCATTGATTACAATGAGACATTTGCTCCTGTATCGAGACATGATACTATTTGAGCTGTTTTAGCTTTAGCTGCCTCAAAAGGATGGAAAGTACATCAGATGGATGTTAAATCAGCATTCCTCAATGGGTATTTGAATGAAGAAATATATGTTCAGCAGCCACTTGGATTTGAAGTGAAAGGGCAAGGAGACAAAGTCTTGAAACTCAATAAGGCTTTGTATGGTCTCAAGCAGGCTCCTAGAGCATGGTACATCAGACTTGACGATTATTTCAAGCATGAAGGGTTTAAGAAAAGTCTTAGCGAGCATACTCTTTATGTGAAGAAACATCAGAATGGAGATATTTTAATCCTTTCCTTATATGTGGATGATCTAATCATCACTGGTAATAATCAAGAATTAATTTTAGATTTCAAAGAAAAAATGATGCACGAATTTACATAGATATATCTACATTCTTTGCACAATATATGCACTAAGCCTACTATAAGGCCAACAATAATAAACACAATTGGGATGATCGTACGAAGCCTTCATGGTGCAATTTGGCAACTGCTTTTATGTGCAGGCCATTAATTGCAGCTAGTGTAAGCGTCTATAAACAGATTGGGGGCGGGGGGCTTGTGATGAATATTCTTTCTTAAGATGTATAACCTACACTATAGAGTATAACACAGTGGCTTGCTATTGGCGAATTGGATCAAATTAAGCTAGGTTACGGAAATACTGAAATTGAATTTGGTGGTTGATTGTCTATTTCAATTGTGCTTTGATCTCAGCTTTGCTTATGGAAGCCTTCATATGATTTTAAGTTTCAACCTCTGGTTGACATTAATGTCTATTGGTTTCACTTGCCACCCCGAAAGACTCGAAGATCACATGTCAAGTTGTTCAAAAAGTAATATGTAAAGAGGTTGCTCAGTACGCCTTTGACCTAGAAGTAAAAATTTGCTAGTATGTGTTTGTAATAACGGGAAATCAAACGATTAATAAGAAAAAGAAGATGCAGATAGTAAAGGAAGCAAGAAGAGAGAAGAAGAAGAAGAATATTAGTTAGTTACAACAATTTTAAGCAATTTGAGTGTCCTTGCATCACTACAAAAGGGAAAAATTAAACCTCGAAGAAAGAATGATACCTTCCTTCCCCGCTGACTATTTATATATAATACTAAAGCTTGTTTCCCTCTAAAAGTCCCCCTTAAACACCTATGTTGCATAAAATCGGATGGTGCTTTTGAAATGAAAATGTTTTTGGGATTCAGTGGCACAAAAATGGTTAAGATTTCAGAAACAGGAAACTAGAGGTCTCTGTGCTTTATAGCTGGAAACATTAAACCTTAATTAACAAATGACTTAGTTGTAAATGTTACAAGGGTCTCATTGGGCATCAACTAATAGAAGCTGGCATGGAAAATTAGCTTCAACCACTTCAATTAGGTTTCTGTAGGTTTTGGGTTTGATAAACTGTCACTTAAATGCTATATGGATCGTGATCGTCTTGGTGGTTGTTATTTCGAGGAGTTGGCTTTAATGTGAAACTATGGTTTGTCTTTTTAGTGGCTTCACAGATTTGTTGTATTTGCATATGAGGTATGGAGGATCTATATTCTCTCTCATTTTAAAACCATATATGGGCAGCATATCTGTGTCGCATGCTTTCTTGCATTTCCTTTGTAACTAGGATTTAGGCTTGTAAGACCACACTTCCAACGTCTGTCCACTCCCTTGTATAGTTGTATTCTGTTCCTATGTCTTTTCCCTGAAGTTGGAGTGTACAGTAGGATTTATACTTTGTCTTACTTTGGACCTTTTTTTGTACTCTCTCCTTTACTTCAAATCTTCAATGAAGTGTGTGGTACTGTATGGTAGTTAGTTAAATGGTTGAATGGGATGACCTACTTTGCAATTGCATAGGTAAGGACGCAAGGTCAAAATGATTTTCCTTCACTGCTGTATGGGGTAGGCTAACTGCTAATTATGTTCCAAGCCCCACTTCTTTTCGTTAGGTAAGAAATTCATTAGAGTTATTAGATGTTACAGTATCATAGCTTGGCTTGTGTTTACTTCACTTTTCTTTTCATTTAACTCTTAATTTTTTCTGGATGCTGAAGCATTATGTAGTAAGACATCACATATGCTGTTAGGACATGCATGCCTAGGAAAACTCTTGGCATGTCTGCTACACCGGTTCAGCTGATATTATGCTTGATATTGGTTCAATAAGTGCTTTGTTTCTCAACTTCATCTTCTACTTTGTATTCAATCTATGAATGACTGAAATCTTCCTTCTTTTAATGGATAGGTTGAGCGAGTTGTTGGCATGGTTGAGGGTGCAATTTTAGTTGTAGATGCTGGTGAGGGTCCACTTGCCCAAACAAAATTTGTTTTGGCAAAGGCTTTAAAATATGGTTTACACCCTATTTTGCTCTTGAACAAGGTGGATAAACCTTCAGGTGAGTTCTTTATCTAATATCTTAGGAAAGTTTGTTTATATCCTGTAATAATTGTATACAAGCGAGAAGCAACTTTATGCTCTACTAGATTTATGTATTCTGGTCTTACAATGTGCTATGCCATAAAAATTGTGTCAAATTATGGAATGTTGATTGTCAACTCATATTTTCCCATTGTTTGCAGTAGGAAACTTCTATTTTATTCTAGGGAGGTCATTGATTGTCAGTTGTTAAGTTAAATTTCTTCCCCTTGTTTCATCTTGAAAACTTTAATCTTCTTCTAGAGGATTTAGATGGGCAGGACTCACGTAGTTGATCAAATCAAAAGGAATTTCTGATGAGAAGATAAGATATTTGTGTAATGTTTTGTTATTCTAGGATGTCATAGGCAGTTCACCTTAAGAAGCAGACAATGAAAGCTTAATGGCCTTTGGTACTCTGTGTTTCATTTGCCTTTAATCTCTGGGGTGAAGAATACCTGTACCTGCTTTTACTAACTAAAAGAAAGATTATGAAAGTTTTTGTTACTTATTATTTAAAGTTTATGGGTGAACTTAGGACCAGGACTTGTGAATGAAAAAGTAAGGTTGGGCTATTTTAACCTACTGACTTAGGCAGTGAATGACTTCCAGTTGTCCACGAGGAATGTATGCGTAGCTAGCCACTATATATATATATGTGTGTGTACTTGGTTTTACTGTGTTTATTGGGTTTACGGGTTTTTCAGTTTATGGTGCATGTTTAATGCTGAATTCCAGTTAACAATTATGAATCATGTTAATTCTCTTGCAGATTTAAATGTTTTTCAAGAAATCATACTTCTTACTCCATTAAGACTCGTGAATCACACCTTCTTTTGTCTGGACTTCTGATCTAATTGATGAATGAAGTAGTTGTTGTCATATGATTTTGAATTGAGTATGTAAATATAACTCCCTTCAGTTCACTTGTGTCTATTCCTAGTTGAAGATAGACATTGATCATTGATTTGTACATAATACATTAATCTAGAAACTTCAATTATAATTGTCATGAACTGTAAGAAACGATTACGTCAGAAGTGCTAAAAATTAAAAATCTATGATGATCAAAGATTTTCATCTTTGATCCGAAAAAACAAACCAACACGAACACTGTGGAATGGAGTTGTGCTCTTTATTTTGTGATTTCAGTTTCAACGATGGAATTGCTGTAGTCACTACAGTACTTTCACTGGTTGACACATATCTCCTATAACTGAACGTAAGCTATCAATAAACGCTTGGTCCTCAAGAGCCTATTCAAACTTTAAAGTATCTGCAGGGACTCTTTTGTATATGTTTTCTAGATGAATGATGGTGGTTATTAATGTCACTCTTGCATAGGGCAATGGAAATTGGTCCTAAATCTGCTTGATAGGCTCCGTGTAAAGAAAGTGGGTAGTATTTTTTTGTTCTGATTGCGAATTCTTTCACACCCCGATTATATTTTTGTTGTATTGATGTTCAATTTACGAATGTGTGGTAAACATTAGGATCTCATGGGGTTTAGGCTAAGTGGGAGCAAAACACCATACGTGGAGTGAAATTTTAGTACCGGGAGAAAGTCGATTGAGGATGTGGTAACATTGGATGGGTCATTAGTAAGTGTGTTAAGCACCTTGGGTCGATCCATGGTGCTAAAAAACAGCCGTGTTGGTTCGGTTCACCCGAGTTGGAAGGGATTTCAACTTTGGCAAACCGAATTCGACCGATACAAACTGGTGTTCTATAGAAGGCCGCGATTTCGCACGAACCGACCGTGACGAAATAATATCGTCTGCATTTTCCGTTTTAAGACGCATTTTTCCGATTTAGAGAGCAGAGAAAAATATAGTGAGAAGAAGAAGAGGAAGCCATGGTTTAGAGCTTCTTCTCTCAGAATTCGGGAATCTGGAAGGGGGGAGTAGATGAAGTGAGGAACAACTAGTTATATTAAATGACTACTGACAGGTGGGTGATATTTCATTTTTTTTGGGTGAATTTTTTGGCCCTGTTTGGCAATTAGCGGATAGCTGTTAGCTGATTGTATTATCTGATTTGACTAGCTGATTATATTAGCTGTTTGTATAAAGGTGTTTGATAAGTAGCTGATAGTATATTGCTACATAATTGTATAAAATGACCAATAAGGACATGTGCATAATCTATTGTTGTACCTTTTATTATTTATTAATGTAATTTTCAACAACTTTAGGACATAAATGTCATTGATCCACTCATTTTCAAACCTCTAATGTCAAAAAGCTCCTCCCCCCAGCTTTTTCAAAAAGAGCTTTTTGGGCTCAATAAGCTAATTGAAACCTCTCTTTACCAAACACTCAAATTAGAGGATTGACTAGTCAAATCCTCTAATATGAGTTCAAACCTCTAATTCTACACCAAACCTCTCTTTATCAAACAAGGCCTTTATATTTATTGTTATTGAGTAGTGGAGGGGAAAGATTCTATATTTAATTGGAAAGTGGCAAGTGGGCCCTCTTTTTTCTTTTACTTCTTGCTTCTTGTTTGATTGACTTTGCTGCACCCACGTCACTTATCTCTCTGTTTTTTTTTTTTTAATTTTTTTTATATTTAGTTTCCCTCTCACTTGACCCACTTCCTTTTTTTTCTTTTTCCACTATCAAGTACATTATCTTGTAATAGTAGATAAGCCTCTCTAATAAAATACTAGTTTTAGTATCATACATCTTTTCAATAATAATAATATATTAATAATTTTTAAAAAGTTGTTTAAAAGGCATAGAAAGACATTAAAAAAAAAGTCTGAAAACCGCAACACGGACCGTGATGACCATATTCGTTCTGTTCCAATGAAACTGTGACCGTTATCGAAATCGTATTTTCGAACTATGGGTCGATCTTTGATGGGTCGTTGTATACTCGCCAAATATAACCTAAATTACCCAATACAGGGTAAGTATAGGGTCGAATCCACAATGAAGTAGGGTTAAATCAATAGTTAATTAGCTAACTACAATGAGCTAAATCAATTTTTGGGTTTTTTTGAAAGTTTAGCAATGATTCTAAAATCTAAATAAGCTAGGAAATTTGCAAAGTAAATCAACAAGCAAGTAAAGGAGATAAAATAAGGGTAAAAGCAATGATACAAGGAACGAGAGTCGATGCGAAACGTGGTACGGAAACGGGTACGAGAAACGCTACCTTGGGTGAATCGGGAACGTTAGGTCATTTTTTTACTGATTTTTTTTCAATAAATTTAAAATATTAGAACTCTTAGTAATTCTATCAAAATATAATTAAAAAATGATAATATAAATAATTTAAATCTACAAACTAAAAAAGATCTAATAAGTAGATAGAATACACTGCCAAAAAAAAAAGGTAGAAAGAATTAAAACTTTTGAAAAACCTCAATACAAAAGAAGTCCACGTGACTTTTGAGTGATGATAAAATCTTCCAGCAATGAGAATTTAAGAGAAAGAAAGAGGTGTATACCTACAACTGTACTGTACTACATTTTTTTATAAAAAAAGAAAGTTGTATACAGCTGTAGTGCTGTACAATATCACTGATCACATGCTGAAATTTATTTCTTTCTAAAGAAAAAGTAACTACTCTCTCTTTGTCTTCCATATTCTTCTCTCTTTGCTACTTCTCTCTTCTATCTATAGTGGCCGGAGGATTAGCCGGCAACCTTTACACCAACGAAATTCATCTCTCCGGCAGATTGTATCGGCGTAGGCATAAAAAATCGGAACGCTGTCATCACCGATCTGATGCGCGACTCTGAGCGATTTGGGTCGCGTTTGTTCCGCGGTCGGGAACGAACGATCCAGATCGGAAAAAGTGGCTCCGTCCCGCGTTCCCTGTATCACTGGGTAAAAGAACTAGGGGATTAGGGGATTCACCAACATTCAATCCAAGAATCCAATCATTAAAACCAAGGGGAAACAAATAGGGGATCACTAGGGGAAAAATCACACACATAGGAACTCTAATTACTCTCTCGAGCTAATTAGAGGAGCTTGATTAGTCACTCATGACCTATTTCTAGCAAAATCAAGCACAAAATGATTAATCAAGCTTCCCTAAACTAGATTATGCCTATTTTCATGGAGATCCTAGTCTAGCAACCAAACTTAGTCAAACCCTAGCTTCGTCTCTCAAACTTAGTGAAACCAAACTAGGAATTTCAAATATGCAAGTTAAGTGGTGATAAAGCACCCAACAAACCAAGTAAAGCAAGTTTGATCAACAAGTTCAACCCCAAAAATTAACCCGCTAACTTAGATTTAGGATCCAAAGAGTAGATGAAGGTTACATCCCTTCCCCTAGTAAGAAACTGCTCACACATTATGGAAATAAAACAAAACAAAGCTTGAAATAACTTCATCACCATAACCATTGGGGAAAAAGAGAAAAAGTGCAAATGATCAACTAATAAAACAAGATCTAAGCAAACAAAGCATGAAATAAACAAGAATAATGAAAGAAAAGAAGAATCAAATAAGAAATTACCAACTTTGCTTACATAAATGGTAAATAGAGATCAAAAGCTTCAAACCTCCACTTTCTCTCTCCTAGGGTTTCAAGTTTGAATGCTAAAACAAGATTTAATCTCTCTCTAATCTCCAATTAAAAATTGCCTAACCTAAAATAAGAAGAGTCCCTCTTATATAGTCCTAAGAAATAAAACAGATAAATTACAAAACAGCCCCCGCATAAAAAGCACCAAAGTCGCAAAACGTTTAACCCGACCGGCGGGTGAAATGACCTGAGCCCTCGGGTGGCTTGACGCTGGCCCTCGGGTCACCAGACCGGGCGGGTCCACTGATTAGGAAACATGTATGATGTTCAAAACACACGACCCTGGCGGGTCTATGAACCCGAGCTCTCGGTTCAACAGACCCGGGCCCTCGGGTTAACACACCCGGGCTCGTCCACTGGTAGCAGTGAGATGTGAGTGTTGTCTTGGCTGACCTGGGCCCTCGGGTCAGCACCCTCCACTCTTTCTTCTTGTCTTTCGAGCTCCTTGGTGCTCCATTTCTTCATGCTTTGCCTCGGGTCTGTGCATAGATCCTCCAAGCGCACTCCCAAATCCTGAAATAAAAACAAACACCCAAAGAAAGAGCGCAAAGGAGGGAAAATGCACAAAAAGAAAGAAAATGAAGAAATTTAGCCTAAATTAGCCTGAAAGCTATCACAAAAACTATTTAAAACTAATCATAAATCAAGCATATAAACCAATCATCAATCTTACACAAGAATGGAGATATTGACCAAGATGTGATACATAGGATATAGTGACGGTAATTGAATGGAGAGGGGCAACTAGTATTAGTATTTTGACATGTGGGAAAGATCATAGTAAGAAGATGTTGGTAGCAGCTAGGAGGTGGTTTGGGCATGTGAGACTTTGACTGGATGATAAACCAATTAGGATTGTTGAAGGTTGGGATATCGGAAATTTTAGAAGTTGAGGGAGGCTAAAAATAACCTGGATTAAGTTTGTGGGAGCATATAGTGTTTGATAGAAGGGAGTGGAGGCATTTCATGTGAACAACATCGGGAGATAAATGCGACTCCATCTTTTTGGGATCAAGGCTATGCCATTGTTGTTACTTTTGTCAAATCTAGATATATATTGTTAAGAGTATTGATTTTGCTACATAATTCAAAATATTATACTCCCTTGGTCCCGTAATGATCTGAACACTTGTTAGGACACGTAGTTTTAAGAAGATAAGTTGTTGTGTGGTTATGAAATGTTATATTAAAAGAGAGATGTGATAGGGTTAGCGGGGCCCGGGGTATCATTTTATTAGAGGAGAGAGAAAGTTGGGTATTTTAGATTAGGGAACCCATGTACTTTTCACATTTGGGTTAGAATACAAATACAATAATAGTGGGACTATACCAAAATGAAATTGTTCAAAGTAACTTGGGAGAAACGAAAACTGAAAGTCTTCACACTATTCTTGGATGGTGGGAATTATTTTGATACTATTGCAGAGTGTTTGAAATTTGCTTCGAAATAAGTCCCATCTATAATATTGTTATGCAACCTACTACATAATCATAGAATTTTTAGATGAACAATAACATATTTTTTGTTCTTTATTTTTGACTCGTGCATAGGACCATATAACAATATTATAACAAAAGTAGGACTATAATCTTATAAAAAAGATAAATTGGTCATTATATTGATAATTTATTAGAGTTGTTCGTTTTCTAGGCCGTGCATTGTACAAATCTATAAAAATTAGAGTTGAGATAAGAATATAAGCATATGCCATATCAAATATAATGCTAAGTAATTAGAGTTTGAAAATCATATATATATATATATATATATATATATATATATATATATATATATATATATATATATATATATATATATATATATAAAATAAAGTTCACATGAGAACAATACTTATACAGAAACCAAGGTAATCCACAAATTAGTCCCTCTATATTTTAGGATCCATTTTAGTGAAAATGTAATCCACAAATTATTCCCTCTATATTTTAGGATCATCCTGTTTACTACAGAAACCAAGGTAAGGAAGAAGGAGAGTGTGCAAGTTAGTCCTTTATGTTTATTCAATTAGAAGAGAGAATGTGGTTGTGAGAGAATAGACATATGCTATGTTATTCCGACAGCTTTATTTGCCTCGGGTGTTGTGTGTCGACTCAATATGACGCTCAACATGACAGGAGGCTCGACATGTCCGACATAAAGTGTCGAGTCGGGTATTGGTTAAATGTGGGGATAGGTGTTTAGATCGACATATGAGAAGAGAGGGAGAATAAAGAAAGTTCTGTTGGATTTGGCACATAATTTTTTTATAATCTTGAGTTTCGATGACAAACCCTAGATATGAAATTGGAAAGAGAATAGATTGAATTTAACAAAATTACTTAGGGTTTTTGTTTTTCGATCAATTTCGAACCAAATGTAGTGTTTGTTGTCACCTCGTGCTTGAATGTTGATATAGAGAGGTAAGTACACAACTGGAAAACAAACACTCTATCTTTCTAAAAGATAACTTTCGATAGTTTCCTAGCCATTTTAATAAATTAAAGGGCTGCTTTTCCCAATTAAAGGTGACTATTTCACTTTTAGACTTTTCCTTTTTCATGGATGTTTTATGTAGTTTTCATTCATATTTTTAAGGGAAATTCCTCAGGTACCCCTGAGGTTTGGCATAATTCCCAACAGAGCCCCCACATTTGGGGAGTTCCTCAGATACCCATGAGGTTTGTGTTTGGGGATAAAATACCCTTACTATGGACGGAACCCAAACGCTCTTAGGTTTTCCGTCCATAGTATCCCCAATTTTCTCTCTCCTCCCATTCCCCCACTCACTGCCATCCCCCCTCCCCCAACCAGCTGCCGACGGCCGGCGACCACCACCCACTCTGGTACCGACGACCCTACCCCCTCCCTTCGCCCCACCCTAGCCCTCCCTTTCCCCATTCTCGATTCCCGCACCCCACCCCACCCCACACCGACACCACGCCTCCCCCCTATCGGAAATGGCCCCCTTCCTTGTCCCCCATCGTGAGTCAACCCCCTCCCCTTTCCCACCCAGATACGCCACCCCTAAACCCATAAACCCACCCTCGAAAACACCCTAGGGTGCTGCTGTCAGGGAACAAAAACTCGGCCGTTCCGTTCTGGAACGACCGCTTTATAACGGATTTCAGGGAGGCCGTTCCGTTAAATACCGTTCTAGAACGGTGATTTGGAATTCACACCAAACTCGGCGCGATGGCCGTTACGTAACGGTGTAACGGCGTTCCAGAACCGTTACAATCATGTAACGTCCGTTATTTGAAGAAGAATAGTTCTTTTGGTCAAGGAAGAATAAGAGCCAACGCAAGATCTATAGATCTGAGTTAAAATTTGAAAATAGAACATGTTTTTTATTTAAATTGAAGCTTACCGAGGCTGTAGAACTCAAATTCGAGTAAAAGCCCTCATTCAATTTCATTAGATGACTGCAAATCGAACCCTAAATTGCCAACCCTAATTGCGAAAAAAACCTTAATATGCATTGGGATGCGCCGCTGCTTCTCCGGTCATGGCAGAGAAGATCGACGAGTCATCTCCGGCTGCTTCTGCCACTGTAGCTGCCGGTGGTCGACTTGTTTGGAGGTTAGTGCTTGCTGGTTTTCTTTCTCTTACACCAATCGGCTTCTTCTTCTTTTCTCTCTCTTCTTTTTTTCTTCTCTTTTTCTTTTTTATATTGTGACTGCCAGTCACGTGATAATTATAAATGATAAAGTATCTCTTTCTCTCTCTTCTTTTCTTCCCTTTTTATTTTTTCTTTCCCTTTTAGTTTTTATTCCCTCAAATGGAATCATCTCATTTTCATCCTTCTTCATTTTTTTATTTTTTTAATCGCACTCTTGTACATAAGTATGTTCAAATATCATCAAAAGTACCCCAAATATTGTATTTATAAGAGTTTTGGACATAATATGATATAGAAAGTAAAATAGAAGAAAAACAAAGTTTAAACGTCACTTGTGATTTTTTAAAAAAAATTCACACCGCGACGGCCGCGAAACGTTCTGTTTCTCCGTCACAAGCCGTTCCCGCGAAAACGCGACCGCGACCGCATTTTTTTTCCATGGCTGCTGTTTTGGTGTTCTGGTGTTGGCGCCAAGCCGGGGGTGAGGGAATCTGGAATGGGGAAGGGAGGGGGTAGGGTCGCCGGTGCCAGAGTGGGTGGTGGTCGCCGGCCGTCAGCCGCTGGCTGGGGGAGGGGGGGTTGCCAGTGGGTGGGGGAATGGGATGAGAAAGAAAATTGGGGATACTATGGACGAAAAACCTAACGACGTTAGGGTTCCGTCCATAGTAAGGGTATTTTAGCTTAAAACACAAACCTCAGGGGTATCCGAGGAATTCCCCAAATGTGGGGGATATCTTGGGAATTACGCCAAACCTCAGGGGTACCTGAGGAAATATCCCTATTTTTAGTATTTTGATTTCTTTTTTTTTTTTTTTTTTTTTTTACAACGGATTGTTGATTTGTTTTAGCAAAAATAAAGCGTATTGGCCAAAATTTTGGAATAGAGTGTTGATCCTTTTTTCCCTACGGGATACGACACCCAAATCCGTGTCTGAGCAACACAACAACTATGTGGGTCTAACTAGTGGGATAAAATTGTGTGGGAAGGGAACAAACTTTTGTCAAATAAGGAATGTAGGAAATTTTGTATGGAATGCACTTAAACAAAAAGTAGGGAGATCTTTAATAAAAGGAGGGAGTAGAATTTAATTTTGAATAAACGACTAAATATAAATTTAACATAAAATTTAACTATTGCTTTATAATTCAAAACTTATATATTTTTGTGTCACTGAATATAATGTAAGATAAGCTTTAAAATAAAATGCCTTTATCATATAGTTATATTGATGTAGGAATAAAGAGTCGACCTGAGAGGCCAAGATTATTTCAGTAATTTTTAATTTTTGGCTTGGGTTATGAACAAATTTAAGTACATCATTGGTTTTATTGGGGGACAAGTGATAATTTGCTCGTGAGGTCCAATTCTATAGGGAGTCTTGTCAAGTAAGTCTACTTAGTTAATCTAGATTAACCAATTTTTGATATATTTAGTAGTTTATGTGTCAAGTTAGTGATTATACTATGATGCAAGGATGCTAGTTCTTATGTTTAATTTTAATTTTTTTAGGAGAGTATTTGTTTGACTTGGTTTTGTTATATCCATTTGATTATGTGACGTTGCAGTCCTTTTATTTTTTTAAAATTTTTATATATTTACTTGTTTGGAATTTTATTTTATTAGGAATTATTATTCGTGTCACAAGTCCCTTCAATTTATGGGGGACAAAGTTTATTAATTTTCACCAATGGATCATTAATACTTTTCAGCTAATTGAGTTAAAGATATTAAGAATGTCAAAAGCAATACAATGTAAAAGTTTAAACCATTACACGTGTACTGCACGGGCTTTAATTTTACTGTTATTGGGAAGATAAGGTAAACAGCAAATTGCATTGGTTTTAACTGTTATGAACTTTTAAGAAGTTTGAAATATATAATTAGTATAAGTTTTTACAATTAGTGTAATAAATTTTAAATACACAATATAAGATGTTACTGTGCACAGGCTTTATAACTAGTAGGATTATATTTTTGTCTTGCTCCATGGAGATTTGTTTTATACTAAGCCCATTTACTTTCCTATTTGCATTCTCTACCATCCAGACCTTTTTTCTTGGTCATTTGTCGAGGCTTATGTGCTTCGATGATACTTATGCAGTGTCTGAAGAGAGATGTAACGAAGTGGAAAGCCTGGTATTTGATCTTTTCGCGAATCTTGGTGCTACAGGTTTGTAAATGACATGAAAATATCTACTGGCTGATTGCTATTTTAATTTTTTCTATGCAATTTAACTGTATGGTATAATTTTCCATGCTGCTTCAGAGGAACAGTTGGATTTTCCTGTTCTCTATGCCTCTGCTAAAGAAGGATGGGCATCATTAGAATACACCAAGAGTCCCCCTGAAGAAGCTAAGAATATGTCAGATTTGCTTGATACCATAATCAGACATGTTCCTCCACCAACAGCAAGCCTTGATGCTCCTTTCCAGATGCTGGTTGGTATTTATGTTTGCATTTCTAGAAATGGTTTTAGATTGTGCCTCTGTATCTCTCACCTAAACACGAGAATGAAGAAGGTAGAGGGCTTAGATAAATCATAGAAGTGAAGGGCTCGTCTATGTCTTTGATGCTTGAAAGTGCTCAGTTGATTTTGATCTTATCTTGATATCTAAATATCTAGTGTCAAATGGAACTTAAAAAAGGGATATGCATATTTTCAAAAGTTGCAAACGTGGGAATGTCGAATATTTATTTGTAAAAATTTACGAAAAACTTAGCAAGTAGCGAGAAGCTAGTTGTGAAGGTCATTATATTTATATGTTTTACTGACAATTTTATCACCAAAAGAGAGGTGGGAGTAACCCAAAAGTGATTATGGCTAACTTGAGATTTGAAAGATGGAAGAACCTTGAAACTCCTAAGGGTTTTTGCCCTACGTTAATGAAATTTTTTTGGAAACAAAATATTCTGAAACAGGACAAAGAGCTCATAAAGCTTCCTTGCAATCAATGTGAAATATGGAACTGTTGTCTTTTGGGATGGATAGATTTATGTATGCTCAAGGTCTTGCTCTTTACTTAAGTTATATTTTGCTTAAAATCTTAAAAAGGATGTTTGACAGAGTCCTCCGTAGGTCTCAATGATGGAAAAAGACTCCTTTCTTGGGAGAATATTGACTGGTCGCATCTCATCTGGAGTAATCCGTGTTGGCGACAAAGTGCATGGACTGCGTGGCACTGATACAGGAGTTCAAAAGATTGAAGAAGGGAAGGTTAGTTGGTAAAAGCTGTTATGTCTTTTAAGTATATAAATTGCATCTTGTATATTGTTTACATACGTATCTCTCCCTGTCACACTTGGGTATTGAGTCGAGAATTTGAAATGGACAAGTAGAGGATGACTTGAAATAGGAAAGTTTATTCTCTTTACTGGAACATAATGGGACATGATCGCTAGTATTGAGCGTTATGATATGGAAACGCAATCAAGAAATACTCTCCTTTCTTTGTTGCAGATTGTAAGGGCCATGATAAAGTGCTGCCATGGGTTTAGAACCCACATAGCTTAGAGTGTGAACTAGGGTAAAAACTATGAAAACAACACGACATGGAGTTCTACTTGTCAAAAGGGAAAAATTGGTTTGGGTTCACCAACAATTTTCGAAAGGAGTAGCTTATAAACCATGTTTAGATCAATGCAATCAAAGGGACAAGCGAATAGGGATAGACATAAGGTATGATTTGATCCTATAAATCCCGAAGAGGATGATTAATTGGTTCTAAACCAGAAATGGATTCAAGGGTGAAGGTATTATTATGACGGAATGCAATAAGAGCGCCTGCATGACAGCCTTTACTAATCTTCCTCTAAATGTGCAATGTTTGGACAATTAAAGCCACCCACATTACCAAATTTGAGCATCTGAAATTTGATTAGTGCAGCAGAAAAAAACTATTAATTTGGCCGAATTCCCATAATTAGTATGGTTAAAAGGCACTAACATGAGATCTAAATTTTTCCATAGTTTAGATGCTAATTAGTGGTGAAATTTTTTGATTCAATCCGTTTAACAATAGTAATGTGGGAAAGCCATACATCATGCATAGGCGATATCATGTGCATGTTATAACAAAGAAATTGAAGAGAAAGAATGACATTAAGCCCTCGGAACATACCATCAGTATTGTTAGAAGACCTTTGATCATCGTATAGTACTATTGAAGAGGAAGAGGAATTTTTTTTCATCTTATTCGTGAAAGGGGTTTGTGTTTGATGTGTTTTAAGCGCTAGATTTGGAGAGAAGAATGATCTTTAATGTGTATTATGCATAATATTAAATGATCTTTAATGTGTATTATGCATAATATTAAATGATCTGATCCGAACGTGCAAGGGAGTATATATAGGGATATAAGCCAAGCTCCTGGTGTTACCTTGGATAATAAGGAATAATAGGTGGCACTAACTATCCTTTGGCGCGGTCTGCACTCTGCACAGGACAATGAAATAAGCCTGACAAACTTTTCCTTTTAGCTTTGTTCAGGCGCCACTGTGTAGGATTTAGCAATTTACATCATGTTGGTTCAATAATTGGCCTTAAGAGTCAGACAGGGAAATTTATTTCCTCAGTTCGAGATAAGATTGTTTTGATTCCCAGGCCTTTTTCTTTTCTTGTTTGTAGATTGTCTATCCTCATTTTCCCATCACTCATCATTCAGGAATCAAACTCTCTCTCTGTTTTCATCTGAAGTATTTATTCTTTAATTTGTTCATCTGTGCACCTTAATTTCTGATTAACACACTTGAAGATGCTAAAGGTCCCTGGATCTTAGGGGCACATTTCATGTTGTAGGTGTGTGCATCAGTGCATCTTATTCATGCCACAAGGTAGTCCAAACTGAGGGAAATGCTGCGAACCTACTAAAAAACCAGAAAGTCCCTTTAATGATTCTCCAAATTAATAGGTCCATAGAAAAGCAGTGTGCAGTGCTGATTTGGCTGGAAAATCTGTTGGAATTGGTTATTGTTTTGGCTTCGAGTGTCCGAGGCATGGATTTAAAACTCTCCCGTTCCGTTACAGAACGGCCGTTATGTAACGGATTTTGGATTTGCCGTTCCGCGAAATCCCGTTACGGAACGCCATAATAAAAATCACATACTTCTCTCAGCGTTGTCCGTTCCGTAACGCGAACTCGCCGCGTTAGAATGCTTTTATCCCCGTTACATCCGTTCTTTTCAAACATTGGCCAAAAATATATTATGATTTAATTATATAGCTGATAAAATATGATATTCAGATAGATTTGATTATATTATGTTGTAATAATGCTTCATAAACTAAAACAATGCAAATAAAGTTAGAACGTATTCATGTGAATTTTTAAAAAAAATTCACGCCGCGTCGGACGCGAAACGTTCTATTCCCCCATTACAAGCCGTTCCCGCGAACGCGACGCGACCGAGTTTTTTTTCCCTGGTCCGAGGCTTAGAAGGTTAAGTAGGGGAGGGGGTTTAGCTGCTTTGTTCTGTATCTGAAGTACTAGGTCTGGACTCTGGCATGCTTTGTAAAACTAAGCTCTATTCCAGAATGGTTCAACTGGAATTGTAGGGTTGGCTTGGTATCATAATATCATTTGGATTTTTGGTTTTGAACGTTTACTTCCATTCTTTTATAAACGAAAATTCAGATTTCAGATTGCACTTTATGTCTTTTAGTTTGTGGTTGGTCTTTTTAATGTTGAGAGTTTCCACTGTGAGAGATTCAATCTTAAAACAATACACATACTTCTTTGAAAACTTAAGAATCAAAAACTTGAAACTCAAAATGATTTTGAACGAAAGCAAGCCCTATGCTTTCCTAAAGAGGAAAATTGACACCATAAATTGGATGTCTTCCCATATTAATCCTAAGTTTGTTTTATTTGTGAATAATCCCATGTTTCGGGACATTCTCCCCATATTGGTCCCAATTGAAAGTTGATCCAATTTAGGATGTTCAGAAAAGCCTTCTGTCATGCTCTAATTGGCAACGGTTAGTCTTGTGCAAGTAAAGAAGAGAGAGGAGAGAGAAAAATGACAGTTCAGAGTTCAGACCCTCCCAAGAAAGCAAAATATAACATCTAGTATATTATAATTCATTGGGACCAAAATGGCAAGGATGCTTATTTGCTTATTAATCAAAATTTGGATTAATATAGGGAGACACCCCAAACTTGGAATTCATAATGTCGATATTTCCATCTAAAATCTATATTATATAAAGTTCAGATTGGAATCCGATATCAGGTAGATTCAGGTTCATTATGAATTAGTTTAACGTGGATTTATTGTTTTCTTATAGGTCGTGAAATTGATGAAAAAGAAGGGTACAAGCATGGTTTCTGTTGACAGTGCTGGAGCTGGTGATATTGTTTGTATGGCAGGATTGGCAACTCCGTCCATAGGGCATACTGTTGCAAATACGGAGGTCTGTCCATTTACGCAATCTAGTCTATAATATACCCCCCCTGATTTGTCACTTTTCTTCGCACTTGATGTCTGATGATTAGTCTCAAGACCAAACCCTTTTGTGTTGACGATACCATACGATTTTTGTATACCATGAAATATTTGCTTAGATACGTATCAAAGTAAGTATGGCTGTATGAATTTCTGAATCAATTGCGTGATCTTTATTAAAGGAGACTATGAGTGGTCATTGTTGTTGAGAATCCTTAACCCTAAGCAGTTTTTTTTTTTTTTTTTTTTTTTTTTTTTTTGTTTTTCCTATTCCATTTCTTTTTTTTTTTTTTTTTTGTATTGGAATGATAATATCTATCCTCCCTGATACCTTTCATAGAATAAATAATCTAAAAATCTATGATTTAAGTAAAAGTTAGAATTTTTTTTTATGGACAATCAAATTCACAAATTAATGAAATTTTCTCTGCCCAGTCTCCTTGTAGTGGTTTTTTTATTTGGTTTTTTAGAGTACAAACTAAAAATGCACTTTTGAAAAGCTTTGTAACATCAGCAAGTAGTAGCATCTTAATTCCTATATCTTTCTAAAACTATCTTAGTCAAGCCACCAATAAAAACTTGTTTCGCATCATGCTGGCCTTTAGTTTTTGGTTCTCTATTTCAAGAGTCGTATGGTATGGTTGTATGAACTTGAAGTTCATTGACAATGGATACCTCGAATCTTTTATTTGGTTTCTAGAGTTTGTAGTTCAATACTTACAATGATGATAACCAAAATTTTGACTAAATTTTGTGGATTTCAATAGGACTCGGGAATATTCTAGGAAAGTTTGGTGTGATCTTTATAATGTTGGAATGATTTTTTCTCCCCCCACCGTTGATAAAAGAGTTCCTCACTCCAAGCTAGCTAGCTTGGGGTAAGGATGATTTTTTTTAGAACATTTTATTTTGGGGCTGTAGGCTAGAGTAAGAATTCCCGTACTCTTGTTTCGAAAAATGGGTAAGTATTCTAAAATTAGCCATCATGTAAATTGATTGAAATTGTTTCAGAGTCATGCAAATAATGTACATGTTCCATATAAATTTTGGTGGAGGTAAGGTAATAGAACTTTCCGGGACTTATTGGAACTTATCTAAACTGATTTGAACTTATAAAATCTTAAACTTCTTTTTTAAAGTAAAGAAAACGCACCCTGAAATGATGAACTAGGAAAGAGTGTTAGTGGAGGGCCCACATATATGTGATATGGAGAGAGTGTGTGTAAGAGAAATAGAGAAAGTTAGTGACAGGGTCCACATAACATGGGTTTTTTTTGGTGTGGCGGGGGGGTTTATATTAAAGGTAAATGGAAGATTATTCATGAATTGTCGAAATAAATTACAGGAAGTTTATTTGAGGATAGACGTAGTAAGAAGTTTTCTTCCCTTTATCTTTGCTTCATTTTTTCTCATTCTTCTAAAATATGAAGTATATTTTTAATTTGTTTGTAGATTGTTAGTGCTTCCTCATTGCTTTTGTGTAATATCAATTCCCTAAAAATAAAATTTTGAGGTGTAAATGGTCCACGATGACAATCTGTACGCCTAGCTAATACATAGTACAAGTCCCTCTTCTTGTGCCATTTCTGATTTCCAATTCTCTTTTTATATGCTGGTATAGTGCTGTACGAATTTTTATTTTGTTTCCCATTGCTCATTGAGGAGAGCTCAAAATGACTAAATAAGCAAAAGAAGAAGCCCATTGTGTTTTTACACCTTGGTGTAAATGATCCACGATGACAATCTGTACGCGTAGCTAATACATAGTACAAGTCGCTCTTGTGCCATTTCTCATTTCCAATTCTCTTTATACATGCTGGTATAGTGCTGTACGAATTTTTATTTTGCTTCCCATTGGTCATTGAGGAGACCTCGAAATGACCAGATAGGCAAAAGAATAAGCCCATTGTGTTTTTACACCTTAGTGAGTAATGGAACTTCAGTCTTCATGCTCAATTTATAGCCACTATGACAGTCAATCGTGAACTGGTGTTGGCTTTTGTCTTCGATAGTTAGTAACTTAGTATGGAGTATTCTAGTTAATTTGAATGTAGTAATTAGAATAGATTGTGTCATAACTCATAAAGGTACCTTAACCATTTGGAGAAAGTTTACTTTGAATGCTTTGCAAAGTAAACAATTTTTTTTTCTCTTTCAGTTACCCCCATAACCCATATCCCCTTCATGTCTGTGATGATTTTGCCTCTTATGTTTGGCGATGAGAAGCACATTTGGTTAGCTGAAATGTTTCGTTACCGGAGTTAGCATTTTTGCTTCATGATAAGCTTAAGGTTTCTTCTTTTGTTTTATGCCCTTTCATTGTCGTTTATGTCCATCGTTGTGCTGTATTGATGTTGGACAACTGTAACCATGTTCTTTTGCGTTTGAAAAATTCTAAATCATGTACTTTATAGCGTTTTTTTTTATCAGGTCATGACTGCGCTTCCTACTGTTGAGTTAGATCCTCCGACCATTTCAATGACCTTTGGTGTGAATGACTCGCCACTGGCTGGTAAAGATGGCATTCATGTAAGTATATTTTTGTCTTTCCTCTCAAATGACTTTGCAGCATTATACGAATCTGCTCTGCTGTATCCTCATCAACCATATCATTTCAAAAAATGGATCATGAGTCTGTTATTCTTCAAAAAGGATAGGATCATTGATGCTAATTATCTAGTTTTTTGTAGGTTCCGTCTACATATTGCTCACATAATTTACTTAATCTTCATCTAAACATGCATTTAGGTTCCATCTGTTCTGCTGTAGCCTCATTAACCATATATGTATCATGTGTCTTTCTCTTGCGCTGATATGGCGGGTTGTCTCCAGCTTAGGCTTTAAAAGTTGGTAGATTTAGATACGTCCGGCCTTTTAATGTTTTGTGTGACTTGGATGCTCAATGTGAGGTTTTGGGGGGGCAAGGGGCACAACATTTTGTGGCAGGCTATGTTTATGCTGTTTTATGGGTGATTTGGTTGAAAAGGAATGCTGTGTTCCTTGCATGTCCTTTAATGTAGTCCTTTTTTAAAATTATATTGGAACAATTACATGAAAGCACCCTAGATTGTAGTTCGAAATTGTGGTTTCGGTCACGATTGCGGTAACGGTCACGAAGATGCACGAACGGGGATGATGCGGTTGTCGTAGCGCCAAATATCGGCTCAGACCATGAGATATCCCTTAAACTCACCTAAAACACGGTTTTTTTACACCTTTACGATGCGGGTAGTACCGGTTCGGTAAATTGGAAAACCTTTACGAAACGGGGGTTACGATACGATGCGGCCTTGTTTTGACACCATGCCCTAGAATGAGGTTGTTATTCTTAAACTCACCACTAACAAAAATCATGTATTAACAACCAACCATAACTACTGCGATTCTAATGACGGGTGGAATTTAGAATCACACCTTCATTTAGGTGTGGTTTTGTAATTTTCCTTTTTTTTCCTGGATTTTTGGTGGACTTATTGCCTCCCTCCTTGCAATTTTTCTCCTAATCTGATGGATTTTTTTACTACCTTAAAATAACTTTTGATCTTCTTCATTAACTCCTTAGAAATGGCATCTGTAGTTGGGAGTCCAAACAAATTTATTGCACTTAGATATCGAATAGCTTGCATAAAAAATAAATCACTTTATTTTGTTTTGATGTAGTTGACTGGTGGAAAAATTGGTGATCGATTATTGGCAGAGGCGGAAACAAATCTTGCTATAAATGTTATCCCTGGTTTATCAGAATCATTTGAAGTACAGGGAAGGGGCGAGCTCCAACTGGGTTAGTGTTTCCGTGTTTTTTTTTTTCTTTTCTGCCTTTTCTGTTTTCCAATGGATTTTTCTTTTTGCTGAAAATCGCTATGCAATATTAAGATGCTCATGATTTTCATCCAAGAAACCTCTTATGACCCTTGGCTCATAGATCTTCTAGAAAATTTGTAAAGTTATTCGCAATTTAGTGAACTCATGATGTATTATTTCTCCTTCTGGCTCAAACAATCAATAAAATCATAGGGGACATGTACTAAAAGTTTTAGCTGCTGGTAGGGGTAATTTTTGAAGGGCATGTGTGGATGACCGGAAATTACTAATCTGATTTTTATTTATATGATAGTATCTTACCTTGTCAAGATGTTTCTGAAAAAAACAATATTTTTGATATCATCATCATCATCAATTCATCATTGTGATCGTCATCGTCATCGCCATCATCATGATTTTTTTTATTTTTTATAATGTAATATTTTGCTATAGTTTGTATGTTACCATCTTTACTGATCTTTTTTATCTATGTTCTCAATACAGGCATCTTAATTGAGAATATGAGACGTGAAGGTTTTGAACTGTCTGTCTCACCACCCAAAGTCATGTGAGTTTTCTAGCATGGTAAATGGGTGTGCCTATAATTTGATTTTGTAGAAAATATGTCATTGCAAGATATCAAATTGATCTCATGCCTCTATTCTGTGACAATAGAAAACAATGTTTGAATAGGCTCAAGGCGCACTAAGTAGAGGTGATCACTCAGCAGGCTGACACGGGCCCAGCCTGGGATTCAGGTCATCTGATGGCCTGGCCCACCTTGATTTTATCCAACCTGGACCGGCTAGTAACTGGGCCCACCCATATAGTGTAATGCGACGGTCTTATGTCTCGTTTTCCCAACCCAGTCAGCCTTTTGGCTTGCCGCCCACTGGGTGGCCATTTCTAACACTTAATTGATAGGGTCCTAAAGCCTAGTCCCAAACCACAGGTTTTGGGCATGCACCTCTTCGGATTCTTTCAAATCCTAGTAATTTCAGATTGGATGTGTGTCAAATGATGTAAGTATAGATTTGTAATTTCTATCTTGGTTTATCCCATTCTACTGTATTCTTTCCTTAAAAAATGCATATCCACACATAATTTTTCTCAGTACCCATGTTGATAATTTTCCCTCAATTGTTACTTTTTATGGTACTTGTGTACTGTCAACTGTAACATTTTGAGAAGATGGATGGATTGTGGAATATATGCTGTTCCAGATGACTACTCCCATTTCTCAGTGCATTGGAAAATTATGAAGCTGAGTTTGACCCTTTTGATTTAATTCATTTTAATTTTTTTTAGTTGGTACAGAGCTTTATCTCTTATTTATCTGGTACTCTTTTTGGAAATATACTAGTTTTTAGGCTCGGGCTATGCCCCGGGTACTTATAGAGTTATAGTTATCATTATTAATAATTTACTTTAGAATGGTATCACCAAATATCATTTGGTTTAGTGGTTAAGTCTTTCATATATAAACTTGAAGGTCATGAGATCAAATTCTATACAATGCATTTACTAATTTTTTTTTGTTGTATATGGATATGTGTAGTAAAACAACCTAAAGGATAGCGACACGTGGCGCCGTTCCTTGGTTAAGAACACCTTTTAATATATTAGTATAGATTTTCCAGCTTGACTTTTTGGGTTGACAAGTCCAAAGTTTGGCTGTTAATTCGAAGTAGTATATAATCTTTGTAGAAATTATAAAAAGATGCCTTAATTTCTTTTTGGAAGGAAATTCGCACGATATGATAAGAATGTCTGACTGTATGAAATGATCCATGTATTCTTGAATGAATTATTGGAAGTTAAAACTGGAGGATTACTTAGGAAAAGTGAAAACTGGAGGATTACTTGGAAGGCAAAATATATTTGTCGTTTTCTCTTCTTTTTTTCCCTCAATTTTTTCTTTACAAAACATCGAATAATACTCGGTTGGAAATGAGAATTAGAAACTACAAAGAAGCTGTTAAGCCGATTCTTTAGAAAAAATCAATTTTATACTTGGAATTTGGAAATAGGAAAATTTCAGCGACATTATGTGGAATTACTCCATATTTTGGGATGGTTACAAGTGGATTGTGAAAAATGTGTAATCTGATCATGAAATCAATTTACTGGAATTAACTAAAGTGCTGACCTGTTCTTGTCTCTCTTCTCTATTGGCATTTTTATTTGGGATTATTCAACTTATTCTTTAATGGGCTATGGTGATTAATATTTGTAACACCAATATTATGCAATTCCTTTATAACTTTTACCCTTACAACATGGTCACCAAGTTCTTTTCTTTTGAACTAGGTACAAATTTGAAAATCGTGAAAAACTTGAACCATTGGAGGAAGTAACTATAGAGGTAATGATTAAAGTTGTCTTGAGAAGAATGGTTCCTTATGGACTTGAAAATTGCAATGCTAATTTCTTTTTTCAGGTCAATGAAGAGCATGTGGGTATAGTCATGGAGGCCTTGTCTCATAGGCGAGGTGAAGTTGCTGACATGGTACCTGTTCCTGGCTATGTTGGGAGGACGAGATTGTCCATGATATGTCCGTCAAGGTTTGTGACTCTTGATGTTATTGTTATTATCTGTTACAATAGGTCTCGCCTTTTGTTTTCTTGTTGGTATAACATTGGGAACTAACCTTTGTGTTTATGAGGGAGTACAAAGTGATCCAGAACGCAATTTCTGTCCTAAGTAGTGGTGGCTTTTTGCCGTAGTTTTATTTATTACGAAGTGTTTTTATTTATGGACAGCAACCATCTCCATGTATCTTTTTTTTTCCGGGGGGCAGAAAGGGCAGCTAATATCTTTAATCAACCCCCGTTGTCGTTAGGGGCCATGGGTAGATAGTGGAATTTGACAGTATCACTTCGGGGGAGTCTTTAGGGGCACCATTTGAACAAATCACCCAGAAGTCATAGTATTTTGGCTCTTCAGCAGTCAAGACAAACTACTCCTAGGCATAAAGCAGGAAAGATATGTCTAATTTAGCTAAACACCTCTACTCCTATCTGTTTATTCTGTTGTCTCTAGTAACAAATTTTTATTAACCATCTTTTCTGGATGCCCCCACTTTTCAAGATTGCACTCATCTGTTTCCACTTCTTTTTTTATAGTGAAGTGCTTAACCTTTACTGTTGTGCTGTAATAATGTTTTGAGTATTTTTCTAACAAAAAAATGCTAAGAACTAATATTTTAGGATGGAGGGTAATTTAGAAATTATCTTCTTTGGTTTACTTGGGGAATAAGTTGGATAGTTTGTTAGGGGAGTAGTATAAATATTAAGCAACTGAGAATGGGAAGGGCATCTTGAAAATTGATAAGTTTAGTGAGGGAAATGGTTACTTGGGAGAGCTCCAACCTCTCGAATGTTGGTTAGGTTGTAATCGGTGTTAACCATCAATTCAATCATATCTTAGTAGTTTTCTCATTAATTCTTCATTAGTCCTTCTTCTTAATTCCTCTAAATCTGCTGTTATGCTGAGAAATTAGCTAAGAGTCATCTTGGTTCTTAGCAAATGGTATCAGAGCAGCATTATTCTGGGAGATTAAGTGCCTGATTTTCGTGTTTTAACAACAAAAAAAAAAAAAAAAAAAAAAAAAAAAAAAAAAAAATTCTGCCATGGAAGTTGCCAGAGCTCCAGGTCTGAAAATGCAGGAGATCGGAAAGGAAATCATTAAAGAGATGGAGGAGATCATGAGAATAGGGTTTGAGAACCTTCAAAAAGACATAGTGAAGATAATCGATGAAGCTTTCTCTCCAATCCAACGAGAGTTCAAGTTACTTCGAGAGGAGCTTGAGGAGGAAGACAACCAGAAAAATTCAGATATGGACAAAGAGGTGAATACAAATCTGGAGAAGGTAAGGTCAAGTGGTTGTCATGGAAAAGTATTCGGGGACGACGGAGATGGAGGTCCGGTGACCACCACTTGTGGAAGAAGCTTCTCACAGGGAGCAGGTTACAAGACCAGTAGAAGGCGTGGTGATTTTTCGGGGGGTTATACCGGTGGATCTGGTGCACTAGGCTACAGATCCGGCGGAGGCTACAACCGCGGTGGTTTTGGTGGTTCTAGTCATAGTAGGTTGTTTGGAAAGGAAAGAGGAGGGTCATTTGAACAATGTGGTGTCGGTGGAAGTAGGTCCGGTGGTGGTCCAGGGCTCTTGGACGAGAAATACAAGTATGACGGAGGAACCACCACTTGTGGCAGCCTGAACAGAGGAGGGGGATTTGTGAAGGGTGGATCAGCAGCTAGTGGGTCAGGTGGTGGACCCGGGAACTTCTCCGGTGAGAGAACTGACGGTTGTTCAGGTTTTGTCTCTGGCGAAAATTCGGGTGGAGTACCGGGCTTCTTGGCCGGTATAGATAGGTATGGTGGTGACTATGGGTGGTGGGATTTGCTGGAGAAAGTTCCAGAAACTAAGCAGGAGGGAAAAAGAGTGACTCAGATAACTATTGGCTTGGTGAGGAAGCCAACATTAGAAAATGAGGGTAGTAAGGACAAACTGGTAAATTGCCAGAAAGGTGACAAAAGCAAGAAAGAAAGGCTGGTGAAGCCACGTGCTTGGGGTACAAAAGTGGGAAAAGATCTTGAGGCTGTTAAGGAAAAGTGTGCAATGGGCCAAGCTAATGACATCAGCAATGATGTCAGGCTGTTGGGAACATATGTTTGGAGCCCGATGGCCCACACTAATGCAATTAAGAGTGTTCTGCCGCCAGCTTTTGGGAAATTGGCTCACGAAATTGGGCCTGCTCATGTTAAGCCCAATTTTACAAGTAAGTTCAGACCTATTAATTTTAAACCCACATTCCCAGCTAAAAACCACACTTACTACACCCATTTTTCAACCCTTGCACTACAGATTTTAAAAACAATTCTTCCCACCAACTTCTTTAACCCACCAGCTCCAAAAATTTTGCTTCCTTCTTCCACAGCTCCATTCACTTCTTCACTCCATATCTTTAAACCCAAAACTTTCACACCACAAAACCACAATACCAGCACACCAAACCACGTCACAAACGCCTTCCTTAATCACTTCCAAGACTCTTTCGTCATCGTTGAGCCACTCAAGCCAGCCAGAGAACAATCTCAGGAGGAGCCGCAACTTCAGCTAAAGCATAACCCATGCTTGGGGCAAGAAGGGCTGCAAGACTCTGAACATACATGCCGAGGCCAAGAATTTAGTGCTGATTACGACCCACCTTGAGGACAAGGTGGAAGTTTAGGGGGCCGGTAATGCTAAGAACTAATATTTTAGGATGGAGGGTAATTTAGAAATTATCTTCTTTGGTTTACTTGGGGAATAAGTTGGATAGTTTGTTAGGGGAGTAGCAACTGAGAATGGGAAGGGCATCTTGAAAATTGATAAGTTTAGTGAGGGAAATGGTTACTTGGGAGAGCTCCAACCTCTCGAATGTTGGTTAGGTTGTAATCGGTGTTAACCATCAATTCAATCATATCTTAGTAGTTTTCTCATTAATTCTTCATTAGTCCTTCTTCTTAATTCCTCTAAATCTGCTGTTATGCTGAGAAATTAGCTAAGAGTCATCTTGGTTCTTAGCAGAAAACAATAACGATGGGGATTAATCGTCTTATGGAATTTTATGTGATGCGGTTCTTGCTATGAATTAACATAGCTTAGTGGCCAAAACAGTGAGATTACACATAGAGTAGAGAGATTAAGGGAAGAAGAACAAGGTTTAAGAAGAAAACATTAAGATATGACTGGATTAATGCTAATCTAGGTGATTAATCACCAATTACAACCTCGCCAATCTTTCGAGAGGAATGGCACTCTCCAAAATTTTCAACATCCTTTTCTCTCTCTAATTATCCCTATATATAGTGTAATTACCTTAGCACAACTACCTAGCTTATTCCCCAGGCTACTAATGTCTAATTAAGATAATACCTAAATTACCCTCCCTTATGATATAGGGGAGGGTAATTTAGGTATTATCTTAATTAGACATTAGTAGCCTGGAGAATAAGCTAGGTAGTTGTGCTAAGGTAATTACACTATATATAGGGATAATTAGAGAAAAGGATGTTGATAATTGTTGAGGATATTAGAGAGCTTTTAAGAGTTCATTTGGGAGAGAATCAAGCCTCTCGAAAGCTTGAATATCATTTACTTTTGCTGTATTTTCAGTTTATCAATCAAATACTCATCGTCTTCCTCAATTTATGCCTTTAATGGTGCCAAAGCTATGTTGATTCATAGCAGTTCTTTTCATAGCTTTGTTTTCAGTAAGATATATATCATATATCTTACTAACAGCAAAGCCTAGTAACGAGAGAGTGTGAATAAAAGAAATGCAAGTCGCTGTTAGAAATTTTCTATGTCAGGTTATATGTTTATATCTATCTTCCAGATAAGAGAAAGTGATGGATTTTACAAACTCTAGAGGGATGCATCTATGCTCAAATATGTTCTTTGATATATGTATATGAAGAGAACTCTGAAAAATGTAGCAATCGATTTGTGTAGGAAGTGCTGGTTTGTAGGTTCTTTTACTGAAAAATCTACAATGTAGCAATCAACAAGTGCTCACGTGATCTAAATAGGATAAGATGAACTGTAGGTTCTTTTACTAAAAGATGTACAATGTTGCAATCCACAAGAGCTCATGTGATCTAAATAGGATAAGCTGAACTGTAGGTTCTTCTACTAAAAAAATGTACAGTATTTTGTACACGAGTGTGAGATGGCCAGTAAATCGTGCATGGACAACTTTCTTTAGCTAGGTGGCTATTTCAATGTTCTCTTTTTCCGATATTAGTATCCTATAAAAGTTTTTGGGCCTTCACATGTGAGTTCCTTTTTCTTTCGTCCTTTTTGCTACTTGACTTTCCACTTATTCAATGTGCGGATAATCTTAGCTTTTTTGCTATTTCTCAGGGGTTTGGTTGGTTATAGAAGTGTGTTCTTCAGTGTCACACGTGGAACTGGATTCATGCACAGGGCATTTCAGGGTACATATATTACTGGTTCTCTGCTATGCCTCTTTTTCATGCTGCTGTAAATTCTAGATTCTTTTGACATGTGTTGCCATTTGCATACGACAGCTTATGCGAAGTACCGAGGCCCCTTGGGGAATGTTCGGAAAGGAGTACTGGTAAATCTTCTTTCCTTAACTACTTATAGACTTTCAGCACTACTGCACTAATCATCGCCTCTTAGGATTGCATTTGCAAATTATTATTCTTTTGGTCAGCTTCAAAGATTTGATGTACTAGTTTTAGTGGTTTATAAAATCTCATGCTGTACAAGTAACTCAAGTGAATGAGAAACTGATATTTATTAATCATATCTTGTCTTTCTGCTATTTGATCCCGTAAGATTGAGTACACCCCTTAGCTACTAATCTCGCTCTAAATATGTTGGGTGTTTCCATCAGCATTGTATTGTATTTGAATGTAAAGATCCATCTGCAACCAACAGCACGTTTCCCAATAGGTGACTCAGATATCTCCCATGTTCCATTTCTTTTCCAAGAAACGAATTTCTTCCACAACAGGCACCTGCAACGCTGGTATACTAAGTGCCTCCTGAATTATCTTGCATTATTACTTTTTAACACTTCACATTGGAAGGGCCTACTTCTGATTTTTCTTTCGTGAGAAACAACTAGATGAGTCTAGTGTGATCATCTACAAATGATATATACCACCTATGGCCAGTGATATTTGAAATACTAGATGGGCCCCAGACCTCACTGTGAATCATTGAAAAAGGATGGGTTGATCTATATTTAATGCAATGGTAAGAATAGCGAACTTGTTTTGAGAATTGACACACCTCACATTGAAAGGATCTTGGATTTTTATTTACAAACAAGAAAGGAAACAATTTGGCGATATAACAAATATGTCCTAAATAATAATGCCACATCATAATTGCACCATCTTTATTGGAATTATCACAAGAGGCAAGACTCCTATCACACACTGCATTATGTGTTGATATTCTAGAAGACTGTTTGACTTTGAGAAGAAAAAGTCCAGAGCTCATTTCAGCATTGCCAATCATCCTCCTTGAATCCAAGAGAATATTTTAGCAACACAATTATGCTGTTCAGTGAGCTTCCCTATCGATTAAAAATCGAGGT
The DNA here is from genome assembly GCA_947646795.1 of Beta lomatogona. Taxonomy (NCBI): domain Eukaryota; kingdom Viridiplantae; phylum Streptophyta; class Magnoliopsida; order Caryophyllales; family Amaranthaceae; genus Beta; species Beta lomatogona. The sequence goes on along the minus strand of CANSNZ010000955.1, from coordinate 1,289,122 downwards.
CCAAATTGGGCACATGAAGTACTAATTTTAAAGTCAGATCTCTGTTTCCTATAATGACAAAACCCGATCCTGCTACCTTAGAAAGAGACCAATTAGCAATTTTTAGTGAGATATTTTCTTGATAAGGATGGTATATGAAAAAGAGTTGTCTCCAGCCATGTGATCAAAAGCCCCCAGTCTAGAACCCAAGGGGGTGTTTTCCTGAATTTACTAGCAAAGGCACTCAAACAATTACCTTTTTGTGTAGATCCTAGCTCAATGGGATCCTGTCCCAATGGTACTTGGAGTAGGATTTTGCTGTGTAAGGATTTTCAGCAGTGCTTTCAGTGTTCTTTGCTAAATGGATTGGCTTGGAAGGAGTTTTGTCAACTGTGACATGGTTTCCTCGACTGTTCAGTAGGTTTGTCATGGAAACTGGGTTTCTACAAAAATCACACTAAGGCCAATCTTTCTTATACCAGTTGTCATTATTGGGGCGAATTCCTAGAGTAGCCAAAGCAGAGTTTTCACTTTTGATGGTGGCGGGCTCTCCAAGCATCATCGTTTTCCTACTTTCTTCTCAACATACCTTGAAAAACACATGTCGGATGTTTGGTAAGGCTTCATCCCTAGTTTTTTTTTTTTCCCTGGACCTCATCAAGAATCTTGCTAAGTCCCATCAAGAATTTTAATATCCTCTTTCTTCCAGCCAGGACATGACCATTTTATTTTCTTTCTTCCAGCTTTTGATTTTTGGATCCACTGTTTGTGGAGAAGAGATCTCACCAGTGTGAAATTCATCTTTTCCTCTTCCACATATGTATGTTATGACAGATTTAGACCATTGGCGATAGTTATTCACTTATTTGCATTTAACTTGTGACCAGTAACGGGAGGAGGAATGTTTGGATCACCATGGTTATTAAAAGCATTTGTTTCAGAGGAGGATGAGTTGGGTATTTCTGTGTTCATGTTATGCTTGGAAGATGATGGATTTTAGAGGTTAAAAGGTTTATGCTAAACCTTGATCTCATGCCGTGTAGTTATTATGGGAAAATATGATTTGTTTTTTTTATTTAATAAACATTGCAAGTATATAAAGCACAGAAAGAATCAATTAATTCCTGAAATCAAACAGCTGTGAGAAGGAAGAATCAGCTAAGTGGGATACGTTATTATAACTTTATAAGAAGCAAATCAAACTACTTGCCAGCAATAATTCCCTGGAAATCACATTTGTAAATCATGAGTTTTCACAGTAACTTTTTAGGAATGCCTCATGCCATGTCAAATTGTCAATATCCCTGATAATGGAACTCCATTCCTTTACACGAGGTTATTCTTCACATTTTCCATTACCACAGTGAAAATTTATGGAAAAAGAGATGTTAGGAATGGAATTACATTACCATGGACGTTGGCATGGGACTTCTCTCATGAAATAATACATTATTATTACCATTACCACCATTTTATACCAGTTATGTAATGGATTGTGAAGGCTGAGCTCTTCGTCTTGTAATTTGATCGTGAAACACATCATACAAGGGGAAATGCTCCAAGCTTTTAAACTAAAATTTGAAGGGCTTCAAATTTAATTATTTAGGGCATCAAAACTAATCGTCAGTTGCTAATTTATTCCAATTCCGGAACCCTATCAAGCATTACAAAATGGTCTCTAGATTAGCACGAATTCTCTAAGCATTTGATACATGGCTGAAGAATAAAATATATGTTCACAAATTTAAAGCCAATAATTGTAACAAGACTGAAATACATGCTTATGTGTTGCTATTACTAAGTTATTCATTAATGATTAAAAACAAAATGGAAATTTGCCCTTCAGTATATCCCTGGCAAACTTAATTACAGAGAGCTGTCGTCCTACATAAAGGCTCGGAGCCCCTCAAAAAAAAAAAAAAAAAAAAGGCTCAGAGTTCGGAAGAAGGAGCTATGAAGAGGCTCACTGCATTCTTTGATCATTTATTTATTTTCAGATTCTTCTGAAAGTTTTGGAGTCATCTTATCTTGTTTAGCTTGCACTGCATTATGTGATAATGTATCCCCTAAAAAACTTAAGGGTAAAATCTGTTCACTACCTGAATGATGCTGGGTTGCTCTTGTGTCTTGGAGGTAAAAAGCTATTGCAGGTCTTGATCCTAACTTAATTCTAATGATGTGTGCAGGTATCCATGGGAAATGGAACTATAACAGCTCATGCACTAATGAGTCTGGAAGCACGTGGAATCCTATTTGTGAATCCTGGGATGGAGGTTCGAAACTGCTATATGATTTTGTCTCTCTCTCGCTCTCTCAATTTTTTTTTCTTTTTCTGATTCGGAATTAACTAGCCACGTATGGCACAACCCATGTAAGGTTGAGGCCTTGTGGGAGATATGGAATGCCAACCTATTAGAAAACCTAATCTAACGGGTACCTAGAAGGTAACCACCACAATGCCCCATCTTAGGGGTGATTCCACATCATGGTTAGGAGGTGGAAACTCTACCATCTAGCCCCCCCCTTCTCTCTTGAACATGAGTTGTTCTTTACATTGCTTATTCTGTTGAAATTATTTCTTTAGATGGAAACGAAAATAAATAAATTTTGTTCACTTGCCCTTTTGAAACATAGCCAGTTAAGATATCATTTGTTTGAGCTTGTTGATTATTGTGGCTAAAAGTAAAAGGAAAGATTCATGCCAGCAACCAGCGGCGGACCTACATTGGGTCCTAGGTGGCACATGCCCCACCGAAAAAACATTATGTTTCCGAAAAAACATTATGTTTTTTTATGGTTGAACAATTTTAATAAGCGTTTAAAACAAATCTGCATGCATATTATTCACTCAAACGTCCTCTGCTCTACTGGTTGCTCCTTCCGTGCGACCTTCATGCACTTTTGGTCCACGGTTCAAATCCTGCCAGTTCCATTTAATGCCTGATTTATTTATTTGTTACTCTTCTCTTTTCGTTTTTTTTGCCCTTTTCTATTCTCTCTTTCAATTATATTTTTTTCTTCTCTTAGGAATCTTTTTGCTGACAAGTTCATCTGTTTCCTTTTTCTTTTCTGCGCTTCCTCTTTCCAATTATATATATAAATATTTCCTTCTCTTCATTATTTATAGAATTATAGAGTTGCCATATATTTAGTTTTCTAAGTCTCTAACCATCTTTTTTTTCCTTGAAACAATTTGTAACAATGACTCCCCTTGTTTTCATGAAATTGCCATATATTTACTTCCTTTGCTCCATGAAATTGCATTATTTCCTATATTGGGAAGTTCCATATAACTTTCACCAGAGTTATATATGGTAATGAGTTCTTTCTATCTCTCTCCTATCACATTAGTCCCTCTTTTTATCTCTTTCTATATCTCTTCATCACATGGGCTCTTTGATTTGTGTGCCACTCCCATATGGTGCAATTAATATGGAACGGAGGTAGTGTATTTGTATTTTTGAAATTTCTATTAGTAAGATTTTGAACATCTTTCATAAGAGCCCTCAATCACCATGAGGCTAAGTGGCTTTTTAAGGCGAACAAGAATATTGCTCATGTAGTTCCTGCCTTTCCTAGGATTGATAGAGGAAAAAAATGTAGGAGTTCCTAATAGATCAAAGGCAAATAAACCTTTATTTTGAATCAAAATATTAAAGGAAAAACTTACTAATTAAAAGCGTTGAAAATTACATTTTTTCATTCATCTCAAGTGGATTATTCTAAGCCCATGGTGTGCACCACAATTTTTATTTAAAGGCTGATGATATGGGATGATGACTGAGAAGAAGGTTTATGGGGACCAAGGCAGATTCTTGCTAAAAGAAGTGGCTTTTAATATATCTACTTGCTACAAAAAACCAAAATTTTAGCATAATTGTTTGTTTTAGGTTGCTGAATTTTGATTGTTTGTTGTTCGATTCGCAATATGGATAATGTAGTATTACCAAAGAGACTCATTGGCCTAGTTTGTACCCTAATCTACTAACCCGTTCATGGTTCGTGCCCAATTAGGTCATGAGTCCTTATATTAGAAAATTCAAGGGGTACACACTATTATTGGTGTTAGTTTCTTGAGTTTGTCCCTTTTATCAAATCCAATCTAGGTTATAAGTCTTCCTTTACAAATTTACTTTGGACTCCTGATGGACCTTTGTCCCTCTGTTGCAAGTAGTTTGATCCATATTCCTACATAACCCAAAATAGTTGGTCTAGAATGGTGTTTACACAAAACTTCAGTAAGGAAGAACATGTCCGTTAACTAGACTTAGGTGTATGGAAGCTTATCATTGGTGTTAGGGACGAAAATCGATAAATAGTCTCAAGAAGCTATGTTCCTTGATCTTGATTTTATTGACGAGGGCACTAAAATTCATGTTAATAACTTGTCAAAAGATTATGTACTTAAGCTCGGCCCAATTTTTTTAGGTAAAATTGACAAGAATGGTCCTAACAATGGGAGTTCCACCATTTCCGATCCCAACTTTTGATGATTCCACAACAGGCCCAATATACCTCATTAAGTTCCATCTTGTTTTGTTAGTTAACCCCCCCGCCCCCCTATGGGATTGTAATAATTCTGGTTTTACACTATTTGGAATGGTTCGCTCATATTGAGAAATTTTTCTAGTGGCATTCGATCACAAAATCCATTGGCAACTGCGTAAATGACTAGAATTTGTTTTTCAATTGGAAATGCTGCATATTGTGGTTGTTTCGGTACTTCTGTAAGCCTTACATGGTGCCAGCAGGTTGGTTGTTGTGGCGTGTAATATGGGTCACATGATCCATTTGCTGAGAGAGTGCTCATAACAATTTCAGGAAGATATAGCAGATCTGATATTGAAACAAGAAAAAAACCGAAATATCTTTAAATTAAATCTTACCTGATAACTAAGGTGCAAATTTAGCAAAGCCCTCTATTAATATGATGAAATTACTTTCATATTAAAGCCGAAATCAAAAAATTATTACAAACAGAAAACCCTAATTTGCGAGTTAGTGGTGCTGATACGTTCGAAATTATCTCTGAAAGGGTGTTGGGTCGCTGCTTCGTCCACTTGTTCCTTTCCCTCTTTGGTAGTGCGTCATGGCAATTTTACAATTTGGGAATGTTGAGACTTTTTTACAAACAGTTTGTAATTGTTTTCATGATAGGATTGTTGGATAGTAATTATCATATAGCTGAAATGTGGTTGAACAATTTCAGCCTTATACAGTTATACATCAGGGATTTGAAGGTAGTTTGTCGGCAGACATGGATTCTCGCTGAGCTTTCAGCTTCATTGATGGTGAGGAGAGAGTGTTTGAATTTTGGGAGTTGTATAAGCTGCTAATCCAGTAACTGGTACTTCTGATTCTTGACTTGCATGCATTTATTTCTGCTTGCTGCTACTACATTTAGGTGAGTATGAAGAGAGAGAAACGAGAGATGTAGATAGAGAGGGGCACTTGCAGATTGTGGTTAGCTATCTCCGGCGCTCTTAGGAAGCAGAAGGAAGCAGTTAATGGTAAGGAGGGAAATTAACTGGTTAAGTGGGACTAGGGTTTGCTTTTGTTTACTGTTTTATTTCCTGCTTGTATGGAATCATACATTTAAGTTTCTAACATCGGCAGCGTGAGAACTTGAAAGGATCCAATGGATCTATATGAAAAACTTGTTAAATTCTCTTCCATCATGTGATGGGTTCTGCAGCTAGATGTGGTCGACTGGCCATATGATGTTGATGGCTCTTCCATTTATTCACAACTCTATGGAGAACTAAATTGCCAAATGCTTGATTAACCTACAGATCCATACCTCAATGTCCTCAAAGCCCCTTAGAATCGAGCTCTTGTACCCCCACTCGACTATCTCTCCCCCCCCCCAACACCCTCTTTTTGTTTTGGCTGAAACACATATCTCTGTGCCACAGAAGAGAAAGGGAGGGGAGGTTGGTCTACCTACTGCCGCCACGACAGTAATAATCAAGTTATGAGTTCCAATCAGATATTGGTTTGTATTGTCAATCAATTTCTCAATAGATTTTGGTGGTTGCGTGCTTGCATATTAGCATGAAGGGGCAGCCATTATGGGAGGTAATGTGCCAGAAAGAACCTGATTGTTTTCTGAGATGTATGGATCAAGGAGGAACCTGGTTTCCTTTGAAAACATATAGCAAGGGACTTTCAAAAGTTGGAGGTCATTACCGGCGCTCAGCGATTCCACATGGTAATAGCTTATTGATCTATGGCGGATAAACTTTGATAATGGGACTCTGGCTCCCGCTATTGCTCTGAATTGTAGAGAGATTAGGAGTAGCAATGTCAAAGGAAATGACTAGATGGTGGACAAGTTGTTTATCATTTTTTAGTTATCGAACATTGGGTTTTAGGTATTGGTTTTACCCATTTAACCACATGGGTCAAGTAGATGGTGGACAAGTTGTTTATCATATTTTAGTTATCGAACATTGGGTTTTAGGTATTGATTTTACTTATTTAACCAAATGGGTCAAGTGCGAACCAAACACCCCATTGCCCCCTTAATATTTTACATAAGGTATTATAATTGTGATAGGACATATGTGGGTGTCAACATTCTCTTTTTGGTCTTTTGTTCCTTGGATGCGGTTTAAATTGGCAGCCTACAAAATTTGTAGCAAATTTTGGTCTCCCAGTAGGCTTGAAAAATTATTGAGAGTACATAAATTTTTTATTTCCTGCTTTTATGGAATCATACATTTAAGTTTCTGATATTGGCAGCGTGAGAACTTGAAAGGATCCTGTGGATCTATATGAAAAACTTGTTAAATTCTCTTCCATCATGTGCTGGGCTATGCAGCTAGCTGTGGTCGACTGGCCATGTGATGTTGATGGCTCTTCCATTTATACACAAATCTATGGAGAACTAAATTGCCAGTTGCTTGATTAACCTACAGATCCATACCTCAATGTCCTCAAAGCCCCTTAGAATCGAGCTCTTGTACCCCCACTCGGCTATTCCCCTTCCCCCCCCCCAAAAAAAACACCCTCTTTTTGTTTAGGCTGAAACACATATCTCTGTGCCAGAGAAGAGAAAGGGAGGGGAGGTTGGTCTACCTACTGCCGCCACGACAGTAATAATCAAGTTATGAGTTCCAATCAGATATTGGTTTGTATTGTCAATCAATTTCTCAATAGATTTTGGTGGTTGCGTGCTTGCATATTAGCATGAAGGGGCAGCCATTATGGGAGGTAATGTGCCAGAAAGAACCTGATTGTTTTCTGAGATGTATGGATCAAGGAGGAACCTGATTTCCTTTGAAAACATATAGCAAGGGACTTTCAAAAGTTGGAGGTCATTACCGGCGCTCGGCGATTCCACATGGTAATAGCTTATTGATCTATGGCTGATAAACTTCGATAATGGGACTCTTGCTCCCGCTATTGCTCTGATTTGTAGAGAGATTAGGAGTAGCAGTAGAGGAAATGACTAGATGGTGGACAAGTTGTTTTTCATTTTTTAGTTATCGAACATTGGGTTTTAGGTATTGATTTTACCCATTTAACCAAATGGGTCAAGTAGATGGTGGACAAGTTGTTTATCATGTTTTAGTTATCGAACAGTGGGTTATAGGTATTGATTTTACCCATTTAACCAAATGGGTCAAGTGACACCCCATCGCCCCCTTAATTTTTTACATAAGGTATTATAATTGCGATAGGACCTATGCGGGTGTCAACATTCTCTTTTTGGTCTTTTGTTCCTTGGATGCAGTTTAAATTGGCAGCCTATAGAATTTGTAGCAAATTTTGGTCTCCCAGTAGGCATGAAAAATTATTGAGAGTACACACATTTTTTATTTCCTGCTTGTATGGAATCCTACATTTATGTTTCTGACATCGGCAGCGTGAGAACTTGAAAGGATCCAGTGGATCTATATGAAAAACTTGTTAAATTCTCTTCCATCATGTGCTGGGTTCTGCAGCTAGCTGTGGTCGACTGGCCATATGATGTTGATGGCTCTTCCATTTACTCACAACTCTATGGAGAACAAAGTTTTAAGGAAACTTCTTTCAAATTGCCAATTGCTTGATTAACCTACAGATCTAGGGACATCTTGTCCCTTATGGTGTCTCAAAGTTATCTTTACATCTTTGGTGTAACATATTTGTAGGGATGCATTTTTGTGCCCATATGAACACAAAATACATCTTTTGAAGTCAAGTACGAGTCTTACCGATACATGTTTGTTATGATCATTATATCATAGACTTATAATAACTATGTTATGTTGACTGTGACACAGCTGAGAATATAAACGTTGGAAAGAAATGTTTTTATCTTGTAACCAAGCATGTCGTGTTTTGTGTTCTGCCAACCTTTCCCATTATTGAAATCATTTTTTCTTCTCGCATTTTACTTCTTTTTCTACCTCTACTAGCTTGTGAATTCTGTTGACCTGTTTGTTCTTTTTCCTAAATTTTCTTTGCAGGCATATGATGGTATGATCATTGGAGAGCATTCTCGTGACTCGGATCTTGATGTATGGAAAATATATGTTTCCTGTGATAATTGTTGAATATCTTTTTAAATCAATTTTAATTGATGTTTGGATTTCATTTTATAGGTTAATCCTGTACGGGCGAAAGAGCTCAATAATATACGTGCTGCTTCTAAAGATGAAAACGTGAAGCTGTCTCCACCTCGTCTTGTACGTAATCCTTAAACTGGTCTCGTCTTCTCTATTTTTATCACTTGTGCCCACCAAGAGAAAGTACAGGGAAAGAGGAACCAAATGTGGCATGCAGTTGGGAGATCTTGTATTTTTTAAACCAATTTAGATGTTTAGGCAGGTCCTTTAGAGTGACCAAGATGTTTCAATTGCATGACTGCCACCTCTTGTAATTTGTGGTGCCTTGGGCTATATACTTGAATTGACTTAAAAATTACTGTAATTTGCAATAGAGGATGGGAAGGAATGGACTTTGGGTGTTGCAAGAGAGAAAAAATTACACCAGCAAGTATAATCAGTAGTTTTGAGTATATATCGCTTAATTCTGCAGTTGATTTTACAACCAACCACCTCTCCCCCCCCTCCCCTCCCTCAACTAACCAAAAACTAAAAGTCCCAGTAGCAGGTCTTCTTGCTTTATGATTGATGTTTGAATTTAGTATTAAAGGTTCTATGTACACTTCTGTGCAGATAAATCTAGAAGAAGCAATTGGTTATGTGCAGTCTGATGAACTGATAGAGGTTAGCTGCGTGTTTTGATTAGATGTTTTTCTGCTATTAAGTAACCATAGCTGACTTGATTAAGAACTTGAAACATTCTTTCCATTTGACTGATGCAAATGCTTACTTTGCAGGTTACCCCCAAGGCTATTCGATTAAGGAAAAGATATCTTGACGTAAACAAACGCAAAACAATGAGCAAAAAGCCCAAGGAATAGACTTGATAATTATCAGGGTATGAAGCTTTTTACCCTTGATGAACCATACTCGCATTTTGTGGGGGCAACCTGCCTACAAAGATTCAACAGAGGCTACTGAGAAGTAACGAGCTAAAAGCTCGAAGACCAAAGTTTTCTGACCTGCTCTTGTATAATTTATATCAGGACTGAGGCATCTAGTTGTAAGGATAAGTTTAGTCTTTGAATTTAGGTTTATTCTCGTTGATTTACAAGCACTTTTTGGTGAAAAAGAAAAGGATACAGGAGCAATACACATTTTGTATTGAAATTAAATCTACAGAAATATATATACAAACTGGTATGTATGTGATGTAAAACAAAGATACATGGAGAACGAGTAATTTTTTTGGCCGTAAGCAGTTAGTTTGTTCAAGTTTAAAACTTTTGATTTTCTTGTTTGAAAGTATGTCTCCACTTTTTTATTTTTTGTCTTGAAACATGTCACAAGTAATTCTTCCATTATGATATTATTGCAACACATCCAATGGGCATCTCTATTATACTTCCTCCATTTCACAATAAGTGAAACATAGAGAAAGTGGGGAGTTGCCAAGGAATATAGAGAGAGAAAGTTGGGATCACAATAAAGTAGAGTGAAGAAGTATGGAAGTTGTGGTCCCTTCTTGCTTTTTGGTGGCATAATTGTAATAAGAGTGAACTTTTTCTACCATTTAGAGCTTGGTTTCACTTATTATGACTATTCTAAATAAGGGAAGTGTTTCACTTATTGTGAAACGGAGGTAGTATAAGGCAAGGGGTGGGGGATACCAAAAAATTGAAAAAGCAAAAAAGAAAGAATTACAAAAAGGGGGTACAACTATCAAATTAATTAAACAAAAATTGAAAAAAGGCACAACAAGAATAAACCGTGCAATTTACAATGTATTAAGGCTCTGTTCTTTTGGACTGAATAAGTCTGAACTAAACTGAAATGAATAAGTCTGACCTGAACTAAATTGAAATGAATAAGTTTGAACTGAACTGAACTGGTCTGAATTGATCTGATCTGATCTGATCTGAACTGAACTGAATTGAGTATTATTAATAATTACAAGTAGAATAATATTTTTATCATGATTGATAATGATAATAATTAATAATATTAATGATAATCATAATAATATTAATACTAATAATATACATAATAATAATATTCTTATGAATTGAGTAATATTAATAATAATAAGGAGAATAATAATGATATGAAGTAATAATATTATTAATATAATATTTTCCTCCAAGATTGTTATTTGCAAGTCAATATATACAAAACCCATAGCATGTTTCAAGCCTAATACTGTAGAATAGTAACAATAGCATGCATGACTCCTAATTCTAAGCAACAGAATATTGACTTGCCTAATTTACAAAATACATAACTATATTTACATATATTTGACTACTCCTATATTTACAAAACTATATTTGACATAAATTTAAAAAAAAATATTGCTACAATCAGGAAAATGACGAGGTTGGAGATAGTATGGAAGAAGATTATTAGGAAATTTAGAATACTCCTTTTGTTTCTTTTAATTGCTACATTTCCCTTAAATGTTCTTTTTTTTAATTGCTACATTGTTTAAACTTATTTATTTGGAGTTCTTCACCCGCCATAAAGTAATACTCCCTCCGTTTCCGAAAGTTCTTCATACTTTAACCAATTTCCTCTTACAAAACTATTCAAAATAGGAACAACAAAATAAATCGGAGGGAGTATTACATTTCTATCTTCGCTTCTTTCACCAAAAATTACTCTCCCTTATTTATATTCAATGGGTTAAAAAATACCCTCCAAAAGTTTTAAAAGTGACATTGTCAAACATAATAATGATAATAATAATAATATAATATAATATAATGTAATAATAATAATAATAATAATAATAATAATAATAATAATAATAAAAATAACAATAATAATAAAAAAATTAATAATAATAATAAGAATATAATAAATAAAATAATAGTAACAATAATAATAGTAATAATAATAATAACAATAATAATAATAACAATAACAATAATAATAATAACAATAACAATAATAATAATAATAATAATAATATGATAATAATAATAATAATAATAATAATAATAATAATAATAATAGTAATAATAATATTATTAATAATAATGATGATGATAATAATAATAATAATAATAATAATAATAATAATAATAATAATAATAATAATAAGTTGTAGTCTGAACTGAACTGATCTGATCTGATCTGAACTGAATTGAACTGATCTGATCTGATCTGAACTGAACTGAACTAATTTGATCTGAACTGAACTGATCTGATCTGAACTGAACTGAATTTCCATTTATTCAGTCCAAAAGAACAGAGCCTTAGTAACTTCCCAAACCATATTATCAAGTAAAACTAGTTATTAGGCCCGGGCTACGCCCTGGGTAAGGAAAATTTTCATTTATTAATATTATACTTTAATATGATAACACTAAATGTTGTTTGGGCTAGTGGTTAAGACTTTAGTATATGTTCTTGAGGTTCTGGGATCAAACCCTATACTATGCAATTTCTATTTTTTTTTTATTGTTGTGAATTACGTGGAGTAAAACGCCCTTAGGGAGAGTGCCACGTGGCACCGTTCCTTGTTTCCGCACGCCTTTTAATATATTAGTATAGATACTTAAATGAGCGGAATACTCTCCCATAGTTAACTGTCCATATCTCTACTTCTAACTTCCTACCATTATTTGAAACCGCCCTTTTCTCTTGTTATTAAATGCTAATGGCCTCTTCCCCTCAAAAAAAAAATGCTAATGGCCTCTACTTCTGAAATTAATTAGATTCTTCTCTTCCATTGAAGAAAATTCCTCTGCAATTTAATTCTAGGCTTATAGGGTCTTGTATTTAAAAGATAAGGGTGTTGCATGAAGACTATGCAAACCAGATTGAGAGTAAATTGTATTTAAGACTTAGATGCAAAAGGTAAGGGTGTTTCTACTATTATTACTAAATCGTATTTCACAAATGTTGTTAGTTTCTTTTTATATATACTTTGCATCAAAATTCTACTAACATATTGTTTTGTTATGGGAATTTTTACTCACTACCCTTTTTTTTGTTATTAGGTTTCTTAGGATACCATTTCGAGATTTGTGAAGGATGAAGAAGTTCATGGCTCAATTATAGCGCTTTTTACTGAATTGAGGTTTTTCTTTCATCTTCTTGTTATATACGTTTTGCCTTTTGTGTACTTTGTGCATTTGATCTTTGACAATGCTTTCGCACACATAGCGTGCATATAAAGCTAGTATTTTTTAAGGAAAACAATATAATAAGAGGAGTGGTCTAGTTGGGCCATGTGATTTAAAAAAATGAAGCTAGAGAGTATGAGATTAAATTTTGATAAGCCAAGAGAAGCAAACCCATATATTTAACAACTAAAAACTCAAGCAAACTTAGAAATTAAAAATTTACAATTGAAGCAAACTTATGCTCTGTTCTGTTCAACTACTTTTAATTTATTTAAGAAAAAATAAGATAAGTTCAGATAAGATAAGATTACTATTCAACTTTTTTTAACTTATTTCAGAAGAAACAAGATAAGATCAGATAAGATTAGATAAGATAAGATAAGATAAGACAAAATAAGTTGAATCAAACGGACCCTTAGAAATTGGTAATTAAACTTAAACTAAACATAGAAATTTATCAATTTAGATTGAAGCAAACCCATAAATTTAACAACTGAAATTGAAGGAAACCCCCAATTTCTAGCCAAAAAATCACAAAATAAAAGCCTGAAATTGATAATTAAACTAAAGTGAACTAAAAGAAACTATAAAAACAAAGCCAAAAAGATCATGGCCTAGAACTTTGTTTGGTTGGACGAAAAACTGAGCTTTCATGAAAAATACGTATCATTGGAGAACACAATTGCTTCTATTAGTTTTCCTTTGTTTGGTTCTATGCATGAAAAGTTAGTTAGAAAAGGAAGAATGTAATGGAGGGAAAAATATATGGGAGGAAGGAACGAAATAGGGAGAAAAATGCGGCATCTAACCTTTAGGAAGGGAAATATTTTCCACCCTTGAGAAACTTATTTTTCAATGCTTACATACCAAACATAGGAAAATTGAAAAAGCACTTTTTTAGAGAATGTTTTTCACCCTCTTAAACCGTCTTTAAGAGTAGCCTTAGGTTGCCTAACCATTTTCTCTCCTTTGCGTCTCCTCTACCTTATTTACTGTTCCTCATTTTCTCTTAACCTTTAGGGCATATTTAAGAAACATTAAGTTCATATAGGTTTTGGTAATTTAGGATTGAAGTTCTAATAAGTTACAATAATTTTCAGTATCAATAAGTTATAATAAATTCAAATATATAAGCTCTAAGAAATCATACTCCACAAGGGTTAAATGTCACCTCAAGTTTACATAGCTCGTAGGATACAATTATTTTGGTTTGGTTTGCTTATAGGCCATACTAAGGTTTTTTATGTTGACATTGTAATTCATGGCCCAGAGACCACCTTATATATTTTTTTATGAACCAAAAACGCTGAGAACTGATAGGGATCGAATAGTTAAATGCATCTAACAAAGTTTTTTTTTGCTTACAAAAATAGTGTTTTGCGTAAAAGAGTTGCGTTTGTGATGTGTTTATCTTATTTTGCTACTTTATAAACACAAACATTATTTATTACTTTACACACTATTATTGTATACATATACACTATTTTTATTCACAAAATTTGGTTACATGCATCTAATTGTTTAATCTCTATAATTTTTAGATTTTCTGCCTTATTCTAACTTTAAATTTATCTCAAAACTCAATATTCTTTCATCCAAGGCCAAAATCAATTTAGGACTCAATATTCTTTTAGCCGTAATTCAAAAGTGCTGAAAAATCAAATTATTTTTAACTACACAGATAATATTTATTCTCATATAATTCAATGGAGTTGCTCCAAACCAAACGGTTAAATAATGTCACTAACTCTCTTATCGGAATAGTGTCCTTCAACATTGTCTATTTCTTTGTATAATAGTTTAAATGATTAATTATGGAATAATTAATTCAATTATATTAAGTGATCAAAATGTTTAATTGTAAACCGTTTTTGACTGTTAATTCAATAACAATTGTTTAGCTTCATTATGAACCTATATGGTCACACAAAGTGCAATATCTCTACTACATAAGTGAAGGAGGGAGGAAGATGGTGTCCCCTTACAAAAAGTCTGATATACCCTTAATGAATTTAATTCAGCATATATATTAAATAATATATTCTTCTTCCTACTTGACACATATATTGAACAAGTTTAACAATAGAATTGAATTTGAAAATTCAATTAAATATTAAAAGTCGTCTCATTGTAAACTTTTTATAACATTGTTGAATAACTAATTGAGAAAAAAACGTTAATATGACATGCACGCATAGCATGCACAAAATGCTAGTGGGTCATTAAGTTAGGCTTGAGCATGACTTAAATTGTGTTAACAAAGGATTAAGCCCAATGGCCATAAAAGGGTCATAATAGGCGTGTGGAGTACAAGACTATTGTTGGACTTGGTCTTTAATTGAGTCCAAGTAGTCAAGGACTTTGTTTGATGGTTTTATTGGTTAAGTGCCCAAGCCAAGAAAAAGTAAAAGAACACATATAATATTGAGCGAAAAAGAACTTGAGTTTTGAAACATTAAGAAGTGTGGTTTTGGCCTTCCTTATTCACGCCTAAAACTAGAATCAAGCACTAGGTGTTTGACTGTTCGTCGTTCGTTGACCTAAGCCATCAAGACGGTGAGATCCTCTTGCGCGATGTGGATACTTTTAGAGAAAATGCACATTGGAGTTCTTTATTCCATTGTCAAAACTAGCAAAAGGAAAGGCACACTTCAAAAGTATAAATTATATGTTAGATTCAATATATGTATGTGCATGAGATCTTGAATATATAGTTTAATCCGCTGCGTAATTATTTATAAAACTTAATAACTCTATAATTGGAGTTAGCACCCTCTTTAACAATCAAGGAAGATTATCTTTATTAACTCTATTGGGGGTGTTAATGAGCTAGGGTGGCTCGCAGACTGTTCGAATTCGGCTCGGTCAAAGCTCGGATCGATAGGGCTCGACTGGAGTTCGGGATCGGCTCGAGACCTTAACGAGCCGAGCCTGAGCCTACTTAGGCTTGGCTCAAAAATTCGTAATTAGGCTCGATAATTTTTTAATTACTACTTTATTTATCAAATGGTTAAATTAAAATAAAACATTTAATGAATAGAAACAAAAAGATGTAGTTAGTCTTGTATTCTTAATAAGCCAACCCCATCAAAGCTTACCCAAATGAATACTAAGCCCAACCCTTTCAATAAAGAAAAGCCCAATCTACCCAATTAAAGATGAGTTAGATAACCAACATAAAAATTAAAAAGGGAAGGGTCTGGAAAACTTCAGCCGCCTTTCACTTGATCAAACTTCTAAGTTCTAAGTTCTATCTCCTATCTCTCACTTGGTCTCCCGAAATGTTCCAATCATCAAAATTTATGGCGACACCACATCTTCGAGTGATCTTGGATCAGCTGAATTTGGATCTATGTCATGATGGGTGATTTATTTTTTGTTTTTTTTTTTTACAATTACTCCTTTTATGGTTCTGTTGTTCATCGTGTTTCATTTATACTATTGCTTGGTTGTTGATATCCGTAAACGGAATCTACCTTAGTTCCTCACAAGCTTCACTCACTTATGATTCCCTAAGGGTTCTAACTTTAATTCAATGGCTTCACTCACCAAAGGTTCAAGTTAGGATGTGTTTGAGACTAAGTTTGTTAGCTTCACTCACTAACTCACTCAAATCTCGCTTAGTTTTAGGTTTCACTCGCCTAATACTAAGGGTCTTGTGTTTAGGTTCACTCCCTAAAAACAATCAAGTCTTGGAAAATACGTCCAATCCTTCAAAGACAAACAAGTCCGAAAATTTCAATCAGTAAACTTACTTAGCCTCATAGGACTAGGCATGTATTTATAGAAGAAGAAGCAAGAAAACCTTGCTCCCCAAGTACATCAAGTCACACGCCTAACATGGAAGAAAATAAGGAAACTCTGTCCTAAACTTAAGCCTAGAATCTAGCACAAAAATAAGGAAACTAGTGATTAAGGAAAGCTTTGCAAAAACTTCCCATAAACTTTACAAAAAGCACACAACACTCCCCTTCCCTTTCTTTCCTAATTACAACTCATGACAACTCATCTACTTGGAGTCTAAGTAAATGAATTACAAGCTGATTTTCGGAATTTTATTAATTAACTACTTTAGCTAACTAACTTAACTAACAATAACAATAAAAAAATATTTTTGCTTACATGTAAAACCTCTACTTTAAGAGTAAAGTAAAACCATGCAACAACCGTAAGAAAGCAAATTAAACCTAGCTTGATCTCGTATCATTCTCCCCCTCTTGAAAAAAACTTGTCCTCAAGTTCCAAAATCATGACAAGGGACCAAATCAATGAAGCACATACACCATTTCCAAGCATAACATGAAAAGTGTCATAATTCTCTCTATGCACAATCTTGAATGGACCTTCTTCAATAGGCTCGGTTTTTCCCTTTGCATTATTATGGAGCTTTTGAGCACTTAATGACAGCCATACATAGTCAACTATTTCAAACGGTGGCTTTTGCCATGCTTGTAAAACATGCTGCTCCCTTTTCTTTTCCTTGCGTTGCTTGCGGTTCATGCCCTTCATTGTATCATCTTCACTTACCAACGAAACCATGGTAACCCCATCAGTAGGTTTTGGCGCCACTGTGGGTGGTAGAGGCTTCAAACTCAATCTTTTCCGCTCATGCATCACCGAAACCACATTCTTCTTTGCCAAGTAAACCATGTCTCGATCAAACTGCCATGGCCTCCCAAGCAAGATAGCACACGCATCCATAGGCACCACATCGCACCAAACCTCATCCTTAAACTCACCAACAGAAAAATTAACGAGAGCTTGTTTAGCAACTGCCACTCCTCCATTGTTAGTTAACCAGTTTAGTTTGTAGGGATGAGCATGTGGTCGTGTTTTTAAAGCTAGTGTGTCCACTACCTTCTTTGAGCACACATTAGTACACGAACCACTGTCCACAATAACTGAACAACTACGACCATCTACCAAACACCTAGTGTGAAAAAGATTTTCCCTTTGCGCTAAATCATCTAAGGGATTGGTTTGAACATGAAGTACCTTCCTTACCACAAGTGTTTCATGATCCGGGGCTGGTTCAATCAATGGATTTTCCTCCAACTATTCTAAGTCCATGTCATCATCTTCCATAGACTCCTTACTCTCCATTAACGCCAAAGTATACCTAGCATCTTCCTCTTCTAGTGCAGCAAAGACTCATGAAGTCATCACTCTTCTATTTGGACACTTAGATTTGTAGTGGCCTCTCCCTTGACACTTGAAGCATTTGATTTCATCATGGTTCACACGTTGAAGCTTAGAATGAACCTCCTTCTTCACAGTATCTTGCACGCCCTTTCCCTTATCCAAAGTTCCAAACTTTTCAAATAGTTTGGAACTCTCGATCTTAGGAGTAAAAGAAGGTTTAAAAGATTTAACCTTTGTAGCCTTAATTTGTCTTTCCACCTTTACAGCCAACTCACACGCCTCATCAAAAGAGAAATAAGGTTGCAGCTCTACCATATGGCTAATCTCCAAGTTCAAGCCCACAAGAAACTTTGAGATCTTTTGCTCCTCAACATCTTTGCAATCACACGCCAAAGACAACCTCTCAAATTCCTTGATGTATCCCTCACCATCCATACTCCGTTGCTGCAAAGTATTGAACTTGTGGAACAAATCTTGTTTATAAGTTCTTGGGACAAACTGTTTTTTCATCTTCAATTTCAAGTCATCCCATGAAGAACTAATCTTCTCATTTCCTTCTCTCTCTCGTCGCATCTGCATATTATCAAACCAAAGAGAAGCAAGTTTAGACAACTTGAGTACGGCATAAGTGTATGCCTTATGATCAGTCACGCCCTTGTGTTTGAAAAGCCTTTCAAGTTTTCGTTCCCACTCTAAGTATGCATCCGGATCTTGTGCTCCATCAAACTCAGGAAGATCCCCAAGTTTAAGTGAGTCCTCCTTGGGTGTTTGTGCCACCGGCCACCTATGAAAGAGAATTTGGAGGAAGGGAGAGGTATCTATGAATCGTTATGAATAGGATCTTCATGTTAGTCTTAAATAATTGTCAGTAATTGACAAAGTTGATGTAGTAATATTACTATTTTTACTATTATTACTAATATTACTATTACTATTATTATTATTATTATTACTATTATTACTAATATTACTATTACTATTATTATTTTTATTACTAGTATTACTATTACTATTACTATTATGGCCTAACATCTACGGCTTCTTTAAAGACACTTGGGCTCATCAGAACCGTACACGTGTCCTCTCCTAATAAATAGAGGAAAAAGGTTTTAACTTTTGGGTTATATTCAGTTGGGAGAAAAAGGTTATTTTTCTGGCCCAAGAGATAGTCAGAGCCCAGCCCTGGGAGGTGGCTGCAAGTGAGAGGTTGATAAACGCTCACAAATCATGGCCTGCCACGTGTCATGATCTGATTTCTTAGCCAATCAGATGCCACTATTCTAGGGCAGATTTTAAGGATAGCTGTCATCTTGCTATCACTATAAATACCCCTGAAATCAGGATAAAGATCATTCAATGCAAACAGTGCAAAGTTACTCTGTATACTCTCTCACTTTCTCTCTCTGGATCTACTTTTCTCTCTACCACTCCTAATATCTGACTTAAGCTTCAGAGGGGGAACAACCACCCAAACCTGCAGGGTGGTCCCTTTTTACAGGTTCGGGAACGAAGCTCAGGCTTGGACTAAGTTGATTCAGACATTGTTGCACAAATCTCCAAGGAAGAACATCTAAGGGATACTAGTTTACTTGGTAGACAAGAAAGCTCAGCCTACAGCTTAATTGTTGGACAAGTACAGGACGAAACATTTGGCGCCGTCTGTGGGGAGACGCAACGATGACTGACTGTCAATCGTCCAATGTGGCTAGAAATCGAAGTCTTCAGGTTAATATCGAAGACACAGTAGAACACGAGAGACCGCCTCGAGGAAGGGATAGACCTCCAACCATCGTCCATGTCCCTGGACCAAGCCAGCAGCCTGTCATTCAGGAAAATCTTGAACGTCCAGTGACGGCTGCCCATCTAGACAACGTCCTGATTGACTTTCAGACTAAGATGGCAGCAGTCGTCCAGGAATAGATTAGGAGCAACATGTTGTTTTTCCATCATAATCCGGAGCCAGCCGTCAACAATCAAGCTCCTCCTAGGGGACGTTCCCAAGAGAATCGTCCAGGTCCTAGTCGACCTGTTCGTCAGGAACCCTCTAGGAGGACGGCTAAAGGAAAACATCCAGAAGGCAGTGAGCAGCGAAGGAAGATGGATTGGAATTTGGTGGTTAGGACCCAAGATCAAGCTCGCCCGAGTGGGCACCGAATGGAAACAGATGCCAGGGACTACTTAGAGGTAAAGAGAGCTGCAGCATTGCAACAGTCGGCTACTGGCTTTACCCCATACATAAGAGATCCTCCTTTAAGGATACCATCCAGAACAGAGTGAAGGAGTCTGGGTCCCTCGATTGTTCGTCCGAGACAAGAGAACATGGTGGTTCAACCAATGGTCTATAAGCGACCAGTACCAGCCAACACTTCATCTAATCCAGTGTTGAAGGAATATCGAAAGGAGTTCATACCCATCGAGGGACAGCTGGGAGCCCTTCGGATCAATTGGCCTACTCCATTCTCGGCCAGGATCATGGCTTTTGACGCCTTTATCAAGGGTCTGGGGCCAAGAAGTATTAAGTTTGACCTTGTGAAGAAGAAGATCAATACTCTTGCCAAAGCATTAAAGGAAGCTGAAGCTTTTATACATGCCACTGAAGTATGTGCTGAGGCAAAGCATCCCGAGTCCAAGAAGCCTGAACAGGTTGCTCAGCCAAAGAAAAGGCTGAGACTTGGGCCATAACCTCCAGCACTACTTAATCCAAAAGAAGCAAGAGGAAAGAATCTGAGCCTACTTCATCCAACCCCATCGAATTCAACAAGGACCAATACTCCATTCTCATGGAGATAAAGGACCAATATGAGTTGACGGCTCCAGCTGAGATGAAGACTCCTTACAGAAATAGGGACAACAGTAAATACTTTCATTTTCACAACGACTGCGGTCACGAGACTAATGAGTGTAAGCACCTTAAGAGGGCCTTGGAGGATCTAGCTCGAAAAGGAAAGATGAATTCCTATTTGCCTTAAGGGGGAAGGAAGTTTCAGAGGAAGGATGATCGGCAGCCCAAGAAGAAGGAGAGTGAAAGCACGGACGAGGACGTCGTCCTCGTTATTTCAGAAGGATTTACTGCCGGAGGACCAACCAACAGAGGGCACAAAAACTACCTCAGGGAGCTCGGCCAAGTCTTATTGACTGATCAGACAAAGGTCGAGCCCTTCCCAAAAGTGGTGGTTTGTGAGTAAGATCGGGGAAAGCTGAGGACCCCCCATGATGACCCTTTGGTTGTAGAGATGAAGATAGCAAACTTGAGAGTTAGAAGAATTCTGATCGACACCAGAAGCTCGACTCACATCATGAGTGCTGATTGCTTGTCCAGATTGAAGTTTGATGAAAAGAACTTGGTTCCAGTCCATCATCCCATCATAGGTTTTGGGGGAGGAGTCATCCATCCCATGGGAACAGTCACGTTGCCCGTCCGAGTTGGAGAGAAGGAGGCCTCGCGGACTTTATTCATCAAGTTCTTGGTTGTCCGAGATTTGACAGCTTACAATGTCATACTTGGACGACCAACTTTGAATCATGTTAAAGTGGTAATTGTAACTCACTTGATGCTTATGAAGTATGAGTGTGATGATGGTAAGATAGTAGTTGTGGACTACTTCACTAAATGGATAGAGGCTGAAGCCATGCGAGGTATAACAACAAACGACGTCAAGGGCTTTATTTGGAAAAACATTATAACTCGTTTCGGCATGCCACAGTCCACCGTCTTTGATAATGGTCCACAGTTTGAAACGCCTAAACTGAAAGATTGGTTGGCAGAAAGAGAAATCAAGGCTCACTTCGCTGCAGACGCCCACCCACAAGCCAATGGGAAAGTAGAGTCCTTCAACAAGATTCTATCCAATGGAATCAAAAGGAAGTTGGATAATGCCAAGGGACAATGGGTTGAAGAGCTACAGCTAGTGTTATGGTCCATCACAACAACTGCCAAAAATTCTACAGGGGAGACACCGTTCATATTAGTTTATGGCACTGAAGCCGTCTTGCCCATTGAGATTGAAGAACCCACCCTGCGAGTCATGTTGTACACGGAAGATGCCAACTGGGCTGCATTGCGCACGGCTTTGGATCAAGTACCAGAAGCCAGGGGCAATGCATTGCTAAGAATGCAATTGTACAAGTTGCGAATGGCTCGGGAGTTTAACAAGAGAGTCGCTAGACGACCACTCAAGGTGGGGGATCTTGTTCTAAGGAAGATGGAGGCGGTAGTACGAGCTAAAGAACTGGGGAAACTAACACCAAATTTGGAAGGACCTTATCTGATTATCCAAGAGCTGCGTAGTGGAACCTTTCGTCTCCAAGATCTGGATGGATGAGTTATACAGCGCACTTGGAACTCAGACAATCTGAAGAAGTACCACGTCTAACTCAGTTCATCGTCAGGAATCTAGCCACGGCACATGCTAGAAAAAAAAGAATTGTATACATGTATCTTGGCATTCAGTCAAGCGAAATTCATATAATACAATTCCTACTTTCTTATCGCCTTTGTTTATTTTTACCAAGTTAGTTCACTTTGGGGCATTAAATCAGTTACTAGTCTAAAAGTGACGATAACTTGGACAAAAATACAAAAACAATAGAGCGTCAAATATACTCACTTCTATGCCGAACATCACTCCCTCGAAGAGACCGGCCAAAAGCATAACAACCTAAAGGTTGACAACACATAAATTGCACTCAAATTGACAAAATCTCTAGTAAGGGAAACGTCAAAGTCTCTAAGAGAAAGCTGACCCGAAATAAGCCCTTAGTAAAGAATACTTACTTTCAAATACACGGCCAGCTAAGTAGTAAAGACCCTAGTAAGGGATCACTACTTCCGGAAGAGTGTTGCTCCCTCAAGGAAGCCGGCTAAGACATGGTTAGACCATGTATCTAAAGCTCGTCCTTAGCAATTTCCGCAGGCTTGACCAATGTTGGCCTCTCTCCTTCTTGGACTATGGCTCGTCCACCATATACGGTTGAGCTTAGCCCAAGAAGGGGGGGATGAGACAAGCCTATAGGACGAGCTAAAGAAAGAAGGTCGTCCAAAACCCAGAACAAACTAGGCAATAGATGCCCTTCTGGTGGTTCAATACTGCAGGACGAGGGTTACCAGCTTGAGAAAAAAGGCTAGAGCGTGGCTCGTCCACAAAACCGATATGTATTGGCCGATTTCCCCCTTCGGGCAAGACTCGTCTGAAGGAGAAAATCGTCCAAGTGTCAGGGACGATTCTCACAGAGTACTTGGACAACTTTTTGGAAAGAGTCATGATCGTCCAAGGACAAGGAAGGAAAATTTCCCCTATTTTTATTTTGCAAACCGTCCAAAGTTCTTGGACGAGTCTCATTTTATACTTAGGTTATATTTTCGAGAGATTCACGATCGTCCAAGGGCAAGGATCAGGGAGCTTACTCTATTCAAATTTTTTAGACCGTCCAAAAGTCCAGAACGAGTCTCTTCTTGTACTTGATACATTCTGGAAAGATTTGCGATCGTCTAAAGACAAGGACGTTGCCCTTTCCAGGACGAGGTTCATTTTATACGTGGTCAAAATTGGAATGCAAGTAAAGAAAGGACAAGCAATTGGCAAAAAGTCTTTTTCATATACTTGGCAAAAATTTACAACTTAAGGCTAAAAGAGACGAAGCTACGACGGCAAAAAGCCAAAAAACTTAGGAAAATAAACCTAAAACTAGGCATCATCTTCAGGGCGAGTTTCTTGGTCGTCTTCAAGGTTATCTTCCTCAACCACAGCCTCGTCGTCCGAGTCTAAGAATTCCGGAGGCTTGTGTCATCTAATCAGAGCGCTTGTGTCATCCAGTGAGATCAAACTAATGTGAAGAAACCTAAAGCTTTCAGGTTTCTCAACATGTGGACTAAGGATGATGAATTCATTTCTATTGTGCAAGATAGCTGGCAGGAGAGAATCAGAGGTGTGCCTATGTTCCAGGTTGTGGCAAAATTGAAGAGAATAAAAAGGGGTTGAGAGAGCTGAATAAAAGAAAATTTGTAAATGTAGAAAACATGGCTGATGAAGCTATGCTGCAACTGGTGTATATTCAGACCCAAATTCATACTGATCCCCACAATGTGACATTGCATAATCAGGAGGCTGCTGCAAGGAAGAAGTACCAAGAGTGGAATGCTGCTAGGCTGAGCTACTTGAGACAGAAAGTGAAGCAAGATTGGATTAGTGGAGGTGATATGAATACTAAGTACTTTCATGCCTGCTTGAAGAAAAGAAGAATTCAAAACCAGGTATGTAGAATTAAAGACATGACTGGGGTGTGGAAGGAGGAGAGGAAAGGCATGGAGGAGGCCTTCATTGAGTACTATAAACAGTTGTTGGGCACTACAATCACTCCAACTGCTCATGTCAGTAAAACCATTCTGAAAGAGGGCAATGTTGTTAGTGCAACTCAGCAGCAGATGTTAGGTGCAAGCTTCACAGCTGTTGAGGTGAAAGATGCACTGTGGGACATTGATGACAATAAGTCACCTGGGCCAGATGGATACAGCAGTCATTTCTTCAAGAAAGCCTGGCACTACATAGGGGATGATGTAAGTCATGCAGTTTTAAACTTTTTTCAGTCTGGAAAACTTTTAAAACAACTTAATGCAATTATTTTATGCCTTATCCCTAAAGTTGAGCAACCTAGTGATGTTTCACAATTTCGGCCTATAGCGTGTTGTAGTGTGCTATACAAGATCATTTCAAAAATGATAAGTAACAGACTGAAACTGGTCCTGCCTTGCATTGTTGATGAAGTTCAGAGTGCTTTTGTCGAGAATAGAAAGATCATGCACAATATTCTCATCTGTCATGATATGTTGAAGCATTATAAAAGGAAGTCCCAACCTGCTAGGTGTACTTTAAAAGTTGACTTAAGAAAAGCTTATGACTTTGTAAGCTGGGATTTTATCAAAGATCTCCTGGAGGGTTTGCAGTTCCCAAGTAAGTTCATAGGTTGGATTATGGAATGCATAACTAGTCCTAGCTTCTCTTTGAGCATTAATGGTGATATGTGTGGTTTCTTTCAAGGGAAAAGAGGTCTGAGGCAGGGAGACCCCATCTCTCCCTTGATTTTTGTCATTGCTATGGATTACTTCTCAAGACTAATGAAGAGAATGTGTAAAAAAGAGCAGTTTCAGTTTCATTACCACTGCAAACAACTGAGTCTGACCCATTTAATTTTTGCGGATGACTTAATGTTATTTTGCAAAGGGGATGTACAGTCTGTTGTCTTGCTTGTGAGGACCCTTAAAGCTTTTGCTCAAGCTTCAGGGCTCACTGCAAGTCCTGAGAAATCAGCCATCTACTATGGCAATGTCCCTGAAGAACTCCAACAAAGAATTACTCAGAATACTAAGATTACTAAAGGGTCTTTTCCTTTTAGGTATGTTGGTGTTCCAATTACCTCTAGGAAGATTGGTAAAGCAGATTGTGATATTTTAATTGATAAAATCCTGAATAGGGTGTTGTGTTGGAGCTCTAGGCACCTGTCTTATGCAGCAAGATCAGTTCTTATTAATTCAGTGTTAATGAATATACATACCTATTGGGCACAGGTATTCATCCTGCCTAAGAGTGTGCTTCAATGAATTGTGCAGATTTGTAGAGCTTTTCTTTGGGATGGTAAAATTGTGCTGAGTAGAGTTCCCCCTGTGGCTTGGGACCTGATTTGCAGGCCTAAAACTTGTGGAGGGCTAGGAATAAAAGATTGTCACTCTTGGAATACTGCAACAATTGGCAAATATGTATGGCAAGTTGCACAAAAGGAGGACTCACTGTGGATTAAATGGATCCATTGTGTATACATTAAGGGGGAGAGCTGGTGGGCTTATGAGCCCCCCACAAATGCTAGCTGGGTTTGGAAGACCATATGTAAAGTGATGAACACCTTCAAGGGTGCATACCAAGGGAATCAATGGTTGGATGGCACAAAACACAATAGCATGAAGGAGGTTTATAGATGGATCCAACGACAACAAACTAAGGTTGCTTGGAACCATTGGGTTTGGAACAAACTCAACCTCCCCAAACATTCGTTTATAGCATGGATGATTATGCATGGCAAACTGAAAACAAAAGACAGACTGTTGATTGCTGGTGTTAGCCAGGATGCTGAGTGCATCTTATGTGGTACTAATGATGAATCCTGTGTGCATCTATTTTTTAAATGCCCTGTTAGCAGGAGAATTTGCCAAGGGGTAATGCAATGGATAGGCATTAAAATGGCTGAGCAGGAGAGTTTATATGCTTCCTGGAGGAAATGGGGCAGGAAATTCAGGAAAACGAAAAGACAACAGGTGTGTTATGGCATATTGGCTGCTCTGGTCTACCACATCTGGAGGAGCAGAAATCATACCTACTGGCATGGAGCAGTGAGGAGAATTGATCTTATTATTAAAGATATTCAGATTGATGTAGGTAGTAGAATGATGAGTTGTATTGACACAAAATGGTCTGCAGATAGGAACTGGATCCATCAGGTGCTACTGTAAGTTTGCTGCTGTAAATTTGTTTTGAAGCTTTTCTTTTTGGTTGTGTTTCTGGTAACTAGTGTGTTGTACTAGATTACCTGAGGCTGTAATTTTTTGGTGGCTCTGGTCACGTTTTTTGGTATATATTACTCTTACATTTAAAAAAAAAAAAAGAATTATGGAGGCTCCTCGGCACATACCATGGCACGATGAACACTCTGTTGAAATTCCAGACGGCGAATGAAGCTGTGGAACTCAGCAGAGATGGCATCCACGACCATTTTCAAGCGGTCTTGCTCCTTGTATAGCTGGTTGATAGTAACAAGATAGTTCTTGTTCTCAGATTCTAGGAGGGCTGATCTCTTCTCCAAGGCCTCCAGTGATTGACGATGGAGAGTGTTGGCCATCTCAATATCATGGATATCCTTGTCGCCTGTCGTCGTAGCAAGGTGGACGAGTTGCTTGTTTTCCTTCCTTAGCTCCCTCGCCCACTCTTCAGTCAGCATACTGCGAGCAAAGAGCTGAAAAATTGAAGATAAAACAAGTCATTAGACGAGTACTAAACAAAGCAAATTTGTACAAGTATAAAACAAAAACGGCAGAAAATTATACCTCAGCAGCAAGTTGGACATGTAGCCCACATGCCCGGCTGATGCTCCCCTTAACCCTTTAATATAGGATTCAGGATAACATTTGAAGAGGTCCTGCTTAAGCCGATCTTTTTCTACCTTTGACATTTTGGCAAAAGCAGGAGAAGACTCCTCGTCCGAGTCTATGATGGGAGTAGCTGAGGGTAAAGCGGGGCCATTGCCCTTCTCTGAAAGAGGGGGAGATTCATTTATCTTGATGGGAAAAACGATGGCTTGTCTATTGGACGGACTCATGGACCGTCCGCCGACCCGCACCGTCCTAACTATATTTGGATAATACGACTCACCAAATGAGATGGAGGTCGTCCTTACAGCTAGTGGCATATGTGAGACCAGCTTCGCTACCGAGCCCCTGAAGCCCGGGTAGTTCTCAGTAGCGGTCTCCGTCCCCGGAACAACCAAAGCCAAAGCTGACTCTGGTCTGACTTCAGCAGAGTCCGAAGGCAAAGCGTCCAACTGACCAGCAGGGTCAGAACTCTTCTCCCCCTCGGCAGGGACATCAGCAGAAGGCTCCTCTTTCAGGACCTTGTCTTTAGGGGGAGGCATGGTTTTTTCTCCAACTCCGCCAGCCGGAGTAGTCTTCTCCGTCCTCTTTCTTGTAAAGCCCTTAGGCTTTTTTGTTGGAGGCTGGTCCACGGCCGCTGTAAGCCTCTTCTTGGACGAAGATGACTTCCTAGGTGGAAGTTTGTTTGTAGGAGCATTTTTCTGCAAGAAATGATGAAGTTACAATAATGGTCGTCCAAAGAGCAAAAGCTAAAAACAAATTACAAGGCTTCAGACGAAAATCACCCAAAGAAGGAAGACGTCCTATAATGGACACCTTCTTTCCTAAGGGAATTTCGTCCAAAGGGAAACTCGTCCGAAGAAATTTCCGAATACAGACGAAGTTGATGCAAAGAAGGAGGTCGTTCAAAAGTGGCGGACTAAAATGACTCCCGTCCAAAGACTGGAAATCAACTCTTCGTCCAGTTCCAGAACTTAAAGCCTCTCAGACGAGAATGGCCCAAAGAAGTTGGCCGTCCTAGCATGGACGCTTTCCTTCTTCAGGTTATCCTCGTCCAGAGAAAGGGACAACGACTGGGACGAGTCCAAATGGTACTCGTCCAAAGACGTGAAGCATCTCAGACGAGAAGGGCCCAAAGAAGGTGGTCGTCCAAGCATGGACGCCTTCCTTCTTGAGGTGATTCTCGTCCAGAGAAAGGAACAACGGCTTGGACGAGTCCAAATGGTATTCGTCCAAAGACTTCCAATATCTCAGACGAGAATGGCCCAAAGAAGGTGGACGTCCATGCTTGGACGCTTTCCTTCTTTGGGTGATTCTCGTCCAAGGGTTGGATGCAAATTCTTGACGAGTCAAAAAGATCCTCGCCCAAAAAAAAAATTAATATATATATTTTACCAGTGTTTCCGCCCTTTTCTCGGCGCTTCTCTTGGCGTATTCCTTCCATAAGTTGTCTGTGAATTTAAACATGCTTATATCTCCCGTCCAAGAAGCCTTCAGACGTGTTCTGGCCGAGTCTGCAAAAAAAGAAATGAAAAATAGTTAGTCCGATATACTATGGACGAAGCATTTTACTTGGGAATTTGAATGTATACCTCTATCTTCGGCCAACCGCAAGCCGGCGGCGACCAAGAAGTCGTCACTGTAAAACATTTCCTTAAAGGGTATCCAGTTAGCTGGTCCCTTAAAGGATGGCTGGCCGGGTCTGGAGTACTCCTTTATTCTGAAGTACTCCACTACCTCCTCGTTAAAATGATCCTCCAGCTCCAGCCAGGATTGCTTTCGTCTGGTATTCGTGACGGCTCGGTTATAGAAACGGTAGCCCTCCGCGACAGAGTCGTTGGCCGCCCTTAGGTAGATGAAGTCGGCCTTCCATTCATGCATCTTTGACGGCTTGCCCCAGGCAGTTAGAAAGCCAGGGCGGTTGCAGATGCTGAGCCATGTTCCATCCACGGCACCAGGAACCTTGGCCGCATAATGAATATGGGCGAAGGCTGGGATAGAGAGCCGAGCCGCGGCTCAGCAGACGGCTATGAACGTCAGGACGTTGTGCCAGGCATTGGGAGCCAGTTGGTTGTGGCCGATGTTGTAATAGCGAAGCACTTGCTCTATAAAGTCATGGAGCGGGAATCTTAATCTCGCGTCCAATGCCAGTTTGTAGACGGCGAAGTGTTTGACAGGAGCACTCAAAATGGTAGCCTCCTTATTGGGGATGACGAAAGAGAAGCCCGGCATGGGCATGAAATTGGACAAATAACTAGGGTCCGGTCCTATTTTCTCTAGCCATTTGCGATTGGCCAAAATGAACGCGGGGTCAGAAAGGGGACCTAAGCGTTTTCTAATCTCAGACGAGGTAGTGGAGGCTTCGTCCGACTCATCGGCAGCGCCAGAGTCACTGCCGTTATTGCCCTCGCCGGTTTCCTCCATATCGACGTCCCGGCCAGAAAGACTGGCCTCAGGATTTATTTGGGAGTCCTTAAAACTGTGGTCAGGGGAAAGGGGGTCCCCCATAGGCCCAGCACTTTGGACCTCCCTCGTCTCATCTGGAACTCGTCCAGTAGATTCCTCCATGTCTGAACTATTTGATGGGATTATTACCTTTCGTCTTAGACGGGTCGTTTGCTTGACGCGCGCCAGATTACCCTGCACTGGTAAAGACTGCGTCATCTTACATTCTCGGCCAAAATCACAAAAAAAAATATATACTCGGCCAGAAGAGGTCCAACTTTAGAATGTGCCGATGAAGAAGCACTCTCGGTTCTAGGGTCAAGACAAGCTCTTGGTCGGCTGGGATTATTTGACGAAGAAGATTCCATTTTATTGATTTTCTAAGAAAGAATAAAGAATAAAAAAAACAGAAGCAAAGAACGAAGAAAAGATACCTGCTAAAGCGCCTGGACGATTCGGTGAAGAAGGCTGAGGCTGGGCGATCTCTCTCTCTCTCTATAAAAATTTGCAGAGCTTCTCTCTCTAGAAAAATTCTTTCAAGGTGTGAAATGATTTAATGTCCTCACACCAAGGTTATATATAGAGGGGTAAGAAACCTGTGGAGCCGGTCAAGGATGACAGAAGAAAGGGTAAAACGGTCGATTATGTCCGGTAAAATCCAGGAAAAGGCACGTCATTGCCTTCATTTTAAATTTGAATAAAATTACCTTGGGTAAAAGGGTATTAACCGTCAGATGGGCCAACAGTGAAAACCCTTTTAGGGGCAAATATTGTGGCCTAACATCTACGGCTTCCTTAAAGACACTTGGGCTCATCAGAGCCGTACACTTGTCCTCTCCTAATAAATAGAGGAAAAATGTTTTAACTTTTGGGTTATATTCCGTTGGGAGAAAAGGTTACTTTTCTGGCCCAAAAGATAGTCAGAGCCCAGCCTTGGGAGGTGGCTGCAGGTGAGAGGTTGATAAACCCTCACAAATCATGGCCTGCCACGTGTCATGATCTGATTTCTTAGCCAATCAGATGCCACTATTCTAGGGCAAATTCTAAGGATAGCTGTCATCTTGCTATCACTATAAATACCCCTGAAATCAGGAGAAACCGTACACGTGTCCCACCAAAAGAAATACAGAAAGATGGTTTAACCATTGGGACTTGCTCAGATGGGAGAAAAAGGCTCACTTTCTGGCCCAAAGGTTAGTCAGAGCCCAAATCCCTAAAATGGCTGCTGGTGATTGGTTGATGATCCACCTCCAACCATAGCCTGCCAAATGTCGTGATTTGATTGCATAGCCAATCAGGTGCCTTTATTCTAGGGTACCATGAAAAGGCAGCAGTCATATCACAACCACTATAAATATCCCAGAAATCAGGAGAAATGTAATTCAATGCAAACAATGTAAACTTACTCTGTGGAAATACTCTCTCACTTTCTCTCTCTATCTCTGCTTTTTCCTTCAAACTCATGATTCCTAACTTAAGCTTTGGAGGGGGAACCACCACCCAACTCTCCAGGTTGGGTCCCTTTTTTGCAGGATCTAAAACGAAGCTCAGGTTCGGACTGGCCAGATTCAGACATCGTTGCACAAGTCTCCAAGTGAAGAACATCTAAGGGAAACTAGTTTACTTACCGGACAAGCAGACTAAACATTTGGCGCCGTTTGTGGGGAGACGCAATGATGACTGATTGTCAATCGTCCAATGTGGCTAGAACTCGAAGTTTTCAAATCAATGTCGAAGATACAGTAGATCATGAGAAACCCTCTCGAGAATCTCCCTGGACAGAGCCAAGTACCTGTTATACAGGACAATCTCAAACGTCCAGTGACTGCTGCCCATCTAGATTGTTGCTGCGTAAAAGATTTTCTCCTCGAGGCTTCACAAGTCGATCGGCGTCTTCCATCAAGGTGCAGGATCTCGAAGGTGTTTTGGATAAGGTACGACCCACTTTCTTCCCTTTCTTTTTATTATAAATGGACCCTTCCGGACAGGACCCCCTCTTGATAAATGACGAGGGTTCTTTGTCTGGCTCGGATACCCCCCCGGCACTACTCGAGCCCTTGTTCGATGGAGTGTTAATAAATGGGGTGCCCGTGGTGTCCGTAGCATTCGACTGTCCTGATCCCTCGAGGGTGCTCGACGCTTTACCGTGTTCGAGCGACGGGGCTTCAATAATGTCTGATGGGGGAGAGGAGGTAAATAATCCCCCATACGAGGTGACCGTTGCTCGTCCTCGGGCAATTAGCAGTTACTTAGACCATCTTCTCGATGGCCAGGTTGTTCGAGTGATGGAGGGCAGCAGTGAAGATCTTTCCCATGAGCCGAGCACCAGCGGTGAAGAGGGGGAGACCCGGACTCAGGGCAAGGGTATCGCGCACTTCTTCGTTCAAGGACCTTTTATGCAGTTCCTGTTGGATAACCTGCGCTTTCTCGAGACGTCATATTGGATTCGACATCCATACGCATTGTACATTCCTGAGCCCGACGAGACTGTATGTACCCCTCCGACGGGCTGCGTGGCTTTGTATAAGGCTTATCTCGAGTTGTGGTTAAGGTTCCCCGTTCATCCCTTCACTGTCGAGGTGTTACGTTCCTATAATCTGGCCCTTTGTCAGTTGATGCCTAACAGCGTAGGCTCGATGGTTGGGTTCCTCGCCATATGCGATATGATGGCGGTCGAGCTATCCCTGATCCTCTGGCGAAACCTGATGAAGTTGGTCGTGATGTCTGCGACATTGAACGGTGAGGGTTGGTATACCTTCCAGGCACGCTTTTCCTACAAGATTGTGGGAACCATGCCTTCGAACCAACAGAACTTCCGCACGGAGTTCATGTATGTATATCGAGCTGAGCAATGGGACTTTCCAGTTTTTCCCTGTCTCGAGGGCCCGAACATGGCTTTAAATAGGTCAGTGCCCAGAATGTCGGAAGATGAGGCCAGGGTTGCCATCTACTACCAGACCATAACTTCGATAGTCAATGGCGATCGAAAGCAGGTCCCCACCCATTGGAATCCTAGTGCAGAGGATCTGAGTGACGAGCACTTCCTCTCTTCGATGGGATTGAGCCCTGCTTATCCCAAGGGTAGGGCCTCCGCAGCTAGGTGTCTACTTGCCTTGGTTGGTATGTATTAGGACCTAACCTCTATTTGTTTTGTGCAGTCATTGCCCGTCGAGAGCTCAGTGAAGCCATGCAGAAACGGCTGACGGCTAACCAGAGGGTGCAGGAGCAGATACGTTCGATGGTGTCGAGGGGGGTAACTCGATTCCCTCGCCCTCCCAAAGTAACTTACGCTCCTCGATCTGAACATTGTGCCTTCTGTTTTGTGTTCTTAACTTCTGTTATTATAATAGGATCCGGTGAAGAGGCCTCGTATTCGTCCTCCTTCGGCGGCGGCTATTGTGGCGCCCCAGGTGTTGGGGGATAGGGGAAGGACAGCAGCCCTCGAACCACCCTCTAGATCCACGGTGGCTTCCTCGAGGGCTGTGGAGGCACAAGGAGAACCACCTCGCCACGAGGAGACCCCTGGCCGAGCTTTCTGGGGTCGAAAAGGCCAGGCGCTTTAACTTAGCTCTAAAGCGCATTCTGACCAAGGCGGATGTCGAGGCCTGCCGAGCCCTAAGCGAGGAAGAGGAGGTCGAAGGGCTTCATGCCTCCTGGATTGATGTACGTTTTCCTTTTTACTAAGCTTTCACTATCTGTTGTTGCTTCCTTACTTTTATTGCTTTGCCTGTTTTCAATGTTCAGTTCAAATGGCCGTCATGAGCCATCGACACACTATCGGCTTTCGTCGACTCCAGGAGGATCTCGCTGAGCAGAGGGAGGTCGCTTTGAATTATAAGCTCGAGCTTGAGGCCGCCAGCGGGATTCGATCAAGAGGCAGTTCGACTCTTCGAAAGGCGAGCCCTCGACTTCCAGGGAAAAGATCATCCTCGAGCGGCAGAGCTCTCAGGCTGGTAGGGACTTTGCCGCGTACATGGGGCTCGAGGGGGCCGAAGTTGCGGCAAGAGTAACTCTTGCCAAGCTGGGGGAGGCCTTGGCTAAGGTCTCTCCCTCGACTAACTGGGCCCTGGTCGAGAAGGAGTATGAAGCCATCGTGGCCGCTGAATTGGAGGCTGACTCTCCCCCGACTCTTGAGGTTCCTGTGGAGGGCGTCGATGGCCCTGGTTTCGGGGAGTTCGTGTTGAGAACGAAGATGCCTCGGGCAGAGAGGATGAGGGTGGCGAGGATGAGCTCGATGACTCCTCCAGTTCGACCTCTCTCGTCTCCTCGAGTAGTTTGTTAAGTAGCTCTTCTAGTGATGTTGAGTAGTTCTTGTATTCATGTTTTTGTCATTTGTATCTAGCTTTGATGTTCTTTAGGATGTATCTTTTGATTGAAATGAAAGAACCTTTTGCCCTTCGTCTTGTGTTGTCCCTCGAAGTCTGTTTTAGGTTGATGTGCTTATTTGAAATTAACCGTTCTCGATATGCTCTTATCTCGAGTGGTGCCTGCTAAGGGTTGCTTCTCGAAAAGGTTCTTACTTTCGAGTTGTAGCCCCAACGAAGGGCTTTACTAAGCATCGAGGGGGCAGTACCCCTTCTTCGTAAGTTGTGGCCTTAGATGATGTTTTAAATACTGAGGGTAAGACCGTCTTTCTCATGCTTTGAGTGCCCTGAGGGCTTTGGGCCCTGTACACGTGGCAGGCCTTTAGGGTGATGGGCTCCTGCTCTGGTGAGGCCCATGAGGGTAGTTATTGCAGCCTTGGAATTCATGATTTGTTTTTATGAGTATGAGGTGTTTCAACGTCGTCATTACACCATTTGCATCTTCTTCCTTCAAACTTTCAATCTCGACCATCCTTTTTGCCTCTATTGCAATGTCTCAGTCGTTAATCACCCCCGAGGCTCTTCGAGCGGCCAAACGCCGCCAGCTGGCGAAGGCTGGTTCGAACTCCGCCTCTGCTGCCTCGAGGTTACCTGATGCCTCGAAGGCGGTTAAGCTCGAGGCAGCGACCTCGACTGAGGATGTGGCTTTGGCTTCGGCCTCTAAGGCCCTTCCTCCCTTGGCTCCTGCGGTGAAGCAGGAGACCCTCGAGGCCAAGCTCGAGGGAAAACTTCCTTTTCCGCTTTCTTTTCCCATCACTTCGTCTGGGGTGTAGCAGGACCCAGCGAAGAGGCTGAAGGTCTAGGGGTCACCCCCTTCGACTGCTCGTGTTCCATTTTCTGCCCTCTCGAGGGCAGATCTAGCAGGGAGGTTCGAGAGGGCGTCCGCTTGTCTGGTGACGGCTGCCGATGAGGCGGCATGCTGGGGTGCCGATGGCCAGGAGTTTGAGGCCCTGAAGGCTACCCTTGTCGAGGTATGTGTCTGTTTCTCTCTTTTTTCTTTTACTTAGGTGATTTTTGTTGCTTACGTGCGTGTGTTTTTCGCAGCTCTCGATCAGGGTGTCTGCTCTGGCCCACCGTCCTCGGGGCACCGTCCCTGCTGAAGTCAAGGACCATATGTCCTTTGACGAGAGGAGCTCCCTTAACAATCGGATCCAGATTGCTGAGCTGAAGCTTTTCGAGGCTGAGGGAGCCATTAAGAAGGATCAATTGGACTTCAAGGAGAAGATGGCTGAGGCTCAACAGACCATCGAGGACCTCACTAAGCAGAGGGACTCGGCTAGTAAGAGGCATTGTG
Organism: Beta lomatogona; assembly: GCA_947646795.1. Taxonomy (NCBI): domain Eukaryota; kingdom Viridiplantae; phylum Streptophyta; class Magnoliopsida; order Caryophyllales; family Amaranthaceae; genus Beta; species Beta lomatogona. The sequence goes on along the minus strand of CANSNZ010000955.1, from coordinate 1,254,104 downwards.
AGACCTCGAAGGACAGGAAGGAGACCTTGGCCAAGGCGGAGAAGGCCGACAAGAGGGCCACCGCTGCCATCAAGGAGGCTCCTGCTTGTCGGGAGCTGATAATAGAGAATTGGAAGGTCTCCGAGGCCGGGAGGATCTTCCTCGAGGATGCCTCCTTTCAAGCTTCCGAGGTTGGCCGCTCTGAGGCTCTCAAGGACGTTCGAGCTGTCCTTGAGAAGCTGTCTCCTGGCCTTTCTTGGCAGGAAGTGGAGGAGGGAGTCGTTGCTGTAACACCACGGTTTTTCGCTAATATTTTATTCGAGTTATTTTCCCTTAATTATTATTTTCCGTTAAAATTATAATATTTTACTTCTTAAAAAAAAATTATATATTATATTATTTGTTTTTCAACTTTTAAAATGTTATATTTATATAATTTGTTTAAATAGGAATTATATACTTTTTTTCTAGTATTTAAATTACGCGTTTGAGTTAGTATTTTTATTTTATCGTTCTAGCGCGCTTGGACCGTCGTAACAATTTTTAAATCGTGGAACTTATACCCCTTGTCCCAGAAATTCAGACTTTTAAAGTATGAGAGGTGACTTTTGGTCCTCTTGTAACCCCCTTTTGTAACCCCCCTTTTTAATGTCAATTAAATCCCTTATTACTAGCTAGTGTAACCTCCCTTTTTACTCCTCTTTTCAATCACCTTTGGAGCTGTTTGTAACAGCAAAATTCAGTCACATTTCCTCCGCAATCCAGTCGACCATTTGAAGAGAGAAAAAGAATACAAAAGTTCATCCCGGATTTCCCTGTCGCACCTTCACGAAGATGGCTATCACCAGAGATCTAACCGTAGGATCGTTCTAAAATTTGGACAGCATGTTCAGGACATCTGGACCTTCATTTTGACCGGAGAGATTTTGAATCAAAGCTTTCAATTGTCGGGAATCGTGATCAGAGCCGAGTAGCACATAGAGGAATTTATGATGTTCAAGAAGGAGAATGCAATCAATAAGAGGTCTTCAAAGGTAACTAATGGCGAACCTAGCACGACTAGTATCCGTTTAGGAATTATTTAGTTTTTAATATCTAAGATGGGTGGTTCTTATGCTAAGTTTTATGGGTGGGTAAAATTTCATGTTATGAATGTTATTATGGAATTGTTTGAACCTGTGCGAGTTGTTGTTGCTGTGTAAATTGCGGATCTTTATTACCATGTTTTTATTACGTTTAAGTGGAAATTCATGCTAATTCATGTCAGGGAAATAGTTTGGTGACCTTCGTATCATGGGCGTGTGTTTGAGTATGTTTAAACATGATTTTTAGTGAAGATCATAGCAAGTGCAGTAATGGAATTTTGTTTCACGGTGTTGCGGCTTGCTTAAATTTATAATCGGCGTTGCTTCACAAAACATGGGTTGCAGCAACTTTGGGTGCTTGGCGTGAGTTATTTTGTGTGTTGTATGTGTTGTGTGTTCTGCGTGTTGGAGCTTGCTGTCCCTGCTGTATGCTGTTGCTTCATATATTTAGTTTTGTTTCCCCTTATTAGTGAGTTGTACTTGACTATTTCATGGCTAATTCATGAGAGTTCAATATGGTTTTTGATTAGTGTTATAAGTATAATGCTACATGGCATGTGATGTTAAACAAGAGAGTTCAGTTCACCATGTATTGCATTGTAGCATGCGTGGCAATTAGTAAGATAAGGTTCAAGAGTTTAGTGGTAAGTATTTCATTATAGTATGCATGGTATTGATTTGTGGGTCTGCTGTTTTTTTTTTTTTTGTTCTTTCGTTTTTGTTTCCTTCTTTTCTATTTTTGCTTGGTATGTATTAGATGGTTTATATGTGAGGTGTTGTTATTGGTTATGACTTTTCTTATCTTGTTATAAGAGTATATATATAAATGCTAAAGTTGTGGTTTTTTTTTTAGTTTAAAAAGATGGTTATATGGGCAAGTCTGTTAAGTTATTGTTGTGATTATATATATATATATATATATATATATATATATATATATATATATATATATATATATATGTTTTAATTATTTTTATGATGGTTTGCTTTGTTTGTATTAAATCGGAGTATAAAAATTTTGTAGTACTTTATAAATCAATATCTAAGTTGTCGACGTTTCAGTACTCGAGGGAGAATAATACTGTCTTTAGTACCGTTTCGCCAAGAGTTATGTACCGGGGGTATTATAACTAATGTTGTAATTAACCTTGTACCCAAACTCAGACAACGAGAGTATAATGGTTGGAGTATTTGACTATAGTGTGATTTGTGGTGTATAATGTTTTGATGTTGGTTTATTCTTTTTAGTTGGGTGAAATGATTTTTATTAGTATTATAATTACTATTACTTTGAGAAGAATATATATCGTTGAAATGAGACTTCTGGATTGCGATCCTAGTTTCTGCTGGTTTTAGGTGTAAGGCCTGAAGGGCATCCTTATTATTTATATTTGACGAATAAGTGTTGAATAAATTATAGTATTTGTTTGTGGAAATATTTTATTGAGATTTAGATATCCGGTGGGATAGATGTAGTCCCCGGTGAAGAACATGCCAACCACCTAGGTTGCGATCTAGGGGTATTACCTGGGTTAATTGTTGTCGTCCGAGAAGTTGGGAAGTACTGAGCTGGGTACTATCCTGCATCGGGAGTTTGGCCATTCTTAGACACATGCAGTAGGGAACGTAAGCCCATAGGCTGTCTGGAGATTTCGATCTGACAAACCTTAGGAAGTGGGTTGCGATCCACTGGCGTTCTGCTCTTTCTCAAAAGCTATTATATTATTTTGTTTATTTATTTTGGAGGCTTATGCTATGGATCTTGTATGCTTATCTTAAGTTCATTATTGTTGATTTACTTTATTTAAGCATGTCAAAATGATAGTTGTTGTTTGGCTGTTATTTGGTTCAGTTTGATATTTTATGTTGATTGAGACTTATTTATTAATGCTTGATAACTCCTATGTGGATCCTAATTGAGCTGGGAAAGCTGTTAGTTACTCCCCACTGATTATGGATGTTTGTTGATTATTTTGCAGGTACTTTTGAGGCTTTATTATTTTCGTTTTGGGCATGGGCGAGATTTTATTTAGGATTTTGAAGCAATCTTATCTTTTATTGTTCTAGGTTTTCTGTTTTGGGATTTTGAGGTTGTTCGGCCTCTTTATGGTTATTTTAAGATAATTCATTTGGCTTTTATTTTCTTTAGTTTATATTTAACCCTTATTTAGAGTGACATTTCCGTCAGACGATATTTCCGCTATCGTCATTCCTTTAATAGGATGCTCTATTTTGTTTATTTTATGTTTATAAAAAGGACGGAGTGTTACAGTTGCTCTCTCCCAAGTGGAGGCTGAGGCTCCTCGAGGGGAGGGTGACGCGGAGGTCGCTCAGGTCGAGGACCAAGCTCCTGCTGCTGCCAATCTCGAGGGCTGACGTCCTCGCACTCATGGTACCGCATATTTCGATGCTTTTGCAAAATTCTGTTGAGTCAGCTTGATATAACTCGGTAAGTGTATTACAACTCGATAGGTGTATACTTAATGCGCATACTTCGATATATTCTACTTGCAAAATTTGCTGAGACAACTTTACAAAAGATGGCTTATCATTCTGCCAAGGATGGGTATGCATAATAGATGCCCCTAATTTCGAGGGTTGAAACTTTATAATGTAGATCTTCGAAGGCCGACCCGGCTTATACATAAAACTTTCTGTGATTGTCCGCATTCCAAGGTCGGGGCAGGGGGCAGCCTTCCTGGTCTTCGAGGCGGTACGTGCCTGGTCGAAAGACATTAGTGATCTTGTAAGGCCCCTCCCTGTTAGGCTGTAATTTGCCATGGCGAGGTGCCCTGCCTGTGCTTCGAACTTCCGTAGGACCCAGTCGTTGACCTGCAGAGATCGATGTTTGATTCGTCGATTGAAGAGCCTGGTGATTTTAAGTTTATAGGAGATGGCCTTGAGGAGCGCGTTGCCTCGAGTTTCAGGGAGTAGGTTGAGGTTTACGCGCTTCTCTGCTTCGTTGCTGTCGTGGTCGTAGAAGGTTATCCATGGTGAGCGGATACCGACTTCGACGGGCAGCACAACTTCGCTCCCATACACCAAGTTGAATGGTGTTTGTCTTGTGGCTTCTCGAACTGTTGTCCTCGTGGACCACAATATCCCAGGCAGGTCATCGATCCATGAGCCTTTGGCTCCCTCTAGCATTGTCTTCAATCCCTTCAGGACTACTTTGTTGGCGGTCTCAGCCTGTCCGTTGGTCTGGGGTCGACTGACAGCGGAGAATCTGGTTTCAATGCCAAATCGAGAGTAGTGATCTTTCGTTGGCCTGCTGTTGAATTGTCGCCCATTGTCCGATATGAGGACTCGAGGGACGCCGAATCGAGTGAACTGATTACGCCAGATGAACTGTTGAACTTGCTTATCGGTGATGCAGGCTAGTGGTTGGGCCTCGACCCACTTTGTGAAGTAGGCGACAGCGACCAACAGGAATCTCCGCTAGCCTGATGTAGGGGGAAAAGGTCCCAATAGGTCCATGCCCCACATGTCGAAAGGCAGTGGGGACTGGATGGTAGTTAAGGGACTGGCCGCTTGATGGGGTAAGTTGGCATGCATCTGGCATTCTTTGCATTTCTGAACTAAGTTCGAGGCATCTTCTTTCAACGTTGGCTAGTAATATCCAGCTCGAAGGGCTTTAGCGGCGATGGTCCTTGCACCCTAATGGCTCCCACAGGCTCCCTGGTGTATTTCTCGAAGTGCATAGTCGCCCTCCTACGGGGTTAAGCACCGAAGGAGCGAGTGGGTGAAGGACTTCTTATACAATTGTTCTTCATGGAACACAAACCATCGAGCTTGCCTCCTTACTTTTTCTGCCTCTAGCTCGTCCGCAGGTAATACCACATCCCTTACAAAGGAAGCTAACTTGTCCATCCATGTGGGGCTCCTGTCGAGGGTAGCTACCCCTCTGTTGATGCTGGGGGTATTGAGTACCTCCCACATTATGGGGCGGGGTGACAGATCTTCGACGAAGCTGGCCAATCTCGACAGTGCATCTGCCTGTTGATTTTCCGACCGTGGGATGTGGGTGATGGCAAAGGTGGCCAGATTGCTTACTTCTTCCTTGATGTTCATGAGGTACATCTTCATACTGTCTTCCTTGGCTTCGAATTCCCCAGTAACTTGTCCCACGATGACCTGGGAATCTGAGTGCGCCTTAATGTTTCGAGCACCCGCCGCCTTACAGAGTTGTAGCCCAAGTAAGAGGGCTTCGTACTCAGCTTCATTGTTCGAGGCAGTGAAGGCGAATTTCACAGCGTACTCCGTTCTGTTCCTTTGAGGATCGAGGATTAACAATCCGGCCCGCAACCTTCTTTCGATGACGACCCGTCGACGAATAACTCCCAAGGGCCTTCCACGATAGGCTCGGGCCTCGAGGTACATTCGGCGATGAAGTCAGCCAGCGCCTGAGCCTTGATAGCTCGACGGGTTCGGATTCTATGCCGAAATCCGACAGCTGATTAGACCAATCCGTTACCCTGCTGGATTGGTTCTTGCCTTCGATTACCTTGCGGAGGGGCTGACTAGTTAACACCTTGACTGGGTGAGCTTGAAAGTACGGCTTAAGCTTGCGGGTGGCTACTACCAGTGTGAATATCATTTTTTCGATCGAGGGGTACTTTGCTTCTTCGCCTCGAAAGGCGTGACTAATAAAATAGACGGGGTGTTTGCTCTTTTCTCTTTCAGCGACGAGGACGGCGCTAAGTGCATTATCTGACACAGATAAGTAAACGAACAGTGTCTCTCCTGGCAAGGGAGAGACAAGTTTGGGAAGGCTGGCTAGGTGCGCCTTTAGCTGTTGGAATGCCTCTTCTGCTGGCTGGTCCCAGTCGAAGGTCGGCTGCTTTAGTGTCCTGAAGAAGTATAAGCTTGTGTCTGCTGACCTCGACAGGAACCGTCCTAGTGCCGCCATACAGCCGGTTAGGCGTTGGACTTCCTTGACGGTTCGAGGGCTTTTCATCTCAATGATGGCCTGGACCTTATCTGGGTTAGCCTCGATGCCTCTCTTATCACTAGGAACCTGAGGCATTTTCCCCCTTTCACGCCGAAGACACACTTCTTCGGATTCAGCTTCATGTTTTGGGCGCGTAGGGTGGACAGGGTTTCTTTCAGGTCAGATACATGTTCGCCTTCTTGCTGGGTTTTGACGATCATGTCATCGACATAAACCTCGACATTCCTTCCTATTTGGTTTTCAAACATCTTGTGGACGAAACGCTGATAGGTAGCACCAGCGTTTTTTAGGCCGAATGGCATTACTCTATAACAATAAACCCTTGAATTTGTGGTGAATGCTGTGTGAACTTGATCTTCTTCTGCCATGGGGATTTGGTGGTATCTGGCGTTGGCGTCTATAAAGCTGAAGAGGGCATGCCCGACGGTTGAATCGACAAGTCTATCGATCTTGGGGAGGGGAAAGTCGTCCTTTGGACAGGCCTTGCTCAGGTCCGTAAAGTCGACACACATTCTCCACGAACCAGTTGATTTGCGGACCAGCACCACGTTAGCCAACCACTCGGTGTACTAGCATTCTTTGATGAAACCTGCTGCTAGCAGCTTTTTCACTTCTTCGGCTGCTGCTTTACTTCTCTCGGTACCCTGATGCCTCAGCTTTTGCTTTACTGGTCGATGTCCCTCTTTGATGTTAAGGCGATGCACCATGATCTCAGGATCGATGCCTGGCATTTCGTCGACCGTGTATACGAACACATCTTGGAACTCACGGATGACATCGATAATCTGAGCTCTGGTGCCGTCGGGTATCTGTTTGCCGATCCTTATCGTTCTCCCTCTTGTATCGTCGATACATACCTCTTCATCCCCATCTATCGGTCAAGGTCTCTAGTACCGCTTTGGGTTCTCGGCAACATAGACTCCCATCGTGGGGAGAGGCCCTTCCGGCTCGGGATGCTTTCTTTTCTTGGTTTCATCGTCATGCTGGTGCTTCAGGCTGTTGACACAACATTCCCGGGCAGACTTCTGGTCCCCGAACAGTTGGGCGACCTTACCGTCGTCGGCCTCGAACTGCAGCAGTAGCTGGTAGGTCGAGATGGCAGCTTTCACCTTGTTGAGGGTGGGACGTCAATTATGACGTTGTAGGGGAAGTCAACGTCGACGACGAGGAAGTCGATGAGGACGCTCCTCCCCCGACCCTTCTCTCCCATTCTCGTAGGAAGCTTGACCGATCTTAGAGGGTGGACGGATTGCCCCCCAAATCCTACCAGCGACTGGCTGATGGGTAGGAGGTCACTCCTCTAATATTTCAGTTTTGCCAGGCACTCCATGGTTATGATATCTGCGGAACTTTTGCTGTCAATAAGCACTCGACCTACCCTCAGATTGGCAATTTTCATTTCGACGACCAGGAGGTCGTCGTGTGGGGTTTGAATAAGTCGATGGCTGTCTTTGAAGGTCATGGTGGGGCAGGCTGCTGTCTTGGTCGTGTCCGCCGTCCCATGTTTCAGGGTGTAGAGGTGTTTCTTTCGAGAGCGGCTGGTTAAGCCACCCGAAGCGTATCCTCCGGCTATGACACTGGTATATCCTGCTGTTTCCTCACTCCTCGACTCCTTCTCTTTTCGAGGCTCCTTTTTCTTTTCTGCGGGGTTCTTCAAATATCGATTCAGCTTTCCTTCATCTGCCAACTTGTGTAATTCTCTTTTGAGCTCTCTACAATCGCGAGTGTTGTGTCCGCAGTCATGGTGGTACTCACACCAAAGCTTCTTGTCTCTTCTATTGATGGAAGTTCTGATGGGTGTTGGTTTGGGCAAGGTGTACTCTTCCTTGATATCGAGGTATATCTCTCTTCGGTTGAGGTTGTACCGAGGGTCGTAGCCGTTGTCATCCACCCGGGGCTTCTTCTCTCTTTCCCTCCGAGGAGCTTCTCGAAGAGATTCACCTCGAGTCCCATAGTCGTTTTTTCTCTTGTTGGCGTTGGGTTCGTCATGCGTCTTACAGATCTCGGATGCTTGTATGAACTTATGGGCGAGGTTCATTGCCTCAGAGAAAGTGGAGGCCTCGCTTCTGCGAGTTTCAGCTTGAATCGGCTTGATGCGTAGAGGCCTGACATCAGAGCTGTGAACGCCACACTATCTTGTAGGTCGGAGACTTTCAGGGACTCTTCATTAAATCTCTTGATATAATCTGCTAGGTCTTCTTCTCTGCGTTGCCTTATCGACATTAAATGAATGCTGATCTTTTGGTGTCTTCTTCCTGCAATAAAATTTTGCTTGAAGGCGGTCTCGAGGGAGGCGAAGTTCGAAATACTGTCCGGGTGTAGTTCCGTGAACCAAGTGAGTGCGAGCCCCTTCCGCGTGGTGGGAAAGAACTTACACCAAGCTGCCTCGCTCCCTGTCTGCACACTCATTTGTGCTTTAAATGCTGCGAGGTGATCGACGGGATCTGTTGTTCCCCCATAATGCTCGATAGGTGGCACCTTCACCTTTCGAGGGTTGGGAGTTCGCATGATTTCTTCGCTGAAGGGCGTGATGAAGCCGAGGTTCCCGAAGTGGGCGTTAGATTCCTCGTTCATTTCAAAACTGCTAGCGTCTTCCTCGTCGTGCTCCCGAGGTCCTCTTTCGCGCTGTCGAGACCCTTCCCGCCTCTGGCTATGGTTCGGGGGTGCCTCTCCCTCTTATCTCGAGTGAGCCTGTCGCTCGTCGAGAATTTCGCGAGCATCTCAATTACCGTGCCTGAGAGATCGCTCGTTGATGATGTTCCGGGCATCCTTCCGGCTAGGAGGGTCTCGGGGCGGAGCTCGATGGGCTCGAGTGGGATTCTGGAGGGCCCGAGTTGACGCTTGTGGAACTGGGTCGTCGAGGGGAGGCTTGCGTCCGTCCTGCCCCATAGCGAGTCGTGGGGCGGCAGGTCTGTTGGATGTTCCCTCTCCTCCGTTCTGGAGGCTGTAAACGAGGGCCCTAAGACTCCGCTCGAGATTGTCGCTGAGGCGCTCTGCCAACTGCTGTAAGTCCTGCTGGGTGACATGATTTGGGCTGGGTTGCTCCAATCGAGGGGGCTCAACTCGAGGGAGGGTTCCTCTTTCTCGAGGTTGTCCCCGATTAGCTACGTTGGCTGCCTCTCGAGGCACTATTTCCTCAAGGATATGTTGATGTATCTTCGAGAACACAGGGGCCCTACGAGGGTCGCCCGCTGTTTCATCAGCTACCTCGGGAGGGGAGTTCCCTCCTCGAGGTGGTGAGCTTGGAGGTTGCTGGGCTCGACGGGGTCTTTGTTTGGCAATCCCCACAGACGGCGCCAACCTGTTTCGGGTAAAAACTTGTGAGATGGGGGAGTTAGTCAAGATGAGGGCCGATGACCGTTGAGAATAGCCGAGTGCTCGAAAGGTACCACAGAGACATGCAAGAATGAAGGTTAGACTACCCCGGGGGTGTTACCGGGATCGCCCCTCCGATGCTCAAGTCAGTTGGGATGCTTAACTGTAAGTATTGAGCAGTTGGTCTGGAATTTATTACCTGTTCATTGATGAGACATTGGGTATTTATAGCGTCGTGGATTCCCATAAAAGGAACATTGATAGGATGGCCCGAGGGAGACTATTGGCTATGTTGCCTTTTCAGGCAATAAGCCTTTTTTGCCCCTTGTCTGGGATCCCTAGGCATCCTGGGATTAGGGTAACCATCCTGTAGGACCCATTGTACCCCTTGCCCGGGGGTTTGATGGTCTTCCTCATAAGACCAGATCTAGGGAATATTGGGCTCAAACACATGTATATATATATATATTTAAGTGGTTCTTATATATTCATTTCAGTAGTATAATAACGTTGAGAAAAAAAAGTAGTTTAAAAAATTTTCTTCATCTTTTTTGTTTTAAATGTATGTTTTTTGCATATTAATTATGAATGCGAGCATTGATCAGGAATAAACTAGTTGTCTATATACTTCGTTGTTATGGTAATGTGTCCAAGAACCTCATGAAATCCTTTCTAACCCAACATATTCTGAGGGTCTGGATCTAACTTTCTAAGACCCAATGGGTCTGAGTCGAATTTGGGTCAGAAATACAGTTATTTTGGGATCTAGATCCGCCTCAAATCGACGCATAAACTCATTTAGAAAGTTTTTTTAAAAATTAGTAGGTATGTTCTACGTAGACCTGATCAAACACCGGGCCGGGCCGGGTTCGGGCCGGGCCGGGTTCGGGCCGGGCCGAACAAAAAAAAAGGGCCCATCCGGGCCGGGCCGGGCCCAAATCCGGGCCAAAAATTTTTGCCCAAAGCCCGGCATTTCGGGCCGGGCCGAGCGGGCTTTTGCGGGCCAAAACGGGCCGGGCCCATTTTTTAGGCTAAAAAGTGTTTTTTTGCTTGTCCAAAGCCCGCCCAAAAAAAAAAATTGACCGGGCCGGGTTGGAGTTGATCAGGTATAGTTCTACGTAGTACCCTTGTGTTTTACGAAATTATATATTGTACCCGACCTTTTTGAAATTTCCACGTTGTACTCATAAGCTTCCTAAACGTTACACAAAATACCTTTACACGAAATATCAAACTGTAGATTTTGGGACTTTCTTACCCTATGCGCATAGAGTAGGATTTTTTAGCCTTGTTAGTTGACTGAGGCTTGGGATACGATCTGAGAAATTGAAGGCTAAGTGATGTTTAGGGCAGGATTTATATTAGTAAAGGTATTTTGTGTGACGTTTAGAAAGTTCAGAGGTATAATAAGGAAAGTTCAAAAAGGTCGGGTTAAATGAATTGCCCTACAAGACCATAACCTCACATAGGTCAACCCGACCTGAGTTAGCAGGCTAGATACTCTGAGAGTGGGGGGGTAAGGGAAATCCCTACATGGTAACTATCTGAAATAACAGTTTAGGTGGTTAAAATGAATAAAATCTATAAGTTAAAAATTTTAATTTTTCAAAATCAAGTGATTAAAATTTTGATAACAACTAATTCTGCCAAAATAATTTATCAAGTAACTAATTTTGTCAAACAATTAAGTTAATCAGCTACCTTATCAATATCATATTCTTAGTACGTGTTCGGCGCAAGCTTTTGAGGTAGCTTTTAGTGTTTTGAGTTAAAAAAAATAGGACTGATTGGTTAAGTAGTGGTATGAGTAGCTTTTAGTGGTAGAAGTAGTGTTTTGGTAGTGTTTGTCAAAAGCTACAATTTGTAGCTTTTGGAGTAGTGTTTAGTGGTGTATAAACTTTATATCAAAGTTTGATTTGAGTTTTTGGTTAATTATTTTTAAACAACTACTTTTACTGAACATCAACATATAATACCGCTACTTCGACAGCTAAAAGCTAAACACCAACCACTAACAACTACCAGCACAGCTAACAGCTACTCTCACATCTAAAAGCTGCCACCGCAACTACCGTTATCAGTTTCACCTCCTTTACGGCTAGTATCACCAGACATTTATTAACCAATGATGTCTTGGCCTAGTTGTTAAAATTAAGGTGCTGTGAACAATAGGTCACAGGTTCGAATCCCCCCTTCTCCATGACATTTATTAGCCAATTTGTTTTGCACTTTCGCCCGTTTGATTATACCGAGTAATCCTAAATTTAATTTAGATTCCTCCTCCAAATAATTGAATACGCTCCTCTCCCTCCTCTCTAACTCTTGACTTTCCCCATTTTCTCCCTCTGTGTTTTCGAGTTTTGCATCAAATTTGCGGGACCTCTCTTTCACTCCATCCAACCTACCACTCCCACCATTTACAATTACACTCTCACTCTTTTCTCTCTCTACTTTACTCCAATTCATCTGTCTACTTTCTCCAGAATCCAGATCCCAGACCTCCATTTCTCATTCTTTCCATATTCAATTCAATTACATGGGGTATAGAGCAGATGATGATTACGATTACTTATTCAAAGTTGTGTTAATTGGTGATTCCGGTGTTGGAAAATCTAACCTACTATCTCGATTCACTCGGAATGAATTTAGTCTTGAGTCTAAATCCACCATTGGCGTTGAATTCGCAACTCGTAGTATTCACGTTGATGATAAAGTCGTCAAAGCTCAAATTTGGGATACTGCTGGCCAAGAAAGGTCTTCCTTCTTTTTTTTTTTTTTTTTTTTTTTTTTTTTTTAAACTTGAGATCGGTATCTGAATCTTCTTAATTTTGTTGCATTTTGAAATTTGGGATAATTTATACTTGGATCTGGTGTTGTTTGTGTAGATGATATTTGAATTTTTAATCGCGCCTTATATTTACTAGAAATTTTGATTTGATAGACTTTATAGATCTTGATGATTGAGGATTTTATTGAAATCTAGGGTTTGTTTGACGAATGTGCAGCTTAAATTTTGGTGCATTGTGTGTGCTAAGTTGTACTTAGACACCATAAGAGGTATATATGAATGTTGCATCTGTTACGATGGCGGTCGGACATTGGAGTTAGGGTTAAGGGAGTGATATCTTATTGCCTAAGAACCCCTATTGTGGTATAAGATAATTGTTTTGTTTGTAAAACGTAATGTACATGTTTGCTTTTGTCTGTGTCGCTTTAATATGTAATTGTACAGATCTGATTTTCGTGGGCAGCTGTGATGGTTTTTCATCAACATGAAAGTCTCTATTCTGTTTATCTTGGCACATTGTTTTGTTTCCTCCTAAATTCAATTCAACGGCTAGAGTTGGTTAAAAATGCCAAAGATGTAGGTTATATTTGTTTCTTTTTAGGTGGCAATTTTAATGTTATTAATGCTTGTAATTCATATATATATATGCTGGTGGTTGCTAAACATGACTAAAAGCTCGGTTTGACTACAAGATCGAAAGTTTTTCTAGGTGATCAAAATTCAAAAGCTTGCCTTTGCACTAATCTCGAGCTGTGGTTAAGGACAGCTGATAAGGTTCTTTTCCCTTCTAGAGTTAGACAAGCTTGTGTCTGTTGATAACAATGTAGTAGAAAGTCCTTGTTTTAGGAGCAAAGGACAAAGAGTAAGGTTAGGGAAGTAAACAGAATGGAAGCTGGTGTAGCATAAATTACAGAATAAATACTTGAACAAGGTGACGGAATTTTCAATGGCAACTTCTGTTGGAGATGAACTTTCGAAACTTTAATATGCTATGGATCGTCAAGATTGAGCAAGTGATTGTTCAGTCTCTTCTTCCACAGTTTGTGGCATTGTGCTCAAATGACACTGTTTAATCAGTTTTGTTTGAAGTTCTGTTATGTTAATTGAAACAGAAGTAGTAAATTAATCTAACCCCTAACGTTAGATTGTTAATAGCATGACTATTGATTTATGATAACAGTTGTCCTAGGCAAGATCGCAACAGGTTTGCATCTGCTTTTACTGGTGGATCATTATTAATATTGAAATGTTCTACAGTATGTTCTGTGTCTGGACTCTCTTGCACAAGGTAATCCTATCTTATTTATAATTTTCTCTTCCTCAGGTACCGGGCAATTACAAGTGCTTATTATCGTGGCGCTGTTGGTGCTTTGCTTGTATATGATGTCACTCGTCACGTCACGTTTGAGAATGTTGAGAGATGGTTGAAAGAGCTCCGAGACCATACAGATTCTAATATTGTGATCATGCTTGTGGGAAATAAGGCAGATTTACGGCATTTGCGGGCTGTTTCCACCGAAGATGCACAGACATTTGCTGAGAAGGAAAAAACCTACTTTATGGAAACCTCTGCCCTTGAATCATTGAACGTCGAAAATGCTTTCACGGAGGTGCTTACTCAAATATATCGAGTTGTCAGCAGAAAAGCTCTAGAGACTGGAGATGACCCTGCTGCTGTGCCGAAGGGACAAACCATTAATGTGAAGGATGATGTATCTGCAGTGAAAAAAGTTGGATGCTGTTCCACGTAGTCTGGAGTGTCAATCGAGTCGAGGGTGGTAAAGCCATGTGTAATGTGACAGAGGGTTACTTCAAATTGTGGGTGTTACTGGAAGCATCAAACACACATTAGAGAGCTTATTTGCATAATTTAGTGTCATGTTTTATCTGTTCATCTCAGGCTTCAAGAATTAGTTTCCTTGATTCAATGAGATCTGAGGTGGACCTCGTTTCTGCTTCCGTCTCACCTTACCAAGATTTTTCTCATATCAAAGCTGTATTTTATATTCTGATTAAATTTAAAATATGAAGATTGAGCTTAATTGTTTCAGTTGATTACTTTAAGTTTTCTCATCTACTAGGGTCCTGTTTTTACATGAAGCCCTTTTTTTTGACAGAAGCAAATTACACAAACAACCAGTTAGCTCTTCTCATTTCTTGCTGCTACAGCAAGTAAATGAGCAGGCCGAACTTTACTCCTAGGAACGTTAATTATTCTAACTAAATTAAACTTATCCAAAAACGAAAGGATATCATTGATGATTGCTCGAATTTCTGTTGATGAATCTTTTGGCTTTTGGCATCCCTTCAGTATCTCCTTCGCATCTGTCCATATTTCCAGATTTGGAATTCCTCTGTGGTGCACTCCTTTGATTCCATACAGTAACGCATAGGCTTCAGCCTGTCTTGGAGAGGAAGCAAAACTCCTCTTTTTCCCTTCTGCTGTTACAATACCTGTCTCCATGAGTGACCAACCTTAAGCAGCTTTAATCCCTCTTCCTTCTTCTCTATTGTTCTTCCACGCACCATTCACAACCTGAGTACATCCTATGACGTCATTATGCCAATTTCTACGCCAGCAATTCAGATGTGTGGACAAAGTTGAAGTATGGCTTGAATTGTTCTCCTTGTCAACCTCTGGATCTGGTGCCTTGATTTTAGTAGTTAACCACCTCATCTCAATCGATCTCATCGTATCTGTAGGATTGAAGGCTCTTTTATTTCTCAATATCCATATGCTCTACAGGATAGCTAAGAATCCAAAAGCTTTTTCTTCCTCCTCCTTATCCTCATTCATCAAGAACCACAACCAATTTCTCGACCAAGTTTTGACAGATTTCTTTTTAGGTGAGTCTGAAATGAGTCCTAAAGAGAAGTTTTTCCATGTTCTCATTGCAATTTCACATTCTTTAAATAAGAGAGTTTCAAATTCTTCGTGATTCCCACATAATGGGCAAAGACTCTCGCTTAGGATTTTCCTTTTCGTAAGGTTAACTCTGGGGGCTAGGGCACCATTATATAGCTTCCAATAGAAAAATATCCATTTTCGCCAAATTTTGAGATTCCATAATTTCTTCCAGAACGTAGGACTTGGCACCTGCATATTCTTTCCTTTCTATAAGCCAATACCCCGATTTTATTTTGTATTTACCATTTGGGGTGGACCTCCAATAGTTCTCATCTTGCTGATCTTCACTAGGAATATGAACCAACTGAATAAGCTTTTTTGTCTCTGAGTCGAACCAAGTCTCAAGCATTTCAATATACCATTCTCTCGAATTTTTTATCAAGCTAGCAACCCATAATGGTTTTGTGATAGGAGCGCGCTCATTGTCCTGTCTAAAGGATATACGATTTGAGCCTACCCAAAAAGATTCTAGAATGTTTATATTACTTCCATTTCCAAGTCTAGTTACTATTCCTTGGGCCATGTCATGAGCACTTCGCATTAAATTTCGATCACTCCATGAACATCTCAGCGGGAACTTTCCTTTCAAGCTATTTGGGAACCAACTTGACGAGTACCTAGCTCGAAAATTTTTGCTAACTATGAGGTTTTCATTGTGTTGGATTCTCCAAGCTTGGTTGATTAACATAGCCTGGTTCATAGTGATTAGACTTTTCATCCCCAAGCCCCCTTTGTGTTTATGATCTTGCAGGATATCTCTTTTCCTTCAATATATAGGCATTTTATCTTTGCTTGATTTCCACCAATAACATAATAGGGAAGAAGTAATCCTTTTTAGCACATTTTTTGGGAACATATAAGTTGCCATCATGTGCGAAGCATATGCCACCAATATACTACTGATGAGGATTAACTTACCCACTAAGTTCATATGAGTGAACTTCCAAGACATTATAGTTGCTTCCACCTTTTGATCAAGATCTTGAAAAATGTTTAGAGTACACCCATAAACGACGTTCATTGGACATCCTAAGTACTTGCCAAACTTCTCCTTTGTCTCCACCTTAAGACCTTTTTTCAACAAGTGAATGAACTTTCGAGGGATATTTTTACTAAAGACTGCATAAGATTTTTGTTGGTTCACCATTTTTCCTAAGAGTAAGCAAAAAAAATTCAGAAATGTTCCACCAATTATCTATTGTGCCTTTTAGGAGAAAAAAAAGAGCATCATCGGCGAAAAATTGATGAGAGATCTCTGGAGCTTTTTGTGCTAACTTCAGTCCTCGTATAGTACCCTTCTCTTGTTGTATAATCAACTACCTTAATAGAGATTCCATGCATAGAATAAATATATATGGTGAAAGAGGATCACCTTGCCTCAAACCTACTTTTGGGATAATCTTCCCTATTGTTCCCAATTCACTAGCACCAGAGTAAGAGACAGTGGAAATACATTGCATGATAAGATGAACCCATAACTCTAGCATGCCAATTTTCCTTAGGATTTTTTCGATGAACTTCCAATTAACTCTATCATATGCTTTATTTAAATAATGCAAGTTCAGGATTACAGAAAAAGCATTTCATTTTTTCTTTCTGTTCACACAATTGAGCATCTTATGAGCAATGATACAATTATCGTTTATGGAACGCCAGGCACAAACGCACTTTGAAATTCATGAATAAGGTACAGTCATTAGAGGTTGTAGTCTCCGAACTAAGCATTTTGCGATGACCATATAAGTAGAATTACATAAACTTATAGGACGAAATTGACTTACTCTTCTGGACGATCCACTTTGGGAATCAGCGCAATATGGGTTTGATTTGTCTCTCTTAGCATGAATATGCCAGAAAGGAAATCAAGACCAACTTTTCCCACTTCATTACCACATACTTCCCATTCTTTTTGAAAAAAAGCTGGAGGAATACCATCAGGACCAGA
Source organism: Beta lomatogona (assembly GCA_947646795.1). Lineage (NCBI taxonomy): Eukaryota > Viridiplantae > Streptophyta > Magnoliopsida > Caryophyllales > Amaranthaceae > Beta > Beta lomatogona. The sequence goes on along the minus strand of CANSNZ010000955.1, from coordinate 1,237,133 downwards.
AGAGGTGAGAGCTTTCATACTTTTCATTGCTTCTTCCACTTTTTTCCTAATGAACTCACCATTCAGATGACTAATATGGTTTTATGAGAGAGTAATCATAGGATCCATCCAGTCATCCATATCCTTTAACAAGTCTCCCTGATCAGAGCTTCCTTCGAACAAATTGGTGAAGTAGTTAACAAATTCTAAGGTTATCTCCCTTTGATTTGAAATCCACTCCCCTTGACTATTTTCTCATAGCTCTTATTTCATTTCGGCCTTGACGAGATTTAACACTTTTGTAGAAGTACGTTGTTGGTTGATCTCCCATGCCTCGTCGTTTCCAATATTCAAGCTTAATATCAGTTGCATATATCGCTTGTTTTCTAGATTTCTCCTCCTTGTCTTTTCCTTGCTTTTCCTATAGGTTTTGTTGAAGTTCTGTTGACTCTAAGTTTATGTCTTTCCAATGCACCTTATTGTCTTTTTTGTACCGTAAGCACCACTTTTTGCACTTGGATTTAGCCATTTCCAATTTTCTTAATTTGAACAACATATAGTGACGATCCACTGATATTTGAGTTCCACGAATCTTTGACTAACACAACAATTTCCTCAAACGTTAAACACCACGATTCAATCTCATAAGGCCGACTTCTTATGATCTTCTTCGGTCTGCAATTTAGTAAAATGGGGCCATGTTCAGAAAGGAATATTGGGTAATTTGTTATTTGGGCTTGCGGAAAAAGTCCTCTCCACAAACTCTTGCAATATTCCTTATCTAATCTTTCAAAAATTGTTTTGCTCTCTTTTTGGTTATTTGCCCAAGTATTGGGCACACCATGAAGGGGTATGTCCACCAAATTGCAATCTACCTTCCATTCACTAAATTGCTTCCAACCCTGAATTGTACTATTACCACCCATTTTTTGAGTTCAAGATTCTATGTGAATGAAGTCACCTAAATAGGAGATGAGGCCCCGGGTGACTCCATATAAAAGTCCGAAGAGTGTACCAAACCTGCTTTCTATCCCCCATGGAGGGAGCACCATACACACACGTCACATAGTACAAAACATTACATTCATCCTACAACATAAATAATTTTGGAAAAGAAAGAGGATTGAAACTTCTATTCTACTTGACCAACACAAAATTAATCCTCCAGCTAGACCTATTGCATCATGACCTACATATTCCGAGAATCCTAGTTTAGCTACATAAGATTCTATATCTACTATTAAACGTTTTGTTTCTGATAGAAAAAGTAAATCCAAAGCTTGACTGCCAACAATCTACGCAGACGCTCTCATATCTCTCTTGGGGGTTGTGCAGGGCCAGCCGCCACACCCTTCCCACCCTTTTGCTCCTCTGAACCATCTAGTGACAAATCTCCTTCACTAGAACCATATTTCAAGAGTTGTTTTCCATTGTAGATTTTTTGGGTTTTACACTTCTTCTTCACTGGTACCCAGTAGTCATTCTCATCTTCAAAAATCCCCGCTTCAACTTCTTTTGCTCCAGCCACCCTTTTCTTCCTTTCTTTTGAATTTTTCCTACTCCCACAAAAACTAGCAGCCCAATATCCGTTCTTGGACTATTTCCCCAACTTCTTACTTCTGGCTTTGTGACACCCCGACTCCTAAGCATCATTAATAGCTTAATTAATAGTTCATTAGCGGCGGAGGACCTAATTTAGTCGGAGCGTCACTACCGTACCTCCCATCCGAAAGGTACAAGGCAACATTCTTTCATAAAACTAAACATATTATAATGATTAATGTGGGAATATATAATTAACTTAAACATAGCTAAAGTTTCATAATCAAGTGAAAATGATCTTGTAATACATAATCGTCATAGTTAAAAGTTAATATTTCCTCACTGCTACGCCATCCCATCTCATATGCATACCTAAAACAGAAAACAAAACGTCGTGAGTCGAGGCTCGGTAACATACTACCCTAACATCTTAAAAGCATTCCAATTCATTTTGTTAGCAAACAGGGAGGAGAAATAGTAAAATCATTTCAGAAACATATCAGATCATTTCATAAACATATCATTCGCTTCATCATTATTTTTCCATCTTACTTAAATCATATTGGTAACTTGGCAACTATAACGGAAAGGGATGTCCCCCAAAGAATATACAAAAAGGCGACCACAACATAGGTGACACTTTCGATGCCCACATCATTGACAAAAGGGCAGTCACAATATAGGTGACACTTGCGGTGCCCACATTTCTAACAGAAGGGCGGTAACAACGTAGGTGACACTTTCAGTGCCCACAGAAAGGCGGTCACAACAAAGGTGACACTTGCGGCTCCCAATCATACCAGAGGTCACAACAAATGTGACACTTGCCGTGCCGACAAAATATTGCCAAGAACTGTCTATCACTTGAACTTTATCATGTTTCGTTTCTTTAATGTATCATAATCACATTACATAATCGTAATCATAGTCATGAAACGTAATAACTGTAACATAATCATCATCATAACGTAATCATCATCATATTTTGCATCAAATCATTTATAAACATCATTTACGTAGACCACCATTTCATATCCCGCACACCATATATATAAAACATAGCATAAACATCGCATAAAGCATCATAAAACATAGTTGGAAGGGGAGTGCAGGTGTTTGCAGTAGACATTACCTGAATTCCTGCTTAACAACCTTGATAGCCGTGGGAGGCTTGTAATATCCCTTTATCCTTTTTAATCTAGTCAAGAATAGTGATATTAATATTTAATTAACGTTTATACCTTAATAGTTAGAGTTTATTATAGTCATAGGGCTCGTCATTATCCTGCTTATAATATCGTAATCATTATTATTTAACTTAGTCAAGGGACTTGTTATTAACTAATAAGTGGAATAACTCTTTCAGTTTAATTTTAGAATGAGTAATTATAATTACAATTCACATTAATATAACTATTTCATTTGATCATAAAAGAACATTAACCATAATTTTATTTAGTCACATTATATTGATAGAGCAAGTTAATTAACCATTATAAGTGAATATGAGCCTTAGTGAAGCAATATTATTATAATTAACTTAAACATAGCCAAAGTTTCATAATCTAGTGTAAAGGATCTTGTAATACAAAACCGTCATAGTTAAAAGTTAATATTTCCTCACTACTACGCTATCCCATCTTCATATGCATACCTAAAACATAAAACAAAGGAAAAATGGAAAAGAATAATCCCACCTTTTAGCGGTCTTCTCATAATAATCTCTCATTAACTTAATTTCATAATAATCCTACCTTTATGCCCCATCTTCTCAAAAGGAGCCTTTTACCGGTTTGTGAAATTGGTAACTTGTTTTAAAAGGTGACTTGCCACGTGTCACCTTGTGATTGGTTTTTTTTATTTTTATTAAAATAAAGGAATTTATAAAAAACATTTTTTGTTTCCCCTTCCCTCCCCTGCCAGAGCCCATATCCCCCTGCCGTCGGACCCAGCCACCCCCTGCCGTCGAACCCAGCCGATTTCCGTTCCGTGCTGGGTGAAGCCCCACTTCCCTTCCCTCCTTTCCCTTCCTCCCTACCCTTCCCCGCCCTCGCCACCCCACTTCCCTTCACGGCGGTGAAGCCCCACCCTCCCTCCTAGTCCCTCTCGTTCTCACAACCAGACCGGTTTCGGTTCGAGGTTGTGGGTGTCGGGGTGAGGTGGGGTTTCGGTCTGGTGGAGTGGGGTTTTGGTCTAGTGGGGGTGGGGTGGAAGGGTGTAGGATTTCGGGGTGGCAATGAAGGTAGGGTGGGGTTCGGTTCAGGTGTTCGTGGGTGGTGGGGGGGTTGGGCCCAGTTTTGTTTAGGGGTAGGGGTGGGGGTAGGGTTCGGTTCAGGTGGCCGTGGGTGGTGAGGGTCGGGGACAGTTTATTTCAAGGGTGGGGGTGGGGGTGGTGATGAGGTGGTGCCAGTGGTGGTGATGGAGGGGCTGCCATGAAACAAGGTTGTGAGGTGGGAGGAGAGATTAAAGGCAAAAAAAAAAAAAATCTAACCTGTTAAATAGGTTGGAGGTAAAAAGACTCATTTTGAGAAGATGGGACATAAAGGTAGGATTATTCTGAAATTAAGTTAATGAGGGATTATTATGAGAAGACCACCAAAAGGCGGGATTATTCTTTTCCATTTTTCCTAAAACAAAACGTCGTGAGCCGAGACTCAGTAACATACTACCCTAACATCGTAAAAGCATTCCAATTCATTTTGTTAGCAAACAGGGAGGACAGAAATAATAAAATCATTTTATAAACATATCATATCATTTCATAAACATATCATTCGCTACATCATTATATTTCCATCTTACTTAAATCATATTGGTAACTTGGCAAGTATAACGGAAAGGGATGTCCCCCCAAGAACATACAGATTGGCGGCCACAACATAGGTGACACTTTCGGTGCCCACATTATTGACAAAAGGGCGGTCACAACATAGGTGACACTTGCGGTGCCCACATTTCTAACAGAAGGGCGGTCACAACGTAGGTGACACTTGCAGTGCCCACAGAAAGGCAGTCACAACAAAGGTGACACTTGAGGTGCCCAGTCATTAACTAGAAGGGCGGTCACAACAAATGTGACACTTGCGGTGCCCACATAATACTGCCAAGAACCGTCTTTCACTTGAACGTTACCATGTTTCGTTTCTTTACCGTAACATAATCACATTACATAATTGTAATCATAATTGTAACATAATCATCATCATAACGTAATCATCATCATATTTCGCATCAAATCATTTATAAACATAATTTACATAGACAAACATTTCATATTTCGCACACTATAATATAAACATAGCATAAAGCATCATAAAACATAGTTGGAAGGGGAGTGTGGATGTTAGCATTAGACATTACCTGAATTCCTGCTTAACAACCTTGATAGCCGTGGGAGGCTTGTAATATCCCTTTATCCTTTTTAATCTAGTCAAGAATAGTGATATTAATATTTAATTAACGTTTATACCTTAATTGTTAGAGTTTATTATAGTCATAGGGTTCGTCATTGTCCCGCTTATAATATCGTAATCATTATTATTTAACTTAGTCAAGGGACTTGTTATTAACTAATAAGTGGAATAACTCTTTTAGTTTAATTTTAGAATTAGTAATTATAATTACAATTCACATTAATATAACTATTTCATTTGATCATAAAAGCACATTAACCATAATTTTATTTAATCACATTATATTGATATAGCAAGTTAATTAACCATTATAAGTGAATATGAGCCTTAGTGAAGCAATATTATTATAGTTATAGCTTATACTCAAATTATATAATTAACAAAGGTTATTGAAATCCTCTCATTAATTAATCCATAAATCGATGTATATTTTATAAGATTAACAAAGAGCGTATATTAATTAACCTTACCCTTTTATAAAGAAATAAGGGTCATATTAGCATAACATTGACGATTATTAAGTCATATTAATGCCATGACTAGTTTTAGTTAAACTACACTACATTAGTGATTAGGATTAATAGCCCAATAATAGTTATACGAACAAAATTAAATGGCTCAGTTTAAAGATAACTAAATCAGTCCATTAAGTCAAATAAATCTATATATATATATATATATATATATATATATATATATATATATATATATATATATATATCTAAAACCCAAGGCAAAAACATGTCATGCTGCCACATGTACTCCCCCTCCCCCACACAATTAAATGAAAAATATTAAACAATAAACATGTGTGTTATAAGACTCGAACCCATGACCTCTCATTTGAGATACAAATGAACTACTCTATTATCTCATATTGGTCATTATGGAAAAAATAATATATTTAAAGACTAGATAATTTTCTATTTTTAAGACAATTAAATACAAATGTATATATTAATACTCATGAAGCTATTATTAATAATAGCGTGTCCTACTTTTCAGTAATCTTATATTAAAAAAAAAGCTCTGCAATTTTTTATAACCACCGTAATTAACACTACTACACCATTTCATTGCATCGGTTGTATTCTTACATATTAACCTACATCTAAAAAAAGATTGTATTATATTTTTTATAAGTAATTATATATTTATATATGTGTACTCTCTTGAAGGCGAGGTTATATTGATTAATAATTCATATTATAATTTACTATGTAGAAAATTTAATATGAACTGAATATTACTTCCTATGTACAATCCAATGCATATAACTTTTTTTTCCCACTTTTCTTAAGTGTTTGACTCAAGACTTCAAATTCACAAATTATTAGGGGCATCGCCCGAGCCAACAATTAGTTAAAGCATCAAAACAGATTAAGTGGTTATTAAACTATGTGAATTAGATTTTTAGGCCCAAAATTAAGCTAACAACTTGGGCTTGAATTATTAAGAAACATGAAAAATAAAACCAAAGGTATGCTTTCATAGACTTCATACCTCTGCTCTTAATTGAGCAGCGAAGACCGAAGAACGACGAAGGGAAAAGGGTGAGATCCGGCGCTCCGGCGGACAGCAGCGTTAGACAGCGGCGGCGCACAGGGGAAGAGGGACGCGCGAGATTGAGCGAAGGAGAAGAGAGAAAGCTGTCGAGCAATGGGGCGTGGCTGGGGTGCTTGCGGTGGTCAGCGACTGGGGGTGGCAGAATGGGCCGCAGAAGGGGCGTCGTGCGGAGGTGATCCTGCGGTGGTCACGCGGGTGGTGGTTGTGATGCGGTGGTTTGGTTTTTAAAGTTTTGGTATTGAAATAAAACAGAAGAGAGAGAGAGAAAGGCCTTGGGGCTTCTTTTTGTTGGTGGTTTCCGCCGAAATTGAGGAGGATAGACTGAAAATGAAGAGTTGCGAGTGAGTGGTAATAAAAGCACCGAGGACATGGCTATTTATAGCCATTGTTGTGGCTTCTAGAAGCTCACAAACCATGAGCATGGTTGATAGATTTTATCAAAACCATGGATTGCGAGTATTGTTTCTTCTGAAATTGCTGACTTGAGCCTGAGGAGGTAGTTGTTCGGTGCTTTGGGGAGCAAATTTCGTAAGAGTTTGGTTTGTTTGCCATATGAGAGGAAGGAGTGAAGTAAAAAGTTTTTTTTTTTTTACAGGTTGAAGTACAAAGTTAACTAATGGATTTAATATTAATTCCTCCATTTCCTTTTATTTTATAAAACCAGAAAATTATTCATTGTCACCTCAATTCCAACATTTTGCAAGTTGATAAATGATGCCATTATCTTATTCAATCAAATTTAAGTTTTGCCTAATTAGTTAAATAATGAAAATATATTTTATCCTCTCATTATAAATAATTAGTTAACTAAGTATGATTTAGTTTTTAGAATATTACATCCTCAACCCCTTAGAAAAAGTGTCGTCCTCGAAACTTGTTACACATAGTCAAGTGCAGAACGCAAGGCATTTCATAACATTTAAACGTCACATTCACGTATACATGACAGTGCATAACACATATACATAGCAGTACATCGCACGCATACATCATTTTGCGTAATTGTAACAAAGTCATTCAACCAAACAGATGAGGGTATTATTAGATAAAACCAACGTCATTCGTAAGCACTATTTAAGCATCAGCAAAGGGATTAGAATAAGCATCATTAGCTTCAGTCCGTTGCATTATGTATGCTCTTCCCGCTTGTGTAGACCCACGTTTAGGGTTTCTATTGACGTTTGCATTGCTTAGATTTTCATCATAGTCGTAGTTTTAAACTCTTCTAGAGTCGTAATTGTTCCGGTTTTGGTTTCGAGAGCCTGGCATTGGGCAATCTCTGACTAAGTGATCTTATTTTCCACATCAATAACATAGATCACTTCCTTTACGACAATCTCTTTCCAAGTGTGCTTGTCTTCCACATTTGTTGCACTGAACATGCCAACGATTATTCTCTGAGTATCTCGTGTTCGGCCTTTTATTGACGTTGTTGCTGGAGCGGCCATCATAAGATTCCCCTTTTCTTTTTCCATTCTCAAATACCTGCTTTCGAAGCTTTATTTTTCGCTCAACATTGATGGCTCTGTCATACAATTCCTGGTAGGATTTACTTATATGAGCTGCGAGCTTTTCTTGAAGTTCAAGGTTTAAACCTCCTACAAACATGTTCATCCTTTGACGATCCGTAGTCACTAAGTCGGGAGCAAATCGAGCAAGCTCATTAAACTTCACAGCATACTCCAGAACTAACATACCCTTTTGTTTAAAATAGATAAATTCATATTCCATCTGAATCTGTAGCGACTGGGGGTAAAACTGGTTTCTCATATCCTCCTTCAGGCCTTCCCATCCAAACCCACGTTGATTTTGCATTTCTTTGGCAGTCTTCCACCAAAGACCAGCTTGCCCTTTCAGGTAAAACACAACAAAATTAATTTTCCACTTCTCAGGGCATGAGTAGCATTAAACAACTTCTCCATGCTATTTAACCATTCCTCGAACTCAGTGGGGTCCGGTTTTCCATCATAAGTTGGCGGCTTATGAGCTGAAAACCTTTTAAACATGTTTTAGCATTCTTCTTGCTTTGTCTTGGCCCTTTGTATGTTCCCTTTAAAAAATTCCATCATTAACCTCATTAAGTCCATCTGATTTCCATTTGTATTTCCAGGCGTTTCTTCGAAGACAGGGTCACTTCGCAGAGTACCGAACCTTGCGACTTCAGACCCATGATTCCCGTTTCCTCCATTAGTAGGGTCAATTTCACTCGTTGTCATTCTCTAGCACGTCAAACATTCACATTCATGGCATATTCTTTTGATAACCAATATCAAAACATCATCGAATATATAAAACATTCCCTTCTCGAATCCTAACACTCACACCCATTTCTATTTTAATTAACTTATTTTTACACCACTTATTAACATTATTTTTACCATTTTCATGACTTAATCGTTTATTATTACTATGGTTTTAGTGTATCATTATAATTAACAACCATTTCTCTATACTTAAAAGTCAACTAATCTACTGATTTTCATTTCAAGAGTAACTTAAAGTTCTAATTACTTTTTAACGTAAAACCTTTGAGGTTTCATTTCAGGCACCGAAACCTTAGCTCTGATACCACTCTGTAACTCCCTGACTCCTAAGCATCATTAATAGCTTAATTAATAGTTCATTAGCAGCGGAAGACCTAATTTAGTCGGAGCGTCAATGCCGTATCTCTCATCCGAAAGGTACAAGACAACATTCTTTCATAAAACTAAACATATTATAATGATTTATCAGGGAATATATATTTAACTTAAACATAGCCAAAGTTTCATAATCTAGTGTAAATGATCTTGTAATACAAAACCGTCATAGTTAAAAGTTAATCTTTCCTCACTGCTACGCCATCCCATCTTCATATGCATACCTAAAACATAAAACAAAGGAAAAATGAAAAAGAATAATCCCACCTTTTAGCGGTCTTCTCATAATAATCCCTCATTAACTTACTTTCATAATAATCCTACCTTTATGCTCCATCTTCTCAAAATGAGCTTTTTACCGGTTTGTGAAATTGATAACTTGTTTTAAAAGGTGACTTGCCACGTGTCACCTTGTGATTGGTTTTTTTTAAATTTTATTAAAATAAAGGAATTTATAAAAAACATTTTTTGTTTCCCCTTCCCTCCCCTGCCGGAGCCCCCATCCCCCTGCCGTCGGACCCAGCCGATTTCCGTTCCGTGCCGGTGAAGCCCCACTTCCCTTCCCTCCCCTTCCCCTTCCTCCCTACCCTTTCCCTGCCTCGCCAGCCCCACTTCCTTTCCGCGGCGGTGAAGCCCCACCCTCCCTCCTAGTCCCTCTCGTTCTCACAACCAGACCGGTTTCGGTTCGAGGTTGTGGGTGTCGGGGTGAGGTGGGGTTTCGGTCTGGTGGAGTGGGGTTTTGGTCTAGTGGAGGTGGGGTGGAAGGGGGTAGGATTTCGGGGTGGCAATGAAGGTAGGGTGGGGTTCAGTTCAGTTGGTGCCAGTGGGGGTGATGGAGGGGCTGCCATGAAACAAGGTTGTGAGGTGGGAGGAGAGATTAAAGGAAAAAAAAATCTAACCTGTTAAATAGATTGGAGGTAAAAAGACTCATTTTGAGAAGACGGGGCATAAAGGTAGGATTATTCTGAAATTAAGTTAATGAGGGATTATTATGAGAAGACCACCAAAAGGTGGGATTATTCTTTTCCATTTTTCCTAAAACAAAACGTCGTGAGCCGAGGCTCAGTAACATATTACCCTAACATCGTAAAAGCATTCCAATTCATTTTGTTAGCAAACAGGGAGGACATAAATAATAAAATCATTTTATAAACATATCATATCATTTCATAAACATATCATTCGCTTCATCATTATATTTCCATCTTACTTGAATCATATTGGTAACTTGGCAAGTATAACAGAAAGGGATGTCCCCCCAAGAACAAACAGATTGGCGGCCACAACATAGGTGACACTTTCGGTGCCCACATTATTGACAAAAGGGCGGTCACAACATAGGTGACACTTGCGATGCCCACATTTCTAACAGAAGGGCGGTCACAACGTAGGTGACACTTGTAGTGCCCACAGAAAGGCAGTCACAACAAAGGTGACACTTGAGGTGCCCAATCATTAACTAGAAGGGCGGTCACAACAAATGTGACACTTGCGGTGCCCACATAATACTGCCAAGAACCGTCTTTCACTTGAACTTTACCATGTTTCGTTTCTTTACCGTAACATAATCACATTACATAATCGTAATCATAATTGTAACATAATCATCATCATAACATAATCATCATCATATTTCGCATCAAATCATGTATAAACATCATTTATATAGACAAACATTTCATATTTCGCACACCATATATATAAACATAGCATAAATCATCATAAAACATAGTTGGAAGGGGAGTGTGGATGTTAGCCGTAGACGTTACCTGAATTCCTGCTTAACAACCTTGATAGTCGAGGGAGGCTTGTAATATCCCTTTATCCTTTTTAATCTGGTCAAGAATAGTTATATTAATATACGTTTTGTTACTTAATTAACCTTTATACCTTAATAGTTAGAGTTTATTATAGTCATAGGGTTCGTCATTGTCCCGCTTATAATATCGTAATCATTATTCTTTAACTTAGTCAAGGGACTTGTTATTAACTAATAAGTGGAAAAACTCTTTTTTAATTTTAGGATTAGTAATTATAATTACATTTCACATTAATGTTACTATTTCATTTGATCATAAAAGTACATTAACCATAATTTTATTTAGTCACATTATATTGATAGAGCAAGTTAATTAACCATTACTCCCTCCGTCCTAGAAAGATCTGAACACTTGTTGGGACACGTAGTTTAAGGTGATAAGTAGTGGTGTAGTTATCAAATGTTATTTTATTTAAAAAGTAGATGTGATAGGAGTTGGTGGAGTATTTTTTATTAGAGGAGAGAGAAAGTTGGGTAACTTTTTATTGATAAAAGGTAGAGTGTGGGCCAAAGATGTGTAAAAGAAATAATATATTAATGGTGGGATCATGCCAAAAATGGAAGTGTTCAAACTAATTTGGGACAAACATAAAAGGAAAGTGTTCAGACTATTCTGTGACGGAGGTAGTATAAGTGAATATGAGCCTTAGTGAAGCAATATTATTATAGTTATAGCTTATACTCAAATTATATAATTAACCAAGGTTATTGAAATCCTTTCATTAATAAATCCATAAATCAATGTATATTTTATAAGATTAACAAAGAGCGTATATTAATTAACCTTACCCTTTTATAAAGAAATAAGGGTCATATTAGCGTAACATTAACGATTATTAAGTCATATTAGTGCCATGACTAGTTTTAATTAAACTCCACTACATTAGTGATTAGGATTAATAACCCAATAATAATTATACGAACAAAATTAAATGGCTCAGTTTAAAGATAACTAAATCAGTCCATTAAGTCTAGGGCTGATTAACAGATCAGGTCGGGTCGTGTTCTGGTTAATAATAAACGGGTTGAACATGTCCCAACCCAAACCTAACCCGTTTATTAAACGGGTTGAAAAACTCAACCTTGACCCGACCTGTTTATTAAATGGGTTACCCATATAACCCGTTTAACCCATTTACATATTTATTACTATTAAATTTTTATTAAAACTTAATTAGTTTTCAACAATAAATTCACATAAAGTATGCATGATTAGACTTTCTTTTCAGTATTTGTGTTCCACAATTAGTAATTTTTAAATTTTCACCAACTTTAACACAACTTTTTAGGAAATTTATATTTTAATGAGTTAAACAGGTCAAACCAGGTTAATTTCGGGTTGAAATTGTCAACCTTAACCTAACCTATTTAATTAATTGGGTAACTCGTGTCAACCCATTTACTTAAATGGGTCAAAAATCTTTACCCAGACCTGCTTATTTCAGGTTGGGTTCGGGTTTGATAAACGGGTTGGGTCAGTTTTTGACCGCCCTGATTAAGTCAAGTAAATTAAAGCATCAAAACAGACTAAGTGGTTATTAAACTATGTGAATTAGATTTTTAGGCCCAAAATTAAGCTAACAACTTGGGCTTGAATTATCAAGAAACATGAAAAATAAAACCAAAGGTATGCGTTCAAAGACTTCATACCTCTGCTCTTAATTGAGCAGCGAAGACCGAGGAACGACGAAGGGAAAAGGGTGAGATCCGGCGCTCCGGCGGACAGCGGCGTTAGACAGCGGCGGCGGACAGCGGCGTTAGACAGCGGCGTTAGACAGCGGCGGCGCACAGGGGAAGAGGGACGCGCGAGATTGAGCGAGGGAGAACAGAGAAAGCTGTCGAGCAATGGGGCGTGGCTGGGGTGCTTGCGGTGGTCAGCGGCTGAGGGTGGCAGAATGGGCCGCAGAAGGGGCGTCGTGTGGAGGTGGTCCTGCGGTTGTCAGGCGGGTGGTGGTTGTGATGCGGTGGTTTGGTGTTTAATGTTTTGGTATTGAAATAAAACAGAGCAGAGAGAGAGAAAGGCCTTGGGGCTTCTTTTTGTTCGTGGTTTCCGCCGAAATTGAGGAGGATAGACTGAAAATGAAGAGTTGCGAGTGAGTGGTGATTTAAGCACCGAGGACATGGCTATTTATAGCCATTGTTGTGGCTTCTAGAAGCTCAGAAACCATGAACATGGTTGATGGATTTTATCAAAACCATGGATTGAGAGTATTGTTTCTTCTGAAATTGCTCACTTGAGGAAGTAGTTGTTTGGTGATTTGGGGAGCAAATTCTGTAAGAGTTTGGTTTGTTTGCCATATGAGAGGAAGGAGTGAAGTACAAAGTCAACTAATGGATTTAATATTAATTCCCTCTTTTATTTTATAAAACCAGAAAATTATTCATTGTCACCTCAATTCCAACATTTTGCAAGTTGATAAATTATGCCATTATTTTATTCAATCAAATTTTAAGGTTTGCCTAATTAATTAAATAATGAAAATATATTTTATCCTCTCAATATAAATAGGAGTAATTAATTAATTAAGCATGATTAAGTTTTTAGAATCCTGATGGGACAAGATACTAGTAGAATCAGATCCATTTTATCAAGATGAAAGGAGCCTAAATCTAACTCAGCTAAAACGAAATTGTCTTCGGATGTCATATTTAGCACGGCTTTCACTGGGCTTGTGTTTAGTTTGGTAGAAAGCAAGAAAGCGTAATTGTTGGAGGAGGCTAGTTCCTTGGGCCAGACGCGGATAATGGGCCCAAAATTTTTTGACTTGATTTCTAAATTATTTTCGGAAGTGGAAGAATTTTTGGGCCCATCTCCTTTCTGGGTGGTTGAAGATTCTGGCTTGAAAATTCCACACTTCCAAAATATGGAAGTTGGGCTTGGAAAAGTGAAATATCCTGTAGAATCATCACTCGACTCCATAGGTACCCTATGATTTCTAATACCCTATGATGACTAATATCACGCTCTAATTGTCTGGATCGAGGAAAGAATAAAGAACTAGTCTAAAATAAAATATTTTAAGCCAAAACCATGATCTAACTCTTTTTTTTATATAAATAATTTTTCTAAGCCCACTTTCTAAAGCGTTTTAAAATTACTTTTTTAGAGCCCATGTTCGAAAACCTTTTAAATATAGTTTTATGAAAGCCCAATTCCTAAAACCCTTTTCTAGCCCATTTTAATTAATAGAATTAATCATATTGTAGGCGTGTTTTTATTTCGCCTACGTGGTGTGAGCGCGTATTGTACCCCACTGTTAAGGCTTTATTGAAAATTATTTTGTATTGAAAGAAATCGCCAATAATTCTTTTTTAGGAAGAATCATAAACCTAATTGGATATGGGAAAACCGTAGGGACAAATTATCCAATGTAGATTTCCCCGTCATGACTCCATATATGGTCAAAGTGAACCAGAGATTGAGTTCAGGGGTGAGAGTACAAATATGGTCAGAAACCATATTGCCCATTGCTGCTCTCTACTAAATCTCGATTCATTACAGATTTTATGCCAAAGAATAAACAAATAATGCTTTAAGCACCCTAAAAGTATTTAGTCTAAGTTAGTTCAGGAAACACATAAAAAGACTAATTTTTAGTGACATGTTATTAGGCAATCAATATTACAGGGAACCTAGCAAGTTGTCCAAATTAATCTGATTAATGTTAGAACAATTTTTTAGGTCTTTGATTAGCAATAAATAACATGTGGGTGGTAAAAGCAATAATGCAGGGACAATCATATAATATGCATAGAATGATTAGGCAAACATATAATATACAAAGGCATGAATATTAATAAAAATAAAATAAAAGAAAGTATAGAAAAGGGATTAGAATATACAGTAAAGCGATTTTACATTAAAGATCTACATCAGGAAAGAAAACTGTTAGTAACTTCAATATAAAAATAATTTAGATTGACAACCTTCGGGACGAGCAATCGTGAAGCCTGAAGATCTGAATGTATGAAAGTATGTAGATTGAATGTATTTGTGTTTGAAGAGTATGAGTTTTGTAGGGACACGTGCGCTCAGCACAGTCAGCTGCGTTTAGCACAGTCAGCTGCGCTCAGCGCACCACCTTGTTTTTGATAGTTTTTTTTTGATATAAACGCGTTTTAAAGATTTTCTTTTATCTTTTAACTTCGGAAAATCTGATTTTACGGAATAAAATCTTATTTTGACTTAAAAAATATATCTTTTGAAAAATATTTATTTATTAAAATAAATCAATTAATTATCAATTAATTGGGCTTTTCAAAGAATTGGGCTTTTCAAAGAATTGGGCTCAAATACAATTAATTATCATGAATAACTAATTGGGCTTTAAAATAGGACTTTAACACTTTTCGAAATGGTTTTGAATAGCTTTTCATACTGCTCTGCCCTTGGATCGGACCAATTAAGACCACGGTATGTTTCATCATCGGATCCTTAAATGGGGAGACACGATTATGTGTCTACATAAGCCCCCACTTTGACTGAGGTTCAGGAAACCGATAGTCAAAGTATACGGTGTCGGGACGGAGAACGATTCTAAACGCTCTGCAGTTTAGAACTGATCTATAACCGTCGGTCTCTGCAAAATAAAGTTAGTATGCAGGACAATAACTACAAGCAATCTGATTACCTGCAGGGAAAGGTGTTAGCAGATAGGTGCAAACAACTCACATAAGCACATAATGATGCAAATAATGCAAACTTAGACTCTCTAAGGATGCACAAGACGCTATGCACGGATTAAGGTTATGCAAAGCAAAAGGATGAAACGTCATGCAAGGTCAGGATTATGCAAGACTAGAATGTATGAAATGCAATGCAAGGTCAGGGTTTTGCAAGGCTAGAAGATCTGGATATGTAGAATGCTATAAAATGATTAGAAATGCATAGAATGATTTTCGAAAATCGTTATTAGTAAATAATCGGGGTTCGTAAACAAAGTCCGCGGATTACAACTTTTCGGGAGTTTGATTTGAATCGGAGGAATCACCACACGTAGGAAGCCCCCACTTTGGGTGAGCCTGCCTTGAATTAGGCTTGTACTTTAATCGAAATGTACTTGATTTGATATTGAAGCGTAGTTGCTATGTCTTGAACATTGAAAGTTTTTACTGGAGATTGTACTGGGATTCTTCTTGGGAAGTTGATATAGGCAAAGTCAAATATCGCCAGAACCCATGGAATTGTCGGAGAGTCCTTCGGGGAAATGGAGAGCTTGGATTGAAAAATAAAAGGTTTGAATTTGTGACTCAAATGAATGTAGGTGGGAAAACGCTTTAACGAGGTTAGGTGCAGACTCGAGTCTATGTCGGAATCTAGAAAGAGATTATGCTCCGAAATTCTAGAAAGTCAAATCATTAGACCATGACTAATTTTATTTTATTGAAGTGGTCGAACCTCGAGATGAGGATTCCTACGTGTCCTTGCGGAATCAGACCATTCGTAGTTCTGGATCTGATTTCTTTTTTTTATTATTATTTTTTTGTATGTGTGCCCTAACTTTTGCCTAGGCCGCCCTTTCGGGTTTTCAACCTAGCGGGCTTGGACATACCTTGAAGAAGGAGTTAGGGTTGATGAAAGGTTGAAGGGTTTAGAGCTTGAAGTTTTGATGAAGGTTAATTGGTTTGAGGAATGAAGGGTCATGGATTTGGATTAAAGGTTAAGGGTTTTGATGGATTGAAGGATTTGAATGTGGAGTAGAACTTGTGTGCAAGCCCCCTAGCTTGACTTTTTATTTCTTTGCCTTGGGATTTTTCTTTTTTTGCATATTTTTTTTCTTTTTGTCTTGTGTGTTTTCTTATCATTTTTTTTCGCACTTTGAATTTTTTTTAACTCTTTGTTTTTGCCTAGCATTGATATATTTTGATGTAGTAAGGCTTGCACACAAGTTATTGGTTTAGGGTATTGGAAGGCTTAAAAGGCTATTTGTGGAGCTTTGATGTTGAAGGGATTATTTGGGTAATGGAAATGATGGTTTATGGATAATGGAGGGAGAGGGGAATAACTCCTGATCCAAAGTATGTCCATTTTTTCATTTTTTATCTTTTATTTTTATTTCAGATCTCCTTTTATTATTATTAGTAAAGTTCATTAGGTAATTCGGGTTTCATCATTGAATTAGAAGCATAAATAAAATGATGGAAGGCCAATGAAAATGAAAATGCACTTATTTTATTAATCAGAAATAAATAGGACAAGACTTGTTAGAAATAAAAACCTAAATGACATAGACTCGACAAGAAGGGAAATTAAGGAGCTAGGGGAGGGACTCTCCGACTCAACCTAGAAAACTAGCGTTAAATGACTAAGCCCCGACGTCGTTCAGGTGCTGCCCAAGGGGTTGCTGCTATTGCTGACTTTTGCTGTAGTGGAATTGGCAATCTACCGTCTTCAACCATATCCTGCAGATGATGCTTCAAAGTCCAGCATTGCGATGTCAGATGCCCATTTCCTTGATGGTACTTGCAGTAGGAATTAGGATTCCATCTACTGGATCTCTTCTCCAGAGGAGGGTCCGGAGTAAGGCCAAGAGGCTGAAGTGCTCCCTTTGCATGAAGCCTAGTGAAGGCTTCTTCTAGAGACATGCCCAAAGGAGTGAAGGTCCTTTGAGATCCTTGACAACCTCTCTTGTCAGTAGTTAGGGCGTTTATGTCACTGCTTTTAGAGGTAGAAGGGTTATTATTACTATTCTTGAAAGAGTTGTTGTTGTTAGAACCCTTGTTCTTGTTGGCTTGTACCTCTTCTTCAATCAGCAGGCCTACCTTATAGAGCTTCGTGAAAGACTCTATGGGTTGGAACTTAATATGGTCCGCATACTTGGGCTGCAGGTTACGGATCACCAATCGGACTTGATCCTCTTGGGATGGCCTGTTAGTCATTTGTGCAGCCTTTTCCCTCCATCTGTTAAGGAAGGTGACAAAGTCTTCGTTGGAATCCTGCTTACTTAATTCCAACTCACGAAGGCCAATGGGAAGCTGAGTATTGTAGATGTATTGTTTGTGGAACTCTTCTCTGATGTAGTCCCAATCGTTCAGCTTAGCTTTGTTTAGTGATCTGAACCACTTGGATGGATGTGCATCCAAGGTTAAAGGAAAGACATAAGCAAACAATCCTTTCTCATGCCCTTGAGAGCCATAGAGATGGAGAAAGCTCTCAAGTGGTCATCTGGGTCTTCGACCCCCTTGAATTTTGGAAGGTCACCCAATGTTACCTTTTTAGGGAGTTTTTTCCTCAGTTCAGGATCAATAATGTCATGGCCATGAGCCTGACCCTCGAGCACAGGAATTGACTGGATCAATTGCTCGAGTTTTTCAAACCTCAAATCTGTGTTGGTCTTGAATGGTGGTGGAGTGTCGCCTTGCTCGTCTTCTTCAGTTAGCTTCTCCCTTAGTGCTTTAATCTCTTTGTCTTGCTCCTCAAGACGAGAGTTCATCAGTTGAAGTTGGGCCATAATGGCACTGAGCTGTTCATTAGTGTCCCCCATTTCAGATGATGCTTCAGAAGAGTCAGAGGATTCGTCTGAAAATGTGAGGATGCGCTTGACGAGTCTGGGAGTAGGTTGACCTTATATCCTCTCTGTCGGGTGTTCCCAAGTTATAATCTCACGATCCAACCTGAACATAAATCGAATGGATCTCGTAAATTTTTAGAAATGATGCTTTCGAAATGAGAAATGGAAATGAGGGATAGAGAGATGGAAATGGAAGTGAAAGATGAGAAATGAAGACGAAAGTGGAAATGGGGATGAAAAATGGAAGGCGAAATGGAAACGGGAAATGATTAGAAAGGAGTATGATTATGGTTACGATGGTGACATGGACCTAACTAATGCAGATGCAACTGACTGGACTGGACTGGATTGGGCTGGTATGCTAGTTTCACTAGACTTAATGGATTGCGTTTATGGACTTATGGAATGCTAGCTTCGCTAGACTTAGGAAGGAATTGGCTTCGCCAGACTTGATGATTTGGGATTGTTATAGATGTAAGATAAGAGTAGCTTCGCTAAACGCGAAGGGTGCCTTTAAGGTCTTAGGGGTGACTAGCTTTGCTAGGTCTAAAGGGTGTCGTTATGGTCTCACAGGGATGACTAGCTTAGCTAGGTCAAAGGGGTGTTGTTATGGTCTTACAGGGATGACAAGCTTAACTAAGTCAAAGGGGTGCCGTTATGGTCTTACAGGGATGACTACCTTAGCTAAGTCAAAGTAAGCTAGTCAAAGGGGTGCCGTTATGGTCTCACATGGATGACTAGCTTAGCTAAGTCAAAGGGGGTGCCGTTATGGTCTCACAGGGATGACTAGCTTAGCTAAGTCAAAGGGGTGTCGTTATGGTCTCATAGGGATGACTAGCTTAGCTAAGTCAAAGGGGTGCCGTTATGGTCTCACAGAGATGACTAGCTTAGCTAAGTCAAAGGGGTGCCGTTATGGTCTTACAGGGATGACTAGCTTAGCTAAGTCAAAGGGGTGCCGTTATGGTCATACAGGGATGCAAACTTCGCTAGGCTTAATGGTTTGGACTTTGTCCTATATGGATTTGGAGTTGGACTGGATTGACTTTGAAGATGAGATGGGCCTTATATGGACCTAATTTTGGACTTACTCCTATACTGGTTTGAAGTTAGACTCGAAAATGCACATGGGCTTGACATTGGATTGGAATAGAGTTGGATTATACTTGGACTGGGATTGACATAGACTAGGGTTCACATAAAGATGCAAATGGGCCTAGGTTTTGAAAGGAGCTAGACTTATATGCGCCTAAGATGGACTCTAATGCTAGCGGGCCTAAAATGAATGCAAATGAATTGGATTGAATTGAATTGGATTGGCGAAGGTATTTGGAATGGGCTTAGAGTTTTCAAAAATCATTTTTGAAAGGAACCCCTTGTTTTATCTTTTGTTAGGAAAAGATGATGGATTAATTTTGAAAAATATTTTTTTTTGAAATGTCGTGGTGTTATGATGATTAGTAAATGTTTTCAAAAAAGGTAGAATAGAATATGGTGTAGGACTGATTTTGAAAGATGTAAGTTTTTGAAATTGATGCATATGGAAAGGTAGGATTGACAGGGAAGATTAGTTGAACAGCAGGGAGGAAATGGGAAGAGGTAGACATGCATGACAACTCTAACTCTATAATGACCATTTTTTCTAGATGCACTTTTTAGGACAGACACGACCTTGCATGAAAAGACTGACCCTTTTTTGAATATGATACTGATGCAAACTTGTTATCTTAGGCTCGAACGAAGGTCAAAAGACCAATAAGCATGGGACGAATAGATTGCGTACCACGCAACTGGATGCACGGCGCGCAGTCTATGCGTCTGGCGCAGGAGTGTTGCGCCTGGCGCAAATTAATGCGTTTGGCGCAATGCTCTGCGGCACGCGTATTGATTAATTGACGAAAGTTCGGGCAAAAACGACGATTTGTTTTAGATGCGATTTGCAATAATTTCGTGCGTAAAGCATATTACCAGGGAAAAATTGCAATCACAGGCAAATGTCATATAACATGGATGCAAAAGTTCCAACCTAAAGTCCAGTTCTATGTTTGAACTATTGGTCAGGTTTTGGTTCAGTCTGAAAAGGGTCCATGACTAAGAGATTGATCCCACGCTTCGTACCCCTGCTTAAAGAGGTGGCCACGTGTAAGACGCACTCCAGTCTCAAGTCAGGAACAAGAGAACAATGCCATGGTTGGGTAGGTTTGCTTATGACTAATATCCAACACTATCGCTCAGGAAGCTTTTTGGAAGGACAAAGCGCAAACCCCCCGGGGGTGACCTCACACATAGAACATGTGCTAATGAGGCAAGGTAGATTGTCCTTATGGTGGCTGAACAGTAGCCATGCATATGCGAAACTGTATATTATTCAAAGGCATAAAAATAAGAATGAATCGTATTTTTCAAGTTTCACCCACTCATTTTAAAAAATTAATTTTTTTTAAAATCGTCCCAAGTGAAGTCGCCAAATTGTAGGAGTGTTTTATTTCGCCTACGCGGTATGAGCGCGTAGTAGATTTGACTACCCCACTGCTAAGGCTTTATTGAAAATTGTTTTGTATTGAAAGAAGTCGCCAACAATTCTTTTTAGGAAGAATCATAAACCTAATTGGATATGGGAAAACCGTAGTGACAAATTATCCAATGTAGATTTCCCCGTCATGACTCCATATATGGTCAAAGTGAACCAGAGATTGAGTTCGAGGGTGAGGGTACAAATATGGTCAGGAACCATATTGCCCATTGCTGGCCTCTACTACATATCGATTCATTACAGATTTTATGCCAAAGAATAAACAAAAAATGTTTTAAGCACCCTAAAAGTATTTAGTCTAAGTTGGTTCAGGAAACACATAAAAGACTAATTTTTAGTGACATGTTATTAGGCAATCAATAGTACAGGGAACCTAGCAAGTTGTCCAAATTAATCTGATTAATGTTAGAACAGTTTTTTTAGGTCTTTGATTAGCAATAAATAACATGTGGGTGGTAAAAGCAATAATGCAGGGACAATCATATAATATGCATAGACTGATCAGGCAAGCATATAATATACAAAGGCATGAATAATAATAAAAAATAAATAAAAGAAAGTATAGAAAAGGGATTAGAATATTCAGCAAAGCTATTTTACATTAAAGATCTAAACCAGGAAAGAAAACTGTTAGTAACTTCAATATAAAAATAATTTATTTAAGGACCCTTAGGATTATATTGTGGCTTAGGTCTGCGAGATTGACAACCTTCGGGACGAGCAATCGTGAAGCCTGAAGATCTGAATGTATGAAAGTATGTAGATTGAATGTATTTGTGTTTGAAAGGTATGAGTTTTGTAGGGAAGTTTTGTAGTTTTAGAGAGGTTCGTAAAGTATTCGTCGAGTTCGAAGTGTGTTAATGTGAAAAATCCGTTTTTTAAATCTGTACAGAAATCAGGCCTATTTATAGGGAAAACGGCACTGCGTCTCACGCGCTGGCTGCGTATGGCGCATCTAACGTACTAAGCGCATGATGCGGCATGACCAGTAAAAAGTGTACACGTGGTACACGCTTTTAAAAAAGATAAGAAAGAAAATCCGTGTCTCAAGCAAAGAGCCGCGCTTGACGCAGGAATCTACATGAAAGAAAAGCCTATGTGGCAATTCTGGTGCGCTTACACAGCCTGTACGCTTGGCGCGGCCTACGTGGAAGTCCACGTGGCAGGACACGTGCGCTCAGCACAGTCAGCTGCGCTCAGCACAGTCAATTGCGCTCAGCGCACCACCTTGTTTTTGATAGTTTTTTGAGATAACGCGTTTTAAAGATTTTCTTTTATCTTTTAACTCCGTAAATCTGATTTTACGGGATAAAATCTGATTTTGACTTAAAAAATATATCTTTTGAAAAATATTTATTTATTAAAATAAATCAATTAATTATAAATTAATTGGGCTTTTCAAAGAATTGGGCTCAAATACAATTAATTATTATGAATAATTAATTGGGCGTTAACATAGGACTTTAACACTTTTCGAAATGGTTTTGAATAGTTTTTCAGACTGCTCTGCCCTTGGATCGGATCAATTAGGACCACGGTATGTTTCATCATCGGATCCTTAAATGGGGAGACACAATTATGTGACTACACATATTAATGAGCTTTATTAATAAAAATAGTTTATAAAAAATCATCTTTCTCCAATGTGTTTTCAAATATTCTTTATCTAACTAATTTCTAAAATATTTTCAATAAATAATCTTTTTAGAAACCCAGCTGTTTTCAGAAACCTATTGCTTCCTAACTACCTAAACCTATAAAATACCCCTAACTTCCTCTCATTAATCACACGGCCAACTACAAATCTAACGCTAATGCACGGCTAATCCTACTAATTCACACGGCATAACTCGACCTCCCTAAATTTCCCTTATCTCACGTACACAGCTACAGGCTACACAAAGCTCCCTCAACAATTCCTATTATCTTCCTCGCCTAAATCCACCTTGTACCTCCTGCGCCTAAAGCGTAACATCATCACACCATTACCAACATACATCTACACTATAATACTATTCATCACAAATAATTGCATCATCATTAATGCATCATATTTATCAACTCAAAGCAAACAATTTTGTTTACTGATTGTAGTCTCACGCAAATCAGATTACCAATTTCAAATATAATATTTTTCAAGGCTTGTTTCGACATTCAATTTTCCAAGATATGTACAAATTAGACTCCAAATGATGGTATAATATATGAGGGTCAACTAAATTAACAAACTTTATTTTATTTCTTATTATAAATTTTATTGAAGTTACTAACACTTATTCATGATGTAGATTGTTAACGTATTGCTTCGACTGTAAATATTGTATATTATACTAACTCTATGCGATATTTTCTTTTCTTATTTTTATTTATTTTTCATGATTATATTTTTATGCCTGATTGCAATATTTCAGATAACATGGACAGCCTGTTAGGAACCTAGTAATCTTGATTGCTAATGAATATATCACCAAAAAAGTAGCCTTTTATGTGTTTCATGAACCAACCTAGACTAATCTTTTTTAGGTTGTTTAAAAACATTATCTGGTTATTCTTTTGCATAAAACTTGATATGAATCCTATTAAGTAGAGACCAACAATGGGCGAACGTGGTTCATGACCGTGTTGGTACCCTCACCCCCGAACTCACTTTTGGGTTCATGACCATTAGTGAAGTTATGACGGGAAATCCACATTGGATAAGTCCATCAGATGTCCCTTTGGTTTCCCTAAAGACTTGTTCGCGACTTTAAAACGTATTTTATAAAACCTTAACAATGGGGTAGTCGAATACGCGCTCACACCGCGTAAGCAAAATAAAATCACTCCTACGATCACTAGTGCACACGCCTTGTAGTTTATTCCGGCGCGAGGTGAAATTGGTGATCATTGGCACGCTAGCAAAATGCTACATATTTATGTAGTTTTTTGAAGGTGAACTGACTCTAATGTATATTTTATGAGGCAATAATTGGTGTTTATGATTTAAGACGTGTACATCTATGGCCATCAAAAGGTAAACTGAAACTTCCTTGAAAGACAGGACTTCTCCCTCCTAGGGAAGTCCGTTTTTTCCCTCTTTTCGAGGACGGTTGATGAGTTTAAAAAATAATACTGCAAGTGCACGGTGTCTGTTGTTAGTAGAGACTTAGCAAATACGGGTTGATCCACATGGAGAGGATTTCTATAGATTGATGTTTAATTAAGTTAACTACTTTAGGAGAAAAGCTGTTGAATGACTAATAAATAGTGCTAAAGTAAACTAAATCACAAATGGATATAAATCAAATGATTAAAACCTAGGGCATTCGTTCGATCCACCATGCTTATACCAATTCCATTAATACAATACAATTCAACGATATTAGGATTTAGGGATGAGTAATTAGAGTCTTTTGCTAATGCTACGGTCAGGTCTTAACACTCTTAGATCAACGTATACAGTACGGTCGCTAACATAATCAGATTTACCAATTGTAACAAGCCTCTAATGAGTATGATCTTTCGATTCTAACTCTTATTAGCTAAATCATAACCCATGATATTCCGCAATTACATGAATTAAACAATGATACTAATTAATAGGAATTACTCCAATCTCAATCCAAACATTGAAGAACTTTAAATCATAATCGAATAGGTATAAACATGGCTTCCCTCACTTAGCCCTAGAAATAGTCTACTCACTCGTGATATTAAAGAACACAATAAAAAAATCAAAGTAAATGAATTCATTAGATTAAACTAAGTAGGAAACTATAAATAATTGATGAACAACGGAAGTGAAATCAACAATCTCTAATAAATCCCTAAAGTCAAGAATGCATACAAAGCGAGAGAGAAACTAAGTGTTTAACCTAATAAAATGAGTAATAGAAGATAGTTTAATCGAAATTACTATAATCCTCTATGTAGTCTTTGCAAAACCTGCAAAAAAACACTAAAATTAAGCATCCCGAGAAACCGCCCGGTCGACCAGGCAAGGCAGCCACACCGAGCAGTGGTGATTTTCTTCTAAGAGCTTAGCTGGGAATCCGCCGGTCAACGGGGCGAAATTGCCCCACCGGGAGCGCAGGCATTTTTCCTCATTCTTCATAGAGTCCCTCGCCCGGTCGAATGGGCAAGTTTAGCCCTACCGGGCGATTTTTGTCTCGTCCAGCGGTTTTCATTGACTCGATTCTGACTTCAATTTTTATGTCCTTCTCTTACTTCTCGCACTGTCTGTGGGAGTTATACAATCATTGGACTTGCCTTCTATACCTAGATTGAGGCCTTAGATGCCTAACCTGCATAATGACGACAAAAGACGGAAACAAGCCCAACTATATCAAATCATACGAAATGGGGCTCAAAACAATACTTAATGCTAAGGAATTTGGGGCTAAAAACTCTATATAAAATAGACACATCAACGATCTTCAGCTAGATCTTGCGCTCCGTTGCCGAAACCTAAAACTGGACGATGAGGACTATGCAGTGGTAGATTTATCTGGTACGGAATGAAAAGAAACCAATGATAGGGTTTCCCTCATGATTGTTGGACGATTATTGACGGATAGAGCTTTTAATATCAAAGCATTCAAACGAACCATGATACAATCATAGGGGATTATCACAAAAGGTCGTCTTCAAGGTAATAGGTGTCAATCTTTTTGTCTTGCAATTTTTTCATTGGAAGGATAAAGAGAAAGTGCTTTCGGATAGGCCATTGTGGTTCGAACAAAAACTTCTTATTCTCAATGTAAGATCGGGTAATGAACAACCATTGGAGGTACAATTGGTGCACTCATAGTTCTGGATACGAATAAAACAACTTACCTTTAATTGTAGAGCAGATGATGGTGTTATGGCAATCTACTCATCTATGGAGCAGATTCTTAAATTAGAGGATGATAATTTGGGATTGGAATCTTACCGTAGAGTTAAGAATTTATTGTATATCACAAAACCAATTTGAAGGACCCAACATATAAGAGGGAAGGATGGAAGAGAAATCTGGGTTTCCTTTCAATATGAAAGGGTCCCTCTTTTTTTTTCTGTGTGGTGTTATGGGGAATAGTGAGAAAGATTGCTCGAATACAAGGGTTAATACATTTATATGCATGATATATGCTTTAATGCTTTCACCACCACACATGCTTATTTCTCCTAATTACAAGATCTAAATAAATGTTCCAATGCTAAATTCAGGTAATTTGGATAATTGGAATAGGTTCCCTATAATTGGATTGCTTGAATAACATGTCACTAAAAATTAGTCTTTTGTGTGTTTAACAAACCAATGTAGACTAATTCTTATGTTGCATAAATATATTGCGTGGTTGTTTAGTCGCATAACACTCAAACATGAATCATATTAAATAAAGGCCAACAATTGGTGAATTTGATTCATGATCATATTCGTAACCTCACCCCCAAACTCAATCTTTGGTTCATTGATCAATTATGGAGTCATGACGGGGAAATCTACATTGGATAAGTTCTTAAGTTGTCCTTATGGTTTTCCAATATCCAATTAGGTTTATGACTCTTCCTTTAGAGAATTAGTGGTGACTTCTTTTTTTCAAAACAAAACCTTTACAATGAGGTAGTCAAATACGCGCTCATCTCACGTAGGCAATAATAACAAGTCTTTAATTTGGCGACTTCACAAGGGGGAATTTAAAAATTTATTTGAGAGGGTGAAACTCGAATAATGCAATTCATACTTGTTTTATACTTCTAAATGACATTAGAGTTTTGCATATGCATGGGTTTTTTCGATATGTCCTTGCTTCATTAGCGCATGTTCTATGCGTGAAGCCAACCCTGGGGGGTTTGTGCTTTGTCCCTCCTAAAAGCTTCCTGAGCGATAGTTTTGGATCTTAGTCATAAGCAAAGTTATCCAACCATGACATTGCTCTCTTGTTCCTGACGAGAGACTCGAATGCACCCTTCACGTGGCCATTTTTTAAGCAAAGATACGAAGCGTGTGATCAATCTCTTAATCATGGACCCTTCTAAGCCTTAACCAAAGCCTGACCATAGTATCAAACATATATCTTGACTTTAGGTTGGAACTGCATATTTTTTCTTGCCTATATGACATTATGGATTGCTTGTTTGCTATGTTCAACATGTTTCCCCTCGAACTAGGCTAGAAATATCGAAAAACGACAAATAGATCGTCAAAAACAAAAATACGTGTCGCCAGCATAATGCGCCAAGTGCAAGGAACTTGTGTCACACGCAAGACGCTTGCGCTTGACGCACCACAATTTGTGGCATGCACGCCTGTTACGCGTGGCGCAAGTAGCTTGCATGGCACACAACATGCTTGCATGTGGCGCAAGCTTCCCAATTTGCAATCTTCGACGATTTATTTGCCACTTTTCGATCCATCTTTGCATTATCATTCATGATCACTTTAAGGTCATATTTTCAAACAAAACTCACCTAATACAAACATAAATATCGATCTTTTCATATCATCTAAGGTTGAGTCTATCCTAAAATGTACATTTAGATAAGTAGTCATGATAGAGTTCGAGTTGTCATGCATATCATTTTATTCCATCTTATCCCTTTGGTCCAACCCATCGTCTCTAACATATCCTATCATATTCCATCCATTTCAAAAATATATCTTTTTCAAAATCAATCTTACACCTCTTCTATTTTATCTTGTTCGAGAATATTTATTTATCCTCATCCTACCACACGTACAAAGAAAATTTCAAAATTAATCAATCCATAATCACCATCATCTTTTCAATAAAAAATAAAAACAAAGAGGTTCCTTTGAAAAAACGAATTTCGAAAAATCTAAGCCTAGTCCAATCCAATCAACCCAGTGTAAACAACTCCAATCAAATCAATCTAATCAATCCAGTCCGAGTCCATATGCATTAATTTTAGGCCCATGTGCATTAGAGTCCATGCATTCATATTCGGACCATTTAAACTCGAGTCCATGCATTGATATTAGGCCCACCAGCATTAGAGTCTATCTTAGGCCCATGTAAGTTTGGCTAATGTAAAAAACTAGGCCAATTTGCATCTCTATGTAAACCCTAATCTATGTCCAGCCCATGTAGGCCCAATATGCTCCTAGTCCATTCCAAAGTCCACCCTGTTGTAATAGCCTAATATTAAGCAGGTTTTATAAAACTCTAACTTGTAATTATTACCTTTGTCTAAAGACAAGTTTATATTAAGATTTGTCATTTTGATTTTTTATAATAAATTTTGATTTTTAGGTGTGAACAGTGAGTTTACAATATTACTCTCGAGTTATAAATAATATAAAATAAAAAGAAAACCAAATCCCGATTTGGTTCTCTCATATCTCAATTTTCTATCTTACTCCTCTCGATTCATGTATTGCAAATATTAAGCCAAACTACCATTGAAATACGAGCCCTAAGTTTTAGTATTATTCACCAATTGGGGACTCTAAGTTTTTTTTTTCACCCTTAGACTCTAAGTTAAGATTTTCAATGATTTACCAACTGATTTAGATGGAAAGAAGCTGAAAAAAATTATTAACTCTCTTGGTTATAGCAATGTCATCAAGATACATTACTGTAATCCCTTGAAGACCTTGGAATCAGGAATTAGATTTTTAGATTTTGAGGACACAACATTCACCATGTTTTAAGTGTACTGCATAAGTACAACTTAATTGATATGTTCACCAAACATGATGAGGAGTATGGGGAATTGACTCAGTGTGAAAGCAACATTGACTCAATGTAAAAGCAACTTTACCCATGCCAATGCTAATAAGGTAATTGAAGAAGCTGACTTACTTGACCATGTAACTAGGTTAGTTGAGGATGTTGATTATGATGAGGAGGGAAATGATAATGATGATTGTGAGACTCAAGAAGCAAGACAAAAAATTAAACATGCTGCAAATTAAATATGATCTCCAGTACCTCAAAGAATTAGAGTCACTTAGAAGGGTAGCTGAGAGATCTAGAAGTAAGGGACTTTATGACAGTGAGTATGAAGATGATTCATCTGAAATGGAGTCTCCTCCAAACTCAGACGATGAGGAAGATTGTGCTCACCTTTTGCTGCCTACAGTGAAAAAATTAAAGCGTGGGATGTCATATGCTAAAGGAAACACTTTCATTGTTGGTAAGTCTGACTCACAATCTCCTTTTTCATGGGACAACAGTTTGAGGATGCAGTTGAGTTTAGAAAAGAAATTACTAATTATTGCGTGAGCATAGGAAGGGATGCAGATTACAGAAGAAATGACAAGAACAAAATTGGTGCTGCATGTAAAGCAACGAGCAATGGGTGTCCCTGGTATATATGGGCTTCATTTGAAATGGGTAAAAACACATTTGTAGTGAAGACTCACGTACCACATCACAATTGTGGTAAGTTGTCCAGAGTTAAGAAAATTTCTTGCTCCTGGATTGCATCCAACTACCACAAAAAATTCAAGGTGAATCCATGTCTAAAGTGCCAGGAGATAGTTGACACTATCTGGTCTGAATTGGACATTAAGATATCTTTGTGGCTTGCTTTGAAAGCTAGGAAGGCGGCTCAAAATCTGATTTTAGGCGAGTACAAGGAGCAATATTTATTGCTTCACAGGTATGCTCAAGAAATACTGGGGTCCAACACTGAAAAAAATACAATCAAATTCAAGTTAGACAATAATGTGTTTGAAAGAGTTTATATTTGCTTTGCAGCACTTAAAAAAGGGTTCTTAGCTGGTTGTAGACCCTTTTTTGCGATTGATGGTTGTTTTTTAAAGGGTTCATATGGTGGACAATTACTTGTTGTTGTGGGAAGGGACGACAACAATCAGATGTACCCAATAGCATGGGCGTATGTTGAGGTCGAAAATACTGAAACTTGGAGTTGGTTTATGCAGCTCCTTGCTGATGATTTGGGTACAAGTGATGGCCATCGGTACACCATAATGTATGATCAACAGGAGTGCTTACTTAAGGCGGTGTTTGACATATGGCCAAAGGCAGAGACCAGAGTGTGTGCAAGACATGTTTATTGCAATTTTAGGCAGGTATTTGGTGGAGGTTTACAATATAGGAGAGGATTTTGGAAAATTGCAAAGAGTAGAACTGAGAATGATTTCAAGGTAAATATGCAATTGTTCTCAGAAATTTTTGACCAAGCTAGTAAAGATTTGATCAAAAGGAATCAGAAAAGATGGGTCAGAGCTTTTTTCAATTCTCAGTGTGACAGCATTGACAACAACATGAATGAGGTGTTCAATGCCTAAATCCTGTCCTTAAGGCACAAACCAATCATCACCATGCTTGAAGACATTAGAAAAGGTTTAATTGAGAGACTACATAAAAAAAGGGATTTTATTGCCAAAAAAGATATTCTGATAATACCCAAGGATTCAACAAAGATTAGAGAAATCCAAAATTGATGCTAGGGGTTGGTCAGCCTTTTGGGATGGTAATTTCACTTATGGGGTCAGAGAGGTTGTAACATCCGACCCATCTGGAGTCGAGTATATTGTCACCAATGCGCATCCAAGGCCAACAACTGTCCTCAATAACCAACATAAGTTCTTCCGGTGCATTTTGTCCTCACTCATGCGCACCCCAAGAAACTTCCCAGGAGGTCACCTATCCCTGGACTACTCCCAGCCAAGCATGCTTAACTGTGGAGTAACTAAGGAAATGAGCTCCCTAAAAGAAATATGCATCTTGTCGGAATGAGTAGCCTGCTAAATCCCTTTAAAGCAATCATGAGGGGTATTACATACACCCCCACTTGAGGACATCAATGCCCTCGTTGCGCCTGAGGACTCGACATATTCGACATACGGCCTGTGGGTCGCCCCAGCCTGGAAATTAATCACATATTCGACACGCAGCCGGTGATATAGCCCCAGAATTTTCCCCCGCTAAGCGACTAACCTTGGATTAATTATCCACACGATCAGCACGCGGTCGTAGGGTTGTTCTGATGCCATTTATAACACCCGACCCATCCGGAGTCGAGTATATAGTCACCAATGCGCATCCAGGGCCAAAAATTGTCCTCAATAACCAACACAAGTTCTTCCGACGCATTTTGTCCTTACTCATGCGCACCCCGAGAAACTTCCTAGGTGGTCACCCATCCCTGGACTACTCCCAGCCAAGCACGCTCAACTGTGGAGTAACTATGGAAATGAGCTCCCTAAAAGAAAGATGCATCTTGTTGGAATTAGTAGCCCGCTAAATCCCTTTGAAGCAATCATGAGGGGTATTACAGAGGGTGCAACACAAACTAGATATGTGATGAGCGTATTGAATAGGACATGCAGTTGCAATGCATGGCAGTTGAGTGGAGTTCCATGCAACCATGTGGTGGCGGCAATTTGGAAAGCAGTGGAGCACCCAGAGCACTATATTGCTAGCTGCTTTACAAAGGATGCATATTTAAAGGCATATCAATTCCCTTTGGAGCCGTTAAATGGTCCTTAAGAATGGCCAACATCTCCTTATGCTGCAATTGAGCACCTCAGGTCAAGAAAGTGCAAAATAGACCAGTTATGAAGAGGAAGCCATCTATGGGAGAGGTAGAAGGAACTAAACTGCCAAGGCAAGGACAACTCCATAAGTGTAGTAATTGTGGTGAGAAAGGACATAATAAAAGTGTACAATGTCATTAATAGATACACCCACAGCACCACAAGGGCCGTCAAATCAACAACAAGCTAAGTAAAAGGAACCAAGAGAAAAGTAATCAAAACAGAAGCAACCAACAAAAGAGAAGAAAATTGCACCCTCAACACAAGAAAGTCAAACAAGTGTTCTAATGCACAACAAAGGTGTAGGTGTTTACACCTACCCAATGGTTGCCAGAGACAGGCCATGGTAAGTTAATATGCTCATTTATTCTTTATATTCATTCTTCTTACATAAGTAACATTTTAACTTCTCAAGTTGCTTGAATTGGCAGTACAAAAATAAAGTCAAACTCAATTCAACATGACCTCAATTCTAACATCATCCAACCTTGATTAGTAGGTGACCATACTTATTATTGAGTTGATTTATTTACATCATTGTAACTTTGAAAAAGTACATGTTTTGAAAATGTAAAGGTGTTGGTTGTTCCATTTTCTGCAGGTGTTTCTTTTTTGCTCTTATACTGATGCATGGGGATAGTATGATGCAAGCTAATTAGCTTTCTTGTTTGTTCATAGTCGCATGGAGTTGTATGGTGTTGCTGGGCCATTTATTAGCTTTCTTTTTTGTTCAAATTTTATTCCCAAGATTTTTAAGTTTTTGTTTGTTACAGTTGCATTTAATCAAGTTTTTGGTTTAGGGACTAAGTTTTTTTTTTTTTTTTTGTAAAAGGTACTATGTTTTAGATTTAAAGGGACTATGTTTTTGCATTTTTTACTCAGGTGAGTTAGATCAATGTTAAGCCATCGGAAACTTAACTACAATACTCTAAGGGTGAAAAAAAAACTTAGAGTCCCCAATTGGTGAAAAATACCAAAACTTAAGGCTCGTATTTATGCTTAACTCTTGAGTTGATAAAACTAAAGTTTATTCTTAGCCAAGTGTGATGATATTCAAGCCTATAAATTCTTGATTCATTCAATCAAAATAATATGTTAAGCTGTTGGACATTTTGAGAACACCAATTCTTTAGGTCGCTTATTTTCCTCTACTCTCGCCTAACCTCAATTGTCATGCTAGGTGTTCTTATCCCTCTCCTTCGTTCTTTGATGTTGAAGAATCCCAAAACTCATCTGTTTTTCTTTCTTCTTTGTATCATGAGTTCCTGTCCAGCCATATATCTTAATCATGCGGTCAGATTTTGGCCAATGTTTCACAATCAATGTTGTATATCTCGAAAAGTTAATGAATTTAGACCCAAAAATCAATGAATTTGGAGTTGTGAGCTAGAAGATATGCTATTTGAAAGTTCTATACTGCTGCTGTATTTTGAGCTGTCGCTGCTACCTTGCTCAACCACTGTTGCTCTGTTTTCTCTCCCTGTTTGCTTTAATTGATGTTGTCTCCTCCTCTGTGTGCTGCTGTATGTGGTTGTCTTCCCTTTCTTTTGTTTCAAAGAACTACCAAAAGTTAGAATTGGGTTCAGTTTGCAAGGTATATCGTACTACAATTTACAAGTCCTAAAACCAGTTTGTCTACTTTATTCTTGTCACTAATGGGGGTAAATTAGTATCTTATCAACTGGAATTTTGATAACGAGTTGTAAAGTCAGTTTGTGTATTTGTGATTTATTCATTATGTGTTTTATAAAATATAATGAGCTTTATTATATTAGTTAATGAGGTAAGTAGAGTTGAACTTGGAATTAAGTTTATGAATCATTAATTCCTTGTTATTATTGTTATTTTTGAGGTATTGTTGGAGAACTATATTATTGAGATCAAGTTATAAAGGTTGTCAAGAATCATAGAATCAATTATTCTTTGGAAATTAAAGTAGAGTGTGTGGATTGTGGAATTAAATAGCGTATGAGGTAACATTTATGTTCAGCAAAAGTTATTTACATGCCCATGTGTGTCTTATGTTTCTAATGTCATATATCATTTATAGACATGACCATGGTTATATATGCATCTTTATGAGTTAGTTGTGAATTGTTGTTGAATGATTATAAAACAATAGTTTTGTTCTGTTATTGGAATTGTTCGGACATGTTTATGTTTACGGAATATGATTTGTAAGAGACATGAAAAGGACATCATATTTTTTGGTTGGCTTAGCTCATGAACTGAGATTAAAGTGGGCGAGGTAGAGATTGAGGAAAATGATTCAGGTATATATTATGATAAAAGTTAAGACAAGAAAAGGTCGAATATTTTGTTATGTTTATGTTGCGTTATGTTATGCCAAAACCTGTACTTGCCAGCGATTTGTGTTAAGTGATTGAGCTATGCCGGCAATATATTTTAAAGGATGAATTCTTTTCCGGAAAATTACCAAGTTTGTTTATGATGCGAAAAACGTTTGAGAACTAAAACCGTTTTGACGGACTGAAGTAAAGTTAATGAGCTTTCCACTCATTTTTTTTTTTTTTTGTAATTTTTCCTCTGTAATTTGCAGGTTGTGTGGGGACCTCAGAGTGGACATTTGCGAGAGTTTGGTTATGAAGTTGAAATTAGATTAGCGATTCAGAAGTTGTCCTCCTCCTGTTGCTGCTTATCCTGAGGCAACAGTTGTTGATGAGCTATCACAAGTGCAGAAAGATATTGAATAGCTTTCTAAGACTTATTTGGTGGGTAAGATGCTAGGTGAGCCTTTAGACGTGTTTACTATAATTTCTCGCACTAAAGCTGAATGGAAATTTGTTAAAGGTGATATTGAGTTTTTGGAAATGGGAAATCCTTGGATTTTAGTGACATTTGCAAACCCTAATGATCTCTTCTTAGTATGGTCTGAGAGGCCTTGACATGTCCAAGGTGAACTCTTTGTGTTACAGTCTTGAAAGCCTAATTTTGACCCTTTCTTACAAGAGATCAAGTGGGTAGATTTATGGGTGCGTATACCCAGATTTCCTACTAAGTTACTAAATTTTGAGTCAATTTCAAATTTGTTTGCTACCAATAATGTGGGGGTGCTTGTCAAGCTTGATTCCCTTAACAATTAACTGTAACTAAATTTAATGCTTTAACTTCCTATTAAATTTAATGCTTTAACTTCCTATTAAAATGCAATGCGGCATAGTTCCCCCCTGAGGGCTGCCAACATCTCTAGTTCACCACCGGTATCCCATGAGCTATTTAATAATATTGTATGGATGTCAAAATACGAAGTTGAATGTTTTCGAGAGTTAAAAGAATTTTATTTCTCGATAGTTAAATAAAAGAATTGTATTTCTTAGATCCTGTTGCTACCGCTTTCCAAGAAGTGAGGGAGCCCTCGAAAGGCGCCCCAACGTTTCTGAAGAAGATAGTAACAAAAGAACTTCCTTTTTAGGTTAAAAGCGAGTAGTTCGTATGAGATCAATAAGTAGAGGAAGTCTTCTGATCTCATTGTATTGAACGATTCCGGTTGCTTTATTTCTTCCCCCCGCCCCTTTCTCCTACTCCAAAAAGGCAGAGAAATAGGGCAAGGGGCAGTCAACAAACTTGTTCCTTCGGTTCCCCCTTAGGGGGTCAAGGGGGGAAGGAAAGGGGGGTCACAGGGGGGATTTTATCCCCTTTGCTCGCCCGTTCAATTTCCGGAAGGAAATTGAATTAGGGCGTTCCGCTTTTAGGGGGGTCGCAGGGGGGATTTTATCCCCTTTGCTCGCCCGTTCAATTTCCGCAAGGAAATTAAATTAGGGCGTTCCGAAAAATCGGCGAAAATTTTCACTTTTATCTTTTCTTCTCATGGGATTTTTTTGATACCGTATGGAGCCACCGTCGTGAGCAGTATAGCATGTGAAGGGGTCTCAAGCTTATAGGAGGTCACAACTCTCCGTCTTGAGTCTTTTCACGCCTTAGTATAAAAGTCTAAAACCCCGAAAAACGAGTAGGTCTCGGCCTGCATCACACAGGTGGTTCCGAGCCTACCCCAAGCTTATATAAAATATATAAAGCTCTCCTGAGTTCCCGGTGGGTCGTCTTAGTAATTTTATACCGCGGCAACCAATGCCGTCTTGTCTTACTGAGCTAACGGATATCGCATTCGAGATCGCGAAAATGCAATTTCTTCATTGCACCTTCAAGCTAAAGAGATCCTTAGCCAGGGAGTCTTGCATCAGTAAGGTTCATTGGTCACTTATGATATTGTCAAAATTCCTTTCTTGTAGCTCCTGCAGCTACTGTTGCTATTGACCCCGTTCTATTACCCGACTCCGAGGAAGGTAATAGAGTAAGGGGCCCTTAACAATTAACTGTAACTAAATTGAATGCTTTAACTTCCTATTAAAATGCAATGCGGCATAGTTCCCCCCCGAGGGCTGCCAACTTCTCTAGTTCACCACCGGTATCCCATGAGCTATTTAATAATATTGTATGGATATCAAAATGCGAAGTTGAATGTTTTCGAGAGTTAAAAGAATTTTATTTCTCGATAGTTAAATAAAAGAATTGTATTTCTTAGATCCTGTTGCTACCGCTTTCCAAGAAGTGAGGGAGCCCTCGAAAGGCGCCCGAACGTTTCTAAAGAAGCTAGTAACAAAAGAACTTCCTTTTTAGGTTAAAAGCGAGTAGTTCGTATGAGATCAATAAGTAGAGGTAGTCTTCTGATCTCATTGTATTGAACGATTCCGGTTGCTTTATTTCTGCCCCCGCCCCTTTCTCGTACTCCAAAAAGGCAGAGAAAGAGGGCAAGGGGCAGTCAACAAACTTGTTCCTTCGGTTGCCCCTTAGGGGGTCAAGGGGGGAAGGAAAGGGGGGTCACAGGGGTGATTTTATCCCCTTTGCTCGCCCGTTCAATTTCCGGAAGGAAACTGAATTAGGGCGTTCCGCTTTTAGGGGGGTCGCAGGGGGGATTTTATCCCCTTTGCTCGCCCGTTCAATTTCCGCAAGGAAATTAAATTAGGGCGTTCTGAAAAATCGGCGAAAATTTTCACTTTTATCTTTTCTTCTCATGGGATTTTTTTGATACCGTATGGAGCCACCGTCGTGAGCAGTATCGCATGTGAAGGGGTCTCAAGCTTATAGGAGGTCACAACTCTCCGTCTTGAGTCTTTTCACGCCTTAGTATAAAAGTCTAAAACCCCGAAAAACGAGTAGGTCTCGGCCTGCATCACACAGGTGGTTCCGAGCCTACCCCAAGCTTATATAAAATATATAAAGCTCTCCTGAGTTCCGGGTGGGTCGTCTTAGTAATTTTATACCGCGGCAACCAATGCCGTCTTGTCTTACTGAGCTAACGGATATCGCATTCGAGATCGCGAAAATGCGATTTCTTCATTGCACCTTCAAGTTAAAGAGATCCTTAGTCAGGAAGTCTTGCATCCGTAAGGTTCATTAGTCACTTATGATATTGTCAAAATTCCTTTCTTGTAGCTCCTGCAGCTACTGTTGCTATTGACCCCGTTCTATTACCTGACTCCGAGGAAGGTAATAGAGTAAGGGGCCCTTAACAATTAACTGTAACTAAATTTAATGCTTTAACTTCCTATTAAATTTAATGCTTTAACTTCCTATTAAAATGCAATGCGGCATAGTTCCCCCCCGAGGGCTGCCAACTTCTCTAGTTCACCACCGGTATCCCATGAGCTATTTAATAATATTGTATGGATATCAAAATGCGAAGTTGAATGTTTTCGAGAGTTAAAAGAATTTTATTTCTCGATAGTTAAATAAAAGAATTGTATTTCTTAGATCCTGTTGCTACCGCTTTCCAAGAAGTAAGGGAGCCCTCGAAAGGCGCCCGAACGTTTCTAAAGAAGCTAGTAACAAAAGAACTTCCTTTTTAGGTTAAAAGCGAGTAGTTCGTATGAGATCAATAAGTAGAGGTAGTCTTCGATCTCATTGTATTGAACGATTCCGGTTGCTTTATTTTGCCCCCCCTTTCCCTCGTACTCCAAAAAGGCGAGAGAAAGAGGGCAAGGGGCAGTCAACAAACTTGTTCCTTCGGTTCCCCCTTAGGGGGTCAAGGGGGGAAGGAAAGGGGGGTCACAGGGGTGATTTTATCCCCTTTGCTCGCCCGTCCAATTTCCGGAAGGAAACTGAATTAGGGCGTTCCGCTTTTAGGGGGGTCGCAGGAGGGATTTTATCCCCTTTGCTCGCCCGTTCAATTTCCGCAAGGAAATTAAATTAGGGCGTTCCAAAAAAATCGGCGAAAATTTTCACTTTTATCTTTTCTTCTCATGGGATTTTTTTGATACCGTATGGAGCCACCGTCGTGAGCAAGATCGCATGTGAAGGGGTCTCAAGCTTATAGGAGGTCACAACTCTCCGTCTTGAGTCTTTTCACGCCTTAGTATAAAAGTCTAAAACCCCGAAAAACGAGTAGGTCTCGGCCTGCATCACACAGGTGGTTCCGAGCCTACCCCAAGCTTATATAAAATATATAAAGCTCTCCTGAGTTCCGGGTGGGTCGACTTAGTAATTTTATACCGCGGCAGCCAATGCCGTCTTGTCTTACTGAGCTAACGGATATCGCATTCGAGATCGCGAAAATGCAATTTCTTCATTGCACCTTCAAGTTAAAGAGATCCTTAGTCAGGAAGTCTTGCATCCGTAAGGTTCATTGGTCACTTATGATATTGTCAAAATTCCTTTCTTGTAGCTCCTGCGTCTTTTGCTATTGACCCCGTTCTATTACCCGACTCCGAGGAAGGTAATAGAGTAAGGGGCCCTTAACAATTAACTCGTAACTAAATTTAATGCTTTAACTTCCTATTAAATTTAATGCTTTAACTTCCTATTAAAATGCAATGCGGCATAGTTCCCCCCCGAGGGCTGCCAACTTCTCTAGTTCACCACCGGTATCCCATGAGCTATTTAATAATATTGTATGGATATCAAAATGCGAAGTTGAATGTTTTCGAGAGTTAAAAGAATTTTATTTCTCGATAGTTAAATAAAAGAATTGTATTTCTTAGATCCTGTTGCTACCGCTTTCCAAGAAGTGAGGGAGCCCTCGAAAGGCGCCCGAACGTTTCTAAAGAAGCTAGTAACAAAAGAACTTCCTTTTTAGGTTAAAAGCGAGTAGTTCGTATGAGATCAATAAGTAGAGGTAGTCTTCTGATCTCATTGTATTGAACGATTCCGGTTGCTTTATTTCTGCCCCCGCCCCTTTCTCGTACTCCAAAAAGGCAGAGAAAGAGGGCAAGGGGCAGTCAACAAACTTGTTCCTTCGGTTCCCCCTTAGGGGGTCAAGGGGGGAAGGAAAGGGGGGTCACAGGGGTGATTTTATCCCCTTTGCTCGCCCGTTCAATTTCCGGAAGGAAACTGAATTAGGGCGTTCCGCTTTTAGGGGGGTCGCAGGAGGGATTTTATCCCCTTTGCTCGCCCGTTCAATTTCCGCAAGGAAATTAAATTAGGGCGTTCTGAAAAATCGGCGAAAATTTTCACTTTTATCTTTTCTTCTCATGGGATTTTTTTGATACCGTATGGAGCCACCGTCGTGAGCAGTATCGCATGTGAAGGGGTCTCAAGCTTATAGGAGGTCACAACTCTCCGTCTTGAGTCTTTTCACGCCTTAGTATAAAAGTCTAAAACCCCGAAAAACGAGTAGGTCTCGGCCTGCATCACACAGGTGGTTCCGAGCCTACCCCAAGCTTATATAAAATATATAAAGCTCTCCTGAGTTCCGGGTGGGTCGTCTTAGTAATTTTATACCGCGGCAACCAATGCCGTCTTGTCTTACTGAGCTAACGGATATCGCATTCGAGATCGCGAAAATGCGATTTCTTCATTGCACCTTCAAGTTAAAGAGATCCTTAGTCAGGGAGTCTTGCATCCGTAAGGTTCATTGGTCACTTATGATATTGTCAAAATTCCTTTCTTGTAGCTCCTGCAGCTACTGTTGCTATTGACCCCGTTCTATTACCTGACTCCGAGGAAGGTAATAGAGTAAGGGGCCCTTAACAATTAACTGTAACTAAATTTAATGCTTTAACTTCCTATTAAATTTAATGCTTTAACTTCCTATTAAAATGCAATGCGGCATAGTTCCCCCCCGAGGGCTGCCAACTTCTCTAGTTCACCACCGGTATCCCATGAGCTATTTAATAATATTGTATGGATATCAAAATGCGAAGTTGAATGTTTTCGAGAGTTAAAAGAATTTTATTTCTCGATAGTTAAATAAAAGAATTGTATTTCTTAGATCCTGTTGCTACCGCTTTCCAAGAAGTGAGGGAGCCCTCGAAAGGCGCCCGAACGTTTCTAAAGAAGCTAGTAACAAAAGAACTTCCTTTTTAGGTTAAAAGCGAGTAGTTCGTATGAGATCAATAAGTAGAGGTAGTCTTCTGATCTCATTGTATTGAACGATTCCGGTTGCTTTATTTCTGCCCCCGCCCCTTTCTCGTACTCCAAAAAGGCAGAGAAAGAGGGCAAGGGGCAGTCAACAAACTTGTTCCTTCGGTTCCCCCTTAGGGGGTCAAGGGGGGAAGGAAAGGGGGGTCACAGGGGTGATTTTATCCCCTTTGCTCGCCCGTTCAATTTCCGGAAGGAAACTGAATTAGGGCGTTCCGCTTTTAGGGGGGTCGCAGGAGGGATTTTATCCCCTTTGCTCGCCCGTTCAATTTCCGCAAGGAAATTAAATTAGGGCGTTCTGAAAAATCGGCGAAAATTTTCACTTTTATCTTTTCTTCTCATGGGATTTTTTTGATACCGTATGGAGCCACCGTCGTGAGCAGTATCGCATGTGAAGGGGTCTCAAGCTTATAGGAGGTCACAACTCTCCGTCTTGAGTCTTTTCACGCCTTAGTATAAAAGTCTAAAACCCTGAAAAACGAGTAGGTCTCGGCCTGCATCACACAGGTGGTTCCGAGCCTACCCCAAGCTTATATAAAATATATAAAGCTCTGCTGAGTAATTCCCTTAGGAATAAGATAAGGTTTGCTAGGGCTTGTGCGCAAGTTGATATCACTGAACCATTGCTTGAATATGCTGAATCAGTTCGTGCTGGTGGGAGAGTATGTGGTTATAACATTTGGTATGAGGATTTTTCAACTGGTTGCTCTTTTTGTGGCTCTGAAGATCACGCAATTGATTTCTATCCTTTACTTCATCCTCCTAAAATGGAAATTTCAATTTTCCTTGCTGAAAAAATCCTAAGCTGAAATGCTTAGCTGAGATTCTTTCTTTAGCTACTAGGCAAGAAAAGCTTGTCAGAAACCCACTAGTAGATATTGTCCTCAACCTAGTAAAGGCCTTTTGGATAGGACTTCAGTCCTCCACCAAAGCAAATCCTTGCGGGCTATGGCTCAAAGAGGACAATATCTACTAGTGGGCTTCTAAACACCTAGTTTGGGTAGGACTTCAGTCCTGCACCAAAGCAAATCCTTGCGGCTATGGCTCAAATAGGACAATATCAACTAGTGGGCTTCTGAACACCTAGGGGTGTCACAGTAATTTTTTCATTAGACAAAACATGTGAGATCCTTAGAACCTACTACACCACGTTTTCTTAATAAGAATGTCAAAATCCTTATGCATACACCACATTTTTTCAAATCGAAATGGAGGAGCTTTTTTAGAGTTTGACATAATTAAATTTAAAGAGACTTGGCAATGGTCGGAAGAAGTAAAAATATGATTTTGTAATTTGGCACTAGGAAATAAGCTAAACCAACTTGGGCTAGCAATAGCTTTATCCAACCTTTCTAAAGTATTATCAACACCCCTTTTTTTCCGACGCCAAGTAAAAGCTGACCAAAGAAATTAAGTTCTATACTATTCGTTGAAGAAAGAATATGCAGAAATCTATCTAGTCTAGAATAGGAGAATTGAGCACCACCTTTTTATCTTATATGGAACTTAGTTCATTAAAATCACCAATAATAAGGAACGAATCATTTATAGACTGAACATAAGAAG
The DNA here is from genome assembly GCA_947646795.1 of Beta lomatogona. Classification (NCBI taxonomy): domain Eukaryota; kingdom Viridiplantae; phylum Streptophyta; class Magnoliopsida; order Caryophyllales; family Amaranthaceae; genus Beta; species Beta lomatogona. Next base: position 1,195,700 of record CANSNZ010000955.1, on the reverse strand, counting down.
CAACTTCATTCCAAAACTCAGTTTTATCAGCATTTTGCGCAGGAGCACAGACTTAGACTTTAGATCTCTTCATAGCAGATGAGGCTGAATCATCCTCATTGTTCCCCTTCCTTCTCTTAGAAGCTCTAGAGATTTATCCAACTTTCCCCTTGTCTACATAATGCTACCTTTCTATGAATTTTTGTATATATTGGTTCTACTTTAGGCATTAGCATTACCCGTCAAAGGAGGGCACCCCATACTATCAGGGGCGGACTCAATAAGGGTCCTGGGTGGCACCGGCCCACCCAAAAAAAACCAGGTCGCATTTTTGCACTGAGCTTGTTTGATGATAAAAATAAAATTTATATCCTAGCATCAATTGGGAGGAGGCGGAGCAGTGGCTTGCTTATGATGCTCTCAAGTTTTCTTCCGTGTTCGAATCCCCTTTGACTCATTTTGCTTTCTTTTGTTTTTCTTCACTTTTCGTTTTCTTTTATTTATCTTCACTTTTTGTTTTCTCCATTCTTGTTTCCAACTCTATCTTATACTCATCTTTTCTTTTGTCCTTTTTCTTGGTTTTTTTGCAACCACTTTATTATAACTTGAAAATTTACAAGATTCGTTGTTAGTTTGATGTAGCAATTATCAGGGAGTCAAGGATGGGGCTATGTTTTAAAAACTATGGGGGGTCATGAATTGATCCCATTTGAACTTGAGAAAATAAAAGAATTTTCATTATAAAACTTGAATTTTTTTCTATATAATAGATAGTTTGACAGCTTTGACCCATTTAGAAAAACTTATTTATATTGTTTTACCCCCACTAGATTTTTGTTATCAACCTCCCCTGCCAAGGCCCCCAAATTATAAATCCTAGATCCGCCCCTGCATACTATATGATCACATATTGTCATTGCACCGCCCTTAAACAATAAACAACCACCTTGATATATTATTATGGTAGAGCTTTCCTGGTTTGGAGAAACACAAGAATTATATTCCGTTACTCTTTTTTATATTACCTATATCTTCCGAGTTCCTTCTATTAGTAAATTTATTAGGAAAAATTAACAATAGCAGGCCCAACTATGGCCACCCTTCCATAAAAGATCCCAACTTTGGATTATTCCACACCAGTCCCAACTTTGGGGGATGTTTTACATTAATGGTCCTAGCAGGTCACCTAACCTGCTACAATAGGTAAACCTTTAAAACCACCACCCTTGGCACCTCTGCCACCCTCTCCCCTGCACTGCCACCCTCTCCCCCGCCATCGTAACTCCTCCACTACCCCACCATTCCCTCCCGCGCCCTCGAAACCTCATCCCCTGCCCAGCCCTCAAAACCTCCTCTAGTTCCCCCACCACCCCTTCCACGTAATAAACTCCCTCAAAAACTAAAATCCCTCTACATCTCCTCCCGCTTAAGGATTCCGCCATTACCACTCTTCCTCCGAACTTTCTAGCAGCAAACTCGTTTATGAAATTTTCAACTTTCAGCTTATGGGCCGCTCCCATTCCTCGTGTCTTCCTGCATTACAACAATTTTACTCCTGGTAAAAAAGAATTCATAAATTATAATTGCATAAGTGGATTAAGAGCAAGTTAATTCCATCAAAAAAGTTCGGGAAATTTACCATCTTCCTGCAAACTTATTGCCATTAAGTGAGAATACCAATCAAATCAATCTCCACTAAGGTTTAACGACCATATACGCTAATTTCAAACATTAAAAAACCTAAAAATTGTTTATTATGAAAACCCTTAAAAGTTTCATCGATTTCCTTCAATTCTACCCATTCACACAGTAATCTAGGCTACATAAAACCAATTCCAAAAAGAAATTAGAGAAAATAAATCTCAATATTAACTCTCGAACAACGAAAAATTCACTCAATATTAAAGCAAGAAAAAGAGGTAGAATGCGGTAAATCAATATTTAGCAAGATAAAATAGCAGCACCAATTAAGAGAGAGAGAGAGACTAACCCCATGATTGCGAGCTTTGCATATTTGACGACAATTGAGTTCAAGAGGAGAGGAAGAAGATGACCGAATTCGCGAAAACAGTGAGGAAGACAGGAGTTTAATTTTTTTTATGGGCTAAGCAGGTCACCCTTCCACTTGGACCATTTTTGTAAAAACCCCTTAAAGTTGGGACTAGTGTGGAATAATCGAAAGTTGGGATCTATTATACTTCCTCCGTTCCAAATTAAACGCAACAATTTAGAGGGCATGGACTCCTAGTTGAAATTTCTTAAGGGGTGATTAGAAAAGGGAGGGGCATGTGATTAGTTTAGTTAAGCACCACCAACTCCCACCAGTCCACCAAAATGCCACCACCACCTACTGCCACAACCTAATCCACCGACCACCACCACCGAGACTACCACCACCACCGAGGCACTGCCATCACCACCAACGAGACAACCACCACCAAGACACTGCCACCACCACAACCAAGGCACCTGCACCACCACCAAAACGCCACCACCATCAAAACACTACCAACACCACCGAAATCCACCACCAATTTCACCACTAACACCACCGAAATCCACCACCAAACCCCAATTTCACCACTAACACCACCAAAATCTATCAAAAAAACCCTAAAAACACAACCACAAGGCAAAACTACAACCTTAACCACCGAAATTCCAAACCCCCTTTTTAATTTCATCATACGCCATTCTTAGGGCTTCAAGACGCATCGTAGAGTTATTATCACAACGATCAGCGATGAATAAGATCTGTATGATCAGCGATGAAGATGTGATGGCGAGAGAAAGAGATGGAAGAGAGAGAGAGATCTGCAGGAGATAAACAGATCGAGAAGAGAGAGAATCGAGGAGAGAGAACGAAAGAAGATCGAAGGTGGAAATCGCGACTGATTGTTGTGGGTGTTGGTGGAAATCGTGACTGGTGGGTTGGATTTGTGGAGTGGTGGGTTGATTTCTAGGAGTGGTGAGGAGAGAGAAGATGGTTGTGATGGTGGTGGTGGTGCCCGAAATCGCGGAGGCCGGAGACAGGAGGATGGTGGCGGTATGAAGATGATGATGGTGGTGGTGGTGGTGGTGGGTGATGGTGACGGTAGAGGAGAAACTTGAGGTGGGTGGGATTGAGGAGAGAGAATCTTAAGGTGGGTGATGATGGAGGTTTAAATGATGATGATAAAGAAAAGTGGTGGTGTGTGAGAGTTGAGGAGATAGAAAGAGGAAGATGATTTGGATTTGTATTTATTTAATTAGTATGATAAGTTTTTGTTAAGGGTTTAATTAGTTTTCATTAGGTATAAGTAAGTATGGTTAAATTTTTTAGTAAGGGTATTTTTGTAAATCCATATGTAAAAACTTACTAAAAATAGAAAGTTTGGAATTGTTGCATTTAATTTGAAACTTCCCAAAATGGAAACTGTTGTGTTTAATTTGGAACGGAGGAAGTAGAAGGGTTGCCATAGTTGGGTCTACTCTTGTCAATTTTTCCAATTTATTATTAATTGAATTCAAATTCCAATTCGATAACTTGGCCGGTCTGACAAATATCTATTCCTTCCTATCCATCCAACAAAACCCCCCACTTGCGCGCCCTATTTTAATTTTTAATCCTCATTTACTCTCTCCTCCCCAAAATTCAACACTACAATGTCGTCGTCGTCGTCTTCCTCCTCCGATCAAATGAATTTCAGAACCCAAATCCTCCTTCACCACCTCAACCCAACTCTCTCTCCTTCCCCAAATTCTCTCTCTCCTTCACCATGCCTCTCCTACTCCCCTCCCGAACTCTCCGAACCTTCCGCCATTTTCGACACCAACCAAATGCGATCCTTTTTAGACTCCCACAACATCCAACATCGTAATTGGTTATTCAATATCATCCTTCAAAGCAATTTGTTCAACCCGATTATTCGCGGTCATCGCAAATTTGTTATCCCTGATTTTAATCACTCCATGGAGCAGCAGCGAGAGATTACTTTCAAAAGAATTGAGTATTTGCGTGATTGTGGAGTTTTTAAAGGTTGGCTTACTGGTCATTCCCAAGAAGATGAATTGAGAAATATGGCGTTTAATGAAGTTTTAGCTCTTTTTGATCATTCTCTTGCTATTAAACTTGGTGTTCATTTCTTTCTCTGGTAATATTTTTTCTTCAATTCATACTTTTATTAATTATTATTGCCTTTTTTTAGTATTACATTTTCGGTTTTTTTTTTCTGTATCTTTGTTATTTTTGGATATTTTGTTGTGGAAGTGACGTTGATTTATGACAAAACTAGTGTTACTGGCAGGGTTTTTGCTACAATTTAGTAGTAGTTAAATAAGTCATCTCATACTCATTTTAAAAAGTCATGTCATTCATTATATGGATTTCAAAAGTTTTCTTTTCATATATCATCATTAATTTTGATTAAATAAGCAATAATAGTATGGTGGAATGATGGTTGAATCTCTTTCTTTCATACTTGAGGTTGTGGGTTCGAATGTTCACGTTAACAATGCTTCTTCTTTTACTAAATGTAGTCAACACTGCTCTTCAAATGGTATCATGCATACATAATTAATTTTAATAAACATACGAATTTATTTATATTTAAGGATGCAAGGGCTATGTTTAATAACATTAATCAATTACAACATATATTTGTAATATTGTGGAAACATGGATCACTAAAAGACGTTAGATCAGATGATGATTCTTTGGAAATCCTTACATAAGGTCAGGGGTTCGAGCCCTAAAATATATGTAAAATGTTCCTTTCAAAAAAAAAAAATATGTAAAAATGTTGTATGTAGCCCTAAACTAATTAACCTTTGTTTATGTGATTTATTGGTGATGTCAATATAGATATTGCTCAAAGATGTTGAATTGATTAGGAGCTAATCTTTGTTGACTTTCTAGTTCCAGCTACTCATGCTCTACCTACTCTCCCAAGAGCTTGTGATAATTATGAGTTAGTAGTACTACTTATACACAAATTCCATATACAACTCTCCCCACTTCTTTCTAATGGCTTCTCGGGAAAACCCAGGTATCCTCTCTCTCGCCTTTGTCTCTCTCTTCATCACCATGCTCCACTTACTCGATCCCCATCTTTACGAGACCATAAGTTTTGATACCAAAGAAATGAGAAACCTTTTGGATATGCACAACATAGAAGACCGTGATGGGCTCTATACTCTCATAATTCAGAGCAGTGTGTTTAATCCCAGAAAGATGGGCAGCAAGGTTTTTGTTTGCCCTGACTATAATCAGCCTATGGAACAGCAGAGAGAGGTGACAATGGAGTGGCTGCAGTACTTGGTGGATCATGGGTTTTTTGGAGGATGGATAACAGAGAGAGGAGCAGCGATTGAACTTAGGAGAATGGCTTTGAATGAGGTTGTTCAGATTTATGATCACTCCCTTGCTGTCATGCTGGGGGCTCATTACTTTTTGTGGTATGGGATTTATCGTTTTATTAAATGAGTTCATGTTCTATCTAGAAATTTGAGGTTGTGGGGGATCATTCATTTTGATGGCTCTTAGTGTGAGAAATTGCCATGAATTTCGAGTCCTTCGTTTCATAATCTTGTGAGCTATGCTATGTTTGGCGGGGAGTGATCATTTCTACATCGTTCATCTTTTCTTTTGGTCCCATTTGATTGCTTGCAGAGTGTGAATGATGTAACTTGTTCGAGTTTTATCTAAGAGGGGATCATTTTGAGTTCATGTGCGATGCTAGTTCACTATAGGGTTTCGGAGAGCATAATAAGTGAAATTATAAGTTGATTTCCTCAAGACTTTATAATGATAAATTGATTCTAATTTGCTGTAAATTCGAAGATATTTAGTTGTCAATTGTTTTAAATGATTGAAGAACTGAAGTTTGGCTTCACTTAGTTCACTTTTATTTTTTCTTAACAAGTTGGAATTTTTCTGTTCTTGATGAACTGAAATGTTGCTCATGTCTTGTGGCAACAAGAAGAGGCTATATTTCTTTTGTTAAATGTGCTTTTATCTTTTGAGCCTTTGGTTGGGATCCCTTTATGTAAAAGAAAAAGTCAGATAAGACCTATCTTGGTGGGCTTGAAGTAGGCTTATATATTGCATGCTGACTTCCTACCCCTCCTCAGTGAACTGACTAAAGTACATGGTGGATGATGGGTTTCCAGAGGGTCTTTGGTAGACAGGTGCCATAGTTAATCTGAGGGTGTCTTTGAATGAGGTTATTTCAGTCTGTGATCACTCACTGTCATGATGAGGGCTCATCACTTTTTGTGATAAGCTTTTCAGTTTAATATTTTTTGGGGGGATCATAATGTGGTTGCTCATTCATATTGATTTCTAATATTAGCTTGCTTCTTTCCAGTTCTTTGTAAATATAATTCTATATGAAATGATTAGTTCCCCATTTCTTCCTCTGTTGGGTGTGACTGGTTTTAGGGAGTAGGGTTAGTGATTCGATTTTAACTTGACATTGGAACATAACTCTTCAATTCCTTTTTGCAACACCATTTATTAGACATTTATGAAGTTGTTGGGTCGTTTTGTTATCACTACTTGGTTTAAGCATTTATTGCCTTTCGCTTTTGTGTATTCTATAGTTTGCCATCTCATTTGTTTTCCTTCTGTTATGTCTCAGACTATAGCATCCATCATTGCTTTCTATTTTCATGGTAGGATGTGTTATGGCCTTAGGAGTGTTAATGAGTTGAATTGAACCAAACTTTTGACTTTTATGCTAGATCACTAATTTTGTTTGCTCAAAGTTGGACAAGCTTGAGTCAAGTGAGAGCTTAGATTCTGTTTTTGTGTCTGATGATTCAAGTTTGTTTTAACGAACCAAGGTAATTCTTATAGCATAACTAGTAAATGAGTTGTCCATGAACATTATTGAACAAGCATCTATATATTTATGCTCAAGCTTTTCTACAACATAAGCTTTACAAGTTTTGAGCTTGGTTCATTTAGTAGCCAGACAAATATAAACACAATCTAGTCGACCTGGAGCCAAGCTTTTCTATATGCATAGCAGTTCATGCAATTTGATAGCTTGGTGAATCATCTTGTTCCCTTCTTTCTTTCTTTCTTTCTTTTTCCGTGCCTTCTCTCTTATTTTTTTCATCCTGTTCTTCCCCCTCCCCCCCCTTCCATTTCTCCTTTTCTAGATGAGGAAAAAATTTATTAAAGAAATAAGCTAGAACTCAGAGTGAGCTAGAGCAGTATTCTTATTGTGCTTCTCATATATCTACCTTATTATTTGTTTTTGGGCTCTGCTGCTACTTGTGGAAGCATAAACTTACTCATCATCAGGTGCTAATGGCTTACAGGGGTGGTGCGATCTAGTTTTTTGGCACAAAGCGTCATCATGACAAATGGCTGAAAATAACGGAGGAATATGGTATAAAGGGTTGCTTTGCTATGACTGAATTGGGGCATGGAAGTAATGTAAGCAAGATGTTCGTGGGTTAGTTTGAGACCATTGTCCTTTTTGCATTTAGTGTTGAATGTTCTCAAATCACTTGCTGATGTCTCTAGGTAAGAGGAATTGAAACAGTCACTACCTATGATTCAACTACTGAAGAATTTATCATCAACACTCCATGTGAGTCAGCTCAGAAGTACTGGATTGGAGGAGCAACTAAAGTATGGAAGTTTAAGATTGCTTTTATATGTCCTCTATCTTGCTTTCATTTCTGGCTTTATGCTATTTCCTGTTGTCTTCCATATGTTGACTCTCTCTTTTCATTGCTTTTGTAGCACGCAACTCACACTGTCGTGTTCTCACAACTCAAAATTAATGGTAAAGACGAAGGAGTCCATGCATTTATAGTGCAGATTAGGGATGAAGATGGCAAAATCTGTCCAAATATTCGTATTGCTGATTGTGGTCATAAGATTGGGCTAAATGGTGTTGACAACGGTCGTATCTGGTAATTGGTGATGATATTTCCTCCTTTAGTGTCAATGATATATGCAAACCCTTGCAAGAAGCTAAGAGTGGAAAACATTAAGCAATATCTAAGTCCGAATAACATTGATCGAAGAGTGATTTTATCATAATTCCTAAACTTATACTCCCGCCTTTTTTTTTAATTGTTACGATTTCCTTCTTTGGCCGTTTTAATTGAAATATGGTAACCTATCACATCAACTTTTACACTTTTCTACCTCATATACCCCACCACCCATTTTATTAATCCACCTAAAACCTTCCCACCTACCCTATTTTTCTCTCTCCTACATTATTTTAATGCTTCTTTTACATTTCCCGAAACAAAACTTCTTTTATTGTACTTCTTCCTTGTTTTTTGCAATTTCTTTGGTTCTCCCCCAAAGTGAACTATAACAATTACATAAAACGGTGGGAGTACCATTTTAAGCAATACTGCTGTTGGGTTTGGTGGAGATGGGTGAAGCAAGGAGCCCAAGTACGGAATCCCAAGCACGGAAGCCCAAGCGAGGAAGGAAGCCTAGACCTAGCCGCCCGGGCGGGCCGGCATCGGCCCGAACGGGCCAATGAGCCCGGGCGGGCCAGTAAGATGCTCGGGTCATCAGGTGGGCTGTTCTTGGCTTGGAGCTACTGCCGGGAATCCAGTCCGCTCGTGTTTTTTCGCGATTTAAGTTTAAATCATGGCCGTTGGATTGCTTTTAGTCCTATGAGTATAAACAACCTATTTTCGGGTTTTAGAAGGTGGTAGCACACACATCTCAAAGTTCAAACTTGGAGCCTCATCATTTCTAGGGTTTTAGGAGAGTTAGTGAGTTTGTGAGAGATTGTGTGTTCACCATTGATTCTCCATTGTTTCCATAGTGCAAGTTTGTGGGTTTTTCTCCCGGAGCTCGGGTTTCCCACGTTAATCTTGGTGTGTTCTTTCTTGTTTTCATTCCTCTTTGCATTACTTGTTTGTTGTTTCAATTTCACAATTTTTCTTGATTATTGCACAATCTAGTTAACACTTATTTCTAAATCACAACAATTGGTATGAAGAGCTAAGGTTTTAACTTGGGGGAAAGTGATTTAGTGTTGTGTTGGTAAACTAGAATTTGTGGTTGAAAAATCAAAGTCTGGATTTTTTGGCGTAGAAAAATCAAATTTTGAATTTTTGGGTAAACTTAACAATGGAAGAAGGGAAATTGAGGATTGAGAGGTTTGATGGTAAAGATTTCGGATTTTGGAAAATGCAAATGGAGGATCTTTTGTATCAAAATAATCTTTACTTGCCTCTTGAGGGAAAGAGACCAAGTGGTATGCTTGAGGATGAGTGGAAAGTTCTTGATAGGAAAGCACTTGAAGTTGTGAGATTAACATTAGCCCGGAGTGTGGTTTTAAATGTCAAGGATGCGAAAACAACGGCGGGTTTCCTGGAAACTTTGTCAAATATGTATGAGAAATCATTGGCTATCAACAAAGTATACTTGATGCGTCGTTTGTTTGATATGGAGATGGCTGATGGGAGTTCGGCCGCCGAACACATTAACGAGATCAATTCGTTTTTGGGTCAATTGTCTTCGGTGGATATCAAATTTGACGATGAAGTGAAGGCATTGATTTTGTTGTCTTCTTTACCCTTGTCATGGGAAAATATGGTGACCGCCATTAGCAACTCCTCCGGCAAAGAGAAGTTGAAGTATGATGATGTGAGGGACTTGATTTTGAGTGAGAGCATTCGAAGGAGAGAGTCCGGTGAAGCATTAGGTGGTGCATATAGTAGTGAAAGTAGGGGGAGAAGGAATCAACAAAGGGGAAATGCAAGTCATGGAAGATCGAAGTCAAGAGGGCATGGTAAACCGAATGGGGGAGCTCATGTGGTGTGTTGGGGTTGTGGTGATGAAGGGCATTTGTAGAGGGATTGCCCAAAGAGAGGAATGGAAAAGGGAAGAATAAGGTTCAAGATAGTGATGAAGAAGAAGATGCATTAACTAACTTGATTTCGGAGTACGATTCCGATGTTTTGATGGTAATCATGGATGATCCGGAAGAGTTGGTTGGGTGCTCGGGATCATGGGTCTTGGATTCGGGTTCTTCTCATCAATCTTCACCATGCAAGGAGTTGTTTTGGAACTTCAAATCCAGAAAGCTTGAAAAAGTCTATCTTGCGGATGGCAAGGTAGTGGAGTCATGGGGAAAGGTGAGGTGAGTTTGAAATTCACTCATGGTGGCTCGTTGGAGTTGAAGGATGTCAAGTTGATCCCAAGGTTGAAGAAAAGCTTGATATCGGTGACCCAACTTGCTACATCGGGTCATAAGGTTGTGTTTGATGGTGGTTCTTGGAAGCTTGTCAAGGGAGCTATGGTCATAGCTCGGGGGACAAGATGTGGAACTCTTTACACCATGGGGAGCACAAGAAAGAGGCTCGGAATTGGGATGGGAACTTCATGTAAGGTGTCGTTCGGTCGGAAACCTATCGATAGTGGGCCAAGGGATGAGAATCGCGGTGAAGCGGTATCCCGGTGGCAAATTGACCGGTAAACGCACAAGGTGAAGGGCGGCACACATGCATGTTGTGCCGGAAATCCTAAGTGGAGCAAAGGATGTATTGTTCGGGTGGGAGCAATGTGAGTTTTGCTTTTACAACAATGATAAGCTTCTTTGGCTTAGGTGGTGATTGTTTTGTTGGGGTTGGATTGGACCTCAATGGTCTTCCTTGGTTGGAGAGGAAGGGTCTTCATTTGGTTGTGTTGTCTTTTAGGTGATCCGACCTCCGAGGTAGGAGGGTGTGTAGGTTCATGGAGTGATGGTGCAATGATTTGGAGGTTGTTGAGAATCAAAGTCGGTGTAGACTTTGATGTCTTTGTATTGGAGTTGGTGCAAACTTCAATGTCATTTCCTTGGTGTAGAGGAGATGGGTTTTATCATGGGGGTGCTTAGTCTAGGTGGGAGCATGGTGGTAATGCTCGGGTTTGCATCTAGGTGGGAGCATGATCGTGATGGGTGTGGAGAGATGTTGGATCGGGGTTGGTTGAAACCTCGGTGTTTGTTTCCTTTGGTGAAGAGGAAGCGGGTTAGGCTATGGCAAACGTATGGAGAGATCATGGTGATGGTTTCGGGTATTTATAGTTGGATGTTCTCTTGCTTAACTCGAACTCTAAGTGGGAGATTGTTGGGTTTGGTGGAGATGGCAGGCAGTTTGTTGGTGCGTCTTTGGGCCTGGGCGGGTGGGTCTTGGGCCCGAGCTGGCGATTGGGCCAGGGCGGGTGATTCTTCGGGCCCGCCCGGGCAATCCAGTCTGCTCGTGTTTTTTCGCGATTTAAGTTTAAATCGTGGCCGTTGGATTGCTTTTAGTCCTATGAGTATAAACAGCCTATTTTCGGGTTTTAGAAGGTGGTAGCACACACATCTTAGAGTTCAAACTTGGAGCCTCATCTTTTATAGGGTTTTAGGAGAGAGTGAGTTTGTGAAAGATTGTATGTTCACCATTGATTCTCCATTGTTTCCATAGTGCAAGTTTGTGGGTTTTTCTCCCGAAGCTCGGGTTTCCTACGTTAATCTTGGTGTGTTCTTTCTTGTTTTCATTACTCTTTACATTACTTGTTTGTTGTTTCAATTTCACAATTCTTCTTGATTATTATTGATTATTGCACAATCTAGTTTAACACTTATTTCTAAATCACAACAATTGGTATCAAGAGCTAAGGTTTTAACTTGGGGGAAAGTGATTTAGTGTTGTGTTGGTAAACTAGGATTTGTGGTTGAAAAATCAAAGTTTGGATTTTTTGGTGTAGAAAAATCAAATTTTGAATTTTTGGGTAAACTTAACAATGGAAGAAGGGAAATTGAGGATTGAGAGGTTTGATGGTACATATTTCGGATTTTAGAAAATGCAAATGGAGGATCTTTTGTATCAAAAGAATATTTACTTGCCTCTTGAGGGAAAGAAACCAAGTGGTATGCTTGAGGATGAGCGGAAAGTTCTTGATAGGAAAGCACTTGGGGTTGTGAGATTGACATTAACCCGGAGTGTGGCTTTCAATGTCAAGGATGCGAAAACAACGGCGGGTTAGATGGAAACTTTGTCAATTATGTATGAGAAACCATCGGCTATCAACAAAGTATACTTGATACGTCGTTTGTTTGATATGGAGATGGTTGATGGGAGTTCGGCCGCCGAATACATTAATGAGATCAATTCGGTTTTGGGTCAATTGTCTTCGGTGGATATCAAATTTGAGGATGAAGTAAAGGCATTGATTTTGTTGTCTTCTTTACCCTTGTCATGGGAAAATGTGGTGACCGCCATTAGCAACTCCTCCGGCAAAGAGAAGTTGAAGTATGATGATGTGAGAGACTTGATTTTGAGTGAGAGCATTCGAAGGAGAGAGTCCGGTGAAGCATTGGGTGGTGCATACAGTAGTGAAAGTAGGGGGAGAAGGAATCAACAAAGGGGAAATGCAAGTCATGGAAGATCGAAGTTAAGAGGGCATGGTAAACCGAATGGGGGAGCTCATGTGGTGTGTTGGGGTTGTGGTGATGAAGGGCATTTGAAGAGGGATTGCCCAAAGAGAGGGAATGGAAAAGGGAAGAAGAAGGTTCAAGATAGTGATGAAGAAGAAGATGCATCAACTAACTTGATTTCGGAGTACGATTCCGATGTTTTGATGGTAAGCATGGATGATCCGGAAGAGTTCGTTGGGTGCTCGGGATCATGGGAACTTCATGTAAGGTGTCGTTCGGTCGGAAACCTATCGATAGTGGGCCAAGGGATGGGAACCGCGGTGAAGCGGTATCCCGGTGGCAAATTGACTGGTAAGCGCACAAGGTGAAGGGCGGCACACATGCATGTTGTGCCGGAAATCCTAAGTGGAGCAAATGGTGTATTGTTCGGGTGGGAGCAATGTGAGTTTTGCTTTTAGAACAATGATAAGCTTGTTTGGCTTAGGTGGTGATTGTTTTGTTGGGGTTGGATTGGACATCAATGGTCTTCCTTGGTTGGAGAGGAAGGGTCTTCATTTGGTTGTGTTGTCTTTTAGATGCTCCGACCTCCGAGGTAGGAGGGTGTGTAGGTTCATTGAGTGATGGTGTAATGATTTGGAGGTTGTTGAGAATCAAAGTCGGTGTAGACTTTGATGTCTTTGTATTGGTGTTGGTGCAAACTTCAATGTCATTTCCTTGGTGTATAGGAGATGGGTTTTATCATGGGGGTGCTTAGTCTAGGTGGGAGCATGGTGGTAATGCTCGGGTTTGCATTAGGTGGGAGCATGATCGTGATGGGTGTGGAGAGATGTTGGATCGGGGTTGGTTGAAACCTCGGTGTTTGCTTCCTTTGGTGAAGAGGAAGCAGGTTTGGCTATGGCAAATGTATGGAGAGATCATGGTGATGGTTTTGGGTATTTATAGTAGGATGTTCTCTTGCTTAACCCAATCTCCAGGTGGGAGATTGTTGGGTTTGGTGGAGATGGGTGAAGCAAGGAGCCCTAGTACGGAAGCCCAAGCACGGAAGCCCAAGCGAGGAAGGAAGCCCAGACCCAGCAGCCCGGGCGGGCCAGTGAGATGCTCGGGTGGGCTGTCCTTGGCCTGGAGCTACTGCCAGGCAGTTTGTTGGTGCGTCTTTGGGCTCGGGCGGGTGGGTCTTGTGCCCGGATGGCGGCCGGGTCCCGGGAGGGCGATTCTTCGGGCCCGCCCGGGAAATTCAGTCTGCTCGTGTTTTTTCGCGATTTAAGTTTAAATCGTGGCCGTTGGATTGCTTTTAGTCCTATGAGTATAAATAGCCTTTTCGGGTTTTAGAAGGTGGTAGGACACACATCTCAAAGTTCAAACTTGGAGCCTGATCTTTTATAGGGTTTTAGGAGAGAGAGTGAGTTTGTGAGAGATTGTATGTTCACCATTGATTCTCCATTGTTTCCATAGTGCAAGTTTGTGGGTTTTTCTCCCGGAGCTCGGGTTTCCCACGTTAATCTTGGTGTGTTCTTTCTTGTTTTCATTCCTCTTTGCATTACTTGTTTGTTGTTTCAATTTCACAATTCTTCTTGATTATTGTTGAATATTGTACAATCTAGTTAACACTTATTTCTAAATCACAACAATTGCCCCCTTTGTTTTGATGGTTGATGGTTACAGTAGACACACATAATGAGGCAAGGAGGAGAAAGGTATTGTTGTATGGGGTAAAGTAATGAAAAGAAAAGGAGGAGAGAGGTAGTGTTGTATGGGATAAAGTAATAAAAAATGAAAAGGGAAAAGTAAGATAAAATGGGGTAGGTTGGGGTAAATAATAATATAGCATTGCCATAAATAGAAAAAGTTAAAAGTTTAACCATTACAAATGGACAAACATAAATGGGAAGTGTAATCATCCAAAATGAATAGAGGGAGTATGTTTCAATTAATATGTAATGGGTTACCATTTTAATATTTGAAGCATCAAATTCAAGATTACTTTATAATTTTTCTAGGTTTGACAATGTGCGAATCCCGCGGGAGAATTTATTGAATTCAGTTGCTGACGTTTCTCCTGATGGCCAATATCTTAGTGCAATAAAAGATCCTGTTCAGGTTTTTGCTCTGTTGGTCTTATAATGCTACATAAATTTGATTATTTTCACTTATTTCCGGTTTGTGTTCAATTAATGTAATCGAAATAGATGGACAATTAAGGTAACCTGCAGTTATGTCTAAATCTTTTCTGCTAGGATTTCAGAGGTTTGCAGCATTTCTTGCTCCATTGACATCAGGTCGTGTCAATATTGCAGTCAGCTCCATTTACGTAGCAAAGGTGACTGATGCTAGATACTATGTAACATATATTTGTGAACTTTTGGTTGCTATGTGCTTTTGCTGGAGTTATAATGGCATTTTGATTAGGTTGGTTTAGCTACTGTGATAAGATACAGTTTGTCGAGACGAGCCTTTTCCCTGGCACCAAATGAACCTGAAGTATTATTGCTCGACTATCCAAGTCACCAGCGCCGGCTCTTGCCTCTTCTTGCAAAGACGTAAGTCATCCACTTCATGGCTTTCACAATTACATACCAACATCGAGTTGCCTCTTCTTGTCTGGTTTAGCATTGTGTTTCGTTCAAGGTTTTCTGGAGTTATATCATGATAATATAACCTTTTATAGCCGTTAGCCATGGATAACCCCCTGCATATATATGTCTCTTAAAGATGTAGTGATGGAAGTTATCTTGGTCTTAAGCTTATAAGAAAATATCTGGTGTGACAAGGGGGGAAAGTAAAGGTGGTTTTATGGTACATATCAGAATTGATGTTTTTCCCGGGAAACATGTAGGTGTTCGTCTTATTTTGGTTGGGGGTTGGGGGGGGGGAGGGGGGTTGTTGGGTCATTTGGGTGTGTTTTGAGGTATTTTTCTTTCACTTCTTGAAATAGACCATTGTTTTCTTGCTTGGGTAGAATAAAAAGATATTAAATGAAAGATCTTATCAATCTTTATAAATGAAAATCACTTTGATTGAATCTTGGAACTCAAGACTGCCGTATAATGAAGAATTTTTTTTTTTTGAAAGGATGAAGAATTTAATTATATAACGACATGCTGATTATCTTTTTTTTTTCCGCTCAATTAATGTGGGCTGTTCCTGTACCCTTTTTCTCACTCCAGGAAATGGTCAATTTTTTTCTTTTTTATTATGGGCCTTGTTCAAGATCACAGTGGGATATGTATTGATACTATATATTTAGATGGATTATCTTTTATAAGACTACTCTGCATCACTCTTGTGAAATTGCATTGACATGGCAACATGTCATGCAACGTGTATGAGTTGGCATAAGTTTTGTTTGTCATATTATTTTGCCTTTCAAAGATGATGAGTACGACACGTCAAAAAAAAAAAAAGTTGATGAGTACGAGGTTTTAACAATCCTTGAACCCGAGACCTTTAATTTATATATGTTATGCTTCAACCATCAAGATAATGAGTGAAGTGTGCTGGAATAAATATGAATTTGCTAGTGTAATGTAAGTATGTTACTGTAAGGGAAAGAAGAATAAGGGCAGAATATATTGTTACCCCTGCAACAATCTAATACCACATATTTCTCTCATATTTTCCTCCTAACATAACTATGATGCTATACTCTCCATAATTACATATTCGACTTGTCGCCACCTAATACTAGCGCCACCATTAGCCTCCACAATCTATTGCACCATATTAAATTAACTATAATAAGTTCCAAGTTATATTTAAAAACATCCCACTGCACTGCATGAGCTTCTATATAATATTTTTACAAAATACATGCTTATTTTCATTGCAGATATGCTATGAGTTTTGCTGGAAACTATTTAAAATCAATATATGTGAAACGGACACCTGAAACAAATAAGATTATCCATGTTGTTTCAAGTGCCCTGAAAGCTACACTAACTTGGCATAACATGCGCACTCTTCGAGTAAACCTTCTCAATGCTGAGTCCAAGTTTTCGGTTTCTGCATTGTCATTCGATTGATGTGATTTTTGATTTGTACTTGTCCAGGAGTGTCGTGAAGCCTGTGGGGGTCAAGGTCTGAAGACTGAAAATCGTGTGTGTCACTTGAAAGGCGAGTATGATGTACAATTAACCTTCGAAGGGGACAACAATGTTCTCATGCAGCAGGTAGCATCTAAATTATTCCACTTATCTTGGTCATTCATTATAGTATCATCACATGTTCAAGCTTCAGTCTTTATGCTGAATCTCATGTATCATGCTGAAATCTAATCATATCTAGTAACTAAGTAGTAGTATAGTACTCAGTTTGTGACCTAACACACACACACACCTAGAACTTAGAATTTGGCAGGTGTTTGGATTGGTGACAGTTAGCCAGATGAACTTCCCATGTGATTGTCCATTTAAAGGTTTACTAGTCTTATATGCACGCTATGCGTGCGAAATCGCTATCAAATTTAAATTTATTGCGTAATTGTATTTAGTAATAATTTTTTGATACTCTCTTCTATAGATCATGACAGTAAGAACGAAAACCTAGTATAATGTACTAAAAATATAAAAAAAAATCTCTTTTTTTATAAGGGTGATGATAATTTTATGATTCTAACTGTTACCTAATTACCAGTAATATTAAATTAGCAAGATTAAAGAAAAATAAAAGCATTCCAGAAAAATGAAAAAAAGCAAGAGATTACAAAGAAATAAAACCAAGAAAAGCCCAAAAAAAAAAGAGGAGTAAAAAAGAACTGGAAATAATTTTGTGAATTGTTGAGAAATGAAGGGGATAGGAAGAGCATTGTTCTTCTTCTCTCTCTTCGTTTTGAGTTTTGATAGAGACTTTAGGTTTTAAGCTGATTTGCATTCCAGTAACTGAATACTTTCTTTTTTTGTTTAATTGAAGTAGTTAGTTACCCTTTCTTTTTTTTCTTTTTTTCTTTTTTCTATTTTTTGGTGTCCAACCCCTCTTAACATATATAATAGAGATTGTTTGCAATTAAAGGGCAAACACTCACCTAGGGATTAGAATTGGAAAGCCTGTGTTTCAACTGGCGAGAGCTAGCCAGTCCATATGTAATTTTCTCCCCCCCTGATATATGTTCGAACTATCAAGTTAGAACACATATGAAGCAATGATTTAATAAACAACCAAGCGTGGATGAACACACAAAGGTTGGGCGTGAATCTAACACTTAGAGATACAGATACACCACTCTAAATGAATAGACCTTCCTAAGATCACAAATTAGCTTGCCAAAACTAATTAAGCAAAGGACAAGTTCACTCAAATTCCAATCCAAGAATTTAAAGTTAACTCAATTTCAATTCACACAATGTGTTGGTTTAAACTTCGATCCCCTTTTCATTTCATTTCATCGTCCTTAAATACATGAAGTTAGAACCAGATTTTCTTAATTACAATAATTAAACTAAATTAAGCACTAAGTAGACCGTGGAGTGATGGATGAACATGGTAGATGCACTTCTTCATTTTCGGTTGAACATGGACGATCATGGGAAACATGGGAAGGTTGTTTTTCGAACACTCCTTCCATTAGGCGCACAACTCCCTTGCTTTGTGGAACAATCTCAGCTTGTCTTAATCCTTGCTAACCATGCCTCTCTCATTCACACTTGCACGCACAAAGGGAGGAAGTTGTTCCTAGAATGTAGGTAACCTCCTTGAACGTGGCCCCAAGGCTAGCAACAACTTGCTGGTTGTTACAATTCGAACTTCAGCACGCCTCTTTTGAAATCTGGAAGACTTGGCAAAATATCTCCACTCCATAGAAGACCTATTAGTACTAGGACTCTTACAACTCAACTAATACACACGCCTAAGAGGCATAATTATATTAGGACTCTAGTACTTAGAATCATAACAACAATATGACTCCTATCTTTAGGGAATTAAAATACAACTCAAGCAATTTAAAACAACTTAGACTTAATCTATGAACTATGAATGGAAATGCAAATTATCTGGAAAGCAAGAACGAAAGATATTTGACAAACGAACTATGTAACCAAGTTAACAACAACTTGATCAACATGAACATAAGTCAATGGATTGAGGTTAAGTACATCGTCAATGGTGGCAGCCACCATGTGAATGAGCTTCGTGTCTTTGACTAAGGAAAGAGTAGAAGTAGTAGATGGTCCTCCATCATCCTCCCCTTCTTTAGAAGAGCTTGTACTCAAGCTAGAAACCTCATCTTCATCCCCATGGTAAGGACTTAGATCCGCCACATTGAAAGTGCTAGAAACTCCATAATCTCCCGGAAGTTCCACTTGATATGCATTATCATTCACCTTGCCAATGATAGGAAATGGACCATCAGCTCTAGGATGTAACTTGGACTTCCTTTTGGAAGGAAATCGTTCCTTCCTAAGGTGAATCCAAACAAGTTCACCCGGTTGAAATTGCACGTCCCTTCTCTTCTTGTCAACTCGTGCCTTCACTTTCTCATTAGCTTTGATGATCTTCTCACGTACATAGGCATGGAGTTGCTTGATCTCTTTGACTCTTACATCAGCCTCATGACTATACTTTTGTGGAGTCGGAAAAGGGGCTAAGTCCATAGGAGTGCTCGGATTTTGGCCATAGACAACATTGAATGGACTTAGGCTTGTAGTCTTGCTAGGAACCCTATTGTAAGCAAATTCAGCGTGAGGAAGCATGTCTTCCCATTGCTTAGGTCTCCTTGTAGCTAAGGCTCGAAGAAGAGTTCCCAAAGTCCTATTGGTGACTTCAGTTTGGCCATCGGTTTGAGGATGACTGGAAGTACTAAATTTCAGCTTAGTACCCATCTTCTTCCATAGAGTAAGCCAAAAATGGCTCAAAAATTTTGAGTCACGATCACCTACCATAGATTTAGGCACTCCATGAAGGCGAACAATCTCCTTGAAGTAGAGATTAGCAATAAGAACCGCATCATAGGTTGTATGACATGCCACAAAGTGTGCCATTTTGGAAAACCTATCAACAACCACCATGATTGAATCCTTTTGTCGTTGAGTCCTAGGTAATCCAGTGATGAAATCCAAGCTTACATCCTCCCATGGAGCTTGAGGAACCGGCAATGGAAGATAAAGGCCTTGAGGAAGCAAATGACCCTTAGCCTTTTGACACACAATGCACCTCTTGACAATGAACTCCACATCTCTAGCCATGCGTGGCCAATAGAAGTACTCACTAACCAAGGCTAGTGTCTTCTCTATGCCAAAATGGCCGGCTAACCCACCTTCATGAAACTCTTTAATGAGAGATTCTCGCACACTGGAACGGGGAATACATAATTGATTTCCTTTGAAAAGAAAACCTTTCAACAAGTAATATTCCTTGATAGCATGATTATGGCACCTTTCAAAGAGTTCTCCAAAATCTCGATCATTCTTGTAACATTCTTTGAGCACCTCCAATCCAGCAACTTTCGGACTTAGAGTAGAAAGAAGTAAGTACCTTCTTGAAAGAGCATCTGCACCTTTATTCATCTTTCCAGCCTTATGTTTGATTGTAAAGTGGAAAGTTTGAAGAAATTCCACCCATTTGGCATGGCGAGGCTACAACTTTTGTTGGCTTTGAATGTACTTGAGTGCTTCATGATCCGAGTGAAGAATGAACTCTTTAGCAATCAAGTAATGCCTCCAATGATCTAAGGCACGCACCAAGGCAAAGAACTCTTTGTCATAAGTCGAATACTTCCTCTTTGCATCATTGAGCTTCTCATTATAGTAAGCTATAGGCCTTCCATTTTGAGAAAGGACTCCTCCAATGCCTACACCCGAGGCATCACACTCCACTTCGAACACCTCTTGGAAGTTAGGGAGAGCCAAGAGAGGAGCAGTAGTAAGTTGGCGTTTGATCTCATCAAAGGCAACTTGAGCTTGTAGATTCCATTCAAACTTCTTATGCTTAGTTAGTTCAGTTATAGGAGTCATAATTGAACTAAAATTGCGCACAAACCTTCGGTAGAAAGAGGCCAATCCATGAAAACTTCGAACATCATTAATGGAAGTAGGAGTAGGCCAATCTCTAATTGCTTCCACCTTCTTTTCATCGGCCTTGATACCTTCACTTGAGACAATAAATCCCAAGAACACCACTTGGCTCGAAAAGAATTGGCACTTCTCAAGGTTGCCATATAAACGCTCCTTTCTTAGAACTTCAAAAACTTGGTGTAAGTGATCTATGTGATCTTTCTCACAAACACTGTAAATGAGGATGTCATCAAAGTACACCACCACAAATTTGCCAAGAAATGGCTTCAAAGTTTGATTCATCAAACGCATGAAGGTGCTTGGTGCATTTGACAATCCAAATGGCATTACAAGCCATTCATATAAGCCCTCCTTTGTCTTGAAAGCTGTCTTCCATTCATCTCCTTCACATATGCGTATTTGATGATAACCACTACGCAAGTCAATCTTGGAAAACACCTTGGAACCATTTAGATCATCCAACAAATCGTTTAACCTAGGGATGGGAAAACGGTATTTGATGGTAATCTTGTTAATGGCCCTACTATCCACACACATCCTCCATTCACCATTTTTCTTTGGGACCAACAATGTGGGGACAGCACACGGACTAAGGGATTCCCTTATCATGCCCTTGGCTAGAAGTTCCTCCACTTGTCTCCTAATCTCCTCGGTTTCCTTAGGATTGGTTCTATAGGCTGGCTTGTTAGGTAACATAGCTCCAGGAATGAGGTCAATTTTGTGTTGGATTTCTCTTTTGGGAGGTAGGCCGTGGGGTATGTTTTGTGGGAAGACATCTTGGTAGTTTTCGAGGAGGGGATTGAGAAGGGGATGATCATGGAGTGGTTTATTTTTGCTTGACTCAGGAGGTTCATTAAGCAAGAGTTCTCGAATGGGTTTGTACTCAAGATGGGACGCTTGGAGTAAGGTGGTAAGAGAGTGGTATTTTTCTTTTGTGGAGTGAGGCTTGGTGTCTTGAAGGGAGGGTATGGGAGTAAGAGTGATTCATTTGTTGTTTTGAGTGAAAGAATAAGTGTTTTTGTATCCATCATGAATAACTCTCCTATCATACAACCAAGGCCTTCCAAGGAGCACATGACATGCGTCCATAGGAATTACATCACACCAAAGTTCCTCATTATATGTATTGCGAATGCTAAAGCTAATCAAGACACGCATGGTGACTTGTATTCCCTTCCCTTGATTTAGCCATTGAATGACATAAGGTCTAGGGTGAGGTGTTGTGGTTAGCTTTAGTTTGTCAACCATAGTTTGAGCAACTACATTTGTACAACTGCCTCCATCTATAATCAAAGTACAAATCTTACCTCCAATAGTGTATCGAGTGTGAAAAATGGATTCTCTTTGTTGTATGCCATCCTTGTCCATGACTCCACTCAAAGCTCTTCTTACTACAAGGCATTTTCCTTCATCTGGTCCAAACAGTTCTCCTTCTTCTTCATCCATCACCTCATCCTTTTCCTCCTCTTCATACTCTCCTTCATAGGATTCGTACTCCATAAGGCTTATAACCCTTTGATTTGGACAATCCGAGGCTATATGACCTAAACCTTGACATCTAAAACACCTTCTTCCAACCTTGGTTGAGGCATTTGTAGTGTTTGAGGATTGAGGTTTGTAAAAGGGCGGCTTAGTTGTTTGAGTAAGCTTAGGAGTAGTGGAGGTAGGCTTAGAATAGGTCGGAAATTTGGAAAAGGGGCGTGAGGCCTCCGATTTTCCTTTTGATTTTTGTTGCTTGTCAACCTTGTGTGCAAGGAGTATGAGCTCTTCTAATGTAGAGTAGTGATGCAATTCAACTACATTAGCTACCTTGTGGTCTAAACCACCAAGAAATCTCACTAAGGTTTGAGGTTCATCCTCTTGTACCTCACATTTCATCAGGTATGCTTCAAACTTCCTAGCATACTCCTCAACTGATTTAGAGCCTTGTTGAAGATGATGAAATCGTGCAAAGTTCACTTGCACGTAGTAAGTAGGAAGAAACTTCTTCTTTAACAACTTCTTCATTTTAGGCCAAGTTCTCACCTTGTCCTTGCCCTCTCGTTCTCTTTTAGCACAAATGCTGGCCCACCAAGTTGAAGCATATTTCCTCAACTTGAGAGCAACAAGCTTTACCCTCTTGTTTTCGGGTACTTGCTTGTAATCGAAGACCCTTTCAACGGTCCTTATCCATTCCACAAACTCATCATCATCTAATCTTCCATCATAGTCGGGAATGTCAACCTTAATATCATTAGAAGGACGAAAATTGTTCCTTCTTGGTTGCAAAGTGATGTCACTTGCCTCACCATCCGAATCATCATCTCCTCTTTGTTCTAGTGAGCCTAAGTGAAAGTTGTCTCACTTGGTTTTGGAGTAAGGCCATTCTAGCATCACTCTCACGTCTTTCTTCTTCCAATAGTCTCATGGTTTCACGCCAACCACTAGGAGGTTGATCACCTGCCTCCATGGTTTGTTTTCGAAGGGTAGAAAGAATTTTTGATTGAATTTAGGGTTTACGGTTTTTGGGGATGGTTGGGGATGGTGTTTAGGTGGTGTTTATGGATTAATGGTGGGTGAGAAGGTTAGGATATAATCTCAGCTCTGATACCAAGATGATATATGTTCGAACTATCAAGTTGGAACACATATGAAGCAATGATTTGATAAACAACCAAGCGTGGATGAACACACAAAGGTTGGGCGTGAATCTAACACTTAGAGATACAGATACACCACTCTAAATGAATAGACCTTCCTAAAATCATAAATTAGCTTGCCAAAACTAATTAAGCAAAGGACAAGTTCACTCAAATTCCAATCCAAGAATTTAAAGTTAACTCAATTTCAATTCACACAATGTGTTGGTTTAAACTTCGATCCCCTTTTCATTTTATTTCATCGTCCTTAAATACATGAAGTTAGAACCAGATTTTCTTAATTACAGTAATTAAAATAATTAAACTAAATTAAGCACTAAGTAGATCATGGAGTGATGGATGAACATGGTAGATGCACTTCTCCATTTTCGGTTGAACATGGACGATCATGGGAAACATGGGAAGGTTGTTTTTCGAACACTCCTTCCATTAGGCGCACAACTCCCTTGCTTTGTGGAACAACCTCAGCTTGTCTTAATCCTTGCTAACCATGCCTCTCTCATTCACACTTGCACGCACAAAGGGAGGAAGTTGTTCCTAGAATGTAGGTAACCTCCTTGAACGTGGCCCCAAGGCTAGCAACAACTTGCCGGTTGTTACAATTCGAACTTCAGCACGCCTCTTTTGAAATCTTGAAGACTTGGCAAAATATCTCCACTCCATAGAAGACCTATTAGTACTAGGACTCTTACAACTCAACTAATACACACGCCTAAGAGGCATACTTATATTAGGACTCTAGTACTTAGAATCATAACAACAATATGACTCCTATCTGTAGGGAATTAAAATACAACTCAAGCAATTTAAAACAACTTGACTTAATCTATGAACTATGGATGGAAATGCAAATTATCTAGAAAGCAAGAACGAAAGATATTTGACAAACGAACTATGTAACCAAGTTAACAACAACTTGATCAACATGAACATAAGTCAATGGATTGAGGTTAAGTACCTCGTCAATGGTGGCAGCCACCATGTGAATGAGCTTCGTGTCTTTGACTAAGGAAAGAGTAGAAGTAGTAGATGGTCCTCTGTTGTATAATTAGAGTAGCACTCGAATCATACAAGAAGAAATAGAAGAGACAACCTAGAACTTGAATCCACAAGCTTCGGTTGAATGGCAAAACTTTCGAACTACTTGGATAAGACACACCACCAAGTAATCTAAAAGCTCCTAAGAACACAAATTAACTTGCCAAAGTTAATTAAGCATAGGCACTAAACACTTGATTCTAATCCAAGAATGCAAAGTATTAAGCAAAAGGTTTAAAACTCACGTTTTTTAAGTCATAAAAGTCATCTCTATTTCATTCATGAAGTCCGGTTTATATAGGACTTGTTACAACTTGATTTTCTGATTTTCTAAGACAAAATAATTAAAGAAATAATCAACCACTAACTACATGATCAACTAATGCTAATTAACGTGCCATTACATGCTAATTTTGAGCAGCCACTAACCCACAAGTGGGTAGTTACAACGGCTAACAACAACTAACAATCTCCCTATTTTGGTGGCGCCTCTTTGATGCTTGTAGGGACGTGTCTTGCTGCACTCCTAGCACTACTTGAACTCCTTCTTATGCACGCCTAGAATGTAGGGAGGTTGGTTCAGATTTGAACGTGTGAATGAGGGTGAAACAACTCCCTATTCTCACGCCACTTGCACGCTGCCTTCTCCATCTTCTTTGCACGTTTGATTTAGCTTCATTAACCATGTATTAATACAACTTAAACTAAGAAAGACGAGCATAAGACTCCATTAAATGAAGGACTCTAATTTAAGAGTTACAACTCAAAACAAACTAATACATGGACGCAATTAAGGAAAGAAAGAAAGAACACTCCTATGGACTTAAGGACTCCTAGTTTATTCGAATGAAAACAAAGAAAGCAAGAAATGATATAACTTAATGAATTAAATTAAAGACCTCCATGAAAGAAGTATTTAATTCATCAAGTTTAAGAAGGAAGATACAATCACCAACCAAATGGATTAGCTTTGTATCCTTGACAACCATCAATGGTGAAGAAGGCTCGACACCATCAACACCTACAACATCCTCCCCTTGTTGGGAAAAGTTTGACCTCAAACTTGGAAGATCACCTTCATCTTCATAGAAAGGACTAAGATCCGACACATTGAAAGAAGAAGAAACACCATAATCACCTGGTAATTCGATCTTGTAGACATTATGATTGATCTTCTCAAGAACTTTAAAGGGACCATCGGTTCTAGGGCTTAACTTTGAACGCCTCTTGGAAGGAAAACGTTCCTTCCTTAGATGAATCCATACCCAATCTCCAGGAGTAAATTGAACATCATGCTTTCTTTTGTCAAGTCGTGCCTTAATCTTCTCATTGGCACGGATGATTCTTGCCCTCACAAGTTCATGGATCTTCTTGATTTCTTTAGCACGTTCATCAGCCTCCTTGCTAAATTTGTCTCGAATTGGAAGGGGAGCCAAATCAAGGGGAGTACAAGGATTGATCCCATAGACAATTTCGAAGGGACTCAAACCAGTAATCTTATGAGGCACCCTATTATATGCAAATTCAGCATGGGGTAACATGTCTTCCCATTGCCTTGGACTCTTAGTAGCTAGAGCCCTTAACAAAGTTCCCAAGGTACGATTAGTTACCTCAGTTTGGCCGTCGGTTTGTGGATGAGATGATGTGCTAAACTTCAACTTTGTTCCCATCTTCTTCCACAATGTAAGCCAAAAATGACTTAGGAACTTAGTATCCCGATCACTCACCATGCTTCTTGGAACTCCATGTAGGCGAACCACCTCTTTGAAGTACAATAGTGCCGTTTGAACCGCATCATGAGTAGTATGGCTAGGGATGAAATGAGCCATCTTTGAGAACCTATCAACCACCACCATCACAGCATCCTTGTTGTGTCGTGTTCTAGGAAGCCCCGTGATAAAATCAAGGCTAATGTCCTCCCATGGTGCTTGAGGTGTAGGGAGAGGTAAGTGTTGACCTTGAGGAAGAGAATGACCTTTGGCGTGTTGGCAAGCCACACACCTTTTGACAATGTACTCGACATCCTTCATCAACCTAGGCCAAAAGAAATAATCACTCACCAATGTATAGGTCTTCTCAATGCCAAAGTGTCCGTGAAGGCCACCTTCATGAAATTCTCGAATAAGTGATTCCCTCACACTATGTTTAGGCACGCATAGTCTCTTGTTCTTGAATAGGAATCCATCATAAACATGATAATCTCCATAAGCATGAACTTGACATTTTTCGAATATTTCTCCAAAATCCGGATCATCAACATATCCTTCCTTCAATACTTCCAACCCAATGACTCGGTTTCTAAGAGAAGTAAGCAATAAGTACCTTCTTGACAAGGCATCAGCACCCTTGTTCATCTTTCCGGATTTGTGCTTGATCACAAAATGATAAGCTTGCAAAAACTCTACCCACTTGGCATGGCGTGGCTGAAGTTTTTGTTGGCTTTGCAAGTATTTGAGGGCCTCATGATCCGAATGCAATATGAACTCCTTTGCAATCAAATAGTGCCGCCAATGATCAAGGGACCTCACAAGAGCATAGAACTCTTTGTCATAGGTAGAATACCTCCTTTTAGCTTCATTCAATTTTTCACTAAAGTAGGCTATGGGGCGTCCACTTTGCGAAAGGACCGCACCAATACCAACTCCGAAGCATCACACTCCACTTCGAAGATGTCTTCAAAGCTAGGTAAAGCCAAAATAGGGGCGGTTGTGAGTCGAAGCTTCACCTCTTCAAAGGCCTTGTGTGCTTGAGGACCCCATTCAAATTGTTTGAGTTTAGTAATTTCAGTGATAGGAGCCATTAAAGTACTAAAATCTCGAACAAACCTTCGATAAAAAGAAGCTAGGCCATGGAAACTTCTTACTTGTTGGATTGAACATGGAGTAGGCCATTCACGAATGGCTTGTACCTTCTTCTCATCTACTTCAATGCCTTCGTGTGAAACTAGGAAGCCAAGAAAGGCAACCCGATTTGAAAAGAAATGACACTTTTCAAGGTTTCCATAGAGTTGTTCCTTTTCCAAAACTTCACATACTTGGTGTAAATGATCAACATGCTCCAATTCATTCTTGCTATACACCAATATGTCATCAAAGTACACTACTACAAACCGACCAAGAAAAGGTTTCAAGGTTTGGTTCATCAATCTCATAAATGTACTTGGTGCATTTGACAATCCAAATGGCATGACTAGCCATTCATACAAGCCTTCCTTTGTTTTAAAGGCTGTCTTCCACTCATCCCCTTCATGGATTCGAATTTGATGATAACCACTCCTTAGGTCTATCTTTGAGAACACTTTCGAACCATGTAAATCATCTAAAAGATCATTCAACCTTGGAATAGGAAATCGATACTTTATAGTGATTTTGTTGATGGCCCTACTATCAACACACATTCGCCACTCTCCATTCTTCTTAGGCACGAGTAATGTAGGGACAAAGACAAGGGCTAAGAGACTCCCTAATCAAGCCTTTCGCCTTCAATTCCTCCACTTGCCTCCTTATTTCTTCAGTTTCTTTAGGATTTGTCCTATA
The DNA here is from genome assembly GCA_947646795.1 of Beta lomatogona. NCBI lineage: Eukaryota > Viridiplantae > Streptophyta > Magnoliopsida > Caryophyllales > Amaranthaceae > Beta > Beta lomatogona. The sequence continues at coordinate 1,168,131 of CANSNZ010000955.1, read as the reverse complement.
AGCAGGTTTGTTAGGTAGGCTAACTCCGGGAATAAGGTCTATTTTGTGTTGGATGTCTCTTTTTGGGGGTAGGCCAGGGGGTATTTCTTGTGGAAAAACGTGTTGAATTGTTTGAGCAAAGGGGTTAACAAGGGGTGTTGTGGTTCGGGTGTTGGGTGAGGGACTTGATCTAAACCACTCAAGATGAGTTCTTGAAATGATTCATACTCATGGTAAGATGATTTGATGAGTGTGGTTAGAGACACCGGTTTTTTTGTGTGGTTGTTGGTTTGCTCCCTTTGCCGAGGATACAAAGGAGTTAATACTATCTTCTTTTGATTTTTCACAAAAGCATAGGTGTTCTTATAGCCATCATGAATCACCTTCCTATCAAACATCCACGGTCTTCCCAATAGGACATGGCATGCGTCCATGGGAATGACATCACACCACAATTCTTCACTATACTCCTTTCCAATGGTGAAAGCTAACAATACACGTGAAGAAACGTGTATCCCTTTTCCTTGGTTCAACCATTGTATCACATATGGATTAGGATGGGGAGTAGTAATCAAGTTTAATTTAGTAACCAATGTTTGAGAAGCCACATTAGTGCAGCTACCACCATCTATTATTAATGAACATACCTTACCTCCTATGGTGCATCTCGTATGAAAGATGGCCTCTCGTTGCATTTGATCTTCACTAGTAGCTAGGCCACTAAGAGTTCTTCTCACCACTAGACATTCACCATCATCAGGTCCAATGTATCGCCCCTCTTCTTCCTCTTTGAAATTCTCCTCCTCCTCTACTTCATAACCATCATCTATGGCTTCATACTCCGCAAGAGATATGACCTTCTTGTTAGGACATTCAGAGGCAATGTGCCCTAGTCCTTGGCATCTATAACACCTTCGAGGGGTGCTTGGTACATTTGGTTTAGTTTCAATCTTTTGGGGTGGTTTAGAAGAGTAAGATGTGTTTGGCTTAGATGGGGTTGTGTTTGGTTTAGAGTATGGAGTGGGTTTGGTAAAGGTTCGAGAAGAATCCCATTTACCTTTGGATTTGTTTTTGTTTTGGCGTTCCACTTTGTGAGCTAATAGAACTAGCTCCTCTAAGGTTGAGTAGGAGTGTAATTCAACCACATTTGCTATAGAAGGGTCCAAGCCTCCTAGGAAACGCACCAAGGTTTGAGGCTCATCCTCCATTACATCACATTTCATGATGTAGGCCTCGAACTCCCTTGCATACTCTTCAACCGTTTTGCTTCCTTGGTTAAGGTGATGAAACTTTGAGAAATTCTCTTGCACATAGTAAGTTGGCAAGAATTTCTGTTTGAGAAGCTTCTTCATCTTCTCCCAACTCCTTACTTTCTCCTTTCTCATTCGTTCCCTCTTGGCACACACACTTGCCCACCATGTTGAGGCATACTTCCTCAATTTCAATGCTACAAGCTTCACTCTCTTGTCCTCCGGAATTTGCTTGTAATCAAACACTCTCTCAATGGTTCTAAGCCATTCTACAAACTCATCGGGATCAAGTTTGCCGTCATAGTCGGTATATCAACCTTAATGTCATTAGAAGGTCGAGGGTTAGGCCTTCTAGGACGCAATGTTACATCACTAGCATCATCCGAGTCTTCACCTCCTTCTCGTTGGTGATTGAGTCGAATTGAGAGCTGCCTTACTTGGTCTTGTAACAAGGCCATTCTAGCATCACTCTCTCTCCTTTCTTCTTCTAATATCCTCATTGTCTCACGCCAATTGCCAGGGGGATTGGCTTCATCTCCCATGGTTAAAACAAGTTGAAACGGACTGTTTGTGGTTACGGTTTTGGATGGTTGTTTGGGACGATTTTGGGAATGTGTTTGGTGTTGAATGGTGATTGATATGGATAGGATTTAAGCTTAGCTCTGATACCAAGATGTTGTATAATTAGAGTAGCACTCGAATCATACAAGAAGAAATAGAAGAGACAACCTAGAACTTGAATCCACAAGCTTCGGTTGAATGGCAAAACTTTCGAACTACTTGGATAAGACACACCACCAAGTAATCTAAAAGCTCCTAAGAACACAAATTAACTTGCCAAAGTTAATTAAGCATAGGCACTAAACACTTGATTCTAATCCAAGAATGCAAAGTATTAAGCAAAAGGTTTAAAACTCACGTTTTTTAAGTCATAAAAGTCATCTCTATTTCATTCATGAAGTCCGGTTTATATAGGACTTGTTACAACTTGATTTTCTGATTTTCTAAGACAAAATAATTAAAGAAATAATCAACCACTAACTACATGATCAACTAATGCTAATTAACGTGCCATTACATGCTAATTTTGAGCAGCCACTAACCCACAAGTGGGTAGTTACAACGGCTAACAACAACTAACAATCTCCCTATTTTGGTGGCGCCTCTTTGATGCTTGTAGGGACGTGTCTTGCTGCACTCCTAGCACTACTTGAACTCCTTCTTATGCACGCCTAGAATGTAGGGAGGTTGGTTCAGATTTGAACGTGTGAATGAGGGTGAAACAACTCCCTATTCTCACGCCACTTGCACGCTGCCTTCTCCATCTTCTTTGCACGTTTGATTTAGCTTCATTAACCATGTATTAATACAACTTAAACTAAGAAAGACGAGCATAAGACTCCATTAAATGAAGGACTCTAATTTAAGAGTTACAACTCAAAACAAACTAATACATGGACGCAATTAAGGAAAGAAAGAAAGAACACTCCTATGGACTTAAGGACTCCTAGTTTATTCGAATGAAAACAAAGAAAGCAAGAAATGATATAACTTAATGAATTAAATTAAAGACCTCCATGAAAGAAGTATTTAATTCATCAAGTTTAAGAAGGAAGATACAATCACCAACCAAATGGATTAGCTTTGTATCCTTGACAACCATCAATGGTGAAGAAGGCTCGACACCATCAACACCTACAACATCCTCCATCACCTCCCCCAATTTGGTGATGACCTGTCCCACTACCGGGAGGAGGGAGTACGGGATTCTAGCCCACAGGGAAACCCCACAGCTTATGCATCAAATTAAGCACAAAACCATGACTTCATGCTATAGTTTTAGTTGTACATGGATACATTAAGTAACATGTGTGGTTTGCTTCTGGTTGTTTTGTTGGAATGGGATATTGTTTGATTTGTTTCTGTACCTTCTGAAATTTCTTTCTCGATGTCAGGTTTGGAAAATTTTGGTTGCTCATATGATATCTAATTTAAACAAGTACTTCATATTGGAGTGCATTTATTAAGGTTAATTTGTTCATGCTTTTATTCTTGATCTTGTAGATCTGCAGTTTTCAAGCTAATTGATTTTTCTGTCAAATTTGTCTGTAAGTAAACTGATGATGTGCACTTTAAACAGCATTAAGTGGTTGCTGAGCCGGCATATTTTTGTCAAGTTAAATTTTGTGGTAATTGGTTTTATGCTTCTCTTTAAGATTGGGACCTAGCCATTTGAAACGTTTGTATTATGCATGTTTAGGTGAGCAAAGCATTGTTTGGGGAATATATGGCTACCCAGAAGCAAACTAGACCATTTAAAGGATTGTGGTTGGAGCACATGAACAGCTCTAGCCCTATCATTCCTGCTCAACTGACAGGTTCTATTCTCAGGAGCAGCCAGATTCAGGTACTTGTTTTAGTGGCATTGAATTGTATTTCATAATTTTTTCTTAAAAATTCAATAATATATCCTGGTTTTCTGATCCAGACTGATATTTTCTACCTGAGAGAGAGAGACCTACTACATCGTTTTGTAGCTGAAGTTTCAGCATATCAAAAGCAAGGAAGAAATAGAGAACATGCTTTTGTCCTGGTGAGGATTCTCATCTTGTATACTTCATCTTCTTCTTTCCCGTGTGTTTCTGATGTTGTTGTATTCGTCCTGCCACTAAAAATCTCTTCCCCGTCAAATATATATGTGAGGATTCTCAATTTCCCATCTTAGAGACCATACACAATTATACATAATAATTGGACTTAGATGAGCACCAAGAATGAAATCCTTGCAGGTAGGAAAGAAGTTGTTGCTGACATTCAACTAGAAATTTTCGATTAAGTGCCCGAGAGAAATACTTCTTGTGACACCCAACATGGTTTTACTTTCTTATGCTGACAGAAGAAGTTCTTATTTTTCCATCAGGCTTTTCAGCTTGCAGAAGATTTGGGCAGAGCATTCGCAGATAAGACGGTTTTGCTTACTTTTATAGAGGCTGAAACAAAGGTTCCTGCTGGACCATTGAAGGTAAAAGATTATTTATATTTCAGATTTTCTAATACTTAGTAAACATTGGTTCCATAGAATACATGAATACATGATGTAGGTGTAGCAGTCATAAGTCATAACGGCTGATGATGGGTCCAGATAACAAATTATGACATGTATCTGGCAGCCTCTAGAATTTAGATGATCTACCAAAAGCCTCTGTTAGGAAACGGGGTGTTGTAGTTTGATTAATGCGGAACAAGTCAATGAAATAATAAGGATGAGAAAAGCAATAAAGAAAATAAACAGAAAGAATACAAGGATTTATGTGGTTTGGTTAAAATAGACCTACGTCCACAGGTGGAGATTCGAGCTTTTTCACTATGATGGAGAAAAACAGAGAGAAATAATTACAAGGAGTCCTAAAATACTAGAGGCTAAAAGTGTGTGTCAAATAATGACCACCAAGGGGGTCCTTTTATCCCTAACAACACCTTAGATATACTCCGTATAAAACCCTGAAAGAAAATCGCGCATCCCGCGTCAAATTCCCCGTCGCCCGATCGGGTCGAGCGACATCCGCTCAGTCGGGTCGGGCGACATCCGCCCGGTCGGGCGGTCATTTTCTTCAAGCCATATTTGTCTTGGGCGCTGTTCGCCTGGTCGTAGTTCGCTAAGGGCGCCCAATCGGGCAGTTGTAGCCCTACACGATCGGGCGCTAGACGAAAATCAAGTTTCGACGATAGTTCTTCGTAAAACAGCCATAACTTTCTCGTTTCTCAGCGGAATTGGGCATATGACCTGTCGTTGGAAAGCTTTTGGAACAAGCTATCACATCCAATTTGAATTACATCAAAACCATTTATAGATTGAGAGATATGTGCATTCAAAGTCAGTCTTATGTCATTTTCACAAGATTTCAAGGCACAAGTAACAGCCTCTAATTTGAGAAATTTCACCCACAATAGTACCGGAACTTCTGCAGAGTTACCATCACCTATTGTCTTTTATGAAGCTCTTGATTGAGGAGATAATAAATGAACTACTACTACCTCCATCTTTTTTTACTTGCTACATCTCCTTTTTGAGAGTCAAAGTTTCACTAGTATAGTAGTATATGAGAGAAAAATACATAAGACGTGAAACCTTACTATATGTGGTAGTTCCAAGTTTTTTAATTATTCTATTATATAGCCTTATTTGGTGATTTGACGTTAAACATGTGTTATTTCACGTTTAATTGCTTAATGAAGGTTAGTGCCTTAACCTGAGTTGTTATGCTCTACCCACTTTTAAGTTCAAGTGGCCCAATTTCGTGTTATTAGGGTTAGGATTATGCGAATTTCGTGTTTGGGTGAAAAGCTCTATTTTTTTTGGATATTCAATTGTAGTATGCCATAAACAATTCAGTTTCACTCCTTTTGACCTTAATATTTGTTAGGGAGATGTGCTCTGTTTTGTTGTTAGTGTGTTTTGATTTTTTTGTTTTCACTCGCATGCGTTTTATCCTAGCTATTTGAAGTAGAAATTTCCAGCAACTTCAAAGGGAAGCACCTATTGCAACTCTTGATTTTCACCAACATCAGCCTTCCATTCATGGTCATAGCAGGACCTGACATGGTGTTTGGGAATTTTCTTGAAGATGATGAGTTATGTTGTTCAAAGAGAAGAGAAGAATTATGAAAGGAGAGATTAAGGGAGCGTGATCTTTTATAGGTGAAAAAGGAGGGAAATGGGTTATGGTTTGGGGGAAGAGAAACTGGCATTGGAGGGAAGTCAAAAGGATAATTCAGTATTAGAGTATGTTAGGTTGATTAACAACAACTTAACGTCAAATCACTAAATAAGGCTATATAATAAAATAATTAAAAAACTTAGGGCTACCCATAAAAAAAAAAAAAAAAAAAAAGACACTTGGGGCTACCACATATAATTGCATTTGAAAAGTGCTACCATATAGAAACTTAAAAACCCTGGGCTACCATATAGAATTTCCCATTTTTAAATTATCAACTCTTTAAAATTACTAATAATACGTTGTTAAAGATATTAAAGCTTGGTTTTAGAGACCGTTAAGAAGGAAATGTAGCAAGTTAGAGGAAGGAAGGAGTACTTTATAACAAATGAGAAGCACAGATTGATGAAAGAATTGATTTTACAATGAACTAACTTTTTATTGACAATTAATAAGGCTACTTGATAATTAAAGCTCGATAATACTCGGTCAAAATTTCCTTTGAAGTTGTAATGAACTAGCCTAATGGGGGGGGTAGTGTAGAAAACTGCAATGTTTTTTAATTAGTAGTAGCTTGTAGAGGAAGACAAGAAAGTTAGAGAAAGGGGTTTTGTCTATAAACATAGCAAATCAGTGAAGTAGAAGCATGAAGAAAATTATGTGGAGTCAGGAGTGTGTCAAGTCATTCAAATACTTGGCAATTTATCTTTCCTTTTCAGTTGTATTTCCAAATTATTAATCAAAGAATCATTATCTTTCTTCCTTAAACTCTACATTTGATCTCTTAATTATGTCCAAGCTATGTCGATTGACTTTCTAGTGGCAACTTTTTATGTTTTTGGCAAACTATATGCCAGTTAAATCTGTTTACATGGTTTGACAAAAAAAAAAAAAAAAAGTAAGGAACAGTAGAACATACAGACAGTGAGGATCCAAAAAAAAGGGAAAAGAAGGTAAAACTGTATCGTTCCTAATTTACCACTCATGTGATTGATGGCGGAGTGTCCAAATTAATACTTCTCCCTCCATCACATAACCATCTAAATAACTTCTACTTTCTATTTTTCAGTGTCCTAATAAAATTTGTTCGTTTCTTTTTAAACCGAATATTTACGTTCACTCTTCATCACACCAACCCTTTTCTCTCTACGAACCAACATTCTCATTGCTACTTAATGTATCTCAATCCACTTTCAATTTTTATGTACTTTATTAAATTTACATTAGATAACTTTTCTTAATCCCGTGTTATATACAAATGGGAAGATGAAAATGGAGCGGAGGGAGTAGTATTTCATTGTTGCAATTGCTTTACTTTTTATTATTCAATTACCCCGATGTTGGTAGCATTTTTAGCACGATCCTCCTTTTTTACTCTCTTACGTTCGTTGGACTTGGGAAATGTCGCTAAGGGTGATGATTTTTCGATTGTGCAGGATGTGTTAGCGTTGTTGCGAACATTGTATGCTTTGATAGTCTTGGAAGAAGATGTTTCATTCCTTCGTTATGGCTACTTGACCGTCGAGAACGCTGCTGTCGTGAGACAAGAAGCGATTAAGCTCTGCAGTGAACTGCGTCCCCATGCACTGGCTTTGGTCAGTTCTTTCGGCATTCCAGATGCATTCCTGAGCCCTATTGCGTTTGATTGGATTGACGCAAATTCATGGTCCTCGGTCCAACACTGATTAAACTACTTAAAACTGCAACTTCATGGTTATTGGTGCAGTAGATTCTAAATTTGGCTAGAGAATGTGTCTTGTCAACTAAAAAGTTCATTCAAATCGATCTTTGGCTTCCTGGAATTATACAGGAACTATAAACGTTCAGGAAATTGTTCCTATGTAATAGTTTTGTTTTTCCTTCTGTCTTCCTCTCCGTTTCTTTATTCTGTAACCTTAAACAGTTGGTTCTTTTGAACTGTAAACATTCGGGAGATTGTGCCCAATGAGCCCGACTGCCCATGTAATACTTGTTTTTGTTTTTCCTTTTGCTTTTGTTTTCCTCTCCTTTTCTTTTATTCTATAACTTTAAACAGTTGATCTTTTGAAAAATACTACAATAAAGGAATATATTAACAGAGGTATCATGGAATTCGCCAAATTCGGAAGTTCGATCTCACTTTGTAGTGATCTGATACCTCATTATTACAATTGTCATTTAGTAGTAGTTTTTTTTTTTTTTGTTTTTGTAATTTTTTTCCTTTCCTGGACACAGCTTGCAATTTTTCAGTGACAGCTGAAAGAGGATGTGGTACCGTTCTTGGAGAATTCCAGACTACTACTAAAATTTCAATTTGTTTTCATACTAAACAAAAAAAAACTCACTATAAAAGTCTTAAACATCGGAATGTCTTAAGATAGCACTTGGGAACTCGAATTTCATTTCAATTTTAGTATTTCAATTCTAGAAATTGAAATTATGCATTTGAATTCCAATTTCAATTTCTCAAACTTGTTTGGGAAACATTGAAATTGAATTCCAATTCCTCAAACTCGTTTGGGAAACATTGGAATTGGATTTCAATTCGGATGTAGGGGTGGGGTCGCATGTGGAGGGGGAGGGAGGGGAGGAAATAATGGGGAACTTAAAGGAGAGATAAAATAGAATGGGAGAGAAATTGAAATGACATGGGGAGGGGTGGGATTTGGGCAATGTGTTTTTAACTTGGGTTAGAATTGAGTTGGAATTGACCCAATTCTAAATCCAGTTCCATTGGATACCCAAACAAGTGATTTGGATCGATTCCATCATTTCAATTGAAAAGAGGGTTCCCAAACAAGCCCTAGCAAATTTGGAAGTCCTCTATTAATATGAAAATTGGCCCTATACATAAACAAACCCAAGCCTACCTTCTCCTAACAAGCTGATTTTATGTCACTCTAACCCAACACTATCCCTAGACTCCTCGCACTAACCTATTCGTCTTTTATCTTCTGCTTTCTTTGTTTCCTTTTGAATCTCGAACTACAATAAACAATTTTGAATCTGCCCGTAACTTCAAACAACAGAACGAAAATGAAAAAGGCATTGAGATTCTCAAAGGGTTACAAATTATGAAAATTCAGGAAAAAAAAAAGCAGATTTAAAAAAGAAACTTCTTAAAAGCTGTTAGGATGAAGGAGAAATCTTAGTTTGAAATCCAGTGTGCTGTTTTCCTTCCGTTCTGTTGCAGTCCGAAAAAATGCGCCCAGTTTAATAGCTATAAAAAATAAAAAAAAATCTGAAAAAATTCATGAGTAATCTAGACAAAATTTTATCCAGATTCAAAAAAAGAAACACACAATTTGGACTTATGTAGCCCAAGAAATCGTCCCACCAGTCTTACCGAATGGATTAAACTAGTCACTAAATGAATTAAATAATAAAGACAAAATCATATAGAATTACTAGGAGAATTTTTTCTCTCAATATGATTTCCCACTTCATTCTTTCAGCTTGAGCACCAACCAAAGCAGTACAATGCTTAAATAGCAGCAAAAATCTATCTATTGTCATAGTGACACCTGTATACTAGGAACTTTCCTAGGAAGCAACAAAACAAAACGGTCACACAGGACCACTTGCACAGAAATAATGACAGTAGTGCAGTGCATAGAGAATCATCCTAGGATCATGGGCTAGCAAATCATTACAGCAGACAGCTATACTCCTAAGCTAGGCCACAATACATATGTTCAGTAAGAGTGGGCTTAGAAGTGAAAAACACTTGATATGTTCTCTTTACTCCCCCTCAATCTGAGAGGAAGAATGAACTCCCAGCTTGGATAACAGAGTCTGATGATGTTGAGTATTCAAGATTTTGGTGAATATGTCTGCTATTTGATATGTGATAGAAACATAGGTAGGTTAGACAACTCATTCACTTGCTTTTTATCTCGTACAAAATGACAATCAATTTTCACATGTTTTGTTTTCTCATGTTGGTCTGGATTGACAGCTATGGCCAATGCTGCTTGATTGTCACATAAGAGAGGTGTGGAGCCCGTGGACTTAATGCCAAGATCTTTGAGGAGCTGAGTTATCCACATCACTTCACAAATAGTGAGAGTCATTGACCTGTATTCTGCCTCACCAGTACTTCTAGCTACCACACTTTGCCTTGTAGCCTTCCAATATATAGGAGATTTACCAAGTAGGACACAAAAACCTGATGTGGATCTTCTAGTGTTGGGACAACCAGCCTAATCACTATTAATTGTGCTGCAGAGTCAGATGCAAGAAGAATGCCTTGATCACAAGAGTGAGACAAGTATCTGAGTACCCTGATAGTAGCTTGATAGTGAGTTGATGTTGGTTGGTGCATGAACTGACTCAAAATATGCACAATATATGCTGTAACATCCGATAATTCTCTCTTTTCATAAATACCTTTTCAATATAAAACTTAGAGAATTACCCAAGTATTATCGCCCGTGGGATAACGTATCGGCTTATTCAGACTTTTGTAGCGGAAAACAACTAACAAACCTTCATACTTTATTATCATACATAAATAAATAAGTACTTCAAAATCAAACACTCTATATATGTCTACTCAAACAAACTTATTGTAATACGTTCCTACTAATGCAGAAAATATGATATACTAAATTACACAAGCTCTCCATTCCCAGATTCCCAATGATGCAACATCTGCGAACCTGTAAATGTCAATGCTCTAGAGAATCTGCTCACCAAAATTGGGTCATCACAGGATCAATAAGGCAAAGCCATGATCAACACATACAAACAAATCACGTAATCAGCAAAGCTGAGTACTACATAATAATACATAAACATTCATAGCAGGATACTAAATAAATAACGTGCAGGAATAAATAATAATATAATCATATAACAATCTGCAGACAACTTTAACTGAACTAAACTCTACACATCTTTTTATTACTCAAATGGAATAGTTATTGAACCTGAGTTGTCTTATCTACTAATGCCTTCATTACGAAGACGAAATACGGGAGCTACCACGTATTCCAGAAATGACCTGCGATATCGAGGAACCTTTGCTAACTGAAAAAGGGATGGTGATCAATCCATCTCCTGTAAAAAGCCATGGCTCGCTCACCATGTACCCCAACTCCTAATGTCCGACTCTAGAAGTGCACCAGTCTAAAGTCTATAACTATCCTCGTTACACTTTACGTTCTTTACAAGTTATTACTTGTTATGACACACATACAAGCAACACAGAAATACAATTTAAACATTCACAACTGAACTTCTTTTATCTTAGGATTTAATAAGTGATCACAACTTACAACCCAAGACTTACTTTCTTTTAAATCTCAACTTTCTTATTTGTTGAACCTAGCCAACAATCAAACTTACCTTTAAAAGGCATACTTATCAACTTACCAAATAAGGCCCACAGTCCTCATAAAGTAGTGAAAATAATACTTGCAGGGGAACACATGAATAATCATGAATCAATCTCAATAACATATTAATTCCCCCATGTGAATTAATAATTAAAGTTCCCATCCACATGCTTGCATCAATAAATCCATACAAACATGACAATTCTTTACTCATAATAAATCTAATAATTAACATGCTTGCTCACAGGCATAAAACATGTAGAAATCAATCATACTAGAAACACATATGAACTTATAAAGTTCCTATACATGATACTACAACTTTTTCCTCCTTAAATCATGATACTAATCATATAGCACACAAGTATGTACGTACCTTGTGTAAACTAGTCGGCAGGCCACTTTTAACCCTTTAAAAGTCTCCTACAGAATATTCTCCGCCTAGAAATCAATATAAACTAAAATCAATACTCTTAAATAAAAAGACAGCAACTTTAAAATATTTAAAATCCCCTTTAAACATATTCAAAAGTTGATTTTACTATCAAAACTTCAATTACTTTTGAATTCCTAGCATAGTACTACCATACTAGTAATTAAAATTCTTAAAACTCCCTAAATAAAATCTTTTCTGAAATTCCAGCAACTTATAAAATCATAAAACCCTCTTTAAACATATGCAAACATGTTTAAACTCATAATCTAAACCAATCTCATAGTATACAACATGCTACTATGGTTTTCTAATAATTAACACCCTAAAAATCCATGCTTTAATGATTAAAACTTCAATCTAACAATAATAAACAAATCTGAATTTTTATTCTTATTACATATAATATATATAATCCATGATTAATCATTAAAACAGTAAATTAAAGTTATTAATCATGATTAGTACTAAAATAAAACATAAAAATATGATTTTTAATTGAAACTTGAGGAAGAAGAAAAGAATTAAACCAACACAAGAAGAAAGTGGAAGGATGCGCAGGCCAAGAAGAGTAGCGACGCCTGCAGCATTGGCGCACTTGTGATTATGGAGGTGTGGTGACGTTTCTTGTCGAAGAAGAAAGCGTTACTTGAAGAAGAAGAAAGAAAACTTGAGAGGAAGAAAAACCAAAACTCACGTGGAAGAGGGATAATGGCCGGCTGTTTGTGAGGGAAGAGAGAGAAAATAAATCTTTGTGTGGTAAAAATAATTGGGTCTAAGGTATTTATAAGTAGGGTTTTCTTTTGGGCTTAGAAAAATGAGATTGAGTTTGAATAGAGTTTGATGATGACTAGGATTGATAAATTAGAACTCCTAACATCAATATAACTCCTTTCTCCTAATCTACTTAGAATTTGGGTTCCTCAAGTCCACTTAGACTTCTTTTCCAAATCAAATTCGTATTTCAAACCTTTTTCAAAGCATGCCTAATTAAAATATTTTTAACTTTCTTGAATCCTTAAAATAATTTCATTTGACTTTTAAAAAAGTCAACCTTCTTTAAATAATAAAATCATTTCAACTAAAATATAAATATATAAATGCTAAAATATATCTATAAAATCCTTTAAAATTATGGGGGATTACATATGCTATATCTGGTCTAGTGATGGTTAAGTGGATCAGTTTACCAACCAACCTTTGATAAGGTTCAGGATCCTTGAGAGGTGTGCCAATAGAGGAAGTGAGCTTAACATGACTGTCCGTGAGAAGCTCAAGAGGCTTGCAATTTTTCATTCCATATTGATCAAGTATGTCCTTGACATACTTCTTTTGAGACAAGAATATCCCTTAATGGGATCTATTTGCTTCAATGCCCAAGAAATATCCGAGTTCTCCCATATCACTCATATGAAACTGAGAGGATAGAACGAACTTGTAGCATAAGATATAGCTGTCATATTATCACCAATGATGATCAAGTCATCAACATACACCAATATAGCAACAAATCCAAGTTCATCTTACTTGGTAAAGAGAGAATAATTTGTCCTTGACTTAGAGAAGTTGTGGGATGTCAAGGTTGTGCTTAATTTGGCAAACCATTGCCTTGGAGCCTGTTTTAGTCCATAGAGATACTTTAGTAGCTTGCACACCATAGGCTTTGTGAGAGAGAGATCAGTCTGAGTGCCAGAGTTGCTACACCTGAATCCCTGATGTATGATTATAACCTGGAGGCATCTTCATATACACAGTTCCTTGAAGATCTATTTTTGACATCTATTTGGTGTACATGCCATGACTTCATTGCAGCAATAGCCAACAGAGATCTTACAATAACAATTTTAGTACTTGAGCAAATGTTTCCAAGTAGTTTATGCCTTGCTTCCATCTATTCCCTAGAACAACAAGTCTAGCTTTTACTCTTTCAATTGTTCCATCAACATTGTATTTTGTTTTATATATCCATTTAAAACCAATTGGTTGTTTTCCTTGAGGCGACTCAGTTACAACCCAAGTCTTGTTAATTAGCTTCCAGAGCTTATAACTCCTCATCCATGGCTTTCAGCCATTTCTCATCTTGCATAGCATCCTTTAGGTGAATAAGGTTAGGTTGATGAGAGAGGTTGGTCATGAACAAAAGAACTGTGGAGATACAGGTGTTGAGGTGAATTTATGTAGTTGGCTTGGTTGTATATGAGTTGACATATTGTAGACATGATAATCTGAGTGCCAGGCAGGTGGTAGTTGGTCGTCTGATAGGAACAGGTGTGAGAGCAAGATATTGTGTTTGGTTTGAATCTTCAACTTTAGTGTCATCATCCTCATAAGACCCAGAGTGATGTGTTAGAGGTGAAGGTGTGTTTTGTGGTTGAGAAGATGTGGAGTGAAAAACATGATATGGGTAGATGTTTTCATTGAATTTGACATCTCTAGATACAATTGTAAGGCTGGTGAGGAGGTTGATGAGTCTATAACCCTTCTTGTTTATAGGATACCCAATGAAGACACATGATAACCCTCTAAGTTAAAATTTGTCTTTGGAAGAGGTTGGATTTAAATCCATTGCTAGGCAGCCAAAAGATTTCAGATGATTATATTTGGGTTTGGTTTTGTACAAAGCTTCATATGGTGAAATGTTGTCTATCACAGGAGATGGGAGTCTATTTGTGATGTGTACTGCAGTATGAACTTTTGCTCAAAGCTCAAAAATCCAATGGAAGGCCAGCTTGAAAGCTCAAAGTTCAAGCCATTTCCAAGATGTTTCTATGTCTTCTCTCTACCCTAGCATTTTGTTGGGGTCTATCAACACAACAGATCTGATGAATTATCCCAAGTTTGGCAAAAAAAAAGGTTTATATTTTTTTTCATCAAACTATAAGGCATTGTTAGACCTTAGAGTCTTTACTTGTCTTTCAAAATGAACTTTTGCCATGTTTACAAATGTTTTAATGGCATCAAAAGCATCTGATTTCTGTTTCAGGAGATGCACCCAGGTGACCCTACTGTGATCATCAAACACAGTAAAAAAAATACATGTGTCCTCCACTAGTAGAGGCTCTATATGGCCCCCAAGTTTCTATATGCACAAAATCAAAAGCTTGTTTTGCTCTGGATTGACTCACATGATAGGGTAGTTTTGTGAATTTGGCTAGAGGACAAGTCAAGCACACCTCTGAATCCGAATGTTTTCCCATGTGAATCTCACTAATTTTTTAAATTTTAGAGATAGGAGCATGTCCTAGTCTATGATGCCATAAGGTAGGTGTGCTCAAAGGTAGGTACTTGGGTCAGGTTTGTAGGCACATCTTGTGCAAGAAGCTATTGTTGTTAGGGCATTCTTAGGTGGAGTATTTGTGGTGCTGTTAACAGAAGGAAATTTTGTGGTGTGTTTCAAGTTGGCTAAGGTGACTGTTATGGGTTCATTTAGCAAGTAATACAAACCATTTACTGCCTTGCTTATCCCTTTCACAGCATTAGTGACAACATCTTGAATCAAACAATAGTGTTGATGAAACAACACTTTACAATTGGATTCTTGGGTGAGTTTGGTTACAGATATCAAGTTGTGTTTGAAGGAAGGAATGTGAAAAACTTTGGTGAGACACAAATCATTTTCAAGTTTTATTTCACCAATATGAGAAATAGTTGAAGTTTGTCCAGTAGGTAGGTTTATTTTTGGTTCATGTTTGCAAACAACATAATCTTTCAGAAGACTAAAATTACCACACATATGGTCATAAGCACCAGAGTCTATAATCCAATCATTACCAGTAGCATTAGCCAGGTGACAGAACACCATACCTACATAGGAGAGATCCATTTCATCATCTGTATCTGGTGAATGAACCTTTGATGGTCCTGGCAACATGCTGAGAAGCTGCTCAAGTCGCTGCTGTGTAATGACTGGAGAGGAAGCTACACTTGCTTCACTTTGAGTGCTGGTTGCAGCATTAGCAGTTGTTTTCTAACTCCTAAAGGGTCTATTTTTATTCCAATTGTGTGTGTTTTGAGTGTTCGGCTTCTACTTTGGTTTATGAGACTGTTGAAATCTGTTGTTTCTAGGCTGACCAGGTGGGTATCCTACTACTGTCCAACATTTCTCCCTGACATGCCCATTTTTGTTACAAGCAGTGCACATTTGCACTCCCATGTGCCCTTGCCGAACATAGCCATGCTCACCATTTCTTCTTTCACACCACTGAGCATTTCTCTTTGTGATTCTTCTTGCTCAAGGTTAGTGTAACACCCCCAAAATCCATACACGTCTAAACTACGTTGCATTGACTTTAGGAGTGTTATCGCCGCGGTGAAACACAAGGCATAATAAAAATCAAAACGTTAACAACTCCTTATTAAGAAAACTACATTGCAGCGAAAATAAAATGTTTATGTTAAACTACAACTCGGGAATCACCAAGGACCCCTTTTATTCAGACCATTAACTATGAATACTAATTATTCTATAAGTTCAACAAAAACACTTAAAAGTTCATAAACCAGAAAATATCCCCTGTATGCCAAACTCATGCAGCATCATCAACATACCTAATCTGCTCCCCATTAAATATCAATGGTTCATCACAGGTCAACAAACATCACAAATAACAAACAATCAGCTACGCTGAGTACGTACATAATTAGTTAAATAATACATCAATCATAAACAGAATAATAATAATCATTCCTAGACATGATACTACAAGAATACAACAATTCATTTTTATAGTTTAATTGGCATCGAACGGGCACCGTCATCTTTCTAGAATCATACGGGCTACTTAATCCTTAATAGACAACTCGGTCTATTAGATGGAATGTAAATACGGTTTCGTTCCGTTCCACATCCATCACCTTAGTATGCATACCCCCAAGATCGTACGGAACCTTCCGCCTACTTGAGTTATCAAAATTTATAAGGACACTACTGTCGTCACAGTAGGCCTGCGTAGGAGTGTAGAACAAGTCTCACACTCCCCCCATTATTCATTACTTGTAGGGAATCCAACTACAAGTTTATTGCCAACAATCCTTTTTAGCGATACTCATTCATAACAACATTAAGCATATGATTCTGATAACATCATATAAAATCCTTTTGTTTAGGCAAACTCTTATAAATCCTTGCTACAATTATTAATCATAACATTTCAATCCAACATCTCATTTCATGCTTGTGATACAATAGAATTACGCATTCCAATAACAATTCATTCTATTTCACCAGTCATGCAACAAGGGGAAATACATACAGATTTCCAATTGATTTCATGTTACCAAACCATCTCATCAACCATAATCAACAACAGTTCCCTATCATGATTCTAGGTTCCAATATAACAATCATAACCTAAACATGATACTATTATATCAAACTGAACTAGTACGCGTACGTACCTTGTAACGAAGAATCTTTGCTGACTATTAGAACGTTCCGCTTATGAAATTGGGACCTAATCGAAATATAAGAATAATTCAGTTCTAAGTCCTTGATTAAAATAGAACCAACTTAACTACTATGTAAAACTTAGTGTTTTGAACAATAAAAGTAAACGTTCTTGTTGTTTAAACTTTGTTTTCATGAACTCTATTGAAACTAACATATTTAGAAGCTAATTACTATGCTTGCAAAATCTGATTTATTTTAACTTATTTTATGGTTTGTTGAACACTACAAACTTACACCGTTTCACATACAAGTATCGTCAAAATCAGATTTGCGGAATAAATTATCATAAGAACTACCAATAATTTCCTAATTATAAATCTGATTTCTTTTATTAATTTTATACTTTACTTATAATTACAAACTTAATCAAAGATTCATAAGAATTACAAAATTAGATTATATACATTAATTTAAAGAGAAAAAGATAGAATTTTAATTTTTTTATACCGGACCAACTCGCCGGCGACAACCACCGGCGACACGAGGAATTCCGGCAGCACCACTACCGCACACGCAAGACTCGTCTAGCTCGCACAGAACTCGAGCCACTCACGCTCGCTCGACCTCGACTCGTCGCACACACCACACACAACACCCCACTCGCACACCACACCGTCGAGCCACACTCGTACAACGCAGCACCCTCGACAGCCGCACACACCCGCACTCCGACTCGCACCGCACGACCCTCGAGTGGTCGCACTCGACGCACCGCTCACGCAGCCTCGCACACGAACCACATCACCTTGAATCGCTCGCACACGCAGCCTCGCACGCTCAGCACCTTCGACCACCCTCGAAGCATCGTGCACCACTCAAGGATGATGAACTCAGGAGGAGGGGAGAAAACGAACGAAGGAGGAGGAAGCAGCGTGAGGAGGGAGGAGAAGAGAGGAGAGAGAAAAAGATCTTGAGAGTGAAAAGAAGAAAAAACGGCTGAGTTAGAAGAATAGGGTTTTCTAATTTTTTTTTCTTCCTATTCTTATTTATAGTATGAGAAACCTTAATTTATTAGGATTTGTTTCCAAATCGAATTCTGATTTATTATTTAACAAAAACCGAATAAAAATATAATTAGGTACGAAAGTAGGTTGTATATTTAAATTATAACTGTAGGCTTACCTAAACTATATTATAAAATACTTTCACTTTTACTTTATATTTTCTTATTTATAGCAAAATAACTCCCAAAAATATGGAGTATTACAGGATTTCCTCCTTAAAGGAAGTTTCGTCCCGAAACTTTGAGGTAGCCAGTCTTAACGACGAACTTTTGCACTTCTAAGTCCCAAAATTTCACAAGCGTTTTCTAGTTTTCGCAAAGCACATAAGCAATAATACACATAAATAACAAACTTAAGCAAACTTTAGGGGAAGCGCGAAATTCTATCGCATTCTTCCCCCCTTAAAAGAAAAGTTACGTCCTCGTAACTCGCCTACCTCTTAAAAAAGCTCAGGGTACTTCAGACGCATCGCATCCTTTGCTTCCCATGTGGCTTCTTCAGTATTCTGATTTCTCCGCAACACCTTCACGATTTTGACGTCCTTATTTCTCGTACTACGCACCTTGTGGTCTAGGATCTTGATGGGTTTCTCCTCATAGGACAAGGTTTCGTCTAACTCGACGTTTTCAGGTTCTAGGACATGCGACTCGTCAGGTACGTATTTCCGAAGTTGGGATACGTGAAACACGTTGTGAACCCTTTCTAACTCGTTTGGCAAATCTAAGCGATAAGCCACTTTGCCTACTCTCGCCAAAATCTCATATTCCTATGAACTTAGGGCTTAGTTTCCCTTTCTTTCCAAATCGCATCACTCCCTTCATTGGAGACACCTTCAGCAGCACTTTTTCACCAACTTCATAGTTCTCTTCCCTTCGCTTCTGATCCGCATAGGACTTCTTCCTGTCCTGTGCAGCCCTAATCTTCTCTTGAATGACTCGCACTTGATCAACAGTCTCTTGAATCATTTCAGGACCTAACACCACCGTCTCACTAATATCGTTCCAGCACAAAGGACTGCGACACTTTCTCCCATACAACGCTTCAAATGGAGCCATTTTGATACTAGCATGATAACTGTTGTTGTATGAGAACTCTATGAGGTCTAAATGGTCTTCCCATGATCCCTGGTATTCTAAGGCACAAGCTCTTAACATGTATTCCAAGGTCTGGATGGTTCTTTCTGTTTGACCGTCTGTAGCTGGGTGAAAGGCGGTACTCATCAATAGCTCACTACCAAATGCTTCCTGTACCTTTTTCCAGAAATTCGAAAGGAATCGCGAATCCCTATCAGACACTATACTCGTGGGTACTCCGTGCAGTCGAATGACATGTTTAACATATGCTTTGGCTAGGGCTTCCATACTCCACGTGTCTTTCATGGGTATAAACCTTGCAGTCTTGGTCAACAGGTCCACTATCACCCATATTGTGTTATTACCTCCCCGACTCCTAGGTAAGGCTACGACGAAGTCCATGGATATCGAATCCCACTTCCATGTTGGAATGTCAAGAGATTGGATTTTACCTTGAGGTCTCTTGTGTTCACTCTTAACCTTCTGGCACGTTAGGCATTTGAAAACAAACTCGGCTACTGCCCTCTTCATTCCAGGCCACCAAAACATCTTTTTGAGGTCCTTATATAACTTATCCCCCCCTGGGTGGACGGAATAACTCATATTATGACCTTTACTCATTATCTTTTGCTTCAACTCCTCACATTTTTGCGAGACACACCACCGACCCTTGTAGCGTATGCTCCCATCCTCATGGATTTCAAACCCTTCTACTTTTCCCTCTTTAAGTTTTTCTCTAACCCGCTCAAGTTTCACATCCCCAGGCTGACCCTCTCTTATTTCATCTAGGAAGTTGGGCTGGATGGTTAGGGCACTCAATAACTTTTCCACTTCCCCTTCATGAACCACTTCGATCTGGAGTTTAGAAAAAACTTCACAAAGTTTGTCAGCAATTACCAAAGTGTTCAAGCTATGGCTAGACTTACGACTCAGTGCATCAGCAACAACGTTTGCTTTACCCTCATGGTATTGAATGTCTAAGTCATAGTCCTTAATGAGCTCGAACCACCTGCGCTGTCGCATATTAAGGTCTTTTTGGGTGAAGATGTATTTGAGGCTTTTGTGATCGGTGAAAATTCGACAAGTCACCCCGTAAAGGTAATGTCTCCATATTTTTAAGGTAAAGACAATTGCGGCCAACTCTAGGTCATGTGTTGGGTAATTAACCTCATATGGTTTCAGTTGACGGAACGCATAAGCTATGACTTTCCCATTTTGCATAAGAACACAACCCAACCCATTCTTTGACGCATCACTATAGACATCATACCCCTCATCCCCGTTAGGCAAGGCTAGAACAGGTGCTGAGGTTAATCTCTCTTTGAGTGTTTGAAAGGCTTTCTCACTATCGTCAGTCCAGTTAAACTTGCAATCTTTCTTCATTAAGTTAGTCATGGGTTTTGCTATCTTCTAAAAGTCTTTCACAAACCTCCTATAATAACCGGCTAAACCCAAGAAACTCCTTATATCTGTGACATTCTTTGGTGTAGGCCATTCCCTCACAGCTTTTATCTTTGCAGGATCTACTGACACACCCTCCTTAGAGACTAAATGACCCAAAAATGACACTTTTTCTAACCAAAACTCACATTTTGAAAATTTCGCATACAGTTGGTTCTCCCTAAGTGTCTGTAAAATAAGCCTCAAATGTCCCTCATGTTCCTCCTTGTTCCTTGAATAGATCAATATATCGTCTATGAACACGATTACGAATTTATCGAGGTAGGGTCGAAAAATCCTATTCATAAGGTCCATGAAAACAGCAGGTGCATTGGTTAACCCAAAAGGCATGACGGTAAACTCATAGTGTCCATACCTAGTCCTGAAGGCAGTTTTAGGTATATCTTGGTCAACAATCCTCAACTGATGGTAACCAGACCTTAAATCTATCTTGGAGAAAATCCCTGCATCCTAAAGTTGGTCAAACAAGTCATCTATCCTAGGTAATGGATATTTGTTTTTCACAGTGACATTGTTCAACTCACGGTAGTCTATACACAACCTCAAACTACCATCCTTCTTTTTCACAAATAAGACAGTGGCTCCCCATGGTGACATACTAGGTCTAATGTACCCTTTCTCTAGTAGTTCTTCCAACTGGTTTTTCAACTCGTTCATTTCTGCTGGAGCCATTCGGTATGGGGCTTTTGAGATAGGTCTAGTTCCAGGTACTAAGTCAACAGTGAACTCTACATTTCTCCTTGGCAGCATACCAGGTATTTCTTCAGGAAAAACATCCTGGAATTCGCTAACTATAGACACATCCTCAGGTTTTAATGGATCATCCTCAACCCTTCTCATAGAACACATAAAGAGAGGCCATCCTTTGTCTATATAACCCTTAAGTTGCAAGGCATTGATTACCTTAATCCCAGGTTCTCGAGGTATTCTCCTATATGACACCCTTTTTCCCAAAGGATCTCTCAGTTCCACTTTCTGTGCATCACAGTCTATCTTAGCCTTGTACTTCCCAAGCCAGTCCATCCCCAAAATGACGTCTAGGTTCGATAAGTTAAACTCTATTAGGTCGTAAGGAAAGAAGCCCTCCCCTATTTTTAGCGAGACATTCAGGAATTTCTTAGAGCAATTTACAGTATCCCCAGACGGAATAATTATAGGCATAGAAATTGACTCGGACTCAACCAGTGCTAGTGTTCTAACAGTTGTATGGGCAATAAAAGACAAAGATGCTCCAGAATCGAACAATACTTTAACAGGAATTGAGTTGATAGAGAAAATACCAGTGACAACATCTCTACGAGCTTCCTCTTCACTAGCCGTCGTCATATACAGCTTCCCTTTGCCCTTATTATCATTGTTGTTGGTCACATGGTTCCCTGATGGTGCCTGATTATTTGCATTAGTTGGTGGTTTGGAGTAATTAGAGTTCCCTGACCCATTGTATGCATTTCCACCATTCCCATTCCCATTCCTAGGCTTGTCTCCATAGTTCCCTTTCTTTTGACCAATGGGGTTAACCTTATTCTTTGAGTAGCACTCATACGCCCTATGCCCCAATTTTCCACATTCACGACACTCCACCTTATTACCCTCGCAATCTCTCCCAGGATGGTTGTTTGGGCACTTCTTACACCTGTACACACGCTCAGGTCTGCGGTTGCTGGTGTTATTGTTGCGGTTATTGCTATTGTGCTGAGTGTTGTTGTTGTTGGGTCCCTTACCAAAGTTTCTTTGGGAGGTTTGATTGTTTTGGTTCCCTTGGTGTTTCTTTTCGAACCTTTGAACCTCGGGATTTGGATTCTCCTTTCATTTCTCACCTTGTTTACCCCCTTCCTCTCGTTTCCTTATCACATATAGGTGGGCAGCTTTGCTAAAGACGTTGTCCAACGAGGTGAAAGTATCTTCCCCCAGTCTCCCTTGTAGGTCAAGGGTGAGCCCTAATTCAAAACGTGAGGCCTTAGCTTCCTCAGTAGGGGTAATTTCAGGAGCAAATCTCATCAAAATAAATTTGCGATAATACTCCTCAACAGACAGGTTCCCTTGTTCTAGCATCATAAACTCTTGGGCTTTCTGCTTCTTGAGGTATGGAGGGTAATACTTATCCCTCAGGGCTTTCTTGAAGGTTTCCCACCCAAAGTCAGGTTGTTTACGGAGGTTGTCCTTAGCTTGGGTCAACCAAAAGTGGGCATCCCCCTGTAGGTGATAGCTTGCTAAGGGCACAGTCTTATCATCTGGACAGGAGAGGGTAAAGAACTGCTTATCAAACTCCCTAACCCAGTTTTCCAATTCCTCGGGTCCCCCTTTCCCATTCAGTACTGGTGAGTTCCTATGGGCAACCTTTTCAGACAAGTCCCCATCCCGGTTATGACCCTGGGCTAGGTTAGCTGTGATCTGCACTAGATCACGAATCGATTGCTCGACATTCAGAGAGGTATCAGGCGTGCTACCTTGACGAACCATTCTGCGCTGAAAAATGACACAACGGTTGTTTCAGCGACATGCACATAGTCGTTTATTTATTTAACTACTACACATTGACACGTTTATATAACACATTTTTATTGCGAACAATCATTAAGTCTTTATTGACTTGCAATATAAACATCTCAAATAAGACGTTACATCAAATAAAAGAATAAAATTGTTGTATTATTATTAAAAAGGGTAAAATTTATTGTTTCCAAGGAAAACATAATATGAATAAATAAAGGAATAAAAGAATACTAATTTGCTACTTGGCATGCAAGCCTTTTTAAAACTGAAATAAACGAATAAAATAATATTCTAATCCTAATTATATAATCAAAATAAACTAGGGACTATAATGGTGAGCTTCGTCATCTGAATTAGGATTTTCTATTCCTTCTTCCATGTCAGCTTCATCCTCAAAAGACTCGTCATCCTCTATAGGTTCATCTTCCTCTAGAGGTTCTTCCTCCAGAGGTTCTTCTTCTATGGGCTCTTCTTCTGCTTCTTCTTCGTGGTCATTTTCCTCAATCGGATCCTCCTCAGCAGGCTCATTCTCATTAGGATCTCCCTCTTCAGTAGGCTCATTTTCATTAGGATCTCCCTCTTCCTCATTTTCTAAGTCAAGTATAGGTTCAACATTATCTTCCCAAATCACTGCGATGAATGTCCTATTATTCCCCTCATCATCGGAAATGTAGGTAACAGTTCTGAGGTTTGACACTATGTGGTAGTCCTCGGGTATGAACTCATCCTCAAAAGTTTGGTAACTAGTTCTTTTTGCAGCTCTAAAGGGCGCTTGCGGCTTAGATTTAACTCTAGGGTTCTCAGAATTCACATTAATTCCCGAGCTTTCCCCCACATGATAGGTTCCTCTAACTAGAGGTGATGAGGTAGAGGGCTCCCAACTTCTTTTCTCACGAATTCTCCATTCATTTTCACAGTATTTAAGATCAGTAATGAAATGTCCTACAGTAGGAAGGTATTGGTTCCAGTAAGTGTGTTTGGCTCTGTTAAAATCTCCATTTTCTGATTATATATCTCCATATCTACGGTGTACGAAAAGGTAGGGTTCCTCCTTAGGGACGTACTGCAGCATAAAATATATTTTCTTCATTTCAGTCCAAAGCATAGTATCTCCCTGTAAGGTCCTATACTCCATAGCAGCTTTCATCTTATTGGCCCAGATGTCCCAATCTTCTGCTATTCAGTGCTTCATCAGGTATTCCTTAGGACCTATGTTGTAAACCATCTGCGAATTTAAAGGAGAAAATAGTCTAAGTTTTGTGAATTTAAGGTTTTTTTTTTTTTTAAGTATACATTATATATAAACATATATAAGAGGTAAAACGATTATGTTCAATTTTAGAACTCCAAGTTCAAAACATTTATAACAATTTATATGGTTCTTTCCTAAAATATCCGAAATAAGGTTTTAGTTCAATACCTTTTTGACACATCTTTGAAATATTATATTAATTCGAAATTTTAGGAATTAAAATATTTTACTATCGAATTTTAGTGCTTTTAACCACTATCTACGTACCTATCCTTGTACATCCTCCTACTCTATTCACATTTCAAAGATTTCAAAGAACCTTTCACCAATTCAATCAAGCAAACCACACTATATTTCATATAATCAGACATCTGATTCATTCTACAGTATTTTTGCATGCTTTCTATAAACATATCAGACAAGTAAAGGCAAGAAAGGCAGTACAAATAAAATCATTCCTATGATTTAATACACGCAAAAGTAATCTATATGCTCTTATCCCATACTACCCATTTTAAAATCTACTGTTGCTATTGCCCCCGTTCTATCACCTTCGGTAATAGAGTAAGGGGCCCTTTTCTATCTTCCCCGTTCTATTACCTTCGGTAATAGAGTAAGGGGCCCTTTTTCCATCTTTGAAAATAGGAACTTTTGGCTCTGATACCAGTTTTGTAACACCCCCAAAATCCATACACGTCTAAACTACGTTGCATTGACTTTAGGAGTGTTACCGCTGCTGTGAAACGCAAGGCATAATAAAAATCAAAACGTTAACAACTCCTTATTAAGAAAACTACATTGCAGCGAAAATAAAATGTTTATGTTAAACTACAACTCGGGAATCACCAAGGACCCCTTTTATTCAGACCATTAACTATGAATACTAATTATTCTATAAGTTCAACAAAAACACTTAAAAGTTCATAAACCAGAAAATATCCCCTGTATGCCAAACTCATGCAGCATCATCAACATACCTAATCTGCTCCCCATTAAATATCAATGGTTCATCACAGGTCAACAAACATCACAAATAACAAACAATCAGCTACGCTGAGTACGTACATAATTAGTTAAATAATACATTAATCATAAACAGAATAATAATAATCATTCCTAGACATGATACTACAAGAATACTACAATTCATTTTTATAGTTTAATTGGCATCGAACGGGCACCGTCATCTTTCTAGAATCATACGGGCTACTTAATCCTTAATAGACAACTCGGTCTATTAGATGGAATGTAAATACGGTTTCGTTCCGTTCCACATCCATCACCTTAGTATGCATACCCCCAAGATCGTACGGAACCTTCCGCCTACTTGAGTTATCAAAATTTATAAGGACACTACTGTCGTCACAGTAGGCCTGCGTAGGAGTGTAGAACAAGTCTCACACTCCCCCCATTATTCATTACTTGTAGGGAATCCAACTACAAGTTTATTGCCAACAATCCTTTTTAGCGATACTCATTCATAACAACATTAAGCATATGATTCTTATAACATCATATAAAATCCTTTTGTTTAGGCAAACTCTTATAAATCCTTGCTACAATTATTAATCATAGCATTTCAATCCAACATCTCATTTCATGCTTGTGATACAATAGAATTACGCATTCCAATAACAATTCATTCTATTTCACCAGTCATGCAACAAGGGGAAATACATACAGATTTCCAATTGATTTCATGTTACCAAACCATCTCATCAACCATAATCAACAACAGTTCCCTATCATGATTCTAGGTTCCAATATAACAATCATAACCTAAACATGATACTATTATATCAAACTGAACTAGTACGCGTACGTACCTTGTAACGAAGAATCTTTGCTGACTATTAGAACGTTCCGCTTATGAAATTGGGACCTAATCGAAATATAAGAATAATTCAGTTCTAAGTCCTTGATTAAAATAGAACCAACTTAACTACTATGTAAAACTTAGTGTTTTGAACAATAAAAGTAAACGTTCTTGTTGTTTAAACTTTCTTTTCATGAACTCTATTGAAACTAACATATTTTGAAGCTAATTACTATGCTTGCAAAATCTGATTTCTTTTAACTTATTTTATGCTTGTTGAACACTACAAACTTACACAGTTTCACATACAAGTATCGTCAAAATCAGATTTGCGGAATAAATTATCATAAGAACTACCAATAATGTCCTAATTATAAATCTGATTTCTTTTATTAATTTTATACTTTACTTATAATTACAAACTTAATCAAAGATTCATAAGAATTACAAAATTAGATTATATACATTAATTTAAAGAGGAAAAGAGAGAATTTTAATTTTTTATACCGGAACAACTCGCCGGCGACAACCACCGGCGACACGAGGAATTCCGGCAGCACCACTACCGCACTAGCAAGACTCGTCTCGCTCGTACAGCACTCGAGCCACTCACGCTCGCTCGACCTCGACTCGTCGCACACACCACACACAACACCCCACTCGCACACCACACCGTCGAGCCACACTCGTACAACGCAGCACCCTCGACAGCCGCACACACCCGCACTCCGACTCGCACAGCACGACCCTCGAGTGGTCGCACTCGACGCGCCTCTCACGCAGCCTCGCACACGAACCACAGCACCTTGAATCGCTCGCACACGTAGCCTCGCACGCTCAGCACCTTCGACCACCCTCGAAGCCTCGTGCACCACTCAAGGCTGACGAACTCAGGAAGAGGGGAGAAAACGAACGAAGAAGGAGGAGGAAGCAGCGTGAGAAGGGAGGAGAAGAGAGGAGAGAGAAAAAGATCTTGAGAGTGGAAAAAAGAAAAACGGTTGAGTTAGAAGAATAGGGTTTTCTAATTTTTTTTTTCATCCTATTCTTATTTATAGTATGAGAAACCTTAGTTTATTAGGATTTGTTTCCAAATCGAATTCTGATTTATTATTTAACAAAAACCGAATTAAAATATAATTAGGTACGAAAGTAGATTGTATATTTAAATTATAACTGTAGGCTTACCTAAACTATATTATAAAACACTTTCACTTAAACTTTATATTTTCTTATTTATAGAAAAATAACTCCCAAAAATACGGAGTATTACAGTTAGCACAAGCACTTTCTACATATGGTAGAGGACTCATCATAAGCAATTGGCTTCTTTAAGCCCCATATTCTTCATCAAGTCCATTCAAAAACTAGAAGAGTATGAGCTCTTCTCTTTGCTTCTCAAGAGCATCAACAAAGGCAGAA
Organism: Beta lomatogona; assembly: GCA_947646795.1. Taxonomy (NCBI): domain Eukaryota; kingdom Viridiplantae; phylum Streptophyta; class Magnoliopsida; order Caryophyllales; family Amaranthaceae; genus Beta; species Beta lomatogona. Next base: position 1,140,466 of record CANSNZ010000955.1, on the reverse strand, counting down.
ATTTTAGTTGCCATGGTTGTTATAGGAGGAAGAGTGTTCAAAGACTCCAACTCTTTTCAACAAGCTCTCATGAGGGTGTAATACTCACTAATGGGATTATTTTGTTGTTTTGTTTCATAAACTTGTTTGTTCAACTTGTATTTTATGGAACCATTTGTGAGAGAAAACCGTTTTTTCCAACTGGTTCCAAATTGCGTGAGCGTTGTGAACAAACATTATGGATTTTTTAATTGAATCAGACATAGATGACAAGATCCATGAGATAAACATGCTATTGCATGTTTCCCAGGCTTTTGCTTTCACCGAGTCACCAGAATATTTCTTCACAACTCCAGTAACAAAGCTTAGCTTCCTTTTTTAGGCTAGTGCTATTTCCATGGATCTTTTCCGAGGTCTGTAGTTGGCAGTATCTTGAAGTTTTTCAATGGGAAGGAAATTATTTCCATCTGATGTATGAAGATAAAGAGGGCCAGTGGTTTCAATTTTTGCAGTCATTTTTTATTAGGTTTGAGAATGAATGAATTGTGTGAGGGCTAAAATCTAGGTTTAAGGAACCTAGCTCTGATACCATAAAGACAAAATCACACAGAATTACTAGGAGAATTTTCTCTCTTAATATGATCTCACTTCATTCATTCAGCTTGAGCAGCAACCAAAGCAGTACAATGCTTAAATAGCAGCAAAATATCTATTGTCATAGTGACAGTTGTGTACTAGGAACTTTCCTAGGAAGCAACAAAACAAAACTGTCATACAGGACCACTTGCACAGAAATAATGACAGCAGAGAATCATCCTAGGATCATGGGCTAGCAAATGATTACAACATACAACTAAACTCCTATGTTGGGCCACAATACATATGGACTATTACATATTTCAGTAAGAGTGGACTTAGAAGTGAAAAACAGTTGATCTATCCTCTTTAAATAATGTGATTATGAATTATTTAAACTGGTAACTAAATAGATTAAACTAGTCAATCTATTCATAAAGGTGTTTTGTTCTCTTCTTAATATTGGGTTTGGGCCGATTAAAAGTAGGTGGTCGCTTATATAAGACCGACTCATAAATATATTATACATAGAAACTTATTGTAAAATTACCATATTAAATTTATTTCTGCAAAATCAAACATCTAAATTGTGAGGAGTACCTACATATGTACTGATATATACTAAAACATAACTGATAGAATTTCACCTTCAATAAAGTACAACATTTTAAGGAGGAACCAAGTTGCCAGATATGTTGAATCGTGATACTGGTAAATGTTGACGAGTGTATAGGAGTATGTATGAATAGAAATTATATGACATGCAATCATACATTGTACTTTTTTTTTAAGTTAAGATGAAATCCCTTGCATAAGGGGGAGAATTGGGGATCTCACTTTGCAAGAGGCAAGAATCGAACCCTGGTCACAAGGGTGGAAAGAGAGCCTCCAACCAACTAGGCCAACCTTAATTCTTTTTAATCATACATCGTACATGAGATAGAGTTCATATGAAAATTTGAAACGTGCTTGTATAATTAACACTACAAATAGCTCAGAGCAGGCTCCAATATATACATGGGTTTGCGAAATTCATGTGTCGCTAGTCGCAAAACAACAGACTAAACGTGTCTTCTGTCGTTCTTTGTGACAACTTTCTGAACTGAGCCTAAATGCAGACACTCAACTGTAAAATCACAATGGAAAAAAGGAAAACTGGGTGAAAGCAACTGTTACATAAACTGGGTGAGAGACAATAAGTCTTCGACAACAATGCTGCACCTTTTCGTGATCTAAAAGAAGATATCTTACATACCATAAAGATAACTGATGTCCCAGATACAGGGATGAAAGCAATGTACAGAATTGCTAAAGGCCCCTGATGCTACTAACTATATCTATGATAAATTACAATATTATCAGTGTATTTGTTAATATTCAGACTATTTTATAACCTATCAAGAGTCCTTCTGGTTGTCAGTGAATTGTATTTCTGATAAATTATCAGGTCTACTGGTAACACTTGTAAAAGTTGGAGCAAGATCTTTTCCGTGGTCTGATTTCTTCAGATTAATCTTAGCCTTGCCCTTCCCAGAGCGCTTGTTCTCAGTCGAAACTTCAGCTGTGAGCCTACCCATCTGCTTTTGTAAATCAACAAGGGGATCATTTGTTACTTTTGTCTTCGGGCTCTTCTTCTTCTCCTCTGCAACCTTCAGTTCTAATCGGTACGATGCACAAGCATCACAATTATCAATCTCATACTCAAACAAATGCCATTCTAAGTCCTTTTGTGGTTGGGGATCAGCATAGTAAGACCTCTTCTGGCCATTATATTCTTTCATAATTTGTTTCCTTGACTCATGCCAGCCACGGCCCTCATGGTCCGGCAATGACCTCTGCTTTCTGGTTCCAGTCTCAAATGCTCTTCGAGGTTTATCAAAAAAGAGCCATTCCCTAATTTTTTCACCTTCCAAAATGGAAAAATCAAATAGCTCTGCAAGTCAACATAAGACCGAATGAGTAAACACAAAGGAGAGCAAAAAATACAATTTGCAGAGTTAAATGCACATAACTAATTAAATACTTCTAAGTATCTTAAGTACATCTGTGAAGTTGGCAAGGTGGAGACCTAACTAATCATAAAAGACATAATTACCAGGATCATTCCATGGAGATTTTGCAGTAGCAGCACCAAGACATTCTGGGATGCCCACATTTGATCCCTCTACTTTTGACCTGAGAGCTGCAAATAGTGGACCATCCTTCAAACCTATACCTCCCGGCCTCAAAATAGGAGAAGTCCCTGGAGGGCATTCCTCCACTGCTAAATCAGCATGAAACTTACTACAGTAGTTTTTACAGAACTCAGTTCCATGAGCAGGTCTTGCACAATCCCATAGGGCACATATTGGTCCTAAGAAAGCAGATGGTGGAGGGTTCACATTTGGCAGCACACCCGAGAAATCAGAAAGATCATCCATTCCCCAATGCTCAATAGCACTGGCATTGATAAAGATTTCACTATCAAGGTTTTGATGTTTATCCAAGTGAATAAACTCCAATTGAGAAGTCATATTAAAGTTATTAGCCACCATATTGTGCGGACCTGAAGCTTCAAAATTATTGATCATTCTACCTTGCACAGGAGCAGAGGCACCATTGCAATGCTCAAAACCTTGATAGTCTTGAGACTCTGATGTATGATTTTCAAATTGTAGAAGTTCATGTTGCTGTGGTGTATGATTGTCAAAGCCTTGAAAACCATATTGTGATATATGACTCGCGAAACTCTGGAATTGATGTTGCTGAAGCGCATGGTTCTCAGAGCCTAGAAATTTATGTTGCTGTGGTGTAAGATACTGAAAACCTTGAAAACTTTGTTGTTGATTTGTATGATTCAAGTAGCATACCTGTAAAATAAAATCGATTATTTGAGTTACATCATGAAAAAAAAAACTACAGAAATATATATGAGTCTGCAGAAAATGATGCGAACCACATCACAGGCTTTATATATTACGATTAAACAAATCTTAGCAGGAAAAAAAAAAAGAGCAACGTGAGTTGATTTAGCTTGAAGCTTGAGAACAAAAAAACAGAACATAGTTGAATACATGGATTTAGATCAGTATAATACAAAAAATAGAAGATTGTTTCTGAGATTCAAATCAGTTTAAATTCTCTTTTTTTTCTGCCCATGGAGTGTTCAGTATTATACCAAAAAGAACAAATATCTGAACTTTAGAAGGTGGCTCTCGCCTCCCAGTGGCTTTAAATAAAAGAGGAAGCAAAGGTTGCTGGTTGGTTCTCTTGTTTGCAAGAAAATACAGAGATAAGAGCATGTACGCGAAAGCTAAGAGAAAATGTAATGACTGGCATTATATTGCTGCTTATCCTTTCACATTTACAATAAGAATTCAGCAAGATTATCTGTTCAATCACCCAGAGTCTGCCACAAGAATTCAGCAAAAAATAGCTGTTCAATCACCCAGGGAATGAATGTGTAAGGAGTAAAGGGAGACCTCATCATCTCTTCCAGAGTCTGCCAGTGCAAGTGTGCGAGTGGCATTGTCATGCCTCATGATAGGTGACGCTGCTGTTAATGGACTTGTTGCATCATCTTCTACCTCGAATTGCTGCAACAGCTGACCAAGCTCTTTCAAAAATGACCCAAGACTATCTTCCTGCATATCATATGTAGTATTGTCATTCATTGTTAAGAGAAGCCAAAGTAAAAGCACCTATAAGAAAAATTGAGTACACACAAGCAATGAAGAAGCTGGAGTTGGTTCATCAAGCTCAGCTTCCCATTCCCGAAGTATTTGGTTAAGTTGCTCTTCTAATGTAGCTACATCAATGGCCCGACTATCCTTCCTGGGGACGTGAAGTTCGTTGAGCATAGACTGAAGATCCTCAACCCGATTCTTTGCTTGATCTTTTAGGAGTTTGTGAGAAGGTTGCCTGCAGTTCTTTGAATCTTTTCCCATCTTCTCTCTCACTATCCTCAGATGTCAAGTTTTACATGCTACAAATGTTCAACCTAATTTCAACAGGCGAAAAAGTATGTATAAACAGATATTTTCACACACAATGGCAACAACAAGCTCGAGTTGAAGACGAGAGGTTTATGATTACAGCTAAATGTGAAACTTTCCAAGCCGACCACCAAAAAATTTTCCCGCACTATCCTGCGAGTGTCAAAGCAAGGAGAATACTATGTTGTAACAATAATTTTGCTACCCTTCTTCTGAAAAATCAAAGATGGGACAATTATTCAGGAAATAAAGAATAATTCTAAGGCTAAGTGCAAAAATAGGCCAAAAAGCAAAACAACATGAAGCATAAGTTCAGGAAGACGGCCTAAAGGTTGTTTGTAATCCTTCCACCCATTCCCCTAGTTTCTCTACCCTATCAGCAACTGTCCAGCCACTTATATACAGCGATTGACGAGCCTTACTAACAGTGACTTATTCAACAAAGACTTCATGCTTTGAACCAAAAAATTCATATAATTACATGCATTCAAACTGGTGGCACCACAAAGTTTAGATACATCTCATTGCAATGCATCCCTTTCACAACTACCGGAGAAAAAAACAAAGGAAAATTTGAGAATAATAAAGAAAAGCATGAACAATAAAAATTTTAATCAGTTGAAACACTTACGGCAGCATCACATCACTCGAAAATATTTGGTAGAAGTTACAGCCAAATCCTACGAGTACAAAATTTATAAGAGGTGATAAACAATATCAAGAAAAACTATCTTGACGGAAAAAACTATATACACCCAGCGGGCCGAATACCTAGGGGTGTCAGAAACAGACCTGACCGCTGGGTCAACCTGATACTGACCTGACTTGAACCTGTTCGACCTGTGAGGGTCAGTCCCCAGACCTGACCGAAACCTGACCGAAACCTGACCTGGGATTACCCAGACCTGACCTGCACCCGGCTAGATTATATTCTGACCTGACCACACAGACCTGCATTCAAACCCGAACCCGACCGAACTAAACCAGATATTAACCCAAAACTCAATTAGGCCCAATAAATACCTGGTTCAACTCGAATTCTAATTGATTTGAAAATAAAATCTACCTAATTTTACGTAATTTTTCAAACCAACTTATTTTGACGACTAAACTCAACAAAATTACTAAAATTCAATTATTTTTCTATATCTACAAAATCATTTCAATATGGTAATTTATAAAATTACTTACATTTAATAATAATTTAATAAAAAAACAAATTACATTCTCAATTAAATTATTTTTGATGTAATTTTTGATCATGTCATAGTGTTTTAACTATTGATGAGATTATAATAGTCACTTTTTAACTTCTAGTTTCTTAGTGCATATTATAGAATGTCTTCTTATTAATTTTTCAGTTGCTTTGCATAATGCAAAATGCTTCCGTAAAATACTATACTTTAATTTTTCCACAACATATAATTAAGATCGTAACTTGTTTGAGTGAAGAACAAAGTTTGGTAATTGGGTCGAGTTAATATAATATCATAAAATCATTCAAAATACATGTGTCAATGTCAAACGAAATTACAAAAATCAAATTGCTGAATTTATTATATGTAGGAAGCCAAAGAACAAAGAACAACCACCATCTAGAATTTCCAAGACAAACCAAAGAAGAAACCACAAGAAGAAATTCAGTATACAGGTACCAAAATTCAGAAACCACAAGCAGTAGCAACAATAGGCCATAAGCAGCAGCAGTAGGCCACAAGCAGGCCACAAGCAAGCAGCGGCGACGAGTAGGCCTCAAGCAAGCGAAGCGCGAGCGGGAGCGGTAGGCCACAAGCAAGCGGCGAGCAGGAGGAGATAGCGGCATCCAACAAGCAACGGCAAGCCTCAAGGCTCAAGCGGCGGCATCCAACAAGCAACAACAAGACAGACCACGACAACCACAACAACAAAGTACAAAAATACTTTTTTATATTTTTTGGGCTCTCGATCTTATAACAAAGTTTTAAGAAACCTGTTACCGAAGAATCATCATCGAGCACTTAGACTCCATCAACGTCACAAAATGTAAACATGTAAACGAGCCACAAAGCAATTGTGGGCAGGCGGCAATTCCAAGGCACTTATAAAAAAAATTGGCTCTCAAGTGTGTATCATATTCTTAAATACATGCCTAGAAAAAGCGCCGCCTCACAAAGCTAAGGGCAACAAATACATAATTAATTTTGGAGTTGAGAGTCTAACATACGGGTACCAAAATATAAAACCAGTACAACACCAGTCCATCCACATGAACATCAGCACCATCCCACAAGCACAGCAACACCAACAAACCACAAGCACATCACCATCCTACAAGCAAGAAAGACAAGACCACAACAACCACAACCAAAGCAACATAACATGGGCAAGCAACAAAACGAGAGCAAATGAATCACGGAATAGAATCATAGTCTATATCACTAGGTTCACCTACAACACCAACATCAACAGTTCTTTGATCCTCAATTGGGGTATAACCAGAGAGCCAATTTTGACAAGTTACCAAAGCTTCAACATTATGAGGCAACAAACGCGAACGATACTTGTTCAAAATTCTACCTCCCATGCTAAATGAGGATTCGGATGCAACAGAGGTAATAGGGATGGCTAAAATATCTCTAGCCATGCGAGCAAAAATAGGAAATTGAACCACATTAGCACGCCAATATGAAAGAACATCAAAATCAACATCACTAACACAAGGAACAAGGGGGGCATCAAAGTTTGCATTAATTTCATAAGTTACACTTTGAACACTAGAATCACCAACACTAATGCTAGCAACACGACCATACTCTTTAGCAAGGTTTATTTTCTTATATGGGCGAAGGGTAGGTCTTAGACTCGATGGACAAGGATTAACATCACTTTGAACAGAACTCAAAGAACCAAAAGAAGATGGATAAGTTTGAGAATGATATGTATACAATTCGGTAAAATGATCAACGATAGATTTAACACGTTTATCACGCTCGGAATCAGCATATAAACTACCATATAAATCACTAACAAATTGTTTTTTATAGCGTGGATCAAGCATGACAGCAACACAAAGAATAGGAGAATAGTCCTCACAATACTTGTTAAACTTAGCATACATAGGTTCAACCATACCCTTAATGCAATCAGTTGCATGATTATGTGCAATAAGATTTAATCGATTAAGATCTTGTTAAAATGCAAAAAGATATAGTAATTTAACAAACCTCCCTATATGTTATAATAAACTATGTTATTCCATGTCCCCTATTAAGGAAAGCTCTAAAACTCTATAGTGATTTACTTCTTAAGCTAGTATTCTTATAGTGTTATGTATGCAAATATCACTCAATTATGTAATTGTTTGTTTATAATATTTATTTAGTGAACTTATAGTGTAACGATATAACTTATATATATGAACTTCATTGAGTTGATAGTGATTGTTTGTTATATTATCATCATAAAGATGATGAACTTAAATGGAGTATTGTTATCTTGAACTATCGACTTACATTCATACATTCATTATATTGATCTTATCTAATAATAACAACTTGTTTTAATCCAACTATATAGTAACTAGCAAGTACTTGTTATAATCACTTAAACCTCATATGAACCATCATTGTAAACATATGAATGTATGATTGTCATTTGTTATAGTATTATATATAACATATCAAGAGTCATTTTACTAATTTATAATCAATAGAGTATTAGGTTCGTTTTACAATTATTTTGATACCAATTTTATACTAAAATGATTAAACATACAAATTGATAGAAATGTTTGTTTATACTTTATCATATATAGTCACAACATAATACATATGTACCACGTTATGTTTGTTATTGTTATTATTAGCATTGTTGCTACTATTATTATTATTATTATTATTATTATTATTATTATTATTATTATTATTATTATTATTATTATTATTCTCATTATCATCATAGTTATTTACAAACTTATATATCAATCATAATGCTTATAATAATAAATCATTTATATAAAGCTTGGAACATATGAACCCTCGTTATAATCAACTTAGGCCTCATATGAACCGTCATTGTAAACATATGAATGTATGATTGTCATTTGTTATAATATTATAACATATTAAGAGTTGTTATACTAATTTATAATCAATAGAGTATTAGATTGGTTTTACAATTATTTTGATATCAATCTTATATTAAAATGATTCAACATATTAGTATTTATATTGTTATTGTTATTGTTAGTATTCCTGTTCTTATTTGTATTACTATTGCTATTGTTAACCTTGTTACTATTATTATTATTATTTGTATTGTTACCTATTATCATTGTCGCTTTATGTTTATTAGTATTATTATTCTCACTACCATCATAACTATTTACAAACTTATATATCAATCATAATGCTTATAATAATAAATCATTTATATAAAGTTTGGAATTGATCGTCTACTCGTTATTATTGTCGTTGGTTATAATATATAATATTAAAACATATGAAGAGTCGTTCTACTCCTTTACTCATTAGAGTGATTTTACGCAGTTGATTATTCGAAATAAGAGTTGACTAAGAGAATACACTAAACATCACGGTAATCAATATAGTATTTTTATTGGTTTTTCGTTGTCATCCATATATTTATCGCACACACACATATGTATATATATGTCGATCTCAATACTTTTATTAATATGATTTGTTTACAAAATCCATAACAAAATCAAGATGGTCCGATCAGGAGTTACCCGAAGTTGAGTTGATGGTCAATAGCGAATGGACCTGATGTTTCACAATGATCGAACTAAGGTCATTACTAATTCAACCCGAGTACATTTGACTTAACTCAACCGTACATGAAACCTAAATACGACCTGCGCAAAACCGGCAAAAAAAAATGTCAACGGGCGATCATATCCGGGAATGGATCGACTTGTAAATGGAACGCTCAGACCTGTCCGGCACCCGGGAATCCAATGATTCAAATGTGTTCGACCCAGTTGAACAAAACCTGACCAATCATGACCTGGGGCACTGACAATCAGAATCCTGACCTGTCCGGGTCTGACCTGGTTCACCGTGGGTATACCCAGAACCTATTTGAGAACCTGTTTTGACACCCCTACGAATACCCACTAAAAATGGACATTAGTGCATAGTGAAATGCAACTCGACAGCACAAACTTAGTTTTTACCCACTAAAGTAGACATTAATGCATAGTGAATTGCAACTCGAAAACATAAAATTACATTTTACCCACTAAAGATAGACATTAATGCATAGTGGATTGCAACTCGACAGCACAAAAATATAATTTGATTGTCGATCTGTAATTTGCCCATATCCCCCATTCAAATGGACATTGTTACACCACTACTAATAGAGCATTAAAAGAATAATAATTATGTTGAGTTGGATTCCATTACCACAACCCTCAACAAGTCTTTATTAATGGTGGGTAGTCTACCCGGTGGGTAGACAAAGTTTATTCTCATTCAACCCTATAAATGTCCAATTAGAAATATAGCAATTTCTCTAAAATTAAATCGCTAAATTTTCATTCCCCATGTCAATTAAAGGTAAGACAAGCATCTACGGATATAAACAATAGATAATCAGAAAACAGCAAAAGATAACAAAAATTAGAACAATATGAAGCACAACTTAGCTATTAATTTAGTGGCGTACCCAAAACTGAACACCCAAAAATCTGGAATTTTTTCATCTGAGATCGCATACTAGTGAATTAATTTAAATATTTCTTAATTATATATTTAATGCTAAACTACAAACTTAAAATTAGTCCTAAACAAACCTTCAATTTTGTTGGAATCGTCGGAAAAATTCTTCAATTTCTTTCCTCCAAAAGTAAGTTGAATTGATGCTGGAAATCGAACTTTTTAGATAGAAAGCAAAACTAGGATGAAATCTGTAATCTCTACTCTGTAATCCGTTAAGGAGAGATGGAATTTTCCTAGCCAATTCTACGGATTGGAATTTGGAGAATTAGGGTTACAAACTTCTACTTTACTATGTTTCTTCTTTTCTTTTTTCTTTTTTTTTTCTCCTCTTCTCTCTTTTTTCTCTACCTCTTCCCTTAAAAGAAAGTTTTCAATGAAATTTTTAATCTTTAATCCATCTATTTTTTTGGAATCTTTAATCCATCTTAACTCTTAAATATCTATACAAATATATTAAAAGACGTTCTGAAGCAAGTCTACACGCCACGTGGCACTGTCCTTTTAGCTGTTTCGTTCCATATCATCAAGATACATTAAAAAATTAGAAACATGTTTCATACAAGATTCGACCACGTGACCTCAAGTTAATATAGTAAAGTTTTAACCAATGAACTATGCAACATTAGATGCTCTCTTTTGACATGAAAATATTAATAACCCGAGGCAACGCCCGTGCCTAATAACTAGTTGTCCCCTAAAAAAAACTCTTAAATATTGATTTTATTAGAGGAATATTTATAATAGGGAAATTCTCATTGGTAGCCTTCAATTTTGACTTTGATCATTGGTAGCTACAAAAAAGTTTGATTATCATAAATAACCTTGAGCTTTTGACTATACTTGAAAATGTCGCATTAACAACCATTTTCTGCCATAAACAATTATTAAGAAGGTTGTTTTCATCGTAATTAATGTCTCTAGTGTCTAAAATAACATAAATTGTCATTGACAAACTTTCTTTTGTTCATATCTTTTGTAAAATCGAGTAAAATAAGTTTTTAATAAGACACGAAGGCAAAATAGATTTTTCAAAGGAAACTCATATCATTCTAGCTTATGGAACCATACTTAGTTCAAAAACAACTCTTTCAACAATGTTTTTAACGAAAAATCGTTGTTAATGCGATATTTTCAAGTATAGCCAAAACTTCAAGGGTATTTCTGATAATCAAACTTTTTTTGGCTACCAATGATAAAAAGCCAAAGTTGAAGGCTACCACTGAGAATTTCCCTTTATAATATAATTTGTCGATCAAACAATCCGAGATGACAATTCACATAAGTTATACTACGCTATTTGAGTTGTACCTATTGTTTTGTTAGAGCACACCATTATTCATAATTGAAAAATTGAAATAAAAGACCATCCCACTCCTTCTTTAACTTTCTCTCTTTTAAAAATATTAGAGGACTAACATTGGCGCTCTCCAAGTAGCTCTCCAAGGAGAGAAAAAATGGAGAACCAATTCTACCCCAACATTGGTGCTCTCCAGGTGCTCTCCATTCACTCTCCATGGAAATAACTTGGAGAAATGCTCTCCCCCAAGAGCATTGAGAGAGCAAGCTTTGGCATAGTATGATGACACATATTGAAAATACTAAAAAAAATAGGAATTAAAGATAATAATAAATTGGAGAGCTTATTGGAGAGTCATACTATTGTTAGCAATTTTTGAAGGGGTGATCTTGAGGAGAGATAAAGTAAAAAATGGGTTGGAGAGTTATCTTGGAGAGTTATCTTGGAGAGCTATATTGATGTTTACCTCACAATTTTTTTCCAACCATTCTCCTAACAATCAACAAAAAAAAAGGAAATTCTCAGTGGTAGCCTTCAATTTTGGCTTTTTATCATGGGTAGCCAAAAAAAGTTTGATTATCAGAAATACCCTTCAAGTTTTGGCTATACTTGAAAATGTCGCATTAACAATGATTTTTCGTTAAAAACATTGTTGAAAGGGTTATTTTTGAACTAAGTATGGTTCCATAAGCTAGAATGATATAAGTTTCCTTTATAAAATCTATTTTGCCTTCGTGTCTTATTAAAAACTTATTTCACTCAATTTTACAAAAGATATGAACAAAAGAAAGTTTATCATGGACAATTTATGTTATTTTAGACACTAGAGACCTTTATTACGATGAAAACAACCTTAACAATTGTTTATGGCAGATAATGGTTGTTAATGCGACATTTTCAAGTATAGCCAAAACCTCAAGGTTATTTATGATAATCAAACTTTTTTTTGGCTACCAATGATAAAAAGCTAAAATTGAAGGCTACCACTGAGAATTTCCCAAAAAATGCTAACTACTTTTTCTCTCTCCCTACCCAACTACTTTTTATCTCTCATCAACCAATCAACATTATACAATATATTTATTATATATTTTTTAATAATATGAAATTTTCGTGATTATTAATAATTATTTATCTAAAATAAATACAAAATGTGATTTTTAAATATTATATAGATTTTTTTTAAATATTAAAATGGAAGATATTTAATATAAATAAGCAAAATTAGAGGAAATTAGTAAGGAAGGAGAATAAAAATCCAAAATATTGCAAAATTGGTCTCAATCTGTAGAGTTCAGAAAAGTAGAGTCATTGGTAATTTTTTTGCTTTATATTTTTTTAAATATCGCATTTTTTTGGTAAAATGTAAGTTATATTACCAAAAGCATGAAAAGCCGCCAGCAACACCAATACAGCCTAAGCACAAGCAGGACAAACCACTACTTGAGCATCATCACTAACATCTTCACTTATTAAAAAATATCATATTTTTAATATTTGTAATTGTGTTACTTTCTCTTTCCTACCAGTAGTTGACAAATGGCAGGATTGATTTGTTCTGATGCGAGCGTTCGAAAAGCTGATAAACTTAATTGTTTTGGCTGTTTGTGTTTTGGCTGGCGCTTTAGCCAAAACGCGTCGTTTTGGCCAGGGGAAATTGTCGGGCCCTGATAAGAGGTTTTTAGTGTGTCGTTAAAGCAACAAAAATAACCTTTTAAACAATATTTATAACTCCAAACAAGCAATTACTAAGAATATAGTAAAGGCAAGTTAAGGGTTGATCTATAGGCAAGAAAAAAACATAAAGTGATTACATTAGAACCAAAAGATGGTAAAGTTTTCTAGAGAGAGAGAAAGAGAAAGAGAAAGAGAAAGAGAAAGAAAAAGAAAATCCATTCCCCTTCATTGTTCATCTTCCCTAATAAGTCCAACAACAAATGCCAAATTCGATTTGTAAAGCTTACCCCTTCAGCTCCCCTTCTGCAATTTTCAAGCACTCTTTATCAGATTAAAGCTAAATCCACAAATTTCCAAATCATAAAATCCAAAAGATTAATCCCTAATCATAAGGTCTTTTGGGACTTCTCCCAACTCGGTTTTTATCCTTGGTTCCCAAGGAATGCTGAAGAGCACCTTCAGTCGCCTATAATAGGTTTCACCAAATGCATTGATGAATTATCAAGGGTCTAATTTCAGCATCTCAATTTCTATCTTGAGATTCCAAAAATTAGCAATAAGTATGCCTATAATACTCTAGATGATAGTGTGTTAGGCCGATTTAATTCCGATCTGCTGCCCAATCATGGATCATCGAGCTCCACCTCGCTGCTACTGTGCAATTATGGATTCAATTCAACCAATTCAGGGAAGTCTCTTGTTTCTTTGTATCTTAATTATGTGTTAGTTCCAATTTGCATGCTCCTATGCCTTCTTTTAATTTTCTTGTCTGCTAGCTTCGATTATGATTCCATTTTGCTTGTCCAATGCTTCTCTAAGTTATGTCCCTTAATCCCAACCTTCTAGCTTCCTTCTGACTTGCCTTGAGCGAAGGTTTTATGCCACTATATATGCCCTTTTAATTTGCCAACTCGGTTCGTTGAACCTCTATTGCCCTTACTTTCCCTCCTCTACTGCATCACCTTGCTATTGTATTCCTCTTTATTTCCTTCCTCCTAGTTCTTAATGTCTGATATTCCCCCTCGCCTTGATTGTGCCTCTATCCTTAAGTCCCCTAGCTCTTCGCATTCCATTCTCGCTCACTTTGATCGGCCCGATCAATTTGCAACTCCCTCTATGGATCACAGTATTAGTCAGGCCTCTCCCACAGCTCCCCCTCCACTTCAATCAAGGAATCCAGGTTCTCCTCTCCCAGACCTTTCAGATTCAACTCCCCCAAGGTGATTTTCTAGGTTCATGCCCTTAATGACTCCCTCCTCTCTGTTTTTGTGCTACGTGTCTCTTTGAGAGGTGTGGGCTGACCCAATTCCCACCACAGCTGTTATTACTCGGCTTCGCTGAGATTGGAATTTCATACTAGGGGAAGTTTTGCTCCGTTACCTCACCAATGTTTGATTCCTTATCAAATTCTCAAACCCATTGGATAAACCTTTGAGACAAAAGACCTTGGGTTGTGAAAGGTCTTAACTTTGTCCTTGTTCCTTGGAGACCCATGTTCAAGCCGTTTTTCAACTCTATCACTCATGTCAACCAATGGGTCAAAATCCCCCTTCCTTCCTAATGAGTATTGGTCTTGGACGCACCTAACTAATCTTATCCAACAAATTGGGCAATTATTAAGCTTGATCGTTTCACTTTGTAAAACGGTGAAGTTGATCCTATTGTTCTTAAGGACTGCATCAAGAGGCGCAAACAAGAGGAATTCGAAGATTCCCTTCTATCCACTCCTAATCCATGAGTTGCTACTATTATCTTTCTTTTTTCCTATCTAGAATGAGATTTCTTTTTGTGCATCCCATCTTATTCTCGTTTTTCAGTTGTATGGTTTGAGAATATATTCTAATCTACCCCCCCTCAGCCCTTTTTTGTTCCCTTGGTTATGTTAGTTTATGTATCTTTGAGTTAGGGAATTATTGCTATGCATGTATCACTACTACAAAAGGGGAAAAAGTAACACAACTAATATAATGGGTGAATGGCTCGACTGTTATCTAAGCCTAAAAATCTTGTTTTGGTGAGTCCACCATTATCTATTTGATAATTTTAAAAGACATGTTGGAGATTCCACTATTACCTTTACCTCCTTCCCAATTTAATTCTTTTTATAGAAGCTATATAAAACTAGTGCAATATTGCATTGTTATCTTTGCTCTCAATAATTTTATGATCCTATTACTTTTAAATTTAATGAAAAAAAACTAACCCTACCCACACCTACGCGTGTTCATAAAAATCTGAAACCGAAAAATCGTACCGAACCAAAAAAAGTAACGGTTAAACGGTATGGTTACGGTTATGGGTTTTTAGTGAACGGTTAACCGATAAATCGAAATATTTTTTTTTCTCTATCTCATTATTGTAAAACATTTTCCTACAATTACATTAGTTTAATATTTGTTACTAAGTAACAACAATTAGAGGAAGTATGTGATTATTTGGAAACTTCAGTACTAATATAAACACTATAATTAGGGAATGGAGTGAATTCTTAGTGTTAGTTATGTTTTCCAATGGATTTATATTATCCACTTTATAATACATTTTATAAAAGAGTATATATATTATTAAATTATATACAAAAAAAAGAAAATATATATGTACATGAAGTAAAGTATAATAGTATAACTTGAATTATGGTTAATGGTTAACCGAAAAACCATACCGAAATAACGGTTAACCTTTTAGGCGGTAACCGGTTTAAACGATTACGGTAACGGTTCGCAAAAAAGAGCTAACTGAAACTTCTGGTTACCGAACCTGATACTTCAATAGGAACACGTACAAGAAGGGGGGGTGAAATTGTCATTTGTTCCTCCACCATTACCTTTCCAAAACTTGCAGTTTACTTTGTGATTTGCCTTTGAAAACACACGACAATTCCTTTCAATTAACATGCAATTCCTTACTTCTTTTTCGATATTTTGAATGCGAATCCGCTGTCTGTTCCTTGCTTTAAGTTTCAAGGAACTAATTAATTCCTTTTGTTGACTTCAGATTTGATACTAAAGGAACATAGATGGGACTACTAGAACCCATAGATTATATGCCAGCTTTGTAGAAGTAGGAACTTGCATAACTTATGGAACGTTGAATCTCTTCTCTATCTCCCTCTTACACATCTCTCCTTTTAGTCTCCTGTCTGGTCTCATATTTTTATTTCTTCTTTGTCTCCCTCAATCTCTCCTTTTTCATCTCCATATCAACTTATTCTCCCTCAAACTTTTCTTTTTCTTTCCTTAGTTCCCCCTCAAATGTTGCATCATCGTCAATATTTCAAGTTATAGTGGAGGAACACAAATTGGATATATGGTGACTGATTAGAAAGAAGAAGGTATGTAAATGTGATATGAAAGGTTTGGAGGATTTTTTGAGATCTTTTAAAAAAAATGATGGAATAAGAGGTTTGATAATTTAGAGAATGACATTGCTGGTTATACACATAATTGGACATTCACATGTAATGCACTCGGTGTGGGTGGAATGTATAACAAATGAGTTCCTTGAATGAAAGGAACTACACTCTTTACTTCATCTTCCTTTTGACTAACAATTAGCAATATGGACAGTAAGGGTAATATTACAAAGAAATCAGTGAGTCATCTTTTAAATTTAACTCATGACTATGCATAAAACATAGAAACAATTGTGGTGACACACATTCATATGGAAGACATTTCACAAAAACTCAACATATACACGCTAGATGAATTTGCCATTTAGAGAACAAGACATCATAAATTACTTAATAAAATCATCTCTACAATTTTTATATGCCTTTTGAGTGAGAGAAATTTAAAAACTTCACTAGATAAACGCAAGGAACGAACAACAGATGCCATATATTATTCCCCCTCACTAAGGCAATCATAACGTCTAATTATCAGAATTAGGAACCCACATTTTCATGAGTTCCTTTCTTGAACACACATTAGACTTATTAATACGTAACTTAGTTTGAGACTTAAAGTTAGATTTGGCCATTAGACATAACTGAGTAGTTCCTTTGTCCCAAAGTTCCTCTTCGGATTCAGATTCTTGTTCCCAAGAGGGGCACTCTTTAATATAGTGATCTAGTGTTTCCAACAATAATTCAATTAGTTTGGTTTTTGACAGAGATTGAAGAGTAGTGGAATTTATCTCATTAGATGGAACTTTATCAGTTTCATTTAATTTTGCCATGAGACAGAGGTTGACAGTCTCTTCATAAGGTTGTTCCTCTTCGTCTTTAGAATCCATTTCTCCCCACGCGACTATCATGGCTTTCTTGAAGTTAGGTTTGGCAAAAGTCGACTTGTTGTATCTATCTTTGGATAGTTCCTTGATTTTACCTTTTCCTTTCTCATTTTCCCAATGAGGACAGTCTCTGATTTGATGATCAGCATCTCCGCATTTGAAGCAACGATTTTTAGTTTTGGAACTAGCTGGTTTTCTAGTCGAGTTCCTTCCTTTATGGTTTCCAGGTCTGTAGTTCCTGTACAGCCTTTTCATCTTTCTAACAAGCATGACAGCTTCTCTTTCATCAGGTTCTGACTCATCAAGTTCCTCTGCCTTAAGAGCTAATCATCGGTTCCTGAAACTCTCGACCAACAATTCCTATATGCAATTCGTGGGCCATCAAAGATCCTGCCAATTGTTCAATATTGAACTTGGTAAAGTCCTTGGTTTCGAACAAAGCAGTGACCTTTGTTCTCCAACAATCATCTTGAGGCATGCTCCTTAGGATTTTCCTAACCTGTTCATCAGAGCGAATAATTCTTCCAAGAGAAACTAATTCATTAGTGATGTTAGTAAAGCGTGTAGACATATCCTGAATAGTTTCTTTTGGTTGCATTTCGAAACGTTCATATTTCGACATTAACAGATCAATTTTAGAACGCTTAACTTCATTGGTTCCTTCATTGGTTACTTGAAGTAAATCCCAAATTTGCTTTGCACTCCTGCACCCATGACTCTATTATGTTCATGAGGTCCAAGATCACAATGCAATATTTTGACAGCCATAACATTGATTTCATATTTTCCAAAATCTTCTTTTGAAAATTCTGTTATTGGTTTAGGAACTACCTTGTTTTCGGCATTGGTTGTTGTTACCTCAAAGTCACCAACTTCGATAACTCTCCAGAGTTGGTAGTTCTCAGCCTTGATGAAAATTTCCATACGATTTTTCCAATACATGTAGAATTTTCCGTTAAATATTGGTGGCCTCAACGTGGAGTAACATTCCTTGAGTTTCTCTTGAGTCTTCATATTTTTTAGGAACTTTACTCAATAGGGTTTCCTGTATTTTGTGAGCTCCGACTCTGATACCAATTAATACTTCAATAGGAACACATACAAGAGGGGGGTGAATTGTACTTGGAATTGGTCCTGCTTCCCAAGGGTGTCCTAGATAAGATTGTTCAGGTTTGTCGAGCTTTCTTATGGGAAGGCAAGACTGTTTTATCCAAGTCTCCTCCTGTTGCATGGTGTGACCTTTGTTGGCCTAAAAATAGGGGATGGCTAGGTATTAGAGACTGTCATTTGTGGAACAAGGCTGCTTTGGGCAAATATGTTTGGCAGATTGCTAACAAGGCTGATCTCCTATGGATCAAATGGGTCCATTCAGTCTATATTAAAGACTCAAATTGGTGGGATTATCAGGTGCCTACCACTGCAAGCTGGGGATGGAAAAACATTTGTAAGGTGAAAGAAGTAATGAGGGCTTATTATAGGAATGGAAACCAATGGATGACTACAGCTAAGCCTTACAGTGCCAGAGATGGGTATAACTGGTTGAAAGGTGATAGAGATAAGCCTAGATGGAGTCATTGGGTCTGGAATTTATATAATATTCCTAAGCACTCCTTCATAGCTTGGTTGGTGGCAACTGGCAAGCTATGAACTAGAGAGAAACTGGTAGCAGCTGGTATTTGTACTGAGAGTGAGTGCACTATCTGTAGCCAAGCTCCTGAATCATGTCAACACCTGTTTTTCAGATGCAACTTTGGGAAGCAGGTTTGTTCTGGTATCATGGATTGACTTGGTATCTCTGTGGTAGTAGATGAATGTATTTACACTTGCTGGAGAAAATAAGGTAGAAAGCACAAGAGAAAGAGACGACAAAAGATTTGTTTTGCCTCTCTTGCAGCTTCTGTGTACCATACAGGGAAGGCAAGACACAAAGCTTTTTGGGACTCTTCTGTCCCTTACCCTAAGAAAGTTATTCAATGTATTAAACATGATTTGTAGTAGAATACGAGGTCTGGTGAATGATAGATGGTCTTCTATTGGTAGAGATTGGTTAGAGCAGCTTACTTTGACTTGTAATTAGCTCTGGTGTTTTTTGGTTGTTTCGTTTTGTGGCTGTTTTGGTGGTTGTTTGTTTTATTAGTGGTGTGTTCTGGTGTTTGTATGATGTTTGGAGTTGTGTTTGTTTAGGTGGTTGGTTGTTTAGGTTGTAATTTTCAGCATGGTGATTCTTCATGCTTTTTGGTAATATACTTACAGTTTACTAAAAAAAAAAAATATTGTACTTGGAACTTTTAGCAAAGTTTCTTGGGGAATTTTAAAACAATAAAGGAACAATAATCAGAGAGACAGAGAAATATAAAATTGAGGAAACTTCTTGAATCTTATCAAGAAGGGAAAACCTCAAAAACTTATATTATTATAACAACTCTATTACAATCACTCTCTACAACTTGAGTTCCTCTCGAACTAAAGTTCCTCACAGTAGTCCTCTTCGATTACTGTAACTCTACTCTCTCTAACTTTAGTTCCTCTCGACCTCAAGTTCCCCACAGTAATCGCCTTTGATTACTGGAACTCTTCTCTCTCTTGCTTTTACTCCGAAGCCTACACTAACTGACTTAGCTCTAAGTCTTACACGAGTCACTCAACCCTTGAACCTCAAATTACAACTCAGTTTATATATTGAACTTAGATATTAAGGAACTTAGGAACTCACTTAATAATGCAAATGACCATTTAGAAAACACTTAAGATTTAGCAATAGAAATATGTTTTCAGTTGGTGGTTTGTAATGAGAAAGACTTCTCCTTTTTATAGTGAATTCTTCCTAGGTTAGTTCCACTTATTCCTCAAGTGAAGCAGTAACCCACGTTGGATTATTTTTCCCACGTTCACACTACTTGAGGAACAAGCAAGGACTTTTTCAAACATAATAATAGTAAGTGGTTTAGTAGTTGAGAAATATAAGGAGAGAACTTAGGAAATTAGTTTTTACTTGTTCAATAATAAAAAAAGATTTTTATTTAGAAAATAAAACTGTTTTATTTATTTACAATATTTTCCTAAAAACTCTCAGTTAAATATTTTCAAAACCACTTATTGCATTTATAAGTTCCTTCTAGTTCCCTAAAACTAAGCAATATAAAATACTTACATAAGACCTAAGTACAGACTCTTGAACTTAGTCTTCATGTCTTCTCTTGTGAAATCTTCGACTCTGAAGATTCATGCGTCCCAACTCAGGAACAACAGACAGTTCCTTTCTTCCCTTTTGAAGTCTTCGACTCTGAAGCTTCATTCGTTCCAACTCAGGAACAATAAATAGTTCCCCGCGATACACAAAAGGAACTGTTGAACAGGAACTTATGATGAACTTTGTTTCTTACATAAGAAACCTAATTACAACCTTATGTAACTAAGCTCTTCTTCTCTTGGAGTTCCAACTCCGGAACTTCACTTATTATCTTTATAAAGCACCATTATTAATTCATGAACCTTGCACACATAAAAACTTAGAAGCCTTGTTTAGTTATTACTTTAGTTTGTCATAATCAAAACCCATATTGGCTCAACAGAACCTAAATGTCATTTCGGGACGGTTAACCAACCATGAACACCCTTCCCACACCTCTTCCATCTACCTCGCCTGTTATAGTTTATCTTTCTCCTTATCTTCTTCTTTTCTTCTCTAAGTATCTGTTGTTAGTCTTCATGATTCTAATTTCCTTATACTTATACATATTATTTTGTCAGATCTATCACCAACATTGTTGGGTAACAGGTAAGGATGACAACGCTGCCAACTCGTCACATGACTCTTCTTTTTGCCTCCTCCACCATTAATGGGTATCGGGTAATTAATAATATTGTGAATTTGCATATGGCCATGCACTTCATTTCCCTTCTATTCTTTTCCATCCTTTTATGATTCTATGGTTTTCCACTAGTAGAAAAACATTGATTTGCGTCTCCTCAATTGCGTCGTACAATAGGTAAATTGACGCAGAAGGGTCATTTGCGTCGGACATACCCGAGGTCCGACGCAAATCATGTTTTATATGCGTCGGAAGTAGCAAACATTCGACGCAAAAACTAAAGCAAATGGGTGAAAGATTCATGTGTGTCGGACCCCAGTCAATGTTTGACGCAAATCATGAAAGCCAATTTGCGTCGAAGGTAAGTTAAATGCGATGCAAATGGCTGTATCCAACTATTTGCGTCGGACCCATAAGCCCATCCGACGCAAATGGGCTTGAGGGCCTATCCATGCTGCGTGTCACGAGGGCCTTAGCGATCTGATTTGCGTCGGACCATTTGGTCCGTGCGATGCACATGTCAATAGGCCAGCTTCCCCTTTTAATTTTCAAACCCAAGACTAGGGTTTTTATTTCCTCTTGGCAGCCGTTTTCTCACTCCCTCCCTCCACCACCCTCTCTCTCCCCAATCGCTTCAAGCCTTCAACCCCAAAAAAATCACAAAAATTCAAAATAATTCACAACCAACCTTGTTGAACGAGTGGAGTGAGGCTAAATATTATTCGATTTTGGTTCCATTATTTTGGTCATAATTGTTCGATCCAATTAGGAGAGAGAAAACACGAAGCAGAAGTGAAGCACTCAACCAACTTTGTAGGAGAACAGAGAGAAGAACCGTAACAATGGCGGTGAGCTTTCCCTCTCCTAATTTCGTATTAACACTCGCCCAACCAAAATTCATCTTCAAAAGTATTGATTTTCTCGTATTTTCAAATACCCATTTTATGTTGTTGATATAGATTTCGAAGCTTGTAGAACAAAGAAGAGAATTGAGATTTACATTTTTTACATTTTTTTTTTGCGAAGAAGATGAAGATAATAAGCTGTTCCTTTCGTAGATTTGCATTTTTTTACATATATTCTTTGTAAATCAATGTAAGTTTATATATTTTTAGTTTATATTACATATATTTTCAGTTTAATTTTTAGATCTGGAAACTTGGGGATTTATTTCTGTTTTTTTCTCTCATTGTAAATTGTTGATGAACCGATTTCTAGTGTTCAATTATACAATTTCTTTTAATTTTCATTTGTAACAAGTAGTTTCATTATACATGCTTTGTTTAATTTGATTTTTATTTTGTAATGATCTGATTGTAATGATTTGATTGTACGAATTTCATTACTGGATGGCAGTTGGCATAGTACAATTTTTTTTTTATAATAAAAATTAGCAAATTTGCGTCGGATATGTAGGTTCATGCGACGCACATCTTTGTTTGATGGGTATTTTTTGTATTATTGGGAAAAATCATTTTTAATTGCTGTATAAAGTTGATTTGCGTCGGACAAAGGTCTCCATCCGACGCAGATGAGTGACCCCAAGGGCATGCCCACACAAGTCATTTGCGTCGCACTTTGTGGGTGGTGCGACGCAAATAGCTCCTCATCTGCGTCGTACCCTTATCCGACGCAGATCAGGTCTCTGTCATCTACGTCGAGACCTGTGCCGTCGGATCAATGTCCGACGAAAATGGTGGTCCCAGGTCCGACGCAAATTGACAATTATGTGCTAGTGTTCGATCGCTTTTTATTATTTTTCTTTGTCAATTTTTGACAATTATTGAAAAAATTGAAAAGAGGCATATTAATTGAAATACTGTATATGAATTTCAGAGGAGAAAGAGAAAGTCTATGGTTGTCGGAAATATTTTGTTTGCCAAGCCATTCACCATTAACCGTCTCAATTACAACAATATCTAGCTTTTGGCCGGAGATGATGAGGATGATGCTTGGTTGAAGATGAGGTTGAAAATCATAAATTGTTGCTGGAACAAAGATATGATTTATGAAATTTGGTATTAATGTAATGACGTTTGATGCTAGTGAAATTAGTTTCTTTCATTGTTTCTATATGTTAAGATTATTGGTTAATTCTGTTTATTCTCATCCATAAATGTTGCAGTTCAAATATTTACGGTATTATTATTGATGTAATTCAAGTCAAGTGAAATATCGTTTATGAATATTTTTTACGCTATTTTTTAACTGATGATTAAACCTTGCTTTTTCTGATTTTTTGCAGAGATGATCTTCAAGTGGCAGTGATAAGATCAAGCAAGGAATGTCTTGTTCATTTTCTTGTATTGAATTTTTGATGCAAGATGTAATTACAATTACATTTGATCTATTCAAACTGTTGAATATTGATTTGCTTAATTAAAGTTCAATGTTTTAACACCTTTTTTTAGGGGGATTTGCAGCACTAACAAGATTAGCATAAATGATTTTTTTTGTTAAAAAAACAAGACACTAAAGATAACAGTGGGCAACTAAAGGTGTTCACTTTTTCCGAAACAAACATAACGCTTATTTCAAAGAGATGTTATCATTGCCTATGTAAACATAACACCTACTCCAAAGAGATGTTATCTTTGCCTGCACACGTAGTTAACAGTTGTAAGAGATTAGCATTATCTTTGCTCTATCAAAGATAACAACATCAAGAGGTGTTATCTTTACATTACATTACACTGACTTGGAAAACACCTCAAAAGTGTTATTTAAAGCCTTATGTGACAGTTATCTTTGCCCTTTTTTGTAGTAGTGTATTATGGTTCTCTGCTTTCTAAGTCTATTAATGC
The DNA here is from genome assembly GCA_947646795.1 of Beta lomatogona. NCBI lineage: Eukaryota > Viridiplantae > Streptophyta > Magnoliopsida > Caryophyllales > Amaranthaceae > Beta > Beta lomatogona. The sequence continues at coordinate 1,116,391 of CANSNZ010000955.1, read as the reverse complement.
ATTTCTTCTTTTTTAGCTTTTATTCGCTAGTGTATCTTTTGTTAATCTACAATGTTTCTAGTGTTATTCACTATTGTCATCTGATCTATATCTGCCGCCCATGCGCTTTTGCTTTGGTTTGTGGATGCTATTTGGATCTTGCTTCGGGGACCCTTGTACTATGAATTTTGGCTTCTCTTTTCTTCACTTTCATCAATCTTACTTTGTTCCAATCTCTCATATTACCTGGATTGTTAAGGGATTAGAAATGTTGCACTGCTCTTATAGGACTCCTTGTGTCTTCGAACATACCCGTTTGTGAGATTTATTCACTAGAGGAAAAAAACGGAAGGGTTGCGGTCAAAACAGCCCTAAGGGCTGCGTTTTTGGCCAGCAGCCCTTTCCGTAGCAGCCCTTCACAAAGAAGGGTTGCGGTGTAGGCAAAAAACGCAGCACTTCCAAGCACCGCAACCCTTCTACATATGAAGGGCTGCGGTCTAGACCTAAAACCGCAGCCCTTCGTATTCGGAATTTTTTTAAAAAAAAAAATTCTGCTAGCCCACCCAGCCCTGCACCCCCACCCCAACCCACCCCCCGCACTCCCCGCACCCCCCACCCCCTTACCAGCCCCCGGACCCCCACCCCACCGACCCCCTGCACCCCCACCCCACCCCCACCCCTTACACTCCCCGGCCCAAAGACCCCACCCCACCCCGCACCCCCAACCCAGCCCCACCCCCGCACTCCTCCGCACCCCCCACCCCCACCCCCACCCACCCCGCCCGCTCTACACCCCCACCTCGGCCTACCCCCTGTACTCCCCTATAGCCCCCGCACTCCCAACCCCACCCACCTCTCGCCATCCCCAACCCCCCTGCTGCCAGCCACCCCAAAGACCCCCCAGCCCCCTAGCCCGGCCAGTCACTTGACCTTGCATCCCACCGTGGCAGCCCCCCCGGCCCAACACCTCCCTTCGACACAAAAAAAAACGATCGAATTGCAATATATCACAAGTTTTTCAACGTAATAATTTACTTTAAATATATATATTTAATAATGTAAAAAGTGTACATAGAACTGATACCAACTAGTAGATCTAGCTAATTATATCGCGAAATGCACCAAAATGTATCATAACCAATCATCACAAAGGTAGGTCGCCAACTTATTCCGAACTTCATGTAATTCCTCTATGATGATGGCTCTCAAACTTGGTGTGTTATTCATATAAACCTTGCAAAACAACCAAGGAATAAACACCTAATATAAGAATTCAATCATTTACCGTAGTTAGTAGTTCTAAAAATGACATATACCTTCCCGAAATTCAATCAAAAACAAATGTAAGCCTAAAACTCTACACACTATTATATTATACCTCATATTATCATGTTTAAAAAGAAATTGGAGTTCAATGACTCGAGAAATAGGAATTGGACGCGAAAAGGCGAAAAAAGGCCTAAAATTACATTTACTTTCTCGAAATTCAACCAACAACAAATGCAAGCCTAAAAATCTACACAATAGTTACATTATACCTCATATAATCATGTTCAAAAATAATTTGGGGTTAAATGACTCGATAAGTACGAATTGGACGCGAAAAGACAAAAATAGGCCTAAAATTCCCTTTTCGTTCCCAAAATTCAACCAACAACAAATGCAAGCCTAAAAATCTACACAATAGTTACATTATACCTCATATTATCATGTTCAAAAATAATTTGGGGTTAAATGACTCGATAAGTACGAATTGGACGCGAAAAGGCAAATATAGGCCTAAAATGACCTTTTCGTTCCCAAAATTCAACCAACAACAAATGCAAGCCTAAAAATCTACACACTAGTTATATTATACCTCATATTATCATGTTGAAAAAGATTTTGGAGTTAAGTTACTCAAAATCTAAGAATTGGAAGCGAAGAGGCTACAATAGGTCTAAAATGACATTTACGTTCTCGAAATTCAACCAACAACAAATGCAAGCCTAAAAATCTACACAATAGTTACATTATATCTCATATTATCATGTTCAAAAATAATTTGGGGTTAAATGACTCGATAAGTATGAATTGGACACGAAAAGGCGAAAGTAGGCGTAAAATGACCTTTTCGTTCCCTAAATTCAACCAACAACAAATGCAAGCCTAAAAATGTACACACTAGTTATTATACCTCATATTTATATGAAATGCATCCAAGTACCATGTTTTAGGGTAGAATGGGGTCATTTTTTGCAAATATGCATGGGCTACTTTGGTTTCTATACCAATTAATACCTGTTACCAATCGATCTAATCTAAACTAACATATACTAATAAGTTACATACCTTTTAAAGATCATCGACGTTAGTGCAATGGTTGACGATATCGAACATGTACCTCAGCACGTAATAGCCACATGCAAGTCCATCATCTTTTTGCGGACTCTAAATGTTCACCAAAGGATGCATCCAATGACATTCATGTTAGATGTGTAGTATGTGACGAAAAGTGTTTCTGTATAAGGACAAACAAATTAGTTATATTACCTCGATTGATATCCAAGCAGGAGCTTTTGGTGCTCAAAGTCCTGTTGCACTAATATACTTCATCACACTACATCAATACATTATTATAAGATTAGATGTACTAACTGTTTATATATATAAAGATGATGAATAATGTGTAATATTAATAAGTGCGCATATATTGAGTTTCGATTAGGCTACCTATTTAACAATGATTTGATTAGTAAGGACCGTGGTGGTTGTCGACGCAAAGAATCAAAGTGGTAGACTTTGTTACATGACAAACATATAGCAAGCAGTGTCCAATGAGCCCTACAACAAGAAAAATAGTTATTATTAATCATAGAACAATTAAAAGGTGAATTTAATTATCGAATAATAAAAGTAAAGCGGGTTAACAAGCATACTGTTCAATATACGGGACAAGGATGATCTGGTGATATCCTAAACGAGATGATGCTTTGAAACTGATATCGAGATACTCTTTCACTTCGGCTTTGTTTTTTGAGCAATTGTCATCTCGTATTATGTTTGGACATAACCAACCAAACATTGATTCACTTGATGTTGCAATCAATATATTGTATAATAACCTGAGAAATCATATTGATTAAAAGTAAACTTACTTATTATGGAAGTTGAATTGAAAACTACTTAAGGCATATGCATATGTATATTTAATTTATATACTTATGTATTACCTCATGAAAGTTTGTATCATGGAAACATTCAACTGTACCGCACATAAGAATTCTTTAATATCGAGCTTAGAAATGAATGTCGATGACTCCTCAAAGTAGTGGAATTGTTGCGCTCCCAAAGGAACCTCTATTGAACTATGATCGGGTAAATCACTAGCGCACTCATGTAACTAATAGCATGGAATACTAAGGCCTCGCACCACCTCTGGCTCGATAATAAGTGGATTCTTTGTCATATAAACATTTCCCTTCAAAACATTTCGTTCAACTTCATCACGTAAACTTGCCTTCTTATCAGGTGAACATGCCTTCTTTGCCTTGCGGTCATGTGAGCCGCCCTTCCCCCAAACCTAGTAATTAGTTAAAAGTAAAGATATTACTGACTATCATAGGAACTATAAAAGAAAACATGCATATATATATGTATGTTAATCATTGTACCTCATTTGAAAACCGTACCAATGCACACGGCCATAAAACATAACTGCCAAGGGCATCATTCAGTAAATGTAGACCAACTTCTGGCTTCGGCAGCGGAAGAGGTAATTCTTCGAAACCAGACACAATTTCATTGAGGGTGACCACATAGTGATTATCATCCACTAACTGGTTATGCAATCGTACTCGGTCACTAGGGGGTTGTCCATGGCCATAAGCTACCAGAATGAAACTATCATAACCATCTCCTCGAGCTAATAGTTCACATGGTGTCTCCTCCTTTAAAAAAAAACTCCATTTATAGTTAGTCTATGAAACAACATTATTATAGTAAGAATTTCATGCATTTAAGAACAATAGTTGTTTAACAAAGCAAAGGGATTAAGTGATTACCTTCAACTCGGGTGCTACAAGTGGATCAGGTAAAGGTATCATCTGATCAATAGATGTTCGTGGTTCACTGGTCGGCTGGCTAGGTGTAATATCACTACCCTTCTTCAATGCAGCAAAAGTCGCTAAACCCATTTGCTCCAAAATGGCATTGATGTTATGTGTCATCTCCACCCCGAGCTCCTCCCGAATTGCAGCTTTCATAGCCTCCACATCTACTGACGCTGCATAATTCACACTACTTACACTTGATTTTGTTGCTGTAGTGTATTGATCACCATATACCTTTCTCAAACCGAGGCGGACACCTCCTACGCCCCTCACGCGTCCACTGTGGTCCTTTCCTAAAGTTTCGTGCAATGCATCAATGTGTCCTTTAGGAGTGAACTCACCAGTTGCCTCTTTTTCCTTCAAGCCAATCTACATAAGGATAAGAGAGAAATGCTCATGAACGCAAAAGTTATATTATACCTTATATAACCATTTTTTTGTACTTACAATGGCGTTGGCTATCTGTTCTGTACCGGGATCAGGCAAGACTCTTTTTCCCTTTGCATCAACACCATGCATCGAACACCAGCAATCGAGGACTTTATCTGGTTGCCGAGGCTGTGCAACTGTTGTCGTAGAGCTAGTCCCCATTGCCGTTGTCGACCCTATTGTGGGGTAATGACCGAACATCCACTTCTCTCTCGCCTCATTGTACGAATGAGCACATCGCTACTTTTCTCACGACTTTAACAATTAACTGTAACTCAATTTAAAGCTTTAACTTCCTTAACAATTTAAAGCTTTAGCGCCTAAAACACACAATTATAAACAAAGGTTAGGTACGGTGTTATACAATAATACTGGAGCTAAGTGTAGTGATCTTAATAAAATATTCTTACCATAGCGTGTGGGGTTGTTTTTTTGGCAACAAATAATTCCCACTCTTTTTTTCCTTTGGAGGGTTCAGATGGTGTTTCCGGTGAAGCCTCAGGACCAGATGGTGTTTCTCCGCCGTAGATGTTCTTCTTCTTTGTACCTACTACTTTCCTCCGCTTAGTGATCCACCCAGACACTAACTTAGCCTTGAAATCTCTAAATCTCTGGGCAACCGCGGATAGAAATACATTCTTCTTGGCTTCATCATCTTCGATATTGAATTGATTCTACAAAAAACGCAGTTCACAAATTAGTTTTCGCAAATGTTGTAATTTATATGCTATTAGTAATATTACACATATATTTAACTAAATAATTAAGAAACTAAACATTATTGTACGTGAAGCTTACCATAGTATCTTCCCATAGACACCGCTTCAACCCCTCGGGCACCTCTTTCCATGAGTGCAGAATGGAAAGTTTATGCATGCAAATGCCAACTTGCATGCCATAATTATGACACCACTTTCCACAAGGTTGACCCATATTATCGTACTCCAAAGTCATATTTGTGTGTTTCCCTAGTGACTTTGTAGGTCCCCTTCCTTTTCTCTTTTTCGTCGCCAATGACTTCCTAAACATTTGTGCATTTAATTCTTCACGGCGAGGTCGAGCCAATTTACCCCGTTCCTTTCTCGCATCGAAAGACTCATCCTCGGTAGTGTGTTCAGCACTCGTGCTCTTATCCGTATGCACCTCCGCCATCTCCCTGAAATTGTACAAATATACGCATTAATATACTTAAAACTCAAGATAAAAAAAATTCACATTGGCACTAAGGGGGGGGGAGTGCAACAAAGGGGGGGGATGGTATGTGTGCGGGGAGGGGAGGGAGGGGGGGGGGTCGGTGTGCGGTGGGGTCCGTGCGGGGGGGATCCGTGCGGTAGGGGGTTACGTGCGGGGAGGGGAGGGCGGGCGGGGGATGGGAGGGGTCTGTGCAAGGAGAAGGGGTTTGTGAAGGGGAGGGGAGAAGCTAGGCGGGGGGTGGGAGGGTCTCGTGCGGGGAGGGAGGGGAGGGTGGGGGGATCTGTACGGGGGAAGGGAGGGCTTGGGGGGGAATCTGCGCGGGGGAGGGGAGGGGTGTGTAGGGGAGGAGAGGGGTGTGCAGGTGGTTTTTGGGGGGGTTACGTGCGGGGGAGGGGGGGGGGCGGGGGATTTGGGCTTGGGGCTTGGGGGGTGCGTGCAAGGAAGGGGGGTTTGTGCGGGGAGGGGAGGAGATGGGCATCGGTGGGCGACGGGCCGGCGGGGGCTTGGGGGGCTTGCCGGGGCTGGCAGAGGTAGATACTAACCCCGCCAACCCCCCAAGCCACCGCCAACCTCTCCCCACTGCTGCCCAGCCCTCCCCTCCCCCTGCACAGCCCCCCTACCCGCACGACCCCCTAAGCCCCTAACGACCCTCCCACCGCCGCCCTCCGCACAACTTTCCCCCTTTTTCTTTAAGCCTTTTTGTTTCCCAATTTCATTTACATGAAAATTTATGCACAAAAAACAAATATGTAGTTTCTCATATTGGCATATGCAACAAAAGTTTGGAGTTAGATCAACAAAAATATCAAAAAATGACGCGAATCAGCCAAAATAGGCCTAAAATGACCTTTTCGTTCCCGAAATTCAACCAACAACATATGCAAGCCTAAAAATCTACACAATTGTTACATTATACCTCATATAATCATGTTCAAAAAGAATTTGGGGTTAAATGACTCGATAAGTACGGATCAGACGCGAATCGGCCACAATAGACCTAAAATGATCTTTTCGTTCCCGAAATTCAGCCAACAACATATGCAAGCCTAAAAATCTACACAATAGTTACATTATACCTCATATAATCATGTTCTAAAAGAATTTGGGGTTAAATGAGTCGATAAGTACGAATCGGACGCGAATCGGCCAAAATAGGACTAAAATGACCTTTTTCGTTCCGAAATTCAACCAACAACATATGCAAGCCTAAAAATCTACACAATAGTTACATTAAACCTCATATAATCATGTTCAAAAATAATTTGGGGTTAAATGACTCGATAAGTACGAATCGGACGCGAATCGGACAAAATAGGCCTAAAATGAGCTTTTCGTTCCCGAAATTCAACAAACAACATATGCAAGCCTAAAAATCTACACAATAGTTACATTATACCTCATATAATCATGTTCAAAAAAAATTTGGATGCGAACCGGCCAAAATAGGCCTAAAATGACCTTTTTGTTCCCGAAATTCAACCAACAACATATGCAAGGCTAAAAATCTACACAATAGTTACATTATACCTCATATAATCATGTTCAAAAAGAATTTGGGGTTAAATGACTCGATCAGTACGAATCGGACGCGAATCGGGCAAAATGGGCCTAAAATGACCTTTTCGTTCCCGAAATTCAACCAACAACGGATGCAAGCCTAAAAATCTACACAATAGTTACATTATACCTCATATAATCATGTTCAAAAAGAATTTGGGGTTAAATGACTCGATAAGTACGAATTGGACACGGAAGACGAAAATAGGCCTAAAATGACCCGAGAATCAGGTCACATGGTAATGGAATACCCATCAGCTGGTAGTGGCGGAGGTGGTGGGAACTGTTACAATTGTGGAGAGCATTCCATTGCCATGTGACCTCACTCTCCACATTTGCAACAGAGTCCCACCACCACCGCCACTACTGCCCCCCCACTGCACTCCCTCATTGCCATGTAGGCGTAAAATGACATTTTCGTTCCCGAAATTCAACCAACAACATATGGACGCCTAAAAATCTACACAATAGTTACATTATACCTTATATAATCATGTTCAAAAACAATTGGGGGTGAAATGACTCGATAGGTACGAATTGGACAGGAAAGGCGAAAATAGGCCTAAAATGACCCGAGAATCAGGTCACATGGCAATGGAATGCCCATCAGGTGGTAGCGGCGGAGGTGGTGGGAACTGTTACAAATGTGGAGACCATTCCATTGCCATGTGACCTCACTCTCCACATTTGCAACAAGGTCCCACCACCACCGCCACTACTGCCCCCCACTGCACTCCCTCAACGCCATGTAGGCGTAAAATGAACTTTTCGTTCCCGAAATTCAACCAACAACATATGGACGCCTAAAAATCTACAAAATAGTTACATTATACCTCATATAATCATGTTCGAAAAGAATTTGGGGTTAAATGACTCGATAAGTACGGATCAGACGCGAATCGGCCAAAATAGACCTAAAATGATCTTTTCGTTCCCGAAATTCAGCCAACAACATATGCAAGCCTAAAAATCTGCACAATAGTTACATTATACCTCATATAATCATGTTCTAAAAGAATTTGGGGTTAAATGAGTCGATAAGTGCGAATCGGACGCGAATCGGCCAAAATAGGCCTAAAATGACCTTTTTCGTTCCGAAATTCAACCAACAACATATGCAAGCCTAAAAATCTACACAATAGTTACATTATACCTCATATAATCATGTTCAAAAATAATTTGGGGTTGAATGACTTGATAAGTACGAATCGGACGCGAATCTGACAAAATAGGCCTAAAATGAGCTTTTCGTTCCCGAAATTCAACCAACAACATATGCAAGCCTAAAAATCTACACAATAGTTACATTATACCTCATATAATCATGTTCAAAAAAAATTTGGATGCGAACCGGCCAAAATAGGCCTAAAATGACCTTTTTGTTCCCGAAATTCAACCAACAACATATGCAAGGCTAAAAATCTACACAATAGTTACATTATACCTCATATAATCATGCTCAAAAAGAATTTGGGGTTAAATGACTCGATCAGTACGAATCGGACGCGAATCGGGCGAAATGGGCCTAAAATGACCTTTTCGTTCCCGAAATTCAACCAACAACGGATGCAAGCCTAAAAATCTACACAATAGTTACATTATACCTCATATAATCATGTTCAAAAAGAATTTGGGGTTAAATGACTCGATAAGTACGAATTGGACACGAAAGGCGAAAATTGGCCTAAAATGACCCGAGAATCAGGTCACATGGTAATGGAATACCCATCAGCTGGTAGTGGCGGAGGTGGTGGGAACTGTTACAATTGTGGAGAGCATTCCATTGCCATGTGACCTCACTCTCCACATTTGCAATAGAGTCCCACCACCACCGCCACTACTGCCCCCCCACTGCACTCCCTCATTGCCATGTAGGCGTAAAATGACATTTTCGTTCCCGAAATTCAACCAACAACATATGGACGCCTAAAAATCTACACAATAGTTACATTATACCTTATATAATCATGTTCAAAAAGAATTTGGGGTGAAATGACTCGATAGGTACGAATTGGACAGGAAAGGCGAAAATAGGCCTAAAATGACCTGAGAATCAGGTCACATGGCAATGGAATGCCCATCAGGTGGTAGCGGCGGAGGTGGTGGGAACTGTTACAAATGTGGAGACCATTCCATTGCCATGTGACCTCACTCTCCACATTTGCAACAAGGTCCCACCACCACCGCCACTACTGCCCCCCACTGCACTCCCTCAACGCCATGTAGGCGTAAAATGAACTTTTCGTTCCCGAAATTCAACCAACCACATATGGACGCCTAAAAAATCTACACAATAGTTACATTATACCTCACATAATCATGTTCAAAAAGAATTTTGGGTGAAAAACCCGATAGGTATGAATTGGACACGAAAACCGAAAATAGGCCTAAAATGACCCGAGAATCCGGTCACATGGCAATGGAATGCCCATCAGCTGGTAGCGGCGGAGGTGGTGCGAACTGTTACAAATGTGGAGAGCATTCCATTGCCATGTGACCTCACTCTCCACATTTGCAACAGAGTCCCACCACCACCGCCACTACTGCCCCCCCACTGCACTCTCTCATTGCCATGTTGGCCTCAAATAACCTTTTCGTTCCCGAAATTGAACCAACAACATATGGACGCCTAAAAATCTACACAATAGTTACATTATACCTCATATAATCATGTTCAAAAATAATTTGGGTTGAAATGACTCGATAGGTACGAATTGGGCATGAAAGGCGAAAATAGGCCTAAAATGACCCGAGAATCAGGTCACATGGCAATGGAATGCCCATCAGCTGGTAGCGGCGGAGGTGGTGGGAAATATTACAAATGTGGAGAGCATTCCATTGCCATGTGACCTCACCCTCCACATTTGCAATAGGGTCCCACCACCACCGCCACTACTGCCCCCACTGCACTCCCTCATTGCCATCTAGGCGTAAAATGACCTTTTCGTTCCCGAAATTCAACCAATAACATATGGACTCCTAAAAATCTACACAATAGTTACATTATACCTCATATAATCATGTTCAAAAATAATTTGGGGTGAAATGACTCGATAGGTACGAATTGGACACGAAGGACGAAAATAGGCCTAAAATGACCCGAGAATCAGGTCACATGGCAATGGAATGCCAATCAGCTGGTAGCGGCGGAGGTGGTGGGAACTGTTACAATTGTGGAGAGCATTCCATTGCCATGTGACCTCACTCTCCACATTTGCAACAGGGTCCCACCACCACCGCCACTACTTCCCCCCACTGCCCTCCCTCATTGCCATGTAGGCGTAAAATGACCTTTTCGTTCCCGAAATTCAACCAACAACATATGGACGCCTAAAAATCTACACAATAGGTACATTATACTTCATATATCATGTTCAAAAAGAATTTGGGGTGAAATGACTCGAATGGTACGAATTGGACACGAAAGCCGAAAATAGGCCTAAAATGACCCGAGAATCAGGTCACATGGCAATGGAATGCCCATCAGCTAGTAGCGGCGAAGGTGGTGGGAACTGTTACAAATGTGGAGAGCAATCCATTGCCATGTGACCTCACTCTCCACATTTGCAACAGAGTCCCACCACCACCGCCACTACTGCCCCCCACTACACTCCCTCATTACCATGTAGGCCTAAAATGACATTTTTGTTCCCGAAATTCAACCAACAACATATGGACGCCTAAAAATCTACACAATAGTTACATTATACCTCATATAATCATGTTCAAAAAGAATTTGGGGTGAAATGACTCGATAGGTACGAATTGGACAAAGGCGAAAATTGGCCTAAAATGACTCGAGAATCAGGTCACATGGCAATGGAATGCCCATCTGCTGGTAGCGGCGGAGGTGGTGGGAACTGTTACAAATGTGGAGAGCATTCCATTGACATTTGACCTCACTCTCCACATTTGCAACAGTTCCCACCACCACCGCCACTACTGCCCCCCCACTGCACTCCCTCATTGCCATGTAGGCCTAAAATGACATTTTCGTTCCCGAAATTCAACCAACAATAAAAAATAAGCCTAAAAATCATCATATTAGTTACCAATTAGAGAAATTAGACAGACATGAGTATATGTCTCATGATTTATTGACCTTCCGCCGTTTCTTAGGATCTTTAAGTACATGTATCCCTTCCTTGTGATCTACACGCATATAGTTCTCCGACATATTCACATCATCTTCTACACTATTTTTAGGATAGGTAAAAGTTGGGATGTCCTCAAATGCATCATATTCTTCCTCATTATCAACATCAACAATACCGAGGATACTCCTTTTACCAGGTACAACAATTGACCACTTATTATCAGCAGGATCAGTTACAAAAAATACTTGCTTAACTTGTGATGCAATTACAAATGGCTCCTGAGTTTCACGTAGACGACTAAGGTCCACAAGAGTGAATCCGCAAGGATCATCTTTTTCTTACGCAACGTCGATTATCGTCAACCCACTTGCAACACAAGAGGCAAATATTAAAAGTACAGTAGCCCAGCTCCCATATTTCTTGTATTCGCCTATAATAATTGATGTCAGCAAGTATAGGCGACTTATCCTTCGAGCTTGCGTATTGTGTAGATGATGCCACAAGTGAAACACCACTATTTTGTTGTGATGTGGACTTCAGATCTTGACGTTCAGTCCAAGCTATATACCCATTAATATCATAATTCTCATAAGAGCGTACAGCTTCACGAGGACCAAATGCTAACCAGTTGACTGTTTCGTGAACACTTTCATCCAAATCATTCACTACTTCAATGAAAGTCTTGTTATGCATTTGCGTCAATGCCCTTATTCCTTTTCCAGGATTGCTAACACGTAATTCTTCCATATGTTCATTTAAATAAGGATGGACAGCTGCTACGTGATGCAATACAAATAAGTGAGTTTGTGTACGCTTTTCTACGGAAGGTGAGATCAATTTTGAACCAATTGTACCCTTGCCCTTAAGTCTGCCCTCGTGTCGGGATGTCGGAAGTCCAACATGATCAACACTAGCAAAATACTCAGCCACAAAATTACTGATCTCTTCACCCACAATCCCTTGAATTATATTACCTTCTGGTTGTGCAGGATTTCGAACTTTATCCTTCAAAGTACCCATATATCTCTCAAAAGGATAGCACCACCTCAAAAACACTAGACCACACAACTTAATTTCTCGAACTAGATGGACAATTAGATGGACCATAATGTCAAAGAATCCCGGGGGGGGACATCTCAAATTTGCGTAGAGTTTCAACTACTCTGGCCTGCACGGAATCGAGGGTCGACGATTCTAGGACTTTGCTGCATATTGTATGGAAAAATGAACAAAGTTCTGTAATGGTGTGCCTCACATGCTTTGGAAGTATCCCACGAATTGTAATCGGTAAGAATACTTGCATCATGACATGACAATCGTGAGATTTCATACTCGATAACTTCAACTCACCATTTAAGGTAACAAATCACTTCATATTCGATGAGTAGCCAGTTGGAACCTTAATGCCATACAACGACTCGCAAAAAATCTATTTCTCTGCACGCGACATCGTGTAGCAAGCTGGTGGCAAATAATTCTTCTCGGAATCCTCCACCTTCTTTTTACTTTTATGAGTTTCCTCATCAATCCTTTCCAGTTTCCTCCACTACTTTCTTCTTCCTTCCATCCCTTTTCTGAGCCCACAACTCTGGTCGAAGCCCCTGTTTTTCCAAGTAAAGTCGGGACGCCTTAACATCTTTTGTCTTGCCCGGAATATTCATAAATGTCGCAAGAATAGCTTCACAAACATTCTTCTCTATGTGCATGACATCCAAACAATGTCTGACCTTTAGATCTTTCCAATATGGGAGTTTCCAAAAAATGGACTCTTTTTTCCATGATCCTGTAGGTCGATCAACCTCACTAGCAAGTTACCAAAGATTATTTCAATGCCCTTAACCCGATTATAAACTTCAGTACCAGTTAATGGTCTACGAGCAACTTCTTCTTCAACCGTCCCATCGAATGCCTTCTTCTTAAACCGATAGGGATGGTCGCGTCTGAGGAGCCTTCGTGTGCGCATATAGACATGTTTGCAGCCCTTAAGGTGTGTAGACTTCATGTCATCTACACAAATCGGGCAGGGTTGTTTTCCTCTAGTCTTATACCCAGATAAGTTCCCATAAGCTGGATAATCGTTCATAGTACAAAAAAGCATGGCACGCAGAGTGAACATCTCATTAGCATACACATCAAATACTAACACTCCTTCGTTCCACATCTTCTGTAAATCTTCAACAAGCGGTTAGAGGTACACATCTATGTCATTTCCAGGTTGTTTGGGCCCCGATATAAGAAGCGACAGCATGATGTACTTGCGTTTCATGCACAACCAAGGAGGCAAGTTATAAACCACTTAAACTACTAGCCATGTACTATGCTGCGAACTAAGATTGCCAAAAGGGTTCATGCCATCCGTACATAATCCAAGCCTCAGATTCCTATCCTCATTACCAAATGCCTTATGCACCCTGTTGATACTTTTCCACTCAGGCGAATTAGCCGGATGCTTAAGCAGACCGTCTTTCTTCCTACGATCTGCATGCCACCTCAAATTCTTCGCATCTCCTTTAATTGAGAACATGCGCTTAAATCTAGGTATTATGGGTAGATACCACAACACCTTAGCTGGTGGTCCTTCACTACCTCCAGCTCCTTCACGCTTGTACCTCGACAATCCACAACGTGGACACTCATGTAAATGCTCATACTCATTACGATAAAGCACACAATCGTTAGGACAAGCATGTATCCGCTCGTACTCTAAACCGAAAGGACACATCAGTTCTTCGCATAATAGTACGACTTTGGCAGTTCATTTCCATTAGGGAGCATATCAGCTAAAAATTCCAACAACGATGTGAAACTGGAGTCCGTCCAACCAGCTTTCGACTTAATGTTGAACAGTATTATCACGGCGGAAAGTTTGATGTACTTTGTACAACCTGGATACAACGGCTTTTCAGCAGCCTCAGACATAGACTCAAAAATACGAGGTCGTTTACACGACTGATCTTCAACCTCGTGCATCATCTCGTCTGCCCGATCCCTATCATCATCTGCAAACTCATCATCCCAATTTTCATCCCCGAACTCATCATCCCAATTCTCTAAATCCTTCTTTTATTCACATACATCGCTCATTACTTTAGGGCTTCCTATATACTTCCCCTGCTCACCATGCCAAACCCATACGTGGTATTGAGGCCTAAACCCACGACGAAAGACATGCTCCCTAAGCAAATGTATACTACTAACCTTGCTCACATTTCTACAATCGACACAAGGACAATAAAAGTCGACTGCTCCAGAGGATGCTTGATATTGTAATGCAGATGTACATAATTCCGAGACCCCATTCACAAACTCAATCGATTCACGACTACCATACATCCAAGTACGATCCATCTCATTCAAGAAGACCTCTAATAATTAAACACAACCAATCATTATAATGCATCAATCATTATTTAAGTACATACACTCACATATTCAAATCACACACGTATAGAGCAAGCTAAGATAATGACATGTTCAAATGTATGCATGCAGCCGAAGGTCCTTATCACTCCAACCTAACCCATCCTTGGACGTCTAATCTCACTAGTGAATGTATGCCAACTTTTCAATTCTAAGGAAAATTCGGCAGCATTTCCCTACAGTTCTCCAAGTACACAATGTAGATAATTGCTTATCTACATATGTACCCAGAGAACAATGTAGAGAAACGATAAGCCAAGAATTTCCTCAGAATTGAAAAGAAGACACACATTCACCACCTAAGTGAGATCAAACGTCCAAGAACAGTCCCAAATCGGGGACTATTCAAGACTTATTCCTAATGAGTAAGTCTTGAACGGGTATTTAGGCATATGATGATGATTCAAACAACTTGTAGATTTCATAGCAAAATTACATTGCGTTTTCATACAATCTCATATCAAGAAATATACATACATTATCATATCTTACTCAATTGGAACACATGACAATTTTTCCTCATCAACATCTAACAAAAAACGAGAAAATTAGGCTAATTACCTCTCAACACCAAAGCGGAGCAATTATGAGAAGAGAGATAGTTTTGCCTTCCTTAGCTTCTTTTTCCTACAATTAACAAATCACACACGGCTCATTAGTCACATAATTCAATTAAGAAAACCAAAACTAACTAAAAACCTAGATTAATTCACCATAAACTACACAAAATTGATAATATGCCCACCCCCTGCGAGCCCTCCCTAGCCATCCCCCACCCCCGCCCAGCCTCCCCAACCCTCCCTCACCCCTTACCGGCCCTCCCCCCCCCCGCACAAGCATCCCCAGCCCCTCCCCCACCCCCGTCGGCCGTTCCCCACCCCCTACCCAAAGATCCCCAGCCCTTCCCCACTCCCCCGCCCCTCCCCCCCCCCCCCCCCTGCCCGGTCTTCCCAGCCCTCCCCACCCCCGCCCAAGACACCCCACCCCCCTACCCACCCTCCCCCAGCCCTCCCCCCACCCCCTACAATCATTGTTTCAGCTAATACAAGCACATTTTTACAACAAAAAATAGAAGTTGATTTCAAAATGCAATTAAATTAAACAAATTAATTAAAGAAATGAAAAAGAGGAGAGAGAGTGAGAGGGGAATTACCGAAAGAGAGTGAGAGAGGGGATGCTCCATAAACAATGCAGTAGTGGTGGTGGTGGCGTCAATGCAGTGGAGGAGAGAAGAGAAGAAGAATGAGCGCAAGGTGGTGCAGCTGCGTGGTGGTCGAGCAAAGGGGTGCGCTGGTCGAGCAAGGTGGTGCGGAGTTGGTGCGTCGTCGTGGCGGTGCGTACTGGTGGTGCGTGAAATGGTGGCGCTGCGTGCTGGTTATGGGTCAATGTGGTGGCGTAGGTAGGGTTTCGCGCAAGGAGAAAAGGGGAGGGAAATTGAAATGGGGGTACTGTATTGTATGCGCGCAAAATTAATTGATAAAAAAAAAGGGAAAGTGAAGGGCTGCAGTGAGCCCAAAAACCGCAGCCCTTGGTGTATGAAGGGCTGCGGTTTTTAGGCTAACCGCAGCCCTTGGTGTACGAAGGGCTGCGTTTTTCCAGCGCAACGCTTCCATTTTTTCCCCTAGTGATTTTATGACTGGCAGTGTAACACCCGACCCATCAGGAGTCGAGAATATTGTCACCAATGCGCATCTAGGGCCAACAACTGTCCTCAATAACCAACACAAGTTCTTACGGTGAATTTTGTCCTTACTCATGTGCACCATGAGAAACTTCCCAGGAAGTCACCCATCCCTGAACTTCTCCCAGCCAAGTACACTTAACTGTAGAGTGACTAAGGAAATAAGCTCCCTAAAAGAAAGATGCATCTTATTGGAATGAGTAGCCTGCTAAATCCCTTTACAGCAATCATGAGGGGTATTACAGGAAGACCCTGTGTTTTGCTGCATAATTTATTGGGCTGGGCCCTGCAACTTTCTAGCCCGTTTTCGTGCGCTTGGGCCCCTTTGTCTATCTTGTTGGATTTGCTCTTTTCATTATGAGTCCTTTGCTTCTAAATCTGTCTATCTATTATGTTGTTTTGTGTCTTATGCTTGGGTTGTTTCAACCCCAAATGAACCGGATGTTAACCATCCGCTATGACTACGGGTGAATTATTCACCTCATGCCGAAATTTTTTTATTTATATGAAGATCATTAGTTGGAATAATCAAGGCGGCAAGACACTTGAATCCCTTGTCGAACTTCTTTTCTACGAAACAAATTTAAGCCCGATATTATGTTCATCCGTTGAAACTATGACTTCGCATCAAAATAGTATTAGGATTCTAAAAGCATTACAATTCGATAACAAATTAATAATAGACCCTATTGACCACTGTGGAGGTATTTGGATAGTTTGGAATAATATCAATATGGACATTTCTAATTACGCCACTACAAATCATTGTACGCACTTGAATGTTAAATTCAAGCCAACTAATCAAGACTTCATCATTACGCTTGTACGGACTAGCTCAAGAACAGGATAAGCCACTTTTTTGCCAGTATTTGGAAACCTTTTTACATTCTTGTACTTCATCTTGGCTTACCCTTGGTGACTTTAATGGAATGCTTTCCCATGAAGATAAGTTGGGACGCCCCCTTTCCCCCAATCAACTTATAAGACTACCACAACTACTTTCTCATTCTAATGCTTAAGATATTTCGTCTATGCAAAATCCCTTCTAATGGAAAAAAGTGCTCATAATCATCTGGTTTATGAACGGCTGGATCGTGTAATAGGCAATTTCTCATTCATAAATGCCTTTCCCCATTCTAAAGCGTCATATGGAACTTTCAAAGTTTTGGACCATGCTCCACTTAGTTTTGATTCCAATAACGCAATTGCAAAGTCCCCTGGCTTTCATTTCCAGAATTTTTGGACAATTTATCAAGAATCGCATCATATTGTAAATAAATATGGGGACAATCCGTCCGGGGATCTCGGTTTTTCCGTGTACAACACAAACTCTCTCGAATAAAGACCTATCTTAAGACATGAGCTACGAAAAGGTTGGCCATGCCAACAACAAGTTAACATAAAATAGTGACAAAGTAGCTTCTCTTGAATAACATTTATGGAATCAACCTTTCCACCCTTTCCTTGTCTAGCATATTAACCGTCTCATCATGCAATGTGAGAAACTGCTGCTATTTGGCTAATCACACTCAGGAAAATTTTAGTCGTAAATAATGGTTAACCCATTGAGATCGTAATTCACGATTCTTTCACAACAAGATGAAAAAAAGAGGAAAAATTGTTTTCAGTAAGCCAACCTTTGGACAGTCTTCCCATTTTAAGTCTATCTTTTGATTATTCTTGATTGAGCTAAGCTTGTAGAACTATTCTTTTCTAATGAGGCAAAATACTTACAACCTGAACAACAGGTTTTTTGTTTATTTTACGTTTTAATTTAATTTGTTTACTTCTTAATTTCTTTTTAATTCTCACCCACCACCTCCCTCCAACAACCACCACACCAACCCACTAGCATTACTACCCACAAACCACCAATTGAAACCCCCACCATAACACTCTTAATTAAATAGAAATTCCGTTAGTGAAGTCACTTTCAGATTTGAAAACGACTCCACCTAACCCACGACCTTAAACCCTAGCGCTAACCACCCAATCACCACCTGAAGCCCTAATAGTAAAGCTAACATCAAGGCTCAGAATCCCGCTTCCAAGCCCAATCCCTTGAAACGACGCCGTATTAAAGTGGGGCATGTCCCAGTGCGATTCCCGATGGAAGGCGGGATCATCTTGGAGAGGAGGTTGAAGGAGACGTCGAAGGTGGTGAAGGACAGTTACTGGCCGATGGACCCACGACGAGGTTGTTATGGAGGTTGATGACGGTTAGGAGAGAGATGGTGAGAGGCGGATAGGGGCAATGGAGAAGGGAATTGAGTAGAGAGGTGGCCGAGAGGGGGAGGAGAGAGAAATATGAGGGGAGGAGGACATGATCATTATATTGGGAGGAGCAGAGACAACGATGACGACGAAGTGCATGTGCCGCTGAGGAGTTGTCGAGGTTGCAATCGAAGAAAGAGGAGGGAGGAGAAGATGTCAGGGTACATAGGGGTTGGGATGTGGTCATGGTCAAGGTTGATTAGAGGATGGCAGTGGTGGTTTCGAAGTGGTTAATGGGGTGGTGGTTTATGCTGGAACAATGAGGCTTAGGGCGGACAGTAGACGAGGACGACAGAAGATGAGTGGTGTTCTTCATTTTTAGGATTTTTTTATTTTTGGGGGGTTTTTTTTTTTAGGGGATTTTGATTTGGGGTTTTTGGATTTTTGGGGGATTTTGAATTTTTGATTTGGGGTTGATGATTTAGATTTTTTGATTTTTGGTTCTTAATTTCAGATTTTTTGATATATAAATTGAGGTCAGTATTAACAAGTAACGGAAAGTTAACCGCCATTAGAGTTTGCCTTGCTTATTGTAGACACATAGTTGTGTCTCCCCATTTAAGGGCCCAATGATGAAACATACCACGATCTTAATTGGGCCGACCCAAGGGGAAAGTAGTCCGAATAGCCAGGCCCCAAAATTATTTTAAAGTGTAAAAGCTTATTTATTTGCAATAATGATCCAAAGTCCTATTTTAGAGCCCAATTAATTTTTCCTGACAATTAATTGTATTTTGATCCCATAAACATTTTTTGAGTCCATAAAAAATATTTTGAGCCTAATCCTTTGAAAAAGCCCAATTAATTAGTCATGATAATTAATTGTTTTTATTTATTATTTTAATAAATATTTTCATAAATAAATAAATATTTTCAAAGGTATTTTTTAAAATCAAAATTTGTCTCGTAAAATTTAATTTCCGGATTTAAAGGGATAAAGAAAATCGTACAAAGACGCGTCGAGGAAAAAAGGTTGTAAGTGTGTCTGAAGCAGGCGGTGTGTCTGGCGCACCACGTGCGCTCGTCGCATTGGTTGTGATGCGTCAGGCTCACCGATCTACGCCTGGCACGTGGATGTACGTGTCACGCAGAGACGTGCGCCCAACGCACTCTTATGCGACGCGCGGTTGGCTTTTCTATCTTTTTTTAATATTTTTGTATAGAGAGGCCATGATTTTCCGGATCTAAAAACACACTTTCACGTACTCTTTGCGCTCTAATACTTGCGAATTCTTATACTCTCATACTTTCAAACACATAAACACATACACACATACTTTGATCGATCTTCACACGTTTTCGTTGAAAGGATTATTGCTCCTCCCGAAGGTTGTTATTTTCTTAGACCCAAGCCACCCCGGTATATTCCTGAGGGACCTTGAATATACTTATCTTATTTTTGTATTGAAGTTATTAAATTTTTCTTATGATGTAGATCTCTAGTAAAAAAAACCGTCGTTTGTATATTCTAACATCTCTTCCTTCGTTTTATTTTACTTATATATTATGATCGTTTGTGCTTATACTTTCATCACCCACATGTTAATATTGCTAATCAAGACCTAAGGAATTGTTCTAATATTAATTAGATATTTGGACAACCTATTAGAAACCCTGTAATTTTGATTGCTTAATAACATACTACCAAAAAATAGTTTTTTGATGTGTTTCATCAACCAACATAGACTAATATTTTTAGGGTGCTTGAAAATATTCTCTAGTTATTATTCTTTTGCATAAAACTTGTTGTGAATCGATATTTAGTAAAGGGCAGCAATGGGCGAACGTGGTTCTTGACCGTGTTCATACCCTCACCCCCGAACTCACTATTTGGTTCGTGACCATTAATGAAGTTATGACGGGGAAATTCACATTGGATACGTCCCTAAAATGTCCCTGTGGTTTTCCAAATATCCAATTAGGTTTATGAGTCTTCCTCTAAAGACTTATTTGCGACTTCGAAAACGTATTTTATAAAACCTTAACAATGGAGTAGTCAAATACGCGCTCACACCGCGTAGGCGAAATAAAATCACGCCTATAATTTGGTGACTTCACTGCGGAGGATTTTAAAAAATTAATTTTTTTATGAAATGATTGGGTAAAACATGAAAAATACGATTCATTCTCTTTTTATGCCTTAGAAGAACAAATTGTTTTAAGTGTGCATGGCTATTGTTTAAGCCACCAAAAGGACAATCTTCCTTGCCTCATTAGCGCATGTTCTACACGTGAGGCCACCCCAGGGGGGTTTGCGCTTTGTCCTTCCGAAAGCTTCTTGAGCAATAGTGTTGGATCTTAGTTATAAGCAAAACTACCCAACCATGGTTGTTATCTTGTTCCTGACTTGAGAACTCGAGTGCGTCTTACACGTGGCCACCTTTTTAAGCAAAGGTATGAAGTGTGGGATCAATATCTTAGTCATGGACCCTTTTCAGCCTTCACCTAAACCTGACCATAGTTAAAACCTAGAACTGGACTTTAGGTTGAGCACTTTCTACTTCCATGTTATTTGACGTTTGCTTGTGATTGTGATTTTTGCCTGTTATTGATCTGTCAAAACGTTTATATGTATTGCACCTATATTCGCGTCTAAAAAGATCATCAAATTGGTTCAAAACTTTCGCCGAATTGACAAAATGCGTGCCGGGAGGCAGTGCGCCAAACGCACCTAGGTGCGCCTAGTGCACAGCTTCTGCACCAGACACATATTCGGTTGCATAGCGCGCAGCCTATACGTCTCATGCTATTGCCAATTCAGCTATCGTTTAATGTCCTAAATGGTACGAAAATAATTTTGTCATCATGTCATGTTTGTCGCCGCGTCCATAAATTATGTGGAATTAGCCAAAACCTGGCCTAATTGCAAAAAAAACATGCCGGGGAGCAGTGGAAACACATTAAGTTGCGCCTGGCGCACAGCTCTCGCCCTGGACACATAGGCTCCGTGCTGCGGCACGCATCCTGTGCACCTCATTTTTTTGCCGATTTAGTTGTGGTGGTGGTCGATTATGTGTTTTTTTCCCGTTTGCATTCCGCATAGAGTCATGATCGTTCTAGGAGTCTTTTTGGTTAAAATGAATATCACCTAATTCTAAAAATAAAAATCACTTTTTTTTAGTCTTATCACTATTGAGTCTCATTTAGATGAAAGATCGTACAATTTAGGGTCATCC
Source organism: Beta lomatogona (assembly GCA_947646795.1). Lineage (NCBI taxonomy): Eukaryota > Viridiplantae > Streptophyta > Magnoliopsida > Caryophyllales > Amaranthaceae > Beta > Beta lomatogona. Next base: position 1,094,493 of record CANSNZ010000955.1, on the reverse strand, counting down.
ACTCCTTTTCTATCTCTTATCTCATCTTTTCATATACATCATTTTAAAATTTCTTTTTAGAGTCCATCTTGTTGTAAAAGTCTCATCCATTTAGGAATTATAACTCCATTAGAACTCCATCTAGCCTATATGTCTAGGTTCATCCAGTTTCACTCCACTTAGGATTCTTAACCTCGTCTACTCTATTCATGTTAGAAGTCTCAACCCCGTCTAGGTTCACCCATCTAAGAAGTCTAGGATCGTTAGGGTTCTTACCATCTTAGCGTTCTAAAATTCATATAAGTCCATGGATAGTAGGAGTCTAAATCCATCAGAATTCCGTCCATTTTAGGAGTCTAGATCCACTAGAGTCTCATGCATATTAGGAGTATGTCATGCTTAGAAGGCTATTACTTGAGAATTCTCAAGCCATTAGAAATCTATCAAGTCTAGGATTCTAAAGGTTGTATAACTCCATATCTATTAGGACTGCATTCATACTAGAATCCTTTTGCATTGCATAGTCCATCATTCATACACTTCATGCATAACTATAGTCCATAGGAGTCTCTTTGCATCCATACTCTCCATTTCATTTCATGCATTCCACATTTAGTTGTTCTGAACTACAAGCGATTTGATTCCCTGTTCGGGATATTTAGGCAGCCTGTATAGGTTCAAACGCATAGACTAAGTCATGCATTAGGTCTAGGTGCATCTAAAAAGGTTATGCATACATGCATTAGGTCTAGGTGCATCCAAAAAAGTCATAGATACATGCATTAAGTCTAGGTGCCTCCAAAAAAGTCATTTATTCATGCATTAGGTCTACGTGCATCCAAAACAAAAAATTTCAAAAAAAAATCGTTCATTTAGGATACTCAGATTCGTTCCTTGAAGCTCAACTTTTAAGTTTTAAATATATATACATTCTTTCATTCCATTTGTTTCTCTCCAACATCACTGCATTTCCAATCTCCCACTTAATGATCCATTGTAGGAAATACGCAAAATGTCAAGCACCCTTCAAGAACAAATTAATGAGATGGAAAGTATACTAGTAGATCTTGTAGCACGTGTCGTCATACTAGAGGCAAACTACACTGTTCTTCAAGAGAATCATAGTGCAAATTATAGGCACTAGATAGTTTTAATTTGGTGCAATAGCGACTGATCAACAAAGGATCAATGAGCTGCATGACCTCACACAACAATAGTCCACTGATAAATCCTTCCATCAAATCAGTCTCTGAAAGCTCGCCCCTTTTCAAAGGAGGCAAAAGAATTACTGATGATTCACCCAACATCCAAACATCTATGAAAACAAAGAAAACATGTGCTCAAATAGAGATACCTTTTAGACCTACACTGGCTCTTACCAGGCCTAAGAAAAAGCCTAAAAGAGAACTTACACCCCTAGATGTAAGCTATGACGCTGTATTTGAGTACCTTCATTATAGAAACTTGTTCTATCCCATAGGACCCACTCCGGATCTGAGGAAGACCAAAAGGGGGACAAATTGGGACAAAAACGCCTATTGCAAGTACCATGGAGGAAATGGGCATAGAACTAACGATTGCTATAGGTTAAAGCACCTTATCCAAGACATGATAGAAGATGGAAGGCCTCCAGTTCTCTCGGACAAGACCCTAAATAAGATAGATGTTGACATGGGTACAAAGGATTATTTAAAACACCGACGGGCAAAAAGGACCTTCACCCCCACTAAAAATGACTTATATCAAATTTTTCACCAACTCCGGGCTAAAAGGAGCAATTGGACCCTAAGACGACCCACCTAAAGAGGGAATAAATCCAATATGGGATAAAGACTCGTATTGCGAATACCACAGGGGGAGAGGCCACCATACTGAAAGGTGTAAGGGCCTTCAAGGGATTATCCAAGATATGATTGATGACAAAAGACTTCAATTGCTATAAGATCCAGACTACATAGACATATTTCCAGTCCCAATAGCATATATTCCCTAAGATATTTGGACTCTCTTAGGTCCAATCAGCATGGAAAAAATATACACCCCATCTCTTTTCATTTAGAAAGAGATCTCATGAAGACCGAAGCAACGTAGTCATCTCGCCACGTGACCTAGAAGTCTATAAGATTTCATTTTCTATTTTGTTTCTCTTATCTTCCCATTTTAATATAGGATTTCCCCTCTTATTCCATGTACTCATAATTTTCAATTAATAAATGAGTATTTATTTGTTCTCTATCCTTGCATCAAAGAGCATCAATGGAAATCACAATTATCGCCTTAAAAGGAAATAAATTTCTAATTCTCACGACTTTTCTAATAAAGGCAATGAACATAATTGGCATAAAAGAGGCATTCCTCCCTTCACCACAACTATTTCTCCTATCCTTATAATCCTATTTAACCTAAGCACGTGACATCCCTCTCTCTTTAACCTACTTCATGAGAAGTACATTTGACAACCATTCAATATAAAGGGCGGAAAAAAAAGAGCAATAGCAAAAAAAAAAAAAGCAACTAATTTGGTGCGCCTTATTCAAGCTTACGTGCAACGTGCAATTGTGGGGAGTTTGTTCCTACATTTGTGGCGTGTGATCCTTGGTTTGTGCCGTACAAGTTCAAGTGGTTTGGGAGCATATTCTCCACCCCAAGACATGCCTAAATACATGGAGGAAGTGCAACAAAGGAGTGGAGTTTGTTGGAGTAAAACTAACGGCTAGTTAGGCCTTAATTCACACGATCTCCTTTCATAGAGTTAGTGTTGGTTAGAGGCTTTACATTCATTTATTTTTATTGCATTTTATTTTGTAATTAGAAAATCATAAAATGGACATAAGTTTGTATATTTATTTGGATGAAAGAAATGAAAAGAACAATAAGTTTTATAACGAAAAACACAAGTGTGTATTATCTTGCTTTCACTTTCATTTCTTGGATCCGAAACCTAATTGAATTCGCTCCTTTGCTTAATGAACTCTGGCTTAGCTATTTTGTGAATTTAGGAGATTTTAACTTCTTTAGAGTGGTGAGCCTATATCTCTTTGGAGTTAGAAATAGCCCTAACTAGAGTGATCTTTCTCGGTTCATTCTAGCTAGTTTTCATCCTTTACATGTATGTTCCAATTGATAACTTGAGCCTACATCATCTTAGTATCAGAGCTGGCTTATTTCCTAGCCTAAGCAACACCCTTCAGACCCTATTCCAAGCCTAAACACATTCATTTTAAACACATACCTTCAAACTAGCCCCTAAAACTATCCTAAAACACTTAACTTCGACCATATCTTAACCATGGGAGCGGGAGATAACCCCCTTACTAATTGGCGTAGACATCGAGAGTTAAAAGAAGAAAGGAGGAAGAGTAATGCTAAAATGGCATTGTTACAAGATCAAGTGAAACAACTCTCTTTGAGACTTAATGTTCAAAGAGAAGGAGATGATGAGTCGGATAGAGAGAGTGATGAAACCTTGTATCTAAGATTGAACTTCAACAACTTTAGACTTTCTAATGACATCAAGGTTGACATACCTGATTATGATGGCAAGCTTGATATTGATGAGTTTGTAGAATGGCTTAGAACAGTGGAGAGAGTCTTTGACTAAGCAAGTGCCGGAGGACAAACAAGATAAAATGATGGCTTTAAAGCTAAGAAAGTTTGTTTCAACATGGTGGGCTAGTGTTTGTAGCAAGAGAGAACGCCAGGGCATGGACATAGTGCGTTCATGGGAGAAAATGAATAAGCTCTTGAAGCAAAAATTCCTCCCAACTTACTATGTGCAAGAAAACTTTGCCAAGTTCCGCCATTTGCAACAAGCTACGAATTCTGCCAAGGCTTATGCTCGAGATTGTGAGGTTTATCTTATGAAATGTGAAGAACAAGAGGATGAACCACAAACCTTGGTAAGATTCCTTGGTGGTTTAGACCCAAAGATACCCAACATAGTGTACCTTAGAAGAGCTCGTTCTTCTTGCTCACAAGGTAGAAAAGTTAAACAAAGCTAAAAGAAAGGTTAAGACCTCACGTCCCTTTACCAAAACATCCCCTTCCCAAAAGAACACCCATCCACCACAAAAAATCCCCAAGCTTTGACCCCTAAAACCTCAAACACAACCAGTTCGAATACAACACCTACTAAAGCTCCTAGAAGGTGTTTTAGAATGTCAAGGTTTTGGACATATTACATCTGAATATCCTAACAAGAAAGCGGTTACTTTGATGGATTATGATAAGTATCTTGGAGAAGGAGAGGAGGAGGATGAAGAGTATGATATGGACGCACAAATAGAGACAAGGGAGTAAGAAGTATTCGGTGTAGATGAAGGAGAATGCTTAGTTGTTAGGAGGGCCTTAAGTGGAGTTGTTAATCATGAAGAGTTGAAACAAAGGGAGACGATTTTTCATACTAGGTGCACCATTGGAGGGAAGATTTGCACTTTGATCAATAATGGAAGAAGTTGCACTAATATTGTTGCCCAAACGATGATTGATAAGCTCAAACTACTTACCACACATCTACGCCCTTATATCATTTAATGGCTCAATCAAGGCAAAGGTATACAAGTTACTAACCGTGTACTTTTATACTTTAGCATTGGTAGTTATAAGGAGGAGTTATGGTGTGATGTTATACATATGGATGCATGTCATGTGCTCTTAGGTAGACCTTGGTTGTTTGATAGGCGTGTGATACATGATGGTTACAAGAACACATACTCTTTAACCAAAGACCATAAAAAGATCACCCTTACCCTAATCCATTCCTAACCAAACACTAAAAGTATCATTCCCTTACCACCTTACTCCAATCTAACCACCATGGGTTATCTCACATGCGTGAGCTTTTGTTGAGTGAAACATAAGAATAAGCCAAAGAAAATACAAACCATTCCCATCCCTTACTCATTCCCTTACTTGAAACCTACAAGATGTTTTCCCACAAGAAATTCCTGATGGCCTACCCCTAAAACGTGACATCCAACACAAAATTGACTTCATTCCAGGAGCTATGTTGCCAAACAAACCAGCATATAGATCCAAACCTAAGGAGACCGAGGAGATAAAGAGACAAGTTGAAGACTTGTTAGCTAAAGGGTTGATTAGGGAGTCCCTAAGCCCTTGTGTTGTTCCTACCTTTTTGGTTCCTAAGAAGAATGGAGAGTGGGGAATGTGTATGAGTGCATAGTAGAGCTATCCGTAAGATCACTATAAAGTACCGGTTTCCTATTCCAAGATTAAATGACTTGTTAGTTGATCTTAATGGCTCTGAACTGTTTTCTAAGATTCATTTGAGTGGTTATCACTAGAGGTGTCAATCTGGGTCACTGGCTGGGTTTGGGTTGACCCAGGCTGGGTCGGAATGATTTGGGTCGGAATAATCTGGGTGACACCGTGTCATGGGTCGGAACTGGGTGGGTCGGGTGAACTTGGGTCGGGTGAAACCGGGTGAGAGGATCTCGGGAACCGGGTCGGAAATGGGTCGGGTGAGACCGGGTCGGCCAATATCCGGGTTGGGTGAATTTGGGTCGGAATGGAATAAGGTGAAGTCGGTCGAAATCGGCTTTCGGAATGACTTGGGTCGGAAGAAATCGGCTTTCGGAATAACTTGGGTCGGAAGAAATCGGCTTTCGGAATGACTTGGGTCGGAAGAAATCGGGTTTCGGAATGACTTGGGTCGGAAGAAATCGGCTTTCGGGTTACTTGGGTCGGAAGAAATAGATATCGGAATAACTTGGGTCGGAAGAAATAGGGTTTCGGAATGACTTGGGTCGGAAAAAAACGGCTTTCGGGTTACTTGGGTCGGAAGAAATCGATATCGGAATAACTTGGGTCGGAAGAAATCGGGTTTCGAATGACTTGGGTCGGAAGAAATTGGTTTTCGGGTTACTTGGGTCGGAATCGATATCGGAATAACTTTGGTCGGAATAATTCGACTTCCGGAATTACTAAGGTTGGAAGAAATCGGCTTTCGGGTTACTTGGGTCGGAAGAAATCGATATCGGAATAAGTTGGGTAGGAATAATGCGGCTTTCGGAATTACTTGGGTTGGAAGAAATTGGCTTTCGGGTTACTTGGGTCGAAAGAAATCGATATCGGAATAACTTGGGTCGGAAGAAATCGATATGGGAATGAATTGCGTCGAATAAATCGACCTTCGTAATTAATTGAGTGTTCAACAAATCGACTATCGGAATGACTTGGGACTTGGGTCGAATAAATCGGATTTCGAGTTGGGTCGACAAAAATCGGATCTCGGTGGGACTTGCCGACTTGGTTCTTGGAACGACTAAATATCGAACCGGCGGCTCCGTGGCGTATTATGATATTGTGGTATAGATTATACTATTATAGTCATTATACTTTATACTTATAGTGGTATATTATAGTAATCCGTAATTATACCGATATTGTGAATTGTGGTTGGGTAATTGTTAATTTTTTAATAATACATTGAATCATTAATAGTTTGATACTTATATTATTATTATTAATTTGAAATGTTACTACAATAAGACTTATAAATTATACTTATATTATTGGGTCATTCACCATTATTGGCTATTGGCAATTGGCCTATTGACTAAGTTACTAAGTAGTAACTAGTAAGTATCGCTCATTAGTTATTCGGTTATTTAGTTATTCTTATTCATGATTGCATATGTATTCAAGTAACAAGTAACAACTAACATATAACAAGTAACAAGTAACAACTAACAACAAACAGCCATAAGGATTATTGATTATAGAGTTATAGATAATAGACTTATAGTGTTAGGGTTAATAAACTATTAAACTTAAACATTTTGTTAGTTAGTGACTTACTTACTCTTTTGTCTGAAATCTGAATCAGTTACTATATAGCAACAAAAAGAGTTAGAATTAAAGAATTAGGTTGACGTTAAAACATTAATGAAAGCATCTTAATTAATTTGTAATTATAAAATTGTTCGACTTTTCATCGATCATGGAACAACTCAACAAGTAACAATCATCAATGTTAATCACTTAATCGAATATGTCATATGATCGTTCAGAAGATTATACATAATCATACACTATATCACTAAAGGATGAAGATGAAATATTGAAGCTATGAAAGTAGATCATGGTCTATAATCAATATGAAATAATAATCATGTCATTGTATCAGTAGAGGATGAAACATTGATCGAATTTCGTTCGATTAAGCTGTTAAGGTTGACATAAATCAAATGATCATAAAGTTGGCCTATTGCCTAAGTATCGCCTATTACTCTATTAGTTATTCACTTATTTAGTTATTCTTATTGATGATTGCATAAGTATTCAAGTAACAAGTAACAACTAACATGTAACAAGTAACAACCATAAGGATTATTGAATTTGATTATAAACTTATAATATTAGAGTCAATAGACTATTAAACTTAAACAGTTTGTTAGTTAGCTTAGCGACATAAATCAAATTGATCATAAGATATTAAGATTGATTGTCTTCGACATTAATCAAAAGTCAAAACCATCAAATGATCATACGATTGATCATCGATGTTATTACACAGTTTTAACAATAATCAAAGCATACTATAAATCCGTCTATTTCATTACTTAAATAATCACACATTAATGCATTTCATACTTAACAATTAATAATTTAAACTTTCATTGTTTCACAAACTTTCGTCATCAATACAATTACATCATTATTCATTGAACTTTTAAAGTAAGTAGGAATTATTAAAACAGTTAGTAAACCTCATTCATAATTATTTTTACATTAATGATCTTGTTCATAATTAAAAATAGTAATTAAATTTCTAAAGTTTGTAATTTTATTAATTTATAATATTAATAATTAGTAATTAGTATTACTAAACAAATTTACAAATTAATACTAAATGTCTAAAAGAACTATAAATGAAATTTAAATGAACTCTAAATGAAATCTAAAATCAGAAATCTTTACTAAAAACCCTAAATGAACTTACAAAAATTAATCTTACCCACTCATTCAAACAATGGTTAAATCTCAACCTTTGATCTAACCCTAAACCTCAACCGTTGATCTAACCATAAATGAATAAATCTCAACCCTTGATCTAACCCTAAACCTCCCCCTAATGCCCCTTGGTATATAAACCTAATTTTCTAGGTCACACGCTCATTTCCTCACTTCATTTCTCTCTCATTCCGGCTTTTCTCTCCGAATTAGGTTTTTGAGTTTTTCTCTCATGACTCATCCTCTCACTTCCTCACTTCCTCACTTCCTCAGAATTCAGATCTAATCTCTCATTTTCTTCATTTTCTTTTCTTTTCTCTCAGTCTCTCCTCTCTCTTATTACGGTTTCACTCTTTATTTGCAAATTGTAGATTGGGGTAATAATCTCTCTTATTCGGGTTTCACACGGCTCAGAAGGGTTGAAGACTTAAGGGCTGATTGCTGAAGCTGTTAAGAAGTGAAGATCATAAAAAACAAAGCTTTCGTCCAAGAAGAAGCAAAATAAAGCAAAAAAAAAAAAAAAAAACGCAAATTTATTCTTCAAAAAATTATGTCGCAACCACCGGGTAAGTTTTCTTTTTCCTAGAGTTCTCGTTTTCCTTTTTTTTTTTTTTAGATTTAGGAAGATCTGCCCTTGCATGTGATTGTGGGAATATATGCTGGTCCAGTTTGCGATTTACTTGGAATATGATGTTTGTTTTTAATTTTACTTGTTTTTTTTGAAGATCTTGATTTTTTTATTATTTTACTTGAAATTGTGAATGTGAGTATGTTACGAGATCCGATATCTATACTATTTTCGAATATCATGTGACATGTGTTTGAGATCTATACTTTTTTTTTAACTTTACTTGTTGTTTTTGTCCAGATCTAGATTATTTTGGGATCTTTTTTCCATGTTTCTTACTTTTTTTCAACTTCAGTTCTTCGTAGTGATTTATTTTTGTATCTTTTTTTTGTATTATTTTACTTTTTATTTTTATATGGAATATGTGAGATTGTGAGTATGTGGCTATGTTTTAAAGTTTTTTTATGTGAGATCCGATATCTATACTATTTTTTGAATATCATGTGACATTTGTTTGAGATCTATATTTTTTTTTACCTTTACTTGTTTTTTTTGTCCGAGATCTAGATTATTTTGGGATTATTTTTCCATGTTTGCTATTTCAGTTTTTTACGGAATATGTGAGATCTAGATTGTGAGATTTTTTTTTCCATGTTTGCTATTTCAGTAAAGTTCAGTTTTTTACTATTTTACTTTTTGTATGTTTTTAAGTTTTTTTTGTGTCCAGAACTAGATTATTTTGTGATCTTTTGCCATGTTTGCTACTGTTTTTCAAGTTCAGTTGTTCATAGTGATTTTTTTGTATCTTTTTTTGTATTATTTTGCCTTTTATTTATATACGGAAAATGTGAGATCTGAATTTGCCTTTGTATGTTAGAAAGCCATGTTTGCCTTTTATTTTGCCTTAAAATCAGACCTGGAACTTCATAAATCATAATTATAATTTAATGTGAAATTATGAATGTGAGTATGTTACTATGTGAGATCTGATATCTATACTTTTTTTTTGAACTTGTTTTTTTTTTTGTCCAGATCTAGATTATTTTGGGATCTTTTGCCATGTTTGCTACTGTTTTTCAAGTTCCAGTTCTTCATAGTGATTTTTTTTCTATCTTTTTTTGTATTATTTTGCCTTTTATTTATGTACGGAAAATGTGAGATCTGAATAATAAAATCATCTAGGGTTTGTGTTCTAGAATCTAGCCTCGGATTTTACACTTTTACTTAAATTGAATAATAAAATTAATAAAATTTATTTATGTTAAATAATAAAATGATCTAGGGTTTGTGTTCTCTGTTCTGGGTTCATAAGTTCTGTTCATCAGTTCATGTATGTTCCTGTTTTCTGGGTGCAAGTTTTGGGCTTTTTTCTGGGTGCAAGTTTTGAGCTTTGTTTAGCCTTTAGGGCTTGACTATTTAGGCCTTGACTAGGGTTTAGGGCTTGACTATTTAGGGCTTGACTGTTTAGGGTTTGATTGTTTAGGGTTTCTGTTTAGGGTTTCTGTTTAGGGTCTAGAGCTTAGGGTTTTTGTTTAGGGTTTGAGTTTAGGGTTGGGGATAAAACCCTAAACCCTAAACCCTAAACCCTAAACCCTAAACCCTAAACCCTAAACCCTAAACCCTAACCCTAACCCTAACCCTAACCCTAAACCCTAAAACCCTAAACCCTAAACCCTGATTGTATATTAAATTGAACCAATTCTTTTATATTAAATTGATTAATTAATTCATAATGTGACTGTTTTTTTATGTGACATTTTCAACATAGATTTTGTAAAAATAATTATAAATGTATACTAAATTGAATCAATTATTTTGTATTAAATTGAATAATTCATTACATGACTGTTTTTTTTATGTGAGATATGGAACTTACATTTTGTAAAATAATTAAAATTGTATATTAAATTGAACCAATTCTTTTATATTAAATTGATTAATTAATTCATAATGTGACTGTTTTTTATGTGAGATCTGAACATACATTTTGTAAACATTCTTAAACCTGCCCTAAACCCTAAATGTGAGATGCGGAACATTTATTTTGTTATAATAATTATAGTTGTATATTAAATTGAATAAATTCTTTTATATTGAATTGAATAATAAATTCATTATGTGACTGTTTTTTTAATGGGAGATCTGGAACATTCTTTAACCTGCCCTAAACCATTAAACTTGACTTTGACTCTTAAATCTGATCTAACCCCACACATTACCGAACCCTAACCCTAGAATTCAATACGTTTGACTTGTTTTTCAGTTCATCCATTGACACTCAACTCTATTATTGGGTCAAATTCTTTGTCTGTTGATGAGGAAACTGTTTCTCCCCAAACCCATGACCCTGTCCTGTTTGGGAGGCGTACAGCTAAGGTTTGGCAGCACTTTACTTTGTTTAAAACAGAAGATGGTAAGATTTTTTCTACATGTAAGCACTGTAATGTTAAAACCTATCGTGCTGAGGGAACACAAGGTACTAATAACCAAAATAAACACTTAGAAAAATGTGAACCTTACTTAAAAGTTAAGCAACTTCAACCTGGGGTTCATTATGATCAAAAAACTTTCTGTCGTTTATTTGCTGAAGCTATTATGTGTCATGGATATCCTTTTTTGATGGTTGAGCATGCTAAGCATAGAGAATTACTTTCTTACTTGAATCCTAATGTGAAACATATTTCTAGGAATACTATGCTTAAGCATTGTACTAATCAGTTTGCTGCCCTTAAAACTCAATTAAAAATAGCTATAGGTAATTTAGAAGGAAAAATCTGTTGTACTTGTGATTTGTGGTCTGCTCTTAACAATGTTAGTTTCACTGTTTTGACTGCTCATTATGTTGATAACTCTTGGGTGCTACGTTCTAAAATTCTTGTTTTTCGACATTTTCCTGGTTCCCACACTGGTAAGGAGTTGGGTAAGTTTACTCTTGATTTGTTTGATGAGTGGAATATTAGAGATAAAGTGTTTTCTTTAACTTGTGATAATGCTACTGCCAATGATGTTATGATTCAAGAAATGGTTAGGGACTTAAATAGGACTAATATGCTGCCTTGTTCTGGTAAATTTTTTCATATTAGATGTCTTTGCCCATATATTGAATTTGATTGTTCAAGCTGGTTTTAAGTTTATGGATAAAACTGTTACAAAGTTGCAACAAGTTGTTTCATATGTTTCTTATTCGAACATTAGGAAAGAGAGGTTTGATGATTGTGTTAAGTATGTCAACACTGGTTTTTCTGGTTTGTTAATTGGCGATGTACGTACTCGTTGGAATTCTACTTTTCTTATGCTTCGTAGGTGTTTAGAAGCTAGGGAGGCTGTAGATAGGTATTGTTTGCTTGAGCATGGTTTAGATGTTTCTTTAAGTGATTTTGAATGGGAAACTGTCCAAAATGTTTGTGATTTTCTTGAACCGTTTTATGATATTACATGTCTTTTTTCCGGTTCTCGATTACCCCACCGCTAACTTATATGTGGAGAATATTGTTTTGATTGAAAGTCTTTTTGTATTATGCTCAAGAAAACCCAACTGATTCTATTCGTCTTATGGTGGCTCCTATGTATCAAAAATTTAACAAATATTGGCAAAATTATTCTCTAATTCTTACTATTGCTATTATGCTTGATCCCCGTTACAAAAAAAACTTTGTTCATGAGTTGTATGCTACTTGTTTATTTGCCCGAAGATCTTAATGGTAAGGTTAAAGAAGCTGTTGATGCTTTTAGTGAGTTGTATATGCACTATGCTACTGTTTATTCTCACCTACAATCTTCTTCCACTACATCTTCTGTGACTACCGGTTCTGAGTCCTCCACTCCAAGTTTTGCAAGGTCACTTGCCCGTCCGTTTAAGAAGGCCAATTTAGGAAAGGTTGGCTATTATGTGTATCATTTTAATCTATTAGTGATTGCTGTTTGGGAATAGTTTAGTGATATACTATTTACTTTGCTGTTTTTTAGAGTTTTGGTGCCAATGTTGCTGCTAGTAGGGGTGTTGAAAATGATATGGAATCATATTTCAATGCCCCACATGTTCCTCCTGACCAAGATGACCACTTTGATGTTTTGGCTTATTGGAAATCTCATGTGACCGTTTATCCTATTGTGGCTCGGATGGCTAGAGATGTTTTGGCTATCCCCATTACATCTCGTGGCTTCCGAGTCTTCATTTAGTATGGGGGGCGAGAATTTTAACAAAGTACCGCACACGTTTGCTGCCCAAAAATGTTGAGGCTATAGTGACTTGCCAAAATTGGATATTTGGTTATTCTAAGGATGAGGATGAGGAGTCTCTTGAGGTTGTTAAGGATACGGAGCCTTTTGATATTGATTATGATTCAATCCCTTAAACTGTGATGTTTTTGTTTGATGGTTCATGCCTTCATGGCTGTTTTGGTGATGGTGGTTTGCTGGTTTTTGTTTTGGCTTATTGTTGATGGCTGTTTTGGTGATGGTTTGTTGCTGGTTTTTGTTTTGGCCTATTGGCCGATGGCTTGTTTTGGTGATGGTTTGTTCTTGGTTTTTGTTTTGGCCTATTGTTGATGATGGCTGTTTTTGGTGATGGTGGTTTCTTTGGTTTTTGTTTTGGCCTATTATTGATGGCTGTTTTGGTGATGGTGGTTTGCTGGTTTTTGTTTTGGCCCATTGTTGATGGCTGTATTTTGGGTTTGGTTTAGTTGTTCAATATCCTTTTGCTTAATAAATTAATGTCCCTTGCGCAAAGATAATTGGAGTCCTATGGTTAGCGACTTTTTTTGCCTACATTTAACTTTACACAACTTGTTTTGCCCTTAGTGTCACAATGCATCTCTAAATTTTTGTTGCTGCCTTCATTGAACATGATACATACTTGCTTGGTATTGTTGATGCTTGTGTCACTTTGCTGGCTTTCTTGTTGTGTTAAGTTGTGTTGTCACTTAGAGTCGAGTGCTCGATGATGAGGTGAAATTTGTACCTGAGAGCTGTAGTTGTTCTTTCTCTTGTCTTCCACCTTTGCCCTATGGTGGTTAGCGACTTTTTTTGCCAACATTTAACTTTACACACTTGTTTTGCCCTTAGTGTCACAATGCATCTCTCATTTCTGTTGCTGCCTTAATTGAACATGATACATACTTGGTTGGTATTGATGATGCTTGTGTCTCTTTGCTTGGCTTTCTTGTCGTGTTAAGTTGTGTTGTCAATTAGAGTCGAGTGCTCGATGATGAGGTGAAATTTGTACCCGAGAGCTATTTTTTTATACCAAATGTTTTAGATATTTTATTCTTTTTCTTTGCCTTATTTCTCTCAAAAATCTGTCTTTGGTATTTATTTTTAATATTCTTTTATTTAGAAATTTTTGAGTTTATAATTTCAGGTACATCAAGTGCAAAATTGATGAAGGTCATGAGATACCAACTTTTTGTACTAACTTTTTGAAATTTTTTGGGATTGAAGGGGAGTATTAGTGGGTCGCCTTGGTAGGATATTGGAATTTTTTGTACTAACTTTTTCTTGCTTTGTTGGGCCATGTAAATGATGATCATTATGTAATTTTTTTGCTTATTAGTAATGATAATCTAACTTGTTGGATGTAATGGATGTTTCCCCTTTTATATTAGGGTTGCTTGATTTTGTAAAGATGTTGGAAGCTTGGAATGATTAATGGCAGTTTTTGTTCAATTTTAATTTCATATATTTTTTTTATTTAATACTTTAAGTCTGATTTTATTTATTTTATTTCTAATATTTATTAAATACTAAGTAAAACAAATGTTTGATCGTTAGAGAGAGACGTCTTCACTATTTCTTTATTAGACATTAAAACATTAAGTAACAAGGACCGAACACGTTTAAACATTAAGTAAGTCTTATGGATAATATAAATGGGCTGAAAATGGGCTGAAAATGTACATAATGAACACGTTCAAACACACTTGTTCAAACACGTTCTAACACGTTCCAAATATAAATGGGCTGAAAATGTACATAATGATTAATTCAATTCAACTATTTACATAAATTAAGAAAAAGTTGGAGGTTAAGAATTAAGATACCTTATGGATTATGCCCTATGGTGTACGGAAGTCATGGCTTAAACCTTAAATGCATGTCTAACAACAGAAACTATGTGTTTCATCTCCGGCCTCCGCCTAATCGAGAACTACTCCAAATATTAATGTACTTGTCAGAATAAATCAAAAAATGTGTTCCATCGATTTTTGAAAAAAATAAAAGAAAGATAAAACTTGAAATAAATGGTAATCTTATACGTCTTCGGTCTTGCACCCCAAAAACAAATAAATGGTGTTGGGTCGGAATGGCATTGAGTCGGGTTTAGTTGGGTCGGGTGCTAACGGGGTTGGGTCGAAACCGGGTCGGTGATAGGCTGGGTTGGGTCACAACCGGGTCGGTGATAGCTGGGTTGGGTCACAACCGGGTCGGTGATAGCTGGGTTGGGTCACAACCGGGTCGTGATAGCCGAGTTGGGTCGAAGCTGGGTCGGTGATAGGCCGGGTTGGGTCACAACTGGGTTGGGTGGTAACTGGGTTGGGTGATAACTGGGTTGGGTGATAACCGGGTGGGTTTAAGCTGGGTCATTGGCGGGTGAAGTTGGGTGCGGGTCATTTTGGGTCGGAAACGAGGTTGGGTGCGGGTCGTTATTCACGGGTGCAACTGGGTACGGGTGCAACTGGGTCGGCCAAACTCAGGTTGGGTTACTAATTCCACGGGTTAAACTGGGCACGGGTGAACACTGGGTCGGAATGGGTCGGCTTTCCAACCGACCACTCTCGGCTCGGAACAGGTTGGGTCTGGGTCGCATGCGGGTTCACCCGTGGGTCGGCCCAGTTTTTGACACCTCTAGTTATCACCAAATCCGAATTTGTGAAGGTGATGAGTGGAAAACAGCTTTTAAAACCAAAGAGGGCTTGTATGAATGGCTTGTTATGCCCTTTGGTTTGTCAAATGCTCCAAGTACCTTCATGTGCCTAACGAACCAAACCATGAAACCCTTTATTGGTCATTTTGTAGTTGTAACACTATGGATTTTCGCTCATAATTTCTTCGAGTTATTTTCCCTTAATTATTATTTTCCATTAAAATTAGAATATTTTACTTATTAAAAATATTATATCTTATATTTTTTTTTTTAACTTTTAAAATGTTATATTTATAAAATTTATCGGATCAGAAATTATATATTTTCTAGTATCTAGAAATATGCGTTTGAACTATTATTTTTATTTATTCCATTTTAGCGTGAACGTCGCATGACTTTTTAAGTGAAGTTTTAAGCTCCTAAAAGCTGTTCACAAAATCAGAATATTGGAAGAATGGGAAAGGCTTTTGAGCGCCTTGTAAGCCCTTTGTAACCCCCACCTTGATGCTATTCAACTCCCATCTTTTTAGCTATTGTAACCCCCCATTTACACTTATTTTTATATTATCTTAATGTTGTATTATGGACAGCAAGAATCATACCATAACCCCCATTTCTATTCGACCATTTGAAGAGAGAAAGAGAGGAAAAGTTGATACCGGTTTTTCCTGCCGCACCTTCACGAATATGACCATCACTGGAGATCTAATTGTTGGATCATTCTCAAATTTGGACATCACGTTAAAGACATCTGGGCCTTCACTTTGACTGGAGCGATGTTGAATCTGAGCTTTCAATTGTCTGGAATTTGGGTCGGAACAGAACAACAGGTAATGGAATTTTATAATGTTCAAGAAGAAGAATGCAAGGAATTGGAGGTCTTCAAAGGTAACTGACGATTTTTCTAGAACGGTTAGAATTCACATAAGGATTATATTAGTTATAATACTTAAGTTGGGTTAGTATTATTATAGGAATTTGGGTGGGAATAATTTCTTGTTTTATGTTTATTTTCATGAGTTTTCTGAACTATATTATTACATAATATCTTGCGTTTTATAGCTAGATAAGTATGATAACTTGTAGCCATGATTTTTAAGTTATAGGTTGTTAGTTAGAGTAGAGTTCATGCTCCCTGAATCATGTCTTGTATGCTAAACCTTATAACTTTATATTATGGAAATTTGTTATGTTACTATTGTTATTAGTTTTATCATAAGCATGAAGTATACTTTGTAAGTGAAGCATGATCATGCATTCATGTTGGGTAGGTATTGTCTTGAGGATTATTACTATTAACTGGCATTAGTTGGAGAAAGTGAGTAAAGTCATGTGTTTAATGTCTTATGGAAATGCTGGACCAGAGCAGCGTCACACCCCACGATGGTGGTTGCGACTCACGACCGGCCTTACTGAACTTGTGTTTCTTCTTAATTTGTGTTCGCTGTTTTTGTGCCTTAGCTTGGTTCCACAGTTTCATCTTCTTGTGTGTAGTGCATGATAGTATAAGGGAGGTGTAATTTAAGCCGTGTTATGGGTTGTAATTTCTCTCTGACTAAGTTGTACATTAGTATTCATGATTTTGAGCTAGTGGTTTGCACTACACCTTTCTCATCATAATAAATAATCTAGTTGGATTGTATATTACACATGGTAATGAACCTAGTTTCACTTGGGTTAATTATGCTATTGACGCTATTTTAATTTATACTTATATTATTTGTTATGAATATACGTATGTTAGCTGAAATAATGGTAAAAGGATGATTTCATGAGATGTTGTTATTTGATTTTATTATGATGGTATTGTGTATGAATTTGTTTGTTTGTTGGATGAAAACATTTTTATTTTGGGCTCTTGAAGTTGTTTTCAAGTTATTATAAGTATTTTTGTTATTTTCTAGTTTCTTGATGAGTAAAATTATATTTTTCGAAGACGATATTGTTAATATTATGATTATTGTTTTTTTTTTTGAGAAATTGTAAGTTGTTTTGAAATGGAATTGATGGGTTGAGTCCGTAAAATTCTTGCAGTTTGGAATTGATGGGTTAAGACCCTAGGTTCTTGCCATTTGATGTAAAACCTTGAATGGCATTCTGCAGACGATGACAATATATTATTTATCATTTATTTTTATTTGAGGATGATGACTAGTGAGGTGGCATGGTCTCCTAGGAATGAACAATCACTATGTACAGAGCAGGGTACATAGTTTATACTTACGTACTGAGCAGGGTATGTAGGTCCGTCTTGGTTATTAGTTGTCGTCTGAGGGGGTCGAGAAGTACTGAGCACGGTACTATCTCGCATCAGGGTGTGGGCATACTAGACATAGGCGAGCAGGGTCCTAGTACTATAACCAAATAGGAACACTGGGTTGCGATCCACTTACGTTCAGTTCCTCCTCAAACGTGTTAAGAAGATTATTTTGGAAACGTCATAATCCTTTATGTTGTTCATATTATTATTTCATTTAGAATGAAGGTTTATTTTGTTGATCCTTGAGTTCATATGTACATTTATTTGTCTAAATATTCTGTTAACTTTACCCTATTTGTAGTCAGCATGTTGTATTGTCTCTCTTGTATTCATTTATATCTATTTGTTTATTTGAAGTGCATTTTTGAGATATTGTGTATGACTTGATTGTTAAAACTTTTATTACTCTTATATGGATCCTGATTGAGCTGGGAGAGGCGTTAGTTACTCCACACTGATTGTGGATGTTTGTTGATATGTTTCCAGGTGTTTATTTCGTGCTATGGGCAGTTTAGAGAGAGACTAGTTAGGATATTAAGACATTTTATTTTGTTTCTTATTTATGTTTACTACTTTGGGTTTTGCGGTTGTTTTTGCCTCTTTATGGGTTACTTTAATTGGGTTTTAATTTTATTTAGTTGAATTTAACCTTTGTTTAGAGTAACATTTTCGTCAGACGATATTTTCGTTATCGCCATTTCTTTAGTAAGTTGTTCTATCTTCCTCAATTATAATTGGACGGAGTGTTACAACAGTTGTCTATTTTTTATGATATATTGGTGTATAGTAAGAATGAATAGGAGCATGCTCAACATTTGCAAGAAGTCTTTGAAGTGTTAAGAAAGGAGTGCTTGTATGGAAACTTAGATAAGTATCATTTCTTCTCTAGTCGTGTGATTTTCTTGGGATTCATAGTCTCAAGTGATTGTATTCAAGCTGATGAGAAGAAAGTACAAGCAATCAAGGAGTGGCCAACTCCAACATCCATGCAGCAAGTGTGTAGCTTCCATGGTCTTGCATCTTTCTACAGGAGGTTGTGAGAAATTTCAGTGCCATTATGACTCCCATAACTAAACTCACAAAGCTTAACAAGTTTGAGTGGAATGATCAAGCTCAAAGGTTTTTAAGGAGGTAAAAAATCAACACACAATTACTCCCATACTAGCTTTGCCTAACTTTCATGAAGTTTTTAAAGTTGAGTTTGATGCTTTCGGAGTTGGTATTGGAGTCGTGCTTTCACAAAATGGGCACCATTTAGCCTATTTTGGTGAAAAGTTGAATGAAGCTAAGAGGAAATACTTCACATATGACAAGGAATTCTATGCATTGGTTCGAGCTTTGGACCATTGGAGGCACTACCTCATAGCAAAGTAATTTATTATCCATTCTAATCATGAAGCTCTCAAGTTCATACAAAGCCAATACAAGGTGCAACCATGCCATGCCAAGTGGGTGGAATTCCTCCAAAAATTCTTTTTCACAATCAAGCACAAAGCTGGTAAGATGAACAAGGGAGCAAATGCACTTTCAAGGAGGTATTTGCTATTAACTTCTTTAATTCTGAAAGTTGCTGGATTAGAGTTTTTGAAAGAATGTTATAAAGATGCTAAAAATTTTGGTGTTTTGTTTGAAAAATGCCATAATCATGCTATTGGAGATTACTATCTATTGAAGGGGTTTCTTTTCAACAGAAACCAATTATGCGCTCCAAGAACTAGTGTGCGTGAGTCATTGATCAAGGAGTTCCCTGAGGGTGGCCTTGCTGGTCACTTTGGTATTGAGAAGATACATCTCTAGCTAATGAATACTTTTATTGGTCGAAACTAGCAAGAGATGTAGAGTTCATAGTCAAGAGGTGCTTGTATGTCAAAAGGCTAAGGGACATCTACTACCTCAAGGGTTGTATTTGCCTCTTCCTATTCTTCAAGTTCCATGGTAGGATGTGAGCCCAGATTTCATAGTTGGATTGCCAAGGACTCAACACCACAGGGACTCCATACTTGTGGTTGTTGATAGGTTTTCAAAGATAGCTCACTTTGTTGCTTGTCACACTACTTATGATGCCGTAAATAATGCTAACTTGTATTTCAGGGACATTATTCGTTTGCATGGTGTTCCGAAATCTATAGGAGTGATAGAGACTCCAAATTCCTAAGTCATTGTTGGCTTACATTATGGAAGAAGATGGGAACCAAGCTTGAGTTTAGTACTTCTAGCCATTGGGAGGAGATGTTGTCCCCTGCTGAGTTTGCCTATAATAGAGTTCCTAGCAAGACTACAGAAATTAGCCCTTTCTATATTGTCTATGTCCTCAATCCATGAACTCCCCTTGACTTAGCCCTTGTTCCCACCACCACCACAAAATACAGCCATGAAGCAAACACAAGATCCCTTGAGATTCAACAATTGCATGCTCATGTTCGAAAGAAAATTGAGAAAGCTAATGCAAAGGTGAAGGAAAGAGTTGATAAGAAAAGAAGAGAAGTCCAATTTAAACCAGGAGACATGGTCTGGATTCATCTTAGGAAGGAGCGTTTCCCTTCCAAGAGGAAGTCCAAGCTAAATCCTAAGTCAGATGGTCCATTTGAAGTGCTTGAAAAGGTGAATGACAATGCCTACAAGGTCGAGCTTCTAGGACAATATGGAGTATCCACCACCTTCAATATAGTTGATTTGAGTCCATTCTATGATGATGAAGAGGAGTTGCCAAGTTTCATTTAATTAGTCCTTGGTCTTTCCTTTGTTTTTTTCGGTTGTTAGTTGTTTAAGTGAGTTAAACCAATGTTAGTTAGTTGAGTCATGTAATAAAGCACGTTGTTTGCTGTAGTTAGAGAGATTAGGAGGTTGTTACATGAGCTCCAATACACGTCTAAGTGGCAGCAAGCAAAGGGGAGATGGTTGCTTTAAAATAGGAACTAACTCCTACTTTGGTGGTGCCTTATTCAAGCTTATGTACATCATGCTATTGTAGGGAGTTTGTTCCTACTTTTGTGGCGTGTGATCCTTGGTTTGTGTCGTGTAAGTTCAAGTGGTTTGAGAGCATATTCTCCACCCCAAGACATGCTGAAATACATGAAGGAAGTGCAGCAAAGGGAGTGGAGTTTGTTGGAGCAAAACTAATGGCTAGTTATGCCTTAATTCACACGATCTCCTTACATGGAGTTAGTGTTAGTTAGTGGCTTTAGTTTCTTTTATTTTATTGCATTTTCTTTTGTACTTAAAAATATGAAAATGGACATAAGTTTGTATATATATTTGGACGAACGAAATGAAAAGAACAACAAGTTTTATGACCAAAAACACAAGTGTCTATTATCTTACTTTCTCTTCCTTTGCTTGTATTAGAAACCTAATTGAATTCGTTCCTTCGCTTAATTAGCTATGGCTTAGCTAATTTATGAACTTAGGAGATTTTAACTTCATAAGAGTGGTGAGTCTATATCTCTTTGAAGTTAGAAATAGCCCTAACTAGAGTGATCTTTCTCGGTTCATTCTAGCTAATTTCCATCCTTTACATGTATGTTCCAGTTGATGACTCGAGCCTACATCAACATGTTAGCAACTACATATGGAAAATTAAGGAACCTGACTGCTTCATAATAACTAAATACAAACACAACAAATTTTTTTGTCAATCGTGCCTCACACAAGAGCTAACCTAGAAATATCATAAGTAATAGATCAAAAAGGTTGTAACTAGACCCCACATAATGAATTTATAGACATAAATCTTTAAAGGTAAAAAAAAAACCAATAATTTAAGAACTTAGGCTCTATTCTTTTGGAATGTATTAATGGAAATCGAGTGCACTTTAGTTCAGTTCAGTCAGACAAATTCAATTGAATTCAATTCAATTAGTTTTTTCTCACAATTTTAAGTCAGTTTAGACAAAGTAAGTTTAATTCATTTCAGATCAAAAGAAGAGAGCATTCCAGAATAGTAGTAGTTAAATTTAGAAAAAGTACATTATCTAAAAAATGAGATATAAAAAAGCGAAATTTGTCAGAACCAACCTTTTAAATATCACTTTTTGCGAGAACCAACCTTTTAAAAATTTTCTGGCAACTTCAGACCTTAAACATAAATTTTTTTGTTGGAACCAACCTTATGTCGGATTCCGATGTTGACCAATCGGATTCCGGCGTTGACTGACATATGCGAAGCACATGGGTCTTTTTTTTTCTATTTTCTTCCCTTTCCCTCCAATTTCCCCTACAATCTCTCTCCTTCTACCCCAGTTCACTCCTTCCCCTTCTCCTCCTACCCCAGGCTCGGGTTCCGGGCTCCGGCAAGCTCCAACCACGGCACCATTAAACACCACACTCACCATTCACTTCACTCACAAACTCGTCGGTAATCTCTCTTAATTTCGCTCAAAAACGTGACCCAAAGAAACCCCAAAAATTCCCCTGTTTTCCTCTACCTTCTCTCTCCTATGTTTCGATCCCCTGCCGCCCCACCACGGCCTTCTGACCACCCAGTAAACCACTGCATCACCACACCCCAGCAAGTCGTGTCATTCCCCGACCACTCCCAGTGTCCTAGAACTGCAGCCACCGCTAGTTGGCGGCCCTACTTCCTCTCTCTCAGTCTCTTTCTCTCTCGCGCCATCAACCTGCGCCGCCATCCCTACTCTAGGCTTCGCCGCCGCATAGCAGAGGTATTGTACACAAATGATTGTGAAGAGGGGGAGAGAAAGAGGGGGTTTGGGTTTCGACGATGTTGGTGGTGGTGCTATGGTTGAAGGTTGGTTTGGGGTTTGGTGAAGAGAGAGGGTGGTCGATGGGTTTCGATGTTGGTGGTGGAGGTGGTGTGGTTGACGTTGGTGGGTTTGGACTTTGGTAAAGAGAAACAGACTGTATGGGGTGGTTCGGGTGGGGTGGTTGGGGGGTGGGGTGGTTCAGGTGGGTGGGGGAGGGGTGGGGTGGTTCGAGTGAGGGTGGTTCAGGTGGGTAGGGGTGGGGGAGGAGGGAAAGGGTTCAAATGGAGCAAAACACGAGTCACGTGCAACTCACGTGACTGACTTATGTGAGTCAACGCCGGAATTAGGCTGGTCTGTAATATCTTGAGAATTTGAACATGCTTAATTAGCTAACTAATTATTGTTTTACTAATTATGTTATCAATGAAATTCTAATTGAATAAACTATTATAAGATATTAAGGTATTTTAATTTTTTTTAAAAATAAATAAAAGAGGAAAATATAATTTTGGTTAAGTAGTTATGAAATATAATTAGTTTAACAAGTAAATAATAAAAAATCACAATAAAAAGTATACACAACTTCTCCTTTAATACAAAGTATGAATTATCCAAAGTATAATTATGTTTTTTTTTTAAAGTGATAATAATAATAATAATAATAATAATAATAATAATAATAATAATAATAATAATAATAATAATAATAATAATAATAATAATAATAATAATAATAATAATAATAATAATAATAATAATAATAATAATAATAATAATAATAATAATAATAATAATAATAATAATAATAATAATAATAATAATAATAATAATAATAATAATAATAATAATAATAATAATAATAATAATAATAATAATAATAATATTAAGACCGATTTCTTGGACGAAATCTGCCAATTGGTATGTATTTAAAGAGATTTAGGTCATATAAGGTGGTTATTTAAAACAATTAACTTATAAGGTGGTTATCTTAAAAATGGTGATTTTATAAGGTGGTAAAAATCAAAAAATCCTAAAAAGTATACACAACTTCTCCTTTAATACAAAGTATGAATTATCCAAAGTATAATTATGTTTTTTTTTTAAAGTGATAATAATAATAATAATAATAATAATAATAATAATAATAATAATAATAATAATAATAATAATAATAATAATAATAATAATAATAATAATAATAATAATAATAATAATAATAATAATAATAATAATAATAATAATAATAATAATAATAATAATAATAATAATAATAATAATAATAATAATAATAATAATAATAATAATAATAATAATAATAATAATAATAATAATAATAATAATAATAATAATAATAATAATAATAATAATAATAATAATAATAATAATAATAATAATAATAATAATAATAATAATAATAATAATAATAATAATAATAGAAGAAAAGGAAAAGAAGAAAGTAGTATACAAAGAAAAATTTGAATTGGTTTTCTTTCCCACCATTCTCCTTCCTCCTTCCTTCTTCAACTTTCCTTCCTCCTCTTACATGGCATCTTCAACTTTCCTTCCTCCTCTTACATGGCAGCCCAATGAGCATATCTTTTCTCTCCTAATCAATTAAGTGTTGCCACCATTACCTCAAGAGGAGAATACTTACTCAAATTCTCTTCTACTCCATGGTCATCTTCAAACTTGACAATGACTATAAATAGCCATGTCCACCAAGCATCACACCACACTACTCTCTCCTTCTTCTTCTTTTTCAGGCTGCTGCCCGTACCACCACCACCCTTCTGACCACCAGCCCGCCACCCGCACGCCACGCACCCAGCTACTCCCTCGCTCGCACCATCCTCACTCGCGCTGCACTCTCTCGCGCGCTGTTGTGGCCGCGTCGCGCACCACCAGACTGGAACCCAGCCTCGCCGGCGCACCCTCTGTCCACCGGAGTCGAAACTCCGACCCTCCTGCTACACCAGTCATACCCCACACTCCCTCCTGCTTCTCTCTTTTTCGTTCTAAGTCTGGTATGTTAACATACCTATTCTAAATTTCTAATTACTTGTGATAGTTGGGTTAATAATTAATAGATGATGATGGGCTTAGCTTCTATTGGGATTAAAAGTTAGTGGTTGGGCTTAACTAAATATGGTGGATTTATTTCTTGAGTTGTTAATACTAGGCTAATGACATATAATATAACTAAGAACTAATATATAGCTTATTCATATAAACTATATTTTATCACTTGCTAATATTGTTTAGTTTTATAAATATGCTCTTTGCTAGAAACTTAATACTATTCATGGATTAATTAATTAAAGGATTCTAATAAGCTTGGTTAATAATATAATTTGAGAATGAATTATAATCATATTTACTGAACTTTACTCGACCTCGAGTAAACTCAAAATAAAGGTCAATGAGGCACCCCTTCCAAGCCATTGCTCACCTTTCACTACTCCCCTTATCTCTCCATCCTAGTGCATGATAAAAGTTTGCTATTCCCCCCGATTCGCTTAAAGCCAAACCTAAGGGTAAGAGTCACCCCCACACTTGAACTAAAAGCTCTCCTGAAATAATATAAATAGCATTCTCATACTATACTTAACACCAAGATAAACAAAACACATGACTTTGAACCCCGAAAGATCTCAAAGGATTCAAAGCCATTCCAATCTGCACAACACCACAACCATCCTCATGTTATGGAATGACAAAAACAAATTCGAATCCTGACAAAACTCAAAGGACTCGAACTTGGACCATCTAAACACAATCACAATCACCAAACTCCTTATTCCTCCAATGATGAGCAAGCTCTAACCTATTCGCCTCTAACTCCGAACATCAAGATGAAAAACCTACCCGAGACACTCCTTATATCACCAATCCTCCTTATGACACCAACTCCGGCAAATGATATCAAATTTTCTCTCTTTTATCTCTCATTTTGCCTAGGAGCCCTTTCGGGTTTTCATCCTAGCTTCACACACATTTTTTTTTCATTTATGAGCTCACCATCTCACCCGCTCCAATTAGCCACTTTTTTGCATAGATTGCCCTTTCGGGTTTTCAACCAATCCGGGCCCCCATTTTTGCCTGAGTTGCCCGCCCTTGCGGGTTTTCAACTCAGCGGGTTTTCGTATTTTTTTTTTTTTTTTAGATCAAAGAGAAAACATCAAATAAAATAATGTAAAACATCAAATAAAATAATGAGCAATTCCTCCCCCCTACTTAATCAAGACATTGTTCTCAATGTGAGAGCAAGTACAAGAAAACACAAGAAACGAGAAGGGGAACACTCAAAAACCGACTTTCACAAAAATTCTCACTTCTTCAACAATACCAAACTAAAACACTTCACACCCCAACAACATAAGAGAACACATGGACGACAAACACTCACACCATCTCACAACCCGACTCCCTATAACACCCAAGTAAATGACTAATCCAAAATTAAATTCATGAGGAGAATATAATTTCAGAAATTTGCACCTTACAGTAGAACCAAATCCAGTATGCAAATGCGCATCATTGCTCGTAAGCATTGCTCATGCACTCCTTCATCAATCTCGACCCTCCAATTTCACCAACGTCTCTCAAATGGACACCTCTCAAAGGTCTTTTGATGTATTTTGGCTTAAGTTGGATTATGATTGACTAAAAATGTTTTGAATTATAGCTCGGGAAACAAGAGGGGGAATGGTGGGTGAAGGATAATTTGTTGTGGTGGAGTATAAAAATGGTGAGGTTTAAAAGTAAGAAGGAAAAGAAAAGAAAGAAAAATAGAAAAGAAAAAGGAGCTCGGGTTGCCTCCCGAGTAGCGCTAAATTTAAAGTCGTTAGCTCGACCTTATACCTCTCCAAAATCAGTCCGGGGGTGGTTGAAATCCTTGTTCCAACACTTGTACCTGTAGGTTTGATGAGACAACTTCCTGCACAGCTAGCGTTAGTGATAACGGTGTAAAATTATTCAGTAAATCAGGTGGTCTCTCATGTTTTTGCAACCTCACTACCTCCAATGACTCATGTCCCTCAATGGTATCATATGTATCACACACTATGGACTGAATAGTACCCACAAAGCATGAGGGATGCTCAGTCGCTAGGGAATTCTTAGACTCATGAATACCAAATGCTTCTATATGTCCCCCAAACTCCACAGTTAATGACCCAGCACCAACATCAATTTTTGTACTGGATGTTTTCAAAAACGGTCTCCCTAAAAGAACGGGAGAAATATGACAATCAGACTCCATGTCCAGTACATAAAAGTCAGTAGGAAACTGAAGTTTACCAACATGAAGTAATACATCCTCTACCTTACCCTTGGAATAAGAGTGGGATTCGTCAGCTAATTGCACTATGACATTTGTTGCATGCAAAGGGCCAAGCGCTAAAGACTCATATAGTGAAAATGGAATCACATTAATTGAAGCACCTAAGTCTAACATAGCTTTAGGAATACCAATGTCATTAATAGTGCAAGGGATGGTAAACATGCCTGGGTCATCATATTTGGGAGGAAGTGCATT
Source organism: Beta lomatogona (assembly GCA_947646795.1). NCBI lineage: Eukaryota > Viridiplantae > Streptophyta > Magnoliopsida > Caryophyllales > Amaranthaceae > Beta > Beta lomatogona. Next base: position 1,067,610 of record CANSNZ010000955.1, on the reverse strand, counting down.
ATGAGAAATAGCAGAAACATGCTCACTAGTTTTCTCTACTTTGGTTAAAATAGGAGAACTTACCTCACTTTCGCGTATGGACTCGTATATACCTTTGTTGCGTTCATACCTTCTATCGGCCCGCAAAGCTTCTGGAAAAGATGGGGGAGGTCGATGCTTTGGAAGTAAAGTAACTTCCTTCTTTCTTGCAACCATGCTCTCTCCCTGTGTCAGCTGTGTATCACCCCTTGTCATGATAAAACTCACATTCTTCTTTGGGTTTACTTCTGTTTGGGAGGGTAACTTTCCCAATTCACGAGCCTCTAGCCTGCTCACTGCACTTGAAACCCGGCTCATCTGTGTTTCCAAATTCCTTATACTAGAGCGGGTTTCCTCTTGAAACTGTACCATATTCCCTTGCATGGTGGTCACATTCTTGGTTAAGGCATTGATCATATCTTCAGTATACGTTGTAGAACTTTGCCTCATATCTGAATTCTGACCCTGATGATGACCCTGAACTGGAGCTTGGGGTCTCATGAACTGTTGTTGCTGTTGATGATATTGTGTGGGTTGTTGGTTACCTTGCTCATTCCCATATCTCAACCTCGGATTATCTCTCCAACCAGGATTGTATGTGTTGGAATAAGGATCATATCTCCTTTGATTCCCGGAGCCTTGAAAACCAAGAGCGTTGACTTCCGCACTAGACCCCTCTTGAAGTTGTGGGCAATGATCAGTAGGGTGATCTGAAGCACATATCCCACACGCCTTAACTTGTTGTGTGTGTCCCTTAACAATGAGCTCTCTTACTAGTGAGGTAAGAGCTTGAACCTGTTCTTCAAGTTTTGGATTTTGCGTGTTTGAGCTACCCACATTCACCTTCTCGTGGGTGGATCGCCTACTAAAATGTCTGGAGCCTTCAGAAAGCTCCGCTATCAAAGCTCTAGCGTTCGCTGGAGTCTTATTTATGATCGATCCACCACTAGCCGCATTAATCATCCGCACATCATCATCAGAAAGTCCATTATAGAAGTATAAGATCAGGTCTTCCTCACTATATCCATGATACGGACAGCTTGCACATAACCTCTTAAAACGCTCCCAATATTCATACAAAGGTTCATCATATCTTTGCTCTATGTTGCTGATCTCTTTCTTGAGTGTGGATGACTTTGAAGCGGGAAAATATTTATCAAGGAACCGCTTCTTCATTTCAGACCAACTGGAGATACACCCCGGTGGAAGATAATATAGCCAATCTTTGGCCGTATCCTTAAGAGAAAAAGGAAATGCCCTCATCTTAATTTGCTCTTCCGTGGCATTACTCGGTTTCATGCTTGAGCATACAACATGGAACTCGGATAGGAACTTGTTAGGGTCTTCACCACTGAGCCCATGAAAAGATGGTAATAGATGAATGAGCCCTGACTTAAGCTCAAAGATGGTACCTACCTCCGGTGTTGGGAACGTGATACATAATGGTTGCTGATCAAGATTAGGAGCGGTGAGCTCCCTCAGAGTACGAGTCTCCACCCTAGGTGGCATTTCTTCTTCCAAATTCAATGCAAATGGAAGTTCTTGAAAATTTCTTCTCAATTCCCTTCGCAACCTGAAAAGATTCAATTCTAACTCGGGATCGTAATCCACACAATCTTGGTTAGTAGCACGGGTGCCAACCATATACTAATCAAAAAGTGAAATTTCAAAACACAATCTACAATAAACACGTTTTAGTAATTGCCAAGTCCCCGGCAACGGCGCCAAAATTTGGTGGGACGCGGTCGTACGCGCTACCAAAGATAAAAGTTTATTTTCCTTCTTTCCAATACAAATAAATGTAAGTGGCAAGTAGGGTCGAATCCACAGAGACTTGGGGACTAACCCGTGTTTATAATAGATCAAATGGGGATTTTGGGATTAAAGAATTGAATAACTAAATATGAAGAACTAACGAACAATAAAAAAATAATGTAATCAAGAAGAGAAGAATCTTGAGTTCGGTTAATGGCCACTTCGATTCATACTATTGATCATTGGTTTCTCAAATGTGTAACTTTACTCTTAATTACTCAAAGTTGGAAATCAAATTCCTTTCCCTCAAAAGTACTGTTAAACAATCACAATCAGATGATCATAAAACTTGAACTAAAGATTAATCTAATCTAATAAGAGATTAAATTCAAATCAATAGAACATCAACGAACTAGGAAACAATGAGCCAATTAACAAATTGCTAGCACAACATATTCAAATTGGAACTTGTGATTTCTCTAGTGAATAATCAAGAATAATCAGATTCATTAATCAAACCTTAGATTGCTACTCATGAAAGAAGAACAGATGAATCGGCATCAATTCTAAATCCTAGCAAATGATAAATCGAATGTATAAACTAGTAGTACTCCTAGCAATACATACCACAATCATAGATTAAAATCAAGAAATCACAATTATAATTAAGAAAAAGTTAACAAAGAGAAACCTCACAATAATAGACCGAAACTTGATTAACCGTTCTCAAGACTAGATTTAGGCTACGATCGACATAGCATCCATCAAGCAAATCTTCAAACCAATTACTCGAAACTCAAAAAGGGAGAGAATAGGGATTAGGTTTCTTCTTCTCTCTCTCTCTAATTCAGTCCAGAAATTACAAGATATCCAAAACAAACGTTTTTCTCCTTAATAAAACCTAAGGAAAGCTGAAAATTGCCGAAGAATCGCAGCCGCGTCGAAGTGCGCGAGTCGGGCATCTACGGCGCGCGACTCGGGCCTTCAATGCTGCCAAGAAATACTCTCCTCGCTCGAAGTGCGCGGGTCGCGCATGTATTGCGCGCGAGCCGGGCACCCATTGCTGTCAAGCCATTGCCTTCGCTCGCAGCGCGCGAGTCGCGCAGGTCCAGCGCGCGAGTCGGGCACTTGGTGCTGCCTAACTTCAGCCTTCAATCGATATGCGCGAGTCGTGGGAGTGTGGTGCCCAGCTCGGGCATTCGCTGCTGCCCCGGATATGATCTTCTCCACTAACACCGAGGCGGGCTCTTCAACGCCCATGGTGGGCAAACAATGCTGTAGAGCCACAAGATGAACTTGGACCTCCACCATATAACATTATAACTCTAGACTCCAATGACTTTTGTGGTATTTTTATGTTAAATGAATCGCAACCACGTGATGGGAATCCACCTGTAAATGATCATAAACACATATAACCACAAAATATCCTTAAATCTCCTCTAATATCGCAAATTCATCATAACTCCCTCTTCTCCACACTAAGGTTTAGATTAGTAAAATTCTCCTTCTTAAACCTTAAACCTTAGTAAAATGGACTTCTCAACACTCTATAATCGCACATAACTTGGTCCCATCATTTACACACCTAATAATACTGATTATGCACCACTAATATTTATATCCACTTATAATGTTTAATTAAATTGTTTTGTCAATACGATATGACTAAATAATAATACAATTATTAGTTGACTAAATTTTAATAAGTTTACGTAATGATGATAGGAAATACAATTTAAACGACTATTAATGGGTCTACTTATAACTCAGAGTAACACGTATGACCTTAAGATCAGGATAATGATGATATATAACTATAACTTTACTAGTAGTAAGCTCTAATTAATACTAAGACGTAAAGGTTAAATAACTAAATATTTATCTATATCATAATTCTTGGTTAGATTAAAAGGATAAAGGACATTACAAGCCTCCCCCTGTAGAGGTGATCATTTGCGGACTTGGGCGGGTTGCGGGCCGGGCCTAATCTAAAAAATTTGTCCAACGGGCCTAATATGTCTAGTCCAAGCCCTTTTATGCGGGATTAACTACTTGTCCATGACCCGCCCTAATAAACGAGCGGGCTTGCGCGCGAGCCTAGCGGGCCTATTAATACTTTTATTTTTTCCCAAATACTCTAGTTAATTTCCTTTAACATTTATAGATTAAAACATAATTTTGGTTAAAATAGAAAAAAAAGTTGATAATCACAACGTAAGATAAATAGAAAGTTAAAAATATTCGTAACAAAAATATTAGAGGACGACAAATTATTAAGAAATTAAGTTAGTAAAGGTAAGAATAAAGACAATTATGTGTTACCAAAGCTATATTAGTCCAAATAAACTATTTATTTCAAAAGATAAATCAACACTAAATTAGTTAGATAAAAAATTATATTTAATAGAAAAGAGATATTATGATAAACGGGCCGGGCGGGCTTGCCCGTGGTATATTTGAGGTTGTCCATATCCGCCCATTAATATTAGCGGGCCGGGCTTGGCCCGCCCATTTAGATTTTTTTTTCAAAGTTTGTTGTCCAAGCCCGCAACTTTAGCGGGCTGGGCTGGGTTGGGCGGGCTTAGCGGGTCGTCCCGTCCGTGAACAGCTCTATCCCCCGGCTACGAAAGTCATTACGCAGGATTTCAGGTAACGTCTACTGCTAACACCCGCATTCCCCTCCTAAATATGTTCTATAATAATGTCTACGTTAATAAGTATTCTTTTGTATATGGATTGCGGGATATGAAATATTTTGTGACGAATATGATGATATGGAATAATGTTATAAAATGATGACATTACATGACGATATGTTATATCATGATGATTATGAATATACTTAAAGGTTATGAAACATGATAAATTCAAGTGAAAGACGGTTCTTGGCGGTATTCTGTTATCTTAGGTCGTGCACGTACCTTTTGGCAGGTTCCCCACCTTCCGTTTATAAGGGCTAATGTCCTCGGGTGGCACCGCATTACTATACTTTGGGCACTAACGCCACCTTCCGTTTGTGAGGGCTTTCGTCCTCGGGTGGCTGCCTTCCGTTTACGATGATGTTATGTTCTGGGGAGACGTCCCTTCCGTTGTACTCGCCAAGTTACCAAATAAATGATCTATGCTTATGAAAATGATAAAAGATATATGATAATGATTATGATCAAATGTTATGTTTATGAAATAGTTTTATTTTTTTCTCTCCTCCCTGTTTGCTAATAAAACGATTTGAAATGAGTTTACGTTGTTAGAGTAGTATGTTACTGAGCCTCGGCTCATGACGTTTTGTTTTCTGTCTTAGGTACCGATGGTGATAATGGGATGGCGTAGCAGTGAGGAATAGTTATGTAGTTAAATAGTTAAAGCTTTCTTAAACACTTACGATCATAATAAATGTCCGATTATGTACAGTGACTAAGTTTTAAATTAAATTTTTGTGAAAGGATAATTACGTTTTCTGGCTATAACATGTTTAGGCTTCTATGAATTTATGTTGCATTGTGCTTTCCAATTGGAAAGTACGGCAGTAACGCACCGACTATATAAGTTCCGCTGCTAATAATCGATTAACTAACCTAAGGACGTTGATTAGTAGTCGGGGCGTTACATGGTCAACGTCAGAAAAATGAGTAAGGTTGGTTCCAACAAAAAAAAATTTGTTTAAGGTTTGAAGTTGTCAGAAAATTTTTAAAAACTTGTTTCTCGCAAAAAATAGTTTTCAAAATGTTGTTTCTCACAAATTTCGCTATAAAAATAAATACACCGAACAAAAAAAAAAATCCTTCTTTCTACGCGAAATCATGATTGTAAATTTGTAATCGTAATATAAGTCGCCGATTCCATCTTCATCCTCTATATTCAAACTGCAATCTCAATTTCGAATCGCATATCAGCCAATCATGAATCAAACTTGACCTTGTTGTTGGTATAAATTGATGGCTTAATTTGCTGAAATTCGTATTTATTTGGGGGAAAATGGGGGTCTACTCAACTGCGACGATCTCAACCGATGCGGTGAAATTGTGTGTTTTTGACCTAAGAAGAGGCCAACGAGAAGGTGACGAGGTGGAAAAGATTCTGTTTTTCTATCCTTCTGAATTGCCTTTGACTGATCAGCTCTCTGTAATTGGGCTTAGTGAAGGTTTAATTACCTTCACAAGGTTAGTAATTCTACTTTCTACCAATTCTGTTTTACTTAGTTTTGTATTCTTTGATTCGGAGCTCGAGTTGTTATTCAGCTATATTGTCAACTCTTCCGATTTCAATCGTCTTTAGGTTGTTGAATTCATGTCAATCCTAACTTGACCCATTTGTATACTTTATTTTCAATTGCTTATTTCTAATTTCGCTGTATGATCTTGTTATATATTATTTGAATAGCATATGTCTAGTCGAGTTGTTATCGGGCTATGTTTTACTTGTGGTGGTATGAAATTGAAATGGAGTTTAGGATTATTGATGACTTCATTAGGGTGTACTGGATTTCTGTTTGATGACATTGTTGTGCGCTCGTCGTTGGGTTACACGAGCTTTCCTCGACTCGTCCCCAGGAGGAACATAAAATTGCTCGTATTATGGCCAAACTTCAACCATTTTTTATTCAACATTTATAAATTTTTATACAACGTTTACGTTTATAATTTGTTATGCAATATTTATATATTTGTATACAACACTACAAAATCTGGAAAACAACATGAAATTTTCTTTCTTTTTTTTAACAAAAACTTACTTCATTTATATACAAAAATGCCATGGGAAGAACATTATTCGTTCCTTCCCGAGAGGATTTAGGCATTCTTGGGTTACACTGCTAACTTATGTATGAGCCATCTGCTTATTAGAGCAAAATTTCTACTTTTTATGTAGGATTTTCTCTCCAGATGCTGCTTGTGAAGTCATTGAAGCAGAGAGGCATTCTCATGTTTTCTATCAGGCCGAGACTGACATATGGATGGTTATGGTATGTATTTTTCATGCTATTATTAATATCATTCAGTGACTTGCTTGGATCGTCTTTCGTGATTTCTGATGTGGGTTTTGAATTTTAATTATTCTTCTTTGGGGTTTTCTTGCTGCTTGGATGGTGAGGAATCTATTTACAAAACGTCCTCCCAGGTTAAGGCTTGCTTTGCTGTCTGATATAAAGTATAAACTTCAGTGTAACTCAGGGATGATAATGCAGACTCCTAAAAACTATTATGTGACCAACCAGAAATAGATTTAGAGCTTGCAATTTTGATGTAAGATGACGGGAGATGTTGATGAAGACAGGGTGCTAGCGTTTAAGGAAAGAGAGAGAGAAAGAGTGAGAGAGAAAGGGCAAAGCGTTGTAAGGAAGATATCGAGGGAGAGGAAGAGGAGAAATAAAAGGAGAGGAAAATAGTAGATCGTAGATATAGGATAATGAATTAGTTACAACTATGCCACGTCACAGTGGCATTATTGTGGAATCTTGATCTAACCATCTTATGTGGGGTTCATTGGGGCCGTGGGAGGAAGGACAACATACTCAATTTCAAGATGAGGACAACTGCATGATAATACAATATTTAAACAGCTTATTATGGTATATGTGTTTGATACTCACTATATATTCCATGGTTTTGCCTGTTTAAGGTAGTGGAAAAGAATAGGGAGTTGGAAGCTATATGGCGCATTGAGGCACTAAGGGGTATGTTGAAAGAAGTACATTCAATGTTTGTAATGTTCAATGGATCTATAAGAGCGATGCTTGACAAGGAGTCTAGTGGAGCACTTGTTCGTTCACATTTATACTCTTTTGTTACTGATTATCTGTTTGGTAAGTCCTGGTTCTTTTTGCAAATTGAGATATGTTTTTTCATTGTCTTTAAGTTTTAAAAATTCATATAAGTTACTAATTGTCAGCATGTCAAAAACGGTATCCTTTGGATTTCTGCTGCTGGGGTAATGCTGAAGTTCCTGTGTCATTCTTCATTGGATTTCTGCCACTGTGGCATAGTGCTGAAGTTGCTCCCCTCATGCCTCACGTAAAAATTTTCTCTTTGAGGCAGATTTCTTTTCTGGAAAAAAACTCCAGTTACCGTCCTTTCGTGATTCTTTACAAGAAAGAGGAACTGTGCAGATGTTGACTGTAGGACGAGAGGCTGCAATAGAAATTCAGGTATACAGTGATATTGAATTTTCTTTTGCAAGTATTTTTCAGAGGATAACTGGCCTTTCTTTTGAATATACTTTATATTTATCTTTAAAATATCATGATGTTTCTAAAAAATATTGGATTTATGCTTTTATATGGACCATAGACACTTTTGTGTGCATCTCTTATATGGTAAAGAGTTTCTCGTCTTGCACTCACAGAGGAACCTAGATCTATAAGGTTCATTTCTCATGCTTCAAATAGAATCTAGTCCATAGATCTTGTCTGACATGTTGAGGAGGAGCAAATATCAGCCCCAGGATCAAATATAATGGTCCAGAATAAGGTGCAGTGCAGAATAAGATGCATACTGCATCATTTGGCAGGAAGCTTTACCACTCGTTCTCTGGTACCTAGGCAGTTAGAAACCAATTCTTCTTATATCATCTATATTGACCCCCGATGATAGGATACTGTACTATATTATTAAAAAAGTAGTAAGAACTAAGAACATTAGAGCCAGGCATTTGCTTTAATTACAATGCGAAGCTTAGATGTATCGACTTTGTGGCTGTACTGAGAAATGGTGCATTTTTCTTCTCCTCAGATTGTCATGATTAATTGTGATTAATTGTATCCTTGTCCTCATTTGACGATTATAGACAATTTCTGTCGTTTCTTTAGTGATTACTTACTAACTTGATTGGATGTTTCGTGTGAGAGCTGCATACACTTTCTGGTGATGGAGTGTAAACTTCTTTGCATTCAAATTTTAATACCAAAATGCATGCTTTCTTATCTTAGCATGTTAGCTTGTTTCTTGTGCATGTTGGATCTTGTTTTTGTTGTTGGAGTATTGACTTGTTTATAATTACGCCGACATATGTGTGTATGGGCTAGTGAACAAGAAAAGTTCAATGATTGGTTATCGTTCCCTATATTTTCTCGTCTCTTTCTAAAATTCCCATTTGTTTTTGATAGATAGTATTCATTTTGTATATAAACTTACCTTAATGAGCTGGGCTTAATGGCAGTCACTAGTGCGAGTGCTTGAATCATGTGCTGGGAGTGCTGTGTGTCATTCCCTTATCTTGTTTCAGGACCTGTTGGTCTCAACTTCAGTCTGTCCGGTATTTTCTGACCCCAGTTTGTTTAGTTTTACTTTCACTTTTTGTACAAACTTTTTGTGGAGAGGCAAGTATTCTTAATATAAATAGAATACTGATTTCTAGCATGATATGTCCAGGATGACACTGTCAACTTGTATACATATGCTGTTATGAGAATGTCTCCTCGTGCTTTATCTGCCAGTACAAGCTCGTGGTCCTATTTACGTAAAGGAAATGCTGCAGCTCATCTTACGACAGGAGCTATCCTTCCGACTTCTTCCTATTCTTCTGAAAGAGTTCAAGGATCACGAGATACCTCGCCTAGTGGAGAGAATAGTTATCTCATTACAAGGCCTTTGCAGCAGGACAAGTGGTTGAAAGGGAAGGATGGTTTTCTTTTAACAAGTAGATGGAGTTCAGATATGAGCACTTCAAATGCTTCATTTCCCACTATTTGGCTTCAGCTGACAAAAGAGAGAATGTATCTTTGTGCACATCAGCTCAAGAATGTTACAATTATTCTTCTCATTCCTGTCACTGCTGTTACTAATGCAGAAAGAGAGATACATGTGGTTAAGCAACAGCTTTTGGAGAATGTTAGTACTCTATCTCTGCTTGGCTATTGAGGCATATGTGAATATCATGTCTGTGAGTAGCCAACTATTGTGCAGACATAGTTATTATTAATTATAAATCTATGGTTTTATCTGTATGCTTTTTCAGTTTTCTGATTTTATCCACTAATTCGTTTTGGTACTCTGGCCTTCTCTGTGATTGTTATAATTACTGACCGTGCCTTAAACTGGTCTCAATCTGTTTTGTATAAAATCTCATATAAGACTGTCTTACAATAAATTATTGTAAGATGGGGGTAACGTTGTGCTGACGGGGTCGTTTATAGTACAAGTGACCCCTTTTAACAGAATAGTAACCCTTCTTGGGCAAAATGTGAGGTGGTCTTACAATACCTTTATTGCAAGGCGGTAGTCAAATCAAGACATGCTTTGACTGTTAGCATGTTTGTTATGTTGATTCTCGTGCTTAATATTGGCAAATTTAATCTTGTGCTAATATTGAAAATCTGCTAGGCATCATTAAAGATCTTGAAAGTTGAAGAAAAACTTTTAAAAGGTTGGGGCGGTGATAATGCATATCATGTCGGTGGGTATCGGTATCTATTGGTTGATGGTGACAGAAGTGTGTCCAGGGCTTCTCCCAGTGCAAAAGCTGCAACCTTAGCGAAGGTAGTCTTCTGTCTATTATCACCTTTTCCTAGTACATTTTTGATTTTTCTGTAAGTTCTATCTTCTCTGAAACATGCCCTCCCATCAGAAACAATAGTATTTTCTTTTTCCTGAATCTGGAGTATTATGCTGATTATTACGAGTAATAATTGTTGAGTACAGAACCTAAATTCATGATGTATATGTGTTATGGATGTGCTTGCAATAAGTTAGTTATGATAGTAGTATTATTTAGTATATCTCTATCTGGTCTTTTCAGGAATCTTTGGCTGCAATGTGCAAGCTGAGGGAAGAGGTTGACCTAGAAAAGCGCAGAGCTAATTGGGAGGACGAAAACCATGATAAGGACCTGGAATTATGCATCAGGGCAAAGAATAATGCGTGGGTTGTCGCTCGGGTTACGAGAGGGAAAGAGCTTTATGTGGTTTTGGAGAAAGCCAATGAAACACTTCTTTATGCGTCAGATGCCATCGAGAAGTTCAGCAACAGGTAATATGTTTTGTAATTTTAAAAGGGCGTGTCAGCTTCACACCAGCTTACCGTGTTGATTAAACATATATATCAAGACCATCTGATGTGATTTTCAAGTTTCTTAAGTTGTACCCGCTTGATGTTTATTCATTCAAGGTATAAACTGCTGGAGAAGTAAACTTAGTCTTATTATGATAAACTTATCCGAATGATAGAGCATAGGCTTAAGGGTGCTTTAGCCCGATGAATGTGTCTATTTGTCTCAATATTCAATTCCAGCCTCAGATTATGGTCTTCAGAAATGGGCTAGCGTCGTCCTTATGTTTTGTTTTGGCCCATCTAGCTCTATTGTCTTCTAGTACTTATTATAGCCTTCTTAGTTTATTATGCGAGAGTGGAATTGTAGGGTGATTATTTTCTCTTCTCCAATATGGGACAGTTCACTTGTGCACAACATGGGGTTCAATGCTCCCTTCTTGCTCTACGTGGCTTCTTATTCTTTTTACATTCCTCCATCCTACTTGTGATTCTGCTGGCTTTCCTTATTCCTTTAATTTTTCTGTGCTAATTGTCAAATGCTGGCGAATAAATGTATTGTGTTGATCTTGCACAAAGTATCCGGATTTTCTTACCCTCAACTAGTCAGCTCTGTTCTCACTGCCTCTTGTGGTCTTCTCAGTGGTTGACCATCCTTATTTCCGATCTCTGTTATATTTGTTCAACATTCGCCCATGTCTTTTTTTGGCATGTCTAGGATTTTCAGCTTTGCATTTCTTGGCCCTCTCTTTTAGCTTGTTCCATTAAAGACTCGGGCCTGCTTGTATGGCACCTAGAACTTGGTGACAAGGGCATTGCGGAGTTGAGGTGCAGGAGAGCATCCTAACTTCAACCTTTTACAGAACTTGATAGCATCTATAAAATTTCCCTTCTGAAGTTTGCTAACCATATTTGCTCATTGATGTTACCTCAATTGGATTTGAAGTGATACCTTGTTATAATGCTTAATTATACAGGCTTTTTACTTGAATTTTGTAGGTATTGCAATGGAGCTTTTTCATAGGATTCATGATTGCAGCATTCCTCTAGGTGGATGCACGATGAGATGGAGAAAAGGCTTGTCATGCTATTTATACTTTTGTTTAGTAGATCACGGTACCAGATTCTGTAGATTTCAGTTGACGTAGGTGGATATATATACATGTAGTTTCTAGTTTACTGTAAAACATCCAGGTTTGTAATCGATGGTGAAATATTATTATTGTTGGTTTAGTAGTATTAGACTATTAGTGTTATTCAAGGCCATCCTTGAATCTCGAAGTGAAGCTGTAGTCTTGGTGGTAATTTTAAGTGCAAAAATGTTCTTTTCAATCCTTGTCATTTCTGAATAGTCTATTTCCTAAAAAAGGTCACATTGCAGTACTTCAATTACATCTGAGAGTAAAATGATACCTCGAGTTTAGCTTGGTATATATTATACGTTTTTTATAGATTAAATTTGAATATTTTGATATAGAATATTCATTATCAATTCATCATCTTAACTAAATTAGTTTATAGAATATCATTTAAAAAGACTATGTAAGATTTCTTGCTTAAAAAAGAGAGCTTCTTTTTAACAGAATATTTGATTTCTCAAAATATCTCACAAAAGATTTAGGCGGAAAAATATATAATGAGAGAGTGCACGTGTTATAATTTTTTCAGCATGATGCATTAAATAGATAAAATTTAACTCTACTATAGTTATTTCTATTAGAATGGTTTGTCGTCACCAAGTCAATGTTGCTCCGAGATTAGCTACGTAGGTAGTGAGGTATTTAGTCTCGTCGAATTTGTTCTTCCACTAATTTGTACTATCAATTAGAATTTAGAAGTAGTCTTGTGCGCGACGGATGTACAATAAATTTATTATCATACTAGATCGGTTTAAGCTAAAATAGGTCACTTTTAAGTCAAAATGGGTCACGATTTGGTATGTCATTCGTGAATTAAACATATATCAAATAATTGTTGCCCAAATCCAGAATAAAAAAACAGCGCATTTTTGTGTGGCCGCACAAGCATTAGCTGATTTTTAAAAGGCCATATCACACTTGCTTTTTTATCGGAATTGAGCTTTTGACTAGGCGTTGGAAAGCTATCGAGCAGAATTTTCATAAACATAGTCAGAGCTCGTTAATCGTAATCATAATCATAGTCCATTATATTGATCATAATCATAGCTCATAGTTTTCATCAATCACAATCATAATCAAAGCTCATTAATCATAATCATACTTTAATAGTTTATGAATTATATCATAATTCATAGTTCATAATATTCACTGTTTATAATTTATAAATCATCATCATAACCATAATTTATTTAGTCATAATCACAATCATAGTTCATTAATCATAGTTTATTAATCATATTCATAGTTAATTAATTCATAATCATAGTTCATCAATCATAACATAATCATAGTTTATAATTCAATAGTCAAGTAGTCATAAATTCATAATCATAATCATAATGTTAAGATTTTTCTTTATGGTATAAAGTTTAGGATTCGATGTATTTGATCTATGAAAACCAAATACTAGAGTGAAACATGCGAAAGCTCAAACTAAAAACTCGAACAAGTAATCAAGGATAGTTCTTAGTTGATTAATGATAAAGGCAAGGCCACCACAAGGAACAAACTAAGGGTTTTGATGCGTAAAGGCAAAACCACCAGCAATCAAGAGAGATGAACACTTAAAGTATTCGAAAAACACAAAGCATAAACTGAATTCATTGATTAAAAACAAACGTACAACTTAAACTACTTATAAGCAAGCATAAAACGTAAACCCTAATAGGCTTAGGACAATTCCCTAAGTCCTAGACTCCTAAAAGAGATCAAACACCTCTTAATAAACCGACTCCACTTAGGATAACACTCCTAAGGTATATCAAACTCTATCAAACTCTGCTCTAAAATCGATTCTACTTAGGAAAATACTCCTAAAGCATATCAAACACTACACTCCTAGTTGCTGGTCATATTCAAGCTTTACCATGCATACTAGTACGTGTGAGTGTGATGATGATCCTAGGAATCTTCCATGCATAGCCTCAATTGATTCCACATCCAAAATGACTTTCCTATGCATTAAGGCTACCACATCTTCATCCATACTTGGATCATACTCCTCTTCTTCGAAAACAATTGTCCTCAATTGAGCCACATCATCATCATGAACGTAGGGTGATAAGTCTCCAATATTGAAAGTAGAACTTACACCATAGTCTTCCGGCAGCTCCAACTTGAAGGCATTGTCATTATACTTCTCAATGATCTTGAAAGGTCCTTCTGATCTAGGCATCAACTTGTTTTTCCTCATATTAGGAAACCTTTCTTTACGCAAGTGTAGCCATACTAAGTCACCAACCTTATACTCATGTTGCTTGCGGTTCTTGTTGGCTAACACCTTGTATCTTTCATTCACTTTCTCGATCCTTGTGCGAACTTAGGCGTGCAACTTCAACATGGCTTGCGCCTTTGCTTGAGCATCTCCATGCACATAATCCCCCTTTGGCCAAGGAATGAGATCAATAGGCAATCTTGGATTGACACCATACACCACTTCAAACGGAGAATGACGAGTTGCATAAGTAGGAGATCTATTGTATGCAAACTCAGCATGAGACAACTTGACATCCCAATCCTTAGTACTCTTGCTAACCAACCCTCGAAGCAAAGCTCCAAGTGTGCGATTTGTCACTTCCGTCTGCCCATCAGTTTGGGGGTGATGAGAAGTGCTAAAACAAAGCTTAGTACCAAGCATCTTCCATAAAGTCTTCCAAAAATAACTCATGAACTTGGTGTCTCGATCACTCACAATTGTTTTAGGCACCCCATGTAAGCGTACAATCTCCTTGAAATACAAATCAGCCACCTTCGAAGCATCATCCGTTTTGTGGCAAGGAATGAAGTGAGCCATTTTAGAAAAACGATCCACCACCACCATAATTGAATCCTTACCTTTTTGTGTACGAGGCAAACCCACAATGAAATCCATGGAGACATCCTCCCAAGGAAATTCCGGAACAGGTAAGGGAGTATACAACCCTTGATGAAACGTACTCTTCGCCTTTTGACAAGTAGCACATCGAGCAATAACTCCTTGGACATCTCCTTGCATTTTAGGCCAATAAAAATGCTCTTGCAACATTGCAAGTGTTTTGGTAATACCAAAATGACCAGCAATGCCTCCCCCATGAGCCTCCCTAACAAGTAATTCACGAATTGAACAAGAAGGAATGCAAAGCCTATTACCTTTGAAAAGGAACCCCTCGTGCATGACATAGGATCCCACGGCCCCCTTGACACATTCACCAACAATAGGCCCAAAATCAACATCTTCCTTGTAATACTCTTTAAGGAGCTCGAAGCCTAACAACTTGGATTGCAACACACCAATCAAAGTATGCCTCCTTGAAAGAGCATCAGCCACTACATTATTTTTCCCTTCTTTGTACTTGGAAGAAAAATTGAAAGATTGAAGGAACTCAACCCATTTTGCATGCCTTGGATTGAGCTTTTGCTGCCCATGTATATGCTTAAGAGCCTCATGATCCGAATGCAACACAAAGTGACTTGGACGCAAATAGTGACTCCAATGATCCAATGCCCTCACTATTGCATAGAATTCCTTGTCATAGGTAGAATAGTTCAACCTTGCTCCATTCAATTTCTCACTAAAGTAAGCTATGGGACGCTTACCTTGCACCAAAACTGCCCCAATGCCAACTCCACTAGCATCACACTCTACCTCAAAAGGTTGTGAAAAATCGGCAAAGCTAGTATGGGCGTGTTGCACAAGAGTTGTTTAATAGTTTCGAAGGCTTGTTGGGCTGCTCTATTCCACTCAAACTTCCCTTGCTTAATACATTCAGTCATGGGAGCCATAATACTACTGAAATTCTTCACAAAACGCCTATAAAAGGAAGCAAGACCATGAAAAGACCTTACTTGGGAGATAGTAGTAGGCGTAGGCCACGAGTTTATGGCTTCCACTTTGGAAGGATCAACCGAAACTCCATCCTTAGACACTATATAACCAAGGAAGTGATGCTTGGAACAAGGAAAAAGCACTTCTCCACCTTCGCATAAAGTTGCTGCTTCCTCAACACCTCAAATACGGCCCTCAAATGGACCAAATGATCCGCAACACTTTGACTATAAATCAAAATGTCGTCGAGGTATACCACCACAAATTTTCCCAAGAAAGGTTTGAGCATTTCATTCATCAACCTCATGAAGGTACTAGGAGCATTAGTAAGACCAAATGGCATTACAAGCCACTCATAAAGACCCACCTTAGTCTTGAAAGCCGTCTTCCACTCATCTCCTTCCCTCATTCTAATTTGGTGGTAACCACTTCTCAAGTCTATCTTGGAGAACACTGTCGAACCATGCAATTCATCAAGCAAATCATCAAGTCTAGGAATAGGAAACCTATACTTGATCGTTATATTATTCACAGCTCTAGAATCAATGCACATGCGCCAAGTTCCATCCTTCTTTGGCACCAACAAGGCCGGAACAGCACAAGGGCTCATACTTTCCCTCACATATCCCCTCTCCATCAACTCCTCAATTTGTCTTTGAAGCTCTTTCGTCTCTTGAGGGTTACACCTATAGGCTGCCTTGTTTGGTAAAGAGGCTCCAGGAACAAGGTCAATTTGGTGCTCAATGCCTCGAATAGGTGGTAATCCCGGGGGTAAATCATTATGGAACACATCAACAAAGTCCTCCAAAATCCGGGCTACACACTTAGGAATGGTTGGTTGTGAGGTTATGGTGCTCTCCTCACTCACTTGAACCACAAATACCCACCTCCCTCCTTCTCTAACTCATGAGTAATTTGCTTTTCAGTTAACAACAAACTCTCTTTGGCGTGGGGTTTAGAGACAACAAGAGGTTTCAAGGCGGTTTTTTTATTCCCAATAGTGGCAACATACACATTAGCACGTCCATCATATTTCACAAATCTATCATATTGCCAAGGACGTCCCAATAAAACATGACATGCATCCATATTCACTACATCACATAACACTTCATCCTTAAATTTGCCAATTTCAAAAGAAATAAGTGCTTGTTTATTTACCTTAACATTGCTGCCATCACTTAACCAATGCAACTTGTAAGGTTTCGGATGAGGCGTGGTTGGCCACTTAAGCTTGTCAATCAATGTAGTAGAAACCACATTGGTGCAACTCCCTGTGTCAATGATCAAGTCACACAATCTTTCCTTCACAAGGCAACGTGTGAGGAAGATCTTGTCCCGTTGAGTCTCCAAGGGTGCTGCTTTGGAGTGAAGGGTGCGCATGATGAGTGTTTGGCCCTCCGTCACCGGTTCCTCCTCCGAATCAGCTACATATGCATCCTCCTCATCATCTCCACACTCCTCTTCTTCGAGGCTTGGGTCCTCCTTGGAAGCATATGCCTCATCAATCTCACGGATGTCTCTCAATGTCATGACACGATTGTTTGGACAATCCTTGATCACATGGCCATACCCCTTACACTTAAAACAAATTCGCCTTTCCTCCGTGGCTAGGGGTTGTGATGACTTGCCCTTGTCTTGCTTGAATTTGTCAAATTTGGGCGTGAATTTGGACGTACTGCCCCCGCCTTTCTCTCCTTGAGTTTTCTCAAAACTCTTCACAAACGGTTTTGGAAACGATGCCTTCTTAGCTTTGGCATGTTTCTCAACCCTCATGGCCACTTGACATACCTCCTCAAAACTCCAATAGGGCTGCAAATCAACTTTCTTGGAGATTTTCTTGTCAAGACCACCAATAAATCGTGCAATTTTAAACTCAACTTTCTCCTCCACATCACACATCATGTTCAATCTTTCAAATTCAGCCACATATTCCTCGACACTAAGGGCGTTTTGCTTGAAAGCTTGAAGCTTTATATACATGTCTTGAATAAAATCCGTGGGTAAAAATCGTTTCTTCATACGGACCTTGAGTTGTTCCCATGAATCAAGTCGTGGCTTCCCTTCCTTCCTCCGTTTGTTTTTGAGATTTTCCAACCATAGGCTTGCATAGCTTGTTAGTTTTAGCACAGCCACCTTAAAACGCTTGTGATCATCATAATCCTTATAGTCAAAAACGCGTTCAATCCTTTGTAGCCATTCTAAGAACTTTTCTAGCTTCATGCTGCCATCAAATTCCGGGAGATCTAGCCTCAATCCCCTATCATCATCATGATGATGCTGCCTTCGTCGAGGTCTTCCTTGGGGTTGCTCCTCTTCCGAGCTAGACTCATGTATGGAAGGAATACTCCTAACAGGATTAGGAGATTGATTTCTATGCCTAACCCCTTGGTGATTGCGAAAAAGATGAACAAGTTCATCCATGCGTGCTCATAGGTCAGTTATTTCCCTATCTCGACGCAAATCATTAGCTTGATTGAGTGTAAGGCCTCGAGGGGCTCGAACCTCATTACCCTCGTCACTTTGAGCATCGCCCATAGTGAAGACTCCAAACAGAACTTGGATATTGGTCGAAATTTCTTGCCCTTCACGTTGCTAGGGTGAGGATATTTGGTTAAGTTTTGCGGAAAACACAAAATCTTGAGAAAAAGATGGAGTCTTGGAAGGTTTCTTTGAATGTGTTTGTGTAATGGAGGGATGTACTTTGGTGAAGTTTTGTGGAAATTTCGGAATCTTGAAAAAAAGGTTCAATCTTTAAGGTGTTCTTGAAGGTTGAATGCTATCCTTCAATGGCCGAAACACAAACTAATGATGTATTTAAGGTGTTTGAGCCTGGCTTTGATACCAAGATGATGTATTTGATCTATGAAAACCAAATACTAGAGTGAAACATGTGGAAACTCAAACTAAAAACTCGAACAAGTAATCAAGGATAGTTCTTAGTTGCTCAATGATAAAGGCAAGGCCACCAAAAGGAACAAACTAAGGGTTTTGATGCGTAAAGGCAAAGCCACCAGCAATCAAGAGAGATGAACACTCAAAGTATTCGAAAAACACAAAGCATAAACTGAATTCATTGATTAAAACAAACATACAACTTAAACTACTTATAAGCAAGCATAAAACGTAAACCCTAATAGGCTTAGGACAATTCCCTAAGTCCTAGACTCCTAAAAGAGATCAAACACCTCTTAATAAACCGACTCCACTTAGGATAACATTCCTAAGGTATATCAAACTCTATCAAACTCTACTCTAAAATCGATTCTACTTAGGAAAATACTCCTAAAGTATATCAAACACTACACTCCTAGTTGCTGGTCATATTCAAGCTTTACCATGCATACTAGTACCTGTGAGTGTGATGATGATCCTAGGAATCTTCCATGCATAGCCTCAATTGATTCCACATCCAAAATGACATTCCTATGCATTAAGGCTACCACATC
Source organism: Beta lomatogona (assembly GCA_947646795.1). Classification (NCBI taxonomy): domain Eukaryota; kingdom Viridiplantae; phylum Streptophyta; class Magnoliopsida; order Caryophyllales; family Amaranthaceae; genus Beta; species Beta lomatogona. The sequence goes on along the minus strand of CANSNZ010000955.1, from coordinate 1,048,460 downwards.
TTCATCCATACTTGGATCAGGATTTTAGCGCAGTTTTAGGGTCAATTCAAGGGTGGTTCAGGGTCCGGTTTAGAGTTAGGACTATGGTCAGGGCCGATTCATTAACCAGTTTAGGGTCAAGGCTAAGATTAGGGTCGGTTGAGGACATATATAGGTTCAATTTTAGGGTTAAGCACAGCCGATTTCAAAAATTGGAAAGTTGAACCTGAACCAAACCAACTTCTTCATCTCTAGCCACACCTAACCACACAGTCACTGGCTCACTGCAACTATATCACCTCCGGCAACCCAACCTCCACCGTCTCATCCTTCTCCTAATGAGGCCACCATGTGAAACCCCATCTTCATCATCTCTTCATGTGAACAAAAACTCATAAATTTCATCTTTGAATTCGAAAACCCCATCACTCTCATCGAGTTGTCCATCAAAGGCGAAGCCCTCATTCCCTTTCTTAGACAATTTTTAACTCTTACAAGCTTACCCAACCCTACCACCACCTTCAGTTGCACCCCTACCACAACAAAAACCAAACACCCGCGGATTTTTTCTCTAATGCTATATGAAATTGGAAAATTAGAGGAAAAAAATTTGGACCCTAGACCCTAAAGACCCTTAGGATCTGGATACGGGTATGTTTTTTTTTCAGACCCTTACTATATTCATATTATAATACTACTATATTTGCTTAGTATGTAAGAATATAAGTAATCGACTCGTCCGCTTAGAATTCAACTTAGGTTTATTAAAATCGTTGTTAAACCTTATATCTTTAGAAAGATCGTATTTATGTATTATGGATATGTGCTGTTCACGTTATTTTAGCCGTATTAACTTATCGAATCTTACTAAAACTAATCAATTTTGATTGAAACTATCAGCCTTGAAATCAGTAAATTAAACTTATTAAAACTGATTGAAGCTATTTATTAGACTTGATTAGAACTTTTTAGCCTTGATTGAAACTTATTAGATCTAATTGAGAATTATTAAAGCTTATAAAACTTAATTCAAACTTATTGAACATAATTGGAACTTATTAGACCAATAACTTTTTTTTTATCATGTGAAGAAAATGCACCTCGTATGTACATAACCCGATAGGAATGCTGTTATGTTTATTTAGCTACTATTTTACTACCCCTCGTACATTTTTGCTCTTGCCATTTGGTAACTCATGCTATTTTAGTATAGGTTTTTTTTTTTTGCCCATGTGCAAGTATAAATGTCCCTTTCACTCTTAGCATTTCCTATGTGCAAGTGGATAAGAAATGGCAAGAGAATGTGAATTCATGAGATGAGAGAGAAACATGAGATGCTAAGGAATTCTAGAGAGAGAAAAATAACCCCACTATGGAAACGTAAAAAAAGGAAAAAGAAACGCTCTTCTTTCATGAACATCAAAACTGCTTCCCTCACACGCTCCCCCTCCACCATTGCAATCACCTCACTCCACCCTGAATCAGCCCTTCTCAAGGCCATTCCGGTGCAATTTAAACCCCATTCTACTGCTCACGCTCCACTTCTTGCGGGATCTTGCCTGAATTTGGTTTACTCGCGATCTAAATCGCCTTCAAAGGCCATCACTCTCGCTGCCTCGTTATTCAGACGCCTCCTTCCCTCCTTTGATTTCAGTCTTCGGCCGACACTTCTGCACCGCAAAAGCGCCCTTTCTCCGGCGATAACCCCTTTTCATTGTGGTTGCTTCACTGACTCATCGATCCGAAACGAGCCTTGTCTGGCAGTTTACTGGGGCGTCCTTATTGTCACCATCGCCCCCTTTGTCGTCCCAGTCGTGAATAATGATGGGCCCAGTCCTACCGGACCTCTAGCGCGCCGCCATGCGTGGAGGTTAGACAGTCGCTTTGCTTTCTCCCAGGTAACTTCTCTCGTTTGTGTTCTTGGTTTTAATTGGTCTTTTGTTCTATTGATAATGATCAACCTCTTAATCGTAAGAGCCCAGATCTCATCTGTTGTTTGGGTTTTTTTTTATATAGATTTGCCGGTCTTCTTTGGCACATCTATTTCGAATACTTTTTATCAGAATATGCATATTGTGATTTCGCATTCTCATTATTTAGTTTTATTTGTCAAACAATATCTATTTCTAAAGGTTATGCTGTGGCCATGGTCTAAAGTTTCTGCCCAGTTGCCCAGTTCTAATGCTTTTTTCTGGTTGTGGTATGCCTTAATTATCTCGTCTATTGATGGTTCATCATTTCAATTAAGGCATTGGTACCATGTTGCTTTGAATCTATCTGTCTTATTCGGACTCTCTTTTTTGCCAATTCTCTTACCTTAAAAGTATATAGTAGGACTTCAAATTACTACCTGAGTCTTCTATCTGGTAAAGAATCTGAGCTTTGCAAGCTTCAAATTACCATGTTGCACTTCTTTCGTTGGATATGGTCTAGCATTTATGCTCCTATCCAGATTATTTTGCTGATCTCATTTTTAGCCATGTGTTTTGTCTTTGATATTATATTCTTCTCTTTTCTTGTTATGTGTTTCTTCGTTGATATTATAGTTCCTCCTCCTCTATTGATAAAATCTAATTTTTATATGGTATATGTTTATACTTCCTTTGATTTGGCAAGTTGGTTGCCTATTTATCATCCTCTAGGATTGTGAATTATATATTTTGGTTTTGTTGTAGCTATTATGTTCAATTCCAGGCTATCAAAGCCGTTTATTTTCTACCTATTTGGTTCTGCTTTGCTAACCTTCTTTTATTGCACTATATCCTGCGATCTTTTGTTACTACTTTCATGGATCTTCATCTTTTTAAAACTAGTTATTATATGTTATATAATTATATTTCCTCAGTTTTGACAAGTTTTTGTTCTATGAATTCAACTCTTATGTGTGCGAATTATATTTTTTGCTTATGCTCTTGCTGTTGTGTCCAATTCCAGACTACTATGTTAGTTTCATCTTTACCTATGTGGTTCTTCCTTGCTATTATAGTAGGTGCTTCAATAAAGATGATTTTCCTGTTAAAAATTAGTCATTATATCTCCTGTCTTAAATGTATCCAATACGCTTGCAAAGCTCAGATTCTTTATGCCAATGCAAAAGCTTCCTCGGAGCCAAAAAGGTTGTCTCTTAAACTCCTACTCTCTAAACTGGATTGGGCCTTAAAAACCCATTGGACTCGAGTGCTCCATCACTCGCTATTGAACTTTTACTTATTGCACTTTGTTTTGCGCTGCTTATCTATAATGTTATATAAACTTGTTCTTTCTAAACTGGATTGGGATTCAAAATCCCATTGGACTCGAGTGCTCCATCACTCGCTATTGAAACATCTTTCTAATTGTATACTTTTTTTTTGTATTTGTGTTTATCTATGAAGATCTTATGTTGGAATATTCAAGGGGGTAAAAAACCCCAAGCTTTGAGTGAGCTACTCTACCTAAAGAACAAATATAATCCGGATATTGTATTCATCATTGAGACCTTAACTAATAATAATAATAGCCACCGAATTCTTAAAGCACTTCACTTTCACAATAAATTAGTTATTGACCCCGTTAATCATGTGGGTGTGTTGGAATAATTCCAATATTATAGTTCAAAATCGCTATTCTCATGACCGTTTGGTTCATCTCGACGTTCTATACAAGCCACACAATAAAATGTATTCAGTTTTGGGCACATATTGCCCGACCAAAAATGTCGAAAAAGATGCATTCTGGGCTTATTTGAACAACTATATTACTTGTCTACACTTTCTCTGGCTTTTGCTTGGGGACTTTAATGAAATGCTTTCTCCTCAAGACAAATTGGGGGGATCCCTGCTAAAATCAAATCAGCTTAATCGACTACCTTCTCTCCTCTCTGATTCTAACGCCATTGACATCCCATGCCTCCAACAAGCTTACTCTTGGAGAGGTTTACGTAATAATAATCTCATTTTCGAACGAATTGATAGGGCTATTAGCCACAACTCCTTTTATGTTGCGTTTAACAGAAGCACCATTTTTTATGGTCCTTTCACAGTTTCAGATCATGCCCCAATCATCTTCTCCTCCAATGAAGGAGACTACTATCGCCCACCTCCATTTTTATTTCAAAATTTATGGACTTTAGATAACCATTCACACTCTATTGTTAAAAAGAACTGGAGCATTCCAATTATGGGCTCTCGATTCTTTCACATTCAACAAAAACTCATCCGTATAAAAACTGATCTTAAAGTTTGGGCTAAGACCAACCATAGACATATGACCAATAAACTGGTTACAAATGAGGAAAAAATAAAGGAGTTACAACTAAAATTGTGGCAACAACCTTTTAATGACATTTTAATTAAGCATATTAATCAGTTGATTATCCAAAGGGAGAAACTTCTTCTCTTTAATCAGAAAGCTTGGGGACGCTCTGCTAGAAAAACATGGTTAACTTAAGGGGATCGCAACTCTCGATTATTTCATAATAGAATGAAAAAAATCCATGGCTAACATGACTATTTTTAGACTAAAAAACGATGTAGGACAATGGGTTGACTCCCATGACGACCTAACTCTTCTATTGTCTGATTCATTCAGAAATCGTTTTCGCTCCGCCCACTCAACTATTAGGGAAATTGATTTGAGCTTTCTTGACCCTTTTATATCTCCAGCTGATGTGAACTCCTTACTTGCTCCTGTCACAGCAGAAGAAATAAAAGAAGTCTTCTTTGATATTAACCCGCTTAAAGCGCCTGGATCCGATCGATTTGGGGGAAAATTCTACCAGGCTTATTGGCCCATCATTAAAAAATAATTGGTCATTGCCGTACAAAGTTTCTTTTATCATGGTAAATTGCCCCCGTCTTTGAACCACACTTTGATAACCTTCATTCCCAAAAAAGAGGCTCCTGAATCTCCGGATAATTTCAGACCAATTAGTTTAATTAACATTTTTTACAAAGCAATTTCAGAACTCCTAGTTAATCGCCTACGTCCTATTTTGCAACGGGAAATTAGTCCTCTTCAAAATTTATTTACTCAAGAACGCTCTATTCATGACAATCTTTTGATTGCACAAGAGGCTCTCAACACTTTTCAAAAGTCTCAAAACAAAACAGGGTGGTGTGCACTAAAGTTAGACATGGAAAAAGCTTATGACCGGATCGAGTGGGATTGTCTTTGGCAAACTCTCAAGGCTTTTGGTTTCCCCCCCACTTGGATCCTATGGAATAAGGAATGTGTTAGTAATGTTTCCTATTCAATTAAAGTAAATGGCCATCCCTCCCCTTGGTTCAGACCATCTAGGGGTCTGCGACAAGGTGACCCCCTGTCACCTTACCTTTTTATTTTATGTATGGAAGTTTTCATCCGAAAACTAACTCTCCAAAGTCATTCTCGAGACTCAAGTATCGGTTTTAAGCTGCATCCCAGAACTGCCAATATACCCTGCCTAATGTTTGCTGATGATAGCCTCTTATTTTGCAAAGCAACTACCTCGACTTGTAGAAATCTAAAAAATGTCCTTGATGACTTTTGTAGTCTTTCTGGTCAATTAGTGAATTTTCATAAATCTACTATTATTTTCTCTAAAAAGGACTCCTCCAACCGAAAAACGGCTCTAGCCAGTCATTTGAATATGTTGCCTAATTCATCTCTGGGAAGGTACTTGGGAATTTTCTTTAGCTCCCATCATCCCTCTAGCTGACCTTGCTCATATTGTTCAAAAGACTGATCAAAGGATTAACCTCTGGGAATCGGGGTTTTTGTCCAAAGCTGGGAGGCTCACCCTCATCCAGAGTAATCTTGAAGCTATTACCGTCTTATACGTGTGCCTCCACCATGCTTCCCCCGAATTTAGCTAAATCCATTGATACTCTTCACAGGAAATTTTTTTGGCGACGAAATAAAGATAAAAATGCAACACCTCTTATTGCTTGGGATAAAATTTGCACTCCCAAAGCGCAGGGTGGCCTTGGCCTAAGAAAAACGCTTCCTATGAATAAAGCTTTTATAGCAAAGTTAGGTTGGAAAAGTCTTACGGAACCTACCAACTTATGGGTGAAACTAATAACGCAAAAATATCTAAAGGGTTAGTCCTTCTTTGATTGTAAAACAAAACCGCACGATTCGCCAATACGGAAAAAAATCTTACTCCAAAGATCTCTTCTGCAAAAAGGTATTCGGTGGAAAATAGGTGATGGCTCCTAAATTCTTTTTTTTGCTTCACAACTGGTGTGCTGATGAAAATTTAATAGAAAAACTTAAATTATCAGAAAACCAGGTCGATCTTAATATCCGTCTAAAAGAGTTCATTCTTCCTAATAAAACTTGGGATATTGACAAACTAAAGCTCCTGTTGCCGGATTGCATTATTAACTCCATTAAAGGCATTCCTCTGCCGGTAAACCCCCTTCCGGGTGAGCCTATTTGGGGTCCTAGCTCTTCAGGCTTATTTACGGTTAAATCCGCTAACTGGCTAGCTCACAATCTCTCACCAAGTCTAGATAAATGGCCGCATCGTTGGATTTGGAAACTTGATATCCCACCCAAACTGAAAATCTTTATGTGGCAAATTTTTCACAACAGTCTTGGGGTTAGAGCCATCCTTAGTAAGCGCAACATAGTCCCTTTCAACCATTGTGCTATTTGTAACACTCACGAGGAAACTTTAAATCATCTTTTTGGGGAATGTCATCATCTCATTCCCCTTTGGCAGCTTCAGGATCTAAAAGAGTGGCTACCTCACACCTTAAATCGGGCCACTCTTCTAACTACATTGTACAAAATCAGACATGATAGGTCCTCCACTATCAAATTTGTTTTCCTTATGTGGAGTATCTGGAAGGAAAGAAATTCTATTATCTTTCATAATGCTTCTCTTAATGTCCACAGGATTCTGCATAAAGCAAAATTTCTATTTACAGAATGGAGTCTAAGGAATGCAGTAGACTTCTGCAACTCCTCTGGCTCCCCGTTTTCCCCTTCTTCTCTTCCTCCATCCTCTCCGGTGTATCCTTCCTCCATCCTCGTTTCTTGGGAGCCACCTCCCATCTCCTTCTTCAAACTCAACTTCGACAGCTCGGTTCGCGGTACTTCTGCAACAGCAGGTATTATCATTAGAGACGCTGATGGACATCTCCACAAAGCTGCAGCTTTCAACCTTGGATCTTCTTCCGTGTTCATTGCCGAGGCAACTGCTCTTCAACAAGGGCTTCGCCTAGCTATCCAGAACAATTTTCGTCAACTCCAAATTGAAGGTGATAATCTTATGGTCATCAACTCAGTAAAAGGTATCTGGTCTCCTCCTTGGCAGATTGCTTATATCATCCAAGATATCTAAGCTCTTCTTCGTTCTTTCTCTTCGTGGACTATTCGTCATATCTACCGGGAAGCAAACGAAGCAGCAGATTGGATAGCCAACGTCGGTCATTTAGTTGATTCTTAGTTTTATATAGATGATTGTACTCATTCTGCTCTTCATTCTATCCTTGTAAACGATAAAGTTGGAGCTCCCCTCGTGCGGAGGGTCTCCTAACCTTTTTTTTTTTTTTTTTTTGAGGGGAAACGCAAGCTAGATTAATTTAAGGACAAATTGTCCATCAATACATAGGGCGCCACTTCCAAAGGAGAGTGGTTTTCCCATATTTGTTCAACACCAAATGGAACTAGCCTTGCTAAATGGTGGGCAACATAATTCCCATCATGTTTGACATGCGTCCAAGAAAGAAAATTGAACAACGTACAAGAAGATAAAATCTCATGAAGAATCACATCAAGATCCGATAGGAAGAGAGCACTCTGGCGAGACGGTTAATCACCACTTGGCAATCGGATTCTAAAATAACATCACCATAGCCGAACCTTTTCCCCAGCCGATCTGCCATATCAATGGCCTTTGCCTCCGCTATTTCAAGGCTCTAGTATGCCTTGGTACGTCTCATAGCAGAAAAGAGAACAGTACCAGTGGAATCACGCCCAACAACACCCAAGCCAACCCACCCAACATCAGCACAAGAGGCATCGACGTTCAGCTTAATCACGCCTGGAGGAGGGGGAACCCATACCTTTGCAGAACTGGGCTTCGGGACAGCAGCAATGTGGCTGTAAATCTGGGCCGAATACTTCCCATACTCATCAGTGAGACGGTGCACACGGTCCACCAAAATTTGGTTTGGGGTGGATTGGTGTTGAAACACCCACTGATTTCTAAACACCACAGAAGAAAGGCTCCTTTTATAACCATCTTCTTGTCCAAAACTTTCCAACTCTCCACAAGTTCACACTTCGTAAGGCTCGAAACATTCTTGCGCATATCACCACAACCAATATCACTCCACATTTCAAGCACCCTAGGACACTCAAACAGTGCGTGGGTGGCAGATTCCACATCCCCACAGCCCCATGGGCAAATATCATCATCAATAAGGTGGCGGAATTTAAGAAGGGAACGAGAGTTGGAAGAGAATTTGTGCAGAGGCACCAAAGGAAATGTCTAACCTTGGTACTAGCTTCCAAGCTCCAAATGTCAACCCATGCTTGATGAAAAGATTCAAGATTGCCTCCCTTGCCAAGCATATAAGCCATTCATTCAGAAATCGTTTTCGCTCCGCCCACTCAACTATTAGGGAAATTGATTTGAGCTTTCTTGACCCTTTTATATCTCCAGCTGATGTGAACTCCTTACTTGCTCCTGTCACAACAGAAGAAATAAAAGAAGTCTTCTTTGATATTAACCCGCTTAAAGCGCCTGGATCCGATGGATTTGGGGGAAAATTCTACCAGGCTTATTGGCCTATCATTGAAAAAGAATTGGTCATTGGCGTACAAAGTTTCTTTTATCATGGTAAATTGCCCCCGTCTTTGAACCACACTTTGATAACCCTCATTCCCAAAAAAGAGGCTCCTGAATCTTCGGATAATTTCAGACCAATTAGTTTCATTAACATTATTTACAAAGCAATTTCAAAACTCCTAATTAATCGCCTACGTCCTATTTTGCAACGGGAAATTAGTCCCCTTCAAAATGCATTTACTCAAGAACGCTCTATTCATGACAATCTTTTGATTGCACAAGAGGCTCTCAACACTTTTCAAAAGTCTCAAAACAAAACAGGGTGGTGTGCACTAAAGTTAGACATGGAAAAAGCTTATGACCGGATCGAGTGGGATTGTCTTTGGCAAACTCTCAAGGCTTTTGGTTTCCCCCCCACTTGGATCCTATGGAATAAGGAATGTGTTAGTAATGTTTCCTATTCAATTAATGTAAATGGCCATCCCTCCCCTTGGTTCAGACCATCTAGGGGTCTGCGACAAGGTGACCCCCTGTCACCTTACCTTTTTATTTTATGTATGGAAGTTTTCATCCGAAAACTAACTCTCCAAAGTCATTCTCGAGACTCAAGTATCGGTTTTAAGCTGCATCCCAGAACTGCCAATATACCCTGCCTAATGTTTGCTGATGATAGCATCTTATTTTGCAAAGCAATTACCTCGGCTTGTAGAAATCTAAAAACTGTCCTTGATGACTTTTGTAGTCTTTCTGGTCAATTAGTGAATTTTCATAAATCTACAATTATTTTCTCTAAAAAGGTCTCCTCCAACCGAAAAACGGCTCTAGCCAGTCATTTTAATATGTTGCCTAATTCTTCTCTGTGAAGGTACTTGGGAATTTTCTTTAGCTCCCATCATCCCTCTAAAGCTGACCTTGCTCATATTGTTCAAAAGACTGATCAAAGGATTAACCTCTGGGAATCGGGGTTTTTGTCCAAAGCTGGGAGGCTCACCCTCATCCAGAGTAATCTTGAAGCTATTACCGTCTTATACGTGTGCCTCCACCATGCTTCCCCCGAATTTAGCTAAATCCATTGATACTCTTCACAGGAAATTTTTTTGGCGACAAAATAAAGATAAAAATGCAACACCTCTTATTGCTTGGGATAAAATTTGCACTCCCAAAGCGCAGGGTGGCCTTGGCCTAAGAAAAACGCTTCCTATGAATAAAGCTTTTATAGCAAAGTTAGGTTGGAAAAGTCTTACGGAACCTACCAACTTATGGGTGAAACTAATAACGCAAAAATATCTAAAGGGTTAGTCCTTCTTTAATTGTAAAACAAAACAGCACTATTCGTCAATATGGAAAAAAATCTTACTCCAAAGATCTCTTCTGCAAAAAGGTATTCGGTGGAAAATAGGTGATGGCTCCTAAATTCTTTTTTGGCTTCACAACTGGTGTGCTGATGAAAATTTAATAGAAAAACTTAAATTATCAGAAAACCAGGTCGATCTTAATATCCGTCTAAAAGAGTTCATTCTTCCTAATAAAACTTGGGATATTGACAAACTAAAGCTCCTGTTGCCAGATTGCATTATTAACTCCATTAAAGGCATTCCTCTGCCGGTAAACCCCCTTCCGGATGAGCCTATTTGGGGTCCTAGCTCTTCAGGCTTATTTACGGTTAAATCCGCTAACTGGCTAGCTCACAATCTCTCACCAAGTCTAGATAAATGGCCGCATCGTTGGATTTGGAAACTTGATATCCTACCCAAACTAAAAATCTTTATGTGGCAAATTTTTCACAACAGTCTTGGGGTTAGAGCCATCCTTAGTAAGCGCAACATAGTCCCTTTCAACCATTGTGCTATTTGTAACACTCACGAGGAAACTTTAAATCATCTTTTAGGGGAATGTCATCATCTCATTCCCCTTTGGCAGCTTCAGGATCTAAAAGAGTGGCTACCTCACACCTTAAATCGGGCCACTCTTCTAACTACATTGTACAAAATCAGACATGATAGGTCCTCCACTATCAAATTCGTTTTCCTTATGTGGAGTATCTGGAAGGAAAGAAATTCTATTATCTTTCATAATGCTTCTCTTAATGTCCACATGATTCTGCATAAAGCAAAATTTCTATTTACAGAATGGAGTCTAAGGAATGCAGTAGACTTCTGCAACTCCTCTGGCTCCCCGTTTTCCCCTTCTTCTCTTCCTCCATCCTCTCCGGTGTATCCTTCCTCCATCCTCGTTTCTTGGGAGCCACCTCCCATCTCCTTCTTCAAACTCAACTTCGACAGCTCGGTTCGCGGTACTTCTGCAACAGCAGGTATTATCATTAGAGATGCTGATGGACATCTCCACCAAGCTGCAGCTTTCAACCTTGGATCTTCTTCCGTGTTCATTGCCGAGGCAACTGCTCTTCAACAAGGGCTTCGCCTAGCTATCCAGAACAATTTTCGTCAACTCCAAATTGAAGGTGATAATCTTATGGTCATCAACTCAGTAAAAGGTATCTGGTCTCCTCCTTGGCAGATTGCTTATATCATCCAAGATATCTAAGCTCTTCTTCGTTCTTTCTCTTCGTGGGCTATTCGTCATATCTACCGGGAAGCAAACGAAGCAGCAGATTGGATGGCCAACGTCGGTCATTTAGTTAATTCTTAGTTTTATATAGATGATTGTACTCATTCTGCTCTTCATTCTATCCTTGTAAACGATAAAGTTGGAGCTCCGCTCGTGCGGAGGGTCTCCTAACCTTTTTTTTTTTTTTTGAGGGGAAACGCAAGCTAGATTAATTTAAGGACAAATTGTCCATCAATACATAGGGCGCCACTTCCAAAGGAGAGTGGTTTTCCCATATTTGTTCAACACCAAATGGAACTAGCCTTGCTAAATGGTGGGCAACATAATTCCCATCACGTTTGACATGGGTCCAACAAAGAGAATTGAAAAACGTACAAGAAGATAAAATCTCATGAAGAATCACATCAAGATCCGATAGGAAGAGAGCACTCTGGCGAGACGTTTAATCACCACTTGGCAATCGGATTCTAAAATAATATCACCATAGCCGAACCTTTTCCCCAGTCGAACTGCCATAGCAATGGCCTTTGCCTCCTCTATTTCAGGGCTCCAGTATGCCTTGGTACGTCTCACAGCAGAAAAGAGAACAGTACCAGTGGAATCACGCCCAACAACACCTAAGCCAACCCACCCAACATCAGCACAAGAGGCATCGACGTTCAGCTTAATCACGCCTGGAGGAGGGGGAACCCATACCTTTGCAGAACTGGGCTTCGGGACAGCAGCAATGTGGCTGTAAATCTGGGCCGAATACTTGCCATACTCATCAGTGAGACGGTGCACACGGTCCACCAAAATCTGGTTTGGGGTGGATTGGTGTTGAAACACCCACTGATTTCTAAACACCACAGAAGAAAGGCTCCTTTTATAACCATCTTCTTGTCCAAAACTTTCCAGCTCTCCACAAGTTCACACTTCGTAAGGCTCGAAACATTCTTGCGCATATCACCACAACCAATATCACTCCACATTTCAAGCACCCGAGGGCACTCAAACACTGCGTGGGTGGCAGATTCCACATCCCCACAGCCCCATGGGCAAATATCATCATCAATAAGGTGGTGGAATTTAAGAAGGGAACGAGAGTTGGAAGAGAATTTGTGCAGAGGTACCAAAGGAAATGTCTAACCTTGGGACTAGCTTCCAAGCTCCAAATGTCAACCCATGCTTGATGAAAAGATTCAAGATTGCCTCCCTTGCCAAGCATATAAGCCGTTTTCACATAATAGTGCCCATTTTTGGTTAGAGCCCATGTTAATTCATCTTGGAGATTCGAAGCACTTAAGGGGATTGCAAGAATGCCTTCGACATCTTTTTCTTGAAATTTTTCTGCAATCAAGTTCACTTTCCATTCCATAGTGCGAGGATTTATGAGATCACACACTTTCTCCACTCCCTCTTGCGCCGCACTCAAGATAAAACGCCCCTCATCATTTGCAACCCACGGATCGGCCCATATGCGAATCTTTTCACCACTCCCTACTCTCCAAACTCCAAATGCACCCTTCCTTAATAAGTGCTTTCGAGCTCCATATACTTTTCCAAGAGTAACTACATGAATAACCAAGGGAGGCCTCGAAAAACTCATATTTTGGAAAGTATTTGGCCTTCATCACACGCCCAAACAAAGAAGTTGGAGCCCGGATGAGTCTCCAAGCTTGACGACCAAGAAGAGCATCATTAAAGACACTAAGATCTTTGAAGCCCATACCAACGAAACATTTCAAAGTGCACATAGAATCCCAATTTTGCCAGTGAATCTTCCTATGCGTATCCGAACTGCCCCACCAAAATCGAGCCATTGCCGAATAAACTTTTTGAATAATTGCTCTCGGAATCTTATATACACCCATGAGGTATGTAGGGAAAGCTTGGATAACAGATTTGAGAAGTATCTCCTTGCCTGCTCTAAAAAGTAACTTCTCTTTCCACCCTTGGAGTTTCTTCCAAATTCTATCAATCAAAGAATAAAAAATAGCTTTTTTCGATCTTCCACCAATAGAAGGGATACCAAGGTACTTTTCATGTTTCTCAATGTGCCGCATCTTTAAAGTCAACTATTAGAGTGCATTCCTGTCTGGTAGCTCTTGTGAAAAGGAGATTGTCATCAGCAAAAAGAAGATGGGAGATTTGAGGGCCATTACGGCAAGCTTGAGCACCATGAATCTGTTTTGCCTGAACCTTACTCTACAACATTCTAGAGAAAGCATCAGCTACTAAAATAAACAGGTAAGGAGAAAGAGGGTCACCCTGACGAAGGCCTCTAGCAGGATCAACAGAACCACAAACTCCACCATTAATAATGAAGGAGTAAGACACTGTAGTAACACATTCCATCATCAAATTTACCAAACGCCCATTGAAGCCCATAGTCAAAAGAAGTTTCCTCAGAAAACCCCATTCCACCCTGTCATAGGCCTTGCTCATATCAAGTTTCATAGCAACATTGTCTCGACGACTCCGAATCCTATTTTTCATAGAATGAAAAATCTCAAGTGCAATAAGGGCGTTATCAGTGATAAGACGCCCTGGAACTAAGGCACATTGATTTTCAGTCACAATATCCGGGAGGTACTCTTTCAATCTAATCACCAAAGCCTTCGACACAAGTTTATACAAAACATTACCGAGAGCTATAGGACGAAATTCAGCAGCAGTAGTGGGATTTTTAACTTTAGGAATCAAAGCAATATTCATGTTGTAAATACAACTAGGAGAAGTATGACCATGAAGGATACTACAAACAAACTCAGTAACATCATCTCCAAGAATATGCCAGAAGCGCTGGTAAAAGATAGCATGCATACCGTCAGGCCCCGAGGCTTTGCAAGGATGCATCTGGAGAAGAGCAACATGAATCTCATCTTTCGAAAAAGGCCTCATCAGCTTCTGATTACAATCATCTGAAATTACAGGACCAATGTACTGCAGAACATCATGAATGTTCCCTTTTGAAGGGTTCGATGAAGTGAAAATACCTTTGAAATAATCCCCAAAGATAGCCTCAATGTCGTCGTCTTTATCCGGCCAAATCCCCAAATGGTCATATAATCCAGCACCATAGTTCCTCTTTTTCCTCTGTAAAGCTTTGTGATGAAAGTATTTAGTGTTCCACCTCCATCAGTGGAAAAATATCGAACCAACTTTCAGAGCATAAGAATCGGTCGAGGCGTTCTCTAACACAAGTTTCAGCAGCCTTCCTACGCTCCCACGTGAAACATGTGCCCTTAAAACCCAGGTCACGCAGCTTCAAATCATCTACTAACTCTCAAAAGGCTTCCATTTCCTTCCTAGTTCTATCCGCACCTCCTTCTTTTTCGCTGTAGCTAAGGATTTCGTTAAAATCCCCACCAAACAAAACCGGCAAATGAGTGTCTTCACAAAGGTGACGAATCAAAACCCAAGTTTTATGCTTGTCTTCTTCCTTGGGCCAACCATAAATTCCAACGAACCGTCAAGTTAAACTCCCCTCTCCAACATCACCACAGATGTGATTTTGGGAGAAAGAAACAAGAGAGAACTTAACTTCATCCTTCCAGTAGAGACACAAACCACCTGCCTTCCCTTTACTAGCCACCGCAAAAGCATTCGGATACCCCAAGCGCTCTTTGAGGTTTTCAGCAGCATTCTTTTTTATCATGGTCTTTGAAGGTCTCCTAACCTTCTTTTCTCCTTACCTTATATAAGAGGATTTTTTATCAGCAGTTTTATAAAAATGTGCAAGTGGATAAGAGGTCTTCCTTCAACATTTTTCGTCAAAGTGTAAAGCTAAATGGCAAGGACAAAAAAGAACGGAGAATTTTTTATTAACCCGAATAAGTCAAAAGATTTTGAATTTAAATATAATAAATGTGGACTGTAATCAAACCTGAGTATATTAGTATTTATTTTACCTAAATCTGCTTGAATTAATATCGAATTGGATGCTTTTTCTTTGAATAGCAACTCATATATTCTCTGATGTTTAATAATGAGTCCTTGTGAATAATTTTTCTTGTGAGTTGCTATATGACGCCCTGTTTTTTTTCCTACTAACACTCTAAATACACCAAATAAAATACATACAATTCCCCACCCTTCATGTATTTATACCACCAAACCCATTCCCTCGTCACCTCTTCCATCTCCCACTCTTATACTTCCTCAAAAAGTCTTACTCTCTCTCATCACTTGGTCCATCATTGAAGGAAGTTTTCCGGGCACATCTTGCGATAGCTCCGACCATTTATCCGACCACATTACCCGTAACTTTTTTCGGCGACATCACCCGCAACTTTTTCCGGCGACTTGTGCCTTTGGAACCAAGGTTAAAATTATTGTTTTTTTGAAATTGCCCACAAGTGCTCCAGGCGCCTAACATAGGCATTCCACCAGGTGCCTGTCAAAGACGCCTCCACCTGTGGTAGGACGCCTATGGTGGGAAGCCTACGCCTGTGTTGGGTCATCTACCACAGCCGCCCAACAACAATTTCATGTGTTTTACGCTAATTTTTATTACAATTTATTTGAATTGATTACTTACATGTTATGATGATTGTAAATTAAATTTACATGTAAATTTAATTTATATGTAAATTTGATGTTCAATTGGAATTTGGAACTGCATGTTATGACTTTTAATATTGGAATTTGGAGTTGCATGTTTAATTGGAATTTGGAATTGCATGTTTTGATGATTTTAAGATCTGGAAATTAGAACTTAGCCAACGAGTGTCTATGAATGATGGTTGAAATTGGAATTTTGTAATGGCTAAAGTCTCAGCAAATCAGGAAATTAGAGTCAGGCGCTTACCATAGGCACCTAAAGCAAGGGGGTTAAGCGTCTATGGTAGACGCCTAAACCTATGGTGAGACGCCTTAACCAGTGGGCATACGTCTATGGTGAGACGCCTACTGTAGGCGTGATTTTATTTCGCTTATGCGGTGTGATCGTGTATTTGACTACCCCACTGTTAAGATTTTATTGAAATACGTTTTGAAGTCACCAACAAGTCTTTAGAGAAAGACTCATAAACCTAATTGGATATTTATGAAACTTGGGGACATCTTTGGGACTCATCCAATGTAGATTTCCCCGTCATGACTCCATGAATGATCAATGAACCAAAAATTGAGTTCGGGGGTGAGGGTACGAACACGATCATGAACCACGTTTGCCCATTGCTAGCCTCTACTAAATATCGATTCATAGCAAGTTTTATGCAAAAGAATGACCAAATAATATTTTCAAACACCCTAAAAAATAACTAGTGGAAAACACCTTAACTATCTGATGTCCTATTTATTGATTTACTTTTTGATCTCTTTTAGTTGGTATTATAGTTGTTTTTGAGTTAGGTTAGGCTAGTTTGTTAGCTATCTCCTTAATTTGTGCAATTTTCCTCCTCGTATGCACTTTCTTTGGGTGCTTTGTTTCATTTCAGGACTTAGGAGCATGCTTGGAGGATACTTGCACAACCCCGGATATTAAGATCGAAGACGAAGGTCAAGGAAGCTTCAAGGAAGCATAACCGAGTTCATGGGGACAAATATAAGAAGTTTTGGAAGGGTTTGCGCACAAGGGTCAACTTCAAATGGCCATAACGTTCAGCACATAAAACATTTTTGAGCGATTCAAGTTGGAGATGAAAGTTTGGCTCAATAGCTTTCCAACAAGTGGTCAAAAGCTCAATTCTGATGCAAAACGAGTGAGATATGGCCGTTTGAATTAAAATGAACTGACGAAACTGAAAACTGACCCGAGCACTTGAGTCAACTGACCAGCCCGGGTCAATCTGCGGAAAACTCAATTTTCACTCCTGTTGGTCTGACCCGCCCGGGTCAGGCCACCCGAGTGCTCGGGTCATCTTACCCGCCCGGGTCGGGTCATTTTTCCGGAAACCTTTTTACGACTTTGTTTGTTTTAATGCAGGGGTTGTTTTGTAATTTTCTGTTTTATTTCTTATGACTATATAAGAGGGACTCCTCTTATTTTAACTTAGGCTAATTTACATTATATTTTAATAAAGGGAGATTTGAAATTCTTAGAACCCTAGGAGAGAGAAAATCTCATTTCTTGAGAGAGAAGTGAGATAAACTTGTTGAAAGCTTGGAATTGGAAAAATCTAAGAAGGAAACTTGAAGATTTGGAGGCTCCTTGCAACTATAATGAGAATTTCTTACTCTTTCTCATATTTTATTGCTTTATTTTCTTATTTTCATGTCATTTTCACTCTATTTACTTGTTCATCCTAGATTATTGTTTTAGTTCTTGTTAATAGTTGTTAATGTCTTTTAGTTTATAATTTGTCATGATTTGTGAGTAGCTATTTCTTTGGGAAGGGTTTGAAGCCATTAATGAGTTCATGAACCTCTAAATCCAACATTGGGTTTTGACTTGGGATAATTTGGGTTAATTGATTTGACATTTTCATGAATGTTTGTGTGATTGGCCATCATAAGAGCATAATTTAGGTTCCCTTAGTGAAGGATCGAGAGATGAAGTTAAGGGGTTGCCTCAAATCGATTATTAGGCTTGAAGGACCATGAGAATAGGGACTACCTAGCCTAGGGGACTTAGTTTGCTTGTTTAAGTTCATCATGTTTATGGATATGCTTGGTTGAATGCCTTAGCCATGAGAATAGGTCTTCGATAAGAGACTAGGCCAATCTAGCTAGCTCGAGAGAGTGGTTAGAGTACCAATGGATGAACAATTCCCCTCAATTTATCCCCATTGTTGATTCCCATTGTGATTGCTTGGTTTGTGAATGAGTTGATTGGTGGATACCCCTTCCAAAAGTCATTTTTCTTATTGTCTTTTCATCTATAAATCTTCAAAAACATAGACATTGCTTAGCTTATCATAAATCGATACTTATTGGTGCTTCCCTTATTCCTTGTGGATTCGACCCTTTAGTTGCCTTATATTGGGTAGTTTAGGTATCTTTGACGTGTTTACAACGAGCGCGTCACTATCACTTAGTAACATATTCAGTTTTTACAAAACTGCATCCAAAAATCAACAAAAAAAAGGGAGGGAAAGCTGGGCAGATAATTTGATCCGGTCCTTTAGTGAACCGGATCAGATTTTCCCATAATTGTTTCCAACGCAAAAACCCATGTTTTTGTTTCCCTCTCATTCACCAATTTTCAGTTCCCTCCTTCAGCGATTTTCGTTTCTCGCTCCTCTGCTCCCTTAGACTAAGCAGTTCAATTCTCCCTCCACTACTGGGTTCGACCACGCACCACCACACCTCATCGCTAACCACCTGCGACCGCCGGCCACCTGATTCTGCCGCCACCCGAAGCTTCCACCACCAGCTGGGCGCCCTAGGTTGCGCACCACTACTGCTGCAAGTCTCCCCTAGCTTGCGCACCACCACTCCACCCCTCTGCTAGCTTGCCGCACCTCCACCTTCCTCCTCCTAAACAACTACATTCCTCCTCCACCCCTCCCTAAAGAACTACATTCCTCCTCCACCTCTTCTTAGGTAACTAAAAGCTCATAACTTTTATTGTAATCTCATATTTGAAGCTTCAAGTTTATAATTCATTGTAGTTTTATGAATAATTGTTAGTGAAATTAGGTTGTATAATAGTTAAAGGGTTTAAAGGTGATTGATTTGAGTGAATTTGATTTTAGTTTAAGTAGTTAGTTTGATTTTTAGGTTAAAAAACTAGGGCTTTGGTGGGGTTGGTGTTGTTGTGGTTGTTGTAGTCATTGTTGTTGTTCTTGTTCTTGTTGTTGTTGATGTTGTTGTTGTTGTTGTTGTTGTTGTTGTTGTTGTTGTTGTTGCTGCTGCTGGACTTAGTTTATTTTAGTTTAGTTTAGTTTTGTTTGGTTTAGTTTTGTTTTGTTTACTTTAGTTTTGTTTTGTTTTGTTTTGTTTTGTTTTGTTTTGTTTGATTTGCTAATTTACACTAATGTTAACTTTAAACTTTGTTGTTGATTGAAGCTAGCTAGTGACGGAGTGTTAAATTCAATTTCCCTATCTAAAACCTTGATATTGGTATGTTGTCATTCATATTTAACTTTCTTTCATAGTAAATTGGTTTATATGTGCAAATGTGTATATATTTATCGTTGAATTGAGATTAGATGTAAAATATTTTGCTGTTTTAAAACCTATGTATGCATCATCATACCCTATGCCTAGATACCCATTCGAGACTTACTCATTAGGAGTAAGTCTTGAATAGTCCCCGATTTGGGACTGTTCTTAGATATTTAATCTCACTTAGGTGGTGAATGTATGTCTTTATTTCGATTCGAGAGGAAAATCTTTGCTCGTCGTTTCCCTACTTTTGTTCTCTGGGTACATATGTAGATATAAGTAACTATATATCTACATCGTGTACTTGGAGAACTGTAGGGAAATGCTGCCGGATTTTCCGTAGAATCGAAAAGAAGGCATACATTCACTAGTGAGATTAGACATCTAAGGATGGGTTAGGTTGGAGTGATAAGGACCCTTGGAAAGCATGCCTAATTTCATTAAATATATATGGTTCATAAACTCTAACCATGTAACAATGTTCGTCATTGACATGAGGTCCTTGTTGCTTGTGTTTAATTAGAGGTCTGATTGAAATGAATCGTGCATGGATGTATGGTAGTCGCGACACGTGTGAATTCGTGGATGGGGTCTTTGAATTTTGTGATGCTGTATTAAGTCGTCAGGCTGCAACGGGAACCGAGGGGTTTTACTGTCCTTGTGTTGATTGTAGTAATGTGGGCATGTTTAGTAGCATTGGGTCGCTTAGGGAGCATATCTTTCGTCGCGGGTTTAGAAAAGACTACCATGTATGGGTTTGGCACGGTGAGGAGGGTATATATGATGGTGGGAATGCCATTGTTTACGATGTGCATAAAGAAGGTGAGTTTGATGTCATTGAGAATGACAAGAACATCGAGGACGAATATGAGGATACTGAAGTAGAGGATGATGATGATCAAGGGGACTATATCGAGGGGATGATGGAGGGGGTGGATGATCATGCTGGCAAATGGCCTCGGGTTTTTGAGTGCATGACCGAGGCATCTCGGAAACCGTTGTATCCCTGTTGTACGAGGTACACCAAGCTGACGGTCGTGATAAAACTTTTTAATATCAAGACAAAAGTCGGTATAAGTGACTCTTATTTCACTTCCTTGTTGCAAGCCTTTGGTGATATGTTGCCGGACGACCATACCCAAGTCGAATTACTATGCTAAGAAACTGATGTGTCCCTTCGATTGAGAGTACCAGAGGATACATGCTTGTCCAAACGATTGTGTGCTATATCGAAATGAATATGAAAACATGAATGAGTGTCCTCGATGTGGGAAGTCGCGTTACAGGCGCGCATGGGTTAGTGATAAGAAAGGGCCTCCAGCAAAGGTGATGTGGTATCTTCCGATTATACCACGATTCAAGCGCATGTTTTCAATTAAAAAATATGCTAAGAACTTGAGGTGGCATGCAGAACGAAGGAAAAAGGACGGTTTTCTCAAACATCCGGTTGATTCTCCTGAGTGGAAAGGTATCGATCGGCTGCATAAGCCCTTTGGTGCCGAGGACATAGATTTGAGGCTTGGCCTATGCACGGATGGGATGAACCCATTTGGCACTCTTAGTTCTCAACATAGTACGTGGCCGGTTCTTCTAGTTATATACAACTTGCCTCCTTGGTTGTGCATGAAACGCAAGTACATAATGTTGTCGATTCTTATTTCAGAGCAGAAATAGCCTGGAAACGACATCAATGTCTACCTCCAACCACATGCTGATGAGGTATTCACATTGCGTGCCATGCTTTTATGCACTCTTAATGACGATCCTGCTTATGGAAACTTATCCGGGTACAAGAACAAAGGGAAGAAAACATGTCCAATTTGCATCGACGACACGGAATCTAAATACCTTTCTACTTGTCACAAAGATGTTTATATGCGGACCTGAAGGTTCCTTCGACGCGACCATCCTTATCGTAATAAGAAGAAGGCATTCGATGGAACAGTTGAGGAAGGGGTTGCTCGTAGACCATTGACTGGTATTGAGGTTTTTTATCAGGTCAAGGGTATTAAAACGATATTTGATAAAGGAGCGAGTGATGGTGCTAAGGGACTTTGGAAAAAGGAGTCTATTATGTGGAAACTTCCA
Organism: Beta lomatogona; assembly: GCA_947646795.1. Lineage (NCBI taxonomy): Eukaryota > Viridiplantae > Streptophyta > Magnoliopsida > Caryophyllales > Amaranthaceae > Beta > Beta lomatogona. The sequence continues at coordinate 1,027,027 of CANSNZ010000955.1, read as the reverse complement.
TATTAGAGAGATCTAGAGGTTAGACATTGTCTCGACGTCATGCACATAGAGAAAAATGTATGTGACGCCATTCTGTGGACACTTATGAATATTCCACATAAGACAAACAATAGCAAAGGGGTGCGACTGTATCTGGAAAGTGATGGGCTTCGACCAGAATTATGGGCTCAAAAGAGGGACACTAAGAAAAGAAAGAAAACAGAGAAAGTGCCTGGCAAAGAAAAAGGAAAGGGAAAAGGAAAGGGAAAAGAAAAGGAAAACGAAGAAGGGTCGCCTACAGGAATTGAAGGAAAAGGAAAGAAAACGGTGAAGGATGATGATACGAACTATTTGCCTCCGGCTTGCTACACTCTATCTAGAGCTGAGAAGCGACTTTTTTGCGAGTCTTTGTACGGCATTAAGGTTCACTCATCGAACATGAAAAGATTTGTTACCTTAGACAGTGAGTTGAAATTATCGAGTATGAAGTCTCACGATTGTCATGTAATGATGCAAGTATTCTTACCGATTGCAATTCGAGGGATATTGCTGAAACACGTGAGACACACCATAACAAAGCTCTATTTGTTTTTCAATACTATATGTAGCAAAAAGTTACAATCGTCGAAGCATGATGCTCTCCATGCTGGCGTGATAGAGACTTTGTGCAAGATTGAGATGTATTTTCCACCTCCTTTTTCGACATTATGGTCCATTCGGTTGTACATCTAGTTCGAGAAATTAATCTATGTGGTCCGGTGTTTTTGAGGTGGTGCTATCCCTTTGAGAGACATATGGGCTCTTTGAAAGATAAAGTAAGGAATCCAGCGCAACCAGAAAGAAGTATAATTCAGGGGATTGTGAGTTCTTAATTAATGTTGATCCTATTGGACTTTCTACATCTCGACACGAGGGCAGACTCGAGGGTAAAGGTACACTTGGCTCCAAAATGATCGTACCTCTTGTTAAAAGGTGCATACAAGCACACTTATTGTATTGTAGCATATGGTACAGGTCCATCCATACTTGGATGAGCATATGGAGGAGTTGCGCGATCAGAATCCAGGTAAAGGGACTAGAGCATTGATGCAGTTGCATAATAAGACGTTTATTGATTGGTTCCATAACCGATTAATGCGTGAAGTAGATTCCAATGTTTCTGAAACTCTGAAGTGGCTAGCATTTGGACCTCGAGAAGTTGTGCATTCCAATGAGGGTTATGATGTTAACGGATATACATTTTGGACAGATCGTCAAGATCAAAAGTCGAGATCTCTGCAGAATAGTGGAGTTTCAGTAGAGGCATCATCTACACAGTATGCAAGTGCCAAAGACAAGTCTCCTATTGATGCTAAATTGTTATACTATGGGCGGGTTCAAGATATATGGGAGCTTGACTACTCTAGTTTCACGGTCTGCTTATTTCGATGCAAGTGGGTTGATCATAACCGCTGCTACATAAGAAAAGATGACCCTTGTAGATTTACTCTTGTAGACTTGGGTCGTTTGCGTTATAGTGAAGAGCCATTCGTGCTTGCATCACAATTTAAGCAAGTATTCTACGTAACTGACACTTCTGATAACAAATGGTCAATTATTGTCCCGGGAAAAAGAAGTATACTTGGAGTTGGTGATGTTGAGGATGAGGAGGAGTATGATGCATTTGAAGACACCCCGCATTTCACCATTCCCAAGTTCGATGTCATTGATGTGGAGTTAGCGACAAATTACATGCGTGCAGATCACGGGGAAGGGATAATGGTTGAAACTTCACATGAAGGTGGCAAAAGTAAACAATAGGCTCAACTTCTCAAGTTCAAAGGGATAATGTTTTGAAACCCAATTTGGATAAGTGAATGTCATTTCGAGCCGATTTCTGCTTTCCAAGGTCATTTGACTTAATTTCTCATTTTTAGTTCCATGTAATGTCATGTATAGTTCTTAATGGTATATATATATATGTATTACAATCAATTAAACTCGCTTCACATGTTCTGAAACCCAATTTGGGTAAGTGAATGTCATTTCGGGCCGATTTCGCTTTTTCAAGGTCATGCGACTTAATTTCTTATTTTTTAGTCGCACGTAATGTCATGTATAGTTCTTATTGGTATATATATATGTATTACAACCAACTAAACTCGCATCACATGTTTTGAAACCCATTTTGGGTAAGTGAATGTCATTTCGGGCCGATTTCGTTTCAAGGTCATTTGACTTAATTTCTCAATTTTAGTCGCATGTAATGTCATGTATAGTTCTTATTGGTATATATATATGTATTACAATCAACTAAACTCGCTTCACATGTTTAGAAACCCATTTTGGGTAAGTGAATGTCATTTCGGGCTGATTTCGGCTTTTCAAGGTCACTTGACTTAATTTCTCATTTTTAGTCGCATGTAATGTCATGTATAGTTCTTATTGGTATATATATATATATATATTACAATCAACCAAACTCGCTTCACATGTTTTGAAACCCATTTTGGGTAAGTGAATGCCATTTCGGGCCGATTTCGGCTTTTCAAGGTCATTTGACTTAATTTCTCATTTTTAGTCGCATGTAATGTCATGTATAGTTCTTATTGGTGTATATATATATGTATTAGAATCAATTAAAGTCGCTTCACATGTTTTGAAACCCATTTTGGGTAAGTGAATATCATTTCGGGCCGATTTCGGCTTTTCAAGCTCAATTAACTTAATTTGTCGCTTTTAGCCTTATTTTAGGTCATGTATAGTTCTAATTGGCATATATATATGTATTACAATCAACTAAACTCGCTTCACATGTTTGAAACCCCTTTTGGTTAAGTGAACGTCATTTCGGGCCGATTTCGGCTTTTCGAGCTCAATTTCTTTGATTTCTCGCTTTTAGCCTCATTTTAGGTCATTTATAATTCTTATTCTTATATGTATCACCATTAGAGTCACTTAAAGTCGGGTCACATGATTTTAAAGACATTTCAGGGAGATGAATGTCGTTTCCAATCGAATTATGGCTTGTGCGGGGGGCTGTGAAGGGGGGCGGCGCAGGGGTGGGTTACGTAGCGGTGGGGCAGCAAGGGGGGTTTGCGGGGGTGGGGCACAACAGGGCGGTACAGCATGGTGGGGGTCTGCAGGGGGGCGATAAGGTGGGAGGTCCGCAAGGGGGAGCGGGGTGGGGGGTCCGTAGGGGGGAAGCAGGGTGGGGGGTCCGCAGGGGGGCAGCGGGGGGGGGTCTGCATGGGGGCGCAGTAGGGTGAGGTGGGGTCTACAGGGGGACAGCAGGGTGAGGGGGCGGTAGGGTGTTGGTGGGTCTGCAGGGGCAGTAGGGCCGAGGGGGTCTGCAGGGTGGGGGCAGCAGGATGTTTTTTTTTATGTTCGTTTGATGTTCATTTCTAATGGTTATATTTGTTTGATGTTCGTTTGATTCCATTTTTTTTTTAACTCTTGCGCGTTTCTAAATTTTTTTTTTTTACGTTGCAAGACTTTCAAACAAGGTCCGAGATGATGTGATTGTGGAGGAAGAAACCGATGATGATTATGATAAGTCATTGGATGATGATGATTGAGTGTGATGCGGGGAAGGAGGAGGATAAAGGTGAACCGGAAGACATAGCGCATGATGAGGAGAAGCGCTTACGTGATAGGGAAATTCGCTTGGCTGAAATAAATGAGGAGCTAGCCGGTAATGCTGCCCCCATTGACGACAATGCTAGGGGAGATTATCCATGTATTTCATCCATCATTGTGCCACACAAAAATGCGGGGAAAGAATTGCATAGGACCATCAAAACTCCAAGCATCGTTGCAACAAAGAAGCGGAAAGGAATGTTGATATTAACTCCAAGCATCTATCATTGTGCCACATAATATCGTTTTGACTTGTATACGACGCGTGCGCGAGACTATTTCCAATTATAGCAGGTTTAGATACAAGCTTGATATAACCGGATCAGTTTGTGTGCTTTGCATGCAAACATAATGGCGCCAAGACACTTTACTGATCCGGTTTATTTACTGAACCGGTCTGGACCGGATCAGTAAATAATTTGGATCTGATGAGAGCCCACCCGATGCGGAACAAAACCGAATCAGTAAGCCCGATTTTGACCGCATCATATAAGCTTTTTTCCACTAGTGAATATTGGTCTAGATTGGTTTAGGAAACACATAAAAAGACTATTTTTCAGTGACACGTTATTAAGCAATCAAAATTACGGGATTCCTAATAGGTTGTCCAAATAATCTGATTAATGTTAGAACAATTTCTTAGGTCTTGATTAGCAATAATAACATGATGCGAGGTGATGAAAGTATAAGCAGGACAATCATAGAAAATACATAAGAAGATAAGAAAGAAAGAGTAGAGATTTGAATGTACAACATAACGATTTTTATTAAAGATCTACATCATGAAAGAAATCGTTGGTAACTTCAATAAAATAAATAAGAAAGATTTAAGGACCCTCAGGATTATACCGGTGTGACTTGGGTATGAGGGAATAACAACCTTCGAGAGGAGCAATCGTGAAGCCTTTCAACGAACACTTGTGAAGATCAATCAAAGTTATGTGTTTGCAAGTATGGGTTTCTGTTTTAGTAAATATGTGTTTATAAATATGAAAGTATGGAAGTATGAGAATTTGAGAGTATAGAAATCGCAAGTATTCGAGTGTAAAGAGTGTATTTTAGTCCCTTAGATCCGAAAATCATTAGCTTATATGTATGATAATATTGAAAAAAAGATAAGAAAGTTTAGTGCGCTCAATGCAAAAGATTGCGCTAGACGAACCGCAACATGTCAAGCGCCAAGCGCGAAGAGCATAGGGTGCGCCAAATGCACCACTAATCTGCCCCAGTGTTGTCGCCAAATTGTAGGCGTGATTTTATTTCGCCTACGCGGTGTGAGCGCGTATTTGACTACCCCATTGTTAAGGTTTTATTAAAAAAACGTTTTCGAAATCGCCAATAAGTCTTTAGAGGAAGACTCATAAACCTAATTGGATATTGGGAAATCGTAAGGACAACTTAGGGACTTATCCAATGTAGATTTCCCGTCATAACTTCATTAATGGTCATTAACCAAAAAGTGATTTCGAGGCTGAGGTTACGAACACGGTCAAGAACCACGTTCCCCCATTGCTAGCCTCTACTTAATACGATTCATAGCAAGTTTTATGCAAAAGGACAACCACATCCTATTTTTAACACTCTAAAAAAGATTAGTCTAGGTTGATTCATGAAACACATAAAAGACTACTTTTTTAGTGATATGTCCATTAACAATCAAAATTACTGGGTTCCTAGCAGGTTGTGCATATTATCTGATTTAATTGTTAGAACATTTATTTAGGTCTTGATTAACAATAATATACAAGGTGATAAATATTGCAATCAGGCACAAAAAATAATATTCTTGAAAAAGAAATAAGAACATTGCAGGGAGTTAGTATAATATACAATAATTACAGTCGCAGGAATATGTTAACAATCTACATCATGAATAGAATGTTAGTAACTTCAAAAAAATAATAATAAAGGATTAAAGAAAATAAATGAAATAAAGATTGTTAATTTACTTGACCCTCATAAATTATACCTCCGTCTGGATCGTTTATTTGCATGAATCTTGGATCGAATGTCGAATGAGCCTTACAAAAACTTGTACTTGAGTATTGTATTATGCGTGAGATTAAAAGAGTGAAGAGAAAACCTATTTTTTCTTTTGTCTCGTAAAATAAAAGAAAATATGTTGTATCTTTTATTTTGGTGGTGTGATGATGTGCCAATTATAAAGGGTGCAGGATGAATACAATGTAACTATTAATGTGGATTTTGTTGGCTCGTTTCGAACTCCTTTTGTGTTTTACGATTTTTATGTGAATAACAATGAAAATAAAGATGGATAGGCTCTTAAATCTAGGTTTAAGAGGGTCTCTTGTGAGTCTCGGTTCCAAGATCACACAAATCTCGGTTTGTGTATTTGAACACTCAGTTCTTATGCAAGCAAACAAGCTTCACACGTTTTCTTAAACTCTGCTCATGTTCATGATCTTCAACTTGTTGCGCCACTAATGCACGCCTAAGTATCATGCTCTTCCTCTCAACTTCTGGTTCAACAATATTAGTAGCCCAAAACTTAGGATCAGCCATGTCATGAACACTAGTTCAGGTGTCCTCTCAATCTCCACAAACCTTGTTTCCTCGACTTCCTCTAATTGCTTGGACAGTAGACTACAACGCTCCCCCATAGAAATCAGCATGTGGTTAGGACATTGCTTGGCTACATGTCCTTGGCCTTGACACTTGAAACATACCACCTCCCTCATCGCCTTCTGACCAGACTTGACAGTTGAAGGTATTTTAGGGGCCTCCACCATCGGCACACTACTCCCCTTCCCCTTATCATTCACCTCCACCTTGAGACTAGATGAAGATTCGATCTTGCCCGAAAAAGGAAACCTAGACGACTTGCCTTTGGCCTCCCTTTGCTGCCTTTCTATCTTACTTGCTAATTAACACAACTCATCAAACATGTTATAAGTTTGCAATTCAACAAGATTAGCAATAGGTTTATTCATACCAAACAGAAATTTAGCCATCTTTTATTCCTGCTCTTCCTTGCAGCCACATCCCAAATACAACTTCTCAAATTCAATCACATATTCAACCATGGACAGATGATCTTATTGGAAAGAATTTAGCCTAAGGTACAACTCTTGCTTATAGGACTTGGGAACAAATCGTTTCCTCAATTTCAGTTTTAAGGGGGTCCAAGTTTCAATCTTTTCCTTCCCATCTCTCACTCTTTGAACTTGAAAAGAATCATACCAATCCGATGCATAATCAGTAAATTTAAGTATAGCATGATTAAAATATTGAGCTTCATCCATACCTTTATGATCAAAAAGGCGCTCTATTCTTCTTTCCCAATTCGAATAGGCTTGAGGATCTTTCATTCCATTGAACTCAGGAAGGTCTCCAAGCTTAATCAACTCGTCCCTTTGTGAACGTGGCTCATCCCCCTTGTTCTTCTTAAACACCTCTAATGTCAGTTGGGTGAGCATGTCTTGCAAGGTTTTGTTTTGTTTGGCAAGTGCTTCCAACATGGCATCCCTTCGTCGATCCGCTTCACTGTCTCCCATGACAACGTCGGATTGTTTGCTTCGCTGTGACTTTGTTACTGATCGGAACGGGCTGAAATTTTGACACACGGTAGCCCCGTATGTTAGCTTTCCACATAGCCGAAAAAAATCACGATCTGGACAATGCACGCGCCCTGACGCTTCGTCACAAAGTACCCTGCTCTGATATCACTTGATGTGGATTTTGTTGGCTCAAATCGAACTCCTTTTGTGTTTTACGATTTTTATGTGAATAACAACGAAAATAAAGATGGATGGGCTCTTAAATCTTGGTTTAAGAGGGTCTCTTGTGAGTCTCGGCTCCAAGATCACACAAATCTCGGTTTGTGTATTTGAACACTCAGTTCTTATGCAAGCAAACAAGCTTCACACGTTTTCTTAAACTCAACAAAACTGATTTTATTCAATGAACAATAATCCTTTAAATAGGCGTGTAACACAAAGCAAATAAAACAAACCCTAGTCCTTCTAAATCTAGGAAGCTACGGACATGATAAGAAAGAAATCACACTCCTAAACCAAGTAGAACAAGCTCAACTTGGCACACACTAACTAGACTCCTATTAAAGATATAACTCTACTCCAATTAGAATCCTAATCCAACTAGGATTTGGATTTCTAACTCAACTAGAATTACAAACATACTAAACTTTTAGACTCCTAACAAAACTAGGAGTTCTAATCCTACTAGAACTAGGAAAATAAACTAATCCCAACAGAACTATAATTTGTTCTAGGGAAGCCATCCATATCCACATCAACTATGATCAGGATGAATTGGATGAATGGTTGAGGATGAATGTACTACTACAAGAAGTGGAATAAGAAACACATGATAGAGAACGGTCAACTTGGATGAGCGTTTTGTACAATTACAGAGAACGTTTTTCTTATATAACTGTTTTGGAAGGAAAATAATATAAAACGCTTCCAATAGCTACCTGTTTTGTTTGTTTACTATTTAGAATAAAAAAATTATTATATAATCAATAAAGTTATTGAAGTGCAAAACTGCTTACATTAACCGTTTAAAATTGATTGGGTACATCCTAATCTCCATGTTGGCAATTCGTGTAAACCCCAATTCAACCAATAAAATCTAATATTAACCCCCTACAAAGTCACAACTCTTAATCACCAACATTAAACTCCATTCTATTTATTTCACACTTTCAGTCTTTCTCACCTGCTTTCTGCAAAAACGGTGGCGAGATGAACATAACCCATCAATAAAGAGGAGAAAGAAAATAACAATTTACTCCATCATCTCCTTAAAAAAAATCTCACGACAAATCTAACCTAAATAACAATCCACTACATTGTTTTCTAAATAAAAGACCATCAACCGAGAGAATCAAAGCTCGTCGCGACGGCAGCAAAATCAGTGTGGCACAAGTTGTGGTGGTTTCATGTTCGAACTTCGTCGGGATCCCACAATACTGAGGGGATGAATATCTGCTACAGTGCGACCTACGCCATATATACCACTAGTCAAAGCTCCATAATCACCACAACAACCATTTCCGATAAACTGGGGAAACAAGAAAAGAGCAAGTGATTTGTAGAATTTTTTCTTTCGTTTTTCCTTTAATTTCACAAATTGTTAGAATTTTGTTTTGTTGTTTTGAGTTTGTTCTCTCCAATTACATCTGAATAATATACTGAATTCGAGTCACATACATTGTTTTCTTTTTCCAGTTTTATGAAGTTGAAAATCAAATGTAGTTGAATCTTATTTGAAATTTATATTGTTGAATGATTCGGATATATTTTATGATGTTTGTGATAATATAATGACCAATTTTAGTTCCATTCCTTGATGAAAATTGAAAAAAGAATGTTCGAATCTGATTTGAAGTTGGTTGGAATTGATGGATATAGAGATTTTGGAGTAGAATTCAAGGGTAAATTTGTTGAAATGAACGGTTGAATATCTACAATTCCGTGATTTTAGCTATCATGGGCATTGATTTTAGGCGTAACTTTTTTTTTTAAAGGAAAAATAAAAAACAGTAATATAAGGTAAATGTACTCTAGGTGTCAATTCAGTTCAACAGTTCAGTTATGGTTATAACCAAACAGTTCAGTTGATATCAGTTCAGTTTGTACCAGTCGGAAAAATTAACAGTTCAGTTCAGTTAACAAACTTTTCAGTTCAGTTTAATTCAGTTTTTTTCCTTTCCATTTTCTGTTCAGTTCAGTTGCAGTTTAAATCAGTTTTATCCAAACAGTTAAACCAACCAACAGTTGAATCCATAGCAGTTAAAATTTGTTGCGGTTATTTTCAGTTTCGTTTCGGTTAATTTCAGTTATTAACGAAAACCACATAACTTCGGCGATAATCGCATCGGTTCGAGTAGAAGCTAATCACACTCTTGTATTTGTTCGGGAAAAAATTGAGCTTCATGTCGGGTTTTGGCCTGATGTTTTTTCGGGTCCGGTTAAAAATTAATGCAACAAATAAGTGTTGTCGGCACTTCCGCAATTGCCTCGAAAAAAATAGTTGTACTTCATAAAAACGTGTATGAAAAAGTGACATTGGTAAAAGTGTATTTTATTACTGATATATATGATTTGGAATAAGACAAATTTATATAAGTCGATATTCAAACTTTTAGTTGTATGCAAATCATATCATATTTGATTTAAAAAGGACGTTTCATATCAATATAAATTATTATAAACTTCCTCAAAAGACGAGTTAGACTTTTTAAAAAAGTTGATTATATTAATGTCTTACTTTAACTGTAAGGGCTTACTATAAGTCTATAACGATACTAGTCATTGAGGCTGAAAAACATATAATCGATGTAAAATAAGTTAATATTATATCAGATCAAGGTATCTATGTGTGACAGTAAAGTAATTGAAAATCACTTTGCTTAATTTAAAGTAAGATTAAGTTGTATCCATTTTGATTTTAAAACATAATATTCGAGTGAACCAAATTGATATTGGATTACAACGAATCTCGAACTACAACGATTAAAGAATGTGAGAACCAAATGGATTGAACTTGTCACTAATTAGATTAAACTAGTCACTATATTACAAAGACGAGTTAGACATTTCTTAAAAAGCCGATTAGATCAATGTCTTACTATAACTATATTAGATCAATGGATTAATATAACTATACTAGTTATTAAGCTCTATGCATTTGAAAACTGAAAACATATAATCGACGTAAAATAAGTTAATATTGGATTTGATCAAGGTATCTATGTGAATCGAAAAGTTAAATCAAGATAACAATACTCCATTTAAATTAATCGTTAACGAGTTATATTCAATTTGAAACTCATATATCTAAGCCAAATTGAAAGAAATTGATATTAGATTAGATGATTGTATCAACATAAGTCGATAAAGTAATTGAAACACAAAAGATTTACTTGAATTGAAATATGTTGTTTTTAGAACGAGTGTATCAATGTAAGTCGATAAACTAATTCAATATAATAACAACAATGTACTTAAGTTAATCATCTTTAAGTTGAATTCATTTTAGAACAGGAAGCATATAATTCAGTTGCAACAAATATAAAACAATGTAACTGGTTCAATGTAACAATGCTCCACTTAAGTTAATCGTCTCTAAGTTAAATTCATATTGAAACTCAAAACATCTAATTTGAACTAAAACAAGTTGATATTGGATTATATCGATGTATCAATTTAAGTCGATAAGCTAATTCAAGATGACATAAGTTCGTTTTAAGATAATTGTCATTACGTTGTATTCATTTCGAAACTTAACATCCAATTGAATTAAAATGAGTTGTTATTGGATAAGATTAATAAATGTATCAATGTAAATTAATTAAGTTAATTGAAGATAACAATACTCTAAAGTAATAGTCTTTAAGTTCAATTCGTTTCAAAACACTATTTTAGTTCATTTTCTCTATGTGGAATTCATTTCAAAATAATAAACATCTAATTGAACTGAAACAATTCCTTCTTTAGATAAGATAAACGGTTTTTTCACCAGGTACCCCTGTGGTTTTTCAAAATTCATGGGGTACCCCTAATTTTTAAAAAATGCACCAGGTACTCCTACTATTTCAATAAAATTCACGAAATGCCCTTAATTACTAACGGTGTTAAGTTTCCATTAGTAATTAACCATAATTAAACCCAGTAACCATAATTAAACCCAGTAACCATAATTAAACCCTAATTAGCCCTAAAACTAACCCTACCCTAACCCTAACCCCCCTAATTTCAAACCCTAACCTAACCTTAAACCCCTAACTTCAAACTCTAACCCCACCACCACCACCCAACCACCACCACCACCTCCCTCCCCCCCCCCCCCACCTCGTAGCCCCGCAAAGATAACCCCTCCCCACCCCCTCCCCCACCGGCGCGACACCAACAACAACGACAACAACAGGAGTAGCACAACCCCACCGACAACCACGAGAAGAAGAGAGAGAAAGAGCAAGCAGCGGCAGTAGGGAGATCGAATGCCGAGGCAAAGGTGGGGGTGTAGCTCGACGAGCGTCGGACGCCGACGAGATATCGAGGGTAGCAACGAGCATAGCGCTTAGCACCAAGAAATTCATAACAGTAGCATCGGCGAATTGAATTGAAGGAACCGATGTTTGCTCGAGGTTTCTTCTCCCGTAATTTGGTAGATTTAATTTAGTTTTGATCTCAATGTTGCTCTTCGATTTGGAATTTTCTTAACAGATTGTTTATTTAATCTCATTAGTATTAGTGGAAATATAACTCCAAAATTAAAATTCCGAGCAAAACAAAAACAGAAATTCAAAAATTATGAAATTCGAAGAAATATAATGAAGCAAAAACGTTTAAACAATTTTGATTTTTGAGTCAGTGGAATTTGCGACGGAGAATTCCCAAATTGGCGCCGATTCGCATGGTTTCGCGCACTAGAAGACGCGCATCCGATGACACGCATTTGATGGCGATGTTGTGCTGGATTGCGCGCAGGAGGAAGAGGAAGAGGAGTGGCGAGCTTCATTGGCACCATTGATGAGCTTCGGGAGAGAGGAGAGAGAAAAGGGGGATTTTGATTATGAGTTAGGAAAGGAAGGGGAGGGTGGGGCTGCTAAGGAGGGTGGGGCTGCTGGGGGTGGTGGGAGGGGGTCTGCAGCGGGGCTACGGGGTGGGGGAGGGGGAGGGGAGGTGGTAGTGGTTGGGTGGTGGTGGGGTTAGGTTAGATGTTAGGGTTTAGTTAATTAATTAGGGCTTAATTAGGGTTAGAGGGGTTAAAGGGGTTAATTAACCTTAATGACTAACGGAAACTTAACACCGTTAGTCATTAAGGGCATTTCGTGAATTTTATTGAAAGAGTAAGGGTACCTTGTGCATTTTTTTAAAAGCAGGGATACCCCATGAATTTTGAAAAACCACAGGGGTACCTGGTAAAAAAACCATAAGATAAATGTATCAATGTAAGCAGATAAGCTGATTCAAGATAATAATACTCAATTTAAGTTATTTGTCTTTATGTGAAGTGTATTTCGGAAATAAAAACATCTTATTGAACTGAAGTAAGTTGTAATTCGCATAAGATCAGCGTATCAATGTTAGTAATAAGCTTATTCGAGATAACAATACTCCATTTAAGCCTTTAAGGTAATCATCATTAAGCTATAGTCATTTCAAAACTTTAAACATCTACTTGAATTGAAAGAAGTTATTATTGGATTAAACGAATGTATGAATGTAACTCGAAAGACTATTGTAAGGTAACAATACTTCATTTAAGAAGCTAATAATGTTTAAGTTATATTCAATTCGAAACTGAAAACATCTACATGAATTGAAACAAAATATTATTAGATCAGATCAACACATCAAATGTAAGTTAATAGAATAAAAAGAAATAAACAAAAAATTAGGTTAATTGTCATAAAGCTAACTTCACTTTAGAATTTAAAACTTATAGTAGAATTGAAACTAGTTGTTATTATAATAGATTAATGTATTAATTTGATTAATAACAATAGTATGTAACAATATTAGTGATAGTAATAATAAAAAGTAGTAATAATAATAATAGTCCTAGTGGTCTTAATAATAATTTACTAGGATAGTTTGTCTTCTTAAGGCAAAATCCAAAACCAACTAATATACAAAATCTAAACCGTTAGATCATTACAATCAAAGGCACACAAGAGAACAACACAAAGCACATGGATCATAGATATTCGCCATTGGATACAAACCATAAAACAAGTTGAACCATTAGATCGTCATTTAATCTCTCAAGTTTCACCTTCTTCACCATCTCTCTCCTTCAAACCCAACTCCCACCCAAAACCCTACTAAAACTCCCACTCTTTTTCTCTGTTTCTCTCATTGCTCCTCCCTCCATCTTCGTTTCCGGCTCACGCCGCCGAAATTCGACCACCACCACGCAGGCCTTCGCCGCTAGCACGCTTTCTTATGTCGCTGCTGTCTCTCTCTCTTGCTCCCGTTGCACCCCTACATCGCGCCACCATCGCAGTCGTGCCACTACCATAGCCCTGCTCTTTTATTTTTACTTCTTTGCTAGATCTGAGACTTTTGGTTGTTATTTTTGAGTTTTCCTTTGATTTTGGGATCTAATTTGAGTGGTTTGATTCAAGATTTTTGTATTTCTCATTTTTGTTTGTCCCACTTTTGGTAAAATAAATTGTTTGTATTTGTTTTAGAGAAGAAAGAGGACAAAGGAAGCAGGGCGGGAGGTTGCGGCGGCCGATTGGTGGTCGAAGGCCGGCGGCGACAGGTGCAGTTGGTGCACTGATGGCGCGCGGGTAGTGTTCGGTGGTGTTGTGCCGATTACGAGCAGAGAAATGAAGATGAAGTTTTGATTTTTGTTGTGAATTTGTGAGGGATTTCCATGGCTATTTATAGCCAAACTCAGGGGAACAAGGTCAGAGAAGAAGAGGAGATGAGTGGTGGGTTGGGTCCTTGGACAGCAAGGTGTCTTTGGCCATCAATGGTTTAGGGAACATCTCCAAGAAGAGAGGAGAAGAAAGAAGAAAATAGGGGGAAGGGGGCTGTCGTAGTTTTGAGGGGAAAATACTTTTCTTTTTCTTTGTTTTTTTTGTTTTATTTTGCAAACTTTACACTACTTCATCACTTCTTGTTGTTAATTTTATTAATCTTATTTCCTACCATGTAACTTATTAATAGTTTGGTTTATTTAGAAGCTCATAATAATTCAAAACTGAACTTGCTTAACTAAATATTTATTAAACGAAAAATTAACTTTCTTAATTACGTTATTAAACATGTTTTAAAGTTTCATAATATTACGGTATAAGAACTGCTTAAGCAATCATAAGGCGCCTATAAATACATGTCAAGTTATCGAGGTTGAGAGGGAAGGTTGATATCATACACTTATGGCTTTGTTAGGAGGTAGTAGATAGAAACCATGGTGTTCAGGAAAATGTGTAATATCCTCTTGTTCTTAAGAAGATCCCGTCATGGGTATTTATTACCAATCAATACTTTATCTGTATAGGATTGTGAATCCAAGCCAAATTTTCATTGAATTAAAGAAAAAGTTATGAAAAAAACAAAATTATAATTGAAATAAATAAACTTATCATCGAAATAAAGTTATAGTATCTCATATTTTTTTTAAAGTTTAATGGATTTGAAAATATCTTATCACAAAATAAAGCTATATTGTCATAAATTTATATATTAATAATAAAAATATCATGATAAATTTACTTGTGAGAGTACTAATACAAAATTATCACGATAAAATTTGTAAATTAGAGTACTATCATGAATTTGGGTAATATCCAAATTCAGTTCGGGTACAGTTAAAAATTAATTTAAAACAATTTCAGTTTAAATCGGTTTCGGTTCGGTGCGGTTTCGGTTTGAATCGGTTCGGTTAATTCGATTAAATATTCGGTTCGGTTCGGTTCGGTTGATCGATCAACTTTTCAGTTTTTCACGCTTATTTTCGATTCTGATTTGTTTCGGTTCGATTGCGGTTCAGTTTTGGTTTTTCATTTACGCTTTATTTCGGTTTCGATTCAGCATTTTTCGGTTGATTTCGATTCTGATTACTTCCGATTCGGTTTAATTCAGTTCAAATTTCAGTTATTTCAGTTCAACCAGCAGTTCATTAACCAAACTGACAGCTCTAATTGTAATGCTAAATAGAACGGTTAAGCTTGACACCTGTTGGCTCTGTTTGGGGAAGTATTTTAGGTGTCTAAAATGATAAGTTGCTCAAATATTTAGGCGCTAAAATGAATTAGTGGTGTTTGGGAATTATCTAAAATAAAATTTCAGGTGCTAAAGTGACTGACATTGACAAGGTAAAAAAATTTAACGTTTCAAAATCAGGTACCTGAAATCTTTTTAACTTATCTCATATTTTAATGTTTCTCTCTCATTCTCTCATACTGCTTCTCTATTGCACTGCTGGTCTTCGATCCCTCTGCTTCATCTTTCATCAAATTATCATTAATAATGGCAGTCGGGTAATCTCCCTGATTTGGGTACTGAGAATTAATTCATTTGGGAGTTTAACTTCTCCAACTTTGATGCTGACATTGATCCCCACGCGATTGACTCAGTGGAGTTACTGAGAAAACAAGGTATAGAACTATAGATAGACTTTGTTAGGAACAAAAAAGAAGGGATAGATTACCCTCATAATTCTCACACCCGTATGATTTGGGGTACTTGATTAAAAGTCTTACGTGCCGACGCTTACCCTTGGGTTTTACATGATTTTTTTAGCGATTTGTGACGGTGTTTTCAGGGAATTGGGTTTATGATATAATAAAAAAATTTGTGTTGAAATATATAATAATAAAAAATTATAAATTTTAAATAATCAATCAACTTATGCAACTAGTTCTGCCAAACCGTTAAACTAATCCCTTACCTTATCAGTTTCAGTTATATCTTATCAGTTTCAGCTACCTTATCAGTTTCAGCTATATTTTAGATAGTGTTACCAAACAGAGCCGTTGTGTATTCCTTCTTCATTCTCTAATTTCAGTAAGGGAATAGAGAATTATGTCGAATAGTCGTTCTCTATGATTGAGCATACACAACGCCTCTTCCACCCGTTTTATAAACTTTATAGAGCGCTTAGCAAGAGAATGGTCCTAAGGCGTTTTATAAAGCCTATTTCAACAGTTTTCTTTGCTCTTTTTTGTAGTAGTGGTGGTGGTAGGCATGGGTACTAATGATGAGAGAATGATGAGGGTGATTATGAGATGATCGTCAGGAGGAAAGCAAAGTCAGAGGATAGTGGCGTGGGTTTAGTATGTTAGGCGTGGCTGTGTCGAGTGATGGATATTAGTTTTGGATGATGATGATGGTGTTGAGCGTGTGAGGGAGTTGTGCGAGAGAATTAGTTATATGGCCGTGATAATTTTAGGGAGGTTATTAGGGGTGGTATTTTATAGATTTAGGTAGTTGGGAAGCAATAGGTTTCTAAAAACAATTAGGTTTCTAAAAAGATTTTTTTATTGAAAAGATTTTAGATAAAGATAGTCATTTTTTATAAAAGATAATTTGCAACTATTTAAAAAAATTAATAAACTAATAAATAATTAATTAACTCCATTAATTAAATTGGGTTAAAAAAGGGTTTTAGAAAATTGGGCTTTTAATAAAACTATTTTTATAAGAGGTTTTTGAACATGGGCTATTATATAAAACTATTTGAAAACGTTTTAGAAAGTGGGCTTAATAAAACTATTTATGAAAAAAGTTTTCGGAAATGGGTTAACAAAAAGGGTTAGAAAATGGATTGGATTTAAAATATTTTATTTTAGACTCGTTCTTTGTTCTTTCCTCGATCCGCACCAATTAGAGCTGGGTATTAGTCATCATAGGGTGCTATATGGGGAGACATGATTATGTGTCTACGGAAGCCCCCACTTTGACTGAGGTTTATAATTAGAGCGGGGTATTAGTCATTAAAGTATTTGTGTCGTGACGGAGAATGATTTAGATGCTCTGCAATCTAAAATCATTCTTATAACATCGGTACCTGCAAAACAAGCATTAGTTTGCAGAAAGACATATATGAAAAATATTTGCAAAACAAGCATAAGTTTGCAAAATGAAAAGATTTGCGAAAAGGATAATATGAGCTATGTCCGGCTCATGTTGGTGTAGAGCTTCATCCCGCTCCAGGGGTAACTTATGAACTATGTCCCACTCATAGCGGTATAGAGCTACGTCCCGCTCCAGGGTGATACTTGGTTGAAGACTAGTGCTCGTTGTAGTTGCCTTCAACCCTATTTACGAGCTATGTCCGGCTCATGACGGTATAAAGCTATGTCCCGCTCCAGGGTGATACTTGGTTGAAGACTAGCGATCGTTGTAGTTGCCTTCGAGCCTATTTACGAGCTATGTTCGGCTCATGACAGTATAGAGCTATGTCCTGCTCCAGGGTGATACTTGGCTGAAGACTAGCTCTCGATGTAGTTGCCTTCGACCCTTATTTACGAGCTATGTCCAGCACATGACGGTATGAAGACTAGTGCTCACTACTGTTGCCTTCTGAATACGAACTCTATTAACCCCCGTTGTATCGGTCCGTAGATATTATCGTTATTCAACTTCCTGAGATCCGGACCATAGTTGACGATATGTTTCGATAGTATGATCTTTAGAATGGTACACGTGGTGTGGGCCCACGCCACGATCCGCCCCCTCCCCCCACCACCCCCTTAGTCCACCAATTTAGTTTCATTTGTACTAGTTTTCCATGTAATGACTTTTGTATTTTAATTTTCATGTAACGAATTTAAAATTGTTTGATAAGTACAATTGCATATTTCAATCCATTCATAAATCTGACTATGCAAATCATGCCATGGTTCTCTACACATCTCGTAGTTGAACCCTGCATTAGATTTAAAACTTATGAAATTGATAGTGATGATGAATGACGATGATGGTAATGAATATGTAATATTATGAGGAAATTCCAAACCATGCATAATAGAAATGATAAATGGTTATAACTTAAGAGGATTATTTTAAATTAAGAGGCAATAAGCTAGCAATCAAAATTTATAAAGAAGAACAAAACTTAAGAGGATTAATTTAAACTAACATGACATTTTTTTACAAAAAAAAACAATTTAAAATATAATATATTATTATTAAACGAAATTTATGATTGCATTGCCTACCAAACATAATACAACAATCCCTACTATTTTACCATGATTATCTCGGTGATATACTCTTTTCTATTACACTTGTACCTTCAAATTAAAAGAACACAGAAATGCCATAAAAAGAATTTGAAAATGTTAAAAGAAATCATTATGCCAAATAAACATGCAATGAAATAAAAATAACATATTAAGCTGTAAACATGATCATGTTAATTACTTAAAAATATTTACATTACAAAAATCAATTGAAAATTATACTAATAATTCAAAATTAATTGGACGAATAACATTATTCATCACAAGATCTAATTGAATTTGCTATTATCACATTAATATTTTTGAAGATTCATATTCCATCCATATAATAAAAAACTTTAACTATTCAAATAAATAATTACATAAATGGGACGACAATAATTACATAATAATAATTACACTAATATTTACATTAATAACATTAAGTTTAATAGCATTTATTACAACCCTTAGTAAACATTCCATGATTCAATTCGTGATGCAGAACGATACTCCCATCCAATTACACTATCATCTCTTAAATCAAACCACTATGCAACAATTGGAGGTACAGAAAAATCGGGAGCCAAATGTAGGCGGAGGAAGTGCGGATTATAGTATCCAAGATATGCCATAACAAACTCACCTGCTGGACGATCGAAATCTGTTGGTGCAGTCAACGGTAGAACAGTGCAACAACCACACAAACTACCTTTTTGTCCCACAGTATAGTACATCACAACACATTTGAACAACGTAGCAACAACATACAAATCAGCAACTCTCGCCAATAATCAGAATTGCATGAACCTTGGGTGTGCATGATGTAGTTTCTCACAAGCTCCATGAACTCTCGTCCTCCGTAAACACCCTCATATACTGTCCTTATAGAAATCTCGTTGTAAAGGTTTTGACGAGCATGTGGTCAACTAGCCAATCCACCATTAAACGGGTCCTCCACACACTTGAATCTGCAGTTCCCATCAGATATGACGTCATTCCATCCAACTATGAATGGGATGATGACATAAAGTAGATTCTCCATGTAAGAAAATGCTTCTATTGGTACTTCAGATGTTTTGTTGCACATGATGTTACATAAAGAAGAGTTGTGAATTTTACACTATTAATACTCCCTCCGTCCCAAAATACTCTTTACACCTTTTCATATGTCCTATAATACTCTTTACACTTCTATTGTTGGATATAATCCTCTATTATTTTAATCCTTCTACCTTTTAACTATTGGCCCACACTCTCTCTCGTCCAAATAAAATAATACCACTCCTACTACCTACCAACTTTAACAATTGACCCACTCTCTCTCTTCACCAAACAAAATAATACTACTTTTATTACTACCTACTAACTCTTATCACATCTACCTTTTCAATACATTAACAATTGATAATCAAACAATAACTTATCATTTAAAACTACGTGCCTTGATAAGTGACAAGAGTATTCTGGGACGAAGGGATTCATATATTTAAATATAATAATTACACTAATAATTATACAATAAATATATGTACCAGCATCTACATTGGACCGAGTAGTCGTAGTTGTACGAGTACGACTTCGAGACTTGATCTATCCCACTCTGGCGTTGCACATGTTGGAAGAAGATTGGGACACGTCCAGCAGATGATGAGCCGGTTTGTCTACCTCTCTGGGTGTAGTAGGTCACGAACAAGGTCTGTTATGTTTCTTACAATCGCCATATGACACTAAGATAGTTCGATACGTAAGTTGTAACAACCCTGAATTTACAATACTTCTAAAAACATCTTATAATAAAAAAACTTTGAAATTTCAGAGGTGCTACACCGCGATATTTAATAATAATAACCGCAAGGCTAATGGTTGTAACAAGAAATAATAAACAATAAGTTTTAAGTAATTATTATAGACCAACTAAATAGAATGTAAATAATTATTACAAACCAATATAAGTTCTAAAGTCAAATAAATAACAGCAGAAGTCTTATTAAATCTGAGATCCAACGCACTCTTTAACCCAACCGGCTAACTATCTTCAAGTCCATGCACATTAAACACGTTAATATCGGCCAAAGGCTGAGAAAGATTTAGTACTGTAATAAAAAAAAACTATTCAATGTGCAGGCAAGACATATAGGAATATCTTGCAAATTCATTTAAAACCTGTAGAGATTATATATATAATATAGTAACTTTGTAACAACCTCTAATCCAATCTTTCTTTCTTTCTGAACAATTCTGTAAAACATTCAAATATCTTTTGTAATCTGTGAGTAGGAAGTATTAAGTCCATGAACTAGCTAGGCTCACTAGATACACCAAAGTCCCTAGTATGCATACCCCTAACATGATAACATACCAAGAAAGAAGACGAAAGGCAAAAGTATTGATCAATATACTCCCAACTACTAAAATAAATTATTGAGGCACTGTTAACTCAACATACTTCCATACTCGAGGAATACCGCTTACCAGTAACCCCACATTATCATTAAACTTGGTGACAATGAGGAACTTCCTCCTTTTAATATAAATGTCATAAACTTCTTTCAATATAAATATCGAGAACAATATAGTAAATCTTAATGTATAAACTTCAAAAAAAAGATCTCATTATTAAAAGAAACTTACAAAACGATGTAAAACAACTTATGAACTCATTTGTACAAGTACAGTAAGAAATCTTACCTTATCAGCAATCACAGTCAATGAATCTCAATCTGAAGTTAAAAAGGTTCCTCTACGAATCCACAATCTACAATATGATAATATTGTATAAGTCACTTGATTATACTTCACATGGTTCACCTATAGATGGCATAACCTAGTTAATGAGCTTTAACTGATTACGAAAACAATAACGTTATTGCTAGCACGATAAACCTACATAACTTATCTACAAATGAAGACTGGACACTTATTTTGAGAGTTGAGATGAATGATTTTAAGAACCATATTTAAAACAAGAAAAACTCATGGCATCCTATACCCAACTTATGTTAGTCCAACTATAGACAACACATACTGTCAACCTTATCTATGGAAATAATAAAACTATATCCACATTTGAACCTAACTAAAACATCCGTCTACTAAACTACCTACACCAAATCAAACACAGCCAATGCCACTTCTAATAATGCATTCCAGCATGGCCACATTCAATAGCTGAAATAATTGCATATCCTCCATAAGATGAAGTTGTCACTAGATCAAATTTATCAATCATACTACTAGTAGAGTGAGTAAGACACATTGTTCTTAGAGAAATTGCTGGCTATGAAGTGTCCATAGAACCCAATCATAAGATTAAATGATCAGTTCAAAAAGACCATAACATTTTTCTTCTAAAGCCTCATATCATTAATCACTTTAACAATTCATTGATGACAATTGAATAATCAAGGACAGGACAGCACACTCCAAACTCAAATAAATGATATCTAAATAAATTTAAACATCAAACATGAACAGATTACATAAATTTCATATAACAGACATTTCCCCGAATTCAATTTATTTAAGAACCCTAATTTACGAAAAGCCCAAATTCAGAAAAATCAACCAGATAAGAAATTAAATTTAGGATTAAAACTTACTTGATTAGGGGAAATAATGAGAGTGAAATTACTCTAAAAGGACCCAACAAACTCTTGATTCGATCCGACTTCCAACCTGAAAATCACAAGTATAAAACCCAATTCTCTCTCTTCGAAATACCCACAAAAACTGAGAAACTATTGAAGAAAGATGAACAACAATTGACGTGCGATGGTGGTTAGTAAATTTTTGTATGTTTAATAGAGTTGGAGGTTGAAGAAAGAGAAAGGTGGTCATGGGTTTCGGTTGAAAAAAAAGAAGCTGCACAACACTCCTTCCTTTCTTTTCTTTTGGCTTCTTTTTTTTCTTTTTCTTTATTTTCTCTCTCCTTATACTAGTATGATAGATTTTGGGTGTGTAACCTAGTAAATCTAGGAATTAGTTTTTGAATCCTTCTAAGGTAAAGTCAATATGTGGGAAATGAAATATATTTAGTAAAGGAAAAATTAATAGGAACAGTCCCAACTATGGGCGTTCCACCATTTTCAGTCCCAACTAAGGATTATTTTTGATCGGTCCCAACTATGCCTCATTTTTGCCAAAATTGGTCCCAGCAGGTCAATGACCTGCTACAACAGGTAAAACGCGTTTTTTTTTTCTTTTCGCCACAACCTTTTTCTTCTTCCTCCTCCACCTCTTTCTCACTCCTCCCTCCACCATGTCCTTCTCTCTCCTGCACCCTCTCTCCTTACTGGTTTTGGGTTTCCTTCCTCTTCTCCCTCCTTGCAGGTGTCGGAGTCTATGGTGCCACTTCTGCCCCAATTTTTCTCTCCTCCCAGCATCTCTCGGCCGGCCATTCTTAGCTCAACAATATCTCTGCTATCAATTGGATAAAATCGCCATCCAAAAACTTATTAAAAAAATTTTAAAAAAACCTCAAATGAACATCAATCAATTTGCCAAATCAAAATTTGCCAACAGCTTATATGCATAATTCTCAATATTCTCGTATTATATAGCATCAAATATCAGGAATTCAAGAATTAAATCACAGAAGTATAAATTCAGTACTTCGAAATTAACAGTATGTCAGACTATCTTAGATAAATGCCTTAATTACCAGATAATGTATAGAACATGAAACTCTAAAACGCAAGCAGTAGTTCGCACAAGTATAAATCAACAATCGATGATAACATACTTCGAAATTCACATAAATTTGAACCTAAATCGAAAGTTACGAGAAAAAATGAAATCGAACCAGTTTTCAGCAGATTTCTCGGAGTGAAATTCAGAGGACTTGTGTTTTTAGGCGGAAGAAACTCGGCGTCTCGATGAAAGGCAATTGCAAAATAATTGACTGAGTGACGAATCCGATTTTTTGAAGCAGCAGAATCCCTAGGCAGGGGAAGAAGGTGATAGGAGAGAGAAAAAGGAAGAAGGAAACTGAATTAAAAAATTTTAAAAAAAATTTAACCTGTTAAACAGGTAACCAGTCACCTAGTACCAATTTTAGCAAAAATGATGCATAGTTGGGACCGCTTATAAATAATCCTTAGTTGGGCTGAAAATGGCGGAACTCCCATAGTTGGGACTGTTCCTATCAATTTTTCCTTTAATTAAAACATATTTTAAATTATTTTATGAACTAAAATAATATAAATAATTACTAGACGGGTATTAAAATACGGGTGTTACCATCTACCTCCCTTAAAATAAGGTTCGTCCCGAAACTTAATGTATTACTTAAATAATCAAACTTATACTCTTGTTTCTGAACACAACTCATTAACTCTATAGGTTAGTCAACTACTATCACTTGAAGTATAAATCTCAACTTGCATTTCACTTTTCTCATAGATAAAATTAATGGAACAAAATCATAAACTCTCTACTATCATAGGAATGATCATAATATAACAAGTAAGGCATGAAACACATCAAAGGTTTGTCAGAAAACTTTCAATCACACATGTTACTATAAAAACTTTCAACACTAACGCACATAATTAGTATGAATTCTAACCCCCCTAGAAAGAGAGTTACGTCCTCGTAACTAAGAATTGACCTGGGTAAAGAGATGGGATAGTTAAGACGCATCGCATCCTCAGCTTCCCAAGTAGACTCCTCTGAGTTGTGGTTTGACCACAACACCTTCACGATCTTTTTCTCACCTTTGCGAGTTTTCCGAATTTTGTGATCTAAAATCTGTAATGGAAACTCCTCATAAGTCATGTTATCATCTAACTGGAGAGACTATGGCTGTAGCACATGTGAAGGGTCACTAATATATCACCGCAACTAAGAAACATGGAATACGTTATGCAGAAGGTCAACGCTCGGTGGCAACGCCAATCTGCAAGCCACCTCTCCTATCCTCTCCAGAATCTCGTACAGGCCAATGAACTTAGGGCTCAACTTGCCCTTTTTCCCAAATCTCATCACTCTTTTCATAGGAGAAACCCTAAGCAACATCTTCTCCCCATCAGAAACTCCTCATGGCGGCGATGCTTGTCACGATAGCTCTTTTGTGTATCCTGTGCCGCTTTCATTTTCTGCTGGATGATATTTACCTGCTCAACAGTCTCATGAATCATCTCTGGACCAATCACAACAGACTCGCCAACATCACTCCAGCACAAAGGAGTACCACAGCGCCGACCATACAAAGCTTTAAATTGTGCCACCTAAATGGTAGAATGGTAGCTGTTATTATATGAGAACTCTATCAAATCAAGCTTATCCTCCCAAGAGCCCTGAAACTCTAAGGCACAAGCCCTCAACATGTCCTCCAACGTTTGAATAGTGCACTCCTTCTAACCATCTGTAGCGGGTGGAAAGCTGTACTCATCTTCAATTTAGTCCCCAAAGCTTCCTGAAGCTTCTGCCAAAAATTAGACAAGAATCTGCTATCCCTATCTGAAACAATATCACTCGAAACACCATGATGTCTAATAACGTGCTCGCTGTAAGCAGTAGACAATTGTTCATGCTTTCAAGTATCCTTCATGGGAACAAAATGAGCAAACTGGGTAAGACGATCCACAATAACCAAAATCATATTATTCCCCATTTGGTGTTCTCGAAAGTCCACAAACAAAATCCATTGAGATTGAGTCCCATTATTTCCATGGAGGAACCTTTAAAGGCTGAAGCATCCCCTGAGGCCTCTTGTGCTCGCTCATGACCTTCTGACAAGTCAAGCATCTTGAGACATACTTAGCGGCATCGGTCTTCATATGAGGCCACCAAAAAGTCAGCTTGAGATCCTTGTACATCTTATCCCCTCCATGATGAACTCAATCTATACTGTGCTGAATGAGCTTCTTCTATGATCTTTTCCTTCAACTCAAGAACATTAGGAACATACCATCTCCCCTTGAACCTCACACTACCATTCTTAGCCACTGTGAAATTAAGGGGCTCATTAGCTTGCTTGTCCTTTAAGAACTGATCTTGTACTTGTGCTTTTTTTATCTCATCATACAAAGTGAACTTAATCATAAGAGAATTAAGCTGAGTTCCCAATTGCACTATCTCTACATCAAGATTATGAAACTCCTCTCCTCGAACGTATGGTTTGCAAATAGTGAGAGGATTTCCTGCTAAGTGCATCTGCAACAACATTGGCCTTACTCTCATGGTACTGAATCTCCATATCATAATCCTCGATCAGTTCTAGCCAAAATAGGAAGATGGTTCCTGTAGGATCTGCTTCGGCACTTTACTGGGATGTTAGGCATTTGGGCATAGGGTTTGATCGTCTACTGGTCATTCGTAGAGCATTGGATTCTGTGAATGCCATGCAGATTGACAGGTTACCATATGGTTTGACTCATGTTTGGCATATCCTTGGAGCACGTATTACGATTGGCTAGGATAGTTGGATATTATGGAGCTGTATATGTCTGACCGTACCCTACGCCAGCCTGGATATGTTTATGATGTCCCTAATCATATCTCGAGCCGGAATCTTGCTATAGGCTTTGTGTAGAAGATAGGTACAAGGTGGACTCCATTTACGACGCAACGATAGGTGTGGAATGGGTTTCCACGGGCTTCACATATTATGATTTCTACATTTCTCAAGGCGGCAAATTCGATGTTAGCGACATATAATTTCATGCAGTGATATCATACCTATGCCCATCCTTTCATTATAAACCCCACACAGCTGTGCAATGGTGTGAACCCATCACGGTGTCCTCCGGGTCTAGTGCCAGATCAGGTATATTATATTCTACTGTTGTTTAGAATGTGTGCTAATAAATTATTCATTAATATCTAACTGTGTTGTTATATTAAAAATATATGTAGGTATTGACGGCATGTTTTTATTCGCCTAGGCGGTGTGAGCGCCTATTTGACTACCTCATTGAAGGTTTTAATTGAAAAACGCTTTAAAGTCACCAACAAGTCTTTGAAGGAAGACTCATAAACCTAATTGGATATTTGGGAATCTTAGGGAAAACATTGGGACTTATTCAATGTAGATTTCCCCGCGTCATAACTTCATTAGTGGTCATGAACCAAAAGTGGAGTTCAAGGGTAAGGATACGAACATGATCAGGAATCACGTTTGGCCCATTCGTAGCATGTTTTATGCAATTAAATAACCAAAAAATATTTTTCAACACCCTAAAAAGGATTAGTCTAGGTTGGTTCATTAAACACATAAAGACTACTGTTTTTGGTGACAAGTTATTAGCAATCAAAATTACTGGGTTCCTAGTAAGTTGTCCATATTATCTGATTAAAGTGTTAGAATATTTATTTAGGTCTTGATTAGCAAAAATACATAAGGTGGAAAATTGCAATCAAGAATAAAAAATAAATATGTGAAAAAGAAATAAGAATAAATAAAGAGAAATATTGCAGGGAGTTAGTTGCAATAATACATAATTGTTTACAGTCGCAGTAATACGTTAACAATCTACATCATGAGTAGAATGTTAGATACTTCAAGAAAAATTATAAGAATAAAGAAAAAAAAAATTTATCAAATGACCCTCAGAAATTATACCTCCGTTTGGGTCGTTTATTGTACTGATCTACCAAATATTTATATGAGCCCTAAAGATGTGACCTTGGTTGTGTTGCATTTGAGTGTTGCGTGACAATAACAACAGCAAACACTTTGAGTTGGTTAATGAATATGATGCGTTGATAATGATGATTATAGATGTGGTGAGACGCTCCTTCAAAATCTGAAATGCCTTCTCACAATCATCATCCCAATGGTACTTAGTATCCTTTCTCATCAATGCAGCCAACGACCGAGCTATTTTCGAGAAGTCCTTCACGAACCTCCTATAACAGCCCACCAAGCCAAGGAAACTGCGAATATCAGTCACACTCTTTGGAGTAGGCCACTCGGGAAACAACTTGGATCTTTGATGGATCAACTGAGACGCCCTCTCTAGAAATGATATAACCAAGAAAAGCAACTTTCTCCAGCCAGAATTCGCACTCAGAGAACTTAACATACAACTTATTCTCCCTCAAAACCTGCAGAACAGTGTGAAGATGCTCTTCATGCTCACTAGCATCCTTTGAATAAATCAATATATCATCTATGAACACCACCATAAACTTATCAAGATACGGCCTAAAAATTCGATTCATCAAGTCCATGAACACTACAGGAGCATTAGTCAACCCATAGGGCATAACAGTGTACTCATAGTCCCCGTAGCGAGTTCTCAAAGCTGTCTTAGGAATATCATTCTTTGCAATACGAAGTTGATGGTGTCCATATCTCAGATCAATATTAGAGAAAACTCCAGCTCCCACGAACAGATCGAACAAATCATCTAATCCTGGCAAGGTTACTTATTTTTCAGTGTAACATTGTTGAGCTCTCTGTCATCAATACACAGGTGAAGACTCCCATCCTTCTTTTTCACAAATAAAACAGGAGCACTTACACTATGCTGAATGTAGCCCTTATCAAGCAACTCTCCTAACTGAGCCTTAAGTTCTTTCATTTCAGCAGGCGCCGTTCTGTAAGGAGGCGTAGAAATAGGTCTAGTTCCAGGCATGAAATCAACACTGAACTCAACATCGCGTCTCGGAGGCATGCCGAGAATATCATCAGGAAAGACATCTACAAACTCATTGGTAACTCGAACATCTTCAATATGTCGCTCTTCCTTACTAGTATCGTGAACATGGCACAAGTACATAGGACATCCCTTCCTCAAATAGGATTTCAGAGTCAAAGCAGAAATTATTTTCAAGCAAGACCCTCTATAAAACTCATGGACACCACTAGGACCAACTACAGACATATTCTGTTTCTCACAATCTATCTTTGTTTTATGCTTACTAAGCCAATCCATCCCTAGAATTACATCAAAATCATGTAAAGGAAAATATATCAAATCAGCTATTAATAGGGACATCTTGATACAAACTATTACAAGCTATAATCATATCCGAAGGAGTAGAGTGTCTACTTCATAATTTTTAACCCTAACGTTTTCACAAGGGGTTCAGACACAAAAGAATGAGAAGCACCAGAATGAAACAGACATCGAATGAAAAAAAAAAAGTACAGGTGACCACGTTGCCCTTGGTGTTTGCCTCAGTTTGGTTCATCACATGAACCTGTCCAGTGTTCCTCCTCACATCACCTCTGTGTGTGCCTGAGTAGCATTAGCAGTCCCTCCATTGCAATTAGGTGCAGTATTCCCTGGAGTAGAAAGATCAGGACGAGTGTTGTTTCCATTATGGGGTATCTTATCGGCTTGTGCCCCATTCCTTGGACTTGTCTCAAGCCTAAAGTTCCTAGTCCTTGGGTTGGTAAAGCATTCATAAACACGATGCCCTTTCATCCCACAATGATTACACTCCACCAAATTACCATCACAATC
Organism: Beta lomatogona; assembly: GCA_947646795.1. Classification (NCBI taxonomy): domain Eukaryota; kingdom Viridiplantae; phylum Streptophyta; class Magnoliopsida; order Caryophyllales; family Amaranthaceae; genus Beta; species Beta lomatogona. The sequence continues at coordinate 998,341 of CANSNZ010000955.1, read as the reverse complement.
CTTGCTAGGGTGGTTCACATTACAACGCTTGCAATAGAAAATCCGATCAGTCCTCTGGTTCTGGCCTTGGAGCTGACTATGGGAATGAGTGGAATTCTGATTGTCCTTAGAATACTGTTGACTGGAACCTCCCTTGTTGTAATTCCCACCAGAATTACGGTTCCCAAAGTTTTGGTTTCTATTGAAACCCCTCTACCTTTGTTGTGAACAGTGGAACCAGATGTATCACCCTTTTCTGTCACCCTGTTGGGGTGGATTTCAACCTCTTTTCCTCAATCCTCTCATTATTATAAGCACGAGTGTACACCTCCTTCACTGTAGTATACTCACCAGCTCCCATCCTAGAATAAAAATCAGGGTCTAACTTATCCTCGAACTTCACCACTCTCTCCTGCTGATCAAGAACTAATCCCTTAGCAAAACGAGCCAACTCCTGAAATTTCACATAGAACTCATGAACGGTCATATCTCCCTGCACAAGATCATTGTACTCTGTCATCTTCCTCTTTCTCATATGGGCTGGAAAGAACTCATTACGAATCGCCTTTTTGAACTTGGTCCAACCAAACTCTCTCTCCTCCATGAGCTCTTCCTCTTCCTCATTTACAGTCACCTTAGTAGTCAGGTCAAACTTTTTGTGAGTCCACCAAATATCAACATGCTCAACCAGATAGTAGGTTGCAGCATTAACTATCATCAAGGACTTGGAGACTGGTAAAGATTTTGTCAAACTCTCTAATCCAGTTCTCCATCTTAGTGGGGTCACCCTTACCTTCAAAAGAAGAATGTTTCTTCTGGTAAATTATAGTAGAAATCACAGCAATTTTGGAACTAATATTGCTAGAAACAGGAGTTTAGGCGTAGTAAGAGCAGCAGCTTGAGCCTCAGCAAGTTTCTACATAGCATCAGTTAATGCTCGGGTGGATTAAGCTATCTCGCGCATCATATGATTCGAACTTGAGCTTCGAGCACACACGTGTCCAAGCATCATCATAAAATCACAATAGAAATAAAGATAAACCAAAAGTGATTCACATTTAGAAAATAATTCTTCAAGAAAAAGGAGAGAAAAAAAATGTAAGAACTCAAATAGTTCACAATCTTATTACTTCCTAAATTCCAATAAATCAAGCAATCAAATGGAAAGTTAAGTATATATCATTAACACCAATTAAAAAAAATATAAAAACCTTGTTTTCCCATATCTCTTCTTCACAACGGTTTTTCAATTTTAACAAATTTATTTATCTATTCTTGTTTAAGGTCACCTTAAAGAAGTCTTAGTAACTTATAGCTCTAATACCAACTGAAACAACCCTGAATTTCCAACACTTCAAATAACATCTTATAATAAATAAACTTAGAAATTCCAGAGGTGCTATGCCGCGATAATTAATAATAGTAACCACAAGGCTAATGGTTCTAACTAGAAATAATAAACAATAATTTTAAGTAATTATTACAGACCAACCAAATACAATGTAAATAATTATTACAAACCAATATAAGTTCTAAAGTCAAATAAATAACAGCAGAAGCCTTATTAAAGTCTTATTAAATTAAAGGAGATCCAACACACTCTTTAACCCAATCGGAAGCTAATTATCTTCAAGTCTGTGCACATTAAACACTGTAATATTAGCCACAAGTTGAGCAAGATTTAATACTGTAATAAAACAAAACTATTCAATGTGAAGGCAAGACATAGAGGAATATCTTGCAAATTCAATTAAAAGTTGTACAAATTATATATATAATATAATAACTTTCCAACAACCTCAAATCCAATCTTTCTTTCTTTCTGAACAATTCTATAATGCATTCAAATATAACTCTTTTGTAATATGTGAGTAGGAAGTATTAAAAGTCCAATGAGCTAGCTAGGCTCATAAGATAAGGTAAGCACTAAAGTCCCTAGTATGCATACCCATAATTTGATAACGTACCAACAAGGAAGACGAATGGCAAGAGTATTGATCAATATACTCCCAACTATTAAAACAAATTGTTGACACACTGTTAACTCAATATACTTCCATACTCGAGGAATACCGTTTATCGGCAACCCCACATTTTCATTAAACTTGGTAACAATGAGGAACTTCCTCCTTTTAATATAAATCTCATAAACTTCTTTCAATATAAATATCGAGAACTATATAAATCTCAATGTATAAACTTCATAAAAACTACCTCATTATTAAAATAAACTTCCAAAACTATGTAATTAAAACAATTCCTGAATTCATCTGTACAAGTATAGTAAGAAATCTTACCTTATCAGCAATCACAGTCAATGAATCTCAATTCAAGTCAAAAAGGTTCCTCTATGAACCCGCAATCTACAATATAATAATATAGTATAAGTGCTTGACTAAACTTCACACGATTCACCTATAGATGACATAACCTAATTATTGAGCTTTGACTGATTACGAAAACAATAACGTTATTACTAGCACGATAAACTTGCATAACTAATCTACAAATGAAGACTCGACACTTGTTTTGAGAGTTGAGATGAATGATTTTATGAACCATATCTAAAACAAGAAAAACTCATGGCATCCCATACCCAACTTATGTTGGTCCAACTATAGACAACATATACTGTCAACCTTATCTATGGGAATTATAAAACTATATCCACATTTGAACCTAACTAAAACATCCGTCTACTAAACTACCTACACCAAATCAAACACAGCCAATGCCACTTATAATAATGCATTCCAGCATGGCCACATTCAACAGCTGAAATAATTGCATATCCTCCATAAGATGAAGTTTTCACTAGATCAAATTTATCAAGCATACTAATAGTAAAGTGAGTAAGACGCATTGTTTTTAGAGAACTTGCTGGCTATGAAGTGTCCATAGAAACCAATCACAAGATTAAATGATCAGCTCAAAAAGGCCATAACATTTTTCAATGATGACAGTTGAATAATCAAGGACGAGACAACACATTCCAAACTCAAACAGATGATATCTATATAAATTTACACATCAAATATGAACAGATTACACAAATTTCATATAACAGAAATTTCCCCCAATTCAATTTATTTAAGAACCCTAATTTACAAAAACCCCAAATTCAGAAAAATCAACCAAACACGAAAGTAACTTAGGATTTTAAGTTACTTGATTAGAAATACTGAGAGTGAAATTACTCTAAAAATCACCCGACAAGCTCTTGATTCGATCCGATTTCCAACCGAAAATCACAAGTATAAAACCCAATTTTCTCTCTTCGAAATACCCACAAAAACTGAGAAAATGTTGAAGAAAGATGAACAAAAATTAATGTGCGATGATGGTTTGTAAATTTTGAAGGTTTAATGGAGTTGAAGGTTGAAGAAAGAGGAAGGTGGTTGTGGGTTTTGGCTGGAAAAAAAGAAGTTGTACAACACTCCTTCTTCCTTTCTTTTCTTTTGGCTTCTTTTTTTCCTTTTTCTATATTTTGTCTCTACTTATACTAGTATGATAGGTTTTGGGTATTTAACCTAGTAAATCTAGGAATTAGTTTTTGACTCTTTCTAAGGTAAAGTCAATATGTGGGAAATAAAATATATATTTAATGAAAAAATTGTTTAAATTATTTTTATAAACTAAAATAATATAACTAATCACTAAACGGGTCTAAATATACGGGGTGTTGCATAATTAATCCCTGAAGGTATTCCACATCCTGATCACACCGACTAATGTAATATGATGTGTCGACACCATCTCTCATGACCAAAGTCTTGAAAAAAGGATGGATATGATCAAGGTACAAGCCTTCGTACTCATTAACAACCAATTGTAAGGCACATGCACATGGTATCGCAAACATAAATAAAAGATGACAACCACAATTATCAAACACCCCGGCTCCTAAGTTCATCCGTCTAGTATTTTCCTTCAGCAAATCAAGACAGTATGCCCAACCAAATGGCGGAAAGGTTCTATCATATGTTCCCTACCAATTCTGCACCTAGATTTCTCTAAGTTATCCTTGATCTTGATTATTTGGTTATCTAAGAACCAATTGACACGTTTCCACAGTGTATCCAAGGCACATGTCGAAGTTTGTAGCCAGGCTTTCATAGCTGAATGCACACTCTCGACCCTCCAGGTGGTTGTGTTTCCAAAATAAAGCACGTCGTTGGTCCATGCTTTCACAAACTCGGTCTTATGAGGATTCAGCCACGTTGTCTCGACATAATCGATAACAGGTTGCTTCCACGACCAAGCACTTTTCAATTCTGCCAATGTGATTTCATATTCACCCTATATGTCTGCATTTAGGACCTTCCACCAATAATCAGCACGAAAACGCTCTCCAAATTATTTGGATCCATAGATTCTGGTAACCCATGCCTCTACATCTCAGTTAATATGCCATGTACGAAGGAGATGGGTAGAATTTGGAAAAACTGCACGAATGGGCCTAACCAAACCCAACTCTTGATATGTAAATATGACATGCGGGCTCACGAGGTGGCCAATTAGATTTCGTAGGCATTCCAACACCCAACAATTACTTTGTGCAGTCTCATCCTTCACTATGGTGTAGCCGATGAGAATGTTCAAGTTTGTCGGTGTCACACCCACCAACTAAACGAAAGACATACCTTATCAATTTGTCTTACATGTTGAGTCGATGTCAACTACCTAAGGGTATATGAGAATTGCGTTCGTACTAAGAGGATGAGCTATGAAAGCATGAGTAATCACGTGATTATCGTCCTCTAACGTCCATAACATGTAATTTTTTTATCCTAGCAAGGTGTAGAAAGTGTTCAGCTGAAATCCGCTCCTCGCGCCCTTCCATCTTGTAAAAGTACCTCTAGTTGTAAATATATTTGATCGTTTGGTGAAGATGTGGGTATGCCTCAGTTACAACAGCTTGTATGTTTCTCGGTGCCGTCTCAGCATCAGTCATATGCCGAACCATCAGCCTAGCATCATCATCTAGACAACTATTTCGCCTGTGGCCCTCCTCATACACTATGAACGCGTGGTTCTGAAACCCACATTCTATGGCTGTAGGAATGTTCACAACCCACTTCGAGTTACTTTTCAACATAAAATTAATCCTAAATGGACATTCATAATATTTTGTCAATGTTTTAGGTTATTTCACAGTAATCGAGTCCGCCTTGTGTCCATTGTAACTCATCCCCTGAAAAACATCTCACATAACACCTGATGGGAGCCGCACAATTCTGCTTATACGAGTCTCTAGTTAATTCAAACCCTACGCTAATTGCGATTGAGTTAACATAGTTGTGTGCATTTTCAACATCATCAAATTCTTCCCTTGTTATAAATCTAGAACTATAATTAACCCCGTCTCCATCATTATTCGAGTATGGAACCTGTTAATCAACATCGAAATGTGTTCTATCGTTTAGATATATTTGTAACTACTACATATATATATACTTCCTCCGTTTAGAAATAGTTGCACCATTTCATGTTTTCACGCTTGCCAATGCATTATTTCAAACATTAATATTTTTAATTATCAATAAGTAAAAATTATAAAAAGTTGATAATAAAAAAATATACATTGAGACGAATCTAACAAGATCTCATATGACTATGTTTTTCCTAAAATATAACAAAGTGTAAGATGTGAATAGTAAACACTATACAAATGGTGCAACTATTTCTAAAAGGAGGAAGTATATATATATATATATATCTCAAAATTAGACACTAACAAATCCATCAATAAACTAATAAAAAAAGGAAAATTTATTTTTGATTTAAGTCAGGCGTCCAACACAGACGCCTAGTCCTATCGTCAGGCGTGCACCATAAAAGTCGTCTGATTCTGTAGTCAGGCGTCTACCATAGGTGTCTAACCACAAAATCAGGCGTCTATGGTAGAAGCCTTACAACAGGTTTTAGCCTGGCTTTGTTTTTTGGCGAAAAAAAATTAAATTGCATGCAAAATTTTCTTTCACGCTAAAATTATAATTACTCAAATATTCCAAATATATTCTATTATTTACTTATATTTTCCACTATTAAAATGAATTACATCTAGTATATTATATTTAAAAATAAATTAGAGACTTAATTTACATCAATAAACTACAAAAATTCACAAGTAATTTACATCAATAATTACTATAGTTTATACATCTGAAAAATTTGTCAAAATATATTCTATTAATTACTTATATTTTCAAGTATTCAAAAATAATTACATCTAATATATTATCTATAAAAATTAGAGACTAAAAATCTATCAATAAAGTAATTCCTATCATGTTTACATCTAAAACAAGACATGTTAAAATATATTATATCATTTACTTATATTTTCAATTATTTCAAAAATTACATCTAATGTATTATATATCAAATTAGAGACTAAAAATCCGTCAAGAAATTCAAAAATATTACAAGTCATTCCTATAATTTATAAACATTTACTTTATTGAAGCTATACGCATTAATATGATTTTACAAATGAAAAAAGCTAAAAATTCAGATCCTGTGGTCTGGCATCCAGCTTAGACGCCTGATCCTTGGGCCGTAGACGTCTGGCAATATGGTCAAGCGTCCACAATAGATGCCTACCTTGGTTTTCAAGCGAAAGAAAAAACTTACACTGGCTGCTATGATGTCGGACTTGGTTGTGAAAGACTTCCGGTGGTTGGTCAGCGCCGGTCAACACCGTGGTCAAGGCCGGAGATAGTGAATGGACTTACTATTTTGACGTGTGATGGTGGGGTTTTAGGAAAGAGAAAGTGGGGATTGATTAAAGTATTGTGGGGTGTATCATATGAAACACATGGTGGGGTTTTTATAAAGAAAGGGAAAGGGTAAAGGAGGAAATGAGGAGGGAAACCACATGGAGAATGAATGGGAAATCTATGTATTTTTGTACAAAAATACACGACGTTAGTACGAAAAAAAATATGGCGGCAAATAGCAAAACCCTTTATCTTTTAGCTTGTTCCAACTGAAGAGACTTAAACACAACAAAGTTTCATGGCTTAAACGGTTAGGAATAAGGTCATGGGCATCACAACTTGCAAGTTTCACATTAGCCATTGGTGGAATAACGACCATTATCTAGCCAACCACTTAATTTTCTTCTTCAATTTTTGTAAATTAAATAATTTTTTTCCATGTAATAATTGATCGAATCAAGCTAGGACAGATATTTTCTAACCCAATGTGAGAAATTTGGAATTTTTTTTGGAGTTAGGGTAATTCAATGAGAAGGTAATTGGTGAATAAGGTGTTTATATGGAAGTTCCAAAAGGATAAGCAAAGCAAAATGGGAGAAATAGAACAGAATTAATTCACTCTCTTTGTGACCATATCGTTGAACTATTGACCTTATTAAGTCAAATCTCTAAAGCAGCATCACTAAATATATGAAATCACATAAGGTCTATATGGTGCTATCTCACAACAAGAGTGGAAAAGAAAGAAAACTTAGGTTGGATGAGATCTCTAATATAAACCTTAACTCCAAGTAGGCGATGATAGAAGAGAATATCGCATTGTTAATTGTTGGTATCAATGCATACAATGAGAGGACAACTATGCCCATAATTTGTAGCTTTTGATGCTTGTGAGAACTTGTTATTGCTGATCATCGAAGTAAGTTCCCCTTCCCATTCTCCCTTCATGTGTCCCCATTTAAGGATCAAATGCATTAATCAGAAGTTAAGCAAAGATAGACAGCACATGTTGAAACGCATACCAAATGCCAAAAGAATACGGTTGATATAAAACAAAGCCAACATGGACATGAACTATAAACTGTTTCAAACTTGTATCATATATCAAAGCCAACATGGACATGAACTATAAACTGTTTCAAAATTATATCTGTAACAGGTTTACAAACAAGCATCATTTATCGTATAAAGTATCAAGTAACAATGATTTATTTACGACCACAATCTTTAAGGTCTTCTGATGGCAAATCAAGTTGCGCTGTATAGATTGTTATTCGCTGAACTCTTACTGAATCTGTCAAATCTTCTGCCAAGAATGGTCATCAAAGATTGAATTGAATGAATAAAACAAAAAGAGCGATAAAAATTTACATGAAATTGATTTAAAGTTGTTCCACTTCAGCATCAATAAGAATATAAGATGGAGCCTAAGCTAAGATTTACATCCTCACCATTATTTTTTGAAGATGAATCTTAGAATGGTCAGTTAGGTCATTTCTATTCCTGTGCTTTAGGTGGCGATTTGCGAATGGTAAAAACACCACTTTTGCCTTTATCTTTAGCCAACTGCTCTAACTCTTCCAGCCTTTGTTTGAGGGCCTCAACTTCTGTAGCCAAATCCTCATCTCGCTGTCTCAACACCTAAAACAGTACTATTTGTATTGTAAATTTGCCCATCGAGGAGGCAGCAAATCGAAAAACAAAAAGAAGACTACATTGTATGCGTGTTTGACTTCAACTATTTACAGTATTCGTATGAATAGCACCTGCAGAAGATATTAATAAGAGCAGGTTCAACTAAACGTGCAGGTTTACTCAGACTTATTCTAATGGACCTGATATATTATGTGCATGCAACTTCAATGGGATACAAGGAAAGTTAATCATGTCAATAAGGGATCAAGGACACAAATAGACCTAAAATATAATTATCCATATTGAGGGACAACAAGTAAACAAAGAGATAATTCTGAGATATGATTGGTATTTGGTCTCTTTTAATAAATTTGTCAAGCCTCAAAGATATCAATTCTATTCTTTGGATCAATGGTATACATTATAGTGACCCAACAAGTTTTGGACTGGAATCGTGACACGTGTTGTTATTCTTTTCAAGTTAAAAGATAATGAAAAATTCACATGAATAATCCTTACTTTCATCCATCTTCTCAAAATAGTCCCAACTTTGGATTATTCCAGAATAATCCCAACTTTTAAAGGAACCTTCTCAAAATAAACCAAATTATATTTTTTCTTGCCTACACTAATCCAATTTAGGTCTATAATATAGTGAAAATTAATAGTTCGGATTATTTTGAGAACGTACCCCCTAAAGTTGGGATTATTCAGAAATAATTCAAAGTTGGGATTATTTTGAGTAGACTTGTGAAAGTTGGGATTATTCATGTGAATTTTTTAGTACATCCACCAAGTCATATGCATGTAAAATAAAGGACATCCCTAACTCATGAATGTTCATGGAACTGAAAATTTAAAAAGATTTTTGTAACACAGTATAGAGAATAATAATAAAGTTTATGGAGCTCCAGCTTTGACAAATTATTTATCGCAAGTTTGACTATGAAATGAAACTCTTGAAATTTGGGTAGTTAGTAAAATTGTGAACTCAGCAACCCAGAAATAACAATGATGAAGGCCAAGGAGCAGCCACTATTTGTATACTATTAAAATGCAATCTGTAAAACTTGAATTTTATCTTCATTTGAATTAACATGTGCAAGTAACACCATGAGCAAAACGAGTGTTGTCACTTATGACTTTGTTATTAACCTATAATTTGCAAAATTTTGGCACTGAACAGAGAAAAACACACACCATGTTCATATAGATTGGCTCTGCTATTAAGATGTACCTGCAACTCCTGTGCACGTGCTTCTTCCTTCCTAGCTTCTGATTTAGCACTTCTTTGAACCTCAAAAATAACAGCAGCTCCAGCAACCTGCATATAAGCAACTTAGTAAATCCATATTGGCATGATCGCATAAAGATCGCAAATAACAGCAGCTCCAGCAACCGGCATATAAGCAACTTACTAAATCCATATTGGCGTAATCGCATAAGGATCACCAAAGTACCATTGCTAAGAGCAGCTGCAGTGAAACTAGTGTTCCTCATACCAGTAAAATTTCTCACTTTAAGTTTTGAGGCGGCCGTGGAGTTATAACGGTTATATAACATTCATATAACATATGTGGCCCATTTACCAAAACAACCAAGCACTCTTGTACATCATGCAGCTCACAACTTCTTAAATAACCAATACCATAAAGTCGCACTGTTTCCTCAAGCTTGATCTCCTTGGACCAAGACAAAGTTAACATTCTCCTACCAAAATTCTAATTTATATATCCTCCCAAGTAATAGAGTAGAGATGTTCAATATGAGATATTACCGACGGTACGCCAAATTGGCCTCACTCATGAACTGAAAAGGAAATATTATTCCAACAGTTTGCCGCATCAAAAGAATACGTACAGATCAATCAGTTCAAATGAATTTCAAATGCAAGATGCCTAGTCACATATACTCTGCTATCCTTGCCACCAGGTTGGGTCCGAAATTTAGATGGACATGCCACTGCCCAATTGGTGCTCTATCCAGACGAGGGAATTATCAATTTATCAGATTTTGCTATGATAAAGGAAAATTGAAAACAACATTTAATCTCATGGAAAGATCTACAACTATATCATAGGACACTACAAAAACAACAAAAACCCCACAATGGGCTCTGATTATATTGACACACTCACACAAGCAAATATTCTCTGCTTTATAAGTAACAATAGAAAACTAAAAAGACATTTGACAACAAAGGAGCAGCACAGAAAAATCACACAATATCTCCTCCAATCAAATGATTCCACAAGCCACCATATCGTTTTACCAACCCTTTGTAAGGTATCGAATTATGCACAATCATCAGCATATTTAGAGAACATTCATACACGCAAACTGCATTTTCTAAAGGAAGATAAAAGGAGAAAGAAAAATTAATACAACATAATACCGTGAAAACAAAGACTTCTCCAATAAGATCAGCAGCAGCCTGGACAGCTTTCTCCTCATTTAAAGGGCGAATCTCAACATCAGTTCGGTGACCATAAATGCGTCGTTGTATTTGTGTTGTCAGTCGATGATTTGCCTGATTCATCCAAACTAATTTGTTAAAACTACTAATCTAGAAAGTGACACAATGACACAAAATGACATAATACAAAATAAACACATGCTCATGTTAAACAATGAGATAAAAGGTGAGACAGTTATAAAATTTGCACTACTAAAGTTACAACATACCTTTGAAGTCCTTAGAAACAAAAGAAAACCCCAGCTAATACTCCCTCGATTTCACTCTACTCACTTTGCCTTTCATCAAAATAAAGGAGATGCGAGAAGAATTGGAGAAAGAAATGGGAAAGGTGGGGCTGAGGATAGAGAAACAATTGTAAAGGAGGAGTATTTAGGTACAAAAATGTGGTAATCCTCATGCCCTATAATACAAAAAGTAAAGTGAATAAATTTTTGTGAAATGTACCAATAACAAAAGTGAGTAGATCATTGTAAAACGGAGGGAGTACTAATTAAAGGTCATTGCCTTCTTATTAAAATAGTTCATTAAACTATATGCTAATTAAAATTATCATGAAGCAGCAAGTGGCCATTCCATCTCAGACCAAGGATATGATGGAAACCATCTCTCTATTGTCAGAATAAGATCATGTGCATGTAATCCCTTGATATTGCCTTAGATGGGCTCCTTTGTTTAAAGTCATTAGCTTTGGGAAATGTAGATTATGTGGATGATGATGAATCATATTAGTCATCTTTATTATATATAGGAAGAAGGGAGGACTTGGTGTCCACCCACTTTTATCACTATACCCCCAACTAAAAGAAAAAAAAAACAATTTCTACAATTTTATGAGTTTTTAATATATATATATATATATATATATATATATATATATATATATATATACACAAACACACACACACACACACACATACACATAATGAGAACCCTCTTATGGTGATAACTGTGAGAACCACTAAAAATGAGCAAAAACTTCATAAAATAAGCAAAAGAAATAAAAATAATGAGCAAATGCATAAAATGAGTAGAAAACATCAAATGAGCAAAAACATAAAATGAGTAAAAATGAGAAAAACGTAAAATAAACATAAAAAAGTTAAATGAGCAAAAGTGTAAAAATGAGCGAAACATAAAACGAGTAAAAATGTTGGCAAATGAGCATAAGAATGCTAAATGAGCAAAAATATAAAATAAGTAAAACATAAAATGAGCAAAAACTTTTTGAAATGAGCAAAAATCTTCATAAAATGAGGAAAAATTGAGTAGTTCTCATGGTTCTCACCATAAGGGTGGTTCTCATATGAACTTAAACATATATATATATATATATATATATATATATATATATATATATATATATATAATCTGAAATGAGCAAACTAAAATGGCAGTTCGTAACAGCTAAAAAAAGGAAAGTAAAGACAAAGTCGCCACATAAAATGGCAGTTTTGGCCGTTCTTCCCAAGAATCAACCTCTTCTGCTTTAATTTAATTTCTTCATCTTCTCCCTCCGAATATTTGCAAATAGGTTCCCTCCATTGCCGCATCAAGGTACTTTATTTTCTAACTCTCTTCCCTTCCTCAATGGTTAAACTTAACATTATCTCCATTAATTTTTTGCTTTAATTTTGCTTTTTGCACGCATCGCGTGCATATAAAACTAGTACATATTAACTATAGCCACTACTTTAAGTTGTTATCTAAGCAACCCCATCTTCAAATTGGGATGCAATGACCAGATTGGCTAATGCAAGAGAACATAAGATAAACATGGTAGGTTTGAAAACATAAAGCATGCAAAATCCAATAAAAAAAATAATAGAGCATCCAAAACTGAACATAGACAATACATGAAGAAGTTATGCTAATACGAAGAGAGCTTTAATCCTAAAAAAAAATCACCTCAAGGTGAAATGTTGCCTCAACGCCGTGGTACGGTGATACTTGTAATAAGAAATTTAAAGATTCCAAGATTTGCTCAAAAATCGTAACATAAAAATCTAACCTTTTTTTCGAATATATGACCTCCTAAGGCTGAACTTAATATATTTTTGTCTTAAATAAACTTATTTTTTATGAACTTAGCTTATTTATTGCTAAACAAACTTATTTCTCTGAACTTAACTTATTTTTATTGAATTTAACCTATTTCTACGAAACTTAACTAAAACGCATTGTAATAAGCTGAGAAGAAATAAAGAATAGAGCAATGGCTAGGCAAGGAATAAAGTCGGGCTTCTAGGCCTTGGGACAAAAAGACGAACATCACCAACCACATGGTTTGTGTAAATTAAACTTGAACAATTGACTCAACAGCCTGAACTGTGAACACTCTAACACTTAAAATGACCAATCCCTCACTCTCAGATTTACAGGACTTTGGAAAAGGCATGAAGTTAATAAGGCTCAGAACAAAGAACCAGCCCAGCAGAATACGAATCTTCAGAGCTAATCTGTACAGAATCACATAATGTTTGGTTTAGTAAAGAGTTATATGGCAGGAGTATGAAGACATGCAGTTTGCTCAGAGTGCCCACACTGTTCTAGGATGCCATACCTATCAAAGAAGAAATTGGAATATCTGGCAGCAGGTGGGGAGCACATACTCCAGCTAAAGTGAAGCACCCACTCCTAGGCCTGGAGTGCCAGCTTTTGTTAAAGCAGAGTGCCCGAACCTTCGACCAACTAGCAGTTTTGTGCGGTTTTGCAATTCTTCATTTGCCTATTGTAACCCTGTTATATATAGGTTTTTTAGCCTGTTGAGAGAGATATGCAAGGTGTATGTGATAGTCAGATTAGAGAGGTTAGAGAACCCTAAGAGAGAGAACATGTAGGCTGCATCATCATCTCATACTTGATTCAAGGTCCGAGTGCAATTTGGTGTCTTTTTACCTACTTTTCAGGTTTCAATGTTAAGCTTCTTGTGTGTTCCTTACTTCCTTATTGTTGTTTCTTGTGTATATTCCACGTTATTATTGCTTGCGAATACAACATCAAATAGCCCAGCGATCCTAAGACATAATTGGTCACAAAGATGTACGTAATCATGGATCCCTTCATACCTTGAATCTACCCATATCCCATATTTCTTCTCCAATTCAAGTTTTGGTTAAGATCAACTACATAAGCATGGAAGAAAAACATCATAATCACAAGGCAAATAAGCCCATTGAAAAATTGAAGTGTACAATGCCAAAAAGACCTCCCATTACACTCCAAAACCCAGACCCTAAACCAAACCACAATGCCAATTTCCCCATCAACAATAATAGGAAGACGAAAGTGGAGACATGAATTCCAAGCCGAATCATCCCAGATTCCGATTTCCTTAGTTAAACATGTAAATCTCATCATAAAGACCGATCCTCAGCATATATCACTTACTTCCACAATGGAAAAGCATCATCCAGAAAAGCCCATTTTTTTATATAACTAAATACATCCGTGTGAAAAGGGGGTGGAAATGAGCTAAAAACTACATAAAAATAAAAATAAAAACATACCCACAGAAAAAGCAAATCAAAGCATTGCAAAAATTGTACAACAATTATACAGTAAAAAAAAGGATTTTTTGACTTTAACCACCTTATAAAATCACCATTTTTAAGATAACCACCTTATAAGTTAATTGTTTTAAATAACCACCTTATATGACCTAAATCCTTTTAAATACCTACCAATCAACAGATTTCGTCAAGGAAATCATCCTCAAAAAGGGTTTAAGAACGATTTCATCACCTCCACCTTTATTCACTAGAATGTATTTAAGGTTTAAACCCTTATTTAAGACCGATTTCTTGGACGAAATCTGCCAATTGGTATGTATTTAAAGAGATTTAGGTCATATAAGGTGGTTATTTAAAACAATTAACTTATAAGGTGGTTATCTTAAAAATGGTGATTTTATAAGGTGGTAAAAATCAAAAAATCCTAAAAAAAAAAGAAAAGCTCAAATGGGAAAAAAGAGAGAGCATTGAATAATAACCTGCGCAAAGTTGATGATGTTTTGACGGAATCTGGGATGTAAACTGGCCTCTTTTTTTAATCGATTAGCAATAGGTTTGCATGCAGTTTTTAAGGCAAGACTTCCAAGCTTAACAAGAGGAAGTACCATGGCTAAAAATGCGGCAAGAAATTGAAAGAGCCTTACAAGTTACATGTTGAAGCTCAAGTCAACCATCCAAAGGGAAAGGGCGACTGGAGACTGAAGAGACGAAAATGGAAGTTTGATAAAGTCGCCGATTTGCGGGAAGGCGAATGAGGGGCTGCTTGCTCGCTCGCTCGCACCCGCCACTTCTTTGGCAATTGGTCAAGAGTTCAAGACCCTCGTGGATGGTTCGTGTTCGAATCGTCTTAATTTGGATTTTATGTTAGCTATTTGAGTTCGCCGATTTGGGGAAGCCGAATAACATTTTACCTTTTAAAATGAGAAAATTTGCCAAAAAAAACCTTTTAAAGGTTCAATTTTGCGAAAAAAAAATCTTATAAAGTATTATTTGCGAAAAGAAACCACAAACTTAATTTTTCTTGCAAGAAGAAACCTATTTCCATTTTCTGGTGTGTTTTTTCTCAATTTCGGCACTGACCCTTCTATCTTTCTTTAACCCCCTATTTTCATTAACTGCAGCACCACCCCTATGCATCTCAAAAACCACACCGAAAAATGGAAATAGGTTTCATCTTACAAGAAAAATTAAGTTTGTGGTTTTTTTCGCAAAGAATGCTTTAAAAGGTTTTTTCTCGCAAAATTAAACCTTTAAAAGTTTTTTTTGACAAATTTTCCTTTAAAATGATTACGTGGGTGTTTGGCAAATGGTTTTTTGCCTGGCTTTTGGCTTTTGTCTTTTTAGTTTAGTCAAACAGCCAAAAATTATGTTTGGTTTGTGGCTTTTTTGTTGGCTTTTCAGCCAAAAGCCAAAAGCTACTTGGAGTAGCTTTTCTCCTTGGCTGTTGGCTTTTTAACAATAAGATTACAAATATACCCTTATCGTTTAAGTTGAATGACAAAAATCAATGTCCATAATGGTAATTTTATAGTGCAACAGCCAACAACCAAAAGCCAATTTTACCAAGCATGTTTATAAATTAAAAATAGTCAAACAGCCAACACAAACAGTGACGCGCTCATTGTAAACACGTCAAAGATACCTAAACTACCCAATATAAGACAAGTAAAGGGTCGAATTCACAAGGAAGTAGGGTTAAATCAAGAGTAATTAGCTTAACTACAATGAGCTAAATCAATTTTTGGGTTTTTGAGAGTTTAACAATAATTCTAAAATCTAAATAAACTAAGAAATTTGTAAAATAAAACAACAAGTAATTAAGCAAAGGAGTTAAGACAAGGATAAAAGAAACTAGGGGATTAGGGGGGATTCACCAACACTCAATCCAAGAATCCAAAATCAAAGCCAAGGGGGAACAATTGGGGAATCACAAGGGGGAAATCACGGACATATGAACTCTAATTACTCTCTCGAGCTAATTAGAGGAGCTTGATTAGTCACTCATGACCTATTCTCATGGCATGAGCAACTAATCTAGCCAAATCAAGCA
Organism: Beta lomatogona; assembly: GCA_947646795.1. NCBI lineage: Eukaryota > Viridiplantae > Streptophyta > Magnoliopsida > Caryophyllales > Amaranthaceae > Beta > Beta lomatogona. Next base: position 981,967 of record CANSNZ010000955.1, on the reverse strand, counting down.
CAACATGATTAATCAAGCTTCCCTAAACTAGAAAATACCTATTTTCATAGAAATTCTAATCTAACAACCAAACTTAGTTTATTCCTAACTTCATCTCTCGATCCTTCACTAGGAATTCCAAATATGTAAGTTAAGTGGTGATCAAGCACCCAACAAACCAAGTAAAACAAGTTTGATCAACAAGTTCAACCCCAAAAGTTAACCCCCTAACTTAGATCTAGGATCCAAAGAGTAAATGAAGGCTACATCCCTTCCCCTAGTAAGGAACTACTCACACATTATGGAAATAACACAAAACAAAGCTTGAAGTAACTTAATCACCATAACCATGGAGGAAAAGAGAAAAAAAATGCAAATAATCAACTAATAGTAAGATCTAAACAAACAAAGCATGAAATAAGCAAGAACAATGGAAGAGAAGAAGAAAAATAAACCAAAATTACCAACTTTAAGCTTCCATAAATGAAGAATGGAGATTCAAAAGCTTCAAACCTTCACTTTCTCTCTCCTAGGGTTTTGTTCTAGAGTTTGGATACTAAAACAAGATTTAATCTCTCTCTAATCTCTAGTAATCCTTCCTTGGGTTAAAATAAGAGGAGTCCCTCTTTTATAGTCACAAGAAATAAATCAGAAAATTACAAAACAGCCCCCGCATTAAGGTAAACAAAATCGAAAAATCGTTTCCGGAAAATGACCCGACCCGGGCGGGTGGGCTGACCCGAGCCCTCGGGTCACATGACCCGGGCGGGTCCAAGTGTCAGGAATTCCCTTGGGTTCAAATCAGAAGCGACCCGGACGGGTCTGTGAACCCGAGCCCTCGGGTCACCAGACCCAGGCGGGTCTGCTGGAAGAAGTTGCTGTGTTGCTTGGTTGGGCTGACCCGGGCGGGTCCATACACCCGGGCCCTTGGGTCAGCCAATTCTTTTCCTTCTTCTCTTCTTTCGAGCTCCTTGGTGCTCCATTTCTTCAACATTTTGCCTTGGGCTTGTGCATAAACCCTCCAAACGTGCTCCCAAATCCTGAAATATAAACAAACACCCAAAGAAAGAGAGCAAAGGAGGAAAAATGCACAAAAAGAAAGAAAGTGAATGAACTTAGCCTAATTTAGCTTAAAAACTATCACAAAAACTATTAAAAACTAAGCATAATTCAAGCATATAAACCAATCATCAAACTCCCCCAAGCTAGATCTTTGCTTGTCCTCAAGCAAAATAGATTAAAACACAAGTAGGAGAATGAAAACTTATTTGAAAGCAAAATGAAGAAGAAAGAGGAAGGAAAAGAAAATGAAAAGGGAAGGATAAAGAATTTACACTAACTCATTTTCGTAGGAATCACGATTGCATTTGGCACATGCAACAAGCTCTTTAAACCCCTAGATCGCTCTAAAGGGCGAGTGAGATCTCGCGAGGGTTTCCAAAGAGTTTTCAAACCCACAACTCTAGTTTTCATCAACAATTTATTCAATCAAGTTTAAGAGTAATGCCCAAGTCAACTATCAATGAAATGGTTCACAAGCAAGGATGAAGAGCAACTTTTAAAACAACTAATTTCCAAGTGTACTCATAGGTTATGGGTGGAGAAAGCAACTAATCAAGATTGCAAAGGATACCTAATTCGACCTTTTACTCGCTCATTAGAGAACACCTAGCTATCCAAACGATTTAGAGCCCTTCAAGTGTTATAGAAGCTCAAATTACTAGTCCACCATCCCTAGACACACAAACAAGCCTTAGGCTCCCCTCTACTCAAAACTTTATAAAAATAGTACTAAGTGTGGGAGGCATCCACAAATTGACCTCTTTTATTGGAATTCTTCTATTCTTTTTGCTTTTCGTTTTTCTTCATTTTTTTTTTCATTTTTCACGCCTTTTTTGACTGCTTTTTGGCTTTTTCTTGTTCCCTTATTATGGGAATTTTTGCTATACAAATAAGGGGTAACTACTCACTAAGGAGAAACATGAGAACTTGTGGCCTTTTGTACCACTTATTACAAACGAAAAGAAGTAAAAACTAAGCTTTTTGTAGAGTTTCGTTTGGGGACATGATAAGTATATCTAGGGACGCTAGGGACCGTAAATTTGAAGCTAAATTTATTCAAGCATGAGCAACTTAGTCAAGATTCAAGATTCAAGACTAGACATTCAATTGAGCATTCATCGGTTTCATTTTGGTTGAATCTAATGCAATCAAGATTAATCACCTCCTAAAGCACCACAACCCAAGCTCACACTCTTCCAAAAGGAGCCTCTAAACATATACTCAAAATCCAAGCAAGGAATCCACATATATCATCAACTAGCATCTTCCTTGGGCAAGGAAATCAAAACTTTATTCACAACTAAAATTTCTTTTTGTTTTTCCTTGTTTTTCAGATTTTTTTTTTTTTTTTTTTTTTGCTATTTTTGCTCTTTTTCAAATATAAGAAAAATGGAATCATGGTACACCACATATTAACAAGCATTGGCCCATTCACCAAGCTTAACCACAATCACAAACAACAATTCAATCAAAATAGCAACAAGGGCCTCCTAACGCCTACCCCATCAAGTAAAAACTACCCAAATCATGAAAATACCCCCCCAAGCTAAACCAAACACCGTCCTCGGTGTGAAAGGAAGAACAAGCGGGGAGGGGGGGTGGGAAGAGACCAACTCAATGGTCAACGTCCTCCTCCCCCTCGGGGGGAGGCGGGGGTTGCATATAGGAGGGGTAGGGGGTGCCGGGAGGGACGATGCTGTTATCATGAAAGAATTGCAAGATGGGGGTAAAACTCTCTCGCATCTCTTGTTGGAAGGTGGTTAGTCTTTGTTCAAAACTATCAAACCGCCTATCTATATGGTCATAAATAGAGGCATAATCGGGAACATAAGTGGGATGGGGTTGGGGAGGAGGAGGGGGAGGGGCGGAAGAGGAGGAGGCAAGCTCATGGGGATCCCGCCTATGGTAGGTGCGGATCTCCGCGCCTTCCTCTGCGCCTTCCATGATGAGATAGTTGACTTCTCCTGTTTTAATCTCGGTGATGCGGTGGTTTGGAAGTTGAATGGAAGACATTTTACCAATCTTCCAAGTAAAATGTATTCCAGTCACTGTAAACCAACGCGCATCTTGTAGGTGTTGTTGGTTTATTAGGGTCGGTCCTGGAACCTCGGGGGTCCTAGGGCGAACCCTAAGGTGTTCAGCAATGGCGGTAATTAAACAACCCACAACAATCGACCCACGACCGAGAGTTTTTTGGGTCCCTACTCTTTGGAGATGGCGGGCGAACATCAAGGGTATGTTCAGCTTCTTCTTATTCCATAGGTAAGAACCTATGATCATAAGTTCCGACTGACTTACCTTTGAGTTATCCTTTCTCCCAAAGATAGTGTTCCCCAGAAACTTGCGGAAGTACCGGATAGCTGGTTGGTGTATGAGTGAGTCATTGGCATTTTTAGCTTCATAACTCTTTCCGTTACTCAACTTACTCCAACAATCATAAAGGTTGAAAGAAGGTGCGGGAGTGGTGTTCGATTGAATTTTTAAACCAAAAATTTCAGCAAAATCACCAATAGGCATAGAACGAGCAACATTCCCCAACCTAAATTTGAGAACGGCTTCGGCTCCAGTTGAGCACGCAAGTCTTTGCTCTCCGGTTATTTCCAAGGAGCTTAGGAATTCAAGCCGTTGCTCTCCGGTTATTTCCAAGGAGCATTTATAATTTTTTTTTCTCATCAATAACACTTGTTTCATATTCAATCCGTCAGCTATATTATTTGCATCCCCCCGAATCCCCCATAAAGACAACAAGGTCTCATCAACAAAACGAGTAGGGGCGAATTCCTTAGCCTTAAGGGCTTGGAATCGATTAAAATGTTCTAAGCCAACAAAAACAATGAAAGGAAATTCGGGATCATGAAACTCACTGGGGGCATCATGCCCCGAGACGTTTTCCCTCTGTGGTGGTTGGCTTGAGCTAGCTTCCCCCGCTTGTCTACTCCGCTTTGAATTCCTCCTCTCCATGCTTCGAATTACTTGTTGCTCAAAAAATCAAAATCCCGTAACTTAGTGGTGAGGGTGGAAAAAAAGTGAAAATTTTTTTTGTTTGTTTTTCAGTTTTTTATGAGAGAAATGGAGGGGGAATGATGTTTTAGGAAGAATTTGTGAAGAGATTTGAGTGGAAAATGATGAATTTGAGAGTTGTGGTAAAATTTTTAAGGAGAGAGAAAATGATGAAAAATGGTGGAGATGGGGTTCTTGAAGGAGAAAAAGTTGAAATTTGTGGAGGAAAGTTGATGAGGATGAAGATTTGTGAGGGATTTTAAGTTTTTGAGTGGTGAGTGAGTGATTTGAGTGAGAATTAGGAGGATATGGTTTGGAGTTGAAGAGGGTTAGAGAGAGTTGAGAGGTTGAAGATGAAGGAGGAGTGAAGAAAAGAATGAAAGAGTTGGGAAAAAAAAAAAAAACAAATTTCGGCCAACTGAAATCCCGACCCGGGCGGGTATAATGACCCGAGCCTCAGCAATTTTTTTTTTCATATGCACACCCGACCTGGGCGGGTCTGGTGACCCGAGCCCTCGGGTCGAGTGACCCGGGCGGGTCCAATTGTCAGGAACATCATTCTTGGCTCCCATTGAGCGACCCGGGCGGGTCAGGAGACCCGGGCCCTCGGGTCAGCCTCATGGCTCTTTTTCTTCTTCTCTCCTTGCCTCTCTTTGCTCCAAGATTCCTCCCAAGCAATCCTAAGCATATCCAAATCACAAAATCACCATAACAAGCATTTCAAATGCCATAATAATATGTAATAATCCATTATTCCAAGTAAATCAAAACTAAAAGAAGAAAAAGAACTAGAAATAAGTGAGAAAAACGGGTTGCCTCCCGCTAAGCGCTTGTTTTAAGTCATTAGCTTGACTACCATAAATCTTCAATCATTAGGAGCGGAGTAATCCTCAAGTGCAATAGAGTAAGCTTCTTGAATTGGCGCACCATCATAGTATAGCTTGAGTCTTTGCCCGTTCACCTTGAAGCACCCTTTTGCATCATTGCAAATCTCAACCGCACCATGTGGGGATACTTGATGCACGGTGAATGGACCACTCCACCTTGATTTGAGCTTGCTCGGAAATAACCTCAACCTCGAATTGAACAAAAGGACTTTGTCACCAACTTTGAATTCCCTTTTCATGATTCGTTGATCATGCCAAGCCTTTGTTCTCTCTTTGTACATCCGGGAGCTCTCATAGGCGTCCTTCCTAAGCTCCTCAAGCTCATGAACATCAAGCATCCTTCTTTCACCCGAAGCTTGAAGGTCAAAATTCAAAGCCTTGATGGCCCAATAAGCCTTGTGTTCCAATTCTACGGGCAAATGACACGATTTTCCATAAACAAGCTTGTAAGGTGTCATGCCAATAGGGGTTTTGTAGGCCGTGCGATAGGCCCACAATGCATCGTCCAACTTGGAAGACCAATCCTTTCGAGATCGATTTACCGTCTTCTCCAAAATGAGCTTAACCTCTCTATTAGATATCTCCGCTTGACCACTAGATTGAGGGTGGTAAGAGAGACCCATTTTGTGATGCACCCCATATTTGGCAAGAAGGGTCTTGAATGATTTCTTGGCAAAGTACGATCCCCTATCACTAATGATGGCTCTTGGAACCCCGAAACGGGGGAAAATCACCTTCTTAAATAGCTTGACTACTACCTTGGCATCATTTGTAGGGGAAGCGATTGCTTCAACCCATTTAGAAACGTAATCAACTGCTACCAAGATGTAACGATTACCAAGGGAGGAGGGAAAAGGGCCCATGAAATCAATCCCCCAAACATCAAAAACTTCCAACTCCAAGATGCTTGTAAGGGGTAGTTCATGCCTTTTTGAGATATTGCCAACTCTTTGACACCAATCACAAGCCTTGACGAAGCCCCAAACATCCTTGAACATACTAGGCCAAAATAGACCACATTGTAAGATCTTTGCCACGGTCTTGTCGGCTCCCATGTGACCACCACATGGGGATGAATGGCACATCCCTATTACATTCTCGATCTCATCATCCGGGAGACACCTCCGGTAAATACCATCCACCCCCCTATTGAACAAGTATGGGTACTCCCATACATAGTTCTTGGCCTCATGCATGAACCTCCGCTTTTGTTGATAGTTAAGGTCATCCGGTATGACTCCACTAGTATGAAAATTAGCAAAATCTGCGAACCAAGGAGCATACATGGCCTTAATGGCATAAAGGAAATCATCTTGGAGAGAATCATTGATGGGAGGGTCCAAATCATGAGAATCATCCATAGGAAGGCGGGAGAGGTGGTCGGCAACCGAGTTTTCGGTGCCCTTCTTGTCTTTGCTCTCAATATCAAACTCTTGTAGGAGAAGGATCCACCTAATCAAACGCGGCTTGGCATCCTTCTTAGTCATGAGATACTTGATCGCCGCATGATCCGTGTACACCACCACTTTGGAGCACACAAGATATGACCGGAACTTGTCAAAAGCAAACACTATTGCTAGGAGTTCCTTCTCCGTAGTGGCATAGTTCCTTTGAGCGGAATCAAGCGTCTTGCTTGCATAGTAGATCACATGTATCTTCCCTTCTTTTCTTTGCCCTAAAATGGCTCCCACTGCGTTATCACTAGCATCACACATGAGTTCAAAAGGCAAGCTCCAATCCGGAGCTTGCACTATGGGAGCGGAAATTAGAGCCTTTTTTAGAGTTTCAAAGGCATGCATGCAATCTTTGTCAAATTTGAATTCAATGTCTTTTTGAAGCAAATTGGACAGGGGCTTTGAGATTTTTGAGAAATCTTTGATAAAACGGCGATAAAAGCCCGCATGTCCAAGAAAAGATCTCACTCCCTTCACCGAAGTTGGGGGAGGCAATTTCTCAATAACCTCAATTTTAGCCCTATCCACCTCAATCCCTTTTTGAGATATCTTATGACCGAGGACTATGCCATCTTCAACCATAAAATGACATTTTTCCCAATTAAGAACGAGATTCATCTTTTGACATCTCTCTAAAACCTTTTGAAGGTTGGAGAGACAAATGTCAAATGATGAACCTACCACGGAGAAGTCATCCATGAAAACCTCTATGGTTGATTCAAGCATATCTGAAAAAATGGCGGTCATACACCTTTGGAAGGTAGAAGGAGCATTACACAATCCAAATGGCATCCTTCGATAAGCGAAGGTGCCAAATGGACATGTGAATGTTGTCTTCTCTTGGTCATCGGGGTGAATAGGAATTTGAAAGAACCCCGAATAACCATCCAAAAAGCAAAAATGGGTATGACCCGCCAATCTTTCAAGAATTTGGTCAATAAAAGGGAGGGGGGAAATGGTCCTTCCGGGTGACTTTATTCAATGCACATGCGCCACCCGGTGACCGATCTTGTGGAGATAAGCTCACTTTTGTCATTTTTGATGACGGTCATTCCTCCCTTTTTTGGGACAACTTGAACGGGGCTAACCCACCTACTATCCGGGATAGGGTAGATTATCCCCGCCTTAAGGAGTTTCGAAACTTCCTTTTTTACCACCTCCTTCATGTTAGGATTTAGCCTTCTTTGAGGCTCAATAGAGGAGGTTTGACCATCATCCAAATGAATTCGATGCATACACAAGGTGGGACTTAGACCCTTGAGATCATCAATTGTATATCCAATGGCACTTCGAATGTTGTTTTAGAACACAAAGAAGTTTGTCAAGAGAAGGACCATTGAGTGTAGAATTGACAATCATGGGGTAAGTCTCGTTATCTCCAAGAAAAATATACTTCAAAGAAGGGGGAAGGGGTTTCAACTCACATGTAGGAGGAGGCGTGGTCCTCTCCTCTTTTTTCAATGAAGCTTCTAAAATCTCAAAGCTCGAATTAGGAGGAAGGTAAATTGGTGCCTTGTCCATGGCCTTTTTGAGATGCCAAGCTTCACTTTCATGCTCTTGATCTTCTCCTAGTAGTACATCTTCAAGAGGATCCCTTGCTTCAACTAAAGCCCTTAGGCTTAGCACTTCTTGCTCAAGGGTATCGATCCGGTGTACTTCCTCCATAATAGGAGCTTTCATGCTCTTGTTGAAAGCAAACTCCATCTTCTCATCCCCAACCCTCAATGTCATTACATCTCTCTTCATGTCAACTAGTACTCCGGCCGTTTTCAAGAAAGGCCTTCCCAAAATAAGAGGGACTTGGGAGTCTTCTTCCATTTCCATCACTACAAAGTCACATGGGATGAAGACTCTTCCTACTTGCACCGGAACATCCTCCAATTCTCCTACGGCCACCTTAACCGAGCGATCCGCTAGTTGTATCACCCTTCTTGTTGGCTTAAGCTCAAAGTTGAGCTTCTTTGCAATGGAGAGGGGCATTAGGCTTACACTAGCCCCAAGATCGGCCAATGCTCTCTTTGGCTCCAAATCTCCAATTCTCAATGGTATGGAGAAAGACCCCGGATCTTCAAGCTTTTTGGGGAGCTTGTTTTGGAGGACCGCACTAACTTCGGCGGTGAGAGCAATGGTGGAACTTTCTTCAAGTTTAGATTTGTTAGAAAGAAGTTCCTTTAGAAATTTAGCATAGGTGGGCATTTTAGCCATAGCTTGGAGAAATGGAATGTGAACTTGCAAACCCTTCATTACCTCAAGAAACTTGACAAATTTGTCATTGAAGTGCTACTTTGCTAACCTTTGAGGATATGGGACCGGAGGAGTGTAGCTCTTCATTGGAGGAGGCTCATTGCTTGATGCTTCGTGTTCAACAACAATAGGAGTCCCATCCTCATGAATATCTTCCACAACGACATTTTCAATCTCTTTATCAACTTCACTATCCACATTCTCACTCTCATTGGAGGGGTTAGCATCATCAAGTGTGGGCATCTTAGGACCCTCATAGTGAGCCCCGAATCTCAAAGTGATCGCTTTAGCTTGCTCTCGGATAATGGGTTGGCTAGGAAGTTGTGTGGAAGAGTTTGAAGGGTTATTGCTCACTTGTTGAGCGACTTGGGCAAGTTGGTTTTCAATGATTTTATTGTGGGCATTCATTTGTTGAAGGGAGGTGTGTATGTCTCCAAACTTCCTATCGTTCTCGGCATTGGTTTTTGTTTGTTGAGCTAAGAAAAGTTGGAGAGTGGATTCAAGAGAGGATTGCTTTGGTTGATTTGGTTCAAAGGGAGCTCTAGGAGGTGGTTGTGTGAATGTTTGTTGGGGGTTATGGAATCCGGGTGGTCTAGCTTGGTAAGGTTGGGGTGGTTGAGGGTTCTTCCATCCTCCACTCACATTGTTATTCCATCTCCCTTGGTTGTTGAAGTTAGGATTTCCCTCACCCCTAGTATTCACCCAAGCAACATGGTCCATAGACCTACCACAATAGGAGCTAGCGTGGTCCGACCCACCACAAATCTCACAAGAGAAAGCTTGAGAAGTACCTTGGCTAGGAGATGCCAAGCTTACCTTTTCCAATTTCCTTGCAAGGGTATCAAGTTTTGCATTGATGTGGTCAATGGCATCAAGATCATACTTACCTTTGCTTGCACTTTTCTTGCTTGCCGTTCTAGTAGAATTCCCCCAAGAGTAGTGTCGTACTACCTGTTCAATTGTAGGCTCGATAGTGTCAACCGGAAGCTTTGTTAGTTGGCCTCCCGCACCCGAATCAAGGCTTGCACGGGTCATGGGTAGGAGACCATCATAGAAGCTTTGCATAAGCATCCATTGACTATAACCATGGTGAGGACAAGATCTTCGAAGATCCTTGAACCTATCCCAAGCTCCATACAATGTCTCATCCTCCTCTTGAGAGAAATTAGCTATCTTCCTCCTAGCTTCGGAGGTCTTCTCTTGAGAATAGAACTCATCCACAAAAGCCGTGGTAATTTGTGCCCATGTTGTCAAAGAGTCTTCCGGAATAGATTGCAACCATTTCTTAGCCTTGCCCACAAGAGAGAAATGGAATAGGTTGAGCCTCACAAACTCTTGACTCACATTGTTTTGCTTCACCGTGGCACATAGCTCCAAGAAGTTAGCCAAATGCTCAAGAGGGCACTCATGAGTCATACCCCCATAGGGCTCTTGTTTGATCATGCGAATCAAATGCGGAGAAAATTCAAAGTTGGCGGTAGTAGTTGGGCGGCGAACACCTGTAACGCCCCGACTACTAACCAACATCATTAGTTTAATCAATGATTTATTAGCAGCGGAACCTTGAAAGCCGGTGCGTTACTGCCGTACTTTCCTATTTGGAAAGCACAAGGCAAACATGATTTCATAAGCTTAAACATATTATAACTAGAAATCATAATTATCTATTATAAAAACTTAAGTTGAAACTTAGTTACTGTACATAGTCTGGCATTAACTTAAATTATAACCATAAATGTTTACGTAAGCTTAAATACAAAACTACTCCTCACTGCTACGTCATCCCATTAGCACCATCAGTACCTAAAACAGAAAAACAAAACGTCATGAGCCGAGGCTCAGTAACATACTACTCTAACATCGTAAAAGCATTTCAATTCATTTTAGTTGCAAACAGGGAGAAGAGAATATAGTCAAACCATTTCATAAACATGTACTTCAAATCAAATATTTAAGAACCACTCAGGTTGTCATTATTATTATCATTATCATCATTCATTAACATAATCATTATCAAGAAACTTTCATTAGTTATTTGAGTTCAACGGAAGGCAAATCCACCGAGGACATAAGTCCCCCATCAGAAGGTGGCATATAATGCCATAAATCATAACAGAAGGCAAAAGCCACCGAGGATATTCATCCCCCATCAGAAGGTGGCATATAATGCCAATAGTAACAGAAGGCAGAGCCACCGAGGACATTGTCCCCCATCAGAAGGTGGCATAATGCCATATTGCGGGTGCCACCGAGGACGTTGTCCCCCATCAGAAGGTAGCGTTGCCGCCAGAAGGTACGTGCACGACCCGACTCTTTATCTTAACTTTATCGTGTTTCAATTCTTTTATGAATCATAATCACATTACATAATTGTAACCGTAATCTTAAAACGTAATCGTAACCATAATCATATCAAAGTCGTCATACTTCATAGCATCAAATCATTTAATAAATATTGTTTACATAGACAAACATTTCATATCCCGCACACCATATAAAATATAGCATTATAAACATTTCATAAAAGCATCATATAAAACATAGCTGGAAGGGGAGTGCGGGTGTTAGCAGTAGACGTTACCTGAAATCCTACGTAATGGCTTTCGTAGCCGGGGGAGATTTGTAATATCCCTTTTTCCTTTTAATCTAATCAAGAAATTAAGTAACAAAAATATAAATATTCATACTCATTTTATTTAGGCCTTTAGTTATTAAATTAATGCTTAGCTAATTATAAGTGGTCTTACTAGTGTTATGTAAATTAAAGGTTGTCCTTGAAATTATCATATAAGTTGATATTTAAGAATTACATTACTTAAATGTCTCTTTACTTAATAAAGTGACATATCATTAAACTATCAATTAACCAAGATTTCTTTAATCTTTAATTAATTAATCCATTCATCAAGTTAAATTTCTAAGATTAATTAAAAAGTGTATATTATTAAACCTTAACAATTTTAACATATAGGAGTAATGTTAATATAACATTAACATATTAAGATCATAATTAGATTTAACTAAACCCAACTAATGAATTAAGTGACTTGGTTTAAACTTAAGTAAATCAATCTAGTCTCAATAAAGAGCAAATAAACCTAAAAGAACCTGTTAGGAAACTAAAGCATTTTTAAGGCCCAAACTTAATCTAATTGACAATGGTTATAATTGGGCTTTGATTTACTAAACGTATCAATTAAAAACATCAGTTAAGAGGTAAAGCTCATACCTCTACTTAATCGAACAGTGACGGGTCGGGGAACAAGGGAGGGGCGGAGCTCCGGTGAGCGGCAAGGACAGAGTTGCGACTTCGGAGGACTGAGGCTGCACCGGCGAGGCTGGGTTCCAGTCTGGTGGTGCGAGACGCGACACAGCAGCGAGCAAGAGAGAGCAGCGAGAGGGAGGATGGTGCGAGCGAGGGAGGGGTGGCTGGCTGGCGTGTTGGTGGTCGAGCGGGGTGGTGTTGATATGGTGGTTCGGCAGTCGTGTAGTGGTGGCGTGGGTAGCAGCCCAAAAACAGAGGAGAAGGAGAGAGTGGTGTGGTGTGATGCTTGGTGGACATGGCTATTTATAGCCATTGTCAAGCTTCTAGAAAGCTTGAAGATAACAATGGATGGAAGAGAATTTTGATGAGAATTCTTCTCTTGGGTTTGATGGTGGCATCACTTGATTGGTTGGAAGAGAAAAGAAATGCACCTTGGTTTGCCATGTAAGAGGAGGAAGGAAAGTTGAAGAAGGAAGGAGGAAGGAGGAGGAAGAATTTTGGTGGGAAAAGTCAAGTTTGAGTTTAATTTTTCCATTTCTTCAATTACCTTTTCTTCTTTTCTTCTTTTCTTTGCTTCTACTATTATTATTATTATTATTATTATTATTATTATTATTATTATTATTATTATTATTATTATTATTATTATTATTATTATTATTATTATTATTATTATTATTATTATTATTATTATTATTATTATTATTATTATTATTATTATTATTATTATTATTATTATTATTATTATTATTATTATTATTATTATTATTATTATTATTATTATTATTATTATTATTATTATTATTATTATTATTATTATTATTATTATTATTATTATTATTATTATTATTATTATTATTATTATTATTATTATTATTATTATTATTATTATTATTATTATTATTATTATTATTATTATTATTATTATTATTATTATTATTATTATTATTATTATTATTATTATTATTATTATTATTATTATTATTATTATTATTATTATTATTATTATTATTATTATTATTATTATTATTATTATTATTATTATTATTATTATTATTATTATTATTATTATTATTATTATTATTATTATTATTATTATTATTATTATTATTATTATTATTATTATTATTATTATTATTATTATTATTATTATTATTATTATTATTATTATTATTATTATTATTATTATTATTATTATTATTATTATTATTATTATTATTATTATTATTATTATTATTATTATTATTATTATTATTATTATTATTATTATTATTATTATTATTATTATTATTATTATTATTATTATTATTATTATTATTATTATTATTATTATTATTATTATTATTATTATTATTATTATTATTATTATTATTATTATTATTATTATTATTATTATTATTATTATTATTATTATTATTATTATTATTATTATTATTATTATTATTATTATTATTATTATTATTATTATTATTATTATTATTATTATTATTATTATTATTATTATTATTATTATTATTATTATTATTATTATTATTATTATTATTATTATTATTATTATTATTATTATTATTATTATTATTATTATTATTATTATTATTATTATTATTATTATTATTATTATTATTATTATTATTATTATTATTATTATTATTATTATTATTATTATTATTATTATTATTATTATTATTATTATTATTATTATTATTATTATTATTATTATTATTATTATTATTATTATTATTATTATTATTATTATTATTATTATTATTATTATTATTATTATTATTATTATTATTATTATTATTATTATTATTATTATTATTATTATTATTATTATTATTATTATTATTATTATTATTATTATTATTATTATTATTATTATTATTATTATTATTATTATTATTATTATTATTATTATTATTATTATTATTATTATTATTATTATTATTATTAAACTAAAATAATTTCACTTTGGGTAATTCATATTAAAAAAAAGTTATGCATATTGTGATTTTTAATTACTTACTTGTTAAGCTAATTATAATTCATAACTACTTAATAAAAATTACATTCTTCTCTTTTATTTATTTTAGAAATAAAATACCTTAATAGCTTATAATAGTTTAATTAGAATTTCATTGATAATATAATTAGTAAAACAACAACTAGTTAGATAATTAAGCATGTTTAAATTTTCAGGATATTACAATACCACTTTTGAGTTCGAATGCCTCGGGATGTCCAAAATCCCGTAATGCTCTAGGAGCCTCATCCCCCATAGTGCTAGAAGTAGTGGAGATAGAAGACTCTTGCTCAAAACCCGGTTGGACCGTAGGTTCCCTAAAGATTCTCCTTAATTGCCACAAAGTATTTTCAAGGTTATGATCGATGGGGATGGTTGGATTGCCCCTCAATCTCCATGACATGCAACCAACAAAGCTAAGGAAAATATTAGTAAAAACAACCAAGAGGTAAACACACCAAAATAAAGAAAAAGGCAATTTAGTCTCAAAATTAACCAATTAGCTAATGTTAACCGCTACCTCCCCGGCAACGGCGCCAAAATTTGACGCGCTCGTTACAAACACGTCAAAGATACCTAAATTACCCAATATAGGGCAAGTAAAGGGTCGAATCCACAAGGAAGTAGGGTTAAATCAAGAGTAATTAGCTTAACTACAATGAGCTAAATCAATTTTTGGGTTTTTAAGAGTTTAACAATAATTCTAAAATCTAAATAAACTAAGAAATTTGTAAAATAAAACAACAAGTAATTAAGCAAAGGAGTTAAGACAAGGATAAAAGAAACTAGGGGATTAGGGGGGATTCACCAACACTCAATCCAAGAATCCAAAATCAAAGCCAAGGGGGAACAATTGGGGAATCACAAGGGGAAAATCACGGACATATGAACTCTAATTACTCTCTCGAGCTAATTAGAGGAGCTTGATTAGTCACTCATGACCTATTCTCATGGCATGAGCAACTAATCTAGCCAAATCAAGCACAACATGATTAATCAAGCTTCCCTAAACTAGAAAATACCTATTTTCATGGAAATTCTAATCTAGCAACCAAACTTAGTTTATTCCTAACTTCATCTCTCGATCCTTCACTAGGAATTCCAAATATGTAAGTTAAGTGGTGATCAAGCACCCAACAAACCAAGTAAAACAAGTTTGATCAACAAGTTCAACCCCAAAAGTTAACCCCCTAACTTAGATCTAAGATCCAAAGAGTAAATGAAGGCTACATCCCTTCCCCTAGTAAGGAACTACTCACACATTATGGAAATAACACAAAACAAAGCTTGAAGTAACTTAATCACCATAACCATGGAGGAAAAGAGAAAAAAAAATGCAAATAATCAACTAATAGTAAGATCTAAACAAACAAAGCATTGAATAAGCAAGAACAATGGAAGAGAAGAAGAAAAATAAACAAAAATTACCAACTTTAAGCTTCCATAAATGAAGAATGGAGATTCAAAAGCTTCAAACCTTCACTTTCTCTCTCCTAGGGTTTTGTTCTAGAGTTTGGATACTAAAACAAGATTTAATCTCTCTCTAATCTCTAGTAATCCTTCCTTGGGTTAAAATAAAAGGGAGTCCCTCTTTTATAGTCACAAGAAATAAATCAGAAAATTACAAAACAGCCCCCGCATTAAGGTAAACAAAATCGAAAAATCGTTTCCGAAAAATGACCCGACCCGGGCGGGTGGGCTGACCCGAGCCCTCGGGTTGTCTGACCCGAGCCCTCGGGTCAGCCAATTCTTTTCCTTCTTCTCTTCTTTCGAGCTCCTTGGTGCTCCATTTCTTCAACATTTTGCCTCGGGCTTGTGCATAGACCCTCCAAACGTGCTCCTAAATCCTGAAATATAAACAAACACCCAAAGAAAGAGAGCAAAGGAGGAAAAATGCACAAAAAGAAAGAAAGTGAATGAACTTAGCCTTAATTAGCTTAAAAACTATCACAAAAACAATTAAAAACTACGCATAATTCAAGCATATAAACCAATCATCAAACAACCAATACAAACAGCCAGTCAAACCAGCCAAATAAAACAGCCAACAGTCAACAACCAATTACCAAACAAGGCCATATCAAATATCATTTGTGTTTGGTGGTTAATATATAAGCTTGAAAATCCCCTCAAAAAAAATATATATAAGCTTTAAATGTTATATCGAGCATTTTTTGAAAAAAAAATATAGTGTGTGGATACCTGAAGCAAAACGCTAAAGCTGGCAAAATCTGACCCAACCCGAATCCAACTCAATAATAACGGGTTGGGTTGAAATTTTCAATTTGTTTAATAAAAGTCGACCCAACCCAACCCGTTAGTTAAATGGTCGGGTCAAGTTGAAATTTTCAATCTGATCTCGATCCGCTTAACTCATTTATTAAACGGGTTGGGTTCGGGTTGGATTAACCCACTCATCTCAAAATTCTTATTTACAAATTTATCAGTTTCTAAGTTGGGCTTTAGACTTTTGGCTTATCTAATAAATTAACATTCATGCTATTTACTGTCCGTATTTACTTAAAATCGACCGCATTTTTGTCTTCAAATACTAAGCATGTCCTTCCTCTTTTTTTCACCATCATCCCTTTCACCTTTCTCCATTACACCATCACTACCACCGCAGCATCATCATCGGCCCACCACCGAAGCAGCACCACCACTGGACCACTACCACCACCCCTTTGCTTGTAGCACCGGC
Source organism: Beta lomatogona (assembly GCA_947646795.1). Lineage (NCBI taxonomy): Eukaryota > Viridiplantae > Streptophyta > Magnoliopsida > Caryophyllales > Amaranthaceae > Beta > Beta lomatogona. The sequence goes on along the minus strand of CANSNZ010000955.1, from coordinate 965,352 downwards.
AACACCACCATCACCAACATGTTCGATAAAGACCCATCAATGCTGCCACGAGCACCACAACGGATTGTGGTCAGTTAATTTTTTTTTGTTTTTTTGCGCCCCGTGCCGTGGAACCGAACTAAAAATTGGTTCCTTCATGGTGGGACATAAACTTTTTTTTTGTTTCCTTCATGGAGGAATCGAACATAAAATTCTTCTCCTCCATGGAGGAAATGAAAAGATGGTTTGGTCCCTCCATGGAGGAAACAAAGATGCTTTCTGGTTCCATGTTATTCATTTTTTTTTTTTAGTAATTCGTATCCATATTATTAAAGAATATTTGATAATTAGTAGTTATTTGATGATTAACGAATATTAGTAGTTGTGATCAGTAAGTAATAGCAAATATTAGCAAATAATTAGTGACACAATTAGTAAAATTCAATGATTAGTTGCGAAAATTAGTAAGTTATTTGATGATTACCGAGGTATTAGTGTTGGGATGTTAACATTGATTAATTATTATTCCATGTTAAGTAGTTAGTGATTATCACATGTTTAGCTTTCATATTATTAATGAATATTTGGTAATTATTGTAATTAGTAATTAATAACAAATATTCAAAAATAATTAGTAGTATAATTAGTAAAAAGAAGTGATTAGTAACGAAAATTAGTGATATATTTGATATTAGCGAATATTAGTGATTATTGAATGTTAATAGTGATTACGTGCTCACTAAATTTTATTAATACTTTAGGTTTATGAGCCGGATTTTGGGAGGTGATTATATAGATTATAATCACCTATTTTATAATGATACGATATGGGATAATAAAGATGATGTCGATGATTAGTGTAGAGAAAAGGCACGCCAATTAAATTGGATTTGTGATGGTTGTTTCGTCAGGAAAAAAAAAGAGTCGACGGTTGACCAAACGGTTATATGAGATGTAACCAGGGTGAGAATATTGGGGTGATGATAGAGATCTTAATGTAGCATAATGTATAAACCCGAAAACAAAAGCATGTGGATGCAAAGCTTACGTAAGGATAAAATATCTTAATTACTCTAATCGATCGGGATGGTTGATTAGTAGTAAACCAGAGATGCACAACCATGAGTTCCTTCATTACCCCGAGGGTCACCGACCCATTAGTGGTCTTAGTCGGACGACTAAAGCTTTCGTTTGTGATATGAACAATTTGCACGTTAAGCCCGCCAGCATCATGAAAATTGGTTGGGAAACATATCCAACTGATCATCCAAATATGAGACACATGTACAACCTGAAAGAAAAAGATAGAACTAAAGCAATGGACGACAGAGACGTGATGCAACAATTCCACCACCTTGGTCGAGAAAACGACTACCTTCATTGGATAAGATAATACGAGGAGATGAATGTCATGACACGCACATTGATGGTGCACCTTAAGTTGGTGAATCTCCTTCGCACTTATCCGCATGTTGTTGGTATAGATGCAACTTATAAAACGAATATATATAAGATGCCATTTTTCGAGCTGATTAGATGACACCATGTAACAAAAACTTTTTGGTTGGGTATGCTTTGATGGCGAAAGAAAATGTTGATAGTTATAATTGAGAGTTGGACATGTTTAGATTGTTGATCAGTGCTAGTGTTCACTCTATTACAATTGTAACTGACTGTGAGGTGGGTCTCATGAAAGCGATTCGGGAAGTGTTTCCTAACTCCGCACCTTTGCTATATAGATGGCATATCAATAAGGATGTGGAGGCTAAAGTGATTCTCTCATGGGTGGAAATAAGCAAGCGAGTCCGAGCTTCGTGAGTCGAAGTTGGTATCCTATCATCTACTCAACCTTCGAGGAGGAATATGAAGCTGCAGTTGTGAACATGAAAGATATTTGGGGGAGATGGCCTATCGTCTTCAAGTAAGTAGAAACAACATAGCTAGTGTATAAAGAAAAGTTTCTTGGGGCATGGACAAACAATGTTCTTCATCTGGGAAACACGTCCACTAACCAAGTTGAGAGCGGACACTCAGTGCTGAAGGGGTAGGTCTGGATTGTACAGTTGCATTAGATACTATTTCAATATTGTTCACAATAAGATAGAAAATCAGTTGGTCAAAGTTAAGAATGACATGGAGGAAAGTCGTCGTCAACATGGGACCCTGAACAAATCGATGTCTCTATATAATTTAAACAATTGAGTTTCACATTATTGATTAAACCTTATAAGGAATGAGGAGACTCGTACGCTGGAGTTGGCCAATGAGGTGAATGAGCGTTGCGGTTGCTCGCTAAGGACGACGCATGCCATCCCTTGTGCATGCGCTATACGCAGACGACTGGATGCGAAGGAAGGACTGTACTTAACAAACTTACATCCTTGTTGGAGTACTTTGATTATTGGCGACGGGGTTAACAACCCAAATTTTGTATTTGAGGCAGCACATGATTCTCAACACTTCTAAGAATTTATTGACCAGGTTAGTAGTAGTGATCCTGCCATCCTACAGAGTGCTACCCGAGTTTTAGAGGAACATTTGCATCATCCTGATCAATCAACTCTTATGCCCGACGTGATCGAAAACCCCTTATGGAGACCCCGTAAAAATAATCCAAGTAAGATATGAATCCTAATGGTTTGAAAGGTTCTTCCAGGAGTATAAGTCGCTTTGTAACTATAACAACCCGCTTCCTGAGCTGCTAGCTTAACTCGCTTAGCAATCATAAATCTCAATTAACACCAAAACAATAATAATCACTTATAAATTAGATAATACTCGTAGCGGAAACAACCTGAAATATACGATCCTGGACCTGTGGGTTATGGGCCCACAAAACAATATCCTTTATATAAGACTTCACTTACATAGTCATTAAATCTCAAGTTCCATTGCAAAAGAATAATCTATATTGTAGGTAATTCTAAATAAACTCCTCTATATACAAACTTAAATCTCGAACTTTAACCCAAAATACACAATTCGAATCATAACTTTGCTCTCAACTCGATTCTGGCTTCCAACATAATCCTGCAACAAAGTTTGACTCTGCCACCCACCAAGTGACAGGCCACATAAATGACAACACTATCAGCAAAGCTGAGTACGCACTGTGTAATAGAAAATACAAGTTTAGGTGTATTTTGAAAACTATTTGATAGCACATAGTCATAATAGCAAGTAGTCATAATCACTTCAATTACTTAGAGATTTCATAAGATCAATCTCTTGATATGACCGCGGGCGTAGCAAACTGTTGAGGGTCGTTACCCGACCTTTTAGTGTTTTGCTTGCAAGACTTAACCCAGACATGTCCTACTTCCGCCAGGATTTCCCCCTCCTGGTAAGGTAATAGTTAGGGAATACCCGCCCTAACCCGGGTGTATGCTCACGCCTCGCTTTCGTGATTAAAATCCAAGACATTTAGTGTTCCATTACCATACAATTCCATATACTTAACAAATTCCATTTAAAAGCATAAACATGGCAATTTAGTGTTTAAGCCTAGGTTAGGATAAGCAAAACATCTCAAGTGAACCATAGCATGCTAAATCCATGTCATTTACTTAAAGCACATATACTAATATGCATATCAGAAGAGATTTCATTTCATATTCATGCTTCATAATAGAAAGAAACAATCATCTAGCCATAGGTAGGAAAATCTCTAGGTTACAATCCAAACTAAGTGTGTACCTTCACTAAGGTTGCTTAATGCACTTAAACTCCTTATTCCAAGTGGTTTACCCTTCCTACAGCTTCCCAGCAATCTGTTTTATGTTCCTATGGAGTTTTCTACAAATTCCCAAGGCTTGAAAACTCTACCAAAAGCTTGAAATACTAGGGAATTATGTCTTGAAGAGTTCTATGTAAAGAAAAGTAGGTGTTGAAGAAGAAAATTTACAAAAGAGGGTCGAAAAACCAAACAGCCTTTTATAGGCCGGTTCTGGCGGTACCCTCACGGGAGGGAAAGCCTCTTCTGGGTGAGGTCGGTTTCTTGGAGTTTCTGGGTGATTCTTGTTAGAGGTGATAGCTTGAGGAGTTGGCTTTCATGCATGAAAAGAGCTTTGGGAGATAGACACTTAAGTAGCTTCTAAGAATCATTCTTTGAGGATAGGTTTGAACTGATATTTCAACTGGCCAGATTTTACTATGTAAGGAATTTACCCTATTTAGCCACATATATTTTGGGAACAAAATGACCATTTTAACCTTAAGACATCCCAAACATAACATATATCAAGTTTGATTAGGTTCCGAGCTCGGATTCAACCACTAGTAGAATAATTGCTTATTGCGGCGGTCATTAAGTGGCCGATTGTTGCGGTTTTAGCCGCGCAACCATTCAGGGCGCAGCAATAGGTTCACTTTTTTTTTTTAGAAAAAAATTAAAATTAAAATCTTCATTACTATTTTCAATGTTAAGATGCAATAAAAACTTATAGTAAATAAAACCCACTGGTACAACACATTGAATCCATGTCTTGAGTATAAACTCATAAATAATGAAAATTAAACAATTATAATATAAAAAAGATAAAATAAAAGAAATCAGAAATAAAAGGAGGAAATGAAACTAACATACAAAAATTAGAAAAAAAAAATTATATAAAAAATCTACAGGAGCCGACTAACATCATCAGAAAAAGGTAAAAACAAAAAAAATACAAATCCACTACATCAGATCTAAATCAAAAATTTTAAAAAAATGAAGAAAATAAAAAATACAGACCAACTAACATCAGTGAACACGTCCGGTGACGTTTAGAGCGACGAAGAAGGCCGACGAACGACGAAGAAAGGCCGGCGAACGACGAAGAAAGACCGATGAACGACGAGGAAAGGCCACGAACGACGAGAAGAAAGCTCGAGGAGGAGAGTGCAAAAATGCAAAATTAGATTTGAAAATATCGCAACGACGACGTCGCACTTCACCCCGAGTTCAGATCTGAAACAATTCGTCGACGACGGCAAGAGATCTGAAAATTCGCCACAGCTTCGTCGACGACTGAGGGATGGGAATGAATGACGAGAAGGAAGCTCGAGGAGGAGAGTGCGAAAATGCAAGTTCAGATCTGAAACAATTCGTCGCCAAGTGCGGGTTACCTCGAAGAAAGAGAGGCGAAAATGAGTGAGGGTTGAGAGAAGAGAGATGAGGGAGGAAAAACGGCTGAGGGATGAGAGATGAGCAGATTTAGAGAGGAGTGAGAAAGAGGAGGAAGGAGGGTGAACTGATGAAAATGAGGGAAAACGGCGCCTAATAGATGCTAAAAGGATAAAAAAAAACCCTAATGACCCTATTGCTGCGGTTTCTAGGTTTCTTCTAGAAACCGCAGCAATAGATTAAAATATTATTAAAAAAATATTATTTTAATCTATCGCTGCAGTTCTTGCCAGAAACCGCAGCAATAGATCTGGTCAAATAGTAAACTTTATTTCAAAAATTTCCCGTTGAAACATATTGCTGCGGTTTCCAGCCACAACAACAACAATATGTTTAATTCTGATTTTTCCTTTTTTCTTCATGGTTTATTGCTGCGTACGGGTAAAATCGCAGCAATACCACATCAGTAATAAGCAAAAATTCTACTAGTGAACCCAAAAAGGCTCTTTAACTAGAAGTTCATTGTTACCCTATAAAACGGTCTCTATGCAATTTTCATAATCTTAAGGAATAAGGCTCTCTAACTTAACTATTGGTTCTCAAAGCTTCCTTAACCACTAAGAATGATAGTCCTTATCCACTTTGACCTTTCTTAATGTAATAGCCTAAATTTTTAAGCAGGTTCAATTATTTTGTTAGCTATATTAAGTCTTCATCAGGCTTTGGTCTTTAAGTAGTCAGAATTATCTCCAACATCATACTAGGAACAAAAGTGGATAAGAACCATCATTCTTAATTGTTAAGAAAGCAAGTGGATAAGCTCTAACATTCTTAGTGGTTAAGAAAGCAAGTGGATAAGCTCTAACATTCTTAGTGGTTAAGAAAGCTTGTGGATAAGCACTATTTTTTTTAATGGTTAAGAAAGGTTAACGAGGATAAGCACTATCATTCTTAGTGGTTAAGAAAGCCGTGAGAACCAATAGATAAGCTAAAAATCCTTGGAGAGGCTTTTTTTTACTTAAGATTATGAAAATCGCATAGAGACCGTTTTATCGGGTAACAATGAACCTCCAGTAAAAGAGCCTTTTAGGGTTGAATCCGAGCTCATAACCTAATCAAACATGATATATGTTATGTTTGGGATGTCTTAAGCTTAAAATGGTCTTTTTTTCCCAAAATATACGTGGATTAATATAGTAGATTCCTTACATAGTAAAATCTGGTGACAGGCTAAAGTCGTATCACCTTATAAAAAATAACCTAAGGTCCACTAACAAGTAGTCAGGGAAGTCAGGATCGAATCCACAGGGAGAAAGTTATACTATTGTATCTGAATTCTAATATTATACTAACTAAATCAGTTGAAAATGGGTGTGTGACTAAACTAATAAGCAAATGACAACTAAATACGAAGGTAAGAATCAATTAATAAAGAACTAGGACTATGGATCACTATGCATGCAATTCGGGAAATCAGATACGAATAATAACCACCTAATAAGTCAATTTATCTAGGGCACATGTAATTTCTCTCGAACATTACCTCCCTCAAAGATCACCTAGCCGCTCTCACATGGTCAAGGATCACTATGCCTAATGATTGAAAGCCTATAAGAAATCTCTCCTCTCGAAGCAGATTCAATATTGCGATAATAGAAATACAAATCAGGCCTAATTCATAAATCTAGCTTGAACGATTCAATCACAGGAAACAATTGAAATAAAGTGTAATTATACTAATCTATCAATCCCTCATTGCATACATAGATCCCCACAATGCTAGAAATAAAACTACTCACTCATGCTTGAGAAAACAATAACAAAATCCATGTAAAAATTCATACTTTGAACTATTTCAAATAACTAAGAAATTAATCTAATCAATAATAGAGCAAGCAATAAAGAAGATTACCAAACTAAAGAACTATATTGAACTTGCGAATAATCCAAAGATTTGATCTTGAATTCCAAATGAAAAGTAGTAAAACTAGGGTTCTTCAGAGAAACTATTAGAAAATTAGGGCTAAAACCAAGATGCCTAGAAATATTATGAGTTTGCTATTTATATCTAACCTAAAACAACTAGGAAAAGTCTTATAAAAAATAGCCCGAAAATCATTAAATGTGCGCGTCGGGCTAATCGCCTGATCGGGCCAAGTATGCCTGATGAAATCGGGCTAAACCAAAGTATCAGCGCTAAAAAAGAACATCCGCCCGATGATGTCTGGCTATGCCGCCCGATGGAGTCGGGCTCGTCGAGGTTCAGCGCGAGCTCCGCAGACGCCCGCAGCAGCACCCAAGGTATCTGCCCGATTGAGTCGGGCCATGCCGCCCGATGATGTCGGGCGATGGAACTTTGCAGCACGCAGACGCATGTATCGCCCAGAATTCCTTAGCAGCACACGAACACGCCCGATGTTGTCGGGCCTTCTCGCCCGATCGGGCCAGGCACCGAACTACGACAGGGCCGAAGCACCCGATCGGGCCCGCAACGAATCTCGCTTTTGACAATGATGGACGCCTGATCGGGCGTGAGGTGCCCGATGAGATTGGGCGAGGCTCCGTTTCTTCATTCCTTGGCTTCAGACGCCAAGGCTTCACTTCTTCTTTTGTCCAACGCCTCGAAAAGTATTCTCGGGACCCCGGAACTTATCATATATGCCATCGAACCTCTCCATTCGATTATGGTAGACGTAAAGCAGTAGAAAATAGGGAAAAAGTTCCCTAATACCTACAAATCATCACAAAACAGAGAACCACAACTAGAAGAAGAAAGTTAGCGTGAAATGGCTCCTAAGAGCACCATTGGTACACATTTTAGCTTAAATATAAGGGAAAAAACTCTATATAAAACCGTAGCATCATCTGGTCAGCTAAAATATCAGTTCGTACCTATCGTAAAAGAAAGCTTCTAAGCAGCTACTTAAGTGTCGATCTCCCAAAGCTCTTTTCATGCATGAAATCCAACACATTAAGCTAACACCTCCAACAAGAATCACCTAGAAACTCCAAGAAACCGACCTTACCTAGAAGAGGTTTCCCTCGCCCATGGGTACTGCCAAAACATGCCCTATAAAAGGGTGTCATGGTTTTTCTTCCTTTTCTCCTAAATCTTCTTCTTCAACACCTACTTATCTTTATATATAACTCTTCTAGACATAATTCCCTAGTATTTCAAGCTTTTGGTAGAGTTTTCAAGCCTTGTAAAGTTCTAGAAAACTCCATAGAAACATCAAGCAAGTGCTGTAAGTACAACTTTGCATGTCTCTTGTACTTAGCTTAGTTATTTATGTTCTAGAACTTGTGTAAACTAATCCCTAGCACTTTACATACTCAGGGGAAGCTGTAGGAAGGGTAAACCACTTGGAATAAGGAGTTTAAGTGCTTTAAGCAGCCTAAGTGAAGGTACACACTTAGTTTGGATTGTAACCTAGAGATTTTCCTACCTATGGTTAGATGATTGTTTCTTTCTATTTTTAAGCATGATTATGAAATGAAATCTCTTATGATATGCATGATAGTATGTGTGCTTTGAGTATATTATATGGATTTGGCATGTTGTGGTTCACTTGAGATGTTTTACTTATCCTAAGTTGGGCATCAACACTAAATTGCCATGTTTGTGCTTCTAAATGGAATTTGTTAAGTATATGGAATTGTATGGTAATGAAACACTAAATGTCTTGGATTTTAATCAAGGAAGCGAGGCGTGAGCATACACCCGGGTTAGGGCGGGTATTCCCTAATTGTTACCCAACCAGGAGGGGGAAATCCTGGCGGAAGTAGGACATGTCCGGGTTAAGTCTTGCAAGCTGAACAGTAAAAGGTGGGGTGACGACCCTCAATAGTTTGCTACACTCGCGGTCATATCAAAAGAATGAGCTTATGAAATCTCTAAGTAATGGAAGTGATTATGACTACTTGCTATTATGACTATGTGTTATCAATTAGTTTTCAAAATACACCTAAACTTGTATTTTCTATTATATAGTGTGTACTCAGCTTTGCTGATAGTGTTGTCATTTATGTGGCCTATCACTTGGTGGGTGGCAGAGTCAAACATTGTTGCAGGATTGTGTTGGAAGCCAGAATCGAGTTCAGAGCAAAGTTATGATTCAAATTGTGTATTGTGGTTTAAAGTCCGAGATTTAAGTTTGTATATAAAGGAGTTTATTTAGAATTACTTACAATATAGATTATTCTTTTGCCATGGAATTTGAGATTGAATGACTATGTAATTGAAGTGTTATTTAAAGGATATTGATTTGTGGTCCCATAACCCACAGGTCCAGGATCGTATTTTTCAGGTTGTTTCCCCTGCGAATGTTATCTAATTCATATGTGATTAGTATTATTTTGGTGCTAATTGAGATTTGTGATTGCTAAGCGAGTTAAGCTAGCAGCTCGGGAATCGAGCTGTTACAAATGGTATCAGAGCAACCCTGCGACCGTGTGCTGAGTTAGCCACACAGTGGGGGTAAAAGATCATTGGGAATGTGTGTCTATTACTTGGGTAATAAGATTTCAAGTTTTGAGCAATAAAATAAGAATAAGTGTCTAGATTTGTGTAAAACTTAGGGAATAAGAGTATGGAATTCAAAGTTGTAATTTAAGGATATTTGAAATCTATTTGTAGGTAATATTGAAGAATTTTTCAAGGAAATTTAGTAAGGACTATCGGAGGTTGTAGTGCCTGGTATCTTGATACTTAAGGTTGATCTATGAGTTTATGTTTTAAAGTTTCGAGGATGAAACTTATTTTAAGGGTGGTAGAGTGTAACAACCTAAATTTTTAGGCAGGTTCAATTATTTTGTTAGCTATATTAAGTCTTCATCAGGCTTTGGTCCTTTAAGTAGTTAGAATTCTCTCCAACATCATACTAGGAACAAAAGTGGATAAGAACCATCATTCTTAATTGTTAAGAAAGCAAGTGGATAAGCTCTAACATTCTTAGTGGTTAAGAAAGCAAGTGGATAAGCTCTAACATTCTTAATGGTTAAGAAAGCTTGTGGATAAGCACTATCATTCTTAATGGTTAAGAAAGGTTAAAGAGGATAAGCACTATCATTCTTAGTGGTTAAGAAAGCCGTGAGAACCAATAGATAAACTGAAAAACCTTGGAGAGCCTTATTCCTTAAGATTATGAAAATCGCATAGAGACCGTTATATTGGGTAACAATGAACCTCCAGTGAAAGAGCCTTTTAGGGTTGAATCCGAGATCATAACCTAATCAAACTTGATATATGTTATGATTGGGATGTCTTAAGGTTAAAATGGTCATTTGTTCCCAAAATATACGTGGCTTAATATAGTAGATTCCTTACATAGTAAAACCTGGTCAGCTAATATATCAGTTCGTACCTATTGTAAAAGAAAGCTTCTAAGCAGCTACTTAAGTGTCGATCTCCCAAATATCTTTCATGCATGAAAGCCAACACATTAAGCTAACACCTCCAACAAGAATCACCTAGAAAATCCAAGAAACCGATATTACCCAGAAGAGGTTTCCCTCCCCCATGGGTACCGCCAGAATAGGTCCTGTGAAAGGGTGTCATGGTTTTTCGTCCTTTTCTCCTAAATCTTCTTCTTCAACACCTACTTATCTTTACATACAACTCTTCTAGACATAATTCCCTAGTATTTCAAGCTTTTGGTAGAGTTTTCAAGCCTTGGAAAGTTCTAGAAAACTCCATAGAAACATAAAGTAGCTGCTGTAAGTACAACTTTGCATGTCTCTTGTACTTAGCTTAGTTATTTATGTTCTAGAACTTGTGTACACTAATCCCTAGCATTTTACATACTCAGGGGAAGCTATAGGAAGGGTAAACCACTTGGAATAAGGAGTTTAAGTGCATTAAGCAGCCTAAGTGAAGGTACACACTTAGTTTGGATTGTAACCTAGAGATTTTCCTACCTATGGTTAGATGATTGTTTCTTTCTATTTTGAAGCATGATTATGAAATGAAATCTCTTATGATATGCATAATAGTATGTGTGCTTTGAGTATATGACATGGATTTGGCATGCTGTGGTTCACTTGAGATGTTTTACTTATCCTAAGCTGGGCTTAAACAATAAATTGCCATGTTTATGCTTCTAAATGGAATTTGTTAAGTATATGGAATTGTATGGTAATGAAACACTAAATGTCTTGGATTTTAATCAAGGAAGCGAGGCGTGAGCATACACCAGGGTTAGGGTGGGTATTCCCTTACTGTTACCCAACCAGGAGGGGGAAATCCTGGCGGAAGTAGGACATGTCCGGGTTAAGTCTTGCAAGCAGAACAGTAAAAGGTGGGGTGACGACCCTCAATAGTTTGCTACACTCGCGGTCATATCAAAAGAATGAACTTATGAAATCTCTAAGTAATTAAAGTGATTATGACTACTTGCTATTATGACTATGTGTTATCAATTAGTTTAAAAAATACACCTAAACTTGTATTTTCTATTATATAGTGTGTACTCAGCTTTGCTGATAGTGTTGTCATTTATGTGGCCTGTCACTTGGTGGGTGGCAGAGTCAAACTTTGTTGCAGGATTGTGTTGGAAGCCAGAATCGAGTTCAGAGGAAAGTTATGATTCAAATTGTGTAATGTGGGTTAAAGTCCGAGATTTAAGTTTTTATATAAAGGAGTTAATTTAGAATTACTTACAATATAGATTATTCTTTTGCCATGGAATTTAAGATTGAATGACTATGTAATTGAAGTCATATTTATAGGATATTGTTTTGTGGGCCCATAACCCACAGGTCCTGGATCGTATATTTCAGGTTGTTTCCCCTGCAAATGTTATCTAATTCATAAGTGATTAGTATTATTTTGGTGCTAATTGAGATTTGTGATTGCTAAGTGAGTAAAGCTAGCAGCTCGGGAATCGGGCTGTTACACTTAACCACTAAGAATGATAGTCCATTAGTCCTTATCCACTTTGACCTTTCTTAACCACTAAGAATGATTGTGCTTATCCACTTTTAGCTTTAATTTCTTAACCACTAAGAATGATGGTTCTTATCCACCTTTGTCCTAGTATGATGTTGGAGAGAATTCTAACTACTTAAAGGACCAATGCCTGATGAAGACTTAATATAGCTAACAAAATAATTGAACCTGCTTAAAAATTCAGGCTGTTACAGTAACATCAGTTATGAGCATGTTTATTTCTTCTAATAATATATTTGCTAACGTATTTGTTGAACGTTACACTTAAACTACTTATGATATTAATTGTGGATCATTTTGATGTTGCAGGTCATTGAGCAAAGTATGAAAGAAAATCGATTTCCATACACCCGTCGTGTTCCAGGGATCATCCTGCCTTTCATTAAAAGATGGACTGATGTCCAGGCAGATATTAATTGTGAATTTCGAGCAATTGTATACAACTTTTTGGGTGGTGAGGACTATTGGCCGCATGCTCGTATGACAATGGCAAAGGAGATTGCTGCTCATCGATAAGTCTACCGACATTTTCACTTTGTTAGGATTGATGATGCTATACAGCGCATTACTTGGAGTGGAGGATCAGCATCTGGGGCACAATGGATCGTAGTTTCTCAAGACTTGTTTCCTATTACTCAGATCTTCAACGCCACAGTCGTATTAACCGGACTAGGCTAGGAAGGAAGCTTGTATCAATGTGTCACTATCCTTCCTTGGCTTGCTCCCAGCATAGAAACCAGTCAGTCTGTAGAAATCGTGATATCACGTCTTGGTGATTATGAGCAACGTTGTCAGGATCGTGAGGAGCTAGCAGGATCGAATTGTAGGATCGTAAGATCCTATGAAATTTGAAAATTAAGTCAATTTTAGTTAATTTGCTTGTACCTTTCTCATACTTGGAGTAAAATGATGCTAAAAACTTATCATTGATCTATGATAGGTGATATTACATAATTACAATAACAATCGTCCAGAAAAAAACAAATAAAGAAAATGTTAATAATACTAACCAACGATACAAAAAAATCTTAACCAAAGTTCTTACAAATTAGAATACAAATATGATAATCAATCATCATAACTAAAGTTTGCATCATCTACACCATCGTTTCCGATATTAGCGCTCGAGTTTCTTGTTCTCATTTGATATGGGGTAATATTTTGTTCCCCATCACCAATATCATTATAACTAAATGTCATCTCCAAATCCCCATCCTCAAAAATCATTTGAACCATGAGTTGTTGGAGTAACTTCAGCATCACTCAACTCATGGATTTCAATGTTGTCGTCCGCTCATTATGTTAAAAAAAGGTTATAAACTTATAATGGCAAACTGAAATTTTAAAGATAAGGAGGGAGGAAAAACAAAGAACAAATTAAACATCCCTTGATCACCCCTTTCATTCTCTTTTTGTTCTTCCTCTTGAGCATATCTCCTAGCTGCTCTATCAAAGACATTCAGCCATGTCTCACCATGAAGAAGGAGATGTTTATCTCTCTTTATTATCCACTCATCATCAGATGGTAGATCATCTAAAACAATTATTTCTTGAACCACAGGTTGTTTTTGCTATTTCTTCTTCAATCTCATATTATACATAACAAAAAGCAAGTCATTCAACTTCTGTTGATGCAAATGACTTCGTTTCTTAGTATGAACCTGTTGCAATAGTTGAAAGACATGATTTAGATACAATTATACACCTATATATGAGAACTGGAAGTAAAGGTTAGTAATTTACCATCTCAAATGCACTCCAATTACGTTCACAACCAGAGGAGCTGCAAGTTAGACTTAGAATTCTCATGGCAAATTTCTTTAGTTCGGAGCATTCATCACCATAAGAATCCTACCAATGAGCTTCAAACATAAATGTAAAGTCATGTAAGATTAATGACTAAGTATGCTAACTGAGTATTCATTTGAAGTATAATAAACAAACCTGAACTCTTTTCATTCTAGTCATCACTGCAGTATTTATTCCTAGACATCTTATTTTCAATTTCTTTTCCTTTAGCAAGAAACTGTAACAACCAAAACTTAATTTGATAACATTAGAAACAATTATTTGTTCCTAGATGGCATCATAGTTTTAATTTGTTGCCATTTAGACACAAACTATGACAACTAATATTTAATTTGTTGACAACCGAAGCAATTAATTTTACTATTTGTTGCTAGATGACATCATATTCTCAATTTGTTGCCACTTAAAAACAAATAATGGAAAGGGCTATCTGATTTGTTGCTATTAGAAACAAGATGTTTTATTGTTTGTTCCGCAAACAACATCTATTTTTTTTTTTTAAACGTGTCCCGTATCGAAGCAATTTGAGCCATAGTATCACATTTTAAGGTGAAACACTTTCGCATACTATTGTCAATTGCTTTTCAGAACATCCTTCAAGCTTGTAAGTAGACCGATTCTCCTCCTATGAAGAAAGAGAATGACGATAGGGTTTAGGGATTTAATGTTTGGGTTAATGTTTTCAGTGGGCCTGGTTAGAATTTCACACGTTGGCAACTGGGCAGCTGACGCTAAGAGCAATCTTAACAATGAACCCAAAAATGGTTCATGAAGGATGAACAATTAATTTGAGGCTTAATCATGAATCCAAAAGAGTTCGTGCGTGGATCGAGGTGGAAAAATTCTGAAAACCGAATGTTTCGTGAATTGGTTTTCATCATACACGCTGGCGTTGGGAAGGAGAAGAAAACCAAAAAAATATGAAAAGCGCCATATGTCGCGCTACAAGTGGAGGAAAAGCTCAGAATAACAAAAAATGCAGGTGGTGTCAGATTGCCTAACGCGGGGCAGACGATCCATTTAAAAGCCGCCATGTATTTCATTCCCATTGGTCCTTTTATTATTAACATTACAATTTTTGTAACGTTAATATTTCAAAAATACAATTAAAAAAAAAGATACCAAAATTTATAATTTTTCATTCTCAATAAATAAACACCCATTTTGCTATACTTTATTCACAATTTCAGTTTTCTCTTCTCTTCCTATTATCATTTCTTTCATCACATAATTTTGCTTTACCTTGCAATCTTTCAGAAAAAAACCTGATAATTATAGATTCTAATTATCATAATTATGTATTATATAATCCTAATCCTAGTACAAGACGTAGAAATCGTCCAACAAATCCACAAGAAAATACAAACCAAAACCCCATAAATTACCAACAAAATCTTAGTAATTATCCCCAACCCCTCCCCCTCAAATTACCCACAAAATCCACATAGTTATCAGCAAAATCTCTCAAATTATAAAAAAAAAATGAAATTAATAATTATTAGAGTTAATTACAATTAGTCATCGATAAATAAGTTCATTTACTCATTTAAAGGCTAAGATCGTTAAACTCACATTAGGATCGCCCGATCCCACCGATCCCAACGATCCTGAAGCGATCCTGTTGGATAGCAATTATGCAAACGATCAGGATCGATGTGGCTCATCTAGATCATAGGTTTGTACGATCCTACGATCCGGATCGTGGTTTTGATGACATCAATTATGAGCATTATATTAGACTGGAGTTAATGACATGGATCACCCATACCTCCAATTCATAACTTGCTGAAGGGAATACGTGAGGATAATGTTGTTGGATGGTGTCAGACGAAATTTATGGAGCGAATTATTTAGTAGTTAGTTTATAATATTTTGTAACTTTTAGTTAATCTGTAAATCGTAGTTGGATGATTATTGTTATTTTGTAATAGTTCATACATAATATTAGTTGTAATTATTCACATTTTACATTATTAATTTATATCCTGACTTTAACTTGAAATTTTCTACTAATAAATAAACGAATTATTATGTGGAAGATGTTATTGGATTTATCTCGTCTATAATTACAAAAAAATATTATGATATAACAACATATAATTTGTGAAAAATGATGATAGATTAGCACCAAGTTTATATTTTAAAATATTATAATGTTATAATATTATAATGAATCATACTAGTAATATTAGGATATTATAATGTTATAATATTATAACTTAGCAGAACCTTGAGTAACTTAATTTAAAACTATAGTATATAATAAAATAATAATAAACAATCCAATGTTATTGCATCATATCAAGCTAATCCAAAGTTATAGAAAGTACATCAACTGAATACACTTAAATGAAAACTAATGAAATCAACTAAGCAGTATCAGAGGCCCGATCCAACTATAGCTCCATATCCTATTCCGTAGCCAACCCATCCATCATCTCATACGAAGCAACAGTTCTTGGTTGTTGGTCATTATGCCGATCCTCTACTAAAACTTTTGTCGAGTCAAACCACCAACCTATTCACTGCAAAATATCAAGTAAGAAATTAATTATGTTACTTATCAAATATTAACAAGTAAATGTAGATCTAGAATATGAAAACATACCTACATAGTGGGTGTTTGTAGGTCTCATCGATTAGGTGCATTGACGGTCTCCTCATTGATAATGAGGGGATGACTATATAGGGTACACCAGTACTCGTTATTTGATGAATAATAATGAGGACAACCGACTCGTCTCAATGCTGAGACATGTAGACCCCCAAATATGGCGTAAACCACTGTTAGGATGACTCGGCTGATGATATCAGGAACTCAAGCTCATACGTCTTTGATTTTCTCGGACTATATATACATACTTTGGCATCGGGATCAAGGAAGGAATGACCTGAACATAACCCAGCTGTCGTAATACCCAATATGGGCTATACGGCTCAACGATATCACAATAGCATATGCAACCGACATACGTCGTCCTTCGAACCGTGGTAGCCGAATCATCCCTATATGGCATCCAAACGACCTACAATATGACAAAAGTTATAATGCAATCAATTTTAACTATTAATCATATAAAACACAAGAGTATTTAGTAAATAATTTGCGTACCTCATATGCTTGATGTTTATTCAAGCGTCTGCATATCGAATTAAGTCGGAGCGTAGCCTTACTCTCTATATGATAATCCCACTTTCTAGCTCAGGGATCATGAGGACCGACTGCTAAACCTTCCTTGTGAGGCCGAAAACAAGGGAAGTGCTCGTACATCCAACCTCGTATTATAAGCGTGAGACAACCAACAATTTGATGGCACTCCGACCTAGTCACTATCCCCAGCTGATGGTACAGATACGCCAATGATGAAGAGCCCCATAAGTACCTAGATACCGAATCTAGGATATCCAACTCAACAATGTTCATCGGCAACATTTGGGTACCACTTTTATCAATAATCAGTGCACCCAAGTGTGAGGGCTAGATAAGCGTGAAGAGTCACTATAGGCGTGTTTTTATTGCATATGCGGGATGAGCGCGTATTTGACTACCTCATTCTAAAAGTTTTATTGAAATATTTTAAAGTCGCCAACAAGTTTTTAAAGGAAGACTCATAAACCTAATTGCATATTGGGAAATCTTATTGACAACTTAGAGACTTATCCAATGTAGATCTCCCCGTCATGGCTCCATGAATGGTCAATAGCGATTCATGTCAAGATTTATGCAAATAAATAACCACATATTATGTTAATGCAATATAATAATTAGTCTACGTTGGTTCATTAAACATATAAAACACATGTGTAGACACATAACCGTGTCTCCCCATTTAAGGGTTCAATGATGAAATATACCGCGGTCTTAGTTGGCATGGCCCAATGGAGGAGTAGTCCGAATAACCAGGCAATATGTGTTTTGAAATAATATTATAAAAGTCCAATTAATCATTCATGATGATTAATTGTAAGTTCAACCCGTGAATTGTTTTTTAAGTCCATTTTAAAAACCCAACTTAATATTTATTGTTTTAATAATTATTTTCTTAATATTTATTGTTGTAATAAATATTTTTTTAAAAGCTTTTATTATTATCTTTTACCCATAAATCAGATTTTTAATCCGGAAAATTTGATCTCCGGATTTTTAAGGATAAAAATGGCATCTTGAAAGCACGCGTAGAATAAAAAAATATTCTGAAATACGCGCCGGACGCGGCGGCTGCTCTCAGCGCGCCACGTGCGTCCAAGTCATTGGCCAAATCGCGGCAGGCGTGCCAATAAGCGCCTGATACCTGGCGCAAGTCCTACGCAAGTTAAAGTTTTATCTTTTTGAAAACGCGTTTCCACGTGCAACGTTTTAACTGGATGGACCACGTCAGGCAGGCCAACCTGCGCATGACACGTGTCCTCGCGCCTGCCAAATAGGACTGCGCCTGGCGCAGGGTTTGCGTGGAGCGCACGTTTTGTTTTGCCTTTAAATACGGGATGATTTCCCGAATCAAAGATGGCTTCGTTTTATTATTTTTACGCACACAAATACTCTCGAAAACTCTGAACTATACTTCGAATACAAAACACTCAAACACTTTTAATCTTCCAAATCAATTATTGTTCCTGATCCTATTATATTCCTGGTTCCAAGATTGCTTCGCTTGAAGGTCACAACGCTCTTCGATCTAAACCGCATATGTATAATCCTAAGGGCCCTTGAATAATTATATTTATTTTATTGAAGTTACTAATCTTTTCTTGTCATGATGTAGATTCCTAATTAATAAGAGCGTCCCTTTGTAAATTCTAACCTCTTTTCTTATATATCGTGTATATAATATTCATGATATTATGATTGACCTACGTGGCTTTTTATCACCCACATGTTATTATGCTAAATAAGACCTAAATAATTGTTCTCATTAATTCAGATAATTTGGACAACCTGTTAGGAACCTTGTAAAATGATTGTATAATAACTGGTCATTAAATAATTAGTCTTTTTGTGTGTTTCCTGAACCCATCTAGATTAATTATTTTAGGGTGCTTTCAAATGTTGTTTGATTATTCTATTGCATAAAATCTATTGTGAATCGTTATTTAGTAGAGGCCAGCAATGGGCAATATAGTTCCTGACTATATTGTACCCTCACCCCCGAACTCACTTTTTGGTTCCTGACCATCTATGGAGTCATGAAGGAAAATCTACATTAGATAAGTCCCTAAGATGTCCCTTCCGTTTCAATGTCCAATTAGGTTTATGATTCTTCCTCTAAAGAATTTTTCGCGACTTCTTTCAAAACATATTTTTAAAAAACCTTCACAATGGGGTAGTCAAATACACGCGCTCACACTGCGTGTAGGCATTAAAGGAATTGAAAAATCCACGCCTACAATTTGGCGACTTCACTACGGAGGATTTTAAAAAATTAATTTATTTTTAAATGAGTGGGTGAAACTTTTAAAATACGATTCATTCTTATTTTTATACCTTAGAATAATATACAGTTTTGCATATGCATGGCTACTGTTCCGCCACCATAAGGACAATCTACCTTACCTCATTAGCACATGTTCTATGTGTGAGGTCACCCCGGGGGGTTTGCGCTTTGTCCTTCCAAAAAGCTTCCTGAGCGATAGTGTTGGATATTAGTCATAAGCAAACCTACCCAATCATGGCATTGTTCTCTTGTTCCTGACTTGAGAACTGGAGTGCGTCTTACACGTGGCCACCTCTTTAAGCAGGAATATGAAGCGTGGGATCAATCTCTTAGTCATGGACCCTTTTCAGCCTTAACTTAAACCTTGCCATAGTTGAACGTAGAACTGGACTTTAGGTTGTGAACTTTGCATATTATTATCCTACTTGTGCATATTGTGTGTGCGCGCCATTAATTGCTTCGTATTTTCGATTTTCTAGTCAAAATTGTTGAACGAAATCACACGAAGATAGAGAGTTCCAGAAGCCCCCTTGTACACACGCTTCTGATCTGCGCTCCGTGCAGCTAAGATGCGTCCCGTGCAGGTAGACTGCGTTATGCGCACCTCCAGGCGTCTGGCGCATCCAGACGTACGTCGCGCGCGTCATTTCTCACGTCCAGCACATTCCTCCTCGCGTCGAGTGTGCCGTCTTGCGCCCAACGTAATGTCCTTTCCTACTTCTTGCGTTTGATTGTGCGTACTCGGTTTCAACATTGCTTGTTAAGCTTAGTGTCCACCTTTGTCCACATTTTCTAATTTTCAAAAACCCATTTTCAATATATCTCATATCTTTTTTTCGAGAACCCATCTCAAAAATAATTTCAATCTCTAATGATCCCTACCCTGATTTCGAAAATTCTATCTCATCTTTTATCAAACTTTATCTCCTATTGTTTTTTTTTGTTAAAAATTGATCTCCCATCTTTTTTGAAAATTCATCCCCATCTTTTTTTCAAAAATCATGCTCCTATGTTTTTCAAAATTTGATCCCATCTTCAATCTCTTATCTATTTCAAAAATTCTATCTCCACTTTTTTTTTTTTTTCAAAAAAAATCTCCATCTTTTTTTTTTCTTATCACATATCTTTTTTTTCAAAAATTCATCCTTTTTCTTTATCCTATCTTTTCATGTATATTATCCAGCTTCTAATGTGTACATCATTTAGGATTCTTTTTAGTGTGCATCTTATTGTAAAAGTCTCATGCGATTAGGAATTCTAAATCCATTAGAAGTTCATCTGACCCATATGTCTAGGCTCATCCAGTTTCACATCATTTAGAGATCTTCACCTCATCTAACTCTATCCATGTTAGCAGTCTTAACCTTATCTAGGTTCACCCATCTAAGAAGTCTAGGGTCGTTAGAATTCTTGCCATCTTAGAAGTCTAAAATCCATAGAAAGTTCATAGGATTCTAAAATCGTTTAAGTTCTATCCATCGTAGGAGTCTAAATCCGTTAGAATTCTGTTCATCTTAAGACTTTTGAATCCATTAGAGTTCTGCCCATATTAGGAGTCCAAATCCATCTGAATTCCGTCTATTTTAGGAGTCTAGGTCCACTAGAGTTTCATACATATTAGGAGTCTAGTATCCTCGAAAGTTCGTCGAATCTAGAATTCTAACATCATTAGAAGTCTATCAAGTCTAGAATTCCGAAGTCATTAGAATTGCATATCAATTAGGACAATATTCATAACTAAGAGTCCCTCTGCATTGCATAGCCCATCAGTCATGCACTTCATGCATAACTAGTGTTATTAGGCATTTAGGAGTCTCATTGCATCCATACTCTTCATTTCATGCATTCCGCATTTAGTAGATTCCCTCTTTCGGGATATGTAGGCAGCCTTTACAGGTTCGAACGCATAGATTGAGTCATGCATTAGGTCTAGGTGCATCAAAAAAAAAAAATCATCATGCATATAGGATACTCAGATTGTTCCTAAAAGCTCAACTTTTAAAACAACATACATTCTCCAATTCCATTTCTCTCTCCCCATCATCACTCCATGTCTAATCTCCTGCTGAATGATCTTAGGAAAAATACAATATGTCAAGTTCACCTCAAGAACAAGTTGATGAGTTGCAGGGTACACTCGTTGATCTTGTAGCATGTGTCGCCAGACTAGAAGCACAGTACAAGGCACCAGCTAGTTTTACCGCAGTCACAACTGGCCGACGAAGGATCAATGAACTACATGACATTACACAACGCAGTCCGCTGATAAACCCTTCCATCAAATCAATCCCTGAAAGCTTGTCTCGCTCTAGAGGAGGCGAAAGTATTATTAATGATTCACCTAACGAGATACATTCCAGACCTGCACCAACTCTTACCATGCCTAGAAGAAAGCCTCAGGGAGAGTTCATATCCTTACGCATGAGCTATGGTGCTATATTCGAGTATCTTCATTTTAGAAAATTGCTCTATCCTATAGGACCTACTCTAGATCCTAAGGAAGACAGAAAAGGGGCAAATTGGGACAAAAATGCCTATTGCAAGTACCATAGAGGAAACAGACATATAACTAACGATTGCTATAAGTTAAAGCACTTTATTCACAACATGATAGAAGAGGGAAGACTTCCAATTCACTCGAACAAGGTCCCAAATAAGATAGAGGTTGTTGACATGGGTACAAGGGATTATTTATAACCCCAACGGGCACAAACCCCATTAAAGATGACCTATACTCAAATCTTTCACCAACTCCGGGCTAAAGGTGCAATTTCCCCAATTGGACCCCTAGAAGACCCACCTAAAGAGGAAAGAAATATGATGTGGGAGGAAGGCTCCTATTGTGAATATCATAGGGGGAAAGGTCACCCTACCGAAAGGTGTATGAGCCTTCAAGCAATTATCCAAGACATGATCGATGACAAAAGACTGCAATTGCTATACGACCCAGGAGTCTAGACTTAGGATTTCATTTTCAGTTTCATGTCTCTTGTTTTTCCCAGTCCGATATAGGATTTCCCTTTTTATTGTATGTACTCATAATTTTTTTAATTAATAAATGAGTATTTCTTTACCTTGCACTAATGAGCATCAATGGAAATCACGATTGTCGCCTTAAAAGAAATGAATTTCAAATTCTCATGACTATTATAATAATGGCAATGAACATAATTGGCATAACTGAGACATCCCTTCCTTTCTCCAATCCTTATCATCCATTTCAACCTAAATCCATAACACCCTTCTCCCAATAACCTACCTCATAGGAAGTACATTTGACAACAATTCAACGTAAAGGGCACGTAAAAGAAAAAGAGCAACAACAAAAAAAAAATCAAAGCAAAAAAAAAAAAAAAAAGTGAAACAAAAAGTGCAAAATATATATAAAAAAAGAGAAGTGTTGCAAATAAGCCCATCAATAGCTTTGTCAAAAGTATTTCCTTCAAAACCTTAAACCTGCGATTCTAAACCTCCAATTTCAAATCTTATGTGATAAACCTTCTTAACAACCATGCACATTGCGTCCCAATAAGCCACAAAAGACAAACCCAAGCCCGCTGAGTCGAAAACCCGCAAGGGCGACTTATGCAAGAGTCAGGGCATCTTCTCATTCACGAGCCTGAACTACGAATGGTCTGATTCTGCTAAAGATACGTAGGAAACCTCACTGTGAGGTCCGACCGCACCAAACCAAACCAACATCATCATCCACCCTTGCTAAAGGCCTCTTACAATTCAATGCTTAGTTTAATGCCTAGTTCATTGCAAATGGCTCCAAAGCAAAATGCTAGGCCACTGATTAAAATATTAAGAGCTACGACTGGCCTGATTCCATCATGGATACGTAGGCAACCTCTATTGAGGCCCGGCCATTTTAATTCAAAACATTATTTTTCTTTTAAGCCTCGCCTAGGCCCATGAAAAAAGTGCGATCACCCAAATCATGAATTTTAAATGCCCATCCCTACCCTTCAATTATAGACTGGGATTCAAACCTGCATCATTAGCCTACCTCATTGCGTGAGTCGATTCATTATGACTTCGCCTTTTCTTATTCTAATCATTTCCTTTTCACAACTATATTATCGCTTCTAAGCCAACCTTAGCATAACCTTTCAACACTCAGTGCTATGACCGCGCTTCATCTATTGAGTGTTCCTTTATTTGGCCTTTCTTGTCTTCTCACATTAGGGACCCTAAATGGAATCTTTGGTCGAAACTTCCACTGAGCGTGACGAGATATCATCAAAATCAAGCAACTAGCTGGATACTTCATCAACTCCATCTTGCTGGGGGTTTCATCACTGGTCCACCTAAAAAATCATAGGCTCCGAGTCCAGACCTATTGGGACAAGGACTTCATTACGAGTCCATAAGTGAAATCTTGGGTTTTAAACCCGCGCAAATGCAACATTGCACCTATTCACGAGCTCACTTAGGCCCTTGACATACAAACCTCGAAGCATATGCAACTCAAGTATTACAAAAGCTAGTGCTACAATGAATTTCAAATCCAACAGGTCATCCTTGGGGGGGGGCTTCCCATCTCTCCTCTTTCATAAGCTCCATGTGTACCTTGATCAGGACTTCACTACGAGTCCATACAAAATATTGTGGGCTCTAGACCCATACGAGATCATAACTGTTTTATGGGCTCACTTAGGCCCGTAACAACTACAAATCATTTCGAATAAAGCATGACCTACGTGGATAAGCCTAGGTTAGGATAAGCAAAACATCTCAAGTGAACCATAGCATGCCAAATCCATGTCATTTACTTAAAGCACATATACTAATATGCATATCAGAAGAGATTTCATTTCATATTCATGCTTCATAATACAAAGAAACAATCTGTTTAATGCACTTAAACTCCTTATTACAAGTGGTTTACCCTTCCTGCAGCTTCCCAGCAATCTGTTTTATGTTCCTATGGAGTTTTCTACAACTTCCCAAGGCTTGAAAACTCTACCAAAAGCTTGAAATACTAGGGAATTATGTCTAGAAGAGTTCTATGTAAAGAAAAGTAGGTGTTGAAGAAGAAAATTTACAAAAAAGGGTCGAAAAACCAAACAGCCTTTTATAGGCTGGTTCTGGCGGTACCCTCAGGGGAGGGAAATCCTCTTCTGGGTGAGGTCGGTTTCTTGGAGTTTCTGGGTGATTCTTGTTAGCGGTGATAGCTTGAGGAGTTGGCTTTCATGCATGAAAAGTGCTTTGGGAGATCGACACTTAAGTAGCTGCTAAGAAGCATTCTTTGAGGATAGGTCTGAACTGATATTTCAACTTGCCAGATTTTACTATGTAAGGGATTTACCCTATTTAGCCACATATATTTTGGGAACAAAATGGGCATTTTAACCTTAATACATCCCAAACATAATATATATCAAGTTTGATTAGGTTCCGAGCTCGGATTCAACCACTAGTAGAATAATTGCTTATTGCGGCGGTCAATAAGTAGCCTATTGCTGCGGTTTTAGCCGCGCAACAATTCAGGGCGCAGCAATAGGTTCATTGCTTTTTATTAAAAAAAATTAAAATTAAAATCTTCATTACTATTTTCAATGTTAAGATGCAATAAAAGCTTATAGTAAATAAAACCCACTGGTACAACACATTGAATCCATGTCTTGAGTATAAACTCATAAATAATGAAAATTAAACAATTATAATATACAAAAGATAAAATAAAAGAAATCAGAAATAAAAGGAGGAAATCAAATTAACATACAAAAATTTGAAAAAAAAAATTATATAAAAAATCTACAAGAGCCGACTAACATCATCAGAAAAAGGTAAAAACAAAAAAAATACAAATCCACTACATCAGATCTAAATCAAAAAATTTAAAAAAATGAAGAAAATAAAAAATACAGACCAACTAACATCAGTGAACACGTCCGGTGACGGTTAGAGCGACGAAGAAGGCCGACGAACGACGAAGAAAGACCGTCGAACGACGAGGAAAGGCCACGAACGACGAGAAGAAAGCTCGAGGAGGAGAGTGCGAAAATGCAAACTTAGATTTGAAAAATCGCAACGACGACGTCGCACTTCACCCCGCGTTCAGATCTGAAACAATTCGTCGACGACGGCAAGAGATCTGAAAATTCGCCACTGCTTCGTCGACGACTGAGGGATGGGAATGAATGACGAGAAGGAAGCTCGAGGAGGAGAGTGCGAAAATGCAAGTTCAGATCTGAAACAATTCGTCGCCAAGTGCGGGTTACCTCGAAGAGAGAGAGGCGAAAATGAGTGAGGGTTGAGAGATGAGGGAGGAAAAACGGCTGAGGGATGAGAGATGAGCAGATTTAGAGAGTAGTGAGAAAGAGGAGGAAGGATGGTGAACTGATGAAAATGAGGGAAAACTGCGCCTAATAGATGCTAAAAGGATAAAAAAAACCCTAATGACCCTATTGCTGCGGTTTCTTCTAGAAACCGCAGCAATAGATTAAAATATTATTAAAAAAATATTATTTTAATCTATTGCTGCGGTTCTTACCAGAAACCGTAGCAATAGATCTGGTTAAATAGTCAACTTTATTTCAAAAATTTCCCGTTGAAACATATTGCTGCGGTTTCCACCCACAACAACAATAATATGTTTAATTCCGATTTTTCCTTTTTTCTTCATGATTTATTGCTGCGAACGGGTAAAATCGCAGCAATACCACAGCAGTAATAAGCAAAAATTCTACTAGTGAACCCAAAAAGGCTCTTTAACTGGAAGTTCATTGTTACCCTATAGAGCGGTCTCTATGCAATTTTCATAATCTTAAGGAATAAGGCTCTCTAACTTAACTATTGGTTCTCAAAGCTTCCTTAACTACTAAGAATGATAGTCCTTATCCAGTTTGACCTTTCTTAATGTAACAGCCTAAATTTTTAAGCAGGTTCAATTATTTTGTTAGCTATATTAAGTCTTCATTAGGCTTTGGTCCTTTAAGTAGTTAGAATTATCTCCAACATCACACTAGGATCAAAAGTGGATAAGAACCATCATTCTTAATTGTTAAGAAAGCAAGTGGATAAGCTCTAACATTCTTAGTAGTTAAGAAAGCAAGTGGATAAGCTCTAACATTCTTAGCGGTTAAGAAAGCTTGTGGATAAGCACTATTTTTTTTTAATGGTTAAGAAAGGTTAAAGAGGATAAGCACTATCATTCTTAGTGGTTAATAAAGCCGTGAGAATTAATAGATAAGCTAAAAATCCTTGGAGAGCCTTATTCCTTAAGATTATGAAAATCGCATAGAGACCGTTTTATCGGGTAACAATGAACCTCCAGTGAAAGAGCCTTTTAGGGTTGAATCCGAGCTCATAACCTAATCAAACATGATATATGTTACGTTTGGGATGTATTAAGGTTAAAATGGTGATTTTTTCCCAAAATATACGTGGATTAATATAGTAGATTCCTTACATAGTAAAATCTGGTCAGCTAAAATATCAGTTCGTACCTATCGTAAAAGAAAGCTTCAAAGCGGCTACTTAAGTGTCGATCTCCCATAGCTCTTTTCATGCATGAAATCCAACACATTAAGCTAACACCTCCAACAAGAATCACCTAGAAACTCCAAGAAACCGACCTTACCTAGAAGAGGTTTCCCTCCCCCATGGGTACGGCCAAAACAAGCCCTATAAAAGGGTGTCATGGTTTTTCGTCCTTTTCTCCTAAATCTTCTTCTTCAACACCTACTTATCTTTACATACAACTCTTCTAGACATAAATCCCTAGTATTTCAAGCTTTTGGCAGAGTTTTCAAGCCTTGTAAAGTTCTAGAAAACTCCATAGAAACATCAAGCAACTGCTGTAAGTACAACTTCGCATGTCTCTTGTACTTAGCTTAGTTATTTATGTTCTAGAACTTGTGTAAACTAATCCCTAGCACTTTACATACTCAGGGGAAGCTGTAGGAAGGGTAAACCACTTGGAATAAGAAGTTTAAGTGCATTAAGCAGCCTAAGTGAAGGTAGACACTTAGTTTGGATTGTAACCTAGAGATTTTCCTACCTATGGTTAGATGATTGTTTCTTTCTATTTTGAAGCATGATTATGAAATGAAATCTCTTATGATATGCATAATAGTATGTGTGCTTTGAGTATATGATATGGATTTGGCATGTTGTGGTTCACTTGAGATGTTTTACTTATCCTAAGCTGGGCTTAAACGCTAAATTGCCATGTTTATGATTCTAAATGGAATTTGTTAAGTATATGAAATTGTATGGTAATGAAACACTAGATGTCTTGGATTTTAATCAAGGAAGCGAGGCGTGCGCATACACCCGGGTTAGGGCGGGTATTCCCTAATTGTTACCCAACCAGGAGGGGGAAATCCTGGTGGAAGTAGGACATGTCCGGGTTAAGTCTTGCAAGCAGAACAGTAAAAGGTGGGGTGACGACCCTCAATAGTTTGCTACACTCGCGGTCATATCAAAAGAACGAGCTTATGAAATTTCTAAGTAATGGAAGTGATTATGACTACTTGCTATTATGACTATGTGTTATCAATTAGTTTTCAAAATACACCTAAACTTGTATTTTCTATTATATAGTGTGTACTCAGCTTTGCTGATAGTGTTGTTATTTCTGTGGCCTATCACTTGGTGGGTGGTAGAGTCAAACTTTATTGCAGGATTGTGTTGGAAGCCAGAATCGAGTTCAGAGCAAAGTTATGATTCAAATTGTGTATTGTGGTTTAAAGTCCAAGATTTAAGTTTGTATATAAAGGAGTTTATATAGAATTACTTACAATATAGATTATTCTTTTGCCATGGAATTTGAGATTGAATGACTATGTAATTGAAGTCTTATTTAAAGGATATTGTTTGGTGGTCCCAAAACCCACAGGTCCAGGATCGTATATTTCAGGTTGTTTCCCCTGCGAATTTTATCTAATTCATAAGTGATTAGTATTATTTTGGTGCTAATTAAGATTTGTGATTGCTAATCGAGTTAAGCTAGCAGCTCGGGAATCGAGCTGTTACAAATGGTATCAGAGCAACCCTGTGATCGTGTGCTGAGTTATCCACATAGCGGGGGTAAAAGATCATTGGGAATGTGTGTCTATTACTTGGGTAATAAGATTTCAAGTTTTGAGCAATAGAATAAGAATAAGTGTCTAGATTTGTGTAAAAGTTAGGGAATAAGATTATGGATTTCAAAGTTGTAATTTAAGGATATTTGAAATCTATTTGTATGTAATATTGAAGAATTTTTCAAGGAAATTTAGTAAGGACTATCGGAGGTTGTAGTGCTTGGTATCTTGATACTTAAGGTTGATCTATGAGTTTATGTTTTGAAGTTTCGAGGACAAAACTTATTTTAAGGGTGGTAGAGTGTAACAGCCTAAATTTTTAAGCAGGTTCAATTATTTTGTTAGCTATATTAAGTCTTCATCAGGCTTTGGTCCTTTAAGTAGTTAGAATTCTCTCCAACATCATACTAGGAACAAAAGTGGATAAGAACCATCATTCTTAATTGATAAGAAAGCAAGTGGATAAGCTCTAACAATCTTAGTGGTTAAGAAAGCAAGTGGATAAGCTTTAACATTCTTAGTGGTTAAGAAAGCTTGTGGATAAGCACTATCATTCTTAATGGTTAAGAAAGGTTAAAGAGAATAAGCACTATCATTCTTAGTGGTTAAGAAAGCCGTGAGAACCAATAGATAAGCTAAAAAACCTTGGAGAGCCTTATTCCTTAAGATTATGAAAATCGCATAGAGACCGTTATATCGGGTAACAATGAACCTCCAGTGAAAGAGCCTTTTAGGGTTGAATCCGAGCTCAGAACCTAATCCAACTTAATATATGTTATTTTTGGGATGTCTTAAGGTTAAAATGGTCATTTGTTCCCAAAATATACGTGGCTTAATATAGTAGATTCCTTACATAGTAAAATCTGGTCAGCTAATATATCAGTTCGTACCTATCGTAAGAGAAAGCTTCTAAGCAGCTACTTAAGTGTCGATCTCCCAAATCTCTTTTCATGCATGAAAGCCAACACATTAAGCTAACACCTCCAACAAGAATCACCTAGAAAATCCAAGAAACCGATCTTACCCAGAAGAGGTTTCCCTCCCCCATGGGTACCGCCAGAACAGGCCCTGTAAAAGGGTGTCATGTTTTTCGTCCTTTTCTCCTAAATCTTCTTCTTCAACACCTACTTGTCTTTACATACAACTCTTCTAGACATAATTCCCTAGTATTTCAAGCTTTTGGTAGAGTTTTCAAGCCTTGTGATCCATTGGAGGATGCTCAATTGATGGCACTTGCTTTAAAGGTTCCTCTGATTGAATGGGGTTGTTTATTTGGCTCGTGTATGGGGTTTGCTGATTCTAAAGTGTTGTTGTGCATGGTCACATGTATGGAGGAAGAATAGAAAACGTGCAAAATGTGCGTAGTAAACGTGCATGGTGCATGCTTGTTGAGTTCAACTAGAACTCTTCATATCTTTAAATGCTTTGTGCTTGAGTTGTATTAGGAGTCTACGCTCAAAAAGATGGATTTTATATGATTCAATCTTTTGGAGTTTCTTTTCTATCTTTTAGAGTTCTATTGGTGTTATGACTTAGGGACTTGTCCTAAGCATACTAGGAGTTTGTTTTCATATTTATAGATTAAGTTGTACGTTTCTTTTGGGGTCAGTGAATTATTATTGAACGTTTTGTTTTGGTCGAATACTTTGGGTGTTCATCAAATCTCTGAAAGTTGGTGATTAAATTCTTTATGCTTTCAAACCCTTAGTTTAATTCCTTGGTGATTAAATTCTTTATAGGAAATCTAGACTAAGTACTATCCATCACTTGTTCGAACCATCTCCATACAAACGTGCCATCTTCCATAGTTCGAGTGTTTTTTCGATTGTTTGTGGCTAAATTAGCAAGAATTCCACACTAGTGTTTGATCTCCTAGATCAAATACATCATCTTGGTATCAAAGCAAAGGCATCTAAGTCCTCTTGGTGCTTGGACGTTCTTGGAGAAGAAGAAACAAGGAAAAAGAAGATCGCACGTAAGAGATAGTTTTTTGAGGTAACTTTGAACAACTCGTTCTCCCACCTCCGATCGAATTTTTCAGAGTTTCTTGATTCTAAACTGATCTATTTCAAGTCTAGTTTACCGTCCTAAAATTTCGTGAAATTTGGAGGTTGTTTGGCACGGTTTTTATATAGTTCTTTTAAGTCGTGTTATTTTGGTACGAATCTGGCGCGACTGACTTTGAAAGGATGCTGCACACAACCTGTTTCGAATTTGTCAATGATTCCAGTTGGAGGTGTTTCCTAAGATCCCGAATTTACTTCTGTTTAAATTTGGTAATTTTGTTCCACTTGTGGAATCGGCAGTTTATTTTTGAATTGAGGCCAGTTTCATGGATAGTAGTTTGGCTAAGGTGGAGTAGTTTGATCTTAAAGAAACCCTTCAAGATCAAATCTTTTTTTCAAGATTTTTGATTTTTCACAAAGTTCCATCAAAGGTACGTCCATTAAGGATTGATTGAACAAAAAAAATTATTGCAAGATCCATTAGTTTCATCAAGAAACTTGATCACACGCAAGGGGCTGCGAAAGAGCAAACCTAGTTCTGTTAGGATTTTTTTTTGTGGTACTTGTTGGTGCGTTTTTATCATGGGGGATGAGGAATCAGTCCATGATGAAGATGAGAGGCTGAGGGTGCCTAGGGGACTCACCTTAGGACAGGCCAACGATCTTAGGAGGGATAGAGAGATAGAATCCTTACGCCTAAGGTTGGATAGGTTGGTTCAGCTACTTGAGGATAGAAGGAGAACTCCTAATCCTATTAGGAGTCGAAGGAGTCCACGATTTTTCCTAGGGAGTTAGAGGAGGTTTTGGAGGAGTTTAGGGACGTTTTTCTCGAAGACTTACCACCTGGTTTGCCACCTATTAGGGGGATTGAGCATCAAATTGACCTTGTTCCCGGGGCTACTTTACCCAACAAGGCTGCCTATAGGTGCAACCCACAAGAAACCAAAGAGATGCAACACCAAATTGAGGAGTTAATGGAGAGGGGCTATGTGAGGGAGAGTATGAGTCCTTGTGCTGTTCCTACTCTTTTAGTGCCTAAGAAGGATGGGACTTGGCGTATGTGTATTGATTCTAGAGCTGTGAACAACATTACCATCAAATATAGATTTCCAATTCCTAGGTTGGATGATATGCTTGATGATTTGTATGGTTCTGTTGTGTTTTCCAAAGTTGACCTTCGAAGTGGATACCATCAAATTAGAATGAGGGAGGGAGACGAGTGGAAGACAGCTTTTAAGACCAAGTTGGGGTTGTATGAATGGCTTGTAATGCCATTTGGTTTGACTAATGCACCAAGTACTTTTATGCGGCTAATGAATGAGATGTTGAAGGCATTCATTGGTAAATTTGTGGTGGTGTATTTAGATGATATTTTGGTGTATAGTAGGAGTGTGGAGGATCATTTGCAACACTTGAGGGCTGTATTTAGAGTGTTGAGGGAGAAGAAGCTCTATGGCAAGTTAGAGAATTGTTCATTCCTTGTGCTTGGTGTTACTTTTCTCGGTTATATTGTTTCCAAGGAAGGGGTATATGTGGATCCGTCCAAGGTCGAGGCTATCAAAACTTGGCCAATTCCAACTAATGTGACTGAAGTGAGAGCTTTCCATGGTTTGGCATCGTTCTATAGGAGATTTGTGAAGCATTTTAGTAGTATTGTTGCTCCTATGACCGAGTGTATTAAGAAGGGGAAGTTCGAGTGGAATGAGGCTGCCCAAGAAGCTTTTGAAACCGTGAAGAAGTTGTTGAGTGCCACGCCTATCTTAGCCTTGCCTGATTTCTCTCAACCATTTGAGGTGGAGTGTGATGCAAGTGGAGTGGGAATAGGTGCTGTGTTGGTGCAAGGAAAACGACCAATTGCCTATTTTAGTGAGAAGTTGGGGGCAGCTAGGTTGAATTACTCCACATATGATAAGGAGTTTTATGCCATTGTGAGAGCATTGGATCATTGGAGTCACTATTTGAGACCTAGTCATTTTATACTTCATTCGGATCACGAGGCATTGAAGCACATTCATGGGCAACAAAAATTGAATCCACGCCATGCTAAGTGGGTTGAATTCCTACAATCTTTCCAATTTTCTTCCAAGTACAAAGAGGGCAAAAATAATATTGTGGCTGATGCTTTGTCGAGAAGATATACACTACTTGGGGTATTGAATTCAAGATTGCTTGGATTTGATCTCATCAAGGAGTATTATAAGGGAGATGTAGATTTTCAGCCAATCATAGAGGGTTGTTTGAAGGGTGCTATGGGTTCATATGTGCTGCAAGATGGGTATCTTTTTAAGGTAATTCGTTTGTGTATCCCTAGTTGCTCTATTAGAGAATTGCTTGTGAGGGAAGCTCATGGAGGTGGTATTGCTGGCCATTTTGGTGTGACTAAGACACTAGCTATTCTACAAGAGCATTTCCATTGGCAGAAAATGCAGAGTGATGTCCAAGGGGTGTTGGCTAGGTATGCGAGTTGTCAAAAGGCTAAGAGTACATTTCATCATGGAGTGTACACTCCCTTGCCAGTTCCGGAGTTCCCATGGGAAGATGTGTCTATGGACTTCATAGTGGGGTTGCCTAGGACGCAAAGAGGGAGGGACTCTATCATGGTTGTTGTGGACAGGTTTTCGAAGATGTCACATTTTCTTCCATGTCACAAAACCGATGATGCTTCTAAGGTTGCTGCCTTGTATTTTCAAGAGATAGTGAGGCTTCATGGTGTTCCAAAGACTATTGTGAGTGATAGGGATACCAAGTTTATGAGCTACTTTTTGAAAACGTTGTGGAAGTTGCTTGGAACATCCCAATCTTTAGTACTTCCCACCATCCGCAAACTGATGGACAAACGGAGGTAACTAATCGAACTCTTGGTGCTTTGCTTAGGGGGTTGGTTAGTAAGAGTACTAAAGATTGGGATGTTAAATTGGCCCATGCTGAATTTGCTTATAATCGTTCACCTACATATGCTACTAAACATTCTCCATTTGAAGTTGTATATGGCGTGAATCCAAGGTTGCCCTTGGATCTGATTCCTATTCCTAAGGGTGAGTATGTTCATGTGGATGCCAAGGCAAAAGTCGAGGCTATGTTGAAGCTCCATGCTCAAGTTCGTGCAAGAATTGAGAAGGTGAAAGAGAGGTATAAGGTTTTGGCCAATAAGAACTGCAAGCAACATGTGTACAGGGTAGGTGATCTTGTGTGGTTGCATTTGAGGAAAGAAAGATTTCCTAACATGCGCAAGAACAAGTTAATGCCACGCTCAGAAGGTCCCTTCAAGATAGTTGCAAAGATCAATGACAATGCTTATCAATTGGAGTTGCCAGGAGAATATGGTGTGAGTGCTACTTTCAATGTTGGAGATTTAGCGCCATACTTACATGATGAAGAAGATGCTCAATTGAGGTCAATTGTTTCTGAAGAAGGGGAGGATGATCCATTAGAGGATGCTCAATTGATGGCACTTGCTTTAAAGGTTCCTCTGATTGAATGGGGTTGTTTATTTGGCACGTGTATGGGGTTTGCTTATTCTAAAGTGTTGTTGTGCATGGTCACATGTATGGAGGAAGAATAGCAAACGTGCAAAATGTGCGTAGCAAACGTGCATGGTGCATGCTAGTTGAGTTCAACTAGAACTCTTCATATCTTTAAATGCTTTGTGTTTGAGTTGTATTAGGAGTCTACGCTCAAAAAGATGGATTTTATATGATTCAATCTTTTGGAGTTTCTTTTCTATCTTTTAGAGTTCTATTGGTGTTATGACTTAGGGACTTGTCCTAAGCATACTAGGAGTTTGTTTTCATATTTATAGATTAAGTTGTACGTTTCTTTTGGGGTCAGTGAATTATTATTGAACGTTTTGTTTTGGTCGAATACTTTGGGTGTTCATCAAATCTCTGAAAGTTGGTGATTAAATTCTTTATGCTTTCAAACCCTTAGTTTAATTCCATGGTGATTAAATTCTTTATAGGAAATCTAGACTAAGTACTATCCATCACTTGTTCGAACCATCTCCATACAAACGTGCCATCTTCCATAGTTCGAGTGTTTTTTTGATTGTTTGTGGCTAAATTAGCAAGAATTCCACACTAGTGTTTGATCTCCTAGATCAAATACATCACCTTGGAAAGTTCTAGAAAACTCCATAGAAACATCAAGCAACTGCTGTAAGTACAACTTTGCATGTCTCTTGTACTTAGCTTAGTTATTTATGTTCTAGAACTTGTGTAAACTAATCCCTAGCATTTTACATACTCAGGGGAAGCTGTAGGAAGGGTAAACCACTTGGAATAAGGAGTTTAAGTGCATTAAGCAGCCTAAGTGAAGGTACACACTTAGTTTGGATTGTAACCTAGAGATTTTCCTACCTATGGTTAGATGATTGTTTCTTTCTATTTTGAAGCATGATTATGAAATGAAATCTCTTATGATACGCATAATAGTATGTGTGCTTTCAGTATATGACATGGATTTGGCATGCTGTGGTTCACTTGATATGTTTTACTTTTCCTAAGCTGGGCTTAAACACTAAATTGCCATGTTTATGCTTCTAAATGGAATTTGTTAAGTATATGGAATTGTATGGTAATGAAACACTAAATGTCTTGGATTTTAATCAAGGAAGCGAGGCGTGAGCATACACCAGGGTTAGGGCGGGTATTCCCTAACTGTTACCCAACCAGGAGGGGGAAATCCTGGCGGAAGTAGGACATGTCCGGGTTAAGTCTTGCAAGCAGAACAGTAAAAGGTGGGGTGACGACCCTCAATAGTTTGCTACACTCGCGGTCATATCAAAAGAATGAACTTATGAAATCTCTAAGTAATGGAACTGATTATGACTACTTGCTATTATGATTATGTGTTATCAATTAGTTTTCAAAATACACCTAAACATGTATTTTCTATTATATAGTGTGTACTCAGCTTTGCTGATAGTGTTGTCATTTATGTGGCCTGTCACTTGGTGGGTGGCAGAGTCAAACTTTGTTGCAGGATTGTGTTGGAAGCCAGAATCGAGTTCAGAGCAAAGTTATGATTCAAATTGTGTAATGTGGGTTAAAGTACGAGATTTAAGTTTTTATATAAAGGAGTTTATTTAGAATTACTTACAATATAGATTATTCTTTTGCCATGGAATTTAAGATTGAATGACTATGTAATTGAAGTCTTATTTAAAGGATATTGTTTTGTGGGCCCATAACCCACAGGTCTAGGATCGTATATTTCAAGTTGTCTCCCCTGCAAATGTTATCTAATTCATAAGTGATTAGTATTATTTTGGTGCTAATTGAGATTTGTGATTGCTAAGCGAGTAAAGCTAGCAGCTCGGGAATCGGGCTGTTACACTTAACCACTAAGAATGATAGTCCATTAGTCCTTATCCACTTTGACCTTTCTTAACCACTAAGAATGATTGTGCTTATCCACTTTTAGCTTAATTTCTTAACCACTAAGAATGATGGCTCTTATCCACTTTTGTGCTAGTATGATGTTGGAGAGAATTCTAACTACTTAAAGGACCAAAGCCTGATGAAGACTTAATATAGCTAAAAAAATAATTGAACCTGCTTAAAAATTCAGGCTGTTACAGTAACTTCAGTTATGAGCATGTTTATTTCTTCTAATAATATATTTGCTAACGTATTTGTTGAACATTACACTTAAACTACTTATGATATTAATTGTGGATCATTTCGATGTTGCAGGTCATTGAGCGAAGTATGAAAGAAAATCGATTTCCATACACCCGTCGTGTTCCAGGGATCATCCTGCCTTTCATTAAAAGATGGACTGATGTCCAGGCAGATATTAATTGTGAATTTCGAGCTATTGTATACAACTTTTTGGGTGGTGAGGACTATTGGCCGCATGCTCGTATGACAATGGCAAATGAGGTTGCTGCTCATCGAGAAGTCTACCGACATTTTTACTTTGTTAGGATTGATGATGCTATACAGCGCATTACTTGGAGTGGAGGATCAGCATCTGGGGCACAATGGATCGTAGTTTCTCAAGACTTGTTTCCTATTACTCAGATCTTCAACGCCACAGTCGTATTAACCGGACTAGGCTAGGAAGG
Organism: Beta lomatogona; assembly: GCA_947646795.1. Classification (NCBI taxonomy): domain Eukaryota; kingdom Viridiplantae; phylum Streptophyta; class Magnoliopsida; order Caryophyllales; family Amaranthaceae; genus Beta; species Beta lomatogona. The sequence goes on along the minus strand of CANSNZ010000955.1, from coordinate 928,971 downwards.
AAGCTTATATCAATGTGTCACTATCCTTCCTTGGCTTGCTCCCAGCATAGAAACCAGTCAATCTGCAGAAATCGTGATATCACGTCTTGGTGATAATGAGCAACGTTGTTAGGATCGTGATCCTACTTTGGATCGTGAGGAGCTAGCAGGATCGAATTGTAGGAACGTAAGATCCTATGAAATTTGAAAATTAAGTCAATTTTAGTTAATTTGCTTGTACCTTTCTCATACTTGGAGTAAAATAATGCTAAAAACTTATCATTTATCTATGATAGGTGATATTACGTAATTACAATAACAATCGTCCAGAAAAAAACAAATAAAGAAAATGTTAATAACACTAACCAACGATACAAAGAAATCTTAATCAAAGTTCTTACAAATTAGAATACAAATATGATAATCAATCATCATAACTAAAGTTTGCATCATCTACACCATCGTTTCCGATATTAGCGCCCGAGTTTCTTATTCTCATTTGATATGGAGTAATATTTTGTTCCCCATCACCAATATCATTATAACCAAATGTCATCTCCAAACCCCCATCCTCAAAAATCATTTGAACCATGAGTTGTTGGAGTAACTTCAGCATCACTCAACTCATGGATTTCAATGTCGTCGTCCGCTCATTATGTTAAAAAAAGGTTATAAACTTATAATGGCAAACTGAAATTTTAAAGATAAGGAGGGAGAAAAAACAAAGAACAAATTAAACATCCCTTGATCACCCCTTTCATTCTCTTTTTGTTCTTCCTCTTGAGCATATCACCTAGCTGCTCTATCAAAGACATTCAGCTATGTCTCACCATGCAGAAGGAGATGTTTATCTCTCTTTATTATCCACTCATCATCAGATGGTAGATCATCTAAAACAATTATTTCTTGAATCATAGGTTGTTTTTGCTATTTCTTCTTCAATCTCATATTATACATAACAAAAAGCAAGTCATTCAACTTCTGTTGATGCAAATGACTTTGTTTCTTAGTATGAACCTGTTGCAATAGATGACAGACATGATTTAGATACAATTATACACCTATATATGAGAACTGGAAGTAAAGGTTAGTAATTTTCCATCTCAAATGCACTCCAATTACGTTCACAACCAGAGGAGCTGCAAGTTAGACTTAGAATTCTCATGGCAAATTTCTTTAGTTCGGGGCATTCATCACCATAAGAATCCTACCAATGAGCTTCAAACACAAATGTAAAGTCATGTAAGATTAATGACTAAGTATACTAACTGAGTAGTCATTTGAAGTATAATAAACAAACCTGAACTCTTTTCATTCTAGTCATCACTGCAGTATTTATTCCTAGACATCTTATTTTCAATTTCTTTTCCTTTAGCAAGAAACTGTAACAACCAAAACTTAATTTGATAACATTAGAAACAATTATTTGTTCCTAGATGGCATCATAGTTTTAATTTGTTGCCATTTAGACACAAACTATGACAACTAATATTTAATTTGTTGACAACCGAAGCAATTAATTTTACTATTTGTTGCTAGATGACATCATATTCTCAATTTGTTGCCACTTAAAAACAAATAATGGAAAGGGCTATTTGATTTGTTGCTATTGGAAACAAGATATTTTATTGTTTGTTCCGCAAACAACATCAATTTTTTTTAAATGTGTCCCGTATCGAAGCAATTTGAGCCATAGTATCACATTTTAAGGTGAAACACTTTCGCATACTATTATCAATTGCTTTTCAGAACATCCTTCAAGCTTGTAAGTAGACCGATTCTCCTCCTAAGAAGAAAAACAATGACGATAGGGTTTAGGGATTCAATGTTTGGGTTAATGTTTTCAGTGGGCCTGGTTAGAATTTCACACGTTGGCAACTGGCCAGCTGACGCTAAGAGCAATCTTAACAATGAACCCAAAAATGGTTCATGAAGGATGAACAATTAATTTGAGGCTTAATCATGAACCCAAAAGAGTTCGTGCGTGGATCGAGGTGGAAAAATTCCGAAAACCGAATGGTTCGTGAATTGGTTTTCATCATACACGCTGGCGTTGGGAAGGAGAAGAACACCAAAAAAGATATGAAGAGCGCCACATGTCACGCTACAAGTGGAGGAAAAGCTCAGAATAACAAAAAAATGCAGGTGGTGTCAGAAAGCCTAACGCGGGGCAGACGATCCATTTAAAAGCCGCCATGTATTTCAACCGTTGGTCCTTTTATTATTAACATTACAATTTTTGTAACGTTAATATTTCAAAAATACAATTAAAAAAAAAAAGATACCAAAATTTATAATTTTTCATTCTCAATAAATAAACACCCATTTTGCTATACTTTATTCACAATTTCAGTTTTCTCTTCTCTTCCTATTATCATTTCTTTCATCACATAATTTTGCTTTACCTTGCAATCTTTCAGAAAAAAAACCTGATAATTATAGATTCTAATTATCCTAATTATGTATTATATAATCCTAATCCTAGTACAAGACGTAGAAATCGTCCAACAAATCCACAACAAAATACAAACCAAAACCCCATAAATTACCAACAAAATCTTAATAATTATCCCCAATCCCTCCCCCTCAAATTACCCACAAAATCCACATAGTTATCAGCAAAATCTCTCAAATTATCAAAAAAAAAAATGAAATTAATATTTATTAGAGTTAATTACAATTAGTCATCGATAAATAAGTTCATTTACTCTGTAAAAGGCTAAGATCGTTAAACTCGCATTAGGATCGCCCGATCCCACCGATCCCAACGATCCTGAAGCGATCCTGTTGGATAGCAATTATCCAAACGATCAGGATCGATGTGGCTCATCTGGATCATAGGTTTGTACGATCCTACGATCCGGATCGTGGTTTTGATGACATCAATTATGAGCATTATATTAGACTGGAGTTAATGACATGGATCACCCATACCTCCCATTCATAACTTGTTGAAGGGAATACGTGAGGATAATGTTGTTGGATAGGAACAATTGTATGGTGTCAGACGAAATTTATGGAGCTAATTATTTAGTAGTTAGTTTATAATATTTTGTAACTTTTAGTTAATCTGTAAATCGTAGTTGGATGATTATTGTTATTTTGTAATAGTTCATACATAATATTAGTTGTAATTATTCACATTTTACATTATTAATTTATATCCCGACTTTAGCTTGAAATTTTCTACTAATAAATAAACAAATTATTATGTGGAAGATGTTATTGGATTTATCTCGTCTATAATTACAAAATATTATGATATAACAACATATAATTTGTGAAAAATGATGATAGATTAGCACTAAGTTTATATTTTAAAATATTATAATGTTATAATATTATAATGAATCATACTAGTAATATTAGGATATTATAATGTTATAATATTATAACTTATAACTTAATTTAAAACTATAGTATATAATAATAATAAACAATCGAATGTTATTGTATCATATCAAGCTAATCCAAAGTTATAGAAAGTGCATCAACTGAATACACTTAAATGAAAACTAATGAAATCAACTAAGCAGTATCAGAGGCCAGATCCAACAATAGCTCCATATCCCATTCCGTAGCCAACTCATCCATCATCTCATACGAAGCAGCGGTTCTTGGTTGTTGGTCATTATGCCGATCCTCTACTAAAACTTTTGTCGAGTCAAACCACCAACCTATTCACTGCAAAATATCAAGTAAGAAATTAATTATGTTACTTATCAAATATTAACAAGTAAATGTAGATCTAGAATACGAAAAGCATACTTACATAGTGGGTGTTTGTAGGTCTCATCGATTAGGTGCATTGACGGTCTCCTCATTGATAATGAGGGGATGACTATATAGGGTACACCAGTACTCGTAATTTGATGAATAATAATGAGGACAACCAACTCGTCTTAATGCTGAGACATGTAGACCACCCAAATATGGCATAAACCGCTGTTAGGATGACTCGGCTGATGATATCAAGAACTCAAGCTCATACGTCTTCGATTTTCTCGGACTATATATACATACTTTGGCATCGGGATCAAGGAAGGAATGACCTGAACATAACCCAACTGTCGTAATACCCAATATGGGCTATACGGCTCAACGATATCACAATAGCATATGCAACCGACATACGTCGTCCTTCGAACCGTGGTAGCCGAATCATCCCTATATGGCATCCAAACGACCTACAATATGACAAAAGTTATAATGCAATCAATTTTAACTATTAATCATATAAAACACAAGAGTATTTAGTAAATAATTTGCGTACCTCATATGCTTGATGTTTATTCAAGCGTCTGCATATCGAATTAAGTCGGAGCGTAGCCTTACTCTCTATGTGATAATCCCACTTTCTAGCTCAGGGATCATGAGGACCGACTGCTAAACCATCTTTGTGAGGCCGAAAACAAGGGAAGTGCTCGTACATCCAACCTCGTATTATAAGCGTGAGACAACCAACAATTTGATGGCACTCCGACCTAGTCACTATCCCCAGCTGACGGTACAGATACGCCAATGATGAAGAGCCCCATAAGTACCTAGATACCGAATCTAGGATATCCAACTCAACAATGTTCATCGGCAACATTTGGGTACCACTTTTATCAATAATCAGTGCACCCAAGTGTGAGGGCTAGATAAGCGTGAAGAGTCACTATAGGCGTGTTTTTATTGCATATGCGGGATGAGCGCGTATTTGACTACCTCATTCCAAAAGTTTTATTTGAAAATATTTTAAAGTCGCCAACAAGTTTTTAAAGGAAGACTCATAAACCTAATTGCATATTGGGAAATCTTATTGACAACTTAGGGACTTATCCAATGTAGATTTCCCCGTCATGGCTCCATGAATGGTCAATAGCGATTCATGTCAAGATTTATGCAAATAAAAAACCACATAATATGTTAATGCAATATAATAATTAGTCTACGTTGGTTCATTAAACATATAAAACACTAATTTTTGGTGACATGTGTAGACACATAATCATGTCTCCCCATTTAAGGGTTCAATGATGAAATATACCGCGGTCTTAGTTGCCATGGCCCAATGGAGGAGTAGTCCGAATAACCAGGCAATATGTGTTTTGAAATATTATTATAAAAGCCCAATTAATCATTCATGATGATTAATTGTAAGTTCAACCCGTGAATTGTTTTTTAAGTCCATTTTAAAAGCCCAACTTAATATTTATTGTTTTAATAATTATTTTCTTAATATTTATTGTTGTAATAAATATTTTCTTAAAAGCTTTTATTATTATCTTTTACCCATAAATCAGATTTTTAATCCGGTAAATTTGATCTCCGGATTTTTAGGGATAAAAATGGCATCTTGAAAGCACGCGTAGAATAAAAAACCAATATTCTGAAATACGCGCCGGACGCGGCGGCTGCGCTCAACGCGCCACGTGCGTCCAGGTCATTGGCCAAATTGCGTCAGGCGTGCCAATGAGCGCCTGATACCTGGCGCAAGTCCTGTGTGAGACGCAAGTTAAAGTTTTATCTTTTTGAAAACGCGTTTCCACGTGCAACGTTTTAACTGGACGGACCATGTCAGGCAGGCCAACCTGCGCATGACACGTGTCCTCGCGCTTGCCAAATAGGACTGCGCCTGGCGCAGGGCTTGCGTGGAGCGCACGTTTTGTTTTGCCTTTAAATACGGGATGATTTCCCGAATCAAATATGGCTTCGTTTTATTATTTTTACGCACACAAATACTCTCGAAAACTCTGAAATATACTTCGAATACAAAACACTCAAACACTTTTAATCTTCCAAATCAATTATTGTTCCTGATCCTATTATATTCCTGGTTCCAAGATTGCTTCGCTTGAAGGTCACAACGCTCTTCGATCTAAACCGCATATGTATAATCCTAAGGGCCCTTCAATAATTATATTTATTTTATTGAAGTTACTAATCTTTTCTTGTCATGATGTAGATTCCTAATTAGTAAGAGCGTCCCTTTGTAAATTCTAACCTCTTTTCTTATATATCCTGTATATAATATTCATGATATTATGATTGTCCTACATGGCTTTTTATCACCCACATGTTATTATGCTAAATAAGACCTAAAGAATTGTTCTCATTAATTCAGATAATTTGGACAACCTGTTAGGAACCTTGTAAAATGATTGTATAATAACTGGTCATTAAATAATTAGTCTTTTTGTGTGTTTCCTGAACCCATCTAGATTAATTATTTTAGGGTGCTTTCAAATGTTGTTTGATTATTCTATTGCATAAAATCTATTGTGAATCGTTATTTAGTAGAGGCCAGCAATGGGCAATATAGTTCCTGACTATATTGTACCCTCACCCCCGAACTCACTTTTTGGTTCCTGACCATCTATGGAGTCATGAAGGAAAATCTACATTGGATAAGTCCCTAAGATGTCCCTTCCGTTTCAATGTCCAATTAGGTTTATGATTGTTCCTCTAAAGAATTTTTCGCGACTTCTTTCAAAACATATTTTTAAAAAAACCTTCACAATGGGGTAGTCAAATACACGCGCTCACACCGCGTGTAGGCATTAAAGGAATTGAAAAATCCACGCCTACAATTTGGCGACTTCACTACGGAGGATTTTTAAAAATTAATTTATTTTTAAATGAGTGGGTGAAACTTTTAAAATACGATTCATTCTTATTTTTATACCTTTGAATAATATACAGTTTTGCATATGGATGGCTACTGTTCCGCCACCATAAGGACAATCTACCTTACCTCATTAGCACATGTTCTATGTGTGAGGTCACCCCGGGGGGTTTGCGCCTTGTCCTTCCAAAAAGCTTCATGAGCGATAGTGTTGGATATTAATCATAAGCAAACCTACCCAATCATGGCATTGTTCTCTTGTTCCTGACTTGAGAACTGGAGTGCGTCTTACACGTGGCCACATCTTTAAGCAGGAATATGAAGCGTGGGATCAATCTCTTAGTCATGGACCCTTTTCAGCCTTAACTTAACCCTGACCATAGTTGAACGTAGAACTGGACTTTAGGTTGAGAACTTTGCATATTATTATCCTACTTGTGCATATTGTGTGTGCGCGCCATTAATTGCTTCGTATTTTCGATTTTCTAGTCAAAACTGTTGAACGAAATCACACGAAGATAGAGAGTTCCAGAAGCCCCCTTGTACACACGCTTCTGATCTGCGCTCCGTGCAGCTAAGATGCTTCCCGTGCAGGTAGACTGCGTTATGCGCACCTCCAGGCGTCTGGCGCAGCCAAACGTACGTCGCGCGCGTCATTTATCACGTCCAGCACATTCCTCCTCGCGTCGAGTGTGCCGTCTTGCGCCCAACGTAATGTCCTTTCCTACTTCTTGCGTTTGATTGTGCGTACTCGGTTTCAACTTTGCTTGTTAAGCTTAGTGTCCACCTTTGTCCACATTTTCTAATTTTCAAAAACCCATTTTTAATATATCTCATATCTTTTTTTTGAGAACCCATCTCAAAAATAATTTCAATCTCTAACGATCCCTACCCTGATTTCGAAAATTCTATCTCATTTTTTATCAAACTTTATCTCCCATTGTTTTTTTTTTTTTTAAATTGATCTCCCATCTTTTTTGAAAATTCATCCCCATCTTTTTTTCAAAAATCATGCTCCTATGTTTTTCAAAACTTGATCCCATCTTCAATCTCTTATCTATTTCAAAAATTCTATCTCCACTTTTTTTTTTTTCAAAAAAAATCTCCATCTTTTTTTTTCTTATCACATATCTTTTTTTTCAAAAATTCATCCTTTTTCTTTATCCTATCTTTTCATGTATATTATCCAGCTTCTAATGTGTACATCATTTAGGATTCTTTTTAGTGTGCATCTTATTGTAAAAGTCTCATGCGATTAGGAATTCTAAATCCATTAGAAGTTCATCTGACCCATATGTCTAGGCTCATCCAGTTTCACTTCATTTAGAGATCTTCACCTCATCTAACTCTATCCATGTTAGGAGTCTTAACCCTATCTAGGTTCACCCATCTAAGAAGTCTAGGGTCGTTAGAATTCTTGCCATCTTAGAAGTCTAAAATCCATAGAAAGTTCATAGGATTCTAAAATCGTTTAAGTTATATCCATCGTAGGAGTCTAAATCCGTTAGAATTCTGTTCATCTTAAGACTTTTGAATCCATTAGAGTTCTGCCCATATTAGGAGTCCAAATCCATCTGAATTCCGTCTATTTTAGGAGTCTAGGTCCACTAGAGTTTCATACATATTAGGAGTCTAGTATCCTCGAAAGTTCGTCGAATCTAGAATTCTAACTTCATTAGAAGTCTATCAAGTCTAGAATTCCGAAGTCATTAGAATTGCATATCAATTAGGACAATATTCATAACTAAGAGTCCCTCTGCATTGCATAGCCCATCATCATGCACTTCATGCATAACTAGTGTTATTAGGCATTTAGGAGTCTCATTACATCCATACTCTTCATTTCATGCATTCCGCATTTAGTAGATTCCCTCTTTCGGGATATGTAGGCAGCCTTTACAGGTTCGAACGCATAGATTGAGTCATGCATTAGGTCTAGGTGCATCAAAAAAAAAAAAATCATCATGCATATAGGATACTCAGATTGTTCCTAAAAGCTCAACTTTTAAAACAACATACATTCAGCCTTAAATTAAACCTGACCATAGTTGAACGTAGAACTGGACTTTAGGTTGAGAACTTTGCATATTATTATCCTACTTGTGCATATTGTGTGTGCGCGCCATTAATTGCTTCGTATTTTCGATTTTCTAGTCAAAACTGTTGAACGAAATCACACGAAGATAGAGAGTTCCAGAAGCCCCCTTGTACACACGCTTCTGATCTGCGCTCCGTGCAGCTAAGATGCGTCCCGTGCAGGTAGACTGCGTTATGCACACCTCCAGGCGTTTGGTGCAGCCAAACGTACGTCGCGCGCGTCATTTCTCACGTCCAGCACATTCCTCCTCGCGTCGAGTGTGCCGTCTTGCGCCCAACGTAATGTCCTTTCCTACTTCTTGCGTTTGATTGTGCGTACTCGGTTTCAACATTGCTTGTTAAGCTTAGTGTCCACCTTTGTCCACATTTTCTAATTTTCAAAAACCCATTTTCAATATATCTCATATCTTTTTTTTGAGAACCCATCTCAAAAATAATTTCAATCTCTAATGATCCCTACCCTGATTTCGAAAATTCTATCTCATCTTTTATCAAACTTTATCTCCCATTGTTTTTTTTTAAAAAATTGATCTCCCATCTTTTTTGAAAATTCATCCCCATCTTTTTTTCAAAAATCATGCTCCTATGTTTTTCAAAACTTGATCCCATCTTCAATCTCTTATCTATTTCAAAAATTCTATCTCCACTTTTTTTTTTTTCAAAAAAAACCTCCATCTTTTTTTTTCTTATCACATATCTTTTTTTTCAAAAATTCATCCTTTTTCTTTATCCTATCTTTTCATGTATATTATCCAGCTTCTAATGTGTACATCATTTAGGATTCTTTTTAGTGTGCATCTTATTGTAAAAGTCTCATGCGATTAGGAATTCTAAATCCATTAGAAGTTCATCTGACCCATATGTCTAGGCTCATCCAGTTTCACTTCATTTAGAGATCTTCACCTCATCTAACTCTATCCATGTTAGGAGTCTTAACCCTATCTAGGTTCACTCATCTAAGAAGTTTAGGGTCGTTAGAATTCTTGCCATCTTAGAAGTCTAAAATCCATAGAAAGTTCATAGGATTCTAAAATCGTTTAAGTTATATCCATCGTAGGAGTCTAAATCCGTTAGAATTCTGTTCATCTTAAGACTTTTGAATCCATTAGAGTTCTGCCCATATTAGGAGTCCAAATCCATCTGAATTCCGTCTATTTTAGGAGTCTAGGTCCACTAGAGTTTCATACATATTAGGAGTCTAGTATCCTCGAAAGTTCGTCGAATCTAGAATTCTAACTTCATTAGAAGTCTATCAAGTCTAGAATTCCGAAGTCATTAGAATTGCATATCAATTAGGACAATATTCATAACTAAGAGTCCCTCTGCATTGCATAGCCCATCATCATGCACTTCATGCATAACTAGTGTTATTAGGCATTTAGGAGTCTCATTGCATCCATACTCTTCATTTCATGCATTCCGCATTTAGTAGATTCCCTCTTTCGGGATATGTAGGCAGCCTTTACAGGTTCGAACGCATAGATTGAGTCATGCATTAGGTCTAGGTGCATCAAAAAAAAAAATTCATCATGCATATAGGATACTCAGATTGTTCCTAAAAGCTCAACTTTTAAAACAATATACATTCAGCCTTAACTTAAACCTGACCATAGTTGAACGTAGAACTGGACTTTAGGTTGAGAACTTTGCATATTATTATCCTACTTGTGCATATTGTGTGTGCGCGCCATTAATTGCTTCGTATTTTCGATCTTCTAGTCAAAACTGTTGAACGAAATCACACGAAGATAGAGAGTTCCAGAAGCCCCCTTGTACACACGCTTCTGATCTGCGCTCCGTGCAGCTAAGATGCGTCCCGTGCAGGTAGACTGCGTTATGCGCACCTCCAGGCGTATGGCGCAGCAAAACGTACGTCGCGCGCGTCATTTCTCACGTCCAGCACATTCCTCCTCGCGTCGAGTGTGCCGTCTTGCGCCCAACGTAATGTCCTTTCCTACTTCTTGCGTTTGATTGTGCGTATTCGGTTTCAACATTGCTTGTTAAGCTTAGTGTCCACCTTTGTCCACATTTTCTAATTTTCAAAAACCCATTTTCAATATATCTCATATCTTTTTTTTGAGAACCCATCTCAAAAATAATTTCAATCTCTAATGATCCCTACCCTGATTTCGAAAATTCTATCTCATCTTTTATCAAACTTTATCTCCCATTGTTTTTTTTTTTTTTAAATTGATCTCCCAACTTTTTTGAAAATTCATCCCCATCTTTTTTTCATAAATCATGCTCCTATGTTTTTCAAAACTTGATCCCATCTTCAATCTCTTATCTATTTCAAAAATTCTATCTCCACTTTTTTTTTTTTCAAAAAAAATCTCCATCTTTTTTTTTCTTATCACATATCTTTTTTTTCAAAAATTCATCCTTTTTCTTTATCCTATCTTTTCATGTATATTATCCAGCTTCTAATGTGTACATCATTTAGGATTCTTTTTAGTGTGCATCTTATTGTAAAAGTCTCATGCGATTAGGAATTCTAAATCCATTAGAAGTTCATCTGACCCATATGTCTAGGCTCATCCAGTTTCACTTCATTTAGAGATCTTCACCTCATCTAACTCTATCCATGTTAGGAGTCTTAACCCTATCTAGGTTCACCCATCTAAGAAGTCTAGGGTCGTTAGAATTCTTGCCATCTTAGAAGTCTAAAATCCATAGAAAGTTCATAGGATTCTAAAATCGTTTAAGTTATATCCATCGTAGGAGTCTAAATCCGTTAGAATTCTGTTCATCTTAAGACTTTTGAATCCATTAGAGTTCTGCCCATATTAGGAGTCCAAATCCATCTGAATTCCGTCTATTTTAGGAGTCTAGGTCCACTAGAGTTTCATACATATTAGGAGTCTAGTATCCTCGAAAGTTCGTCGAATCTAGAATTCTAACTTCATTAGAAGTCTATCAAGTCTAGAATTCCGAAGTCATTAGAATTGCATATCAATTAGGACAATATTCATAACTAAGAGTCCCTCTGCATTGCATAGCCCATCATCATGCACTTCATGCATAACTAGTGTTATTAGGCATTTAGGAGTCTCATTGCATCCATACTCTTCATTTCATGCATTCCGCATTTAGTAGATTCCCTCTTTCGGGATATGTAGGCAGCCTTTACAGGTTCGAACGCATAGATTGAGTCATGCATTAGGTCTAGGTGCATCAAAAAAAAAAATCATCATGCATATAGGATACTCAGATTGTTCCTAAAAGCTCAACTTTTAAAACAACATACATTCAGCCTTAACTTAAACCTGACCGTAGTTGAACGTAGAACTGGACTTTAGGTTGAGAACTTTGCATATTATTATCCTACTTGTGCATATTGTGCGTGCGCGCCATTAATTGCTTCGTATTTTCGATTTTCTAGTCAAAACTGTTGAACGAAATCACACGAAGATAGAGAGTTCCAGAAGCCCCCTTGTACACACGCTTCTGATCTGCGCTCCGTGCAGCTAAGATGCGTCCCGTGCAGGTAGACTACGTTATGCGCACCTCCAGGCGTCTGGCGCAGCCAAACGTACGTCGCGCGCGTCATTTCTTACGTCCAGCACATTCCTCCTCGCGTCGAGTGTGCCGTCTTGCGCCCAACGTAATGTCCTTTCCTACTTCTTGCGTTCGATTGTGCGCACTCGGTTTCAACATTGCTTGTTAAGCTTAGTGTCCACCTTTGTCCACATTTTCTAATTTTCAAAAACCCATTTTCAATATATCTCATATCTTTTTTTTGAGAACCCATCTCAAAAATAATTTCAATCTCTAATGATCCCTACCCTGATTTCGAAAATTCTATCTCATCTTTTATCAAACTTTATCTCCCATTGTTTTTTTTTTTTTAAATTGATCTCCCATCTTTTTTGAAAATTCATCCCCATCTTTTTTTCAAAAATCATGCTCCTATGTTTTTCAAAACTTGATCCCATCTTCAATCTCTTATCTATTTCAAAAATTCTATCTCCACTTTTTTTTTTTTCAAAAAAAATCTCCATCTTTTTTTTTCTTATCACATATCTTTTTTTCAAAAATTCATCCTTTTTCTTTATCCTATCTTTTCATGTATATTATCCAGCTTCTAATGTGTACATCATTTAGGATTCTTTTTAGTGTGCATCTTATTGTAAAAGTCTCATGCGATTAGGAATTCTAAATCCATTAGAAGTTCATCTGACCCATATGTCTAGGCTCATCCAGTTTCACTTCATTTAGAGATCTTCACCTCATCTAACTCTATCCATGTTAGGAGTCTTAACCCTATCTAGGTTCACCCATCTAAGAAGTCTAGGGTCGTTAGAATTCTTGCCATCTTAGAAGTCTAAAATCCATAGAAAGTTCATAGGATTCTAAAATCGTTTAAGTTATATCCATCGTAGGAGTCTAAATCCGTTAGAATTCTGTTCATCTTAAGACTTTTGAATCCATTAGAGTTCTGCCCATATTAGGAGTCCAAATCCATCTGAATTCCGTCTATTTTAGGAGTCTAGGTCCACTAGAGTTTCATACATATTAGGAGTCTAGTATCCTCGAAAGTTCGTCGAATCTAGAATTCTAACTTCATTAGAAGTCTATCAAGTCTAGAATTCCGAAGTCATTAGAATTGCATATCAATTAGGACAATATTCATAACTAAGAGTCCCTCTGCATTGCATAGCCCATCATCATGCACTTCATGCATAACTAGTGTTATTAGGCATTTAGGAGTCTCATTGCATCCATACTCTTCATTTCATGCATTCCGCATTTAGTAGATTCCCTCTTTCGGGATATGTAGGCAGCCTTTACAGGTTCGAACGCATAGATTGAGTCATGCATTAGGTCTAGGTGCATCAAAATAAAAAAAAATCATCATGCAGATAGGATACTCAGATTGTTCCTAAAAGCTCAACTTTTAAAACAACATACATTCTCCAATTCCATTTCTCTCTCTCCATCATCACTCCATGTCTAATCTCCTGCTGAATGATCCTAGGAAAAATACAATATGTCAAGCTCACCTCAAGAACAAGTTGATGAGTTGCAGGGTACACTCGTTGATCTTGTAGCACGTGTCACCAGACTAGAAGCATAGTACAAGGCACCAGCTAGTTTTACCGCAATCACAACTGGACGACGAAGGATCAATGAACTACATGACATTACACAACGCAGTCCGCTGATAAACCCTTCCATCAAATCAATCCCTGAAAGCTTGTCTCGCTCTAGAGGAGGCGAAAGCATTATCAATGATTCATCTAACGAGATACATTCCAGACCTGCACCAACTCTTACCATGCCTAGAAGAAAGCCTCAGGAGAGTTCATATCCTTACGCATAAGCTATGGTGCTATATTCGAGTATCTTCATTTTAGAAAATTGCTCTATCCTATAGGACCTACTCTAGATCCTAAGGAAGACAGAAAAGGGGCAAATTGGGACAAAAATGCCTATTGCAAGTACCATAGAGGAAACAGACATATAACTAACGATTGCTATAAGTTAAAGCACTTTATTCACAACATGATAGAAGAGGGAAGACTTCCAATTCACTCGAACAAGGTCCCAAATAAGATAGAGGTTGTTGACATGGGTACAAGGGATTATTTAAAACCCCAACAGGCACAAACCCCTTTAAAGATGATCTATACTCAAATCTTTCACCAACTCCGGGCTAAAGGTGCAATTTCCCCAATTGGACCCCTAGAAGACCCACCTAAAGAGGAAAGAAATATGATGTGCGAGGAAGGCTCCTATTGTGAATATCATAGGGGGAAAGGTCACCCTACCGAAAGGTGTATGAGCCTTCAGGCGATTATCCAAGACATGATCGATGACAAAAGACTGCAATTGCTATACAATCCAGACTACAAAGACGCTGCCCCTGTCCCAATAGCATATATTCATTAAAACACCTGGACTCGCTTAGGTCCAGTTGAAAATATATATATATATATATATATATATATATATATATATATATATATATATATATACACACTTTTTCTCTTTTCATTTAGAAAGAGACCTCATGAAGATCGAAACAACGAAACTGTCTCGTCACGTGACGTAGGAGTCTAAACTTAGGATTTCGTTTTCAGTTTCATGTCTCTTGTGTTTTCCCAGTCTGATATAGGATTTCCCTTTTTATTGTATGTGCTCATAATTTTTTTAATTAATAAATGAGTATTTCTTTACCTTGCACTAATGAGCATCAATGGAAATCACGATTGTCGCCTTAAAAGAAATGAATTTCAAATTCTCATGACTATTATAATAATGGCAATGAACATAATTGGCAAAAAAGAGGCATCCCTTCCTTTCTCCAATCCTTATCATCCATTTCAGCCTAAATACATAACACCCTTCTCCCATTAACCTACCTCATAGGAAGTACATTTGACAACAATTCAACGTAAAGGGCAAGTAAAAGAAAAAGAGCAACAAAAAAATAATCAAAGCAAAAAAAAATTGAAACAAAAAGTGCAAAATATATAAAAAAAAAGAAGAAGTGTTGCAAATAAGCCCAGCAATAGCTTTGTCAAAGGTATTTCCTTCAAAACCTTAAACCTACGATTCTAAACCTCCAATTTCAAGTCTTATGTGATTAACCTTCTTAACAACCATGCACATTGCGCCCCAATAAGCCACAAAAGACAAACCCAAGCCCGTTGAGTCGAAAACCCGCAAGGGCGACTTATGCAAGAGTTAGGGCATCTTCTCATTCACGAGCCTGAACTACGAATGGTCTGATTCGGCTAAAGATACGTAGGAAACCTCACTGTGAGGTCCGACCGCACCAAACCAAACCAACATCATCATCCACCCTTGCTAAAGACCTCTTACAATTCAATGCCTAATTCATTGCAAATGGCTCCAAAGCAAAATGCTAGGCCACTGATTAAAATATTAAGAGCTACGACTGGCCTGATTCCATCATGGATACGTAGGCAACCTCTATTGAGGCCCGACCATTTTAATTCATAACATTATTCTTTTTAAGCCTCGCCTAGGCCCTTGGAAAAAGTGCGATCACCCAAATCATGAATTTTAAATGCCCATCCCTACCCTTAGATTATAGACTGGGATTCAAACCTGCATCATTAGCCTACCTCATTGCGTGAGTCCATTCATTATGACTTCGCCTTTTCTTATTCTAATCATTTCCTTTTCACAACTACATTATCGCTTCTAAGCCAACCTTAGCATAACCTTTTAACACTCAGTGCTATGATCGCGCTTCATCTATTGAGTGTTCCTTTCTTTGGCCTTTCTTGTCTTCTCACATTAGGGACCCTAAATGGAATCTTTGGTCGAAACTTCCACTGAGCGTGACGAGATATCATCAAAATCAAGCAATCAGTTGGATGCTTCATCAACTCCATCTTGCTGGGGGGTTCATCACTGGTCCACCTAGAAAATCATAAGCTCCGAGTCCAGACCTATTGAGACAAGGACTTCATTACGAGTCCATAAGTGAAATCTTGGGTTCTAAACCCGCGCAAATGCAACATTGCACCTATTCACGGGCTCACTTAGGCCCTTGACATACAAACCTCGAAGCATATGCAACTCAAGTGTTACAAAAGCTCGTGCTACAATGAATTTCAAATCCAACAGGTCATCCTTTGGGGGGGGTCTTCCCATCTCTCCTCTTTCATAGGCTCCATGTGTACCTTGATTAGGACTTCACTACGAGTCCATACAAAATATTGTGGGCTCTAGACCCATACGAGATCATAACTGTTTTATGGGCTCACTTAGGCCCGTTACAAATACAACGCATTTCGAATAAAGCATGACCTACGTGGATCATCCTTAGGGATTTCCATTTCTCCTCTTTCAAACAGTTTTCTAAACAAAAATTTGAGCTTCTAATGAAATGATCAAAGCATCATATCATCTGCATTCATGTCATATCACTGCCTTAGTGTCACATCTCTGCATTTTCATCATCCAAACATTGTGTCAAGCATCGCATCGGTCTTCCTTAGCCATAAGATTCTAGCATAAGTCATCGAGTCACACCACACTTATGCACACCCGATAGCACATGCAAGTCAAGTCATGTCAAGTCAAGTAAAAGTCTAGTCAAGGCAAGTCGAGTCAAATCAAGTCGAGTCAAGTCATGTCCTATCCATACACTTTTTGGTTCCTGACCATCTATGGAGTCATGAAGGAAAATCTACATTGGATAAGTCCCTAAGATGTCCCTTCCGTTTCAATGTCCAATTAGGTTTATGATTCTTCCTCTAAAGAATTTTTCGCGACTTCTTTCAAAACATATTTTTAAAAAAACCTTCACAATGGGGTATTCAAATACACGCGCTCACACCGCGTGTAGGCATTAAAGGAATTGAAAAATCCACGCCTACAATTTGGCGACTTCACTACGGAGGATTTTAAAAAATTAATTTATTTTTAAATGAGTGGGTGAAACTTTTAAAATACGATTCATTCTTATTTTTATACCTTTGAATAATATACAGTTTTGCATATGCATGGCTACTGTTCCGCCACCATAAGGACAATCTACCTTACCTCATTAGCACATGTTCTATGTGTGAGGTCACCCCGGGGGGTTTGCGCTTTGTCCTTCCAAAAAGCTTCCTGAGCGATAGTGTTGGATATTAGTCATAAGCAAACCTACCCAATCATGGCATTGTTCTCTTGTTCCTAACTTGAGAACTGGAGTGCGTCTTACACGTGGCCACCTCTTTAAGCAGGAATATGAAGCGTGGGATCAATCTCTTAGTCATGGACCCTTTTCAGCCTTAACTTAAACCTGACCATAGTTGAACGTAGAACTGGACTTTAGGTTGAGAACTTTGCATATTAATATCCTACTTGTGCATATTGTATGTGCGCGCCATTAATTGCTTCGTATTTTCGATTTTCTAGTCAAAACTGTTGAACGAAATCACACGAAGATAGAGAGTTCCAGAAGCCCCCTTGTACACACGCTTCTGATCTGCGCTCCGTGCAGCTAAGATACGTCCCGTGCAGGTAGACTGCGTTATGCGCACCTCCAGGCGTCTGGCGCAGCCAAACGTACGTCGCGCGCGTCATTTCTCACGTCCAGCACATTCCTCCTCGCGTCGAGTGTGCCGTCTTGCGCCCAACGTAATGTCCTTTCCTACTTCTTGCGTTTGATTGTGCGTACTCGGTCTCAACATTGCTTGTTAAGCTTAGTGTCCACCTTTGTCCACATTTTCTAATTTTCAAAAACCCATTTTCAATATATCTCATATCTTTTTTTTGAGAACCCATCTCAAAAATAATTTCAATCTCTAATGATCCCTACCCTGATTTCGAAAATTCTATCTCATCTTTTATCAAACTTTATCTCCCATTGATTTTTTTTTTTAAAAATTGATCTCCCATCTTTTTTGAAAATTCATCCCCATCTTTTTTTCAAAAATCATGCTCCTATGTTTTTCAAAACTTGATCCCATCTTCAATCTCTTATCTATTTCAAAAATTCTATCTCCACTTTTTTTTTTTTCAAAAAAAACCTCCATCTTTTTTTTTCTTATCACATATCTTTTTTTTCAAAAATTCATCCTTTTTCTTTATCCTATCTTTTCATGTATATTATCCAGCTTCTAATGTGTACATCATTTAGGATTCTTTTTAGTGTGCATCTTATTGTAAAAGTCTCATGCGATTAGGAATTCTAAATCCATTAGAAGTTCATCTGACCCATATGTCTAGGCTCATCCAGTTTCACTTCATTTAGAGATCTTCACCTCATCTAACTCTATCCATGTTAGAAGTCTTAACCCTATCTAGGTTCACCCATCTAAGAAGTCTAGGGTCGTTAGAATTCTTGCCATCTTAGAAGTCTAAAATCCATAGAAAGTTCATAGGATTCTAAAATCGTTTAAGTTATATCCATCGCAGGAGTCTAAATCCGTTAGAATTCTGTTCATCTTAAGACTTTTGAATCCATTAGAGTTCTGCCCATATTAGGAGTCCAAATCCATCTGAATTCCGTCTATTTTAGGAGTCTAGGTCCACTAGAGTTTCATACATATTAGGAGTCTAGTATCCTCGAAAGTTCGTCGAATCTAGAATTCTAACGTCATTAGAAGTCTATCAAGTCTAGAATTCCGAAGTCATTAGAATTGCATATCAATTAGGACAATATTCATAACCAAGAGTCCCTCTGCATTGCATAGCCCATCATTCATGCACTTCATGCATAACTAGTGTTATTAGGCATTTAGGAGTCTCATTGCATCCATACTCTTCATTTCATGCATTCCGCATTTAGTAGATTCCCTCTTTCGGGATATGTAGGCAGCCTTTACAGGTTCGAACGCATAGATTGAGTCATGCATTAGGTCTAGGTGCATCAAAAAAAAAATCATCATGCATATAGGATACTCAGATTGTTCCTAAAAGCTCAACTTTTAAAACAACATACATTCTCCAATTCCATTTCTCTCTCTCCATCATCACTCCATGTGTAGTCTCCTGCTGAATGATCCTAGGAAAAATACAATATGTCAAGCTCACCTCAAGAACAAGTTGATGAGTTGCAGGGTACACTCGTTGATCTTGTAGCACGTGTCGCCAGACTAGAAGCATAGTACAAGGCACCAGCTAGTTTTACCGCAATCACAACTGGCCGACGAAGGATCAATGAACTACATGACATTACACAACGCAGTCCGCTGATAAACCCTTCCATCAAATCGATCCCTGAAAGCTTGTGTCGCTCTAGAGGAGGCGAAAGCATTATTAATGATTCACCTAACGAGATACATTCCAGACCTGCACCAACTCTTACCATGCCTAGAAGAAAGCCTCAGGAGAGTTCATATCCTTACGCATGAGCTATGGTGCTATATTCGAGTATCTTCATTTTAGAAAATTGCTCTATCCTATAGGACCTACTCTAGATCCTAAGGAAGACAGAAAAGGGGCAAATTGGGACAAAAATGCCTATTGCAAGTACCATAGAGGAAACAGACATATAACTAACGATTGCTATAAGTTAAAGCACTTTATTCACAACATGATAGAAGAGGGAAGACTTCCAATTCACTCGAACAAGGTCCCAAATAAGATAGAGGTTGTTGACATGGGTACAAGGGATTATTTAAAACCCCAACAGGCACAAACCCCTTTAAAGATGATCTATACTCAAATCTTTCACCAACTCCGGGCTAAAGGTGCAATTTCCCCAATTGGACCCCTAGAAGACCCACCTAAAGAGGAAAGAAATATGATGTGCGAGGAAGGCTCCTATTGTGAATATCATAGGGGGAAAGGTCACCCTACCGAAAGGTGTATGAGCCTTCAGGCGATTATCCAAGACATGATCGATGACAAAAGACTGCAATTGCTATACAATCCAGACAACAAAGACGCTGCCCCTGTCCCAATAGCATATATTCATTAAAACACCTGGACTCGCTTAGGTCCAGTTGAAAATATATATATATACACACTTTTTCTCTTTTCATTTAGAAAGAGACCTTATGAAGATCGAAACAACGAAACTGTCTCGTCACGTGACGTAGGAGTCTAAACTTAGGATTTCGTTTTCAGTTTCATGTCTCTTGTTTTTTCCCAGTCTGATATAGGATTTCGCTTTTTATTGTATGTGCTCATAATTTTTTTAATTAATAAATGAGTATTTCTTTACCTTACACTAATGAGCATCAATGGAAATCACGATTGTTGCCTTAAAAGAAATGAATTTCAAATTCTCATGACTATTATAATAATGGCAATGAACATAATTGGCATAAAAGAGGCATCCCTTCCTTTCTCCAATCCTTATCATCCATTTCAGCCTAAATACATAACACCCTTCTCCCATTAACCTACCTCATAGGAAGTACATTTGACAACAATTCAACGTAAAGGGCAAGTAAAAGAAAAAGAGCAACAAAAAAATAATCAAAGCAAAAAAAAATTGAAACAAAAAGTGCAAAATATATAAAAAAAAGAGAAGTGTTGCAAATAAGCCCAGCAATAGCTTTGTCAAAGGTATTTCCTTCAAAACCTTAAACCTGCGATTCTAAACCTCCAATCTCAAATCTTATGTGATTAACCTTCTTAACAACCATGCACATTGCGTCCCAATAAGCCACAAAAGACAAACCCAAGCCCGCTGAGTCGAAAACCCGCAAGGGCGACTTATGCAAGAGTCAGGGCATCTTCTCATTCACGAGCCTGAACTACGAATGGTCTGATTCTGCTAAAGATACGTAGGAAACCTCACTGTGAGGTCCGACCGCACCAAACCAAACCAACATCATCATCCACCCTTGCTAAAGACCTCTTACAATTCAATGCCTAATTCATTGCAAATGGCTCCAAAGCAAAATGCTAGGCCACTGATTAAAATATTAAGAGCTACGACTGGCCTGATTCCATCATGGATACGTAGGCAACCTCTATTGAGGCCCGGCCATTTTAATTCATAACATTATTCTTTTAAAGCCTCGCCTAGGCCCATGAAAAAAGTGCGATCACCCAAATCATGAATTTTAAATGCCCATCCCTACCCTTAGATTATAGACTGGGATTCAAACCTGCATCATTAGCCTACCTCATTGCGTGACTCGATTCATTATGACTTCGCCTTTTCTTATTCTAATCATTTCCTTTTCACAACTACATTATCGCTTCTAAGCCAACCTTAGCATAACCTTTTAACACTCAGTGCTATGATCGCGCTTCATCTATTGAGTGTTCCTTTCTTTGGCCTTTCTTGTCTTCTCACATTAGGGACCCTAAATGGAATCTTTGGTCGAAACTTCCACTGAGCGTGACGAGATATCATCAAAATCAAGCAATCAGTTGGATGCTTCATCAACTCCATCTTGCTGGGGGGTTCATCACTGGTCCACCTAGAAAATCATAGGCTCCGAGTCGAGACCTATTGAGACAAGGACTTCATTACGAGTCCATAAGTGAAATCTTGGGTTTTAAACCCGTGCAAATGCAACATTGCACCTATTCACGGGCTCACTTAGGCCCTTGACATACAAACCTCGAAGCATATGCAACTCAAGTGTTACAAAAGCTCGTGCTACAATGAATTTCAAATCCAACAGGTCATCCTTGGGGGGGGCTTCCCATCTCTCCTCTTTCATAGGCTCCATGTGTACCTTGATCAGGACTTCACTACGAGTCCATACAAAATATTGTGGGCTCTAGACCCATACGAGATCATAACTGTTTTATGGGCTCACTTAGGCCCGTAACAAATACAACGCATTTCGAATAAAGCATGACCTACGTGGATCATCCTTAGGGATTTCCATTTCTCCTCTTTCAAACAGTTTTCTAAACAAAAATTTGAGCTTCTAATGAAATGATCAAAGCATCATATCATCTGCATTCATGTCATATCTCTGCCTTAGTGTCACATCTCTGCATTTGCATCATCCAAACATTGTGTCAAGCATCGCATCGGTCTTCCTTAGCCATAAGATTCTAGCATAAGTCATCGAGTCACACCACACTTATGCACACCCGATAACACATGCAAGTCAAGTCAAGTCAAGTCAAGTCAAGTAAAAGTCTAGTCAAGGCAAGTCGAGTCAAATCAAGTCGAGTCAAGTCATGTCCTATCCATACACTAGCATCCACATCACTGGACACATGCATGTCCCCTCGTAGTTGTCTGTATATCTGTGTGTTATTTGTATTCGCAGGTACCCAACATTAAACGGCTCTATACGAGTTATATTCCTCCAAGGTCTGCAAACCACTACAAATTAACAACAAAAGACAAATGCTATATACATGGTGCGTCAAGCGCACCGACAACGTTGTGTCACGTACAACAATTTGCGTCCAGAGCATCATACCACGCCAAGCGCAGGCCTATGCATCTGGCGCACAACCCTGTACAGCGCGCTTGGGGGCTTCTTAGCCAAGTGGGGTCCACAGGCTCAACTTCTTATAAATTCAAATGTTCATTACGACATCGCACTACGTCTAGCGCAGCATACCACGCCAAGTCCAGACCTGTGCGTCTAGCGCAAAGTCCTATACAGCACGCTTGGGGGCTTCTTAAGCAGGTGGGTCCCACACGAACAATTCCGAATGATTTCAAATGTTCGTTACGATATTATGCGCGACAATTCAACGAACTCTCAAAAGTTTGCAAAAAATACGATTTTGCCATCCTACAAATTTTCAACGTCTATCATTCAAGAAACACTGAATACTCAGGAAAATCGATGATGGGACACAAACCATTAGGTCTTCCGACCACTTTCAATCAACTACACCAATTGTGTAGGAGCGGGAAAAACGACATACTCCTCAGCCCCGTGGAGTGGGATACAAATACTCTACACCATTTGTCTGGGAGTGGGACAAATGACATACTGCTCAGCCCCGTGGAGTGGGATACAAATACTCTACACCATTTGTCTAGGACAGGGACAAACGACATACTGCTCAGCCTTGTGGAGTGAAATACAAATACTCTACACCATTTGTCTGGGAGCGGGACAAACGACATACTGCTCAGCCTCGTGGAGTGGGATACAAATACTCTACATTACTTGTTTGGGAGCGGGACCACCAACAGCTCAGCCCCGTGGAGCGGGATACAAATGCTCTACAACATCTATTTCATTTCCACCTATCATTTCATTTTTGCAAATTTACAATTACTTTGCAAATATGTTTCACACATGGCTGTTCCTGAAGCTTTTGCTTGTTTTGCAAGTACCGGCGCAAAAGAGTGATTTTGGATTGCAGAGCATGCATCTAGAATAATTCTCCGACCCGACACGTATACTTTGACTTTCGGTTTTACAAACCTCAATCAAAGTGGGGGATTCTGTAGACACATAATCGTGTCTCCCCATTTAAAGGTTCAATGATGAAATATACCGCGGTTAGTTGGCATGGCCCAATGGAGGAGTAGTCCGAATAACCAGGCAATATGTTTTTTGAAATAATATTATAAAAGCCCAATTAATCATTCATGATGATTAATTGTAAGTTCAACCCGTGAATTGTTTTTTAAGTCCATTTTAAAAGCCCAACTTAATATTTATTGTTTTAATAGATATTTTCTTAACATTTATTGTTTCAATAAATATTTTCTTAATATTTATTATTTTAATAAATATTTTCTTAAAAGCTTTAATTTTTATCTTTTACCCATAAATCAGATTTTTAATCCAGAAAATTCGATCTCCGGATTTTTAGGGATAAAAATGGCATCTTGAAAGCACGCGTAGAATAAAAAACGAATATTCTAGAATATGTGCCGGACGCGGCGGCTACACTCAGCGCGCCACGTGCATCCAGCTCATTGGCCAAACCGCGTCAGGAGCGCCAATGAGCGCCTGGCACGTGGACTTGTGACTCACACAGAGTCCTGCGCCTGGCACAAGTCCTATGTGAGACGCAAGTTAAAGTTTTATCTTTTTGAAAACGCGTTTCCACGTGCAACGTTTTAACTGGACGGACCACGTCAGGCAAGCCAACCTGCGCCTGACGCGTGTCCTCGTGCCTGCCACGTAGGACTGCGCCTGGCGCAGGGCTTGCGCGAGCACACGTTCTGTTTTGCCTATAAATACGGGCTGATTTCCCGAATCAAAGACGGCTTCGATTTATTATTTTTAAGCACACAAATACTCTCGAGAACTCCGCAATATAGTTCGAATACAAAACACTCAAACACTTTTAATATTCCAAATCAATTATTGTTCCTGATCCTATTATATTTTTGGTTCCAAGATTGATTCGCTTGAAGGTCACTACGCTCTTCGATCTAAACCGCATAGGTATAATACGGAGGGCCCTTGAATAATTATATTTATTCTATTAAAGGTACTAACCTTTTCTAGTCATGATGTTGATTCCTAATTAATAATAGCATCCCTTTGTAAATTCTAACCTCTTTTCTTATATTTTCTGTATATAATATTCATGATATTATGATTGTCCTGCATGTCTTTTTATCACCCACATGTTATTATGCTAAATAAGACCTAAAGAATTGTTCTCATTAATTCAGATAATTTTGACAACCTGTTAGGAACCTTGTAATATGATTGTATAATAACTAGTCATTAAATAACTAGTCTTTTTGTGTGTTTCGTAAACCCATCTAGATTAATTATTTTAGGGTGCTTTTAAATGTTGTTTGATTATTCTATTGCATAAAATCTGCTGTTAATCGTTATTTAGTAGAGGCCGGCAATGGGCAATATAGTTCCTGACTATATTGTACCCTCACCCCCGAACTCACTTTTTGGTTCCTGGCCATCTATGGAGTCATGACGGGAAAATATACATTGGATAAGTCCCTAAGATGTCCCTTTCGTTTCAATGTCCAATTAGGTTTATGATTCTTCCTCTAAAGAATTGTTGGCGACTTCTTTCAAAATATAATTTTTAATAAAACCTTAACAATGGGGTAGTCAAATAAACGCGCTCACACAGCGTGTAGGCACTAAAGGAATTGAAAAATCCACGCCTACAACATGTTATTATGCAATCAAATTACTAGGAACCTAATCTAATTGTCCGAATTATCTGAATTTAGCGTCGGAAGATTTATTTAGGTTTTTATTAACAAAAATAAGTATGTGAGGTGATGAAAGCATTAAATCATATAAGCATGCATATGGATATTACAATAGTGGAAAAACCTCAAATGACACAACATAATGGATCCGGTCCTCACAAAAAACGGATTCGTTACCAAAGGTTTTTTTCACGTGAGAATTTGGTTCGCTAACTAATCTGGTTCATGGTGGAAGCGGATCAGTTTACTAAAAATACGATCCGTTTTTTGGTTAATTGATCTTGTTAAGCTGATCGGATTAGCTAGTCCAATTAGGCCCAACATAAACTGCCCATTAACACTTATTACCCGCGTCCATTTCCTCTCTCACTCTCCCTCTCCCTCGTCAACCCTAACTATCATCTCTCTCACGCTCCCTTCTCATCAATCTCTTCCGCTCTCACACAGAAAGCAACCCGGAGGAAACGTAGGAGGAAAGCAACCCGTCTTTCTTCTTCACCGCCATCGCTGCTGCTCTCGCCTAACTAAGGCTCCATTTGGTAGCGCGTTAAACATTTTCCTGAAAAACTGTTTTCATCTATTTTCAATTTTACATTGTTTGGTTTGCAAAGGAGTGTAAAACTAATTTTTCTAGGAGTAAAATTGCTCACCCAATGATGGAAAAATATTTTCCCTTCAAAATAAAGGGAAAATTATTTTGCTTCCTTTTCCTTATCTCTTTTGCACACTACTCCCACTACCTCCTTACTTTCCCTTTTATTTTCCTTTTGTTTCATCATTTTTCTTACATGGAACCAAATAACAAAAAACTAATTTTGAAATTGTGTTTTCCACTGTATATTGTTTTTCATGAAAATTATTTTACACTAAAAATGTTTTACACCCAACCAAACGGAGCCTAATTCACAAGCTTTGTTCGTCTCTTTTCTCTCTCTCTCTCTCTCCTATATATCGCTCTCGCGATTTACAAGCTTTGTTGCGGTACATTTTCTCTCTCCTTTTCTTCTAGATTCGTTTTTCTACTTGCAAACTAGTATCATCAAAGTTTGATTTCATTACAATGAGAAAGGTTTAGTTTACATAGTAATCTGATTGATGTTTTTGAAGATTTTCATTACATTTCGTTTTATGTTAGAATCTTTAGTTTATCATAAAGAGTAATAAGAACACAATTTTAATCGATATTCGTTGCACTTTTTAATTGTTGTTTTTCGTTATGTCGAGGTTGGTCAATTGTACTGTGTAGTTATTTGAAGATTGAATGATTTATTTAATGCTGAGAGTAAATTCACAATGTAACTTATTACTGTGTGATTGTTTGATTGATTTCCTAGTTATCGTGTTCTTGTAAGACCACGAAATGGCAGAAGAGACAGCATTTATGGATAGTGTTAATGTGAGAAGGGTGTTGTCTGCTTCTTTACATGAACCTCTAGTTAATTTTCCCTTTGATTGAATGATGACAATATATCTAATAAATCTACCCTGATAGAATTGAGCGTGAAGAAAACACCAGGCACTCAAATTTCCCATGTTTCCTTCGGTGAAGTAGCATTTCTTGTCTTTGAGCAACATATTATCTTACTTCTTTATTTGAAGTCTCTATCTTTATTTGAATATGGATAGATGTATCTGAGAGCTGAATATGGATGCATACTTTATTTGAAGTCTCCATCTAAAAGAACAAAGTCAAAACGGCATAATTAATCCTTAGAAGAATTATTGCGAAACATGAATGTCGTTTTTCTTGTAACCGGTAACTACAATAGTTTGACATCCACAACATGTCTTCGTTTTACAGGGATCTGGACCTGATAGAGAAGCTAGGTTACTCATCTGCCGTCGCTTTGCTTGGATGTGGTCTTATAGTGGCTATCTTTCAAGTTTTTGACATAAAGCTAGAAGCCTCTAAAGTGATGGTTGCTGCTCCATTAATTGCATTTGTGACAACAGTACACACAAGTTGTATCTGAACTTCTACACTCTTGACTATGGTATATAACTCTTCCATATCTTGATCTATATATACATATTTTTATTTTTAAGGAAAAAAATACATTAATGTTGGTCTGCCAAATTCCTTTTATTAGTAAAAAATTAGCATGCTCATGAACATAGCAAATGGTGCTCTTGCAGATCTACATATTGAATTACCTGCACGGATGGCTTTAGGATGTACTATTGTTGTTTGTTCCTCACTCATGCATAATTGTCTTGTTTTGTTTCCTATGTGTGTTTCCTGTGGGTATGCACGGATGGTTATTTAGGACAATATTGGCCCTGGATGCGCATTGGTGACAATATACTCGACTCTGTGTGGGTCGGGTGTTACAAATGGTATCAGAGCAATCCTGCGACCGCATGCTAATCGTGTGGATAATTAATCCAAGGTTAGTCTCCTAGTGGGGGAGGATTTTGGGCTATATCACCGACTGCAGTCGAATATGTGATTAGTTTTCAGGCTGGAGCGACCCACAGGTCATTGTGGCCGAATATGTGGAGTCCTCAGGCACAGCGAGGGCGTTGTTGTTATCAAGTGGGGGTGTATGTGATACCCCTCATGATTGCTTTAATGCTCTATTTTGATTTGAACATTTCATTTCAAATGAAGAATTTGGCTGAATTCGGTTGTTTGGGAATATAAAGCATTTGGAATTGGATTTGGTCCTATTCCATACACTTGCTAAAAACAAGCAAGAATGAGGGATTTCAAATTACTACTATAAAGATCTCTCTTCAAATTCCAAGTTCACTTTAATGGTAGGTGCTACTCTTCCAAGCTCAATTTAATGGCGGGAGTTTCCCTTCCTTTGTCATCTTTAGATGAAGTGGATTGAGGAGAGAGAAATTGAAAATTTTGTGGGAATTGTGATGGTTAGAGATGGAGAAATTCAGGGAGCAGTAAAAATGTGGTAGATGGAATTTTTATTTGTTTGAAGAGAGAGGAATGTGAGAATAATGAAAGGTAATGGAAATGGCAGAAAATCAAAAGCTTCATTTTTCAGATTGATTTTTTTCTGTTAATTATATACAATTTCAGATATAAAGTCTTCTTTTTTGTTTTTCTTCGAATAAAATATAGATATTTGAAATGATGAATTCATTATTCTTGTTTTTCCCAAACAGATGATTTGGAATTGAATGTGAGTATTTGAAATGTAGAATTTGAAATGTGTAATTTGTGATTAATTCCTTCCATCCAAACACTACCTAAAGGGATTTAGCAGGCTACTCATTCCAACAAGATGCATCTTTCTTTTAGGGAGCTCATTTCCTTATTTACTCCACAGTTAAACTTGTTTGGCTGGTAGTAGTTCAGGGATGGGTGACCTCATGGGATGTTTCTAGGGGTGCGTATGAGTGAGGACAAAATGCGCCGCAAGAACTTGTGTTGGTTATTGAGGACAGTTGTTCGCCCTGGATGCGCATTGGTGACAATATACTCGACTCTGTGTGGGTCGGGTGTTACATGCGGTTTGTGGGTTAACCGCGGCCATTAATTTAAGGGTTGCGGTTAATGTTAAAATGGCAGCACTTAGTTCCTCACTTATTACACTTGAAAATTTCCCGCACTTGTAGATACAAAACCCTAACTTTTTTTTTCTCTCTCTCTCCCTAATACCCGATTTCCCCTCTCTCACCTCATCAAACCCCCCATCCCTCTTTCTCATCGCAGCTCTCTTCACCCTCCACCGTCGTTTGGTCGCCGGAGCTTCTTTCTCATGTGACGTCGCGCGCTTCCGTTGCTGCTCATGTTCTACTCGTATCTCATTCCTTGCGTGCGATGTTGCTGTGTTGGTCAGTGGTGTGCCTCCTTGATGTTATATAGAAGTGTTAGTTATGTAGTGTTCTAGTTCTGTTAGACTTCTATGTAACTTAGGTGTTTTACTCCTTAGCTTGTTAAGAGTTTGTTTTACATTAGGACTTTATTTTAATTAGAGTTTGCTTTGCATTAGGATTCCTAATTCACATAGGCATGTGGTATACCTTAGTCGTGTGGAATTAGATGATAGATTAGTTTTGTTTTAAGTTATCCTTTAGGATTTATGTTTTCTAGTTGATGTAGGTTTCTTCTAAACCTATATATCTTTCCACTCATGCATTAGTAAAAATCAGTTTTGAGTTTTTGAGTTTAATTCATGTGAATCCAAATCCTAGCTGAATTTTAACATGGATTAGTTGAAGTTCTTCGTATCCCTTTGTTACCATCCAAGTTTTTGAGTTGAAATACATTAATAACTTCGATTCTTGCACTAGCTTTCGTTAAAGATCACAACTTTAAAATCAAGAAAGTTAAAGAAAGCCACTAAACTGCACAAAAAGAGCCTAAACCGTGAATCTCGCTTTCAAGATCCACATCAAGTGGTGTGGCTGCTGGTTCAAATCTGCTGATTTGCATCAAACTCTGCAGTCAGTCCGGTAAAATTGTTCGTGTGGACACTTTACAAGTTGGAATTCAGATTTTCTTGGTTCGTTGGAAAGCTAATAAAGAGATCTATCTTGTGTTAAAATTTGAGCGCATTTGAACCAGTAACGAAGTCGCAGCACTCGAATACATCTGCGTCAAATTTCTGTCGCCCAGTTTGACACCAGTATCTTTAGGTGGCGCGTGAGAGAGCGTGACATATCAGATTCAGTGATTGTTGTCTCATTGGATTTCTGCCATCTTGAAGGTTGTTGTGTTAAAATTTCATAAAATTCTAATCAGTAACAAGTTCTGTGCAGTGTTAGACTTCCATGACATTGTATCTACTTGTTGTTTCATAAACGCGACCTTGTTTCATGGATGACTACTATGACTACAATGACTCCTTGGATAAGATCAGCGCATCCTCGAAGGAATACTTGTTACACTTAATGAGCTAAGAAAATCAAATCAAGTCCTCTACGATGCAGTGCGCCTTAAATCTGAACAACAGTCCAAAGCACCGCCAAAGACATCTACTCCAACCATGCCTTCCACAAAAACATGGATTCATTGTTTAAAGTGTCAAGGTCTTGGTCACGAAGAACATCAATGCCCAATGAAGAATATGTTTCCAAGGAAGAACTTGTCTTGTTCTTAACACAAGACGTGGCAGAACCGAAGGCAACAAATCCCTCATTGGATCAAGCAACTTTACCGAATGACTCTGTTAATTGTGCCACTCCCCACGATCCAATCTTGGACATCCACGAGGACTTAAAGCTTACATCTTTGGCTTGTAAACCTCCCAAAGCTCTGATCTTTGCTGCTCAATGTGCGCCTAAAACTTCAAAGAAGCGTTGGGTATCCACATATGACCCATCTACTACTGCTTTTGATTCTCATGCTGCCATTCTTGGTCATACACGTCCACGAGTATCGTGTATTCTACTGTTGTTTGCCATCCATGAACTTCTGCTAATGGATCATGGATTTCGCGCGTGGATGATTGCTTGGCTACATCAAAACTTGAGGACAAGTTTTTTTCAAGAAGGGGAGTATGATGTGAAATAGAAGTGCTAGTTATGTAGAGTTCTAGTTCTATTAGAATTCTATGTAATTTAGGTGTTTTATTTCTTAGCTTGTTAAGAGTTTATTTTACATTAGGATTTTATTTTAATTAGAGTTTGCTTTGCATTAGGATTCCTAATTCACATAGGCGTGTGTATTCCTTAGTCGTGTGGAATTAGATGATAGATTTGTTTTGTTTTAAGTCATCCTTTAGGATTTATGTTTTCTAGTTGATGTAGGTTTCTTCTAAACCTATATATATATATATTCATTCATGCATTAATAAAAATCAGTTTCGAGTTTTTGAGTTTAATTCGTGTGAATTAAAAAGTTTCAGGAGTGAATCCGAACCCTAGCTGAATTTTAACTTGGATTAGTTGAAGTTCTTCATATGCCTTGTTACCATCCAAGTTTTTGAGTTGAAATACATCAATAACTTTGATTCTTGCACTAGTTTTCATTAAAGATCACAACTTTAAAATCAAGAAAGTTAAAGAAAGCCACTAAACTACATAAAAAGAGCCAAAACCGTGAATCTTGCTTTCAAGATCCACATCACTCCTCTTTCTCTTTCCTCTCATCGCGCTGAATCCTCCAAACGCTCCTCCGTACTCTCGCCCTGATTGTTATTATGATGATCCTGGTTCGTTTTCCCCCTTTTTCTTTTCAGATCTGATTTTGCTTTTTCAATTTTCTATTTAACCAAATCTGATTAGGATTGTTGTCTTGAACGAAATCTCAATCCTAGTGTGCGATGTTGATGTGTTGGTCAATGGTGTTGTTTTGATCTGTGAATTATGAAATTAGGGTTTGTATGAATTTGTATTCATATTCTTTTAATGTTTAGATTAGAGTAATGTGTGGTCGATTATTGTTATATTATGAAATCGTGATGCCTCTAGTGGTTATGTTTGGTAGGTGTGAAAATTATCAAGGATGTGCTGATTTGTTTTATCTTTTTCAATTTTTTTTGTGTGTGGTAGAGGGTTCGTGTTTGCGATCAATCTGTGCTTGTTTTTACTTCACCATATTGGTGTGTTGGTTGTGTCTTGTTTAATCTCTTAGTTTTTCTTTCTCATCATTCATGAAAAAAAACTTTGATTTATTGTTTCGCGTCTTATTTTTGGATTTGAGTATGACGATGAAGATGAACTTTGGAGTTGATAATTTTTTTTGTTTTGGCCATTACTTGCATTTAATCTGACTCGATTGCTTTTATAGTTAGAGTTAATATTTATGCTGTTATTTAGTCATTGGATGTAGGAAGATCTAAGAAAGATAATTAAAGTGAGTTTTTATGGAAAAAGGATTTATGAAAATCTATCAATAAAGTTGCTTAGGGGCCGGTTGATAATCCAATTTTCAGGAAAATACTGGTGACTGGTGAGTGCATGGAGAGGGTGAGATCAAATTCTTGCTTTGCAGCATGGCAACTTACGGGTGCTCATAAATCTTCACTATTGTCAAAATTAGATGCGACTCCTATATACTATCTGGTGAATGATGTAGTTTTCAACTTCTTAATTGTTTCTGCTTTTTTATTTTATCCAAAAGTTGTATTCTTAGCATCAGCTCTCTAATATATATATATATATATATATATATATCTATTCTCTTCATCAATCATCCAGTAATTTACTGGATATTATTTTTATACATGTAGCAGTACATGATTTAATTTCCTTTCCTTTTCGGGGAGCTTTTTGCATGTTTTGTGAAGGTGTTGTCGAGCATTATGACCCTACTTCAGGGAAGCATAAGGTGATTGGAAGTCTTATGCACTGCTTTATCTCTGTGTTCAGGATTGTATATTTTGTTCTGAGTAGTTTGCTTCATTTCCTTATGTGTTCTGGTACATTTGATCACATGGCCATTCAAGTGACGGTGAAAGCCTTGATAAATCCGCTCAAACGTATGTCTTTCTTGATGTACAGTACAGAGTTCTGCATAGAGCACTAGAGCCTTACATATTTGCACATTGTGTCAACTCATTACACTTTTTGATTAGGTTGAGAAATTGTTGTCTATGAGTTCCTGTGGCTTTTTTTGAGTACTCATTGCTACGTGGGAATTTGTGCGTTCCTCTTGTTTTATCTGCATTTGAAGATGTATAAAATTAGTTTGGTTGTTAGTTTGATATCAATATCATGAACTAGCAAGCTTGAGCTCTTTTCCCTTTTGTTTATAATTTTGTTTATCATTGATTACATTGTATTATGAGCACAATTTGTATAAAAACTTTAACTTCTATCTATATATAGTTGTTTGTGTGTCAATTTGGCATAAAAATGCAAACAAAAAAAATTAATTTTTTTTGGGGTCACAATGGCTACAGTTTTGCTATGAACACATCCTTTAATTGATTAAGGGGCAGCGGTAAACTATAGCCCTTAATAAAAGGTTGTAGTTTCTAGCAAAACTGCGGCCCTTTATCAATAAAAGGCTGCAGTTTTTACCAATAACCGCAACCCTTAATTGATAAAGGGCTGCGATTTTGTCATTAACAGCAGCCCTCAATAGTTTAAGGGCTGCTACGCCGAGGGTTGCGGTCGAAAATTGCAGCCCTTAGGCCACTTTTGACAGCAGCTCTTGGCCTTTTTTCCTCTACTGTGAGATCTACATTATGACAAGTAGATTGTTAGATCAAAATTAATACATTCAATCTAGATTGTTAGTACTAGATCAATTTACATTATGACAAGTAGATCTGAATTAGTACATTCAATCTAACACATTCAACTTGTTAATCTACATTCAATCTAGATTGTTACTTGTTAGTACTAGAGGAAAAAAGAAATTTGATACCTTTTGTCCCCTGGGTCTTGTATAGCGATATGCAGGAGGAGCAATCTTGAAGCTTCACTACAAATCAATGGAGTTTAATTGTAGAATGAATGTGTGAATGTATTTGAATGTGTGTTTTGATGTGTTTGATTGTGTGTTGAATGTGTTTAGTTGTATGTAAAGAGTACTATGAACTGTTGTAATCATAGGAAAAAAGTATATTCGAAGTATTAAAGTCGTAGGAAAAGATTTCTTAGGAAAACAAAGCTATTTATAGGGAGAAAAAATCGAAAACGACGCAGAGAAATAAGAAAAAAATTGTGCGCTAGGCGCACAGACAATGCGCTTCGCGCAATACAGATCTGAAGCAAATTTGGCTCGTTTTAAGATTCTTTTTTGTCTTTGATGAAATTTTATCTTTTGAAATCTGAAATCTGCTTTCTTTATGAATAAAAATCTGATTTTCATAATATCCAATAAAAATTAATTACCCAGAATAATTAATATTAAAATATTAAAAATACAATTAATTATACCAGGAGTAATTAAATTGGTGTTTAAAATGTAGCTTAGATTTAATAAATAGGCTTTGTGTTTTCAAAATGTTTTCAGGCTTAGCTTGTTGGATTGCTCTTTCTTTGGACCACACCAATTAGGACGACGATATGTTTCACCATTGGGTACTTAATGGGGAGACACGATTTTGTGTATACAGAATCCCTCACTTTGATTCAGATTTAGTAAACCGAAAGTCAAAGTAGCCTGTGTCGGGACGGAAAACTATTCTAAACACTCTGCAGTTTAGAATCGATCTATATATCACCACTTTATGCAAAACAAAGTTAGTCTGCAAGACGATAACTACAGGCAATTTGATTACATGCAGGAGAATATATCGTTACCAGATAGGTGCAAATAACTCAGATAATAATGCACATAATGATGCAATAATGCAAACTTAGACTCTCTAAGGATGCATGAGACGCTATGCAAGGATCAGGGTTATATAAAGCTAAGTTTTAGATGGAACGTCATGCAAGGTCAGGGTTATGCAAGGCTAGGAGGTGTGGATTAATAAAAGGAGATAGATTGATAAGAAAGAAATAGATTGGTTTATTTTCGAGAACTGTTTTGGTAAAGAGATTAGGGTCCGCATATAACAAGCCCCCACTTTGGAAAAAATTGTCTTGAATGAGGCACTATGAGCCCAGATTAAAAGTTTGTTGACTTAATTTGAATTGAGCATTCTGAGGATCGTTCGAAGTTTCTTGATTGGGAAGTTGATGTAGGCAAAGCCAGATATCGCCAGAGACTATGGAAGTATCGGAGATTCCTTGAAGGACAAGGAGAGGTTGGATTGAAAAATATAAGGTTTAAATTTATGACTCAAATAAATGGAGGTGGGAAAAGCCTTTGATGTGGCTAGGTTCAAACCCGGGTCTTATGTAGGAATCTAGAAAGAGTATGCTTTTGAATACAAAGTCAAACCATTATACCTCAATTAATTTTTTTATTGAAGCAGTCGGACCTCGAGATGAGGATTCCTACGTATCCTTGCGGAATCAGACCATTCGTAGTTCTGGATCTTTTTTCTTTTTTTTTTTTGGTCTTAACTTTGGCCTAGGCCGCCCTTTCGGGTTTCACGTAGCGGGCTTGGACATAAATTCAAAAAGGAGTTAAGATTAATTGGATGTTGGCCAAAGTAAGGGTTATGATTTTTTATAAGTTTTAAGGTTTTGATGGATATAATGGATTTGAAATAACGGGTAGAAATTGTATGCCAACCTCCTAGCTTGACCTTATTTCCTTAGCCTTTGGCTTTTTTCTTTGTTCTTTTTTGCATTTTGTTTTGTGCATTTTCTTTTGCTTTTGCTTCTTTTTTTTCGCACTTTGAATTTTTTCTTTCTTTTATTTTTGCTTGGCATTGATTTTTTTTCTTCTTATGTACAGAGGCTTGTAATCAAGTTTATATGGTTTAGGGTATTGGAAGGTTTTAAGGCTATTTGTGGATCTTTGATTTGAAGGGTTATTTGGCTAAGGGTCATGAAGATGATGGCTTAAGGGATTTAGGATAGTTTATGGATGTGATGGCTTTTTGGAAAGATGGAGGGAGAGGAAAATAACACTTAATCCAAATTATATGATCAAGGTCAATGAAATTAAAATAAAAAGAAAATAAAATAAAATGGTTAATCAAAGTCGTTAGACACAATTTCGTTAATCAGGGTCTATGTAGGAATCTAGAAAGAGTATGCTTCTGCGTTCTAGAAAGATGGTTAATCAAGATCGTTAGAGACAATTTGATCTGAGTTTCATCCTCGAATTTAAAACATAAATGATGGAAGGCCAATGAAAATAAAAAGAAAATAAAATGATATGCATGAAAATGGAAAGACTATAATGAATGAAAGTCCTAGAGTGACATAGACTCGATGGGAAAGGACATAAAGGGCTTAGGGTAAGGACTCCCTGACTTAACCTAGAAATCCGAAAATAAACGATTAATCCTATTAAATTATTGATACACTGACAAAGGGTTGTTGGTGATGCAGATTCTCGTTGTAGGAAATATTAGAAGTCTATTGCCATAGATCATATTTCGTAGTGTATTGACAGTATTTGCAGTAGAAGTTTAGGTTACACCTTTTAGATTATTTCTTTCAGGTGCAAGATTCAAAGTAGATCTTATAATAGAAGTGATTGCGCCTTTATTGTGAAGGTGGTCAAATGTAAATTCACGACTCTAAGTGAAGTCGGGGTGGTGATAGTGCGCTTGATGAGCCTTAGAGTGGGCTCACCTTTTTTATTTCTCCATTAGGCGTTTCTAAATTGTAATCTTTCGACCGGTCCTGAACAGAAATCGAGTGGACGTCACTTGTATTTTTTTAGAAATGAATTTCGAAATGTGAATGGAAATGAGAATTGGAAAGGAGAAATGGAAAGGAGAAATGGGGAATAGAAATGGAAATGGGATATGGGTGTTGGAAAGGATTTAAAAATGGTTATGGGCTTTGTAGTATGGGCTTGACCATGAGGTAGACATGAGCATAATTATATGCATATGCAGACATGGACTGGGCTAGACTATGCAAGTAGACTGGACTTAATGACTGGGCTTTGGGGAGACTAGAATTTGAACTTACAGGTAGAGTAAGCAGACTAGACTCAAGGATTGATTGTGTGGACTTGAGGAATACTAGACTTTGAACTTACGGGAGAGTAAGCAGGCTTGGTAGTAGGGAAGACTAGGGAAATAAGTAGACTAAGAAGACTAGACTTTACTCTTACATTTAGAGTAAGTAGGCTAGATAATGGGGGTAACAAGACTTTGAACTTACGGAGAGTAAGCAGGCTAGGCAGTAAGGAAAACTAGACTTTGAACTTATATTTGGAATAAGCAGGCTAGGCCTAAGGGTGACTAGACTTTGAACTTACGTTTAGGGTAAGCAGGCTAGACAATAAGGAAGGATAGACTTTGAATTTATATTTAGAATAAGTAGGCTAAACCTAAGGGGTAACTAGACTTTGAACTTATGGGAGACTACGCAGACTAGTATTAGGGGAGACTAGACTTTGAACTTATATTTTGAATAAGTAGGATAAACTTGAAGATTGGGTCGTTATGGAGTTATGGAGGAGTAGCTTTGCTAAACTCGAGTATTTGGGTTGTTATGGACTTAGGGGGGACTAGACTTTGGACTAACATTTATTGTAAGTATACTACACCAAAAGACTGAGAGGTTTTAGATTTTAGACTTCGTTCTCTACGGGTTTGGAATTTGAGTAGGGCTTACATAGAGATGCAAACTAGACCTAGGATTGGGTTTTTATAATTTAAAGACTTGGCTAAAGCTTACATGGAGATGCAAACTAGACCTAGGGTATGAGTTGGGCATTTATAGTTCTAAGACTTGACTAGGGCTTACATGGAGAGGCAAACTAGATCTAGGGTATGAATTGGACTTTTTATAGTTTAAGACTTGACTAGGGCTTACATGGTGATGCAAACTAGACCTAGGGTATGAGTTGGATTGTTATAGTCTTAAGACTTGACTAGGGCTTACATGGAGGTGCAAACGATACCTAGGGTATGAATTGGGCCTAAATGGACCTAAGCTTTGGATTGGATTTGACTAGGGTTTACATGGAGATACAAACTAGACCTAGGGTACGAATTGGGCCTACATGGACCTAAGCTTTGGATTGGACTGAGATTAGACTTAGATTGGAATGGGCTAAGCTTAGACTTTAATTATTGGGCCTACATGGATCTAAGCTTGGGATTTACTAGAATTAGACTTAGATTGGGAGACACACTAAGAATAGACTAGGATACATGGGCTTGACATAAAATAGGATTCACATAAAGACGCAAAGGGGCCTAGATTTCGGGATGAACTAGACTTATATGGGCCTAAGATGGACTTTAATGCTAGTGGGCCTAATATGAGTGCATGGATTCAAACATAATTGGGCCTAATGTGAAAGCAAATGTGTTCTAATGCATATGGGCCTAAGATGAATGCAAATGGATTGGAATTAGATTGATGGGATTGGATGGGAGGTAATTGACTGGACTTAGAATTTTGGGAATTCATTCTTTGAAAAGGAACCTTTTATTTCTATCTTTTATCGAAAAAGATGATGGTTTAATTTTGAAATTTTTTTTTTAACATGTGGTAAGATGATTATAATTAAATATTTAGGAAAAAGATAGAATAGAGGGTGTGATAGGATTGATTCTGAAAAAGATATGTTTTTTGAAAGGGATCAAATATAATAGGGTAGATACGATATGGAAGACTAGTTGCATACAAGGGATAAGATTGTAGGATGACTTGAATGACGACTCGAATCTATCATGATCACTTTTGCATATGTACTTTTAGGATAGACTCAATCTTAGATGATATGAGTGAAAATATCGATTTTTATCTTTGGATTATTAGGTGAGTTTTATTCAATAAAGATGACTTAAAAGTTATATGAATGATAATGCAAAGATAGATCGAAATCCGACATATAAACCAATGAAAACGAACTGCGACATTGTTGGCCAGCTTGCATCACACGCAATGGGGTTGTGCACCACGCAAGTAAAGTGCGCTGATCGCACAAAGTTTGCGTGCCAAATAAGCTGGTGCACCGGGTGCACGATGTAATAGCAGTCCAGTTTTTAAGTAGCTTTAATATTTAATTATACTTGTTGGCTTAATTCATTACTAGATAGTTCCTTTGAGAATAGTTTCAAGAATATTGAGTTTTACCCTCAAAAGTAAACTACTATTTTTGATATAAATTATTTTTACTAATTTTTAATGGCAAATGTAGTTTGGGTTTGTTAAACCAAGTAAGTATTGCATTGCTCTAAGTATTTATTTGAATTAAAGAAAAATAAAAAAAAAAGAGGCAAGAGTCTTATAGAATTATCTAGACCTTTCAAGTTCAAGTGAACTATAAAGGAACTTCTACTAAAACCAACCTCATGAAACCAAAACCCCAATACACTCTTGTCTTCCTCTCACACTCACATTACTCTTGGCTTCCCTCTTGTTTCTCGGTGAAGTTGAAACCCCAAGGCCCCAAAAATTTCATTCTCTCTCTTCTCTCGCATCTCACTGCTTTCCTTCTGCCGACGTTCATTTGGTGTCGGCGCCGCGCATTGTTGCTCCTCCCTTGCGGTTGTGCGGCTGTTGTTGGTGCCTCATTGTGGTGGTCACATTTTCAGCTGCTATTATTTCTACTCTCTTGTGTGTGAATATGTTGTGGTACTGTGGAAGTTGCTTCCATTCTTCCAGTTTCACTCTTTATAGAAGGTATAAAATTATTTTCTTTTTATCTCCTTTTGGATTAATCGAAAACTAAACTCAGATTTCATTGTGTTAGTCGTTAACTCGAATGTTGCATTCTAGTTGATAATTCCCAAAAGTTTATTAGAGGTAAAGATGGAAACTTCCATTTTCATTTGATGCATAAACTGGAATCTCTTTTATCAGATTTCTCTTAAATTCTATGTAATTTTAAAATTTAGTACATTTTTTGTATAATATACTTTTATTGTTGTTCACACTATGCACTTTGATTTTTAAGGCATTTAGTTAAGATTATGGATTGAAATTGGTTGGTGTGGAGTGAGGATTATGGAATACAATACAGACTATGGGACCCTAAGACTATTAAATCATGATTATCATTGCAAATTAGTTTGTCTAAGAGATATAAGCTCTGGTCATATTCATTGTGATAGAGATGATATTAGGATTGAATTGGTTACTTATAAATCAGTCAATGAGTATTGTTTATGGAACTTGAGGCAAATCGGAGAAGGAAATCCTTTATAGGAAAACGTAGTCGGATTATATACTTTGCTTGGGAATGATTACTAATGATAATTGTTGTTTTTGTGATAATTATTGTGGAAATTCAAATATCATGGAGAGTTCAAGAATAATCCACGAGTGGAGGAAAATCATAGAATTGGAAATCTTTTTAAGGTACAAATTGTCCCTCCACCTTTGAACTAAAATTTTGGTGTTTCATATGATTTTGTGAATCATATACTTAACTACAAGAGTATTATGTTAATTGAGTTTATTGTGTTATTAGTATAATAAAGGTGAAATTGTTGAAAGTGTTTTGAGTATTTCAAAGTTTGATTATAAATAATAACTTGTGATGTAGTATTTATATTTCTCTTTGCTAAGTTTTAATCTCTGGATACGTTTGTGAAAATTTAATGAATAATGATTTTTTGTTCTAGTATCATTGGTAAATAAATATTACGGGGAAATTATGGTTACTTAAGGATATCGATCCATGACTTACTAAGTTCATTTTGTCTCTGGAAGCCGATAGTATAAAGTATTTTTGGGCACATGTTCTGATATATGGAAGTGTTTATATCCATTCAGTTAAAAGTATTGAAATAAGGGTTGACAATATATTTATCAATGTAATTCTAAGTATGATATTCTGAATTGGGTGATTTGGTATGTTTTGCAAGAAGTGAAGAGCTCTAGTTCATAAGAATTGATGAGCTTATAGAAACTAATTTGGTTTCCACTGAAATTCGCCTATATATAGTTCCAAGATGTATACATGTACCAAAAGTTTCACTTATGGAATGGTATTGAGAATCCAAGTGTATTGAAATGGTCAAGTGTTTCCGGATTCAAGTAGTTGTATAAATTCCGAAATATGTACAGGATACAAAGATTTTAAATATATTGGTTATTAACTTTGAGGAATATGGACTTGGCTTTTTGAAGATATGAGTTAAAGGTCTGATTATAATACAAGATTTTCGAGATATATCTTATTATGAGTTTTGCGTGCTTGGGATTACTTCGGTGATGAAAAGTTCAAGGTTAGAGATTTCAAAGGTAAACTGTTGTTTGGAGATGTTATATATAGTACAACTTATGACTTGTGGAAGATTTAGCTATATGATGAACTTTTGATAATTACTAGAGTTGGCCATAAATCCTTTGGGATATTAGATGGAGTGTAAGTTGGTAAGTTATAAAGTAAACTCTCTAATTCTAGATTTGTGAAGAAGAGAAGTTCATATTAAAAATTAGGCTATACTATATAGAGGTGTCTTTGAATAATCTTTAAAATTGGGTTTTATGAGATTGAAAATCTATGTTGGGAGTGGTTGTAAGATAGGTTGCTTGTTTGAGGAGTTCTACTTTGGAATGTAGGTTGTTATCTGAGGAGGTTTAGTTGGTCAATTAAGGTTGTAGTTGGGAAGAAGTTTCGGGGCTTAATTTCAAGGTCGTTTAGTAGATCAATGGAAATTGTTAGAGGAACGTCATGGGTCCTCAAAGCACGCTGAGTAAAGTTTTTGTAAATTTTGGATAACAGAAATCAAGTATAAAGAAGTGAAA
The DNA here is from genome assembly GCA_947646795.1 of Beta lomatogona. Taxonomy (NCBI): domain Eukaryota; kingdom Viridiplantae; phylum Streptophyta; class Magnoliopsida; order Caryophyllales; family Amaranthaceae; genus Beta; species Beta lomatogona. Next base: position 887,632 of record CANSNZ010000955.1, on the reverse strand, counting down.
TTGAATATGTGAGATTTATATTAGTAATATAATAGCTCAAGAGAGGTGTGATGGATTGAAGGAGTAGATTATAGTATAATAAGTCGGAGTATCTAAGATGTAAGGAACTATGTCTGAAATAGGAGTCTTCTACTATGAGTATTGAAGGGGGATAAATAAAAGGGTATAGGGATACCATCCTCTAATGGGCATTAGTGATAGGCTTTAATAATAAAATAAATATGAAGATAGGAATAATATGAATATTGAGTTCAAATATTTAAGAGTACTATGAGTTAAAAACTTAAGATTAATGTGGAGTATAAGTTTGAGTATCTGGAGAGAAAATAAAAATTATAAACGGATAGCTGAAATATGGTATATTTATTCATGACTTGGAAAGATTAAATAAGATGAAGTTTACTTATAATAATAATTGTATATTATATAATATGGTATAATATATTAATGGTTATGGAAGTATGAAGTATCGAGGCAATAAAATCGGGAACCCAAATAATTATCTTATGATACTAAGGCTAAAGTAATGAGGTAGTGTCAGTTCAACTATGGGGTACGGTGGAACTTAATCATTTTAAATTCTTTGCAATGGGCTACTAGAAGTTGGAAGTTCAAGTATGAGAGGTCTAAATAATTGAAAGAAGGGGGGAATGTTAAACGCCAAATTATTTTAATGGAAGAGTTACTTGTAGTTATAATACATAAGTCCGATCTTTATGAGTTTCACCTAAATTATAGAAATGTCCTAAAAAGTCTCGCAAGCAGCACATGCTGGAAGAGGAGACGTCTCTTGTAAAAGTTTAGAGAATTCGCCTGGAAGGCAACTCTATTCGTGTTTTCTTCCCCAGTATAACATGATTTCTGAAAGACAATAGAATATGTTTTTGAATATTCAAGTGGTTTCGTGGATAGTTATTTCATACTCTATTTCCGAAATGATGTTTACTCAACCAAGTTATGGAATTCATCTGCCGAATATGGGAATGATTTCCCAAGAAACTCGTTAGGAATTTATGAAAGGAGTTAGCTATGATATACATATTGGATTAAAGGTTTTTACATCTGAAACACAGAAGTGGGAGATATTCTTATGACTTAAAGTATGTTAGAGTTAGAGTTGATTTTAGAAGATCGTATTAGTTCTATAGAATCCTCATGGTTCCACCAATTGAAGTATATACTATTTATGTTGTGAGATATTCGTATTATTATTTTAAACAAGAAGTAACATTATAAATTGTGTTCAAGTATTTGTGATATAATTCTTTTTTATGATGACTTTGCTGTATCTTGCTTTCAAATGTCTCGTAAGATAAAATTAAATCAGTAAATACGTTTTAAACCACCAAAAAGATTTTTTGGTTGGACAGTGTGTACTCAGTTACGCTGATTTTTTTCATAGAACATGTCCCGGTGGGGGCAGAGTTCATAATTAAGTGATTTGACAAAAGTGATTCAAGGACCGGGAGCATGAAAGGGTAAAGTCATAAGTGAGATGCCGGGAGAATATGATGGTTAATGAAGAAAGATTCTTATGTTCTCTTATTGCATATTCTAGAGATGTAATATAAGATTTTTTTTTAAAAAAAATTAGAGCACTTAGAGGTTCTGTTTGAGCATAGTATTTGAGTTTATATTTTCGCTGTAAGTAAATTAAAGTTTAATTATGGTTTATTAAATGATAATTGAGATTTGTGAATGTTCAGTATGATTGGCTAGCAGCTCGAGAGTGCAGGCTGTTACAGGTGGTATCAGAGCAACCCTGCAACCATGTGCCGAGTTAGCCACCTAATGGGGGTAAAAGATTATTGGGATTGTCTGAAGTTGATCTGGGTTATGAGTCGTTAAAGAATCGAGGGATAGGATTTGAGAAATTGAATGCTATTGGGATTTAGGACTTGTGTTGTGAGTGATGATTTGAGGAAATTATGTTTATGGAATTATGGAGAATTTTGATTCGAGTTTACTGAATATTTGTTTGAGAATCCTTTGATCATTTGAGGCATTGGAGTTAAGTTGAGAGTGGAATTTGACTTGATTGTCGTTATAAATGTTATTTGTGATATTATTTGATAAGTCGATTTTTAGTTGCATATAAGTAGGTCTTAAGTCTCATTTTCATGTAGTTTTTAGTGCATCTTAGGTCTAATTGCATAATTTGAGCATTCTTTTGAACCATTGTGTTATTTCGAGATACTTTTGGCTTTTCTTTGTGATTTTTCAGGTTCTTGTGGTCGGTTGTGACTAAGAGAAGCTAAGATGGTTCGTAGATGGTCTAATTGGTGGTCCCGGGATGCGAGAAGATGAGTTTGAGTGTTTTGGGGTTGAAGGAGTGATGATATTGAATAATATTCTCTTTGCGGGACCACGCATTTTCTTGCTTGCCCATGCACCAAGGCGCACGCCCAAGCATATAGCCGCTTGCCCGTGCAAATCTGTTGGAAGAAAGGAGAAATCATTCTGTCTCACGTGCACGCCCAAGCAAGATTCCGCTTGCCCATGCACCAAGGCGCACGCCCAAGCGGATGGCCGCTTGCCCGTGCAGATCTGTGAACGAAAACAACAAAACATTATGTCTCGCGTGCACGCCCAAGCAAGTTCTCGCTTGCCCGTGCACTTATACGCACGCCCGTGCGGTTTTCTGCTTGCCCGTGCAAGCTGTTATTCGGCTGATTTCCGCGACTTTAATTATTTCCTTTTTTAGTTTTTGTAAACGATATTAGGTTTGATAAAACTTACTTTTGGGCAGTTTTTCATTATTAGAAAATAGAGTATTACTTTTTAGAGAGCTTTTGAGAGGAAACTCCATTATTAAACCTTGAACTCTACAAGTTTGATCCATTGAAGTAAAGACTAAGTTTCTCTAATTTCCTCTTTTCCTTATTACTATTATGTCTTTCAATTTATTTATCAATTGCTTTGTTATTTCAATTATGAATGAGTAGTTTTATAATCTAGGGTTAAGTTGAACCCTAGCAATGATTAATGCATGAATCCCTCTCATAATTCCAATTTGATGTGATTAATTGTTCTTGTTTAATTGAATTGTGCTTATTTTCATTATCATACTAGGGATAGGTGATTTTGAATTGATTCCTTATATCTTGTTTTCAATGGGAATTGAATCTAGATGGATTTGTTGATTTAATCAAGAGTATGAATATCTCTATGGGAATAAGTAGATAGGATTACTAGGAATTTATTCGTGATGCCATGTTTAATGTCTCTTTCTTGCATGATTCCATGGGAATAGGTTTGATTGCTTGTTTAGAGTAGCCATAGGTACTCGGGAGAGATCTTTGGTAGTTATAGAGTGCATTACTCCTTTTGAATCATTGATTATGTTTATTGGAATGGGAACTATTCATGTATTATTCGTGCTAGAGGGGATACTTAATTCTAGATGTCTTTATTGATTGATTTTACCTCGTGTGTTCTTAATAGTTGTCATAATTAAGCATTATTATTAGTTCAACACCTTTTCACCATTGTTTGTCACTTGTTTAGTTAAATTGAGTCAAGATTTCTAGTGTTTGATATCGTTTGTCTCTGTGGATTCGACCTTGACTTACCCTACTACATAGTTAGGAGGATTAGTTAGGATAATTATTTTTGTTAGGTGCGCAACACGCCTATCATACTTTGGCGCCGTTGCCGGGGACTAACGGTATTAGATTAGTTTATCTTTGATTTATTTAGCTAAACTTATTTTTATTCGATCATTGTTGCTCAATTTGTTGTTTGATCTCTTTTCTTTCAGTCTTTTTGTTGCATGCACACTCGTAGCAAGGGTTCACAAGATCTAATTACTCTTGACCGCGAGATCGAAGCTACAGCAAGGAGATTAGGAGGTCAAAGAAATAAACAACAATCAACAATGGGAGATGAAGCACCACCAAAGTCTTTACGGGAATATGCTATGCCCGATGAGACCACCACCACCATTACCAGACCAACTACAACTGCTACACATTTCGAGCTCAAGCCACAATTCATTCACTTCATCTCACAGGACTCATATGCGGGAACACCCAAAGAGAGCCCTACTGATCATTTGGCTAATTTCCTAGAGAAGTGTAATACTTTAAAACTAACAAATGTTTCTGATGATTTGATTCGATACTGTGCTTTTCCTTTTTCTCTCAGGGACGAAGCAAAAGAATGGTTGAAAGAAGAAGAAGTAAGGAAGATTGCCACATGGCCAGAATTGAAAAAGGCTTTCCTCTACAAGTTTTTCCCTCCTATGAGAACTTCCAAGTTCAGAAATGAGATATGTGGTTTTCAACAACATGAATTGGAGTCTCTCTATGAGGCATGGCAGAGGTACAAGGCTTTGCAAAGACAATGCCCACACCATGGTATTCCTGAGTGGCTATTGATTCAGACATTCTACAATGGTCTGAAGCATGAGGTTAGAAGCTGCATTGATGCCGCATCTGGCGGTACTTTCATGGCCAAAACTCCGGAAGCTGCTAAGACATTGTTGGATGATATGGCTTCCAACAACTATTTGAATGATTGGAGTGTGTCTCGTGGAGCCCCTAAAAGGGGAGGTAAGTATGAGGTTGATGCTATTGCTACTTTAACTAACACTATGCAAGTTTTGGCAGCTAAGGTTGACCAATTGAGTAGCGGACCAATAGCACCTATTTGTGAGATTTGTGAAGTGCAGGGCCATTCATTGAATGAGTGTCAATATAACACCATGGGCATGATATCTGAGCAAGCCAATGCCCTCCTAAACACAAACACAAGACCACAAAACAACCCATACTCAAACACATATAACCAAGGTTGGAAGAATCATCCCAATTTCTCATATAAAAATAACCAACCTCAACCTCCACACACCAACTACTCCTAACCACCAGGTTTCCAGCAAAGACCACCTTTCAACTCTTCCTCCTCATCCTCTAGATCCAACCTTGAGAGTATTATGGAGAATCTAGCTTCTTCTCAAGCAAAGCAAGTTGAATATCAGGCCGAGCAAAATGAATTCTTCAACAACTCTCTCCAACAAATCAATGCTCATAATAAGTTGATGAAGAATCAGATGACCCAACTTGCCCAACAAATTAGTCATCTTTCTAAACCTTCAGGCCAACTCCCTGGGCAAACTGAACCAAATCCTAAGGGGCATATCCATGCCATCTCATTGAGGAGCGGTAAGGAATTGCAAGAGCCTACAAAGAAGGTGACTGAGCAAAAGACAAGTGCAGAAGGTGCCCAACAAAAGATTTCGCTCGACCGTGCACGACCCTGCACACCCGTGCGCGTAGTTGCTTGCCCGTGCAACCTGCTGTAATGTCGTATCTTCCGCGTGACCTAACTTATGTTGGTTTATACTAAGCTTAGCTTATAAATAGGACTTTAAACATTATTTTGAAGAGCTGAGAGGAGATATCATCATTATTAGTTTATACTTATGGTTTTTAGAGAGAGAAGTTAGAGAGAGAAATTTGTAGATCTCTATTGTTCTCCAAGACACCACCTTTCTTCCATTAATTCAAGTATCTCTTTTCTTCTTCTTTTCTCCTTGTTTTATATTATGATGTTTTATTATTCTTCTCTATTTTCTTTATTTATTTCAATTATGCTTTCATAGTTTTGTAATCTATGGTTAAGTTGAACCCTAGTGTGAATTAATTCATGATTATACCTTTAAATTCCCAAATTAATTGCTTAATTGTTCTTGCTTAATTGATTGTGCATATGCCAATACTAGATTAGGGATAACTAGTATTGTTATGATTCCATTGTCTTGATCACAACGGGAGTTGGGTTTTGACGGATTTGAATATTTCAATTAAGGACATGAAGTTCTCCACGGGAGTAGGTAGAATGGATTGTACGGGAGTTAGAGTGTCGCGTTTAATGTCTTTAATTTGTATGATTCCACGGGAGTAGGCCTGAGTGCATATTAGAGAAGCCATAGATACTCGGGAGAGATTTATGGTATTTTATAGGGTATACTTTTCCTTGTGAATATTTAATTGACTAGTTTGGGGTAGGAATTATCATTGTATTAATTTATGCTAGTGGGGATACTTAACTATAGAGTCTTTTATTTATAGATTGAATAGTATAGTTAATTCGACCATATTTGATATTAACCTCCTTTAGTCTTACCATTGCTTAACGGCTAATCATAGAACAACTTTCTCTCTGTGGGATCGACCCTGACTTACCCTACTACATACTTAGGAGGATTAGTTAGATTATTTATTTTTGTTAGGTACGCGACACGCCTGTCATTATTCGTTTTCAGAAATTCTAAAGTAATCTGTTTTAAAATTTCGAGGACGAAAATTGTTTTAAGGGTGGTAGTATGTAAAAGTCCAGTTTTTAAGTAGCTTTAATATTTAATTCTACTTGTTGGCTTAATTCATTACTATATAGTTCCTTTGAGAATAGTTTCAAGAATATTGAGTTTTACCCTCAAAAGTAAACTACTATTGGTGATATAAATTAATTTTACTAATTTTTAATGGCAAATGTAGTGTGGGTTTGTTAAACCAAGTAAGTATTGCTTTGCTCTAAGTATTTATTTGAATTAAACAAAACGAACAAAAAAGAGAGGCAAGAGTCTTATAGAATTATCTAGACCTTTCAAGTTCAAGTGGACTATAAAGGAACTTCTATTAAAGCCAACCTCATGAAACCAAAACCCCAATACACTCTTGTCTTCCTCTCACACTCACATTACTCTTGGCTTCCCTCTTGTTTCTCGGTGAAGTTGAAACCCCAAGGCCCCAAAAATTTCATTCTCTCACTTCTCTCGCATCTCACTGCTTTCCTTCTGTCGACTTTCCTTCGGTGTCGGCGCCGCGCGTTGTTGCTGCTCCCGTGCGGTTGTGCTGCTGTTGTTATTGCCTCATTGTTGTGGTCACATTTTCAGCTGCTATTATTTCTACTCTCTTGTGTGTGAATGTGTTGTGGTACTGTGGAAGTTGCTTCCATTCTTCTAGTTTCACTCTATCTTTAGAAGGTATAAAATTACTTTCTTTTTATCTTCTTTTGGATTAATCGAAACCTAAACTCATATTTCATTGTGTTAGTTATTAACTCAAATTTTGGATTCTAATTGATAATTGCCAAAAATTTATTAAAAGTAAAGATGGGAACTTCCATTTTCATTTGATGCATGAACTGGAATCTATTTTATCATATTTCTCTTAAATTCTATGTAATTTGAATATTTAGTACACCTTTTTGTGTAATATACTTTTGTTGTTGTTCACACTATGCACTTTGATTTTTAAGGCATTTAGTTAAGATTATCGATTGAAATTGGTTGGTGTAGAGTGAGGATTGTGGAATACAATAAAGACTATGGGACCCTATGACTATTAAATCTGGATTATCATTCCAAATTAGTTTGTATAAGAGATATAAGCTCTAGTCATATTCTTTGTGATAAAGATGATATTAGGATTGAATTGGTTACTTATAAATCAGTCCATGAGTATTGTTTATGGAACTTGAGGCAAATCGGAGAAGGAAATCCTTTATAGGAAAACGTAGTCGGATTATATACTTTGCTTGGGAATGATTACTAATGATAATTGCTATTTTTGTGATAATTATTGTGGAAATTCAAATATCATGGAGTGTTCAAGGATAATGGATGAGTGGAGGAAAATCATGGAATTGGAGATCTTTTTAAGGTACACATTGTCCCTCCACCTGTGAACTAAAATTTTGGTGTTTCATATGATTTTGTGAATCATATACTTAACTACAAGAGTTTTATGTCAATTGAGTTTATTGTGTTATTGGTATAATGAAGGTGAAATTGTTGAAAGTGTTTTGAGTATTTCAAAGTTTGATTAAAAATACGAACTTGTGATGTAGTATTTATATTTCTCTTTGCTAAGTTTTAATCTCTGGATACGTTTGTGAAAGTTTTATGAATAATGATTTTTTGTTTTAGTATAATTGGTAAATAAATATTACGAGGATATTATGGTTACTTAAGGATATCAATCCATGACTTACTAAGTCCATTTTGTCTCTGGAAGCCGATAGTATAAAGTGTTTATGGGCACATGTTCTGATATATGGAAGTGTTTAAAGCCATTCAGTTAAAAGTATTGAAATAAGGATTCATAATATATTTATCAATGTAATTCTAAGTATAATATTCTCAATTAGGTGATTTGGTATGTTTTGCAAGAAGTGAAGAGCTCTAGGTCAAAGGAATTGATGAGCTTATAGAAATTAATTATGTTTCCACTGAAATTCGCCTATATATAGTTCCAAGATGTATAAATGTACCAAAAGTTTCACTTATGGAATGGTATTGAGAATCCAAGTGTATTGAAATGGTCAAGTGTTTCCGGATTCAAGTAGTTGTATAAATTCCGAAATACGTACAGGATACAAAGATTTTAAATATATTGGTTATTAACTTTGAGGAAATGTACTTGACTTTTTGAAGATATGAGTTAAAGGTCTGATTATAATACAAGATTTTCAGGATATATCTTATTATGAGTTTTGCGTGCTTGGGATTACTTGGGTGATGAAAATTTCAACGTTAGAGATTTTAAAGGTAAACTATTGTTTGGATATGTTATATATAGTACAACTTATGACTTGTGGAAGATTTAGCTATATGATGAACTTATGATAATTACTAGAGTTGGCCATAAATCCTTTGGGATATTAGATGGAGTGTAAGTTGGTAAGTTATAAAGTAAGCTCTCTGATTCTATATTTGTGAAGAAGAGAAGTTCATATTAAAAATTAGGCTATACTATTTAGAGGTGTCTTAATAATCTTTGAAATTCGGTTTTATGAGATTGAAAATCTATGCTGGAGTGGTTGCAAGATAGGTTGGTTGTCTGAGGAGTTCTACTTTGGAATATAGTTTGTTATATGAGGAGGTTTAGTTCGTCAATTAAGGTTGTAGTTGGGTTTAATTTCAAGGTCATTTAGTAGATCAATGGAAATTGTTAGAGGAACGTCATGGGTCCTCAAAGCATGCTGAGTATAGTTTTTGTAAATTTTGGATAACAGAAATCAAGTATAAAGAAGTGAAATTGAATATGTGAGATTTATATTAGTAATATAATAGCTCAAGAGAGGTGTGATGGATTGAAGGAGTAGATTATAGTATAATAAGTCGGAGTATCTAAGATGTAAGGAACTATGTCTGAAACGGGAGTCTTCTACTATGAGTATTGAAGGGGGATAAATAAAAGGGTTTAGAGATACCATCCTCTAATGGGCATTAGTGATAGGCTTTAATAATAAAATAAATATGAAGTTTGGAATAATATGAATATTGAGTTCAAATATTTAAGAGTACTATGAGTTAAAAACTTAAGATTAATGTGGAGGTTTGAGTATCTGGAGAGAAAATAAATATTATAAACGGATAGCTGAAATATGGTATATTTATTCATGACGTGGAAAGATTAAATAAGATGAAGTTGACTTATAATAATAATTTTAGATTATATAATATGGTATATTATATTAATGGTTATGGAAGTATGAAGTATCGAGGCAATAAAATCGGGAACCTAAATAATTATCTTACGATACTAAGGCTAAAGTAATGAGGTAGTGTCAGTTCAACTATGGGGTGGAACTTAATCATTTTAGATTCTTTGTCAATGGGCTACTAGAAGTTGGAAGTTCAAGTATGAGAGGTCTAAATAATTGAAAGAAACGGGGGGATGTTAAACGTCAAATTATTTTAATGGAAGAGTTACTTGTAGTTATAATACATAAGTCCGATCTTTACGAGTTTCACCTAAATTATAGAAATGTCCTAAAAAGTCTTACAAGCAGCACATAACGGAAGAGGGAGACGTCCCTTGTAAAAGTTTAGAAAATTCGCCTGGAAGGCAACTCTATTCGTGTTCTCTTCCCCAGTATAACATGATTTCTGAAAGAAAATAGAATATGTATTTGAATATTCAAGTGGTTTCGTGCAAAGTTGTTTCATACTCTATTTCCGAAATGATGTTTTACTCAACCAAGTTATGGAATTCATCTGCAGAATATGGGAATTAATTCCTAAGAAACTCGTTAGGAATTTGTGAAAGGATTTAGCTACAATATACATATTGGATTAAAGGCATCTGAAACACAGAAGTGGGAGATATTCTTATGACTTAAAGTATGTTAGAGTTAGAGTTGATTTTAGAAGATCGTATTAGTTCTATAGAATCCTCATGGTTCCGCCAATTGAAGTATATATTATTTATGTTGTGAGATATTTGTATTATTATTTTAAACAAGAAGTAACATTATAAATTGTGTTCAAGTATTTGTTATATAATTCTTTTTTGTTATGACTTTTCTGTATCTTGATTTCAAATGTCTCGTAAGATAAATTTAAATCTGTAAATACGTTTTAAACCACCAAAAAGATTTTCTGGTTGGACAATGTGTACTCAGTTTCGCTGATTTTGTTCATATAACTTGTCTCGGTGGGAGGCAGGTTCATAATTAAGTGATTTTGCATGTATAAGGATTTGACAAAAGTGATTCAAGGACCGGGAGCATGAAAGAGTAAAGTCATAAGTGAGACGCCGGGAGAATATGATGGTTAATGAAGAAAGATTCTTATGTTCTCTTATTGTATATTCTGGAGATCTAATATAAGATAAAAAAAATTAGAGCACTTAGAGGTTCTGTTTGAGCATAGTATTTAAGTTTATATTTTCGCTTTAAGTAAAGTTTAATTGTGGTTTATTAAATGATAATTGAGATTTGTGAATGTTAAGTATGATTAGCTAGCAGCTCGGGAGTGCGGGCTGTTACACACGAGGCTTGCGAGTGACACAAGCTTGGTACGTTTGGCACATCAATGTGGAGCGGTTTTTTGGTTTATCGATGTATTGGTCGTTTTCCGATGATTCTAGCCTATTTCGAGGGGAATTACGAGTGGAAAACATGTTGAACATTGCAAACCAACAATCAATAATGTCATATAGGTAAGAATAGTATGCAGTTCCAACCTAAAGTCAATATATGTGTTTGATACTATGGTTAGGTTTTGGTTAAGGCTTGAAAGGGTCCATGACTAAGAGATTAATCCCACGCTTCGTACCTTTTTAAAACGCTTCGTACCTTTTCTTAAAAAGGTGGCCAAATGTAAGACACACTCCAGTCTCAAGTCAGGAACAAGAGAACAATGCTTTGGTTGGGTAGGTTTGCTTATGACTAAGGTCCGACACTATCGCTCAGGAAGCTTTTTGGAGGGACAAAGTGCAAACCCCCCGGGGTGGCTTCACGCATAGAACATGCGCTAATGAGGCAAGGACGATTGACCTTATAGTGGCCCAGAGTACTAGCCATGCATATGCAAACCTGTAATGTTATTCAAAGGTATAAACCAAATATGAATCGTATTTTTTGAGTTTCATCACCCACTCAAAAAAAAAATTAATTTTATTTAAATACTTCCCAGTGGAGTTGCCAAATTGTAGCGTGTTTTTATTGCCTATGCTGGATGAGCGCGTATTTGACTACCTTATTGTATAAGTTTTCTGGAAAAAGGTTATAAAGTCGCCAATAATTTTTTAAAGGAAAACTCACAAACTTAATTAGATATTGGGAAATCTAAGGACAAATTAGGGACTTATCCAATGTAGATTTCCCCGTTATGACTCCATGAATGGTCAATGAACCAAAAATTAAGTTCGAGGGTGAGGGTACGAATATGATCAGGAATCAAATTCGTCCATTGTTGGCCTCTACTTAATTACCATTCATGTCAAGATTTATGCAATTAAACAACAACATAACATGTTAATGCAATATAATAATTAGTCTACGTTGCTTTATTAAACATATAAAAAGACTAATTTTTGGTGATATGTTATTGTGCAATCAAATTACTGGAAACCTAATTCAATGTCCAAATTATCTGAACTTAGCGTTGGAACATTTATTTAGGTCTTTGATTAACAAAAATAAGCATGTGAGGTGATGAAAGCATTAAACCATACAAACATGCACATGGATATTAATATGTAGAAATAAAAAATAAAGAGAAGAGTATAGATTAGAATATACGCGAAAGCGTTAATTCCCTTGAGATCTACATTATGACAAGTAAATTGTTAGTACAAAAGGAAATAAATTGGAATTGACCCTTACGAATAATACCTTTATCTCCAGGGTCTTATATAACGATCTGTAAGAGGAGCAATCTTGAATCTTCAATGCAAATCAATGGAGTTTAAATGTAGTTTGGATGTGTGAATGTATTTGGATGAGTGTTTGAATGTGTTTGATTGTGTGTTTGAATATGTTTGGTTGTATGTAAAGAGTACTATGAAGTGTTGTAATCGTAGGAAAAAAAAAAAGCATATTCGAAGTATTAAAGGCGTAGGAATAGAGTTCATAGGATAACAACACTATTTATAGGGAAAGGAAATTGAAAATGAAGCGAAGATATAAGAAAAAGTTGTGTGCTAGTGGCTATGCACACAGGCAATTCGCTAGGTGCAACGTAGATCTGGAGCTGATTGGGCCGTTTAAAATTCTTTTTTATCTTTGATGAAATTTTGTCTTTTGAAATCTGAAATCAGCTATCATTATAAACAAAAATCTGATTTTAAAATATTAAAAATACAATTAATTATTAGGAATAACTAATTGGGCCTTTGAAATTGGGCTTGGATTTAATAAATAGACTTTAGAATTTCAAAACCTTTTTTGGGCTAAGCTCCTTCTATTGCTATTCCTTTGGACCAAACCAATTAGGACGACGATATGTTTCATTATTGGGTACTCACTTGAGAGACACGATTTTGTGTCTACAGTCACGTCAGAAGGACGAGTTATCATGCATTTATCAAAAATCTCTTGAATACAAACGTCGTCGTTCTTCCAAACAGGTATGTTCTGCTGAAATGGCTCATCATCAGAAACTTGGAGAAGCTCCTCGTACCTAACGTGCAAATTAATCGATTGCAAACTATAGACACATAATCGTGTCTCCCATTTAGTACCCTATGATGACCAATACCCTGCTCAATTGGTCCGGATCAAGGAAAGAATAAAGAACGAGTCTAAAATAAAATGTTTTAAGCCCAAACCATTTTATAACCTCTTGTTATTAACCCATTTCCGAACACCTTTTTTATAAATAATTTTATAAAAGTCCATTTTCTAAAACGTTTTAAAATACCTTTCAAAAAGCCCATCTTCGAAAACCTTTTAAAAGTAGTTTTATGAAGGCCCATGTTTTTTAAAACTCCTTTTCTAACCCAATTTAATTAATAGAATTAATTAATTATATTAATTAGTTTTATTAATAAAAATATCTTTTATAAAAATAATCTTTTCCCAAAGTGTTTTTTAAATATCTCTTACTAACTCTTTTCTAAAATATTTTATTTTCTAAAATCTTTTAGAGACCTACTAACTTTCGAAAACCTATTGCAACTCAACTACCTAAACCTACCTAAACTTATATATATCCTCCCTCATAACAAAACCCACGGCAGAAACACATAAGAATCTCCCTCGACAAAAATCTCACAACACACCGCCTAACACCCTCTTGCTCTTGAGAATACTTGGCGCACTAATAAAACTCCACAAAACCATTCGAACAAATCTCACGCCTAACTTGTTCATAACTCACAAACACTCGTCCCCCACATATAGTGACATACGCTGATCATCACTAAGATTAATTCCCTCAGCAGCATCTCCAAACACTCGACACATACATCCTCCAATCAACTCACAAAATACACGGCACCTGCACATAACACCTCCATCACCTTTCTTGCGCCACATCACCACACCTCCTACATCACCTACACTTACTCTAATTCCCCTAACTAATTTCTTCACATACCTGCGACATCAATTCACAAAATACATAGCAAATCCTAATGCTACTCCCATAAACACAATCATCATCAGCCAAAGTCAACTAAACCCATACTGTTTCAAACTCCACGCCGAGAAATACATATTATCAAACAAAACACAAATCTTTTAAAAGATTCGTACAACATTCAATTTTTCAAGATCCGTACAAATTAACGACCCGGACGGTGGTATAATTTCTGAGGGTCAAATAAATTAACCACCTTTATTTTATTTTCTCTATTTATTTTTATTATTTTCTTGAAGTTACTAACATTCTATTCATGATGTTGATTGTTAACTCGTGCCTGCGACTGTAACTATTGTATATGTTATACTAACTCCCTGCAGTATTTTATTTTCATATTTTTATTTATTTTTATGAACATATTATTTTTCATGCCTGATTGCAATATTTATCGCCTTGTATTTATTGTTAATCAAGACCTAAATAAATGTTCTAATTAATTCAGATAATTTGGACAACCTGCTAGGAACCCATTAATATTGATTGTCTAATAACTGGTCACTAAAAATATAGTCTTTTTATGTGTTTCCTGAACCAACCTAGACTAAATATTTTTAGCGTGTATTAAAACGTTATATGATTATTCTTTTGCATAAAATCTGTTGTGAATCGATATTTAATAGAGGTCAGCAATGGGCAATATAGTTCTTGACTTTATTGTACCCTCACCCCCCAACTCACTTTTTGGTTCCTGACCATTTATGGAGTCATGACGGGGAAATCTACATTGGATAAGCCTCTAAGATGTCCCTTCCGTTTCAATCCAATTAGGTTTACGATTCTTCCTCTAAAGAATTGTTGGCGACTTCAAAACGTATTTTTAATAAAACCTTAACAATGGGGCAGTCAAATAAACGCGCTCACGCCGCGTGTAGGCATTAAAGTAATTGAAAAATTCACGCCTACAATTTGGCAACTCCACTGGGGAGGATTTTAAAAAATTAATTTTTTATAAATGAGTGGGTGAAACTTGAAAAATACGATTCATTCTTCTTTTATGCATTTGAATAATATACTATTTTGCATCTATATGGCTATTGTTCAGCCACCATAAGGACAATCTACCATGCCTCATTAGCACATGTTCTATGTGTGAGGTCACCCCCGGGGGGTTTGCGCTTTGTCCTTCCAAAAAGCATCCTGAGCGATAGTGTTGGATCTTAGTCATAAGCAAACCTACCCAACCATGACAATGTTTCTTGTTCCCAATCAGTTGAGACTGGAGTGCGTCTTACACGTCGCCACCTCTTTAAGCAGAGGTACGAAGCGTGGCATCAATCTCTTAGTCATGGACCCTTTTCAGCCTTAACCTAAACCTGACCATAGTTTCAAACGTTGAACTTGACTTTTAGGTTGGAACTTTGCATAATATTATCCTCCTTGTGCATATTTGTGTGTGCGTGTCATTAATTTGTTCGTATTATTGATGTTTTGAGTCTAAATTTTCGAACTAATGATCGCGAAGAACAAAAACTAAAAAAACTTAAGCTGCGCTTGGCGCACGCTATTAGCGTCTGACGTGAAATCATTGCGTCCCACGCGTCCTGCTGCGATCCGTGCGCTACGTCTTCCGCGTCCCGCGCAGCATTCTGCGTGCAACGCTTCGCAATTGCGATCAACGCAGCAAGGCTGAGTCCCTTGCGACGTGCGCAGCTCGCCTACGAGCTTGCTTCACCATGCGCTTAACACCAATTTCGTATCATCCACATTATTTGTCTCAATCCCCATCCTTTTTTTCAAAAAAAAAAATCTTTTTCTTTTGAAATCCATCTCCATCTTTTTCAAGATATATCACCTATCTTTTTCGAAAATTATTCTCCTATCTTTTTCAAAATTTCATCCCATCTTCGATCTCCTATCTATTTCAAAAATTCTTCCTCCACTCCTTTTTTCAAAAAAAATATATCCATCTTTTTTTTTACTTCCTATCACATATCTTTTTTCAAAAATTCATCCCTTTTCTCTATCCTATCTTTTCATGTATATTGTCCATCATTTATGTGCACATCATTTAGGATTCCTTTTAGTGTCCATCTTGTTGTAAAAGTCTCGTTCACTTAGGAATTCTACCTGCATTAGAAGTCCGTCTGACCCAAATGTCTAGATTCATCCAGTTTCATTCCATTTAGAGTTCTCCACCTCATCTAACTCCATCCATGATAGCATTCTTAACCCTGTATAGGTTCACCCATCTAAGAAGTCTAGGGTCATTAGAATTCTTGTCATCTTAGAAATCTGTAATCCATAGAAATCCATGCATAATAGGAGTCTAAAGCCATTAGAATTATGTCCATCTTAGGAGTCTAAATCCATTAGAACTCTATCCATCTTAGGAGTCTAAATCCATAAGAATTCCATCCATTTTAGGAGTCTAGGTCCACTAGTGTTTCGTTCACTTTAGGAGTCTAGGTCCACTAGAGTTTCATGCATGTTAGGAGTCTAGCCTCCTTGAAAGTTCATCAAATCTAGAATTCTAACGTCATTAGAAGTTTATCAAGTCTACGATTCTGAAGTCATTAGAAAGGCATGTCAATGAGGATTGCATTAATACCTAGAGTCCCTCTGCCTTGCATAGTCCATCATTCATACACTTCATGCATAACTAGAGTCCAGAAGAGCTCATTGCATCCAAACTCTCCATTTCATCTCATGCATTCCGCATTTAATAGTCCTGAACTACAAGCGATCTGATTCCCTCTTTTTTGATATGTAGGCAACCTTTACAGGTTCGAACGCATATATTGAATCATTCATACATGCATTAGGTCTAGGTGCATCCAAAAGAGTCATACATGCATGCATTAGGTCCAGGTGCATAAAAACAAATCATCATTTCATGTAGGATAGTTAGATTTGTTCCTAGGAGCTCAACTTTTAAAACAAACATACACTCCTTCAATCCATTTATTTCTCCTTCTCCATCATCACTCCATTTCTAATCTCCCGTTGGATGATCCATTACAGGAAATATACAATATGTCAAACACACTTCAAGAACAAGTTGATGAGTTGAAGGGTATGCTAGTGGATCTTATAGCACGTGTTGGCAGAATAGAGGCAAACTACACTGTTCTTCAGGATAATAGTAGTGCAAATTACAAGCCATTAGATAGCTTCGATGCAATGGTAGCTGACCCACAAAGGATCAATGAGCTTAACAACATCATACCACATAGCTCAGTTCTAAGGCCTTCGATCAAGTCCAACTTCATTGTTCCTCCAATCGGAATACTTCCTAAGCACCATCATGTCACTGTCTCACATGTACCTGTACTTAATGCCACCAGGCCTCGAAGAAAACACAAGAGAGAATATACCTCACTAGGTATAAGTTATGGAACAACTTTTGACCGCCTTCGTGCAAAAGGCGCACTTTCCCCTCTTGGGCCTACTCCAGATCCAGACGAAGATAAAAGGGGGCCAAATTGGGACAAAGATGCTTATTGAAAGTACCATAGAGGCCATGGACATAAGACTGACAATTGCGAGGCCTTATTCAGGACATGATCGATGATGGGAGACTTCCAATTTCTCTAATTACAAAAAGACCTCAGATTTAAGGTCACTTGTCACGTGACGTAGGAGTCTAGACTTGAGATTCCATTTTCTGTTTCATTTCTCTTATTCGCCCAGTCTAATATAGGATTTCCCTTTCTTTGCATGTACTCATAATTTTCAATCAATAAATGAGTATTTATTTTTCTCTAACCTTGCACTAATGAGCATCAATGGAAATCACGATTGTCGCCTTAAAAGAAAGGAATTTCTAATTCTCATGACTATTCTAATAAAGGCAATGAACAACTGGCATATATAAAAGAGGCATTCCACCCTTCACTACAACCATTCCTCCATGCATAACACCCCTCCCCCTTTAACCTACCTCATAGGAAGTGCACTTGACAACAATTCAATGAAAAGGGCAAGTAATATAAAAGCACCAAAAACAAAAAAAATAAAAAATCAAAAAGTGCAAAAATATCGAATAGAAAAAAAAAGAACAAGCCCATCAATAGCTTTGTCAAAGGTATTTCCTTCAAAATCTTAAAGCTGTGATTCTAAACCTCCAACTTCAAATCTTCTATGATAAACCTTCTTACCAACCATGCACATTGCGTCCCAATAAGCCACAAAAGACAAACCCAAGCTCGCTAAGTCGAAAACCCGTAAGGGCGACTTAGGCAAAAGTTAGGGCACCTTCTCATTCATTAGCCTGAACTACGAATGGTCTGAATCTGCTAAAGGTACGTAGGAAACCTCACTCTGAGGCCCGACCGCACCAAACTAAACCAACTTCATTATCCACCCTTGCCAAAGACCTCTTCCAATTCAATGCTTAATTCATTGCAAATGGCTCCAAAGCAAAATGCTAGGCCGCCGATTAAAATGTTAAGAGCTACGACTGGCCTGATTCCATCATGGATACGTAGGCAACCTTTTTGAGACCCAACCATTTTAATTCAAAACATATTTTTAAGGCTCGCCTAGGCCCATGAGAAAAGCGCGATCGCCAAATCATGAATTTTCAATGATCATCCTTACCTTTAGAACTAGACTGGGATTTGAACCTGCATCATTAACTTACCGCATTGTGTGAGTCGGTTCATTATGACACTGCCTTTTCTTATTCTAATCACTTCCTTTTTCTAAGCCGCATTGTCGCTTCTAATCCAAACTTAGTATAACCTTTCAACACTCAGCGCTATGACCGCGCCTTATCCTTTGAGTGTTCCTTTCTTTGGTCTTTCTTGACCTTTTCACCTTAGGAACCCTATATGGAATCTTTCGTCGAGATATATTCAAAATCAAGCAATCAAGTTGGATGCTTCATCAACTCCATCTTACTGGGGGCTTCTTTACTGGTCCATCCAGAAATTCGTAGGCTCCAAGTCCAGACCTATAGAAGGACTTCATTGCGAGTCCATATATGACATCTTGGGTTTTAAATCCGCACAAATGCAACATTGCACCTATTCACGGGCTCACTTAGGCCCTTGACATACAAACCTCGAATCATATACAACTCAAGCGCTACAAAAGCTCGTTAACGTATTCCAAAAAAAACATATAATCCATTGGCTGCATATAAGATCATTAGGCTCCATGTGTACCCTGATCAGGATTTCATTACGAGTCCATACAAAAGGTTGTGGGCTCTAGACCCATACGAGATCCTAACTGTTTTATGGGCTCACTTAGGTCCGTAACAACTACAACAGATATCGCATCAAACATAACTTACATGGATCATCCTTGGGGGTTTCCCCTTTCTTCTCTTTCGAAAACAGTTTTCTAAAACGAAAATTTGAGCTTCTAATGGAACGATCAAATCATCAAATCATAGCATCTGCATTAGTGTCATACCTCTGCATTAGTGTCATATCTCTACATTTGCATTACATATCTGCATCGTCCAAACATTGTGTCAAAGCATTACATCCTTCGTCCTTAGCCATAGGATTCCAGCGTCAATCATCGAGTCACACATACACACACACGTATGCACACACGATAGCACCTGTAAGTCTAGAGTACTAGAGGTCACTCTTTATAGGTCAAGTCTTTTCCTATCCATACACTAGCACCCACATCACAGGGTACATGCATTGTTTGTATGTATATCTGTGTATTCTTTGTATTTACAGGTACCCAACATTGAACAACTCTGTACGAGTAATCTTCTGCCAAGGTCTGCGGACCATTACAATTTAACAACAGAAGCCAAGTGCTATATACATGGTGCGTCCAGCACACCGACAATGTTGTGCCACACGTAGCAGACTGCGTCCAGCGCAACACCCCACGCCAAGCGTAGGCCTGTGCGTCTGGCGCACAACCCTTTACAGCGCACTTGGGGGCTTCTTAACCAAGTGAAGCCCACATGCTCAACTCCTTATGAATTCAAATGTTCATTACGACATCGCACGCAGCAAACTGCGTCTAGCGCAGCATCCCATGCCAAGCGCAGGCCTGTGCGTCTGGCGCACAATCCTATACAACACGCTTGGGGGCTTCTTAGCCAAGTGGGGCCCACACTCTCAACTTCTAATGAATTAAAATATTCGTTACAATTCGACATTGAGCCCGACAAAACTAACGGATTTTTTTGTATTTATGCAACAAAAATACAATTTTTCCATTCTTCCAACATGCTATACTGTACACAAATCTTGCTCGAGAGACAACAAGTACTCAGGAGTATTTACAGCGGAAAACGCACCGTTAGGTCCGCGGACCATCATCACAACACATTACCCTGGAGCGGGACCATTAATAGCTCTATCCCGTCATGAGCCGGACCATTAATACATCTATCCCATCGTGATCCGGACCATTAATAGCTCTACAAATTATCTATCATGTCATGAGCCGGACCATTAATAGCTCTATCCCGTCAAGAGCCGGACCATAAATAGCTCTATCCGGTCGTGAGCCGGACCATTAATAGCTCTATCCCGTCGTGAGCCGGACCATTAATAGCTATCCCGTCGTGAGCCGGACCATTAATAGCTCCTCAAATTATCTATCCCGTCATGAGCCGGACCATTAATAGCTCTATCTCGTCGTGAGCCGGCCTATTAATAGCTCCACAAATTATCTATCCCGTCATGAGCTGGACCATTAATAGCTATATCCCGTCATGAGCTGGACCATTAATAGCTCTATCCCGTCGTGAGCCGGACCATTAATAGCTCCACAAATTATATATCCCGTCATGAGCCGGACCATTAATAGCTCTATCCCGTCATGAGCCGGACCATTAATAGCTCTATCCCGTCGTGAGCTGGACCATTAATAGCTCTACAAATTATTTATCCCGTCATGAGCCGGACCATTAATAGCTATATCCCGTCGTGAGCCAGATCATAATAGCTCTACACATCATCAACACCCTGGAGCGGGACCATAATAGCTCTACACGTCATCAACACTCTGGAGCGGGACCATAATAGCTCATGATTTCTCTTCACCTATATCATTTCATTTTTGTCAATTTACATTTATTTTGCAAATTTGTTTTATATATGTCTGTTCCGGAAACTTTTGCTTGTTTTACAGGTACTGGCGCAAAAGAATGATTTTGGATTGCAGAGCATCCAGAGTCATTCTCCGTCCCGACACGTATACTTTGACTTTCGATTTTCCAAACCTCAGTCAAAGTGGGGGCTTCTGTAGACACATAATCGTGTCTCCCATTTAGTACCCTATGATGACCAATACCCTGCTCCAATTGGTCCGGATCAAGGAAAGAATAAAGAATTAGTCTAAAATATAATGTTTTAAACCCAAACCATTTTATAACATCTTTTTATTAACCCATTTCTGATCACCCTTTTTATAAATAATTTTATAAAAGCCCATTTTCTAAAACGTTTTAAAATACCTTTCAAAAAGCCCATCTTCGAAAACCTTTTAAAAATAGTTTTATGAAGGCCCAATTTTTTTAAAACTCCTTTTCTAACCCAGTTTAATTAATAGAATTAATTAATTATATTAATTAGTTTTATTAATAAAAATATCTTTTATAAAAATAATCTTTTCCCAAAGTGTTTTTAAATATCTCTTACTAACTCTTTTCTAAAATCTTTTATTTTCTAAAATACTAGTTTTGAAGCCCGTGCGTTGCACGAGTTGTTGTTTACTTTATTTTTGTGCAAATTTTTTGTTAACATTGTTGATTTTTTTGTTGTGAAATGAGATTTTTCAACACCATTGTATTTATATACTTCCTCCATTCTTTTTCTATTGCAACAATTACCACTTTGGGAAGTTTCATCCATTGGAACCATTCCACTTTTGGTAAAAAAAAGCAACTATAGTTGACAACATTGCCTTTACTTTATGTTAATAAAACCATTATTATTACTCAAAATTGTCTCATAAAGTTGTGTTTACTTTATTAAGGATTTACTTATCCCCTACTCTAGTTAACCCCTCTATGCTAAACTACCCATTTTTTATAATTTTCTTAAAAATCATGCCCAAACTCATTGTTATAGTAGAAAAAGACAGAGAAAGTATTTGTCATTATACTTTAATTTCTAGATTTGTTATTGTAATATATAAGTTTTATATTTTTAATGTTCAATTGAATATTGTAGCTAAGTCTATCATTAAATAGTATATCAATAATTTGTATGACTAACAATATCTAACACAGTTTTAACATGGAAAATACCCAAACTAACTTTAATAAAGTAGAGGGTAATAATTTAATAAATGCAGGACATAAAGAATAGAGAAAAAAATATGAGTGACAGTCACCAACTTCAACTTTTAATATAACATATAAACACTGACGCATATAGAATAGAAGATGGGAAAGCCAAAAAGAATATCATAATGATGGTATCAAGAATGAAATACATTAAATATAAAACTAACCTCTATTAATAATCGCAAATACTATTTAAAAGAAAAAATCTCTTCATCAATCATGACCATATCAAGACTTATCAAACTTCACATCAAATAGTCTAGAAACTCGAACCTTGATTTCCCAATCAGTTTTAGTAGAACTAAGTTTATTGAGAAAAGAATAACATCTGACATTTAGATATATGAAAAAGAAAAACATAAATAATTAAGTATGCAACAAATATTCTAGGAATAAAATAATTAGTCAATTGCATTACACCTCTGCAATTTCGTTAACAAACTTTCATTTAATTATTCATGTAATGTCATTATGGTATGCTATAGGTTCAAAATAAACTATATGTTTGTATTTTTTATCATTATATAACTCAATTTTTAAAAGTATGATTTTGAAAGACATAATTGCTATTGTTACATAATACGCTATTTTTATAGTTTTTTTTTATATGTATTTAAAATAAAAAATAAATAATACGTTAATTATTATAATACGCTATTTTTATAGTCATTTTTATATGTATTTAAAATAAAGAATAATAATATGTTATTGTTCATCTAAATAAATATATTTTCATAAGTTGTAAAACTATATTGTATATGGAACTTATTTACAAACATATTTTGAGCACTCTCCGATGGTAAAAAAATTATAATATTGCGAATTATGTAGCTAAAGTTATATTCAATTTACATAATTGAATAATTGAGGTTGTTTATTTAAAATCATAGTGTAATATTCACTTATTAAAAACACCTTATATGTATTTATATCTATGTTAAACACTATTTTTTTAAAAATAAAAATTAAAAAGAATGACGTGTCATGCTTAGGTGGAGCTCTCTATAATATTCTAAGGTTGTTTTTTTAAAATCATATCTAATTTTTTCATCATCCAAAACTCTAATGTATATGTGACATGACAATCCTACGTGGCGCTCACTATTTCATAAGTTGTACAATTATATTGTAAATGGATCTTATTTCGGAGCATATTTCGAGCACTATGCAATGGAACAAAAATTATAATATTCGGAATTACGTAGCAAAAGTTATACACAATTTACATAATATAATAATCTAGGTTGTTCATTCAAAACCAAACTCTAATTTTAGCTTATATAGAATTCATTATATGTATTTAAATCTAGTTATATGTATTTAAATCTATGTAGAACTCTATTTTTGTAAAAATAAAAATAAAATTTAATGACATGGCAATCTTACGTGGCGCGCTCTATGGCCTCGAAATCTTGAGGAGCACTCTATGCTCCCGAAAAGTTCCTCCTTTATATATATATATTGATTGATTGATTTATTTTAGAGACCTATTAACTTTCGGAAATCTATTGCAACTCAACTACCTAAACCTACCAAAACTTATATATATCCTCCCTCGTAACAAAACCCACGGCAGAAACACATAATAGTCTCCCTCGACAAAAATCTCACAACACACCGCCTAACACCCTCACAAAATCTTGCTCTTGAAAATACTTGGCGCACTAATAAAACTCCACAAAACCATTTGAACAAATCTCACGCCTAACTTGATCATAACTCACAAACACTCGTCCCCCACATATAGTGACATACGCTGATCATCACTAAGATTAATTCCCTCAGCAGCATCTCCAAACACTCGACACATACATCCTCCAATCAACTCACAAAATACACGGTCCATCACCTTTCTTGCGCCACATCACCACACCTCCTACATCACCTACACTTACTCTAATTCCCCTAACTAATTTCTTCACATACCTGCGACATCAATTCACAAAATACATAGCAAATCCTAATGCTACTCCCATAAACACAATCATCATCAGCCAAAGTCAACTAAACCCATACTGTTTCAAACTCCACGCCGAGAAATACATATTATCAAACAAAACACAAATCTTTTTAAAGACTCGTACAACATTCAATTTTTCAAGATCCGTACAAATTAACGACCCCGGACAGTGGTATAATTTCTGAGGGTCAAATAAATTAACCATCTTTATTTTATTTTCTTTTTTTAATTTTATTATTTTCTTGAAGTTATTTACATTCAATTCATGATGTAGATTGTTAACTCGTCCCTACGACTGTAACTATTGTATATGTTATACTAACTCCCTAACTCCCTGCAGTATTTTATTTTCATATTTTTATTTATTTTTATGAACATATTATTTTTTTCATGCCTGATTGCAATATTTATCGTCTTGTATTTATTGTTAATCAAGACCTAAATAAATATTCTAACTAATTCAGATAATTTGGACAACCTGCTAGGAACCCATTAATATTGATTGTCTAATAACTCGTCACTAAAAATATAGTCTATTTATGTGTTTCCTGAACCAACCTAGACTAAATATTTTTAGGGTGTATTAAACGTTATATGATTATTTTTTTGCATAAAATCTGTTGTGAATTGGTATTTAATATAGGGCAGCAATGGGCAATATAGTTCTTAACTATATTGTACCCTCACCCCCGAACTCACTTTTTGGTTCCTGACCATCTATGGAGTCATGACGGTGAAATCTACATTGGATAAGTCCCTAAGATGTCCCTTCCATTTCAATCCAATTAGGTTTACGATTCTTGCTCTAAAGAATTGTTGGCGACTTCAAAACGTATTTTTAATAAAACCTTAACAATGGGGTAGTCAAATAAACGCTCTCACACCGCGTGTAGGCATTAAAGGATTTGAAAAATCCACGCCTACACAAACCATCACTAACTGTGCGACCCTCAATAGAAACTCGTAGAATCTGCTAAACATTATGCAACATGATCGTCATCTCTCCGAAAGATAAGTGGAAAGTGTTCGTGTCAGGTTGCCAGCATTCTATAACGTTTAAATAAAAGGCATGTCGAGGTGCATAAACATAATATGCGACAGATGGTCAATACACGACGCACCCGCAGGCTGGAGCATCTGAGCATCGAATCGCCTTTTCCATGACTGGAGGGTATGAAACGTGTTCCCGCGATTCTGACACCTAATAACTCTTCAATCACCATCCATTGAATCCCAAAGAAAGGCGGAAATGTGGGTGGGGAAACTAGGAAACACGCTACCGTCATGAGCCCCCCGAACTAACAACGTAGTATCGCGAGCAGCTTTGGTCCTGCCCCGATTAGTTTCGGTTAGGGATGGGCATGGGTCCAAGACACTAGCCAGACGCTATTGGACCTGACGTTAATTTTAGGATATCGGTCCAACTTTTTCAGGACCCTAATGGTCGGGGTCTATGTCCGGGACCAAGTGAATTTCTTAGGGTTCGGACCGGACCCTACGCACATCCTACACTTGGACCCTAAAGTTCTTTAATATTCTATTTGCCTTTTGTGTTTTAGATAAAAATCTTCGTATTTATCCTAAAATTACCTAAATAACAAAAGAGAGAAGAATAAATAATTGACATGTTAAATAGGTTACAAGTTTAGTTAGTATAATTTAAAGATGGTATCACAACTTGAAAATATCCATAATTAAGTTATATTTGGAATCAATGATTAAAGATAATCCAAACTTAAAATTTATATTATCATCTTTCCTTCCTATACAAATGTACTCCTCGATGTTCATCTGTTTTGTTTTGAAGAGAGATGACTATCAAGCTGGTTGGATGCAGATATACCCACTTCCCCATATCCATATCCACATAAAATTCTAATACACACTATCAACCCACTATACAAAAGCTAAATCTACCGGACGAGGATGGATCAATGGCAAATGCTTGCGAAGAGGGATGGATAGAAATGGAATGTTCAGTCATCATATCCAACACCTATCTGCCGACAACTATCCATGACTAGTATGACTTTTGACATCCACACTTACCCACTATTCACCAAAAATATACTATTATAATCATATCCACTCTAATGAAAGCGATGTGTTCTTGAATACACGAAATTATACTTAATCGAAAACCTATACCGAAAAACCGGTTAAAATGGAAGATAACCACACAAGAAAAAGTAGGGGTTCAGTGGTTTGGTAACCAAACTGGTAAAGATAAAAGTTAAACGGTACAGTTACGGTTATGATTTTTTTATAATACTGTTAACCGAAAAACCACATATTTTTATTCTATTTAATTATTCTTCAATTTTTTTTATAGAAGTTAGATTACTTAGTTATTACTCAATGTTGTGTCATTTATACCGATACTGTAAAACTGTGGAAGTAGCTGAGTTATTGTCATTATCCTAATTCTACTAGTATTAGGATTCTTTTTTTATTATGCATTTTGTTAAAAACGTTTTTACAAGATAGCAGTAGGTAGTACTTTAGCGTTGTTATTTAGGTAATTTGTATTAGTGTTAAATTGTATATTCACTTATGGCTACAAAAAGTGAAAAGAAAGTATAAATTAAGTGAAATAAAATATTCAAAATTTAAGTATCAGATAATCATTAATCGGAATACCGTACCGGAAAACCAATTAACCGGTTAGGTGACAAATAGTTTAAATAGTTACAATTACAATTCACGAAAATGACGAGTCGATATTTCCGATTACCGAACCAAAATATCATTTCGAGACGGTTAACCACACATGAATACCCCTAATTATTACCCATGTAATATTAGTGTTCCTAGTTGTTGAAAAAGGAAGGGCAATATCGTTGATCGATCCATGTAATGAAAACAAGATCAGTCAGCACTAAACCACCATAACTAGAAAAACTAGGGTATAAAAAGCCTTTCTAAGACATATACTATACTAATAAAACTCGTGAATTTTTTTCTCTCTCTTCGACAAAACCCTAGGAAGGCGATTTTCACATCCTCTGTTCAGCGCCGCTTTTCCTTAGGGTTCGACGCGTCCTGGCGCCGCTCTGGCGGTCCGGTGGCCGTCGAACCCGTCGACTTTCTCGCGCATAGTTCAAGTTCCCCTCTCCCCTGTTTTCCCCCCTCTCCTTTGATCGACGGTTGGGGCTATCCCCTACTCTACTGGTCTTGAGGCTGTTTCCCCCTTCCCCTCCCCCGGTGGTTTGTCGGGATTCTCCCTTCCCCTCCCCTAGTTATATGTCGGGCTTCCCACTCCCCCTCCCCTATTTGGTTGTCGGGCTTCCCCCTTCCCCTCCCCCTCCCCTGTTTCGTACTTGTTTTGGGCTCCCCTTTCCCTCTCCCCCACTGGTTTTGGTTAGTGTTTTGGGCTTCCCTTCCCCTTCCCCTGGTTGTTGAGTGTCGGGCTTCCCATTCCCTTTCCCCTTTAGAGTTAGTATGTAGCGGTTTGTTCTCCCGTCGGTTAGGCCGTTTAGCAGGGATGCAATTGTGCGGCAGCGACATCTATCGGCATAGGAGTTTGGTTATTTGTTGTTTTGTTCAATAAATCCCGCTGTTGTGGTGGCTTCATTCCTCTGCGTGGGGTGTGTTAGTCGACTTTTCTCGGTGGGTTGGTTAGTTTCAATGATCCGTCCCCTTCCCCTCCTGATGAGTTGGGATCAAAAACTCAATAAGTTCAGTGTAGTGGCGCGTGATGAATTATGGGTCAATTGGTTCCGGTGTTGCCTTGGTTTATGTGTGTTTCTTTCGATAGGTAGATCTGGTTCTTCTATGTCAAGGAATGATATTGAGAATCAGATCAAGATTGTAGTTCATCCTGGATTTTACCATGAGTGGATAGGTAGAAATCTAGGTATCTATATGTTGAAGGAGAACGGAGGTTTTTATCCAGTTCAAGGTCCCTGTTCTCAGGTTCAGTTTGAACCTACATCTATTTCTGTGATGCCTCTAGGAGGCATCACAGCTCAAAAACACATCTCGTGGGAGGCCCTCCGATATAAATCGGGGCAAGTTTCGTCCTCCACCAAAGTTGAGTTTCTGCTTCTTCAGGCAAAACTCATGATACCCTATGTTCAGGGTACGGAGTCATCAAAGCACGTGGCTTCTGTAGCAGTTTCATCTTTAGAATCCCAGGAAGATTTCTCATTTCGATGGCCATGGGATTTACTGTATTGTGAGCTAGTAGTTCCACAAGAACGGATTTTACAATCCAATCTCAACGATCGATTTCGTTTAAT
This sequence comes from Beta lomatogona, assembly GCA_947646795.1. NCBI lineage: Eukaryota > Viridiplantae > Streptophyta > Magnoliopsida > Caryophyllales > Amaranthaceae > Beta > Beta lomatogona. The sequence goes on along the minus strand of CANSNZ010000955.1, from coordinate 859,337 downwards.
CTCAAGCCAACATTCATCACATGTCAGAGGGTATTTAGTTGCAAGGCACACGAGGCATCTCCACCAAAGTCCGGCCCAAGGAAGTTCCCTATGTGCAATCGGACATATCATCTGCCTAGCGCCTCACTTTAGTTTGTTTTATTCTAAGTTGGTTGTAAGAGCTAGTCGAGCTCACTTTAGTTTCTGTTTGCTTGTATTTTGTTAGAATGTATTAGTATTAGATTGTACTTGTGCTTTTATTTAATGCAAATTATCTTGTTGTCAAAAAAAAAAAAAGCCTTTCTAAAACTTAAAATTTTAGATAGATACACCAACATCACCAACTGTCCAACGACGCAACGAAACTGCAAGCAAAAGCAGAAAAAATCAGCTTGACATACCAAAGTATCTCTCATATTCTCAATCAACCGTAATTTCTCCAATTTCTTTTTTTGTCTAACTTTCGAAATCATTCTCATTTACTTCATTTATCGCAAAATCAATGATCAATTTGTTCAAAACATTTCAATTTTGACTCAATAGATGAAGAAGATCCAGTAATTTCAAAATTCAATTATACATTTTATTGGTTTGATAATAAAGTTGAAACTATTGAGCAGATCTTAAATTAATGGCGACATTTGAGCTTTATCGAAGATCGACGATTGGCATGTGTTTGACTGAAACATTAGATGAGATGGTTCAAAATGGTACTCTCAGTCCTGAACTTGCTATTCAAGTTCTCGTCCAATTCGATAAGGTTAATGTTTTTACATTGTCGTCTTTTTCAACTTTTTTAAAAAATTTTTTCTCTCTCCTATAAATTTTATTTTTGTGCAGTCAATGACTGAAGCTCTTGAAGCTCAAGTGAAGACGAAGGTCACCATCAAGGTACTGATCATATTAGATGTAAAATATAATTTTCTTTTCTGCTTATGAATGAATTTTACCACATTAGATTTCAAAAATAAAGTAAAATAGATGTTACTGAAGTAGGGGAGAAGTGGGATTTTGGTGTATTGAATGTAGTTGATCTTTTGTATTGTTCTTGGTTAATTAATTTGATAACAAAGGAGGAAAAGTTTTTTTCTATTTATTATTTAAAATATGGTGAAATTGATGGCTTGGGATGATAATCTGTCAAAAACTGTTGTCTATATTAGACATTGCTCTAAAAGTGCTAGCATTCAACCAGCCAGATTGGGGTTGGAATGGATCAGGAAATCCCTAAGGTCTATTTCCGAATCGATACCTTAGAACATGGATGAGGGAGAAGCGAGCAGCGTTACGTGGATCATTCTAGAATCGAGGAGAGAGACTTTTGTCAATGGGTTGAGAAAAATTGTAAATAGTGAATGCTTGAATTAGTTAAAGTGGTAGAATTACGTGCAACAATTTCACTTTTGGCTCTGAAGTGGAGCTTTTTTCTTTGATGAAAATGAATGCTCTGCTTGTAGTCTTTCTAGACAAGATTGGTGACCTGTGCTTAACCTATTTTCTGACTCTCCTAATCTGCTATTCAGATCCTGCCTTGAGCCGTTGACTGGTTTACTGGTGTTTTGTGGGTAGCTGATTTTCCAGGTTTTTTAAGGAGCTGTGCAGTTTAAGTATAGTCATTTTGATGTTCATCTGGATGAGTAGCTACTCGATGAAGCTCTTTGCACCTGTCTTGGTGTGTCATTTCTAATCAAAGTCTAAATCTATTGGTTGATCTCTTGGATGGCTTTAGCTATCTGGTTATCTTGCCTATTGCAGGGTTATATTCACATACTCTTCATACAAGATGAGTTTTGACCCTAGTGTCGTGCCAGTCCTCACACTTTATAGACTTAAAGGGTAGAATAAACAAGAAGGGCCTTATATAATGTATTAGTGCTTCAAGTTTCAATATCTAAACAAACACTTCTATCTTTAAGAATAGTGTTGGTACATTATATCACATTAATAACATAAATTTACAAATCTGGATCCAAGCGCTGCAAGTCTGTAAATATAAATCAACAGAAAAATCAATATAAAAGTAGACACATAAACTAAAATAACCATAGAAGAAATTAACTCTAAAAAGTTCAATAAAGGGGAATCCAAATAGATACTTAAGGAGGATGGTTACTCTTCTTAAAAGATTGCTAGACCGGGAATTTGAATCTGTAGGTGGAGCCTTTAAAGACATAAAAGCAAGGAGGTGAAGAGACTTATTTTAGAATTGTAGTAGGCATTACATCTGGTTTTACTGAAAGTGAGTGGAAGTTGAGGATTCGAGAGCCTGCATGTCTTATAATTTTCTTTCTCCAACTACTAGGCTGCATGTATTATAATCCAATTTCATGTGGAGCTTTTCTGGTGACCGCATCAGCCTTGGGCCTTTGGAAATTACCCCTCCAAACTAAGCTCAAGGGTGGGCTTGCTTGACCCTCGTCTGCAAGTGATAATGTTAGGCTAGTTGGATTGTTTTGTCCCCCTTTTTTTGGGGTGGGATTCAATGGTTAAGCTTGACCCTTTATGCTAGCAAATTCTTATGTATACCTTTCCCTGTAATTAATATAAGTGGGAAACTGAATATGTTCAATGATGGAGATAGATTTGTGGACACGGGACATTTGGGTCTGTTTACTAGCATAACTGACTTGGTGATGTGCTATAGTCAACTTATGGAAAGCAGAGCGGAGCAGAGAGAAGGCTGCAGGTTTGTAGCTATGGTTTGTATGGTTGTGTAATACGGGAACAGTGTTGTTTATTAAGTAATCAGGATTTGAGATTTGATTTTATTTATCTAAAGGTGGACATATCTCTTAGCAAATCCAACAGTAATTTCCCGCAACTTTTCTTTTTCTTTCAAGGCCCCGGGGGGAGGGGGTAGTCATTATTTTTGGTTTCATTTCTGCTCTACCTTCTAAGCTATGAAAATTGAATATTACAAAAGTGTGTTTTTCTAAAGGAATGTTTCCTTGTATTGATGTCCACTATTAGGAAGGTATCCTCATGGCTTGAACTTAAAGAATTTGCATACGGGACAATTTGGATACAACCTTTCTATTATTTTGGTTGGTAAGGAGAAGTGATCTATGAGCCAGCACAGGTGAAGCCTGCTCTAGTTAACCGGCAAGACCCTTTAGAAGTATGGGTATGGGATATTCTCACCTTAAAGTCTCCCTATTGGGGTTTGATCCTATGGCCTTGAGGTTGTGAGATGCAAATCCTTACCACTAGACCAATCTTAAGTCCGGGTTTCATAAGATAATTCATAAAGAAGCAAGGAATTTTTCGCTGATGGTAATGTTACTTATGCTTACCCTCTTCTCAACATTTAGGTGTTTGGGCATCAACTGATTTTATATTTAGGGGTGTAAAAGAAAGGATAATGAAGAGAAGATGGTAGGTTTCAGTTAGCAACTACTAATGAGCAAGGAATTTCAGATTCAACCTTGTCTTAAGTCCGGGTTTCATAAGATAATTCATAAAGAAGCAATGAATTTTCCGTTGATGGTAATGTTACTTATGCTTACCCTCTTCTCAACATTTAGGTGTTTGGGCATCATTTGATTTTATATTTAGGGGTGTGAAAGAAAGGATAATGAAGAGAAGATGGTAGGTTTCAGTTAGCAACTACTCATGAGTTAACGTGTACTTGAGTACTTTGTTTGTGGCACTTGGTCTCTTTTTTTTTTTTTTTTTTTTGTCTGGAAGTAGTTGGCTCAACTCAATAAATTGAAAGATAATCTAGTTGTACTTTTTTTTTAATCTGCTTTGTTTAGGCATATTTGTGCTTCCAAACTCATTTACACTTCAGAACTTGTTTTGCACCAATCCATATGTCATCAGATTCCTTCTGTTTATCCTTTGCTGAAGACAATGCTTGTGGTCTCTGGATAAATTGGTTATTGTTTTCTGTCTTACATGTGTTTCAGGGACATCTCCACACCTACAGATTCTGTGACAACGTTTGGACTTTCATATTACAAGATGCATTGTTCAAGAGTGAGGAGTTGACGGAAAATGTCAGCCGTGTTAAAATTGTAGCATGCGACTCTAAGCTCCTTACACAGTAATTTGTACTGGATTGTTATTAGCTAAATTCTAGATCAAATTTATTCTGTTGTAGTCTAGTTTCCAGTGCCTTGCACAAATTAGTGAATTACTTTAAAAAGGGGCTTGGATACTAAAACCTATCTGCTCGTGGATCGTCTTGGATTCTTCCATCATGGACTTGTGATTTGTTGTATGTTTCCATCCATGTTTATATTAATGTTGATAATTCGAGCGCTTACTGGCAGTGGCGGAGCCACGGTTAGTCATGGTGGGTCACGTGACCCACCATTATCTGAGAAAAAAAAAATGAAGTTCTATTTTGTATTTTTTATTTTTGAAAAAAAACCCATAATTTTTAGCTTATGCCTTATGGTATGTCGACCGCAAGGAAGAAGAGCAAAACCCAGATTAAATGCCATAATTGATTGACTGAAAGAAGAGGAAATGTCAAATGAGAGAACAGGAAAAAAAACGCCATGAAGATGATGAAGTTTGGGAACTAGAAAGTAGAAATCAGAAGAGAGAGAAAGAAGAAAAAGTGAAAAAAAAATTGTGAAGAGAGAGAGAAGGGCGGTTAGGTAGCATGGGTTTGGGGACTAGCACAACACGTGGGTTTGGGCCTTTGGAGTATCCTTTATTTTTGTTCTTTCTGTTACTCTGTTTTTTTTGTTCTTTTTTCTTTACTCTATTGAGTAGAAGGTTTCTTAAAAGTGAATTGTTAATTACTAGATCAAATAAGAGTACAGTTACTTTTTAAAAGTTGATTTTTTTTATAGGAAGGGCTAAATTTTTTATACAAGAGATTATTAAATGGCAATGTTGGCCTTGCTTTTTTTTATTTATTTGATAGCAAAAGGGATGAAACATGTTGATTCATATAATGTTTAGGATCTTTTTAATCATTTATGGACTTCCTCCGCTTTTCTTTTTATTTGCAATATTGAAGTATGACACAAGAATTTAGAACAGAAAATAAAAAGTGACAAAAAGGACTTAGCTCCCACCTACTAGGAGAAAGAAAGAGAGAATATATTGCCAAAAAAGTCAATGTTGTAAGTATTATGCAACTTTTTAAAATGAAAAATGTTACAAGTAAAAATAACAAAAAAGTAATAACTAAAGGAATTTCTTTTTTGGAACAAATTTAAGAAAAGGATCTTGTTTCATGATATTTAATACAAAAATTTAATAACACTTGAATTTTTTTTTATAAAAATCACGACATGGCTATTGCGAATTGTGATGCAGTCTATCGTCAATTTCTTCGGTTCGACTCTGCTACCATTTCTGCGACCGCAATCGAAACCACATTTTCAAACCATGGTAGTGACCCACCATCCGTAAAATCCTGGATCCGTCACTGCTTACTGGTATATTCATACTCATGACATTTACATATCTTTTTTTAGGGTGCTGATGTTTGTTATTTTATCGAATAATTAGCATCAGAAGATCACCTTAGACGATAAAGAACCCTAAGCTGTCATAGCCCTTAGTACAATTTGTTTCTGAGAAACAGAGGAAAGCTCGATTTACCCGAAGAAACAGAGGAAAGCTCGATTTACCCGAAGAAACAGAAACATGAAACAGGTAGTACATACGCAGGCACAGAAGATATGTTACAGTACCCAGCGAGTAACTTGTTGGGCGTAAATTCCAAAGAGGCTTAACATGGAAGGTAAGGTGGAGAGGTCTAATCTGACCTGAACTTAGTTACGGAAACCGGAATCTCACCTAGCACAAACCCGACCAGCCTTGAATTTTGAGCCAGTTATCATGTTGTACAGTTGTAGTTATATTATCTTTCAATATGAATGATTATATCACATAATGACGAAGAAATTAATCTTGAACCGGACATTAAGCATGGGGCGTCGTCATGTCAGATGTGAGTTTTACCGTTGAGGAAGTAGTTAGTAACCTTATGTAAGCATAACTCAAGCACTCAGAGGACGACGGTCCAACAATCAGTTGCATCTTTCTTAATTTGCTAGTAGTAGCCTGAAACTTTGTTACAAGGTCTAACATAAGCATTGCAGCGAAAGGCAAAGCTCTTTTTTATGTCATAATATTTGTCATTATAAGTATCATCGTTAGAAGCATGAACACCATTTTTAATTGCAGAATGCAGAAAAGTATTACTTGTGTTAAATATCATCTAAATCACTCGAGTAAATGTTCTCATTCTATATTATCCATCAATTAAATTTTTGATGTAGTATCACTAACACATGTTTTGTTTTCATATAAGAAATGTTCTCACATAAGGGAGGTGTTCTCAAAAGGGTATTCCCCTAAGAATTGAGTTCATGTGAAAATAGTGTTTTATATTAGAAGTGAATAAATCTGGCACGTTAGTTGAGCGAAATCCAACGGTGAGAACTGAGACGCCAGTTCCCGTTAATTTCTCAACCTTTGTTCTCTCTCTGCATCTCACTCTCTCCCTCTCTCATTCGTACAAGACTACTAGATTCCACCCCTCCTCCTCCCCCTCTCCTTCTCCTCAAAATCTCTTAGCTTCAATGGCAAACGAAGAGGGAGCATCGCCGGTGAAGAGGAGGAAGACGGAACAAGAGGCTGTGAGAGGTTCAAAGTTACACTCAGTAAGTTCTTCCTCTTTATTTCATTAATTCACCTTGAATTTCAAATTTTAAAACCCTAATTGTCATATCTTCTTTAATTTTATTAGAACAAACACATTTAGGATGTAATGAAATTCTCTCTCAGCAATAATTCTTGGTTTTAGGCTTGAGAGTATTTGTTGTCGAAATTCTGGTTAGCCTTTCATTTTCTTTGAAATTCTATTTTTTGGAAATTCTGCTTCATTTTTTGCCGATTCTGTTGCTGAAAATTGAGATATAATTCCGGAACTGAAGTTTCTTCGTCAATTAAGTGTTGTTTGAGTCTGACATTTGGAGTTGTTTGAGTTAAAATATGGAGGTTGATGTTTATGGAGTTGTTATTCTAGATTGATTTGATCTGTTATCTGAATCATGCATGTGTTGATTGATAATTGAAAATTTGTGTGCATTGATTGTTGCAAAGTTCTTTCTCGCAACCTATATTCTTGATTTTTTTTGGTCGACTTTGATGCCGAGTCTTCTTTATCCTCTTCATTAAGATTCGTTTCAATTGATTCTCGATTTTTTTGTTGCCTATTCATAATCTTTGAACCTTCTTGATTGTTTCTTGCTGATTTCTCATTTTTGAATTGTGGGAGAACAATCCTCTGGATTGTAAAAAAAAATGTCCCGTTGTTATTCTATTGGGAGCTAGAATTTTCATTTTTTTTTGTGTTTTATTGGTTGTATGACTCTAATACGTACTCCCTATAATTCTAAACAACCATTGGTATAACTCTAATATATAAGTACTCTTATAGCTCTAGACAATAATTGGTATAACTCTAATCAGTACTTCATATCACTCTAAATAATATTGTTATAACTCTAATTAGTACTTTCTGTAACTTTGGACACATGTTGTTATAACTTTGACTAGTACTTTCTATAACTCTAGATTAGAAACAAATGTCGTTGCGAGTTGTGATTTTAATTGCTACCTTCTATACCTCTGACAAATGTTCCCGAGACTCTAAACAATAGATTACGGTCCTGTTCTTTTGAACTTATTTTTGCTAAACTGAACTTATTTTGGCTGAACTGAACTTATTTTTACTTATTTTTTCTGAACTGAACTTATTTTGGCTGAACTGAACTTATTTTTACTTATTTTTTCTGAACTGAACTTATTTTGGCTGAACTGAACTTATTTTTGATAAACTGAACTTATTTTTGCTGAACTGAACTGTATTAACATAATATTATACTTATTATTATTATTTTATTATTTTATAATAATATATAATAAGAATAATAATAAATAATTAATAATTAATAATTAATAATTAATAATACATAATAAATAATATATAATATATAATAAATAATAATAAATAATAAAAAGTAATAATAATAATAAATAATAAATAATAAATAATAAATAATAAATAATAAATAATAAATAATAAATAATAAATAATAAATAATAAATAATAAATAATAAATAATAAATAATAAATAATAAATAATAAATAATAAATAATAAATAATAAATAATAAATAATAAATAATAAATAATAAATAATAAATAATAAATAATAAATAATAAATAATAAATAATAAATAATAAATAATAAATAATAAATAATAAATAATAAATAATAAATAATAAATAATAAATAATAAATAATAAACAATAAATAATAAATAATAAATAATAAATAATAAATAATAAATAATAAATAATAAATAATAAATAATAAATAATAAATAATAAATAATAAATAATACTCCCTCCGGTTCCTAAAGATCTTCCCTCTTTCCGTTTTAGTGCGTTTCCAAAAGATATTCCCTCTTTTACTTTATTCCTTATTTGGCAAATTTTTTCCCCTTCTTACCCTCTCATGTCACTATCATATGGTCCACTATTACACTATTAAATCAATTTTACTCCCTTTCTCTCTCCTACTTTACACCTTTTTATTTGTTTATTTTCCTTAACCCTCCCTCTCTCTCCTACTTTACCCACCCACGACCCCACACAAATTGATCCTCCTTGGTATTTGTAGTAACAGTAACAAGGAAGATCTTTCGGAACCGGAGGGTAATAAATAATAAATAATAAATAATAAATAATAAATAATAAATAATAAATAATAAATAATAAATAATAAATAATAAATAATAAATAATAAATAATAAATAATAAATAATAAATAATAAATAATAAATAATAAATAATAAATAATAAATAATAAATAATAAATAATAAATAATAAATAATAAATAATAAATAATAATAAGAATAATAATAAAAATAACAATAATAAAAATAATGAAAATCAACAAAATTAAAAAAATTTTAAAAAAAAATAAAAATTCATCGTTATTATAATTATAATATTAATAATAATAACAATATTAATAGTAATGTTGGAAATAATTACAACATTAGACAAGACTGAACTGAACTGAACTGAACTTATTTTTGCTCAACTAAACTTATTAAGTTATTTTTACTTATTTTTGCTGAACTGAACTGAACTTATTTTTGCTAAACTGAACTTATTTTTGCTGAACTGAAATTATTTTTGCTGAACTGAACTGAAAATAAATCCAAAAGAACAGGGCCTACGTAACTATAAGAACTTACTTTCACAACTCTCATCACATGATTCTATCCCTTTTGGAATTAGAGAAAGTATAAGGCTATGTTTAGTTCACCTGAAAGTTTTTGATCTGAACTTATCTGATCTGATCTGAACTTATTTTTTCTGATCTGAACTTATTTTTTCTGATCTGATCTGATCTGATTTGATCTGAACTGATCTGATCTGATCTGAACTGATCTGATCTGATCTGATCTGAACTGATCTGATCTGAACTTATCTTTTAAAAAACATATTATTACTAATATTATTATTACTTTGTATTTCATTGCTAGTATTACTATTGCTATCATTTTATTACTATGCACAACTTTCAATAATAATACTACTACTAATAATAATAATAATAATAATAATAATAATAATAATAATAATAATAATAATAATAATAATAATAATAATAATAATAATAATAATAATAATATAATAATAATGATAATTTTATAATAATAATAATATAAATAATATTATAATAAAAATAACAATAATAACAATAATAATAATAATAATAATAATAATAATAATAATAATAATAATAATAATAATAATAATAATTATTATTATTATTATTATTATTATTATTATTATTATTATTATTATAGCATAATTAGTTTTTTTTTTTGAAAAAGAGCACGTTAGTATATGAACATACAATTAAAAATAAAAGACTAAGGACTCTTGAGTCCAATGGTATGGCTTCTTACCTCCCACATGGGAGACCAATGTTTAAATATTGGTGGAAGCATATATTTCAATATTGTTGTGGGTGAGGGAGGGGGGTTGGGGCTTATTGGGTCTTTATGTGACCCTGTGCGAGGGCAACCCAGAGAAAATTCAACTTACCACAGGATTCCCGAAAGGGGCCCCAAAAAATTAAACATAAAAGAACACTCATGTTCAAGGTCCGTTAATAATAAGAATTTAGGTAGTAATGAAAAGAACATATACTGAAAGAGCATACAAGATCTATTTAAAGAACACATTTTAAAAATAAAAGATAGATGTTATTTTTATATTGATGACATGTTTGGATTTAACTAACAACATGTTCTTTGTTATATCAATAAATTGTTCTTTTTTATTATAAATAAATATATATAATCATATGATCTTGAACAAAATGGTTAAATATTCTTCTTATATCGTTGCCTTGTTCTATATAAACTTTGTTTTTAAAGATAAGTTGAAATCCTTTGTAGAGAAAATTTTGAACGTGATGACAACACCATTAGGTTATCCCATGCTACTCATATTTTATATAAACTAGTAATATATAATTTATATTATTCTACCAAAATTATTTTAAGAAATAAACATCATATACTATTGTCATGTTCGTTATATGTACAACATCAAAAAGAACATCACATATCAAAATTATTAATTAAAATAAATATAAAAAAGAACACTTACAAATGCCAAAAGAACATTCTTCTTCTTGAACACAAATAGCTTCAAATAGTGATATCAATGACATTTATAATAATAGCAACGACATTAATAATAATTACCAATATTAATAATTAATAAGTACAACAACGGCAATAATAATAATCTTTTTGAACAAATGTACTAGTAAATAGTAATATTAATAGTAATAGTAATTGTATAAAGTAATATTAATAATAATAATAATAATAATAATAATAACAACAACAACAATAATAATAATTATTACAATAACAATAATAGCATTAGTAATACTAATAATCATAATAATCATGATGATGATAATAATAATAATAATAATAATAATAATAATAATAATAATAATAATAATAATAATAAGTTTTTAAATATAAGCATAATCTGAACTTATCTGATCTGATCTGATCTGATCTGGTCTGATCTGATCTGAAATAAGCAAAAATAAGGTGAACTTAACATAGTTATGCCAACATTTGATTAGAGTTGTAGGAAGTTGAAGTTAGATTTATGCGAGTATCAGAGTAGAGTTATAACTCTTGAGTTCTACTTCCTACATCTTTGGAAAAGTGTTGCTATAACTCTAATTAGTATTTCTAATAACTCTAAATAATTGTTCCTATAACTCTTGACTACTACTTCCTACAACTGCTAAAGTTACCTAGGCTAGAGTTAGATTAGAGTTACCTAGACTGCTGCGTTCATTCTACTTCTTCTTCAGTTTTTCTTCCTTGTTGATACAATACAATTTATGGTGTGCAATACTTTTGGCATGTTTCTGGTGAAAACATAATACCCTACTTAAGTTGTTCCAGTGACCATTAATTAACTTGTGTGATTGTTGGGTCCTTGGAAAGTCATCTTACAGGTGCGTTCTCTCCACCTTAAAACATAAGTTTTAGGTATAATAAATTTAGATTAGTTCATATTTGTTCCAATAGCTCCAACACCTTATAAAATAAGCATCAATTAGTTCCAAAAAGTTCTAATAAGTTCAGATCGGTTCAGGCTAGTTTAATATAGATAAGTTTAGGGATAATAAGGTGAAGCGAAAACACCCTAAGAGTTCCTTTATGATTTGTGTTGTCCAAGAAATCAATTCTTTCTTGTTTTTCTTAAATTGTGAGGCATATTATGACTGCTGACTGATTCTTCTTGTTTGTTCTCTGCAAGTTCCTATTTATCACCTTGGTAAGAACATCCACTTGTATTTTTCAGCGCATTGGTTCGCTCCATGTCGTGCCTTTCTTTCAAAGTTCATTGAAGCTTACCAGCAGATAAAAGGAAAGGATGATGCCTTTGAAGTGATCTTCATATCTAGTGAAAAAAAATCAGATTTTCTTTAATGAATTTTGTTCTGCAATGCCCTGGTTAGCTATTCCATATGATGATCAGCGGAAGGCATATATGAGTCTTTTATTTAAGGTCTTTGGGATCCCAAAGTTGGTTGCAATTGGACCTAATGGGAACTTGGGAAGATCGTCTCAACATAAGCCAGGAAACTTATTATAGTCATGGAGTGAAAGCTTATCTGTTTACTGGTGACTGGCTAAAGGTAGTTGAATACTTGGATCTGAACTTGAGGAGATGACTAAAGGGTGGCTAAGAAGGTGAACCATGTGTTGGGTATACATCCCAAGTCCCACATCGGAGAGATAAGAAGAAGTCACCTAGTTTATAAGAGTTCACCAACTAAATTAGTATGAGGCCTTTTGGGAAGAAGCCCAAAAACAAATCCGTGCGGGCTAGGGCCAAAGCGGACAATATCATACTAATTGTGAAGCTGTTGGTGACTCGTGGGCCCAACACCATGCTCTTCATGAAGACCATGGACTTCTGCTCACACGGTGCAATGTTTATAGGTGTCATTGTTGTGAACAAGATGGACAATTGTGGTCTTTTAACTATGAAGAGTGTGATTTTGACCTCCATGCAAAATTTGCTCTGGCAAAAGCAGATAGAATCAATGATGATAACAATTTGAAAGATCACGAAACTTGGAATGCTTGGTGGATTTGCAATGATAATGAGTGTGACAGAGCACCAAAATGTATATATGACGATACCATTGTAAATTTGTAATTGTATTGTACTGGCTGTGTAGAGTGAAAAACATTAGCTTGTAAGTTTCTTTTTTGTCCTCATTTTAGACAGGTTTCATTTTGTTTCTCATTTCTCCTCCAGGTTTGGTTATTGTAAATGACATTTTCCTTGTATATCATTCTTCTGCTGTAATAATCAATTAACACATTTTAATGGAACACCCACTGTAGGCGTGTTTTTATTTCGCCTACGTGGTGTGAGCGCGTATTTGATTTTACTAACCCATTATAAAGGTTTTATTGAAAATTGTTTTGAAGTTGCCAAAAATTCTTTAAAGGAAGAATCATAAACCTAATTGGATATGGGAAACCGTAGGGACAAATTGTGGGACTTATTCAATGTAGATTTTTCCGTCTAGACTCCATAGATGGTCAAAATGAACCAAAGATTGAGTTCGGGGGTGAGGGTACAAATATGGTCATAATGAACCAAAGATTGAGTTCGGGGGTGAGGATACAAATATGGTCATAATGAACCATGTTTTCGTATTGCTGGCCTATACTAAATATCGATTCACAATAAATTTTATGCCAAAGAATAATCATATAATATTTTCTACACCCTAAAAATATTTAGTCTAGGTTGGTTCAGGAAACTCATAAAAAAAAACTATTTTTTAGTGATATGTTATTAGACAATCATTTTTCAGCGAACCTAGCAGGTTGTCCAAATTATCTGATTAATATTGGAACAGTTCTTTAGGTCTTGATTAACAATAAATACATGCATGGAGTTAATATAATATATAATACTTGCAGTCGCATGAATTTGTTAACAATCTAATAGAATGTTAGTAACTTCAAGAAATATAATAAAGAAATAAATAAAGAAACAAAATAAAATATGTTAATTTGGTTGACCCTCATAAATTATACAACCGTCCGAGGTCGTTAATTTGTACGTATTTTGGAAAATTGAATCGTTGAATAAGCCTTAAAAAAGAATTGTATCTTGCGTTGTAAGTATGGTGTTGTACAAATAAGCCTCGTAATCTTATTTTGCTTAGTATGGGTTGCCGGTTTGTTGTAAGATGTTGGGTATTAATTTAGTGTAATGGCGTGAGATTAGGTGTGACGGTGATGATCAGGTGAGAGTATTAGAGGGCAGGTGATGATAAAGATTGATGATTTAGGCATTGACTTTAGTTTTAGAATTAAAATGTTGCTGCTGAGGATTTATATGTAGGCGATGATGAATTATGGTGGAGGATATGTGTGTCGAGGGGTTTTGTTGGTGGTGCAGGTGAGAGAGATTATGGAGGAGCGAGGGAGATGTGGATTTTTTGTTAGGCCGTGAGATTATGAGGAGAGTAGGGATGGAGATATTATATAGGTTTAGGTAGTTGGGATGTAATATGTAACCTAAAATAATTAGGCCTCTTACAAAATATTTTCTCAAAATAATTAGATAAAGGTATTTGAAAACACTTTGTAAAAAGATCATCTTTTTATAAAATATATTTTTATTCATAAAACTAATTAATATAATTAATTAACTCTATTAATTAAATTGGGTTAGAAAAAGGATTTTAGAAATTGGACTTTCATAAAAACTTTTTTTAAAAGGCTTTTGTAAACATAAAGTTATTTTAAAACGTTTTAGAAAGTAGGCTTAGTAAAACTAGTTATAAAAAAGGTTTTCGGAAATAGGTTAATAAAAAAGGTTAGAATATGGTTTTGGGCTTAAAACATTTTAATTTAGACTCGTTATTTATTCTTTCCTCGATCCGGACCAATTAGAGCGGGGTATTAGTCATCATAGGGTACTAAATAGGGAGAGACGATTATGTGTCTATAGAAGCCCCCACTTTGACTGAGGTTTAGGAAACCAATAATCAAAGTATACGGTGTCGGGACGGAGAACTATTCTAAACGCTCTGCAGTTTAGAGCTGATCTATATACGTCGGTCTCTGTAAAAACAAAGTTAGTATGCAGAACAATAACTACAAGCAATCTAATTACCTACTGAAGAAGATGTTAGCAGATAGGTGCAAACAACTCAGATAAGGCACATAATGATGTAAAAATGCAAACTTAGACTCTCTAAGGATGCATGAGACGCTATGTAAGGATTAAGGTTATGCAAAGCTAAGGAATATGACACGTCATGCAAGGTCAGGGTTATGCAAGACTAGGATGTATGAAATGCAATGCAAGGTCAGGGTTTCGCAAAACTAGGGGGTTTGGATATGTAGAATGATCAGAAATAGATAGAATGATTTTCGAAAACTGTTTTTAGTAAATAATTGGGGTCCGCAAACGAGGTCCACAAATTACAACTTTTCGGGAGTTTGATTTGATTTGGAGGAACCACCACATATAGGATGTCCCCACTTTGGGTGAGCTTATCCTGAATTAGGCGTTGCGAGCCTTGATTGAATTGTACTTGATCTGTCTTGAGCGTCCAGAGTTTTCCTTGGGATTCTTCATTGGCAAGTTGATACAGGCAAAGTCAGATATTGCCAGAAACCATGAAATTATCAGAGAGTCCTTCAGGGACAAGGAGAGCTTGGGAATGAAAAAGAAAAAAAAAAGTTTAATTTGTGACTTAAATAAATGTAGGTGGGAAAAAGCTTTGACGAGGCTAAATTCAGACTCGAGTCTATGTCGGGATCTAGAAAGATCATGCTCCTGAATTCTAGAAAGTCAAATCATTAGACCTTGATTAATTTATTTTATTGAAGCGGTTGGACCTCGAGATGAGGATTCCTACGTATCCTTGCGGAATCAAACCATTCGTAGTTCTGGATCTGATTATATATATATATATATATATATATATATATATATATATATATATATATATATATATATATATATATATATATATATATATATATATATATTTGTGCTAGGCTGACCTTTGGGGTTTTCAACCTAGCGGACTTGGACATACCTTGAAAAATGAGTTAGGGTTGAATATAGAAGGTTGAAAGGTTTAAGGCTTGAGGCTTTGATGAATGTTTAATTGGTTTGGTGAATCTAAGGATTATGGATTTGGATTATATGGGTTAAAGTTTGATGTATTGAAGGATTTGAATGAGGGGTAGAACTTGTGTGCAAGCCCCCTAGCTAGACTTTTTATTTTGCCTTTGGCTTTTTCTTTTTTTGCATTTTTTCCTTTTGTCATGTGCGTTTTCTTTTTGCTTTTGCTCTTTTTTTTCGCACTTTGAATTTCTTTCACTTTGTTTTGTTTTGCCTGGCATTGAATTTATTAACTTTTTTTTATGTAGTAAAGCTCGCACACAAGTTTGGTTTAGGGTATTGGAAAGCTTGAAGGATATTTGTGGAGCTTTGATTAATGGAGGGATTATTTGGCTAAATATCATGGAGGATGATGGAGGAAAGAACGAAAATGGAAGGGCTATAATAGATGAAGTCCTATAGTGACATAGACTCAATGGGAAAGGACAGAAATGACTCAGGGTAAGGACTCTTTGACTCATCATAGGAAACCAGAAATAAAAGATTATGCCCTTTTGAGTTGTTGATGCATTACGCGAAAAAAGTTTGATGTTGATGCTGATTCTCGTTGTAGCAAGTATTAGAAGTCTGTTGTCGTCGACCATGTTTAGCAGCGCAGTGATGGTATTTGACACTAGATGTCAGATGTTCACTGTTCTGTTGGAATTCACGGTAGAAATGTAGGTTGCACCTTATGAATTATCTTTTAGGTGCAGGGTTCAGAGTAGACCCTATGGACGTGATCGCACCTCTAATATGAAGGTGGTAGACCCTATGGAAGTGATTGCACCTCTATTGTGAAGGCGGTCAAAATTAATATTCATGATACTAAATGAAGTCGGAGTGGTGATAGTGCGATTGATGAGCTTTAGAGTAGGCTTAACTGTTTGTTTCTCGATTAGGCGCTCCAAAGTTGTAATCTCTCGACCGGTCATGAACAGAATCGAGCGGACCTCACTTGTAAGATTTTAGAAATGCATTTCGAAATGAGAAATGGAAATGAGGGATGGAGAAATGGAAATGGAGATGAGAAATGAGGATGAAAATGGGAATGGGAATGGGGAATGATTAGAAATGGGTATGATTATGGTTATGATGGCGACATGGGCCTAACTATATGCATTTGCAGATGTAGACTGGACTAGGCTGGACGAGACTTTGAACTTGCAATCAGACTAGACTCAAAGGATTGCCTATGCTAGCTTCGCTAGACTTAGGAAGGAATTGGCCTCGCCAGACTTGACAATTTGGGGTTTGATGGATCTAAGATGGACTAGCTTCGCTAGATTTAAAGGTTTTGGGGCCATTATGGACTTAGGGTGGACTAGCTTCGCTATACTCGAGGATTTGGACTTCTATAAATGTAAGGTAGGAGTAGCTTCGCTAAACTCGGAGGGTGCCTTTATGGTCTTAGGGGTGACTAGCTTCACCAGGTCTAAAGGGTGCCATTATGGTCTTAAAGGGTGACTAGCTTCGCTAGGTCAAAGGGTGCCGTTATGGTCTTAAGGATGACTAGCTTCTCTAGGTCAAAGGGTGCCTTTATGGTCTTATGGATGACTAGCTTCGCTAGCTCAAAGGGTGTCGTTATGGTCTTAAGGATGACTAGCTTTGCTAGGTCAAAGGGTGTCGTTATGGTCTTAAGGATGACTAGCTTCGCTAGGTCAAAGGGTGCCGTTATGGTCTTTAAGGGATGCTAGCTTCGCTAGGTCAAAGGGTGTCGTTATGGTCTTTAAGGGATGCTAGCTTCACTAGACTTAATGGTTTGGACTTCGCCCTATATGGGTTTGGAATTGGATTTGATAGACTTAGGGTATGAGGTTGGCCTTATATGGGCCTAATTTATGGACTTAGTCCTATATTGGTTTGAAGTTAGACTTGGAAATGCACATGGGCTTGACATTGGAAATGGACTAGGATTGGACTTAGATTGGAATGGACTTGGATTAGAGTTGGAGTGGGCTTGATATAGAATAGGGTTCACATAAAGATGCAAATGGGCCTAGATTTTGACATGAACTAGACTTATATGGGCCTAAGATGGACTCTAATGCTAGTGGGCGTAATATGAATGCATGGACTCAAATTTAGATGAACCTAATACGAATGCAAAATTGACTCTAATGCATATGCTCCTAGAATGAATGCAAGTGAATTAGGTTTGGTTGATTGGATTAGGTTGAAGGTAGGTGGAATGGGCTTAGAATTTTTTAAATTCGTTTTTGAAAGGAACCCCTTCACTAGTACAGAATCGACGATTTGCGTCGGATGCGAGGCGCCCATTTGCGTCGGACATGGGTCCGACGGCCCAGCTCTCGACGCAAATCAGGATACAGGGTCTGCGTCGGACAAGCATGCGACGCAGTTGATTCGCCATTTGCGTCGGGCCCAGCCTACCATGCGTCGCAGATGACTCCTGGCTGCTGGGCTGTTGTGGCTTAGCGACTTACCATCTGCCGCATGCTGCGCCACGTACGACGCACATTGTCTCTTATCTGCGTCGCATATTTAGCAACAAGCGACAGAGATGGGAGGGCGCCAAGTCAAAGCAGCCCAACAGCCCAAGACTCATCTGCGTCGCACATTGCGAACATGCGACGCAGATAAATCGCCAAGCCACGACAGCCAAAGATTCATCTGCGTCGCACATTGCTAACATGCGACGCAGATAGGTCTCAAGCCACAGCAGCCAAGGGTCATTTGCATCGCACGTTCAGCCATATGCGACGCAAATGGTAGTATTCTACGTCGGGTGAGGCGCAATGTGCGACGCAGATGAGTATTTTTGGGGTTTTTTTTTTTGGGTTTTCTTTTGTCATATACAAAACCTTAAACTTCAAAACTAAACGAAAAATATATTAACAATTATGAGCAGAAAATTCGGCAGAGTCTCCTTTGTAATTTCGACAACCCAAGAAATTGTTAATTCTTTTTTGCATATATAACCAAAACCTGTTCCAGTATATTTCAATCAAGCAACCAATATTGCAATCAAGCAACCAACAAGGTTCAATCAACAAAATATTGTTCAACCTACAAATACATATACTAACTAGTTAGTTTGCACCTTTGACGACCTCTACAAAGTATTTTGCAAAAAGTTCTTTGAGTTCGTCAATCTCAGTTGCGGAGTATGGCTGAGGACTTGGTGGAAAATCCTAGAAATATATTAAATTAGTTAATATACTTGAAAATTCTATAAGTATAAATAACGAATTTACGACATACATATACCTCCTGTAAATTATTTGAATCATAGTGCATGCGGACGATTTCAAGCATGTATTTCATCACGAAATAGCCGCATTCCTCTCCTCCCGATTGTTGAGCACACTACACCAAA
Organism: Beta lomatogona; assembly: GCA_947646795.1. Lineage (NCBI taxonomy): Eukaryota > Viridiplantae > Streptophyta > Magnoliopsida > Caryophyllales > Amaranthaceae > Beta > Beta lomatogona. Next base: position 840,267 of record CANSNZ010000955.1, on the reverse strand, counting down.
TTTAAGATATATATTAGAATCGGAAATAAAATCCTAAATAGAATTATAAAATGTGTATCAAATACAAAATCATAAGAGTTTTACCGGGATCGTTATCCAAGACAATTTAGTTCCTTTATTGGATCCTTCATGGCGCGTGAAACTTGTATATGCACTAAGTATAGAAATTTTGTAACAATTAACTACTATAAACATTTATAAATTATTTAAGATATCATAAAATGCATGTAAAATAATTAACATGTATAACAACTATGAACTTCCGTATTCAGCGGTATCTTGATAGCTAATTTTCTTTCTCTCTGTAGCGAATCAAATATATATACCTTTTTCTTAGGTAGACAAATGACAAGAAGAATCCAATGTTCCCTAAGGCATGAAACAAAATGTGATGCTCATATAACCACAAGTTCATAAAGTTAAAACAAAGTAAATATTAGTTTAACTAACATACTTCTGAATATACGGACATAGGATGAAACACATATTTTGATTGGCTTTCATTGAACTTGCCATGTAGTTGATTACGTCATCTGGTTGATTGCTTATCATGGTTGCCGAAATTGTACTTGGACACATGAAACCAATAGTACCCTCTGATTCAGACTCCTCTTCCAAATACCTACACTCTAAATACTTATACTTAGAAGAAACAATAAAAATAAATATCAATGTTAATTAGTTTAGAGTTTGAGAATTCTCACATCATAAATATTTGCATAATGGATACATTAAGCCATGATCCTGTGAGAAGTTGAAAAACATCTTGTCGCGAGAGAATGATCATCTCATCACTATCATAGTTGAAGACGGTACCCTTCATAACTTGCATACTAAAAGGCTCATCTGAGGGTCGGTTGCAAAATAATATGTGCATATCCTTGACAATATCATCCATATCCTCCAGTGATAAGTCGATAAAAGGATCTATGTACCTATGTGCAGACTCATCGGGTGCAAGGATCACTACCAACTTTTTTTTTCTTCTTCTTCATCGCACCTTCCATAGGCAAATATTCCTAATTCAATTCAACTTCTTTTTAATTCATACTATATATGTATACAGATTATTTCATATATCAATCAAGCTTACATAGTATATAAATCAAGATATTAAACATATGTTACCTGATTATCCGAGACTACAAATACCAACTCTTTCGGCCATTCAATGAATGAACCCTCAGCTTGACTGAGTTTCACGATGTATGAAGTAGGTAGTGGAACTGGAGCATCTGCGTAGTCCGGAAAAAAATCATCAACACTCACTTTCACGGCCGTAGGATGTGATGATGACTCCAATTATGGATGAACGATACCCTCAGCTACAATGATTGGCCCCGAGACACCCGCTAATGCCAAACGACATGGAACTGGACTCTTAACATCCAATGGGAACACAATATCATTAATTAAGTGTTTTAGAAGCATAATATCATAATCTTAGAAGATATAAAATAAATATATACCTGCAAATTCACAAATGGATCATTGCCCCCCGAGTGACAGCTACTAGGATCAACTGGAGTGTAAGGACTTCAGACCGGCGCATCTTCCCTTGTTTGATTTGGTACTTGAAGACCTAATTGCGCCGAAAAAGCCATCAACCTTTCTTGAACTATTGCATCTATCTTCGAGTTCATCTATTCCATCGTCTGTTCTCTAACTCTTTGGCTCACTCTAGCCTCGAACTCCTACATCTCCTCATCATCCATGCCCCTACCCTTTCTAGCAGTATTACTCCGATCAGGATCTCCCCAAATAGTTGTAATCCCAATGCTATGTCCAGCTGTTAACACACGCCCAGGACGGTCTTTCCTCAATAGAGCACTTGATAGAGCATCATCCATCCGACCTGGAACAAACTCTCCTTCCCTTTCTTTCCTTTTCCAATCATCCTGCGTCCAATTAAAAAAATTCATATGATTAGTAGAATACGAGTAATTAGACAAGAAAATATCATAAAATTTGAAGAATGCTTACAATGGACTCTTTTATCTTTTGTGTTTCTTCATTGGGGAAGAAAAGATTTCCTTCCTTATCTTTTTTCGATCTCGCGAGAAGCCATGACAAAGTTCGATCCGGCAAGGAGGAAAAAACTGATGATGTGGATGAGTCAACAGATGATGTTGTTGAGGATGAAGGGATATACCCTTTTTTTTCCAAAAAGGAATCATCTCTGCATATGACTTTTGACCCAAAAATGAGGATAAAATGTAGGCAGCCTGAGACTTTCTTGCTCTTTCACTTTTAGCCTAATATGAAAACAAGTAACTAGTTAATATTCACAACAAAAAAATTGATTATAACATATTATGTGATTGTAACGTACATAATATATACCATAAACTCATCTGAGCTACACTTTGTCACAAATTGCTCCCAAATCTCTTCCGTGATGAAAGGATAGAGCACGTACGATTGCGTATCATTGTTAGGCCCCTTCCTCATTTTTGTGATCCATCGACTCACCAATCTTGACTTGAAATCTCTCCACCTCTTATCACAAGTAGTCAACACATCTCGTTTCTTCCTCTCATCCTCTTGTATTCCGAACTCTCTCTTCAATTTACAAAATACACCAATAATACACGATTAGTAACTAATAAACAAGATCTCAATTAAATTAAAAGAATGACTTTTGTAATACATGGGTTACTTACTTTAGCATCTTCCCACAAACTGTTTTGTAGGCCTTATGGAACATCATCCCAACTATCGTACAAGATAGACACTTTGCTTCTACTGATTTCGCTGCAATGTGTCTTGTACGCACCAACATGCTCCCCAATCAGACGCATTCATTGATCCCACTGAAGTGCTCTTTGGACCCCGGGTATGGAACGTATCCCTTTTGTAGGACCTCTAGGCTTGCTCACTCTTTTCTTCCTACTAGCTCCATCAGTAATCTCGGCCTCAGAACGTGGCTGCCGTTCATCATCTGATGCATCATGCATTATCTCATCTTCCATCACTACACCTGAAACCAAATACAAATACCAACCAAAGACATGTTAAATTCATAAATGAAGTACCACAAAATTATTTTAACAATGCATAAAGTATATAATTAAAGATTATAAACAATAGAAGTTGCAATAATATTACATAAGTTACCTATTAATCAGTTTTTTCTTTGACAATGTAAAATCCCTCATTATGGTCTCGACGCATGTAATTTGTGTCCAAATCTTCCCCTAATGTACTTGGAATGACTACTGACGAAGCAATGACTTCATTAAATTGTGCATCGTATTCTTCTTCATCGTGTACATCATCAATTCCAAGTATTCTCCTTTTTCCTTCAATGACAACAAACCATTTCGAATCGACAAGGTCAACCATGTAGAAAAGTTGTTTTGCTTATAAAAGTATCTTCATGATGCCCTAACTGGCTGAAATTGACTAATGTAAAAAAGCCATGTTCATCCTTCTTTAAACCACGACGAATATCAACCCACTTGCATCGGAAAAGCGGAATCTTGAAGTCAACATGGTCAAGTTCTAATATCTCTTCAATGAACCCGTAGTAAGACTTCATTGTCTCAACAATCGTTCTATCCCTTCTACTTGTATACTCTGATGACAAAGCCCCCAACGTAACACCACTGTTTTGCATCGTGGATTTGTCATCGTGCCGCTTAATAACCATTGATGTCATACCCTTCATAGGAAATAACTTGCATTTTTGACCCATATGCCAACCATCTCAATGTATCCGATACATCATTTTTTGGGTCAGATAATTGGTTCATAACTCATTCTTTAAACCAATCAACGAACGAACAATTATGCTCATTCATCAACTCACGCTTATTCTTCAATGGATATTGAACACTAAGAACAATCATGTGCTCATCTAAGTAAGGATGAACTTGTTTCAGATTTTCTAACACTAAATATTCTGCTTTTCTTTTCAACTCTCCATCATGACACAATATTTTTCTCCCAATGGTACCACAACCAGCAAGCCTTCCTTTATGTCTAGATTTTGGCATTCCAATTGCTTGTGCACGTGCAAAATACTGACTTACATATTCAGATACTTCCTCTGCAACTGTTCTTTGGACAATACTTGCTTCTAGTCTAGCTGGATTCATCACTTTGCCCTTCAGAGTACCCATATGTCTTTCGAAAGGCCACATATACCTCATACAAATGGGCCCATAAAGTTAATTTCTCGGACAAAATTTCTCGGACAAGATAAATTATCAAATGAGGCATGATGTCAATGAACGATGCTGGGAAGTACATTTCAAATCGACACATCGTCTCTATTACATCGGCTTGCAAGTTATCTAGAGTGTTAGGATTAATCACCTTGCTAGAGATAGTTCTGAAGAAGAAACACAGCTTTGTTATCGTGTATCTTACTTGGGAAGGCAAAATTCCTTGTATTGCAACAGGTTATAAATGCTGCATCAAGATATGACAATCATGAGATTTCTAACCAACGAGTTTCAAGTCCTTCAGTGAGACAAGGTTTTGAAAATTTGACGAGTATCCAGCAGGGACCTTTAACCTATGCAGAGACTCACAACAACTCGTTTTCTCCTTCTTAGACAAAGTGTAGCAAGCTGGTGGATAAATATTAGCGTTGTCCCCGCTCCTGAGGTGCTAGTTCTGGTCTGCCCATTGCACATGTCTTTCCTAGCTTTAACTCCATCCTTTTTCTACCTGGGCATATTCAACAATGTTCCGACAATGGCATCACAAACATTTTTCTCAATGTGCATTAGATCAAGACAACGTTGGACTTCTAAACATTCCCAATATGGGAGATCCCAGAACATAGACCTTTTCTTGTATAAGTTCTTTGAGACACTTTTAAAGGGCTTGCCAAACACTGTTTCAATATCCTTTACCCGCTTAGCAACATGTGTTTCCACGTAAGGGTACATGGGCTTCTCTCATCTCCACTTTTCCGTTGAACAACTTTTTCTTCTTACGAAATGGATGATCTAAAGGAAGCCATGTACGATAATGCAGGTATACATTCTTCCCACAATGATGCAACCGCTGATCAATCATATCCTCATCACAAATAGGGCATGCCTTTGCTCCTTTAACTGTATACCCTGACAAATTCCCATAAGCTGGGAAATCATTAATCGTGCAAAATATCATGGCACGTAATGTGAATTCAGTATTCGCATGTGCATCGAAACACCTTCATCCCACAACAATTTCAGATCTTAAATGAGTGGGTCAAGATACACATCTACGTCGTTTCCGGGTTGCTTAGGACCCTAGATAAGAAGTGATAGCAGAATAAACTTACGCTTCATACATAACCAGGGGGGCAGATTATAAATGGTCACACTAGTGGAAAAAAACGTAAGGGCTGCGGTGCAAGGGCTGCAGTTTATTGCAAAATGCAGCCCTTAAGAGTGAAGGGCTGCGGTTAGCATAAAAACCGCAGCCCTTTAGTAATAAAGGGCTGCGGTTTTGGGCTTAACCGCAGCCCTTTAGTGAAGGGCTGCGGTCCATATTAAAACCGCATGCCTTTTCACTTACGCGCGTTTCCCGCAAATACTAAAACCCTAACTTTTCCCCCTCTCTCTCCCCAGTCCTCGATTTTTCCCTCCCTCACCTCATCAAAGCCCCTCTTTCTTCGCAACTCATTTCCCCAGCCCTTCTCTCTCTTCGCAACTCTCCGCGCCCTAGATCAAACCCCCTCATCAAACCCTAAAACGCTGAATCATCGAACCAGACATACCTAAACGCAAGATGAAGGAGTTTATAATTCGCCTCGTCTACGTTGAGGGATTGGTGATGCAATTCGGAGTGACGAAGCCGATTTCCATGGCAGGACCTGCCGCTGCGGATTTGCAGAGAACTCGTGAATTGGAGAAGGTTTGGTGTTTTTTTTTTTTATTCTTGATCATGTTTTTCAAGTTGCAATTCTCGTTTTTTATACCTTGGTTTAAAGATTGTTGCTTGTTTGATTACCAGTTTTTGGTTGAATCTGGTCTTTATGAAAGCGAAGACGAGGCCGCTAAGAGGGAGGCGGTTGTGGCTCGCCTTAGAGAGGTACATGAATTATCTACTTTGGATTGAAGTTATTTGTTTTTTTTTTTTTGACATGAATTGAATGCGCAATTGTGTCCATATTCGAGCTCAGGCTGTGGATTGATTATGTTTTCACCGTCATATAAAAAGAGGATCTTAAGATTATATGGAAAGAATTGGATTGAGGGGTGTATATGATTGGACATCACTGTATTTGGGTTAAATTGTGCAAATTTAATTGATACTTTTGTTCTGCTATCATAAGCATCTTTATGATCTGAAGCTTTGTAGATGTTTATCTTGTATTTCGGTCTGCATTGAATTACATGTGGCATTAAAAGTTCAGTATGACTCATGATGATAGTATTCTCCTTAAATGTACTGGTTACTTGGCTGTTACGCTTTTCCTTAATGAAGACCATGATCTTATCATCCTCATTGTTAATACTATTCAAAAGGACTTGAAATCTGATAATTATCTTGTGGTTTGTGCTGCTTTGAATGTTGTTTGCCGGTTGATCAACGAGGAGACGATACCGGCCGTGTTGCCTTAGGTTTTTGAGTTGCTTAATCATCCTAAAGAAGCTGTTAAGAAGAAGGCGGTTATGGCGTTGCATCGGTTTTATCAGCAGTCACCGTCTTCTGCTTCTCATCTTGTCTCCAATTTCCAGAATGTGCATTTTTTTTTTTGATGTTATTAGGTTTAATTCGGCATTTGTTAAATTATGAAGAATGCAATTTGTTTGAGAATTCTGTAAGTAGATTCAGTGAATTGAAGAGTAATCAGAGAATGTTGAAGTGAAAATGAGCTATATATATTTAGTAGTATATCCTTGGATAGAAATTAAGTATGTCCTAACTGTGTGACGCGGCTTTGCCATGAATTTCTGGCAGAATTTCGTGTGCAGAGCTTCTTTTATTGCATGATATAATGTGATGGTATGCACTGCAATCTTGATCAATTGAAGTGAAAGTGAATATCTTTCTAGGTTTAGGAATCTGTCTTGGGAAATACCATTGTTTTAGAGTTATGTACCATGAATCTTCATTATAACACATTTTGCTGGATTCAACTATTAGATGTGTGAGTGCATATGATTGAGGTAGTCTCCTGAATTGTGCCCTTTTATGCTAAATATTTGCCATATGTAAGTGGATTCTGTTTCACTAGTACAAAATGTTTTTTCTGCCAAATTTGAGGTAGAAGTTCAATTCTTCCTATGGTTAGAAGTTGTTTGGATCTTGTTGTGAGATGCATAATGATTGATGCTAAGTTTGAATCTTACTTGTAAAATTTATGAATTTTATATTTTGTTCATGGGGTACTTAGTTCTGAGTCGCTGTTAGGAAGGATGGCAAAAAGTAATAAAAATTGGCCACATTCGGAAAGCAGAAATATGTTTTTATTCTGCATGAAGAACTAAACTACTAACTTCTTCTCTCATCTTCATCTCTTCTCTTTTATTTTCTCTTATGGAATTCCAGTTCAATACACCCCTTGTAATGTGCATTGTGCCTGTACTGATATGATGTCTTTTTTTTGTCAATACATGTTCTTTCTGTTGAATTAAACAGAAGTGATTGAATATTGGGGCTGGATACGGTGCAGGCATTGTTCGACATTACATATTAACTTGTAATGTATATATGGAGAATGAGAAAAGGTATGTCTTATTCTCACTCTTTTCTGTTTTTTACTGAGATATATTTTAGAAATTAGAACCCTTTTATCCGAAGTTGATTGTTCGAGGATGAACCTTATTTATCCCCCTTTTCCCCCTTAGTTGAAGATGATTATTCGAGGAATTAGTATGAGCATTGTAGCCCCCTTTGGGATCATGATGTTGGTTTTGTTCAATTGTTTTTGGCCGTTATTGCTTGCTTCATGCTTAAAGTTTGGTGAATTTAGTTAGTTATTGATATTTGTGGGATTTCTTGGCCTAATATGCATCTAAGTGATTGTTTTAGGGCTTTAATTGTTTGATCCATGGTTAAGTGATTGTTTTTTAGACTTTATTTGCTTGATCATCTATCTAAATCATATGAACATGAAGATTATGGCTAAACTGTAAATCAAACAATACCAAGCCATTCTCTAAATAATCTGACTTTTGCACTTGTTAATGCTAATACAGTTTGATTTTCTAAAAATTATTAAACTACGAACAATTGTTTGATTTGATTTTTTTTTATTTCGCAAAACTGATCATCCAACTACATGATGAGGTTTTTATGGCACTCATATATATCAGCATATGCGATATGCATAGAAAACTGTATCATATATACATGGATACCAAAATAAATCATAAGATTTGGTCAAATGATAAATAGTTTTTCAGTACTAATGAGCTAAGTATTTCCCATCCTATTTTCTAACATGAAACAACTCATATATGCATAATAGTATGGGATAATGGGATATCACATGTTTTTGGCCAAAACAATCCTTCATATAATGAAAAGGCCAATAGTCAAAATCAAACACCCCCCTCCCACCCCCCTGCACACCCCCTTTCCCACAGCCCCGCACTCACACCCCCACACAACCCCCGCCATGCACACACACCCCATGCCATGCACACCCCCCGCCATGCATAGACCCCTCTCGCTCCAAACCCCCCACATACTGCTGTAGCCCCCGTCTCCTACACAAAGCACACCACCCCTATGCGACCCCCCCGCACACCCCCCGCACACCCCCCCCCAACAACCCTTGCACACACCCCCTCCCATGCACAACCCCTTGCTCCACAGCCCCCCCCTCTACACCGCTCCTGCACACCACCCCCATGCACAGACCGCCCGTGCTGCACACCCCTGCCATACTCGTTTACCGTTAGAGCCACTTAACCATATCTTTCTGGAAGACAAATTTTCCCCTACTTGTATTTAAAGACCTTGTTGTTGTTTCTCATGTCTTAATATTGTTGAACGCTTTGCAGATCTATTTATGTCGAGGTTATTTTTGGGAACCAAGAAGGCAATTTGCAGCTTTGGAATGTTGAATAAAAATCTATAGGATTTTAAGGGATGTAATGCACCCATTTCTTGTTGTATCTCATCTTCATAATGTAACTCGGTCAAATTTTCTTTATATTTGTATGAATAACATGAATTGCAATGAAAATTGATACTTGTATATATATGTAACTGTTTTTGGATCATTTAGGACTAAAAAATTCAAAAAAAAAAAAAAAAAAAAATCACAAGGGCTGCGGTCTGGGAAAAACCGCAGCCCTTGGTGACTTAAGGGCTGCGGTTGAGGGCTAAAACCGCAGCCCTTAACTCGCCAAGGGCTGCGGCTTTTCCCCTTAACCGCATCCCTTAATCCACTAAGGGCTGCGGTTTTGCCTTGACCGCAGCCCTTAACGCGCTAAGGGCTGCGGAGATGCCAAGGGCTGCGATCAAAAAACGCAGCCCTTGGGCCCGTTTTGACCGCATCCCTTGGGCTTTTTTCCTCTAGTGTCAGTAGAACCGGCCAAGTGTTATGCTGGGTACCTAGGGTGCCAAATGGGTTCATCCTATCTGTACAAAGTCCAAGCCTAAGATTTCGAGGTTCTTTACCAAAACTGGAAAACTTTCGGTCGATATTTCTCCATTGCGGAGAATCGGCCGGAAGTCTAAGCATCCCATCTTTCTTCCTCTCGTCCGCATGCCACCTTAATAATTTAGCATTATTTTCATCCGAAAATAAACGCCTAAATCTCGGAATGATTGGAAGATACCAAAGAACCATCGCCGGAGTTTCTTTCTTTCTCACCCCTTCATCATCCTCCTTTATCTTGTACCGAGACTCTCCACACCTTGGACACTCGCCCAAATCCTTGTACTTATTTTGATACAGCACACAATCATTTTGACATGCATGTATAGTCTCATATTCCATACCTAATGGACACAACAATTTCTTTGTCTCATAGGTAGAGTTGGGATTTTCATTCCCATCAGGTAGCAATTCTTGTAAAAAAGTGAACAACTCAGTTAGACTTTTATCTGTCCAACTATGCTTTGATTTCATATTGAATAATGTAAGGATGCCAGACATTTTAGTGAAATTCTTACACCCCGGATACATAGGTTTGTCCGTTGCACTTAAAATACTATCATACATATCCGGACGATTGGTTCCTTCATACTCCAAATTGTGCAACATCTCATCTACCCTATCATTCTCATTATTATCCTCTCCTTTTTCGATATCAACCTCAACCTCATCATCAATGTGATCAACATGCAAATCATCACACAAGCTAGTAGAGCTCATACCCTGATCATAAAACTCTCCATGCCATGTCCACCTAGTATAGTTACTGTTAAACCCACGACGAATCAAATGATCCTTAATTTGATCCGCATCACGATACCCCCTAGAGTTATTACAATCACCACAAGGACACAAGACTACCTTTGACCCATTTTGCGATTGATGTTCTAACGCAACCCTGATAAATTCATCAACCCCTTGCAGAAATGTCGTCGAAATCCGATTACCATACATCCAGTTTCGATCCATATTCATACATTAGAGACACCAAACAAGTAACACAATCGATCACATCATTCAAAGTGTCGTATCAAATGCAGTCATGAACATATGGGTCCTTATCACTCCAACCTAACCCATCCTTGAGTTTCTCATCTTACTAGTGAATGACCCTTTGGTTTTCAATTCTAAGAAAAATCCGACAGCACTTCCCTACATTTCTCCAAGTACACGATCAAGATAGTGGGTAAACTATCAACATATGTGCCCAGAGAACGCTTAGGGAAATGACCTAGATCTTTCTTAGAATCAAAAACCAAACATTCATTCACATCCTAAGTGGGATAAGAAACTCAAAGACAGTCCCAAACCGGGGAATATTCAAGACTTACTCCTAATGAGTAAGCCTCGAACGGGTATCTAGGCCAATGATGCACATTGCAATTAAACAGCACAAACCAATCCATTCTTTAGATTTCCCTCCCCACCCCATTAAGGTATGTCCATATAGGTTTGGTCATAATTCAATATATACTAGTCTAATCACATAACCAAATAATTCACATAACTTTCCCAATCACATAACCAAACAATTCCTTAGATTTCCCGACCCCCTATATAGGTTTGCTCATAATTCAACATTATAGGGATAAATAAAACAATTCCAAAAATCCAAACTAATGGTTAAATTAAAGTAAATCAGAAAATAACAACAGGTATAATACATACCTCTGCTCTCAAGGAGCAGTGAAGACAAGCACAACGAGGTAAGCTTGGATAACCGGCAAACCGACGAGCACAGGACGTGGCAACTGCAGTACAATGTAGAGGAGAGGCAAAGTGAGAGAATGCAACACCATTGAAAGAGATGAGTTTGGATCGTCACACAACATATCACTAAATTTCACAAATTCAAGGTAAATAGGACACTATAATGTAAATTCTTATAAGTTTGAAATTCTAAAGCGAGTATTCAAGAATTCTAACTCATAATCGAAACACATAATTCAAAAGTGAGCATTAAAGAAACACATGCAAGAAATTGATTCAATACATTGACATGTATTATTATAAACTCCTTGATTAAGATCTAGAAAAAAAAGGACAGAAATTAAAAACAAAAAAGACAAAAATTGAAAAAAAAAATGACAGAAATTGAAAAATAATACATGACTTACATTGCCGGCAGCAGCAGTGGCGACGGCGAGACCTGGTGTGCAGTGGTGGCGGCGGCGAGACCACTGGAAAATTGTGAGATAAGAGTGCAAACCACCGAAAATTGAGAGATAAGAGTGCAGCAAGGAGAGAGAGTCGAGTGCAGGAAACTGTGAGAACAGAGTACAGCGAGGAGACAGAGTCGAGTGCACCGGAAATTGTTGCCGGTGGTTGTGTTTCACCGCAAAGAAACAAGAGGGAGAGGCTTCGCTGCAAAAAAGCGAGAGGGAGAGGGAGAGGGAGAGGGAGATGGGTGCAGCGAAATCGGAGCGAGAGTGAAGTGCGAGTGTTAGGGCGGAATGCAGCAGATTTGCTGGTGACAGGAGGTGCCAGAGAGGTCGACGGCGAGAGGGTTAGGGCGGACAGCGGAGGGTTCGACGAATTCGCATATGAGAGAGAGAGAGGAGTGCGAATGAGTAGGGTTTAGTTTAGTGGGGCTTAGGGATCCCAAAAAAATTAAAACTACAAAACCATCTGCGTCGGACAGAACGCGACATCCGATGCAGATAGCTAATACGAGGTTTGGCTGTCAAGCTTTTGCGTCGCACGTGTGCATGATGCGACGCATATAGCTGATGCGAGTACTCCCAAGGCTATGTCAAGGATATGCGTCGGATGGACCCTGGGTCCGACGAAGATAGCTAATACGAGGTGGCTGTCAAGCTTTTGCGTCGCACGTTTGCTTGATGCGACGCATATAGCTGATGCGAGTAGTCCAAGGCTATGTCAAGGATATGCGTCGGATGGGCCTTGGGTCCGACGCAGATCATTGTATCCGAAGCTTTTGCGTTGCATGGCCTATGGATCCGACGCATATGTTCGGATCCAAAAACCAAATGCTTGCCACATGTGCGTCAGCTTTCAAAGACCATGCGACACAAATCCTTCTCCCATTCATTTGCTTAGGGTATTTGCGTCGGATTTTAGTAGTATCCGATGCAAATTGTTAATTTGCGTCAGTTCTTCGAGGGTGTGACGCAAGTAAGTAAGCCGACACAAATTGATAATTCTGTACTAATGCTTGTTTTTATCTTTTGTTAGGAAAAGATGATGGATTAATTTCGAAAAAACATTTTTGTAAATGTCGTGTATGATGATGTTTAGTAAATGCTTTTGAAAAAGAGTAGAATAAAAGAGGGTGTAGGATTGATTTTGAAAAAAATGTAAGTTTTTTTTGAAATTAAATGAATATGGTAAGGTAGGATTGATAGGGAAGATTAGTTGAACAGCAGGGAGAAGGTAGACATGCATCACAATTCTAACTCTACCATGACCGAATTTTCTCAATGCACTTTTTAGGACAGACTCGTCCTTGCATGAAAAGACTGACCCCTTTTTTTTGAATTAGGTGAGACCCTTAGAATGACAAGCTTTGACGCGAATGCAGACGGACCGAACATAGAATCGACCACCACGACCACTAAATCAAAGAAAAGCATGTGATGCACAGAGGGAGAAAAGAGAGATGAAAATGAGTGTTGTCATATTAGTTACTTTTTAATCAAATTTAAGGAAAAAATTGTCATGAAATACTATGTATGAGTTAGCGATTGCCCATTAATCATTTCACTTGCTCTTATTAGTCTTATATGTGTTTTATTTATTTGCTAGATTTGAAACCGGATCTAACCCGACCCGATCTAACCCGACCCGATGTGACCCGAAATTTCATGGACCCGAGATGGACCCGTACCCGACCCGACCAGATTGTAACCCAAACACAAAGGTGACCCGATTATGACCCGACCCGTAATGACCCGACCCGTATGACCCGTTTGCCACCTTTTATGCTTTCATCACCAACATGTTATTATTGCTAATCAAGATCTAAAAAGTTATTCTAATATTAATTAGATAATTTGGACAACCTATTAGGTACCTAATAATTTTGATTGCTTAATAACGTATAACTAAAAACGTAGTCTTTTTATGTGTTTAATGAACCAATCTAGACTAATCTTTTTTAGGGTGTTTGAAAATACTTTTTGGTTGTTCTTTGGTATAAACTTTGCTATGAATCGTGTTAAGTAGAGGCCAGCATTGGGCGAACGTGGTTCATGACCGTGTTCGTACCCTCACCTCGAACTCAATCTATAGTTCATTGACCATTAATGGAGTCATGACGGGGAAATCTACATTGGATAAGTCCCTAAGTTGTCCCTATGATTTCCCAATATCCAATTAGGTTTATGAGTCTTCCTTTAAAGACTTGTTGGCGACTTTAACACGTTTTCAATAAAACCTTTACAATGAGGTAGTCAAATACGCGCTCACACTGCATAGGCAAAATAAAAACATGCCTACACTCATAAAATTAGACGAGGTTACTTGTATGACTAAACGAGGTTACTCGTATGATTTAAACAGGTTATTCATATACTTCCTCCGTTCTTTTATAATTGCAAAATGTAGGGGTTGCACATTTTTTAAGGAGATGAGAGAGATAGAGAGAGATGAGAAAGAAACCCATGTGATAAGGAGAGAGATAGAGAGAAAACATAGTCAAATTTAGTAATGTTGCAATTAATATTAAACTTCCAAATAAGGAAAATGTTGCAATAATAAAAGAACGGAGGAAGTAATATTTTCAAGGTTAGGATTCCTATAACTCGACGAAAACAACCCTAAATCTCGTCAAATTTCGAGTCAAACTAGATCTAGATGTTATAAGAATTCATTTAAAATTTCACTCACAAATTCAATCCCAGTAGATCACAATTATCATTTTACTCCAACTGGTCCAGTTTACATTGATTTCATACCAACTTCAACCTTTCACTTCAAAATGTATCAAATCAACTCGAAACCTAATGAAATTTTAATAAACTTAACTAAATAGGGAGAAGTACAGTTTAGGCTCAAGAACCTCCGAAAAAGTCGAAGTATGCTAGTAGAATGAAGGTTTCAAAGTTCATATTAATTCTATGTGAATCTCGACAAAAACAACTCGAAATCCTATGTAATTTTGACGCGAACTAGATCCATAAGTTATAAGCACTTAGTTAAAATTTCACACAAAAATTCAATTCTAGTAGATCGCAGTTGTCGTTTTACTTCAAATGGTCTAGTTTCCAGCGATTTCATAGCAACTTCAAACTTCCTCTTCAAAACCGTATCAAATCAACTTGAAACATTATGAAATTTTAATAAGTTAAACTAAATGGGGAGTAGTATAGTTTAGGCTCAAGAAACTACGAAAAAATCGAAGTATGCTAGGAGAACGAACGTTTCAAAGTTCACCTTAAATCTGTGCGAATTTGGGCAGCAAATAAGGAATGTTTCCCTTGTATCGAGCTGCGAAGAAAATGGAAAACCACGAGAGAGAAGAGAGGGACAAGAAAATTACGAGAAAATTGAGTTTTTTATACCACGGGCTTTCTTATCTTGTCACTAAGCGTGCGTGGGTTTACATATGGGCCGACCACACCTATATTATAGGTGTAGTTAGGGGTGTAAATGAGACGAGACAATTCGAGAGCTACTCGAGATCGACTCGGTCAAAACTCGGTTAAAGCTCGACTTGAGTGAGCTCGACTCGACATGTTGGTTAGTCGAGTTGAGCAACTTGATACTCGACTCAAAAACTCGTGAGAACCTCAAATACCCAATTATCAATAGCAAAATACCTAAATTAAACATTTTCTACCTTATAGTTGCTTTTAACATGAGACACTTGCAAGCTACTCGAAATCTACTTGGTCAAAGCTCGACTAAGTTAATGCTCGACTCTGTCAAAGCTCGACCAAAACTCGACTCGAGTGAGCTCGACTCAACTCAAACTCTACTCGAAATGCTAACGAGTCGAGTCGAGCTAGCTCAAACTCGAACTAGACTCGCATCATCGACACCCTTAAGTGTAGTTGGCCCCATATAAGAATTTGTGAAAGTAGTTAGCCAACCAAAATTTAATAATATATGAAATGGTGGTTGTTCACGTCTCTTCGGCAGTTTGATCTAATTTGCATCCCAACAAGTCAATAACCCACCAATTCACCAAACACGAAACCTAGGAAGAATCAAACCCGAGGAATGCAAATAAAAACCAACCACGATACAATTACCGCATATAATTCTGCTACCATATCTTAGGTTAGTAGTAGAAAAGCTCTTATATTTTGTTTGAAATCAAACGACTTTGGGATGTTTAAATTCAATTTGTTTGAAGATTAAGCTGAAATGTCCAGATTCAATAATTGTAATTCTTTCCTGATTTAGTCTCAGTTTGCGGGTATTTAATTGGATTTTGCTTTGTGTTTAGAACAGCCCAACAACTCCTCTTATATGTTCTCAGCCGCCATTAATGCACCGTGCCTCAAGAGAGAGGGAGAAAAGAGAGATGAAAATGAGCGTTGACGGCTTTTCAAAACCTACCCAGTTGACTTGTATCATTTTTGCGACATCCCCAAACTTTCCCTAAAATTAAACCCTAAAAATTTTCCCCCAAATCATAAACCCTTAATTCTATCTCCTCTAATGTGCGAAAATCATTGAAAGAGGTATCTTAATTTCTCCCCAAAACATATGACAGGTTGTTGCTTTCTCATGAGTTTTTAGGGTTTAATTTTTCAATTTTGTTGCGATTAGGTACTCGTATCGACCAATTTTACTATAAGTTTTGATTTTTGTTATTTTTTTTGACAACAGTGGAATTTGCATAAATAAAAGAGAGTTTACACACTACTTGGGTCATTAGTGACCCTTACAATACTTAGAGGCGAAACTAACATCAAATTACAAGATACTAAAAGGGATACACTTCTCCGTTGGACCCTTGGTTGTTGAGATGACTCTGTTTGCAACATCCAGACTTGCCAAAGCCATCAGTAATTCTTCCATTGAAGATGATTAAGCGCCAGTTAGGACGAGACCCATTAAGGACACATGAGAACCTGAGAAACTTTGAGAACAAGGATAGAGACAGACTGGTAGTAATGATTCCACCTGGAGGTAACTAACTTGTCAATTGTTCACAAGCAACAAGAGTCCACTAGTAGAATAATTGTTTATTGCTGCGGTAGTATTGCTGCGGTTTTACCCATACGCAGCAATATATCACGTAAAAAGAAAAGGTAAAATATAAAACAAAGATATTGCTGCGGTTTCGGCCTAAAACCGCAGCAATATGGTATCAACAGGAAAATTTTTGAAAAAAAGTTGACTATTTGACCAGAGATATTGCTGCGGTTTCTGTCAAGAACCGCAACAATATATTAAAATAATATTAAAAAATAATATTTTAATATATTGCTGCGGTTCTTGACATAAACCGCAGCAATATCATTAAAAATTATATTAAAAAAGAAATTTAGGGTTTGCAGTCACTCATCACTTATACGCTTCTCTCATCATTTAGTCCCTTCTCTCTCTTCATTCAGTCCTTCTCTCTCGTCCGGCCTCTCTCATACCCTCTTCTTGTCTCTCGCTGGAAATTCGAAATTCGCCTCTCATCGAATATTCGAAATTCGCATCTCGCCTCTCGCCGGAGACGTCGGTGCTCGAGTTTAAGATCTTGGCTCGAATTTCAGATCTCGGCGGCGGCTCGTGGCTCGTCTTCTCACACGTCGTTCGTCTCCTCACACGTGGCTCGTGGCTCGTCTCCTCACACGTCTCCTCACACGTTGTTCGTCTCCAGATCTGAGAGAAGCTCGCGGCTCGTCTTTCAATTTTCTCTTTCCTCTTCTTCGTCTTCCGGCGAGTTCGAAATGGCGTCGCACCGACGACTTCGGGCCTCGCTGAACACCGGTGACTTCGGGCAGCGTTGAACACCGGCGACTTCGGCCTCGCTGAACACCAGCGACTTCACTCGATTTCGAACCTTTTCATTTTCGGGTATGTTTTCGATTTGTTTATCATTCTTTGCTCGTTTTTTTCAATTTTTTTATTTTTTTTGTATTTATATATCATTTTTTATTTATTTGTGAATCAGTCATCTTCGCCGAATGTGTCGTGCGATTTCGACCTCCGAGATCCATTATTCGACGCTCCCAATGTGATTTCTCGCGAATTAGCTTGTTGTTTTCGTCGTTGAGGTCGCGAAGACGGTTCACCGAGTCCTTCATTTTGGATTTCGGTGACTTTTCGACCGATTTCGCGCATGATTTGTTGCCTCCATTTGTCTGCTTCGTTTTTGGTTTTATTTTTTGAATTTAGTTAATTTTTTTCTTTTATATTTTTTTGATTTTGATTATTAATTAGAATTTGTTTGTATAATCTAGTTAGCTTTTACCTATTTTGTCTGCTGGTTGTGAGTCTTGATATATTTTGTTATTTTTTGTCAACATTTTATGTTTCAAGTTTGATGGCAAATTGCAAAAAAAAAAAAAATTTTTTTACTTGTACATGTATCTGTTGCTGCGGTTTTGGCCCAAAACCGCAGCGATAGATCTACCTATTGCTGCGGTTTCTAGCCGAAACAGCAGCAATACGTTGTATTTTTTTAATAAAAAATATTCCTATTGCTGCGGTTTTGGCTAGAAACAGCAGCAATAGGTAGGCCTATTGCTGCGGTCAAAAACCGCAGCAATAGGTTAATTACTTATTGCTGCGCCCTTAATGGATGCGCGGTCAAAACCTCCGCAACAGGCCACTTAATGACCGCAGCAATAAGCATTTATTCTACTAGTGGTCATTGAAAATGACTCGGAAAGCATGCTATGAACCCCCAAAAAATGGGGAGCAGCGTTGAGATAAGGGTTTTTGAAAGCGATAAAATCCAATGTTATCGCTAATCGAAATTGAGAATTAACACCAGTTAATCTCAGACACAAACTGACAAATCCCGATCCATGAATACCCACACCCCTTCCCACTCAAGTCTCTTCTCCTTGACATACTACCCAGGATATAACATTTAAGAATTATAATGAATAAAGGAGAGTCCTCCGGACCAACAAACACATGTTCTTCATACTCCAAACTCCATTCACCGGAGAGGGAAACGACAACAATGAGCAAAACCTCTATGCTTCTGTTCCATAATTCCAACTGTTTTACGTCATCAATGATCCAAACAAAACTATTCCACACAAGAAATTCAGAACAAAGACATAAACTCAAAAACCATAAATTAACATTTGATACCACAACCTTAATAAGGAAACATCCAACAAACTAATGAGAAGCCAAAGCAACACTACCCACCCATACATATTAAGATAAATAAGCTAGAGTAGGGAGCCAAGCACAACCTAACCACCACTAATCCAAATATTCAGTAATTCGCCAATACCTAATACCAAAACAGAAATCCTAACCTAATCTTTACCTTTACTGTCAAGATCGGGGTAAATTCGAAACCACAATATGGCGGTGATAAGGTTAGCTACAATAAAGGTAGACAATTACTTGTTAAAGCAAATTCAACAACCTCAAATTTAGCACTTTCTAACCCAAACAGGAAACCCTTGCCCTAAACTTTACCTTTACCGACGAGATTATGGACGGTGGCGTTTGGGGAAGCTTTGGAGATAGGCTACCCGAGGTTGAGAACAAGGATCTGAGTATTTCCTCCCTAAAACACTGAACTGAGGGAAAACGAAGAGAAATACCAACCACGAATTAAGAGGCGAAAACCTATTTCTCCTTCTCTGCCGGCCGACGAACTAAGAGAAGGTGAGAAGATGGCCAGCTGAGTGGAATGAACTAGAAGAGAGGGCGACGAACTAAGTGGAGCAGGTTCTGTGGTAGAGCAGGCTCGCCGACGACTCTATGGCAACCACTAGCGAGCCTGCTCTAGGCGGCTATGCTTTGCTTTGCTAGGGTTTTGGCTGGGGAGGATTTTAGAGAGAGAACTTTGTTAATAATGAAGTATTTTCTAAAGTCAAAGTTGATTTTTGTTATTTGTAGCTTACATAGGTTATCATAAAAATTATGAATTATTTATTAATTTGTTTAATTTTTATTTTTTCACTGGTAAGCTAAAGAATATATATATATATATATACATATATATATATATACATATATATACATATATATATACATACACATATACATACACATATACATACACATATATATACATATACATATATACATATATATACATATACATCTATACATATACATACATATACATATATATACATCTATACATATACATACATATACATATACATACATATATATATATATATATATATATATATACATATATATATATATATATACATATATATATATACATATATATATATATATATACATATATATATATATATATACATATACATATACATACATATACATATACATATATACATATACATATACATACATATATATATATACATATACATATATATATCTACACATACATATATATATACATACATATACATATACATACATATATATATATATACATATACATATACATATATGTATATGTATATATATTGGGGGTTATGTTTGTGTGAACATTTTTTTGTTTGTTTATGATTGATAATGAATATTTATTTAGATGGATGAGTTCAGTTGCTAGCTTTAATCTAAGTTTATGCTTGGGCTTGGGCTAATTTTTTTATTGTGGCATGATATTATGCTTGTGGTATGGATGCATTTTTGTTTGAGTTGATGGAGCTTATTAGATTAGTTAGGAATAATTTGTTCGTTTTGGGAAACTCATGATGGCCAAAACGCAGTTATTGCTTCGTAAAAAAGGATTGTCGAGGAGATGAGTACTGTTGGAGTTTTTTTTTTTTTGTCATGCAATGCATGCTTAGTTGTATGGTTTAATTTTGATGATAACTTGCAATATTCTTTTTATAAAATCTGCAATTTGTTACAAGGTTTTCTGAAGCTTGATTGAACCGAAAAAAAGTTATGTATTACAATATTCTTGAAATGAGTCGGGCCAGGCCAGGCCGGGTCTCATGCGCTTCAGCCCGGCCCAGTCCACTGCTGTTTTAACTGAAATAGCCCGGCCTAGGCCATTTCAGTTGGCCCCGAACCCGGCCCGATGAACAGCTCTATGACAGCCTGACAGGTAGTAAGTGAAAAGAAAAGATGAACTTTACCATGTCACTTTTAAGTTAGAAGAATCAAAAACAAAAAACGTTGAGTAAGAACAAACGCATCACTCAACTTCAATAATCATCGTCCCTTTTTAACATCTTCTGATTTCCAATTTCCCTCCTCCAACTCTTTTTTATTTTTTTTATTTTCTCTCTCTCTCTCCTCTAATTATCTCTTCTCCTTCCCATCCCCCCCACCCCCACAACAACAACAAAAATTCCAATTCCCCAGATCCTCTCCATCTCTCAAAAGTTGGTGGATGGCAAGAACGAACAAATACACCTCTCTGAATTTCAACGACATCTACGAAAAGAAAATCATCAGTCCCAACTCCACCACCTCAACAACCTCCACCTCTTCAAGATCACCGTCTTCTTCTCTCTCCTCTCACAAATCCTACTCTCTCTCCGCCTCCTCCCGCCTCATCCATGGCGGCATGCTCCTCCTTTCTCGCCCTTCCCCTAAACCCCAACCCCATCCGCAGCCGCAACCACAACAACAACAACAACAACAACAACAACCTCAGCCTCTAGCTTCTTCTCCTCCGTCCTCGAAATCATTCGATTCGAACTCTATATCTCTTCGTCCCCAAGGGAAGACCGGGGGAACCCCTGGGTTTCAGGAGAGAGATAATAATAAGGCGGATCATCCCAGTCCCAAGAGTAATAAGTTTGTTCCTCCGCACCTCAGACCTGGGTTTGTAGCCAGGGAGGTCACGGCTGTGGTGTCCGAGTTTCACAAGCCTAAACCGGGGAATTATCGCCCCGGTTCAGCGCACGGGAATTATCATGGATCGCCTGTTCTGTATGCTGAGGATATGCGGCCCAAGTCGGGTGGTGGGTATGAAAGGAGAATGAGAGGACCTGGACCTGGCCCTGGCCCCGGACCCGGATTTGTTGGTGTTGATTCTGATTCGTTTGTGTTGAATCGTCCGAGATCCGGTGGTAGTCGCCCCAGTACTAGTGGATGGTAAAATTCTTTGCTTTTTCATATTAAATTAATTTTCTGATTGTTTAATTTGTTGTTATTTTCTGAGCTTTTTACTTTTTCTTTTTGTGTGTTATTGTTTTATATGGAGAGGCTGTTGTAGTTGCTTTTTGCATCACATGTATGTACTGTTATATGTGAAGTATCTCTTCCAATTGAAGGGTTTGCAACTTGCATGAGTTGACTATCTTTTATGGATTTAAGTATGATGAAGAATTGCTGTTAAAATTTGAGGCAATTCTATTCATTTTGAGCTAAAAATATGCGCATTGTTAGTTTTTGTTGTTATGTTTTGTGTTGTTAAGTAAACAAAGTGGAGCTACAACAGCTACTACAAAGGGAGGATCTTTCCGAAGTTTCTATATTTTTTTGGTTTTGAGCAAAATGTTGAACCTAATTTTATAATCAAATTACTTTCAAAACTTGGCTAGAGACTAGAGTAAAAAATCCTTGTTCGAGGAGACAATTGCACCCAGGTTAGCAGAAGATAAGGTTTTTCCAGTAAAGGAAAAGAACTGTTGTTTTGAATTCTGTTGTGGGGTTTGATTTTTGTATCTGATGTCACTATAGGTTCCATCCTAGAAATCCCTCTGTTGATCGCTGTTACTTCTAACTTGAAGAATTTGATAGTGCAATAAAGTCTTCTGGATCGAGTGTTCTTAGATTGCTGGATTATGTTAGATGAACATCGGTGTTGGTCTGATTACTCTTTCAAACAACGCTTTGCAGGATTTGGGATGGCGTTTTTAGTGTCCTTTTGTAAGTTAGTTCATGGGGGTGTAGGACTATCCAAATATATGGAGCGCGAAATTAATCTGTGGAGGCCTGAATAGGCCTCCATGTTTTGCATGCTGGTGGTGCTTTGCTGTTGTAGCCACTTGTTCGCACCAGGTTTAGTGAAATATGGAGATTTTTCTGTAGGCTATGTTTAAGTCACCCTTTTAAAATGACCTTAAACCTTGATACAGGAAATTTAAATCGCTGGCTAATAGGCATTTGGCCTGTTGCTGAAAATTGTTGGTTTTCTAAAATACCAAAAATTTGTGCTCGAGAAGAGTTTCAAAACGTATGTTATGCTCATGCCCATAGGTCCCTGGAAACGTCCGTAGTTTGGAATATAAAATATTAGAAGTGAATGACATGCCTGTTTTGAAGATCTGTTGGGCTCACCGTTAGTTGAAACTCCAGGCTTTTTTTGTGTAATTGACTTGTCTGTGCACTTTCATTCTGTTTCTTTGCCGCATTGGCCATATGCTGCCTGCGGTGAAGCCTTTTCAAATCTTTGTGCTTTCTGTCTCTGGTTGATAGAGGAATAGGGGAGTTCTTTCAGCACTTCTCAAATTGCAAACTCGAGTATGTGAGTTTAACTTCAGTGAACACTTTCTTAAATCAAAATGTGGAGCAAGAATAGGATAGTAGGCTATAGAAGTAATCAAGTTGAAAGAATGATCCTGAAGGAAATCTTTGTAGAGAATTATTGAGGGAGCAAGTCAACAGAGGCTAGAGGAAGGAGGAAAGAGACTTCAGTCTTATTTTTGCAAATAAAAAATGTGGAGCAATAAGAGGAGAGAAGATAAACTATGGAAAAAAAATCAAGTGGAAAGGATGATTCTAAAGGAGAATTTTGAAGAGAATTCTTGAGGGGGTAAGAGGAGGAAATAGAGCAGAGAGGAACCGCTTATAGAGGATGTTGGCTAGTTAAAATGAACATAGGATGTAGTATGGGGAACTAACTAATCAAATAAGGTTTTCGGTTTCTCAGCCATGGTTAAAATTAATAAATATCTTTTACAATAATTTGGAAAGTAAAACCGTAAATATCTTCATACACTCTCACAAATACATACGCTTATAGTTGACTTATCAAAACACAAATAATTTTATTAAAATTATATTTCTCGTCTAAGATTGATATTACAGTGTTTCCATACCTTTTGGCTAATGGAATTTTTACGTTCTTATTTTCTTGCTTACATAGATTGGAACTATTGTGAAAGTAAAGGAGGTTCTTGTGAAATCAAATTGTTCAGGTACTTTTAGGTGTCATAGTGTTCAAGTAAATTTTAAGGTGTTGGAGGTAGATTGGAGCGATGTGAAATTCAAATATTGGGGTATGCCAATATTGTAATTCTTTGACGGATGCTTGCCGTTTATAGACTTTTGGCACATGTTTGCCTAAAGGGGGATGGAGTAGCAATATTTTTGCGAAATATATATGGATGCGTGCATCAATGTTTAAGAAGAACTGATATGTATTGCTCGATTATCTAAGGTTGCGAGTTTGATGATGGCATGTGAAAATATGAATTAAAATTGTCTTGTTTCCAATTAGAAGACGAAGTCATGATGATCCATCACTCATGGCTTAGTTGTGAATCTGAATTATTACAAGGATTGAGTGCGTTCTTGGATTTTGATATGGAAATTCTAAACCCAGCCACAAATAATTGTTTTCACGCAACTTTATGTGTTTATGAGAGTTAAAACTTAAGTTAAGGAAAGAAACAAGAGGTGTGGCTAGGTGATCAATACATGGTAAAAGAATTGAGATCTATCTTTTAGATGATATAAGATCATGTTAAGGGACTGCAAGAATGAAAAGGAGGTAGTTTAAAAATAAATTCAAAAGAAAATTATCCAGCATTTCTCCTAATCTAGAGCTTAGAGATCAAACTTCGATATTGAAGGATTCTCATGGTGTCCCATTTTAGGAGCCGTTCTTTATTGGTTTTTAGTAGGTCTTCAGGATACAAATATACAACCTTTTGTATTCAGCTATGAATTTCTTTTATTACTAGGTTTCGGTGCATATTTGGATTTTAATATTGAAATTCTGAATCCGACGACTTAATTGTTTTCATGCAATTTTACATGTTTACTGGGCTTAACTTAAGGTAGGAAAAAAGAGGTGTGGAAGTTGATTAAATCATGGTAAGAGAAGTGTGATGATAGAAGATCATGTCGAGAAAGGGAGGTAGTTTAAAGATGAATTTCAAAGAAGATGACCTAACATTTCCCGAAACTTTGATATTGAAGGATCTACATAGTGACCTAATGTAGGACCCGTGCTTTATTGGATTTATTCTAGGTCTTTAGATGGTGTGCATCTAGGCTTTTTGTTATTTTTGCCCTTTTTGTGTGACTAGTTTTTTCTAGGCACATTTTACCTATAATATGCCCATTCATCCATTCATGGTTGAATTTCTATTGACACTATCAAACACAGGATACATTGTTTTTGGGAGAGGAAAAAAGGTCGTATCTCTTGTTTTTTATTTTATTTTTCCTGAATATGGACAGAAATATTATTGCTGTAGATGCCTTATGATGATTTATGAGTGTTAATAGAAATACACCCTTGTATTAATGATATTGGAAATGACATGGGAAAGAAGGATATATTCAAGTATCAACTTCAGTTATGGATATCCTTGTTGTTTTAAATTGTTTCGCTCATCCTCCCCCCCTCTGTCTCAGATTTGGTTTCCATTCTTTCGGATTAGATTGGAATTTGTTGTTCATCCACTTTCCAGATCTTTATGATGTACAATTTGGATATTGGAAATTAGTGTACCATCTCTGAGTTTTTTCATGGGCTTTCTGGCCATGATCAGTGGATGCGTTGCCACAGGAAGCTTTGTATTCAATCCAGGCATATGTTTATATTTAAGGTTTTAGTGAACCATATATTTAACAACGCAAGATCTACAATATTCTTCATAGGGTGCTTTTGCCTCCTGAGTTGTTGTGACTTGTGACTTCCTCTTTCAAATTAGAATCTTTTTTAAGCAGCAACGATTTGTCAAAGGCACTAAGTCTAGATTGAAAGATTGGATATGGGCCTTTTTGTTTGCACTTGGAAGTTTGAGAGGTAAATGCTAGTTCAACTTATAACTAGAAGAAAAAACCATGACCAGTATTCTCAACTATGACACATCTTCTTTAATCGGTCCTACCCATTGATTAGCTAATAATAGTCCCACCCAATTGTGGGGAATATCTTCCAAAAACAGTCTCCTATCTCTTAAGGTATTTTTTTACTGTTCATATTTGTTTGAAAAATCTATCTTTTCAGTTTTCTCCCCTCTTGGCCTGTCCCTTGAATGTTTGTTTTTGTTACCCTTCTAAACTAGTCACTCTTGCTCCATCAGCTCCCCTCCCCGCCTTGGCCACCTTTAACACCATTGTCTTCTTCCTTCTTCCTTCATCATGACCATCATCATCATCACCCAAACCCATCACCAAAAACTAGCCACCCATGAGAGAGGGAGAGAGAGAGAGAGAGAGAGAGAGAGAGAGAGAGAGAGAGAGAGAGGGAGGGAGGGAGGGATACTTAAGCGTAGATTAAGGCTAATAAGTTTTGTTACTGTGAGGATTTAAAAGGTAGAAATGATGGAGTTCAAGAATTTATGGATCATAAAAAGAACTTAAGTTTAGTTATTGTGAGGATTTAAAAGGTATACTTAAGCTTAGATTAAGGCTAATAAGTTTAGTTACTGTGAGGATTTAAAAGGTATAAATAATGGAGTTGAAGAGTTTATGGATCGTAAAAAAAAAAAAAAAAAACTCTTATTTGGTGCAAGGCTTTAGAAAAGAAATATTGAGACTTAATTTTTGATTGGAAACGAAATTGAACTTATAGTTTCCTCATGTTATTCCAATTGTAAGTTCTAATAGCTAGTTATATGTAACCTATGATGTACTTTGCAATTTCTGTGAATTATTAAATTCTTAACATGTGTTTAAATGGCTGAAGTTATTTATATTGGATTTGAGGGGGTATTGTATTTGAAATTCTTATGTTGTATCTTTGCAAACAGTAGAGTGCTGTATTATTTTTGACCTTTTAAAGGAAATCTGTTCTGTTCAATTTTTTGTTGATTAAGCGTAGATTAAGGCTAATAAGTTTTGTTACTGTGAGGATTTAAAAGGTAGAAATGATGGAGTTCAAGAATTTATGGATCATAAAAAGAACTTAAGTTTAGTTATTGTGAGGATTTAAAAGGTATACTTAAGCTTAGATTAAGGCTAATAAGTTTAGTTACTGTGAGGATTTAAAAGGTATAAATAATGGAGTTGAAGAGTTTATGGATCGTAAAAAAAAAAAAAACCCTTATTTGGTGCAAGGCTTTAGAAAAGAAATATTGAGACTTAATTTTTGATTGGAAACGAAATTGAACTTATAGTTTCCTCATGTTATTCCAATTGTAAGTTCTAATAGCTAGTTATATCTAACCTATGATGTACTTTGCAATTTCTGTGAATTATTAAATTCTTTACATGTGTTTAAATGGCTGAAGTTATTTATATTGGATTTGAGGGGGTATTGTATTTGAAATTCTTATGTTGTATCTTTGCAAACAGTAGAGTGCTGTATTATTTTTGACCTTTTAAAGGAAATCTGTTCTGTTCAATTTTTTGTTGATTAAGCGTAGATTAAGGCTAATAAGTTTTGTTACTGTGAGGATTTAAAAGGTAGAAATGATGGAGTTCAAGAATTTATGGATCATAAAAAGAACTTAAGTTTAGTTATTGTGAGGATTTAAAAGGTATACTTAAGCTTAGATTAAGGCTAATAAGTTTAGTTACTGTGAGGATTTAAAAGGTATAAATAATGGAGTTGAAGAGTTTATGGATCGTAAAAAAAAAAAAACTCTTATTTGGTGCAAGGCTTTAGAAAAGAAATATTGAGACTTAATTTTTGATTGGAAACGAAATTGAACTTATAGTTTCCTCATGTTATTCCAATTGTAAGTTCTAATAGCTAGTTATATCTAACCTATGATGTACTTTGCAATTTCTGTGAATTATTAAATTCTTAACATGTGTTTAAATGGCTGAAGTTATTTATATTGGATTTGAGGGGGTATTGTATCTGAAATTCTTATGTTGTATCTTTGCAAACAGTAGAGTGCTGTATTATTTTTGACCTTGTAAAGGAAATCTGTTCTGTTCAATTTTTTGTTGATGTAAAATTGGCTGTGCATATATATGTAGAAGAAATAATAAACGACCCTTTTGTGTGGTAAGGTTGCGCATCTTTGAACCTCCTGATCTCTGTTAGGAGTTAGCATGAAACTTCTGTAGTGGCTTTGGGGGTAAAGCTGATGTAGATACTGTTTTTGATTTTTATTTTTTATTTTTTGGGATTTTACGGGAAATTGTTAGTGCTTCTCCAATTTGCCTCAAACAAATATATGTTTTGTATAGCAGTAGATTGTAGCCGTAGCCAATCAAAATCCTCAAAATTTTCAAGCAGAACAAATATAGATATCCAGAGGTAGGGGGGAAAAACCTTTGAAATGGAATAATTGTATTGTTTAGTAGTAGATTGTAGCCGTAGCCAATCAAAATCTAGGTGAAGAGAGTGCACCTTTAGATTGAGTTCTAGTTACATATCTTCCAGGCTTTCTAATTTGGTCATATTAAGATGATCAAGGTGAAGAGAGCGCAGCTTTAGCCGTAGCCAACCAACTAAGGTGATGAAGTACCAAAAGAACTGACAAGGGCATGCTCAGATATCAAGTTGATGTTTTATTAAGACGACGCAGTCTTAGGGGGTGTTTGATTGGATATTATGGATCTCAATGGAATTAGTTGCATTTAGTTTGTTTGTTTGATTCAGGTTTTTGTAATGGTGGAACCTGATAATTGATATTAAAAATCCCTTTCAAACCCTTCAATCTCTCTATAGTAGAAAGTTTTTTTAAAGATGATATTACAATCATATTTTAACTTTATGATTACAAGTACTATTAGTTACTCTCATGCCTTGTTTATGCGAGTTTTATCTTTTATATGATGCTGTTTGTTCAACATATACGTTCATCTTGCTGCTAGCACCGTGCTGAATCTCCTCCGGCTTTCTGTGCAGATTCAAACTGGACTCATTTCCAAGTGTGGAGCTGAAGAAACTCTGAAGTTCAGAAGTCATGTCGACAAGATCGGTTTTGGAATCAGATGGTGTCAGAAATGGTGTTGTATGAGAAAGAGGCTTGATTGATGATCCAATGGCTTATCTGTTGTTGGGATGATGTGGTCTTGCTGCTAGACAGGATGATTCACAATTGCATAAACTTCTAATTGTAGAATCCATGTCGTAGTTAATTTTAATTTTAATTGATTTTCTGAAATTATCTGATAATGTACTTATGTCCTTGTACACCCTGTGATATTAGTGCTGGGGATTTCATATTTGTGTAACGTAACTGTTTGAAAACTTGACAAATATAGAGGCAACTATGTCCTTTTTCCATGACTAGTTGACTTACTATATTAGTACGCTTCTTTCAATTAGGCATAGCTCACTTAAGAATTTCTGTTCTGATGGGAAAATCAATGGAGGAAATAATAATCAAAATTTGATGTGTACTTTTGTTTTGGCAGTAGAGATTATTACAGTATCAGAGTTTTAGTGGTCTTACCTGCTCATTCAAGAAAGTGGAAAGACCCAGTATCTGTTTTCGTATTACTGTTAAATTCATATAAAGCAGGGCTTTCAAATAAAAACCACCCTTAGGTGGGGAATCTTTCAAATAATAACCACACCTTTCGGTGGGGAATCTTTCAAATAATAACCACCCCTTTCAAATAATAACCACACCCTTAGGTGGGGAATCTTTCAAATAAAAACCACCCTTAGGTGGGGAATCGATTTTCATAGTCACTCTTAATTGAACAAAGAAAAATTGTCTAGCCAAATTTTAACAATTTTGATTGAAAAATTGTATATTATCAGCCCCATGGAGTGTTTGTATCTGATACAAACTGTTTCGGGTATGAACACAGGGACGCCAAGGGTTGACGACCATTGAAGGGATGACAAGGCTTGGCGTCGTTGGGAGTTGTCGGTGTACCTGCACAAGTGACAAGGGTAACTGACCTAGGAGGGTTGTCGAAGAAACCCACTCTGATGCCTAAGTAAGACAAGGTTCGTCAATTAAGATAATGTGCAGATAAGGTAAGTAAGGTTAGAATGAATGTACCTTGGGAACAATGCATGTAGTCTATTTATAGGTTTCGAACAATAAGTCGGTTTCCACAATGGGATCTACTTCGTACACGTGTGCGTCACGATCAAGTCCATACACGTAAACGTCATTGCACAGTATGCATGCAGGCCGGCAAGTCGTACTTTACCGGTCTCATATTATGGCTAATAGAACGTTGCCTGTAATTCAGCTTGATGCCGGCATGTCTGATCGACCTTGCCGATCATCCAGTCAAAGGAATTACATACTCTCATACAACTAACCCCCCCCCCAAATGATGGTGGTGAAACCGACATTGCTTTGGCGAGAATATGTCAGGTAAGGTTGATCGTCGAAGTTTTTTTCAAAAAGCGGGGTTGCAATTTCATGTGGGTCATGGCCACGTGTCGGGATCTGGCGGAGGCGGTTATTAGCCCTGGGATGTGGTCCGTCCATATTTTTTCCTTATATGGGGTAGTTATTTCTCTTTCCTCCTTTTTCTATTCTTCATCTCTTCTTCTCCATCTTCCTCTTTTACTCTCTCAAACAATCTTTTGGCTTCCGGTGATTTTTCTTCAAGTTTACTCGAATTTTCTTTCTTTTTCTTGAATTATCACTTAGATTTCTATTGATTCTGTTTTTCGGTGAGATTGAGACATTTTTTCAGCATTTTCACGCTTTCCTTTAACTGGGCTTTATTTTCTTTTTTAGCTTTTCAGTCCGTCCGGTCGTCTTCGAGTTTTTTGGTTGCTCTTCAAAGTTTTCCCATCTTCTCTCTTCCTGATTTTGAGGTAAAGTTATGTCTTTTCTTGGCATTTTTCTTTTCCGTTTTTCCTACTCATCTGTTGAGAATTGTGGGGATGTCGAGTGCTTCCAGTGATAGTTAGAACGAAAATTAAGTTGTGGCTCTTTCTGGTACCGACCCTTCTACGCCGGAGTGTTCTTCCAAAGAGACGCCGACCGTTGTTAAGGAAGGCGGTGGAATCACTTCCTCTACTGGTAATGGGGGGTGTTCTTCCCCCGTAGGCCCTTTGACTTCCAAAACATTTCTGTCACTAGGGAGGAAGTGGCTCACGGTTTGTCGGAAATAAGGCGTGAGGCCGACAAACATAAATGAAAGGCGGAGCCCACCCTTGAGCCACAGATCCTCAAGAAGCTTCGTTATGAGACTCTTGGCGAACTTCATTACAAGGAGTACCCTGACATTGCCATTCTTGACTATGTGGAAATAGAGCCTATTAGCCGCCAATATTGGTTGTCTTCGGATGAGGCCACCATTCTTGAGTATATTGGTACAAACTCAGGGGATGGCTGGGGTGACAATGGCGGTCCCGCCGCCAACTTCAACGGACGATGGCCCTTCTGAGGAGTCGTCAGATTGGGATGACGCCCTCAGTCGTGGTAAGATAAGTAGGGATGAGCGTTAACAATGGTGTAGACTTGGCGGCCGTACGGGCCGCCAAGAGGGTGGTTACTCCCGAGGTAGTCAATCTAGACTCCTCGCACTCTGATAGAACTCCCTAAGTTGTCCAGACTAGAATTGTTAGTCCTTCAGGTGAGCCCCAAACCGTTGTCGGCTTAGCTGCCAATGTAGATGACGGTGCTAACGCTGATTATGAGCGGATGAGGGTTACTGAGGGTGAGGAGGATGAAGAGCTTGATGGTGGCGATGATGATGTCGGCTTGGACGACTAGTATCTGCCGGAAGGGTATTCTGAGGGGCCGTCAACCATTACGCCTGATTTTGTTTGGTTGTGTGATGCGACCAAGTTTGATTATTGCGGTGCTGTCGCAAAGCTGTATAAGTTGCCTCGTGACTTTGAGTTGCACCTTCCTGAGGAAGATGATGTCATAATTGAGCGGTTTGCCGGGTGTATCGGCATTTATTCTTACCATTTTGTATTTGGGCTACGTTTTCCTCTAGAGCTTCATTTGAAGGATTTGCTTGTTGCCTTAAATGTTTGTCTTTCCTAATTAACGCCTTTGGCTATTTGCCAAATGATTTGCTACATTTGGATTTGTCGGTGGTATAATTTCCCTCTGACCATCAACTTATTTTATGATTTGCATAAGCTCAAAAGGAATGGCTCTAACCATGGCGCCAAGGATGACGCTAATGAGGCTGCACGCAACAAGGGTTGGTATTCGTTTTATACTACCCGTAAGAAGTTGGCTGTTTTTACCTGGATGACTTCTTTAAAGGTTGGCGGAAACGTTGGTTCTGGGTGAAGGTTCCCAGGACATTCCTTTGCGGCACTGGTTTACCAAACCGCGTGGTAGATTGGAACATATCTCATGTATGCCTTTGTCGGACAAAGAGCGAAAAGCCTTTGCTCATTTTGATACTGTACTGCCAAAGGGGAAGAAAGGGCAAGGCCTTCCTGCATGTTGGCTTCCCCATCTAAGGTATATTGTGGGAAATATACCTTTGTCGGCCGCCGAAATGTGTTATACACCCCTCCTCTGGTAAGGATGGTAAGGATGTCGTCGCAATTCTCATCTCTTGGCCTTTTTTTAATTTTTTTTTTAACTTGTCGTCGTTTGTATTTTCAGTATTGAAGGCTATGGACAAGAAGTGTTTGGGTTTAGATCATCGCTGGTTCTCGACAACTACCATGCCTGAGATGCCTTATCCCTCCAACTATTGCTTCCTTTTCTAAGACTCAGCATATTGCAGAGGTTTCTGGCTCGAAAAATTACGGCAAATGCATTTCCCGCCGTCAACCTGCTAAGAGTGATTCTGTCCAGACCACAATTGGCAAGGCTCCTAAAACTTTGCCGATTGTTTGAGGTGGTCGCACCAAGAGAGGGGGGGGCGTGACGAACTTCATCTGAGAGTTTGCAGGGTCATTCTTAGAAGGCTGGTTCTCCTATGGAATCCCCCGTCATCTCAAAACGAAATCTCCAGGTGCCCCTTCTTATCAACTTTCCATGGAGATCAATACCGGCAAGCGTGCCATGTTGTTGGCTGAGGAGAAGGAGGAACTTCTGTCACGAATTCCTATTGAGATGCGTCTTAAAGGGAATGGTTGGATAGAACCTGATAAGTGGTGATTTCTCTTTATCATCCTTTTTTCAAGTATGACGAGGTTCCCGTCCATCATGTGAGCGATTGGCAACCGCCTCTGGACATTGAGACTAATGAGTCTCTTCAGTTTGACTATCGAGAGCTTGGCGGGAACTTAAGATGACGGATGTTAAAGAATATGCAGCTACCTCTGGACAGGCCTGGAGAGGTAATCCTTGCTCCAGGTGCCACTACTGCTCATATGTTTATGGAGGTGACATCTTATGTTGGCAACTTCTTTAAGGTTAAGTATCCAATTTATTTTCGCTTATGTACTAACTCTGTATTTTCTTTTTTGTTTAGGCCGCCAACTCGTTGACAAACTTCACTTGTGTTTATCAGACATCATGCGAAGTGATAGATGCCTATGCCAAAAAATGCTCCACGATGAAGCGTCAACTTGAGGCTCAGAACAATGCTAAGCAGGATTACAAAGAGAAGATTGATGCTGCCGCCAAGAAGAAGATTAACGATGTCAATGACAAGCTTCTAGCAGAGCAAAACCAGGCTGTCGAACTCACCGCTAAGCTAGCCGTGGCGGAGGAACAAATTGCTGGTGCCAAGAAGATGGCTATCGAGGAGTACTGCAACTCCGACGACTTTGCCAGCTATTTGGTCCAACGTCATGCACACGGATGGGCTGCTGCCTTACGTTTTGCTTTGAGAGAATTTGCCGAGTTTGACTGGGATTTGGTTGAGACTGCTTATGATGAGGGGAAAAATAAGAACCCGTTGCCGGATGAGGTGAACCTAGTAGAAGGGTTCATGTCCGTAATGCAGATCCTCACTTTGCTATGGACGTTGATGATGGGGAAGATGCCAACTCAAAAATCGATCAGGTGTCTCCTGATGAGGTCGCCGGTTCCGGCAAATAGGAGTTTTGGCGGCCTTCACCCCTTCCACCAGTTTCTTCCAATGATCTAATTAAATTCATTTCTGTTTAAACATTTCAAGTATTTACGGTTTGTGACTTTATGGCGTCTGTTTGCCTTTTGAAAACTTTTTATTACCTAGTATTTGTTGTACTGGAGTTTGTTCGTTTTAATTGACAAGACATGTTTTTTTAAAGTGGATGCGCCAAGTTAAGCTTTAATAATTTATTTCGCTTTACTTGATCCTTGCTTTTATCCAGCTTTCACTAGTGGAAAAAACACTATCGAATTCTTTCAAAAAAGGGTTTACTTATCCGATTTTGGGCCGAGTTAGTTGGACTCGGAGCGGTTGACAAAAGTCAACTGCTCTGGTTGAAAACCGGACCAGTTATATAATAAACTGATCCAATTTTTTTGTGAAAATAAGATTAGTTGACCATAATCTGATCCGGCTTTCACTAACAACCAAATCAATTGAGTTTGGATGTGAATTAAAAAAAATTGGGTCCAGGTCTGCAATAGCCTAGCACTCCAGCTAACGTAACATTCGTAATTAAAATAACATTGAAATTAAATAAAACATTCAACAAACCAACACAATGCAAATTCGCAACTAAACTAAATATTACAAGAAAAAGATAAATCAGACAAGCCACAAAAATTTGAAGCTGAGCAACCAGAAGAAGGGTAAAGTATTGTAGTGA
Source organism: Beta lomatogona (assembly GCA_947646795.1). NCBI lineage: Eukaryota > Viridiplantae > Streptophyta > Magnoliopsida > Caryophyllales > Amaranthaceae > Beta > Beta lomatogona. The sequence continues at coordinate 805,939 of CANSNZ010000955.1, read as the reverse complement.
GTGTCAATATTCAGCCAACAAACGAAAAAAATAAAATAAAAAAATGAACAATATCCAGTGAACAAACGAAAAATTAAAAATTAATCAACGAAACAAAAGCTACGAAACTCTAACTACAAACTAATTATAAAAAACGAAAATAAAAAACGAAACCCTAATTATAAACCCTAATTACAAACTAATTATAAAAGACGAAATCCTAATTACGTAAAAAACCGACATTAACATATCCTGGAGAATGGACTTTGATTTTAGGGTTGGGTGGTGGTTGAAGAACATCATAACAGCAGCATTGAAGAAGAAGAAGGCGATGAAATATTGAAAGCCGCCATTAACGCAGTAGCAATGAAGGTGAAGATGAAGACGGGAATGAAGACAACTGTAATAGCCTCAATTTTTGAGCCGAGATTGTTTTAGTAAACAAATTTTATTAGCGTACTAATCCGCACGTAAACTGTTGTGTTTTAAGGAATAAATATTTTATTTATGAGATTATATACATTTTGTCTGTGGATGTGAATGTTACGTGTTATTATGTGATTATTAATACGAATTATGAGTTAGGACAAGTCATTTGTAAGTTGTGTTAGGAACGTTGCATATCATTCCGGAGTTTCGAAATTTGTGGTTATTAACGGTATCGCCTTTAATCTATCTTAAAGATTGAGATTAAGGGCTGAGTAAGCTAAAATATTTCCATTAAGGTATAAGTATATTGTGAGAGATTTAGTTAACAATAATTAGGGTTGAGAAGTGATTTAGGAAATAATTCAAACATTAAGAGCAATAAAGTTCTAGATAGTTTCTAAGCTGGTGAAAAGTCGATTTTGCCCCCAACACTAAACTAAAATCATGAGTTTGCCATTGCCGATTCTCCATATATATGTGAACAAGGTCTCTAATTCATTTCATTAGATTTTATTTCATAAAACACACCAAAATCCTCATTATTTTCTCTCCTCTTCTTCACACCAAAACTGGCGTGTTCTGCTGCTATTCATGGCAGCTTGTTTTCTTTGGAATCTTGCTCTGAAACTTGCAGGCAACTCTTGTCCTAGGATCCTCAAGATGTTCTTCTTACTGGGCAATTGTTATTTTTGAGGTATCACATCCATAGCGTCAAAGAAAATTAAGAAAAGTAAGTTGTGGCTAAACTGTAGGACTTATGAGGTTTAGTAGATTTTAAACTTGATTACTTTGGGTTCATTGGTGAATTTAAGTTATGGATGTTGTACTTTAGGTCTTAGAAGGTTGCTGGAAGAGAGCTAAAAGTGGTTAAAGGATATTTAATTCCTAAACACCGGATTGAGGTACACAAGCACCACCACCTAACCTTTGTTTCTAGCTTTGATCATGGAATTTGTTTGTGGAATTGTGAATACTTGGATTATGTTTGAATGTGTAAAAAAACTGATTTTCATGTATTTTCTTATGGAAGATATCGTGTTAAAATCCTCTTGCATGTCAAGTTCCCTAAAACTCCCTGAATAACCGAGTAAGAAAGTAATAATCCATCTCTCTTGAGCTATACTGCCGTGACTTTCCCTGCCTAATATCTTCCTTTTCCATTATGTTCTTTGCCTTGGTGTCTCTTTAAAGTTGTAGATATTTAAAGTTGTTGAATTTAGACCCAAAAATCACTCCATTTGGAGTTGTACATCAAAAGTTATGTTGTCTGAAAGCTGTTGTATGCATAATAAGTTTCCTCAAAAATTTATCAACCCTTGCTATTATCTCGATTGCAATTGATTAAAGATCTTGTTGTGGCTAAGCTTTCATGATATTCCCTTGGAATATTTATGTCTTGATTATCAAATAAACCTTTGCTTCATTCACCTCATTAAACACGCAACCTCAATTCATTGAGTAAAAGAACACCAAAAACTCGATTATTGCTTATTTTTCGAGTGGATTAACCATGTTTCTTTGGCTTATTAATTACCTTTAAATTTTAAATACCTGCTGAATGTATGCACTTATTGGTTTACCTACCTAAACCTTATCCAAGCATAGAAGTTACGATATAAATTCACACCTAAACCACCATATTTTGATATTAACACCGAAACCATGAAATTGATCATTTGAGTACTTGCGTGGCGTCGCCTTTTTGTATATTTAGGAACCTCTTTGTGTAACCTATTCATGCTACCATATCATGTTGATCACCTCATTAACCACTCTGGATATCCAAAGAGTCTTTTATGAAACTTCATTAATAAGTCACTTTTCCGGGATGGTAGAACTTGGCATAGCAAGCTTATTTTCCGAAACTTGTTTTCTTAAGTTAAACTTTGTTATAAAAGTTGAGATAGTGATTATGAATAAGAATTTAAGTATTTGAGTATAAGTATCTTGTATAAGTAAAGTTTCGTTTTATAAGGGGAAGTAGTTGCATAAGCAGTGATGAACAACACTTATGGAGTGGGTATTGCGCATTATGTGTGTAGAGGTATTGCTCCCGAGCGGGTATTACTCAGTCGTGAAGGGTCATGACCTAGAAGTCTTGCAAGCAGGAAATAAGAAAGGTGGGGAGACTTCCCTCAAAAGTCTGGAGTTGTGGCTTAGTCCTCCATTCGTGTTCCTTCCCTGGAGTTATGCTATGTTTTGAGATGAGTTTAAGATTATTATTGTGTTATGTATTGAGAATGATATGTGATATCGTGAGATAATTCTTGGAAAATTTCTCCCGGATATGCAAACGTTCTATGGAAGTTAAAGGAAAGAATCAACGTATTTCTGAGCAAGTATAAACGTATTTATGAATAAGAATAAAAATATATCGATGCATCAATGAATTTCTGAGCAAGTTAAACATGATATGAAGTTATGAAAGTTACTACCTCCGTCCCAGAAAGATCTGAACACTTGTTGGGACACGTAGTTTAAGGTGATAAGTTGTAGTGTGGTTATCAAATGTTATTTTATTTAAAAAGTAGATGTGATAGGAGTTGGTGGGGTATTTTTTATTAGAGGAGAGAGAAAGTTGGGTAACTTTTTATTGATAAAAGGTAGAGTGTGGGCCAAAGATGTGTAAAAGAAATAATATATTAATAGTGGGACCATGCCAAAAATGGAAGTGTTCAAACTAATTTGGGACAAACATAAAAGGAAAGTGTTCAGACTATTCTGGGACGGAGGGAGTATAAGTTTATGCATTGAGTATAAGAAACGATTGAGTAATTTCAGCCACCATATTATTTTGGAATCGGTGGGACTTGTGTACCAGCGTAAGCTGATCTGTTTTGTTCTTTGAACCTGTCCTGGTGGTGGCAGATTCATCTGTTTTGCAGGATTAGAGAGAATGTTCGAGTTAGCTCCTGTGTGCAAATGTGAAGTCATGATCAATGTATTTAGTCCGTTGTATGAGATAATCTGTTTTATATGATGATTCTTAGCAAGTTAAACATGTATTTTCAAATTGTAATCTAAGTAATCAAAACATATTTGTAATATCTAATTTATTATAATTTATTTTCATAATAAGGTTGGATACTATGGAATTTCCTAATTTTCCCCAGTAGGGAAGGTGCGGAAATCCGCCCTAACAGTCTCTCCAATTGGCAGTTTAACTTTGTAATTATCAGTATTAGATCTTGATTAAGCTACTATTTAGAGCGGGTTGTTACAAGTGGTATCAGAGCCAATGTTTTTGAAATCCAAAATTAAGTATTTTTTACTTACGAGTTTTGAAAATAATAAGTAAAGAGTGTTTAGACAAGTATTTTCTTAAGAAAGGGAAATCAAAACTAAATTCATATATACGTAAAAGTTTTCAAAATATATGTGAATATGTGTGTGTTTATGTGTATGCTTTGTGAATATATGTGTATGTGAATGTTATGAGGTTATGGTATAGATGGTATCGAATAAATTCCGTGAAGGCGTAGGTAAGAACATGCTTATAAAAAGAGGACCCAACACCTGTTTTGTTGTCAATAATTGGTAATATGATATGGTGGATCATGCTAGTTAGGCACTGGGTCCCATTCCGAGAATGGAAAGAGATTATGGATGCAAAGGCGACCTGGGATGTAAGCCAATGTGAATTCTGAACCATGGATAAGTTTTTGTAAAGTTTAAGGGAATATATTAAAATTGTATGTGAGTACTGAAGCAGTTTAGGATTAAGATATAATTATGAAAAATAAGGATAAGGGTTTGTTAAGGTTGGAAGTGTTATGGAAGAGGAAGAGGCGAGATGAATAAGACTCTGGAGCGCCAGAGGCAGGGGTTAGCCATACTAGACAATCCTCACTAGGGAGTGATGTATAAAACATATAACTCGTGAAGAGAATGACGGAGTACAATTGGTTGTGTTAAAGCTTTGGGTTTGTATTTCTTAATATATGTAATTATAAAGAAAAGTGTTGTAAATCTTGATGACGAATAGAAAAAAAAAACGATTATATATATGCGGATGTAAACTCAAAGTAGCTACGTTGGTATTATTTAAGTAAGCCTTGTTTCTGCATTAAGCTAGTAGTGTAAATGGAGAGCTAGGGATTTAGTGTTACGAGTTTATAAAGGAACGAGTATGGAATTAAGAGTAATATGGACATTAAGTTCAAACATGGAGAAGTACTACTGTAAGTTATAGATTTTAGATCGATATAGATAATGAGTGTAAGTAATTTGAGTATAAATTTCAGGTAGGTAGCTGAATTGTGGTATATATATGTATGACAGGGTAATATGGTTATCAAGGTATAAGGTATGTGGACAGTGTTTCTCAAAATATTGATATTATTCAGGTAATATAAGAATCAATATTATTGTGATGGGGAATTGATTAGGTTTAAATTTTGGAGTCTATGTGTCGGTTACGAGTACTTCGTGAATTGTTTTATGAATAGCTTGTATATCTCCAAGAACAACATGTATTATAGTTTGGCCACGTTATGGGTTTCAATTGCGGAATGTACTTGAATTTGAATAAGTTTTATGTTTTCTTACATGTTTTGAAGTAAAGAAATCATTTTGGAATTTGGAACCTTGGATATTACTAATTAGATTGGAATCCGTATATAATGAATTTGGCATATATTTCCTCAAATATACAAGTTGAATATTATTATGAAATATAGGTGGAAACCGGGGGTTGCTTTAAGGAACTGAAACTTAAGAGAATTGGGTCTTATTCGACCTTGGAGGAGTCATATTATTATGCTCTAGAGTAAGCATATATGGAATTTTTTTTTTGAAGAAAAGGAAGAATAGTGGGAAATTTACGGAAGGGAAAAAAATTAAGAAGCGAAGATGGAAGCGTCAAGGGGGGGGGAGGGGAAGGTCAACCCGCCAATCAAAGAAAGGCTTTGGAAAGATTGTTTTCTGTTTAAACGATAATTGAAGGTACTCCCGGGTTGCATGAAATTCCAAGTGAGTAGTTTCAAGGAAATTTTTATTCTATATTAAGTTGTAGCTGATATGCTGTTGATTCGGGAACTTCACATTTATGTATCTTCCATGCATTTTGTTAAACTTCAAATGGCAACTTGTATGTCTGATAGAGGGTCGAGTTATTGCAGACGATTATTCAAAGATTGTGTAATTGAGATAGCAGAGTTGGAGTAGCAAGTGGATATAATATTTACCGATTTGGAGCATTATAATATAATTTTTGAGGATGTCTTGACTAACTAGAACTGGGAGATCACCAAATTAAATGTTATTAGGTAAGATCACCAAGCAAAAACAGAGCAAAGTGATAAGTGAAGATATGTTACCGGAAGGTATTGATTACCTAGTTCAAATTGTTGAGACCATAAGAAAGTAATGGAGATGGAAAAACTCTGGTGGTTAATTAATGAGTGTCTAGATATATTATCTAAGGGTTTACCAGCATTGCAATTATATAAGGTGATTGAATGTTATATAAGATAAGTGTTAGGGGTTACGTCTACCTTTAGAGCTAAGATGGCCGAGTTAATGACGCAGTTGGAGGTATTGTCGCAAAAAGAATATATTCAACCCAATGTTTCACCCTGAGGAGAGGTATTAATGAAATTACGTCAAGATCATCGACAAACTAATAAGATTATAGTTAGGGATAAAAATTCGTTATCTCGAATAGATGATTCATTCGATCAATTAAAAGGGGTTGGGATGTTTAAAAGTAGATCAAAGATCGGGATATTACTAGATGCACGCAGCAAGTGAAGATATTTCGAAGATGACATTTACAATGAGTTGTGGTCCCTATGAGTTTGTAAAAACACCGATCAAGCTTAGTAATGCACCAATAGAATTCGTAAATATGATTTAGTGATATTTTAAAGGATTATTTGATTCTAATAATGCAACCTTTTTCACATTCGTAGATAATAAGCTAACCTTTGGATTATTCTGTAATAATACAAACTTTGTAGTGAAAGTTCCTATAGTGAGTGGATGTGACCTTCAACCTGTTGAACAAGTTAACTCATTAAGTGACTAATTAATTTCCCTCCATAATTATCTGAAAAGACAAAGCTCACAAGTAATCCAAAAAAAAACCTTTTGTCTCTCTTCCACCATAGCTGCTGGGGAACTGAGCTTTCTCTCTCATCAATTCGTTGCAAGCAACACAGTGAGGGTAGTTCTCTCTCTTTTCGCGATTGTCTCTCTTCTGGCAATTCTCTCTCTTGTCGCAATTGTATCTCTTCTCACAATTCTCTCTCTTCACAATTCATGGAACCCTAAGTTTGTAACTTGTTGATATTACTATCATGAGGCCCAGTCGGGCTATCAACTTCATCATCAAAAACTTGAGAAGCTTGAAGCAATCTAGACATATAAGATTGAGCATGATCGAATTTAGAGTTGTTTTCTTCTTCTAAATCATTTTTTACGGCTAAATAAACCATAAGAAACAGCACTACCCACAAAAATAAGTGAAGAAGCTCCCATCATCTTGAAAAAAAAAAGATGGGCTGACAACATCAGTGGCTTATGAAGGTAAAAATGGGATGATAACAATGGAAATTGTCATAATTATGGCTTTGAATAGAAAATTAGAGTAAAACTTACTTGGGTTCTTTTTGTTTTGTTTTGGGGCTTGGTGCATAACCCTCCATCCGCCATTGAAGAACAAAGTGAAGTAGGGGAGAGATTAAGGAGATGTTAAAAGTTTATGTTAAGAAGGAAAGAAAACTTCAGAATTAAGGAAAATTGAGGAGGGTATAAAGCTTTTTGGGAACACGTGAGATTGGTCTGAACTATGAAGATCTTGCTTTTTCCTCTTTTCTGGATTTTAATGCTTTGTTGCTTAGGAACACAGTGAGTGCAAGTTACAAACTTTGGATTTTTTTGAAATTTACTGGGAATATTTTTGTGGGATTTCCAAGAAAGAAGAAGGTGGGTGATACGAAAAAGGTGGGTCATAGGGGGAAGGTAGTTAAATGAGTGGGTCAATAAATCCCCCCTAAAGGTATGCCACATCATCATAATACCTGCTACAACAAGTCATTAACCTGTTGTACTCACTGTAGGAAATTCCACTACAAAGTTTGTATTATTACAAAATAATCCAAAGGTTAGCTTATTATCTGCGAATGTAAAAAAGGTTGCATTATTAGAGTCAAATAATCAATCCTATTTTAAATCTTTTTAGACTAGACTATGACAAATTTTGTAGATGATATTTTGGTATGCTCATAGAATCAAGAAGCGCGTTTTAAAGAAGTATTAAGGAAAGAATAATAAAGTTCGAGTGGTTGGAAAATTGCGGGGAAGCTTTCCAGAAGTGGAAGAAAAGGTTAGTCAGTGCCTAGTTCTAGCTTCGCCTTCGGGGACAGGACATAAAGTGTATCGTTATGTTTCTCAGGGAAGTTTGGCATGTATATTAATGTAACATCAGCAAGCGATAACCTGTGCCTCTAGGTAGTTAAGGCTACAAGAAAATTACCCCGCGCATGATCTGGAATGGAAGCTGAGGAATTTGCCTTAAAATTGAAGAGGTATTATTATATTAAGTAACCTGAAAGGTTTACACTGATCATCAAAACTAAAGATATATAGGAAGAAATGAAAGTGATATAGCGAAGGTAGCTAGAATTGCTCAAGGACGATTATGATGTAGAGATTTAGTACCGTCGGGGAAGACAAATGGGGTAGTAGATTCTTTGAACAGGAAACCTCAGCAGGGAGATGATGTCATCATTTCGATACCATAAGTGTTATATATAAAGAGTAATGCAATTGGAGTTGAATGTGACTAAGGAAGGAGATTTGCAAGGTGAACTAAATGTTTTGTGATAAAAATATTCTTTTTGAGGAAATTTGAGCTAAGTAAGTGCAAGCTAAGTTTATCAAGGAACTGAGGTCAAAGGTAGAGGAAAACGAGATAACGAATTTCCAAGTTTATGATTGTTGAAGCATACAAATACATAAGCAAACAGGGTGTTTCATTGAATGTTGAAAGATATGTTGCAAGTTTATGTATTGGAAGTTAAGGGTTCATGGGAAGATAAATTAGCATAGACATAATTATTCTATAGCAAAAGCTACCCATTTATCGGGTATAACTTTGTATGAAGCTCTTTTGGCAAATAATGGTCGAACACTTATTTGTTGGGATGACGTGAGCCTGGAATTTCCGTAAGGCCCTCTAAGATCATGAGAATAAGAAGCGAGTGCGAAGAATTAGAGAAAAAAAAAATGAAGATAGTTAAGGTTATAGGTATTTAACCTTTTGCTTCAAAAACTATTATGGTTAACCTACAAAGACTCTGATAGGTGTTGTCATAATTATGATTGTACTTTTCGGTTGTCAATTGCCACCATATAAGCATTATGAGTTCGACTGTAAAGCAACATGATTTCCGATATGTTCTATCCGGATTCTTCCCTTTTTAAGTGATTTAAAGAGAACAAATTTAAGTTTTGCGATTTGTTGCATTAAATTGTTACGACCAATCGAATCTATTAATGGATTTGTAACTCATGTTTTCCTCTAGATTACCAGAAGAAGTGTAGGATATTGTTACCTTAAGAGATCTGGATATATGTTATAAAAGCTTTCAAACCTAGGGATATGAATTTGTTTAATTAAGAATTAAGTAACGTTACATTAGGACTCTTGAAAAAAATAATAAAAGTATTATAAGGCCGACATTACCTTAACCAAGGAACTAAAAAGCAACTGTGGAACAGAAGGAGCAACATGTGAGGACAAATTAGATTTGCGAAATCGTTATCCTCAGATACTGTAAGATACGATATAAGTTTTGGGACGAAATTTCTTTAAGGGAGGTAGAGTGTAATAGCCTCAATTTTTAAGCCGAGATTATTATAGTAAACAGACTTTATTAGCGTACTAGTCCGTATGTAAACTGTTGTGTTTTAAGGAATAAATATTTTATTTACGAGATTATGTGCATTTTGTCTGTGGATGTGAACGTCACGTGTTATTATGTGATTATTAATACAAATTATGAGTTAAGGCAAGTCATTTGTAAGTTGCGTTAGGAACGTTGAATCTCGTTCCAGAGTTTTGAAATTTGTGGTTATTATTGGTATCGTCTTTAAGTTATCTTAAAGATTGAGATTAAGGGTTGATTAAGCTAAAATGTTTCCATTAAGGTATAAGTATATTCTGAGAGATTTTTTTAAGAATAATTAGGGTTAAGAAGTGATTTAGGAAATAATTCAAGCATTAAGGGCAATCGTTCTAGATAGTTTCTAAGCCAGTGGCAAGTCGATTTTGCCCCTAACACTAAACTAAAATCACTAGTTTGCCATTGCCCATTCTCCATATATATGTGAACAAGGTCCCTAATTCATTTCATCAGATTTTATTTCATAAAACACACCAAAATCCTCATCATTTTCTCTCCTCCTCTTCACGCTAAAACTGGCATGCTCTGCTACTATTCATGGCAGCTTGTTTTCTTTGGATTCTTGCTCTGAAACTTGCAGGCAACTCTTGTCCTAGGATCCTCAAGATGTTCTTCTTACTGGGCAATTATTATTTTTGAGGTATCACATCCATAGCATCAAAGAAAATTAAGAAAAGTAAGTTGTGGCTAAACTGTAGCACTTATGAGGTTTAGTAGATTTTAAACTTGATTACTTTGGGTTCATTGTTGAATTTAAGTTATGGATGTTGTACTTTAGGTCTTAGAAGGTTGCTGGAAGAGAGATAAAAGTGGTTAAAGGATATTTAATTCCTAAACACCGGATTTAGGTACACAAGCACCACCACCTAACCTTTGTTTCTAGCTTTGATCATGCAATTTGTTTGTGGAATTGTGAATACTTGGATTATGTTTGAATGTGTATAAAACTGATTTTCATGTATTTTCTTATGGAAGATATTGTGTTAAAATCCTCTTGCATGTCAAGCTCCCTAAAACTCCCTGAATAACCGAGTAAGAAAGTAATAATCCATCTCTCTTGAGCTATGCTGCCGTGACTTTTCCTGCCTAATATCTTCCTTTTCCATTATTTTTTTCCCTTGGTGTCTCTTTAAAGTTGTAGATATTGAAAGTTGTTGAATTTAGACCCAAAAATCACTCAATTTGGAGTTGTACATCAAAAGTTATGTTGTCCGAAAGTTGTTGTATGCATAACAAGTTTCCTCAAAAATTTATCAACCCTTGGAAGATTTATGTCTTGATTATCAAATAAACATTTGCTTCGTTCACCTCATTAAACACGCAACCTCAATTTATTGAGTAAACACCTAAAACTCGATTTTTGCTTAGTTGCTTTTCGAGTGGATTAATCATGTCTCTTTGGTTCATTAATTACCTTTAAATATTGAATAACTACTGAATGTATGCACTTATCGGTTTACATACCTAAACCTTATCCAAGCATAGAAGTTACGATATAAATTCACACCTAAACCACCGTATTTTGATATTAACACCAAAACCATGAAATTGATCATTTGAGTACTTGCGTCGCGTCGCCTATTCGTATATTTAACAACCTCTTTGTGAAACCTATTCATGTTGCCATATCATGTTGATTACCTCATTAACCACTCTGGATAACCAAAGAGTCTTTTCCGGAACTTTGTTAATAAGTAACTTTTTCGGGATGGTAGAACTTGGCATTGCAAGCTTATTTTCCGAAACTTGTTTTCATAAGTTAAACTTTGTTATAAAAGTTGAGATAGTGATTATGAATAAGAATTTAAGCATTTGAGTATAAGTATCTTGTATAAGTAAAGTTTCGTTTTATAAGGGGAAGTAGTTGCATAAGCAGTGATGAACAACACTTATAGAGCGGGTATTGCTCATTATGTGTGTAGAGCGGGTATTTGTCCGGAGCAGGTATTGTTCCATGGTGTAGGGTCATGACCTAGAAGTCTTGCAAAACAAGAAAATAAGAAAGGTGGGGAGACGTCCCTCAAAAGTTTGGAGTTGTGGCTTAGCCCTCCATTCGTGTTCCTTCCCTGGAGTTATGCTATGTTTTGAGATGAGTTTAAGATTATTATTTGTGTTATGTATTGAGAATGATATGTGATATCTTGAGATAATTCTTGGAAAATTTCTCCCACTTATGCAAACATATTTATATGGAAGTTAAAGGAAAGAATCAACGTATTTCTGAGCAAGTATAAACGTATTTCTGAATAAGAATATAAATATCTCGAAGCATCAATGAATTGCTAAGCAAGAGGAAAATGAATTTATGAAAGTTATAAGTTTATGCTTTGAGTATAAGAAACAATTGAGTAATGTCAGCCACCCTATTATTTTGGAATCGGTGGGACTTATGTACCAACGTAAGCTGGTCTGTTTTGTTCTTTGAACCTAACCTGTTGGGGGCAGATTCATCTATTTTGCAGGATTAGAGAGAATGTTCGAGTTAGCTCCTGTGTGCAAATGTGAAATCACGATCAATGTGTTTAGTCCGCTTCTATGAGATAATCTGTTTTATATGATGATTCTTAGCAAGTTAAACATGTATTTTCAAATTGTAATCTAATTACTCAAAACATATTTGTAATAACTAATTTATTGTAATTTATTTTCTTAATAAGCTTGGATACTATGGGATTTCGTAATTTTCCCCAGTAGGGAAGGTGCGGAAATCCGCCCTAACAGTCTCTCCAATTGGCAGTTTAACTTCGTAATTAGCACTATTAGATCTTGATTAAGCTGCTATTTGGAGCTGGCTGTTACAATGACAATGAACTATGGTGGTAGCGAGAGAGGGTGATGAAGATAACGAAAAGATAGCAAGAGAGGGAAGATAGAATTTGGCCTGGGTGTGATAGTCGCGATGAATATAACAATGAGCTATGGCTGGGTTGAATTAGGTGAGAAGGAGAGAGAAGAGATGAGGAGAGTTGAGAGAGAGAGAGAGAGAGAGAGAGAGAGAGAGAGAGAGAGAGAGAGAGAGGCATGTAAGGGTTAATGAGAGAGAGGATGGCGGCTGGGCGAGATTTATGGGGAGCGGTGAGAGAGTTTGCGCTGGGTGATATAGGGCCCAGGCTTGGCAATTTTAAGGCAGGCGTGAAAAAGGGCATGCAAGAATATTGGGCTGACTGATCCGGTTTCCCTGCTAACAAGATCAGTTAACTGGCCTAATATTTTGCGCCCAAAAAAATTGAATTTACTAATCCGATTTTGGGAGAACCAGATCAGTTTCTTTCTGTCATTTAACGTTTTTTCCACTAGTGTTTATGTTAATTATTCATGGTAATTGTCGGCAATCATGCTCTATCACCTATATTATTCCTTCGTACTTGTTATATTCTTGAATATGCTTGATTAGAAATCATAGGCATTTTTCTAAGTGTTGGTTTGCATCCATAGAAACTTTTTATGGCTAAGTAATTGGTAATGTATGATTGGAAATCATATACATTTTCTGAGTGTTGGTTTGTAACCATATACACTTTTTAACTGCCTTAAGAAGATAACTGATTCTCTAAAACAAGAGTTGGCGATAAAATGCTGCCTTGTAGGTGGCCAACTTTCTCTTTCATTATTATGAGTTAGCCCCTTGTAGGTGGTGGGTCTTTTACACTTTACAACCTATTCAACAAGAAATGTAAATTACTAAGTACAAAACTTTTTCATTTTTAGATAAAATATTTCTTCGACACACTAGCATTCCAATTGTTAGCCAAGACGTTGCCACCATTTTACTAAGATTGTATGAGCCTGAGACTATTTCCTCCTGGATGATGTATGTACCCTCCTAGTTGGCAGTGAGCTTTTCTTCTGTATGGGCCTTATTGGTTGCAGCTTTTCTGCGTAAAACTAAATCGCCAACCTTCAGAGGCTGATAATTCACTCGCTTGTTGTAGCCCTCTTCATTCTATCCTTCGAGGCCGACAACTTAATTTCTGCCGCCAACCTTACTTTTGGTAGGAAATCCAGTGCTTCTTTCAGCAGTGTTTCATTGTTTTCTTCATCAAAGTGTTTGATTATGAAATTCGGTAAGCCAACCTCGACATGAAGGACGGCATCGACTCCAAATGTCAACATGAATGGGACTTTCACCTATAGACTCCTTCTCCGTTGTTCTATTTGACCATAGTACTTCTGGTACTTTCTCGGCCCATAGCCCCTTTAGATCGTCAAGCTTCTTCTTTAGTGCATTAAGAATTTGCTTGTTGGCTGCTTCTACTTGGCTATTGCTTTGTGGATGATAAAATTACGAGTATGAATATTTGACCTTGAAATCCGCCAAGCATTTCTTTACCGGGGTACAATCAAACTGAACTCCATGGTAAAAAACTATGGCGGTAAGGATGCGAAATCTAGTGATGATGTTATGCGAGATGAACTTGATGACTTGTTCAGCTTTCATTTTGGCGGTTGGTTCAGCTTCTATCCACTTTGTAATGTAGTTAATATCGACAAGGATGTCCATTCCCCATTATGCAAATGCTATGGGGTATAATATGGGTTGCAGGTCATTTTCCGGCTAGTTTATGATCTGTGCAAACCTCTGGCACTTGTTGATAGGGTCGTAAAAGTGTATATTTTTATTATCTTAAACCCTCAATTTAATATTGAGTTTTATATTTTACAAGGAGTTTTAAGTTATTTTTATTCCGAGACATGAGTTACTACAATTTTATTTATTTGTCTGCAGGAAGATGATTTGGGCAACAAATTTGCAATCGGATTTCGGAACCCATTTTTTTCCTCTCCTACTTGGGCTTATTTTATAAGAGATTAAAAGTAGTAACATGGGCTTTATTATACTTGTGTGCTAGAGCGTGTGATTTAATGAAGAAAATAAGATCAAGAGTGAACATATACAACCTAAAAAAACAAAATGTGAAAATAAAGGTAAACTAAAGGCTGCATCAATTTGGGGAAAGTAAGAGGAGTTAGGAAAGTCAACATTAGGAAAGTTGGAGGTTTTAGCAGCGTGGAAATGAAAAGAAGGAGAGCAGCGTTGGAGGAAGGAGGTGAACCATTAGAGCGACGAAGTAGAAGAAGCAGAGAACAGAAAATAACGTAGCAGTAGTAGCAGCACCAATGAGAGATTACGGTTTACAGACAACAGAATAGCAGCAACCATTAAGAATTACAGACTACAATATCAGCGAATTCATCTTGGTTCCTTCGGGTTGGTACTTTTCAAGTTTTGAGGTTTTGTTATAGTTTTCCTTTTTCTCCATACAACTAATAATTGGATTGGATTGGATTATTAGTATAGTTTTTAGATTGTGTATTTCTCAATAATGAATAAGTTGATTCTTCTTAGTATTATTTTTTCTCTTAATATGTTAGGCTTAATTTTTTAAGGGTAGGGAGATATATTTAGTATTGGATTATTGAATTGTGAGAATGAAAAAGTTGTGATCTTTCTTGTTGGATGATTATGTTTATGCTTTGATTGGATTAATAAACTCATTTTTATTGTGATAACTTGTCAAATTATATTTTAGACAGGCCATCTTTAGTGTAATTTGTTAGTTCACTTCCTAGGATTTTGGCTTGTGATACGTAATTGTCTTAGTTAAATCCGCTAGTAGCAATTAGGTGTTTGATTGGCGACTAAAGGTTGTCGTAATACATATGGTTATTTAATCCTTTAAGTTGCATAATCCGAGCTTGTGTGATTATGGCTTAAGTTAACTTCTTTCTGGCATTCAAGCTGCTAATTAATCGAGTCTAAAGAGCTTGTTCTAGATTGTTAGTTAGTTAGACAATATTCCAAGAGCTTGTTTGGTTTATTTGCAACTAAGGAAAGTTTAGAATAGTTGTTTGTGTTCTGGGTTAACGTTAAGGTGTATGCATAGCTTGTCCAATTTTTATTCATGATTTAAGACTTCGATGATCGATTAGTTTTCCAATACCAATATATATCTCCCGATCCCTATTTTAGTATCTTTGATTATCTCTTTCATAGATTAGTTATTTAGTAGATATTTTATAGTTAGTAGTTTATTTAGTTAATTGATATTCTATCAAAAACAAGGGTTTCTAACTAACACAAGAAATAATAAAATAAATCCAATTCGCTGTGGAATCGACCCTAACTTACCCGACTACATTGCTAGAAGGTTATAGTTAGGTTATTTTTGGTAGGCACGCGACAGTCGCACCAAATTTTGGTGCCATTGCCGGGGAATTTGGTGTTTTTATTATATTATTTCTGGTGTGATTTACTAACTTGTGATCTAGTTTCTTTGTTGTGCATGTCTGACAGAAACTCTAAGCACATACGCTTGCGAGATTTGGCAGCAAAGAACCAAAGATTCATAGTGGCGAAAAGGACTCTTGCTCAACAACAACTTGAGCAAGCGCGTCATATTCCACTTCCTCTTAGTGATTTTTCATCTTCGGAGGAAGAAGGAGAAGTTAAATTTGAGATGGCACGCACCTTGAAGGAGTTAGCAGCTCCTACTTTTGATCCCAACTTACTGTGCATTGTTTATGCAGATGAGGAGACGGAATGTGAGATAAAACCAAGCCTTATCCGAGCTTTACCCACTTTCACTGGTTTCAAAGAAAATGGCTCCTTAGGTTCTGCATATATGACTGATCCGAACAAATTCCTTAAAGAATTTCATATAGCTTGTTCCGGAATGAAACTGAGTGGAGTGGCACTTGATAAACTGAAGTTGAAAGCATTTGCATTTGCGTTATCAGATGCTGCAAAAGAATGGCTATATGATCTGCCTGCACAATCCAATACTACTTGGGATGAAATGCAACAAGTATTTTTATAAAAGCACTTTCCAGCATCTCTCGCGGCAAACATTCGTAAGGATATTTGCGGGATTCGGCAAGACGACGTAGAGACACTTCATGAGTACTGGGAACGCTTTAAGAAGTTATGCAATAGCTGCCCAAACCATCAGATCAGTGAGCAACTTCTAGTTCAGTATTTCACAGAAGGGTTAACGTATAATGATAAAAATATGATTGATGCGGCAAGCGGTGGATCACTAGGTGATAAAACACCTGCCGATGCAATGAAGCTCATAGCAAACATGGCAGCTAACTCTCAATATTCTGGAAGAAGGAATCGAGTTTCAGCTCCATCTCATCATGTTAAGGAGGTGGGTATTTCTAAGCTGGAGCAACAGGTAGCCAACCTCACCTCCTTAGTAAAACAAGTTGTGATAGAAAAAGGCCAAGCAAAGGCATGTGAGATATGTTTCACAGTAGGGCACGCTACTGATATGTGTCCAAGCCTACAAGATGAACAAGTGAATGCTATTGGGTGTTTTCAAGGACAACAACGGAGGTATGACCCTTTCTCTCAAACCTATAATCCGTGATGGAAGGATCATCCGAACCTGAGGTATGGCAACACTCAGCAGCAAGGAAATCCTAATTTCAGACCACCACTCCACCAACAGCAAGCATTCACTCCTCCACATGGATTCCACATGACCCAACCTCCGTATTTACCTAGACCACCGTTGCAACAACCTATGCCACAACAACAACCTGGTGGCATGTCTCTTGAAGATATTGTGAAGACGATGGCTTCCAGTACTTTGCAATTTCAGCAAGAAACACGAAGTGGGTTGAGGAACCTTGAAAATCAAGTATATGAGTTAGCTGATACTCTTGGCAGGTTGCAAACACAAAATTCTTCGAAACTACCTAGCCAAACTGAGAGAAATCCTAAGGAGAATGCCTGTGCTATTTCTCTTAGAAGTGGCAAGCAATTAGAGATTCCAATGAGAAGGAAGAGTGAGCTGGTGAAAATTCCAAAAGAACAAGAGACAATTGTTACAGAAAAGGATGAGCAGCCACAAAACATGGCCAATTTTGATGTTTCTGTTAAAACTAACACTCTTTTTACACCTACACCTTTTCCTAGCAGGTTATTATCAAAGAACAAGAAGCCTCATCATGAGAAAGAGATGCTGTATGTCTTTCGCAAGGTAAAAGTGAACATACCATTACTGGAAGCTATAAAACAAGTGTAGCGATACGCATAGTTTTTAAAGGACTTGTGCACTAATAAGAAGAAACTGAAAGGTGATGAGCAAATAAATGTCAGTGAGAATGTTTCCGCTGTTTTGTAGAGAAAAGTCCCTTCAAAGTGTAAAGATCTCGGTATTTTCACGATACCATGCAGAATAGGTAACATGAGGTATGAGAGATGCATGCTATATTTAGGAGCCTCAATTAATGTGATGCTTTTATCTATTTCAATGCTCTTAATTAATGGAATCACTGCCCACTAAGCAAGGTTTGCGACTCAATTCATTAATCTACCTCCTAATACTCACAGGTTGTTGTCTTATGTTGTGCAGCCTCCAGAAGTAGAGTTAAAACCACTTCCTGATCATCTAAAATACGCATTTCTAGGAGAAAATAATACCCTTCCAGTGATAATCGCAAGTAATCTTACTCCAATTCAAGAGCAAAAGCTTGTTAAGGTTCTTGAGGCACATAATACAGCTTTGGGATCGACGGTTGCAAATATAAAAGGGATTAGTCCCTCCATGTGCACACACAGAATATTCTTAGAAAAGGGAGTTAAACCAGCAAGACAAGTGCAAAGGCGGCTTAATCCACCTATGATGGAGGTTGTAAAGAAAGAAGTATTGAAGCTTCTTGATGTAGGGGTGATATACCCTATCTCTGACAGTCCTTGTGTAACACCCCAGAATTTCAAAGCGGAAAAAGAAAGAAATAAAAATAGCATTATAGGACGATGGCGGAAACATCGTCTTCTGGGAATGCCACTTCTAATACAAAGGTATTTAAATAACTATGTTAAGAGACCAACTTAAATAAATAATATCAATAAATAACTAATTCAGAGTATTCTAAATGAGAAAAGTCTAACTAGCAGTCTAGGCCTAAAACAACTATCATTTCATTCTCGCATCTCAACCCGAGCCCAAAACCAAAGAAGATTCCCATCAACAAAACCTGCAAAATATACAACAAACATCCACAATTAGTGGGGAGTAACTAGCAGTTCTCCCAGAACAAAAGAAATCAAAGCATGATTCAGACATAGATTAATAAGAAAGGAAAGCATACAATCATGATAACAATAACATGCATCCAAAACCATAAAGCTCACAAGTGATACAAGTGACAGTCAACATCAAGTAAACAAGATATAGTGAGTAACTCAACTCTAGAATACTTAAATAATAATAAAACAAAAGTACAACAAGTTATTGAGTCAGAAACCGAACGCCAGTGAATCGCAATTCACTTCCTAAGGTTTGTCAGATCGCAATCTCCAGGCCGGTATATGGGCTTACGTTCCCCACTGCCTGTGTCTAAGAATGGCCAAACTCCCGATGCAGGGTAGAACACGCAGAACTCCCTGACCTCTCGGAGGACAACAATTAACCCAGGTGTACCCCTAGTTTGCAAACCAGGTGGTTGTCATGTTCTTTACCGGCGACTACATCTTTCCCACCGGATGTTCTTATCTCAAAATAAAATCATACATATCATCAAAGTATCATTCATCTCAAAAATATTCGTCAAAAGGGATGCCACCCGGCCTTATACCCATAATTCATCAAAAACAACTCTTCATAATTCCTCAAAAATAATAACTTACAAACTTACAACAAAAGTCTCCAACAATAAACACCTTGAACATCTCTAAGCATCAACAATGATATTAAACTAGTTTTTACAGCACTAACAGTTCAACCAAAAATGCATCACCAATTAACTCCAAGGATTATTAAATAAATGAATAGTACACAATTAATCATTTTTACGTAAATCAAACCTAAACATAATGATACCCAATGATACTTACAGCAACCTAATAAACACCAGCATCCAAGAACATAAAGATCACAAATGATTTCTGATTAAAAAGCTCTTAAATAATTTAAAAGAATATCCTCAAATTCACAATAAAAACACAATAATAATTATTAAACTAATAAGTACGATCAATAAAATAACATAAAAATTATCATACAACCCAAA
This sequence comes from Beta lomatogona, assembly GCA_947646795.1. Taxonomy (NCBI): domain Eukaryota; kingdom Viridiplantae; phylum Streptophyta; class Magnoliopsida; order Caryophyllales; family Amaranthaceae; genus Beta; species Beta lomatogona. The sequence continues at coordinate 786,599 of CANSNZ010000955.1, read as the reverse complement.
TGACTCTACTGACATGGTACAATTTTTATTTATAATTTTCGGACTATAAAAGTATTTTTAAACGTTAATTTACAGAATACCCAATAAAGCCAATATAATAAATACAAATAAAAATAAACTCCCAAAAATTACCAAAAATTTACATAACATGAATAAACTCACTGTAATACATAATATACAAAGAAATTAATTTTTAGGCCTCCAGAAATAATTTTCACGATTTATATACTGACAAAAACGAAAATGCGAAAACAAATAAATCAATTAAATAAACCTGTAAACAGTAGGCGAAAATTATTTCAAGGCATGAAATACATGCTAAACATATAACATGATTCACTAAAAATAATTTCAGCAATTTTAACATTCATTTAATAATTATTATGCAAATAAGCCAAAAACGCACAAAATACTAATTAAATCAAATAAATACTAAAAATCAGACGAAAATTATTTTTCTATATACAATATTCATAAAGCATGCATCAAGTATGATCATGTCAAATTTCGTCAATAATTTCATTCAAAAAGTATTTTAAACATTTCCTAGCCTAATAATCTAATACCGAAAAATACTCTAATCTCTATCGTTCTAAGATAACTACTAGTTACCTGGAACGTCGGGAGGAGAGCTGAGTCTAAAGAGATAGTTAAAAGTTACGCATATAATCCAATTCCTCTTCTAACCCCAAAGCACAACGAACGATAATTGTAGCAACAAGTCATTAGGCGTTTTTTTTCTTGAACGTTGAAAACTCTTATTTCGTACTGCTCTGTTCCGACCAAGATTCCCGGTGATATAAAGATCGAATTCTAAATCGCTCTGGTAAAAGTTAAGATCACGATGTTATAAACGTGCTGTCCAAATTTGAGAGTGCTCCAACACATAGATCTCCGGATATGGTTAATTTCGTGAAGGTGTGACAGGGAACAAAAATCGGATGACTCGTCTGATTGAAGCGAAAACTGCAGTCGCGTCTATCCCTTTCTTCAAAAACAAATTGTACCACGAGCAAGATATTTCCGAGTAGATGGATTTTGACTACTCACACGTTCAATTCGGATAAGAAACGAAGGAGATATGATCCAAACAAAATAGGTGTGCAAAAATGGACGAAAATCCGAGAAGAGAGAAGAACTCTTTCTCTTCCTTTCTTAAGGGTTGGGCGAAAATGGGGGTTAGAATGCAGCAAAAACCTGATTAATAACCTCATTAAGCAATGGTTTAAAGGGTGATTATAAAGGTGGGTTAATGGGGAAATAAATAGGGGGTTACAAGAGATCCAAAGGTTAGCTTAATAAGCACCAAAACTCTTCATCCTCCACTCCATAATTGCTGATTTTCGGCCAGCATGATACGCCACACGTGATGTACCATTTCATCATCCCAAGTCGGTCCATCAACGTTACAAAAACGTTACGCGACAACACCGCATCCTAAACGCCTAAATAAATAACGAAACTAATATAACCTTTAAATTAAATAACTAACAACTTAAAATAAATATATATAAATATATCACAACATTATGCCACACGTGATGTACCATTTCATCATCCCAAGTCGGTCCATCAACGTTACAAAAACGTTACGCGACAACACCGCATCCTAAACGCCTAAATAAATAACGAAACTAATATAACCTTTAAAATAAATAACTAACAACTTAAAATAAATATATATAAATATATCACAACATATAAATATATATACACATTTTCACAACACGTTCCATAATAATTTAAATAATAAATTATTTATTTTTACGAAAAAAATATCATTTTAATGTAAACAAATACCAAAAATAAAGGGTGAAAATAACGGGGTGTTACAATCACTCCCCCTTAAAAGAGTTTCGTCCTCGAAACTTCAAAATAACCAAGAGACAAAAGAAAATACTCTAAATAAAGAACATTAAGAAAACAGAAATCGATGGATTTTAGTTAACTAAACAACTTTGCAGGTATAAAATTTGATAACTCAAATAATATATATTTCATTTTGGAAGACCAAAAGAGTTGTATAGTAAAGAAGCACGGTAACAACAATCATTTTATAAAATGTGAAAGAACCAAAGACAAGTATTAGAAATTTTGAGGTAAAAATGTTTGCACAATAAACTATAGGTAATTTTGTAAAAGAAGCAGGAATAAATATTTACGTAAAATTATAAAAGTATAAATCCGACCATACATAAATATTTTTAGAAAAGAAACGAAGAAGAAAAAAGTTCGTAAATAGATAGCCACACCAATTTAAATAGAGGTAACCACACGGGCTTATACTCCACTTAAAGAGATAAGAACACTTTAATAAAGAGTAGCTAACTAATTTATTAAAATAACACTTATGAACACAAGTCATGACATATGTTATAAGAGCGTACGCCTCCTAAACATATATATGAAAATTAAAGTTCGCAAAAGAAATTGAAAACTTTAAAATAAATCTCACAACGACGAAACACTAATAATAAATAGGCGATAAAGTAATAAATTATTAACAACAATTATAAAATTTGCCAAGTCGACACAAATGTGCATGGAACCACCCATTGCAACCTAATATCAACAAAACAATATTTGAAAGCCTTCTTATCAAATCAACATTAAAGTTTACTGGAATCACCCAATATAAACTTAATATCAACTCAAAAAGAAAATTAAATCAAAATAGATAAAATGTGTCAACTTATCAAATTGACATACAAGTCACATGAATCACCCATTATGACTCAATATCAACTCAAACAAGTTTAAAATTTAGACTTATCAAATTGACATATATACAAGTCAAAGGAATCACCCATTATAACTTAATATCAACTCAAACAATTTTAAAATTTAGACTGAGTATATAAATTTCCTTTCCAATGAATACAAAACAAAATAGTTAAAGTCAGATAATTAAATAAGAAGTAAAGAAAACAACCAAAAATTTTCTATGAAATGAGAAAGCACTAAATATTTACACAAGAAACAACAAATAGTAAACGAGATCCTTTCACGCATTTGAATTTGAAAAAAAAAATAATGCTAATAAGAAAATTAAATTAGTAAGTAAAGTAAAAGTTGTTGAATGCTAACCTTTAAAACAAAATAGTTTGCATCTACATTTCAATCTAACACCAAAACAACTCATTAAAGTACTTTTATTTTCAAAGACTACAAAACTTATTAACATAATTAAAGGCTGAACAAGGATTAGCATGAAGAACAAAAATATTAAAAGAAAAATATTTATAAATATAGATGGTAAAAGACAGTAAGAGAAATTTGAAAAATATCTTGAAAGACAATTTCATAACCCCCTTTCTTTTTCAAAACCATTATAAAACCATTGAAATTAAACGTTTTTCAAAAGAGTAGGTCAAAATATTAACAATAGGAAAATTTGAAAGTCATAAAATAACTCTAATATAGGTATGAAATTTATTAAGTTCAAAGATCTAAAATATAATTTGGAATATAAATTCAAACTAGAAAGTTTTGTAAATAATAAAACAGATACGTAGTACTCACATAAAAAAACAACACTTAATTGAAAAAGAACAGAAAGTATATACTGTCTCACATTATAACATATACTATCAAGCAACTAGCAAATAAAATAAATGCAATGCAACACACAAGACTATATTAAAATAAAATTAAAGCTTATTTCTAAATTGCAAAACACAAAACAAATTAAACACAACGAAACCGAGAAGGCTATAAATTACTTCGCTTTCGCTGCGCATTCTGATAAAAGAGAAAATAAATTACATGTAAGGGACCCTGCAAATAAGATTAGCAAACTTGGTAGACTAATTCCACCAATAATACAAGTAACTATACATATAACATATGCTCCATAAGCATGAAAGCACACCACATTCCCATAAGGCTTCCCTTTACTTACTCTACCCATCACACTCTCATTATAGTGAAACAACTAAACTTAATTCTAAACAAATTTTATATCCTATAGCTAACTAATAATTCTAAAGAATCATTAGCAACTCTTTTTAGAGTTTAGGAGCGTTTTGCTCTGATACCAACTGTAACACCCCAGAATTTCAAAGCGGAAAAAGAAAGAAATAATAATAGCATTATAGGACGATGGCGGAAACATCGTCTTCTGGGAATGCCACTTCTAATACAAAGGTATTTATATAACTATGTTAAGAGACCAACTTAAATAAATAATATCAATAAATAACTAATTCAGAGTATTCAAAATGAGAAAAGTCTAACTAGCAGTCTAGGCCTAAAACATCTATCATTTCATTCTCGCATCTCAACCCGAGCCCAAAACCAAAGAAGATTCCCATCAACAAAACCTGCAAATTATACAACAAACATCCACAATCAGTGGGGAGTAACTAGCAGTTCTCCCAGAACAAAAGAAATCAAAGCATGATTCAAACATAAATTAATAAGAAAAGAAAAGCATACAGTCATGATAACAATAACATGCATCCAAAACCATAAAGCTCACAAGTGATACAAGTGACAGTCAACATCAAGTAAACAAGATATAGTGAGTAAATCAACTCTAGAATACTTAAATAATAATAAAACAAAAGTACAAGTTATTGAAAGAAATAATAATAGTATTAATAGGACGATGACGGAAACATCGTCTTCTGGAAATGTCACTACTACAAGAAATGCGTTTAAAAAACTAAGTGATAAACCAACTCAAGTAAATAGTATAAATAAATAAATTAATTATAGTAATATCTAGAAGAGAAAACTGACTCTCAAACTAATTGAAAGTCTAGGCCTAAAACATCTAGCTTTTTAATGCTCACAACTCAACCCGAACCCAAAACCAAAACCAAAGAAGATTCACATCAACAAAACCTGCAAAATATACAACAACAACCACAATCAATGGGGAGTAACTAGCAGTTCTCCCAGAACAAAAGAAATCAAAGTCTATTCCAGACATAGATTAGTAAGAAAGGAAAGAATAAAGTCAAGTCAACTACAATATGCATCCACTTCCATATAACTCACAAGTAACGCAAATGAATAACAGCAAGTGAATTGGATAAAAATAAATAAATCATCTCAAGAGTACTTTAATAAAAATAAAAGTATAGGTAAAACAAGTGATTGAGTCAGAAACCGAACGCTAGTGAATCGCAATTCACTTCCTAAGGTTTGTCAGATCGCAATCTCCAGGTCAGTCTGTGGGCTTACGTTCCCCACTGCCTATGTCTAAGAATGGCCAAACTCCCAATGCAGGGTAGAACACGCAGAACTCCCTGACCTCTCAACAACAATTAACCCAGGTGTACCCCTAGTTCGGAAACCAGGTGGTTGGCATGTTCTTCACCGGGGACTACATCTATCCCACCGGATGTTCTTATCTCAAAATAAAATCATACATATCATCAAAGTATCATTCATCTCAAAAATATTCGTCAAAAGGGATGCCACTCGGCCTTATACCCATAATTCATCAAAAACAACTCTTCATAATTCCTCAAAAATAATAACTTATAAACTTACAACAAATGTCTCCAACAATAAACACCTTGAACATCTCTAAGCATCAACAATGATATTAAACTAGTTTTTACAGCACTAACAGTTCAATCAAAAATGCATCACCAATTAACTCCAAGGCTTATTAAATAAATGAATAGTACAAAATTAATCATTTTTACGTAAATCAAACCTAAACATAATGATACCCAATAATACTTATAGCAACCTACTAAACACCAGCATCCAAGAACATAAAAGATCACAAATTATTTCTGATTAAAAAGCTCTTAAATAATATAAAAGAATATCCTCAAATTCACAACAAAAACACAATAATAATTATTAAACTAATAAGTATGATCAGTAAAATAACACAAAAATTATCATACAACCCTAATGGCTCTACTGACATGGTAAAATTTTTATTTATAATTTTCAGACTTTAAATTATTTTTAAAGGTTAATTTATAGAATACCCAATAAAGCCAATATAATAATTAAAAATAAAAATAAACGCCCAAAAATTACCAAAAATTTACGTAACATGAATAAACTCACGGTAATACATAATATACAAAGAAATTAATTTTCAGGCCTCCAGAAATAATTTTCACGATTTATATACTGAGAGAAACGAAAATGCAAAAACAGATAAATCAATTAAATAAACCTGTAAACAGTAGGAAAAAATTATTTCAAGGCATGAAATACATGCTAAACATATAACATGATTCACTAAAAATAATTTCAGCAATTTTAACATTTGTTTAATAATTATTATGCAAATAAGCCAAAAACGCACAAAATACTAATTAAATCAAATAAATACTAAAAATCAGACGAAAATTATTTTTCTATATACAATATTCATACAGCATGCATCAAGTATATTCATGTCAAATTTCGTCAATAATTTCATTCAAAAAGTATTTTAAACAGTTCCTAGCGTAATAATCTAATACCGAAAAATACTCTAATCCCTATCGTTCTAAGATAAATACTAGTTACCTGGAACGTCGGGAGGAGAGCTGAGTCTAAAGAGATAGTTAAGAGTTACGCATATAATCCAATTCCTCTTCTAACCCCAAAGCACAACGAACGATAATTGTAGCAACAAGTCATTAGGCGTTTTCTTCTTGAACGTTGAAAACTCTTATTTCGTACTGCTCTGTTCCGACCATGATTCCCGGTGATATAAAGATCGGATTCTAAATCGCTCTGGTAAAAGTTAAGATCACGATGTTATAAACGTGCTGTCCAAATTTGAGAGTGTTCCAACAGATAGATCTCCGAATATGGTTAATTTCGTGAAGGTGTGACAGGGAACAAAAATCGGATGACTCGTCTGATTGAAACGAAAACTGCAGTCGCGTCTATCCCTTTCTTCACAAAAAAATTATACCACGAGCAAGATATTTCCGAGTAGATGGATTTTGACTACTCACACGTTCAATTCGGATAAGAAACGAAGGAGATATGATCCAAACAAAATAGGTGTGCAAAAATGGACGAAAATCCGAGAAGAGAGAAGAACTCTTTGTCTTCCTCTCTTAAGGGTTGGGCGAAAATGGGGGTTAGAATGCAGCAAAAACCTGATTAATAACCTCATTAAGCAATGGTTTAAAGAGTGATTATAAAGGTGGGTTAATGAGGAAATAAATAGGGGGTTACAAGAGATTCAAAGGTTAGCTTAATAAGCACCAAAACTCTTCATCCTCCACTCCATAATTGCTGATTTCCGGCCAGCATGATACGCCACACGTGATGTACCATTTCATCATCCCAAGTCGGTCCATCAACGTTACAAAAACGTTACGCGACAACACCGCATCCTAAACGCCTAAATAAATAACGAAACTAATATAACCTTTAAAATAAATAACTAACAACTTAAAATAAATATATATAAATATATCAGAACATATAAATATATATACACATTTTCACAAGACGTTCCAAAATAATTTAAATAGTAAATTATTTATTTTTACGAAAAAAATATCATTTTAATGTAAACAAATACCAAAAATAAAGGGTGAAAATTACGGGGTGTTACACCTTGGGCTAGCCCTTTACAAGAGGTTCCGAAAAAGTCGAGGGTGACCACGGTAGAGAATGACAAGGGAGAGATGGTCCCTACTCGAGTGCAAAATGGGTGGAGGGTCTGTGTAGATTATAGGGAATTAAACTCCATGACCCGAAAAGATCATTTTCCCTTACCTTTTATTGATCAAATGGTTGAACGTCTTGCTGGTCATGCTTATTACTGTTTTCTTGACGGTTACTCTGGTTATGTGCAGGTTGCAATAGCTCCAGAAGATCAGGAGAAAACAACTTTCACGTGCCCATATGGTACTTTTGCCTACCGGCGCATGCCTTTTGGGTTATGCAACGCTCCCGTTACTTTTCAGAGATGTATGGTAAGCATATTTTCAGATTATCTTGAGGAATTCATTGAAGTCTTCATGGATGATTTCATTGTCCATGGTGATTCTTTTGATAATTGCTTAGATCATCTCACTTTAATTCTCAAATGTTGTTTGGAATCCAACCTTGTGCTCAATTCTGAAAAATGTCATTTTTTTGGTTCAACAAGGTATAGTCTTAAGTCATATTGTTTCTACTAATGGAATAAAAGTCGATAAAGCTAAAATAGATCTTATTACCTCACTGCCTTACCCCGCGTCTGTGCGAGAAGTTCGTTATTTTCTTGGCCATGCAGGGTTTTATCGTAGGTTTATCGAAGGCTTTTCAAAGATTGCACAACCTTTGTGTAGACTGTTGCAAAAGAAGTGGAATTCGCTTTTGATGAGGAGTGTAAGAAAGCGTTTGACCAGTTGAAGAACAAGTTGGTCACTGCACCTATTTTACAGCCTCCAAACTGGGAGATCCCATTTGAATTGATGTGTGCTGCGTCCAACTATGCTGTAGGAGCAGTATTAGGACAAAGAGTTGGAAAGATTCCTCATGCCATTTATTACGCTTCAAGAACTTTGAATGGGGCTCAAGCTAATTACACAACAACTGAGAAAGAACTTCTTGCTGTAGTTTTTGCTTTAAATAAATTCAGGTCCTATCTTTTAGGTACTAACATTATTGTTTATACTGATCATGCAGCGTTGAAGTTTCTTTTGTCAAAGAAAGAGGCGAAATCTAGACTAATATGCTGGATTTTGTTGCTTCAAGAGTTCAACATAGAAATTAGAGACAAAAAAGGTTATGACAACAATGTTGCTGATCATTTGAGCAGATTAGTCGGGGTTGATGGAGATAAAAGTCCAATTAATGAAGAGTTTCCTGATGAGAAGTTGCATGCTTTGAGCTCGAGCATGGTATGCAGATTTGGTGAACTTCTTAGTTTCTCAAAATTTTCCAGCCGGTTTTACCAAGGCCCAGATGGATCGAATGCGCAGTGAAGCAAAGCACTACATTTGGGATGATCCGTATCTATGGAAACATTGTGCTGATCAAGTGATCAGAAGGTGCGTACCTGAAACTGAATTTCCTTCTATACTAACCTTCTGTCACTCTTATGCTTGTGGCGGCATTTCAGACCCAAGCGGACAGCTCGCAAGGTTTTGGAAAGCGCTATTGGCCATCCTTATTTAAAGATACGTATGAGATTTGCAAAGTTTGTGATAATTGTCAAAGGACAGGTACATTAGGTCCTAGAAATGAAATTCCCCAAACTTCAATTTTAATATGCGAGATTTTCGATGTTTGGGGTATGGATTTATTGGGACCTTTTCCCTCCTCTTTTGGATTTCATTATATATGACTTGCTGTCGATTATGTTTCGAAATGGGTGGAAGCTAAGGCCACTCGTACTGACGATTCTAAAGTGGTTGCAAATTTTTTTAAATCTAATATCTTTGCTAGATTTGGGTTTCCGAGAGTTATGATCAATGACAGGGGTACCCACTTATGCAATAGGACAATCGAAGCTTTGTTGAGGAAGTATCATGTGTTCCATCGAGTTTCCACACAATATCATCCACAAACCAATGGGCAAGCAGAAGTTTCAAACCGCGAAATCAAATCGATTCTTGAAAAGACAGTTAATCCCAACCGGAAAGACTGGAGCCTTCACCTTGATGATGCTTTGTGGGCGTATATAACAGCCTATAAGACACCCATTGGCATGTCTCCCTACAGATTAGTGTTTTGGGCGGTGAAGCAGTGTAATATGAGCATGGACGCAGTGGGTGAGCATCGGAAACTTCAATTACAAGAGTTAGAGGAGATTAGGAATGATGCTTTTGAGAATGCAAGAATTTATAAGGAGAAAATTAAGGCATTTCCTGATGAACGAATCACCAGGAAAACATTTGCAGTTGGAGAGAAGGTTCTGCTCTACCATTCGAGACTCAAGTTGTTCCCTAGCAAACTCCGTTCCCGTTGGGTTGGACCATTTGTTGTTACCAAGGTATTTTCTCATGGTGCAATGGAAATTCAAAGTGAAGACATAGGTAAGGAGTTCAAGGTGAATGGACATCGACTCAAACCATATCATGAGGGGCATCAGGTTCAAAACATTGAATTAGTGGAGCTGGAGGCTCCAAATTACGATGCCTATTGAGAATGAAGACGTCAAGCTAACGACGTTAAATGAAGCGCTCTTGCGAGGCAACCCAAGTTTCACAACTCTCTTCTTTCTATCTTCTTTTTATATATTAAAAAAAAAACCAACAATATTTTCTTTTTCTCTTTTAGGCTTATCGACGTTTGTCTTTCATTCTAGGAGTTAGTATTCCCCCACCACCTCTCTTTTATGTGGAGTGCTACTGACATTGGTTTATTTGTTATGTTGCAGGGACTTATCCATCTGCAGTCACACAAGCACATTTAATTGTTGCCCCCCACCATTTGCTGCACCATCCGGACCTACGTACATGGCTCAATGAATAAGCTTGGGGGAATGTCGACTTTTACCTTACTTTGCCATTCACAGCTTAGGAGAACTAGACCAGTTAGCTACACACTTGGGTAGATGTTCATCAACGTCATTGTGATGTCTAATTTATTGCTTTACTTTTTGATCACTTTTAGTTGGTATTATAGTTGTTTTTGAGTTAGTTTAGGCTAGTTTGTTAGCTATTTCCTTAATTTGTGCAATTTTCCTCCTCGTATGCACTTTCTTTGGGTGCTTTGTTTCATTTCAGGACTTAGGAGCATGCTTGGAGGATAATTGCACAACCCCGGATATTAAGATCGAAGAGGAAGGTCAAGGAAGCTTCAAGGAAGCATAACCGAGTTCATGGATACAAATATAAGAAGTCTTGGAAGGGTTTGCGCACAAGGGTCAACTTACAATGGCCATAACTTTCAGCACACAAAATATTTTTGAGCGATTCAAGTTGGAGATGAAAGTTTGGCTCAATAGCTTTCCAACGAGTGGTCAAAGCTCAAATTTGATGCAAAACGAGTGAGATATGGCCATTTGAAAATGAACTGACGAAACTGAAAACTGACCTGAGCGCTTGGGTCAACTGACCCGCCCGGGTCCATCTGCGATAAGCTCAATTTTCACTCCTGTTGGTCTGACCCGCCCGGGTCATGTGACCCAAGGTCTCGGGTCAGGCCACCCGAGTGCTCGGGTCATCTTACCAGCCCAGGTCGGGTCATTTTTTCCGGAAACCTTTTTACGACTTTGTTTGTTTTAATGCGGGGGTTGTTTTGTAATTTTCTATTTTATTTCTTATGACTATATAAGAGGGACTCCTCTTATTTTAACTGAAGCTAATTTACATTATATTTTAATAAAGTGAGATTTCAGATTCTTAGAACCCTAGGAGAGAGAAAATCTCATCTTCTAGAGAGAGAAGTGAGAGAAACTTGTTGAAAACTTGGAATTTGAAGAATCTAAGAAGGAAACTTGAAGATTTGGAAACTCCTTGCAACTTTAATGAGAATTTCTTACTCTCTCTCATATTTTATTGCTTTATTTTCATATTTCCATGTCATTTTCACTCGATTTACTTGTTCATCCTAGATTATTGTTTTAGTTCATGTTAATAGTTGTTAATGTCTTTTTAGTTTATAATTTTTCATGATTTGTGAGTAGCTATTTCTTTGGGAAGGGTTTGAAGCCATTAATGAGTTCATGAACCTCTAAATCCAACATTGGGTTTTGACTTGGGAAAATTTTGGTTAATTGATTTGGCATTTTGATGAATGTTTGTGTGATTGGCCATCATAAGAGCATAATTTAGGTACCCTTAGTGAAGGATCGAGAGATGAAGTTAAGGGGTTGCCTCAAATCGATTATTAGGCTTGAAGGACCATGAGAATAGGGACTACCTAGCCTAGGGGACTTAGTTTGCTTGTTTAAGTTCATCATGTTTATGGATATGCTTGGTTGAATGCCTTAGCCATGAGAATAGGTCTTCGGTAAGAGACTAGGCCAATCTAGCTAGCTCGAGAGAGTGGTTAGAGTACCAATGGATGAACGATTTCCCTCAATTGATCCCCATTGTTGATTCCCATTGTGAATGCTTGATTTATGAATGAGTTGATTGGTGGATACCCGTTCCCAAAGCCATTTTTCTTATTGTCTTTTCATCTATAAATCTTCAAAAACATAGACTTTGCTTAGCTTATCATAAATCGATACTTATTGGTGCTTCCCTTAGTCCTTGTGGATTCGACCCTTTACTTGCCCTATATTGGGTAGTTTAGGTATCTTTGACGTGTTTACAACGAGCGCGTCAAATTTTGGCGCCGTTGCCGGGGACTTCGGCTTGCATTGATTCGTGTTGATTAGATAAGTCTAGGCTATTTGTGAATATTCTTTTTTTTTCTTTTCTTTTCTTTTCTTTTCTTTTCTTTTTTTTTTTTTCAAAAAAAAAGAAAATTTCTCAAAAAAATGGCAAGTACTTCTTTTCCTCAATATGACAATGAATCCTTTTGGGCATACTTTGATAGGGTTGTGGAATTTATAAAGTTTCATGGCTATGATATTGAGGAAGCTTGTGAGATTACTTATTGGGGACTAAATGAACATACTAGAGGAGTTGTTGAAAATATGTTTAACGGTGATTTTCGAGCGACATCTTCGTATGAAGCTTGGAATTTTTTTATGTGGTTAGCTAGGGACACTTATGATTCCGATTTTTATGCAAATTATCATGATTCCTCTAATGCTGGCATTATTTTTTTTGATGAATCAAATGTTCCCACTACCGAGCCTATTATGCATGATCATATTTCCTCATATGTTTGTTGCAATGAGGTAGACTCCAATGTTGATGATATTGATGCTACTTCTCGATTTTCATCAAATTTGTGCATGAATTTCAATGATGTGTCACATGTCCCCAATATTGATTCTCATTTGCTTGATTGTGATCCCTTCCCCAAACTTGATTTTCAAGGTTCCTTGAATTCCGAATCATCGAAATCTGAATTGGAGCTTACTATTGAGCGATATCTCACTGGGGCAAATTCTAGTGCCAATTATGAGCCTCTCCCTAAAGTTGACTCCAAACCCATTGAAGATCTCTTTTTACAATTAAAAAGTGATTTGAATTCGCTTAGGGAAAATCGGGGTTGCAAAAATGACATTCTCAAGTTTAATTATGTTGATTCGAAGTATGTTGAAAATGAAAATCGATTGGAAAAACCCCATGATCTTGATGATAGTTTTTGGAGTAGTGATGATGAGGGGTATGCTTTTGAAGTGAAAATGCCCATTATTGAGGTTGTTTTTAAAAGTGAGGATGTTTGTGAATCTTTGCATTCTCTTTTTGAGTATGATGTCCCTAACTCTAGTGGGTTTAGCCTTACTCCGTCTCCTTCCATCTTAGAGCACTCATCCTCTCCTATCCATTCTATCTTGAGCGAAGATCGTAGTCAATTTGAAAGTGAGATACCTCATTTGGTGGTCGGTGATGATTTTGAAGTTTTGAAGGATAATGAAGATGTGCTTGAGGAGAACTCATTGATGGAAGAAGTCTTCCCTCTTAAGTATTGTGTTGTGAGTGAACTGGTTAGTGAAAGCCTTATTTCTATCCCTTCCCCTCATATTCCATTTATAAGAAGGATTGACCTTATTCCCTCTACTCCCATTTCATATCCATTCTCATCTCTTAAAACTCCACCTCTTGATGAGTTTCTTGCCTCTTTTGACCTTCAAGTGCCCAATTTGTTTATTGTTGAGGAAGAGAGTAAGATTGCCACAAAAAAAAAGAGTTTGCTGAGGAGAGTTTGTCATTTCATTTTTCTTCTTATTTTGATTCTTATTCTTATTTCTTTGTTTTTTCTTTTGTTCCTTCTTTTAGGCATCCTTCTCCTCATTTTCATGGAGTTGCATTGTACTTTATGCACACTTTGCATTATGTCATTGCATATTTAATAACAATGGAAATGTGTGATAGTGCATTTGACAAACTCTTGCGATCTTTGAATTGCTATTTATTAGAATGGTCAAGCTTAAGACCTTAAATAAGTCTTTCTCGGGAAGTAAGCCGTGATTTATTGCTTTCATTTTCTTTCTTTTGATTTTACTCATTTCTCTTCTCTATTTTTATTTTGATTTAGGTACATAATTGGAATAACACTCATTCTCAATAGTACGTGGAAAGCAAATCATGGTTTTGAGGAAGTTGATAATATGTGAAGAAATTGGGTCATTTGCGGGTATTTACACCCACCTACTATCCGGTAGCTTCCTTCCTTTTCTCTTTCTCTAATGCTTTATGATTGTGGAACATATGCTTGTTGGTTTGGATGTTTCTTCCCTCCCTCCTTCCCCTTGATCGTCTTGTTCAAGCATTGAGGACAATGCTCAATTCTAGCTTGGGGGGAGTAGCTATTTGCTAGCTTGGGGCAGGTGTATATAGTTTTTTCCCCTTTTTTTTTCCCTTTTTCAAAAAAAAAAAAAAATCTAAGAAAATTGTCTTTTTTTTCATTTCTTTTCTTTCTCTTTCAAGTTTTGATTTCCTTCTCTTTAGTTCTAACAAATTCAAAAATCAAAAATGAAAAAAAAATGAATAAAGAAACAAAAAGTAGTGTTAGTTTTGAATAAAAATTTGGTTTTCTTGTCCAAGGAAGATGCTAAGTAATGATATGATGTGGATTCCTTGCTTTGACTTTGAGTATATGTTTAGAGGCTTCTTTTGGAAGAGTGTGAGCATAGGTTAAGGTGTTTTAGGAGGTGGTTAATCTTGATTGCATTAGAATCTACCAAAATGAAACTAATGAATGCTCTTTTGGATGCCTAGTCTTGAATCTTGACTAATTTGCTCATGCTTGGATAATTTTAGCTTCAAATTTGCGGTCCCTTGTGTCCCTAGATATACTCATCATGTCCCCAAACAAAGCTCAACAAGAAACTTAGTTTTTATTTCTCTTTGTATGCAATAAGTGGCACAAAAAGCCACAAGTTCTTATGTCTCTCTTTAGTGAGTAGTTACTTCACCTTTGTATAGGAAAAATTCCCACAATAAGGGAAAAAGAAAAAGCCAAAAACAGTCAAAAAAAGGCATGAAAAATGAAAAAAAAGTGAAGAAAAAGGAAAAGCACAAAAAGTATAGAAGAAATTCAATAAAAGAGGTCGATTTGTGGATGCCTCCCACACTTAGTTCTACTTTTCTTAAGTTTCAAGTAGAGTGGCGTCTAAGGCCTATTTGTGTGTCTAGGGAAGGTGGACTAGTGATTTAAACTTCTATAACACTTGAAGAGCCCTAAGTCTTTTGGATAGCTAGGTATTCCTCTAATGAGCGAGTAAAAAGTCTAATTAGGTGTCCTATTGCAATCTTGATTAGTTTCTTTCTCTACCCATAACCTATGAGTACACTTGGAAATTAGTTGTTTTGAAAGTTGTTCTCTATCTTTGTTTGTGAACCATTTCATTGATAGTTGACTTGGGCATTAATCTTGAATTTGATTGAATAAATGGTTGATGAAAAACTAGAGTTGTGGGTTTGAAAACTCTTTGGAAACCCCTCGCGAGATCCCATTCGCCCTCTAGAGCGATCTAGGGGTTTAAAGAGCTTGTTGCATGTGCTAAATGCAATCGTGATTCCAACGAAAATGAGTTAGTGTAAATTATTTCTTCCTCCTTTTTCCTTTCTTCTTTCTTCTTCATCTTGTTTTCAAATAATCTTCATTCTCTTACCCTTGTGTTTTATTCTATTTTGCTTGGGGACAAGCAAAGATCAAGCTTGGGGGTGTTTGATGTCTTGTTTATTGCTTTACTTTTTGATCACTTTTAGTTGGTATTATAGTTGTTTTTGAGTTAGTTTAGGCTAGTTTGTTAGCTATTTCCTTAATTTGTGCAATTTTCCTCTTCGTATGCACTTTCTTTGGGTGCTTTGTTTCATTTCAGGACTTAGGAGCATGCTTGGAGGATACTTGCACAACCCCGGATATTGAGATCGAAGAGGAAGGTCAAGGAAGCTTCAAGGAAGCATAACCGAGTTCATGGAAACAAATATAAGAAGTCTTGGAAGGGTTTCCGCACAGGGTCAACTTACAATGGCCATAACTTTCAGAAAACAAAACATTTTTGAGAGATTCAAGTTGGGGATGAAAGTTTGGCTCAATAGCTTTCCAACGAGTGGTCACAAGCTCAAATTCGATGCAAAACGAGTGAGATATGGCCGTTTGAAAATGAACTGACGAAACTGAAAACTGACCCGAACGCCCGGGTCAACTGACCCGCCCGGGTCCATCTGCGATAAACTCAATTTTCACTCCAGTTGGTCTGACCCGCCCTGGTCATGTGACCCGAGGTCTCGGGTCAGGCCACCCGAGTGCTCGGGTCATCTTACCCGCCTGGGTCGGGTCTTTTTTTCCGGAAACCTTTTTACGACTTTGTTTGTTTTAATGCGGGGGTTGTTTTGTAATTTTCTGTTTTATTTCTTATGACTATATAAGAGGGACTCCTCTTATTTTAACTTAAGCTAATTTAAATTATATGTTAATAAAGTGAGATTTCAACTTCTTAGAACCCTAGGAGGGAGAAAATTTCATCTTCTAGAGAGAGAAGTGAGAGAAACTTGTTGAAAACTTGGAATTTGAAGAATCTAAGAAGGAAACTTGAAGATTTGGAATCTCCTTGCAACTTTAATGAGAATTTCTTACTCTCTCTCATATTTATTGCTTTATTTTCATATTTCCATGTCATTTTCACTCGATTTACTTTTTCATCCTAGATTATTGTTTTAGTTCATGTTAATAGTTGTTAATGTCTTTTAGTTTATAATTTTTCATGATTTGTGAGTAGCTATTTCTTTGGGAAGGGTTTGAAGCCATTAATGAGTTCATGAACCTCTAAATCCAACATTGGGTTTTGACTTGGGATAATATTGGTTAATTGATTTGGCATTTTCATGAATGTTTGTGTGATTGGCCATCATAAGAGCATAATTTAGGTACTCTTAGTGAAGGATCGAGAGATGAAGTTAATGGGTTGCTTCAAATCGATTATTAGGCTTGAAGGACCATGAGAATTGGGACTACCTAGCCTAGGGGACTTAGTTTGCTTGTTTAAGTTCATCATGTTTATGGATATGCTTGGTTGAATGCCTTAGCCATGAGAATAGGTCTTCGGTAAGAGACTAGGCCAATCTAGCTAGCTCGAGAGAGTGGTTAGAGTACCAATGGATGAACGATTTCCCTCAATTGATCCCCATTGTTGATTCCCATTGTGAATGCTTGGTTTATGAATGAGTTGATTGGTGGATACCCCTTCCCAAAACCATTTTTCTTGTTGTCTTTTCATCTATAAATCTTCAAAAACATAGACTTTGCTTAGCTTATCATAAATCGATACTTATTGGTGCTTCCCTTAGTCCTTGTGGATTCGACCCTTTACTTGCCCTATATTGGGTAGTTTAGGTATTTTTGACGTGTTTACAACGAGCGCGTCAAATTTTGGCGCCGTTGCCGGGGACTTCGGCTTGCATTGATTCGTGTTGATTAGATAAGTCTAGGCTATTTGTGAATATTCTTTTTTTTCTTTTCTTTTCTTTTATTTTCTTTTTTTTTTTTCAAAAAAAAAAGAAAATTTCTCAAAAAAATGGCAAGTACTTCTTTTCCTCAATATGACAATGAATCCTTTTGGGCATACTTTGATAGGGTTGGGGAATTTATAAAGTTTCATGCCTATGATATTGGGGAAGCTTGTGAGATTACTTATTGGGGACTAAATGAACATACTAGAGGAGTTGTTGAAAATATGTTTAACGGTGATTTTCGAGCGACATCTTCGGATGAAGCTTCGAATTTTTTTATGTGGTTAGCTAGGGACATTTATGATTTCGATTTTTATGCAAATTGTCATGATTCCTCTAATGTTGGCATTATTTTTTTTGATGAATCAAATGTTCCCACTACCGAGCCTATTATGCATGATCATATTTCCTCATATGGTTGTTGCAATGAGGTAGACTCCAATGTTGATGATATTGATGCTACTTCTCGATTTTCATCCAATTTGTGCATGAATTTCAATGATGTGTCACATGTCCCCAATATTGATTCTCATATGCTTGATTGTGATCCCTCCCCCAAACTTGATTGAATTGGAGCTTACTCTTGAGCGATATCTCACTGGGGCAAATTCTAGTGCCAATTATGAGCCTCTCCCTAAAGTTGACTCCAAACCCATTGAGGATCTCTTTTTACAATTAAAAAGTGATTTGAATTCGCTTAGGGAAAATCGGGGTTGCAAAAATGACATTCTCAAGTTTAATTATGTTGATTCGAAGTATGTTGAAAATGAAAATCGATTGGAAAAACCCCATGATCTTGATGATAGTTTCTGGAGTAGTGATGATGAGGGGTATGCTTTTGAAGTGAAAATGCCCATTATTGAGGTTGTTTTTGAAAGTGAGGATGTTTGTGAATCTTTGCATTCTCTTTTTGAGTATGATGTCCCTAACTCTAGTGGGTTTAGCCTTACTTCGTCTCCTTCCATCTTAGAGCACTCATCCTCTCCTATCCATTTTATCTTGAGTGAAGATCTTAGTCAATTTGAAAGTGAGATACCTCATTTGGTGGTCGGTGATGATTTTGAAGTTTTGAAGGATAATGAAGATGTGCTTGAGGAGAACTCATTGATGGAAGAAGTCTTCCCTCTTAAGTATTGTGTTGTGAGTGAAGTGGTTAGTGAAAGCCTTGTTTCTATCCCTTCCCCTCATATTCCATTTATAAGAAGGATTGACCTTATTCCCTCTACTCCCATTTCATATCCATTCTCATCTCTTAAAACTCCACCTCTTGATGAGTTTCTTGCCTCTTTTGACCTTCAAGTGCCCAATTTGTTTATTGTTGAGGAAGAGAGTGAGATTGCCACAAAAAAAAGAGTTTGATGAGGAGAGTTTGTCATTTCATTTTTCTTCTTATTTTGATTCGTATTCTTATTTCTTTGTTTTTTCTTTTGTTCCTTCTTTTAGGCATCCTTCTCCTCATTTTCATGGAGTTGCATTGTACTTTATGCACACTTTGCATTATGTCATTGCATACTTAATAACAATGGAAATGTGTGATAGTGCATTTGACAAACTCTTGCGATCTTTGAATTGCTATTTATTAGAAAGGTCAAGTTTAGGACCTTAAATAAGTCTTTCTCGGGAAGTAAGCCGTGATTTATTGCTTTCATTTTCTTTCTTTTGATTTTACTCATTTCTCTTCTCTATTTTTATTTCGATTTAGGTAAATAATTGGAATAACAATCATTCTCAATAGTATGTGGAAAGCAAATCATGGTTTTGAGGAAGTTGATAATAAGTGAAGAAATTGGGTCATTTGCGGGTATTTACACCCACCTACTATTCGGTAGCTTCCTTCCTTTTCTCTTTTTCTCTAATGCTTTATGATTGTGGAACATATGCTTGTTGGTTTGGTTGTTTCTTCCCTCCCTCCTTCCCCTTGATCGTTTTATTCAAGCATTGAGGACAATGCTCAATTCTAGCTTGGGGGGAGTAGCTATTTGCTAGCTTGGGGCAGGTGTATATAGTTTTTTTTTCCCTTTTTCAAAAAAAAAAAATCTAAGAAAATTGTCTTTTTTTCATTTCTTTTCTTTCTCTTTCAAGTTTTGATTTCCTTCTCTTTAGTTCTAACAAAGTCAAAAATGAAAAAAAAATGAATAAAGAAACAAAAAAAAATAGTGTTAGTTTTGAATAAAAATTTGGTTTTCTTGTCCAAGGAAGATGCTAAGTAATGATATGATGTGGATTCCTTGCTTTGACTTTGAGTATATGTTTAGAGGCTTCTTTTGAAGAGTGTGAGCATAGGTTAAGGTGTTTTAGGAGGTGGTTAATCTTGATTGCATTAGAATCTACCAAAATGAAACTAATGAATGCTCTTTTGGATGCCTAGTCTTGAATCTTGACTAATTTGCTCATGCTTGGATAATTTTAGCTTCAAATTTGCGGTCCCTTGTGTCCCTAGATATACTCATCATGTCCCTAAACAAAGCTCAACAAGAAACTTAGTTTTTATTTCTCTTTGTATGCAATAAGTGGCACAAAAAGCCACAAGTTCTTATGTCTCTCTTTAGTGAGTAATTACTTCACCTTTGTATAGGAAAAATTCCCAGAATAAGGGAAAAAGAAGAAGCCAAAAACAGTCAAAAAAGGCATGAAAAATGAAAAAAAAGTGAATAAAAAGGAAAAGCACAAAATATATAGAAAGAAATTCAATAAAAGAGGTCGATTTGTGGATGCCTCCCACACTTAGTTCTACTTTTCTTAAGTTTCAAGTAGAGTGGAGTCTAAGGCCTATTTGTGTGTCTAGGGAAGGTGGACTAGTGATTTAAGCTTCTATAACACTTGAAGAGCCCTAAGTCTTTTGGATAGCTAGGTATTCCTCTAATGAGCGAGTAAAAAGTCTAATTAGGTGTCCTATTGCAATCTTGATTAGTTTCTTTCTCTACCCATAACCTATGAGTACACATGGAAATTAGTTGTTTTGAAAGTTGTTCTCTATCTTTGCTTGTGAACCATTTCATTGATAGTTGACTTGGGCATTAATCTTGAATTTGATTGAATAAATGGTTGATGAAAAACTAGAGTTGTGGGTTTGAAAACTCTTTGGAAACCCTCGCGAGATCCCACTCGCCCTCTAGAGCAATCTTGGGGTTTAAAGAGCTTGTTGCATGTGCTAGATGCAATCGTGATTCCTACGAAAACGAGTTAGTGTAAATTATTTCTTCCTCCTTTTTCCTTTCTTCTTTCTTCTTCATCTTGTTTTCAAATAATCTTCATTCTCTTACCCTTGTGTTTTATTCTATTTTACTTGGGGACAAGCAAAGATCAAGCTTGGGGGAGTTTGATGTCTTGTTTATTGCTTTACTTTTTGATCACTTTTAGTTGGTATTATAGTTGTTTTTGAGTTAGTTTAGGCTAGTTTGTTAGCTATTTCCTTAATTTGTGCAATTTTCCTCCTCGTATGCACTTTCTTTGGGTGCTTTGTTTCATTTCAGGACTTAGGAGCATGCTTGGAGGATACTTGCACAACCCCGTATATTAAGATCAAAGAGGAAGGTCAAGGAAGCTTCAAGGAAGCATAACCGAGTTCATGGAAACAAATATAAGAAGTCTTGGAAGGGTTTGCGCACAAGGGTCAACTTACAATGGCCATAACTTTCAGCACACATAACATTTTTGAGCGATTCAAGTTGGAGATGAAAGTTTGGCTCAATAGCTTTCCAACGAGTGGTCAGAAGCTCACATTTGATGCAAAACGAGTGAGATATGGCCATTTGAAAATGAACTGACGAAACTGAAAACTGACCCGGGCGCTCGGGTCAACTGACCCGCCCGGGTCCATCTGCGATAAACTCAATTTTCACTCCAGTTGGTCTGACCCGCCCGAGTGCTCAGGTCATCTTACCCGCCCAGGTCGGGTCATTTTTTCCGGAAACCTTTTTACGACTTTGTTTGTTTTAATGCGGGGGTTGTTTTGTAATTTTATGTTTTATTTCTTATGACCATATAAGAGGGACTCCTCTTATTTTAACTTAAGCTAATTTGCATTATATTTTAATAAAGTGAGATTTCAAATTCTTAGAACCCTAGGAGAGAGAAAATCTCATCTTCTAGAGAGAGAAGTGAGAGAAACTTGTTGAAAACTTTGAATTTGAAGAATCTAAGAAGGAAACTTGAAGATTTGGAATCTCCTTGCAACTTTAATGAGAATTTCTTACTCTCTCTCATATTTTATTGCTTTATTTTCATATTTCCATGTCATTTTCACTCGATTTACTTGTTCATCCTAGATTATTGTTTTAGTTCATGTTGTTGTTAATGTCTTTTAGTTTACAATTTTTCATGATTTGTGAGTAACTATTTCTTTGGGAAGGGTTTGAAGCCATTAATGAGTTCATGAACCTCTAAATCCAATATTGGGTTTTGACTTGGGATAATATTGGTTAATTGATTTGGCATTTTCATGAATGTTTGTGTGATTGGCCATCATAAGAGCATAATTTAGGTACCCTTAGTGAAGGATCGAGAGATGAAGTTAAGGGGTTGCTTCAAATCGATTATTAGGCTTGAAGGACCATGAGAATAGGGACTACCTAGCCTAGGGGACTTAGTTTGCTTGTTTAAGTTCATCATGTTTATGGATATGCTTGGTTGAATGCCTTAGCCATGAGAATAGGTCTTCGGTAAGAGACTAGGCCAATCTAGTTAGCTCGAGAGAGTGGTTAGAGTACCAATGGATGAACGATTTCCCTCAATTGATCCCCATTGTTGATTCCCATTGTGATTGCTTGGTTTATGAATGAGTTGATTGGTGGATACCCCTTCCCAAAGCCATTTTTCTTATTGTCTTTTCATCTATAAATCTTCAAAAACATAGACTTTGCTTAGCTTATCATAAATCGATACTTATTGGTGCTTCCCTTAGTCCTTGTGGATTCGACCCTTTACTTGCCCTATATTGGGTAGTTTAGGTATCTTTGACGTGTTTACAACGAGCACGTCACATTGAAATTTTGAGATTCCCAGCCACAATACTAGACCCGGTGAGCTCTACTCCTTTTCTTTCTCTCTTTTATTTTTATTTTTATTTTTTTTCATTTCTTTTTCCCACATTGAGGACAATGTGTGATCTAAGCTTGGGGGGAGGAATCATGCTTGAAATTGTGGAGAATGTGTGGTTGTGTTGAAAATGTTTGTGCTGGAATGTGCTGGAATTTTGGTATGAATTTTTTTTTTTGGTTGAAAACAACTATTAGTTGTTTGGTTTTTGTCTT
Organism: Beta lomatogona; assembly: GCA_947646795.1. Taxonomy (NCBI): domain Eukaryota; kingdom Viridiplantae; phylum Streptophyta; class Magnoliopsida; order Caryophyllales; family Amaranthaceae; genus Beta; species Beta lomatogona. The sequence goes on along the minus strand of CANSNZ010000955.1, from coordinate 763,909 downwards.
GTTTTAGGGGAGATGCTGCCGAAATTTTTGCAAAATTAGCTCAACTATATTTGACTTTGGTGTTTAGACTTGTGTATATGCCTTTGTATGAGCTTCTAAAAGTCCTAACTCTGTGAATTTTCAATCGTTTTGCTAAAGGTATTTGTGTAGTGAAGTGAAAAAAAAGAGATGATTTAGGCATTTAAGTTGTACCACCACATTGAGCCAAAAAGCCTACCAATGACATTTTCCTCTAGTGAGCCAACTTTGTGCTTAATAAGCTTATTTTTCATGATAATCTCACAAAATAACCTTTTACCAGAAAAATAAGTGTTTTACCTTTCTCTAAGATTAGTAGAGCATTTGTAATTGTGAAGTGGAATGTTGTCCTGATTGAGTGGTGATGTTTATGTATTGAAAAAAAAAAGTTTCATATTTTGAAGGCTCTGCGTACTAATGTTTGGGCATGGAAAAACAAAAGTGAAAAAGAAAAAAGTTGGAAACTCTCAAATCAGCATATGAAAAAGTTTCTACAAAAAAAAAAAAAAAAAAAAAAATGAACCCAAATATGTATGTGTGGTGTTTCTATCTTTTGTTTAGATAGCTTGAATGATTAGATTTGTTGGGGTATTTTCATGCCTAGTGCCTTGGGCCAATTGGACCGGGAGTCACTAGTTGAAATCTCGTAACAAGAGCTACTTGACAAAGACAGAACATTTACAGTCTTTGTCAGTGAAATGGTGTATGAATTTAATAGAGTTGGTGTGTTTTTGTATTTGTTTGTGGTGCCGCTTCGCTCTACTAGTCTTAGAGTTTTTACCACCACTTTCCTAAATATTTTCTACACCTTTCTTTACCTTAGCCCCATTACATCCCTGATTAAAGTCCTAATAGTCTTTGAGGTTGTTTCACTACTATTTAGCAGACGTAACTTGCGATTGATTCATAGAATTTGTAAGTGGCCTTAAGAGTTCATTGATTGCACACATGCTGGTTTGATGCTATTGTTGGCTGTTATGGTGTGTTTGGCTAAATCTCATCCCTTTGTCAAGAGTTAAACTTTCCTTCTATTTCATGTCTGTACTTGAGGACAAGCCAAAGTATAAGCTTGGGGGAGTTTGATAGGGTCGTAAAAGTGTATATTTTTATTATCTTAAACCCTCAATTTAATATTGAGTTTTATATTTTCCAAGGAGTTTTAAGTTATTTTTATTCCGAGACATGAGTTACTATAATTTTATTTATTTGTCTGCAGGAAAATGATTTGGGCAACAAATTTGCAATCGGATTTCGGAACCCATTTTTTTTCCTCTCCTACTTGGGCTTATTTTATGAGAGATTAAAAGTAGTCACATGGGCTTTATTATACTTGTATGCTAGAGCGTGTGATTTGATGAAGAAAATAAGATCAAGAGTGAAGATATACAACCCAAAAAAACAAAATGTGAAAATAAAAGGTAAACTAAAGGCTGCATCAATTTGGGGAAAGTAAGAGGAGTTAGGAAAGTCAACATTAGGAAAGTTAGGGGTTTTAGCAGCGTGGAAATGAAAAGAAGGAGAGCAGCGTTGGAGGAAGGAGGTGAAGCAGTAGAGCGACGAAGTAGAAGAAGCAGAGAACAGAAAATAACGTAGCAGTAGTAGCAGCACCAACGAGAAGATTACGGATTACAGACAACAGAATAGCAGCAACCATTAAGAATTACAGACTACAGTATCAGCGAGTTCATCTTGTTTCCTTCGGGAATTTTTGGTACTTTTCAAGTTTTGAGGTTTTGTTATAGTTTTCCTTTTTCTCCATACAACTAATAATTGGATTGGATTATTAGTATAGTTTTTAGATTGTGTATTTCTCAATAATGAATAAGTTGATTCTTCTTAGTATTATTTTTGCTGTTAATATGTTAGGCTAAATTTTTTTAGGGTAGGGAGATATATTTAGTATTGGATTATTGAATTGTGAGAATGAAAAAGTTGTGATCTTTCTTGTTGGATGATTATGTTTATGCTTTGATTGGATTAATAAACTCATTTTTATTGCGATAACTTGTCAAATTATATTTTAGACAGACCATCTTTAGTGTAATTTGTTAGTTCACTTGCTAGGATTTTGGCTTGTGATACGTAATTGTCCGAGTTAAATCCGCTAGTAGCAATTAGGTGTTTGATTGGCGACTAAAGCTTGTCGTAATACCTATGGTTATTTAATCCTTTAAGTTGCATAATCCGAGCTTGTGTAATTATGGCTTAAGTTAACTTATTTATGGCATTCATGCTGCTAATTAATCGAGTCTAGAGAGCTTGTTCTAGATTGTTAGTTAGTTAGACAATATTCCAAGAGCTTGTTTGGTTTATTTGCAACTAAGGGAAGTTTAGAGTACTTGTTTGTGTTCTGGGTTAACGTTAAGGTGTATGCATAGCTTGTCCAATTTTTATTCATGATTTAAGACTTCGATGATCGATTAGTTTTCCAATACCAATATATATCTCCCGATCCCTATTTTAGTATCTTTGAATATCGCTTTCGTAGTTTAGTTATTTAGTAGATATTTTATAGTTAGTAGTTTATTTAGTTAATTGATATTCTATCAAAACCAAGGGTTTCTAACTAACACAAGAAATAATAAAATAAATCCAATTCGTTGTGGGATCGACCCTAACTTACCCGACTACATTGCTAGAAGGTTATAGTTAGGTTATTTTTGGTAGGCACGCGACAATCACCACTTGTCGCATTATCTTTTCACGTACCCTTGTGCATCTGCTACCATAGTTGGCCTGTAAAATCCTGCTCTGAGTGTTTTATGAGCCAAGGTTCTGACGCCAATACGGATTCCAAAGATTCCTTCATGTATCTCTTCCATTATCTTTGTTACTTCCCAAGCCCTGACACATTTAAGCAACGGCAAAGAGAAACCTTTCTTGAATCACTCTCCTTGATAGATAATGAGCCAACTAGCTCCTTTTTTTGACTTTATTCGCTTCTTTTTTATCTATCAGTAACTCTCCCATCATCTTAAGCTTTACAATATCATAGTACCATTCGCCATTCCTGGTAATTATAGCAACCGTCATATTTTGCTTAATACTCTTTTCCTTTAGCACTTCAACCATGACGGTTCTATCATTGTCAATCAACAATGAGCTTGCTAGTTATGACAACGCATTAACTTGATTATTCTCTTCTCTTGGGATGCCAATAATCTCGAATCCTTGCAATTGTGAGTTCATCTCCTTCACTAGCTCAAGATACTTCAACATTATAGGCTCTCTAGCCTCATATGCCCCCTTAACTTGACTGCCAACTAGCTGCGAATCTGTTAACAAATGAACTCTCTTGGCGTCTGTCGCCAGGCATAGGCGTAATATCGCCAAGGTTGCTTCATATTCTGCTTCGTTGTTTGAGGCTTTGAAGGAAAATCTGATTGCATACTCGAATACATGTCCTTTGGGTGATGTCATTACTATGCCGGCCCCTGAGCCATGCTGAGCAGAAGAGCCGTCAACTAATATTTTACAGGTTCCTACTTCTTCAACTTCTTCCTCATACTTGGCCTCGATTATGAAATCCACCAAGGCTTGGGCTTTGATGGCTGTTCTTGGCTTGAACACCAACTCAAATTATGACAACTTAATGGCCCATTTCAACAATCTGCCTGATGAATCTAGCTAGTGTAGAGCTTTCTCTAAAGGATGGTTTGTCAGGATTTCTACGGAATGTGCATTAAAGTATGGTCTTAGCTTTCTATCCGCAATCAACACACGCCAACTTCTCAATGAGATGATACCTTTGCTCTGCAGGGTTTAAGACATAACTGACAAAGTACACTGTAGATACGAAATCGTGTCTCCCCATTGAGTATCCAATGATGAAACATACCGTCGTCCTAATTGGTCCGGTCCAAAGGAAGAGTAATCGAACAAGCTAAGCCCAAAAGCGTTTCGAAAATATAAAGTCTATTTATTAAATCCAAGCCCAATTTTAAAGGCCCAATTAATTGTATTTTTAATATTTTAATATTAATTATTCTTGAAAATTTATTTTTAAAGGATAGTTCGAAAATTAGATTTTTGCTCATTAAGATAGCTGATTTCGGATCTCAAAGGATAGATTTTATCAAAGGATAAAAAAGAATCTTAAAACCAATAAAAAACGGGCCAAAAAGCAAGTGCGCGTGACGCACATGCTGTGTGCCTGACGCAAAGCTGTGCGTGTGGCGCAAATCTATGCGTCTGAGTCAAGCGCAAAACTTCGGTCCATATAAGCCAAATTCATACCCTAGGTCTAGTTTGCATAGTCAAGTCTTAGGACTATAAAATTACAATTCATACAGTTTGCATCTCCATGTAAGCCTAGTCAAGTCTTCAGACTATAAAAGCCCAATCCTAGGTCTAGTTTACATCTCTATGTATCCGCTAGTTAAATCCAATTCCACACCCATATAGGACGAAGTCCAAACTCTAATCCCATTAATCTTTTGGCCTAGCCTACTTATTCTCCTGTAAGTTCAAAGTCTAGTCACCCTTAGGTCTAGCCTGCTTATTCTAAATATATATAAGTTCAAAGTCTAGCCTTCCTTATTGCCTAGCCTACTTACTCACCCGTAAGTTCAAAGTCTAGAAACCTTTAGGTCTAGCCTGCTTATTCTAAATATAAGTTCAAAGTCTAGCCTTCCTTATTGCCTAGCCTACTTAGTCACCCGTAAGTTCAAAGTCTAGTCACCCTTAGGTCTAGCCTGCTTATTCTAAATATAAGTTTAAAGTCTAGTCACCTTGAGGTTTAGCCTACTTACTCTAAATGTAAGTTCAAAGTGTAGCCTTCCCTATCACCTAGCCTGCTTAGTCTCCTGTAAGTTCAAAGTCTAGTATTCCCTGAAGTCCACATAGGCAGTCTTCTGGGAGCCTAGCCAGCTTACTCTCCCGTAAGTTCAAAGTCTAGTATTCCTTACAGTCCACATAGGTAATCTTCTTTGAGTCTAGTCTGCTTACTCACCCGTATGTTCAAAGTCTAGTCTCCCCTATCATCACTAAAACCCATTCATTGAGTCCAGTCCGCTTGCGTAGTACATTCTAGTCCATTCCAGTCCATGTCTGCATTTGCATATAATTAGGCCCATGTCTCTCTCATGGCCAAGTCCATCCTATTTCCAAACCCATATCCATATCTAATCCTCCACTTCAAAATCCATTTCCCATTTCCATTTCCCATTTTCATTTTTTATTTCCCATTTCCATTTCCATTTCTCATTTCCATTTCCTATTTTGAAAATCATTTCTTAAAACCTACAAGTGAGGTCCACTGGATTATGTTCATGACCAATCAAGAGATTACAACTTAGGAATGCCTGATGGAGAAACAAAAAGTTGTGCCTACTCTAAAGCTCATCAAGCGCACTATCACCACCCCGACTTCATCTAGAGTTATGAGATCACTTACGACCGCCTTCACAATAGAGGCGTGATAATTTCCATAGGGTCAACTCCGAACCCTACATCTAAAAGCAAATTCAGAAGGTGCAACCTATATTTCTACTGCGAATTCCAACAGAATAATGAACATTTGACTTCTAGTGTTGGATCCTGCAAATGCACTAGAAAATATAGTCGATGACAATTGACTTCTAATACTAGCTACAACGAGAATCAACATCACCAACAATCCCTTAGGCAGTGCATCAACATTTCAAAGGCTTAATCTTTTGTTTATAATTTCCTAGGATGAGTTTGAGAGTCCTTAACCTAAGCCATTTTTGTCCTTTCCCATCGAGTCTGTGTCGCTATAGGACTTCATTTATTATAGCCTTTCCATATTTATTTTATTTTATTTTTCATTGGGCTTCCATCATTTTATTTATGCTTCGAATTCGATGATGAAATCAAAATCAGATTGTCCCTAATGACCTTGATTAATAAAATAAAAATAAAAATAAAAAATGACAGACTTTAGATTGTGAGTTATTTCTGTTTCTCCTCCATAATTCAAAAAACCATCATTCATAAGCCATCTCCATGCAACCCAGAATAAAGATCCCATAAACCATCATCTCCATGATCCCAAATAGCCTTTCAAATCAAAGCTCCACAAAAAAAATCCTGCAAACCTTCCAATACCCATAACCAAAACCTTGTGTGCAAGCCTTAGTACCAAAAAAAAAAAAAAAAAAATCAATGTCAGGCGAAAACAGAAAAAGTGAAAAATTTAAAGTGCGAAAATAAAGAAAAAAGGCAAAGCAAAAGAAAACGCACAACGCAATGCAAAAGCAAAAAGAAAAAGCTAAAGGCAAAGAAATTAAAAAGTCAAGCTAGGGGGCTTGCTTACAAGTTCTACCCCTCATTCAAATCATCCATGTAAACCTTAACCATATAATCCAAATCTATGATCCTTATTTTTGTCCAACCAATTAAACCTTCATTAAAACCTCGTAACCTAAAACCTTTAAACCTTTCTTAACTCCTCCTTTAAGGTATTTCCAAGCCAGCTAGGTTGAAAACCCGAAAGGGAGCCTAGGCTAAAGTTAGGGCACAAAAAATAAAAAAAAGGCAAAGACAGAAATCAGATCTAGGACTACGAATGATCTGATTCTGCAAGGATACGTAGGAATCCTTATCTCAAGGCTCGACCGCTTCATAATAAAATAAATTAATCATGGTCTAATGATTTGAATTTCTTGAATTCAGGAGTATACTCTTTTTAGATCTCAACATAGACTCGAGTTTGAACCTAACTATGTTAAAACCTTTTCCCACCTACAATCATTTAAGTCACAAATTTAAACTTTTTATTTTTCAATCCAAACTCTCCCTGTCCCTGAAGGACTATCCGATAATTGTATGGTCTCTGCCGATATCTGACTTTGCCTGTATTAACTCTCCAAAGAATAATCCTCACAGAAGAACTCTAAATGCTCAATACAGATCATGTACCTTCTAATCTAGGCTCAAAATGCCTAATTCAAAGCAAGCTTACCCAAAGTGGGAGCTTCCTATATGTGTGGTGGTTCCTCCAAGCCTAACTCCCACAAAGTTGTAATCTGCAGATCTCACTTGCGGACCCCGATTCATTGTCAAAATAGTTTTTGAAAATCAACGTATCTATCTCTCTACTTATCCAGACCTCCAAACCATGCAAAACCCTAACTTTGCATTACATTTCATCTCTCTTAGCCTTGTATAACCTCGACCTTGCATGCCATTTTATCTTCCTAGCTTTGCATAACCCTGATCCTCGCATAACGTCTCATGCATCCTCAGAGAGTCTAAGTTTGCATCTTTGCATCATTATATGCAATATTATGTGAGTTTTTTTCACCTATTTGTTAACATCTTGTTCTCCAGGTAATCAACTTACTTGTAGTTACCGTCCTGCATACTAACTTTGTTTTGCTGAAACCGGCGATATATAGATCAATTCTAAACTGCAGAGCTTTTAGAATCGTTCTTCGTCCCGACTCCGTATACTTTGACTATTGGTTTCCTGAACCTCAGCCAAAATCGGGGCTTCTGTAGACAAAAAATCGTGTCTCCCCATTGAGTACCCAATGATGAAACATATCGTCGTCCTAATTAGTTCGGTGCAAAGGAAGAGTAATCGAACAAGCTAAGCCCAAAAGCATAGCGAAAATATAAAGTCTATTTATTAAATCCAAGCCCAATTTTAAAGGCCTAATTAATAATTCATGATAATTAATTGGATTTTAATATTTTCATATTAATTATTCTTAATAATTAATCTTTAAAGAATATTTCGAAAATCAAATTTTTTTTCATAAAGATAGCTGATTTCGGATCTCAAAGGATACATTTTATCAAAGGATAAAAAAGAATCTTAAAACAATAAAAAACCGGCCAAAAAGCAAGTGGTGTGATGCAATGTTGTGCGTGTGGTGCACATATGTGCGTCTGGAGCAGAGGATATGCATCATGCGAAAAGCTGTGCACCAGGCGCACAATTTTGTTTTATCTTTTTGCTCCGTTTTCGGTTCCTTTGCTTATAAATATCATTTCTTCGAACAACTTTTAACAATGCTCTCCTACGCCTTAATACCTCGACATCCCTAATATCAAACACTCAAACTCATATTCAAACATTCAAAGCCACATTCAAACACATTCATACCTTCGAATTTCATATTTCAATCTTCAAGATTGCTCATCCTGAAGATCGTTGCATAAGACCCAAATGACAAAGATATACTTCTTGAGGGTCAATTCCAATTCAATTCCTTTTTTTTACTAACAATTTACTTGTCATAATGTAGATCTTGAAGGAATTAACGCTATTTGTGCATTCTAATCCTTAATCTTCTCTTTTTAATTATTTTCTTTATTATTTATATGCATCATTATACGTATTAATGCTTTCATCACTTCACATGATTATGATTGCTAATCAAAGACCTAAAGAACTGTTCTAACATTAAATTCAGATAATTTGGACAACCTGTTAGGTTCCCTGTAATTTGATTGCATAATAACATGTTACGAAAAATTAGTCTTTTGTTTGTTTAATGAACCGACATAGACTAAATTATATTGCATTAACATATCATGTGGTTATTTATTTGCATAAATATAGATATGAATCGATATTAAGTACAGGCCATTAATGGACGAATTTGATTCCTAATCTTATTCGTAACCTCACCCCCGAGCTCAATCAATGGTTCATCGACCATTAATGGAGTCATGACGGGAAAATCTACATTGGATAAGTCCCAAAGTTGGCCCAAGGTTTCCCAATGTCCAATTAGGTTTATGATTCTTCCTGTAAAGACTTGTTGGCGACTTCTTCTATTTCAAAACGTTTTTCAATAAAAAATTTACAATGAGATAGTCAAATACGCGCACATCCCGCATACACGAATAAAAAGACGCCTACATACACTGGAAGTTGTTCTTTATATTTCTCAACAAGGAGCACTGCTGCTACTGTTCTCAGCATGGCCAACACGTATATCTGTAGCTTATCTTGTGGTAAGAGCCTGGCAACGGTAGGAAGTTTTCTTAAATTGTCTTTCACCATGGAGAAAGCCTGTGTTTGCTCTTCTCCCCATTCAAATTCCTTGTTTCCCCTCAAAACGGCGAAGAACGGCACGGCCTTGTCGGCTGATTTAGAGATGACCTAGTCAATGCCGTCATTCTCCCGGCCAACCTTTGTATATATCTCACACAATTGGGTTTTGGCAAGTCCATGACAGCCTTGACTTTTTCATGATTAGCATCAATTCCCCTTTCGCTGACTAGGAACCCCAAGAACTTGTTGGATTTGACGCCAAATACACATGTTTTAGGGTTAAGTTTCATTTGGAAACGCCTGAGTGTTTCAAACGTTTCTTGCAAATCTTTCAAGTGATCTTTCTTGGTCTTACTTTTTACAATAGAGTCATCTATATACATTTCTACGTTCCTTCCTTTATGAGATTCGAACACCTTGTCAACCTGTTTTTGATATGTCGCTCATGTGTTCTTTAACAACATAATACTCCGACATCTGTGACGAAAGCTGTTTTTTTCCTATTTCCTCTGAAAAGACTTATTTGGTGATACCCATAATAGGCATCTATGAAACTTAACATGGCATGACCACTTGTTGAGTCGACAAGCTGGTCAATTCGTGGTAGAGGGTGGCAGTCCTTTAGGCAAGCTTTGCTGAGATCAGTGAAGTCAACACACATTCTACACTGTCCGTTTACTTTCTTCACCATGATAACATTCGCTAATCATGTAGGGTAATCACATGGCTCAATGAAATCGGATGCCAAGATTTTATCGACCTCCTCTTTGATGGCTCTATTTTTCTCTGCCGAGAATGTTCTCTTTTTTTGTTTTACTAGCCTTACTGACTCGCCAACATTCAAATGATGGATTTATGCCCGACATCTCATAAACAGAGAATGAAAACACATCTACATTCTTTCTCAGCAGGGTAATTAGATTGACTTTGACTTCGGGGTCTATGTCAACCCCAATCTTGACAGTCCTTTCCTTATTGCCGTCAATCAATTTATTCAGTCTTTCCTCCAGGCTGACATACTTCAACAGGCCTGGGATGTAATTCTTCACGACTTGTCTTCTTGTTTTTAGGGATTGGTCGAATACAACTTTTTCATCAATATCTTATCCTGGCTTTCTTTTCTAATTCACGTCTTTCATCATAGTTTGGTTTCAAGATTGGGCTGACTCTAGCTACCCTTCACCATCTATGGTTGTCTAAAATTAGACATGTAAACCATGGTCAGATGGTATGTTGACATCACTGCCTGTGCATCATGAATTAGCGGGCGACCGATGATAGCATTGGAAGCTGCTGGGACATCTAGATGCCACGGTGTATCATGTTTGAAAAGCCCAGGACCATTCTTACTGGCAGGCAGTAGTTATGAGACCTGATATTGTAATTAAACAGAATAAATCTGATGTTTGTATTATAGTAAGGAGTAGATTATCAAAGAAATGGAGTTCAAGTAATAGAGAGTGGTTTAGCCATCTTTATATGGAAGACTAGGGTGGTTTGGTAGGTGTGGTTGGCTTAGTTATGTTTCTTTGTTGTCTTTTCTAATTATTGTGTTTAGTTTTTGGTCTGCTTTGTTTTTGCTTTCTTGTTGTTGTGAGAGCTAGTCTAGGCTGTATTTGGGGGCACTTTGTTGCTTTTTGGTAATACTAGTTATATTTTACCAAACAGAAAGCTATTGGGACATTTACTACAAGGAGTTCGACCATCAAGTCTCCTGCCCTCTCATCTTGGCCAATTTTCACCGATAACTTTATAGCTCCTTTAGGTATGACGAAATCTCCAGTGAACCCCGTTACAGGATAATTGACGACTTTCAGATGTTCAATGCCAATGTTCATCTTGTTGAAAGTAGTCATGAACAAGATATTGGCGGAACTGCCACCATCAGCCAATACTTTGCGACATTTAATGTGATGACGAGAGGGTTGTCATGAGGAAAGATGATGCCTTCTAAATCTTTTTTGGTGAAGGTGACCGTTAGCATAATTGGCGGTTCAGGCCACTTATGTATCTCATGTATATTGACTTGGTGACAGAATTCTTTTATTGGCTCCATTGGCTGTCCCGCCATATACTAGGTTAATCGGTTTTTTTTGCAAGTTTGAGCATGATACTCTCACTCACCTATCAAATAATGGGATAACCAAAGATAAGAAATAAATTCCACAATCAGGAATTAGCATTGAAAACAACAACCTTAACAAGAAGATATCCAACATAAATCAAGAGAACGCAAATCAAATCTACCGAGCAGCAATAACAAACATTAAACATAGTTAGACAAGACAATTAAAATAGGGAGGTACAACCAACACCATCTCTAAACCAAACAAAGGCAGAGGTAAACTTCAAGAAAATCGACAAACCATAATACTAAAATAGAAACCCTAACTTAATCGTTACCTTTATCGTCAAGATTGGGTTAAGTCCGAAAGCACAAGACAACGACGTAAAGGTTAGCTCTAGTAAAAGGTTGTCAATTCCCTAGTTAAACAGATCCAACAATCCTCGAATTTAGCACTTCCTATCCCAAACAAGAAACCGTAACCCTAAACTTAACCTTCACCAGCGATATTATCGTCGGTAACGTTTCGGAAAGCTTTGGAGATAGGTTGTCCGATGTTGTAATAGGAATTTGAGTGATTCCTCGCCACAGATACTAACTTAGCTGACTAATCAAAAAGAAACCAGTGAGAAGCCAGCGAGAAAAACTAAGCTGAAATAGAGCCGATGAGAAGATCACCGAACTAAGAGGACGTGGACTCTACAACTGCGTAGAGACGCCTCTATATTAACGAAGATAAGGGAGCACTAAGTGAACATGCCGGAAACAGCGGAGCTTTAAAGCTTGGTGGGGGAGACCAGTGGCGTCTCCAGGAATTACGTAATGGGGGTACGGATAAGATAAAATCAAAGAAAACAAAATACGATGCTAGAGTTAACTTATGGCTAAAAATTCAATTCAAAATACAATGCCAATATCAATTAATGATTCAAATCACAACTAGTTTATAACGATGAAAATACATAAGTTTCAAATAAATAAAAATTACAAGGGCATCCGACGACCTTTTATAGATTGGAAGCGGTTAATTACATGATCATCACTAACTTGAAAAAAAAAGATCCCTCTCAATATAAGTGACTAAACAATCATTCAAAAGTTGATTCCCTATAGTGTTTCGCACTTTCCTTTTGTCATTTTCCTCAACCTCTCTTCCAAAAAATTCTACACTTTTGTTTTTCATCTTCCAGATCTAGTATAAAGTAAACATATTATTAGATATTAATTCCAAAGTCCCTTGTTTCAAATTACATTTCAGAACATGTAATTCCAAATTCAACTAATTTCAATTCACAACCTATATTTCAATTTCACAATTTCTTATCTCTAATTTCAATTCAAGTAATCTCAATTTCCATATTTCACAATTGCACAAAATTTAATTTCACAATTTCTTATTTCACTTCAAAATATCAATTCACATCTAATGCTACTGCCGACTACGTTTCAAAATATCAAAATATAAATTTATAGAACAAATTGAGAAGTATAAAAAAAGTAACGGAAATAAAAAAAAAATTGGGGAAAAAAATACCTCTAACAGAACAGATGAACTTCTGGTTCTGCCCAAGCCCAACCTCCTGCTCTGCAGCTCCGGCAAAGGCGCATAGCGATTGCTGACGGACTGGCAAGTGGCAACCAGCAACCAGGATCCGACAACGCGATTCCAGCGTCCGGCGAATGTCGGTAATCGGAAAAGAGAAAGAAATGGAAATAGAGAATAAAGGAAGAAAGAGGGAGGAAAACGAAAAATAACGTTATGAATAGTACTGACAGAGTGACAGAGTAGAGTAGAGTAGCCAGCCTAGAGGAGAGAGAAAGAGAGAAACAGAGAAAGAGAAGGAAAAAGGAAAAAGTGAGGGACGCGTGAGTGTGTTGGACAGTGTACTCTCCTTTTTTCTTTTTTGGCTTATATTTCCTTCAAAATATTTTTGGGGAACGGGGGTACAACTGTACCCTCTGTACCCCCTGTAAGTCCGCCCCTGCGGGAGACTCGCCGGTAACCAACAGTAGGGTAGTGTTGGTGCTCTGGTTAGCAGCGGCATGTCCCCTCTACGGTTTTCTTTTGGGCGAGAAAAACTTTTTTGTGGTAGTGATAATTGATTACCAGCTTTTATGGTATACACTCCGTGAAATCATATTTGAAGCTAATGGATGACGCAACTGAGACCAACAAGAAGAGGAATCATATCTATTTTTTTTCTTAATGTTTAAGGCTTTATCTCATAGATTGTTGGGTTGTTGCTAATGTTCAGTTTCCACACAGTGGCGTATCTAAAAACTTTACCATTGCAGTTCAAGTATGAACCATATAAGATTTGTATTTTCCTACCATATTTTATATAAAATTATATCTTAAAAAATCATCTTTAGTAACATACAATCTGTTACTTAATTGTGTTGGACTGAGTTACCAACTGGTTTTGTTTAAAATTAAGGATCAGAATTTATTGTAAATTAAGGACTGAAATCGTTGTTACTGGTTTCTGCGGTGTTTACATTGTTAAAATTTTTCTTTTCCTTACAGGAATTGATGCTTCAAAAATGAAAAAATATGTGTCAACATGACGTTAGACTGCAACAAGCGTCAAAACAATATTTATTATAAAATTTATACTCACCTTTTAATTTTCTAATTACTAATAAATCAATATATGAATAATACTCACATTTTCTTTTTGGAATTTTCGTCATATACCCATAGGTAAATTTTTTATTCACCATATATTTTCATTGTTTTTAAAAATAAATAATGAAATTGTGATATGATTCCAACAACGGAATCTAACTTCATTTCCCTAGATTTCACTCGATAAATTCCAATAAGGTTCCTAAACAGAAGGGGATTGGAGTATTCATGGGTCGGGGTTGTCAGTTTGTGTTTGAGATTAATGGAAGTTAATTCTGTTTTTATATTAGTGATGAGTTTTAAAATATACCGCAAGTGCACGGTGTCTGTTTAGCAGAAACTGGCAAATACGGGTCGATCCACAGGGAGAGGAGTTCTACAGATTTATGTTCAATTACCTAACTACTTCAAGAGAGGAAATTGATTGAAGAATTAATAACTAAACTAGAGTAAACTATAACACAAAAAAATGGAAGTTTATCAATTAATTAAAAACCTAGGGCAATCGATCGGTCCACCATGCTTATACCAATTTAATCACTACAATATAGTTCGACAATACTTGGATTGAGGTTCGAATAAATAAAGTATTTCGTTAATCCTTGGTCAGGCATTAACAACTCTTAGATTAACATATGCCAGTACGGTCGCTCAACATAATCAAATCTACCTATTGTAACAAGCCTCTAATGAATACGATCTTTCGATTCTAATTCTTATTAGCTAAACATAACTCATGATATTGCGCAATTACATGAATTAAACAAGCATAACAAATCAATAGGAATTATTCTAATTCAATCCAAATAATGAAGAACTTTAAACCACAATCAAAAAGGTATAAACATGGCTTCCCTCTCTAAGCCCTAGAAAAAATCTACTCACTCATGATAATAATAAAATCAATAAACATAATCAAAGTAAAAGAATTCATTAAGTTAAACAAAGTAAAGAGAAATACCGAATGATTCAAGAACAATGAAAACCGAAATCGATGATCTTTATAATCTTCAAGAGCAAGAGTTAATACAAACTAGAGAGAGAACTAAGTGTTTAGCCCTAAAAACGTAGATAATAAGATGGTCTAATTGGAATTACCAAAAACCTATTTATACTCTCTTACAAAACCGGCTAAAAAAAGGAAATAAAACCGTCCCGAGAAAACCGCCCGGTCGACCGGGCGAAACCGCCCGGTCGGGCGGCGGTGTTTTAGAACTACGACTAAGAAGCAGAATTCGCCCGGTCGACCGGGCAGATCCGCCCGGTCGGGCGCGTATACAGATTTTCCCTCTCTCTCACCCGGTTGACCGGGCGAACAAAACTCAGCTACTGGAGGCCTTTGTAGCTCGCCCGGTCGGGCGAAACCGCCCGGTCGACCGGGCGAGAGTCCTTTTCGCTCATTTTTTGATGTAATCTTGTCCGAATCACTTGTGCAATATCTCGGATCTTCTATGGGCTATAAGTGGACCGTTGGACTTCCGTTCTGCAGCTCAAATGAGGGCGCTAAACGCTTAATCTGCACAAAACATCTAACACACGGAAACAAGTCCAACCATATCAAATAGCTCAAGAATCGAGCTCCAATGAGCTCAAATCAACTATCAAAGCCAAAGGAATAGAGCTAAATAATCTATATAAAATAGATACATCAAAATCCCCCAAGCTAACCTTTTGCTTGTCCCTAAGCAAAACCACATAAATGAGTTACAAGATACGATTGTTTCACCCCATAGAAAATGCAGTTCGAAAATATTAGTAGACACAAAAATCAATCAAGAAAGCATGCATCATCATCAATCCCTTATATCAAGCCAATGACCAATCACCGAGAAAGACAATCAAGCAAGGTCACTGCACATATCATGCAAATACTAAGATGGTGCTCACAAGGGGGAACACTCTTCTCTCATTCTTGTAGCAGGCAAAAGATGTGCCCGATCACTCACCATCCCAACCATAACAACCCTTCCCACTCACACTCTCATGTGTTTAGAAAGGTAATAATGCCACTCATCCTAATCATGTCGACTCAAGTAGCAAACGTACTCTTTAACCTTGACAAGCTGACTACACATCAATCCAATAAACAATGTAAACACAAGCTCAAGAGGACTTTTCAGGAGTGTAATGGGGCTTAGGTAAGGGTAGGGAATATGTATAGGAAATGTGGTGGAAGAACCCAAGAATGGGGAAGCAAAAGTCACAAGAAGCATCAACTATAACACAACCAATAACAATGTCCCAGCTCTATGAATCAACAAAATTTCCAATAAACCCATCCTTGAAGCAGTGTAATGAATTTTTCTTTGCAAGCGATTGTGAAGGAAATAATTTTTACCCTTTTGTTCAATTTTTTTTTTTTTTTTTCAATCTTTCTTTTCTTTTTCTTTGCATCTTTTCGATCCAACAATCACATTTATTTCACTTTTCTTATTCTCTTCTTTTTCTCGAACTTTGAACCTCACAAAATATAATCATCTCCACCCAAAGTAACTCATAGCAACCATTTCAGATATTAACTTCGACAGATGCTCCCCCAGGCTAGGCTTGGATTAATATCAACATAAGGGCCATGGGCATGTAATGAGGTTTAGTAACATGAAATAGTCATTAGGCTCAGCGGGGCTAAGGAGGATAATAGTATATCAATAAAAATCACTTTGAGGCTCAAGAATCAGACAAAAGGACGCCTCTATCATAGCAATTGCCAAAGTCATCAGATATCAATAAGTACGTTGTCAAAGTCAAGATCAGTCTACTAATGAGGAACTAACACACAAGAAACCGAATGGATGCAGAAATAGATCCATTGGCAAGAATGAGTCCTCACAGTCTAACCAACTTAGCTCTACAATCAATGCAAGTGCCGCAAGTATCATGCAATCAAGGGTCATGGAAGATTGAAAATCAACTCAAGACTAACAAATACTCACGCTAACTATCATAGATTCAGAGTCCAAGAATTCATTCAAAAATTTGGGGGTGCAGGGAAACAACCATGCAACTCATCATAACTCATGTCAAGCTCGTATATTTTTTTTTATTTTTATTTTTTTTTTTTTTTTTTAAGAGAAACTAAACTAACTACACTACAAAGCAGTAAAGAGAGAGAAAGTACTTACAGAAATCCTCCCCCCAAGCTAAACTCGGCAATGGCCTCATTGCAGCTAGAGGGAAAGAGGAGACTCACGCGTCATCATCAGACATATCGGCAGTAAAACTGCCACCGGTGGTACCTGCAGCACCAAAAGCAGTATGGCCAGAAGGAACATCCCGAGCATGGTCAGTAGGGTCAGGGACCTGTGGTGTGTACCATGAAGGGTGGGTGGCATCATGGGCAACAAGCCCTTGGTGAAAATAGTCATGGTAGATAGGATACAGGGCATGGCGCATGTCAGACTCCACGGTAGTCAACCGTGTGTCCAACGAAGTCAGGTGAGTATGGATGGTAGCCTGACCAAGCTCAAGACGGCCCATCTGTGAGGTAAGGGACTGCTGTCCCTGCTCAAGGCGGGAAAGGACCGCCATCATAGGATCCATAGGCACGGCAGAGGAGGAGCCTTCCCCAGCGGGCTGCCTGTGGTAGGTCCGCAGAGGTCGCCTAACAATGGGCTCCTGACCCCGCATAGGAAGGAGGTACGACCCCACACCAGGCTCTAAGTGGGTCTGAGCAGGGTCAGGAAGAAGGATAGACTCCTTCTTAGCAATTAACCACCTAAATTTGTTCGCAGACTGGGCGGTTAGCCATTTAGCATTTGTCATATAATCAATGCTAATCTCAGCGGGACCAGCTACAGCATTGTTAATGTCAGGGGTATAGCCAAAATGAGCAGCAATAGCGGTAATGAGGCCACCTAAAACAATAGGTTGCCCCCTAACACTACCATCGTCAAACAGAGCAGGGAAATTGGAGGCAGTCCACTTCAGCTGGGACACAAATAAATAAGGAAGGCACAGAGAGTAATCAAGCTCTGGAAACAAATAACTACCCATCAAAAATATCTCCTGTTTCTGACAGGAGTGGGGCTCAGCACGCCCAAAAAGTGTGAATCCCAAAAATCGCTGTAAGTAGCGAAGGCTGGGAAAATGGAGGTGGTCTGCAGTCATATGCTGGGTGTTAACATCCCCATCACCTGTGAATGCGGTCCACAAGGTATTAATTCGAATCGTGGGAGGGGGGCGGTGATCATCAGTAACAGGGAGGCCAAAAATAGCAGCTAATTGGCCCAATGTGAGTTCTCGATCCTCATTCATGAGGCGAAAACGGAGAACTTGATTTTTATTGCCTACTTCTAATGAGCTCAAGAATTCAAGTGTAAGATGCCTATATGTCCAGAAAAACATGCCGAACATCGTTCCCAATCCCAATTTCTCAAATAGCGTTTTAGTTTCCCCGTAAATACCCAAAGCATGCAAAGCATTGGCATCAACAAAACGAGTAGGAATTATGTTCCGATATTTCAACTTTTCAAATTTTTGTTTTTGTTCTAGGGATTTGAAGATTACCTGCGGGAATGTCGAATCTGGTGGAATTTGAGTGCTTGATTCCCCCCTGGAGCTGTGTTTCCTCTTGCTTGGCCCTGACATGGTGGAAAATAAAAGAAAAGTGGAGATTTTTAGGAGTGAGAGAATTGAAGTGGGATGATGGAGGTTTTATGGGAGAAAGGTGAAGAAAAGTGTTGGGATATGAAGAAAATTGAAGGAGAAGATGAATTTGTGAATGGTGAAAGGTAGAGTGGAGTTTGGCTATGGAGGGTTTTAGGAGAGAGAGAGAAAGAGAGAGTTGAGAGGATGAAGAAAGGTGAGAGAAAATGAAAGAAGTGAAGGAAGAAGGATGTGGGTGAAGGAAGAAATAAGAAACATAAGCTTCGGGCAATCCGCCCGGTCGGGCTGACCCGCCCGGTCGACCGGGCGAAAGGAGTTCATCCCTCTTTTCGCAGCGCTGGCCTGGCCCTTGGGGGAGAAAAGAAAAAAAAATGGCCCGGTCGGGCGAATTCGCCCGGTCGACCGGGCGAAAGGAGTTTCCTCAGTATTTTAAGGGCGTTCCGCCCGGTTGACCGGGCGAAATTGACGCCAAATTCACTTGCGCGCCCGGTCGGGCGACTTCGCCCGGTTGACCGGGCGAAATTTCGTATTGCTTGCTTTTCGCCCTTCGTTGGGTTTAGTTGCGCGCCCTGTCCGGCGAATTCGCCCGGTGGGGCGAGTTGAGAGGCCCGGTAGGGCGAAACCGCCCGGTCGACCGGGCGGCCATATTTCCGCTGTTTTTTCGTCAAAATTTTTCCAAGTTGTGATATGGACCCCCTGTACGCACTAAACTCGCCAAAATGTCAGTACACTCTCTCTCACCTCCCTAAAAAAATAAGAAAAGAAATCTAAACTAGTAAAGAAAAAAGAGAAGTAAATACGGGTTGCCTCCCGCAAAGCGCTGGTTTAGAAAGGTCCCGCACGACCTTAGTACCTCTGATTTCAATGTGAGGGAACATCTAAGTAGATGACCTCTACTTGACCTATGAAAGCACCCTCATGATACAGTTTCAAACGTTGACCATTCACCTTAAACTTCGTCCCCTCTGCATTGGCCACTTCAACGGCTCCATGAGGCTTTACATCAGTGACAACAAAAGGTCCAGACCACTTTGACTTAAGCTTTCCAGGAAAAAGCCTTAGTCTAGAGTTGTATAATAAAACCTTGTCACCAACATGAAACTCGCGCTTCTCAATCATCTTGTCATGAAACCGCTTTGTCTGCTCCTTGTAAAGCTTGTGGTTCTCATATGCTTCCAATCGAAGCTCATCTAACTCATTCAACTGAAGAAGTCTTGTTTCACCTGCAGCCTCTAAATCCAAATTAATTTCTTTGACTGCCCAAGCTGAGAGATACTCCATTTCAACTGGTAAATGACAAGCTTTGCCATAGACCAATCGATATGGGGTGGTGCCGAGAGGTGTCTTAAAAGCAGCTCGCAGTGCCCATAAAGTGTCATCCAACTTCTGTGACCAATCTTTCCTTGACCTGTTGATTACCTTCTCTAAGATGCGCTTGATCTGACGATTGGAGACTTCAACTTGGCCACTAGTCTGAGGGTGATATGCCAAGCCAACCTTATGAGTAACTCCATATTTCTTCAGTAAAGCTTGGAAGGTTCTCTGATGAAAATGAGACCCCCCCATCACTGATCAAGACTCTCGGGACTCCGAAACGAGGAAAAATAATCTTCTTGAAGAGTTTCATGACCACCTTAGAATCATTAGTAGGGGAAGCCACAGCTTCAACCCACTTAGTCACATAATCCACAACTACCAAAATATACTGTTCCCACAAGAAGAAGGGAAAGGTCCCATGAAATCAATTCCCCACATCAAAAGGCTCAATTTCCAAAATTCCCATCTGTGGCATCTCATGTCTCTTTGAAATATTTCCCGTTCTTTGACACTCATTACAAGAGAGGCAAAAAGCACGGGCATCTTTGAAGATAGTAGGCCAGTAGAACCCACTCTGGAGAACTCTATAAGCGGTGGCTTGTGAGCCAAGATGCCCACTACAAGGCATACTATGACAGTGTTGTAGGATTCCAGCTATCTCCCAATCGACAACACATCGTCCGAACAGGCCATCCGAACACTTCTTGTATAGAAGTGGGTCTTCCCAATAGTAATACTTAGCATCATGATAAAACTTCTTGCGTTGTTGGTACGTCAAATCCGGAGGAGGAGAACCACCAACACAATAGTTAGCAAAATCAGCATACCATGGAGATTGAATAGATACAGACAAAAAGATGATCATCGGGAAAAGAATCATCTATGGGACCATCGGCACTTGACTCAAATCTCAATCCGGAGAGATGATCTCGCAACAACATTCTCGGCACCCTTCTTATCACGGATCTCCAAATCAAACTCTTGTAATAAGAGTATCCAACGAATAAGTCGTGGCTTTGCTTCCTTCTTAGCCGGTAGATACTTCGGTGCGGCATGATCGGTGTGGGCAATAACTTTCGAACCTATGAGGTAGGTTCGAAACTTGTCAAGAGCATATACAATGGCCAATAACTCCTTCTCTCGTAGTACCATAGTTGACCCGAGCTTCATCTAATGTCTTGCTTGGCATAGTAAATAGCATGGAGGGTCTTGTTCTTCCGTTGGCCAAGTACAGCACCCACCGCATAATCACTAGCATCACACATGATCTCGAAGGGAAGACTCCAATCTGGAGGTTGTATGATAGGGGCGTGATCAATGCTTCCTTAATCTCGTCAAAAGACTCCACACAAGCGTCAGTAAAATCAAAGGTGGCATCCTTGAGCAACAATTGAGTAAGGGGTTTCGCAATTTTGGAAAAATCTTTTATGAACCTGCGATAAAACCCCGCATGACCCAGAAAACTCCTCACTCCCTTGACATTCACAGGAGGAGGAAGTTTCTCAATCACCTCAATTTTTGCCCGATCAACTTGGATGCCACGTTCAGAAACCAGATGACCAAGTACCACTCCCTCATGGACCATG
This sequence comes from Beta lomatogona, assembly GCA_947646795.1. Classification (NCBI taxonomy): domain Eukaryota; kingdom Viridiplantae; phylum Streptophyta; class Magnoliopsida; order Caryophyllales; family Amaranthaceae; genus Beta; species Beta lomatogona. The sequence continues at coordinate 742,718 of CANSNZ010000955.1, read as the reverse complement.
AAATGACATTTTTCCCAGTTTAAAACCAAATTAACATCAGTACAACGTCTCAGTACTCTAGAAAGATTATGCAAACACACATCAAAGTCAGAGCCATAGACACTGAAATCATCCATAAATACCTCCATGATATTCTCAATGAAATCAGAAAAGATGGCCATCATACATCTTTGAAATGTGGCAGGGGCGTTACACAAGCCAAAAGGCATTCGGCGGTAAGCAAAGGTGCCATAAGGACATGTGAATGTCGTCTTCTCCTGATCTTCTAGGTGAATGGGAATCTGAAAGAAACCTGAATATCCATCCAAATAACAGAAAAAGTTATGTTTTGCTAATCTTTCTAACATCTGGTCAATAAAAGGGAGGGGGAAGTGATCTTTCAAGGTGGCTATGTTTAATCTGCGATAGTCAATGCACATTCGCCAACCTGTAACAGTACGAGTAGGAATTAGTTCATCTCTATCGTTCTTAATAACAGTAGTCCCCCCCTTTTTAGGAACAACTTGAACCGGGCTCACCCACTTAGAATCTGAGATGGGATAGATGATGCCCGCATCAAGCAGTTTCATTATTTCCTTCTTCACTACCTCTTGCATATTAGGATTTAAACGTCTTTGGGGTTGTATGCAAGGGCGGTGATTTTCTTCCAAATTTATTCTATGCATACAAAAATCAGGACTAATACCCTTTAGATCATCAATACTATACCCAATAGCCTTTTTGTGCACGCGAAGCACTGTAAGAAGTTGTGAAAGCTGGCTATCTGTGAGTTTAGTACTGACAATCACAGGGCATTCCTCATTATCATCAAGAAATGCATATTTGAGGTGAGAAGGTAAAGGTTTAAGTTCTAACTTCTTTACCTGTGGCTCAGAAGTAGAGCAAACAGTCTCCATTACCTCACATTCGACTGCCTCATTAACAGTAAGGTCATCCAGTTCAAGAATTTTCTCCAATGGGTCATCTGGCAGAAATTGGTGATAGTCACCGCCCGAAATCTCTTCCAGTACATCAATCCTGCAGCATGTGTGCTCAAGCATAGGAGACTTAATAGCATTGGTTAGTTTGAAAGTAATAGTATCATCACCAACACTTAAAGTCAAAGAGCCAGACTTAACATCAATCACAGCACCGGCAGTACACAAGAAAGGCCTACCTAAAATAATGGGGATCTGACTATCCTCCTCCATATCCAGCACTACAAAGTCTACAGGAATATAGAATTTTCCAACCCTTACAGGAACATCCTCTAAAATACCCAAAGGATATTTCACAGAACGATCCGCCATCTGCAAAGTAATCTGGGTGCACTTCAAAACTCCCAAGTTCAGTTTATTACAGATAGATAGAGGCATAACAGATACACTAGCTCCTAGATCACATAAAGCCTTATCTATAAACAATGCACCTACATGACATGGGATGGAAAAACTACCAGGATCCTTTAGTTTTGGAGGGATTTTATTTTGCAACACAGCACTACACTCTTCAGTTAGAGCAACTCTATCTAGACCACCAAAATCCTTTTTCTTAGTAATCATGTCTTTCAAAAATTTGGCATAAACAGGCACTTGAGAAATTAAATCAGTAAAAGGAACTGTTACCTCAAGATTCTTGACCATTGACATGAACTTACCAAGCTGTTGATCAACCTTGGATTTTTGCATCCTGTGAGGGAAAGGTAGTGGTGGTGCAGGAGAGTCTGTAACCTTCTCCTTTTGCTTCTTTGTTTCATCTACTGTCTCTTGCTCAACTTCAGCTTTTGAGCTATCTTCACCATTCTTTTCATCCACTACATCATTGTTGTCTGGAGGTGGCAAATCATCGGTAGGCATAAGTGGAGCATCATATTGTGTTCCGCTTCGAAGAGTGACAGCATTAGCAGTCTCTTTGGGAATTGGTTGCCCCGGCAAATGACCTGGTTGCCTCTGCACATTATTTCCGGCCACCTGAGCAAGTTGAGTCTCCAAATGCTTTGTAGTATTCTTCAGCTCTTTGATGCTCTCCTCATGATTTTTCTGCATAGAAACCATCATTTTCATTAGATCAGACATAGTAGGCTCTTGAGAGCTGGCACTCTGAGGAGTTTGCTGCTGATAGCCTTGGTGTGAAGGCCTATTGAAACCAGGAGGGGGATTCTGAGGAGCCCCTTGATAATATTGTTGTCTAGCAGCATGTGGTGGTGGGTTTTGATGTGGTGGTGGGTACGATGTTTGTGGCATAGGTTGAGGGTTCTGAACATTATTATTTTTGTAGGAAAAATTAGGATGATCCCTCCAACCTGGGTTGAATGTGTTAGAGTAGGGGTTGTGTGGAGGTCTCTGCTGAAAAGCATTTGCATGCTCCATCTGATTCGAGTCCGGTTGATTATAGGAACAATCATAACCAAAGTGGCCCTGAACACCACACACCTCACAGAAAGAAGAGGTAATAGGAGCCATAGAAGACATAGCATTAATACTCATAGGAGGAGTACTAGACTGCAAAGATTTCAGCGAGTCCATCTTCATGCTCAACTGGGCAACTTGTGCAGACAACAAGGAATATGCATCAGCATCCAACTTTTTCTTTGTAATAGTCCTGGAAGAACTATGATCATTTGCTGCAAAGTTGGCCAAAAAACTGTACCCTTCATCTACCTCCTTATCTAGGAAAACACCCCCAACAGATGAATCGATTATACTCTTGATATGGGGTTGTAAACCATTGTAGAATGCCTGAGTGATGAACCACTTGTCTAGATTGTGGTGTGGGCATTCTCTCTGCAGGTCCTTGAACCTATTCCATGCTTCCTTCAGTGTCTCATCAGGTTCCTGTTGGAAGGTAGCAAGCTTGTGCCTGATTTCTGCAGTCTTGGTAGGAGGGTAGTACTCTTTCAGGAATGCTTCAGAAATAGCACTCCACTCGGTTTCATTAACATCGTTCAGCCATTTTTGTGCCTTGTCCCTTAGTGAGAATTCGAAGACCATGACCTTCAACTGATCAGGAGTGACCCCTTGGTGCTTAACGGTACGACAAAGTTGTTGAAACCATTGTAAATGATTTGCAGGGTCTTCAAATGGATGCCCTCCAAATTGGTTCTGTTGGATCATATTGATGAGGGCAGGCTTGATCTCAAAATTTGCCGCTTGAATGTCGGGCATAGTAGGCCCTGTGGAAATACCACCAGGAGAAGGTACCCCATAAGATTTCAATGACTTAGGAGGCATGATTGGTTCTGAAGGACCTTCTGTGGATTTTCCTTGGTTAGCAGACTGCTTTTTCTTCTTTTGTTGCTTTTTGAGTTGCCGGATGGTTTTCTCAAGATCAGGATCAGTTGGAACTGGAGTACCTGTTCTCTTAGACCTGGGCATAAAAGAAACAAAGAAAAATGTGCGATGGAGATGGTCTCAATTGGAACTTGAAGTTCCAATGAGACAGCAGAAATAGTTCAAATAATTAATCAGAAAGCTATAGAAACTAGCCGTCTCCCCGGCAACGGCGCCAAAAACTTGATGAGTTTTAAAATATACCGCAAGTGCACGGTGTCTGTTTAGCAGAAACTGGCAAATACGGGTCGATCCACAGGGAGAGGAGTTCTACAGATTTATGTTCAATTACCTAACTACTTCAAGAGAGGAAATTGATTGAAGAATTAATAACTAAACTAGAGTAAACTATAACACAAAAAAAATGGAAGTTTATCAATTAATTAAAAACCTAGGGCAATCGATCGGTCTACCATGCTTATACCAATTTAATCACTACAATATAGTTCGACAATACTTGGATTGAGGTTCGAATAAATAAAGTATTTCGTTAATCCTTGGTCAGGCATTAACAACTCTTAGATTAACATATGCCAGTACGGTCGCTCAACATAATCAAATCTACCTATTGTCACAAGCCTCTAATGAATACGATCTTTCGATTCTAATTCTTATTAGCTAAACATAACTCATGATATTGCGCAATTACATGAATCAAACAAGCATAACAAATCAATAGGAATTATTCTAATTCAATCCAAATAATGAAGAACTTTAAACCACAATCAAAAAGGTATAAACATGGCTTCCCTCTCTAAGCCCTAGAAAAAATCTACTCACTCATGATAATAATAAAATCAATAAACATAATCAAAGTAAAAGAATTCATTAAGTTAAACAAAGTAAAGAGAAATACCGAATGATTCAAGAACAATGAAAACCGAAATCGATGATCTTTATAATCTTCAAGAGCAAGAGTTAATACAAACTAGAGAGAGAACTAAGTGTTTAGCCCTAAAAACGTAGATAATAAGATGGTCTAATTGGAATTACCAAAAACCTATTTATACTCTCTTACAAAACCGGCTAAAAAAGGAAATAAAACCGTCCCGAGAAAACCGCCCTGGGTCGACCAAGGGGAAACCGCCCGGTCGGGCGGCGGTGTTTTAGAACTACGACTAAGAAGCAGAATTCGCCCGGTCGACCGAGCTGATCCGCCCGGTCGGGCGCGTAAACAGATTTTCCCTCTCTCTCGCCCGGTTGACCGGGCGAACAAAACTCAGCTGCTGGAGGCCTTTGTAGCTCGCCCGGTCGGGCGAAACCGCCCGGTCGACCGGGCGAGAGTCCTTTTCGCTCATTTTTTGATGTAATCTTGTCCGAATCACTTGTGCAATATCTCGGATCTTCTATGGGCTATAAGTGGACCGTTGGACTTCCGTTCTGCAGCTCAAATGAGGGCGCTAAACGCTTAATCTGCACAAAACATCTAACACACGGAAACAAGTCCAACCATATCAAATAGCTCAAGAATCGAGCTCCAATGAGCTCAAATCAACTATCAAAGCCAAAGGAATAGAGCTAAATAATCTATATAAAATAGATACATCAATTAGCGATGACAATAGATTTCATCGCTCTCAAAAAATCTTTATCTGAACGCTGCTGCCAATATTTGGGGGTTCATAGTATGCTCATTGAGTTACTTTTAGTGAGTCAAGTTGCTTGTTAGAATCTCACAAGTATGTTGCCACTAGCTCGAGTCTTTCCTACCCTTTCGGTTCTATCCTTGATCACAAAATTCCCCAGGTTTTAAAGTGTCTTTAATGCTTATCCTCCCAACCGGTGCTTAATTATATTCTATGGTATCACTTCTGATGGCTTTGGCAAGCTTGAAAGTTGCAAACAAAGTCATCACAACGACCAAGGGTCCAACGAAGGAGAGCTTTTTATTATTTTTGCTTGTAAGTTGGATTTAGTTTGTATTCTAAGTAATGTAAGGGCATTTGTTGCTCACTTTATCTTGTTTGTTCTTGTAAGTGCGTTAAACGGCCTTGTAATTTTGGTTGTATTTCCTTAAAGTTTATTTCTGATAGATGAAGCCAATGTCAAAAAAAAACTTTGATTTCACGATCAACATTTTTTTTATTTTAGTAATTTTAGCAACATCTACAGTAGAGGTGGAGTGATGAACAAATTAAACTGAGCGATACTCGCTCTTACATAACAATTACAAAAGTATAAATAACTTAAATTTAAAGTAGGATAGTACTGCTCGATTTGGAGGTCTGAGTTGATGGATAACAGTGGTGGAACTCTTCTACTGGTAGATGACGATCGCCAGGACCCTGACGAAGGGGAAGGAAGGAGAGGGCTGATTTCAGAGGCGGAGCAACAAAGTAACAGCGAGATTTTGATCTCGCAACCGGACCAATCCCCATGACCTTCTGTCACATGGGATTCTACAACCGGGCTTCCTTGAAGAGTCACATTCCTTTATGACCCATTACCCTGTTGGAAGGGTATTTCAGGCTTCTCCTTTGAGGAGAAGCTCAAATGAGTTGACGTGCTATAAATCCAATTGACAAATTGGAGAGCCACCTTCAGATATGATTTTGAGAAGGCAATGATTAATAAATCATTACCAAGGTAAATTGAAATCTAACCATTGTTAGATCTCGAAGAACTATTCGATTTTCAAAATCGGATAAAACAAACCCCATCCATGAAATCGCTTGCCACACAAACCCTAACCAACTATAATACCCAGATCCAAAAGCTTGAAGCCGAAGACTACCTCCAACACTTAACAAAAGTAACAAGCAGATTGAGGAAACGAACAACAAACTCATACTACCACAATTAAGGAAAAACAACAGAACGCACTTGGGAACAAAATATGCACTTTCAAATTGGACACCAACTTAACGACAGAGGGGAGGGGTAGGGGAAGCCCAAAAATAAATCGGTGGGAAGGGGGAGGGGAAGCCCAAACACGAGACCAGGGGGAGGGGGGGAGGGAAGCCCAAAACCGAGACACACATTACTACTGGGGAGGGGGGGAGGGGAAACCCACAACAAGACCAGGGGGGAGGGGGAGGGGGAAGACCACAACCTAGACCAACTAACCTATTGGGGACGGAAATCACTAGGGACAAGGAAAGACGGAAACCACCAGGGACGGGGACAGACGGAAACCACCAGGGACGGGGACAGACGGAAACCACCAGGGACGGGGACAGACGGAAACCAAGAGAAACGAAAAACAAGGAAACTACCTGAACACCGGAGAACAAAATTCACCGGAGAAACACGAGACCAGCAACGACGTAGCAGGGGATGGGGATGGGAATCCACCTTACTCGACAGGGGAGGGGGAGACACACTGGAAGAGAAGACTTGTCGGAGAAACTAAAAGCTATGAGAAACGAAAGAACGACGAATTAAAACGAAAGAAAACAAAGGAACTCGCCGGAGAACCCGCCAGATACCTACACGGCGCTGGAACTCCGGCGAGTTCCTAGGGTTAGGGGGGTTTGTCTTTAGAGAGAAGGCAGAGGTTTAGTTTTTAGAGAGAGAAGTTGGAAAATCATACATAGGCAATTTTACGTTTTGGTGGAGCAAAATTGGTGAAAAAGAATTGATGGTGCGTGAGAGTAGAGGAAGAAGGAAAATTGGTGATGATGGTCATATAACAGCAGAGTAGGTCAAAGGGGGAGAACAAGACAGTCTATATTTTAGGGGGAAGAATTTGAAATTTAGAGGGTTTTATAGATTTAGAAGGTCAAACTTTAAATTGTTTGGCACAAATATCTCTATTACATATGAGAACTTTTCAAAACTTTGGTTTTCACCCTTTTTGACCAATATACCCCTAACTAGAAAAAAGAAAACCACAACACCAACCACTCTATTAGTTTAAAAATAAAAATAAAAAAGAGGAAAACCAATCTAACAAACTGCAAAGCAGTTTCCACTGATTCTTCGACTTTGCACGCATAGCATGCATATAAAGGCTAGTGTTAATAAATAAGAAGAGTAGTTCCTTTAAAAAAAAAAGGATTACTAATATAAAATCAATATAGTGGGTCTTATTAGGTTCCTCAAACACTGTTTTTTTTTTTTGCAATATTAACTTTTAATAATCGAACTTTCTAGTTGGGATAGTTAGAGAAATTTTATATGTTGACATTAACTTTGAAAAAATCATAACGACTCATACAAGAATTCTGAAAGTCAAATGGTGCCCCTCAATACAATTTTTTTTTATGCTATGACCTTTTTATTTATTAAAAAGCATTTGAAAATCATTTTTCTAATTTACTAAACTATTTATAATAAAGAAAAAGAAAATCAAATGTACAAACCCTTTCCCCATCATCACCTTTTTCACCACTATCAACCACTATTGTCGGACAGAGATTTTTTATAATCATAGTTCGACACCAAAATCGGAAAATAGGCCCGAACTAAAATTGAACAAAAAATTATTTTTCCTTTTTTTTAGAAAGTTGTCAATTATTTAGTATGTTAATTATCGTATTTTTGAAAGTAATGAGGCGACTCACTCAATATGGGAGTCTCGACACTATATTTATATATTTCGGTTTACAACCTATATAACATAATTACCCTTGGGCTTACTCTATTACACCCCCTCAATATGTGCGGGGAAAACCACATGTAGATTGGATTTCAAAAAATCAAAACGTTGGCCAAACAATGGCTTAGTAAAAATATCTGCAACTTGAAGCTGAGTAGGAGCATATCGAACAATAAGATCACCATGAGCAACACGTTCACGAACAAAGTGATGATCAACATCAATATGTTTACTACGATCATGTTGCACAGGATTCATAGTAAGATAAGTAGCGAACACATTATCACAAAGAAGTTTGACGGGACGACAAACCACCAATCCAAGTTCGGCCAATAAATAACGAAGATGCAGTGTGTCACTAACCGTATAAGCTACAGCTCGATATTCAGCTTCAATGGGAGATATTGAAACAGTAGGTTACTTTTTGGAGCGCAAGGAAATGAGATTACCCCCAAGAAAAATCGCATAACCAGTTGTAGAACGACAACTATCAGGACACCCAGTCCAATCAGCACCGGAGTAGGCAATGATAATAGTAGTGTCCCGGGAAGGACGAAGCCATAAGCCATGATCTGTAGTACCTATCAAGTACCTAAAAATATGTTTGACAGCAGCAAGGTGAGTAGTACGGGGAGCATGCATAAACTGAGCAACTAAATGTACAACATAAGTAAGATCAGGTCTAGTCATAGTCAAGTATTGTAAAGCTCCTACCATACTACGGTACTCATACGGATCTGCAAGCAAAGCACCATCAGTAAAAGAGAGTGTCGTTCTAGACGAGAGAGGAGTACGAACAGCCTTAGCAGTATGCAAATGAAACTAATGAATCAGATCGTGAATATATTTTTGTTGCGACAAGAAAAGGCCCTTAGATGTACGTACAACCTGAATGTTAAGAAAATAATAAAGATCCCCCAAGTCCTTCATAGCAAACTGAGTGGCAAGTAAAGAAATGCATCGATGAACTAATGATGGAGAATTGCCTGTAATGACAATATCATCAACATATAGGAGAAGATATAAAAGATCCTTGCCACGACGAAGAATAAACATAGAAGTGTCTGTTTGAGAACAAAAGAAGCCCTGTCGTAAAAGAAAGCTACTGAAACAATGAAACCAAGCTCTAGGAGCCTGTTTGAGACCATATAAAGCTTTTCTAAGACGACAAACATGATTAGGATATTGAGGATGAGCAAAGCCTGGAGGTTGCTTCATGTATACCTCTTCTATAAGATAACCATGAGGAAATGCATTTTTAACATCCAATTGACGAATTATCCAACCATAAGAAATAGCAAGAGAAAGAACAAGTCGAATAGTGGTAGGTCTAACGACAGGGCTAAACGTTTCATCAAAATCTACACCTTCCTGTTGGCTATTACCTTGGGCAACTAATCTAGCCTTTTTTCGCTCAACACTTCCATCTGAATTAAATTTCGTCGTATAAACCCATTTTGAACCAACCACATTTTTCGCTATATCATACGAAACCAAATCCCAAGTGTTGTTAGAGATAAGTGCATCGAACTCTTCAGCCATAGCGTGTCTCCATTCAGGATATTGATTAGCTTTAGAAAAACTTGTAGGATCAGGAGGATGAACAATTGCACTTAATGAGACAAAATCTGGCAAAATTTTGGTTTTGAAAATTCCAGCCTTGGAACGGGTCTAGATGTGATGCGAAGAGGGTGGAACAACACAAGTACTTGTGCACACATGCGCGTGAGACTTGACACCAGACTTCGGGCTACTATAAGCAGGACAAGAAGTGAAAGGGGACGAGTGAGGCGAAGGTGGGCTGACATGGGAATCCACCGGGAGGGGGATGTGATGTCAGGCAGGGATGACACAGAGGGGCAGCCGCTAGGCTGGATTACTACCGGCGCAGGCTCACGAGAGGGGTTGTGGCGAGGGGAAGAAGCTGCAGCCTTCTGCGACACTTGCTGGGCCGGGAGGTCTCGGGGGGGCGAAGAGGGCAACACAGGTGCATCAACGCTGCCATCCGAAGGGGAAAGCACCCTAGGAGGAGGATGGGACGTGGGTAAGACATCAACATGAGTTTATGGGCCGCTAGAGAAGACAGGAAACAACGTAGGACTCCAAGATGTAAGTGGTAGGCTAGGATCATGAGTAAGGGAGATAGGTGATCCAACAAGAGATGTGTAAGGGAAAACAGACTCATGAAAAGTAACATGATGACTGACATACGACCAGTTTTAGGATCAAGACACCGATATCCCTTATAGTGAGGAGCGTAGCCAAGAAAAACACACCTAACAGACCTAGGAGATAAATTGTTGGACGGTTTAGCAGGAAAGTTAGGAAAACATTCACATCCAAAGACACGCATAAATGAGTAATCCTGAGATTTTGAAAACCATTTTTCGTAAGGCGATAAACCATTCAAAACAGGGGTAGGCAATCTGTTGATAATGTAAGTAGCGGTATAAACAGCATCAACCCAAAAATGTGAGAGGCATATTGGCTTGAATAAGCATAGTACGAGCCAATATAATTAAATGGCCATGCTTGCGTTTCGCTACACCATTTTGTGCTTGGATATTAGGGCAGGATTTACGAAAATGTATCCCCACATTCCATAAATCAGTGAGAAATTTAGTGTTATCAAATTCTCATCCACCATCACTTTGAAAATATTTAATCTTGGTGTCAAATAGATTTTCAACTAAAGACTTAAAACTAAGAAATCATGAAAAACCTCACATTTATGTTTCATGGGATATATCCATGTGAAACGAGAAAAATCATTAATAAAACTCACATAATAACGAAACCCAAGATTAGATTTAAAAGGTGATTGTCAAACATCCGAATAAATAATTTGTAATGGTTTATCACAAGAATGAATTACATCAGTAAAAGGTAATCGTTTGGATTTTCCTAATTTGCAACCGACACAGTCATGGACAAAACTAATAGCCGAAACAATGGCTTTATTCCTTCGAAGAGTCTCTAAGACACGGTCACCACAATGACTTAGACGCTGATGCCATACTGAACCAGTAGTAGTACGAAGAGCAAGGGATGACGCGGATGAAGTGGTAGTGGCTAGAGGATAGACATGACCATTACTGGAAGCCCAAAGAAGTACCTCCCCAAAAGTTGGATCCTTGACACAAAAAGAGTTTTTGTCAAAATTAACAGTGCAATTATTATCCTCACATAAATTTTGGACAGACATTAGATTATACTTTAAATTAGGAACATGAAGAACATATTTTAAATTCAAAGGCCGACCCAAAGAGTTCAATGACGCATCACCAACATGAGCAATAGGAAGATTAGTACCATTAGCTACTTTAACATGAAGTGGTCCATTATAAACAGATTTAGAAGATAAAATACCTTCATTATTGGTCATGTGAGAAGAAGCACCCGAATCAGGGTACCATAAAGACTCATTAGTCTCTCCTATAGGCATGGCTTCTAAGGCAGGTGCAAATTGAGATGCATAACGAGACGGGCAAGTTTGAGCATAATGACTAGGATGATAGCAAATTTGACAAACAATCGGGGAATAAGAACTAACCACCCCCACAACTGATGGGTTGCCTGCAGACACATCATGAGAAACACAAGTAGAAAGAGCAACAACACTATTAGATGACAAAACCGACTTACAAAATGCCATACCTGAACGTACTGGTTGTATTTGGTTGAGGGTTGGTTTTGCATGCTGCCATTGTTGTAGCGATTATTATTATTATTATTATTATTATTATTATTATTATTATTATTATTATTATTATTATTATTATTATTATTATTATTATTATTATTATTATTATTATTATTATTATTATTATTATTATTATTATTATTATTATTATTATTATTGTTATTGTTATTGTTATTGTTATTGTTATTGTTATTGTTATTATTATTATTATTATTATTATTATTATTATTATTATTATTATTATTATTATTATTATTATTATTATTATTATTATTATTATTATTATTATTATTATTATTATTATTATTATTATTATTATTATTATTATTATTATTATTATTATTATTATTATTATTATTATTATTATTATTATTATTATTATTATTATTATTATTATTATTATTATTATTATTATTATTATTATTATTATTATTATTATTATTATTATTATTATTATTATTATTATTATTATTATTATTATTATTATTATTATTATTATTATTATTATTATTATTATTATTATTATTATTATTATTATTATTATTATTATTATTATTATTATTATTATCATTATTATTATTATCATTATTATTATTATTATCATTATTATTATTATTATCATTATTATTATTATTATCATTATTATTATTACTATTACTATTATTATTACTACTATTACTATTATTATTACTACTATTACTAGTATTATTACTATTATTACTAGTATTATTACTATTACTATTAGTATTACTATTACTATTATTATTACTATTACTATTATTATTATTATTAATTACTATTATTATTACTATTACTATTACTATTACTATTATTATTATTATTATTATTATTAATTACTATTATTATTACTATTACTATTATTATTATTAATAACTATTATTATTACTATTACTATTATTATTAGTATTACTATTACTATTATTATTATTAATAACTATTATTATTACTATTACTAATATTATTAGTATTACTATTATTATTATTATTACTATTATTATTATTATTATTATTATTATTATTATTATTATTAGTATTATTATTAGTATTATTATTAGTATTATTATTAGTATTATTATTACTATTATTATTATTACTATTAGTATTATTATTAGTATTATTATTACTATTATTATTATTACTATTATTATTATTATTAGTATTATTATTACTATTATTATTATTACTATTAGTATTATTACTATTATTATTATTATTATTATTATTATTATTACTATTATTATTATTACTATTATTATTATTACTATTATTACTATTACTATTATTACTACTATTATTATTATTACTACTATTATTATTATTACTATTATTATTATTATTATTATTATTATTATTATTACGACCCCTGTATCTATTGTTGCGACCTCCACGACCATTGTTACGGTTGTGGTTATTATTATGATAAGTGTTTTGAGTGTTTCGCCGTTGTTGTTGGCCAGAGGAAGAAGTCGAAGAGGTACTAAGGCCGGATGTGAGTGCACCGAAAGCTTGATGTTGTTGCTGGTGAGAAGAGGCACTCAAAGTACGATTACGTTGTTCCTGAATCAACAACTTTGAATGAAGATCATCGAAAGTCAAGTGTCCCGGAAAATGGGTGAGAGTGGTGATAAGAGTGTCATAATCTCCACAATCCCCGAGACCAATAAGGGTATGTTCGAGAAGATTATGCAAGGGAACAGGGGAACTAATAGCAACAAGAGAATCAGCAATCTTCTTAATCTCACGCAAATATTGATCCATGGTTTGATTTTCAGATTTTTGAATAGTGGACAACATGCATTTAAGTTCCATGGATTGTTCAATACCAGCAGACATAAATAGATTTTGCAAGCGATCCCAGATTGGCCTAGAAAATTTCAGATCATGCACTTCAATCAATATATCACGAGAAAGAGTAGCAAATAACCAAGATCGAATCAATTGATAAATTCTCAACCAATTAAAATACTCAGGATTATGAACTAATTGTCCCTGCGAATCATAAATGCACATGGAAGGCATGGAAATAGAGCGATCAATTATACTCGATAATCCATGTGAGACCAAAAAAGACTCAAATTGAGTCCTCCATGGAAGATAATCCTCTACCACATTCAAAACAATTGTCACAAAATTCTTTATATTAATGTTGGATACAGTAGAAGTAGGGGGCAACATGTTATTAGGGGAGGAGTAAGAATTAATAGCAGCCAAAGAATAGTTCGAAGCAGGGGAACCATCTGCTGGAATAGAACCTGGTTGCGCCACGAAGGTAGGCCCATGAAAAGAAGACGGCGCAGCCGAGTGGTGGCTGGACTGCCCGACTACAGAAGAGGACCCATGGAAGAGCCGCCGCGGCAGGGGCTGCGTGGGACTCCACGAAAACAGCGATGGCATGGACACAAGTGCAGAATAGTTCACCATAGAGAAGGGGGCACGCTGGTGTGAGGCGCGACAAAAGTAACAGCGGCCCTGGGCTGGACGCAATGGACTGTAGGTGACTGAAAATCAGGCGGTGCACCATGATGTGGCTGCGAAATAGGTGCTGCGGACAGAGCAGAGAAAACAACGGTTAGGGCTGCGTGCAAGGCACCTGTGGTGGTAGTGTACAAGGCGGAAGACACGGTGGTGGAGTCACCAGCAATTAGTGACGAAGCAGACAGCGAACTCATGGATGAGAATTACGGTGGAAGGAAAAAAAATTTAATTAACTAGGGTTCTTAACCTAGGCTCTTTATATATCATGTAAAAGTAATGAGGCGACTCACTCAATATGGGAGTCCCGACACAATATTTATATATTTCGGTTTACAACCTATACTACGTAATTGACCTTGGGCGTACTCTATTAGTATTTACTATAGTAATTGGAAACTAAAAGTAATATACGAAATAAAAAAAAATGTAGAGGACTTTTTATTAACAAAAAATTGGATTACAATTGGTAATTAGTTATCAAAGTTGAGGTTGTGTTTACTTTAACTTATTTTTGTATGAGATTATATTATCTTAAATTATCTGAACAAACTTTGTCTATATTGTCTAAAATTATCTTATGCATGTGTTGAGTTCAGAAGTTGACTGAAAACAACATATTTTGTCTGAACTTGCCTTAACTTTTTTGAACTTAATTTTTTTTTTTACGAAAGATATCCAAATAAGTTCAAGTAAATAAACAATGGGGACCAATACTCTCATGTTTGGGTTTATAGTTAAGCTTATTCATAATTTTGTCGTCCACAACCATTATGAGAAATTTATGGTACAACCATTTAGCCACGTGGCAATACAATCCTCTCTCAACCCTACAAAAAGGGGAATGGTTTTGGGAATTAATGAAGAACAAAAATAACTTTTAACATATTTTGATTGGTTGATAATGATTTGATGGAACATCGTAAGATTTACAAGGGTTGTAGGGGATTTTATCTGAAACCGAACCATGAACTATCAAACGAAGTTATTACTTATAATCTCTTAGAATTATTTCATCTAGTCGCTTATTTTTTTTTGGATATAATAGAGCGGTTCATTTTAGTTAGTTTGTTTTGTGAGGTTGTATTGTTCTTGCCTTAAGGTTCAACTCATTTGTCGATCGGAACACCTAATAAGGCAAACCTTCGAATCAAAAGTTAGTTCCTATTTTCTTCTTGGACTAAAAGGTTGACTTACATGATTCCCAAATCCAAGATTTGCAGGTCTTTCTTTCTAGTTTAAAATTTTCCTAATTAGAGGTGGTTTTGGGCTCGTGAAATAGAGGCAACCATATATAGCCCAAAAAACAGGGGCCCGAAATATATTTTGTTTTATTGATTGAACATCTCACAAATGAAAACGTTTGTAGTGGTAGTACCGAGCGCGTAAGTCCTACATAATTTATTCTGGAAAGGTAAGGAGAACAAGCACCCTTTGGGGGAGAATTTTTAAGAATTCCTGAAAGTGAACTTGGTGAAGATCAATCCCTCGAGGCCTCAATGATAAGAATCGTTCGTCTGTTCTGCACCTCACTTCTCAACTCACCCTCCAATCTATATGAAATCCATCAATAAACTATTTTAATAAAAATGGATATTAAAATGATATTCAATGTTTACTCCTCGAGTTGGGATCATGATGGTCCATCTCCCGTTTTTTGAGGGGATAATCTATTTCCTAAATCAGTGGTTGATATTGCTTGAATGGGGAGAATATGAGGGTTTTGGGGATTTATTTTTTTAAACTAGCTTAAATGTCATCATCTTATTATATGATATGGATGAAAGAAATGTATCGGATCTTAATAAGTATTCCTCTATCTATTTTTTAATCTGGACCACTATAGGCGATGATATAATCAAATGGTCACTATAGTCGAGTGAAAAGAAGAATGGTCAGGATCGAGTGCCCGAGCTGCGCGCTATAAGCGCCCGACTCGCGCACATCGAGCGGTTTTGTGGATTTTCGTTTAATCTCGTTCTTTCAATCCTAAACCTAGAAAAATAGGTTTAGATGCCGTTGATCATAATAATTCACAAGAATTAAGAGACGAAAAGCTTGAGAGAAATCTTAGAGAGCTTTGTAATCGTCTTTTGTATATTTTCATCGATTCCTAGTGCATATTAGTGGTTTTTCTCCCAGTTCTTGGGTTTCCACGTTAAAAGTCTTTTGTGTCTTTTATTACCTTCGTTCAATCGTTGTTCTATTATTGTTTGCCATTACTTGCTAGATTGTTATTCAATAGAACCTACAAGTGGTATCAAGAGCCAGGTTGGATTATTGTCTTGATCTAGAAGTGATTAACAATGGAGGATGCGAAGATCAGAATTGAGAAGTTTGATGGCACAGATTTTGGATATTGGAAGATGCAAATTGAAGACTTCCTATATCAGAAGAATCTGTATCAACCCTTGTCTGAGGCGAAGCCTACAGACATGGATGAGGCAAAGTGGAAGGTACTCGATAGGCAAGCACTAGCGGTGGTGCGTTTGACATTGGCTCGGACTGTAGCCTTCAATGTAAAGGATATCAAAACAACGGCGGGATTGATCAAAACTCTTTCAGATATGTATGAAAAGCCCTCGGCTATGAATAAGGTATATCTGATGCGCCGTTTATTTAATTTAGAGATGAATAATGGTAGTTCTGCTGCTGAACATATTAATGAATTTAATTCAATAATAAGTCAATTATCTTCGGTTAGTATTGTCTTTGATGATGAAGTGAAAGCCTTAATTTTGTTGTGCTCCTTACCTGTTGCTTAGGAAACTGTAGTAACTGCTGTTAGTAATTCTTCTGGCAAAGAAAAATTGGTTTATTATGTTGTCCGTGATCTGATTTTGAGTGAGAGTATTCGATGGAAGGAGAGTGGAGAATCATCTGGAGCATATAGTGCTGAGGGTAGAGGGAGGGGAAAACAAAAGGGAAAAGGAAAGAACTTTCAGGGTAGATCAAAGTCTAGGGGCCGGAGTAAGTCAAAAGGCAGGACTAGTATTACCTGTTGGAATTGTGGTGAGAAGGGTCATCCAAAGAGGGAGTGTCCACATCCCAAGAAGAAGGGTGGAAAGTCTGACCATAATGATAAACAGGAGGATAGTGATAACTCATCAATTTATTCTACATCGAATGAGATTGAGGATGCTTTGGTCCCAAGTGTTGATAGTCCCATAGAGTCGTGGATCCTAGATTCGAGGGCATCGTTTCACTCTTCACCTATGAGGGAGCTGTTTCATGACTTCAAAGCAAAGAAGTTGGGTCAGGTCTATCTTGCTGATGACAAGACCTTGGATATCATAGGGAAGGGAGATGTGATTGTCAGAACTACGAACAGGGGAACTTTAAAACTGCATGATGTTAGGTACATTCTAGGCCTAGCAAAGAATCTGATTTCTGTGAATCAACTGGACTCATGTGGCTACAAGACTGTGTTCTGTGAGGGGAAGTGGAAAATTTCCAAAGGTTCCATGATCTTGGCTAGAGGTACTAAGATGGGAACATTATACACTATTGCAGGGTGTACAGGCATGGTTGCTGCAGCTATAGTGGATGAGACTAAGTTATGGCATACTAGACTTGGTCACATGAGTGAGAAAGGGATGAAGATTTTAGCTTTAAGTGGCAAATTGTCAAGGTTGAAATCAGTTGACATGGAATTTTGTGAGAGTTGTGTCTTTGGCAAGCAGAAAAAGGTGACTTTCACAAAAGCCAAGAAAGTGTTGAAAACTGAGAAGCTAGAGTTGGTGCACACTGATTTGTGGGGGCCTTCCCCAGTCAGATCCCTTGGAGGCTCACGTTACTTTGTTACTTTCATTGATGACTACAATAGGAAGGTATAGGTCTATTTCATGAAGAGGAAATCTGAGCTTCATGAGACCTTCAAGAAGTGGATGGCTGAGGTAGAGAATCAGTCTGAAAAGAAAATTAAGTGCATTAAGTCTGATAATGGAGGTGAGTATGAATTGGCAGAGTACACAAAGCTTTTTGAGGAAAATGGCATCATTTTGAAGAGGACTGTTCCAGGCAAACCTCGACAGAATGGAGTCGCAAAGTGGATGAATAGGACACTGACTGAGAGGGCTAGAAGTATGAGGTTGCATGCAGGGCTACCAAAAACATTATGGGCAGATTCAGTTAGCACAGCAGCTTACTTGATCAACAGGGGACCATCAGTTCCATTGGAGTTCAAGCTACCAGAGGAGGTTTGGAGTGGGAAGGAGGTAAACCTTTCTTTTCTGAAATTATATGGTTATGTTGCTTATGTTCAATATGAGAAACGCGACAAGTTAGACCCAAAGGCCGTGAAATGTTATTTATTGGGTATGGTTCTGAGAAGTATGAGTATCGGTGTTGGGAACCTAAAAGTAGGAAGATTTTGAGACACTGTAATGTCACTTTTGATGAGACTAAGGTGTACAAGGATGTTTATGGTGATAAATCTGAGATTACTGAGCCAGTGGGAGTTCAGGAGGAGGAGTTTGTGGAGACTAAAGGCATTGATGGAAGAAATATCATTGTTCCAGAACAGGTTGAGCAACATGGAGATGAGGCTCATACTCCTGCAGGGTCTGATTCAGATGAGTCAGATAACTCACAGCAAGGTAATTCAGATGGTGCTACTGTCACACCACCAAAAGGCTCCAGTTCTAGTACAGGGAGAATAGTCTCTCAAGTTGACTTGAGAAAATCCGCAAGGGTGTCCAAAGCACCTAATCGATATTCCCCTTCTATGTTTTATTTGCTACTAACTGATGCAGGTGAACCAGAATCATATAAAGAAGCAATAAATTCGACTGACTCATCTAAGTGGGAGTTAGCCATGGAAGATGAGATGCAGTCACTGGAAAAGAATCAGACATGGGAGTTGTCTACATTGCCTGCAGGAATGAGAGCACTTAGCAACAAGTGGATCTTCAGATTGAAAAAAGAGCCCGATGTAAGTGTCAGGTATAAGGTGAGATTAGTAGTAAAGGGGTTCCTACAACAGGAGGGCATTGACTACAACGAGATATTTGCTCATGTTGTGAAGTTGACTACTATACACATCTGGTTGGCTATTGTTGCTGCTGAAAATATGTTCTTAGAACAGATGGATGTTAAGAATGCGTTTCTACATGGTGATCTGGATGAGGAGATCTACATGAAGCAACCGAATGGCTTTAAAGTTCGGGGAAAGGAGAACTTGGTGTGCAAGCTCAAGAGGAGCTTATATGGATTGAAGCAGGCTCCGAGAAAGTGGTACATAAAATTTGACACCTTCATGTGTAGCAATGGTTTCAAGAGAGCTGATAGCGATCATTGTTGTTATTTTCAGAGGTATGTAAATGACTATGTTTACTTGCTTCTGTATGTTGATGATATGCTGATTGCTGGTACGAGCATGGAGGTGATAAATAGTGTGAAGGGAAAACTGTCACAAAAATTTGAGATGAAGGATTTGGGTGAATCTACACAAATCTTAGGTATGAGGATTTTCAGGGACAAGTCTACTGGCATGGTGAAGTTGTCTCAGGAAGATTATATTCTTAAGGTACTTAAGAGGTTTAATGTGGGAGATGCAAAACCCAGAAATTCGCCGCTTCCTAGCGACCTCAAGTTGACAAGGGAGCACTCACCAACAACAGAAGAAGAAAAGGAGCGGATGGCCACTGTTCCCTATGCTTCGGCGGTTGGTAGCTTGATGTATGCCATGGTTTGCACACGACCATACATTGCTTTTGCAGTGGGAGTTGTGAGTAGATTTGTTTCTAATCCAGGTGAGAAACATTGGGATGCTGTGAAGTGGTTACTAAGGTACTTGAAAGGCACTTCAAGTATGGGGCTTTGCTTTTGGAAGAAAGGAGTGAAACTTGAGGGTTATGTTGATGCTGATCTCAGTGGAGATATCGATACAAGCAAAAGCTCGTCTGGATATGTCTCTACTATTGGTGGTACTGCAGTAAGCTGGATGTCCAAGTTACAGAAGTGTATCTCTCTGTCTACTATAGAGTCTGAGTATGTGGCTATGTCTGAGGCAGGTAAGGAGATGGAATGGCTTATTGGTTTTCTTGAAGAGATGGGCATTAAACAGGAGAAAGTGGTACTTTACAGTGATAGTTAAAGTGCAGTACATTTGGCTAAGAATCCCATGTATCATTGTAGGACTAAGCACATTCGTCAGCGCTTTCACTACATCAGGAGTTTAGTGGAGGAGAATGTGTTGTGTCTGGAGAAAGTGTTGGGTGCTAAGAACCCAGCTGATATGCACACTAAGAGTGTGAGTTGTGACAAACTAAGGTTGTGCCGGACCTTAGTTGGCCTTCGGTAATTGATAATGAAGGCGATGCACAAGGAATTGAGATGAATGGATTGATGATTGTGTTTTAAGGCGTTCTTCACTTACACCTATCTCCAAGTGAGAGATTGTTGGGTGTTTTGGTGTGGAGAAGAGGTGTTGCGTGAAGCAGCAGGCAGAAGGAAGAAGCAAGTGCCCGACCCGCGCACCAAAGTGCCCGAGTCGGGCATGTCGAGTGAAAAGAAGAATGGTCAGGATCGAGTGCCCGAGCTGCGCTGTAAGCGCCCGACCCGCGCACATTGAGCGGTTTTGCCGATTTTCATTTAATCTCGTTCTTTCAATCCTAAACCTAGAAAAATAGGTTTAGATGTCGTTGATCATCATTATTCAAAAAAAATAAGAGACGAAAAGCTTGAGAGAAATCTTAGAGAGCTTTGTAATCATCTTTTGTATATTTTCATCGATTCCTAGTGCATATTCGTGGTTTTTCTCCCAGTTCTTGGGTTTCCACGTTAAAAGTCTTTTGTGTCTTTATTGCCTTCGTTCAATCGTTGTTCTATTATTGTTTGCCATTACTTGCTAGATTGTTATTCAATAGAACCTACATGAAATACTGAAATGAAGTTTCCTCACTCTGTTTAGCTCTTAAATTTTGTTTCGAATAGTTTTGGCACAGAAGTGGTTCTTCACTAATAGTGACTCTTATCACATGCATGGGTTAGGAGGTTTGTCTAAAAAACGTGAATTCTACTATATACGATAACAATCACGGCAAATTCCATCAGAAAGAGATTGAAATATCAGCCAAGTACTAATATAGCGTTCCCCTAAAAAAAAATACTAATAGTGCTCAAAATTTGTGTTTAATTAATGGTATATTATTTACGATGATTGAGACGAGGTACAATTATGGCCATAAACTATCGATTTGTGGGGTTAGACTTGTAGATGTCTGGTTTAAAATGATAAATGCTATAGGTTAAATTCATAGATATGATGGGTTAGGGTGATAGATGTTCGAAAGTTTTCCTTAAACTTCATTATTCACAATAATCACAAGATATACAACCTTAGGCTACAAAGTACGAAACAAATAATAACTTCCTAACTACAAGAGAACATCAAGGATTACAAGATCCTTGATTTATGTACATCACAGAATATTACATAATAATATTCTATCACACCCCCGCAGTCAAAGCGAGAGGTTCGCGAGCACTGATACTGGCACGAAAATCTTCAAAAAGGACCAAGAGGAGACCCTTTGTAAAGATATCAGCGAGCTGATGACGAGATGGAACATGTAATACCCGTACCTGGACACGGGCTACCTTTTCACAAACAAAATGGATGTCAAGCTCAATATGTTTGGTACGCTGATAATTGACAGGATTGCCAGACAGATAAATAGCACTAACATTGTCACAGTAAACCAGTGTAGCTTTCTGAATAGGACTATGTAGTTCTAGAAGCAGATTACGTAACCAGCACGATTCAGAAACAACATTAGCCACCCCACGATACTCAACTTCATCACTAGAAAAAGACAAGTTGGGTTGGCGTTTCGTAGACCAAGAGACCAAGTTGTCACCAAGAAACACCCAATAGCTTGAAGTGGAGCGGCGAGTATCGGACAGCCACCCCAATCTGCATCTGTATAAGAAACAAGAGTGGAGATGGAGGAGGGGTACAAGTGCAAACCATGATCAAGAGTACCCTGTATATAGCGCACAATGCGCTTGAGAGCCTGCATATGCTCTTCACGAGGATCATGCATGAATAAACAGACCTGCTGCACGGCATAAGAAATATCAGACCTGGTGAAAGTAAGATACTGAAGAGCCCCAGCAAGGCTCCGATAATGAGATGGATCCTCATAAGGTGTGCTTTCATGAGCACTCATCTTGGGCTTGGTGTCGACGGGAGTAGGAGATGGTTTACAAGAAGACATGCCAACACGCTCGATAATCTCAAGAGCATACTTACGCTGGGATAAATATAAACCACCTGCATGACGAGTAACAACAATGACCAAAAAATAACTCAATGACCCAAGATCTTTCATAGCAAATTCCGAACTAAATTAGGCCATGATAGACTTGCGTAACGTATCAGATGAAGCAGTGAGAATGATATCATCAACATATAACAACAGATAGGCCATATCAGAGCCATGTCGATAGATTAACAAAGAGTGATCAGACTTACTATGAGTAAAGCCAAGGGTGGACACAAATTCGGCCAAGGGCATATACTAGGCCCGGGGAGCCTGCTTAAGACCATATAGAGATTTCTTCAAAAGACAAACATGATTAGGTCGGGCAGGATCCCGAAAACCAGAGGTTGATGCATATAAACAGTCTCCTTGATATCACAATGGAGGAAAGCATTTTTCACATCAAGATGGTGAATGGACCAACATTTGGATAAAGCCAAGCTCAAAACAATCCGAATAGTAGCTGGCTTAACAACCGGGCTAAAAGTTTCTCCACAATCAATGCCAACCTACTGAGTCTGTCCATCACCTAGAAGATGAGCTTTATGCCTCTCAAATATACCATCAGAATGTTCTTTATGAGTAAAAATCCACATAAAACGAATAACATTCACATCAGGGGGGCGAGGCACCAAATCCCAAGTCCCATTTTTAATTAGAGCATTATATTCATCAGTCATGGCAATTTTCCAGTTCACATCATGGAGAGCACTCATAGGGTTACGAGGTAAAGGGATTTTAGAAGCTTGGGTGTGGAGGTTAAACTGACGTCTGGGCTTAACAACCACATGTTGACTACGGGTAACCGGGCGAGAGAGTGCAGGGTGAGGACAGGAAGTGGGCGGAGATGAAGAATGCTGGGGAGAGAAGGATTTGGGCTGGGCTTGAGATGACAAATGTGAGGGGAGTGAGGAAGGGCCGGCATGTGGCGCATCAAGAGTAGGAGATAGGGAAGGCCCAGCACGCGTGTCTTGTGGAGAGGATGAAGATGCAGTTGGTCCAGGAGATGGGGAAGGCCCAGCGCGCAGCGTGTGGGGAGACGCAGGACGAGTGTGAGCCTGGTCTGAAGGAGGGTCCAGCAGCGCTGGAGAATTATGGAGGGGACGGCGAGTGGGCCGAGAAATCGGACTGGCAGGAGGGGGATCTGGGCCGAGAATGTATGGCTGGGTAGTTTGTGTTTGAGGGCTAGCAACAACTATTTGGTAAGAATAGCAGGATTAAAACCATCTTGTAGAAAATCATAGTCATGTGAGGAGGGAGTATTCATAGTGGCAAATGGGAATTTGGACTCATCAAAAATAACATGGCGACATACAATGATTTTTCGAGAGGACATGTCATAGCATTTGTAACCACGATGATTAGGAGGATATCCCAAGAAAACACATGGAGTGGAACGGGCTTGAAGCTTGTTGATGGTGGTAGATGGAAATAAAGGATAACACAAACACCTAAAAACTCGGAGATGATCATAAGAAGGGTCCCGTTGATAGAGAATGTGGTGAGGAGTTTGATAACCAAGGCCTTTTGTAGGAAGAATGTTAAGGAGGTATGTTGCTATTTGTAATCCATGATGCCAAAAGGATGGGGGGATGGATGCATGAGCAAGAAGAGTTCGAACAATGTTGTTAATAGTTCGAATTTTTCGTTCGGCTTTTCCATTTTGGGAAGATGAATAAGGACAAGAAAAATGAAAAAGCAATCCATTTTTCTTACAAAATGCCCGCAAAGGCTCATTATCAAATTCTCGCCCATTGTCACATTGGAGAGTTTTAATATCCCTTTCAAATTGAGTGTGGATAAAAGATGGAAAATAAAGTTTTAATATCCCTTTCTTAGCTAATGGAAAAGTCCACACAAAATTTGTAAAATCATCGAATAAGACAAGATAATACCGATGACCCAATGAACTCAAAACAGGTGAGGTCCAAAGATCAGCATGGATAATATCAAATGGCATAAAAGTGCATGAAGTAGAAGCAATAAACGGTAACTTAACAAGTTTTCCAAGAGGACAAGAATAACAATCATTGGAGCTACGAGTTTGATTACACTCAATCATTTTATTATTTCTAAGAGTAGCTAAAATAGGTGCTCCCGGATGACCCAGACACCCATGCCATGTGGAGGAGGCTAAGGCGGCAAAAGCTGAAGAAGGTGAAGCAATAGTGGTGGAAAGAGGATAAAGAGCTCCTCGACTCTCACATCTCATTCACCGGCTCCCCGTGTGTAATTTCTTCACAGAAAACCCAAAAGGATCAAATTCCACAGAAACAGAGTTATTGGTGGTAAATTTGTGAACGAAAACTAAATTTTTTACAAGTTGCGGAGCATGAAGAACATTTTTGAGGGTTAATGAGGAGTGGGGGGAAGGTAAATGAGTGTCTCCATAACCATGAACAGGAATAGAATTACCATTACCAACAATTATACCACGAGAATTGCTCAAATTAAAATAGGGAGAGAGAGTACCTTGAGTGGATGTCATGTGAGAAGTGGCTCCAGTGTCCATATACCAGTTTGGGTCGGGAGGAGTGAGCCCAAGAGTGTACATAGCTGATTCGATGTCTGTTGGGTTTGAAACATGAGCTGGAGGAGCTGCTGCAGCAACATAGGCGTGCTGTTGGGGGGGTCTAGAGCCCAAAACCCCTGCTGGCCCAAACTGATGAGAAGATGAAACAGGTATGGGCCAGGCAAAGGTGGGATAAGGTGATTGAGGCAAGGCCCAAGGCCCTTGACCCCAACCCCATGGCCACGCCTGACCAGCCGGAGGTCCCTGCTGCCCATTTGCTGACGCGTCCCCAGCCGGACTACGACCACTGCCACAGCCACTGCTGGAATTCTGGCCAAGACCGCCGTTCTGGCCACCACCATTGCCGGAATTGCGGTTTTTACCAAGATTTTGACCCCGATTTTTGTTATTATTTCGGCCACTATGAGAATGAGGTCGATTTTGAGCCGGTTCCGAGGGCACATCGTCCTTGTCACGAGCAACCATGGCAGCGCCGGTGGATGCCATCTTGGCAAGATCCGCCTCTTCAAGGGTGAGCATAGAATGAGCTTGATAAAAAGGTGGGAGAGGGTCACTTTGGCGAATAAGAGTAGCAACATGATTGTAGGAATCCGTGAGGCCGAAAACCATTTGAAGAACAAGCCGGTTGTTAGAAACCGGGGGTCCCACATTCTTGAGTTGATCCGACAAGGTCTTAAGATGTTGACAATACGTGGAGGCATTAGGAAAATCCTCCATATGCGTATTAGAGAATTCTTGTTCGAGGGTAACGGCATGATATTTCTTATTGTCCTGAAAAATATCACGTAAGCGGTTCCAAGCCTCCATAGCCGTGGAATCGGGCTCAAAGATGGAGTGTAAGAGATCAACGGAAATGGTCGCATAGATCCATTGAAGGACCGTAGCATCAAGAGCAGACCATATTTCTTTTTCCTCATCCGTAGAGGGAACCTTCTCTTTCCCTTTTTTCGGTGGAATAATATGGTGGATAACTTTATGAGAGCGAGCATGAATTTTAAATAATTCAGCCCATGTACAGTATTGAACATTCTCCATAGCAAGGGTAATGGAGATGTGATTTCGAATATTGGAGACCACTAGGGCGGGGTGAAAAGAAAATTTGCCGTCAGTCATGGTGGTGAGCAAAAATACGGCGGAGAAGGAAGGTGGCGCCGGTGAAAATGGAGGCCGAGTGAGCAGCGGAAATGAGGAGGGAAGAAGGAAGGAAACCGGCCCCTAAGAATAAACTGATACCATGAAAGTTTTCCTTAAACTTCATTATTCACAATAATCACAAGATATACAACCTTAGGCTACAAAGTAGGAAACAAATAATAACTTTCCTAACTACAAGAGAACAACAAGGATTACAAGATCCTTGATTTATGTACATCAAAGAATATTACATAATAATGTTCTATCAATGTTAAGTTAAACTAAGATGTATGACTTAATGACAAGTTGTCTTTGGATTAATATTAGCTTGTTTTTCCCTAAAAAAAAACAAATGTATGGCTTAAACTGATAGATGTCAGGCTTAAATTGATACCCGTCTCAGTCATGTCTTAAACTGAGATGGTCTCACACGTGACTTTTAGTTTTTTTTTATGTCTCTTTATCTCTCTACTTAAATTTAGTTGGTACAATAATTTACACCCTTGTTTCAAGAATATATTTTCTCTCCCATCTAAAAAGTTGGACTCTTCCCGAGAAAAGTGGAAGGACTCCCTTTCTATTAGGTCCCGAATTTCTTAATTCTGTTGATTATTTAATGGAAGGAGTACAACTTACTCATCAAATAATATTTTCTTTGGTGTAACTTGATCTAATATAATTCCCCACCCTGGCTTTTCTTCTAAAAAAAAATAAAATTTGCTATCGGAGAAGAAAAACAAGGCACAAAGGAAAAGGAAACACCGAGAAAAATGTACTTATGTAGTATGATCCCATTTTATATGTTCATAGCAGGCGATAATTAGAGTAATTTTGATTGTCATCAATGCAGTCAATAAGGTTTACTCAACTCCTTAGAAGATTGATCAGGTGGTTGTTAACGAAATCCCAGTTCATGCACCAAGATTTACCCATTGCTCAATACGACATATGGTTGCACGAGGAAAGCTAAGAAGGCGATAAATTAGATTGTTAACGTGGATCATCTTATAAACTTGGATATGGATATTTCTTGCCCACAATCTCTCATTTAGCGCAAATTATACATGATGATAGAAAAAAGCAAGCGCCAAATGGAACAGCTGCACAAAAAAATAAAATAGGAGTCAAAATCTATATTCCTCAGCTTCTAAATGCATACAACATTTCTTGCTTAGATGGTATACTGTGCACTACTTTGCTCCATAATATCTTTATTTATACGGATTTTTCACCAAGTAGCCCAAAGTTTCAGAAAATTCACAAGGTACCCTTGCACATTTCAAAATTCACCAGGTACCCTTCCCTGTCATGATAATACATCAAAATACCCTTAATGACTAACAACGAGTTAACTACGTTAGTCATATATTTTTTTTATAAACAAGATCAGAAAATTAACTCCATTAGTCATTAACCATTATTTGTTTAAACCCTAATTAACCTATCTCTCTCCCTAACCCTAACCCCATCACCGGACACCTCGACAACCCCCCACCCCCGCAACCCCCACCCCAACTCCCACCAACATCCCCCACCCCTACCTACAGCCCCACTCCTGCCAGGCCCCCACCACCGGCGGGTTCCTACCCTACAATCAGCGGCCCCCCCCCCCCACCAACAACCCCCATCCTACCGCACCTCACCCCCATCCTAGCCACCAACAGCCGCAACCCCCACCAAACCCCCCGGCCCCCCCCCCCTACCCCCCACGAGAAGCCCCCACGGGCCCCTCCCCCCCCCATTCCTCCTCTCTCACTCCCATCGTTGCTCAACAACTTTTACGTCGATCTTGCTTCTCTCAATCTTTCACTTCTCCTTCGTGCTCTTTCACCGCCGGAAAATGTATATTTCTTCTTCGTCTCATATTCGACCGGCATCTTAAACCGGTCTGCAGGAGGAAGAGGGAGAGGAGTGAAGGAGATCTAGAGAGAACGAGAAAGAGAGCGAGAGAGAGAGAGAGAGAGAGAGAGAGAGAGGGGAGTAAGGGAGTTATGGTCGAAAAAAGAGGTTGGACAACGGAAAAAGAGGGGGGCGGGGGCGAAGGGGCGTGGAGGGAGGGGTGGGGTCTGCAGGGGTTGGGGGATGCGAGGTGCGGGGACTGCTGATGATGAGGTGAGCACCTAGGGGTTGGGGACTGCTGGTGGGGGTGGGGGCTGTTGATGGTCGGGTGAGGGCATGCGAGGGGGTGGGGGCTGAGGAGGTGGTGGTGGTTAGGGTTCAGGAAGTGGGGTTAGGGTTAGGGCATTAGCGTTTAAAAAAAATTAGGGTGACAAACGGTGTTAACTACTGTTAATCATTATGGGCATTTTGATGTTTTACCATGAAACTGAGGAGTACCTGGTGAATTTTGAAAAAAGTGCGAGGGTACCTGGTGAATTTTCTGAAAACTCTGGTTATTTGGTGAAAAAACCATTATTTATATATAAGTAAAAATTTTAAAAAGTTGATATTATGAAAATATGCATTAAGACGAATTAAATAAGATCATACTTCGCAATATTTTTATATTTATATATTTGTTAGGAAATATGGGTTAAGGTTGATAGAATAGTGCTTATTTTACAAATATTGCATGTATTTGGAAATAGATGAATTACTTGATAACTGGCGTAACTCTTGTAAAAAGAAAATTTGTACGTGCAAGTTGCAGCTTCGGATCAACTCCCGACTCCTCTCTATATACAATAACTATAAAGATGCATGATAGCAATTCACCATCCACACCTCAGACAACGAAAAGCATATCACCGTTCTAAGTCTCAGCCATCTCTTCATATATATACCCATTATTGGTCTCCAGATTCCAAATATTTTCTCCTATTAAATTTGAATGGAAATGCAACAAAATGGTATGAAGGAAGGCTCAGAGAATTCGAGCTATGCTCATAACTCACTCAAACAGGTAAGCATTATCATTGTATAATTACTGCCTTACTGGGTTAGGCCCTTATCTTATTAGGACGTCGATCTTTTATGAAGCGTAGATTGGTTGAATTATAGTTCCAAATTACATCTTTTAATACTTGTAACTAGTTATTAGGCCTAGGCGATGCCTCGGGTAAGGAGTATTTTCATATATTAATATTATACTTTATGATGATAACACTAAACATCACATGGTCAAGTGGTTAAGACTTTAATATATAAACTTGAAATTGCGTGATCAAACCCTATACTATGCAATTTTTATTTTTTTAATTGAACATGGATTACATGGAGTAAAATACCCTTAGGGAGAGCGCCACGTGGCACCGTTCCTTGCTTAGGAACGCCTTTTAATATATTAGTATAGATTTAGAGATGTGATAATCAGAAATAAATAATAAATCGAATCTTATATCACATCATCTTGCTTCTTGTTTATAAATTCCAATAAAGGAAAAAGAAAGATTTTTCTATATAAAAAAACTCAATGCCAGAATGGTAGGCGCACATCAAAAATGAAAGTTCAAACACGATTTTGCTTGAATTTGTTCCCTAATATCTCACTTTATTCTTATTGTTTTGGTAAGAACTTTACATGTTAGACTGTTGTTCTGACTTTCAATTTAGTTCCTTACTTATTTACCACAAACTCATATCGTCACCATTAAAATGTATTTCTTTTTCAAAAATTTGTTATCTATATTTCACATCGATATCAAAACATTATTTTTGTTAAAGTTTTTCATGCCGAGTACGCAAAACAGTTGAGAGCTACTAAGCTAGTAATTCTTAACTACTCTTTTTCTTTTTCTCTCTCTTTTTCTCTCTCAAACCCTAGCCTCCTCCTACTCCTTTTTCATTAATTTGGGGCTACCATGGATGATTTCATCCATGGTAAGCCCCTTTTCCCTTTTATTTTTCAGTTTTTAGTTCATTCTCTTTTTTTGTTTAATAAATTAGTCTCTCTTTATGAGATCTTTTCAAACCTTGTTATGGGGTTTTTAGTCTTTGTTTTGGAGATCTCCTTCTCCCCTATGGGAGTTGTGAGTATAATTTTTTTGTTTTTAGGTATGAGAAATTGTTCTCATTGGTTGAAGTTCGAGACTCAACATGAAGGTATTGGAATCTCGGATGCGGTCAACATGGCTCGATTAAGAATATTCTTCACAAACTATGTCAGAATGATAGACTTCCTCATCAATAGCTGCTTGATTCAGCAAATACAAGGGGGCTGCGCTGTATTGCTCGATCTGGTTCATTTATAGTTTCTTCGAAGATAAATTTAATTTAGCCTTGTTTAATTGTATCTTGTTTTTCTTTTATACTTATTGTAGATGCTGTTTGGCCTTCAATTAATGAAATTTCTCTTTCAAAAAAAATGTATCTTGACGCGAATTTCTAACCCCAATCAGTCAACGAAAATGAGTAATGCATGCATTTTAATATGGTAGACAAACTCCATAATCAAGGTGTTTCCGGTGATAAAAGGATGCTTTAGAAGGATTATACTCCAACACGACACCCAAATGTGTAATAGTAGCAGAACTTGGGTGTGCAACTGGCCCTAACACACTTAAACTAATGCCGGATTTGGTGAAATCTACCTACCAGACATTCAGAACAATGAATAGAAAAGATATTCCACAAATCCAAATTTTCTTGAATGATCTTTATTTCAATGACTTCAACACAGTATCAAGGTCCCTTCCTACATTCATGAAAGATCTTGAGAAGGAAAGGCATGGTGATGTAGGGCCACTATTCATTTCAATGACACCAGGACCGTATCGAAAAAGAATTTTCCCTGATAATTTTCTTCATTTTGTACATTGTGCTAATAGTGCACATTGGTTAAGTAAGATAAAGGTTTTCTCATTTCTATAAGGTCCATTATTCTTTGATCATCTCTATATATTATTTCATCCGTCTCGTTAATCTTTGTTGCAATCTATATTTCATTATCTAGAAATCTATAATCATGTGTGAAAAGCTCAATCTCCAAAACTTATATTGAGGCAAATCTAACAAGATCACCAATGATTATCGTTTTCTTATAAATCTCCATGGACGGTCAAAGTACTACTATTTTTGGGGGAAACAAATACTCCTTTTTACAATTGGTGCTATAATCATAATGGGAAATCAAGCTAACCATTACTTCGAAATAAATGTTAGCAACGGATAAATTATCAATTGAAACGATGAATTATGTTGTTAATAAGTACCAAATGCACTATCAAACGAAAACGGGGAATCATTAACAAAGGGGTGCCTTTACTTAACAGAGAGTAGCCCTCTAGAAGTGGTTAGAGCATATCATTTTTGGAATGCCGCGCACAAGAGATTGTTCGAGGAGGTAGGATGGTTGTTAACATGATTGTTAGTTCAGAAACGGATCCACCCGAACATATGTGGGTTGTCAAACTCATGAACATAGTAGTGCTCATGGATATGCTCTTTCAGGTACTGTTAACACATATATATTGTGTACTTGGGCCAGCCCACACTTGATGTTGTATAGTGGGCCATGTATAGTTGTTAGGGTTGTATATTAGTAGCTTTGACTACATATCATAATACGATTTGACAAAATTATCTCAAACAATACCCACAGCTGCTACAGTGACTACAACGCCGCACCTCACTTATCATGGTATCAGAGCCATGTCTGTGAATGGTCATTGTTTAATTTTTCCCACGACCTTGACTGAACCTCGTGTGTTTCACGCGTAAGCAGCGAGGAATCCTTTTTCGCGATGGGGATGATAAATCCATCGTGACTAGCACAAAGAGAGAATGGCTGGTGAGTGCCACGTCTCCGTTTTACTTGGGATCCGGCGACCAACCGGGAAATATTATTAGCCATGTAATTTTCACCAGTGAGAACTACGTGGCGTGGGCTAGAGCGAAGACGCTCTCACTCCGTGCGAGGCGTAAGTACGGTTTTATTGATGGGTTTATTCCCAAATCGACTGATCTGAACACAATACTTGACTGGGATACAGTACATTCCATGATTGTTTCATGGATGATGAGAAGTATGGACACGAAGATCGCGACAACCATACCGTTGCATGATAACGCGAAAGACTTGTGGGATTATCTCGAAGGAAGATTTTGCGTGGCTAATGGACTCCGAATCCAACAAATTAAGGCTGCTATAACTGATTGTAATCAGAGTGATTCGATGAAAATTGACGAGTATTACACAAAACACGTTGGACTCTATGATGAACTAAAGAGCTTGAAGCCGTTGTTGGCTTGTGAATGTAAAAAGTGTGAATGCAACCTTACTTCGAAATTGTCCAAGGAAAAAGATGAAGAAAATTTTCACCAATTTTTGATTGGTCTAAATGATAAGTACGGACCTATGCGAACCAATTTGCTTTCGCAGCAGCCCATGGGGGAGTTGAGTCGCGCTTACCAAGTGCTCGTGCAAGAGGAGCACTCGCGTGCTGTGGCGCGAGGCCGTGAGCCTCATGAGAGCGTTCAAGCCTTCTACATTAATTCAGACCCTGGAAAGGGTCGCCTTGATCGAGTGGATAAAAGCAAGCTCTCTTGTACCCACTGCAAACAAAAGGGGCACGAGGTAAGTACGTGTTTCAAAATTCACGGGAATCCCCCGTGGAATGAGGAGAGAATGCGTGCACGTAATGCTGGACGGACTGATGGAGGGGCTGGGGCATCGATCTCGGCTACTAGTGGGAAGCAAGGGGCTACTGTAGGTGTTGTAGGTGTTGTAGGTGCACGCAACACTAGTAGCACTGCTGGGAATGCTCGAAGTGCAGGGGGCGAGAACAAATGTTGTGCATGATGGGAGCTTCGGTTCCTCGATTGATAGTGGGACTCCTCTTGCTAATCTCACTCCGGAACAAATTCAAACACTTATGAATCTCATTAATATGAACAAAACAACGGTGAACGTATGACAGGTGAGCTTTGTGATATTGATTGGATCATTGATACAAGAGCTTCGCATCACATTATTCGTGCCTTGTCGTGTTTAAGTAATGTTCGTGATGTGGAGGGGCGACCAATTGGTCTCCCCAATGGAAATTCTGCACTTGCAACGAAAATGGGAGATGTGTATCTCACGTCTCATCTTATTTTGCGTGATGTGTTGTTTGTGCCTGAATTTCTTTGTCACTTGATTTCTGTATCTCATTTGGTGTTTGATAATCAATGTACTGTCCAATTCACTCCTTCTTTGTGTGCTATACATGACCTACCTTTAGGGACTCTGATTGGAGCAGGTGAACGGCGAGGGGGTCTACATCTTTTGCAAGGTGGCTGTAGCTAATGCAATTGATGTTCCTGGATTGAGTGTGTTCGATTTGTGGCATCAAAGGTTAGGTCATCCTTCATAGAAAGTTGTGAAGATGCTCCCTGCTCTTAGTTCTAGTGCTCATAGGAAGCAATTGAATAAAGTTTGTGATGTTTGTCCTATGGCCAAATAAACATGTGATAGTTTCCCTGTTAGTTCTAATAAAGATAGTCGTATTTTTGAACTAGTACATTGTGATTTGTGGGGGCCTTATAGTGCGCCTTCTTCTTGTGAAGCTGTGTATTTTTTGACTGAGATTTACTAACATTTATTTCTTTCTTTGCCATGGTGGAACGACAATTTGAAACCACAGTTAAGAGGGTGAGGAGTGATAATGGAACTGAGTTCAATTGCATGCTTGAGTTTTTTCAAAATAATGGGATGTTATTTGAAACCTCTTATACTGGGACTCCTCAATAAAATGGGCACGTTGAGCGCAAACACCGACATATATTGAATGTGAGTAGAGCCTTGATATTTCAAGCCAACCTACCCATCCAATTCTGGGGGGGAATGTGTTCCTACTGCTGTGCATGTTATTAATCACACCCCTTCTAGTGTTTTGGGCAACAAAACCCCATATGAGATGCTATTTGGTCATCCCCTGGAATTTGACCTTTTACGTGTTTTTAGCCCTCTTCTTATTCTCCTATGTCTGATTCCTCTCTTCCTTCTAGTCCAAACGCTGCCTCTGGCCCAAATTTATCTCCTGGCCCACTTCCTTCATTGCACCCGCCCAACATTAGTCCCTTACATTCCTCTCCTGCTGATCCTACCCCAGCAGGCACAAACCCGTCCATCGATCTCCCAAACGCAGGCGCAACTCCTGCTATCCTCCCTTTCCAACCCAGCGCTTCAAGCGATAGCCCACCTAAAGACCCATAAACCCGCGCCAGTCCACAATCCCCTTCCCTTCCTTCACCTGATCCAACCACGGCCCAGTTGGACTCCCCCCTTCCTTCTGGGCCCGAATCTCTCTCTTCTCCTCTTCTGGGTCGTGGACACCGTGCTAAACAACCAAATGTTCTGTTACGTGATTTTGTGCCACGCTCAGTTGATTCTTCGGCCCCCCTTCCAGGTTCACTCGATGCTTCACGTCCCTCAGGTACTACTCCTTACTCTATAGCACACTATGTGAATTGTGATAAGTTTTCTAAGCCACACGGTGCTTTCCTTGTGAAGCCCCGTAGCTTTAAGGAAGCTATGAAGTATTCGGGGTGGCGAGAGGCCATGCAAAAAGAAAATAGGGCTCTGGAGGATAATCAAACTTGGGTGATGACTTCTCTTCCTCCCAGTTTAAAAGCTTTGGGGTGCAAATGGGTTTACAAGATTAAATATAATTCTGATGGCAGTGTTGAGCGTCTCAAAGCGCGCCTAGTTATACTTGGAAATCATCAGGTGGAAGGGATTGATTATAACGAGACTTTTGCCCCTCTTGCCAAGATGGTTACTATTCTTGTTTTTCTTGCTGCTGTTGTTGTAGCACGAAACTAGGAAGTCCATCAGATGGATGGTCATAACGCCTTTCTTCACGGCGATCTTGATGAGGAGGTTTATATGAAACTTCCCCCTGGTTTTCATCCTAGCAGTATGGATCAGGTGTGTAAACTTCAAAAATCTCTTCATGTTCGACTTAATGTTCTTGTGTATGTTGATGATCTCATTATTTCTGGTAATGATTCTGCTGCTTTGTCTGCTTTCAAACAATATCTTGGTGATTGCTTTCGTATGAAAGATCTTGGCCCTCTGAAGTATTTCCTTGGTATTGAGGTTGCTCCTAGTTTGGAAGGATTTTTCCTCTAACAAAGGAAATATGCTCTTGACATTATCTCTGAAACTGGACTTCTTGGTGCTAAACCAGCTGACACCCCTCTTGAACAAAATCATAACTTGGCTCGGGCTGATGACTCCTTCTATCCTTGTGGGGCGTCTCATTTACTTGGCGTTTACGCGCCCCAACCTTGCCTATGTTGTCCATGTCCTGGCTCAATTCATGCATCAACCTCGTCAACAGCATTGGGAAGCTGCTCTCCGGGTTGTTCGAAATCTCACAGGGTGTCCTGGACAGGGTATTGTTTTGTCCTCCTCTTGTGATTTGCATTTGACTGCCTGGTGTGACTCTGACTGGGCCAGCTGTCCTTTAACCCGTCGTTCCGTCACGGGTTGGATAGTGTTTCTTGGTTTGCCCCCTATCTCTTGGAAGACTTGGAAACAACACACAGTTTCTCGTTCCTCTACAGAGGCTGAGTATCGCACCATGGCTGATGTTACTGCTGAACTTAAATGGTTGCGTGCTCTTCTTCGTAGTCTTGGTGTGTCCCATTCTGGTGCTTGCTCTCTTTTATGTGATAGCCAGTCTGCTCTTTATATTGCTCAAAATCTTGTCTTCCATGAGCGATCGAAACATATTGAGGTTGATTGTCACTATATTCGTGATGGTATCCACGATGGTCTGGTTGCTACTGCACATGTTCCTCCTACGGAACAATTAGCTGACATTTTCACAAAAGCCCTTGGCACCCGCCAATTTTTTTAATTGCTTGGCAAGTTGGGCATTGTTAATCCCCATGCTCCAACTTGAGGAGGGGTCTTAACACATATATATTGTGTACTTGGGCCAGCCTACACTTGATGTTGTATAGTGGGCCATGAATAGTTGTTAGGGTTGTATATTAGTAGCTTTGACTACACATCATAATACGATTTGACATAATTATCTCAAAATATACTCACGACTGGTACAATGACTCCAACGCCGCACCTCACTTATCAAGTACATATTATTTTTTGCTAAGTAATAGATTCATGAACTTAGTTTACAACCTAAACCACTCCTAAATAAAGGCAAACCAACTAGGTTGCTTCAGGTACTTCTTTTACGGATTTGTTTTCCGTTTGAAGCTACTTGCTTTTTAGTAGTTCAACCAATGGGCCAAGCACGATGTTACTCGAAAAAACCCGGGTTGGATGGAATTATCTAGCCCATTTTTTGGGTTGGGCCTAATCTGATTGTGTTGGTGAACATTCTGGGCGTTGGGCATATGATGTTTAGGCTCAAAATTCAGCTTTATAGTATAAATCAGTCTTAAACTTAAAAAAACTTATGCATCCCAATATTCAGAAGCAGGAGCAGCAGCAGCAGCGGGAGTAGGAGCAGCAGTAGCAAGAGCAGTAGTAGCAATAGCGATAGCGATAGCGATACTTGATAGCGATATGATAACAGATAGTAGCGATATGATAGTAGCGATAGTAGTAGCGGCAGCGATAGTAGCGATAGTGGTAGCAGCGAGCGATAATGCGGCAGTAGTAGTAGTAGCAGCAGCAGCGGTAGCAGCAGTAGTACCAGCACTAGCAGCAGCGGTACTAGTAGTAGTAGTAGTAGCAGTAGCAGCAGCAGTAGCAGCAGCAGTACTAGTAGCAGTAGTAGTAGTAGGAGTAGGAGTAGTAGTACTAGTAGCAGTTGTAGTAGTAGTAGCAGTTGTAGTAGTAGTAGCAGTAGTAGTAGTAGTAGCAGTAGTAGTAGTAGAAGTAGTAGTCGTGGTAGTAGTTGTAGTAGTAGTAGCAGTAGTAGTAGTAGCAGTAGTAGTAGTAGAAGTAGTAGTCGTGGTAGTAGTTGTAGTAGTTGTAGTAGTAGTAGTAGTAGTAGTAGTAGTAGTAGTAGTAGTAGTAGTAGTAGTAGTAGTAGTAGTAGTAGTAGTAGTAGTAGTAGTGGTGGTAGTGGTGGTAGTAGTGGTAGTGGTAGTGGTAGTGGTGATGGTAGTGGTAGTGGTGGTAGTGGTGGTAATAGTGGTAGTGGTAGTGGTGGTAGTGGTAGTGGTGGTAGTAGTGGTGGTAGTAGTGGTAGTGGTAGTGGTAGTGGTAGTGGTAGTTGTAGTAGTGGTAGTGGTAGTGGTAGTAGTGGTAGTAGTGGTAGTAGTGGTAGTGGTAGTAGTGGTAGTAGTAGTGGTAGTGGTAGTGGTAGTGGTAGTGGTAGTGGTGGTAGTGGTAGTGGTAGTAGTGGTAGTGGTAGTGGTGGTAGTGGTAGTGGTGGTAGTAGTGGTAGTAGTGGTAGTGGTAGAGGTAGTAGTGGTAGTAGTGGTAATAGTGGTAGTGGTAGTAGTGGTAGTAGTAGTGGTAGTGGTAGTGGTAGTGGTAGTGGTGGTAGTGGTAGTGGTAATAGTGGTAGTGGTAGTGGTGGTAGTGGTAGTGGTGGTAGTAGTGGTAGTGGTAGTGGTAGTATTGGTGGTAGTGGTAGTGGTAGTGGTAATATTGGTGGTAGTGGTTGTAGTGGTAGCAGCAGTAGCAGTAGCAGTAGTAGTAGTAGTAGCAGTAGTAATAGTAATAGTAGTAGAAGTAGTAGTAGCAGTAGCAGTAGCAGTAGTAGTAGTAGTAGTAGTAATAGCAGCAGTAGTAGTAGCAGCAGTAGCAGTAGCAGCGGCAGTAGGAGTAGCATCAGTAGCAGTAGCAGCAACAGTAGTAGCAGTAGCAGTTGCAGTAGTAGGAGCAGTGGTAGGAGCAGTATTTGGAGTAGGAGCAGTATTAGGAGTAGTAGTAGGAGTGGTAGCAGAAGTAGTAGGAGTAGTAGCAGCAGCAGTAGTAGTAGTAGTAGCAGTAGCAACAGTAGTAGTAGTAGTAGAAGTAGCGATAGCATAGCTGATAGTGATACTTGATAGATTGCGATAGCAACTAGCAGATACGATAGATACTTGATAGTAGTAAGTAGCGATAGTAGTAGTAGTAGTAGTAGAAGTTGCGATAGCTGATAGCGATACTGATAGTAGTAACAGATAGTAGCAGTAGTAGCGATAGCGATAGTAGCGATAGCAGCGATAGCGATATTAGCAGCGCAGTAGTAGTAGTAGTAGCGATGCTTGATAGCGATAGCGATAGCTTGATAGCGATAGCGATAGCAATAGCGATAGCGAGTAGTAGTAGTTGTAGTAGTAGTAGTAGTAGTAGTATTAGTAGTCGTCTTCCTCAAAACCATGACACTATGAGCCACTAAACTCTTAGTGTAATGATAGCTTCTTTTGATGTGCTAGGTTATGTAGTAAAACATAGGATTCTTAGCCAGCTGAACCGCACTATGACTATCACTATGCAATACACATTATGGTTGCTTCATGCCCATTTCTTTAAGGAAGTTTGTTAACCATTCCATCTCCTTTCCCGCCTCCGACATAGCCACAGTCGGACTCCATAGTATACCTGTGGACACACTTTTGGAGTTATGACATCCAACTAATAGTCGTTCCACCAATAGTGAAAACATACCCATAGTGCTTTTGCTTGAATCAACACAACCTCTAAAATTCGCAGCAACAAACCCTTCCAAGACAATCACTTTTCTACTAAAGCAAAGTGGCATTAAGAAGTATGAAGGAAGTACCTCAATAGCCATTTCACAGCTTCCTAATGTTGCTCATCCGGATTTGACATGAACCTACTAACAGCTCCGTATAATTATGTAGGTTTGCAGAGAGGATATGAATTCTGATTAGTGGAAAGGTGATGCCTAATTATGTTTATTACCTACTATTACCTACTGTATCTGATAATGTTTTGCATCCTCTAAGTGAGGGATTCTTGGGTTTATATGACTTTTGACGAAATTGGAATATGATCTGGTATAGACAGAAAACATGTATGCATATATTGTAGTGGACGATTTTCCCTTATGTGAAGTTATCTCTTTTGTGTGTTGACTTGATGAGAACAACAAAAATAATTGTTGTCAATTACTTCTGAGGTGTTTTTGCCTTTTTGGTCTTGTGGTACTATCAGTTCACCATTGTTTCCTTCTCCGGGGTCATATCTCGGTGATTTACTGATCGGCGGAAAAAGTAACTATATATGCATACATAATTTAGTGTGTTTATTTGAAATTTAGTGAGTAAGTATGTTCCGGTATGGAATAAATGGTATGAAGTGACCGGTACCTCCTCTACGTAACAAGCCGGTTTGATGTCCTGCAAAACAAGTAAACTAACCTCGGGGGTTGATCCGAGGAACGCCCCTCCGATGCCTAAGTCAGTAAAGGGTAAAGACGGGATGTCTCAAGTAGAATGTATTAGTCTCCGTGAACGTACCTTATGACTCAGATCGTGAGGGTATTTATAGGAGCCGGCAGTGTCCTTAGCGAGGTGGGACACTGCTCCCATTGGTTGGATACATTTCTATCTTCTTCTGATACTTATGTTTAGGCCCATAGGCGCATTGAGTAAGTATTGGATTAGCCCAGGCCCATTCAATCGATGGCACATATGACGGATACCGATAAGGTAAACTGATGTAGCCGGCATGTGCAGGATACCGATATCCGATACGATCATACCCAATTGAAATAGGATTCTTCAGACTGAGTTGACCATAACGGTCAAGGGTGGTTTAAACAGACCGGTAGGGAACTTACACAGCCCCCATACAACTAGCCCCCAAGCTGGTATGCCTGGTACAGGGATATCCAGCTTAATCAGAATTGAGCCTTTATGGATAGTATGTAAATCATGTTTTCATCCTGAAGCCGCTTAGAGACATCCGGAAAATAGGGTCAGTTAAAGGAATATGAATCGTCGCCTTGATTCTTGTGCTGAGTTGACTAGGGTGTCAGTAACTGCTCACAACTGTTTCTGAGCTCAAAGTACACGTGGCGTAATCGGGACGGGAAGACGAAACGTCGCTCAATCCGAGCCATGAAGCTCGCTATAAATAGTGTTTTACTCAGCGCATCTTCACACTTTCACATCGCTTTCGAACCTTCAAGCAGTTGCTCCCATTATTCTTTTCGAGACCTAACGTCCTTTCAGTTGCCAGCCTTTCGTCGTGATATTCCGAGCTGTGACCAAACTCTCTTACCGGCTATTTCCGGTGCCAGCTACTGCTCTTTCCCTTCTTTCCAGGTATTTCAACAAACTTCTTCTTAATTTCTTCAAGTAATCATGTCTTCTCATTCTAACTGACAAAACATTTCTGAAAGCCCCCAACCCTTTACCGATAGTGATTTTAAATCCAGTAGTAAGTCCGACAGCCCTTCCAATGATTCACCGGTAGTAAATCCTCCTTATCAACATAGGAGTAAGTCTGGACATGATTGTAGCACTTCTGGTAGGGCTTTTGAGGAGCCAACACTACATGCCTCCCCCCTTACTGCCATTAGGGCTTTTGGAGAAGCCATAGGCGTACCGGTATCAGGGCAATACGGTACCATGCTGGGGATAGCAGAACGATCCTCTGTACTATTCCCGCCTGCGGCCGGCACCTCTACGGGTCCCCTTAATGAACCCTCACCCCCCATGCAGACAGAGAGGCTAGGGGAGAATGTACTCCATTCCATCTCGTCTGGAAGTGATGAGGATGACGCCGCCGGTTTGGAGGATGGAGCATCCTCCGTTGCTTCTGAGGATGTCGATAGTGTCGTGCGTGACATGATGTCAGACGAGGAGTCGGTATCATTGGAAGCCGACTCCGACGAAGAACCACCCGAGATCATCCCAATGGACGATGATGAAACGCTAGATGACCTGTACATGCCTCCTTGCAAGGCCGGCAGTCCGTCCTTCGTACAGATCGATAAAAGCTGGAGAAGGACGGCATTGAATAGCGACTTTTGTCGGAAAGGAGATGAGTATTTTGCCTTCCCCGATGAGTATGGATTGGTGATGCCATCCGAGGGATGCCGAGTAACAGATTGGTCGCCTGGCCATGTAGCGGTCTATGCCCATATGCTAGACTTTGGGCTAAGATTTCCCTTTAACCCTTTTATAGTAAAGATCGTCAAGGCCTGGAACATTTGCTTGTCCCAGCTAACACCGCTATCTTGGCGTAATCTAATATGCTATGCCTGGACCGTTCGATATAAAAGATTTTCGGAGACCCTGAACCTCTTCCGGAAATTACATTGGATTAAAGAGGACGGCTCCGCGAAGGGCAAGGGGAAAGGCAAAAGGAAACAATCACAGGCCGAGAGGGAACTTGGCCAGGGTGGCTGGATGTCTATGTATACCAGGCCCAAGAAGCTAACGGTATACCCGAAGTTAACGTCCTTAACAAACTGGCAGCCCCGCTTCTTCTGGGTTCGGGTGCCGACCAATTTTCCTTTGCGCCGATACTGGACAAGGCCTCGCCCAAGGATGGAACACCTCCCTGATAGGCGTTTGACACGCCGGGAGTTGGAGGCTTTCACTTTCTTTGAGGCCTCTTCTAAACCGGGACCTAAAGGGGGGAAGCATGTTCCAATGCCTCTCAATTGGCTTCCTCATGCCAATTACATCGTAGGCAACGCACCTCTTTCTGCCTTGGGCTTTTGCCAATCTGAACCGACTGGTAATTAAGTATGATGTCGGTATTTGTTTTACATGTTACCCTTTTGTTTATTGCTGACATATTCTTTTTTCTTTTTCTGAATTCAGGCCGCGGGCACTTAATTCGGCAGGCTCTTCATCTCAACCAAAACTATATTCCGATTAGCAACATGCCTCCCAAGACGGCCAAGAAGTTCACGTCTATTCCCCCCAGTGTTGGAGGTCGGGGTGGCAAGACTCGCGGCGTTGGCCGCGGTGATGGTGGCGACCAGGCTCCTGGGAAGGCTATCCAACCTCCCCACAAGAAGGTTACCCTAGCTCCTGCCAAAAGGAAAGCCGAAGAGGAGGCTGAAGCGTCGAAGCGGCCTCAAACTAAGGCCCCCAGAAAAGAGCAGGATGAGAGGGAGGTAACGGTGTCTGAGAAGGAGCCCAAGAGCAAACTTTCCGGGCGGATTGCTGAAGTTGGCACCTCCTCCCTGAGGCCCAAAATTTACAAGCAGCTGACTTTGCCGGCTATGATTCCTGAATTGGAACATTTTGCTCGGCCGCGAAAGTCCGGCTTCATAGAACAGGTCGAGGTGGAGGTGTCGGAAATCCTTCGGAAACGATGGTTCCGATCTCCGGTTCGTGATGGGGCACTCTTTCAGCCCAAGCTTAACGTCCTTGATGACGAGTCTCTACTGCTGGACCGTCCTCTCGAGGGTGGTAACTTGGGGTACCGGCTCCTGAAAGGGCTCCAGCTGAAATACGACATGCCTGTAGATCAGATACAGGCTGCCGCTGCTGTTCATGCGCATAATTTAGCCGTGGTAAGTTTTTCAGAATTAGCGGTCTTATTTGTTCTTTTCTTACGTTTATTACCCTTGTCTAACCCTTTTTATTTTTCATCTGTTGCAGACGGCTGATTCCGGTAAAGAACTCTGCGATCTTTACCGGTATTTCCAGGGCGCTTATTATGGCGAAGTTGAAGAACAGCAGGCCACCCAAGACAAGCTTACCTCGAAGAATGCGGAGTTGGTGAATATCGGCCATGAAAGGAAGAAGCTAAAGACTGATCTGGAGAAGGCCAACACTGACCTCCAGACCGCTAAAGTGGCGGCCTCCAACAGTAAGCTCCTTCTGAAAAACAAGGACGTCGAGCTGACGAAAGTAAAGGAGGAGCTGACAGCTGCAAAGGGCCGGGAAGCCAACGCAGTGGCCGAGTACCGGCGGTCCATTGACTTCGTACATCGGTTAGCGAACCGGTGTAACGGGGGTTGGGCTGCCGCTATGCGGTGCACCAGGCACACTTTTCCGGATCTGAACTGGAGCCGTGTCGAGGAGGCCCACAGCCGCCGGGAATTCGAGACCCCGGTGGAGGGCGAGGATTTGGATTTGGGGGTGACTGAAGCTGACATCGCCAATGTCGATCCTCGAGTCGAGTTCGAGGAAGCTGAGCCTGAAGTTACCAGTGAACAGGCTAGTTTGGGAATTATGGATGACCCGACTGACAGCGTTGCCATTCTTGATAAGAGTCCTGTCGGCCCCATTCCTGAATCGGCCACAGATGGCAGCAAGGCTCCCACCTCTGAAGCTGCCCCGGTTGCTTAGTTAAGGTCTTCATCTTTCTTCATCTGCTTCTGATCCGGCAGCTTGTGGCTGGCCTGATTTCTTTTTGTTAGAATAGGATGTAACTTCTTTTGTTGTTAATGGAATATATCTTGCAAACACCTGTGTCGGTTATTTTAATTGCTTTGCTGTTTTATATTTTCCATTTATTTCCGTCATTCCGGCAGATCCGCTATGGTTCATAGACCGGCAAATAGTTTCAACTTACTATTTTACTCCGGCAGATCCACTAGGGTCATTGACCAGTTCTGAGGCGGGATATTCTCCTGCCGGCAGCGTAATCCTTGGGTTGGCAGATCCTCTAGGGTCATTGACCATCCCCAAGAACATGCAAACAGTTAGCTCCTCTTGACGGCAGATCCAAGCAGGTCGTTGACCGTCAAGGGGTTTTGCTTTGTTATTACCAGTATTGGCCACCGTAAGAATTAAAGGAATAATTTGCATACAATAAGCTCATGGAAATTCATATTGAAAATGAACAAATGCTAGTTCAAACTAATCAACTCCGAAATCGGCAACACTGCCATGTTATTATTGTTAT
Organism: Beta lomatogona; assembly: GCA_947646795.1. Taxonomy (NCBI): domain Eukaryota; kingdom Viridiplantae; phylum Streptophyta; class Magnoliopsida; order Caryophyllales; family Amaranthaceae; genus Beta; species Beta lomatogona. The sequence goes on along the minus strand of CANSNZ010000955.1, from coordinate 699,063 downwards.
GATAAATTGACTAAGAAACATGCTCAAACAAAATAATTCTTGAGAACGCTGGCATTCCAGCTGTTCTTGAGTTGCTTGCCGGACATATCTTCCAAACGGTAAGCGCCTGGGACTATTTCCTCTTTCACAAGGTATGGTCCCTCACAGTTCGCTGTCAGCTTATCTTCCACGTGTGCTTTACCTGTGGCGGCTGTGCGTCTGAGCACTAGGTCGCCTTTCTCAATCGGCCGGCTTCTTACTCTTTTGTTGTAGGCCTTGCTTATCCGGTCTTTATATGCTGCCGATCTGAGTTCCGCCGCGAGCCTGACCTCTGGTAAGAGATCGAGGTCTTCTCGGTGCAATTTGTCATTCAGCTCTGGGTCGTAGTTCAGGATTCGCCAGGTCGGTAATCCGACTTCGACCGGTAACACTGCCTCAGCTCCAAATGCCAGCCTGAATGGGGTCTCACCCGTCGCTTCCTTTTCGGTGGTTCTGTTGGACCATAGTACCGCAGGAACCATGTCGGCCCAGGCACCTTTCAAATCATCCAACTTCTTCTTGAGGGCATTCAGAATTTGTTTATTAGCGGCTTCGGCCTGGCCGTTACTCTGGGGATGGCATACAGATGAGTATGCAAACTTGATGCCATACGGGTTTAAGAAGCTCTTTATCGGCCCGCAATCAAACTGGACGCCATGGTCCATGACTATTCCCATGGGAATTCCAAACTTGTGATGAGGTTTTGCCAGATGAACTTCCTAACCTGACTAGCTGTTATCTTTGCCGTTGGTTCTGCCTCAATCCATTTTGTGAAGTAGTCTATTTCGACTATCAGGAACTTCCTTCCTCCGGATGCAGGCGCGAATGGCCCTATGATATCCATCCCCCACTGAGCAAAAGGGATTGGATTCAAGATTGGCTGCAAATCGTTTGCCGGCTGGTTAATGACTGATGCGAACCTTTGGCACTTGTCGCATTTTTTTACGTAAACCTGCGCGTCCTTCAGCATTGTCGGCCAGTAAAAGCCGGCCCTTAAGGCTTTTAGAGCAAGCGTTTTTCCACCGATATGATTTCCGCATACCCCTTCGTGTATTTCTTCGATTATTTTTGTGGCCTCATGGGCCGTTACACACCGCAGGAGTGGTAGTGAAAAACTCTTCTTGTACAGTTTGCCTTGGAAAACACAAAACCAGGGAGCCTCTCGCTTTAGCTTTCTTGCCGCCATCTTATCAGTGGGCAAACTTCCAGTCATTTTGTATGCCAGTATGCCGTCGTACCATTCGCTCTTCTGAGCGACTTCGTTCACCTCTGTCTAGGCGGTCTCGATGCTTCTTTCCGGCAGTATTTCCACCATGACTCTCCGTTTGATATCTGTGGTGCTTGAACTTGCCAACTTTGACAGAGCGTCAGCCGCCATGTTCTCTGTGCGAGGGACCAGCACTATCTCGAAGTTCTGTAGTGGAGCCGTTATCTGTTTTACCTTCTGCAGGTACTTCTGCATTACCGGTTCCCTGGCTTCGTAGGTGCCCTCGATCTAGCTTGATATGAGCTGGGAATCTGTTGTCATCCGTATTTTCTTTGCTCCAGACGCTATGCACAAACTGATTCCCGCTATTGCAGCTTCATACTCTGCCTCGTTGTTGGATGCTTTGAACCCAAAGCGGACGGCATACTCAAAAGTGTCTCCCTCGGGAGAAGTCATGACCACTCCTGCGCCTGCCCCTGTTTGGGCCGCTGAGCCGTCTACCGATATTTGCCAGGTGCCGGCTGGCCCTTCAACTTTATCGCAGGTGGTCTCGACTATGAAGTCGGCCAGAGCTTGCGCCTTGATAGCTGTTCTTGGCCGATACTCCATGTCAAACTCGGACAGTTCTATCACCCATTTGAGCAGCCTGCCGGTCATATCTAGCTTGTGCAACGCTTTTTCCAGCGGCTGGTTTGTGAGTACCTGGATGGTGTGCGAATCGAAGTATGGTCGCAATTTTCTAGCCGTTATTAACACGGCATATGCCATTTTTTCAACAACTCGTACCTCTGTTCGGCCCCAGCCAAGACATAGCTCACAAAGTAGATAGGATGATGCTGCTTACCCTTTTCTACTAGCAGTACTGCTGCTACCGTTTTGGCCGACATCGAGACGTATAGCTGCAGCTTATCCCCCATCTCGTGTCAGGTGATAGTCGGTAGCTTCTTGAAATGCTCTTTAACGGCCTCAAAGGCCTGCTTCTGCTCGTCCCCCCATTCGAACTTCTGGTTTCCCCTTAGAACTTTGAAGAACGGCAACGCTTTCTCCGCCGACTTGGAGACAAACCTCGTTAACGCCGCCATCTTGTCGGTCAGCTTCTGGATGTCGCGGATACTCTTTGGCTCCGGCAAGTCATTTATCGCCTTGATCTTATCAGGATTGGCATCTATTCCCCTCTCACTGACCATGAAGCCTAGGAATTTTCCAGAACTTACCCCAAATACGCACTTCTTAGGGTTAAGCTTCATCCGGTATTTTCGCAAAGTCGCGAAAGTTTCCTCTAGGTCCGTGACGTGGGCCTCCTCAGTCGAGCTTTTGACGATGCTATCGTCAACGTAGACTTCACATTCCGGCCTTTTTGATGCGCGAATATTTTGTCTACCAGCTTCTGGTAAGTAGCTCCGGCATTCTTTAGGTCGAACGGCATGGCCTTGTACGCATATACCCCGGCTTCCGTTATGAATGCCGCCTTGCTCCTATCTGCCTCTAGGAGACTGATTTGATGATACCCAGAGAAGGCGTCCATAAAGCTCAGCAGCGCATGGCCGCTAGTAGAGTCAACCAGCTGATCGATCCTAGGTAACGGGTAGCACTCTTTTGGGCAGGCTTTGTTGAGGTCGGTGAAATCCACACACATCCGCCAAGACCCATTGGCTTTTTTAACCATCACCACGTTCGCCAGCCATTCCGGATAGTCACATGGTTCGATGAAGTCGGTCGCTAGCAATTTGTCAACCTCCTCCTTAATGGCTGCGTTTTTCTCGGCTGAGAAGTTGCGCTTTTTCTGCTTTACTGGCCTTACATCTTCGTTGACATTTAGCCGGTGTACCATAAACGCGGGATCTATTCCCGGCATTTCATCCGCTGAGAAGGCGAAGACGTCAGCATTGCTTCGCAGTAAGCTGATTAAGTTGACTTTGACATTATCGGCCAAATCGGCGCCAATTTTGACTGTCCTTTCTGGCCTTTCTAACTCTAGGCTGACTTCCTCGGTCTCTCCCTCTGGGCTAGGTCTCGACAAATCTGCCGGCCTTCCCTCAAAGTTCTCCATCGATAAATCTTTGCTTGCTTTGTTCTCAGCCCTTCGCCTCTTTCTTTCTGATGGTGGAGACTCTGCCGGCCGCTTATGATTAGAGCTCTTCAGAGCCGTCAGATAGCAGGCCCTGGCCGATTCTTGGTTCCCCTTCAGCCTCTCCGGCTTTCCACTATTTGATGTATAGATCATCGTCAGGTGATAAGTCGACACTACCGCCTGAGCGTTGTGGATCAGTGGTCTTCCAATAATGGCATTGCATGCTGCTGGTACATCAACTACCAGGAACTCAACCATGAGATCACGCGAATGAGATCCTTCTCCCAGCTTCACCGACAGCTTAATGGTACCCTCAGGGACGACTGATGCTCCGGTAAAACCGATTATCGGGTATGAGACCGGCTTGAGACAAGATCTCCCTAACCTCATCTTCTCGAATGTAGGCATGAAGGGAATATTAGCAGAGCTGCCGCCATCCACCAGAATGCGGTGGACCATTGCTGTTGAAATCTGCAGAGATACCACCAGTGGATCATCATGAGGGTAGATAATTCCTTTGGCGTCCTCCGCCGTGAATGAGACGGATGGCATGATTGGTGGTGTCGGCCACTTGCCGGTGTTGTGATAATTCACTTGGTGTCTTACCTCCTTAAGACTGGCTTTGGCACCGTGAATACTTCCGCCATGGACCGGGCCGCCCGATATAACGTGTATCTCCGTTATTCTTTATTTAACGGATTTCCTCTTACCGTCCTCTTCTTTGGGGGACCCTTCACCGCGATCCGTTCTCGCCTGATACTGCTTAAAGTAGCCTCTCCGTATCAGGTCTTCGATGCCGTCCCTCAGGTCCTTGCAATCTTTAGTAATATGACCGTGATCCTTGTGGAAGTCACACCACTTGGACCTGTCGCGGCCTTTAAAATACATCTTCCTGGGTCGTTGCCACTTGTCATCTTGTTTGTGCAACTCATATATTTCGACCCTGGACATTGTTAGGGGAGTGTAGTTGTGATAGCGGTCTGGCCGTCCTTCCTGGCCCTTCTTGACCGCATTGCTTTCCTCCCTTCTACCGGAGTTGTCGGACTTTCTATCTCTCCGGTTTTTATCTTTCTCTTTCTCCTTTTCTCTTTCCTTCTCCTTGCCATCCCCTTCAGACCTCTTCGAGGTTGCTGCCTTATCGAACTCTTCGCTCCGGATAAACTCGTTAGCTTTTCCAAGGACTTCGGTCAAACTGGTCAACTTCTTGCGGCCTAGGTAACTTCTGAAGGCAGCTCCCTCCTTCAAACCGGTCATTAGTGCCAACACCGCTACCTCTTGCTGCAGGCTAGGGATTGTAACGGCTTCGAAGTTGAAACGGCCAATGTAATCCCTCATGCTCTCCTTCTCTCCCTGCTTGATGGACATCAGCTCGCCAGTGGTTTTCTCTCTTCGCTTATTGCTAACGAAGTGTGTCACAAACATGGACGTGAGCTGGCGGAAGTCAAAAATAGTTGCCGGTGGTATGCTTTTATACCACGTTTGTGCCAAACCCGCCAGGGTTGAAGGGAACACCTTACACCAAACGGAGTCAGTGTCGGTGTACAGTAGCATGTGTCCTTCATATGCAGAGATATGGTCCTCAAGATCGGATTTCCCGTCATACTTGCATGTCGGCATTTTAATCTTTTCCATAGGTTCCTGCAATATGGCTGTGGAGAATGGAGAATTTCGAAGTGATACCGGCGCTCTGCGTCGGGCAAAGTCACTTTCTCTCCTATACCGGGATGACTGTTGAATCTCAGTTTCCTGGTGATCTTCCTCACCTTCTCCCTCCATTGGCTCTGTAGGAGTCCTCGAGTTCTCCCCCTGATCCTGATCATGCCGGCTTACGATACCTTGTCGGCCAGTCACGAGAGAACGCATCTTTCTCACTGGACTATGTGGCCTGCTCAGGGAACGCTTACCGACATGACCGGTCGGTGGAGTTTGACTCGCCATGGCCTGAAAGACCTCGGCAGCACTCTGAAGCTGTTCAGGGCTGAACATATGTTGCAAGGCTTCAAATATGTTAGGTTGAGGGGTCTCAGTGGCCCTCTTCCCCTTGTCGGCTGGTGGTTGGGAGGACCCAATCACCGGTTGAGGAGTGTTGAAACCAGGAGGCCCGCCCCCCGCAGCAGCGTTGTTCTCGTCTATTTCCGGCATCCCAAAGGTCTGCTTAGGATCCATGAGGCAAATGAGTAGGCTGGATCAGTCGTGGCTTAAGACCAAAGTATAGTTCACCCCTCCTTCTAGCGCCAATTGTTCCGGTATGGAATAAATGGTATGAAGTGAATCGGTACCTCCTCTACGTAACAAGCCTGTTTGATGTCCTGCAAAACAAGTAAACTAACCTCGGGGGTTGATCCGAGGAACGCCCCTCCGATGCCTAAGTCAGTAAAGGGTAAAGACGGGATGTCTCAAGTAGAATGTATTAGTCTCCGTGAACGTACCTTATGACTCATATCATGGGGGTATTTATAGGAGCCGGCAGTGTCCTTAGCGAGGTGGGACACTGCTCCCATTGGTTGGATACATTTCTATCTTCTTCTGATACTTATCTTTAGGCCCATAGGCGCATTGAGTAAGTATTGGATCAGCCCAGGCCCATTCAATCGATGGCCCATATGACGGATACCGATAAGGTATACTGATGTAGCCGGCATGTGCAGGATACCGGTATCCGATATGATCATACCCAATTGAAATGGGATTCTTCAGACTGAGTTGACCATAACAGTCAAGGGTGGTTTAAACAGACCGGTAGGGAACTTATACTGCCCCCATACAAAGTACATGTTAACTTGTAATTAGAATTTAATCAATAAAGAGAACTAGTTTGACGAACTAAACTTGTTTATCTTAATAGAACTGGAATGTTATGGGTTAATAAGTTTTAATCCAAGCTTTTTTGATTCTAATATACGACTTTTTTTTAAACATTTATAGAACATTATTCCTTTGTGCAGATTTATGCTGAAGTGATTGGAAATGTTAAGATTGATGTTCGATGAACCAAAAAGCACTATGTAAGTAAGTACAAGAATTTTATGTTGATTATTTTAGAGTTATGTTTAGAAATTAGAACCCTTTTACCCAATGTTGATTGTTTGAGCAATTAGTGTGGGCATTACTGTCCTTTGAAATCATGGTGCTGGTTTTGTTGAATTTTGTTTACCTTTATTGCTTACTTTGTTATTAAAGTTGGTGAATTTAATTAGTTAGTTATTGATTTTGTGGGATTTCATATTTAACTGGTTGTTTTTAGGGCTTTAATTGTTTGATCTATGGATACATATATATGATTCATGTATTTATTTATGGATTTTGTGGGATTTGCTAGCCTAATGTGCATATAAATGGTTGTTTTCATGATTTTTATCGCTTAATTGATGCTTGATTTGAATCATTCCAGATTCGTCTAGTGTCCGTGGTTTTTTTTCTTTTCTTTTTGCGGTCATTGATCTGAGTTTCCAATTTTTAGTTGTCTCAATAAGAATTATTCTCCTGTTCAAGTTTTAGGCGGCAGTCACTATTATCATATTCAACCATTTTGATTTTAAATTCACAAAATATTATATATGGAATTGCAACCACTATTCCAGTTGCATCTTTATAGAACGAACACAACTCTTTGAACACTAATAAAATAGGGTAGTGAGGATTTGCTGCATCATGACATGTTCTTTTGGCAACTTTTTACCTTTTAATGAAAATAGTTTATTTTTTGATGATTAAAAATGTATCTTAGTAATAAATAGGAACAAGTTGTAAAAACTAGAAGCATAAGTTGTTTTATTATAGCAAAGCAGAAAATAATTATCCCAAGGCAATAACCTGAGGTAAACCTGCATTTTATCACCTTTCATGTTGTAACCTAACCCCCACATTTGCAGTTTTTCCTGTAGCAACCTCCAATTTTGAAAACTTTGTTAAAGTTCACGGAAAAGCCAAAGGCGTTAACTTATTTGCACTTTTTTTTTTCTTTTGGAAGACCAGGTACATACTTTTAAAATAATAAATAAATCTTAAACCCTCCTATTTCCCCGTCCCTTGTTCCCATGATCCCGCTCCCAGCCATTGCTTCAACTCTTCCTCTCTCCCAACCTCCCTTCATAATCAAAAACCACCCCCTCCACCGCGACCTATGCACCCACCTTAACCAAAATCCCGGTCCATATCTTATTCTCTTCTCTAGCAGACCAGGGCAATCACCCAACCTAACGCACCCCATCACTAGCTACCATCACACATCATCACCTAAGACCCGTTGCTATTTGCTACCACCACCAAGTGCTAGGATGTTACTCTATCTTCTTCATGACATACACATATTGAATGATAGTCTTCTCACTGCATGTGTATGTGAGATGATATTAGTGTCAAGGTTTATTCATAGAATTTTAAAGTGTTCCTTTTCCACTTTGCACTTTTGCAGCAGGATGTGGTGATATGGTCTTACATATGTGAGATGATATTAGTGTCTAGTAAGAGGTAATCCATTGCTCTTGTGACTTTTGTTTAAATATTAGATGTTAATTTGCATACTTTTTTTTTAACTTACTGGTTGTAAATTACTGTCATTATATAATTTGCAAAATCTGATATTTGCTTAAGTACCCTTACTTAGGGGAGCAATGTGTCCGTGTACATGGCATTTCTTTTACAATGCGGAGTCACTTGAGGTATAGTATCTTTCCATTTGTGAATCTAGTAATGGGGAATTGGCAATAACTTTAGCTTCCTTCCAAAGACAGAACTACGCTAAGTTACTCATAGCATCATGACTAGTTTTTAGTTTTAATTGTTTGAAGGTAATGGTGGCGCTTCAAGCTGCATTGACTACTTTTGGCAATGCCACTATGTGTATTGCTGCCTTCCGCATATATTTGTTTATCATTTTGTATATCTTTGTTTACATTGTATTATGAGCATGATTTATATAAAAACTTTAGCTTATGTCTATATATAGTTGTTTGTGTGTCAATTTGGCATAAAAATGGAAAAGAAAATTTTGGGTCACAAACGCAACGAATTTTGCCAATAACTGCAACCCTAAATTGTTTAGGGTTGCGGTCACAATATCCGCAACCCTTAATTATTTAGGGTTGCGTTCAATAACCGCAACCCCTATAATTATTAAGGGTTGCGGTAAAAAAAAGCATCCCTTAAGCCTCTTTTAACCGTAACCCTTAGCCTTTTTTCCTCAACTGACACCTCCACTTTCTCACGTACATCTTCATTTATTCCTCCTTAGAATCGGCCTAGCACTAGTGGAAAAAACGTTATATGTCACTTAGTCACAGATCCGATTTTTACAAAACCAGATCCGAAAATCCGCAAAATTATGGGAGGGAAAGCTGGGCGAAGTAACGGATCCGGTCCTTTAGTGTACCGGATCAGTTAACAGAAAATTGATTCGGTTTTCTATTAATTGATCCGGTTCACATGACCAGATCAGTTTCGCTTGATATAGTTATTTATACGTGTAGACACATAATCTTGTCTCCACATTTAAGGATCCAATGATGAAACATACGGCGGTATTAGTTGGCGCGACCCAACGGAAGAGCAATCTAAAGAACCAATTCAAAATTGTGTTTTGAAATGATATTCTAAAGCCCAATTAATTATTCATGATGATTAATTGTATTTTAAGCCCATAAAATGTTTTAAGTCAATTTAAGAGCCCAATTAAATATTTATTATTCTAATACATATTTTTTATAATATTTTTATTATTTTTTAAATAGAAATCAGATTTCTTATTCCGTGAAATTAAATCTCCGGATTTTAGGGATAGAAAATTTGTATTCCCCCGTAAATTTATGAATTTTATAAATACATTTTTATGTATATTAAATATATTTTAATGTTTAAATGACTTGTTTTTTAAAAGATTGACTATTTGCAAGTCAAAAGAATTATTTAATGATTTTAAATAATCAAATATTTTATTTAGTCATGCTTTGAAAAATATTTAAATAGCTTAAAACACATTTTGGTTTAGCAATAAGGATTTTAAATTGGGTTAGAGGAATCCAACTACACTCATCACCCAACCATTAAATATTATATTAGCCCAAACACCTTAAAGGGGGAAACTATATAAACCCCAAAAACCCTAAAATTTCCCACTTATTTTCTCTCTCCTCTTTCTTTTGCTCTCTTTTTCTTTTATCTTCTCTCGGTTTCTCCCTTCTTCTTCGCATGTCCGTCGACAGCAGCCACCGGCCACCGCCGACCACCGTCGTCCACCGCCAAGCCGCCCTTGCCGCCGATTCTCTCCTTCCTTTGCTTTGGTTACTTTCTTCCTCCTCAAGTTTTATTTAATGTAAAGTTTATATACATATGTGTTGATTGGACTAGTATCATGTCCTAAGATGAGAATGGATGTAGTATCATGTATAGGAAACTATTTCTTAGTTCATATGTGATTTCTATCAAGTTGGATTTGCAAGTTTTATGTCGTTGTGTAAGCATGTTGGTTATGATATTGATATTATGTTTGTATGGAATGTTGATGCAAGCATATGGGATTTGGGAACTTTATTGTATAAATTCACATGAGGGATTAATATTTATGTTGGTTTGGATCATGATTGAATCATGTTGTTCCCTTTTGATTATTTAACTACTTTATGAGGACCGATAGCTTTATTTGGTAAGTTGATTACTATACCTATGAAAGGTTGGTTGGTTGTTGACTTGGTTCAACAAAAAAAGGAAGGTTATGGATTAAAAGTTGGACTTAATCTTGGATTGTTAAGTTGTTGTTGATCACTTATCTAATCCTAAGATAAAAATAAAAGTTTATGATTGTTTGATGATTATATTATTTGTATTGCTTAGCTTGTGGGTCATACAAGTAATAAATTGTTAATCATGTAAAGTGAAACGTGGATAGCAATAGCTTTAGACTTGTGCACGTTTGAAGTGTTAGACTAGTATGAGTTGGAGTACATGGTGGTAGCCCATGGCTTTTCTTGGGACCAGATTGATCACCGTGTCCTATTTTTATTTAAAAGGTTCCTCGATATCGTAGGTCATGGGAATACGGAGTCGCGCCCGTATTTCGTCTTCCAAAGGGAAAGCTGGTTTTAGTTAGACAACTCGTTGCATTGACTATTCCATCTAAAGTAATAAAATATTGGTTGGGAAGTTTAGTTCAGTAAAAGTTATCTGCAAGGTTATTGTGTTATTATTTATTCTTGCTTATCGTATATTAGTATCATGTTAGGATTAGTTATTGGTTATTATATAGTACTCAGCTTTGTTGATTACGTGCTTTGTGTGTGTATGTTGATCATGGCTATGCCTTATTGATTCTGTGACGACCCTTTTGGTGAGCAGTCTCTAGGGATCAATAGTGCATTGTTATTTACAGGTTTGAAGATGATGGATCATAGGTTCGGGATTGGAGAGCTTGTGTAGATTATTTATCATATTTTGACTTTACACTTTTTGTGGTTGACTTTGGCTATTGTCATTGACTTTGACTTTTGAGGTTGACTTTGACTTTTTTGGTTTGAATTTTAGAGTTGACTTTGTGGTTGACTAAGTTTATTTCTAAAGTTTATTTATTATGTTTTCCACTGCAAAATTCTGAATAAGCCGATACGTTTTCACACGTGCGATAATACTTTGATAATTCTCTATGCTTTATATTAAAAAGGTATTTTTAAAAAGAGAGAATTATTGAGGTGTTACAAAGTGGTATCTTGGAGATTTAGGTTTTTATTGGCCTTTCGTGCCAACTTTAGATTTTTAGGCGCCTAACTAGCTAGTTACTTAACTAAATGAATTTCATAGAAATCGAGCTCCTACTTATGCGTTTGGTTTAAATTACTTTTCTAAAAAAATTTAGACACAAGATCTTAAATATTTATTATTTTTTTAAAAAAGGTCCGAATATTTTATTTTATTTATTATTTTATTTGGTCCGAAAATATTTTCTTTTAGGTTTGAAAATTCGAACTTCTTTTCTTATTTATTTCGTTTCTTTTCCGTTTTTTTATAGATTCGAAATTTATATATATTATTTATTTATTTAATACTTCTAGTTTATTTTGATTAATTTTTTTTTTATGTTAGAGATGGGTAGTATAGGAAGGACAGATAGGATAGAAATATTATATGTCTGCATTAAATAGTTAGTTCAGCATGAATATATTTTCTTCCCTGCTAATTGTTTATGTTTTTCCTATGCTTTATATTGTTGTTGTTCTTGGTTATTGGTTATTGGTTATTGGTTATTGTTGGGATCATACGCTATGTAAGAGTACCAATTGCTTATAGAAGTTATATTTATCTGTTATATGATCTCTAGCTATGTCTGATAGAGGAGCTACTAGAGTAGGGAGTTACTGCAATCCGATTGTGTTGAGAGATGTTGAGTGATGATGGAGGATCTGAATCTGATTCTGATAGTGAGAGTTTCACTAGCCTAAAGGTCATCATGCGTCATGTGTTAAAAGTAGGCATCCCTGTTATCGATATATGAAGTAATTCAAGAGTTTGATCGTACTAGGGAGCAAACCCGAAAGGACATCTACAATGCTACTTGGAGATCTTATCTGAGCGTATTAGTGATTCAGAGTTAGAAGAGGATGAACCCTAACATGAGAAAATTCGAAGATATACTAGAGCTAGAATTTCATATTGCTTCTATTATGTCAGTAAGGACATTGAAGACTTTAAAGATGAGATGTTCACTCCTGAGAAGTACAAGGAAACTAAGGATAAGACTGATAATGTATCTCCATAGACTATTTATGTATGTTTTAAGATTAGTTGTTGGATAAGTGGCCAAGTTACAATGATTTAAATTTCTTTCTTTAGTACCTTTATCTTTGTTAAGGAATAAGTTTAGCTATTATGGATTGGAAAATTTTATCATCATCATTTTGAGGAATAAAAAGTGATTACTTAGTTATTCAAGTGAGCAAGAATTTATTTTAGTACACGAATGGGGAATATTTTATTCTATTGTTGTGATTAAATTTTATTTGATCCTAATATATATATATATATATATGAATTGGTGCTGTGAATATTTATTCATAAAAGAGTATATGGTTGTTATGGTTCATACTGCGTGAACTTAATGTTGTTGTGATTCCATAAAAATATTGTATGTTAATGCGACCTTGTATGGTCAAATCAAGTAATGCCTTCGTAGAGAATGGCAGGTAAGTTGTGAATTGAAACCTACAGTAGAGTTATGTTAAAATTTTAGGTCGCGCAGTAGAATGGCTAACAACGGTAACGATTTAGCTGCTGTTATTCGCCTTTCGGCGGAGAAATTGACTCAACAAAGAGTTGAGCGTCCCGATTCTGCTGGGGACATGTTTGAGAGACTAGCCAAAGTTAAAAAACCATAATTTAAGGGGCAAGCTGATCTTACCTTTTTAGAGAGTTGGATTAGGGAGTTTGAGAAAATCTTTGGGGCTATGAACTGTCCTGAGGGTATGAAAGTAGGTCAAGCTATACTGTACCTAAAAGATGAGGCTGATTTACCCTGCTTTTATGAGGAAACAGAAAGCCTAAGAGTTTTTCAACCTTAGGATGGGGAGTATGACCATCTCTGAGTACTATAGTAAGTTTATAGCACTGTCGAGGTTTGCACCTGAAGTAGTAGCCACTGAGGAGTTAAAGGCTCAAAGGTTTGAGCAAGGTTTGACTGAGGAAATCTAGTTGGGGTTAGGTGGTGAAACGTTTTCATCTCTAGATATTGTGTATTGAAGAGCCACCCATATTTATGGTCTTCAGTCGAGGCGTGATAAAAAGAATGCTATAGTGGGTGAGAAAAGAAAGGATTTCAATGCTTGGGGAAATCAAGGGAATTTCAAAAAGAATAGGAATGGGAACGGGAATTTCCAAGCGATAAATGGTCAGGGCTACAACAATAAGGGCCAGTATGAGATGATTTACCATTCTAAAAAGTGTAGTAATAACCAGCCTGGTAGAGACTGCAAGGGAGACCTAGTAACCTGTAACTACTGCCAGAAACACGGCCATAGGGAGTATGAGTGCTTTACCAAGCAAAAGAAAGAGCAAAATGGTAATGGGAGTAGTAACCAGGTGAGGTCTAGGTTCAACCAGTCAGGAAATCAAGGTCCGAAGCATGTAGGAGCACAGAACAACCACGGAAGCTACAGTAAGGCTGCTAGTGAAAGCAACAATAACAAGAACAAGGCTCCGGGTAAACTGTTCGTGATGAGTCGCAATGAAGCTGAACGATCTGCCGACATAGTTTTGGTACTTTTTCTATTAACTCCGTTCTAGTTAAAGCGTTATTTGATTCAGGGGCGACTTATTCATTTGTTTCATCGTTTGTCATTAAGAGTCTGGGGTTTGGTAGATTTTGAGGTGATTGATTTGCCTATTAGTATACCTACTGGAGAGACCATAAGGTGTACCAAGTTTTTTAAAGATTTGCCTCTGAAGATAGGAGACTTTGTATTTCCTTCTGATTTGATAGAGATTAATCTGGGAGACCTAGATGTAATTCTTAGGATGGGTTGGTTAGGTTTATACAAGGCCAAGATAGAATGTGAAGCTCAGAAAGTAGTGTTGAGAAGCCCTTTGGAAAAGTTGACCTCATATCGACGTTTTGGGAAGGCTAGGAACTTTGGGGTTATTTCTGCGATGCAAGTGATGAAATTGATGAAGAAGGGGTGTGAACTATTTTTCTGTAGTGTGCAAAATGTGAGTAAAGAGGTTGGAGTGAAGATCGAGGATGTTCCAATGGTGAATGAGTTTATGGATGTGTTTTCGAGTGAGATTTCGGGTATGCCGCCTGCTAGAGTTGTTGATTTTACCATAGACTTAGTTCCTGGAATTGCACCTACATCTAAGGCACCTTATAGAATGGCACCTCCTGAGACAAGTGAGTTGAAGATGCAGTTGCAAGAGCTGTTCGATAAAGGTTATATTAGGCCTAGTGCATCACCTAGGGGAGCTCCTGTGTTGTTTGTTAAGAACAAAGATGAGAGTATGAGGTTGTCTAATGTAACATAAAAAACAAGTATCCTTTGCCTAGGATAGATGACCTGTTTGATCAGTTGAATGGAGCGAGCATGTTTTCGAAGATTGATTTGCGTTGGGGGTATCACCAATTGAGGGTAGCTGATTAGGATATACTTAAGATTGCATTTAGGACGCGTTATGGTCATTATGAGTTTACTGTAATGTTGTTTGGGTTAATCAATGCTCCTGCCATATTTATGGACTTGATGAATAGGATTTTCCATGAGTTCTTAGATAAGTTCGTTGTGGTATTCATTGATGACATTCTGATTTATTCAAAGAGTGAAGAAGAGCATGATGAACACTTGAGAATTATATTGGAGACGCTTAGGAAGAATCAATTGTATGCCAAGTTCTCTAAGTGTGAGTTTCGTTTGTAGAAAGTAGCATTTTTGGGTCATTATGTGTCAAAAGAAGGAGTTTCAGTGGATCCTGCTAAGATTCATGTTGTTAGTGAGTGGCCTACTCCAAGAATGTGTCTGATATTAGGAGTTATATGGGTTTAAACTAGGGTTTTGAGTATCAACGTATGGATATTTAGGGTTTTATGAGTTGGAAAATTTATGAAATTGAGTACTCTTATGATTTTAATTATGTTGATGTATGTTTTAAAAGGGTTTTAATACATTATAAGTTGCTGGAATTTTTATTAGTATGCTTATGAAGGAGATTTTATGATCAAAGTATTAGTTTTTAAGGGTTTTTAATGACTAGTATAGTAGTACTATACTAGGGAGTATTAATGATTGAAGTTTTAATGATGGGAAAGATTTTTAAACACTTTTTATGAGGGTTTTAAAATATTTTAAAGTTCCTGGAAATTAATTAGAGAATTGATTCTAGGTTATGTTGGTATTCGGTAGGCGGAGAGTATTCCCTAGGCGATTTTTAAGCTTATTAAAGTGGCCTCGCATTTTGTCTACACAAGGTACGTACATACCTATGTGTGGGTTGGAATTAGTATCTTGTCCTAAGGATGGGATTATGTAGTATCATGTATAGGGAACTATTTATAGTTCATATGTGATTTATATTCAAATTGAATTTGCATGTTTTATGCCGTTTTACGAAGCATGTTGGTTATGATATTGATATTATGTTTGTATGGAAGATTGATGCAAGCATATGGGATTTGGGAACTTTATTTTATTAATTCACATGAGGGATTAATATTTATGTTGGTATTGGATCATGATTGAATCATGTTGTCCCCTTTGGATTATTTAATTACTTTATAAGGACCGATGGCCTTATTTGGTAAGTTGATTTTTATACCAATGAAAGGTTGGTTGGTTGTTGACTTGGTTCAACAAATAAATAAAGGTTATGGAGTTAATATTGGAATTATTCTGGGATTGTTAAGTTGATGATCACTTATCTAATCCTAAGATAAAACTGGAAGTTTATGATTACTTGATGATTATATTCTTTGTTCTACTTGTGAGTCATAACAAGTAATAAATTGTTAATCATGTAAAGTGAAACGTGGATAGCAATAGCTTTAGACTTGTGCACGATTGAAGTGTTGGACTAGTATGAGTTGGAGTACATGGTGGTAGCCCATGGCTTTTCTTAGGACCGGATTGATCACCGTGTCCTATTTTTATTTAAAAGGTTCCTCGATATCGTAGGTCAAGGGACTACAGAGTCGCGCCCGTACTTTGTTTTCTAAATTGAAAACTGGTTTTGGTTAGACAACTCGATCCATTGACTATTCCATCTAAATTAATTAACTTACTAGTTGTGGAGTTTAGTTCAGTACGTAGTCTGCAATTTGTTGTAAGATTATTTATTGCTGCTTATTATTTATTAGTATCATGTTAGGATTGTTTACTATTTGTTATGTAGTACTCAGCTTTACTGATTACGTGCTTTGTGTGTGCATGTTGATCATGGTTGTGCCTTATTGATCCTGTGATGACCCTTCTGGTGAGCGGTCACTAGAGATCAATAGTGCATCGTCATTTACAAGTTTGAAGATGATGCATCACGGGTTCGGGATTGGAGAGCTTGCGTAGATTATTTATCATATTTTAACTTTGCAAGTTGACATTGACTATTGTTGTTGACTTTGACTTTTGTTGGTTTGATTTTCAGAGTTGACTTTATGGATGACTAAGTTTATTTCTAAAGTTTGTTTATTATGTTTTCCGCTGCAAAATTCTGAATAAGCCGATACGTTATCACATGGGCGATAATACTTTGATAATTCTCTAAGTTTTATATTAAAAAGGTACTTTAGAAAAGAGAGAATTATCGGGGTGTTACACTATAGCAGTCCAAATCCTCGAGTCTAGCGAAGTTAGTCTACCCTAAGTCCATAATGGCCCAAAATCGTCAAGTCTGGCGAAGAAAATTCCCCCCTAAGTCTAGCGAATCTAGCATAGGCAATCCTTCTGAGTCTAATCTGCTTGCATAGTCTAGTCCAGGCTAGTACAATCTAGTCCAGATTTGCATCTGCATATAGTTAGGCCCCATGTCGCCATCATTTACAGGTTTGAAGATGATGCATCTTGGGTTCGGGATTGGAGAGCTTGTGTAGATTATTTATCATATTTTGACTTTACACTTTTTGTAGTTGACTTTGACTATTGTTGTTGACTTTGCCATTTGAGGTTGACTTTGACTTTTGTGGGTTCGATTTTTAGAATTGACTTTGTGGTTAACTAAGTTTATTTCTAAAGTTTATTTATTATATTTTCCGCTGCAAAATTCTGAATAAGGGGATACGTTATCACACGGGCGATAATACTTTGATAATTCTCTAAGTTTAATATTAAAAAGGTATTTTAGAAAAGAGAGAATTGTGGGGGTGTTACACCATAGCTGTCCAAATCCTCGAGTCTAGCGAAGTTAGTCTATCCTAAATCCATAATGGCCCAAAATAATCAAGTTTGGCGAAGCCAATTCCCCCCATAGTCTAAAGAATTTAGCATAGGCAATCCTTCTGAGTCTAGTATGCTTGCATAGTCTAGTCCAGTCTAGTACAGTCCAGTTCACAATTGCATCTGAAATATAGTTAGGCCCATGCCGCCATCATAACCATAATCATAGCCATTTCTACTCATTTCCCATTTTCAATTCCACTTTCATTTTCATTTCTCATCTCTCATCTCCATTTCCATTTCTCCATCCCTCAATTTCATTTCTCATTTCGAAAGCATCATTTCTTAAAGTTTACGAAGTCCATTCGATTTCTGTTCAGGACGGGTCGTCAGATTATAACTTGGGTAATATTTATTAGTATCATGTTAAGATTGTTTACTATTTGTTATGTAGTACTCAGCTTTACTGATTACGTGCTTTGTGTGTGTATGTTGATCATGCTTATGCCTTATTGATCCTGTGATGACCCTTCTGGTGAGCAGTCTCTAGGGATCAATAGTGCATCGTCATTTACAGGTTTGAAGATGATGCATCTTGGGTTCGGGATTGGAGAGCTTGTGTAGATTATTTATCATATTTTGGCTTTACACATTTTGTAGTTGACTTTGACTACTGTTCTTGACTTTGACTTTTGAGGTTGACTTTGACATTTGTGGGTTCTATTTTTAGAGTTGACTTTGTGGTTAACTAAGTTTATTTCTAAAGTTTATTTATTATGTTTTCCGCTGCAAAATTCTGAATAAGGCGATACGTTATCACACGGGCGATAATACTTTGATAATTCTCTAAGTTTTATATTAAAAAGGTATTTTAGAAAAGAGAGAATTGTCGGGGTGTTACACTATAGCAGTCCAAATCCTCGAGTCTAGAGAAGTTAGTCTACCCTAAATCCATAATGGCCCAAAATCATCAAGTTTGGCGAAGCTAATTCCCCCCTAAGTCTAAAGAATCTAGCATAGACAATCCTTCTGAGTCTAGTCTGCTTGCATAGTCTAGTCCAGTCTAGTATAGTCCAGTTCACATTTGCATCTGCATATAATTAGGCCCATGCCACCATCATAACCATAATCATAGCCATTTCAACTACTTTCCCATTTTCTTTTCCACTTTCATTTTCATTTCTCATCTCTCATCTCCATTTCCATTTCTCCATCCCTCAATTTCATTTCTCATTTCGAAAGCATCATTTCTTAAAATTTACGAAGTCCATTTGATTTCTGCTCAGGACGGGTCGTGAGATTATAACTTGGGTAATATTTATTAGTATCATGTTAAGATTGTTTACTATTTGTTATGTAGTACTCAGCTTTACTGATTATGTGGTTTGTGTGTGTATGTTGATCATGGTTATGCCTTATTGATCCTGTGATGACCCTTCTGGTGAGCAGTCTCTAGGGATCAATAGTGCATCGTCATTTACAGGTTTGAAGATGATGCATCTTGGGTCCGGGATTGGAGAGCTTGTGTAGATTATTTATCATATTTTGACTTTACACATTTTGTAGTTGACTTTGACTACTGTTCTTGACTTTGACTTTTGAGGTTGACTTTGACATTTGTGGGTTCGATTTTTAGAGTTGACTTTGTGGTTAACTAAGTTTATTTCTAAAGTTTATTTATTATGTTTTCCGCTGCAAAATTCTGAATAAGGCTATACGTTATCACACTGGCGATAATACTTTGATAATTCTCTAAGTTTTATATTAAAAAGATATTTTAGAAAAGAGAGAATTGTCGGGGTATTACACTATAGCAGTCCAAATCCTCGAGTCTAGCGAAGTTAGTCTACCCTAAATCCATAATGGCCCAAAATCATTAAGTTTGGCGAAGCCAATTCCCCCCTAAGTCAAAAGAATCTAGCATAGGCAATCCTTCTGAGTCTAGTCTGCTTGCATAGTCTAGTCCAGTCTATTTCAGTCCAGTTCACATTTGCATCTGCATATTGTTAGGCCCATGCCGCCATCATAACCATAATCATTGCCATTTCTACTCATTTCCGATTTTCCTTTCCACTTTCATTTTCCTTTCCACTTTCATTTTCATTTCTCATCTCTCATCTCCATTTCCATTTCTCCATCCCTCAATTTCATTTCTCATTTTCAAAGCATCATTTCTTAAAATTTAGGAAGTCCATTCGATTTCTGTTCCAGGACGGGTCGTGAGATTATAACTTGGGTATTATTTATTAGTATCATGTTAAGATTGTTTACTATTTGTTATGTAGTACTCAGCTTTACTGATTACGTGCTTTGTGTGTGTATGTTGATCATGGCTATGCCTAATTGATCCTGTGATGACCCTTCTAGTGAGCAGTCTCTAGGGATCAATAGTGCATCGTCATTTACAGGTTTGAAGATGATGCATAATGGGTTCGGGATTGGAGAGCTTATGCAGATTATTTATCATATTTTCACTTTACACTTTTTGTAGTTGACTTTGACTACTGTTGTTGACTTTGACTTTTGAGGTTGACTTTGACTTTTGTTGGTTTGATTTTTAGAGTTGACTTTATGGTTGATTATGTTTATTTCTAAAGTTTATTTATTATGTTTTCCGCTGCAAAATTCTGAATAAGGCGATACGTTATCACACGGGCGATAATACTTTGATAATTCTCTAAGTTTTATATTAAAACGGTATTTTAGAAAAGAGAGAATTGTCGGGGTGTTACACTATAGCAGTCTAAATCCTCGAATCTAGCGAAGTTAGTCTACCCTAAATCCATAGTGGCCCAAAATCTTCAAGTCTGGCGAAGCCAGTTCCCCGCTAAGTCTGGAGAATCTAGCATAGGCAATCCTTCTGAGTTTAGTCTGCTTGCATAGTCTAGTCCAGTCTAGTACAGTCCAGTTCACATTTGCATCTGCATATAGTTAGGCCCATGTCGCCATCATAACCATAATCATAGTCATTTCTACTCATTTCCCATTTTCTTTTCCACTTTCATTTTCATTTGTCATCTCTCATCTCCATTTCCATTTCTCCATCCCTCAATTTCATTTCTCATTTCGAAAGCATCATTTCTTAAAATTTACGAAGTCCATTCGATTTCTGTTCAGGATGGCTCGTGAGATTATAACTTGGCTATTATTTATTAATATAATGTTAGGACTGTTTACTAGCTATTTGTTATATCGTAGTCAGCATTACTGATTCCGTTCTTTGTGTGTGTATGTTGATCATGGCTATACCTTATTGATCCTGTGATGACCCTTCTGGTGAGCAGTCTCTAGGGATCAATAGTACATTGTCATTTACAGGTTTGAAGATGATGCATCATGGGTTCGAGATTGGAGATATTGTGTAGATTATTTATCATATTTTGACTTTACAGTTTTTGTAGTTGACTTTGACTTTGACTATTGTTGTTGACTTTGACTTTTGATTGTTTGATTTCTAGAGTTGACTTTGTGGTTGACTAAGTTTATTTCTAAAGTTTTTTTATAATGTTTTCCGCTGCAAAATTCTGAATAAGCCGATAAGTTATCACACGGGCGATAATACATTGATAATTCTCTAAGTTTTATATTAAAAAATGTATTTTAGAAATGAGAAAATTGTCGGGGTGTTACACTATAGCAGTCCAAATCCTCGAGTCTAGCGAAGTTAGTCTTCCTGAAGTCCATAATGGCCCAAAATCATCATGTCTGGCGAAGCCAATTACCCCCTAAGTCTAGCGAATCTAGTATAGGCAATCCTTCTGAGTCAAGTCTGCTTGAATAGTCTAGTCCAGTCTAGTACAGTCCAGTCCACATTTGCATCTGCATATAGTTAGGCCTATGTCGCCATCATAACCCTAATCATAGCCATTTCTACTCATTTTCCCATTTTCTTTTCCACTTTCATTTTCATTTCTCATCTCTCATCTCCATTTCCATTTCTCCATCCATCAATTTCATTTCTCATTTCGAAAGCATCATTTCTTAAAATTTACGAAGTCCATTCGATTTCTGTTCAGGATGGGTCGTGAGATTATAATTTGGCTATTATTTATTAGTATCATGTTAGGATTGTTTACTATTTGTTATGTAGTACTCAGATTTACTAATTACGTGCTTTGTGTGTGTATGCTGATCATGGCTATGCCTTATTTATCCTGTGATGACCCTTCTGGTGAGTAGTCTCTAGCGATCAATAGTGCATTGTCATTTACAGGTTTGAAGATGATGCATCATGGGTTCGGGATTGGAAAGCTTGTGTAGATTATTTATCATATTTTGACTTTACACTTTTTGTAGTTGACTTGGACTATTGTTGTTGACTTTGACTTTTGAGGTTGACTTTGACTTTTGTTGGTTTGATTTTTAGAGTTGACTTTGTGGTTGACTATGTTTATTTCTAAAGTTTATTTACTATGTTTTCCGCTTCAAAATTCTGAATAATCCGATACGTTATCACACGGGCGATAATACTTTGATAATTCTCTAAGTTTTATATTAAAAAGGTATTTTAGAAAAGAGAGAATTGTCGGGGTGTTACACTATAGCAGTCCAAATCCTCGAGTCTAGCGAAGTTAGTCTATCCTAAGTCCATAATGGCCCAAAAACATCAAGTCTGGCGAATCCAATTCCCCCTAAGTCTAGCGAATCTAGCATAGGCAATCCTTCTGAGTCTAGTCTGCTTAGTCTAGTCCAGTCTAGTACAGTCCAGTCCTTATTTGCATATGCATATAGTTAGGCCTATGTCGCCATCATAACCCTAATCATAGCCATTTCTACTCATTTCCTATTTTCTTTTCCACTTTCATTTTCATTTCTCATCTCTCATCTCCATTTCCATTTCTCCATCCCTCAATTTCATTTCTCATTTCGAAAATTTCTTAAAATTAACGAAGTCCATTCGATTTCTGTTCAGGATGGGTCATGAGATTATAACTTGGCTATTATTTATTAGTATCATGTTAGGATTGTTTACTATTTGTTATGTAGTACTCAGCTTTACTGATTACATGCAATGTGTGTGTATGTTGATCATGGCTATGCCTTATTGGCCTTGTGATGACCCTTCTGGTGAGCAGTCTATAGGGATCAATAGTGCATTGTCATTTACAGGTTTGAAGATGATGCATCAGGGGTTCGGGATTGGAGAGCTTGTGTAGATTATTTATCATATTTTGACTTTACACTTTTTGTAGTTGACTTTGACTATTGTTGTTGACTTTCACTTTTGAGGTTGACTTTGACTTTTAGAGTTGACTTTGTGGTTGACTAAGTTTATTTCTAAAGTTTATTTATTATGTTTTCCGCTGCAAAATTCTGAATAAGCCGATACGTTAACACACGGGAGATAATACATTGATAATTCTCTAAGTTTTATATTAAAAAGTTATTTTAGAAAAGAGAGAATTGTCGGGGTGTTACACTATAGCAATGCAAATCCTCGAGTCTAGCGAAGTTAGTTTACCCTAAGTCCATAATGGCCCAAAATCATCAAGTCTGGCAAAGCCAATTCCCCCCTAAGTCTAGCGAATCTAGCATAGGCAATCCTTCTGAGTCTAGTCTGCTTGCATAGTCTAGTCCAGTCTAGTACAGTCCAGTCCACATTTGCATATGCATATAGTTAAGCCTATGTCGCCATCATAACCCTAATCATAGCCATTTCTACTCATTTCCCATTTTCTTTTCCACTTTCAGTTTCATTTCTCATCTCTCATCTCCATTTCTCCATCCCTCAATTTCATTTCTCATTTCGAAAGCATCATTTCTTAAAATTTACGAAGTCCATTCGATTTCTGTTCAGGATGGGTCGTGAGATTATAACTTGGCTATTATTTATTAGTATCATGTTAACATTGTTAACTATTTGTTATGTAGTACTCAGCTTTACTGATTACGTGCTTTGTGTGTGTATGTTGATCATGGCTATGTCTTATTGATCCTGTGATGACCCTTCTAGTGAGCAGTCTCTAGGGATCGGTAGTGCATTGTCACTTAAAGGTTTGAAGATGATGCATCATGGGTTCAGGATTGGAAAGCTTGTGTAGATTATTTATCATATTTTGACTTTACACTTTTTGTAGTTGACTTGACTATTGTTGTTGACTTTGACTTTTGAGGTTGACTTTGACTTTTGTTGGTTTGATTTTTAGAGTTGACTTTGTGGTTGACTAAGTTTTGTCTAAAGTTTATTCATTATGTTTTCCGCTGCAAAATTCTGAATAAGCTGATACGTTATCACACGGGCGATAATACTCTGATGATTCTCTAAGTTTTATATTAAAAAGGCATTTTAGTAAAGAGAGAATTGTTGGGGAGTTACACTATAGCAATCTAAATCCTCGAGTCTAGCGAAGTTAGTCTATCCTAAGTCCATAATGGCCCAAAAACATCAAGTCTGGCGAAGCCAATTCCCCCCAAGTCTAGCGAATCAAGCATTGGCAATCCTTCTGAGTCTAGTCGGCTTGCACAGTCTAGTACAGTCCAGTCCACATTTGCATCTGCATATAGTTAGGCCCATGTCGCCATCATAACCATAATCATAGCCATCTCTACTCATTTCCCATTTTTGTTCCACTTTCATTTTCATTTCTCATCTCTCATTTCCATTTCCATTTCTCCATCCCTCAATTTCATTTCTCATTTCGAGAGCATCATTTCTTAAAATTTACGAAGTCCATTCGATTTCTATTTAGGATGGGTCGTGAGATTATAACTTGGATATTATTTATTAGTATCATGTTAAGATTGTTAACTATTTGTTATGTAGTACTCAGCTTTACTGATTACGTGATTTGTGTGTGTATGTTGATCATGGCTATGCCTTATTGATCCTGTGATGGCCCTTCTGGTGAGAAGTCTCTAGGGATCAATATTGCATCGTCATTTACAAGTTTGAAGATGATGCATCATGGGTTCGGGATTAGTGAGCTTATGTAGATTATTTATCATATTTTTACTTTACACTTTTTGTAGTTAACTTTGACTGTTGTTGTTGACTTTGACTTTTGAGGTTGACTTTGACTTTTGTTGGTTTGATTTTAGGAGTTGACTTTGTGGTTGACTAAGTTTATTTCCAAAGTTTATTTATTATGTTTTCTGCTGCAAAATTCTAAATAAGCCGATACGTGATCACACGGGCGATAATACATTGATAATTCTCTAGGTTTTATATTAAAATTGTATTTTAGAAATGAGAAAATTGTCGGGGTGTTACACTGTAGCAGTCCAAATCCTCGAGTCTAGCGAAGTTAGTCTACCCGAAGTCCATAATGGCCCAAAATCATCAAGTCTGGCGAAGCCAATTCCCCCCTAATTCTAGCGAATCTAGCATAGGCAATCCTTCTGAGTCTAGTCTGCTTGCATAGTCTAGTCCAGTCTAGTACAGTCCAGTCCACATTTGCATCTGCATATAGTTAGGCCTATGTCGCCATCATAACCCTAATCATAGCCATTTCTACTCATTTCCCATTTTCTTTTCCACTTTCATTTTCATTTCTCATCTCTCATCTCCACTTCCATTTCTCCATCCCTCAATTTCATTTCTCATTTCGAAAGCATCATTTCTTAAAATTTACGAAGTCCATTCGATTTCTGTTCAGGATGGGTCGTGAGATTATAACTTGGCTGTTATTTATTAGTATCATGTTAGGATTGTTTAGTATATGTTATGTAGTACTCAGCTTTACTAATTACGTGCTTTATGTGTGTATGTTGATCATGGCTATGCCTTATCTATCCTTTGAATACCCTTCTGGTGAGCAGTCTCTAGCGATCAATAGTGCATTGTCATTTACAGGTTTTAAGATGATGCATCATGGGTTTGGGATTGGAAAGCTTGTGTAGATTATTTATCATATTTTGACTTTACACTTTTTGTAGTTGACTTTGACTATTGTTGTTGACTTTGACTTTTGAGGTTGACTTTGACTTTTGTTGGTTTGATTTTCAGAGTTGTCTTTGTGGTTGAATAAGTTTTTTTCTAAAGTTTATTTACTTATGTTTTCCGCTTCAAAATTCTGAATAATCCGATACGTTATCACACGGGCGATAATACTTTGATAATTCTCTAAGTTTTATATTAAAAAGGTATTTTTGAAAAAAGAGAATTGTCGGGGTGTTACACTATAGCAGTAGAAATCCTCGAGTCTAGCGAAGTTAGTCTATCCTATGTCCATAATGGCCCAAAATCATCAAGTCTGGCGAAGCCAATTCCCCCCTAAGTCTAGCGAATCTAGCATAGGCAATCCTTCTGAGTCTAATCTGCTTGCATAGTCTAGTCCAGGCTAGTACAATCTAGTCCAGATTTGCATCTGCATATAGTTAGGCCCCATGTCGCCATCATTTACAGGTTTGAAGATGATGCATCTTTGGTTCGGGATTGGAGAGCTTGTGTAGATTATTTATCATATTTTGACTTTACACTTTTTGTAGTTGACTTTGACTATTGTTGTTGACTTTGCCATTTGAGGTTGACTTTGACTTTTGTGGGTTCGATTTTTAGAGTTGACTTTGTGGTTAACTAAGTTTATTTCTAAAGTTTATTTATTATATTTTCCACTGCAAAATTCTGAATTAGGGGATACGTTATCACACGGGCGATAATACTTTGATAATTCTCTAAGTTTTATATTAAAAAGGTATTTTAGAAAAGAGAGAATTGTGGGGGTGTTACACTATAGCTGTCCAAATCCTCGAGTCTAGCGAAGTTAGTCTATCCTAAATCCATAATGGCCCAAAATCATCAAGTTTGGCGAAGCCAATTCCCCCCATAGTCTAAAGAATTTAGCATAGGCAATCCTTCTGAGTCTAGTCTACTTGCATAGTCTAGTCCAGTCTAGTACAGTCCAGTTCACATTTGCATCTGAAATATAGTTAGGCCCATGCCGCCATCATAACCATAATCATAGCCATTTCTACTCATTTCCCATTTTCAATTCCACTTTCATTTTCATTTCTCATCTCTCATCTCCATTTCCATTTCTCCATCCCTCAATTTCATTTCTCATTTCGAAAGCATCATTTCTTAAAATTTACGAAGTCCATTCGATTTCTGTTCAGGACGGGTCGTCAGATTATAACTTGGGAAATATTTATTAGTATCATGTTAAGATTGTTTACTATTTGTTATGTAGTACTCAGCTTTACTGATTACGTGCCTTGTGTGTGTATGTTGATCATGCTTATGCCTTATTGATCCTGTGATGACCCTTCTTGTGAGCAGTCTCTAGCGATCAATAGTGCATTGTCATTTACAGGTTTGAAGATGATGCATCATGGGTTCGGGATTGGAAAGCTTGTGTAGATTATTTATCATATTTTGACTTTACACTTTTTGTAGTTGACTTGGACTATTGTTGTTGACTTTGACTTTTGGGGTTGACTTTGACTTTTGTTGGTTTGATTTTTAGAGTTGACTTTGTGGTTGACTATGTTTATTTCTAAAGTTTATTTACTATGTTTTCCGCTTCAAAATTCTGAATAATCCGATACATTATCACACGGGCGATAATACTTTGATAAATCTCTAAGTTTTATATTAAAAAGGTATTTAAGAAAAGAGAGAATTGTCGGGGTGTTACACTATAGCAGTCCAAATCCTCGAGTCTAGCGAAGTTAGTCTATCCTAAGTGCATAATGGCCCAAAATCATCAAGTCTGGCGAAGCTAATTCCCCCTAAGTCTAGCGAATCTAGCATAGGCAATCCTTCTGAGTCTAGTCTGCTTGCATAGTCTACTCCAGTCTAGTACAGTCCAGTCCTTATTTGCATCTGCATATAGTTAGGCCTATGTCGCCATCATAACCCTAATCATAGCCATTTCTACTCATTTCTTATTTTCTTTTCCACTTTCATTTTCATTTCTCATCTCTCATCTCCATTTCCATTTCTCCATCCCTCAATTTCATTTCTCATTTCGAAAATTTCTTAAAATTAACGAAGTCCATTCGATTTCTGTTCAGGATGGGTCATGAGATTATAACTTGGCTATTATTTATTAGTATCATGTTAGGATTGTTTACTATTTGTTATGTAGTACTCAGCTTTACTGATTACATGCTTTGTGTATGTATGTTGATCATGGCTATGCCTTATTGGCCTTGTGATGACCCTTCTGGTGAGCAGTCTATAGGGATCAATAGTGCATTGTCATTTACAGGTTTGAAGATGATGCATCAGGGGTTCGGGATTGGAGAGCTTGTGTAGATTATTTATCATATTTTGACTTTACACTTTTTGTAGTTGACTTTGACTATTGTTGTTGACTTTGACTTTTGAGGTTGACTTTGACTTTTAGAGTTGACTTTGTGGTTGACTGAGTTTATTTCTAAAGTTTATTTATTATGTTTTCCGCTGCAAAATTCTGATAAGCCGATACGTTAACACACGGGAGATAATACATTGATAATTGTCTAAGTTTTATATTAAAAAGTTATTTTAGAAAAGAGAGAATTGTCGGGGTGTTACACTATAGCAATCCAAATCCTCGAGTCTAGCGAAGTTAGTCTACCCTAAGTCCATAATGGCCCAAAATCATCAAGTCTGGCAAAGCCAATTCCCCCCTAAGTCTAGCGAATCTAGCATAGGCAATCCTTCCGAGTCTAGTCGCTTTGCATAGTCTAGTCCAGTCTAGTACGATCCAGATCCACATTTGCATATGCATATAGTTAAGCCTATGTCGCCATCATAACCCTAATCATAGCCATTTCTACTCATTTCCCATTTTCTTTTCCACTTTCAGTTTCATTTCTCATCTCTCATCTCCATTTCTCCATCCCTCAATTTCATTTCTCATTTCGAAAGCATCATTTCTTAAAATTTACGAAGTCCATTCGATTTCTGTTCAGGATGGGTCGTGAGATTATAACTTGGCTATTATTTATTAGTATCATGTTAAGATTGTTAACTATTTGTTATGTAGTACTCAGGTTTACTGATTACGTGCTTTGTGTGTGTATGTTGATCATGGCTATGTCTTATTGATCCTGTGATGACCCTTCTGGTGAGCAGTCTCTAGGGATCAGTAGTGCATTGTCATTTAAAGGTTTGAAGATGATGCATCATGGGTTCAGGATTGGAAAGCTTGTGTAGATTATTTATCATATTTTGACTTTACACTTTTTGTAGTTGACTTTGACTATTGTTGTTGACTTTGACTTTTGAGGTTGACTTTGACTTTGTAGGTTTGATTTTTAGAGTTGACTTTGTGGTTGACTAAGTTTTTTCTAAAGTTTATTCATTATGTTTTCCGCTGCAAAATTCTGAATAAGCCGATACGTTATCACACGGGCGATAATACTCTGATGATTCTCTAAGTTTTATATTAAAAAGGCATTTTAGTAAAGAGAGAATTGTTGGGGTGTTACACTATAGCAATCTAAATCCTCGAGTCTAGCGAAGTTAGTCTATCCTAAGTCTGGCGAAGCCAATTCCCCCCAAGTCTAGCGAATCAAGCATTGGCAATCCTTCTGAGTCTAGTCGGCTTGCACAGTCTAGTACAGTCCAGTCCACATTTGCATCTGCATATTGTTAGGCCCATGTCGCCATCATAACCATAATCATAGCCATCTCTACTTATTTCCCATTTTCTTTTCCACTTTCATTTTCATTTCTCATCTCTCATTTCCATTTCCATTTCTCCATCCCTCAAATTCATTTCTCATTTCGAGAGCATCATTTCTTAAAATTTACGAAGTCCATTCGATTTCTATTTAGGATGGGTCGTGAGATTATAACTTGGCTATTATTTATTAGTATCATGTTAAGATTGTTAACTATTTGTTATGTAGTACTCAGCTTTACTGATTACGTGATTTGTGCGTGTATGTTGATCATGGCTATGCCTTATTGATCCTGTGATGGCCCTTCTGGTGAGCAGTCTCTAGGGATCAATATTGCATCGTCATTTACAAGTTGAAGATGATGCATCATGGGTTCGGGATTAGAGAGCTTATGTAGATTATTTATCAATATGTAGATTATTTATCATATTTTGACTTTACAATTTTTGTAGTTAACTTTGACTGTTGTTGTTGACTTTGACTTTTGAGGTTGACTTTGACTTTTGTTGGTTTGATTTTTGGAGTTGACTTTGTGGTTGACTAAGTTTATTTCCAAAGTTTATTTATTATGTTTTCTGCTGCAAAATTCTAAATAAGCCGATACGTGATCACACGGGCGATAATACATTGATAATTCTCTAGGTTTTATATTAAAATTGTATTTTAGAAATCAGAAAATTGTCGGGGTGTTACACTATAGCAGTCCAAATCCTCGAGTCTAGCGAAGTTAGTTTACCCGAAATCCATAATGGCCCAAAATCATCAAGTCTGGCGAAGCCAATTCCCCCCTAAGTCTAGCGAATCTAGCATAGGCAATCCTTCCGAGTCTAGTCTCGCTTGCATTGTCTAGTCCGGTCTAGTACGATCCGATCCGCATTTGCATCTGCATATAGTTAGGCCTATGTCGCCATCATAACCCTAATCATAGCCATTTCTTCTCATTTCCCATTTTCTTTTCCAGTTTCATTTTCATTTCTCATCTCTCATCTCCACTTCCATTTCTCCATCCCTCAATTTCATTTCTCATTTCGAAAGCATCATTTCTTAAAATTTACGAAGTCCATTCAATTTCTGTTCAGGATGGGTCGTGAGATTATAACTTGGCTGTTATTTATTAGTATCATGTTAGGATTGTTTACTTTTTGTTATGTAGTACTCAGCTTTACTAATTACGTGCTTTGCGTGTGTATGTTGATCATGGCAATGCCTTATTTATCCTGTGATGACCCTTCTGGTGAGCAGTCTCTAGCGATCAATAGTGCATTGTCATTTACAGGTTTTAAGATGATGCATCATGGGTTCGGGATTGGAAAGCTTGTGTAGATTATTAATCATATTTTGACTTTATACTTTTTGTAGTTGACTTTGACTATTGTTGTTGACTTTGACTTTTGAGGTTGACTTTGACTTTTGTTGGTTTGATTTTTAGAGTTGACTTTGTGGTTGAATAAGTTTTTTTCTAAAGTTTATTTACTATGTTTTCCGCTTCAAAATTCTGAATAATCCGATACGTTATCACACGGGCGATAATACTTTGATAATTCTCTAAGTTTTATATTAAAAAGGTATTTTAGAAAAGAGAGAATTGTCGGGGTGTTACACTATAGCAGTCCAAATCCTCGAGTCTAGCGAAGTTAGTCTATCCTAAGTCCATAATGGCCCAAAATCATCAAGTCTGGCGAAGCCAATTCCCCCTAAGTCTAGCGAATCTAGCATAGGCAATCCTTCTGAGTCTAGTCTGCTTGCATAGTCTAGTCCAGTCTAGTACAGTCCAGTCCTTATTTGCATATTCATATAGTTAGGCCTATGTCGCCATCATAACCCTAATCATAGCCATTTCTTCTCATTTCCCATTTTCTTTTCCAGTTTCATTTTCATTTCTCATCTCTCATCTCCACTTCCATTTCTCCATCCCTCAATTTCATTTCTCATTTAGAAAGCATCCTTTCTTAAAATTTACGAAGTCCATTCGATTTCTGTTCAGGATGGGTCGCGAGATTATAACTTGGCTGTTATTTATTAGTATCATGTTAGGATTGTTTACTATTTGTTATGTAGTACTCAGCTTTACTAATTACGTGCTTTGTGTGTGTATGTTGATCATGGCTATGCCTTATTTATCCTGTGATGACCCTTCTGGTGAGCAGTCTCTAGCGATCAATAGTGCATTGTCATTTACAGGTTTTAAGATGATGCATCATGGGTTCGGGATTGGAAAGCTTGTGTAGATTATTAATCATATTTTGACTTTACACTTTTTGTAGTTGACTTTGACTATTGTTGTTGACTTTGACTTTTGAGGTTGACTTTGAGTTTTGTTGGTTTGATTTTTAGAGTTGACTTTGTGGTTGAATAAGTTTTTTTCTAAAGTTTATTTACTTATGTTTTCCGCTTCACAAGTCTGAATAATCCGATACGTTATCACACGGGCGATAATACTTTGATAATTCTCTAAGTTTTATATTAAAAAGGTATTTTAGAAAAGAGAGAATTGTCGGGGTGTTACACTATAGCAGTCCAAATCCTCGAGTCTGGCGAAGTCAATTCCCCCCAAGTCTAGCGAATCTAGCATAGGCAATCCTTCTGACTCTAGTCGGCTTGCATAGTCTAGTACAATCCAATCCACCTTTGCATCTGCATATAGTTA
This sequence comes from Beta lomatogona, assembly GCA_947646795.1. Lineage (NCBI taxonomy): Eukaryota > Viridiplantae > Streptophyta > Magnoliopsida > Caryophyllales > Amaranthaceae > Beta > Beta lomatogona. The sequence goes on along the minus strand of CANSNZ010000955.1, from coordinate 667,735 downwards.
GGCCCATGTCGCCATCATAACCATAATCATAGCCATCTCTACTCATTTCCCATTTTCTTTTCCACTTTCATTTTCATTTCTCATCTCTCATTTCCATTTCCATTTCTCCATCCCTCAATTTCATTTCTCATTTCGAAAGCATAATTTCTTAAAATTTACGAAGTCCATTCGATTTCTATTTACGATGGGTCGTGAGATTATAACTTGGCTATTATTTATTAGTATCATGTTAAGATTGTTAACTATTTGTTATGTAGTACTCAGCTTTACTGATTACGTGCTTTGTGTGTGTATGTTGATCATGGCTATGCCTTATTGATCCTGTGATGGCCCTTCTGGTGAACAGTCTCTAGGGATCAATAGTGCATCGTCATTTACAAGTTTGAAGATAATGCATCAGGGGTTCGGGATTGGAGAGCTTATGTAGATTATTTATCATATTTTGACTTTACACTTTTTGTAGTTAACTTTGACTATTGTTGTTGACTTTGACTTTTGACGTTGACTTTGACTTTTATTGGTTTGATTTTTGGAGTTGACTTTGTGGTTGACTAAGTTTATTTCCAAAGTTTATTTATTATGTTTTTTGCTGCAAAATTCTAAATAAGCCGATACGTGATCACACGGTCGATAATACATTGATAATTCTCTAAGTTTTATATTAAAAATGTATTTTAGAAATGAGAAAATTGTCGGGGTGTTACACTATAGCAGTCCAAATCCTCGAGTCTAGCGAAGTTAGTCTACCCGAAGTCCATAATGGCCCAAAATCATCAAGTCTGGCGAAGCCAATTCCCCCCTAAGTCTAGCGAATCTAGCATAGGCAATCCTTCTGAGTCTAGTCTGCTTGCATTGTCTAGTCCAGTCTAGTACAGTCCAGTCCGCATTTGCATCTGCATATAGTTAGGCCTATGTCGCCATCATAACCCTAATCATAGCCATTTCTTCTCAGTTCCCATTTTCTTTTCCAGTTTCATTTTCATTTCTCATCTCTCATCTCCACTTCCATTTCTCCATCCCTCAATTTCATTTCTCATTTCGAAAGCATCATTTCTTAAAATTTACGAAGTCCATTCAATTTCTGTTCAGGATGGGTCGTGAGATTATAACTTGGCTGTTATTTATTAGTATCATGTTAGGATTGTTTACTTTTTGTTATGTAGTACTCAGCTTTACTAATTACGTGCTTTGTGTGTGTATGTTGATCATGGCTATGCCTTATTTATCCTGTGATGACCCTTCTGGTGAGCAGTCTCTAGCGATCAATAGTGCATTGTCATTTACAGGTTTTAAGATGATGCATCATGGGTTCGGGATTGGAAAGCTTGTGTAGATTATTAATCATATTTTGACTTTACACTTTTTGTAGTTGACTTTGACTATTGTTGTTGACTTTGACTTTTGAGGTTGACTTTGACTTTTGTTGGTTTGATTTTTAGAGTTGACTTTGTGGTTGAATAAGTTTTTTTCTAAAGTTTATTTACTATGTTTTCCGCTTCTAAATTCTGAATAATCCGATACGTTATCACACGGGCGATAATACTTTGATAATTCTCTAAGTTTTATATTAAAAAGGTATTTTGGAAAAGAGAGAATTGTCGGGGTGTTACACTATAGCAGTCCAAATCCTCGAGTCTAGCGAAGTTAGTCTATCCTAAGTCCATAATGGCCCAAAATCATCAAGTCTGGCGAAGTCAATTCCCCCCAAGTCTAGCGAATCTAGCATAGGCAATCCTTCTGAGTCTAGTCGGCTTGCATAGTCTAGTACAATCCAATCCACCTTTGCATATGCATATAGTTAGGCCCATGTCGCCATCATAACCATAATCATAGCCATCTCTACTCATTTCCCATTTTCTTTTCCACTTTCATTTTCATTTCTCATCTCTCATTTCCATTTCCATTTCTCCATCCCTCAATTTCATTTCTCATTTCGAAAGCATAATTTCTTAAAATTTACGAAGTCCATTCGATTTCTATTTACGATGGGTCGTGAGATTATAACTTGGCTATTATTTATTAGTATCATGTTAAGATTGTTAACTATTTGTTATGTAGTACTCAGCTTTACTGATTACGTGCTTTGTGTGTGTATGTTGATCATGGCTATGCCTTATTGATCCTGTGATGGCCCTTCTGGTGAACAGTCTCTAGGGATCAATAGTGCATCGTCATTTACAAGTTTGAAGATAATGCATCAGGGGTTCGGGATTGGAGAGCTTAATTATGTAGATTATTTATCATATTTTGACTTTACACTTTTTGTAGTTAACTTTGACTATTGTTGTTGACTTTGACTTTTGACGTTGACTTTGACTTTTATTGGTTTGATTTTATGAGTTGACTTTGTGGTTGACTAAGTTTATTTCCAAAGTTTATTTATTATGTTTTTTGCTGCAAAATTCTAAAAAAGCCGATACGTGATCACACGGCCGATAATACATTGATAATTTTCTAAGTTTTATATTAAAAATGTATTTTAGAAATGAGAAAATTGTCGGGGTGTTACACTATAGCAGTCCAAATCCTCGAGTCTAGCGAAGTTAGTCTACCCAGAAGTCCATAATGGCCCAAAATCATCAAGTCCGGCGAAGCCAATTCCCCCCCTAAGTCTAGCGAATCTAGCATAGGCAATCCTTCCGAGTCTAGTCGCTTGCATTGTCTAGTCCAGTCTAGTACAGTCCAGTCCGCATTTGCATCTGCATATAGTTAGGCCTATGTCGCCATCATAACCCTAATCATAGCCATTTCTTCTCATTTCCCATTTTCTTTTCCAGTTTCATTTTCATTTCTCATCTCTCATCTCCACTTCCATTTCTCCATCCCTCAATTTCATTTCTCATTTCGAAAGCATCATTTCTTAAAATTTACGAAGTCCATTCAATTTCTGTTCAGGATGGGTCGTGAGATTATAACTTGGCTGTTATTTATTAGTATCATGTTAGGATTGTTTACTTTTTGTTATGTAGTACTCAGCTTTACTAATTACGTGCTTTGTGTGTGTATGTTGATCATGGCTATGCCTTATTTATCCTGTGATGACCCTTCTGGTGAGCAGTCTCTAGCGATCAATAGTGCATTGTCACTTACATGTTTTAAGATGATGCATCATGGGTTCGGGATTGGAAAGCTTGTGTAGATTATTAATCATATTTTGACTTTACACTTTTTGTAGTTGACTTTGACTATTGTTGTTGACTTTGACTTTTGAGGTTGACTTTGACTTTTGTTGGTTTGATTTTTAGTGTTGACTTTGTGGTTGACTAAGTTTATTTCTAAAGTTTATTTATTATGTTTTCCGCTGCAAAATTCTGAATAAGCCGATACGTTATCACACGGGCGATAATACTTTGATAATTCTCTAAGTTTTATATTAAAAAGTTATTTTAGAAAAGAGAGAATTGTCGGGGTGTTACACTATAGCAGTCCAAATCCTCGAGTCTAGCGAAGTTAGTCTACCCTAAGTCCATAATGGCCTAAAATCATCAAGTCTGGCGAAGCCAATTCCCCCCAAGTCTTGCGAATCTCGCATAGGCAATCCTTCTGAGTCTAGTAGGCTTGCATAGTCTAGTACAGTCTAGTACAGTCCAGTCCACATTTGCATCTGCATATAGTTAGGCCCATGTCGCCATCATAACCATAATCATAGCCATCTCTACTCATTTCGCATTTTCTTTTCCACTTTCATTTTCATTACTCATCTCTCTTTTCCATTTCCATTTCTCCATCCCTCAATTTCATTTCTCATTTCGAAAGCATCATTTCTTAAAATTTACGAAGTCCATTCGATTTCTATTCAGGATGGGTCGTGAGATTATAACTTGGCTATTATTTATTAGTATCATGTTAAGATTGTTAACTATTTGTTATGTAGTACTCAGCTTTACTGATTACGTGCTTTGTGTGTGTATGTTGATCATGGCTATGCCTTATTGATCCTGTGATGGCCTTTCTGGTGAGCAGTCTCTAGGGATCAATAGTGCGTCGTATTTTACAAGTTTAAAGATGATGCATCATGGGTTCGGGATTGGAGAGCTTATGTAGATAATTTATCATATTTTGACTTTACACTGTTTGTAGTTGACTTTGACTATTGTTGATGACTTCAACTTTTGAGGTTGACTTTGACTTTTGTTGGTTTGATTTTTGGAGTTGACTTTGTGGTTGACTAAGTTTATTTTCAAAGTTTATTTATTATGTTTTCTGTTGCAAAATTCTAAATAAGCCGATACGTGATCACACGGGCGATAATACATTGATAATTCTCTAAGTTTTATATTAAAAAGTTATTTTAGAAAAGAGAGAATTGTCAGGGTGTTACACTATAGCAGTCCAAATCCTCAAGTCTAGCGAAGTTAGTCTACCCTAAGTCCATAGTGGGCCAAAATCATCAAGTCTGGCAAAGCCAATTCCCCCCTAAGTCTAGCGAGTCTAGCGAATCTAGCATAGGCAATCTTTCTGAGTCTAGTATGCTTGCATAGTCTAGTCCAGTCTAGTACAGTCCAGTCCACATTTGCATATGCATATAGTTAGGCCTATGTCACTATCATAACCCTAATCATAGCCATTTCTACTCATTTCCCATTTTCTTTTCCACTTTCATTTTCATTTCTCATCTCTCATTTCCATTTCCATTTCTCCATCCCTCAATTTCATTTCTCATTTCGAAAGCATCATTTCTTAAAATTTACGAAGTCCATTCGATTTCTGTTCGGGATGGGTCGTGAGATTATAACTTGGCTGTTATTTATTAGTATCATATTAGGATTGTTTACTTTTTGTTATGTAGTACTCAGCTTTACTAATTACGTGCTTTCTGTGTGTATGTTGATCATGGCTATGCCTTATTTATCCTGTGATGACCCTTCTGGTGAGCAGTCTTTAGCGATCAATAGTGCATTGTCATTTACAGGTTTTAAGATGATGCATCATGGGTTCGGGATTGGAAAGCTTGTGTAGATTATTAATCATATTTTGACTTTACACTTTTTGTAGTTGACTTTGACTATTGTTGTTGACTTTGACTTTTGAGGTTGACTTTGACTTTTGTTGTTTGATTTTTAGAGTTGACTTTGTGGTTGAATAAGTTTTTTTCTAAAGTTTATTTACTATATTTTCCGCTTCAAAATTCTGAATAATCCGATACGTTATCACACGGGCGATAATACTTTGATAATTCTCTAAGTTTTATATTAAAAAGGTATTTTAGAAAAGAGAGAATTGTCGGGGTGTTACACTATAGCAGTCCAAATCCTCGAGTCTAGCGAAGTTAGTCTATCCTAAGTCCATAATGACCCAAAATCATCAAGTCTGGCGAAGCCAATTCCCCCTAAGTCTAGCGAATCTAGCATAGGCAATCCTTCTGAGTCTAGTCTGCTTGCATAGTCTAGTCTAGTCTAGTACAGTCCAGTCCTTATTTGCATATGCATATAGTTAGGCCTATGTCGCCATCATAACCCTAATCATAGCCATTTCTTCTCATTTCCCATTTTCTTTTCCACTTTCATTTTCATTTCTCATCTCTCATCTCCATTTCCATTTCTCCATCCCTCAATTTCATTTCTCATTTCGAAAGCATCATTTCTTAAAATTTACGAAGTCCATTCGATTTCTGTTGAGGATGGGTCGTGAGATTATAACTTGGTTATTATTTTTTAGTATCATGTTAGGATTGTTTACTATTTGTTATGTAGTACTTAGCTTTACTGATTACGTGCTTTGTGTGTGTATGTTGATCATGGCTATGCCTTATTGATCCTGTGATGACCCTTCTGGCGAGCAGTCTATAGGGATCAATAGTGCATTGTCATTTACAGGTTTGAAGATGATGCATCAGTGCTTCGGGATTGGAGAGCTTGTGCAGATTATTTATCATATTTTGACTTTACACTTTTTGTAGTTGACTTTGACTATTGTTGTTGACTTTGACTTTTGAGGTTGACTTTGACTTTTGTTGGTTTGATTTTTAGTGTTGACTTTGTGGTTGACTAAGTTTATTTCTAAAGTTTATTTATTATGTTTTCCGCTGCAAAATTCTGAATAAGCCGATACGTTATCACACGGGCGATAATACTTTGATAATTCTCTAAGTTTTATATTAAAAAGTTATTTTAGAAAAGAGAGAATTGTCGGGGTGTTACACTATAGCAGTCCAAATCCTCGAGTCTAGCGAAGTTAGTCTACCCTAAGTCCATAATGGCCTAAAATCATCAAGTCTGGCGAAGCCAATTCCCCCCAAGTCTTGCGAATCTCGCATAGGCAATCCTTCTGAGTCTAGTAGGCTTGCATAGTCTAGTACAGTCTAGTACAGTCCAGTCCACATTTGCATCTGCATATAGTTAGGCCCATGTCGCCATCATAACCATAATCATAGCCATCTCTACTCATTTCGCATTTTCTTTTCCACTTTCATTTTCATTACTCATCTCTCTTTTCCATTTCCATTTCTCCATCCCTCAATTTCATTTCTCATTTCGAAAGCATCATTTCTTAAAATTTACGAAGTCCATTCGATTTCTATTCAGGATGGGTCGTGAGATTATAACTTGGCTATTATTTATTAGTATCATGTTAAGATTGTTAACTATTTGTTATGTAGTACTCAGCTTTACTGATTACGTGCTTTGTGTGTGTATGTTGATCATGGCTATGCCTTATTGATCCCGTGATGGCCTTCTTCGGTGAGCAATTCTCTAGGGATCAATAGTGCGTCGTATTTTACAAGTTTAAAGATGATGCATCATGGGTTCGGGATTGGAGAGCTTATGTAGATAATTTATCATATTTTGACTTTACACTGTTTGTAGTTGACTTTGACTATTGTTGATGACTTCAACTTTTGAGGTTGACTTTGACTTTTGTTGGTTTGATTTTTGGAGTTGACTTTGTGGTTGACTAAGTTTATTTTCAAAGTTTATTTATTATGTTTTCTGTTGCAAAATTCTAAATAAGCCGATACGTGATCACACGGGCGATAATACATTGATAATTCTCTAAGTTTTATATTAAAAAGTTATTTTAGAAAAGAGAGAATTGTCAGGGTGTTACACTATAGCAGTCCAAATCCTCAAGTCTAGCGAAGTTAGTCTACCCTAAGTCCATAGTGGGCCAAAATCATCAAGTCTGGCAAAGCCAATTCCCCCCTAAGTCTAGCGAATCTAGCGAATCTAGCATAGGCAATCTTTCTGAGTCTAGTATGCTTGCATAGTCTAGTCCAGTCTAGTACAGTCCAGTCCACATTTGCATATGCATATAGTTAGGCCTATGTCACTATCATAACCCTAATCATAGCCATTTCTACTCATTTCCCATTTTCTTTTCCACTTTCATTTTCATTTCTCATCTCTCATTTCCATTTCCATTTCTCCATCCCTCAATTTCATTTCTCATTTCGAAAGCATCATTTCTTAAAATTTACGAAGTCCATTCGATTTCTGTTCAGGATGGGTCGTGAGATTATAACTTGGCTATTATTTATTAGAATCATGTTAAGTTTGTTAACTATTTGTTATGTAGTACTCAGCTTTACTGATTACGTGCTTTGTGTGTGTATGTTGATCATGGCTATGCCTTATTGATCCTGTGATGGCCCTTCTGGTGAACAGTCTCTAGGGATCAATAGTGCATCGTCATTTACAAGTTTGAAGATAATGCATCAGGGGTTCGGGATTGGAGAGCTTATGTAGATTATTTATCATATTTTGACTTTACACTTTTTGTAGTTAACTTTGACTATTGTTGTTGACTTTGACTTTTGACGTTGACTTTGAATTTTATTGGTTTGATTTTTGGAGTTGACATTGTGGTTGGCTAAGTTTATTTCCAAAGTTTATTTATTATGTTTTTTGCTGCAAAATTCTAAATAAGCCGATACGTGATCACACGGCCGATAATACATTGATAATTCTGTAAGTTTTATATTAAAAATGTATTTTAGAAATGAGAAAATTGTCGGGGTGTTACACTATAGCAGTCCAAATCCTCGAGTCTAGCGAAGTTAGTCTACCCGAAGTCCATAATGGCCCAAAATCATCAAGTCTGGCGAAGCCAATTCCCCCCTAAGTCTAGCGAATCTAGCATAGGCAATCCTTCTGAGTCTAGTCTGCTTGCATTGTCTAGTCCAGTCTAGTACAGTCCAGTCCGCATTTGCATCTGCATATAGTTAGGCCTATGTCGCCATCATAACCCTAATCATAGCCATTTCTTCTCATTTCCCATTTTCTTTTCCAGTTTCATTTTCATTTCTCATCTCTCATCTCTCATCTCCACTTCCATTTCTCCATCCCTCAATTTCATTTCTCATTTCGAAAGCATCATTTCTTAAAATTTACGAAGTCCATTCGATTTCTGTTCAGGATGGGTCGTGAGATTATAACTTGGCTGTTATTTATTAGTATCATGTTAGGATTGTTTACTTTTTGTTATGTAGTACTCAGCTTTACTAATTACGTGCTTTGTGTGTGTATGTTGATCATGGCTATGCCTTATTTATCCTGTGATGACCCTTCTGGTGAGCAGTCTTTAGCGATCAATAGTGCATTGTCATTTACAGGTTTTAAGATGATGCATCATGCGTTCGGGATCGGAAAGCTTGTGTAGATTATTAATCATATTTTGACTTTACACTTTTGGTAGTTGACTTTGACTATTGTTGTTGACTTTGACTTTTGAGGTTGACTTTGACTTTTGTTGGTTTGATTTTTAGAGTTGACTTTGTGGTTGAATAAGTTTTTTTCTAAAGTTTATTTACTATGTTTTCCGCTTCAAAATTCTGAATAATCCGATACGTTATCACACGGGCGATAATACTTTGATAATTCTCTAAGTTTTATATTAAAAAGGTATTTTAGAAAAGAGAGAATTGTCGGGGTGTTACACTATAGCAGTCCAAATCCTCGAGTCTAGCGAAGTTAGTCTATCCTAAGTCCATAATGACCCAAAATCATCAAGTCTGGCGAAGCCAATTCCCCCTAAGTCTAGCGAATCTAGCATAGGCAATCCTTCTGAGTCTAGTCTGCTTGCATAGTCTAGTCCAGTCTAGTACAGTCCAGTCCTTATTTGCATATGCATATAGTTAGGCCTATGTCGCCATCATAACCCTAATCATAGCCATTTCTTCTCATTTGCCATTTTCTTTTCCACTTTCATTTTCATTTCTCATCTCTCATCTCCATTTCCATTTCTCCATCCCTCAATTTCATTTCTCATTTCGAAAGCATCATTTCTTAAAATTTACGAAGTCCATTCGATTTCTGTTGAGGATGGGTCGTGAGATTATAACTTGGTTATTATTTTTTAGTATCATGTTAGGATTGTTTACTATTTGTTATGTAGTACTCAGCTTTACTGATTACGTGCTTTGTGTGTGTATGTTGATCATGGCTATGCCTTATTGATCCTGTGATGACCCTTCTGGCGAGCAGTCTATAGGGATCAATAGTGCATTGTCATTTACAGGTTTGAAGATGATGCATAAGTGCTTCGGGATTGGAGAGCTTGTGCAGATTATTTATCATATTTTGACTTTACACTTTTTGTAGTTGACTTTGACTATTGTTGTTGACTTTGACTTTTGAGGTTGACTTTGACTTTTGTTGGTTTGATTTTTAGTGTTGACTTTGTGGTTGACAAAGTTTATTTCTAAAGTTTATTTATTATGTTTTCCGCTGCAAAATTCTGAATAAGCCGATACGTTATCACACGGGCGATAATACTTTGATAATTCTCTAAGTTTTATATTAAAAAGTTTTTTTAGAAAAGAGAGAATTGTCGGGGTGTTACACTATAGCAGTCCAAATCCTCGAGTCTAGCGAAGTTATTCTACCCTAAGTCCATAATGGCCTAAAATCATCAAGTCTGGCGAAGCCAATTCCCCCCAAGCCTTGCGAATCTCGCATAGGCAATCCTTCTGAGTCTAGTAGGCTTGCATAGTCTAGTACAGTCTAGTACAGTCCAGTCCACATTTGCATCTGCATATAGTTAGGCCCATGTCGCCATCATAACCATAATCATAGCCATCTCTACTCATTTCGCATTTTCTTTCCACTTTCATTTTCATTACTCATCTCTCTTTTCCATTTCCATTTCTCCATCCCTCTATTTCATTTCTCATTTCGAAAGCATCATTTCTTAAAATTTACGAAGTCCATTCGATTTCTATTCAGGATGGGTCGTGAGATTATAACTTGGCTATTATTTATTAGTATCATGTTAAGATTGTTAACTATTTGTTATGTAGTACTCAGCTTTACTGATTACGTGCTTTGTGTGTGTATGTTGATCATGGCTATGCCTTATTGATCCTGTGATGGCCTTTCTAGTGAGCAGTCTCTAGGGATCAATAGTGCGTCGTATTTTACAAGTTTAAAGATGATGCATCATGGGTTCGGGATTGGAGAGCTTATGTAGATTATTTATCATATTTTGACTTTACACTGTTTGTAGTTGACTTTGACTATTGTTGTTGAGTTCAACTTTTGAGGTTGACTTTGACTTTTGTTGGTTTGATTTTTGGAGTTGACTTTGTGGTTGACTAAGTTTATTTTCAAAGTTTATTTATTATGTTTTCTATTGTAAAATTCTAAATAAGCCGATACGTGATCACACGGGCGATAATACATTGATAATTCTCTAAGTTTTATATCAAAAAGTTATTTTAGAAAAGAGAGAATTGTCAGGGTGTTACACTATAGCAGTCCAAATCCTCAAGTCTAGCGAAGTTAGTCTACCCTAAGTCCATAGTGGGCCAAAATCATCAAGTCTGGCAAAGCCAATTCCCCCCTAAGTCTAGCGAATCTAGCATAGGCAATCTTTCTGAGTCTAGTCTGCTTGCATAGTCTAGTCCAGTCTAGTACAGTCCAGTCCACATTTGCATATGCATATAGTTAGGCCTATGTCACTATCATAACCCTAATCATAGCCATTTCTACTCATTTCCCATTTTCTTTTCCACTTTCATTTTCATTTCTCATCTCTCATCTCCATTTCCATTTCTCCATCCCTCAATTTCATTTCTCATTAAGAAAGCATCATTTCTTAAAATTTACGAAGTCCATTCGATTTCTGTTCAGGATGGGTCGTGAGATTATAACTTGGCTATTATTTATTAGTATCATGTTAAGATTGTTAACTATTTGTTATGTAGTACTCAGCTTTACTGATTACGTGCTTTTTGTGTGTATGTTGATCATGGCTATGCCTTATTGATCCTGGGATGACCCTTCTGGTGAGCAGTCTCTAGGGATCAGTAGTGCATTGTCATTTAAAGGTTTGAAGATGATGCATCATGGGTTCAGGATTGGAAAGCTTGTGTAGATTATTTATCATATTTTGACTTTACACTTTTTGTAGTTGACTTTGACTATTGTTGTTGACTTTGACTTTTGAGGTTGACTTTGACTTTTGTTCGTTTGATTTTTAGAGTTGACTTTGTGGTTGACAAATTTTATTTCTAAAGTTTATTTATTATGTTTTCCGCTGCAAAATTCTGAATAAGCCGATACGTTATCACACGGGCGATAATACTCTGATGATTCTCTAAGTTTTATATTAAAAAGGCATTTTAGTAAAGAGAGAATTGTCGGGGTGTTACACTATAGCAATCTAAATCCTCGAGTCTAGCGAAGTTAGTCTCTCCTAAGTCAATAATGGCCCAAAATCATCAAGTCTGGCGAAGCCAATTCCCCCCAAGTCTAGCGAATCAAGCATAGGCAATCCTTCTGAGTCTAGTCGGCTTGCATAGTCTAGTACAGTCTAGTACAGTCCAGTCCACATTTGCATCTGCATATAGTTAGGCCCATGTCGCCATCATAACCATAATCATAGCCATCTCTACTCATTTCCCATTTTCTTTTCCACTTTCATTTTAATTTCTCATCTCTCATTTCCATTTCCATTTCTCCATCCCTCAATTTCATTTCTCATTTCGAGAGCATCATTTCTTAAAATTTACGAAGTCCATTCGATTTCTATTTAGGATGGGTCGTGAGATTATAACTTGGCTATTATTTATTAGTATCATGTTAAGATTGTTAACTATTTGTTATGTAGTACTCAGCTTTACTGATTACGTGCTTTGTGTGTGTATGTTGATCATGGCAATGCCTTATTGATCCTGTGATGGCCCTTCTGGTGAGCAGTCTCTAGGGATCAATAGTGCATCGTCATTTACAAGTTTGAAGATGATGCATCATGGGTTCGGGATTGGAGAGCTTATGTACATTATTTATCATATTTTGACTTTACACTTTTTGTAGTTAACTTTGACTATTGTTGTTGACTTTGACTTTTGAGGTTGACTTTGACTTTTGTTGGTTTGATTTTTGGAGTTGACTTTGTGGTTGACTAAGTTTATTTCCAAAGTTTATTTATTATGTTTTCTGCTGCAAAATTCTAAATAAGCCGGTACGTGATCACACGGGCGATAATACATTGATAATTCTCTAAGTTATATATTATATTTGTATTTTAGAAATGAGAAAACTGTCGGGGTGTTACACTGTAGCAGTCCAAATCCTCGAGTCTAGCGAAGTTAGTCTACCCGAAATCCATAATGGCCCAAAATCATCAAGTCTGGCGAAGCCAATTCCCCCCTAAGTCTAGCGAATCTAGCATAGGCAATCCTTCTGAGTCTAGTCTGCTTGCATAGTCTAGTCCAGTCTAGTACAGTCCAGTCCACATTTGCATCTGCATATAGTTAGGCCTATGTCGCCATCATAACCCTAATCATAGCCATTTCTACTCATTTCCCATTTTCTTTTCCACTTTCATTTTCATTTCTCATCTTTCATCTCCACTTCCATTTCTCCATCCCTCAATTTCATTTCTCATTTCGAAAGCATCATTTCTTAAATTTTACGAAGTCCATTCGATTTATGTTCAGGATGGGTCGTGAGATTATAACTTGGCTGTTATTTATTAGTATCATGTTAGGATTGTTTACTATGTGTTATGTAGTACTCAGCTTTACTAATTACGTGCTTTGTGTGTGTATGTTGATCATGGCTATGCCTTATTTATCCTGTGATGACCCTTCTGGTGAGCAGTCTCTAGCGATCAATAGTGCATTGTCATTTACAGGTTTTAAGATGATGCATCATGGGTTCGGGATTGGAAAGCTTGTGTAGATTATTTATCATATTTTGACTTTACACTTTTTGTAGTTGACTTTGACTATTGTTGTTGACTTTGACTATTGTTGTTGACTTTGACTTTTGAGGTTGACTTTGACTTTTGTTGGTTTGATTTTTAGAGTTGACTTTGTGGTTAAATATGTTTTTTTCTAAAGTTTATTTACTTATGTTTTCCGCTTCAAAATTCTGAATAATCCGATACGTTATCACACGGGCGATAATACTTTGATAATTCTCTAAGTTTTTTATTAAAAAGGTATTTTAGAAAAGAGAGAATTGTCGGGGTGTTACACTATAGCAGTCCAAATCCTCGAGTCTAGCGAAGTTAGTCTATTCTAAGTCCATAATGGCCCAAAATCATCAAGTCTGGCGAAGCCAATTCCTCCTAAATCTAGCGAATCTAGCATAGGCAATCCTTCTGAGTCTAGTCTGCTTGCAGTGTCTAGTCCAGTCTAGTACAGTCCAGTCCGCATTTGCATCTGCATATAGTGTAATACTTCGTATTTTTCGTAAGTTATTAATTATAATTTTTTAAAAGGATTTTAATTATTAAAGAGGTTTATTATTAATTATAAAGGTTTTAAATAGGCTTTTATGATATATTATGGGGTTTTCAAATAAATTCTAGCCCAAATTCTATATTGGGCCTAAGTTTACAAATTATAATCCAAGTAGTTAGTTTAGTAGTTGAAGTATTTCTTAAAAGAAAATCATAAAAGATTTAAAGAAATTTAAAAAAAAAAATAAAATAAATAAATAAAAAAATAAAATAAAAAAATAAAGATTTATAAAAAAAAAAAATTAGTTCGGCGGCGCATAACTCACGCCACTGGCAGTGAGTGTTTATCCAAAGATTTCCAAGTCTTATTATTTTTCCATTTCTATCTTTTGTTTAGTTTTAGCATCTAGACTATATATCTTATGGAATATTCCCCTATTTTAGCTATATGATCATAAAGAAATAGTGTATCCTAGCTAAAATTAATTATCTTTTCTCAAAAACCCATCTTTTAGTTTCCTAACTCTAATATGACTCTACCTATCCAACTAGTATAAATAGGGGTCTCCACCCATCATATTATTCACACCAAATTTGAGGAATATATCTCTTTTCTCAAGTTTAAACTCTCTCTCTCTTAGCCTACCTTTTCTCTTCTCCCTAGTAGTTCTTAATTTTCAAGGTGCGTGTATATGTAGATCTTTAATCATTATTTTGCAACCTTAGTATCATGTTTTTAGGAAAATATTTTGGGTTGAAGTCCATGTTTTTATAAGTTTTATTATTAACTACATGTGTTTTGTATGTATCATGTTTGAATGTCTTTAGTTCTATATTATTATAAAGTTTGATCTTTGAATCTGTATTCATATAATTTACAAGGAGTTTAATATTTAAATGCATGTTTCAATATTTAAAAAGGAGTGTTTTTGAATTATTATTATTTTTCAAAAGTTACCTCTTAAGCAAGTTATTTTATTTATGCCTTTATATGGCTAAATTTATAGGTATTACTATTCTTTTTAAAGGAGGATTATTTCAGAAGGATTTTTATTAGATATATGATCTTTTATGATCACAGTTATAAAGAGGCAACGACTTGTTATTATTAGCAAGAACGGTAGCTATTATTATTATTTACCCAGGCAACGGCTTGTTATCTTAGCAAGAGCGGTAGCCATTATATTATTTACCCATGTACTTTTTGTATAAGTCATGTGGACAAGGTAGTAACCCCTCGTAATAGACTCAGTAAGGAATACTAAACTTGGGGGGTGTGCACACTTTAGGAAAGGTACCTAGGCAAGGAAAAAGGATTTTTATTAAAGTTATATACTTTATATTATACAAGTATTAATTGCAAGTATCCAAGGAAGGTTTATAGAAGTATTTTGAATGTTTAATAAAGTATTTAAATTTCCGCATATTCATGTACTCAGTATTTTTACTGACACGCGTTTTGTTTGTTTGTTTTATGGCTTTGTCCCTGTGATGACCCTATTTTGGCGAGCAGAATTTACAGGTTGATATGATGCATATTTCATATGGGGGAGCTAGTGAGGAATTATAATTAGTCAAGGAGTTGTTATTTTATTTTCTATATTTCCATTGTTATAGTTGTAAAATAAAGTTTATTTCAATCAAGAGAAGTTATTTTAGTTATTCCGCTGCACCAGTTTAAAGTTCAGTTAGTAGTTAGTAGTATTAAAGTCTTTAACGTTATCACGTGGCGGTAATACTCTCAAGTTTCTCAAGGAGTTTTATATTAAAATAAGTTTTCCAAAAAGAGAGAAATTTGGGGGTGTTACAAAGTGGTATCAGTTTAAAAGCCTAGGGATATGAAACTGGAATCTAAAATTAATGGGTAGACTTAAGGATGGGCATATAGGGTAGAGAGTTTCGCATTCTTTTTATATTTATATTAAATATGCATAAAAATCTATTTTATTATCTGAGGAAAAACGATTGATTTGGATAAGTTGGGTTGGCAATGTTTCTGGCAAGGAAAGGCTTGGGCTCTCACCAACGTTGCGTGTAACCAACTCTTTCCTGGGAAATTCATTGGCCCGGCTATTCTTTGCCATGAATTAAGTACTCATTATAAAACATATTTGGAAAAACAAAAGGTTGAAAAAAATAATTTTGGCAAGAAAAGTTTTAGCATTTTATGTGCATAAGTAGAATAAGATGATAGACGTATTTTTACGAAAATTTGAAAAAAAAAATATTTTTTTTTTAGAAATTCTGAATCTTTTTCGATTCATTTCAAATTACAGTTCAGATTTATTTTTATTTTAACTATTTTGTCAACATGTAATTCATATTTTACTTATATATCTATATTTTTTTTTCGAATTATAAAGCTGAATTTTTTTTATGAAGTATTGAAATTTTTATATGAATTGTTTAGTTATTGTTATATTAGTAATATGATTATTTTGAATATATTTTAAGGATGTTGACTTATTGTCAAGTTAATATGAAAAATCTTCGTATTTTTCATAAGCAAAATAAATTGTTTATTGTTTATTATAAGAATTGAGTTTATTATGTCTTTCATGACATATTATTAAGAAGCTACTCGCAAGTTGTGATATTACTATCTTTTGAGGCATTTTTTTTTTTTGGCATTTTATACGAGATGAATTTGATTATTTAACGTTTTATATGACATGTATGCATGTGATCTAATTCATGCAAAGTGATTTAGATGTTTATTTTGTTGATTTATAAGTGTTACAAGAACCTATGACTTCAAAGTAAGCCTAGTTGTTTTAGATTCATTAAAGGCGAATACTATTTTGGTCCATTCCTTTGAAGGAAAGAAGTTTAGTAGTTATGTTCTTTTTTATAGACATGAAGAAGACATTCCCTTATGTTATGCTAAGAATTGAGAAATTAGTCATTTGTAGCTTATGTAGTGACATGAGTAAAAAAGGGAAATTTTATGATTTGTGGAAAGCAGAAGCAGGAGATCAATGATTTATACTTGTTTGGGCGAATTATCATGATTTAGATAAGTTATATATTTTGTTTATGGATATAGTCAACACCATTTTAGCTATGATATAGATATAACCTTAAAAAGGTGACAAAATAAGGGATATTATGAGGACCTTATAAGTATATGAGATACCATATTGAAGTTTGATTTAATTAAGGAATTTTACTCTATGCTGAAAGCAAATATCTATAAAGGATTTATCGTTATTATAGTTAAGCAAAGAAAGTACGAAAGACCATATTTGAATTTTTAGTAGGTTCCTTGAGATCCTTTTTGTTTTAAAAGGTGGAAGTAAGATATTAGAACTCTCTAAATGATTGATAAGTTGATTTTTGAGTATTATTGGGTGTCAAGAGGAGTATTATTTTTGGAAGTAGTCTTGAACTCTTGATTGAATAGTAGTGTATTATTGTTGTTATAAAGAGTTATAAAGGATTGGATATATCAATTATCAAAGGAGTCAAGTGACTTTAATAATGGAAGAAATACTTTTTTTGGAAAAAAAAAATCAGGAGCTTAATATAGGAGAAAAGGGAATAGACTAGTCAATCAAGGTAATTGATTTTGGAAAAAGTAGTTGTATTTTTGTCTTATGGATTTAAGCATTGAGTATATATTATGTGAAGGAGTTAATTTTATTGAAATAAATATTATATGAATTTCAAGCAATGTTGTTTATTTGTTGTCTCAAGTCCTAGTTGACTACTGTCTATTTTGAGAGAATATTAATTATGGTACTTTAAGAAAAAAAATTGAAGATGAATTTCGAGGAGTTTTAGTTTTGAGGACCTAAGTAAGGAAGTTTATTTTTCTTCAAGTATATGTTGTGTAAGTATATATACTAACAAGTTTTGCTTGTGAATAATGATGAATTTATTTGATTTTGATTTGTAGTAGGATCAAGGGTAATTTTTTTTTATGATATTTATTGTGAGACCTTCATGAGTTTTTGAAGCTTTTTAAGGAGAAAGCAAGTCTATTTTTATTTAAATAAAGGCGTTTTCGAGTAAAACTTGCGAAGGGTTTTATAAAATTCTTTTGTTCTCATTACATTATAGCATTTTCATAACATTTTAGTATTTCCCTCAAATGTTTTTCCTACAACACTTGTCATTAGTGTTAAGCTGAAATTCTTTATTATTCTAGAATTTGGAAAATTTTCCTACTCAAATTTTATAAAACTTTTCAGTTTGTCATAAACTATACCCTTTTGGACTTATTTAAATATTTTCTTTATTATGTTGATTTATTATTGAAGGTAAATACTTCTATTATTATTACCTTAAAAAAAAGGTTAATTTTCAAAGCTCAAAAGATTTTTTTTCGAAGGTATAATCTATCTAGTGATTTTTGTAATTCTTAGTCAACTAATGATTCTTATATTATTTGTATTACAAAGTTGGTGAATAAAATATTTTAGTCAAGTTTTAAGTCTTAGCGAGTTACGGGGGCGTAACTCCTTTTAAGGGGGACAGAATGCGATAGAGTTTCGCACGTTTGACCTTAGAACGCTATTTTTGACCTAATTTTGACTTGTTTCATGAGTTATTAAGTGAGCCAGCTTACTTTTATAGGAAGTTTATAGTATATGTGAATTACTTGCTTTATTTCTTAATTGCTTGCGTTAAGTTTCGAGGACGAAACTTCTTTTAAGGGGGGTAGTCTGTAATACTTCGTATTTTTCGTAAGTTATTAATTATAATTTTTTAAAAGGATTTTAATTATTAAAGAGGTTTATTATTAATTATAAAGTTTTAAATAGGCTTTTATGATATATTATGGGGTTTTCAAATAAATTCTAGCCCAAATTCTATATTGGGCCTAAGTTTACAAATTATAATCCAAGTAGTTAGTTTAGTAGTTGGAGTATTTCTTAAAAGAAAATCATAAAAGATTTAATGAAATTTAAAAAAAAATAAATAAATAAATAAAATAAAATAAATAAATAAAGATTTATAAAAAAAAAATTAGTTCGGCGGCGCATAACTCACGCCACTGGCAGTGAGTGTTTATCCAAAGATTTCCAAGTCTTATTATTTTTCCTTTTCTATCTTTTGTTTAGTTTAAGCATCTAGACTTTTTATCTTATGGAATATTCCCCTATTTTAGTTATATGATCATAAAGAAATAGTGTATCCTAGCTAAAATTAATTATCTTTTCTCAAAAACCCATCTTTTAGTTTCCTAACTCTAATATGACTCTACCTATCCAACTAGTATAAATAGGGGTCTCCACCCATCATATTATTCACACCAAATTTGAGGAATACACTCTTTTCTCAAGTTTAAACTCTCTCTCTCTTAGCCTACCTTTTCTCTTCTCCCTAGTAGTTCTTAATTTTCAAGGTGCGTGTATATGTAGATCTTTAATAATTATTTTGCAACCTTAGTATCATGTTTTTAGGAAAATATGTTGGGTTGAAGTCCATGTTTTTATAAGTTTTATTATGAACTACATGTGTTTTGTATGTATCATGTTTGAATGTCTTTAGTTAAATATTATTATAAAGTTTGATCTTTGAATCTGTATTCATATAATTTACAAGGAGTTTAATATTTAAATGCATGTTTAAATATTTAAAAAGGAGTGTTTTTGAATTATTATTATTTTTCAAAAGTTACCTCTTAAGCAAGTTATTTTATTTATGCCTTTATATGGCTAAATTTATAAGTAGTACTATTCTTTTTAAAGGAGGATTATTTCAGAAGGATTTTTATTAGATATATGATCTTTTATGATCACAGTTATAAAGAGGCAACGACTTGTTATTATTAGCAAGAACGGTAGCTATTATTATTATTTACCTAGGCAACGGCTTGTTATCTTAGCAAGAACGGTAGCCATTATATTATTTACCCATGTACTCTTTGTATAAGTCATGTGGACAAGGTAGTAACCCCTCGTAATAGACTCAGTAAGGAATACTAAACTTGGGGGGTGTGCACACTTTAGGAAAGGTACCTAGGCAAGGAAAAAGGATTTTTATTAAAGTTATATACTTTATATTATACAAGTATTAATTGCAAGTATCCAAGGAAGGTTTATAGAAGTATTTTGAATGTTTAATAAAGTATTTAAATTTCTGCATATTCATGTACTCAGTATTTTTACTGACACGCGTTTTGTTTGTTTGTTTTATGGCTTTGTCCCTGTGATGACCCCATTTTGGCGAGCATAATTTACAGGTTGATAGGATGCATACTCCATATGGGGGAGCTAGTGAGGAATTATAATTAGTCAAGGAGTTGTTATTTTATTTTCTATATTTCCATTGTTATAGTTGTAAAATAAAGTTTATTTCAATCAAGAGAAGTTATTTTAGTTATTCCGCTGCACCAGTTTAAAGTTCAGTTAGTAGTTAGTAGTATTAAAGCCATTAACGTTATCACGTGGCGGTAATACTCTCAAGTTTCTCAAGTAGTTTTATATTAAAATAAGTTTTCCAAAAAGAGATAAATTTGGGGGTGTTACATATAGTTAGGCCTATGTCGCCATCATAACCCAAATCAAAGCCATTTCTACTCATTTCCCGTTTGCTTTTCCACTTTCATTTTCATTTCTAATCTCTCATCTCCATTTCCATTTCTACATCCCTCAATTTCATTTCTCATTTCGAAAGCATAATTTCTTAAAATTAACGAAGTCCATTCGATTTCTGTTGAAGATGGGTCGTGAGATTATAACTTGGCTATTATGTATTAGTATCATTTTAGGATTGTTTACTATTTGTTATGTAGTACTCAACTTTACTAATTACGTGCTTTGTGTGTGTATGTTGATCATGGCTATGCCTTATTGATCCTGTGATGACCCTTCTGGTGAGCAGTCTAAAGGGATCAATAATGCATTGTCATTTACAGGTTTGAAGATGATGCATCAGGGGGTTCGGGATTGGAGAGCTTGTGTAGATTATTTATCATATTTTGACTTTACACTTTTTGTAGTTGACTTTGACTATTGTTGTTGACTTTGACATTTGAGGTTGACTTTGACATTGTTGTTGACTTTGACATTTTTAGAGTTGAGTTTGTGGTTGACTAAGTTTATTTCTAAAGTATATTTATTATGTTTTCCGCTGCAAAATTCTGAATAAGCCGATACGTTATCACACGGGCGATAATACTTTGATAATTCTCTAAGTTTTATATTAAAAAGTTATTTTAGAAAAGAGAGAATTATCGGGGTGTTACACTATAGCAGTCCAAATCCTCGAGTCTAGCGAAGTTAGTCTACCCTAAGTCCATAATGGCCTAAAATCATCAAGTCTGGCGAAGCCAATTCCCCCCTAAGTCTAGCGAATCTAGCATAGGCAATCCTTCTGAGTCTAGTACGCTTGCATAGTCTAGTCCAGTCTAGTATAGTCTAGTCCACATTTGCATATGCATATAGTTAGGCCTATGTCGCCATCATAACCCTAATCATAGCCATTTCTACTCATTTCCCATTTGCTTTTCCACTTTCATTTTTATTTCTCATCTCTCATCTCCATTTCGATTTCTCCATCCCTTAATTTCATTATTCATTTCGAAAGCATAATTTCTTAAAATTAACGAAGTCCATTCGATTTCTGTTGAGGATGGGTCGTGAGATTATAACTTGGCTATTATTTATTAGTATCATGTTAGGATTGTTTACTGTTTGTTATGTAGTACTCAGCTTTACTGATTACGTGCTTTTTGTGTGTATGTTGATCATGGCTATGCCTTATTGATCCTGTGATGACCCTTCTGGTGAGCAGTCTATAGGGATCAATAGTGCATTGTCATTTACAGGTTTGAAGATGATGCATCAGGGGGTTCGGGATTGGAGAGCTTGTGTAGATTATTTATCATATTTTGACTTTACACTTTTTGTAGTTGACTTTGACTATTGTTGTTGACTTTGACTATTGTTGTTGACTTTGATTTTTGAGGTTGACTTTGACTTTTGTTGGTTTGATTTTTAGAGTTGACTGTGTGGTGGACTAAGTTTATTTCTAAAGTTTATTTATTATGTTTTCCGCTGCAAAATTCTGAATACGCCGATACGTTATCACACGGGCGATAATACTCTGATAATTCTCTAAATTTTATATTAAAAAGGTATTTTAGTAAAGAGAGAATTGTTGGGGTGTTACACTATAGCAATCCAAATCCTCGAGTCTAGCGAAGTTAGTCTATCCTAAGTCCATAATGGCCCAAAATCATCAAGTCTGGCGAAGCCAATTCCCCCTAAGTCTAGCGAATCTAGCATAGGCAATCCTTCTGAGTCTAGTGCTTGCATTGTCTAGTCCAGTCTAGTACAGTCCAGTCCGCATTTGCATCTGCATATAGTTAGGCCTATGTCGCCATCATAACCCTAATCATAGCCATTTCTACTCATTTCCCATTTGCTTTTCCACTTTCATTTTTATTTCTCATCTCTCATCTCCATTTCGATTTCTCCATCCCTTAATTTCATTATTCATTTCGAAAGCATAATTTCTTAAAATTAACGAAGTTCATTCGATTTCTGTTGAGGATGGGTCGTGAGATTATAACTTGGCTATTATTTATTAGTATCATGTTAGGATTGTTTACTGTTTGTTATGTAGTACTCAGCTTTACTGATTACGTGCTTTTTGTGTGTATGTTGATCATGGCTATGCCTTATTGATCCTGTGATGACCCTTCTGGTGAGCAGTCTATAGGGATCAATAGTGCATTGTCATTTACAGGTTTGAAGATGATGCATCAGGGGGTTCGGGATTGGAGAGCTTGTGTAGATTATTTATCATATTTTGACTTTACACTTTTTGTAGTTGACTTTGACTATTGTTGTTGACTTTGACTTTTGAGGTTGACTTTTACTTTTGTTGGTTTGATTTTTAGAGTTGAATTTGTGGTTGATTAACTTTATTTCTAAAGTTTATTTATTATGTTTTCCGCTACAAAATTCTGAATAAACCGATACGTTATCACACGGGCGATAATACTTTGATAATTCTCTAAGTTTTATATTAAAAAGTTATTTTAGAAAAGAGAGAATTGTCGGGGTGTTACACTATAGCAGTCCAAATCCTCGAGTCTAGCGAAGTTAGTCTACCCTAAGTCCATAATGGCCTAAAATCATCAAGCCTGGCGAAGCCAATTCCCCCCTAAGTCTAGCGAATCTAGCATAGGCAATCCTTCTGAGTCTAGTCTGCTTGCATAGTCTAGTCCAGTCTAGTATAGTCTAGTCCACATTTGCATATGCATATAGTTAGGCCTATGTCGCCATCATAACCCTAATCATAGCCATTTCTACTCATTTCCCATTTTCTTTTCCACTTTCATTTTCATTTCTCATCTCTCATCTCCATTTCCATTTCTCCATCCCTCAATTTCATTTCTCATTTCGAAAGCATCATTTCTTAAAATTTACGAAGTCGATTCGATTTCTGTTCAGGATGGGTCGTGAGATTATAACTTGGCTATTATTTATTAGTATCATGTTAAGATTGTTAACCATTTATTAAGTAGTACTCAGCTTCACTGATTACGTGCTTTGTGTGTGTATGTTGATCATGGCTATCCCTTATTGTTCCTGTGATGACCCTTCTAGTGAGCAGTCTCTAGGGATCAATAGTGCATTGTCATTTAAAGGTTTGAAGATGATGCATCATGGGTTCAGGATTGGAAAGCTTGTGTAGATTATTTATCATATTTTGACTTTACACTTTTTGTAGTTGACTTTGACTATTGTTGTTGACTTTGACTATTGTTGTTGACTTTGATTTTTGAGGTTGACTTTGACTTTTGTTGGTTTGATTTTTAGAGTTGATTGTGTGGTTGTCTAAGTTTATTTCTAAAGTTTATTTATTATGTTTTCCGCTGCAAAATTCTGAATAAGCCGATACGTTATCACACGGGCGATAATACTATGATAATTCTCTAAGTTTTATATTAAAAAGGTATTTTAGTAAAGAGAGAATTGTTGGGGTGTTACACTATAGCAATCCAAATCCTCGAGTCTAGCGAAGTTAGTCTATCCTAAGTCCATAATGGCCCAAAATCATCAAGTCTGGCGAAGCCAATTCCCCCTAAGACTAGCGAATCTAGCATAGGCAATCCTTCTGAGTCTAGTGCTTGCATTGTCTAGTCCAGTCTAGTACAGTCCAGTCCGCATTTGCATCTGCATATAGTTAGGCCTATGTCGCCATCATAACCCTAATCATAGCCATTTCTACTCATTTCCCATTTGCTTTTCCACTTTCATTTTTATTTCTCATCTCTCATCTCCATTTCGATTTCTCCATCCCTTAATTTCATTATTCATTTCGAAAGCATAATTTCTTAAAACTAACGAAGTCCATTCGATTTCTGTTGAGGATGGGTCGTGAGATTATAACTTGGCTATTATTTATTAGTATCATGTTAGGATTGTTTACTGTTTGTTATGTAGTACTCAGCTTTACTGATTACGTGCTTTGTGTGTGTATGTTGATCATGGCTATGCCTTATTGATCATGTGATGACCCTTCTGGTGAGCAGTCTATAGGGATCAATAGTGCATTGTCATTTACAGGTTTGAAGATGATGCATCAGGGGGTTCGGGATTGGAGAGCTTGTGTAGATTATTTATCATATTTTGACTTTACACTTTTTTTAGTTGACTTTGACTATTGTTGTTGACTTTGACTTTTGAGGTTGACTTTTACTTTTGTTGGTTTGATTTTTAGAGTTGACTTTGTGGTTGATTAAGTTTATTTCTAAAGTTAATTTATTATGTTTTCCGCTACAAAATTCTGAATAAGCCGATACGTTATCACACGGGCGATAATACTTTGATAATTCTCTAAGTTTTATATTAAAAAGTAATTTTAGAAAAGAGAGAATTGTCGGGGTGTTACATTATAGCAGTCCAAATCCTCGAGTCTAGCGAAGTTAGTCTACCCTAAGTCCATAATGGCCTAAAATCATCAAGTCTGGCGAAGCCAATTCCCCCCTAAGTCTAGTGAATCTGGCATAGGCAATTCTTCTGAGTCTAGTCTTCTTGCATAGTCTAGTCCAGTCTAGTACAGTTCAGTCCACATTTGCATATGCATATAGTTAGGCCTATGTCGCCATCATAACCCTAATCATAGCCATTTCTACTCATTTCCCATTTTCTTTTCCACCTTCATTTTCATTTCTCATCTCTCATCTCCATTTCCATTTCTCCATCCCTCAATTTCATTTCTCATTTCGAAAGCATCATTTCTTAAAATTTTCGAAGTCCATTCGATTTCTGTTCAGGATGGGTCGTGAGATTATAACTTGGCTATTATTTATTAGTATCATGTTAAGATTGTTAACTATTTGTTAAGTAGTACTCAACTTCACTGATTACGTGCTTTGTGTGTGTATGTTGATCATGGCTATCCCTTATTGATCCTGTGATGACCCTTCTAGTGAGCAGTCTCTAGGGATCAATAGTGCATTGTCATTTAAAGGTTTGAAGATGATGCATCATGGGTTCAGGATTGGAAAGCTTGTGTAGATTATTTATTATATTTTCACTTTACACTTTTTGTAGTTGACTTTGACTATTGTTGTTGACTTTGATTTTTGAGGTTGACTTTGACTTTTATTGGTTTGATTTTTAGAGTTGACTGTGTGGTTGACTAAGTTTATTTATTATGTTATCCGCTACAAAATTCTGAATAAGCCGATACGTTATCACACGGGCGATAATAGTCTGATAATTCTCTAAGTTTTATATTAAAAAGGTATTTTAGTAAAGAGAGAATTGTTGGGGTGTTACACTATAGCAATCCAAATCCTCGAGTCTAGCGAAGTTAGTCTATCCTAAGTCCATAATGGCCCAAAATCATCAAGTCTGGCGAAGCCAATTCCCCCTAAGTCTAGCGAATCTAGCATAGGCAATCCTTCTGAGTCTAGTCTGCTTGCATTGTCTAGTCCAGTCTAGTACAGTCGAGTCCGCATTTGCATCTGCATATAATTAGGCCTATGTCGCCATCATAACCCTAATCATAGCCATTTCTTCTCCTTTCCCATTTGCTTTTCCACTTTCATTTTTATTTCTCATCTCTCATCTCCATTTCCATTTCTCCATCCTTTAATTTCATTTCTCATTTCGAAAGCATAATTTCTTAAAATTAACGAAGTCCATTCGATTTCTGTTGAGGATGGGTCGTGAGATTATAACTTGGCTATTATTTATTAGTATCATGTTAGGATTGTTTACTATTTGTTATGTAGTACTCAGCTTTACTGATTACGTGCTTTGTGTGTGTATGTTGATCATGGCAATGCCTTATTAATTCTGTGATGACCCTTCTGGAGAGCAGACTATAGGGATCAATAGTGCATTGTCATTTACAGGTTTGAAGATTATGCATCAGGGGGTTCGGGATTGGAGAGCTTGTGTAGATTATTTATCATATTTTGACTTTACTCTTTTTGTAGTTGACTTTGACTATTGTTGTTGACTTTGACTTTTGAGGTTGACTTTTACTTTTGTTGGTTTGATTTTTAGAGTTGACTTTGTGGTTGACTAAGTTTATTTCTAAAGTTTTTTTATTATGTTTTCCACTTCAAAATTCTGAATAAGCCGATACGTTATCACACGGGCGATAATACTTTGATAATTCTCTAAGTTATATATTAAAAAGTAATTTTAGAAAAGAGAGAATTGTCGGGGTGTTACACTATAGCAGTCCAAATCCTCGAGTCTAGCGAAGTTAGTCTATCCTAAGTCCATAATGGCCCAAAATCATCAAGTCTGGCGAAGCCAATTCCCCCCTAAGTCTAGCGAATCTAGAATAGGCAATCCTTCTGAGTCTAGTCTGCTTGCATAGTCTAGTCCAGTCTAGTACAGTCCAGTCCACATTTGCATATGCATATAGTTAGGCCTATGTCGCCATCATAACCCTAATCATAGCCATTTCTACTCAATTCCCATTTTCTTTTCCAGTTTCATTTTCATTTCTCATCTCTCATCTCCATTTCCATTTCTCCATCCCTCAATTTCATTTCTCATTTCGAAAGCATAATTTCTTAAAATTTACGAAGTCCATTCGATTTCTGTTCAGGATGGGTCGTGAGATTATAACTTGGCTATTATTTATTAGTATCATGTTAAGATTGTTAACTATTTGTTAAGTAGTACTCAGCTTTACTGATTACGTGCTTTGTGTGTGTATGTTGATCATGGCTATGCCTTATTGATCCTGTGATGACCCTTCTAGTGAGCAGTCTCTAGGTATAAATAGTGCATTGTCATTTAAAGGTTTGAAGTTGATGCATCATGGGTTCAGGATTGGAAAGCTTGTGTAGATTATTTATCATATTTTGACTTTACACTTTATGTAGTTGACTTTGACTATTGTTGTTGAATTTGATTTTTGAGGTTGACTTTGACTTTTGTTGGTTTGATTTTTAGAGTTGACTGTGTGGTTGAATAAGTTTATTTCTAAAGTTTATTTATTATGTTTTCCGCTGCAAAATTCTGAATAAGCCGATACGTTATCACACGGGCGATAATACTCTGATAATTCTCTAAGTCTTATATTAAAAAGGTATTTTAGTAAAGAGAGAATTGTCGGGGTGTTACACTATAGCAATCCAAATCCTCGAGTCTAGCGAAGTTAGTCTATCCTAAGTCCATAATGGCCCAAAATCATCAAGTCTGGCGAAGCCAATTCCCCCCAAGTCTAGCGAATCTCGCATTGGCAATCCTTCTGAGTCTAGTCGGCTTGCATAGTCTAGTACAGTCTAGTATAGTCCAGTCCACATTTGCATCTGCATATAGTTAGGCCCATGTCGCCATCAGAACCATAATCATAGCCATCTCTACTCATTTCCCATTTTCTTTTCCACTTTCATTTTCATTTTCATTTCTCATCTCTCATTTCCATTTCCATTTCTCCATCCCTCAATTTCATTAGTCATTTCGAAAGCATCATTTCTTAAAATTTACGAAGTCCATTCGATTTCTATTCAGGATGGGTCGTGAGATTATAACTTGGCTATTATTTATTAGTATCATGTTAAGATTGTTAATTATTTGTTATGTAGTACTCAGCTTTACTGATTACGTGCTTTGTGTGTATATGTTGGCTTTGCCTTATTGATCCTGTGATGGCCCTTCTAGTTAGCAGTCTCTAGGGATCAATAGTGCATCGTCATTTACAAGTTTAAAGATGATGCAT
Organism: Beta lomatogona; assembly: GCA_947646795.1. Lineage (NCBI taxonomy): Eukaryota > Viridiplantae > Streptophyta > Magnoliopsida > Caryophyllales > Amaranthaceae > Beta > Beta lomatogona. Next base: position 639,949 of record CANSNZ010000955.1, on the reverse strand, counting down.
CATGGGTTCGGGATTCGAGAGCTTATGTAGATTATTTATCATATTTTGACTTTACACTTTTTGTAGTTGACTTTGACTATTGTTGTTTACTTTGACTTTTGAGGTTGACTTTGACTTTTGTTGGTTTGATTTTTGGAGTTGACTTTGTGGTTGACTAAGTTTATTTCCAAAGTTTATTTATTGTGTTTTCTGTTGCAAAATTCTAAATAAGCCGATCCGTGATCACACGGGCGATAATACATTGATAACTCTCGAAGTTTTATATTAAAAATGTATTTTAGAAATGAGAAAATTGTCGGGGTGTTACACTATAGCAGTCCGAAACCTCGAGTCTAGCGAAGTTATACCCGAAGTCCATAATGGCCCAAAATCATCAAGTCTGGCGAAGCCAATTCCCCCCTAAGTCTAGCGAATCTAGCATAGGCAATCCTTCTGAGTCTAGTCTGCTTGCATTGTCTAGTCCAGTCTAGTACAGTCCAGTCCTTATTTGCATATGCATATAGTTAGGCCTATGTCGCCATCATAACCCTAATCATAGCCATTTCTTTTCATTTCCCATTTTCTTTTCCACTTTCATTTTCATTTCTCATCTCTCATCTCCATTTCCATTTCTCCATCCTTCAATTTCATTTCTCATTTCGAAAGGATCATTTCTTAAAATTTACGAAGTCCATACGATTTATGTTCAGGATGGGTCGTGAGATTATAACCTGGCTATTATTTATTAGTATCATGTTAGGATTGTTTACTATTTGTTATGTAGTACTCAGCTTTACTAATTACGTGCTTGTGTGTGTATGTTGATCATGGTTATGCCTTATTTATCTTGTGATGACCCTTCTGGTGAGCAGTCTCTAGCGATCAATAGTGCATTGTCATTTACAAGTATGAAGATGATGCATCATGGGTTCGGGATTGGAAAGCTTGTGTGGATTATTTATCATATTTTGACTTTACACTTTTTGTAGTTGACTTTGACTATTGCTGTTGACTTTGACTTTTGAGGTTGACTTTGACTTGTGTTGGTTTGATTTTTAGAGATGACTTTGTGGTTGACTAAGTTTATTTCGAAAGTTTATTTACTATGTTTTACGCTTCAAAATTCTGAATAATCCGATACGTTATCACACGGGCGATAATACTTTGATAATTCTCTAAGTTTTATATTAAAAAGTTATTTTAGAAAAGAGAGAATTGACGGGGTGTTACACTATAGCAGTCCAAATCCTCGAGTCTAGCGAAGTTAGTCTACCCTAAGTCCATAATGGCCTAGAATCATCAAGTCTGGCGAAGCCAATTCCCCCCTAAGTCTAGCGAATCTAGCATAGGCAATCCTTCTGAGTCTAGTCTGCTTGCATAGTCTAGTCCAGTCTAGTACAATCCAGTCCACATTTGCATATGCATATAGTTAGGCCTATGTCGCCATCATAACCCTAATCATAGCCATTTCTACTCATTTCCCATTTTCTTTTCCACTTTCATTTTCATTTCTCATCTCTCATCTCTCATCTCCATTTCCATTTCTCCATCCCTCAATTTCATTTCTCATTTCGAAAGCATCATTTCTTAAAATTTACGAAGTCCATTCGATTTCTGTTCAGGATGGGTCGTGAGTTATAACTTGGCTATTATTTATTAGTATCATGTTAAGATTGTTAACTATTTGTTAAGTAGTACTCAGCTTCACTGATTACGTGCTTTGTGTGTGTATGTTGATCATGGCTATCCCTTATTGATCCTGTGATGACCCTTCTAGTGAGCAGTCTCTAGGGATCAATAGTGCATTGTCATTTAAAGGTTTGAAGATGATGCATCATGGGTTCAGGATTGGAAAGCTTGTGTGGATTATTTATCATATTTTGACTTTACACTTTTTGTAGTTGACTTTGACTATTGTTGTTGACTTTGATTTTTGAGGTTGATTTGAATTTTGTTGGTTTGATTTTTAGAGTTGACTGTGTGGTTTACTAAGTTTATTTCTAAAGTTTATCTATTATATTTTCCGCTGCAAAATTCTGAATAAGCCGATACATTATCACACGGGCGATAATACTCTGATAATTCTCTAAGTTTTATATTAAAAAGGTATTTTAGTAAAGAGAGAATTGTTGGGGTGTTACACTATAGCAATCCAAATCCTCGAGTCTAGCGAAGTTAGTCTATCCTAAGTCCATAATGGCCCAAAATCATCAAGTCTGGCGAAGCCAATTCCCCCTAAGTCTAGCGAATCTAGCATAGGCAATCCTTCTGAGTCTAGTCTGCTTGCATTGTCTAGTCCAGTCTAGTACATTCCAGTCCGCATTTGCATCTGCATATAGGTAGGCCTATGTCGCCATCATAACCCTAATCATAGCCATTTCTACTCATTTCCCATTTGCTTTTCCACTTTCATTTTTATTTCTCATCTCTCATTTCCATTTCCATTTCTCCATCCCTCAATTTCATTTCTCATTTCGAAAGCATAATGTCTTAAAATTAACGAAGTCCATTCGATTTCTATTGAGGATGGGTCGTGAGTTATAACTTGGCTATTATTTATTAGTATCATGTTAAGATTGTTAACTATTTGTTAAGTAGTACTCAGCTTCACTGATTACGTGCTTTGTGTGTGTATGTTGATCATGGCTATGCCTTATTGATCCTGTGATGACCCTTCTGGTGAGCAGTCTCTAGGGATCAATAATGCATTGTCATTTAAAGGTTTGAAGATGATGCATCATGGTTTCAGGATTGGAAAGCTTGTGTAGATTATTTATCATATTTTGACTTTACACTTTTTGTGGTTGACTTTGACTATTGTTGTTGACTTTGAATTTTGAGGTTGACTTTGACTTTTGCTGGTTTGATTTTTAGAGTTGACTTTGTGGTTGACTAAGTTTATTTCTAAAGTTTATTTATTATGTTTTCCGCTGCAAAATTCTGAATAAGCCGATACGTTATCACACGGGCGATAATACTCTGATAATTCTCTAAGTTTTATATTAAAAAGTTATTTTTGAAAAGAGAGAATTGTCGGGGTGTTGCACTATAGCAATCGAAATCCTCGAGTCTAGCGAACTTAGTCTATCCTAAGTCCATAATGGCCCAAAATCATCAAGTCTGGCGAAGTCAATTTCCCCCAAGTCTAGCGAATCTTGCATAGGCAATCCTTCTGAGTCTAGTCGGCTTGCATAGTCTAGTACAATCCAATCCACCTTTGCATCTGCATATAGTTAGGCCCATGTCGCCATCATAACCATAATCATAGCCATCTCTACTCATTTCCCATTTTCTTTTCCACTTTCATTTTCATTTCTCATCTCTCATTTCCATTTCCATTTCTCCATCGCTCAATTTCAATTCTCATTTCGAAAGCATCATATCTTAAAATTTACGAAGTCCATTCGATTTCTATTCAGGATGGGTCGTGAGAATATAACTTGGCTATTATTTATTAGTATCATGTTAAGATTGTTAACTATTTGTTATGTAGTACTCAGCTTTACTGATTACGTGCTTTGTGTGTGTAGGTTGATCATGGCTATGCCTTTTTTATCCTGCAATGGCCCTTCTGGTGAGCAGTCTCTAGGGTTCAATAGTGCATCGTCATTTACAGGTTTGATGATTATGCATCATGGGTTCGGGATTGGAGAGCTTATGTAGATTATTTATCATATTTTGACTTTACACTTTTTGTAGTTGACTTTGACTTTTGAGGTTGCCTTTGACTTTTGTTGGTTTGATTTTTAGAGTTGACTTTGTGATTGACTAAGTTTATTTCTAAATTTTATTTATTATGTTTTCCGCTGCAAAATTCTGAATAAGCCGATACGTGATCACACGGACGATAATACATTGCTAATTCTCTAAGTTTTATATTAAAAAGTTATTTTAGAAAAGAGAAAATTGTCGGGGTGTTACACTATAGCAGTCCAAATCCTCGAGTCTAGCGAATTTAGTCTATCCTAAATCCATAATGGCCCAAAATCATCAAGTCTGGCGAAGCCAATTCCCCCTAAGTCTAGCAAATCAAGCATAGGCAATCCTTCTAAGTCTAGTCTGCTTGCATAGTCTAGTCCAGCCTAGTACAATCAGTCCACATTTCTATCTGCATATAGTTAGGCCCATGTCGCCATCATAACCATAATCATAGCCATTTCTACTCATTTCCCATTTTCTTTTCCACTTTCATTTTCATTTCTCATCTCTCATCTCCATTTCCATTTCCATTTCTCCATTTCTCAATTTCAATTCTCATTTCGAAAGCATCATTTCTTAAAATTTACGAAGTCCATTCGATTTTTGTTCAGGATGGGTCGTGAGATTATAACTTGGCTATTATTTATTAGTATCATGTTAAGATCGTTAACTATTTGTTATGTAGTACTCAGCTTTACTGATTACGTGCTTTGTGTGTGTATGTTGATCATGGTTATGCCTTATTGATCCTGTGATGACCCTTCTGGTGAGCAGTCTCTAGGGATCAATAGTGCATTGTCATTTAAAGGTTTGAAGATGATGCATCATGGGTTCAGGATTGGAAAGCTTGTGTAGATTATTTATCATATTTTGACTTTACACTTTTTGTAGTTGACTTTGACTATTGTTGTTGACTTTGACTTTTGAGGTTGACTTTGACTTTTGTTGGTTTGATTTTTAGAGTTGACTTTGTGGTTGACTAAGTTTCTTTCTAAAGTTTATTTATTATGTTATCCGATGCAAAATTCTGAATTAGCCGATACGGTATCACACGGGCGATAATACTCTGATAATTCTCTAAGTTTTATATTAAAAAGGTATTTTAGTAAAGAGAGAATTGTCGGGGTGTTACACTATAGCAATCCAAATCCTCGAGTCTAGCGAAGTTAGTCTATCCTAAGTCCATAATGGCCCAAAATCATCAAGTCTGGCGAAGTCAATTCCCCCCAAGTCTAGCGAATCTAGCATAGGCAATCCTTCCGAGTCTAGTCGGCTTGCATAGTCTAGTACAGTCCAATCCAAATTTGCATCTGCATATAGTTAGGCCCATGTCGCCATCATAACCATAATCATAGCCATCTCTACTCATTTCCCATTTTCTTTTCCACTTTCATTTTCATTTCTCATCTCTCATTTCCATTTCCATTTCTCCATCCCTCAATTTCATTTCTCATTTCGAAAGCATCATTTCCTAAAATTTACGAAGTCCATTCGATTTCTATTCACGATGTTGTTGACTTTGACTTTTGAGGTTGAATTTGACTTTTGTTGGTTTAATTTTTGGAGTTGACTTTGTGGTTGACTAAGTTTAGTTCTAAAGTTTATTTATTATGTTTTCCGCTGCAAAATTCAGAATAAGCCGATACGTTATCTGACGGGCGATAATACTTTGATAATTCTCTAAGTTTTATATTAAAAAGGTATTTTAGAAAAGAGAGACTTGTCGGGGTGTTACACTATAGCAGTCCAAATCCTCGAGTCTAGCGAATTTAGTCTATCCTAAATCCATAATGGCCCAAAATCATCAAGTCTGGCGAAGCCAATTCCCCCCTAAGTCTTGCGAATCTAGCATAAGCAATCCTTCTGAGTCTAGTCTGCTTGCATAGTCTAGTCCAGTCTAGTACAGTCCAGTCCACATTTGCATCTGCATATAGTTAGGCCTATGTCGCCATCATAACCCTAATAATAGCCATTTCTACTCATTTCCCATTTTTTATTCCACTTTCATTTTAATTTCTCATCTCCATTTACATTTCTCCATCCCTCAATTTCATTTCCCATTTCGAAAGCATCATTTCTAAAAATTTACGAAGTCCATTCGATTTCTGTTCAGGATGGGTCGTGAGATTATAACTTGGCTATTATTTATTAGTATCATGTTAAGATTATTAGCTATTTGTTATGTATAGTACTCAGCTTTACTGATTACGTGCTTTGTGTGTGTATGTTGATCATGGCTATGCCTTATTGATCCTGTGATGGCCCTTCCGGTGAGCAGTCTCTATAGATCAATAGTGCATCGTCATTTACTGTACTAGACTGGACTAGACTATGCAAGCAGACTAGACTCAGAAGGATTGCCTATGCTAGATTCGCTAGACTTAGGAGGGAATTGGCTTCGCCATACTTGATAATTTTGGGCCATTATGGACTTAGGGTAGACTGACTTCGCTAGACTCGAGGATTGGGACTGATATAGTGTAACACCTCGACAATTTTCTCTTTTCTAAAATACCTTTTTAATATAAAACTTAGAGAATTATCAATGAAATATAGCCCGTGTGATCACGTATCGGCTTATTCAAAATTTTGCAGTGGAAAACATAATAAATAATCTCTAGAAATAAACTTAGTCAACCACAAAGTCAACTCTAAAAATCAAACCAACAAAAATCAAAGTCAACCTCAAAAGTCAAAGTCAACAACAATAGTCAAAGTCAACTACAAAAAGTGTAAAGTCAAAATATGATAAATAATCAACACAAGCTCTCCAATCACAAACCCATGATGCATCATCTTCAAAGTCCTGTCCACATTTGCATCTGCATATAGTTAGGCCTATGTCGCCATCATAACCCTAATCATAGCCATTTCTACTTATTTCCCATTTTCTTTTCCACTTTCATTTTCATTTCTCATCTCTCATCTCCATTTGCATTTCTCCATCCCTCAATTTCATTCCTCATTTCGAAAGCATCATTTCTTAAAATTTACGAAGTCCATTCGATTTATGTTCAGGACGGGTCGTGAGATTATAACTTGGCTATTATTTATTAGTATCATGTTAAGATTGTTTACTATTTGTTATGTAGTACTCAGCTTTACTGATTACGTGCTTTGTGTGTGTATGTTGATCATGGCTATGCCTTATTGATCCTGTGATGACCCTTCTGGTGAGCAGTCTCTAGGGATCAATAGTGCATCGCCATTTACAGGTTTGAAGATGATGCATCTTGGGTTCGGGATTAGAGAGCTTGTGTAGATTATTTATCATATTTTGACTTTACACATTTTGTTGTTGACTTTGACTATTGTAGTTGACTTTGACTTTTGAGGTTGACTTTGACTTTTGTTGGTTTGATTTTCAGAGGTGACTTTGTGGTTGACTAAGTTTATTTCTAAAGTTTATTTATTATGTTTTCCGCTGCAAAATTCTGAATAAGCCGAATACGTTATCACACGGGCGATAATACTTTGATATATCTCAAAGTTTTATATTGAAAAGGTATTTTAGAAAAGAGAGAATTATCGGGGTGTTACACTACGGCAGTCCAAATCCTCGAGTCTAGCGAAGTTGGTCTACCCTAAGTCCATAATGGCCCAAAATCATCAAGTCTAGCATAGCCAATTCCCCCCTAAATCTAGCGAATCTAGCATAGGCAATCCTTCTGATTCTAGTCTGCATGCATAGTTTAGTCCAGCTTAGTACAGTCCAGTCCACATTTGCATCAGCATATAGTTACGCCCATGTCGCCATCATAACCCTAATCATAACCATTTCTACTCATTTCCCATTTTCTTTTCCACTTCCATTTTCATTTCTCATCTCTCATCTCCATTTTCATTTCTCATCTCTCATCTCTATTTCCATTTCTCCATCCCTCAATTTCATTTCTCATTTCGAAAGAATCATTTCTTAAAATTTACGAAGTCCATTCGATTTCTGTTCAGGACAGGTCTTGAGATTATAACTTGGGTATTATTTATTAGTATCATGTTAAGATTGTTTACTATTTGTTATGTAGTACTCAGCTTTACTGATTACGTGCTTTGTGTGTGTATGTTGATGCTGGCTATGCTTTATTGATTCTGTGATGACCTTTCTGATGAGCAGTCTCTAGGGATCAGTAGTGTATCGTCATTTACAGGTTTGAAGATGATGCATCATTGGTTCGGGATTGGAGAGTTTGTGTAGATTATTTATCATATTTTGACTTTACACTTTTTGTAGTTGACTTTGACTATTGTTGTTGACTTTGACTTTTAAGGTTGACTTTGACTTTTGTTGGTTTGATTTTTAGAGTTGATTTTGTGGTTGACTAAGTTTATTTCTAATGTTTATTTATTATGTTTTCCGCTGCAAAATTCTGAATAAGCCGATACGTTATGACACGGGCGATAATACTTTGATAATTCTCTAAGTTTTACATTAAAAAGGTATTTTAGAAAAGAGAGAATTATAGGGGTGTTACACTATAGCAGTCCAAATCCTCGAGTCTAGCGAAGTTAGTCTACCCTAAGTCAATAATGGCCCAAAATCATCAAGTCTGGCGAAGCCAATTCCCCCCTAAGTCTAGCGAATCTAGCATAGGAAATCCTTCTGAGTCTAGTCTGCTTGCATAGTCTAGTCCAGACTAGTACAATCCAGTCCACATTTGCATCTGTATATAGTTAGGCCCATGTCGCCATCATAACCATAATCATAGCTATTTCTACTCATTTCCCATTTTCTTTTTCACTTTCATTTTCATTTCTCATCTCTCATCTCAATTTCCATTTCTCCATCCCTCAATTTCATTTTTCATTTCGAAAGCATCATTTCTCAAAATTTACGAAGTCCATTCGATTTCTGTTCAGGACGGGTCGTGAGATTATAACTTGGGTATTATTTATTAGTATCATGTTAAGATTGCTTACTATTTGTTTTGTAGTACTCAGCTTTACTGATTACGTGCTTTGTGTGTGTATGTTGATCCTGGCTATGCTTTATTGATTCTGTGATGACCTTTCTGATGAGCAGTCTCTAGGGATCAGTAGTGTATCGTCATTTACAGGTTTGAAGATGATGCATCATGGGTTCGGGATTGGAGAGCTTGTGTAGATTATTTATCATATTTTGACTTTACACTTTTTGTAGTTGACTTTGACTATTGTTGTTGACTTTGACTTTTGAGGTTGACTTTGACTTTGGTTGGTTTGATTTTTAGACTTAACTTTGTGGTTGACTAAGTTTTTTTCTAAAGTTAATTTATTATGTTTTCCGCTGTAAAATTCTGAATAAGACGATACGTTATCACAGGGGTGATAATACTTTGATATTTCTCTAAGTTTTATATTAAAAAAGTATTTTAGAAAGGAGAGAGTTGTCGGGATGCTACACTATATAGCAGTCCAAATCCTCGAGTCTAGCGAAGTTAGTCTACCCTAAGTCAATAATGGCCCAAAATCATCAAGTCTGGAGAAGCCAATTCCCCCCTAAGTCTAGCGAATCTAGCATAGGCAATCCTTCTGAGTCTAGTCTGCTTGCATATTCTAGTCCAGTCTAGTACAGTCCAGCCCACATTTGCATCTGCATATAGTTAGGCCCATGTCGCCATCATAACCCTAATCATAGCCATTTCTACTCATTTCCCATTTTCTTTTCCACTTTCATTTTCATTTCTCATCTCTCATCTCCATTTTCATTTCTCATCTCTCATCTCCATTTCCATTTCTCCATCCCTCAATTTCATTTCTCATTTCGAAAGCATCATTTCTTAAAATTTACGAAGTCCATTCGATTTCTGTTCAGGACGGGTCGTGATATTATAACTTAGGTATTATTTATTAGTAGCATTTTAAGATTGCTTACTATTTTTTATGTAGTACACAGCTTGACTGATTATGTGTTTTGTGTGTGTATGTTGATCATGGCTATGCCTTATTGATCTTGTGATGACCCTTTTGGGGAGCAGTATCTAGGGATCAGTAGTGCATCGTCATTTATAGGTTTGAAGATGATGCATCATGGGTTCGGGATTGGAGAGCTTGTGTAGATTATTTATCATATTTTGACTTTACACTTTTTGTACTTGACTTTGACTATTGTTGTTGACTTTGACTTTTAAGGTTGACTTTGACTTTTGTTGGTTTGATTTTTAGAGTTGACTTTGTGGTTGACTAAGTTTATTTCTAAAGTTTATTTATTATGTTTTCCGCTGCAAAATTCTGAATAAGCCGATACCTTATGACACGGGCGATAATACTTTGATAATTCTCTAAGTTTTATATTAAAAAGGTATTTTTTTTTTTGAAAAGAAATATTAAAAAGGTATTTTAGAAAAGAGAGAATTATCGGGGTGTTACACTATAGCAGTCCAAATCCTCGAGTCTAGCGAAGTTAGTCTACCCTAAGTCCATAATGGCTAAAAATCATTAAGTCTGGCGAAGCCAATTCCCCCCTAAGTCTAGCGAATCTAGCATAGGCAATCCTTCTGAGTCTAGTCTGCTTGCATAGTCTAGTCCAGTCTAGTACAATCCAGTCCACATTTGCATCTGTATATAGTTAGGCCCATGTCGCCATCAGAACCATAATCATAGCCATTTCTACTCATTTCCCATTTTCTTTTCCACTTTCATTTTCATTTCTCATCTCTCATCTCAATTTCCATTTCCCCATCCCTCAATTTCATTTTTCATTTCGAAAGCATCATTTCTTAGAATTTACGAAGTCCATTCGATTTCTGTTCAGGACGGGTCGTGAAATTATAACTTGGGTATTATTTATTAGTATCATGTTAAGATTGTTTACTATTTGTTATGTAGTACTCAGCTTTACTGATTATGTGCTTTGTGTGTGTATGTTGATCATGGCTATGCCTTATTGATCCCGTGATGACCTTTCTGGTGAGCAGTCTCTAGGGATCAATAGTGCATCGTCATTTACAGGTTTGAAGATGATGCATCATGGGTTCGGGATCGGAGAGTTTGTGTAGATTATTTATCATATTTTGACTTTACACTTTTTGTAGTTGACTTTGACTATTGTTGTTGACTTTAACTTTTGAGGTTGAATTTGACTTTTGTTGGTTTGATTAAGTTTTTTTCTAAAGTTTATTTATTATGTTTTCCGCTGCAAAATTCTGAATAAGCTGATACGTTATCACACGGGCGATAATGCTTTGATATTTCTCTAAGTTTTATATTAAAAAGGTAATTTAGAAAAGAGAGATCGGGGTGTTACACTATAGCAGTCCAAATCCTCGAGTCTAGCGAAGTTAGTCTACCCTAAGTCCATAATGGCCCAAAATCATCAAGTCTGGCGAAGCCAATTCCCCCCTAAGTCTCGCGAATCTAGCATAAGCAATCCTTCTGACTCTAGTATGCTTGAATAGTCTAGTCCAGTCTAATACAGTCCAGTCCACATTTGCATCTGCATATAGTTAGGCCCATGTCGCCATCATAACCATAATCAAGCCATTTCTACTCATTTCCCATTTTCTTTTCCACTTTCATTTTTCATTTCTCATCTCTGATCTCCATTTCCATTTCTCCATCCCTTAATTTCATTTCTCATTTCGAAAGCATCGTTTCTTAAAATTTACGAAGTCCATTCAATTTCTGTTCAGGACGGGTCGTGAGATTATAACTTGGGAACGCCCAACAGAGAGGATACAAGGTCAACCCACTCCAAGACTCTTCAAACGAGTTCTCACCTTTTCAGATGCGCCTTATGCAACTTCTGAATCATCTGAATCAACTTCTTAAATGGGGGACGCTAATGAAGAACTCAGTGCCATTATGGCCCAATTTCAACTGATGTACTCTCGTCTTGAGGAACAAGGCAAAGAGATCAAGGCACTGAGAGATAAACTGAATAGGAAAAACAGGGCGACACTCCACCACTACCACCTCCAATCAAGTCCAATAAGGATTTCAGGTTTGAAAACCTTGAGCAATTGATCCAGTCAATTCCTGCACTCGAGAGTCAGGCTCATGGCCATGACGTCATTGATCCTGAACTGAGGGAAAAGCTCCCAGAAAAGGTAGCATTGGGTGACCTCCTAAAATTCAAGGGGGTCGAAAACCCAGATGATCACTTAAGAGCCTTTTCCATCTCTATGGCCCTCAAGGGCATGAGCAAGGACCTGTTTGCTTATGTCTTTCGCTTTACCTTGGATGCACATTCATCCAAGTGGTTCAGATCACTGAACAAAACTAAGCTGAATGACCTAGACTACATCAGAGAAGAGTTCCACAAACAATATATATACAATACTCAGCTTCCTATTGGCCTGCGTGAGTTGGAGTTAACTAAACAAAACTCCAACAAAGACTTCGTCACCTTCCTTAACAGGTGGAGAGAAAAAGCTGCACAAATGACTAATAGGCCATCTCAAGAGGATCAAGTCCGACTAGTCATCCGTAACCTGCTGCCTAAGTATAGAGATCATATTAAATTCCAACCCATAGAGTCTTTCACGAAGCTCTATAAGGTGGGCCTGCAGATCGAAGAAGAGGTACAGGTCAATAAGAACAAGAGTCCCAACAACAACAACTCTTTCAAGAAGAGTAATAACAACCCTTCTACCTCTAAAAGCAATGACATCAATGCCCTAACTACAGACAAGAGAGGTTATCAAGGACATCAAAGGACATTCACTTCATTGGGCATGACTAGGCTTCATGCGAAAGGAGCGCTTCAGCCTATCGGTGCTACTCCAGACCCTGCTCCTGAGAAGAGATCCAGTAACTGGAATCCTAATGCCTACTGCAAGTACCATCAAGGAAATGGGCATATGACATCACACTGCTAGACTTTAAAGCATGCTCTACAGGATATGGTTGAAGACGGCAGACTGCCAATTCCGCCTGCAACAAAAGTCAGCAATAGCGGCAACCCCTTAGGTAGTGCCTAAATAATGCCGGGGCATGGTCATTTAACACTAGTTTTCTAGGTTGAGTCGGAGAGTCTCTCTCCTAACTCATTCATTTACTTTCCTGTCGAGTCTATGTCATTTAGGATTTTTATTTCTAATAAGCCTTGTTCTACGTATTTCTAATTTATAAAATAATTGCATTTTCATTTTCATTTTCAGTGGCCTTCCATCATTTTATTTATGCTTCCAATTCAATGATAAAACTAAAATCACTTAATGAACTTGACTAATAATAATAAAAAGATATCGGAAATAAAAATAATGATAAAAAAGGACATACTTTGGATTAGGAGTTATTCCCCTCTCCCTTCCATTACCTTTCATAAGCCATCCTCATACAACCAAGGAATAACAAAAATCCTTTAAACCATCATCTCCATTAGCCAAATAGTCTTTCAATTCAAAACTCCATAAATATCCTGCAAGCCTTCCAATACCCTAAACCAAACTTGTGTGCAAGCCTTACTACATAAAAAATCAATGCCAGGCAAAATAAAAAAAAGTGAAAGAAATTCAAAGTGCAAAAAGAAAAAAGCCAAACGCAAAATAATATAAAGTCAATCTAGGGGGCTTGTACACAAGTTCTACTCCTTACTGAAATCCTTCAATCCATCGAAACCTTAATCCCTATAATCCAAACTCACAATCCTTACCTTATCCTAACCAATTGAACTTTCATATAAGCCTCAAGCCTTCCACCTTTCATCAATCCTAACTCTTTCTCCAAGGTATGTCTAAGCCCGCTAGGTTGAAAACCCAAAAGGGCGGCCTATGCAAAAGTTAGGGCACATAAAAAAAAAAAAGAATACAAAATCAGATCCTGAACTACGAATGGTCTGATTCCGCAAGGATACGTAGGAATCCTCATATCGAGGTCAGACCGCTTCAATAGTCAAGATTTAATGATTTGATTTCCTAGAGTTCAGGATCATATTCGTTGTAGATCCCGACATAGACTCGAGTCTAAACCTAGCTTCATCAAAGCCTTTTCCCACCTACATTCATTTGAGTCATAAATTAATCCTTTTTATTTTTCAATCCAAGCTCTCCATGTCCCTGAAGGACTCTCTGATAATTCCATGGTTTCTGGCGATATTTGACTTTGCCTATATCAATTTCCCAAAGAAGAATCCCCAGCGACAACTTTCAACGTTGAAGACATGTCAATTACATTTCAATCAAGGCTCAAGGTGCCTAATTCATGGCAAGCTCACCCAAAGTGGGGGCTTTCTATATATGTGGTGGTGCCTCCAAGTCGAATCAAACTCCCAAAAAGTTTTAATTTGTGGACCTCGTTTGCGGACCCCGATTATCTACTAAAAACGATTTTCGAAAATCATTCTATCCATTTATGACCATTCAATTTCTCTACATATCCAGATTTCCTAGCCTTGCAAAACCCTGACCTTGCATTGCATTTCTTACATTCTAGTCTTGCATAACCCTGACCTTGCATGACGTGTCTTCCTTAGCTGTGCATAACCTTAATCCTTGCATAGCGTCTTGTGCATCCTTAAAGAGTCTAAGTTTGCATTGTTTGCATCATTATGTGCATTATTGTGTGAGTTGTTTGCACCTATCTGCTAACATCTTTCCCTGCAGGTAATCAGATTGCTTGTAGTTATTGTCTTGCATACTAACTTTGTTTTGCAAAGTCCGTCGTATATAGATCAGTTCTAAACTACAGAGCGTTTAAATCGTTCTCCTTCTCGACACCGAATACTTTGACTTTTTCCTGAACCTCAGTCAAAGTGGGGGCTTCTGTAGACACATAATCGTGTCTCCCCATTCAAGGATCCAATGATGAAACATACCACGGTATTAGTTGGCGCGACCCAACGGAAGAGCAATCTAAAGAACCAATCCAAAATTGTGTTTTGAAATGATATTATAAAGCCCAATAAATTGTTCATGATGATTAATTGTATTTTAAGCCCATAAAATGTTTTAAGTCAATTTAATAGCCCAATTAAATATTTATTATTTTAATAAATGTTTTTTATAAATATTCTTATTTTCTTTCAAATACAAATCAAATTTTTTATTCCGTGAAATTTAATCTCCGGATTTTAGGGATAGAAAATTATCTTCAAAAGACGCGTAGAATAAAAAAGGGATATGCTGGAATATGCGCCGGACGCGGCGGTTGCACTCAGAGCGCCACGTGCGTCTAGCACATTGGCCAGATCGCGTAAGGCGCGCCAATGAGCACCTGACACGTGGACTTGTGACTCACACAGAGTCATGCGTCTGACGCAAGTCCTTTGTGAATACTATTACGAATCTCAAAAGATTTCAATCTTTTCAAATCAATTTCAAATATTGATCATACTACGTTCCTGGTTCCACGATGCTCTTCAATCTAAGCCGCATAGGTATAATTCGTGAGGATCCTTGAATAATCAATTATATTTATTGTCTTGAATTTACTAACAATTTATTTCATGATGTAGATCTTTAATTAATAATCGTTCTACTGTATATTCTAATCTTTTCCTCTTTACTTTATTTATTTTCTTACATTATTATATGCCTGCCTAATTGTTCTGTGCATATTATTACGTTTGTCCCGCATGATTTTTATCACCTTGTTATTATTGCTAATTAAAGAGCTAAATAATTGTTCTAATATTAATCAGATAATTTGTACACCCCGCTAGGTTCCCTGTAATTTTGATTGCCTAATAACTTAAATAGTCTTTTTATGTGTTTCCTGAACCAACCTAGACTAAATTATTTTTAGGGTGTCGAAAATATTATATGACCATTCTTTGGCATAAAATTTGTTGTGAATCGATATGTAGTAGAGGCCAACAATGGGCAACATGGTTCCTGACTGTATTGTACCCTCACCCTCGAACTCAATCTTTGGTTCATTCTGACCATATATGGGGTCTAGATGGGGAAATCTACATTGGATAAGTCCCACAATTTGTCCCTACGGTTTCCCATATTCAATTAGGTTTATGATTTTTCCTTTAAAGAATTGTTGGCGACTTCAAACGTTTTTAATACAAAAAATCTTTACAGTGGGGTAGTCAAATACAAATACACGCTCACACCGCGTAGGCGAGATAAAATCCACGCCTACAATACGCGGCCCATTTCAATCTCACAACCTGCATGAGTCATTTTCTTCGGATCAGGACTTCAGGAGTCATTTTCTGTTAACCCTAGCTCCGATCCCTCTCTCATTTTCTCTCTCATCCCCCAATCCCCTCTCTCTCCTCTTCGGACCTCCTCCCTCCTCACACCCTCTCATACCCTAAATCCGCTCCTCGGATCTCCTCCCTCGTCACAGCCTCTCAAACCCTAAATCCCCTCTTCGGATTTCCTCCCTCCTCAAACCCTCTTCGTCTTCTGATCTCCGGAAGCACGCGACCGCCAACCTTCGTCTTCAAGCGCCAACGAACCACCACGCGAACGCCAACCTTCAACCTTCTTCATCTTCAACCTTCGTTTGGTTTCGGGTTCGAATCCCCTGATACACAACCCGATCCAAGACTATCTAACCAATCAAGGCGCGGATCTAGGGTTTTCAACATCAATCAACCACCAACTCATTGTTCCTCAACTCGATGCAGATCTAGTCGCTCCTTATTTGCAGGTTTCCAATTCATTAGTTCAAAGATTGGGGTTTTGGTTCCCCTATTTTCGTAAATTTTCGTCCGTTTTCGAATTTTTTTGTAATTATTTTCATTTCGATTTAATTTAGTCAGATCTAGTCGTAATTATTTTTAATTATTTTGTAATTATTTTCATTTCAATTTAAATTTTGGTCAAATCTAGTTGAATTTTTTTTCGTATCTTAGGATTTCTTTGTAATTTATTTTGTAATTTCTGTTATTTATTTCATAATTTCGTAATTTTAAGTGATGTAAGTTATGTTGTTAATGTTATAATTAGTTTGTAATTA
Source organism: Beta lomatogona (assembly GCA_947646795.1). NCBI lineage: Eukaryota > Viridiplantae > Streptophyta > Magnoliopsida > Caryophyllales > Amaranthaceae > Beta > Beta lomatogona. The sequence continues at coordinate 623,437 of CANSNZ010000955.1, read as the reverse complement.
TTTCGTGTGTTTTAATTTTTTCGTATTGTAAATTTTCGTTGTTATGGTTTATGTAATTTTTTCGTGCAAAACTCACTATCTTGCACTTAATTTTTTCATATGCTCCAAAGTGGACCTATATATATATATATATATATATATATATATATATATATATATATATATATATATATATATATATATATATATATATAGACAACACTTACTGATCTGTTTCACTAACATAACCAGATCAGTTTGTGTTACTTTGCATACAAACAAGATGGCGCCAAGGAAGAAACCGATCCGGTTTTTAAGGAAAACCGGATCAGTTAATATGATTAACTGATCTAGTTTAGGACTGAATCAGCTAATCTTTAACAAACTGCTGCGAGCCCACCTGATCCAGACCAAAATCAGATCGATAAGCTCGATTTTGACCGGATCAGATGGGCTTTTTTCAACTAGTGTAGCTTTTGCTCCTCCATTTCTTCTATTTCACAAAAAATGGATAGCTTCTCAAACACCATGATGTAGTCCTCCATAGACAGGGTGCCTTGTTTAATCGTGTACCATCTATCATATTCGTTTTGCTTATAGTTGGTTGGAACAAAGCGCTTCTTCAATTGCTTCTTCAATTTCTCTTATGTAACAATCTTTGTTTAGTTTACCTTTACTCTTTGTCTCTTCACGCCTTCTGACCAAATGGATGCATATTTTTGTCAACTTTAAAACGACTAACTTGTATTTGGTCCTATCCGGAGTGTCTTTGTACTCAAACAAATGTTCCAAAGAGCGTTCCCACTCAAGGTATACTTATGGATCACTAGCTCCATCAAATTGAGGAACTTCAATCTTATTCCTCTATCATATACCTTAAAACTTCGTTCTTCCTCATTAGGTTTCTTTTTGCAAGCTTATACGGTTATTTGAGTCATCATAGCCTTTAACGTTTTATTTTGCCTAGTTATGCCTCTAACATGGCATCTCGCCTAGTATTAGCACTCATTTCGTCTCCCATTTCAGAACTGAGCTCATGATACCACTTGAAACAAACACAGCTCAATGAAGAATAGTGTTTAGGATAGAATGAACACAAACTAAAAGAATCACTCTTAAAGCTTAGTATTTGGCTTTTAGTTAAAGAAAGGGAATCGCTGTCAACCTAAAAGTAAAAGGGCTTTAATTAACAAAATAATTGAATCACTTAAATCTTCTTAATTGGATTGAATTCTTGTAGTTTAAGCTACCAAGAAATTCGTGTAAAGTAGAATTAAAACACTTAGTTTTTAGTCCTTAAATGCAACAGTTTATAAAGATGTTTTCCATCTTCAAAATATGATTTTCTTTAATAAAGCTTGCAACATGAGCTCAAAGACTTGAAACACACGTAATACAAGCCTTACACACTAAAGGAATAAACAATGGAAAGAACTACAAAATATCTTCTAAAAACGGCTCAACAAAAACTTTCTCATTTGCTTGCATTTCTCTTCACTTGGACGACTGAATAAGAGTAGGAGCCAATGATAACCTTTCGTTTATTTGAAGACATCTCCAACCACCACTACTACATAAATGAGCTATTGCAATGGTCTAATGCAACGGTATAAGTTATTGCAACGACTATTTGCAACGGTATGAGCTATTGCAACGGTTTTTTGCAACGGCTTATTTTAATGCAACGCATATTTGCAACGATTTGTAGTAAGCGTTGCATTAGACCATCAAATGCAACGCCTTAATGGATATAGCAACAGATTTGATTCATCTGTTATATTGATTAACTTTCACTATCTGATTTACTAGATGCATCCCCTTGCTTTCCCAAAAACTATAAACCCCAAAACTCAAAAGCCTTCTCGTTCTCGACTGAAAAAAACCCTAACATTTCATTAGATAAAAATAACCATCTTCTTTCTTTCTCTTCTTTCCCCTTAATTGTTCTTCCACTATCCTTACTCGGTCACAAGTCACAACTAGGAATATGCAACAATGAATGTTGCATCCATTTTCCAGAACCATTTTAATCGCATGTAATTTGGTGTTCCTCTTTCAACTTTCTCTTTCCTAATTCCGATTCCGATATAAATTATGATGTATCCACGATTATTACCAGTTGATCTCCATATTATACGGCGATGGATCATTCGACTATCAATGGACATCATCATTAGCATGATAAGGTGAATCAGCTCTACCAACAATGGGGTTATGAAAAAAAAACTCTGAGGTTCTCAAAAATTTCATCATGTCTAGAGGAGTAACTCTTTCTCTGAGGTATTCCTCTCAATCTTCAACTTATAAACCCTAAAATATCATCAATTTCACGAATTTATTATACTTGCATGATGTGTGGTTATTGTGAACCCGAAAATTGAAATTCAATATATGGTGTACTTTTTTTTTTTTTAATTAACAAGGCTTTAAGTTGCAATTTTGATAGTTCCCACTACTTGTTCGATGAAAAGCCTAGTAGAAAGTATCATGTTTTCATGTCTCCGCTTTTGTCTCTGAAATTAATTATATTCATTTTGAAATATGTATTTTTAGTTGAAGATTTTATGAAATTTTATGGATTGAATTGGAAGTTTATTCTGCTTCAAAGTTTATACAGTTTCGTGTAGATTGAGTTGTACTGTAAATAAATGCTGAATAATATCAACCGATGTTGAACCAACCTGGGCAGTCCTTGGATCCTTCTCAGCTTGTTCTCAGCTTATGGATTGAATTGGAAGTTTATTCTACCAATCTGATTGGACACAAATGAGCAGCCTGGGTGAAGGGAGTTTCATGGGTCATAATGGTGTTTGCTTGTGGCTTCAATTTTGCTGAATACAACTAAAGCTAGTCTTTGATAGCAATTAATTGAGAATACTTAACTAAGTTTTTAGGAGGTTCATATTTTATATTATCATTGGTGTGGGACGTCTTGTTTGGATGAGCATATTCTTGCTGGTTCAACAACTTATGTGTTGGTTGTTTTGATGCTCAAATAATGTTAGTGGGATATCCTGGTATTAGGTCCTCCATCCTATGACGACACTACTTTGGACTTGATTGATGCTTAAAAGTTTATATGACTACTAATGACTTGATTACCGCTCCCTTTATCCTATAATGATTGAAGATTGCCATTTTAGAGTGTCTGAAAAAAATGTTCACACACTATTTACATTTTTGTTCCTTTTGCTCTTTCCCCAACGCTCTCTTACTTTATTTTTTGTCTACCTACTTTTGACTTTTATTTCGTATTATGTTATTTCCTTGGATCGCAATTAGTTGTTGCATTGTCTTAACACCCTATACTTAAAGACATCACATAAAGTTACAAAAAGTTCCTCATGGAATAATATTACTTATATTTTCTCTCGATCACTTCATTTAAGTTGTCTCTTATTAGCAATTTGATACAGTTACTTGTTTGTGTGGGCACCTACTTTCTGACTGAGATGACTGTGATATCTATATGCTAGCATTTACAAACACAAGTACATGTAACTGAGATTTAAATCTAGCAAAACAAGGTAGAATCATATTAGTCAAAATATAGATTAATTTAAACACATTTAACAAATGAATCAAGATCACAGTTGGGGAGTATCTAATTAACTAAACCTGGAACTGTAGGTGGCCACTGCCAGCTCCCCACTCATTATTTGAATCTAGAACCTTAGATCGCCAACACCAAACTAAAATTCCAAGGCATAAGGACATAACCCCCTCATCAACCCTTCCTTTTTCCCTCCAATAAAAAGGAAAAGGTTGAAAATATGAGAAGGTGAAGAATTTAGAAGTACCCGACAATTTTTACACCTAACACGATCAAAACCTTCATGTAATTCAATTTTCCGGTGTAGTCTACACGAGACTCCGTTGATTTCTAGTAGTTCATGTCTTGCTGACACGAACATAAGAAGTTTACTAGCAATATAGAATGACAAAATATCAGACTTTCAAACAAAACCATCCATATTTGGCGCCCCAACTACCTGCTTCCCCACTTTTTCGTGTGATTTACTATCTTATACAGATGTTTCCAATGTCAAAAGTTGACAATAGTTGATGTTGGGGATGATGAGATAGCATATCAAGCTATGGTGGAGTGATAGCATATAATTACTGTCATACAACAATGATAGTCATACAGTAACAAGTCATACATGCTCAAATGTTGTTAGGGTGTGAGTGCTTACTGGTACAACAGTCATACAACAATGACAGGCAGTATAAATCAAGACTTTATGACTATAATTGGATGTTGTAAGAAGTCACACATGTAATTGGGTGTGAGTGCGTCTCTGTTATTTAATTTGAGCACTAATTTTAACACAACAAGCAACAACATTAGTTACTCTCTACCGGTTAATACGGAGCATTTGTACGATTTTTAACCGTAGATGTTTGTTCTACTAGTGGTAGAGTTCCTTTGGGACTTTCTCCCTGATTAAAACCTCATATTGGGTCGACGGGAACTAGTCTCTTGCTTACTTGGAATGAAGGTAATCCTTCCTTTTACGTTGATTGTTATGCTTATATTTTATTGTTGCTTGAAAAAATGATTTTGGTTCTATTATAGGAAAATTATGTTTAAAGAAACCTTAATTACAAACGTTTGATATTTACTAATTTGATCAAATACGTTTGAATTTACAGGTGGTCATAAATGAAGAAATGAAACGCCACATTCAATAGACTAGTTTCTTATAGGATAGCATGGAAGCATTTTAGATGTAGAGTGATTTATTGGAGCATTTTACATGTAGATGTTTTCTTGAAGAGAATTGAGAAAACATAAATTTTACATAGTTTTTACTTAATAGACTTTTGTAATAATGTATTTCGTAAATTTGTTCATAGGCGCATGAATATTGTATGTATAATCCCTCTTCTGTGTATAAAATTTCAAATTAAATTTATGAATATATAATTTTATATCAATGTATTACTACTAGACTACTATGGTATTGTAGTTGCATTAGCTGCGGAGGCGTTGTAATAGGTGCCAATTGAGGCATGATATTATTAATAGAGGCGTTGCAATAGCTATAAGATGGTGTTGCCATATATATTGAGGCGTTGCCGTAGATGCCAAAATGGGACACAATATGAGTAATAGGGGCATTGCAATTGCTATTAGATGGAGTTGCAATAGGTATAGAGGCGTTGCAATAGGCTCTATAGCTAATGCAACGACTATTTACACCTATTGCAACGGTTATGGGGTAGTCGTTGCAATAGGCCTAAAAACCGTTACATTAGGTCTAATGCAACGGCAGCAACAACACGGTTGTTCAACCGTTGCAATATTGCAACAGTTTTTGGCTTTATTGCAACGGTTTTTAGGGGTTGCATTAGCTCGTTTATGTAGTAGTGCACGTAAAGATATCATATAAAAGCTGCATAAAGCCTTCTACCCATCACAAAAGAAAGAAGAGCCAACATGCATGACCCTTCTGGTGTTTCTTTTGTCCAGCAAATGAGAGGCTTTCCTAGCTAGGAAGCATAGGTTGGGCTTAGCGATTTTTCCACAAAATAACTTAAGCACCTCCATGAGCTTAGTATCACTTGTTTTACACGTTTCGAATTGCCGCTAATCTAAACTAAAAACAACCAATTTTACAAAACCAAAAATTACAAAAACTATATTAAAAGCTAGGCTGCTAATAAACATAATTAGTGAAAGTAAAGCATGATGAAGACTAAACTAACACTAATAAAATTAAGAACCTCAAGCACACACCTCACCATCACTAGTAGAAAAACGGCAATTTGCGTCTCATAAATTGCGTCGCACAACTCGACAACCGACGCAGAATTATCATTTGCGTCAGATGGGTGTTGACTGCGACTCAAATCCTGATTCTTGTGCGTCGGATCCCCTGCTCTGTGCGACACAAATCATTGTATTAAGACATCTGCGTCGGACTTCTTGGCCCATCCGACGCAGATAATAGGCTCTCTCAATAATAAAATCCCGCCCAATATATGTTTTAAGACATCTGCGTCGGACTTATGGGCCCATCCGACGCAAATGATAGGTATTAATCCCGCCCAATATTAAAGCCCCACCTCGATGCAGCCATAAATTCCCCTTCTTACAAGCGCCGCTCCCTCTCCCTCTCCCCTTCTTGCTTCCTCAAAACTGGCTTGAATCTTTCAATCTTTAAACCCCCTTCTTCCTTCTTCAATCTTTCAATCTTTAAACCCCCTTCTTTCTATCTCCTCCACTGAAAAAAAAATCCCTTTTAAATTCATCTCTTCTTCTCAAAACATATTTCTCACTTCTAAAAAAAGCAACAACAAAAGTTGACGAAAACAAACGAATGAACGAACAACGAAGATTTTGATTCGTGCTAATAAAGCTTCAAGAATTCGATTCGGATCTAAATATAGAGACCCAGGTGTTCAAAGAAGTTGCGAGTTCGACGAATTCGGTGCGGTTAGGGTTCGTCGATTTTCAGAAGTTCTCGATTTTCAGGTACCATTTTATTCTGAATTTCTTTGTTTTGCCATATTTATGTTTATTTTTGAAAGAAAAAAAATTGAACCTGGCTTGAATTTGGTAACATATTTGGTAGTCCATTTATATATGTATATTCAATTTTTTTAGTTTCTTGATATATAAATACCTTGATATATATTATTTCCCCTCTATTTTTTCAGTTTTTTAACTCATTTAAAATGAAACTTATTTTTGCAGATCTGGTGGAGGAAGAGAAAGAAATTGTTGGCCAAGCTTTCTATTTCGGTTTTTGTAGATATGAAAGTTTTAATTTTAACAAGATTTAGGATGTTTCTCTAATACAAGCGATTGTTGATTTTCGTTGTTTAAGTTTGGTTAATTCCATTTTATTTTGTACGATTTGTTAAGTTTATCATTTTAGATTTTCGTTCTTCATGTTTACTACTCCCTCCGTCCCAGAATAGTCTGAACACTTTCCTTTTATGTTTGTCCCAAATTAGTTTGAACACTTCCATTTTTGGCATGGTCCCACTATTAATATATTATTTCTTTTACACATCTTTGGCCCACACTCTACCTTTTATCAATAAAAAGTTACCCAACTTTCTCTCTCCTCTAATAAAATATACCCCACCAACTCCTATCACATCTACTTTTTAAATAAAATAACATTTGATAACCACACTACAACTTACCACCTTAAATTACGTGTCCCAACAAGTGTTCAGATCTTTCTGGGACGGAGAGTAAATCATTGTATATTTTCGTTGTAGATTACAGAATTATTGTGGAGAATGAATAAAGAATCATGTTTTGGTTATACATATTTCGTGCTAGCATATTGCTGGGTTGGTTTGAGTTTTTTTTTTTTACTAATAAACTGATTTACTAAAGAAAGCTGGAAAAAAAAACATTCATCTGCGTCGCACATAGTGCCACATGCGACGCAGATGACAGTCATTTGCGTTGCATGTGGCACTAGGTGCGACGCAAATGAGTGGTACCTGGCATGTTGGGTTGCTGCTGGTGCATTTATCTGCGTCGCATGTTGCTCAACATGACGCAGATAGGCCTATTATATGCGGGGGCGAGGCTTCATGTGCGTCGGACGTTGCGCACAGTCCGACGCAAATAGCTCATCAACAGCGTCGTGTGCTAGTCCGACGCAGATCTTGCCTCTCTCATCTGCGTCGAGACCTGTGCCGTCGGACACATGTCCGACGCAAATGGACGCCTCGCATCCGACGCAAATCGTTGATTCTGTACTAGTGCATGACCTATGGGCAGCTGCTAGCTTGACCTACTTAGCTTCTCTTCCTTCGTTCTTTAGCATGAGCATACTAGTACTAACCTTTAGGCCATGAATCTCCCTTTTATTATGATTAGGACTACTACTTAGTAAAACTTCTTGATTAGGATCTGACTTCACATCAGCAGCTTCCTCCTCATCTAGTTCCGACTCATCATCATCATCATCATCATCATCATCATCTATATACTATAAGGGCAAGCCCTTTGTTCAATGGACTTCCAATGACATTAGTTCCAAGATTTAGTTCATGAGTCACGAGTGATGTGAAATAGAAGTATTAGTTATGTAGAGTTCTAGTTCTGTTAGAATTCTATGTAATTTAGGGCTTTAATTTATAGTTTATTTAGAGTTTCAACTGCATTAGGACTTTATTTTAATTAGAGTTTGAGTTGTGTTAGGAGTTCTAATCACATTAGGCGTGTGAAATCAGTCACAGCCGTGTGAATTAGATAGATTAGTTTGTTATGTTTTTGTTTATATATTATGCTTTACTAGTTTTACTAGGTTTAGGTTACTTTGCTTTAATAGTTCTAATCAGTTTAGGATTATTTGTGTACTATAAATAGACCATTCGGTCATATTAATAAAGGTAGAGTATGTTTAAGTTAATTCCTGTGAATTACAGATTTAGGAGAGAATCCAAAACGAATCCGGAGAGAATCCAAAACCCCCTAGTTGAACTTTGAGACGAAATACGCCTAAGTTCTCCATATCCTGGTTACCAATCGAGTTATTGAGACGAAATACACCAATATACTTGATTTTTGCTACTGATTTCATTAAAGTTTCAATCTTTCATATACAAAAGCCACTAAACTACATCAAAGAGCCTAAATTTCGTGAATCTTGTTTTAAGAATGAATCACATCAAGTGGTGTGGCTGTGATATGCCCAAGTTATCCGATCTTTTTGTGGTATTTTAGGTACACTTTGCTAAGGGATTTATTCATAATGGTTAATGTTTGCATATAAATCGACCTTAGCGGAAGTTCGAAATTTTGTATTTATTGTTGTTAAAGTTGTAAGTTCCGAGCTCTTGGAAGCATGAATGGTTGGAACAACTCCACAACATCGTCTCACCAACCAAACTCCACCGTGCGCCTAAGCTAAGCATCACCGCAAGCTCGCCAAGCCAAACCAAGCTCGGCAGCACAGCAGCAAGGCACAGCACCAAGCAGCCAGCCTGCCCAGCAGCATCGCCCGCCAAGCATCACAAGTCCAGCAGCACAGCAGCCATCGCCAGCCTACCAAGCAAGCAGCACCCAGCCCAGCGCGCGCTCGAAGCAAGCCTGCCCAGCACGGCAGGTCGCACCTCGCGACCTTCCTGCTCGCACCTCGCGAGATACTTCGCACGGTGCGACTTCCTTAGCTTGCCCAACTCTTCAGCTCGTGTTGGAGGCAATAGCTCATCGCACGGTGCGACCTGTACCGCACCTCGCGACCCCTAGGTCGGTGTAATTGTCGGCTGACTTTTGAGCTTTAGTATAAATACTAAACTTGATTTTTGGACCTAGGGGGCAGCACACTTAAGGAGAGAGAATCTCAAACACTCCATTCGACTCTTCTTATCTTCTCTTTTTAGTTATTATTTCCTAGTTTAGTTTTTTGAGATTTCAATTATGGAATTGGCTTATGCTATGCTGATTGTAGCTTGAACTGTTCTTGAACGAGATTAATATGAAGCTTCAAGCATTATTGTGAGATCTTTCCTCTCTCTTTAGTTTCTTTGATTATGGTTTAATTTCTATGATTGTTTTCTATGGTTTTTGCATAATTATGCTAGGAACGTTACTAGTTTGATTGTGTAATTAATCTAATGCGAGATTTAAGAATAGAATCGGATTGTTTTATTCTTTTATCAATTGATAGCAAACTAGGGAGTAACTTAGATGCAGATCGTCTTGGTTATTTCTTGGGGAAATTGAATCAACTGTTGAATGTTTATCGATTGTATGACGTTAGTAGGTCTATTGGTTCTCTGTGTTTATTGCTGCTATTGGGTTGAACTTAGACGCTATCGGACTAGGTTATCCTTTAGTTAGGGTTTTATAGTCACGCTAATCGTGCTATTCAACTAAGAATAAGGAGAATGCGAGATTAATTCTCAACAATAGATAATCATGGAAATAATTAGAGTTGAGGTTCAATGATCGATAATGAAATTGAAGTGGATGTTAATCGGATTCAAGATCTTCCTATATTGATTTCTCATTTTATTTATATGCTAGTTAGTTGTAGTCTAATAACAACTCTTTGAAAACCCCCCTCGTTATTAGGTTTCTCGGCCCTTAGCTTAATCTAGGTATTGAATCCCGCTAAGTATTAAACTCGTCCCTGTTTCCCTGTGGATACGACCCCTACTTCCATTATACTTGCTTAGTGTAAAAGAGAGTAGTAGAAATTTTATCTTTGGCCGGGTGCGGTGCACAACGACACATCCGCGCCCGCCCAAATTTTGGCGCCGTTGCCGGGGAAACGGTGTTACTTGTTTGTATCTAGCGTGTGTTTTTGGATTGCTTTGCTTATGCTCTTTGTTTATGGTTAACACTCGTACTACTAACAAAGAATCTTTGCATTACGATCCCAAATTAGAATTGACCCTTTTCAGGTGGAGAAACATTTTGCGAGAAAATTTTCAAGAATCATCTTTTAACGTTGAAGTGGAGGAAGAGATGCCTCCGAGAATTGAAACTCGTACCTTGAGGGAGCTCACGGCTCCTAACCTTGATCAACAACCATTGTGCATCTCATTTCCGGCTCTTGATGAAGGCACTGCTTTTGAATTAAAGTCGGGGTTGATACACTTGCTTCCTTCGTTCCATGGGCTCAATGGAGAAGACCCAAATAAATTTCTTTCGGAGTTTCACGTGGTTTGTACTAGCATGAAACCAAGTGGAGCAACGGATGAACAAATCAAGTTGAGAGCTTTTCCTTTTGCTTTGAAGGATGGAGCTAAAGATTGGTTATATTATCTTCCTCCTGGTTGTATTTCCACTTGGGTTGAAATGAAGAGGCGATTTCTTGAGAAGTTCTTTCCAGCTTCTAAGTCATCAACATTAAAGAAGGAAATCAGCAATATTGAGCAGAAACACGATGAGTCTTTCTACGAATATTGGGAGAGGTTCAAGAGACTTTGTGCTAGTTGTCCATATCATGGCTATTCTGATGAAGACCTCATTTTGTACTTTTACAATGGTTCTTCTGACGAAGATGTGCGAATGGTGAATGCTGCTAGTGGAGGTTCTTTCATAAACAAAACCCCAACTGCGACCCGAGAGAACTCATTGAAGAACTAGGCGAAGGCTCGAGACAGTTCGATAGAAGATCGAATCATCGTAGAGCAAATGTTGAAAGTCCAGGTTCTAGCTCTTCAAAGGCCGAGGATCAAGTACAAGCTCTTACCTCGATGATGCGTGAGTTCATGGTAAAGAACAATAGAGTTCAACAGGTAAAAGCTTGTAGAATTTGTTTTTTAGATCATCATACTGATGTTTGCCCTCAAATGCAAGAAGAATTTAGGGAGGAGGTCAAAGCTGTAGGTTTTCAAGGCCAACAAGCATTACAGAGACATGATCCCTACTCCTATGCTTCCGAGAAAGGGTGGAGAGATCATTCTAACTTCAGATTTGGCAATCAACATCAACAACAACACTATAACTGGCCACAACCACACCCTTATCCTAGGCCCCAAGGCCGAGACTCGAGCTCTAGCATGTCCACTGAAGAAATGTTAAATGCTTTAACTAAAAATGTGACTAACATGCAGGGTAACATGGTGCAGTTGCAAGAGGAAACTCGATCGAGCATCAAGAACTTGGAGAGCCAAGTAAGCCAAATTGCAGGAGCTGTAACCAAGTTAGAGGCTAGGGATTCGGTGAGGTTGCCATCCCAAACAGAACTCAACCCTAAAATGAACGTGAGTGCTATCACATTGAGGAGTGGAGCGAAAATTGCAAGCAAAGAGAGGTTGGTGGTTCGAGACAAAGAGATAGTGGAAGAGGTGATCGAGCATGAACCGACAACAGATTGTAAATCATTGCCAGAGAAAGTCCAAAAATCACCTCCTCCACCATATGAACCAGAGCCACCATTTCCCGAGGCATTGAGAGAAACCCGCAATGCAGAGCGCAACAAAGACATTTACGAAATCTTTCGTAAATGTGAGGTAAACATTCCCCTTTTTGATGCTTTAAATCAAGTACCTAGGTATGCTAAGTTCCTTAAAGAATTGTGTACTTCGAAAAGAAAGCAAAAACAAAAGGGAGTGCAAAAAGTGTAGGCTAGCGAGCATGTCTCTGCTGTCTTTCAAAAGAAATTACCTCAAAAGTGCAATGACCCTGGCATGTTTACCATCCCATGTACTATAAGTGACACCATGTTTCCTAAAGCCATGTTAGACTTAGGCGCATCAATTAATGTGATTCCATATTCATTGTATAAGTCTTTGAAACTTGGCAATTTGCATGAAACTGGTGTGGTGATTCAATTAGCTGATAGATCCAATGTTTATCCTAGGGGTAAATTAGAGGATGTGTTAGTTAAGGTTGGGAAATTGCAATTTCCTGCTGATTTTTATGTTTTGGAGATGGAACTTGATAAGCATGCCACCCCCATCCTTTTGGGGCGACCTTTCTTGAAAACATCTTGCACTAAAATTGATGTTTGCGCTGGTTCTTTGACCATGGAATTTGAGGGAAAGGTAGAGGCGTTTAAAATCAATGATTCTAAGCCTTTGATTAAGGATGATAACCCTCTTTGCTATTAACATTGTTGACTCTGTTTTGCATGACGTTCTTGATATTGAGCAGGTTGATGAGTCGATGAATGTTGATAATGTCTTGGTTGAGGATTGTGCATCTCCTACTAACATGCAGGTTATGGTGCCGGAGTTGAAAGAGCGGAAAAAGCCTCCTGAATTACCACCTTGTTTTGAAACTGTACAACTAACGATGCATTGCAAGAGTTCTTCTCAGTTTGTTTTGCAGGTACTCGAATTGGAGGTTGACATGGAGCCACCATTGTCACACATGGAGCACAAGCCCAATTTTTGAGATTAAGGTACTAAGTCGAGCTAACGACTTTAAACAACAACGCTTCTCGGGAGGCAACCCGAGACCCTTTTTTATTTTCTTTCTTTTCCTTTATTTTCTCATCAAATTTCCACCACCACAATAAATTTTCTTTCACCCACCGCCCACCCACTAAAAAGATCCACAACCAATCTTAATCCACTTGGAACCCAAAATCCACCAAAGAAAACCCGTTGGGAGGAGTTCAATAGCTAGGAGTTGGTGCAACTAGAGGGTTGAGATTGTTAATGTATCTTTTCAATCTCTTAAGCTAGGTGCAAATCTCAAAAATTTAAACAAAATTTGAATTTGTCATTTGTTTGAGTGATTCGAGGGAGAGGGTTGTGAGTTAAGTTATGAGATTGGAGTTGGTGTTGTTAAGAAATTTGAGTTTGACGGATTGCTTTTCAGGAGTTTTGAGCATTCGATCTTCGATTTACCCGATTGTCGGTTCCCCCCCCCCATTTTCAGTTTACTTTTTCTTTTAATTGTCGACACATTGAGGACAATGTGTAGTTTAAGTAGGGGGGAGGGTATTCTCATTCTCATGTATCTATGTTGTAATTATTACTTTCAATTTGAAAAAATGAAAAAAAAAAATGAATGAAAAATAAAAAACAATAATAAAAAAAAAAAAAATTGATGATGAAGTGAATCCCGCTGAGTTGAAAACCCGCAAGGGCGGGCGACTCGGGCAAAATTGGGGGCTCGGATAGGTCGAAAACCCGGAAGGGCGGCCTATGCAAAAAAAAGAGCTAATTGAGCGGGTGAGTTTTGTGAGCCGGAAAAAGAAGAGAAATGAAAAAAATGTGAGAAGCTAGGATGAAAACCCAAAAGGGCTCCTAGGCAAAATGAGAGATGAAAGAGAGAATTATATACTTTGAAAACTCATTTGCCGGAGATGGTGTCATAAGGTGGAAAGTGTTTTCGGGTTGGGTTGGTTATTTCATCCTTGATTTTTGTGAAGATTTATGTTGGCTTTCACATTCTTTTGGTTGATTGTTTTTGGGAGTAAGCATGGAATTTATCCCTTTTTGTCTTTGTTCCATGGCTTGCTATTCTAAATTAGTTGTAGTAGTAGTAGTTTTAGTTTATCTTTTGAGGTTTTAGGCGAGCTGTCATTTTGATTGTGGCGTTGGAGTGAATTCAACTCCTTTGAGATCCTTCAGGATTTGACCTCACATTTTGGTTGTCGTTTGGTGATTATTGTTGTCGCGTCTGTATTTCTGATAGTAGCTTGAAGCTAAGTGTGGGGGAATCATCGTCCCTTACATTTAGGTTTTGAGCGGATGTTGTTAAGATGTGATGATGATGATGTAGTTGATGGAGAGTGTAGGTTGGTGTCGATAGCTTGGGTGATGATTTATTTGGTGATTCTCATTTTTGAGTTTACTCGAGGTCGAGTAAAGTTCAAGTGTGGGGGTATTTGATATGCCCAAGTTATCCGATCTTTTTGTGGTATTTTAGGTACACTTTGCTAAGGGATTTATTCATAATGGTTAATGTTTGCATATAAATCGACCTTAGCGGAAGTTCGGAATTTTGTATTTATTGTTGTTAAAGTTGTAAGTTCCGAGCTCTTGGAAGCATGAATGGTTGGAACAACTCCACAACATCGTCTCATTAACCAAACTCCACCGTGCACCTAAGCTAAGCATCACCGCAAGCTCGCCAAGCCAAACCAAGCTCGGCAGCACAGCAGCAAGGCACAGCACCAAGCAGCCAGCCTGCCCAGCAGCATCGCCCGCCAAGCATCACAAGTCCAGCAGCACAGCAGCCATCGCCAGCCTACCAAGCAAGCAGCACCCAGCCCAGCGCGCGCTCGAAGCAAGCCTGCCCAGCACGGCAGGTCGCACCTCGCGACCTTCCTGCTCGCACCTCGCGAGATACTTCGCACGGTGCGACTTCCTTGGCTTGTCCAACTCTTCAGCTCGTGTTGGAGGCAATAGCTCATCGCACGGTGCGACCTGTACCGCACCTCGCGACCCCTAGGTCGGTGTAATTGTCGGCTGACTTTTGAGCTTTAGTATAAATACTAAACTTGATTTTTGGACCTAGGGGGCAGCACACTTAAGGAGAGAGAATCTCAAACACTCCATTCTTCTCTTCTTATCTTCTCTTTTTAGTTTTTATTTCCTAGTTTAGTTTTTAGAGATTTCAATTATGGAATTGGCTTATGCTATGCCGATTGTAGCTTGAACTGTTCTTGAATGAGATTAATATGAAGCTTCAAGCATTATTGTGAGATCTTTCCTCTCTCTTTAGTTTCTTTGATTATGGTTTAATTTCTATGATTGTTTTCTATGGTTTTTGCATAATTATGCTAGGAACGTTACTAGTTTGATTGTGTAATTAATCTAATGCTAGATTTAAGAATAGAATCGGATTGTTTTATTCTTTTATCAATTGATAGCAAACTAGGGAGTTACTTAGATGCAGATCGTCTTGGTTATTTCTTGGGGAAATTGAATCAACTGTTGAATGTTTATCGCTTGTATGACGTTAGCAGGTCTATTGGTTCTCTGTGTTTATTGCTGCTATTGGATTGAACTTAGACGCTATCGGACTAGGTTATCCTTTAGTTAGGGTTTTATAGTCACGCTGATCATGCTATTCAACTAAGAATAAGGAGAATGCGAGATCAATTCTCAACAATAGATAATCATGGAAATAATTAGAGTTGAGGTTCAATGATCGATAATGAAATTGAAGTGGATGTTAATCGGATTCAAGATCTTCCTATATTGATTTCTCATTTTATTTATATGCTAGTTAGTTGTAGTCTAATAACAACTCTTTGAAAACCCCCCTCGTTATTAGGTTTCTCGGCCCTTAGCTTAATCTAGGTATTGAATCCCGCTAAGTATTAAACTCGTCCCTGTTTCCCTGTGGATACGACCCCTACTTCCATTATACTTGCTTAGTGTAAAAGAGAGTAGGAGAAATTTTATCTTTGGCCGGGTGCGGTGCACAACGACACATCCGCGCCCGCCCAGGCTGCTGCCTCCACCTTACGTTTTCTTGTTGATTCAAATCTGCTGATTTGCGTCACATTCTGCAGTCAATCCGGTAAAACTGTTCGTCTGGACACGTTTCAAGCCGGAATTCAGATTTTCTTAGTTCGTTGGAAAGCTAACAAAGAGGTCTATCTCGTGTTAAAATTTGAGCGCATTTGGACCAGTAACGAAGTCGCAGTCATCAAATACATCTGCGTCAAATTGCGTTTCTTGCTGCTGCTTGCCCCTCACGTTTTCTTGGTTGCGTTGCACCATGCCTGACGATCACGCATCTTTGCAAGACGCCATTAATGCCACCAACGAACAAGTGCAGCTCCTCATCGCTCAGATGGCTGCTATGAACACGAAAGTTGCTACCTTTGAACGTGACACAAACTTCGCTAAACCACCTCAACATCACCCTAGGCGTGAAGATGACATCAAGTTGGCTGATTTGCCTTCGTTTGATGGAGACCTCAACCCCGAATCCTATTTGGAATGGGAAAGCAGGTTGGATCGGTTCTTTGATCATAAGAACTTGACTGAAGGCTCTCGTTTTTCATATGCTATTCTGAAACTCACGACACTTGATGTGATTCTTAAAACAAGATTCACGAAATTTAGGCTCTTTGATGTAGTTTAGTGGCTTTTGTAGATGAAAGATTGAAACTTTAATGAAATCAGTAGCAAAAATAAGTATATTGGCGTATTTCGTCTCAATAAATCGATTGGTAACCAGGATATGGAGAACTTAGGCGTATTTCGTCTCAAAGTTCAACTAGGGGGTTTTGGATTCTCTCCGGATTTGTTTTGGATTCTCTCCTAAATCTGTAATTCACAAGAATTAACTTAAACATACTCTACCTTTATTAATATGACCGAATGGTCTATTTATAGTACACAAATAATCCTAAACTGATTAGAACTATTAAAGCAAAGTAACCTAAACCTAGTAAAACTAGTAAAGCATAAAAGATAAACAAAAACTTAACAAACTAATCTATCTAATCACACGGCTGTGACTGATTCACACGCCTAATGTGATTAGAACTCCTAACACAACTCAAACTCTAATTAAAATAAAGTCCTAATGCAATTGAAACTCTAACAAACTATAAATTAAAGCCCTAAATTACATAGAATTCTAACAGAACTAGAACTCTACATAACTAATACTTCTATTTCACATCAACGAGGGAACTTGAAAGCTACTCAATATTGAACTTGGTAAAGTCATTTGTATATTGAAGTGTTGTCACCTTGACTCTCCAACTTTCGTTTTGTGGATGGCTTCTTAGAACCTTTATAACTTATTCATCAATACGAAAATCTCTTCCAAGAGAAACGAACTCATTAGTAATGTTAGTAAATCTAGTAAACATCTAATGGATGGTTTCCTTAGGATTCATCTCAAAGCGCTCATATTTGGACATTAAAAGATCAATCGTTGAGCGTTTTACTTCTTAGTTCCGTCATGGGTAACTTGAAGAAGATCCATATTTGTTTGGCATTCTTGCACCCTATGACTATTATGTTGATGTGGTCCAACGCCACAATGAAGGAGTTTCACGGCCATCGCATTAGTTTCTTATTTTCTCAAAATTCTCCTTTTCATATTCACAAATTTATTTAGGAATTACCTAGTATTGACCCTTGGTTCTAGTTACTTCAAAATTTCCAACTTCAATCACATGCCAAACTTGGTAATTCTCTGCCTCAATGAATATCTTCATGCGGTTCTTCCAGTCACTGTAAAATTTGTTGTTGAACATTTAGGGTCTCTGCATAGAGTATCCCTGTTTGAGTGTCTCTTGTACGTTCATCATATTCCACGAACTTGTCTCAACGGAGTTGTTTGTTTCATTGAGCACCGCCTCCGATACCAATTGTTAGACTATCGAACACTACAAGAGGTCTGAATTGTAGTTGTAGCTTAATCGACTCTTTTTGCGGAATTTAAGCTACATAGAATAATAGGAACTTAGAATGCAAGAGAATTTTTTTACATCGATACATATTATCTCAATATAAGAAGAAAAACCACAACATTGACAAGATTTAAAATCTTCACTATAATACGGGAACACCTCAGTTACAATCTATTAGATGCACACTCTCGCAAGTTCCACTCAGAACTTCACTCTCCCACTATGATGATCCTCAATCATAGTGTCACTTTTTTCGCTCTGAATACTCTCTACTTAATTCTAGTCACTCAAGAGTTCCCACAACTATTTTCCCAAATCACAATTCTTTGAATGAAATGGAAACTCTAGTGTTCAAACGTTAAGTACAATGTTAGTAATTAACTTTAGGAAGTGATTAAGCACTTATGACTTATAAAACGTTTTAGCTAATAATTTTTAGAATTCTTCCTCCTTTTATATAGGGAGATTCCTTGGAAGTGTTCCCGTAGTTTCTCTCCACTAATTGACATCATGCCTAATGCTAAGGCATGAATTTGTAAGGTTGTTGAGAAACTTTGGGGAACACTAACCAACTAATCACACGTTTCATCTAAAACCAACACCATTACTTGGAGCAATATAATTTTTGAAATGTGACAAAACAAACTTCTTGGAGAATAAGCAAAGATTAATGTCCAAAAATAGTTTTCACAATTTTTTTTTTTAAAATTAGTTAAATAATTTTGTCATACTTAAATTAGTTTCTTGTGTTCCATAATACATTCCTTATCATATTAAACACTTACATTAATATCCTAAAAATAAACTCATATTTATTTTTAATCTTCATGTGTTCACACTTGGAAGTTAGAAGTTTCAACTCTGATGCTTCATCTTCAATTCCAAAAGAACATTCATAAATCGTCCAAGGAACTTATTAACCTCAATAGGAAATATTCTATAACTTGTACCTGATTTGATTCTTATTTATTAACTGTTGGTCTTGGACTTGTATTAGGTTGACTTCTTCTTCAAGAGTTATTCGTTCTCTATAACTTAGTTGCACTTCCACTCTTAGGAACTCATAATACAAAGTTTGCTTCTGTTGAACTTATTCCAACTCCGGAAATTTGTAACCTACATATAAAATTAAACGGTTTTTTCACCATATACCCCTGACCAATTTTTTTCGCACCATATACCCTTACAAGTTTCAAAATTCACCATATACCCTCACTATTCAAAAAATCCACAAGAATTACCTTTAATTTCACATCTCCAAATCTATTTCCCTAACCTAAATTTCCCCCTCTCTCCTCTTCACACTTTCCACCACCTCCACCACCCACTCTCTCTCTTCTCACCATCACCGGGTCCACCTTTCGCTCCGCCACAAATGCATGGCTGGCACCTCAAAATCACAATTCAAATGCCAAAACCACCTCCATTGTAACCGAGTAAGCAGTCGTTTAATGTTAAAAGTTCAAATATGATTCCCTCCTCCCCCCCCCTTTAATCTTCACCTTCCACACAGAGAATAACATAGAAAGATGAACATCACATCACGAGCCCCAAAGTACTCAAAACTGCTACTTCTACTTAGACACCAAAACCCTCAACTTCATAAATCCTTCGTTGTAATAATTTTCCAGATGCAAATTCGCTTTATTTTGCATTTCAAGGTGTTTTTGAGCTCGTTATTCGTAAACCCGATTGGAAAGAGAAGATCTTCCAAAGAGTTGGGTGTTCCTTGAACTATCAATCCCGCAATCCTTCTTATCCGGTGGTTCGGGCGAGGAGGAATGATTGAGAAATCAGTGATGTTTTATGATGATTTAGATGCCCAAATGAAGAATACCCATGTTCGCAATGTCTTGATTGGTGAATTTTTCATATGTGGGCGTTTTAATGATGCATTCTGGGTGGTTGACGAAATGTTCAAACCAAATGCTATTTTCCCGCCAGATGTACGTGTGAACACTTTTGGTATTGTTTTCCTGCTGTTGTTGGAAGCTAAAAAAGGCAACCTGAGGAGAAAATCTTTCGATGGTAAGGGGAGGGGAGGGGAGGGTGAGTGCGGTGGTGGTGGTTGAAGTGGGTGTAGAGGGTAAGGAGGTGGTGAGGGTGAGTGCGGTGGTGGTGGTGTAAGTTTAAATTGAAGGGGAGGGGAGGGGAGAGCAGAGAGGAATGTTGAAGATGGTGAATTTGGCTAGAATTGAGATTTTTTTGGGACTTTTTTTTTAAGGATATGGGTTAGTGGTGGTTGTGGTAGGAGAGATGGTAACGGTGAGAGGAGAGATGGTAATGGTGAGAGGAGAGGGTGGGGTGATGGAGGTGGTATAAATGATGGAAGAGGTGGGGGGGAGAGGGTGGAGATGTGAGAGAAAATAAGAAGTAAGCCATGGATGAAGGTTTGTAGTGAGCTCAGTTTTTCAATGGTGGAGGAGAGAGAGGGGAAGTGGATTAATTGGGTTAGGGAAGGACAAAGATTATGGTAGGATAATCAAAGTTTAGTAGGTCAATTAGGGCTTATGACTAATGGATTTAACCGCCGTTAGTGATTAGGGGCATTTTGTGGATTTTTTGAAAAGTGGAGGGTATATGTTTAATTTCGAAACTTGCAAGTATATATAGTGCAACAAAAAATTCGTCAGGAGTATATGGTGAAAAATCCGAAAATTAAACCATTAATTTACAAGTTTACATGTCATCATCAAAATACTAAGGGGCAACAATTTTTAATAAAATTTCCAAAGTTTTATACCAATCTGGTGAGAGAACTATTATCTAGGGCCTCAAGTTTTGTTTTCCTATCGTCAAGACAGCAAGAATTAACTTGGCATCCACGTTCTCTAACCCACACTCATCTCTCTTTGTTAGCACTGCATTGCCTTGTCTTTTTGTATGTGCTTAGTTGTACCTGTCCCCATCTTACAAGTATATTATTTCTGACAGCCACGAAATATTTGTCAACTTCATCCTTCACCATATTAATTACTTCCACCATTACCATAAAACAATAATCCATGTACTGCTAACAAAAAAATAGCATCAAAATTATATAATCAGTTCAGTCAGTATGACTTTCCCACCTACTAATAGTATAGGTTACAATAGATCTAACACCACAATTATACAAAAGTCAAATTACAAGCCACTGTAACTTTGTGAACAGCACGTTTTCTAGTCGTTAGATGATGTTTTAATGATTTTTAGTCTATCTATCACAATTATATATTACTATTCATTGTTGGAAAGGGTGGATAACATGCCATATCCAGCTCATTCCACTACTACACTATTTCCCCATAAATCTCTTCTCGCCTCATTCACCAAACCACCCAGCAAACAAAACACAATCCACACAGGAAAAAAACAATGGCCTCATCCCTCCGACTCTCCCTTCTCCTGCTGGCAGCGGCACTCGCCTGCACACAGTGCTTGGCGCAGTCCCCAGCAGCCCCTGCGCCCGCACCAGCCGGTCCCGTAAACCTCACAGCCATCCTAGAGAAGGCAAGTCAATACACCACCTTCATGCGCCTTCTGGCCTCCACCCAGGTAGACACTCAGATTGCCAACCAGGTGAACACATCCACAGAGGGCATGACCGTCTTTGCTCCCACCGATAACGCATTCCAGAACCTGAAACCGGGCACATTAAACGGATTATCAGTTCCGGAACAAGTTCAACTTGTACTGTACCATGTCCTCCCAAAATTCTACAACTTCGAAAACTTTGAAACTGTCAGTAACCCAGTCAGAAGCCAAGCCACTGGCCAAGACGGTGAGCCTTTCGGGCTCAACATTGTCTCCATTGGTAATCGTCAGGTTAATGTGTCAACTGGAATTGTCACTGTTCAGCTAAACAATGCTCTAAGGGAAAGGTTTCCGTTGGCGGTTTATCAAGTTGACAAGGTGTTGTTGCCAAAGGAGTTGTTCGGTGCTAAGTCTCCTAAGGGTGCCCCTAAGTCTTCAGCACCAAAGTCCGACGACTCGAAATCGGATGACAAAGCTGATGGTCCAGCAACTGCTGCTTCTGCTGATGCTGAAGAGAGGAATGCAGGGTATGGTTTGAGGAGTTTGGGGATGAAATTTGTTGCTGGTGTTGGAATTATTACCTCAGGTTTACTTTTCTAAGTATGTAAACAACCATCCTCACAAAAAAATGTTTGTTGTGTTTTGTACTTAATATTCATTCCTTCTTTTTTTCTTTTCTTCTTTTTGGTTTCTGTTATTGTGGAGGACAAAGGTTTGATTGTTTATGGTTAATTCATACAGACATGGCGATTATACAATTAATTTTTTTTGTATATTTTTAATATCTTCGACTAGTTGTTGGATTTATGTGAGTGCACAAACCTAATTATCGGTTTATAACAAAATTTCGTATGAGTTTTCTTTTGGAGATTTAATGCGCATCAATTTAGGTAGTCTTATAATTTAATAAGAAATTATTTAAAATAGTACCTATTAAATTTTTGGTTTTTGAAAGCAACTAATTAATGAAAAATTGTGTACTTCAAAAGCGCAAAATAATAAACCCTCACCTTTTAAAATTTGTTTTCGCAAAAACCTCCCATCATTTATTACTGCTCCTCGAGATTTTCCCTCGCAACTGCCATTCTCTCTCTCCGCAAACCTCCATAACCGCCTGAATTGCAATTACCTCTTTGAGTCTTAGGCTCTGTTCTTTTGGACTGAATAAGTCTGAACTGAACTGATCTGATCTGAAATGAATAAGTCGAACCGAACCGAACGAACCGGTCAACCGAATCGAACTGATCGATCTCGAACCGAATCGATCTGAATTGAGTATTATTAATAATTACAAGTAGAGTAATATTTTTATCATCATTGATAATGATAATAATTAATATTATTAATGATAATGATAATGATAATAATAATAATAATATTAATACTAATACTAATAATATGCATAATAATAATATTTTTTTTTACGCTATAATAATAATAATATTCTTATGAATTGAGTAATATTAATAATAACAAGAAGAATAATAATGAATATGAAGTAATAATATTAAACTGAATGATGCACATGAAGCTGATGGTGAAGATAATAATGAAGATGAGGTGGAAGAAAATGACGAGGTTGGAGATCGTATGGAAGAAGATTATTAGGAAATTTAGAATACTCCTTTTGTTTCTTTTAATTGCTACATTTCCCTTAATAATAATAATAATAATAATAATAATAATAATAATAATAATAAATAAAAAAAAATCAATAAGTTGTAGTCTGAACTGATCTCGATCTCGAACCCGAATCAATAAGTCTGAACCGAACCGAACCGATCGATCTCGAACCGAATCGAACCGATCTGATCCGAACCGATCTCGATCTCGATCCCGAACCGAACTGAATTTCCATTTATTCAGTCCAAAAGAACAGAGCCTTAGTATTTTCTTACTTTCTTCACTTCTTTTTTTTTTCTTCAAGTTTGTGCAATGTCGGATTAAATGCAGATGCACCTTTGGCGAATTTTGTCGCCAAAATTCGGCCTAAAAGGCGTAAACCAAAAAGCTGATGATCAACAAATTGAAAAACAATCTAAAATTGTTCATGATACAGTTGAAAATGTTGGTGATAAATCTTCATGACACGATAGCAATTATGAACTAGATCATAATACTGATGCGATGGAGTCGCTAGCGAAAAAAAGTGTCGCTGTCAATGTTATCAGGATCGGGATCCTACTTTGGATCGTAGGGGTTGGTAGGATCGAATTGGTGGGACCAGATCGTAGGATCGTAAGATCCTACAATTCGGTAAATTAGAGATAATTATGCTAAAATATGGTCAGAACCTCATGTTAGAAATTTACGCATATTAATAATGACTTATTTCATTATAAAATGGTGATAGTTTTTCAATACTATATGATTGAAATAACATGCAACCAAAATCTAATAGAAGAAATATAATATGTGAAATTACTTTATGATTGGTTTACGATAGGATTGGATCGTAGAGTGGTAGGATCGTAGAATGGTATTAAGATCCTACCATGTGATTTTTTGTGGTTGGGTAAGATCGAAAGATCCTACAAAATTAAGATCCTACATATGATCGGGATCGGTGAGGTCCTTCCGGATCGTAGAATCATAGGATCATAAGATCCGGATCGGGATTTTAACAACAATGGTCACTGTTATTAAGAGTGGTGAAGAAGGTTGATGTTGATGGAGGAAAAGCTGAAACATTAGTTCATGTTCTTGTTAGTATCGTTCCTAGGTAAATCGTTTCATTTAGATATGTATTGGCATCAGTTTTATTGTTTTTTGTATAATTTTCATATTAATATGTTATTATTCTTTTGTTTTGGGTTTATTTATTGTATTAGGGTTTGATCTTTGTGCATTTTATATTTTTCTCATTTTCGCTATGTTTGATATCAGTATTAGCATAATTCGTGTCATTTGGTGTGCTTAATGCTAATTTTAGGTTCTTGTATCATTTATTGAATAATGTCATTTTATTCGTTTTTATGTCATTTTATCAATTATCTATGTCATTTGGTCTTATTTATGTACTTTTGGTTGCGTATACTATCATTTGTTAGTATGTGTCATTTTGTTTTTTCTGAATATCTTCGACTAGTTGTTGAATTTATGCGAGTGTAGAAATTTAATTATCGGTTTATAACAGATTTTCATATGACTTTTGTTTTAGTGACTCAATGCGCGTCAATTTAGATAGTCTTATAATTTAAAATATATATTTTTTAATTTACTACCTATTATATATTTACTTTTTGAAAGCAACTACTTAATAGGTTTTGTTTTTAAAACAAGTACTTATTGTCAAGTTTTTCCTTGAGCCGCACTACCAAATGACGCAATCTCTTAATGAATTGCTCTACTGGACCCCAAGGGAAAAACCAAACCATAATTCCAATTTTTAAAACCCTAATTCAATTGCGAATTTCTTCGCTGATGAACAATTAAGTTGAATAATGTCATCACATTTGATTTGAAATTTGGCAAGGGAGCAAAAGCACTTGGGATAGAGATATCTTAAGCAAAGGGCGGAGCAAATGGGAAAACTGCAAAAAAAAAAATTCATCACAGGGTAAATGGTACAAGTGATATTGGTGGAGGGATGCTTGCATAGGACGGGTGGTTCTCTTAGCTTGAAAGGAAATCTAGTAAAAAGACAAGGTTAGCGACCTTGCGGCTTGACGTAGATCCAAGAATTACGTTGTCCTATAAGGTTTTGATGATGACAAGCAAACTTAAGTTGCTAATGTCTTTATTTAGAATGTGTAGATTCAAAAAAGAGTTCCTGAACTGGAACGAGTTAATCAGTTGGAACAAGATGAAAACACATGTTTTATTAATAGAATTGTTTTGAAAAGTAAGTTAAATTATAAGCAAGTCTGCCAAATGTTACAAGTTACAAGAAGACTAAGAACATGAACAGAAGTTGTCAAGATCTCAAGTGTCACTAGTAGAAAAATACTCAAATGCTTTGGTTAAAAAGCCGAGAAATGCTCGGTATTTGAATCGTTTGTAGTAAACGTCATTTGAAAATTTGAGCATTTTCTCAAATGCTCAGGTTATGCTTAAAACTAGAGCATTTGATGAATTTTACATGCTTAGGATACATCAAATGCTCCGGTAGATTGAGCAAAACAACCGGAGCATTTGTCAACACAAATGCTCCAGTTGTTATGGATAGTCGTAGCATTTGAGGGACAATTTTTTTTTCCTTATTGTATTTTGTATTGATGCACAATCAATTACATATAGATAAAAGTTCCATTTTTTGATCTATTTCTTCATGAATACAAGAGATACTACAAATAAACCACACCAATTGCATAAGCTCGAAGAATTGTATAATGGTACCAATATGTAGAAGAAAGCCACTAAAAACCTGAACATTACAAACTTGAAAACTTCCATGTGAGGCATTTCAAAGATCTGAAAAAAAAGAGAGATCTAATTGAACACCTCAACATTAATATTAGGATGATTTTATCATGGTCTTTTTTGAAAAAAGACCATGGAGGTCAAACCTGCACTAGTAGAATAATTGCTTATTGCTGCTATTGAATTGATGCGGTTTTACCCATACGCATTAATAGCCTGCGTGAGATCGGAAAAAAAGCGTGTGAAACAATCTATTTATGTGGTTCATTGGAGAAACAGCAACAATAGATAAATATTTTTTAATATTTTAATCTATTGCTGCGGTTTTCTCTAAAAACCGTAGCAATAGGTGCATTTATTATTAGGGTTTGTAATTCTAGCTGGGCGTCGTTTTTATTGTTCATTCACTCACTCTTCTACTCTCGTGGTCCTCTAACTCCCCTCGTATTCCCTCTCTCACTCCTCTCATTCTCGGCTCCTCACCTTTCCTCCTTCGTTCTTCTCTCTCCTCACTCTTACAAACCACTCTTTGTTAATCTCCTTCCTATCTCCTTTTCAAATGCTCAAATGTCCTGATTCCTGAACTCCTTCGTTCATCCGCACATATTGAAGGCAAAATTCAGTGGCGGATCCAGATGGGTCATTGGGGGTACTGCAGTACCCCCGAAGCCAAAAAAAAAAAAAAAGGATTTTTAAAAAAAAAAAAAGTCTAAGAAACCATTTGTGTGATAGCCGAGTCCTTGTGCCTGCAAAGAAGTGAGAGTGTCAGCTGGACATCTAGCAATTTTTACTTTTTGCCAAAAGGAAAAGCTGAGTTGTCTGATATTTGTCAGATATTACTTTTACTTTTTCAACTTTCCTTTTCTCTTTCTAACTTTTTATCATATTCAAATTATTTTTTTAATCAAAAAATTAAAAAAAAAAGCAGCCAAAATACGGAGAAAGAGAACAAAGGGTTCTCACTTTCTCAATTCTCAAAAGTTTACGTTCAAGTGAGATTGTATCTAGTTTTAATACAACTACACAAGCAGCCTTACTGCAATTATATGGAAGTTACATTTTTTGCTATATATGTTGTTGATTTTTAAGGCAGTTAGGCAGTGAGTTAGACTTCCATGTAATAGAGATATATAATCATTGTTTTACTTCTAAGACTAATTCGCTTTTAATTTATGAATTGGTTTAGTTTTAATTGTTTTGAACCGTAATATCATAGTAACTAATATTAGTATACAGGAATTGGGTCAGCTTTAATATGTTTATGAATTAGTTTGAATTAATTGATTTATAAGAGGGATTAATTGTTGGTTATTGATTTGAATTCATATGGGCTATTAAGTAGATAGTAATTAGTTTATTTGTGTATTGGTGGATATAGGAAATGAAACCTAGATAAAAAAGATCAAAGAAGAAACAACAACCACGATCTTCGACAATTAGTTAATTAGTCACAGTACCCCCGATTTGCAAATTCTGGATCCGCCACTGGCAAAATTAATCTCACTTTCTCTCTCCTCAACAAAGAACGAAAACCACCAATTTATTTACTCAAAAAATCACAAATTGCATCCCACATCCTATGCCTGTGATAATGGAAATTATCTCGGCGGAGGCAACGAGAGCAGCCCGGCGATGAAAGAATTCAGATCTGAATTGTTGAAGAGCAAGAATTCTGCACGTGTTCTTCGTCGTCTTCGTCCAGATTTGGATGATAATTGTTATTTTTAGTTTTTTTTTTTCCATTGGTTTTGTAAGTTAAACAAAAGTAGATCTGATGATGTTACTTTTCATTGCCATCACTATACTGCTCCTCCATACTCGTTCGTTTTCTTTTTCATTTTCAATTTTTGTATGTAATTTAGTTTATCATTTAGATATTGTAATTCTTTTATTTTCATATTGTGTTTTTTACCCAACGCATGAATACTGAATTCGACGCATGAAATTTTTATGTTCGTTTTAGTTACTTTTGGTGCAGTAACTACTTCCATTTTTCCTATTGTAATAATTTTTTTTTGGTTCATATTTTTATCTTTTATGTTTGATAGAAAAGTGAATTTTTTTTTACCAGAACAATACCTATTGCTGCGGTTTTGGGCAATAACCGCAGCAATAGATTCAACCTATTGCTGCGGTTTTAGAACCGCAGCAATATATTTAACCTATTGCTGCGCCTTGATTTGCGGCGGTGCGAAATCCGCAGTAATAGGCCACTTAGAAACCGCCGCAATCAGCAATTATTCAACTAGTGCTAGTCAAGCAAATGTTAGCCACTAATTCTTGCTAGTGGAGCCCTCTTATTTTCCATTTTTTTTAACCATATTTATGTGAATCCAAAAAAAATTAAAAAATTCTAAAGTTAATTTTATAAGCCAAATTTATTTTCACGTGGGAAAAAAATTTGGAGCCAAAATTTTTTTTAACCATATTCTCTCGCCTCCCTCTCCATTGTAGTTACTGTAGAGTTTAGGTCATGACCTAAAATAATCACTATATATGTTAGGTAATTACCTAATCAAATTAGGATATTACCAAATATTTTCGGATACATCACCTAACTTAGTTTAGAGCATTACCTAACAAAGTAATTTGCTTGGGCAATGGCCTCAAACTATTTGACTATAACATATATGATGAGGAAATTGTATGCTTAACATGTGGGTTATTGATAACCTAATCCACGAGGTTTTATGTGGTTAATTTATATGACAATATGCAATCATGGTAAACCATTGCATTGTTCCTTTTTCTTTTGCTTTCAAATGATAGAAGTGAATGACTTTGGTGATATGAAAGGTTTATTGATAGAATGTTTATGTGAACAGTAGATTGGAATGGTAGAAAAATCTCTCAAAACAATCGTCTCCAAGGTGGATGCTATATTCTCAAAGGTGGTACACTTGAGGTTGCACTAGAGAAGCTAATCTCAAGCCTAGTGGAAATGATGATGACAGCACCAATGGATCACAAGGTAATGATAGGGGGACGGAAGGGGATAAAAACGATGTCCCAACTGTTCCGACTAAACCAGATACGCAGGGAGATAAGATGTGCTAGCTCCCTACTTCTATCTCCCATACTTAATGATACGTTGCAATGTGCAAAGCGTAAATTGGATAGATGTTGACGATAATGATGAGACTTTTTTGCCTAGTGTGAAGTGAGATCATCGTTTAGCATGAAAGATATTCGCTTTGTTCACCCCGAACCTATTTTTGGTTTGGAAACCCTTCGGGACATGCCCATAGAGAAGTTGACGCTAAAAAAGAGCACCAAAAAGTGAAGACAAAAAAAGAAGAAGATGGTGTAGCAACTGTTTTGGACACGCCTTTAGAGAAGGTGACTCCGAAGAAGAGCACCACAAAATTGAATGTCACAAAAACACCTCCTAGTGCCAAAAAAACCACTAGGTCGAAAAGTTCAACAAAAAAAACCCCCTTGAGGTGGATGAAGAAAACTTCATGAGCAGCGCATAAATATATATTTTTTTTAATTGGTTTTGATTTTTTCCTTCCACATACTAATTTGGTAATGAACAAATTTGTGTTTGGTCATTACCATATGTTCATATACTCTTATTTGTTCTTGTATTTTCTGAATGTGTGATGGGTTATATGAACCAAAGTATTCAGGCTATTATTTTCAAGTCGGAGTTGTAACAAGTAAACAAATGTACAGTGATTTTAGTAATGACCTAATTCGTATTTGGTTATTACCATATATTCATATACTCTTATTTTTTCTGGTATTGTGAATGTATGAAAGGTTATATGTGTAGGAAGATATATATGCATGTATAACGGAATTTCATGAAGCAATTTCTTAAAATCTATCATTGGATCGCAAACATAATCAATCACATAATCATTCACTAGGGATTAGATATAAAACCTTTGTAGCGTGATTAACCTGTTATATGCAAGTTTTGAAGATCTGAGAACCCTAAGTGTTGTTCCTCTAATAGTCCACGAGCATCAATTGAAAACCAACGTTTGCTAGAACGGAAGAGAATAATTTCTCTTGCTTTTAATGGTATATGCGCCGGTTTAGAAGGAATAGTTTAAGGTTTCACTTTATCTTTCTCTTGTGAAACGAAACTGCTTAATGAAGTGATCACCTAAACCCTAATATTATATCATATATATAATAGAAGAGTCATAGGCTAGTTAGGAGAACTAATTCTCCTCCTGTTCCCCTTATGCGCCGGGCAACTCTAATCCTAAATGGATTTGGATTGCTTTGTTCAACTTGTGCTACAATGTGTGACCTTATAGGATTAATATATTTTAGTTATAGGCCCAATCAATATGGTCCTATTAATCATATTTATTCTCTAGCAAGAAAACACGATTACTAAAATAATTAACTTTATTATCTTTATAATTTAATTCCTATTTATATTTAGTAATTGCAAGGATGTCTAAGAACATATTCCTTCAATCTCCCACTTGTCCAAACACAAGAGTGCAATGTAAAAATTTTTAAGTCACTTAATGCCAAATTTGATAACACGATCTTATTCTCAAATTTTTGTTCCCTGCTCATTGAGTTCGAATTGCTCAAATAAGGATTAACACTTTATGATTTGAGTTCACTTTATAGGGCTCCATTATCAAAACGTTTTTTTATAATCCTATTTGAAAAACACAACTTATTTGCACGTTTTATTTAATACTAAACCAAACAATTAAATAGGAACGAATTTTTATTGATAAACATTCAAAGCATAATAAATGTCTTTACAATTGTAAACACGAAATAAACAACCTAAAACCATCCTCCCATATGCTTAAGCCCCATAGACCTAGTATGACACTCATACTTAGGTTGAGCAAGCGGTTTAGTCAGAGGCTCTGCTACATTATCCTCTGTATGAAACTTGCTTACTTTCACATCATCTCTTCCAACTATCTCTCAAATAAGATGGAATTTCCTGAGCACATGTTTAGACCTTTGATACAATATGGGTTCCTTAGTCTGAACAATGGCACCATTGTTATCACAATATAACTCAATGCGATTCTCAATTCTAGGAACTACACCAAGCTCACTAATGAACTTTTTGATCCAAACAGGCATCAACTACTGCAATGTACTCAACCTCTGTTGTAGAATCCGCGATGGTACTCTGCTTAGAGCTCTTCCAGCTCACAGCTCCTCCATTGAGACAAAATATGAAACCAGATTGGGATTGAAAATTAGTGTATCCAGTATCAACCAACTCATCATCTCCACCATAAACCAAAAAATTATCCTTTGTTCTTCGCATGTACTTAAGGATATTTTTCGCTGCAATCCAGTGCATATCTCCTGGATTTGACTGGTATCTGCTGCATATACTCAAAGAATATGCCACATCCGGTCGAATGCATATCATGGAAAACATAATACATCCAACTGCAGAAGCATAGGGAACATTACTCATACGCTTGACCTCATCAGAACTCGAAGGACACCGAATCATGCCAAGTTTTATGCCATGTTGCATGGGAATGAAACCTCTTTTGGAGTTTTCCAGCTTGAATCTTGCAAGAACCTTATATACATAAGTCTATTGACTAAGTCCTATCAATCTTTTTGATCTATCTCTATAGATCTTTATTCCCAATATCTACTCTGCTTGTACTAGGTCTTTCATAGAGAAACAATTTTTAAGTCATTCCTTGACTGAATCAAGCATGGTTTTATCATTTCCTATGAGAAGTATGTCATCTACATACAAGACCACAAAAGTAATACTACTCGTACTTAACTTCTTGTATACGCAAGATTCCTCTTCATTTATGAGAAAGCAAAATTTCTTGATTGCCTCAGCAAATCTGAGGTTCCAATTCCTTGATGCTTGCTTCAGTCCATAAAATGGCCTTCTTAAGCTTGCATACCCTCCCTGGATGTTCTGGATCTTCAAAACCTTAAGGTTGTGTTATGTACACATCCTCTTTCAAGAACCTATTCAAGAAAGCAGTTTTGACATCTATTTGCCACATTTCATAGTCATGAAAGGCAACAATTGCAAGGATTATCCTAATGGACTTTAGCATGGCTATTGGTGAGAAGGTTTCATCATAGTCAATACCATGAATTTCTTTGAAACCTTTCGCCAGCAACCTTGCTTTGAAAACACTAATGTTTTCATCCTTGTCTCTTTTCAACTTGAAAATCCATTTGCATCAAATGTGTTTTACCCCATCAGGCAAATCAACCAAGTCTCATACTTGATTTTCAGACATGGAATCCATTTCAGATTTCATGGCCTCAAGCCATCTTTTGGAGTCTTGACTATCCAAAGCATCTCTGTAGCTAGTAGGTTCTTCTGATTCTAAAATCGTTATTTCATAACTTTCAGCAAATAAGAAATCAATATATTTCTTTGACAGAATGATGGTCCTACTAGACCTACGTTAGGAACAACTGAAGAAGTTTATACCTCATTAGGTTGAGTGACTTTGCATGGAGTATCTCCAAGTGGGACGGTAGTAGGTACGTGAATTGAATGCACCGCTTCCTGAGTTATTTTCATGTCGGGCCACCTCTGATAAGGTGTTAACCTCATCCATTTATTTTTCATCTCGAATTTCTTGGAGATATACATTATTCCCACTTGTTTTTCTGGAAATAAACTCCTTTTCCATAAAGATACCATTACGAGCAACAAACATTGTTTTCGCTTTGATTGTAGAAGTAGTATCCCTTAGTCTCTTTTGGGTAACCCACAAAGAGACATTTATTAGATTTGGGTGAAAGCTTATTAGAGAATAAATGTTTTACATAGGCTTTACAACCCCATATCCTTAGAAAAGACAATTTTGGAACGTTTCCAGTCCACATTTCATATGGTGTCTTTTCCACTGGTTTGGATGGTGCTCTGATAAGTGTGAATGCCGCTGTTGCAAGCGTAAATCCCCATAATGAAATAGGAAGATCAGCAAGACTCATTATGGGTCGAACCATATCAATTAGTGTTCGATTCCTTCTTTCAGAAATGCCATTTAACTGTGGTGTTCCCGGTGGAGTCCATTGTGAAAGTTTTCCACAATCCTTCAATTGATCACCCAATTCTTGAGATAAATATTCACCACCACGATCGGATCGCAATGCCTTAATTTTCTTCCTAAGTTGGTTATGTACTTCATTATGGAATTCCTTAAATTTTTCAAAGGATTATGACTTATGTCGCATGAGGTAAACAAATCCAAATCTGCTTACATCATCGGTAAAAGTAATGAAGTAACTATACCCTCCCCTAGCCAAAGTACTCATAGGTCCATACACATCATTATGTATGAGAGCTAAAAGATCATTGGCCCTTTCACTTGAACCTGTAAAAGGAGACTTTGTCATTTTCCCCATTAAGCAAAACTCACAAGTATCAAATGATTCGAAATCAAATGGTTTGAGAATTCCATCTGTATATAATTTCTCAATGCGCTTTGAGCTTATGTGGCCTAATCGACAATGCATAGGTATGTAAGGTTTGAATCATTTGCTTTATGTTTCTTTCTGTCTACGGTATAGATTGGGTTTCTAAGTCTAGCACATATAAACCAGATTGGGTTTCTAAGTCTAGCACATATAAACCATTTGATAACTTAGTAGAGACATATAACATACCATTCAAATACACTGAACAACAATTCTTCTTTATGGTAAATGAAAAACCTTATGACTCCAAAAGAAGAAACAAAATAATGTTCTTTGTGATAGCAGAAACATAATAACAATTATTAAGTTCTAAAACTAATCATGAAGATAGAAGTAGACTATATACTCCCAAATGTAGCAACTGGTGCTCCATTGCCAACGCGAAGATCTACATCTTCCTTTCCTAATGTTCTACTTCTTTTGAGGCCTTGCATATTACAGATAATGTGCGAATCACAAGCGGTATCAAATACCCAAGAAGCAGAAGTTGCTAAGTTAACTTCAATAACATACATATCTGAACTAGAAACTCCTTTATTTTGATCCTTCAGATACTTGGGGGCAACTACTCTTCCAATGACCAACCTTGTTATAGGTGTAACAATACTGCTAATCAGCAACTTTTGGTTTTGCTGTAGTCTTTTGCTTGTCAGAAGTTTCAGGCTAGGCAACTTGTTTGCTTTTGTCCTTTCTAATAGCAATCCCAATCCAATTAAGCGATTGCCCTTTACTAACCATAAGAACATCCTTATGTTCTTTTCCTGGCTGGTTAAAGATGTTTCGCTCGGTCAGAGTTAGCGTTTCTATCATCTCTTGCATCATTGCTTCCTCTCCTTGCATGTGAAAGTTATTTAACTTTACAGTTCTGAGAACGATTCTCATATCCCTTTCACGTGCAATGAAATGTTCAACATTCAATATATCCTTCGAAAGGTAAGAGCACAAATTACAAGTAGAATCATTGGTGTTGATATTGTTGATACTAGAAATGATTACTACAACAAATAATACAGCAAGATTCAATCAATGTTTATCAAGAAAGTAGTAATTAAATAAACTTTAATTAACTAATACCCTTTATTCAAAATTGAAAGTTCCCTATTGAATAAAGAAATAACCAAGATCCCCTCCAACTACAATTAAACATACTTTGGCCCTGCCTTCAATTTATAATAGTTGAGGTAAGTAAACTCTTTACTAATTATAACTTATTATAATTCTTGGTAGACAGGTTAACAAGTCCTTGTTTACTCCAATCTCTTAGCTTTAAAACCCAAAACATTGTCTTTTGATGATTTTGTTGAGTTAAACCAAACATTAACATGTAAGTTTCAAAAACCTAATATCCTACTATCCCCGAAATTATGAGCAACACCCTGCTTTGGTAGAACCTATTACTCATTATCTAAGGCATTATATGTGTTGTTTGGAAAAGCAATTAAAACTCAATAATACTCTTGGAAACCTAAGTTTACTAATATGGTCAATCAATAGTAAACACATAAATCAACTAACCACATACAAACTTAGAAGCAAGCATTTAAACACAATAAATGCTAGAAATTAATAAAAGCAATAACAAAAATGATCTAGTATGGCCCCTGAACTTAGGAAAATAACGAATCTTCATGAATCTTCTCTTGAATCTCCATGGATCACCATCCTTGAAACTCCTTGGAGCCCCATGCTTGATTACATAATTTGAATTAAATAAAAAACGACAATTTAAAGTTACAAAAATACAAACAATTCGCCGATCGTATTTAATTTACATTCAAATCAACGATTCGCAGATCCTATTTACTATCCTTATTTGGGCCATACTAGTCATAACATGCAAAATATAATATTATACATATCACATTAAACATCCAAGCATTTATAATATCAAAATAAAAAACGTAAACTATTTACTTATTAACAATTAACAAGCAAATAAAACTTTCCATAATAATTATAAATTTAACAAATTTCAGCTAAAAATTATTAAGGAAACTTTATGATTTTAATATAATTACTCATTTAAACATGGCAATAATCAATATTATTCACAAATATGCAAAATAGGAAACTTTTGGATTTATGCTCAACTTTGGAAAATCAGATTTTCCTAAATTTTTTATTTTTTAAAAATAGAGGTTTGACTTGTTGATCGTTGAACAGCAGCCCAAGGCTGCCAGTCAACGCCAACGAAGCACCCCACCTTGCTGGAAATCTCAAAACCAGCCGCACAATAATACCGTTGGAAACACCAGCCATCTCACCACCGCAAAGCAGCCCGCTAGCACACGACCAACCACGCTTTCGACGCACAAGCGAACTCCGGCAGTCAAGCCAAAATCTGCTGGCACACGCCAGCAGAACCCCGCCAGCGCGCGCCAGAAGCTACACACGTCGAACGTGCGCTGCTGGTTGCGGCCTCGACCACCCGCGCCGCCCTTGATGCCCCTTTGTCGCCGAGCCAAAAACGTCCTCCACCATGGCTCCACCGGTGCAAGTGGGGCCACCCAGCTATGGTGGGCAATCCCTTTTGAATTTTTGCTACAATTAACAAAATTTTAATTAATCTTTAATTAACAATTAATTTTATTAATCCGAAAATTACGACAAATTTTTTGGATGAATCAACAAATCTTAAACAAATTTTGAGGTTTGTTGAGGTTAGATTTGAAGGCATAATCTATATTAAATAATAAATCTAATCAAGAAATCAAAATTATGGCAAAAAATCAAATAATATCCAAAAATTCAAAAAATTAACAATTAAATTCTAAGAAATTCGAAAATAATTTTTTGGGTAATCTACTGAATTATCACAAAAAATAAAATCCAAAATTTAATTGTTATCCTTAAAATTTATGCATAATCACATTAAACATAAAATTTAACTAAAATTGACAAATAATATGACAAAAATCCGAAAATTAGTGGAAGAATCCGAGATTTATTTTCAGCTATCGTATTATTCTAGATCTATGTTGTTGATGAAAATTATGTTTATTCCATAAATTAAAAATTAAATATTTAAGGGATATTATCTCAGATAACCCTGACTTATTGGCCTTTTTCCAATATAACTCCGACTTTAGCAGGCCAGTCTCCGATAACCCTGAACTTGATTTTTGTCATTAAACTGGATGGAATTGTTAACGACAACTATTTTAAAACATAAATTAATTAATGCTTTTTTTAGGAAAAAAAAAACAAATCATCTCCTTCTCTTTTTTGTTCTTCCTACTATGTTTTGCAATCTGACCAAATGAACTTAGGAACCGATTTCCATAAAACAAATATCTGAATTTATAACAAATTCATAAAGCTTGAACAATAAACTCAAACAAATTTGAAGACGTGATGGAAGAACCGATCCAACGAAGCAGCTGACTCAAGATTCAAAAATAGATCACGATTTGAAACCCCAAATTTTGAAACCCCAAAGAACAAAAGATCATACTCAGAGGTCAATTGGAAAGAAATTCGGTTAATTAGGAAGAAAAGGCAGAGGTCAATGGGAAAGAAAAATGGTGGTTGGGGTCGTGGTGTTGGTCGTGGGCTGGCGAATGGTAGTGGTGGTCTGGTGTGGGTTTACAGGGGTGGGTTTTAGGCTACATTTTGACGAATGATGATGGACAGCGGTGGTGGGTCGTGGGTTTACAGGGGTGTGTATAGCAGCGGTTTGGCGGGTCGAGGGTTTACAGTGGTGGTCTGGTGAAAAACCCATTACAATATCATGGAATATTCTGAAAAGAGAAGAGCAGTTACACAATCTTTAATTCCTCAACAATGTGTTTTTGTCTAACTGCTTCATTGTTTTCCTATAACCATTTTTTATAAACCGAAGCATTTCCATGAAAACATGAAAGAAGACTGTCAGAACCCATAGAAGGAATATCACGGGTGATCAAAAGAATGTAGCTGAATTATTTGGGCTTTCGTTAATTGAGAAATAGCTGAACAAGAGAGAGGATAAGATGAAATAGATTATTTGCAAGAATGTAGCCGAACTTTATCTGGATTTGGAGAGAGAGAGGAGATGAAGA
This sequence comes from Beta lomatogona, assembly GCA_947646795.1. NCBI lineage: Eukaryota > Viridiplantae > Streptophyta > Magnoliopsida > Caryophyllales > Amaranthaceae > Beta > Beta lomatogona. The sequence goes on along the minus strand of CANSNZ010000955.1, from coordinate 586,347 downwards.
CATGATTGATGAAGAACAAAAGGAAGAGGATGAAGAACATCAATGTTTTTGTTTTTTTTTTAAAAAAAAAAATCAGTTTTTTATTATAAATGTCAAAATAGTTAACGCCGTCCAATATTTCGTCACGTTTAATGACAAATTATAGGGTCATCTGGGGAAAAAAAATTGTCAGGGTTATTTCGAAAAAAGGCCTATATGTCAGGGTTATCTGAGATAATATCCCAATATTTAATTGTTAACAAATTATTTCAATGATTGATCAAATACAACAATAAATAATTTTAAATCTAACATATATATTTCTAAAAATATGAAAATTTAGAGTGAATTAACCAATTTATTTCGTCCATAATAAAAAAAATTCGGACCTTTATAAAATTATTTGAGCATAAATCACAAATAAATCAATTATTTACAATTTCCAATCAATTAATATCAAATAAAGTATGCAAATTCAAGCCATAAATAAATCATCCCTTAATTGAATAAAAAAAATAACTTTGTATACAATAATATTATCATATTGAATATTGTGAATTAGGCAAAACTGATACCACTGTAGGAACATATCGATGCATGTATAGCGGAATTTTAGGAAACAATTTCATAACATCTATCATAGGATTGCAAATATAATCAATTACATGAATCATTCAATAGGGATTACATATTTACATATAAAACCTTTGTAGCATGATTTCCCTATTGTATGCAAGCTTTGAAGATCTGAGAGCCTCAAGTATTGCTCCTCTAATATGTCCACGAGAACCAATTGAACACTAACGTTTGCTAGAACGAAAGAAAATAAATTATCTTGCTTTTGATGGTATAGGCGCCGGTTTAGAAGGAATAGTTTTGGGTTTCACTTTTTCTCTCTCTTGTGAAAAGAAACTTCTTAATGAAGTGATCACCTAAACCCTAATATTATATCATATATATAATAGAAGACTCATAGGCTAGTTAGGAGAACTAATTTTCCTCCTATTCCCTTTATGGGCCGGCCAACCCTAATCATATATGGATTTAGATTGCTTTGTTCAACTTGTGCTACAATGTGTGACCTCATAGGATTAATATATTTTAGTTATAGGGCCAATCAATATTGTCCTATTAATCATATTTATTCTCTAGCAAGAAAATACGATTACTAAAATAATTAACTTTATGATCTTTATAATTTAATTCCTATTTATATTTAGTAATTGCTGGGATGTTTAAGGACATATTCCATCAATACGACCCAAAGTGTTCGTGCCCGAGTTGTAACAAGTAAACAAATGAGTTGGATACTCTTAATTGAGGTCATGATTTTATGGGCTGAGTTGTGTTTGGTCCTTGGCTGATATATTAATTGTGATTGTTACTAACATCAACGTGTTTAAGGTAATGGATGCCATCGATGTATTTTTACTAACTTAACTTGACGTTACTTTATTTGTTATTTGTCTCCATTATGCATGGTAGGCAAAAAGATCAACACCAAAAAGGTTAAGATCTCGTAAGAAGGTGGGAGTGGCACTGAAGAATCATCGGTATAAAATAAAGCTTTATCTTGTTTTTCTATTTCATTAGTATGAAAACTAATATAGTCCAACAAACCATTCCTCGAATTTTAGGAAAATATTAAAGAGAAAGCGGTTGGGCAACAACTTGTTTTACTTAATAAGGCCCTTAAGAATGGGACGTCGGAGACGAATGAAGTTTTTGTCGATCAGTCATTTATGCAAAATCGTGGTACGACGTTTTTATTTTTTGAATAGTACTTACCCTCTTTGAACCCGATTAAAATAAATATGCGCAAGAAAATATTGAAAGGGCCGTCAAATGAATGTATTTACCGGCCCCAAGAGTCTTGGAGTTTTCTCAGTGCGTACGAACTTTTTTACATGTAACCTGATCAATGGCTAAGCTTTCAGGTATGTACACCATCTATTTCAATTTATTTGTCTTTTATACAAGTTTGGGTATCTTGTGGTCTGACAGTGTCTTGTGATCATCCAAACATGTTTTGGTGAATACCTAAATATATTCAGAACACAATATGGTATTCAGATAGGATTTGGTAATTACCAATGATTGTTTGATTGATTACCCAAATGATTTGGTCACTACCTTGGTAAATGGTAGTTTTGTTTGACACGAGCTTCTAGGTAATGATCCAAACGTGATTTAGTCATACCTAACACTGTCAGAAGACCAGTTTATCGTGTGAAAAGGTTTTGCTAATTGGTCTAGTACTAATTAGTGTTGGATTTCAACAATACCTTAATGTCTATATATATGATTTACAATTGACCCGGATTGAAGCAAAAATCCACAAATTAATACTTTAATTATATTCATGGTGAGGTGACCCACTAAACTGAAGTTTATTATAGAATCATTAGCACTGGCTAAATTTTTGTTTTGTAGGCTGTTATGTTACAACAAAATGAGCTATGTGGGGTTAGCGGTTGTAGCAAAACCCTTTTGGGCACCTTTGCTTGTTGGTTGAATTATTATCTCCCAACTGACTTAACTAGTAGTGAAAAGGTTCGTGCTAAACATTGTTGTGTATGCTTCTTTACGTTTCATTTAGGTTTTACTAAACGCTGCTTGTTACTGGATTATAGGTCTATATTCCTCTAATTGATGTGAAGCATGATCATTGTTTATTGACAAAAATTGACTTATGTAAGAAAAATGTGTACATTATGGATTCTCTTACCAAATTGAACCATCACCTTGTGGCAATCATGGACATGGTACTCAAATTTGTACTAATTACAGTTCAGGTTATTGCCCAATTATCATTCGATTATTACCAAACACTAAACATTAGTGTTTAGGTAATTACCGTAATATATTTAGCTTATTACCAAATGAAGACAGAGACCTATTAATGTTTGGTAATACTTGCTTTCCCCTAGTTTGTTTTGCATCAGATAACTGCAACTTCAAAAAGGCTTGAAGGTCAGCGTAGGCGCCCTTGTTCGTGGACATGAAAGATTTCACTTACGGATATCCACCATGTAAACGACAACTGAATGCGTGTGTAACACAAAATTTCTAACTCTCTTATTTTTCACATTGTATATAAAGTAGGCTTATGTATTTATTCTTTTTGTAGGCATGATTGTGGAATGTACGTGATGAAGTACATCCACTGCGGTGATGTGAACGTCAAACCAATCATTTTTCACACGGTACGAATTGTAAATCTATATATATATTTGACTTTCTTGCATGATTTTATTGTAGTAACTTATGAAACCTTCTATAAAGACGGAAGCAATCTGTGTTGAACGTTTACGCGCTATAGCCAAACTTTTGAGAAGCAAACATAACAAAGTCAATATAGATTGTTCGCAATGCCCATAAATAGATCAACCGCTAGGTATACTCTTGTCGTTTAAGTTGGCATATGTTTGTTTTTAGTCATATGCCAATGTCACTTAGTAGATCAAAGAATGCAGTTCAAATGTAAAAGTTTAGGTAATTATTACCTAATTTAACTATGGTCATACCTAAACTTTTTATACTATATTTTGTCCATTTTTTTGGGTAAATAGTTGGAGTTGGTATACTTTTGTATTTAAACATATACCAATGTCCCTTAGTAGATCAAATGTAATGGTTTAGGTAATTACCGCATTTTACTATGGTAATTACTAGGGATGGCAATGGATCCTAAATTTTTGGACCCGTTGGATCCTGGTCGGATCTGGGTTCATTGGTCAGATCACGGATCCGAGTCCGGATCTGTCTAGTAGACCCGGACCCGGATCCGCAGATCCTTTTTTTTCAAAAACGAAGTTGGGCTGAGCGCTGGCCCTCCTCTCCACTTCTAATGTTCTAAAAGCCTCTTCTGACCTTCTTCATTTCATTCTTTTTTCACGTCCAGTAACACTCCCCTTCAATCCCTAAACCCTAACACTCCATCTCCCTCACCTATTGACTTTCACTCTTCTTCTCTCTCGCCAGCCACCACCAGCCCCGAATCAAGATCTGCCTAACACCAGGGGAGTCCACTTCTCTCTGTGCAGTGCACGTCATGTCTCTCTGCTCCATTTACCAGCAGCCACCAAGACTGCTACTGGCCGAACCCGCGACCGCCAGCCATCGACTGTAGTCGCGACATGTAGTGCACGACCTCCACTGCCAATGGCACTCTATCCCGTCATTCCCCTTCTCTCTCTCCCCCCTTCTCTCTCTTCTCACGGGCGACAACCAGTGGCACCACCATGTGGGTTAGGAGTGTTGGATTTCAGGAAGAGGGGAGAGAATGGGTGGGTTAGGCAGGAGATAGTGGTGGTGCTGGTGAAAGAGGAAGAGAAGTAAGATGAACAGGTGGGGTTGAGGCAAGAGTTATGGTGGTTGAGAGTGAAAAAGGTTATCACGGGTATTCATAAATATTATAATTTTGTTGTACGTGGAATCAGTAGCTCAAAATAGCTACCTGTGAAATGGGCGAAGAGTATGTTTGGTGCTGTCTGAAATATGCATAAATCTGAGCTGTTATTTGCACCTGCTCAAGAGTTTGGGTTATATATTGGCAATTTCCCAATAACTAATTGCATTGCAAGGAACCCACCTATCATAAAAGAAGAGAATAGAAGTACTACACAATAACTAAAAGTGGAGAACCAAATTTCAGCACTGTATAGTTGGTGTCCTTTTAAGAAAAGGTGTGTATGATGGTTGTTTGCATGCACACTCATCCAAAGCCAAACATACCTAGGAATTTGCACACCATCCACTATCAGCGGCACCACTAGCCGTGAGCTCTGATTCTACTACGAATTTGGGAATTTGCAAAGTTGTTTATTTAATTTTAATTAGTGTAAGTTTTTAGATCTAATTCATTTTAAGAATTTCAATTGTTTTTTTTTGAATTGGAATTATTTGTTATATCAAAAGTAGGTAAAGTAATACAAATTATACGAGGTCCATTTTGGACCCGGATCCGGGTCCAACATTTTTAGACCCGCTGGATCCGTGTCAGATATGGATCCAGCGTTTGAAAATGGATCTAGATTCTGGTCCACCTGGACCCGGTCAGATCCGACCTGTTGCCATCCCAAGTAGTTATCTAAACTTTTTATGCTATATTTTGCCCATTTTTTATTTAAATAGATCAAGTCCTTAAGGTATTTGGTATACTTTTGTATGTAGACAAATGCCAATATCCTTTAGTCGATCAAATTAAATAGTTTAAATGTAAACGTTTAAGTAATTATCTAATTTAACTAGAGTCATTACCTAAACATTCTATGGTACACTTTGGCCATTTTTTTTTGTAAATATTGATTACCTTCTCTTATTTTTTTAGGGAAAAATTGATTCTAATAATCCAACCTTTGGGCCGTTCGCTCAAAATAATCCAACCTTTTGATTATTATTTAATAATCCAACTTTTTATTTCAATCCGCTCATAATGCACCGTGACCTGTTGAAACAGGTTAATGACCAGGAGAATGGGTTAATTGCACACGTGTCTTGCTCTAATTCGTTGTGATTTAATTAAATTTTTTTTACTACCCCCTCCCTCCCCTTGCCCACCCACTGCCACTACCACCCCATCCCCACCCCTTTCCCTCCCTCCCCTTGCCCACCCACTGCCACCCTTCTCTCCCCTTGCCCACCCACTGCCACCACCCCCTATCCCCACCCCTTCCCTCCCTCCCCTTCCCCACCTATTGCCACCCCCTCTCCTTCCCCTTCCCCACCCGCCACCCAAGACAACAAAGAACACTACCGGTGCACGACCACCACTACGTCTCCGACCTCCACTCTCCTCACCGCATCCACGCCCACCAGCCCAATCGCGCACCCCACCACCCCTCCCATCCCCTGCATTCCAGCGATATCTCATGCCTCCCGGCCAACCCCAGGCGTCCCCCCTCCTCTGTCCTCTCACCGCGTCTGTAATTACTCGTCGGCGCATATACCCGGCCCGGCTTCACCGCCATCACAACCCGCCCAACACACTTGCCATCTTCCCGTCTTCTCGGCGCGCAGGGGTTGTTCGCAATTCGAAAATGGGTGGGGGTAGGGCGGAGGAGTAGGGGGGGGTGGGGATTGGGGGTGGGCATCGTGAGCAGGGAGTGGAGGTGGGGTGGGGATCGTGAGCGAGGGTGGGGGGTGGGGATCGTGAGCAAGGGTGGGAGTGGGGGGGTGGGGTGGGGATTCTTGGCTCGGTGAGGCAGAGGAGGGAGGGGGAGAAAAGGGAGGGAGATTAAAGGAGAAAATGAAAAAAAAAAAAGTTTACCATTCCAACAGGTTACCGGTCTCATGGTGCAATATTGGGCGAACGGCCCAAAGGTTGGATTATTAGAATCAATTTTTCCTTTTTTTAGTGGCTATTAATTCTCCATTTTCGAAAAGTCCCTCCTCTTCCTTGTACTAAAAAGCTCAAATTAACTTAAGATCATATGCTTTTAGGTAATTACCAAACATGGGATTGGCCATTACCAAACCTACTAAGTGGAGTATATTCTCCCAATCACAATTTGTTATTTCACTAGGAACAATACAAAAGGGGGGTGAATTGTATTTGTAGAAATAAACGTAACTTTTTGTGGAATTTTAAACTTAAACAAAGAAACAAGCTAAAGGAACACAAGGGATTTTTACGTGGGAAAACTTCTTCGACCACTAGGGATTTAAACTCAACTATTTCACTGATTAGGCCAAACAACTTTGTTACAACCTAATTCTACTCACGGGCCACACCTTGAGTTCCTAATAAACTCAAGTTCCTGATCAACTGTTCCCTCAACAACTGTTCCTCTCAACTTCACTTGAAGTTTTCTCACTTTAACTCGCTTCACTCAAAGCTTTTCTCTTACAGATTTTCACTCAAAGTCCCCTTACCCAAGAACCAAAATACAATTGATCAAATAAATTTTGTGGAATTAGAATAAGAAGGCAAGGAACAAATGGCTTTTATGAGAGAATGAAGGCACTGACACTTTACTTAGTTAAACTAACTAATTCACTTGGTCAGACACAAATTGGAACTTAATTAGACATTAGTATTTATAGTGGTAATAACTTAGAACGTGGGATTAAAACATGTGTTAGTGGTAAAATCATTATCCCATTATGTTCCTTACCCGGAGGAACACGTTCCTCATTCAACCCATGATCTCCATGATCACTGTTAAACGTGGGAGATAATTATGTTGCTGCTCCCTTAATTTTAGCAACCACTTAAAGCATTAATTCGATAATCTGATTTAATTAAAAAGCATTTTATTTATTAAAACCAAAATAAAATCCTTGTAAAAAAAATATTATCCTTAAAATATTATCCATAAAAACAGAAAATGATATTTATTACCTTTATAAAAAATAAAATCTTTTCCTTAAAAAGATTTTCAATAAAATCAGATTTTTGCTTAAATAAAATGGTTACCTAGAATCTAGGCATAAATTACTCAACAGACATAATTAACCGTTGTAATGCTTCATCCTAGGTCTAGTTCCTTTTAATAGTTAGTTTCTTTAACTTATTAGTTATGCGCCAGTTCGTCTGTTCCTTACAAAGGAACAAACGCTCATTCTCATTCTAAATTGCCATAGTTCCTTACCATTCTTACTCGTTCCTTTACAATGGAACTAGAAACAAAAATCCTCGCTTTAGTCTTCTTGCTCCAATGCTGCTCCAGTACTAAATCATGAAACATCTTTACTTAGTCTCCAAAAGCCCAACTTGATTTCTTCCTTGACTTAGTATTCTCTTTGTTCCTTTCATTGATACCTTGAAATTCATTCACTTAAACAACTTGTTAGTTCAATAATTAGTTTGCATCTTTGTTCCTTTGTCATCATCAAAACTAGGGTTCAACAATTTCCCCTTTTTTGATGATGACAACAAAGTTACAAACTAAGGAAAACAACAAATAACATAAGAGAATGAAAAAGATAAAATAATAATTTATATAATTTGATTAAGGCAGATTAAGGATTTTAATTTTCATGTTTTTAATTTTTTCAATTTTCAATTTTTCAACTTAGATTGTTCCTTATCTTTTCCCCCTTTGTCATCGTCAAAAAGATCAAACGCTTGGTGATTTTGGTAAGACTGATATTTACAAGACCTTTAGACCATTAACAAGCACAAAAAGAAATGGTTAAGTTAGGAATTTCAATAGTTAGACTTGCTCAAACATCAATCACATAAAATAAGCCATTCCAAGTAAGAAATTATGCACTCAAAGCACAAACGAAGACAAATATAGCCAAAGTCATCTATTTATAGCACTTGTTCCATTAAAGTACAAAAGAGAAAAATAAGAAAAGAAAAGAAACAAAGGCTAATAGTTCTTGTTCCTTTAAGAGAAACAAGAACTAGACATTAGGAAGGGAAGGGGTATGGTGTTCCTCGACGACTTCTTCCTCAACCACTTCTTCCAACTTCGTCAACACCTCTTCATGTTGCCCATCAAGTTGCTACTTCAAACTGTTAATGGCTTGGCCATCATCTCCATGTTCTTTTGTTGTTCAATCACAGTATCACTAAGGACTTTCATTAAACCCATCATTTTATCAGTTTTAGCATCTAAAGTCCAGTTAAGATGATTGTAAAACTTAATCATATGTTGAGCAGGGAGACACACTTCATTAACCTAACCAAACTCATTCGAAGAAAGTTGTTCCTTTCCCTTAGAACCAGAGGCAGAGGATGGTTTAGGTGGAGGAACTGGGGTGTTTTCTTGTGATGGACCTATTGTTCCTTTGAGAGAAACAGAAGCTGAGGTGGTGGTGTAAATGGAAGGAAGAAAAGGTGGTTGTGGTGGAAGGTCAGTGGATGTAGAGGAGAAATGATTTAGTTCTTTCATTTCAACCTTCAACTGTTCAAAACTGGAAGGAACAGAGAAGGATGAGGGAGAGATGAAAGGGATGGTGGTGAGGGTTCACTAGTGGAAAAATCTTCATGTGCTACTTTACAAGTGCTTTGGTTATATTTAAAACGGAGCACTTAACACACCTAAATTTGAATTTTTTTTGAAAATTGATAAGTGCTCCGTTTCACCGGAGCATTTCACTTTTGCCTCTTTATTTTAATTGTGCTGGAAAACTTATTTTATTCCCAGCCAAAGTAAAAGCAAGAAAAAAATCGTTCCTCTCTCCGTATTTCTCTGTGTAGTATTGTTGATGCTCTTAAACTCGCTCTCTCTCTCTATTTCCTTGTTCACAGATCTCAACAGGTATCCCTAATTCTCACTCTAATATTCTTACCTCTTTCTCTCTCCTCTCCCTCTCGTTTCTACTTTCAAGGGCACCATTTTTCGTCTCATCTGCAATTACTCTAATCCTTCGAGCTTTATCTCTCGAAAAATGGTGACGACTTTACAACCTTATCATTAAGAAGAAGAAGACGACGATGCCGAATATATGTCGTTGCTGGTAATCACACCTCTTCTCACCGAGGTTTCTTATTTCTCTCTATCTCTTCAATTTTTCATAAATTAGGGTTTTCTATGCTTGCAATTCAACGTTGATCAATTGAATTTCCGAAATTTTGTTGAAGTAGAAGGGAGAAGTGCGGAGTAGAATCCTAATAGTTATAGGTCTAAACATTTTGAGACTTAGCAGCGTCGGAGGCGAGTAAAATTACTGAGAGGTAATTTATTTTTTGGTTTACATTTTTCATGAATCCCATTATCCGAGCATATTTAATTTGGATGAAGTTTCTTATATTTTACCTTTTTTTCTGTTGTGGATGATGTATTACTTAAATTTATGTGGTTTGGATATCTTAATTGTTGAATAATATCAGCTTGTTAAGCAGTTTTATACGTATATTTGTTAATCTCACATGTAGGCATGTGGAAAATTTTAGCAATTTGTGGTGAATGATGTATTACCTCAAGTCTTTTATGACTGTATTTTGAACATTTGGTTGGATTTGAGAATGATAATATATAATATCTTTCATGTGTTCAAGTGTGATGATGTTGTTTTTTAAGAACTAGAGTTAAGTGTTGAGGTTATGTGTGGCAAACAAATACAAACTGTTTTTAGGCAAAAGGATAGTTGAAGAAGAGGCCTGAGATCTAATACGAGATGTAATTTATCTAAGAATTGATCATTGGTACGGGGATTCTGAGAACCTTCCGTAGCTTGCAGTAGCTTTCCTTCTCTAGACTTCTTCCTGTCACGCTAAATATTATTTCTGGAGCATCTGCCTTGGAGGGCTAGATGAAAGGCAAATTGTTTGTGCTTTACCTTGACGTTGACGAAATAAGATCAGTATAGACTTTTTTCTCAGCCTTTTGCTGTCCCTTGGAGTTCTGAAAAATCTATATAATAATTACTCCCAACGAATTTTTTCTGGGAGCATCAGAAAGCCTTTTCTTCTTTCCGAGGGTTCTTTTCTAAATTTTTTTATATTTTTTGGTTTTGATTTGAGTTGTGGAATATTTTTATATGGTGCCAAGGGTTTGTGCTAAACAACCAATGTTCTTGTGCTGCCATATATTGCTAAAGTGATGTCTTTGTAATTTCCTCATCCTTGGGCAAAGGTACTGTAACAGAAATATTTCTATTTGGTACCTGAAGGCACATTTTTGTTGGTCTTGCTTTCTAGTGAGTTTCTAGTTCCGATCCAAATTCGTTGTGTAATGCTGTACGCGAAACTCTATCTCGTATGAGGGACTTTTAATACTTGACATCCTTCCCCTTTATCCATGTATCAGTATATGAACTAAATTTGCTTTGTGTTATATCACCACACCATTTCTGGCAGCCTACAGGCTACAAGTTAGCATGAGTATATATACCTTCTCCATCATTTCGATTAAAATGCGTTTGCATCAAATAACTTCTTCATTATTTCTAAAATAATCTAAATTATCTTAAGATCCAATGCTTGAGGCTGAGAATCAAATCGAGTACTTTTCCAAAAGGAGTGGGAGATAAGAAGCAGCCAACTTATACGCAGCATTAAGTTCTTTGTCATGGCAATAGTGGTGAATACTTCTCTACATCTCTAAGACTAACTAACCATAAGTCTTTTATTACATTGACAATAAGCTGCGCAAGACGAGACTACTCCCTCTTAAGTTGAACGTTTTTTTGATTCTCGAAAGCCATGCATAACAGATACTCTACTTACCCTTTGTTTACAAGGGATTATTTGAAGATTGAAAGCTACTCCATTATTTATTGTTTAATGACATAATTGCATAAATAAGTACTTCCTAGATACCAGATTTTGGTCCCTATTTGGAATTATGGCTTTTCAAGGAGCTATGCGATGATTTAGGAATAACCATCAATAAAATTTGGATTTAAATTTTATTATATATATCTAATACAAATGAAGCAATAAGATGTTTATGACTTTTCTTTTTCAAAAATAAAATAAAAATAAAATCAGATGCAAGAGCAATTAAATGTTTATCGAAAAAATTTATTATCTATCTGTACAAATACAATGGATGTTTTGTAGTCCTCTAGTAGTTACGAAATATTGCCAGCTACCATGTAGTCCAATAAACTTTATTATGGTGAAAGCTTATTAACAAGAGGTAAAACTTTTGGTTGTAACTTTTTTTTTTATTACTACTTGTAGTTCCTTAGGACATAATTTCACCAACAGCTTCTCCATCTGGGACTCAATTTTAAGTATTTTTGTCACACTATATGGTCTCATTTTGTCTGCAGATTTGATTCCCCGAATGCAGGTATTTTATCTCAACATAGAATTCACTTTAATACATATACCGCACTACTTTGTTTCGTAGTTGTGGAGCATTTTGGTCTCAAAGAAATTTTATTTACACTTCCTTAAGATCTTTAAGAAAAAGATGATGGCTGATTTATGAAGATATTGCCTGTTGTATCTGCCACTTGCTATTTCTTTTGTTTTGAGGTGCTGTTTTGAGGTGCTATTTTGATGAAATGTAAAGATGATTTATGGAGAGAATCTGTCATATCTATCATACACAATTCATATAGTCCTACTTTGAAAACCCACTGGTTGGAGAAAACAACTTATTATTCTTATTTAGTATGCACTATGCAAAAAGTTATGGTGTCTGTCTGTTCTGTATGAAAAATTGTGAATTGTGATCCCTAAAGAAGGCTTGATTATGAATGTGATCTTGGATTCTATGGACCTGATTACTTCTGATAGTTGATGACTTGATGTTATTGCTATTTAATCCTCCTCATTACAAATAAGTTAAAATTTATTAGCAAGTCCTACTTATATCATGTTCCTTTAATACTTTTGTTAATATTATCTTAATGGTTGTTTGCAGACTCAGCTTCATGGTTTAGCTGCTTTGTAGTGGTCAATTTGTCAGGATTCACTTACTAGGTATGCTCTTGCAGGTCTTGATATCTGTTTGTTTTCAAATGTGACTTATATACTAGTTGGTCTTATGTGCTGTAGTGCAGATGGTTCTTGGTTGAGGTCAATCAATACTTACATTGATGAAGACATCTCTAGGCTGCCACCTAATAGTCCACCATTTTCATGATCATTCTGCAGCATGTTTGTCAATTATTCAGCTAGCTTGCCTAGTATAATGCAGTTTTTTTATTGGCGTTTTGAGAAGTATAGTTTAAAATATCTTCCAAAAAACACTCTTAATCTAGTTTAACGACCAATCTCTTTTTTCCCTCCATTTTTTTGTTCCTGTTTGCACAAAAATTTAATGAACGTACTTGCTTTGTTCTTTGTTTAGATTTCTTGCTTTCTGTTGTAGACTATTCCACTTTGATTGTAATAGACTTGTGACCTTCTTCATGCCATTTCCACTAAATCTATACAAAGATATAAAATTGGAGATGTATGGAATACACTTAGAATTCATATCCTTAAAAACAAGGAAGCATAGGCAAAGTTAGAGTAAAAAAGGAGTTATGACCTGTAATGCAAAAGTGAAGGAAAAATTCTGTTTATATTTGTGGATGTTTTATGAAACTGCTAGCTATGTGTTGATTAGGTGGCAAACTTCCTATACATCACTATTAATTTTTTATTCTTGCTATTTTGGGCTTGCTCTGCAGGCCTCAAGAAGCACGAGTTAGCTTCTCTAATTGGTACTTGTAATCTGGTTTGAAACTGTATTCTTCTTTACCTAATAAGATTGTAATATTCCTTGTTAATTTTGCAGTTTAGAAGCACAATGGTTTGAGAATGACCCTGGAACTTCCTTTGTCAACCTAAGTTGCTTGCCTGAACTCATCTTGTCTTCACAAGCCATTCTACATCATTGATATGTCAAGAGAGAACACTGATACACATGTATGGCTTCCTCCGAGTTGCCATTCTTTATGTCACCTGGCTAGTTAGGTGCTTTTTAAACATTTTTCTACTGGATTATCATTCATAAATTTGATAAACTTTCTCATACGTAAATGGTAAATAAGATAGAGAATGTATCTATATTTCTTGTTTTTCTCACTGTGATACTTCATTATTGTTTTTGTTTAAAACCGAGCTTTGGACTAACTTTTTGTATGCCTACTAATCTTGTTGTTGCTGTATGCTTGCTGTAGTACAGCAACAGCTGCAATTTTTTATTTTTTTTTACAAAAAATATATCAAGTGCTCCGGTTGTTAGGAAAAAACCGGAGCACTTGATTCACAAGTGCTCCGGTTTTCTCTTATCAACCGGAGCACTTGACAAATTTTGAACATATAAAATTCACAAGTGCTCCGGTTTTTAAGACAACCGGAGCACTTGTAAATCTAAGTGCTCCGGTTTTCAATCGGACCACTTGATAAATACTCAAGTGCTCGTATGACGTCTGCTACGGTCAAATACGGAGCACTTGAATGGTTTTTAACCGGAGCACTTGATGTTTTTTCCACTAGTGGTTACCGGTATTTTTGGTGAGGATGGAGGATTAGGTTCCTTAGGGGAATTGTTATCCTGTTCCTCTGCATCAGATAGGACTAATGGAGAGTCCTTATTTGAAGGAACAGGTGCAGTTTTAGCAGTTTTCAACCTAGTGCTATGTCTAACTCTTTTAGGAACAGGAGAGGTAGGCTTTTTGGCAACTGTTTTTCTTCTCTTAGGTGCCTGTTCCTTTGGTTCAATAGGGGCAGGAACTTGTTCCTCCAGTATGACTTCCACTGGTTCCTCTTCCACTACCTTAGGCAGTTTTCTCTTGTGAGAGGAACTAGTAGTAATCCTCCCTTAAGTCAACACTCCATCTTGGACAGAGAGGTCCAAGCCATACAAGGTCTCCTCATTTAAAATGTTACCTTGTTTTATACCCAAGGTAGGACAACCAGTAGTCTTGACCTTAAAGTGAGAAAGAAGATAGGTAATCAAAGCACCATAGCCAACAACACAGTGATTCTCAATACAGTGGGTGAGATGTTGGATAAAGAGAGAAGGAAAGTTAATTTGGATGTGGTGGTCAAGGCAAAACATGTAACACATATCTAAGAGACCCACCTCATTCCTCTTTTCAGTTCGAGGAATGAGTGCTCACCAAACATGATTAAACAAAATTTTGTGGGCAGGAGAGAGAAGATTGTGATTTATTTTGGTTTGGCCAGCAGTTCTCCCAAAAGATTCAACAATATCATCTTGGGAGAAATTGGGAAAGGTGACAGTTCCTTTCCTCTTAAAATATAGATCAGTTCCTTTGCAAGGAACTTCCCATATTTTTGTTAAAGTTTCTTGGGAAAATTTAATTTTCTTCCCCCTAACTTCTGTAGTACATACTCCATCAGTGTTGCTGAAGTTTGCACAATATTCATCCATAGCTAAAGGAACTAAGGCATTATTAAAAGCCGTTTCAAACAGGTATTTCATACCCTGTTCCTTTAGTATGTCGGTTAATTCATTGAATCTAACTTTCTTGGCCCACTCCAAATTGTCACAAAATCCTAAAACATACCTTGAATCATTTCTTGGAGGAAGAAGCAGCAGTTCCTTTGGAAGGAACATGTGTAGCTTCTTCTTCCCCCTCAACTAGTTCTGGGGTTTCTTCTTCATCATCTTCCCCAATTAGTTTTCTTCTTCTCACTCTTCTCCTAGGCGACTCCAATTTTTGCTCTTCTACCTCCATTGTTGTTTCTTGAAAATTTTCGGCTTCTAGGGTTTTGGATGGAGAAGAGGGGTTTTCCATTTGAGAGGTTTTGGGAGTTTTTGCTTTTGGAAAAGGTGAATTGAGAGAGGTTTTTGCCATTTGGTGAAAAGAATTTGTGGTTTTATGTCGTGCGAAGAGGTGTGAAGGAGATGAACAATGGTGAAGTTGAAGCGTTAAAGAAACATGGTTTTGGAATGGAAGAAGGAAGAAGATGCATGTAACAGTAAATGAAGAGTTACACGCGTAAAAATTAAAAGGATAAAAACATAAAAAAAAGATTAAAATAAAAGAGAAGATAAAAAGGAAATCATGACTTGATTAAATCTGATTCCTGTATTTTTGGGATTTTTAGATTTTTGATTGTTATGGAATTTTTATTTTATGGAAAGAAAATGAATTCTAAGGAACTTGTGCTATAAGAACAACTTATGCTAAATGTCAACATTCTTCATATCATACATGTTTCTTTAACTTAAGAACAATAAGGGGAGTATTATGTGACATTTATGAGTAGCTTTATTCCTATGAATCCATGTATATGTTTTTAACATCTTAATTTGCAATGGTCTTAGGCAATTAATCACAGTCACTTAATATCACATAGAGTAAGACAAATCAATTCAGACATGGGGGATTGGAATAGGAACACTTAGTTAAGTTTTATTAGACCTAACTCAACCCTTAATTTTTCATATCTATATCTTTGTAAAGGCTTCGTTAGTTTATCAGCAATCTGATTTTCAGTTTGAGAAAACTCAAGTTTAATCAAACCTTTTTCCACATTTTCTTTTTGAAAGTGATGTCTGATGTGTATATGCTTAACTCTTGAATGATGTACTGGATCTTTTGAAATACTAATGGTACTAGTATTATCCCAATAAATAGGAACACAATTAAAGATTATTCCATAGTCACAAAGTTGTTGTTTTATCCAAAGCATTTGAGAGCAACATGCAGCAGCAGCTACATATTCTGCTTCAGCAGTGGATAAAGCAACTGTGTTTTGTTTCTTGGTGCTCCAAGAAACTAAACTATGACTAAGAAATTGAACCATGCCTGAGGTACTTTTCCTATTTACAAGATCTCCAGTATAGTCAGCATTAGCATATCCTCTTAACTCAAATGTATCACTTCTTGGATAGAAAAGTCCAAGATCATCTGTTCCTTTAAGATATCTAAGAATTCTCTTCACGACAGTTAGATGAGATTCCTTGGGGTTTGCTTGAAATCTAGCACACAAACCAACACTAAAACACTAGTGTAAAAAACAGCTTTTGCTACTAAACAAATGCTTTGGTTGACTAATCAACACGAGCATTTGTATCACAAATGCTCGGGTTGATCAACGGAGCACTTGGATCATAAGTACGCGCGTTTTTTTTTTCCTTTTGGTGAAATCCCCCCCCCCCTCTGCTAATGTAATCAAATATCGGACACTAAGCAAGGCGTACACCCCTCTCTTATCAGTTATCAATCCCTCCCTCCCTCCCAACTTCCCAAGTCCTTCGCATCCTCCCCCACTCAGCCGTCCTCCGTCGTACCTCCCTCCCCCCAAGTCCTTCGCATCCTCCCCACTGATCAGCCGTCATCGTCCTTCGCTTCAATCGAGTTTAGACATCGCCGGATTTCGATTGGAACATCTACCGCTTTTCGATTGGAGCATGGCGGGTAGTCCCTCGTAACATCTACCGCTTCCTCTGCCGGATTTCGATTGGAACTCGCTTCGCACAATTCCCTGGCCGCAGTTCGAGGTCTGCCGTAGTTCGTAACAGAAGCCAAATTCCGGTGAAAAAATGTTGCTGCTTCCACCACAGTCAAGATCGCTCAGGTTTCTTTCTTTCTATCTCCAAAATTTTATGTGACAAACCCTAATTTAGCAATTTTCAATGTGCTTCTAATCATTCAAATTGCGCCTAGTTAGCATAATTCATTCAATTTATTTGCTACCTGTTCCTCTGAATTTTGTTTTTTTTTTCTTATAAATGCAAGTATTCATGGCAAGCGTCAATTTTTAGTCTTTATAACTGTTGCCAATTTTGTTGATTATGGCGGATTTGAATTAGAGTGTTTTTCATTGCCATTAATTGAAATTTGAATTTTGGGATTGGTGAATTAATGGCTAATTCCAACCGTATACTCCTTCAGGCTCGAATTCGCTAGCGCACTTGAATCAGTTTGTCGCACTCGAATCAGTCTGCAGGATACTCCTCCAGGTTCGAATTTGATGTCAATTTCCGTAATTCCTTCAGGTTCAATTTTATCATAATTTGTAGGTTTTCCTGAATTACTCAAAATAATTCTAGGGTTTAATTTAATTACTTTCCTCAATCATTTCTCAAACTCTAATCTAGTAGGATGCTTTTAGCATGACATACCCCAAATTTGAAACTTGGTAGTAGTTTTGTGAACTTTGACTAGTATTCCAAACTTATTAGACCTGAGACTTACTCTGTAAAGTGATGTGAACAGACCTTAGTTGTCTGGTTAGTGTAGTACGATTAGTATATTTCTAGTTATTTTTTTTTTTTGGCATTCTCAATTTTGAGTTTTAATTTCTCTATGATTGATGATTCTTGTCCAACAATGTGGCGGATGTCTTATGTCTCAGGATTGCCTTACCACTAGCATTTTTTTTATCATACTCAGAGCTACGGTATCTACATATTGAGTAGTTATTAAATGAACTATTTGGTACTTTTGGTGCCTAAATTGTAATGCTACGGTAAGGATCATCTACCTCATGAGTCATTCCTAGTATATAAATACTAAAATGAGAATTATAGTTAACAGTGAGCTAATATATTACACCTCGTCCGTGTCTAAGTTATATTAAAGGAAGTTATTAGTGGACCTAAGAAAGGAAGTTATTAGTAGGGGATGAATGACTACTTCTTTTGTCTGCTAAAGTCGTTGCTAATATCAATCCTCTCCTTTTGGTTATAATGCTCAGGGTGCCTACATATCTTACACCCCGTCTGTGTCTACCTGCTTCCACGCGCGCTCTCTCTCTTGGTCTCCCACAGGTTAGTTGTGCTCCCTCTTACTCTTATGTAAAATTAGTTAGCATCTTTGTTCAAATGATTTACTTGTATGTTAACTTTGAATCATTAAGAATGCTTTAAGAATCAAGGACTGAACTTTTTTCAAAAGTTTGTTTTTGTTATGCACAATTAAAGTATCATCATAATCATATGCCTAGATACCCATCCAAGACTTACTCATTAGGAGTAAGTCTTGGATAGTCCCCGTTTTGGGACTGTTCTTAGACGTTTGATCTCACTTAGGTGGTAAATGTATGTTTTCTTTTCGTTTCTATGGAAAATCACGGCTACTCATTTCCCTAATTTGTTCTTTGGGTGCATATGTAGATAAGTAATTACCTACATTGTGTACTTGGAGAACTGTAGGGAAATGCTGTCGGATTTTCCATAGAATCGAGACGCTGACATACATTTACTAGTGGGATTAGACGTCAAAGGATGGGTTAGGTTGGAGTGATAAGGACCTTTGAAAGACATGCATATATTCATGCTATAAATCTTCTTTTGAATTTGTATCTTCATATTGTTTAATGCTTAAATGATTGACAATGTATTATTATATGTGTTTAATTAGTCGTTAAAGGTCTGTTTGAATGGCGAGAGATCGTTCGTGGATGTATGGTAACATTGATTCGTCGAAATTTGTGGATGGGGTACTGGAATTTTATGATTCTGCCTTAAAACATCAAGCTAGGACGGGGGCTTTGGGATTTTATTGTCCTTGTGTTAAGTGTAGCAATGTGTTCAAAGTCAATGGTATTGAGTTGCTTAGGGAGCATGTACTTCGTAATGGGTTTAGGCCTGAATACCATGTGTGGATTTGGCATGGTGAGGAGGGAGTGTATGAAGGGAATTCTTGTGCAAATGATGTCCATGAGAAAGAAGACGCATCTGAGGAAATGGAGTATGATATTGAGGACGAGATTGATGATGATGACAATGATCATGTGGATGAGATGATGGATGGTGTCGAGGATGATTTAGGACAACATTCTCGTGTTTTTGAGTCTTTGAAAGAGGCAGCACAAAAGCCACTTTATCCTGGTTGTAAAAAATTTACCAAACTTTCTGCTGTGTTGACACTTTTCAACATTAAGTCAAAGGGAAATTGGACCGATATTAGTTTCACTTCCTCGTTGGAAGTGTTAAGTGAGATGTTTCCCGATGGCAATGAACTTCCAAAGTCGACTTATTATGCTAGAAAGCTTATGTGTCCCTTTGGCTTAGAGTACAAGAAGATACATGCTTGTCCAAATGACTGCGTGTCATATAGGAATGAATATGACAATTTCGATGAGTGTCCACGGTGCGGGAAGTCACGTTACAAGCGTAAAGGGGCTGGAGGTACGAAAGGGCCCCCAGCTAAGGTGTTGTGGTATCTTCCAATAATACCTAGATTCAAGCGGTTGTTTTCCATAAAAAAAGATGCAAAAAATCTGAGGTGGCATGCAGACGGAAGGAAGATTGATAGTTTGTTGAAGCATCCGTAGATTCTCCCGAGTGGAAGAGTATTAATAGATTGCATAAGCCATTTGGGAATGAAGATCGTAATTTGAGGCTTGGACTATGTACAGATGGGATGAATCCATTCGGAAGTATGAGCTCTTTGCATAGTACATGGCCTGTGCTTTTAGTTATATATAATTTGCCTCCTTGGTTGTGTATGAAACGCAAGTACATGATGTTGTCGCTACTAATCTCGGGTCCTAAACAACCCGGAAATGACATAGATGTCTATCTTGCACCACTTATCGATGATCTCAAAAAGCTATGGGATGAAGGGGTTTCTGTGTTTGATGCTCATGCTAATGAGATGTTCACCTTGCGTGCAATGCTTTTCTGCACCATTAACGATTTCCCTGCGTACGGTAACTTATCTGGGTATAAGAATAAAGGTAAGAAAGCATGTCCGATATGTATGGATGACATGGAATCCACATTCATTCCTAATTGCAAACATGTCTACATGCCCCACCGAAAGTTTTTACGACCCGACCACCCTTTTCGTAAGAAGAAAAAGGCATTTTATGGGTCTCATTGAAGAGGGTGTAGCTCGTAGACCATTGGTAGTAAAGAGGTTTATGAGCAAGTAAAGGGTGTTGAAACGATCTTTGGTAAAACAATGAAAGAGAAGAAAGGATTATGGAAAAAGGAGTCTGTCTTTTGGACACTCCCCTACTGGAAAGACCTAAAGGTTAGACATTGCCTCGACGTCATGCATATAGAAAAAAATGTATGCGATGCCATTCTTGCGACGCTTATGAATATTCCCAATAAGACAAAGGATAATAAGGCCTCACGATTGTACTTGGAAGAGAAAGGAGTTCGGCCAGAATTGTGGCCTCAGGACAAGAAATGTAAGAAGAGGAAGAAATCTGAAAAAGAAACAAATCTTGAGGAAGACAAGAAGGGGAAAGAATCCGAAGAAAACAGAAATCTTGAGAAAGTTAAGGTTAAAAAGAACAAAAAAAAAGTCGACAATAGGAATTATTTGCCTCCAGCTTGTTTTACGTTGTCCAAGGAAGAGAAGCGGATTTTTTGTGAGTCTTTGTATGGCATTAAGGTTCCGTCGGGGTACTCATCTAATATGAAAAGATTTGTGTCTTTGAATGGCGAGTTGAAATTAGGGTTTATGAAATCTCATGATTGTCATGTTATGATGCAAGTATTTTTACCGATTGCTATTCGTGGGATACTACCAAAACATGTGAGGTATGCTATTACTGAACTATGCTCATTTTTCAACACGATATGTAGCAAAGTGCTTGATCCGACAAGACTTGATGCTCTTCAAGCTGATGTGGTAGAGACTCTTTGTAAGTTTGAAATGTATTTCCCACCTGCATTCTTTGACATAATGGTTCATCTTATCGTCCATCTAGTTCGTGAAATAAAGCTTTGTGGTCCAGTGTTTTTGAGGTGGTGTTATCCTTTTGAAAGACGAATGGGTACTTTACAAGATAAAGTGAGGAATCCTGCACAACCTGAAGCTAGTATCATTCAAGGCACCGTGGGCGATGAAGTTGGTAATTTTATAGCCGAGTATTTGCCTAGTGCTGAACCTATCGGACTTCCTACATCTCGACATGATGGAAGACTTGGAGGCCACGGTACGATTGGCTCAAAATTAGTCACACCTCCAAGGGATAAGCGCCTACAAGCACACTTATATGTGTTGCATCACGTTGCAGCGAGTGCATCCGTATTTGGGCGAGCATATGGAGGTGCTACGGGCTGAAAATCCTTCCAAAGGGGATAGGGCATTGATGCAGTTGCACAATAAGACGTTTATTGATTGGTTTCATGATCGAGTAATATGTCAACAACAAGATGATGTATCTGAAACTATTAAGTGGTTAGCATTTGGTCCTCGTGAAGCTGTCAACAAATATGAGGGGTATGATATCAACGGATTTACATTTTGGAGTGAAGGTCAAGATCAAAAGTCATCATCACTGCAAAATAGTGGTGTTTATGTTTTGGCGTCATCTACATTTTATGCGAGCACTAAGGATCGGAATCCGGTGGATGCCAAACTGTTATACTATGGGCGAATTCAAGAAATATGGGAGCTTAACTACTCGAGTTTCAAGGTTGGTCTGTTCTGTTGCAAATGGATAGGTAATAATCGGCGTTCTGTAAGAAATGATGACCCTTGTGGATTCACTCTTGTAGACTTGGGTCATTTGCGTGAAAGTGACGAGCCATTTATACTTGCAACACATGCTAAGCAAGTATTCTATGTAAGAGACCCTGCTGATCATAAGTGGTGTATTGTTGTACCGGGAAAAAGAAGTATCCTTGGCATTGGCGATGTTGATGATGAGGAAGAGTATGATGCTTTTGAGGACAACCCGCCTTTCATTAATCCCAAAATCGATGTAACACGCGATGCAGATGTCGACACAAATTATATGCGTGTAGATCACACGGAAGGGATACTTGTCGACTTCTGAGAATGATATATTCAGAAGGTATTATATGTACAAGTTTATGAATGTCTTTTATTACTTGGGAGATGTGAAGTATGCATTTGTGGTTCTTATTCCCATATTATGTATTTTCTATCTTTGAATCTCTGTACGTTATTTTTGAAGTTTTCATATGATATTTTATATAATGAGTTTGTTTGAGTTTTTGACGTTTACACCTTTGATCTTTTAAAAGAACCCATTTTGTTTACTAGTAAAGCATATGTACATCATGTATAAACAAGTCATAACAAGCTATCTAATGACTGCAGGTCATGTGTAGCTGCTTGCTTTTTTTGTTTGATGCCCTACCATATTTGCTCTTCTAGCTGTCACAAATCCAATTAGCTTACAGTCACTCTAGCGTTGTAGCATCCAGTTCGCAGGTAACACATTATTACTCATTAAAACTGCGTTTTTTTTTTTATTATTGTTGATTTAATAATGGTCTATTTTGTTTTTTCTGATTTCAAACCATTATTGTTATTATTAATTAAAGTTGAACATAATTGCCCTTAGAGAGTTCTAAATGTCTTATATTCCTTGAGATTGTAACTTTGTTGTCATATTAAGAATCTGTATTCACCAGAAATTTTGTAAGTAGCTCGAACTTTGCATCTCCTACCACCACAGTATTACAGATATCATTAACATCAAGCATCAGTCAATATGAAAATAAACATAAAGTTTGAGTAGCCAAATTCTTTAACAGTCAAAACACCTTGGACCAATACAAAGCAATATTAGCCATGAAAAGGATGTTTCTGACAACAACAAATCACGATGATATGTAAGTTGTATATAAGAAAAAAAAGAAAGAATGTAAACCATATTGATCAATGTTGATGTTAAACTCGTTTTTCGAGGGGATACGATAAGGGCTTGTACGGAGAATTTGCAGCACGCAATGAACTTCCTGCACGAATACAGGACCAGATGTTGTCACATGTATATCTGAAGTTCAAAACAGAAGGTTTAAAACAGCAAGCGACACTAGACAATCTGCCGAAAGCTCTAGGAGCAAACATTGCACAACATCTCTTCTTCCCAATCCTTCAGAAAGTTCCACTTTTCTACAGAGTTTCTGGAAATTTTCTTTTCCAACTGGTAACATCTCTTGTCTGATGATACACAAGCAATAATATCTCTTGTCTGATGATACACTAGCTATAACATCTTTTGTCTGATGATACACTGAGCCCTTGAAATAACTTGGACATAACTTAGAAGTCATAGAACACACCCTGACAATTGGGCATAAAAATTTAAGCATTGTTGTCATAATTTTGTTCTAATTTTTTTTGCTTCTACTAAGAGATCTTGACATCTGAGTACATGACAGTTTGAGATCCTAATTGTATAGGCCATTTTTACTTGGCTTTGGTAAAGTACTGTCTAATATGGTTCTACCTTCTTTATTAGCACCAATAAACTTCAAAGCTGTCGTTCACTATAAATGGCTTGCAGTTTACTAGAATTGAATATATTTTTTATGAGTGAATTGATTTACTTTATGAAACTGATTTTTACTTGTATTTTTTAATAGTCTATTGTTGTATGTAGTATATTGGAACCATAACTCTCTGTCCTTTTTTTATAAACTGAATGTCTATGACCTCTTTGTGCAGAAGCTAATCCCACATTAGACATTCAAGATGACAGATTATCTGAAATATAGAGAAAAGAGGATAGCGGAAAATAAATTGAAAATGCAAGAAATGGGGATTTATTCTGCCGCATATGAAACTCAATCAAAAAAGGGCACAAAACGCAAATGCAAGAGTAAGGAGGATGATATTGAGAATGATCAAATGGAGCATGATGATGATGCCGAGTATGATCCACAGATGGAGGAGGATAAAGGTGAGATGGATGAGGATAAAGGTGAGGAGGAGACCGATACTGCAACCCTTATACAAGAGGAGGGTGAGATGGTGTCAGCTCCTCAAGGTCAAGGCCGCTTACAAGTGCGTACCGCAAGTGAAATTGTGAGTCACAATCCAAAAAAGAAAAGAGGGCGAGGTCCCACAAAAGGACTTAAAAACAAGGAACCCATGCACCTTGAATACGATAAATTTGGTCAACCATGTGGTAAGTGGCGTCATATGTATGGGCAACAAGTTGGCCTTTGCATGCGCAAACTTTCCATTTTGACAACATGGAAAGAGGTGCCGGAAGGTATGAAGAAGGCATTGTGGGAAGATACAGTGGTAAGTGTATAAGAGTTCACAAGTATTTGGCTGCATTTTATAACATACTTTTTATGCAACTTTTTTGTTTTTCTTTTTGTAGAATTTATTTCATATTGAACCTGATGAAGCCAAGAAGGAAGTATTTTTATCAGCTGTTGCAGAGAGATTTAGAGACTTCAAGACAAAGCTAGTGAGTGGATGGATCACTTTAAGAAGAAAAAGAACCAAGTCTAAGAAGTTGACAGAAGGAAAGGAAAAGGAGAATGAGGAAGGAGAGGAAAAGGAAAATGAGGAGGGAGGGGAAAATGAAAAGGCATCGGAAAAGAAGCAAGGACCGGTGGAGTTGCCTTATGAGGTATGGGATCACATCACAAAAGAGGATTGGGAAGCATTTGTTGCCCAAAAAACTACTCCGAAAGCAGTTGTAAGTTTTTATCTCATGTTTTCAACTCTGTTAAATAAGGACAATATTTAGAATTTCACCTCTTTGTCTTTCCATCTTTGTACACATTCAATTGATCATTTTGTTGCATCTTGCTTTGACCTTATGAATTGTTTTCTGCTTAACTTATAGTCTACCACTTTGTGTAGTTTTTCCTTCATGATTCCTTAGTATTCATTACAAATGTGCAAGGAAGATTTACTTCATGATTCCACTTTGTGTAGTTTTTCCTTCATGATTCCCCGCGCCCCCTTCCACCCCCCCTGCCATCCCCCCCGCCACCCTCCTTTTAACCCCCTTCCGGCCCCACCCCGACCCCCCCCACCCCCCACCCCCGCCACCCCCCTTCCACCCCCACCCCCCCCCCCTCCCCCTTCGCCCCAGCCCCACCCACCCTCCCTGCCCCCTGCCACCCCTTGCCACCCTCCCGCCCCCCCCCTGCCACCCTCATTTTAGCCCCCTGCCACCCCCTTCCACCCCCGCCCCCCCCGCCACCCTCATTTTAGCCCCCCTGCCACCCCCTTCCAGGCCCTCGCCACCCTCCCGCCCCCCGCCACCACCCCCGCCCCCTTCCCACCCCCTGCCACCCCCTACCACCCTCCTTTTAGCCCAAAATAACACCATAGTACAACACGCTTTATTTGCACCAGCCCCATATTTCTCTCTCCTTAGTTTCTCTATCTCTCTCCTTACTTTTCTCCTTAACATCTGCACTTTCTCCTAAAATTGCGAATATTGACCTATTTCTTTTTTGGAATAATAGTTTGGATTGCTTTATTAAGTAAAACCAGAACCAGAAAATGAAAAACTGCCACAAAGAATACAAGAACTTTTAAGCTTGTATCATTCTAGAACCATGAAATATGTTCAACATCTTTCGGCAAAGATAGTTTCTTGGCCCTTGACACTCCTACCTTTGTCGAATTTTGGCTGGGTACTTGTTTATTATTGAAATGTGTTGGGTGAAGATATGGTGCTAATTTTCCATGTTATGACTTGCAATGAAATGCACCAATTTGTACATTTGGTCTAAAATGGTTTTTCCCTCTATTTGAAAAAAAATCACCCTAGTCTTAATTTGAAGCTGGATTTTGGAAACTAATTATCTGGGTTTTCTAGCGAAATTGGTATGAATATCATTTGATATTTATGTCGTAGCTTCAAATAATGTGTTAGTTTAAGTTAATATGCTATTGATTTCCTTTATCTGCATTTATGAATTGATTCTATTTATGTAGTCCATTTGATTTGTTTATTTTCTGTTATGTGTGTAGCAAACTTCTGGGTTTTGAAAAGTCCTTCTGTTTAATTTGGTTTGGTGTGAATATCTCTATGCCTTCAATGTTTACATTGGTGAATATCTCTAATTATCTGGGTTTTCTAGCGAAATTGGTGTGAATATCTCTATGCCTTCTTGGTCTGACACATCAAGCTGCACAGCAGTTGCATTTGGAATACCTTGTATGACCTGCAGACAACAAACAACATCAGTACAACACACACCTGAGGCTGAATTTTTGTTAGGAATAATTCCAAGAATGACCCAAACATGTACACATATTCTAAACTCGATATTCCATGGACTCGCCGGATTTGTTATGTAGACTCATTGTAGAGTAACAACTCACACTCACAAGGTTCCCTAAAACCATTCACGAAGCATGCTACTTTTTGTTGTATAATGGAGATTACTATTGATTTCTCCATCCCAAACCGAAAAAGAATTTGTTTGAGAAAAGATCTTAAAAGGTAAGAAGAAACTGTTGCTACATCAGATAAATTATATTTTTGAAGACATTCTAAAAATAAGGAGTCACATTTATTTTGGGGCAGCAGGAGTTGCTTGTTTGGGAAGCATGCATTAATGTTTGATAGTATTGGCTTTATATGAGTGCTGGAGGAAAAGAAATGTCCCATTATGCAATTTTACGAACCACTGACAACAAACAAGTTATGCGAGAAAACTCAGGAAAGAGGTTCTCGTTGCACAAATATCTCAGGACAGTAATAAATCGAGCAAAAAGATTATATATATATATATATATGTATATATATATATATATATATGTATATATATATATATATATATATAATCAAGCGCAAACCTCTTCCGCTTCTCTCGATATAGAGATGCAACAATGACTTGAATATCATCTCGCCACATCAAAGTCCGAATCCATGCAGTTCTCAAACAATGGGCAAGAAGAAAGGCTTTTAGTCGATGCTAAAAGCTCGCTAAATGCCGGTCAAGACACGACCAAAGACCAAGAATTAGAACTCGATGTTTTCTTTCTTGTCTCATCATCATTCCAACCCCTGCCCCCCCTTCCACCCCCCCGCCATCCCCCCGCCACCCCTTCCAGCCCCCGCCACCCTCCCGCCCGGCCCCGCCACCCCCTTCCACCCCCGCCACCCCTCCACCCCCCCGCCACCCCCCTCCAGCCCCCCACCGCCACCCTCCCCCGCCACCCCCCACCACCCTCCCCCCGCCCCCACCCCCTTCCACCCGCCCCGCGCCCCGCCACCCCCCCGCTAGCCCCTCGCCACCCTCCTTTTAGCCCCCCCCGCCACCCCCCTTCCATCCCCCCCGTACATTTATGAAAATTGTGTTTTGTTGTGAGCCAACAAGCAAGAAGAAGTTTTATCATCATATGGGTCCTAAAACTTATGAGCAGAGTAGAAAGGGGTGGCTTGAAGTAGATGGTTTTTACCCGAGCATTAGCTCATCATCGGGGGGAACTTCTAGCTCTACAGTTACGACAAAGAAGATTGATCGAGTTGCCGATTGGTATTGTTCACTTCATAGTCGAGATGCAAGTGGGAGAAGAACCATTTCTGATCCGGGAACGAAGAAGATAGCCGACGCTGTGGTTAGTATTTAGTGTCACTTCATTTGTATTTAGTGCCACTTCATTTGAATTTAGTTTTTCAGTTTCCAACTAACCGTTTTCTTATGTGTTCTTTCTTTCACTAGCTTGGATGGAAGCACAAAGAGGTTACAGGCGAGTTCGTTCCCAAAGCGAACAAGGATGCCTTATATATGGTACTAGGTAAGGATCATGATGGACGCGTGAAAGGGAAAGGAGGGGTACGGCTAGGCTTGAAAAAAGCTTATGGTGAAGAGTACTCCGCAACAAGATCAAGCTCAGTTTCTAATGCATCACAAGATATGGAGCGCAAAATGAAATCTGCAATAGAGGAGCTTGAGAAGAGGATGAAGAATCAATTCAAGCCATCTTGGAGCACATGGGATTACCCAGCTTTGACGAGCTCAATATCACTCCTGGGGACAAATTAAGCCAGCAAGATCCTGAGACACCTAGAGAAGTACCTGGTTCGATACCTAATCCTCCACTACTTGATCCCCCGGTACCTGATTTAAAGGTAAATAAAGAATTACGTTTTCAGTTTCTTTTCTTGTGACAAAATATACTAGTCAGTTTATCTTTGGTCATTTTTTTTTTTTTTTTTTTTTTTTTTTTTTCTATTTTTAGCTGTAATTTGTTTAATTTATCAAGGGTAGAATGGGGCTTTTAATATTTTGGTGTCCCCCCCTAGTTGCCTTATAGAATAGAGATTATATCATGTTGTTAATGTTTGATTTAGCCAATTATGTTTTAAATAGGAGGAGACACATTGTGATCTTTTACTTCCCGAATCAAAGGATGGTGAATTGGTTGTGGTAGCTTATGGTCGGGCACAACCATCGAGAGTGGGCCAAACATCGCATTTGCTGCCGGTAGCAGATTCTTATTTTAATGTGTCCGTAGACACTATTATATGTGGATTTGAAGATTTCTCACTGCCGGTCCCAAGGGCGGATTGGAGCCTCTTTGTTCTCAATCACGCAGAGGGTAGTTTTGTGATATGGCCATGTGCTTGGGTGCGATTTACAGATGAGGTAAAATATATGTGACTAAGCATGATGATAGTGATATAAAAGTTTTGCCCAACTCAAAAATATATGCACATTATGGAGTTGACTTATAGTTTTTTCTTTTATCTATTCAATTTGTTGTTTATAATCACCATACGCTTTATAGCTATTTTATTTCTTCTCCTTTTCTCTCTCTCTACAATAAAACTGGCATGAAAACATACCAAATGATCTTTTCAACTATGTTTTTTTGTGTCTTTTTCTAAATAGGCTTTCCAGAAAACAAAAAAGGCAAAAAATGTGAAGAATTTGGATGTGAACAAAGAGGTTTCGCAAGGAAACCATTCAAAATCGAATGAGGTGGACTCAAAAGCTAACAGTAACAAGGCGGAATCACAACCTATTCCTGCAATTGTAGGAAAGATTTCATCCAAGGGCTCATCTCCTGATGCAACACCAAAAGGAACGCCACTTGTGTGTGAGCAAGTGATCAAATCTCTTAGCAAGTCATGTCTTTGGCTACATGCTCGGGTTAGCAACTTGCCCGATTCTTCCCCAATAAAGGTGGATTTGGAGAAGTCTCAATTCCACTACCTAGGTGATGATTCAGCTACTTGGGTATATTAAGTGGATATTCGGGAATTCCTCTGTGGAGCGATGTTAAATATATCCATATTACAAGTCTTCATGAGGTTATATATAATTAAAGTAACTACTTCAATATTTTGTTAGTTGTTAACGGTTTTCATTCTGACTTTACTTGATTATTCTTTTAGTGCACTTTACGAAGATTTACTTGGATGTGATTCTGTTTCAAAAGTTGGGTGGTTATGTCCACAAGAGATTCGTGATGCCAATTGCTTGTACAACCATGCAGAAGCGAATGAGTACATTGAACGGAGTATTAGACAATGTGTTCGATCGGGAGATAAGTATATTATTGCTCCATACATTGAAGAGTATGTTTTAGTACCTAATTGATAATGTCTTTTCATAATGCTATAAATACTATTGATACAAATATGTATATATATATATATATATATATATATATATATATATATATATATATATATATATATATATATATATATATATATATATGATTGTTGAAATTAAATTTTTATTATTAGTCTTCATTGGATGCTCTTGGTGATATCTCCTTCAAATCACACAATATACCATTTTGATTCTCTCGTCGAGAACCACCCCGAAGCTTACTAGTCAAAAGCATATTGAATAGGTATTGTTATATTTTCATTTCCTTTTAGGTCTTCATTAACATGCATGACATTGTTGTCACTATTATAAAATGTGGTGTTGTAGTGTGATGAAGAAACTGCGTGGTTTTGGTCCAAGAAGAGACACACTTCCTCAATGGAAATCGGTGAAGGTAAGTAAATGATTTCGGTTGTCCTCTATCTTTAAGTTATTAGTCTCCCTAGATTTATTGATCAGAATTTTGAGAATTATTTTTTGAATATGTTTTTGAATTTAGTGTGCACAACAACATGACGGGATTGCTTGCGGCTATTATGTGATGAGGTTTATGTACGATATAATTTCTTCTTGCACGGAATTTGATGATCTAGAGAAGGTTTGTAACATTTCATCTCCCTTACAAACTATGACTTGGTTTTCTCCTAATTAGTCTTTAAACAACTTGTACCATAAATTGGCATTTACTTGCACAACATTGACTCCGCATGTCAAATACGACTTGTAAGCATCCTAGTAATCCTAAAACAACATATTAGAGTAGATTGTAAGCAAAAATTACATGTTATGGTATGAAATGGATGAATTGAACCTAAAACGGGCTAAAACGACCTTGAAAGGCCTTTACTTGCACAAAATTAACTAGAATGAACAACTTTGACTTGTAATCATCCTAGGAATCCTAAAACAACATATTAGAGTAGATTGTAAGCAAAAATTACATGTTATGGTATGAAATGGATGAATTGAACCTAAAACGGGCTAAAACGACCTTGAAAGGCCTTTACTTGCACAAAATTAACTAGAATGATCAACTTTGACTTGTGATCATACTAGTAATCCTAAAACAACATATTAGAGTTGATTATAAGCGAAAATTACATTCTATGGTATGAAATGGATGCATTGGACCCAAAACGGGCTAAAACAACCTTGAAAATGGTCTTTACTTGCACAAAATTGACTAGAACAATCAACTTTGACTAGTAATCCTCCTATTAATCCTAAAACAACATATTAGAATTGATTATAAGCTAAACTTACATGCTATTAGACTTGAAATGGATGAATTGGACTCAAAACGGGCTAAAACGACCTTGAAAGGCCTTTAATTGCACAAAATTAACTAGAACGAACAACTTTGACTTGTAATCATCGTTGTAATCGTAAAACAACATGTTAGAGTAGATTATAAGCAAAAATTACATGCTATGGTATATAAATGGATGAATTGGACCCAACATGGTCTAAATGACCTTTACTTGCACAAAATTGATTAGAACGATCAACTTTGACTTGTGATCATCCTAGTAATCCTAAAACAACATATTAGAGTAGATTATAAGCTAAAATTACATGATGTGATATGAAATGGATGTATTGGACCCAAAACGGGCTAAACCGACCTTGTAAAGGCATTTACTTGCACAAAATTGACTTGAACGATCAACTTTGACTTGTAATCATCCTAATAATCCCAAAACAACTTATTAGAATAGATTATAAGCTAAAAATACATGATATGGTATGAAAAGGATATAATTAATGGCAAAACGACCTATAACGGACAAATTTTGACATATATATTATTGTCTTTGTTCTTATTAGATTTACAACACGCCAAAGGAGGAGTCCTTCACTATTGAGGAAATCAATGAAGTTCGAGACAAGTTTGCTTCCTTCCTTACTGATAGTTGTCTCTGATTTAGACATTTAGGTACTTATGATGTATACACATACTTTGGATCTAGAGTACTATTTTGTAATTCAATTCTACACTTCATATAATATTATTTTAATTTGAAAGTTAATTTGTTGGATTATTGAATTTTTGTATGCAATTTGTTGGATATACTTTGGATGAATTTTATATAGCAGTGAGGAAGGCACGAGGTGGTGTATTGTAACAGAGTTGTGCCTGCGCAATATATTTGTAACAGCTCTAGAAATAATATTCGTAAGCAGTGCTGATTTTATAAAAAAAAAAAAAAAAAACAAATGCTCCGGTTAATTTGAAAAAACGTAGCCTTTGATACGCAAATGCTCCGGTTATTAGCCAAAAAACCGGAGCATTTGATGATTTTTAAAGCATAAAAATGAACAAATGCTCCGGTTGTTAATACAACCGGAGCATTTGTTAATTGTCCAACTGCTCGTACGACGTCTGCTACGCGTTAAATACGGAGCATTTGATGGGTTTTTAACCGGAGCAATTGATGTTTTGTGTACTAGTGAAAGTTATGTCTGGACGACTAGCAGTTAGATACAAAAGTGAACCAATCATGCCTCTATATTTTGTTTGATCAACACTTGTTCCTATGGAATCTTCATCTAATCTAGTTGAAGTTCCCATATGAGTGTGATTTATCTTTGAATTTTTGAGGCCATATTTCTTTAACAGTTCCTTTATGTATTTTGTTGGTGAATAATTATTCCTTTTTCAGTTTGCTTAATTTGTAACCCAAGAAATAAATTTAACTCACCCATCATACTCATCTCAAATTCATTACTCATAAGGTTTGAGAATTCTTTGCACAATGATTCATTAGTTGCTCCGAAAATAATGTCATCAACATATATTTGAACAAGTAGTATGTCAGTTCCTTTCGATTTTAGAAACAAAGTTTTATCCACCTTTCCTATTTTAAAGTTATTTTCTAAAAGGAACTTTGATAATCTCTCATACCATGACCTAGGCGCTTGCTTTAACCTATAAAGAGCCTTGTCAAGCTTGTAGACATGGTTTGGGAGATCATTGCTTTCAAATCCAGGGGGTTGTTCAACATATACATCTTCTGTTTAAATAGCCATTTGGAAATGCACACTTAACATCCATTTGATACAGTTTTAATTCCATATAGGGAGCAAATGCTATTAGTATTCTAATGGCTTCAAGTCTAGCAACAGGAGCCAAGGTTTCTTCATAGTCAATTCCTTCTTGTTGATTATAACCTTTTACTACAAGTCTAGCTTTGTTCCTTACAATTGTTCCATACTCATCTAGTTTATTCCTAAACACCTATTTTAAGCTAATCACTTTATGTTGTTTAGAAGAGGGAACTAGATGCCATACCTTGTTTCTTTCAAACTCATTTAATTCAGCTTGCATAGCAGTTTTCCAATCAGAATCAGTTAGGGCTTCTTCATGATTTCTTGGTTCTATCATTGATAAGAACGCATGAAATGCACAAAAATTCCTTAATTGAGATCTAGTCTGCATACCTTTGGATATGTCACTTATTATGAGTTCCACTGGATGTGATTTTTGATGTCTCCAAGGTTTTGGTTGAAACTTCCTTATAGGAACAGGTTGTTCCTCTTGAGTTTCATGAGAGGATGAGGAGCTTTGTTCATTTGTTCTTCTTTCAGCAATTGTTGAATCAGTTCCTTCAACATTTTCATTCTTAGTAGGAACAGGAACAACTCCATGATCTTGAGGAACAGGAACATCATTGTTATGAATGTTTTCATCTCCTTCATTCATTTCCTCTTTTATTTCTTCTTCCTCAATTGAATATGCATCTTTCTCATTTGGTCGTACCAAGCTAATCGCAAAGTCATCAACCTGTTTGCTTGGATTAAAGTTGTCAGATTCATCAAAGATTATGTGGATACTTTCTTCAACACACACAGTTCTTTTATTGTAAACTCTATAAGCCTTACTATGGGATGAATATCCTAAGAATATTGCTTCATCACTCCTAGCATCAAAATTTCCAAGATTATCTTTCCCATTGTTATGAACAAAACATTTGCAACCAAATGTTCTGAAATGAGTAATATTGGGTTTCTTTCCAAAATAAAGCTCATAAGGAGTTTTGTTAATGATAGGTCTCATCATGGCACGATTTATTATGTGACAAGCAAGATAATGTCAAATTCCAAAAGTTCCTTGGAAGTTCACTAGCAATTTGCATGGTCCTAGCCATTTCTTCCAAAGTCCAATTTTTCCTTTCTACAACCCCATATTGTTGTGGTGTTCTAGGGGCAGAAAAATTATTATCTAGCCCATGGTTTCTGCTTAAGTCATCAAATTTATATTTTTTAAATTATTTACCATGATTAGATCTTATATGCATCAATTTGTGACCACTCAAATTTTGAACTCTTTTAGCAAAGACAAGGAACTCATCATAAGTCTCATCCTTACTAGAGAGAAAAATAACCCAAGTGTACCTAGAGTAGTCATCAACAATAACTAACACATACCTCTTTCCACTTCTACTTTGAATTCTCATAGGACCACACAAATCCATATGAATTAATTCTAATGGTTTTGTAGTGCTCACAACAGTTTTAGATTTGAAAGAGGATCTAATATGCTTTCCTTTGGCACATGCATCACAAACTTGATCAATATGAAATTTTATAGATGGTAATCCCAAAACAAGATCTTTTGATCGAAGTTTGTCAAGTACTGAAAAGCTAGCATGTCCTAGACGCTTATGCCATAAGAGTGGATCATCTTCAATAACACTAAGGCATGTCAAATTGTTTTTCGGAACAAGATCAAGATCCACAATATATGTGTTCCCTTTCCTTGTTCCTTCCAAGATGACATTCTTAGAGTTAATGTTAATGATCAAGCATTTCCCTTGTCACAAAATTGGGAAATTCTCAAAAGATTGTGCTTTAAACCTTCAATTAAAAATACATTATCAATGGAATGTGATGGTGACTTACCAACCTTACCCATGACAACTATGTTACCTTTCTTATTGTCACCAAAAGTCACACTTCTACCTTCATAGGTTGAGAGTGAGAGAAACTTGGATTTGTCTCCTGTCATGCTTTGAACAACCACTATCAGGATACCAAGTGTTGTTCCCCCTCACTCCAACCTGCAAAAATCAACTAGATGTTAGTAGTAGGAACCCCTTGTTTCGTGGGTTCCTGTGTCTTGACTAGCATTTGATTTGGCAACCCATTTCATGTTGCTCAACTTCACATTTTTGCCAATCATTCCAGTTCTTAGTTGACATTGATTTATGTAATGACCTATCTTTCCACAGTACATGCAAATTTTATCACTAGGTAGGTCAACATATTTCTTATGCTTGTTCCTCTTCTTGTAGTTTTCAAGACCAAGACCTTCTTTTCTTTTAGTCTATGGTCTCTCAATCCATTTAGGAACAACCATCACTTTGCCTCTGCAACAACCAGTTCCATCTTGAGATTACAGATCTGTTCCTTTAAAACATTTTTCTCTTTATTTAAATTTTCGATCTCAGATCTGTAACCTTTCAAAGGAGTTGATCTAATATCAAATTAAAGGAACTTAGAACCGGGACAAATTCCTTTAAGTGTAAAATTTCTAAATTGATTTGATAATTTTCATTCTTCACACTCTCATATGATTCCTTGATTTTTAAATTCTTATCAAATAAATAAAAGAACCTAGTTTCAACATCCGTTCTCATTTTCTTAAGCCATTCTATATGTTCTTTACAAACTTTTACAGCTTGTTCAGTTTGCTCACGTTTTTCACGTTCATCTCTCTGCATTCAAGAATTGCATCATAAAGAATATCATAAATTTCAGGCCTAGTTTTGCCATCTAAGTCTGAATCAAGTCCATGTTGGCTTACCTCAACAATTTCTTCATCTTCTTTTTCATCAGTGTTTGCCATGAGGCAAAGATTTACAATTTCCTCAGTTTGTTGTTCTTCTTCCTCTTCAGTCTCTGAATCTCCCCAAGCTGCTATCATAGCCTTTCGAACGTTCGCTTTAGAGAAAGGTGCTTTAGTTTCCTTGTTCCTTTCAGCGAAGCGTTCCTTGTTCCTTTCTTTGGTCTTATCATTTTCCCAAATAGGACATTCCTTGATGAAGTGATCTGTACTACAACATTTATGACATGCAGCTTTGTTAGAAAACTTTTTAGTTTTACCCTTGAAGTTCCCATTCTTTATGTTCCTATACATCTTTCGAAATTTTCAGACCATGAGTGCTGCTTCCTCTTCTTCTGAGTCAGAGTCATCTTCATCATCTTCTTTGAGGGCAATGGATTTTGACTTAGAGCTTTCACCATACTTAGTATCAAGGTGAAGCTCATGAGTTATAAGTGATCCAGCAAGCTGTTCCAAGTTGAACTTAGTGAAGTCTTTTGTTTCTTGTAAAGCAGTGACCTTAGCCATCCATCTATCCTTAAGTAGACTCCTAAGAACTTTTCGAACCTGTTCCTCTGATGAAATAAACTTACCAAGAGAAGCTAACTCATTAATAATGTTAGTAAAATAAGTAAACATCTCTTGTATGCTTTCCTTAGTCTTCATGGAGAACAATTCATATTGATTCATTAGTAAATCAATTTTAGATCTCTTGACCTCATTAGTTCCTTCATGGGTTACTTCTAGTAAATCTCATGTTTGCTTTACGGATTTGCATCCCATGATCCTATTGTGTTCATGGGGTCCAAGTCCATAATGCAACAGTTAAACAGCAAATGCATTTACTTCCATTTTTTTGAAATCAGCTTTGTCATATTCAGAGAAAGGTTTAGGAATTACCTCATTTTTGTCATTAGTAGTTGTGACCTCAAAATCACCAACTTCAATGACTCTCCATACCTGGTAGTTTTCGGCCTTGATGAATATATTCATTTGGCTCTTCCAGTAGGAATAGAATTTCCCATTGAACATGGGAGGCCTTTACGTAGAGTAAGTTTCCTCAAGTTTCTTGGCCGTATTAATTGTTCCCTGGATCTTTTTCTCAATAGGGTTTCCTATCTTTCGTGAGTTCTAGCTCTGATACCAATTGTTATTTAACTAGGAACAATACAAGAGTGGGGGGTGAATTGTATTTGTAGAAATAAACGTAACTTTTAGCGGAATTTTAAACTTAAACAAAGAAACAAGCTAAAGGAACACAAGGGATTTTTAAGAGGAAAAACTTCTTGGGCCCAACAAGAAGAAACAACCTCGACCACTAGGGATTTTAAACTCAACTCTTTTACTAATTAGGCCAAACAACTTTGTTACAACCTAATTCTACTCACCGGCCAGACCTTGAGTTCCTAAACTCAAGTTCTTGAACAACTGTTCCCTCAACAGTTGTTCCTCTCAACTTTACTTGAAGCTTTCTCACTTTAACTCGCTTTACTCAAAGCTTTTCTCTTACAAAACTTCACTTAAAGTCTTCTTAACCAAAAACCAAAATATAATTGATCAAATAAACTTAGTGGAATTAGAGTAAGAAGGCAAAGAACAAATGACTTTTATGAGAGAATGAAGGCACTGACACTTTACTTAGTTAAACTCACTAATTCACTTGGTCAGACACAAATAGGAACTTAATTAGACATTAGTATATATAGTGGTAATAATTTAGAACGTGGGATTAAAACATGTGTTGGTGGTAAAATCATTATCCCATTATGTTCCTTACCCGGAGGAACACGTTCCTCATTCAACCCATGATCTCCATGGTTACTGTTAAACGTGGGAGATAATTATGTTACTGCTCCCTTAATTTTAGCAACCACTTAAAGCATTAATTCAACAATCTGATTTAATTAAAAAGCATTTTATTTATTAAAACCAAAATAAAATCCTTTTACCAAAAATATTATCCTTAAAATATTTTCCATAAAAACAGAAAAGGATATTTATTATATTTATAAAAACGGTTTTTTCACCAAATACCCCTGACAAATAAATTTATTCACCAAATACCCCCACTTTTTTCAAAATTCACCAAATACCCCTGACCTTTAAAAAAATTCACCAGATACCCTTTTGTTGACGGACGTTAGTTTTCCGTTAGCGTTTATTTACAAGTTAGCCCTAAGTCAACCCAATTAGCCCTAAGTCAACCTAATTAGCCCTAAGTCAACCTAATTAGCCCTAAGTCAACTTAATTAACCCTAACTAACCCTAACCCACTCTCTCCCCCCTAACCTACCACCCCCACCACCCCCCCACCACCGCACCAACAATCCTAGCCCCACCAGCCTCCCCTCTCCCTTCCCCCGCAGCCTCCCCCTCCCCCTCCTCGCTTCTCCCAGCCAGCCGCCTCCCCCTCCCCACCACCCCCCACTCGATCACCACCCCTCCTTTCCACCACCACCCCCTCTTCCACCACCACCTTTCTACCACCACCCTCCACCCACCGAAAGCTCCCCACTTCCTCACCCCGCCACCAAGGCCACCACACCTACCCTCTCCCCTCCCCTTCCTTCCTCTTCCACCAACCCCCACACCCGAAACCCCCATCCTAGCATCGCCCCTACGTAAACCATATTCTTTCACATCCTTCAAAACATCATCTACTTCAAAACACTCCAAAACCACAACCACAATTCCCCATCATCGGATTGCTTGCTGCTACTAACGATAAAGAGGAGCTAATTCGCCATCATGTTACGAGCTTTGAGATTGAGTGCCGCAAATTTCGTATTTGCATAATGAGATTCCATTTTGAAATTGTAATGTAAATCAAACTAATTTTTGCACAATCCGTCGGCAAATCAAAGAGTAGTATGCCATCTTCTTTGTGAGCATCAATAATTTGGGTTTATAAATGCAAAAAAAAATGTGAAAGAAAGTGAATTACGAGACAGAAAAACAGTTCATTGAGGAAGAAACAGTTCAGTGAATTAGTGTCGCTGTCGCCGGCATCTGTTGAGTTTGCTCATTTTTATGCGAGGGAAGGATTGTAGAGGTGCAGGGAGGAGGGGCCTACGGGCTGCCGGCGAGAATGAGGGAGGAGGAGGGGGACGACAAGTGAGAGAGGGGGGAGGCGCGGGGGGCCTGCGTGGGGGAGGGGGTGTCGGGGGGGAGGGGCTGCGTGGAGGAGGGGTTGGGGGGGCGGGTTGGGTTAATTAGGTTTTAGGATTAATTAGGTTTTTAGGATTAATTAGAGTTTTTTAGGGTTAATTAGAGTTTTTTAGGGTTAATTAGTTAATTCGTTAACGGAACACTAACGTCCGTTAGTCAAAAGGGTATTTTGGGTAATTTTTTTAAAGGTCAGGGGTATCTGGTGAATTTTTTTAAAGGTCAGGGGTATCTGGTGAATTTTGAAAAAAGTGGGGGTATTTGGTGAATAAATTTATTTGTCAGGGGTATTTGGTGAAAAAACCGTTATAAAAAATAAATCTTTTCCTTAAAAAGATTTTCCTTAAAATCAGATTATTCCTTAAATAAAATGGTTACCTAGAATCTAGGCATAAATTACTCAACAAACATAATTAACCGTTGTAATGCTTCATCCTAGGTCTAGTTCCTTTTAATAGTTAGTTCCTTTAACTTATTAGTTATGCGCTAGTTCATCTGTTCCTTACAAATGAACAAACACTCATTCTCATTCTAAATTGCCATAGTTCCTTACCATTCTTACTCGTTCCTTTACCATGGAACTAGAAACAAAAAGCCTCGCATTAGTCTTCTTGCTCCAATGCTGCTCCAGTACCAAATCATGAAACATCTTTACTTAGTCTCTAAAAGCCCAACTTGATTTCTTCCTTGACTTAATATTCTCTTTGTTCCTTTCATTGATACCTTGAAATTCATTCACTTAAACAACTTGTTAGTTCAATACTTAGTTTGCATCTTTGTTCCTTTGTCATCATCAAAACTAGGGTTCAACAAAATCCATTCTCATTAGTCATCAAAGTAATCATATGGAAATTGGACAATCATGCCACTGGGTCCATTAGGTCCAACACCTCACCAAACCTCATTGACTTGAGTTTTGGTTCCCCATTGTCCCTCTTTGTACTAAAAAGCACAAATTAAACTAGATCAGATGCTTTTTGGTAATTACCAAACATGCTTTTGGGCATTACCAAACCTACTAATTGGAGGATGTTCTCCCAATCACAATCCATTCCCATTACTCATCAAAGTAATCATATGGCGATTGGAAAATCAAAATACCTCACCAAACCCTAATGAATTGAGTTTTGAGCCCCATTGTCCCTCATCGTACTAAAATTGCCAAATTAAATCCGGATAAAATGCTTTTAGCTAATTACCAAACATGGGATTGACCATTACCAAACCTACTAAGTGGAGGATGTTCTCCCAACACAATCCATTGTTGTTACTCATCAAAGCAATCCTATGGGGATTGGACAATCATGCATGCCACTGGGTCCATTGGGCCTAATACCTCACCAAACCTCATTGACTTGAGATTTGGCCCCCATTGTCCCTCCTTATACTAAAAAGCCCAAATCAACCCCCAGACACTGAAAAAACCTTAATTGTCACAAGGCAACTAATCTAGTTTTGAAAATACCGGATCCATTAATCTAATTTTAATGACGGATTAATTAACTTATCTGGTTTGGGTCATGGACCGGATAAGTTAATGATCCACAAGCCAAAAAACCCGCCTTTTAAGGCCCTAAGGAGGGATGAAACCCTCATTTCTTCTCAGCCTCCACACGCTCCATTTCTCTCATTTACTCTTCAGTTCTCTCACTTCCCTCTCACGAAAACCCAAACCCTCACCTCTTTTCGACGTCGTCTTCACTAATCATCTCTCTTCCCTCTCTTCATTTGTTCCACTCTCATCTCGTCGTCCGAACAAGGCCACCAATCACCGTCTTCATCACCTCGTAGTCGAATTCAGGCCACCATCACCGTCTTCATCATCTAGTCGTCGAAACTTAAAACCAGGCCACCAATCACCGTCCCCAACCCACCACAAACTCAAGTTTTCACTCGATTCAACTCAAGTTAACTGATCCAAAGAGAAGGCCTAGATCTAGGTTGTATAGTTTTTTGATTTATTTTTTGTTAATTTTTTTTGTTTATTAATAACCCTAAACCCCTCGTTTTGTATTTTTTTTTGTAAATCTAATGCATTTTTTTCGATTTTTTGGTTATGGATATTAATTTTCTCTTTTTTCTTGTTTGTCGATCTTAATTTTTTTATAGTTGAACTGTAAGTTTATCTAAATCTTTTGTAGTTTCTTTGAATTTTTTTCGTCGGTAGATTATATTCAATATTTCATTTGTGGATTTTTGTCTGTAGATTATGTTCAATTTTCCTTTTTTTGTAATTTTCTCTTTTTTTCATAGTGGATGTTAATTTATTCAATTTAGGTTATGTTTTGTAATGTATGTAATTTGTGTTTGATTTTCATCCTTGTTCATTTCCTTGAAAATTCTAAAAAATAGAAATATAAATTTAAGATAATATGGTTGGGAAGAAAATCTGTCAACCT
Source organism: Beta lomatogona (assembly GCA_947646795.1). NCBI lineage: Eukaryota > Viridiplantae > Streptophyta > Magnoliopsida > Caryophyllales > Amaranthaceae > Beta > Beta lomatogona. The sequence continues at coordinate 545,389 of CANSNZ010000955.1, read as the reverse complement.
TATCCTCTCATTTCCTCGATTTCTTCCTCCGTGTTTTCGCCCAATGCTTGCAGCCTGCAACTCTGAAGTACAAAGTGCAATGCTTTTTTTTAATGAAGATATGCCCTCAACTAATCCGGTTAAGTGGTCCAAACCGGATCAATTCTTGTAATATATGATCGGGTATGGACCACTAAACCGGATTGGTTGAGGGTTAACTGATACGGTCCACAACCGAATCAGTTAATTTCCTCAATTGCTGCGAGCTCAACCGATCTGGTCCAATTATGGATCAGATAAGCCCGAATGGACCGAATTAGATGGGTTTTTTTCCACTAGTGAGATCATATGCTTTTTGGTAATTACCAAACATGGTTTTGGGCATTACCAAGCCTACTAAGTGCGGAGGTCGGAACGTGTGGCTTGGATCCACTTAAAATCAATTTAATGTTAACATAAACAATGATGATTAGGAAAGAAAAGAAAATGATAAAAAAACTATAACATAAACGTAGTCCATGTCCTTTGTGTCATCAAACACATACTCCACAATTGCCTTCTGAGTCTTTTCTAATTTGTGTAACAACTCACAAATTGTGGCAATCTTGAACTTGAAATTCCACTTCACGTCGTCCTAAATGCAATCATTGATGAAGAATATTTTATTGATTGTAAACAAGAATTGGTTATGTTTGGTTATTACCTAAACCGGTTTGGTTATCATCAAACACAAACAAAGTGAAAACTGTGTTCTTGTCTATGTTAAGTTATTACCTAAATAAGTTTGGGTAATAGCTAAAGTTGAATCAGTCCTGTTTAATTATTACCTAAACCTCTTTAGGTAATAACCAAACAGTAAGAATGTGAAAATTGAGCTCCTAATATGTTTAATTATTATAGATTCAACTTTGGGTAAGAACCAAAGTTGAATCAGTCATGTCCGTGGAATACCAAAATATTTGTAGGTAATCACCAAATAGAATGAAAGTGAATATTAAAAGGTTTCGAAAATGACATCATGGTTATCTAGAGTGGTTAATAAGGTGGTCAACAAGATATGTCAGTGTGATTAGGTTTCACAAAGAGGTTCTTATATATACGGAAAGATTACGCCACGCAAGTAAACAAAGGATCAATTCACGATTTTGGTTTTATATTAAAATATGGTGGTTTAGGTGCAAGTTTATATCGTAACTTCTACGCTTAGATAAGGGTTTTGGTAGGTAACAAATAAGTGGATGCTTGCAGTAGGTATTCAACATTTAAAGGCACTTAATGAAGTAAAGAAACATGGGTTAGTCAACTTGAAAAACAACTAAACAAAAATTGGGTTTTTAGATGTTCTTTAATAATCATTGAATTGAGGTTGCACGTGGCGTTTGATAAGGGAAATGAAGCAAAGTTTTATTTTACAATCAAGACATGAATGTTCCAAGGAAATATGATGGAAGTTCAGCAGCAACAAGATAATTAATCCAAAATGAAATCAAGGTAATGACAAGGTTTGATATCAAAAGAAACTTGTCATGCTGTCAGCGAACTTTTGGACAGCTTAACTTCTATTTAGCAACTGCAAGTTGAGTGTTTTTTAGGTCTAAATTTAACTTATTTTCAAGATCTACAACTTTGATGCAGACAACAAAGCGAAAATCCGACTGGAAGAGGAAGATACTGGGCATGGAAAAATACGGCAGCATAATTCAAATGAATCGGATAATCATTTCCTTACTCGGTTATCTAAGAAGTTAATCAACCTTACTGACACTTGACATGCAAGAGTATTTCAACACAATATAAACCATAAGATACTACATGAAATCAGTTTTTATACATATACAAAAGTAATCCAAGTATACATAACTCCCAAAACAAATTACAGGATCAAAGCTAAAATAAAGTTTAGGTGGTGGTTCTTGTGTATCTACCTTAATTCGATGATCCCAACACCAAATCATCCAAATCGTAATCTTTTCCTTAAATGAGTATCCAAAACCTTAGACATAACATGCATGTATAGATAAGTCAAGAATTATCCCAAAAATTACTAAGCCGAAATCCCAAAATAATCGGTTTTACTATGGCTTAACTTTGCTTCGATTTTTAGCTCAATTCCTCCTAGATGGCTTAAGATATCACTTGCCCATTATCATATACAAATTGGATGATCCAAAAATTTGATTGCATGCAATTGCCCATAAGAAAAAAGCTAGAAAAATGGCAGAAGAAGGGAGGAAGACCTACTCGCCATTCTGGCGTGATGAAGGGGAAAAGAATAAGTGTTTTGGGCTCAATCCTTTTGGATGATTTTAGCTTAACGAAGCAATGGGTTGTCCTCATAGGTATTTATAGAAAAATAGGTGTAGGTTAGCTTAGTAATTCGGCTAAATTAACAAGGCTAATTTGGTCATTTTATAACTTAAGTACTTTATAGAATTCTCTAGTTTCCTTTAACCTTTAATTCATTTTTAATGAAGCTCTAATCCTGTAGTATTCATAAACTAAATTATCATATTCTTATGAAGACATTAATCAGCCCTTAAATCATAATTACAGAATATCTCAAACACAATACCAACAATAGCTCGAAATCTCCAAAATTTTAGCACGATATTCAACATTCTTAACATAACACATAAATAACTTATCTTAACTCATAATCTGTATTAATAATCACATAATTTACATATCATATTAACATTCACAAATATAATTCACATAATCTCATAAATTTTTGTTCCTGAAAAAGCACAACAGATGACGCACTGATTCGTGCGTTAATAAATTCCGTTTGTCAAAATAATCTCGGCTCAAAAAATAAGGCTATTATACCTCGTCATTGCTCTTAGTAGCTGAGTCTGTGGCAGCTCTGTCACTCGTAGACATAGGGGTGACATCACTAAAATCTTCATCATCCTCTCCATCATCATCACCATCTCAGTTTTGGGCAACCTGTTTACTGCTTTATTGTTCTTGAAAAACAATCAAATAATAAGATTAGAAACAATCAAATAACAAAGATCAAAGCTAAAATTTCTCTCATTTATAACATTGCACCCTCAAATACAATTCAAAAAATTAAAAAAACATTATATGTCCAGCTAATGACCATATCTAGTAGTAGTCGAAAACAACTCAGGCAATCACTGAAACAAGTACATGGAGTGTTAGGTAATCACCAGATAGGGTTTTGGTAATTGCCAAACAATAAAAAATAGATACTCCAAACATTTTTGAATTTATGGATAAGTTAGGTAATTACCAACTACATGATAGGTAATTACCAACATAGTTTAGCCTATGTATTTATCAGTATATTTCATCAATCAAACCACACTCTAAATATGTATCTCATTTATATTTTAACATGATAACTAGATTCGTGCATTTTATTTTATGAATCACGATATCCGAACATAAATTTGAATTTAACATGTTCACAAATTCAAAAATTACTTAATGATCTCCAAACAATACATTGGTAAACATAAAAAAAAAAGTTAAGGCAATCACCGACAACTTTTGAAATATCAACCTACACTATTATAACTACCATTGTAACTCATCAACCCAACCACATAAGAAAATAACATCTTATTGACCACCGAAGAGCCCAAATTAATGCAATTATAACATAATAGATAAGAATTAAACGATTAGAAAATAGACCTTCAAGCAACCATATTGAACATTTGTTCAATATGACAAACTGCATTGTAGACACCTAATCGTGTCTCCCTATTTAAGGGTCCAATGATGAAACATACGCAATTTAGATGGCGCAACCCAACAGAAGAGCAATCCGAAGAGCCAACCCAAAATAAGTCAAAAATTGTGTTTTGAAATGATACTCTAAAGCCCAATTAATTATTCATGATGATTAATTGTATTTTAAGCCCATAAAACATTTTGAACCCATTTAAAGTGTTTTAAGATCCCAAGTAAATATTTATTATATTAATAAATATTTTTTATAAATATTTTTATCTTTGATAAATATTTTAAATACAAATCATATTTTATTCCGTCAAATTCAATCTCCGGATTATAGGGATAGAAAATTATCTTCAAAAGATGCATTTAATAAAAAACTGGAATATGCTGGAATATGCGTCGGACGTGGCAGCCGCGCCAGCGCGCACGTGCGTCCAGCACATTGGCCAGAACGCGTCAGGCGCGCCACTGAGCGTCTGACACGTGGACTTGTGACTCCCACAGAGTCCTGCACCTGGCGCAGACCTTGTGTGAGACGCAAGTTTCTTTTTTATCTTTTTAAACACGCGTTTACACGTGCAACCCTGATTGGACAGACCACGTTAGGCGCGCCAATGTGCGCTTGCCACGTCGGACTGCGCCTAGCGCACGTTGGCACGTGAGACGCAGACTCTCTCTACCTATAATTATGGGCGATTTCCCAAATCAGCTATGGCTTTTTAATTTATTATTTCACGAACACAAAAATTTTCGAGTACTTACGAATTCAATTATGAACCTTCAAATACCCAAACACTTTCAATACATCGATTCCTTTTCAAGTTACTAATCATACTGCGTTCTTGGTTCCACGATTGCTCCGCCTGAAGGTCGTTACGCTCTTCGACCTAAACTGCATAGGTATAATTCCTCAAAACCGTTAAATAATTCTATTATTTTTATTTCCTAGAAGTTACTAGCAATTTATTGTCATGATCTACATATCCAATTATATAATCGCATTTATTGTATATTCTAGCCTCTTTTCCTTTTATTTTTGTATATAATATTCATATTGTTATGATTGTCCTGCATGAATTTTTATCACCCACATGTTATTATTTCTAAACAACACCTAAAGAATTGTTCTAACTACTTAAGATAATTTGGACAACCTATTAGGAACCTTGTAATTTTATTGCTTAATAACTTGTCACTAAAAAAATAGTCTTTTATGTGTTTCCTGAACCAACCTAAACAATATTATATGATTATTCTTTTGCATAAAATCCGTAATGAATTTATATTTAGTAAAGGTCAGCAATGGGAAACGTGGTTCATTATGACCATATATGTACCCTCACCCTCGAACTCAATTTATGGTTCATTTTGACCATCATTGGAGTCAGGACGAGTAAATCTACATTGGATATGTCCCTAAGATGTCCCTACAGTTTAATATCCAAATAGGATTATAAGTTTTCTTCTAAAAATTTGTTGGCAACTTCAAAAACATATTTTTTTATAAAACCTTATGTAGGCGTGGATTTTTTTTATTCCTTTAATGCCTACACGTGGTGTGAGCGCGTTTATTTGACTACCCCGTTGTTAAGGTTTTATTAAAAATATGTTTTGAAGTCGCCAACACTTCTTTAAAGGAAGAATCATAAACCTAATTGGATATTGAAATGGAGGGGACATCTTAGGGACTTATCCTCTACTAAATTGCCCATTGCTTGCCTCTACTAAATACCGATTCGTTACATACTTTATGCAAAAGAATAATCATATAAAGTTTTAATACACCCTAAAAATATATAGTCTATATTGGTTCAGGAAACACTATAAAAAGACTAATTATGTAGTGACAAATTATTAAGCAAACAGATTATTGGGTTCCTAGCAGGTTGTCCAAATTATCTAAATTAATTAGAACTTTTATTTAGGTCTTGATTAACAATAAATACAAGGTGATAAATATTGCAATCAGGCATGAAAAATAATATGTTCATAAAAATAAACAAAAATAAAATATAGCAGAGAGTTAGTATAATATATACAATACTTACAATCGCAGGAATATATTAATTACCTACATCACGAATAGAAGGTTAGTAACTTCAAGAAAATAATATAAAATAAATATATATAATAAATAAATGAAGTTTGTGAATTTAGTTGACCCTTAGAAATTATACCACCGTCCGGGGTCGTTGATTTGTACAGATATTAGAAAATTGAATATTGAACAAGTCTTGAAAAATAGTTGTGTTTTGTAATATGTATTTGCGTCGTCTAGTATAGTATTAATATGATGTAAACTGTAGAATTAATTCGTCCAGTGTTGTAGTTTTGATTTGGTGTTTTGATGATGTGGCGCAGTAGGTGATGTAATATAAAGATGATGTGTTTGATGAAAAATCAGGGAGGTGTATTAGTTGTAGAATGAATGATGATGATGCGCATATGATAATCAAAGATGCTAGGTGATGAATCAGGTGGATTAGTAGTTAGGCGGTGAGTGGGGCGTAGAGGAGTTTGATGAATTGTGAGTACCGAGTGTTTTTTGGTTTTGGCCGTGTAAGTTAGTTAGGTTCAGTTATGTTAGGGAGGAGATATTATATAGTGTAGATAGTTGAGTTGCAATAGGTTTTTGAAAACAATTAGGTTTTTAAAAGATTTTAGAAAATAGCTAGATAAAAGATATTTAAAAACAGTTTGGGAAAAGATTATTTTTTGTAAAAGATATTTTTATTAATAAAACTAATCAATAAAATTAATTAAGTCTATTAATTAAATTGGGATTAGAAAATGGTTTTCATAAACTGGGGTTTCATAAAACTATTTTTAAAAGGTTTTTAAAGGTGGGATTTTAAAAAGTTATTTTAAAACGTTTTAGAAAGTAGGTTTAGTAAAATTATCAATAAAAAAAGTTTTCTGAAATGAGTTAATAAAAAAGGGTAAGAGAATCGTCTTGGACTTAACATTTTATTTTCGACTCGTTCTTTATTCTTTCCTTGATCCGGACCAATTGGAGCGGGGTATTGGTCATCATAGGGTACTAAATGGGGAGACACGATTATGTGTCTACACATTAACAATGGGGTAGTCAAATACGCGCTCACACCGCGGTAGGCAAATAAAATCACGCCTACATGCATCTTTAAACAATTTACCGCGAAATCGCTCGGCAAATGTCCCTTGATCTATCATTTTCAATCTTATGCATTAACTGAGATAAACAAAACAGTAAACATTTGCTTTTATAAATTGTGAACCAAAAACTAACAACACAACTACTTAATGATCATTTATAAACTCACTTTGGTGTACTGTAAGAATTTTTCAACTTAAGGACAACGTCATTCAAGAGCTTGGTGTTGGCATCACTCGAGTCAACCACCCTTAAAGTCTTAAGCCTCCAAATCTCGTCGAGGGCAGAAACTAAAGAGTATTAAGTAAAAATCAACTGTTGTTGATATAGCAACTTACAAAACAATTTTTTATTGATCAAGGTAAACCACACAATGGAAAAATTTATCATATAAATATTCCTTTAAACCTCACCTAAACATGTTTGGATAATTACCAAATACGTTCAGAAGACAAATTAATCAACTGATTATGTAAAGATATACACCCAAATCATTTAGGTAATGACTTAAACAAACATTGGTAATTACCAAACACTGCCATTACACCATATTGTGTTCTAAAGAGGTTTAGGTAATTACTAAAACAATTTTGGATGATAACCAAACAATGTCAGACCACGTTATATACATATGAAGAGGAAAATATAATGAATACTTACCATCAAATACAAGAAACATCCACCAACATTTTCACCGGATGGATTGGCTTGAAATTTTGCCAGTTCACTGATCGAAGTGTCGAAGATAAACTTGGCGTAATTCCATTGCATAATCTTCTCCGTGTTAATCACAACATGAAGCCATGGTTCCTTGGGTTTAAGGTTAGGAGTGGGCGAAAGTAGTACAATCATCATGAAGAGGTTAAAGAATGCCTTGAACAAGTTGTCATCTTGATCAAGATTGTGTAGATTGACAACCATACTATCTACATCCATATTAGCTTATCCTATAAACCTTTCATCATAATCTTTGTCAAGCATTTTACTCTCAATTTCAAATCCTATGCTTTTAAACCTCAATAACCACTCCACATTCGTGGGGGTTATTACAGTTTGCTTCCCATGAATATCTAACATGTGTGTTTCAGGATCAAAGTGGTCAATCACCCACTTACACATTGTTTTCCTAATTATCGAGTCCCCTAGGTTTTGATTGATGAAAAACAGCTGCAGGGAACAATTGATATTATAGGTGGTTCTATCTTATTAGGAAACAACTGAAAATCTAATTGTTCCTCACTGTATACTGAAAAATTCAAAAGAGTATTTTCTACGCTATGATATGTTCTTGTGTAGCATACAGGTTATTCCGAGACTTGAAGCTAGGAGGCCCTCTCGAAGATGTTCGGGGAAAATATAAAGCTCTACATTGTTGATTCAAGGGAAGCTTCAAGGATTAAAGTGCATGAAGATAGTTTAGGATCCTTTATTTGATTTATTTTAGGTCTTCATGTAATATTTGCTTATGATATTATTAGTGGAATTGTTTGTGTTGTTCTTAAGTGTGAAACATAATTTGGTATTTACTTGCCTTAAAGCATGTGTGTATCTTAGATAATAGCTTTCCCTCAAGAAAGATATCGTTCAAGATATACTTTGATAAATTAAGCTAGGGCACGCTCAATGGTTAGATCTTGGTCTATAAATACTGAAATATGATTCTCTTTCACTCTTGATGCTCTTCTGGATTTCATTGAGTACTATTGAGAGCTTTAACAAAGAGAACAGCTAAAAGCGGTTTCCTAAATTAAAGTATGCATCTTATAGAGCTTTACATTACTCTTTGTTTGCTTTGTAAGAAAGTGTGAATTAAGATAAACATATTGTATTGAGTCTCTAACAAAGGGGTTAGAGATTGGGTAGCGTTTGCGAGTTCTTTTGCGAGTGCATGTGAGTTCAAGTGCGAAGTAGCACACTAGAGTTAGTGTGGGGTGTGCTGTTTCCCTGGACTACGGGAAACAAAAGAGTGTAGAGTATTCTGGTTTATCAGAGTTGATTAATAAGAAAACTAGCATCGAGGACGTAGGCCCTTGTTTGACTGAACCTCATTAAATATGGTGTGTCCTTTACTTCTTTCAAGTTCTATTGTTTCCGCTGTCAGGAACCAGCCAAACTGGTTCCCCATTAATTTGAAGGAATTTGTATTTGTCACCAATTTGTCTAAGTACTCAATTCACCCCCCTCTTGAGTACATTGCAAACCTTCACTAGTGACCTTGCAATATATGGAAAACAAGCAATCAAAATCAAGTTGTTGCAAAACATTCTTCTTCTCTCTCGAAAACCATCTAGCTACGTCAACAAACTGCTCAAGACCTCCTAAAGCTAATCACGTACTATGTGTGGATATTAGAAATAATTAATTATGATTAAAATAATAGAGTTTCTAAAAAGACAACAAATGTGCTTAAAGAATTATAGCTTCATACATACCTTGCTTGGGAATGCAATCAACATATTGGTTTGCCGTTTAGAAAGAGGTAGGGAAACTAGCGCCTCCGATTCGGATTGCTTTCGTTTTCACATCGTGCCTAACAATAATAAAAAATCTCAAAAATTAACAAAATCTACAATTACAGGATAATTTCGGTAATGACCAAAAACCTTTTCTTAATTACCAAACGTATTCCAGGTATCACCAATCAGTGTTAGGTAATCACCATATGTTTTTAAAAGAGAACTCCACAATTGCATTTTATTCATCAACATACCACATCTGAAGCATAAATATAGCAACAAATTTAACAAATATATTGCGCTGAGAATTATGTGTTACATAACAATTTTACACAAATATCGTTTTCCATTAAACTTTTAAGAAAATTTCAAAGAAGTTCTCAAATAAAATAGGAAAAAATGTCAAGAATAAGCCAACCTTTGGGTTGTCTGCTTATAATAAGTCAAACTCTTGATTAATTTAAAATAAGCAAAGCTTACCCCTAAAACCACCACCCCATCACCAACCATTAGCCCTCCCAAAAACTACATCTCTGACCCCGTCGCCCTCTTTCTCTTTCTCACTCGCACCCCATATCTCTCTTCGTAGCTCTTCATTACCCCTTGAGAGAGAGCTCAAAGATCATGCCTATCTCTTTGATCTAACCAGGTCAATCGACCTATCTCCCAGTGTACCAGAGCTTCTCTACCGGCGGAAGATTAGTAGTCAAATGATCGATTCGTTCCTCAATCGCAAAAGGCAGACCTTCTTACTAATAGATGATGTCGTGCTCAAGCACGACGTCATTCTTATCGCTGAAACTGTGGTGTACAACGACATCAGTGACCACCTCCTAACTCCTTCGGCAATCATTTTGCATATTCTAAACACAAGAAAAAGTAAAAAGTTAATATGAAATTTATAAAAAAAAAAAAAAAAAAAAAAAAGGAAATTGATATAGAGACATTGAGAAACTGAATCGAGGAAAAGTTGAAGATGTGGATCTAGGTTGAGGAGATGCAGCAAACCTTGGAGCAGAAGTAGCAGATTTAATGGAGGATTTTAAGGAATTAAGAAAGTGATGATATGTTGATAACTTTACTACATTCCGACGCTATTGGAAGAGATATGAGAATTAAGGTTTTGGGGTTGGGGGTGGGTGGGAGGGGGTTGGAGGGTGGTGGTGGAGTGAGAGATGAGGAGGAAGAAATAGGTCTTGGATGAGGGAGAGTAGTCTAAAGAAAAAAATAAAAAATTAAAAATAAAAATAAAAAATTACCTATTGTTGAGGTCACTAGTCATTTGAACCTGTTAAAAGCTAATACCACTACAAGTTTTGCTTATTCTAAATTAATCAAGAGTCTTACTTATTATAAATAGACAGGCCAAAGGTTAGCTTATTTATGACAATTTTTCCAAGAAACTACAAAAAAAAAAAGAAAAAAAAAGTCATCTTACCTGTAGAACTGGTTACAAGTTATTTGACTTGTTTCAAATTGATGATTCTTATTGTTTAGTCTCCTTAGATGGCAAGTAAACTATTATTCCTCAATATGTTCTTCAAATGGAGACTTGTGCAACGATGTCCAAATCTAGTAATCCGATCCTGAGCTCCGTTCCCAAACCTGCAGAAAAAGGGACCAACCCTGGAGGTTTGGGTGGTAGTTCCTCCTCCTAAGCTTAAGTCAGATATCAGGAGCGAAAAAGGGAAAAGTAGAGAGAAAGTGAGAGAGTATTTTAAGAGTAAGGGCACACTGTTCAATGAGTTACCTTTTTCCTGATTTCATGGGGAGTATTTATAGTGTTTGGGATTTGAATGTTGCCTTTTGAGGTCACCCTAAAATAAGGGCACTTGATTGGCTAAGCAATCATATAGTGACATGTGGCAGGCAATGATTGGGAGCTGAGCATCATCTAATCATGTGTGCAACCGTTTTTTGGGAGTTGGGCGCTGAATATTTCTTCAGGCAAAAAGTGGGCTTTCATTCTTTAGTCAGTAAAAACCCAAAGTTTAGACCACCCTTTTTACCTCTTTTTGATGGGACATGTGGATGCTCTTGATTGATCCATGTGTCTCCTGGTGAGACTTTGATTATTTAGGCTACAACATTTGCCCATATAAGGGGATTTTACCATTGTTTTAAGACGATTAATGCCCTTTTACTTGAGGAAGTTACCTCTTTTTGAAAAAGGCAAAGGCGCGCCATTTTCTTGTATTACCTGTCGTTTTTAACCGGTTCAAAAATTGCCTGTCATGTTTAACCGGTTCAGGAGGTTTTTCACCCCATTAAAAATATGTTATTTTGTATTTCAGAAATCATTTCACACATTAAGTGAATTTTTGTAGAGAGAAAGACTCTGCATCTTTTCTGATTTTCTAGAGAGGTAATGAGTTCGTCCAGCTTTCGTTTTCTTCACCGAGCGTCCAAGTGCTCATCAGGTATCCCTTCTTACTTCTTTGTTCTCCTTTATTCTTTATTTTTTCTTAAAAAATCAATAAAATGAATTCCTCTTCTTCGTAAAATAATCCCGCCCATCCAAGAGTTTGCCTTGACGCTAGAACCGATAGTTTTCTTCTTCGGCACATTCTAGGGTTGGCCTATTCTGGCCGGTAATGTATATTTTTATGGTTTTGGCCGACAAAGTCAGACGACCCACTTTACCTGTGCAGGGTAATCTGGTGCGCATTAAGCAAACGACCCATCTAAGACGAAGAATAGTTCGTCCTACTTATAACTCTAAAATGGAGGAGTCAACTGTACTAGTGCCAGAAGAGACGAGGGAAACTCAAAGTGCTCAGCCATTGGCCGAGCCTTCTTCCCCTGGCCTCAGTAGGAAAGTCTCGAGCCCAGTCCGTTTAGTAGGGAGGTTCAAATGGAAGAAGTCGATGAGGGCAATAATGAGGGTGATTCCAGCACCGCTGACGAATCAGACGATCCCTCTACTACTTCGTCTAATATTAGGAGACGCCTAGGCCCCCTTTCTGACCCTGGTTTTTTATTAGCCAACCGTAAGTGGTTAGAGAAAATTGTCCCTGACCCCAGCTTCTTGTGTTCTGTCATGCCCATGCCGGGCTACTCCTTTGTCATTCCAACCGAAGAGGCTACAATTTTAAGCGCTCCTAAGAATCACTTTGTTGTCTACAAGCTAGCCCTAGACGCGGGGTTGAGATTCCGCCTTCATGATTTCATCGAATAAGTGCTAAGGCATTACAACATCGGCCATAATCAGCTAGAGCCGAATGCCTGGCACAACATCCTCACCTTTACAGTCGTCTGCGAGTTGCGCAGCCTAGCCCTTTCTCTACCGGCTTTTACTCAAATATACTATGTAACTAAGGTTCTGAAGACGGTAGACGGAGCTTGGTTCAGCATCTGCAATCGCCCTGGATTTCTCACGGCTTGGGATAAGCCTTCGAAGATGCACGACTGGAAAGCCGATTTCATCTTTGTCCGAGCTGTTAACGATTATATTGCTGAGGGGTACCGCGTCCACAGCCTTGCAACAATGAATACCGGACGTGGGACGTCCTTTTTGGAATTAGAGGATAAATTTGATGACGAGGTAGTGAAATACTTCAAGATGACTAAGTATTCCAGACCAAATCGTTCGACCTTTAAAGGGCAGCTAACTGGATTCCCTACAAGGAAATGTTTTTTAACGATGATTTCTTGGTCGCCGCTGGCTTGCGGTTGGCCGAGGACAGAGATACAGCTTCAAAACTCTCAGTAAACTGTGCCGTCTAGTGTATATAACTTACTAACCCCTTTCTCTTCTTTGCAAACATAGCCAAAGCGCTTCTCAAAAAGTCTTGGACGGGCGAAATCAGTATGTCTAAGTTCACCGACAATCTTTGGAGGGAATTTTCCAGGACGGGCTCCGAAAAAAGGGTTGAGACTTTCGTAAAAATATTTTCCTCTTTTCAAATTTTTTTTTGAAGGCCTGTCTATGGTCTTTAGACGTCTTTATTGGTTTAGACGAAGGTCCTCTACAGAAGGAGAACGTCTGGCCTTACACGTTAGTCTTACATGCTATTAGCTCTGGACGAAGATTCCTCGTAGAAGGAAAGCGGCTATAGTTGGTCGGTCTCCTTTTACGAGTGATCTTCGTACGGCGCTTGATGCTGGTTTTGGACGAAGATCTTGTTGATTCGTCCAAAGCCTGACCCTAATTTCTGGACGAGGGTTTCTCAAATAAGGAAGGCGGCTGTGATTAGACGACTTCCTTTAAAGGCCAATTCTCGTTCAGGATTATCAACCAATTTGGACGGCTTCCAATAGCAATCAGAGTGCGTCTAATACTCATAATATAAGCGTCGCTACTTTTGGACGATTGTTCTCCTCAAATGTTATTTCCTTGGGCAGAAAAATGCCCCAACGAAAAAGACACCGGCTGGGAAACCTTCTTCGTCCAAGAAGAGGTCTACCGTCGTTGGGGATCAGCCCCCGGCCAAGAAGTCCAAGGGCTTTGTGGCCAAAAAGAAAAACAAACGACCGTCCGTTCACAAAGCAACTCCGGTCAGTTAACGAACCGGAGATAAGCGTCCCCCGCCTCCTACGGGTAAATCTTTGAAGGTGGACGAGTCGTCCACCGATGCTCCTGCCTTGGGAGAGAAAGGACTGATCATTCTGAGATCCAGCCTGAAATGGGTATTGCAAAGGAGACTCAGCCGGACGCGGCTGCTAAGGACGGATCGACCTTTATTGGGCCGGTCGCTCAGTTAGTGGCTTAGATGCCACTATCAATTAGATTCGCCTCGTTATCCTCAGGTGAATCATACTACTCTAACGTAGTTAGGACGCTGCGAGCTGATGGACGTCCAATGAGTCCGTCCAACAAACTTGCGGTAGTCATCGTCATCCCCATCAAGAGAATTGGCTCCTCCCCCTTTTTAGATAAGACAAAGGACCAACTTCAGTTCCTATTGCTCCACTAGTGGACTCAGACGATGAGTCCTCTACTGCCTTTCCTAAAATGTCTAATGCTGAACGGGAGAGGCTGAAGCATGAGCTGTTCAAATGCTACCTCGAGTCCCACATAAAGGGCCTGAGGGGTGCATCGTCTGGGCTTGTTGGCTACATGTCTCAGGTTGCTGCTGAGGTACGTGGTTTTGCTGTTCTTATTTTGGTACTTGTAGTATTTTAAGTTTTTTCACTTGTCTAATGGCTAGTGTTTGTTTCCCTTTATTTCAGCTTTTTGCTCGCAGCATCATTAGGCGAGAGAGCTTAGGAAAGAGAATAAGCAACTCGCCCACAGGGGTACAGAGGCAGGAGACAAGGCAATCTATGACTGCCAGATTGTAACAACCCGATTCCCGAGCTGCTAGCTTAACTCGCTTAGCAATCACAAATCTCAATTAGCACTAAAATAATGCTAATCACTTATGAATTAGATAACATTCGCAGCGGAAACAACTTGAAATATACGATCCTGGACCTGTGGGTTATGGGCCCACAAAACAATGTCCTTTAAATAGACCAATAACTCGACTAAAATCCCAAAAAAATTATATACTATGAAATATCAGTAACTATTCCTGAATCAACTATCTAAAATACAAACTCAATCCTTAATCCACAAGACATCTTTATCTTGCTTCACTTCCAATTCCGAGCTTACAACACCAAACCTGCAAATTCAGGGAAGAAATACAAAACAAACAAAATTCCAAAATGAGTGAAAAACTCGTAACCTTTACTCCAGCCCGTTATAAACATTTTATTTATCAAATCATTTCCTTTTCGTTACAACGTTGGCATAGCTCATTCTCTTAAATAAATCAGTGGCAAGTACGGGATTCGGACAAACGCTGCCTCCAAGGTTCGTTATGGAGCCCAGTAATACTACCCCCAAGGTTCATTATGGAGCGTAGCCGACCATACCAGGTCAAAAGAGTAACCATCCTCCACCCATACCTTGCCCACTTTCTATTTTCAGTTCATAAACTAAGCAAGCAAAACAATTGCATATTCATATAATCGATGACATTTCATCATCACATTCATATCTATGGCCATAGTACGAACTTAGTTACCAAAAACAGAACAAAGAGATCAACACATGAGGGCATAAGTAAACTATTTTACTGAACATAAAAGTTACCTGAACCGCAATCCAATTCCAACAACACAATCTCCTTCATTAATCTTGATTTCCAAATGAGTCTCAACTCCATAATCATTCTCCAACAATTTACCTCACAACAATAATGATAATCAATAACCAATCTTAAACTAATCTAAACAAGAAAACACAATCATAACCAATTCCCAGTTTAGAAATCATCAACCTTTATTATCCCAATTCCTTATCCTCAAATCATAATACATAATTCTAAATTATTGAATCAAACTAACCAAACTTAGCTCACAACCTTACTTACACCAAGAACCTAATTTGGCTACTATTGATATAACAAGAAGACAAAACTAACTTAGCCCATAAATAAACCTCAAGAAACTGACTTCAATCTTGCATTCATAATCCTCAACCCAACAAATTAACCACAACCAAACTTAGGTAACTAACTTAATTAAACCAAAAAGGACTGATTTTTCTACTGATAACATGAAACAAATATAAAGGACAAGATAAAATTAATCTAATTTAATGAAACTTCAAGACCCAAATAAGACCACAAACTGATTTTATTTGAAAAAATACGCAGACTTGGGGGCATTAACATGATAAACAACAACCACCACCATCAACAACAAACAACAACGATAAACAACAGCAACAAAACAACTAGTAGCACAACATTAGCAACGAGAAGAAGAAGGGGAGAATAGCATTAGATGTAGCTCACCTAAGCACCGACAAGCATCACACCAAATAAACATCACAGCAGCAGCAGCACGACACAACGACAGAAGCCCCGCGGCGCAGGCGGTGGCAGGAGGGTGCAGCAGCACCACGAAGAGGTGAGAGAAAACGCGAACAGGGGAGGGGAGAAAATTGTGGCAGCATCAACAACAAATTCAGTGGCAGCAGCAGCAGCAAGACAACGCCGAGCATCTCCAGCGAGGCTCTGGCGACGGAAGGAGATGGCGGTGAAGCAAGCACATGAAAAGAGAAAGGGTCAAGAGAGAAATCATGGGGTTGGGGTTTCGGGGGTTTCTCACGGGAAGAGAGAGAAAGCATTTGGGTGATGTACCCTCCAAATGAACCGACAAGAATAGGGGGGTTTTGGGGGTTTACTTTCCACATCAGGTAAAGAGATAGGAATTAGGAAACCGACTTGGTATCCTATTTTGGGCAAAATACAACTCAACAAGTTGCACATATAAAACTCAACATATAAATTAATAATAATTCATAAGATTAAATAAATAAATATATTATAACACGACAAATAAAAATAATACTCCACGACTCAAATAAAATAAGAGTTTTCGGAGCATAATTAGTTTAATGAATATAATTAACGTTTAATAAACGCTCTTAAAAATAAGGCTATTACACAGATGGAGACTCTCCATCGTCAATCTCGGGAAGCTTGGGAGAAGCGTATGGCCGAGATGGAGTCCAGCAACAAGAAGCCTCTTATTAAGATCAATGATCTACTTGATGAGAAGGCTGAATGGCAGGTGGCCATTGACACCGTCTCTAGCGAGCTGAAGGGGGAGAGGAACACTGCCATCTAGGCTGCTGCGAAGCTTAGGCAGGACAACCTCACACTAAGTGAGGAGAATGAACCTCTAAAGAAAGAGGAGGCCAGCTTCTTCAATGATGCAAAGGAGGCCCTGGTCAATGTGGTCGAGACTTCCAACGGCTGGCCCATGAAGGCTTTTGAGATGCTGACCGAGCCTCAGGAGTTCGATCGCTTTGAGCACTGCATACTTTTTCAGGAAGATGTGCACAAAGCCTATGTTAATAGCCGCACTACCCCTACCTTCGTCCACTCTTCTGAAGACGAAGAAGAAAATGAGGAAGAGTCCCTTGAAGACGACCAATAGCTCCCCGAGGATCCCCCTGTTGGCCAGGATACTCCCCCTGCTAAATAGATTTCCTAGTCTTAGGATAGGGTTTGTTGGTTGTATCTTGGCTGATTGCCATTTCTGTAGATCATTCTTCTTTTGTTTGGATTAGTTTGTAACCCTTTTGGACGATTATTAATGAACAATCTTTTGTTTTATCTAACAATGTTTGTCTTCGGTCCGATCATCAAAACAAACTTGTCTTAGAGTCTTGACGACCTTGGAACTTTTAAGTACGAATTCAAATGAGACTCGTCCTAGTATCTGGACGATCTTCGAACTTTACTCAAATAAGCATAAGTTCTAATGAGACTCGTCCTAGACTCTGGACGATCTTCGAACTATACTCAAATATGCATAAGTTTAAATGAGAACCTCCTGATTCCCGGACTAACATATAGTTTTTTGAACGAATGTCCAAGTAAGATGGGACTCGCCCTAAATGAGTGTCCTATGGGCTTGGTTATTTTCCCACCCTTCTTGGGCTGAGCTTGTCCTGTTATTCTGAAATAGCTGTGTTCCAAGAAGGAGAATGACCGAAATAGGCCGAACCTCTGTAAGACTCTAATTCTTGACAAGCTTGGACATCTATTCATCTGCCAACCTTGTTTTATATGGTTTTGTTTATGAGTTTACCATGTTCTGGCCGACTTCCTTGAGGAAGCAGTGCTCGTCTTGCAGTAGTGAGCCCTTACTAGGCTTCTACTACTTAGTCGACCTTGCATTTGAAAGTTAGATACCTTTACTAAGGTGTGCTTATTTCTGATCGGCTTCCTTTTATGAGAGCATGATGTTTCTCTTACTAGAGATTATCATTATTTCACTAACCAGATATGTAATCTACCTTTCTTTAGGTTTATTACATTTTAGAAAAATAAAGAAACAATACGAATATAAGGAGAAAGTAGAAATTGTATTATATGAATTTTGCTTGGCAAACTACCAAGATACATGTATACATTTCTAGTTCTCTTTTTTGTGTTGTGGCACTTGTTGAAATTACAAACTACTAGTATTGTTGCTAGCTATTTTAATAAGATGTGGTGCTTCTTCAGGGTGTCTGAGTTCCAAGTGCGCTGTATCGGACGTCCATCCATATCTTGAAGTCGAAAAGTTCCACTTCTTACTTGCAAGATAATCAGATAGGGTCTTTTCCAATTTGGTGTCAGCTTACCCAACTCTTTAGCTCGTCCAACCTCTTCCATCTTCCTCAGAACCAAGTCCCCTACATTGAGTGGTCGTCTAAGGACTCTCTTGTTGAAGTCCTGAGCCATTCGCAGCTTGTACAATTGCATTCTCAAAAAAGCATTGCCCCTAGCCTCTGGTGCTTGGTCCAAGGCAGTGTGCAAGGCGGCCCAATTGGCTTCTTTTGTGTACAGCATGACTATGAGGGTGGGCTCTTCTATCTCAATGGGCAAGACGACTTCAGTTCCATAAACCAACATGAAAGGTGTCTCACCTGTAGAGTTCTTGGCCTTGGTTCTGATGGACCATAACACCAGTTGTAGTTCTTCAAGCCATAGTCCCTTGGCATTGTCCAATTTCCTTTTTATGCCATTTGATAGGATCTTGTTGAAGGATTCTACTTGTCCATTGGCTTGTGGGTGGGGGACTACAGCAAAGTGGACTTTGATCTCTCTTTCTGCTAACCAATCTTTAAGTTTTGGCATTTCAAACTATGGCCATTGTCAAACACGATGGACTGTGGCATGTCGAACAGGGTTATAATGTTCTTCCAAATAAAGCTCTTGACGTCATTCGTCGTTATACCCTGCACTACTTCAACTTCTACCCATTTAGTGAAGTAGTCCACAGCCACAATTACAAACTACTTCTGCCTAGCAGCCACAGGGAAGGATCCCAGAATAACCATGCCCCGTTTGGCAAAGGGTAGTGGGAACAAGATGGGAGTTAGGTAATTGGACGGCTTTTGATGCAAGTTTCCATGTTTCTTACAGTTGTGACACTTCTTTGCATAGGCAAGAGCATCTTCCTTTAATGTAGGCCAATAATACCCAGTTCTCAAGGCCTTTTCTCTTAAGGCTCTTCCCCCAATGTGAGATGCACAAGCTCCTTCATGGAGTTCTTTCAACACTTCCAGTCCATCCTCCTTAGTAATACACTTCAGAAGAGGTCGATTGAATGATTACTTGTACAGGGTTTCATCCAACAACTCAAACCATTTATCTCTAGCCTTGACATACTTGGTCTCTGCCGGGTCTGAAGGTAATTGACCTGTTTTCTTGAAGTTTATCATGGGCTCCATCCATACTGCCCCTCGACCAAGAAACATGATTTGTTCTTGATCAATACTCTTTTTTGGCTTAACTTCCCAAAATATTGTCCTTGGTACATCACAGTCAGCTGAGCTGGCCAACTTTGAGATAGCATCAGCTTGATGATTTTGACAAATGACGTCAGGAACTGGAACCTTAGTGCATATTCAAACTTATCTCCTTCGGGAGATCGACAAATGATTCCTGCCCCACATCCATTAGCCGTCGATGACCCATCTACCATGAGCGTCTAGTGCTTCCTATCTTCGGCTGGATCGGCTATTGGATCTATAGTTGGCCGGGTAAGCTCAACTATAAAATCTGCCAAAGCTTGCCCGTTAATGGCTTTCCTTGGTTCAAAGGTTATGTAAAATATGTTTCGTTCAACTGCCCACTACAACATCCGTCCAGCACCTTCCATCTTTTGCAAAACTTGCTTCAGAGGTTGGTCAGTATAGACTAGTATACTGTGAGCCAAGGAATAAGGTCCCAACTTCCGGCTGGCCATGACTACTGCTGTTATTCTAGTATGAACACTAGACCAACTATAAGAGGGGGGTGAATTGTAGTTGAGGGAAATTTTCATTTTTTAATGCGAAAGTAAAACAAACTTGAAAATAGAAAGAGACAAACACACGAGATTTTTACAAGGAAAACTTCCTAGGCGCAATAGGAATAAAAACCTTGACCACGAGGGATTTTAACTCAAACACTCTTTAATATAATAGGCCAAAGACTCTATCTTTTACAAC
Organism: Beta lomatogona; assembly: GCA_947646795.1. Classification (NCBI taxonomy): domain Eukaryota; kingdom Viridiplantae; phylum Streptophyta; class Magnoliopsida; order Caryophyllales; family Amaranthaceae; genus Beta; species Beta lomatogona. Next base: position 525,123 of record CANSNZ010000955.1, on the reverse strand, counting down.
CTATTAATGGACCTTTTCTGTTCCTCTAGGAACTTGTTCCCAGTCACTCAGTTACCCCTGAACTGATGACATTCACTTTGACTTCACTCGAAGTCTTCTCTCTTCTCTCTTTCTTTCTATCTCTTGATTACAAGAATATTCTCTGAATTTTCTCTCACCAACACACTATGAATATTACAATAAGTATGTAGAATATAAGATAGGAAATTACAAGAAAAACTTCCTAAGTAGATAATTAAATTTCGCTCAAGAAAGTTATATGTTTTCAACAAGTAATTTCTCTTTATATAGCTGCTGTAGTTTTTCCTTCATCTGGACAAGTTGTGCTCCATGTTCTCCTCAAATAGCGTGAGTGGAGTAATGGAGATCATAGCCTGATTTTCCGATGCATAACTCCACGAACATTGCAACGGTAATTGACCACCTTCCATTATCCGTTAGTGGACATTTCTCTCAGCGAGGTTGTTGGGATTGTTGGTGAGCTCCAAGGAATCAGCTCCACATTGTATGTCACGCCAATTCCAACCGATTTTCACGCACAAACAAAAACAACAAAAATATCTACTAATTTGAAGAATCTTTTATTCAAAGATTCTAAGTTACTAGAATATTAAACATACCATATGATAAAAAATCAAAATAAAAACTATATAGTATAACCTATTTATTTGACATCATCAAAACATGGAATACAACAATATTCCCTCTTTTTGATGATGGCAAATATAAGGCGTATAAAAATATAAAAAAAAACAAAAATGAATAAACAAAACAAACAAAAATAAAAAAATAACTAGACAAAAGAACCAAGAGCTAATGACGCTAAAAAGAAAACTAACAAAACTAAAAGAATAAGCAAAACTAACTAAAGACTAAAAACTAATACTAACATAAATCAGTCTTGAATATAAGGCAAAGAAAAATCAAAAAAGCATCACCGAGAAACTAAGAAGACTATAATTGAATTTTTATGTGCAACTCTAATTCCGCGTATTGTCATCATAAAAAACAACTAAGTACCCAGCAGTACTCTAAGAGTGCATCATATACAACAATGTCAAGGCGTAGTAGCTCAAACAATCATCTAATAATACTAGCCATCCAACATGTAAATGAGCATATAGAGACAAAACAGATGCAAACAAGCAAGGTATGAGCAATAGCAGAGTTCAAGAGATGAAAAGAAGAAGGAAAGCAAATATAAGACGAATAAGAAGGAAAGAAAAGAAGAAAAATAAACCAAAATAAACCGATGTGATTAATACATCCAAAAACAACGGTAACAACGAGCACCAATGTTTAGTTACAAAAACAAAAAGTTATATTGTTTAATAGATTGAGGGAAGCGTGATAAAGGGCTAGATCAGGGCTTGGGACGGATGACATAGGTGGAAACAACGAAGTCAATATTCTCACGAACAACAGCTTCACCTTTCTTCACAGCAGCAAGAAGGTGCTCCTGTTGAACATCTATGCGAGCAGTCCTAGCTTCCAACCCCTGGACCCGTGAATGAAGAAGAGACAGTGACCCTTGAATGTCTTTGAGCAGACCAGCAAGACCAGCAGTAGAGAGCAAGGGAAAATCGACGGCTTTGAAATTATATCCTGTAGGAACTGGATCCTCCTCCAAGTCAATCATGACAGCATCATCATCATCCTTGTTCCTTGGTGACTTGGTATCTGCCAACCTTCTAGTCTTCCTCAATGACTTGGTTCTCCCAGCACTCACTTCCTCAACATGTTTCCTCTTAACCCCTACTTCACTTTTAACCTTTGGCTCTTTAACATCAAACACCACTTTACCACCCAGCACCTTCAAACTCAGCCTTCTAAATGTATCTTTGGTCAAATAGTTCTCAGGTTCAAGTTCAAGGGATGGGCTAGAAGGGAGTTTAACATTACTCTTTTTAAAAATAGTAGTAAGAATACTACCATAGCCAACTCGGTTATTGTGGGTAATGCAATGGGTCAAATGAGTAATCATGAGGGAAGGGAAATTAATCTTGATATTGTTGGCAAGACAATACATAAGGGACAAGTCCATGAGATTGGCTTGAGTTCTTTTAGAAGTACGGGGCAGGATAAAACGTCAAACAAGTTGAAATAGGAATTTGTGAAAAGGTGAAAGGTCCTTTTGGTCAAGGGAAAAATCAGTAGACTTTCCACCAAAAAACGACAGAACTTTATCATTTGAAATTCCATTTATATAAAAATTGAACCTTGCCCTTAATGTAGGTCTTGTACCCTTCAGTTGGTACATCCAGCTAGTCTCCTAGAATTTTTTCAGTAAATTTCACCAACTTACTATTGACAACACTCATGCACATACCATCAGAATTTTCAAACTTTGAACAGAACTCACCCATTTCAGCCTCAAACAAACCCTCATCAGAACAAAGAATTTTAGACCACTTCTGAAATTTCATTAAGTCAAGAAATTCTACCCATTTGACTTTCTTGCACCATGCAAGATCAACACATAATCCAATCAAGTATTTGGAGGATTTTGATTTCTTACCCCTTTTTATCGGCACATTGATGATCTTTTCTTGCTCTGTTTCATCATCGCTGACATGCTCTTCTTTCTTTGGTGAGATTAGAGGATTGCTCAAGTGAATCCTGGGTTTCTTGATTCGAATTTGAAGATTCGTGATCGCACTCGTCGTATTCCACCAAAGGTGAGGATTTTTCAGCAGGGAAATTTTGATGGGGTTTGGTCTCTTCAGAATTTATTCGTTTTGGGGCCATTGATGAAGTTTTGAGAAGGATGAAGAAGATGAGTAGTTTTGAGAGTTGATGGTTTTGGGTGAAAAGTAAAACTTACCGAGAAAAGAGAGATGATTTGACAGGGTTTTTATGTGGAGGTAGATTTATGGGGTTTTGTGAAGGAATTAATGATGGTTGTTCACTCTCCTCTTAATCCATTGAATTTTTACTTTGGCTTTGGACTTAGACTTATGTGATGCGTTGCATTGTATTAGAGTGAGATATTTTTGTGGAAAAAATAAAAAAGAAAAGAATAGAAAAATAAAAGTGGAACAAATATTTACAAGAAAAATAAATATTTATGGAAAAATATGTATGAGAGAAAAAGAAAAAAATAAAGGAAAAATTGACAAGAGCAGGCCCAACTATGGCCCCCCTTCCATAATAGATCCCAACTTTTGAATACTCCACATCAGTCCCAACTTTGGGGGTTGTTTTACAATAATGGTCCAAGGGGAAGGGTTACCGGTTCAAGAGGTAATTTTTTTTTTTTCTAAATTTTTTTTTACAAGTTTAAGGGGTTCCCTAGTTGACCTCTTGCCACCCCCACCCCACTACCGACCCCCGCCACCCCCTCCCTTGCCGACCCCCCCGCCACCCCTCCCCCGCCGACCCCGTACCACCCCGCTCCCCCTCCCCGCTGCTGCCGACCCCCCGCCACCTCCCCTCCCCTTCCAACAAACCGCCATTTATCTTGCCAACCCACAACCAAGTATAATCCACCGTCGGAATCTAACAATAAGCATTTCCGTCTATAAACCTCGGGAGTCTGAGTCAACGACAACACCACCGGAAAAAGACGTAATTTACCAAACTTGGACTGTTCGACGGCTACTAACCAACCGGACGCCCCACTTTCTCTCTCCTCCTCGTTGTCTGCCGGCACCACTTTCCTTCCGCGACGTCAACCCACCACCCACACCATTTCAGACCCCCAACCTCGAGCCCTCTGATTTCCAGTACGAACCCTCCCCGACCCTCTTTCCCCCCACCTCGACCAACCGTCGCACCTACCTCTCTCTCCTCTGACAAAACCGAAACCCACCAAATTAGGGTCGACGAGGAATTGTTGTTGCTGGGTAAAGTCGTGGGGTTGCTATAGGTTGAGGTGGAGGTGGTGGCTGGGCGTGGGGTTGCTAGAGGTGGTGGGGGTGGGGGTAGAGTCGTAGAGTCGTAAAGAGAGGGGGTGGAATTGTTGTTGCTGGGTAAAAACATTAGAGGAGTTACAATGGCGGGGGAAGGGGTGGCAGTGCAGGGGAGAGGGTGGCAGAGGTGGCAATGGTGGTGGTTTCAAATGTTTACCTGTTGTGGCAGGTTAGGTGACCTGCTAGGACCATTAATGTAAAGCACCCCCCAAAGTTGGGACTGGTGTGGAATAATCGAAAGTTGGGATCTATTATGGAAGGGTGGCCATAGTTGGGCTTGCTCTTGTCAATTTTTCCAAAAATAAAAGAAAGGAATAAAGAACTCATGCATTATTCATGTATATGCTTTATTTACACAAATCTCATCAAGTTTTGCTCAACAACAATGTATGGACAATAAAGGGAGTATTATGAAGACTAATGTGAGTCCTTTACAAGGACCGTGTAATGAGTGATTAAATTCACAAAATGTTGCTGGCCACTTAGTGTAATCTTGTAACTAAGGGTTTTATTTGAAGTAGCACACTCAATGAACTCTAATCATCCCTAGCTCTAAGCATATTTTATCAAATTTTTCTCTAGGAAGTGGTTTAGTCAATATGTCAGCTATTTGATTTTCAGTTGGACAAAATTCGACTTTAACAAGACCTTTTTCTACATTATCCTTAAGGAAATGATGTCTAATGTGAATATGCTTGACCCTTGAATGGTGAACTGGATCCTTAGAAATACAAATTGCACTAGTATTATCACAATAGATAGGAATACACTTAAACTTAATGCCAAAGTCTCTTACTTGTTGCTTGATCCAAAGGACCTGGGAACAGCATGCAGCAGCAGCCACATACTCTGCCTCTGCTGTGGATAAGGCAACAATATTTTTCTTCTTTGAGCTCCATGAAACCAAGCTTGTTCCTAGGTACTGGACAATGCCTGATGTGCTTTTGAGATTAACCAAGTCTCCAGCGTAATCCGCATCCGAATAGCTTACTAGGTAAAAAACATCACTTCGAGGATAGAACAAACATATGTCATCACTTCCTTTCAAATACCTTAGAATTCTCTTAACTGCTATTAAGTGAGATTCTTTGGGATTTGATTGGAATCGAGCATATAAACCAACACTAAAAGAAATATCAGGTCTACTTGCTGTTAAGTAAAGTAATGAACCAATCATACCTCGATATTGCTTCTCGTTTACACACTTACCATTTGAATCTTCTTCTAACCTTGTTCCTGTTCCTATGGGAGTGTGGTTGGTTTTTGAATGTTCCAGTCCATATTTCTTAAGTAGTTCCTTGACATATTTTTGTTGATGGATCATTGTTCCTCTTTCAGTTTGTTTGATTTGCAATCCCGAAAAGAAGTTCAACTCTCCCATCATACTCATTTCGAATTCACTACTCATAAGATCATCAAACTCCTTACAAAGAAGATCATTAGTAGCACCGAAAAATATATCATCAATATAAATCTAAACTACTAATATGTCTATTCCTTTTGATCGAAAGAACAAGGTTCTATCAACTTTACCTCTTATGAACTCATGTGAAAGCAGGAATTTTGACAACCTTTCATACCAAGATCGAGGAGCTTGTTTCAACCCATAAAGAGCTTTATCAAGCTTATAGAATTGATTTGGAAGTTCGGGATTTTCAAATCCAAGAGGTTGTTCCACATAGACGTCTTCAAGTAAAAAATCGTTTAAGAATGCACATTTGACGTCCATTTGGCACAACTTAAATCCCATATATAAAGGCAGCAAAGGCAATCAAAATTCTAATTGCTTCTATTCTAGTAACAGGAGCAAAGGTTTCATCAAAATCAATACATTCTTGTTGATTATAACCTTTGGCAACAAGTCTGGCCTTGTTCCTTACCACAGTTCCATGCTTATCAAGCTTGTTCCTGAAGACCCATTTAAGTCCGATAACTTTTTGGTTCTTTGGTTTAGTCTCCAGGTGCCATACCTTGTTCCTCTGGAACTCATTTATCTCCTCTTGCATAGCATTGATCCAATCAGCTTCTTTAAGTGCTTCCATATGGTCCTTAGGTTCTGTCATAGATAAGAAAGCATGAAAGGCACAAAAATTCTTCATTTGGGATCTCGTTTGAGTTTCCTTTTCAATGTCACTTATTATCAATTCTAAAGTTGAGAATTTTGGTGTCTCCAAGGCTTGGGATTAGATCTCCTAGTTGTATCTTGAGTTTGTTGAGGTGATTAATTCACTTGTTCTTCTTCAGGATCAGGAGATCCTTGATCCTCCTGAGTTTGTCTTGTTGCTTGTTCCTCATGGATCAGGCATAGGGTTATCAGGATCAGGAACTTGCTTCTTCTCTTTACCTGCAGGGGTTAGTTCCTCATCATATTCATTAAACTCATCAGGACGAGTCAAACCAATTTCAAAGTTATCATTATGACTCTGTTCCTGCAAGGAGTTAGTCTCATAAAAAATAACATGGACACTTTCCTCAACACACATTGTTCGCTTATTGTAGACACGATAAGCCTTAGTACTTAAGGCATATCCTAGAAAAATAGTCTCATCACTTCTAGCATCAAACTTTCTTAAGTTGTCCTTTCCATTGTTATGTACAAAGCATTTACATCCAAAAACACGAAAGTAAGCAATATTGGGTTTTCTTCCTCTAAGGAGCTCGTAAGGTGTCTTCAAAGTGATTGGTCTTAGCATGACACGATTGATGAAGTAGCATGCCGTATTCAATGCTTCTGCCCAAAAATTCATCGGAAGACCGCTTGCAATAATCATCGTCCTTGCCATATCCTCAAGGGTCCGGTTCTTTCTTTCGACTACACCATTCTGTTGTGGTGTTCTAGGAGGTGAAAAGTTATGATCTAAACCTTCATTGCTGCAAAATTCATCAAACTTGGAGTTTTCAAACTCCTTACCATGTTCAGATCTTAAATGTTCAATTTAAAACCACTTGTTCTTTGAATCTTTTTAGCAAAGGTTAGAAATTCATCAAACGTTTCATCCTTACTATAAAGAAAAATAACCCATGTATATCTTGAAAAATCATCTACTATGACTAATACATATTTCTTACCGGATCGGGTTTGGATGCGTACAGGGCCACATAAGTCCATGTGAAGAAGTTCTGATGGACTTTGTGTGCTTACCATTTTCTTGGATTTGAATGAGTATCTCACTTGCTTGCCTTTAACACATGAATCACAAACATCGTGGTTTAGTGACTTAATTGTTGGTAAACCAACTACCAAGTCCTTCCCACTTAGTTTATACAGTAGGAACAGGCTTGCATGACCGCATCGTTTGTGCCACAGAAAAGGATCAGCTTCGAGCGCACTTAAGCATGTGACATTATTCCTAGGAACAAGGTTCAGGTCGACCATGTAGGTGTTCCCTTTCCTCGTTCCCTCAAGGATCTTGGTTCCTGTACTCTCATTGCTGACTACACAACTCATTAGTAAACTTCACTGTATTTCCCTTATCGCAAAACTGAGATATACTAAGTAAACTATGCTTTAAACCCTCGACCAAAAATACATTATCTATGGAATGTGACTGAGATTTACCAATCTTACCAACTGCTACTATGTTACCTGTAAGATTGCCTCCAAAGGTCACAGTTCCTCCATTGAAGACTAAAAGTGAGAGAAATTTTAATCTATCTCCTGTCATGTGCTTAGAACAACCGCTATCGAGGTACCACAGGTTGTTCCCCCTCACTTCAGCCTGTACCATAGCAAACTAGTTAGTGGTAGGAACCTAGTCTAGCTTGGGTTCCTTTGTTGGACTTAAGTCTTTCTTAATCTTCCAAACTTGTTTTACTAGGTACGTGTTCCTCTCAATACGCTCTTCAATGGTGGAACAGTCAGACACAATGTGACCACTGTTCCCACAGTAAGAACATATTTTACTACTTGGCAAATCAACATATTTTTTCTTTTTGTTCTTCTTCTTGTGATTGAAACCTGACCATCTCTTCCTTTGTTTTGATACTTTTGTATCCAAGTGACTGGATCAGGAAGCTTGTTCCTTGAGGATTCCAGTTTCTTCCTTAATATCAGGTTTTCTTAAAAAATATTGTTATAATCGTTTTTCAGATTTTCAGCAATATTTCTGGTATTAATTGAAGAGACTGTTCCTTCAAGAACAGACAGTTTCAATTATGCCAATTCCAGATTCAAAAGAAAATTTTCGTTTTTGACTTTTTCAAATGCTTCTTGATAAGCTATACTATTGTAAAAAAGTTCAAAGAATCTTTTTTTCAGTGTCACATTATAATGTGTTAAGCCAATTTTAATGGTTCTTAGTGACTTTCAAGGCATTAGTTAAATGATCTCTTTTTGCACATACATCCTTGTAATCATCTAAGGTTTCTAATAAAAGTTTTATTAATTGGCTTTTATTTAGTTCTGTAAGTTCCTCTTCAATGGCATTAAAACTAACCTTGCGGTTAGATTATTCCACTTTTTCTTTGATATTCGCCATGAGACATAGATGGGCAGCTTCTTCCTCAGTTTGTTCCTGCTCCTCCTCTGAGTCAGATTCTCCCCATGCTGCAACCATGGCTCTCTTCATGTCATTTTTCGAAAATGACTTTTGTTGTTCCTTACCCTTCTCTTTGTATCTTCCTTTCGCTTTCTCGTTTTCCTATCGAGGACACTCCTTGATGAAATGATCAAGGCCTCCACACTTATGGCAACTTAGCTTCGTCGGTTTCTTGGTGACCTTCCCTTTGTAGTTCTTGTTGAAGAACTTCTTGAATCTTCTTACAATCATCGCAGCTTCTTCATCATCAGTTTCTGAGTCTTCTTGTTCCTCAGACCTGAGGGCCAGAGCCTTAGGCTTTGATAATTCAGTTTCATGAGTTTCTAGGTGTAACTCATGGGTCATCACGGAACCAACAAGTTGTTCAATGTTGAATGTTGTGAAGTCCTTGGTTTCCAACAATGTCGTTGTCGTGGCCATCCATTTCTCATATTGTGGTAAACTCCTTAGTACCTTATGAACCTGTTCCTCTGGAGAAATTATCTTTCTCAAAGATTCAAGTTCGTTTATAATGTTTGAGAAGCGGGTGAGCATATCTTGAATAGGCTCCTTTTGTTTGATGTGAAACAATTCGTACTTATGCATGAGCATATTGATCTTTGATCGTTTTACTTCGCTTGTTTCTTCATGAGTGATTTGAAGGAGTTGCCACATTTGCTTTGCAGTCTTGCATCCCATGACTCAATTGTGTTCATGAGGACCAAGACCGCAATGGAGTAACTTCTTGGCCATGTTGTTCATCTCCATTTTGTCGAAGTCCTCTTTGTCAAACTCGGCAAAGGGTTTAGGAACTAGCTCCCCTTTCTCGTTCTTCTTTGTGACTTCAAAGTCACCGATTTCAATTACCTTCCATACTTGGTAATTTTCAGCTTTAATAAATATCTCCATAAGGTTCTTCCAGTATGGATAATGTTTGCCATTGAACATAGGTGGGCATTGAGTTGAATACCCTTCATCAAGCTTTTCTCCCGTCGTGTTCATTGTTCCAGGTACAGTCTCCTCAGTGTTAGCTGATTCTGGAGGTACTAGGCTCTGATACCAATTGTTATTCTAGTATGAACACTAGACCAACTACAAGAGGGGGGGTGAATTGTAGTTGAGGGAAATTTTCATTTTTTAATGCGGAATTAAAACAAACTTGAAAATAGAAAGAGACAAACACACGAGATTTTTACAAGGAAAACTTCCTAGGCCCAATAGGAAGAAAAACCTTGACCACGAGGAATTTTAACTCAAACTCTCTTTACTATAATAGGCCAAAAGACTCTATCTTTTACAATCTATTAATGGACCTTTTCTGTTCCTCTAGGAACTTGTTCCCAGTCACTCAGTTCCCCTTGAACTGATGACACTTACTTTGACTTCACTCGAAGTCTTCTCTCTTCTCTCTTTCTTTCTCTATCTTTATTACAAGAATATTCTCTGAATTTTCTCTCACCAACACACTATGAATATTACAATAAGTATGTAGAATATAAGAGAGGAAATTACAAGAAAAACTTTCTAAGTATATAATTAAATTTCGCTCAAGAAAGTTATATGTTTTCAACAAGTAATTTCTCTTTATATAGCTGCTGTGGTTTTTCCTTCATCTGGACAAGTTGTGCTCCATGTTCTCCTCAAATAGCGTGAGTGGAGTAATGGAGATCATGGCCTGTTTTTCCAATGCATAACTCCACGAACATTGCAACGGTAAATAACCACCTTCCATTATCCATTAGTGGACATTTCTCTTAGCCAGGTTGTTGGGTTTGTTGGAGAGCTTCAAGGAATCAGCTCCACATTGTATGCCACGCCAATTCCAACTGATTTTCACGGACAAACAAAAACAACAAAAATATCTACTAACTTGAAGAATTTTTTATTCAAAGATTCTAAGTTACTAGAATATTAAACATACCATATGATAAAAATTCAAAGTGCATAAAATTAGATCTTGACTTAGATTAAATAAATAATCTTTCTTCACAAGATATAAATGCAAAATTAAACTTTACATTATGTTTGGTATTTTATATTTTTCGCAAAATAAAAACTATATTGTATAACCTAATTATTTGACATCATCAAAACATGGAATACAACAAGTGCCAACCCAAACTTCTCGACCGGTGTGTATCTACATTATGTGTCCTTGAGTACATGACTCATAAAGTATATTGGGAGTTGTACTGACTCCCTTTCGCTTAGTAGATCAACACTCATGGCCTGAAAAGACACAGCAAGGTATACGAACAATTTTTCCCCCTCGACTGGACTAACTAACCTAGGCAACTGACGAAGATGATCCTTGACTTGCGGAAGTGCTTGCTCAGCTTCTGTTGTCCATTCAAACTTAGCTTTCTTCTTAATGGTGGCGAAAAAATGATGGCAGTTGTCACCTAACTTAGACAGGAAACGTCCAAGAGCCGTGAGGCACCCCATCAGGCGCTGCACTTATTTTATTTTTGACGGAGACTTCATGTCTATAATGGCTTGGATATTTTCTCGATTTGCTTCTATTCCCCTCTAATCCACTAGGAATCCCAAGAACATCCTAGCCAAGACGCCAAAAACACATTTTTGGGGTTCAACTTCAACTTCTACTTTATGAGAGTCTCAAAAGTCTCCCTTAAATCACCAACATGGTCTTTTACTTGCTGACTTTTTACTATCGTATCATCTATGTATGCTTCCATGTTCTTTCCCAATTGTGGCTGCAAGATCGTATTGATCAGTCTTTGGAAGTTGGCCGACGCATTTCTGAGGCCAAAAGGCATTCTTAGCCAGCCATATAACCCTTTCTTTGTAATGAAGGACGTCTTGTCCTGGTCCTCCGACCTCATGGGAATTTGATGAAATCCGGAATAAGCGTCCATGAAGCTCAGCAAAGCTTGGCCAGCCGTGGAATCCACCAGCTGATCTAACTTAGGCAAAGGAAAACTGTCTTTAGGACATGCCTTGTTAAGATCAGTGTAGTCCACACACATTCTCCATGTGCCATCGGGATTTGTTACCATGACTACATTAGCTATCCATTATGGATAGTAAGTTTCTCTTATGAATCCTGATTCCAACAACTTTTGTACTTCCTGGTCGACCACCTGATTTATGGCCGGCCCCAAATGTCTCTTCTTCTGATGAACTGGCTTTGAGCTCGGATCAACATATAGCCGGTGGAGGGTTATCTTTGGATCAATTCAAGGCATCTGCTCAACACTATAGGCAAATACATCTTAAAATTCCTTGAGCAAACTTATCAAAATGCCCCTTAACTCAGGAGTGAGAGAAGATCCAATCTTCAAGGTTCTTTCTGGATGAGCCTCATCCAAACAAATGTCTTCTGGGGCCTCCACAGGTTCCGGACGTTCAAGTGTCACGCCCATGATGGCCATCACTTCTCCAGACGAGGGAGATTCTTCTTTGACGGGCTCATACTTTCTTTTCTTGCTGGAAAGGTTTTCAGACGTTTTCCTTGAGGGAGCAACCTGCGACTGACGACTCTCAATGGTCATTCTCAGCTAGGCCACCTAGTCTTCACAATTTGGGTTGTTTTCCCTTCACCAACGACCTTCATCTGGTTTTGCTTCTCTGCTTTCCAAGATGATGGTTTCAAGGTAGGCCGGTAACACTCTCTGGCCGCCTGCTGATCTCCATACAGGGTGCCAATTTGACCACCATCACATTCGAACTTCATGAGCATAAGATGGGTAACTATCACTGCTTTAATATGGTTTAGAGTTGGACATCCAAGAATGACATTGTAAGTTGTCAAGACTCGGACGACCAAGAACTTGATGAACAAAGTCCGGGAGACTTCCTTATCTCGTACTCGGACTGGCAAAGTAATTGTTCCCATAGGGTGGATAATTCCTCCCCCGAACCTAATGATTGGGTGGTGCACATGGACCAAGTTCTTCTCATCAAACTTCAATCTAGACAAGCAATCTGCACTAATGATGTATGTCGAGCTTCCGGTGTAGATCGGAATTCTTCTCACTCTCAAATTTGCTATTTTCATCTCCACAACCAAGGGGTCATCATGAGGAGTTTTCAGCCTCCTCCGATCTTGCTCACTTACTACTACTTTAGGAAATGGCTCGGCCTTTGTCTGATTAGTTAACAAAATTTGGCCGAGCTCCCTGAGATAGTTTTTGTGCCCTCTATTGGTTAGTCATCCAGCTACAAATCCTCCTGAGATGACAAGAACGACATCCTCGTCAGCTCTTTAACTTTCTTTCTTCTTGTTTTGACGATCATCCTTCCTCTGGAACTTCCTTCACCCTAGGATCAAGTATGAATTCATCTTTCCTTTTCAGGCTAAGTTCACCAAAGCCCTCTTACGGTGTTCACATTCGTTTGTCTCATGACCACAATCCTTATGGAAATGACAGTACTTGCTCTTGTCTCTAATCTTGTAAGGAGTATTCATCTCAGCTGGAGCCATTAGCTCATATTGATCCTTGATCTCCATAAGAATGAAGTATTGATCTTTGCTAAATTATATGGGATCAGCTGAAGATTCAGATTATTTTCTCTTTTGTCGCCTGGACGAAGTAGTTGTGGAGGTTATTGCCCAAGTGTCAGCCTTTTTAGGATTTTTTTTTGTTGAACCACCTCTTCAGGCTTCTTGGACTCAGGGTATTTCGCCTCAGCACATACTTCAGTGGCATGTATGAACGCTTCAGCCTCTTTCAAGGCTTCTGCGAGACTGGTGATTTTCTTCTTAATAATATCAAACTTAAAACTTCCTGGCCGTAGCCCTCTGAAAAAGGCGTCAAAGGCCACTCCAGTGTTAAGATCTTGAATCTGCAAGCCTTGTAGATCGAATCTCTTAACAAAACTTCTAAGGGCTTCTTTTAGTCCTTGGACGACCTTTCCCATGTGCATGCTTGTCTTCTGTTCTTGTCGATTGGCAACAAAATGACTAGTGAAAAAATAACTGAGTTTAGTAAAATTATTGACTGAATTAGGGGGAAGGTTATTAAACCACTTATGAGCTACTCCCTTTAGAGTAGCCGGGAAGTTCCAGCACTAAGTAGCATCATCGACTGCTCGGACGTACATCTAATTCTTATAGACGGAGAGATATTCATCTGGATCAGTTAGTCCATCAAACGGGTCTATGGTAGGGAGTTTAACCTTTGGAAAGGGGGGCGGCTCCATGATCCTGGCCGATAAAGGGTTGGCCAGTTGATCCGGAGGGCTCCTAGCTGTCCCTCAATTGGTATGAACTCCTTACGATATTCCTTCAACACGGGATCAAATGAGGCGTTTGCAGGGCTGCACGCCGATAAACCATGGGCTGCACCACCGTTTTCTCTTGTCTTGGACGAAAAAGAGAAGGACCCAGTCTTCTTCCTTCTATTCTAGATGGTAACCTCAAAGTGGAATCTCTCAAATACGGTGTAGACCCTGTGGCCAACTGGCTGTCTTTCTCGGGCTGTTCTCCTAGAGGGTTCCTGACGAGCAGGTCAGCTTGGACCTGGACGATTCTCTAGGGAAAGCCCTCTAAGAGGAACTATATTGTTACCAGTCGAATCTGGATTGACTTCGAAATAGAACATATTGTTCTTATCTGTTCCTAGACGACTGCTGCCATTTTAGTCTGAATGTTATTCAGGACGTTTTCCAAATGAGCAGCAGCCACTGGACGTTCAAAATTTTCCTGAATAACCGGTTCAGGGCTCTGACGGGGACATTAATGATGGACGGAGGTCTATCTCTCCCTCAAGGTGGTCTCTCATAATCTACAGTGTCTTCAACTCGAATCTGAAAACTTCGATTTCTTGCCACATTGGACGAGTGACAATCAGTCATCGTTGCGTCTCCCCACAGACGGCGCCAAATGTTTAGTCTCCTTCGCTGGCAAGTAATCTATTATCCCTCAAGATGTTCTTCAAATGGAGAATTATGCAACGATGTCCAAATATGGTAATCTAATCCTGAGCTCCGTTCCTAAACCTGCAGAAAAAGGAACCAACCCGGGAGGTTTGGGTGGTGGTTTCCCCTCCGAAGCTTAAGTCAGATATCAGGAGTGAAAAAGGGAAATGTAGAGATATATAGAGAAAGTAAGAGAGTATTTTTACAGAGAAAGGGCACACTATTCAATGAGTTACCTTTTTCTTGATTTCAAAGGGAGTATTATAGTGTTTGGGATCTGAATGATGTCTTTTAAGGTCACCCTTAAATAAGGGCACCTGATTCGCTAAGCAATCAGATCATGACACGTGGCAGTCAATGATTGGGAGCTGAGCATCAGTCAATCATGTGCAACCGTTTTTTGGGAGTTGGGCCCTGAGTATTCCTTCAGGCCAAAAGTGGGCTTTCATTCATTACTCAGTAAAAACCCAAAGTTTGGACCACCCTTTTTACCTCTTTTTGATGGGACACGTGGATGTTCTTGATTGATCCACGTGTCTCTTGGTGAGCCTTTGATAATTTAGGCTACAACTGTTATAGTTAGACTTATTCAGGGATAATCAAAATATTAACTTATTTCTAGCGAACGGGGCAAATGTTGGCTTATGACAATTTTTCTAATAAAATAACCCCAACAATATATTATAAATTAACAGCAACGTTATAATATGCCTAACAACATAACAAATTCTCCAAGACTTTACACTACCATAATGTATAGCAAACCAAAATCACAATTACTGGACAGTTTAGGTAATCTCCCAGCAATCTTTAAGCAACTACGAAAAGCTTCACACCTAGGTTATCCCCATATGATTCAAATTCGAACTAATACACTAATTCATAGTGTTTGTTGCACAATAATTTTACACAAAATATCTTTGTAATTGAAAAGAACATTATGATGCAATTTTGACATCGAATACATCATCCCAAAAATTTAAGTAATTACCAAAAAATCTCTTTGTAATCACCACATATTTAAAATTACAAGATAAAAATGATAAAACTCAAAAATTGCATGTTCTTCATCAAGCATCATCCCAAAACCAGAGTATAACCAAACCAAACCCAACAAAATAACATTCAACACATAAATTTTTTAGGGCAAAATTCAAGTCAAGTATTTATCATCAAAAACCAAGCCCATCTTATAATTAACTCACAAAATAAGTACATTAAAACATTGATAAACAACCAAACTCAGGAAGAACCCTAAAATACAAAACAAAACTTGGTGAGAATGTGGCTCGAAAACAAACCTTGGTAAGCGTTTCCGGCCACTTCTGTAAGTTTTTTCAGTTCGCCGACAATGAAAAACTATAGTGGCTGTTAGCGAGGATAGAGAACACAAAAAAGGGGAAGAAGGATAGAAGAAAATGGCAGTTAGGGAGGAGAGAGAAAATGAATGAGAGTTATTAAAAAGGAGAGTGGCAAGAGGAAAGGGGGGAAGAACGGCGGTTTTCCCTAAAAGAAAAAATATCAAATTTTCTTTAAGGGAAAAAAAGGTAATAGAAAATATTTTTTTTTATGCCCTAACGTACTTTCTTTTTTACAACCATTTTCTTACTTTTGTTACACAAGCGATCAACTCAAGTTAATGCTAGCAAGTCAAGTTCAATCTCTATTGCAGGAATAGTGTTTCATCTAAAAATAAAAAGGATATATTTTTCATATCCTAAATTTATATTATTGTTTTTCAATTATGAATTACGTATGAATTTTACTAAATGATTCTTTATTTCCATTACAATAAATGAAACAAATCCTCACAAAACCATTATAATAACATTCATAACCATTATGTAAAGCATTTATTGATCATTTTTTTTATAGTTGTAACAAACATTAATGAAGTATTTGACTTTGAAAATAATCAATAAATGTAGTATTAATTTTTATATTACCATAGTGTCACAGAAAATAAAAGTTAAAAGAAAAGGTAAAGCCTAGAAATTTAGAACTTTACAAAGCATTATTTTCATTTCATTTTTTGGAACAAAACAACCATTTACTTTGTGAAGATTCTAAGTTAAAATAAAGTGGTGAAACTTACTTCTCTCTTTCAATGGTTTTTTTTTTGGCAATTCAAAGTTTTTTTTGGCGATTCCGGTCCACCGGTCCGTTCCTGGACCGGTGAACACCCCTACTGGCCTAAAGCCAGCCTTAAAACAACCCCTAAATTAAACAGGCTTAAGGAACACCACAAAACTAAAAGCATCAAAACTCAAATTACAAGAAAAATTCTAATGTGGTCAGGACATCTACAAGCAACTTTAAAGACAATAGGTTTACAGTTAGCAATAACATCCAAAGATTGTTTACAATAAACTATTGAATTCCTACATATCCAAATATGATAAATAGACTAAGCAAACATCATACAGTATAACTGAGCTTGAAGCGTTTTACTTCTGCATTTGTAGATAACTTGTTGCACTTCCTTATTAAAGCTTCTTACTGTGGCAGATATTCCAATTTGTTGTTGACAGATCAATCCTATTCTAGAGTAAAGGGCACTCAAAGAAAAGATGGGAAATAGACTCACTAGCATTATGACATAGCACACGACTACTATCGTTGATCACACCCCAAGTACACAGTTGATCTTTAGTTGTTAATCTTCCTTGAAGAGCCATCCATGTAATAAATAGAGCTTTAGGACATGCTCTATTATTACACATAATCCTTTTCCACCTGACTGTAGGATGCTCACCTTGCAAAGCAATGTAGAGATTGTTGATAGAGAATAAAGAAGCATTAAGAAAGTAGAAGGAGCCTGATTCTCAATAAACAACTGTCTGCTAGCAGGGATTTTCTTCATTGACCACGAAAGTCTATTAGAATTATCCATAGTAAGCACATTATGATGCTTTATGTAATAAATATGAAGCCACTTTATCCAAAGATTGTCTTGCTTCTTTGAACATCCCAAAAATGCTAAGCCACAACAACCTTGTTCCAAACATCAAGGTTTTTAATGTTCCATTCACCACAAGACTTCGGCAAGCATAAAGTTTCCCAAGCAACATGAGCTTTTTTTAAAGTTAGCACCATGGCATGTCCATAGAAATAACCTACATATACTCTGATTTTCTTTGAAAACTTTCTTGTGCATGATGCAAAATCTGACACCAATAAAGCTGGAACCCATGAAGAATTGAAGTAACCAACTGCTACCTGGCAGCATATGACAACTTTTTCACTGACCAAAGCCTAACTTAATCAAAGGCTTGCACTCATGATAAAACAACTTTCTAGTAGTGAGGGGAACCCCCAGATACTTAAAAGGAAAAACACAATGAGGAATACTCACAATCTGATGACGCATATCCTTTTGAGCCATATGAACCCCAGCATTATAAACATTGCTTTTATCCAAATTTGCCTCAAGGACGTAATCTTTTGAGAAGTGAGTAAAAGCGGAAAAAAATAAGTTGCGAGGAGCTATGATCTCCTCTAGCAAACATCAACAAATCATCGGCAACCATCAAGTGAGCGATACTAAGCCTTACACATCTTGTTGGAATTGAAAATTAGAATTATGCTTCAGCTTCCCTAGACATATTAATAAATACTCCATACCCAAACCAAACAAAAAAGGAGACATAGAATCTCCTTGTCTCAATCCTTTCTTAGCTTGAAAAGGTTTACAAGGCAGCCCATTAATCAAAATTGACAAAGAAACAGAGGCGACAAAAGTCATAGCCCATTTCACAAACCTGGCTGGAAAACCAATTTCACACATGATAGTTTCAAGGAATGACCACTCAATAGAGTCATAAGCTTTCTTCAAGTCAACCTTCAACATGCATCTAGGAGAGACATTCTTAGTAGTATAGCCTTTGATAAGTTCAGTAGCTAGGATAATATTATCAGAAATATTCCTACCAGACATGAACACAGATTAAGCAAGATCAACAACACTACCAATCATACCTTGCATCCTGTTAGTCAAAACCTTAGCTATAATCTTGTATAAAATAGTGCAACAAGCTATAAGATGAAGTCTTTGACCAGAGAAGGATTATTCACTTTAGGCACCAAGGTAATCATAGTGCAATTAATGGCAGGAAACATAACACCAGTATCAAAGAATTGAGTTACAGCAGTGTAAACATCATGTTTTATAATTGACCAAGTTTTCTTGAAAAATAGACTATTAAAGCCATCAATACCTGAGGTCTTAGCATCATCAATAGACCACATGGCATCATCAATTTCCTGATGAGTGACAATTTGAGATAAATTAGCAGCATCAGCAAAGCTGACTTGAGCTCCTGACCTGAGTAACTCAATATCCACAGCTGGCAGACTTGCACGCAACAGTATAACCAAGAAGATAATGGAAAAAATTGATAGCTTGTCACCAACTTCATTGAAAAGTACTTCAATATTGTTTTGCATATATCTCTTCTTCATGGAATGGAAAAAGAAATGAGTATTGGCGTCCCCTAACTTCAACCACTGGATCCTATACTTTAGTCTAATAGTAGACTCTTCAATGTTCAAAAATTTACTCAAAACATGAGAGCAATCTATCTCGGACCGATTTGAGTATAGCACAATCAGGATTACTCTATAAATCGGCCTGAACAGCCTGAAGCTCATCCCTAGCCTTGGTAATTCTTGCCTCAATGTTTGCGAAGTCAATCTTATGCAACTGCTTGAAGTAATGCTTCACATTTTAAAGATTATTCCAAATACTTTGCATCCTATTATCTCCATTACTGCAATTTTGCAACTGCTCTTCGACAATAGCTACGAAAAGGTCATGATCAACCATATAATTAAGGAATTTGAAAGGTCTACCTTTGTTTAAATTCAATGAGACCAATGGAGAACCATAAGAGAGTGATCATAAAGTTCGGGATTCATATATTCAACCACAATGTTAGGGTATTTAGTTAACCATTGAGAATTAAGTAAGCACCTATCAATTTTGCTAAACATTCTTGAATCACACAGGCCTTTTATTTGACCATGAAAAGGAGTGCCCACAAGTCTTATACACACTAAGATCAATGGTATTTCACAGATTAACAAAATCCTAGGTCTCATAATTAGTCACAGGGACTACATTTATCCTGTCATCAAGAGAGAACCTTAAAATCCCCCATAAGGCACCAAGGTTCATCAATACTCCTATCTGGAGAACTTAACTCCAACTAAAGAGTTTTCCTATCCTCAATAGTATGAAGCCCATAAATAATAGTGAAGCACCCATGGTCACCAGTATTCTTATCACTAGTGGAAAAAACGTTAAATGACACAAAGAAACTGATTCGTTTCTTCGAAAACCGGATCAGTAAATTCGATATTTTTGGGTGCAAAAACTTAGGCCAGTTAACTGATCCGGTTGGAAGGGGAACCAGATTAGTGTTGGTTAACTGGTTCATTCTCCTTACCAGATCAGTTAACTCTATATTTTTGCATTCCCCATTTTCACGCCTCCCTTAAAAAAGCCACTCCTAGGCCCAAAGATCACACCCAGTCCAAAATCTCGTTCGCTCGCCTCTTCATATCTGGTTTTGATTGGATTTTTATAATTTTTTTTTCTTTTTATTTATTTTAAATTTATCGTTTAAATTTTTGTTTTCTGATCTTGTATTTTGTTTTGTAATTTCGTTGAATTTCTTCGTTTCTTGCGTTATTAATGTTGTTTGTAATTTATTTTCGTTTATATTTTCATTATATTGTAATTTATTTTTTAAATATTTGTATGGCTAGCACGCTGCTGTTGCGGTAAAATATGTTTTTATTTTCGTCAGTTTTATTATATTTATTTTCGTCAATTTTACATTATTTATTTTCGTCAATTTTTTTGTTAAAATTTCTTCAATATTGGTTTTGTGACTTGCTGGGAGGCCAACTGGGTGGGAAATGAGAACGTGGTCTGCAGCTTCATACCTACAGGTGTTTTTTTATTTCGTATGAAACCAACTGATCGAATTTGTGTGTGAAAACCGGATCAGTTGACTTTTTGTGAGCTGATCCAAGCCAAACCTATCCGGCCCAAATCCGGATCAGTAACACGTATTTTGACCGCATCTGATGATTTTTATCCACTAGTGATATTTCCCATAGTGCAATGTATAAGTTGATTTGTTTGATAGCTAACCTGAATAACCACACTAGCATAATTCTAAGCAATCCAAATCCTACCTCTATCAGAAGCCTTATAATTATGATCCCACTTCTATTGTCTACCAAACTTTCTCAGAATTTTATCTTTATTATCACCATGACTAAAACACTATGCTTCCTTATGAACTTTTTTATTTCACCTAACGTATTCAACCCCCCTCACATTCCATATGCAAAAAGGGGAGATTGTGAATGTGCTTCCACCAGCATCATCCACCATGTGTGTGACAACACCAGGCCCTCCAAACTCTACGACTTCTTTCCCTTTTTGTCCTCTGGTCACAAAGTCCCAAATTGGAGCTTCAATAATATTGGTAGTTTGTCGTAGATCTGTACTCTTAGCTTGTCCTGTATCTGTGCTAACATCAAGTTCACTTCAATTATGAACATCAATCGGCACATCCCCAACTAGAACCTACTCTGTATGATGAACTCCTTAAGCAACATGGTTTATGTTCTGAACAGGTTCAACCTCCACAACAAGGTCTGAAATAGAAGCACCAACTCCTTATCTGTTGGTTTGGCCTTAGGAATCCATTTTTGCACTACTTTGGCACCTTCCTTCTCGTTAGGAGCTTGATTGTTTTTATATTTGATAAAATCATGACCAATAGTAGCACATTTAGTGCAATAAGGTAGTGCCCATTCAAAATGGACTTTTGTTCAATTACCCTCCCATGAGCATCCTCAATACTTACACTCTTAGTAAGCTCTTTAGTGACATCAACTTCCACACGAAGCCTTGCAAAAGTAACCCTTTGCTACTGCATGGTACATTCATCTGCATAGAGTGGCACTCCAACCATACTACTGTAGACACATAATCGTGTCTCCTCATTTAAGGATCCAATGATGAAACATACCGCGGTCTTAATTGGTCCGACCCAAGGGCAGAGTAGTTCGAAGAGCCAAAACTATTTTAAAAGTGGTAAGGTATATTTTAATGATCTAAAATTGTATTTTAATTCCCAATTAATTGTTCATGATAATTAATTGTATTTTGAACCCAACTCTTTGAAAAAGCCCAATTAATTGTTTAATAAGAATTAATTATTGTATTTAAATAAAATAAATATTTTTCAAATATATTTTTATAATTAAAATCGGATTTTATTCCTTAAAATCAAAATTTCGGATTAAAAGGATATAAGAAAATATTTTGAAACGCATTTTATATAAAGGTTGTCAAACGTGTCAGGTGCACCAATCTTTTTTTTTTTTTTTTTTGTATTTTCCTATAAAGAACATTATGGCTTTACATTTCGAACTTTACAAGGATACTTACGAAACCTCTCTAAAAACTTTCATACTTTTCAAACACAAATACATACTTCCAGACATACAGACGTATTCTGACAAGTTCATATTTTCAGGCTTCACGATTGCTCGTCCCGAAGGTTGTCAATCTCTCAGACTCAAGCCACGGTATAATCCTGATGGTCCTTGAATATATTCATATTGAAGTTACTAACAATTTCTTTTATGATGTAGATCTTTAATATAAAAACTTTCCTTTTGTACATTCTAACCTTTTTCTTTCATTTTATATATTATACATATACATGCATGTTACATGATTGTCATGTATATGCTATCATCACCTCAGATGTTATTATTACTAAACAAGACCTAATGAATTGTTCTAACGCCTAATAAGATAATTTGGACAACCTATTAGGAACCATGTAATTTTGATTGTTGAATAACATATCACTAAAAATTAGTCTTTTATGTGTTTCATGAACCAACCTAGACTAATTTATTTTTAGGGTGTATGAACATATTATCTAGTTATTCTTGTGCATAAAACTTGACAAGAATCGATATTTAGTAGAGGCCAGCAATGGGCGAATGTGGTTCATTATGACCGTATTCGTACCCTAACCGCCAAACTCAATCTATTGTTCATTGACCATTAATGGAGTCATGACGGGGAAATCTACATCGGATGAGTCCCTAAGTTGTCCCTACGATTTCCCAATATCCAATTAGGTTTATAAGTGTTCCTTTAAAGACTTGTTGGCGACTTCAAAATGTTTTCAATAATATCTTCAAAATGAGGTAGTCAAATACGCGTTCATCCCGCGTAGGCGAAGTAAAATCATGCCGACAACTACCAATTATGCTCAAATATTCTAAGCCCCAATATTTTAGAGGCAAGTTATACAGTCTAATCCAAAGAGGAATAACCCTAAAATATCAGCCTAAAAATCAAAAGCTGGAGTCCAAGCCTTTATCACCATAGGCCTGCTATTGATCATATGTGGTCCAGCATATAGGATTTCATTCCTATAATCTATATTGCAAAATTTCATAATAAAATAACCTTTCTCATGTAAGTATATTTCAAGTTTAGAAACATGGTTCCAAGAATGGTCAATATAGCTAGTTAAAGCTCCAACGGAGGGTGTTTGACCCACAACATATACAATAACCATAGTAGACCAAATTTCAGAAAGTTTATCAACTTCAGATTCCTTCACCACTAGAGGAATGCATTTAAGAGACGCTCCTTTGGTTGTGAGAGACTTTCCAGCTGCAATTGTAGACCATTTGGTAGCTGGAGTGAGATCCAACCTCCTAGCAGCACCAACACCCCCTTTGTGATTCAATTCTTCATTGACCACATTCCTCTCGACATCCATACTTACATCCTCTTCACGAGGTATCTCCCCTCGAGTCACAATACTGACCGGTCTGTCTTGCACCTGTGCTGGATTAGTAAGGCTAAAATAACTTACGCTGATTTATGTGCTCTTAAAGCTTCATTAATGGCATCTATGGCCGCTTGTATTGTTGGTGACGCAGCCCCAACAACTTCCTTAGTTACTATTACATTGCTCACTCGATGATGCGAGATAGGAATACTCTTTTTATTTCCTTCTTTAGTATGTTCATATTGTAGTGAAAGCTGGGGTTTTTCCCGGCGACTGACAATGGCTAGCTTAATACCTAAGCAATCGCCTTTTCACCATAGAGAGAAAACCGTTTTTAATCTCCAATTATGATAAGCGTTTTTTTAAGGATTTTCAATGGTATTTTTTTCCATAAATAGTGGTATATATGTGCAATATCCCGTATTTAAGTATTACTAATCTTTTTAAATTTTTAGATTTAGTATAATAGAATTTATATTTTCCTAAACTAACAAAACTAGAGTTAGAGATAATAGAAGCTGTAATAACTTATATCAAGTTCGTGTATTAATTATTAAACCTTGACTACAGACAATAGGGACAACAACTAAAAATTTAAGCAAAAGAGAAAATAAGTAATATCAAGATTTACAAAGAATACCCCTATGTTCTATAACTCTAGCTTATTTTCTTTCTCTCTCCGTGTTTCCTCTAAGCAAGAGTGAGTAACTCTTCATCCATGAATTAGTTGAAGAAAACACTACAAGTTCTACAACTCTACAATTTTTTCAAAGCTCATGTCAGTAGCCACCCATTTCAAGCACAAAGTCATCAAAGACAACTCCTCGAGCCAACAAAAAATCTGATGTGAAGATCACCATATCTCTTCCATTAATGTATACCTTGACTAAACAGATTTCTCATGATTCATGAACAATGGTGAAGCTTTAAACCACTTTTGGTTCCTATAAATAGCCATGAAAATCTCTCACCAAGAACACCATCACCAACAACTTTCATCTTTCCATCTCACCTCACCACCACCTACGAATCATCACATTCAACCACCTCAATCATCATTCACATTCTCAGTCACCAAATTCGCTGGAAAACGCTACCCAAAGAAACCCAAAAAGAAAACCCAATTTTCTCTCTCTCCTCTGTTTCGGACCTCAACACCACCACCACCGGTTGCCGCCGGCTCGCACCCACCTGCGCCTCCCACTTGCGCCCCACTCAGTCACACCCCCGCCCCTGCTCCGCTCGACCCTCGCCGGAGCTCCGCCACGCCACCCGCACCCTCCTCGCAGCTCCTCTTCTCCCTCCTCTGTCTCGCCGCTCTGCCGCCTGGGCTGCTGTCCCCGCCACCCACCTGCACAGCCTCGCCGCCGTCGCTGTTGTCCGGCCACCGGAGCTCCGTCCTCCCTCTCGCCTGAGTCGTGCAGTCGTCCCTGCTCTAAGAAGCAGAGGTAACGACATTCCTCTGATTTTATTTAATAGAAATTCTGATTTTTATGTTTTAACCCAAGCCGAGTTTAGTTCCTTTTCTATTTAGGATAGTTTTGGGCCTAGGAGAACCCAAGTTGAACTAAACTTAAGTATTTATAATCTGAATTTTATATGTAGGGCTAAAAAGAGGTTTGAACTTATTCTATGGACTGATTTGGTTAGTTTAATTAAACCACTTAACTTGACTCCTAAAAACTATTATTGGGTTATATTTCATGATTACTAAACTAGTTGAGTTGTTTAAAACTAATTAAAATCCAGTAAGCTTGTTATTTATAATATGAGTTTAAATTATTATTACCTCCACTAATACCTAAGTTTACTTATAATAACAAGATAACTTGACTTACGAGTTTTATGAGATTAAATAATGTTATAATAATATTAATAGTTCTACTATAGCTTTAAACTTACACTAGGGGAAAAAAAAGGAAGGGCTGCGCAAGAAGGGCTGCGGTTTCCAAGGAAACCGCAGCCCTTTTTGTGAAGGGCTGCGGTTAGCCTTAAAACCGCAGCCCTTCATGCAGTCACTCCTCTCCCTCACACTAACTCGCACTGCCCTAATGGCCATCACCGGAGCACCGACACATCGCCGGAGCGTCGTCCCATCGCCGGTGCACACTTCTTCTTCTCTTCTCTCAGCGTTGCCTGAGCTCCTTCTTCTTCTCTTCTCTCAGCGCGCCTTGACGCCACCACCACCACCACTACTGCATTGTCGGTAATTCCCCTCTCACTCTCTCTCCTCTTTGTTTTATTTAATTTCTCTTCTATTTTGTGTTGTAAAAACCGATTGTAGGGGGTGTGGGAGGGCTTGTGGAGGGTGGGTAGGGGGTGGGGGGGCTTTGGGCGGGGGATGGGGGATGGCTGGGGAGGCTGGGCATGGGGTGGGGGAGGGCTGGGGAGGCTTGGCATGGGGTGGGGGAGGGCGGGGGATGCTTGGAAAGGGGGTGGGGGATGGGCTGGGGAGGGTGGGCATGGGGTGGGGGAGGGCTGGGGAGGCTGGGCATGGGGTGGGGGAGGGCGGGGGATCTTTGGAAAGGGGGGTGGGGAGGGGCTGGGGAGGCTAGGCATGGGGTGGGGGAGGGCAAGGGATGCTTGGACAGGGGGAGGGGGAGGGTGGATAGGGGTGGGTGAGGCATTGTTGTGAAGGCATTGTTGTAAGTTGTAACACATGTTTGGTATCACTACTATCTTTCATTTTTTTTTTTGTTTTATAATGTAACTATGTAGATTTTTAGGCTTCGGAAACGAAAATTAAAGGTCATTTTACGCCTACATGGCAATGGAATGCTCTCCACATTTGTAACACTTCTCACTAGCTCCGCCGCTACCAGCTGATGGGCATTACATTGCCATGTGACCTGATTCTCGGGTCATTTTAGGCCTAATTTAGCCTTTTCGCTTCCGAATCGTACTTATCGAGTCATTTAACCCCAAATTCTTTGTGAACATGATTATATGAGGTATAATGTAACTATTGTGTAGAGTTTTAGGCTTGCATTTGTTCTTGGTTGAATTTCGGAAACGAAAATTAAAGGTCATTTTACGCCTACATGGCAATGAGGGATTGCGGTGGGGGCGGTAGTGGCGGTGGTGGTGGGGGTGTTGTAAATGTGGAGAGTCAGGTCACATGGCAATCGAAAGCCCATCTGGTGCTCTCCGCATTTATAACACTTCCAACTCCGCCGCTACCAGCTGATGGGCATTCCATTGCCATGTGGCCTGATTCAATTCTCGGGTCATTTTAGGCCTATTTTAGCCTTTTCGCTTCCAAATCGTACTTATCGAGACATTGAACCCCAAATTCTTTGTGAACATGATTATATGAGGTATAATGTAACTATTGTGTAGAGTTTTAGGCTTGCATTTGGTCTTGGTTGAATTTCGAAAACGAAAATTGAAGGTCATTTTACGCCTACATGGCAATGAGGGATGCAGTGGGGGGCAGTAGTGGCGGTGGTGGTGGGGGTGTTGTAAATGTGGAGAGTCAGGTCACATGGCAATCGAAAGCCCATCTGGTGCTCTCCAAATTTATAACACTTCTAACGCCGCCGCTACCAGCTGATGGGCATTCCATTGCCATGTGACCTGATGCTCGGGTCATTTAGGCCTATTTTAGCCTTTTTGCTTCAAAATCGTACTTATCGAGTCATTTAACCCCAAATTCTTTTTGAACATGATTATATGAGATATAATGTACCTATTGTGTAGATTTTTAGGCTTGCATTTGTTCTTGGTTGCATTTCGGGAATGAAAAGGTCATTTTAGGCCAAATTTTGCCTTTTCGGGTCCAATTCGTACTTATCGAGTCATTTAACGCCAAATTCTTTTTGAACATGATTATATGAGGTATAATGTAACTATTGTGTAGATTTTTAGGTTAGCAATTGTTGTAGGTTGAATTTTGGGAACGAAAAGGGCATTTTTGGCCTATTTTAGCCTTTTCGCTTCCAAATTGTACTTATCGAGTCATTTAACCCCAAATTCTTTTTGAACAAGATTATATGAGATATAATGTACCTATTGTGTAGATTTTTAGGCTTGCATTTGTTCTTGGTTGCATTTCGGGAACGAAAAGGTCATTTTAGGCCAAATTTTGCCTTTTCGGGACCAATTCGTACTTATCGGATCCAATTCGTACTTATCGGGTCCAATTCCCCTGCCCCCCACTGCACAGCCCCTTCCCCTCCCCCCTGCTGCCCCTCCCCCCGCACGCCCCTCCCCCCTACTTGTACAACCCCCTCCCCTCCTGCTTGCCCTTCCCTCCCCCACCTGCACGCCCCCTCCCCTCCCCGCTGCCCCACCCTCCCCCCCACTGCACAACCCTCCCCCCCTCTTGCACGCCCCTCCCCTCCCCCCCCCCCACCGCACAGGCCCTCCCCTCCCCCCTGCTGCCCTCCCCTCCCCCAACCTACACAGCCCCTCCCCTCTCCTGCACACCCCTCCCCTCCCCCCCACTACACAACCCCCTCCCCTCTTGCTTGCCCTTCCCCCCCCCCCACTGCACGCCCCTCCCCTCCTGCTTGCCCCTCCCCCCCACTGCACAGCCCCTCCCCCCTCTTGCACAGCCCTCCCCCTGCTCCCCCACCGCATAGCCCCCTCCCCTCCCCCTCGCACAGCCCCCCCCCCCGCACGCCCGTCCCCTCCCCTCCCCCACCTGCACAGTCCCCTCCCCCTCTTGCCTGACCCCCTCCCCTCCCCCCCACCGCACAGCCCCTCCCCTCCTGCTGCCCTTCCCCTCCCCCCCACTGCACAGCCCTCCCCCCCTCCTGCTGCCCTCCCTCCCCCACCTTGCCACACCCCTCCCCCCTTGCACGGCCCTCCCCTCCCCTGCCCCCCCCACCGCACCCCCTCCCTCCCTCCCCCCCCCACACCCACTTCCCCCTTCCCCCCCCCCCCACTACACAGTCCCCTCCCCTCCGCCCACTACACACCCCTCCCCTCCCCCCCGCACACCCCTCCCTCCCCCGCACCGCTGCCCCTTGCACACGTAACCCCCTCCCCACACCCCACCCCCCTTAGTGGCAATGTTAATTTTAATTTTTTGTTATATTAATGCATTATTTGTACAATTTCAGGGAGATGGCGGATGTGCATACGGATAACACCACAAGTGGTGCTGAACACACTACCGAGGATGAGTCTTTCGATGCGAGAAAGGAACGGGGTAAATTGTCTCGATTTTGCCGTGAAGAGATAAATGCACAAATGCCTAGGAAGTCATTGGCGACGAAAAAGAGAAAAGGAAGGGGACCTACAAAGTCACTAGGGAAACACACAAATATGACTTTGGAGTATGATAGCATGGGTCAACCTTGTGGAAAGTGGCGTCAAAAGTATGGCATGCAAG
Organism: Beta lomatogona; assembly: GCA_947646795.1. Taxonomy (NCBI): domain Eukaryota; kingdom Viridiplantae; phylum Streptophyta; class Magnoliopsida; order Caryophyllales; family Amaranthaceae; genus Beta; species Beta lomatogona. Next base: position 496,631 of record CANSNZ010000955.1, on the reverse strand, counting down.
TTGGCATTTGCATGCATAAACTCTCCATTTTGCACTCATGGAAAGAGGTGCCCGAGGGATTGAAGCGGTGTCTATGGGAAGATACCATGGTAAGCTTCAAGTACAATAACGTGTAGTTTCTTAATTATTTAGTTAAATATATGTGTAATATTACTTATAGCATATAAATTACAACATTTGCGAAAACTAATTTGTGAACTGCGTTTTTTGTAGAATCAATTCAATATCGAAGATGATGAAGCCAAGAAGAATGTATTTCTATCCGCGGTTGCCCAGAGATTCAGAGATTTCAAGGCTAAGTTAGTGTCTGGGTGGATCACTAAGCGGAGGAAAGTAGTAGGTACAAAGAAGAAGAACATCTACGGCGGAGAAACACAAGCCGATCCTGAGGCTTCACAGGAAACATCATCTGCACCATCCAAATTACCATTTCAAATATGGAAAACTATCAAACCCGAAGGGTGGGAAGCATTTGTTGCCAAGAAAACAACCCCACAAGCTATTGTAAGAATATTTTATTAAGACTTAATAAACTTAGATCCAGTATTATTGTATAGCACCGTACGTAGATAACCTTTGTTTATAATTGTGTGTTTTAGGCAAGTCGTGAGAAAAGTAGCTCGAGTGCAAAAGCTAGGAAGTATTATCATCATTTGGGTGCTCATTCGTACAATGAGGCGAGAGAGAAGTGGATGTTTAGCCATTACCCCACAATAGGGTCGACAACGGCAACGGGGAGTGGCTCAATGACGACAGTTGCACAGCCTCGGCAACCAGATAAAGTCCTCGATTGGTGGTATTCGATGCATGGGGTTGATGCAAAGGGAAACAGAGTCTTGCCTGACCCCGGAACACAACAGATAGCCAACGCCATTGTAAGTACAGATTATATGGTTATATAAGGTATATATAATATAACTTTTACGCTCACAAGCATTTCTCTCTTATACTTATGTAGATTGGCTTGAAGGAAAAAGAGGCAACTGGTGAGTTCACTCCTAAAGGACACATTGATGCATTGCACGAAACTTTAGGACCGGACCACAGTGGACGTGTGAGGGGCGTAGGAGGTGTCCGCCTCGGTTTGAGAAAGGTATATGGTGATCAATACACTACAGCGACAAAATCAAGTGTAAGTAGTGTGAATTCGGCAGCGTCAGTAGATGTGGAGGCTATGAAAGCTGCAATTCGGGAGGAGCTAAGGGAGGAGATGACCCATAACTTCAACGCCATTTTGGAGAAAATGGGTTTACCGAATTTTGCTGCATTCAAGAAGGGTAGTGATACTACACCTAGCCAGCCTGATCGGACCCGAGTTGAAGGTAATCACTTAATCCCTTTGCTTTGTTAAACAACTATTGTTACGTTCTTAAATGCATGAAATTCTTACTATATATATGTTGTTTCATAGACTAACTATAAGTAGAGTTTTTTTTTACAGGAAGAGACACCATGTGAACTATTAGCTCAAGTAGATGGTTATGATAGTTTCATCCTCGTAGCTCATGGCCATGCACAACCCCCTAGTGACCGAGTACGATTGCATAACCAGTTAGTGGATCATAATCACTATGTGGTCACCCTCAATGAAATTGTGTCGGGTTTCGAAGAATTACCTCTTCCGCCGAAGCCGAAGTTGGTCTACAGTTACTAAATGATGCCCTTGGCAGTTATGTTCTGTGGCCGCGTGCATTGGTGCGGTTTTCAGATGAGGTACAATGATTAACATTCATATATATATATGCGTGTTTTCTTTTATAGTTCCTATGATAGTCAGTAATATCTTTACTTTTAACTAAATACTAGGTTTGGGGGAAGGCCGACTCACATGCCAGGAAGGGAAAGAAGGCATGTTCACCTTATAAGAAAGCAAGTTTACGTGATGAAGGTGAACGAAATGTGGTGACGGGAAATGTTTGTAAGGCAAAAAATCCACTTATTATCGATCCAGAGGTGGTGCGGAGCCTTACTACGCCATGCTTTTGGTTACATGAGTGCGCTAGCGATTTACCCGATGAAAGCGCAATTGAGGTTGCTTTGGGGGAGCAACAATTCCACTACCTTGAGGACTCATCGACATTCATTTCGAAGGTTGATATTAAAGAATTCTTATGTGGGGTAGAGTTGAATGTTTCCATGATACAAACATTCATGAGGTAGTACATAAGTATATAAATTAAATATACATATACATATATATGCCTTAAGTAGTTTTCAAATCCATAATAAGTAATTGTTGGTTTACTTTTAATATAATCAATATAATTTCTCAGGTTATTGTACAATGAATTGCTTGCAACATCTAGTGCAATGTTTGGATGGTTATGTCCAAACATAATACGAGATGACAATTGCTTACAAAACATAGCCGAAGTGAAAGAGTATCTCGACATGAGTTTCAAAGCATCATCTCGTTTTGGATATCATCAGATCATTCTTGTTCCTTATATTGAAAAGTATGCTTGTTAAACTCGCTTTACTTTTATTATTCGATACTTAAATTGACCTATTAATTGTTCTACGATTAATAATAACTATATTTTCTTGTTGTAGGGCTCATTGGACACTGCTTGCGATATGTTTGTCACGTAACGAAGTCTACCACTTTGATTCTTTGCGTCGACAACCAACACGGACCTTACTAATCAAATCATTGTTAAATAGGTAGCCTAATCGAAACTCAATATATGAGCACTTATTAATATTACCCATTATTCATCATCTTTAAATATATAAACAGTTAGTACATCTAATCTTATAATAATGTTGTTGATGTAGTGTGATGAAGCATATTAGTGCAACAGGACTTCGAGCACCAAAAGCTCCTGTTTGGATATCAGTCGAGGTAACATGACTAATTTATTTGTCCTTATATAGGAACACTTTTAGCCACATACTACACATCTAATTAACATGAATGTCATTGGATGCATCCTTTGGTGAACATTTAGTGTCCGCAACAAGAAGATGGACTTGCATGTGGCTATTACGTGCTGAGGTACATGTTCGATATCGTCAACCAGTGCACTAACGCCGATGATCTTCAAAAGGTATGCAACTTATTAGTATATGTTAGTTTAGATTAGATCGATTGGTAATAGGTATTAATTGGTTTAGAAACCAGCGTAGCACATGCATATATTTGGGAACGAAAATGTCATTTCTAGGCCTATTTTTGCCTTTTACGCTTCCAAATCGTATTTATCGAGTCATTTAACCCCAAATTCATTTTTAACATGATAATATGAGGCAAAATGTAACTATTGTGTAGAGTTTTAGGTTTGCAATTGTTGTAGGTTGAATTTTGGGAACGAAAAGGGCATTTTAGGCCTATTTTTGCCTTTTCGCGTCTAATTCGTACTTATCACTTCATTTAACTCCATTTTATTTTTCAATATGATAATATAAGGTATAATATAACTAGTGTGTAGAGTTTTAGGCTTGCATTTGTTTTTGATTGAATTTCGGGAAGGTATATGTCATTTTTAGAACTACTAACTACGGTACGTAAATGATTGAATTCTTATATTATGTGTTTATTCCTTGGTTGTTTTTCAAGGTTTATATGAATAACACACCACGTTTGAGGGCCTTCACCACAGACGAATTACATGAAGTTCGGGATAAGTTGGCGTCCCACATTTGCGATGATTGCTTATGATACATCTACTAGTTTGTATTAATTCTATGTACATTTTTCACATTATTAAATATATACATATTTAAAGTTAATTATTATATTACGTTCAAAAACTTTTCATATATTATTATTGCAATTTGATCGGTTTTTTTTTTTGTGTCGAAGGGAGGTTTTGGGTGAGGGGTGGGGTGGGGGGGACCGCCATGGTGGGCTGCTGGGGGCTGGGCTATGGGGCTAGTTGGGTCTTGGGGTGGGGGGCGGGGGGCGAGGGCGGGGGGAGTGCGGGAGGGTGGGCGGGTGTGGGGCAAAGGGGGGGGGGGGGCTAGGGTGGGGGTGAGGGGGCGGGGGGGTGGGCGGGGTGGGGGGTCTTTGGGGTGGGCGGGGGTGGGGTGTGCGGGGCTGGCGGAGGGTGGGCGGGGGTGGGGGTGCCGGGCTGGGGGGGGGGTGGGCGGGGGGTGGGGTGTCTTTGGGGTGGGCGGGGGTGGGCGGGGGGTGGGGGGTGCTTGGGGTGGGCGGGGGGGGGGTGTGCGAGGGGCGGCGGGGGTGGGCGGGGGTGGGGGTGAGGGGGGGGGGGGGGTGGGCATGGGGTGGGGGTCTTTGGGGGGCGGGGGTGGGCGGGGGGTGGGGTGTCTTTGGGGCTAGCAGGGGGTGGAGGGTGCAATTTATTTTTTAAAAAAAAAAATTTGAATGTGAAGGGCTGCGGTTTTAAGCCTAAACCGCAACCCTTCACTTAAATAGGGATGCGGTTTAGGCTTAAAACCGCAACCCTTCACATAGAGAAGGGTTGCGGTTTAAGCCGAAAACGCAGCCCTTCAAGCTTATAAGGGCTGCGTTTTTGGCCTAAACCGCAGCCCTTCGTTGTGAAGGGCTGCGGTTAAAAACCGCAGCCCTTCTTATCTATTGAAGGGCTGCTATGGAAAGGGCTGCTATGGAAAGGGCTGCTGGCCAAAAACGCAGCCCTTAGGGCTGTTTTGACCGCAGCCCTTCCTTGTTTTTCCACTAGTGTTAATTAGTTTAATAATAAACGATTATTTAGTGATCAACTATGAACTCGAATAATAATATATTTTCGAATGGTTTTAGGTTATGTATTAATATAACTTTAAGATTTCGATAATTCTGAAAGTATAACTAAAAGAGTTATTTCACCTAATTAGTTGTTTAAGAGTCCCCTTAAGAAGTTATTAACGATTAAGATAATAACGATCTTTAATGAGACTTATACTCCATTATATTAATAATGATTTGCAATTATAAAATGGTTAGTAATAATAAAGTTGTTGCTATTTCATTTTTATTAACTTAAACTCACCAAGTCACAATTCATAAGTGATAACTCTAAATGCAATTTATGAAATTTATAATAACATATGATTAAAATATATTGATTTATGATATTCCTTTTAGTAGAGATTGACTTATGGACATTATGACTACTTCCGAGGACAATGACATTATGGACAAGGACTTGGACATTCTATGACTTTGTACTAACACACTAACTTACTAACATTTCCTTAATTGTTACTAATAAGACTTCTTATTTTCGATCTATAATTAATAACTAATAAATAATAACTAAAGTCTACTTAAGTACTAAAGTAAATGAATATTTATACTTTCGTTATTTAAATTCTTGGTTAGATTAAAGGAAGGGATATTACAAGCCTCCCCCGGTTATCAAAGTTATTAAGCAGGAATTCTGGTTACGTCTACTGCTAACACCCGCATTCCCCTTCGAAGTATGTTTTATGATCATGATTAATATTATGTTTTATATATGGATTGCGGGAAATGAAATGTTTTATGATGGTTATGATGATACGATGCTATGATATGATAATGATGATGATGATGATGATGATGATGTTATGGATGAAATGAAATAATAAAATAATTTCATGATGACTATGATATGCTTAAAAGAAATGAAACATGATAAATTCAAGTGAAAGACGGTTATTCGCAAGTATTCCGTTATCCTGGGTCGTGCACGTACCTTCCAACCGGTTAACCACCTTCCGTTTAGTGAGGGCTATTGTCCTCGGGTGGCACCGCGCATTTTTGGGCATTAACGCCACCTTCCGTTTAGTGAGGGCTTTTGTCCTCGGGTGGCTGCCATCCGTTTACGATGTTACTATGTTCTGGGGAGACGTCCCTTCTGTTGTACGAGCCAAGTTACCAAAGCAAAAGATATATGATGATGAACATGATAAAGAAGATAATGTAACATATTATGATATGTTTATGAAACGGTTTTACTTATTCTCTCCTCCCTGTTTATAAATAAAATGAGTTGAAATGGATTTACGTTGTTAGAGTAGTATGTTACTGAGCCTCGGCTCACGACGTTTTGTTTTATGTTTTAGGTACTGGTGATGATAACGGGATGGCGTAGCAGTGAGGAGTAATATAGTATCTAGACTTATGTTGACTTTTATGGTTTTAATATAAGTTAATGTCAGACTCTATTAGTAACTAAGTTTTATTGATGACTAAATAATTGCTATATTTTCATGTTTATAATATGTTTAAGTTTATGAAATTATGTTGCCTTGTATTTTCCTAATGGAAAGTACGGCAGTAACGCACCGACTATCTAGGTTCCGCTGCTAATAATTGATTAATTAACTTCATATCATTGATTAGAAGTTGGGGCGTTACAGAATGGTATCAAAGCAACGGTTCTCGGTGCCACAAGTAAAATCTTAAAGGTTTTACTTAAATTAGTAAATAACATGTTAAAGTAATCAGGTAAAATGAGAGTCATCAAGTTACAAGATTATGAATAATAAATGTGTAGTTAATAAGTGCTTAAAAATGAAAATGAGTGTGAGTGTTAGGACCGGGGATGGGAATGTTTTTATATGATTTTTACGATGATAGTTATGCCTCGTTTAACATGTTATGCACATGCAATATGTGATGTTTTAGAACATGGCAACAAGTGAAAGCGGACCTACCAACGGAGGAAATGGAACTCATGGGTCTGAAGTCACACTTGAAGAAATGAGGGCAAGGCTAGATTCTTTGCGAAGTGACCCTGTTTTCGATGAAACGCCTGAAAATGCTAATGGAAATCAGGTGGATATGATGAAGCTGATGATGGAATTCTTGCAAGGAAACCGACCAAGGGCTAAGACAGAGCAGGAAGAATGCTCCAATATGTTCAAAAGGTTTTCTGCTCACAAGCCATCAACTTATGATGGAAAACCCGACCCCACCGAGTTCGAGGAATGGTTGAATGGCATGGAGAAACTCTTTGATGCCACCCAGTGCCCAGACAAGTGGAAAGTTAACTTCGCTGTGTTCTACTTAAAGGGCAAGCTGATTTGTGGTGGAAGACTGCTAGAGAGATGCAGAATCAACCTGGATTTGGATGGGAAGGCCTAAAGGAGGCTATGAGGAACCAGTTTTATCCACAGTCTCTGCAGCTCTAGATGGAATCTGAGTTTATCCATCTTAGGCAAAGGGGTATGTCAGTTCTGGAATATGCTGTGAAATTCAATCAGTTAGCTCGATTTGCTCCTGATCTGGTATCTACGGATCGCCAAAGGATGAATCGATTTGAAGGAGGTTTGAATCTGGATCTTCAAGAAAGGCTTGCTGCAAATATGAGTAAGTCTTATCAAGAGCTATATGACCGGGCTATTAATATTGAAAGGAAAGTGAAGCTGCGAAAGGAAGTGTATGAGGGTGGAAAAAGAAAAGCTAAATCTCATGATGGCCACTCCAACAACAACTTCAACAAAAAGCCAAACACGGGATATTCGGGAAATAATCAGAAGCAAATTCCTCGATGCAACAATTGCGGAAGACAAGGCCACATGGCGAATGAATGTCGTAGGGGAAGTGATCAGTGTTATAGATGTGGTAAACCAGGTCATCTGATTAGAAATTGTCCAATTCCAGATTGGCGAAGTGGAAATGTCGTTAACCGTGGTCAAAGGAATGGTCAGAACTCTGGTTATGGTGGAAATGCATGCAATGCAAACAAGAACCTTCCACGTGGACCCCCGCAGACTGGAAGAGTGTTTATGATGCAACGTTAAGAAGCGGAAGCAGATGAAACCGTCATTACCGGTACTTTTCCCCGTCAACTCGTACTCGCTTATGTTCTTTTCGATTCTGGAGCTTCCCATTCGTTTATATCTACTGCATTTTCTAGAAGCTTGAATGCAAAACCATGCTCTGAATTCTCTGCCATGTCTGTCACCATCCCTAATGGTGAATCCATCTTATGTGATGCCATGTATAGAAACTGTCCTATCCTTATAGGAGGATGTGAATTTCAAGTGGACCTCGTGCAATTTGAATTAACCGACTTTGATGTGATATTGGGAATGAATTGGTTGTCAAAGTACAAAGCCGACATAAATTGCCTTAACCATGAAATAACCCTCAGAAAACCAGATGGGTGTAAGGTTTCTTATCGAAGAAGAAAAGTCCAACCCAAACCTGAAATCATTTCATCCTTGAAAGCCTTTAAGTTGCTTTCAAAGGGTCATCATGGATACCTCTGTAATGTGGTAGACCTAACCATACCTGAACCCTCTTTGTCAGATATACCTGTAGTTTGTGAGTATCCTGATGTATTTCCAGAAGAGATACCTGGTATGCCGCCGCAAAGAGAGATAGACTTTAGCATCGATTTGATTCCAGGATCCGCTCCAATTTCTAAAGCGCCTTATCGAATGGCACCGGCAGAATTACAAGAGTTGAAGAAGAAACTGGATGAATTGCTCGAGAAAGGTTATGTTCAGCCTAATGTTACACCTTGGGGTGCACCAGTCCTATTCGTGAAGAAGAAAGATAGGAGTATGAGATTGTGCATCGATTATCGCGAGTTGAACAAGATCACCATCAAGAATCGGTATCCGCTACCCCGTATTGATGATCTCTTTGATCAGCTTCGAGGTGCAACCATCTTCTCCAAAATAGATTTGAGATCTGGATATCATCAACTCCGCATAAAGCCAGAAGATATTTCAAAAACTGCTTTCAGAACCCGATATGGTCATTATGAATTTACTGTAATGCCATTTGGGTTAACAAATGCACCTGCTGTTTTCATGGACCTAATGAACCGAGTATTCAAGCCGTACCTCGACAAGTTCGTTGTGGTATTCATCGACGATATCTTGGTATTGGAGAAATTAAGGGAGAATAAGTTGTATGCAAAGTTGAAGAAATGTGAGTTCTGGTTGAAGGAAGTTGCCTTCTTAGGGCACATCATTTCTGAGAACGGAGTCTCTGTTGATCCACAAAAGATAAAATAGCCATGGAATGGCCTAGACCCACTAATGTTCCTGAAGTTCGGAGTTTTATGGGCTTAGCTAGTTACTATCGAAGATTTGTTCAAGATTTCTCTAGGATAGCTCAACCCATAACTCGATTGGTGAAGAAATCTGTCAAGTTTGAATGGAGTAGTGAATGTGAAACCGCTTTTCAAGAGTTGAAGAAACGTCTAACCTCTGCCCCTGTTCTTACTCTTCCTTCTGAAACCGATGGCTTTGTAGTGTACATTGATGCCTCCAAGCAAGGATTGGGATGTGTCTTAATGCAAAACGAGAAAGTCATAGCCTATGCCTCTCGACAACTTAAACCTCATGAACAAAATTACCCAACCCATGACCTTGAACTAGCCGCTGTTGTGTTTGCTCTCAAAATATGGCGACACTATCTCTATGGTGTTCCGTGCAAAATTTTCACCGACCATAAAAGCCTCAAATACATTTTCACTCAGAAAGAGTTGAACCTGAGACAACGCAGATGGCTAGAACTCTTGAAAGATTATGAACTCGATATCCAATACCATCCTGGAATGGCTAATGTTGTGGCCGATGCCCTAAGCCGAAAAGCTCACCTAAACACAACTTTGACCCTACCCAAAGCCATAAGCAATGACCTTTGGAAAATGAAAGTGGAGATCATTCAGAGAAAAGAAGGTGCATGCTTGAATGCATTAGAGTTGAGGCCAACATTGTTGGGTGAAATAAAGGAGGCACAAGTTGAAGACTCGGAGTTAGAGAAAATAAAGAATGATGTGAAAAAGGGGAAGTCACCAGGATTTGTGGTCCAAGAAGATGGTATATTGAGATTTCAAGGAAGGTTATGTGTCCCTAATAATGAGACATTAAAGAAGAAGATTTTAGAAGAGGCTCATAACAGTCCTTTCTCTGTTCACCCTGGTGGGAACAAGCTATACAAAGATTTGAAACAAACATTCTGGTGGAGCAACATGAAGCAAGAAGTCGCTGAATTTGTGGCAAGATGTTTGACTTGTCAAAAGATCAAGATAGAGCACCAGAGACCTGCAGGACTCCTACAACCTTTAGATGTCCCTACTTGGAAATGGGATTCGATCTCAATGGATTTCATAATGGGACTACCACCGTCAACTCGAGGCATGAACTCTATCTGGGTGATTGTGGATAGATTGACAAAATCCGCACATTTCTTGGCTATAAGAAATAATTGGAGTTTGGACAAGCTAGCTGAGTTGTATGTGAACACAATTGTCAGACTACATGGAGTTTCGAGTTCAATTGTATCTGATCGTGACTCAAGATTCCAGGCAAAGTTTTGGAAAGAATTGCAGAAAGCTCTTGGCACTAGACTCGATTTCAAGACAGCTTTTCACCCAAAGAATCGATGGTCGACAGACGGACAATCCGGACTCTTGAAGATATGCTAAGAGCATGCATATTAGACTTTCAAGGAAGTTGGGAGAGATACTTGCCACTGGTAGAATTTTCTTACAACAACTATCAAGCTAGCATTAAGATGGCACCATATGAAGCTCTCTATGGAAGAAGATGTAGAACACCCCTTTGTTGGAGTGATAGTGACGAAGCTCGAATAATCGGACCCGACTTGATTCAATAAACGACAGAAAAAGTAAGATTAATCCAGACCAGAATCAAGACTGCTCAGAGTCGACAGAAGAGTTATGCGGATCGACGAAGGAGACCACTAGAGTTCATAGTGGGTGATCATGTATTTCTGAAAGTCTCACCTACTAAAGGTGTCATGAGATTTGGTCAATCTGGTAAGTTAAGTCCACGATATCGGCCCATATGAAATTCTCGAGCGAGTGAGTGAAGTGGCTTACCGATTGGCGCTACCGACAGACTTAGATAAGGTGCATAATGTCTTCCATTTACAATTGAGGAATCACTTGACCTACGAAGAAAAACCGATTGAAATCCTTGTTCGTTGGGAAAAGCAGCTCAGAAACAAAGTAATTTCCATGGTAAAATTTTTATGGGTTAACCATTCGTCGAGTGAAGCAACTTGGGAAGCTGAAGATCAAATGAAAGCGAAATACCCCCATCTATTTGCTTAGATCATTATGTATGTTTATCATGTCTGATCTTCATATATATGTTATCTGAAATATGAATATGTTTTATGTTCAAACATGAAGTAGTAATTTTAGATAAGAACTACATGACCTTATTTTGACTTACTAAGTTTCGAGGACGAAACTTTTTCTAAGGGGGTGAGGATATAATATCCCGTATTTAAGTATTACTAATCTTTTTAAATTTTCAGATTTAGTATAATAGAATTTATATTTTCCTAAACTAACAAAACAAGAGTTAGAGATAATAGAAGCTGTAATAACTTATATCAAGTTCTTGTATTAATTATTAAACCTTGACTACAGACAATAGGGACAACAACAAATAATTTAAGCAAAAGAGAAAATAAGTAATATCAAGATTTACAAAGAATACCCCTATGTTCTATAACTCTAGCTTATTTTCTTTCTCTCTCCGTGTTTCCTCTAAGCAAGAGTGAGTAACTCTTCATCCATGAATTAGTTGAAGAAAACACTACAAGTTCTACAACTCAACAATTTTTTCAAAGCTCATGTCAGTAGCCACCCATTTCAAGCACAAAGTCATCAAAGACAACTCCTCGAGCCAACAAAAAATCTGATGTGAAGATCACCATATCTCTTCCATTAATGTATACCTTGACTAAACAGATTTCTCATGATTCATGAACAAAGGTGAAGCTTTAAACCACTTTTGGTTCCTATAAATAGCCATGAAACTCTCTCACCAAGAACACCATCACCAACAACTTTCATCTTTCCATCTCACCTAACCACCACCTACGAACCATCACATTCAACCACCTCAATCATCATTCACATTCTCAGTCACCAAACTCGCTGGAAAACGCTACCCAAAGAAAACCCAGTTTTCTCTCTCTCCTCTGTTTCGGACCTCAACACCACCACCACCGGTTGCCGCCGGCTCTCACCCACCTGCGCCGCCCACTTGCGCCGCACTCAGTCACACCCCCGCCCTTGCTCCGCACGACCCTCGCCGGAGCTCCGCCACGCCACCCGCACCCTCCTCGCAGCTCCTCTTCTCCCTCCTCTGTCTCGCCGCTCTGCCGCCTGGGCTGCTGTCCCCGCCACCCACCTGCACAGCCTCGCCGCCGTCGCTGTTGGTCGGCCACCGGAGCTCCGTCCTCCCTCTCGCCTGAGTCGTGCAGTCGTCCCTGCTCTAAGAAGCAGAGGTAACGACATTCCTCTGATTTTATTTAATAGAAATTCTGATTTTTATGTTTTAACCCAAGCCGAGTTTAGTTCCTTTTCTATTTAGGATAGTTTTGGGCCTAGGAGAACCCAAGTTGAACTAAACTTAAGTATTTATAATCTGAATTTTATATGTAGGGCTAAAAAGAGGTTTGAACTTATTATATGGACTGATTTGGTTAGTTTAATTAAACCACTTAACTTGACTCCTAAAAACTATTATTGGGTTATATTTCATGATTACTAAACTAGTTGAGTTGTTTAAAACTAATTAAAATCCAGTAAGCTTGTTATTTATAATATGAGTTTAAATTATTATTACCTCCACTAATACTTAAGTTTACTTATAATAACAAGATAACTTGACTTACGAGTTTTATGAGATTAGATAATGTTGTAATAATATTAATAGTTCTACTATAGCTTTAAACTTAATTAGTTTAATAATAAACGATTATTTAGTGATCAACTATGAACTCGAATAATAATATATTTTCGAATGGTTTTAGGTTATGTATTAATATAACTTTAAGATTTCGATAATTCTAAAAGTATAACTAAAAGAGTTATTTCACCTAATTAGTTGTTTAAGAGTCCCCTTAAGAAGTTATTAACGATTAAGATAATAACGATCTTTAATGAGACTTATACTCCATTATATTAATAATGATTTGCAATTATAAAATGGTTAGTAATAATAAAGTTGTTGCTATTTCACTTTTATTAACTTAAACTCACCAAGTCACAATTCATAAGTGATAACTCTAAATGCAATTTATGAAATTTATAATAACATATGATTAAATTATATTGATTTATGATATTCCTTTTAGTAGAGATTGACTTATGGACATTATGACTACTTCCGAGGACAATGACATTATGGACAAGGACTTGGACATTCTATGACTTTGTACTAACACACTAACTTACTAACATTTCCTTAATTGTTACTAATAAGACTTCTTATTTTCGATCTATAATTAATAACTAATAAATAATAACTAAAGTCTACTTAAGTACTAAAGTAAATGAATATTTATACTTTCGTTATTTAAATTCTTGGTCAGATTAAAGGAAGGGATATTACAAGCCTCCCCCGGCTATCAAAGTTATTAAGCAGGAATTCAGGTAACATCCACTGCTAACACCCGCATTCCCCTTCGAAGTATGTTTTATGATCATGATTAATATTATGTTTTATATATGGATTGCGGGAAATGAAATGTTTTATGATGGTTATGATGATACGATGCTATGATATGATGATGATGATGATGTTATGGATGAAATGAAATAATAAAATAATTTCATGATGACTATGATATGCTTAAAAGAAATGAAACATGATAAATTCAAGTGAAAGACGGTTCTTCGCAAGTATTCCGTTATCCTGGGTCGTGCACGTTCCTTCCGACCAGTTAACCACCTTCCGTTTAGTGAGGGCTATTTTCCTCGGGTGGCACCGTGCATTTTTGGGCATTAACGCCACCTTCCGTTTAGTGAGGGCTTTTGTCCTCGGGTGGCTGCCTTCCGTTTACGATGTTACTATGTTCTGGGGAGACGTCCCTTCTGTTGTACGAGCGAAGTTACCAAAGCAAAAGATATATGATGATGAACATGATAAAGAAGATAATGTAACATATTATGATATGTTCATGAAACGGTTTTACTTATTCTCTCCTCCCTGTTTATAAATAAAATGAGTGGAAATGGATTTACGTTATTAGAGTAGTATGTTACTGAGCCTCGGCTCACGACGTTTTGTTTTATGTTTTAGGTACTGGTGACGATAACGGGATGGCGTAGCATTGAGGAGTAATATAGTATCTAGACTTATGTTGACTTTTATGGTTTTAATATAAGTTAATGTCAGACTCTATTAGTAACTAAGTTTTATTGATGACTAAATAATTGTTATATTTTCATGTTTATAATATGTTTAAGTTTATGAAATTATGTTGCCTTGTATTTTCCTAATGGAAAGTACGGCAGTAACGCACCGACTATCTAGGTTCCGCTGCTAATAATTGATTAATTAACTTAATAACATTGATTAGAAGTTGGGGCGTTACAATATGTATCCTTGTATTGTAGATGTTTAATAATTACTTGGAGATATTTAAGTAATTACCAAACATATACAAAATTTCAATAATATATTCCATTTAATTTTTGCATTAGCATTAACAAATGTTAATCATGACAAATGTAATTAAATTCACTAATTTTCCTTCAGAATTTACAAGAGTGCGTATGAACTATACGTAAACTCATCGCGTCAACGAAGCATAATGAATATATTGATGGCTTGGATGACTTGAAGCTAACTCAAAAATTTGATAAAGAAGACGAAGCTATTCAGGCACCATTGTAATATTTAGGATTTTTTTGTCCCAAATTACCTTTAACTTTCATGTTTTTGCGAGAAACTACCTTATAAAAAAATTGTTGTCCCAAACTACCTTACTTTTAATATTTTGTTGTTGACAGCTACCTTATGCCGGTTTTCGGCATTGACTTTTGATTTTTCCGGTTTTTTAATGTCACGTTATATCACTTGACCTCTTCAAACCCTTTTTTAATTTTCCCCACCCTAATTTCCCCATTTCCCTGTGTACTTGCGCTCTCTTTTTCATATCTATGTGACACTTTGTACCACCAATCCACCATTATATTATTCTTGTATTTTAACTAAAATTGAAACAATCACCCTCTTCAATTTCCACAAGAGTAATTTTGTTTTTCCCACAATTTTGAACTGAAAAAACAAAAGTCAACGCCGAAAACCGGCATAAGGTAGCTGTCAACAACAAAATGGTAAAAGTAAGGTAGTTTGGGACAACAATTTTTGTATAAGGTAGTTTTTTGCAAAAACATGAAAGTCAAAGGTAGTTTGGGACAAAAAAACCTAATATTTATGAGGTGGACAAGAGTCGTATTAAATCCATGATGAGTTCGGGAGATTCTCCTTGTGTAACTATGCGTAATTTTGTCCAAGAAGCAGGAGGTCCAGACAAGGTTTTTTTTCCTAGCAAAGGACATGTACAACATTACAAGTTACAAAAGGAATAAATTGGCGATGGTGATACAGAGGCGGTAATGGCATACTTGCTATGTTCACAAGAGCCTGACACTGAGTTTTTCTTAACATACACACGAGGCAAAGACAAAGACTTAGAGAAGGTGTTTTGGTGTGATGGGACGTCCCGCGACGATTACAAAACATTTGGTAATGTGATTGCATTTGACACGACTTATAAGTGCAACGTTTACAATAAGCCATTAGTCTTGTTCGTCGACATCGATTAGCATGGGAAAATAGTCCCATTAACCGTTACTTTGGTTTCGGATGAAACAACAAAGAACAATAAATGGGTTTTGGAGCAGTTGGTCCAATCTGGGGAAGGAAATATACCACACACGGTAATAACTATTAGGGACAAGCCCATGGCCGTTACAATCAACATGTCCTACTAAATGCCCATCATAGTGGCATTTCATGAGGAATATTTAAGAAATGGAGGAAAACGGTTTGGCAGCGGCTTCATCAAATGCGTTGATAAATGCCGAACAAGAGAAGAATTTAAAGAGGCATGGCGTAAACTTGTTGTAAAGTACAAATTGCAAGAAAAAAATGGGCGGCAGATTTGTATAATGACAAGGAAAAATGGGGAGAAGCATTTATGCATGGCCAATTTTTTGCCGGTAAGAACAACTCCAAATTATCTTCCTCCAAACATGGCTTTTTAATATTTAGGTAATTATCATACCTAGTCTAGGTGATTATTAAATAGTGAATACCCACTTATGAGTACATACTATAGGTGACTGTGAGTGTTTAATAGTTACCTACTTGTATTTTGGTGAGTACCTAACATGTTTGGTAAGTACTTGTGTTTGTTCCGATAAATATCTAAGTCATTCCTGCAAAAAGTTCTCACTTATTTAACCAATGAATTGGTATGAGAAGCACGCATAGATGCGAGTCAATGAACCGCACTTTGAAGACTATTCTTGGAAGCAAAATAAAGTTGTATAAGTTTGTTGCATTATACGACATAACAACAAAAAGAATTAGGTTCATTGAGACAGAAGATGACTACATCACGGAACACACATTGCCGGTGATCAAAGGAGTCTTGCGGAATGTTAAAGAACATGCATCAACTATATATACGCGGGGCGCTTGTAACTTGATGTGTAAGGAACTTGAGTTTGAAGGAATGCACGTCATTATCCTGATGGTCCAATTACATGTTATTGGCTATCAAACTCCGAGGACAAAGATGCAAAATACATTGTTTCTCATCATAAAATAATTGAGACAATGTGTTGTTGTTATATGAAGTTTGAATCGCTTTGTTTCCCATGTCGCCACATGTTTGTTGTCATGAAGTCTGCTTATTTTCATCAGATTCCGGCGGGAATTATTTTCCGTTGATGGACAAGACATGCAAAGACGACCTCTAATCCTAGAAAGGCCATGGCTGAATTCCAGAACAATGATGATGCCGCGATACTTGGACGGTTTGCCTACCTAACGTTGGAAGCAGAAAAATCGTATTCTAAAACGTACAAGCCATCACAAGAGCTGAAGGAAGCTTTCTTCAAGCTTCAATTCTGTGCTCTACCAATGTTAAATGACCATAACTTATCTCGAAGGGTTTTTGGTAGGTTTAAATGATCCAAAGGTAGTGCCGGTAAAGGGTAAGGCAAAAAGGAAGAGGGCAAAATGTTTGTTCAATGAGCCATCCATGCCTACGATGAATGCGGACGAGAGCTCAACCAAGTCATTCGACTTAAACAAGAGACCTCTAGTTACTCCGCAGAAAAAACTAAGACAAGCGACTCCCCCAAACTCAAGACTTCCTAAAGACTCATATGTGTAGAACATTTATAAGTGGAGAAGCAGCAGAGTGCACTTCTTGCTACGAAGTTTCTAACTTTCAGAAGGATCCCTAGTTTTTGATTGCGCGCCCCAACCATTTTGGTATACATAAGTGCTAGTTATTGGTTGGTGCCTACAACCATTTTGGGAATCATGATTTTTTGTATCTTTGGGAAAGCTATACAATTCCTTTTGTTTTGTTTTGTTGCTCTTACCATCTCAAAATACATTTCCACCTACTGTATATGTTTGGTAATCACCATAAATAATTCAGGTAATCACCATAATCATATTTCAAATATTAGGTAATCACTAAACAGGTAATTGGTAATCACCAATCATCATAAAACAGATAACCCTAGCTACATTTCATATTCTGCACAGGTTAGGAAATAACCAAGCATACTTCAGGCGATCACCAAACATTGTTTAGGTTATCACCTATAACCAAATTGTTAATCGTTATATGTTTTTGGTGCGTTAGATAATAATATATAAATTAAATTATCTCTTGCATTTGAAATATCAACCTACCATATGCAAGGATTAAGGTTATGCAAAGCTAAGGTCAGGGTTATGCAATATAAGGAAAGATGAAACGTAATGCAAGGTCAAGGTTATGTAAGATTAGGAGGTCTGGATAGTAGAGAGATAGAATGATTTACAAAAACTGTTTTGGCAATGAATCGGGGTCCACCGAGTGAGATCCACAGTTTACACCTGGTCATGAGATTGATTTGGAAGAACCACCACATATATAGGAAGCCTCCACTTTGGTTAAGCTTATCCTGAATTACGTATTTTGAGCCTAGATTAGAATGTATATGATATGTATTAAGTAAATCATCTAGTAAAGTAACAGGTACACATATTTGTTACCCTACGTAGTAGTGTTCTGAATATGTAACCAACTTGTTCCATATTCAAAACCCTGTTGTTTCACACTTATGAACACATACAATTCCACTAGAAATATCATACGCAATTATTACATGAAGACCTAAGATGAATCAATGAAATAATCTTAAACTATCTTCGCCTACTTCAATCCTTGAAGCCTCCCTTAGATCGATAATGAAGAACTTTATCTT
The DNA here is from genome assembly GCA_947646795.1 of Beta lomatogona. Taxonomy (NCBI): domain Eukaryota; kingdom Viridiplantae; phylum Streptophyta; class Magnoliopsida; order Caryophyllales; family Amaranthaceae; genus Beta; species Beta lomatogona. The sequence continues at coordinate 478,452 of CANSNZ010000955.1, read as the reverse complement.
TTCCTCGAAAAACTTCGAGAGGGCTTCTTAGCTTCATGTCTTGCAATAATATGTTTGCTACACAAGACCACATCATAGTATAGCAAATATTCTTATGACTGTTTCATTTAAAGAGTGAGGAATAGTTGGATACTTAGTTGTTTCCTAACAGCCTAGAACCACCTATAATAACAACTGTTCCCTGCAGCTGTTTGTCATCGTTTAAAACCTAGGGGACTCAACAGATTCCCCCCTTTTGATAATGACAAACATTTTGAAGTTTTCTGCAACAACAAGTTAGTAAACACAGATAACTGCAACCAAAGTTCAAATACCTCATTAAAGGTGCTTACTTGACACAGGACTCACAGGGTTAAACAATAAACTATTTCAACTTTTTCCTGAGACTCTTTTTTTAATATAATTAACTACAAAACTATACTAAGACTGTCTCAATCTATACTAGACTTAGGTGCTTCAATTTGAACTAATTTTCCCCCTTTTGGCATCATTCAAATTTACTCAAAGATAGATCCATTGCACATAAGTTATCACCTAATTCAAAAATAGTAGCATCAACTACCAATCAAGTCATCGTGCTGCAAGAAATCAAGTTAGTCCCACAACTCACAATCCATAACCAAACACAATTTATCCAAATACAAACCAGCAAAGTTAAACGAGAACCCAAAATTACATAATAGAATGTTTTGTAATAAGGGGCAAAAAATCGTAATGCAAAAGCAGCTTATCATAATGGGGTAGGGGGAAACAGTTGGAAATAGCAATTACTCATCGTCATCCTTTCTTCCTCTCCTTCTTCTTCTCCAACAGAGGCATCATCATCACTATCTTCTTGGTTGGAGGAGGACTGTGAGGATCGATCACCTTCTTCATCTTCCTCCTCATCATCATCATTATCCTCAGCCATAGGATTAGTAGAAAAATGGGGATCAACAGAACCAGTAACACCCCTAGCAGAAGGAAGTTGAGCCTTTACATCTGGAAGAGAGAGAACCAGCAACTCAGTCTCGGCCATCTTCTTCTCAAGCTTAGTGACCTTAGACGTGTAGGACTTGGACATACCCTCAATCAGCTTATACATTTTATCCAATGTTTTCTCCTGGTTGTCCAACCTTTCAATCACAGCAACAACTGTGTTGGTTCCCCCTATCTTTCTCTTCTTCTTCTCCGGCTTCTTCTTCTCGGCTGGTACTCCTAACTCCTTGAACCTCAACATATCCCAGGAAACATTCAATCCTTTCTACCCCAATATTTTCTTTATAAACACTTGAATGGGAACTATTTCCCCATTGAGAGGAATCTTTTGCTTCTTGAGCAGGAGGGTGATGATTGAACCATAGGCTAGGGCATGGTGAGAGGAGGAACAACAGTTCATGATATGATCAATGATCATGGCAGGGTGATTAATCATGATCTTTTTCATCATTGATTAAATTAAGACCAACTCCATTATACGAATTGTTCCCCTATTCTCAGCCCCGGGAATTAACACTTTATTGCAGATGGAATGGAGGACCAGCATAATGGGTTCACGCAAATTAGCAGATTGGTAACTACCCTTTTGGAGTAGGGAACAGCAAATAAAACACTAGTGGAAAAAACACTTTGTGCTACTTGTCAAGTGCTTCGGTTGAATAATCAACCCAAGCACTTGTGAAAATTTTAATATAAAAAATTCATAAGTGCTCCAGTTGAATAGCCCACCGGAGCACTTAATGTCAAGTGCTCTGTTTGACTAGTCAACCGGAGCACTTGTGAATAAGTGCTTCGGTTGATCAACCCGAGCACTTACACAAGTTTATTTTCGACTATAGGTGTATGTACTGCGCTTCACTTTAATTTTCCCTCCTCCTCCTCGTTCAGTCCGCTGAACCTCCTCCAACCTTCTGTTTTCCTTTTACTCTCTCATCTATGTTCATGCTGCTTCAAATAGATCTGCAATTGTCATAATTTTCTCGCGGAGATTTTACAATATGTTGCTTCGTTATTTTACAGTCTATCAGCCAACGAACAATTCAATCGCAGAATTCTCGCTTCTTCTCCTCGACGAGATTTTACAATTTGTTGCTTCGTGATTTCGATCTAATAATGGCCTGCGAAATGATCAAACACTCTAAATTTGAATGGCGCAGAGTATAATTCATTCGAATTTCTCTTCAATTTGCTTTTTCATTAAACCCTAGGTTTCAATTGGATTGACTTTATTAAGTGAGTTCCTATAAATCAAGCAAGCTGATTTGCGGTGGCAGTTGCAGGAGAATATTTGCTTGGCTGTTCTCATTAACCATAATTATTGTTCGTTGCCAAGGCTTCTACCCTTGTCGGTTTCTGCTTCCAGCCATCCCAAAACCACCATTGCGTGCATCATATCTGCTTCTTACGGTCTCACTTCCCACGACACTCCTTGAATCCAATCTCCCTGGTTAATTCGTTGCTTTATCTCTCTTTTATTTTTCTTTACTTCGAATTCATAATTATAGGATAAAATTGTCAAATAAATCACAAATTTTTGTTCTATTCACGCTTTTAAAGATTATCCTGTTGCATTGCATGTGAATCCGCTTCTTCATCGATATAATTAATCCAAGCCGTTCCTCCTGCAATTTTCTGGTGAAATTTCAAAATTGGGTTTCAATCATCTTTCACTACTCGCAACAAGGAATCAAGATTAGTATGCTCTCTTAATCTTTCTCTAATTCTAATTTTTTTATGATTTGTGATTAATTTTGCTTGATTGAAGTATGTAACTGAACAAGGAACTAGGGTTTTCTGCTTTGCTCTTTGATAATGGGATGACATTTTCTCCGTCAAATTGTTGAATTAAATTGTTCAAAACAAAGGATGAAAGAGGACATATTTATATATGCAGCTATATATCATTAGTAAAGCAGAGGAAGTTTGGGCGTATTGCTTTATCAATGATAGGAGAACTAATTAGGAGCCTATCAAAAGGAGGAAAAGAGAAACTGAGTTATAACTACTTACAGAGTACTGAGGGGGAATGTCTTGGTGATTCGATTATAGGCCAAATTGTGAGAATGCGTCAGTTCCGTGGTTATGATCAGCTTTCAGCATATTAGATATCACATACATTAATCATCTTCTCGTTTTCTGATAACCAAATGTGTCCAAGTACTATCTCATGAAAAGAAAAAGAGAAGACAAACCTGCTGGCTGCAGGCTATGCAGAGAACAGCAATTGCAGGTGAGTTAACATGGCTCCACTGAGTTAAGAAAAAAGCAGGTCCAAGGAAACCAACTGTTTGCATAATCTGCAAACAGAGTTCATATAAATTACGAATTAGGAAACAATGTAACTTTGATCAGTGACTATCAATTGATCTTGTAGTAGTCAAAAGAAGAGAACTAGAAAAGAAACTCAAGCAGGACATGTGACTATCATTTTACCTTCTAACTATTGTAACTAGTTAAATTTATTTAGGTGCTTCTGAATTATAGTTTAGAAATTATGCTTTTGTTAGTATGCCATTTATGATTTTGTTAAATTTATCCCTGTGTGTTGATATGTATCACATGATTTTGGTCCTAAAATGAGTACAAATCAGAGCCATTTATTTTTGGAGCTTAACGGCTACAATGAGTACAAGTCTAAGTCCTATTCAATTCCATTTACTCGTGGATGTTGTGCTGCTCCTTATACCCCTGCCACACTATCGTCCCTCTCCTCTTTGAGTTCCCGATCTCATACTACCTGCAACTCCCTATCCAGCTATCTTGCATCACCTGCCCCCGAACCACATCCTCCTTCTTCTTGATTTTAGCTGGAAACTGAATTCATACAACTTATTAGCTCTTATCGAAATTGTTACGAACCTATGAGACTTAAAACTTACTTTTTTTTTTTATAGTGAAAGAGCATAGTCTCCTATGCATATGTGACAAGTAATTTTCAAGTAACCTTACACAGTGGTATCTCTTTTCCTCAGCAAGCTTGATTGACTAAAAAAATTACTTATATAGTGTGAGGCTCATGGTTTATTCTTTTAAATATAATAATAGAAATTTAGTTTTATATATTTTTAAGATTGGGTCTATTCTCCTTCAGCAACAAAATCTATAATGTCCTAGTTGATTTAATGGCCCATTTCTATATTAATTGGCTGCTCCTCATCATTTCATATTGCAATTGGCTCATCATTCTTGTGTTGGTCATGACGGGGGTGTAAAGTTTTTCTTCCTTTGAATATGTTTCTTTATAAATGTAAATGCTAGTTGAGGATTTTATGGGGGTATCTATGATTTGTTATAATAGACTTATATGTGAATGCTACTTGAAGTATTTTATGGATATTAAGTATTTAAGAGTATGATTACTTCATAAATTGAAGTAAGAACCAGATTATGATATGCAGGAATCAACCGGTTATTTGAGTGTGTTGTTAACTCCATTCGAGCTGTGGCAGCAAGTTGTATTTAGCAGGTGGTGTATATGGTAAATTTATATACTCTCCATTAGCCTCCTTCTCCCCCGAATGCGCTTATATTAAGGTATTTTTTCCTCACTGTACCATAATTGTTATTCTCTCCTCTATTCAAATCGTGACTGAGAAAATCTTTCAACAATGGTGACAATAGTTCCGTTCTTAGATGATTTGTGCATGTGGGGTACTGATTCTGTTATCACAGTAAATGGGCTTGTCAAGCAGCTCAAATCGTAATTACTTGCAATGATCAATTGTAGTATTCAGAGTCGAGCTAAGCAAGATGGTTCGGTTGTATTGGTGAGCTCAAATCAAAATCACTTGCAATGATCAATTGTAGCAATCCAGTTGTTTTGATTTTGTTTGTTAGGTATTAATTAATGATCATGTTTAATGCATTGCCATGTGAGCTCTTCAAATCCCATGAAACTAGGTTTTCAAGCTTTGTTCATAGTTGGTATATTTCCTCTTTCACTAATTATTTACTTTATTATAATATCTTATTTCCTCCTAAATTTTTTAGATGTTTAATTATTTAATGGTGCAACATACTTCTATTTGTTTGTTCATTTGTCTTATGCGTTGGTAATGCAACCTGTGAATCTGTGATGAATGCTAGTGAACTGTGTTTTTGCTAAATTGTGGTTATAAAGGTTAGTAGTTACCAATACTTATAATATTTAAAGTTGAAGTTTGGATGTTCCATGGTTTTGGTCAGTCTATTTCTGAATTTGTTGTTTGATTTTATTGTGGTGCTTCGATTATTGCTGTCCATTATCCATAATCAAGAATTGGGGGTTATGCGTGTTGAATATCAGGTTATTTTGTTTCAATCTGTTCAATGAGCAGTGGTGTATTTCTCAATTAGTTTATGTTGTAGTATGGAAATTGATATTTTCAATCATGCTTTACTTACTTCTATGCATTTAGGCAGTTGTGATAATAAAGTCTTCTTACAGTTGCAACGTGTTACTGAGTACCCTTGTTGTTTTAACCCATTGAATTTGATATTATGGATACTAGAATCTATAGATTTACTTGGATGCTTTGATACTCACTTCTTGTTGTTCTGTGTTCTCACCTGAAACTGACAGTAAGCTTCTTTTTTTATATAAAAAAATCTTAAATTTATATAAGTTTGATTCAAATTTCATGTAATATTCTCTCTTTATCCGATGTTCTCTGTTCGTGATAGTTTTATTTTATAATTGGCTGGTTTAAATGCATACCCTTTTGTTTATATGATCAACACATGACTTTTTGTATTCTTTTAAATTTTGTTGTTTGCTTCCAATGTTGATTTGTACATTCTGAACTATTGGCTTGGTTATCTTTACTCTTTATTTTGCCTATCACACCCTTAATGTTGATGTATGCTTGCTGAACAACAGCAACAGCATAAGTATTTTGAACATATAAAACTCACAAGTGCTCCGGTTTTCAAGACAACCGGAGCACTTGTAAATCTAAGTGCTCCAGTTTTCAACCGGAGCACTTGATATTACTCAAGTGCTCGTATGGCGTCTGCTACGGGTCAAATACGGAGCATTTGTATGGGTTTTAACCGGAGCACTTGATGTTTTTTCCACTAGTGAAAAACTATAGATCTCCTCAGTTGTTACCCCGAAAAATAATAGGCCAACCATCCCCAACATACTTATGAAACCCATCCCTTGGAACATTAAGCACAGAAGCCACTAAAGAATCAGACATGGAGATTTCACTTCCAAAAACAGCAGATCCCAAAGACATATCCGGAAAATGATTCAAATTCATATAAAATTGTCAAAAAGCATACACAAAAGCATTCTTAACATTCTTAAACAAAGGCATCTAACCTTGAAATTCCAACAAAATCACGAACCTCAGATAAACCAGGTATATCAAAATAACCTCTTCTACTGAACAACTAGATAATACACTTCTTTCCACAAGAGGAGTAGAACCTACCTTTTGTAGCGTGAGGGGGTCTAGCTAGTACCCCTTTCCTCTTGGTTCCCCTAGTAAAACCAACATATTGATCCTTATAAACTTCTTATGCTTCCTTCTTCATGGCATATTTGGTCACTCTCCTTCCTCATGCCCTAGTAGAGGCAGATGGAGACCTTTCCTTGTGGCCAGTGGCCACCAGATATTCTTCCTCCTTTTGTTCCTTCTCAATAGGAACTTCAGTTGACAACTCTTCCAAAACCCTTTCAACAGTACTAGTGATAGAATCCTTCTGATGTTCCCCCTCAGGAACATCATCACCCTTCTTAGTGGAAATTAGATTATGGGAAATAGCAGATGTGGCTGGGTTATTGTATAAGGTGGCGATTAAGAGAGTGGGTGATACATGTGCGTCAAGGCGACTCAAAATATTACAATTAGATGATCTTTTCAATTACTGGATTTGGATCTTATTATATTTCAAGGTTGCAAAAGCCCAAGTTTGTCATTTATATTACATGGGAGTACGATTGAAGCCCAACATGAAGAAACAACATCACAAAGGCGTGTAATGTGGCATGCAAAGAGTAGCCCAAAGTTCTCTTTTGGGCAATGATGTTTTATTTGCTTTTGTTCTTATTTTTAGCTTGTAATCAAGCCAAGTGATTACTCCTAAAGTAACTCACTATATAGCCATGTGTTTTAGTTGAATAGGCGTGTGATTAGGAGCCTAATTAGCTCATCATTTGCTGTAGAGAGCTTAGTTGTAACAGCTCATTAATGGAGCTTAGTTAGGGCGTGAATTAAGGGAGATATGTAACTCCGAAAGCTGTCCAAGTTTGGATGGTTATGAGGGTGAGCTTTTGAAGAGTTTTTGCTTCCTTTTGCTGCTCTTATTCACTCTATATAGGGAGACCTCATAAATAATAGAAATTAGATTTTGAGAGATTAAAAAAAAACCTAGTGTTTTAAAGTTTAAGCTTTGAGTGTGTCTCAAGTGAAAACTTACCCTTATTACGTTGAGTGAGTTCCTGAGTAGTAAGCTTAGGACAGGTTGAATGGATCTTGCCTCTGGCATAAAACCCCACAATATTGAGTGTGTTCTTGTGTTTTAGTACCATTCCTTGTTTCAAGTGGCTTTGTGTTGAATTGTGAGTGTTCTATGCTCCTTAAGTTTAGATTCATCATCTAACACTTTTGAGGGTGTATTCAGATTCACATTATCTGGTATCAGAGCTTTGGTGTGGAGATCTTGAAGAAAAATCGCATTTTGGTGGTAAAACAAAACGGCCAGAATACATCCACTTTTTCATCTGATTTTGAAGGACGATTTCTTAGCCTTCAGAAGTCCAAATTGGGTGATTCTTTTTTTGACTCTGCATAAATTTTTGTCTAGAATACTCACAATAATTTTCAGGTTTTTTGTGATTGTTTTTTTAGATATTAAACTGGGCACGTTTTTTGTAACTGCGCCAGAAATAAGCAAGTCCAGTGCATGAAACTTCAAACGAAGATTTTTCCTTCATCTGGAAAACTTTTATGGAGTTCCTTTTTTTAATCTACTTATTTTTTCCTGAAATTTCATAATATGTAATCCTTTGAGAGTCTCAAGACCGTTTACATATTCGTTATATTGTTTGAAGTTACTGACAGATTCATCATTGTAACTGTAATAGGCTAGCAAAATAGTGAGAAACAAAACATGGCTGATGGGGATCTTGCAAGAATGTTGCAAGCTATCACTAAAATATTAATGAATTTGGAGAAAAAATCAGTGGAAAATGACGTGGATAAAAAAAGACAAAACAAAAGATGGAATGCTACGGCCGAAATGGCTTTGCAACTAACTAGAAAACTGAAATTTTCAAAAAAATAATGATGAGAATACAATCCTTAGGCAGCCTGTAGATATTATATCTACTTATTATGAAATAAAAGAAGCAGCGAGAATTTGTCAAGAACTAGTTCTCGATGCTTCTCCTTAAACCAATATCACACAAGAAATTAAGGATGATTCTGGTTTTGTAGAGCATCCTATGGAAGAGAATATTGTTGTTGATCAAAGTCAAGAAAAAACTAAAAAAGAAGAGATAAAGGAAGATTTGGTGGTTCCTTCTTTAATGGCCGAGGTTGATGCTGAGTCAAATTTATGACTCTAGTGTTTGCAAGTTGCGAAATAAGGTTTTTGTAAGAGATATTGATACTATTTTTGAACCCCCTCAGGAATGGTTAGTTCACACTTTTTGGGTTGACAAGGTTTTTGTAATTTTCAGGTTTTTTGTGATTGTTATTTTAGATATTAAACTGGGCACGTTTTTTGCAACTGCGCCAGAAATAAGCAAATCCAGTGCACCCAACTTCAAACGAAGATTTTTCCTTCATCCGAAAACCTTTTAAGGAGTTCCTTTTTTAATCTACTTATTTTTTCCTGAAATTTCATAATATGTAATCCTTTGAGAGTCTCAAGATCGTTTACATATTCGTTATGTTGGTTGAAGTTACTGGCAGATTCATCATTGTAACTGTAATAGGCTAGCAAAATAGTGAGAAACAAAACATGGCTAATAGGGATCTTGCTAGAATGTTTCAGGTTATCACTAAAATATAAGAGAATTTGGAGAAAAAATCAGTGGAAAATGACATGGATAAAAATGACAAAACAAAAGATGGGATGTTATGGCCGAAATGGCTTTGCAAGTAACTAGAAAACTGACATTTAAAAAAAATGATGAGAATACAATCCTTAGGCAGCCTGTAGATATTCAGTCCACTTATCATGAAATAAAAGAAATAGTGAGAATTTGTCAACAACTAGTTCTCGATGCTTCTCCTTAAACCAATATCACACGAGAAAATAAGGATGATTATGGTCTTGTAGAGCATCCTATGGAAGAGAATCTTGTTGTTGATCAAAGTCAAGAAAAAACTAAAAAAGAAGAGATAAAGGAAGATTTGGTGGTTCCTTCTTTAATGGTCGATGTTGATGCTGAGTCAACCTATGACTCTAGTGTTTGCAAGTTGCCAAATAAGGCTGTTGTGAGAGATTTTGATACTACTTTTGAACCCCCTCAGGAATGGTTAGTTCACAGTTTTTGGGTTGACAAGAGTCTTGGTGATAACAATTATGATTGTCTAGTCGAGGCTCAAGATGATGTTCCGATACTTTCTTTTGACAACTTTTGGGGTACCACGACGCAATGGACCTTGTTCAAAACGATTTTCATTTCTGTTGATAAGTTTGTACTTTTGAGATTCGGTCAAATTTGTGGTCGAATTTTTTTCATAGAAAGAAAGAATGATACATGTGCATCAAGGCGACTCAAAATATTACAGTTAGATGAACTTTTCAATTACTGGACTTAGATCATCTTACAATTCAAGGTTATAAAAGCCCAAGTTTGTCATTTATATTACATGGGCGTACGATTGAAGCCCAACATAAAGCAACAACATCAACAAAGGCGTGTAATGTGGTGTGCAAAAAGTAGCCCAAAGTTTTGTTTTGCGCAATGCTGTTTTATTTCCTTTTGTTGTTATTTTTAGCTTGTAATAAAGCCATGTGATTACTCCTAAAGTAACTCACTATTTATCCATGTGTTTTAGCTGAATAGGCGTGTGATTAGGAGCCTAATCAGCTCATCATTTGCTGTAGAGAGCTTAGTTGTAACAGCTCATTAATGGAGCTTAATTAGGGCGTTAATTAAGGGAGATTTGTAACTCCGAAAGCTGTCCAAGTTTGGAAGGTTATTTAGGTGAGCTTTTGAAAAAAAAATCTGCTTCCTTTTGCTGCTCTTATTCACTCTATATAGGGAGACCTCATAAGCAATAGAAATCAGATTTAGAGAGATTACAAAAAAACCAAGTCTTTTAAAGTTTAAGCTTTGAGTGTGTCTTAAGTGAAAACTTACCCTTATTACTTTGACTGAGTTATTGAGTAGTAAGCTTAGGACAGATTGAATGGGTCGTGCCTCTAGCCTAAAACCCCAAAATATTGAGTGTGTTCTTGTGTTTTGGTACCATCCCTTGTTTTAAGTGGCTTTGTGTTAAATTGTGAGTGTTCTATGTTCCTTAAGTTTAGATTCATCATCTAACACTTTGGCGTGGAGATTTTGAAGAAAAATCGCATATTGGTGGTAAAACAAAACGGCCAGAATACGTCTAGTTTTTCAACTGATTTTAAAGGACGATTTCTTGGGCTTTAGAAGTCCAAATAGGGTGATTCTTTTTTTTGATTCTGCATAAATTTTTGTCTAGAATACTCACAGAAATTTTCTGGTTTTTGTGAATTTTTTTAGTTATTAAACTAGGCACGTTTTTCGCAACTGCGCCAGATAGAAGCAAATCCAGTGCACCCAACATCAAACGAAGATTTTTCTTTAAGGAGTTCCTTTTTTTTAATCTACTTATTTTTCCTGAAATTTCATAATATGTAATCCTTTTTGAGAGTCTCAAGACCGTTTACTGGTAGATTCATCATTGTAACTGTAATAGGCTAGCAAAATAGTGAGAAACAAAACATGGTTGATGGGGATCTTGCTAGAATGTTTCAGGTTATCACTAAAATATTAGAGTATTTGGAGAAAAAATCAGTGGAAAATGACGTGGATAAAAAAAGACAAAACAAAAGATGGGATGCTATGGCCGAAACGGCTTTTGCAAGTAACTAGAAAACTGAATTTTTCAAAAAAAAAATGATGAGAATACAATCCTTAGGCAACCTGTAGATATTCTGTCTACTTATCATGAAATAAAAGAAGCAGTGAGAATTTGTCAACAACTAGTTCTCGATGCTTCTCCTTAAACCAATATCAATCAAGAAATTAAGGATGATTTTGTTTTTGTAGAGCATCCTATGGAAGAGAATATTGTTGTTGATCAAAGTCAAGAAAAAACTAAAAAAATAAGAGATAAAGGAAGATTTGGTGGTTCCTACTTTAATGGCCGATGTTGATGCTGAGTCAACCTATGACTCTAGTGTTTGCAAGTTGCCAAATAAGGTTGCTGTGAGAGATTTTGATACTATTTTTGAACCCCCACAGGAATGGTTAGTTCACACTTTTTGGGTTGACAAGAGTCTTGGTGATAACGATTATGATTGTCTAGTCGAGGCTCAAGATGATGTTCAGATACTTTCTTTCGACACCTTTTGGGGTTCCACGACGCAATGGACCTTGTTCAAAACGATTTTCATTTCTTTTGATAAGTTTGTACTTTTGATATTTGGTCAAATTCGTGGTCGAATTTTTTTCATAGATAGAAAGAATGATACATGTGCGTCAAGGTGACTCAAAATATTAAAATTAGATGATCTTTTCAATTACTGAATTTAGATCATCTTACAATTCAAGGTGGCAAAAGCCCAAGTTTGTCATTTATATTACATGGGAGTACGATTGAAGCCCAATATGAAGCAACAACATCAACAAAGGCGTGTAATGTGATGTGCAAAAAGTAGCCCAAAGTTCTGTTTTTGGCGATGATGTTATATTTGCTTTTGTTGTTATTTTTAGCTTGTAATAAAGCCAAGTTATTACTCCTAAAGTAACTCACTATTTAGCCATGTGTTTTAGATGAATAGGCGTCTAATTAGGAGCCTAGCCAGCTCATCATTTGCTGTAGAGAGCTTAGTTGTAACAGCTCATTAATGGAGCTTAATTAGGGCGTGAATTAAGGGAGATTTGCAACTCCAAAAGTTGTCCATGTTTGGATGGTTATTAGTGTGAGCTTTTGAAGAATTTTTGCTTCCTTTTGCTGCTCTTATTCACTCTATATAGGGAGACCTCATAAGCAATTGAAATCAGATTTTGAGATATTATAAAAAAACCTAGTGTTTTAAAGTTTAAGCTTTGAGTGTGTCTCAAGTGAAAACTTACCCTTATTACTTTGAGTGAGTTCTTAAGTAGTAAGCTTAGGACAGGTTGAATGGGTCTTTCCTGTGGCCTAAAACTCAAAAACATTGAGTGTGTTCTTGTGTTTTAGTACTATCCCTTATTTCGAGTGACTTTGTGTTGAATTGTGAGTGTTCTATGTTCCTTAAGTTTAGATTCATCATTCAACACTTTAGAGGGTGTATTTAGACTTACATCAGTGGGAATGGGTTCATGAGTGGCAGGATGGGTAGGAAATGAAGTTACAGATGGAGGTGGTTGTGATTAAGGTGGTTGATTTTGTGGTGTTTGGAGTTTGAGTGATGGAGAAAGGATTATCGTAGACTGTGGTGGAGGATCGATGTTTTCCGGGTTAAGTGATAGAGGGGCTTTTCTTTGGAGATGGAGGAATTTCAGTGGAGCTTTTCGTTTTCCACCCTTCTTTCTTGCACTAACAGAAGATCTCTTCCCTATTGTAGAGAAACTAGATAACTTAGGAGAAGCCGCTTTTAGAGAGAGAAAGAGATAGACAAATTGCTCGATTGACTTTATGTGACTGCATAGAAAATGGGGACAAATAAAATATATATTCATGAGAGAATAAGTAGAGGAAGAGAATCAGTTGAGATTTCAAAAGAAATTCAAATTTTCGGAAGTAATCATAACTTACCATAAATACCTCAACTGCCAAAAAATAAGGCATGTACAATATATGTACAATTGATGCGCCCCTTCTAGGAAAGATAACTACATCAAAATATCTCAACTTGTAGAAGTTAAAATATTCGCTGAATTTTCGGAAAGAATCAACTTCCCAAAAACATATATGTTCATTACTACTGTTCGTCTCAGATGTTTTGCACAAGAAACACTTGCACCTAATTCAGGCAACTTGGCATGATTTCACCTTTATTCAAGCAACGATTCTTTCTAATCTTTAAAGATATAGAAAGCATCTACATGACAACCTGGAGAATTAAGCAAAGATATATATATATATATATATATATACATATATATATATGAAATTTCACATCAAAGAGTATGAATCAAACCATCGGGGGAAACAGCGGAAGCCAAATAACCTAAACCTAATAACTCCAAAAAACAACACTTACTAAAACTCAATTAAACCTAACAAGGCTCTTAACTTATAGAAATACTCTCTACGTAAAGGTTTTTTGAAAATATCCGCAATTTGATCTTCACTTTTGTAAAACAATAATTTAACTAAGTCTTTCTCAACATTATCTCTAAGAAAGTGATGTCTGAACTCAATGTGCTTGGTTTTAGAGTGCTGAATAGGATTTGTGAATATATTAATAGCACTCATGTGTTCACACATGATAGGAACACTTTTATAGACAATACAAAAATCTTTCAGCTGGTTCTGTATCCATAACAGCAGGGAGCAACAAGCTGCAGCAGCGATATATTCCGATCCAGCTGTGGATAAGGTCACCGAATTTTGCTTTTTAGATGAGATCATACATGAGCCTAAGAAGTGAGCCATACTTGATGTGCTTTTCCTATCAACAAGGAAACCAGCATTATCAGCATCTGTATAACCTACCAGCTCAATAGAAGTGCCTTTGGGGGTACCACAAGCACAAGTCATTTGTTCCCGCTAAATACTTAAGTATTCTTCTAACAACCTTTTGTTGAGACTCCTTGGGATTGCTTTGAAATCTTGAACGCAATCCTACAGAGAACACAATATCAGGTCCACCAGTTGTTAGGTACAAGAAGGAGCCAATCATACCTCAATACAGTGTCGCTTCTACATCCTTTCCCTTTGAGTCAGCATCAAGTTTTGTGGAAGTGGGAACAGGAGTGTCATACGCTGTACTGTTCTCCAGAACATACTTCTTAAGAAAATCTTGAAAGTACTTTTACTGGTGGATCATAATTTCATCAACTATTTGCTTAATCTATAAGCCTAAGAAGAAGCCAAGTTCTGCCATCATGCTCATTTCAAACTCACTCTACATAAGATTAGCAAACTCATCACATAGCAACTAACTAGTAGCTACAAAAATGATATGATCAACATAAAAAATGTTTTGTCAATTGTTCCCCTCTTGTATTCATTTTCCATTAAAAACTATGACAATCTCTCATACCAACATCTTGGTGCTTGTTTGACACCGTACAAAGCTTTATCAAGTTTGAATATATACATAGTGGGGAAACAGTTGATCAGCAAAACCAGGAAGTTGTTCTACATATACCTCCTCCTTCAAATAGCCATTCAAGAATGTTGTCTTAACGTCCATCTGAAACAAGTTCATATTCATGTGAGCAGCAAATGCAATAAGGATTATAATAGCCTCAAACCTAGCAACAGGTGCAAATTAAAGGTCTCATCATACTTGATGCCTTATTGTTGATTGTAGCCTTGCACCAAAGCACGTTTGTTTCGAACTATTGTGCCAAGATCATCCAACTTATTTCTGAACATCCATCTAGTGCCAATGACTGACCTATCTCTTGGTCTTCACTCATCTTGCATCTTGCAATAAGGATTCCTTTCAAATTTATTCAACTCATCTTGCAAGACCAACACCCAATCTGGATCATTCACTGCCATCTTGTAATCAGCTAGTTCTATATTGGACAAAAAAGAAAAGAAAGCACAAAAGTTTTCATAAACAACTCTTCTTGTTTGAATTCCTTAATTAATATCACTAATGATTTGATTAGAGGGATGAGAAGATTGATACCTAAAACTCTTTGAAATTGGACCATCTTGTCCTCTTGAGTGAGCCTGACTGGAACCATCTTGCATTCGAGCATCATCTAAGTTAGATCTCTAAGATGTGATGGGATGTAAAATGGGTCCCTGCTCATTCCTTACCTGTCCCTCAGTAGGGTTACCACCATTTTATGTGGTGGTTCTCCTTAGGTGTTTACCTGTTTATCTCGATGGAACCATCAGTATCTGGTTCCCTCTCAGACAAATCCTCATTATTCTCTTCTCTTTCTAGATCAGGCCCTCCACTATTAGCATTTGGTGGATCACTAGGTAGACTTGTCTCCTCTTCTGGCTTTTGAGCGGAACCAACTGGTTGTTACCCTATAAATTCAAGCATTCCAATAATATCTTCTGGTTCAACTTATGCAATCTCATAAGACATATTAAACTCATCAAAAATCACATCAACACTTTCCTCAACACACAAGGTCTTCTTCTTAAACACCTTATACTATGAGGAGAATAACTAGAAAGATTGCCTCATCAGTCTTAGGGTCGAACATATCAAGCTGGTTCTTCCCATTATTATGCACAAAGCACTTTCATCCCAAGATATGAATGTGTGCAATATTGGGCCTTCTGTACATTAGGAGTTCACAGGAGTTCTTATTCAGTTTAGGTCTTATAAGAGCACGATTCAAGATATAACAAGTAGTGTTCACAACTTCTCCCCAAACACTCTTAAAGAGACCACTTTCAATAAGCATCGTCCTTGCCATCTCCTCTAGGGTTCTATTCTTTCTTTCCACAACACCATTTTATTTAGGTGTTCTAGGGGCAGAAAATCAATGAAACTTGAATTATCAAACTCAAAGCCATGGCAGATCTTACCACAACCATCTGATGATTTAGATGGTTCTGTACCTGTTTCACTAATGCAACAAACTCATTAAATGTTTAATCTGGTGGCAAATTTAAATTCTTTCGATTTAAGGGGGAACCAGTTGGGCTGGTTCTTGACAGCAGAAACACTAGAACCTGAAAGCAGTAATAAGCACAACAAATTTAACGAGATTCAGCCAAACAATGGTCTACGTCCTCCTACATTAGTTTTCTTATTAATCAACTCAGAAAAACAAGAATACTCTCGCAATCTCCTGTTTCCCTTACTCTAGGGAAACAACATACCCCACACTTACTCTACTGTGCTACTTCGCACTTGAACTCACAAACACTCGCGAATAAACTCACAAACGCTACCCAATCTCTAACCCCTTTATTATAGATTCAATACAATTAGTATCTCTTAACACACGCTTTCTTACAAAGTAGCGAAGAATAATATGAAGCTCTATTAGATGCGTACTTTCTTTGGAAACTGTTTAGTTATTCTCTTTGTGAAGGATCTCAAAACTTAATAAAATTTAGGAGAGTGTTAAAGGTGAAGGAGAATCATGATGCAGTTTTTATAGACCTAAGTCTAACCTTTTAGCGTGCCCTAACTTAAGATATTAAAGATATGTTAATCCTATGCTATGAAAAGTATATCTTAAACAATATATTTCTTGGAGGAAGAATATTAACCAAGATATACACACGCTTTAAGGCAACTAAATGCTGAACTATGTTTCTAAAGGCTGGCAAATATATCTTATGTAAAGTACTTGAGAAAATATTTTCCCAAAAATCTTTTCTATAACGGCCAGCTCAATTACCCAGTAAAGTAATTAGTACCCGGCCATACCTGTGACCCTACTTAGTAATGTTCTTAATATGTAACCAACTGGTTCCATATTCAAAATCCTACTCTTTCACACTAGTAGAAAAAACCTTACTGATCCAGAAATGGACCGGAGCGGATGGGCCCACAGCAGCTTGAAAATTTTAATTGATTCGGTTTTCAACCGGAACAGTTTAGTAGTAACTGATCTACTCTGGGCAGAAAACCAGAAAAGTTAGTTTAGGTAACTGATCCATTTTTCTAATCAAACCGGATCAGTTGGTGAGGCGTGAAATAAAAAAAATTTGCGTTTACAGAGCACAATTAGAGATGGAAACTGACGAATCAGAGCTCGATAACACCAACGCAAGTTCTTGATTTCAAACTTGCAACCAGTACTCGCAAATTATAGAAATAATTCAGCATCTCACTTCTAAAAAATATTCCGTTATTACAGTCCAAATAAATAAACAAATTGTACAACAAAATAACTCGAAAATATTTACATAAATTAATCCCAAAAACTAAAGTAAATAAAAAAATAAAATAAACTAAAACTAAATCACTAAATTAACAAACTAAACCAACCCAGAAAATCCTAAAACGAAAAACATCACTAAATACAAATTTTTTCTTACATAAATTTGGGTGATGAGCAACGAAAATCTGGCGGTTGGTGGTTAGCTCGCGTCGTACGTTGTTGGTTGGTTGTCGTCTTTCGCTTCAAATGGTTGGCTGGTGTCGTGGCATCGTGAAAATGACTCTCTTGGGTTGAGGTCGTGGCCTCATAAAAATGACCCTCTTGGGTTGAGGTCGTGGCGTTGTGGCGTCGTGAAAATGACACTAAAATCTACGTTTGTTGATGCTGGAAAGTTGAGGTTGTGGTGTGGTGGGGATGGGGATAATGCTTTCTTGGGGTTTGTCACGAAGAAGGTGCGCTTATTAGGGTTATGAAGAAGATGATGGAAATCAGATCGAAGAGGGAGGACGGAGGAGGGAGGAGGATGAGAGGGGGTGAGAGAGATGGAATTTTAGGGTTAAGGAATAAAGTATGACAGTATTAGGGTTAGGGAGGAGTGTGGTACGCTGATTTATGAGGTTACTAGGGCCATGGGAAATATGGGCCACGAGGAACTGGGCCTTCTATTTTTTCGCCTATCAAGCTGATCCGGTTCTCCCCTAAACCAGATCAATTTATTAGCCCAAAAATTTCCGAAAAAAAAATTAAATTTACTGATCCGGTTTTGGGAGAACCGGATCAGTTTGTTTGTGTCATATAAGGTTTTTTCCACTAGTGTCACACTTAAGAATAGCACAAATAACTCCACTAGAAATATCATACTCAATTATTACGTGAAGACCTAAGATGTATCAGTAAAAGAACCCTAAACTAGCTTCATGTACTTCAATCCTTGAAGCTTCACTTGGATCAACAATGAAGAACTTTGTCTTAATATTTCCTCGAACAACTTCAAGAAGGATTCTTAGCTTTAAGTCTTGAAATAATCAGTTTGCTACACAAGAACACATCATATCCTAGCAAATATTTTTTTGACTGTTTCATTTAAACAGTCGGGAACACTTGGATACTTAGTTATTTTCTAACAGCCTAGAACCACCTGTAATAACACATGTTCTCTACAACTGTTTGTCATCATTCAAAACCTAGGGGACTCAACACGTAGGAACGTTATTTGACATGTGTTTATATGGTGTTACTTTGTCATCTCGAGTTTTTTCAATATGCCATCTTTCGGGCTATATATATGTATATATATGTATATATGGGTCTTACTCTAATGTTTATCAAGATCCAAAATCCAAATTTTAGTTATCCATAAAACTCTAGTTATCCCTTTTTGCTATTATTATAAAATTACAATATTTTAAATAAATATTGTTACATGGTGGTCTGTACATAAAGACATCATCTGGACAAAATTTTGCGTAAACACACACACATGGGTCTTATTTTAGTGTACATGTTGAGTTAAATCCAATAGTTTATAATATTTTTCTAACTCGTAAAAATTGAAGTTATTGTAAATGTATATAAATATAATGATCCCTTGTAGTTTATCAAGATCCTAACTCCATCTTTTAATTATCCATAAAACTCTAGTATCCATTTGTGTTAATATTCTAAAATTACAATATTTTAAATATATATTGTTACATGGCGGTCTATACCCAAAGACATCCTATGGGTAATGTTGTCAACTGTAGTTGTTTTTTTTACCAAAAGTGGTAATTGCTGCAACAGAAAAAGAACAGAGGATATATTTATGAATAAATGACTTCATAAAAAAAGTCTATTTTACAAAGGAATGTTTATATTTTAATGGTTTTCTAGGTACCATATGAAAATTCTATATTCATCATAAATAAAAAGGACCATGAAATATAAGTGGTTTAGAATGATTTAAGATTTTTAAATGTATATAATTATTTTAAATCATTAGATTTTCATGGTATATTTATTATAATCATTTTATATAAAAAGTCTAGTAACCTATAATATAATTAACTAAGCGAATATCTTCCGTAGAGGATTAAGTGTGTATTCTTTTGAGATGAACTTAGATGAGTTGAGCTCAACTTAAAAGAATTTCTTAAGAATGCTTGGGAAGTCAACCGTTGATCATGTGAGTAAGAGCTGTGAAAGCCGCCTAGTAATGGCTGAGCTGTATTTGATCCCTACAATTTGGCTGCCAGTCGCTGCTTTGCCACTCAACAAGGATAACTCCAAATTGCAAAAACTTCCTTGCCTTCTTTTTCTTTTTATCAATCCAAACAGTCCTTTTCGTAATTTTATCTTGTCACATTTGATAAATCAAAATTTCTAGAAATATCTTAGTCATTCTTAAATTTCAAATCTGCAGTATATGGCGCTTAAAATCAGACAACCGATAATGGACATCTGTTTTATAAAGTAAACAAAAAATTAACAAGATTAATACCAACATTAACCCCAAATCTTCAGTATGTTTTATTTTTAAATAATCTCAAGTCACAAGTAACCAGTTCAGCAAGTTAAACGAGTGACGTGGCACTCGATATGGTGATCTAGTTTTGCCGTTTGACACTACTAAAATTGAAAAATGAAAGAGTGGCGTGTTTGGCGCAATTTTTGATGTAGTTTTTTATATGGCTTTTAGGTAACTTATAGATTTTGAAAAATTATTTTAGTGTTTAAAAGGTAACTTTTCGACTTTTGGGTAGCTTTGAGGTAGCTTTTAGCTTTTGATTAGCTTTTGCCAAAAGCTAAAGATCATTAGCTTTTGAGAAACTTTTGTCAAAAACTACTATTTTTGCATATTATTTACTCAGCTAATTTTCCCAACAACAAATTTTATCAAATACTTCTACTTTAGACACCTAATTTTACAACTAAATACTACGAGATATCTCAACAGTTAAAAGGTCACAATTAAACAAACTTGGAACTTTCCTAGCTATTTCGCTCATTGGCAGTGGTGTTCTCCTATTTGGAAACAAAAAGAAATTTAATACTAGAATAAATGAAATGAAAAACCTATAGCTTATGCATCTGTCCTTCCCCTTTCTCTCCTCAATCATGGATAAAGACAAGTTCCTCTATCTTGAGCCATGGATCCTTTACAATTTTCAAAATTGATTGATTATGGGTTCCTAATTGCTTCCCCTTTCTCTCCTCTTTTCCTTCCATTCCCCCAGTCCCTCTTTTATTCCCCTCCATTACTCATGACCTCTTCCATTCCCTCAAATCTCTAACATTCTTAGGGGGCATTTGGTTAGAAGACGGGTAAGAGAAAGGAATAAGAAAACGCAAAGGTAAGAAAGAAATGGAAAACTCCCCATTTAAAAACATGTTTGGTTAGACTAGAAGTGATCATGGGCCACATCAGGTTAAGCTTTGGAAAAAAAAGTGCCCATTTCGAGACAAAGCCTCGGGCCAATTTTTTTTGCCCAAAGCCCGCCAATTCAGGCTGGGCCAAATGATTTTTTCGAACCATATTCGGGCGTGGCCAAATTTTTTCGGATTTACGTTACTCATGGACCGTCCTTACTTTTCTCCAAAAAATCGGGCCGGGCTCGAATATCAGGTTGGAAAATCTTAACCAAAACTCGGTATTTTGGGGTCGAGCCCCAGTCGATCCTTTCTAGGTTAGACAAGAGAAAGTGTTACAAAGTTATTCTCTCCTCCTTCCTTCTTCCCATTTCTTCCCCCTCTCTCCACCCATGGGTGGTGCTAGAGGTTGTGATAGTGCGTTGGTGCTCTAGTTGTGGTACATTGCGGTGGTGCTTGTTGGTGGTATGTTGTGGTGGTGCGCTAGTGCGTGGATGGTGCACTGAGTTGAGGTGCACCGGTGCGGGTGCGTTGGTGGTGGTGCATGGGTGGTGTGCTGGTGCTAGTGCGCTAGTGATGGTGTGTTGGGTGCAAGTTCACTAGTGAGATGGTGAGGGTGGTGTTTGGACGGTGGTTGCGGTGGTGGTGGAATTGTGGTAGTGGGTCAATTTATTGGTGGTGGTTGTCAAGGGTGGTGGGATTGGGGTGGTCAAGGTTGGTCAATAGTAGCTATAGTATAAAGGAACATGGGGGAATCCAAAACCTTAGGGAAGTGTGGGGAATCGATGTAGAGGAATATGGGGTAAAACCAAAATGAAAAATCGATAAAGGTAAATTAAAAAAACATCAAACAAATAGCAAGTAAGGGAAACATGAATTTTGCAATCTTTTCCCTTTCTTGATACCTCCCATCTAAACGCCTCCTCTTTCTCTCTCGTCCCTTTCCCTCCATTGAAGGATCACGAGATCTTATGTTTTTCGGTGATCTCATATTTTCCGATGATATGCTTCTCTCTTCTCAAATTCAACCCCAATTTCACTATCTCTCCCTCATCAACTTCAATCCTCAATTTCAGCATACGACACTAATAAATTGTAATTCGATAGATGACTCACCCACAATCAGCACTACGTACCTCGTTTGATCAACACCATCACAGGGGCCTACCACAAAACGCTTGTACTTGTGGTCAGGCGTCTATGTTAGGTGCCCAGCCAGAGGTACAAACGTCTACCATAAACGCTTGAACACAAGTTCAAACGTTTGTAGCAGGCGTTTGTACCAGTGGTAGAACGCCTACAATAAACGCCTGACCACAGGTTCAAGTGTCCATGGTAGACACTTGGGTGTTTTTTAATCAATTCCATGAGTCAATTTACGGCATGTTTTTAGGCTATGAGGTGATGAGGAGTTATTCGCAAAAAAATGAAGTCGAATTATAATTACACTAAGAATTTTCGAAGGTGGTAGAATAAGTTGGGGTGCTAGGTACGAGGTGGTGGGAAAACTTGAAATCGCCATAAAGTTTTAATTCTTATGGTTCTTCCATTTGAGGAGGAATAGAGGGGGAATGAGGTAAATACATAGAGGTGGGACCTCTATATATTTAGGACGTTAGAAAAAATTAGGGCAGGTATTAGGTCACCTCAACCAATATAAGATTTAAAAAGACTACCTATAAACTTCAAATTATTTATAACTAAAACATACATGGGATTAATACGGGAAAATGGCCCAATTTTGGATTAGTCTGCACTAGTGGTCAAAACCTCAAATGTGGGAGGAAAACCGGATCAGTTTGGTTTAGTGGTCGGGTTTTCCTCTAACCGGATCAGTTCAGTGGCGCCATAAGTTTAAGCCCAACGTATTCTCTCCCCCGCCTCACCTCCTGGCCCAACTTTCCTTGTTAAACGAAGCACTCCTCTCTCTCGCCCATTCTCTTTAAATGAAACCCTAAGTCCCCAACCCTCTCTCACCCTCCGCTCTCCTCCCTCTTTCATCTCCTCTTCAACCCAGACACCATTCTCCTTCTCCCTCTTAAGGGTGTGAATGATGCGAGTCAAGCTCGAGTTTGGATAAGCTCGACTCGAACTCAAGCTCGACTCGACTCCAAAACTTGAGAGCTTGAAAAAATCAAACTCGACTCGAACTCAAATCCTGAACTCGAGCTCGAGCTCGAACTCGAACTCGAACTCGAATCAAGCTCGAACCCAAGGCTCAAACTCGAACTCGAATCAAGGATCAACTCAAACTTGAGTCAATCCATGTACCTTGAGTTAGGTACTTGGAGTAACCCTTTATGGAATGAAAAAAGTTAGTGTTTCATTGTTCAACCAATGTGGGACTTTATGAAACAAACTTTGGTAGAAAACAATAGTGTACACTCAATGAAAAAATTCAACAAATAGTTTTTGTTCCATTTATAAAGAACACAAACTTAAACTTTAGTTTCCCAACCAATGTGGGACAACTAAAATTAAACAATAAGGCTCATCTCAAATTTGAGTCAATCCATGTACCTTGAGTTAGGTACTTGGAGTAGCCTTCTATAAAGGAAAAAAATTTAGTTTTCATTGTCCCACCAATGTGGGACTTTATGAAACAAACTTTGGTAGAAAACAATAGTTTCCACCCAATGAAGAAATGCAACAAATAGTTTTTGTTTCATTTATAAAAGAACACAAACTTAAACTTTATTTCCTATCCAATGTGGGACAACTAAAATTAAACAATAAGGATAGATATAGTAGTTGTTGTGACCTAAAAATGAAGGGCTAATAAGCTGACACGTGGACCAATCATAGGCCTCCACGTGTCCTTAAAACTGGAGGGAAATCTGGCCCTTTCTAGGGTTTCATATTCCTAGTGTTTGAGGCCCACTTTTGGCCAGAAAGAATAATCAAAGCCTAATTCCCCAAAAATGGATGCATATGATTGGCTGAGATAGGCGTCCCTCCAACGTTCCTGACCAAAGTCAAGTACATGTTATCCAAGAAAATTGTGAACGTCCGGTGACTGCTGCTCATCTGGAGAATGTGTTGAATGACTTTCAGACAAAGATGGCAGCAGTCTTTCAGGAACAGATCAACAACAATATGCTATTTTTCGAGGTGGATCCAGAATCAGCTGCTCCCAACCCAGCTCCTTCTCTCCGGGGAGGCTCTTAGAGAAATCTTGCAGGTCCAAGCAGACCTGCTCGTCAAAAAGTTCCTAGAAGGACATCCAGAGAGAAACAGCCAGCAGGTAGTGAGCACTGAAGAAAGATGGACTGGAACCTGGTGGTTAGGTCTCAAGATGATCGGCATCCAAATGGGCATCATGAAAATAGATGCTCGGGAATAATTGGAAGCAAAGAAAGCTACTGCATTGCAACGGTCGGCCACAGGGTCTACGCCGTATTTGAGAGGACCCCTCTTTGAAGATACATTCTCGGATATAAGGACGAAGGTTGGGTCCTTTCCTTCTTCATCCAAGGCAAGAGAGAACAATGTCGCAGCCGATGGTCTATCGGTGTGCTGCCCCAGCAAACACCTCATCTGATCCCGTTTTGAATGAGTGTCATAAGGAGTTCATACCCATTGAGGGACAGTTGCGAGCCCTACAGATCAAATGGCGAACCCCTTTCTCGGCCAGGATCATGGAAGCGTCCCCCCTTCCCAAAAGTTAAACTCCCTACGATCGAGCCATTTCATGGAACGACTAATTCTGATGATCATCTTTCCGCTTATAAGCATCAGATGTATGTCCAAGCAGTATACGATGCAACTTGGTGCAAGAATTTTTCGGCTACTTTGTTACTTATTTACCAGTCACTTTGTAGCAAACCAGCAAGAACAAAAGACAAGCATGCATTTGGGCAAGGTCATTTAGGGTCCAAAGGAAGCTCTTCGATGTTTTGTTAAGAGGTTCAATCTAGAGGCTTTGCAAATTCAACATCTTAATGCTGGAGTAGCCTTTGACACTTTAATTAGAGGGCTACAGCCAGGAAGCTTTATGTTTGATCTTGTCAAGAAGAAAATCACCAGTCTTACAGAAGCGTGAAGGAGGCTGAAGCATTGATACCTGCTACTGAAGTTTGTGTTGAGGCTAAGGACCTCGAGTCCAAGACGCCTGAAGAGGTGGTTCTAACCAAAAAGAACAACCCTAAGAAGGCTAAGACTTGGGCAATCACCTCCACAACTACCACATCCAGACGAGGTAAGAGAAAAGAATCATAAACTCCAGCTGACCCAACAGAATTCAGCAAAGATCAATACTCGATTCTTATAGAGATAAAGGATTAATATCAGCTCAAGGCTCCAGCTGAGATGAACACTCCTTATAGAAACAGAGACAAAAGCAAGTATTGTCATTTCCATAAAGACTGTGGACATGAGACTAACGAGTGTAAGCATCTTAAGAGGGCCTTTGATGATCTAACTCAGTGAGGAAAGATGAACTCGTATTT
This sequence comes from Beta lomatogona, assembly GCA_947646795.1. Taxonomy (NCBI): domain Eukaryota; kingdom Viridiplantae; phylum Streptophyta; class Magnoliopsida; order Caryophyllales; family Amaranthaceae; genus Beta; species Beta lomatogona. Next base: position 453,519 of record CANSNZ010000955.1, on the reverse strand, counting down.
GGCCCAGGGGGAAGGAAGTTTCAGAAGAAGGATGATCGATAGAGCAAGAAGAAGGAGAGTGAAAGCACTGATGAAGATGTTGTTCTTGTCATTTCTGGTGGGTTTGCAGCTGGAGGACCAACCAATCGGGGGCAGAAAAACTATCTCCGGGAGCTCGACCAAATTTTATTAACTGATTAGACAAAGGCCGAGCCCTTCCCAAAGGTAGTGGTCAGTGAGCAAAACCAGGGAAAGCTGAAGAACCCTCATGATGACCCCCTAGTTGTGGAAATGAAAATAGTAAATCTAAGAGTGAGAAGGATTTTGATTGACATTCGAAGCTCGACGGATATCATCAGTGCAGATTGTTTGTCCATGTTAAAGTTTGATGCGAAGAACTTGGTCCCTGTTCACCACCCAATCATTGGGTTTGGGAGAGGAATCATCCATCCTATGGGACGGTTACTTTGCCTGTCCGAGTAGGAGAAAAGGATGTCTGCCGGACTTTGTTCATTAACTTTCTGGTCGTCAGAAACTTAATAGCCTACAATGTTATTCCTGGACGACCAACACTAAATCATGTTAAAGCAGTAATAGTTACTCATCTTATGCTCATGAAGTTTGTATGTGACGTAGCAGATAGGAACTCTTTATGGACATCAGCAGGCGGCCAGAGAGTGTTATCTAACTAATCTGAAGCCATCGTACTGGAAGGTTGAAGAGCAAGACCAGACGAAGTTTGATGGCGAAGGGAAAATGGCCGAGATCATAATGACCCAAACAACCTCATTGAGAAAGACCATTGAGAATTATCAGACGCAGGTTGCTTCTCAAGGAGAACGTCTGAGACCCTTCCCAGCAAGAAAATGAAGTATGTGCCTTTCAAGGAAGAGCCCTGCTTGTCTAAAGAAGTTATGGCCATCATGGGTTTGGCACTTGAGTGTCCAGAGCCTGTTGAGACCCCAGAGAATATATGTCTACATGATGCTCTTCCATAAAGGACCCTGAAGATTGGATCTTCTCTTGCTCTTGAGTTGTGGGGAATTTTGATAAATTTGCTCAAAGAGTTTCATATGTGTTTGCCTATAATGTTGAAGAAATGCCTGGGATTGATCCATAGATAGCTGTCCACCAGTTGAATGTTAAGCCAAATATGAAACCAGTTCATCAGATGAAAAGACATCTAGGACCAGCCAGGAATCAAGCAGTGGATCAGGAGGTGCAAAGGTTGTTAGAATCCTGGTTCATTAGAGAAACCTAATACCCAGAATGGATAGCCAATGTCATGGTGCCAAAGCCCAATAGCACATGGAGAATGTGTGTGGACTACACAGATCACAACAAGGCTTGTCCCAAGGACAGTATTCCTTTGCCTATGTTGGATCGACTGGTCCACTCCACTGCTGGCCATGCTTTGTTGAGCTTTATGGACGCCTATTATGGGTTCCATCAGATCCCTATGTGGCTAAACGATCAGGACAAGACGTCTTTTAATTTTTTTTTAAAGAGAAATTTCATTAATTGAAGGCCAGACGACATCTACAATATGTATTAAAGAAAAACAACATACAATCAAACAATGTTAAATCAAATTCGTCTTCGAAGAAACTACAATAAACCAGATCTAGCAATTCAGCGCAGCCCCCATGTATTTGCTGAATCAAGCTGCTATTGATGAGGAAGTCTATCATTCCGAGATAGTTTGGGAAGAACATTCTTGATCGAGCCAAGTTGACCGCATCCGAGATTCCAATACCTTCATGTTCAGTCTCGAACTTCAACCAGTGAGAATAATTTCTCTTACCTAAAGACAAAAGAACCATACTCATAACTCCCATAGGGGAGATGAAGATCTCCACAACAAAGACTAAAATCCCCATAACAGGGTTTGAAAAAATCTCATAAAGAGAGACTAATTTATTCAACAAAACTAGAAAACGAACTAAAAACTGAAAATAAAAGGGGAAAAGGGGCTTACCAAGGATGAAATCATCCATGGCAGCCCCTAACTGATGAAGAAAGGGTAGGGGAGGGTAGGGTTGGGTTTGAGAGAGAAAAGAGAGATAGGATGGAGGCTAGGGTTTTTTACACAAGACGTCTTTCATAACGGAGAAAGGGTTGTATAGTTGGCTGATGATGGCTTTTGGACTCAGGAATGCACGGGAAACCTTCCAAAGACTGATCAATACTGTTTTGTAGCCACAATTGGGTAGGAACATGGAGGCATACATAGATGATATGATTTTAAAAAGTCAGTAGGAGAAAGAGCATGTTGGTTATTTGCGAGAGACCTTTGAGACTCTCAAAATTTATAAGCTAAAGTTGAATCCCAAAAAATGTGTTTTTGGAGCTATGCCCGGAATGTTTTGGGGGTTTCTTATAATCAGCGGGGAATAGAAGCTCATCTATAAAAAATTCAAGCCATATTGAACATGAAGTCACCAGCCAAGAATAAGGAAGTGCAGCGTCAGACCAGCTACCTTGCGGCTCTTGGTCGTTTCCTTTCTATGTCGGGTGACAAATGTCACCTCTTCTTCTCAACAATCAAGAAAAAAGCCAAGTTTGAATGGACAGCGGAAGCAGAGCAAGTGCTTCAGCAAGTCAAAGATCATCTACGTCAGTTACCCAGGTTGGTCAGTCCAGCCGAGGTGGATAAGTTGTTTGTATACCTAGCCGTATCCCCTCAGGGTGTAAGTGTTGTTGCGAAACGAGCATCAGTACAAATACCGTTATACTTTGTGAGTCATGTACTTAAAGACGCAGAATGTAGATACACCTCATCGAGAAGTTTGGATTGGCACTAGTCATGGCCAGCCAGAAATTGAGGCCTTATTTCTTGGCCCATAGTATACTAGTCTATACCGACCAGCCTTTAAAGCAAGTTTTGCAAAACATGGAGGCCATTGGACGTATGTTAAAGTGGGTTGTTGAGTTGAACATGTTTGACATAACTTTTGAGCTAATGAAGGCAATCATAGGCTAGGCCTTCGCAGATTTCATAGTAGAGCTCACACGGCAACTCTAGATCCAATAGCTGACCCAGCGGAAGGCAGGAAGCATTGGACGCTCATGCTAGATTAATCGTCAACCGCCAATGGATGTGGGGCAGGAATCATTTGCCAATCTCCGGAGGGAGAGAAGTTCGAATATGCGTTAAAATTCTAGTTCCATGCGTCCAACAATGAGGCAGTGTATGAGGCCCTGCTGGCTGGAATAAAGATGTGAAGAGCAGCTGGGGCTTTGGAGATTGAGGCCAAATTAGACTCTCTTTTAGTCATCAGCCATTAAATGGAGATTATGAATGCAAGGAAGCATTTATGAGCAAGTACATGCGTCTGATCAAAGACGAGATTGAGCCCTTAAAGCGCTTTGTGCTGGAACAAGTACCAAGATTAGAAAACCATCAGGCAAATGCTCTTTCAAAGCTGGCCAGCTCAGCTAATTGTGATATACCAAGGACAGTGTTCTGGGAATTTATGCCAAAGAAAAGTATTGATCAAGTAAAAATCCTTTATTTCTAAGCCGAGGAACAGTATGGATGGAGCCCATCATAAACTTCAAGAAGATGGGCCAGTTACCTTCAGACCCTGTGGAGGCTAAGTATATGAAGGCCAAGGACAAGTGGTTTGAGCTATAGGATGAAACTCTATATAAAAAGTCTTTCAATCATCCTCTGCTGAAGTGTGTTACTCGGGAGGATGGACTGGAAGTGTTGAAGGAGATCCATGAAGGGGCATGTGCGTCTCATATAGGGGGAAGAGCCTTAGTAGAGAAGGCCTTGAGAATTGGGTATTATTGGCCTACTTTGAAAGAAGATGCTCGCTAAAAAATGTGATAGCTGTCAGAAGCATGGGAACTTGCACCAGAAGTCGTCCAAATATCTAACTCCCATTTTGTTCCCACTGCCTTTTGCCAAATGGGGAAAGGATATCTTGGGACCTTTTTCCTGTGGCTGCTGGATAAAAGAAGTTTGTGATTGTGGCTGTTTATTACTTTACTAATTGGGTTGAAGCGGAGGCATTATGAGGCATAACTACCAACGATGTCAATAGTTTTATTTGGAAGAACATCATAACTCAGTTCGGCATGCCGCAGTCAATTGTCTTCGACAATGGTCCACAATTTGAAACGCCAAAGCTGAAAGATTGGCTGTCAGAAAGAGAGATCAAGGCTTATTTTTTGTAGTAGCCCACCTACAAGCCAATGGGCAAGTAGAGTCTTTCAACAAGATCTTGTCAAACGGCATAAGAAGAAGCTGGAAAATGCTAAAGGACTGTGGGTTGAAGAACTACAACTGGTATTATGGTCAATTAGAACCACGTATAATAATTTTACAGGCGAGACACCTTTCATGTTAGTATATGGAACTAAGGCTGTCTTGCCCATTGAGTTTGAAGAGCCCACCCTAAGAGTCATGTTGTACGTAGAAGAGGTCAACTGGGCCGCCATGCACACTACCTTGGACCAGTTACCAGAGGTAAGGGGCAATGCACTACTAAGAATGCAATTGTACAAGCTTCGAATGGCGCTGTACTTTAACAAGTGAGTCGCTAGACGATCGCTTAAAGTAGGGGATTTGATTCTGAGGAAGAAGGAAGTTGTAGGACGAGATAAAGAATAGGGTAAGCTGATAAGGTTGCACGTGGTTCATCAGGAGAAGATCATGAGGTCTTGCTTGCTAAGGACAGGAATGGCATCCATGGATGGTTTCGTGAAGCACATGGTCCGAGTTTGGAAGCTATTAGGGCGTGCATGGTGGTTACTTGGCAATCCTAGTTCTGTTAGGATTGTTGAGAATTCTCCTAGTTCTGTTAGGAAAGATAGTACTAATCCGAGTTGGATTTGGATTTGGAGTTTGTTGGGAGTTTTTATTTGTTAGGAGTCTTTATTTGTTAGGACTCATTTAACATAATCCTAGTTGGTTTAGCAGTTGTGTTAAATGAAGGAGTCTTTAGGTTTGATAATCCGAGTTGTCTTAGGAGTCATGGTTTTGCCTACGTTCTTAAAACGATGGATTTTACATGACTCAAAGGGGTTAGAAGTCTAGGACTTAGGGATTTGTCCTAAGCCTATTAGGTTTACGTTCTTTTTACTTATAAATAGCTTAGGTTATTATTGTTGAAGGACACGAAATAATATTGAAGTTTATTTACTCGTGTTTCTCGAATTGGCAACGAGTGATTTGCTTGTTTGATTAAATTCCCCGAGTGATTTCTTGTGAGTTCCAAGTAAATCTTCGAAGAGTTTGTGAGTGTTGTGAGTATTCCAATACCAACAAATTTAAAACCCTTAGTTTAGGATCCAAGAATCAAGTTCTTGAACCCTAACTAACCGATTCAAAGAATAGAGTAATCTTCTTTGTTTCTTATCATTCTCGTTGTAAGGTGTGAGATTTCTACTTCCACGTTACACATCAATTGGTATCAGAGCAAAGGCGTGTTTTTGGGGTATTAGACGTGCCAAAAAGTGGTGATTTTTGTCCAAGAAAGATCCTAGAAGTGCTAGGATAGTTCGGGCAGTTTTTAGGGGAACGTTCGGAGCGTTTCTTGGAAGTTCTTGGTGGTTCTTGGAGGGTGATAATTCGTCACCATGGGAGACAACAACCAAGATAGGATTAATGATTTACTTCAACAATAACTTGCAGCCATGCAACAAGTCTTGGCCACGTTAACAGTAAGCGTACTAGGAAAAGACAAGGAGAGGAAGATCGATGGTGGTGCGAGTGATCGAGGGATGAAGAAGATTGACATCAATGACTTTGATGGCACTCTAGATCCTGAATTATATATGGAGTGGGAGAGATCCATTGAAAGATTCTTTCAGTATAGGGAGACGCCGGATGAAAAGCAATTCTCAATTGCTAAATTAAAGCTAACCAAACATGCTGCAATTTGGTTGGAAGGAGTTCAAGCTCAAAGAAGGAGGGATGGAAAAGGAAAGATTTATTCTTGGCCCAAGCTTAAAACGCACTTAAGATGAAGGTTTGTTCCAGCCAATTTTAAACAAACTTTGTACGTAAAGTGGAGTACTTTGAAGCAAGGTTTTGGAAGTGTTGAGGATTATATCAAGGAGTTCGAGAGATTAGCCATTGTTTGCGAGATTGAAGAAAGGGAGGAGCAAAAATTAGGGCGATTCTTGGCTGGTCTAAATAATGACATCTATGAGAAGGTTGAAGTGCATCCCTCCATTAACTATGATGAGGCGTGCAAATTGGCCATGAAATTTGATAAGCATAGGAAGAAAGACAAAGGGGCTGCCACCTACGAGAAGGTGGGTAGTTCGAAGTTTAAGGGCACCTATGGGGGTTCAAAAGAGGGTGGTTCGAATGCCAAAACACCTAACCCTAGAAGCCTTGAAGGAGATAAAGGGAAGCAGTTGGTTGTGGGTAGTAGTGACCTTTCTAAAATCAAGTGTTTCAAGTGTCAAGGACACGGCCACTACAAGAGGGATTGTCCTAATCCTAGGGCACTTACTATGATGGAGATCCAAGCTATAGGCATTCAAGCCTTCACGGATGAAGAGGACGAAGAAGTTGATGAAAAGATGGATCTAGTTGATTGTAGTGATGAAGAGCCGGAGAAGTGTGGTCCGGAAGGGGAGAGAAGCCTCATATTGAGGAGGGCCATGCATATTCAAGTAGCCAACCAACCGGAACAAAGGGAGAGTATCTTCCAAACCAAGTGTAGGGTGAATGGTGAGTTGTGCGATTTGATCATTGATGGAGGGAGCATGACTAATGCTGTGTCTAAGGAGTTGGTGGAGAAGTTGAGTCTGAAAACTACTCGACATCCTAGCCCTTACAAGCTAAGGTGGTTAGATGAGCAAGGCACTTCAGTAAGGAAACAAGCACTAGTAGGGTTCCAAATAGGTTCCTATAGTGACAAGATTTTGTGTGATGTTTTAAAGATGGATGCGTGCCATATTCTTCTAGGGAGACCGTGGCAATATGATAGGCGATCTAAGCACAATGGAGTGACTAATGTGTACACCATTAGGAAGGATGGAGTGAAGAAGGAGTTGATCCCTTTACCCCCGAAAAAATCCAACCCTCCTACAAAAGCTAAGCCAAAGGAGACTCTCTTGGTGGGAAGAAAGGTGATGGAGAGGGAGATTGGAGAGGGTGAACCTTGTTATGTGTTGTTTAGCAAGGAAGTGGTGGAAGGGTTAACAAGCAAAAGTCCCGAATTAGCCAAGCTATTGTTGGAATTTGAGGACGTTTTCCGGAGGATTTGCCACTTGGTTTGCCACCAATTCGTGGGATTGAACACCAAATAGATGTTATTCCAGGAGCACCCATTCCAGACAAGCCTTCTTATAGGGCAAATCCGGATGAGACTAAGGAGTTGCAAAGGCAAATAGGGGAGTTAATGGAGAGGGGATACGTGAAGGAGAGCATGAGCCCTTGTGCCGTGCCTACTTTGTTGGTTCCTAAGAAGGATGGGATGTGGAGAACGTGCATTGATAGTAGAGCGGTGAATAACATTACTATCAAGTATAGATTTCCCATTCCTAGACTAGATGACATGCTTGATGAGTTATGTGGCGCAAAGTTGTTTTCCAAGGTAGACCTTAGGAGTGGTTACCATCAAATAAGGATGAGGGAAGGTGATGAATGGAAGACAGCGTTCAAAACTAAGCATGGACTCTATGAGTGGTTGGTGATGCCATTTGGGCTCACTAATGCGCCAAGTACCTTCATGAGGCTGATGAATGAAGTACTTAGGCCATTCTTGGGGAGATTTGTGGTGGTATACTTGGATGACATCTTGGTGTATAGTAGAGATGTGGGTTCGCATTTAACACACCTAAGGGAGTTGTTTGAGGTACTACGCCGGCAAAAGCTATTTGGGAAGATGGAGAAGTGCACCTTCATGCAAGGGGAAATTAGTTTCCTTGGATACATCGTGACTGATCATGGCATCAAGGTGGATCCATCCAAAATTGAAGCAATCAAGTCGTGGCCTATTCCGAAAACATTGACTGAGGTGAGGTCTTTTCATGGCTTAGCTTCATTTTATAGGAGGTTTATTAAGAATTTTAGTACGTTGTTGGCTCCTATAACTGAATGTACAAAAAAGGGTGGGTTTGAATGGACAAAACAAGCTCAAGAGGCGTTTGAGGAGGTGAAGGAAAGGATGTGTAGTGCTCCTATTCTAGCATTACCGGATTTCACTAAGCCTTTTGAAGTAGAATGTGATGCTAGTGGTAAGGGAATTGGGGCAGTTTTGATACAAGAAGGACGTCCAATTGCTTACTTTAGTGAAAAGCTTGGTGGGGGAAAATTGAACTATTCGACTTATGATAAGGAGTTCTATGCTATGGTGAGAGCTTTAGATCATTGGAGTCATTATTTGCGGCCCCAAGCATTTGTTTTGCATTCTGATCATGAGTCTTTAAAATACATTCATTGACAACATAAGCTTAGTGCTAGGCATGCAAAGTGGGTGGAATTCATGCAATCTTTTAACTTTGTGGCTAAGTACAAGGCGGGGAAGGCTAATATTGTGGCTGATGCTCTATCTAGGAGGTTCAATCTATTGACAATGCTTGATTCTAGGATACTTGGGTTCGAGATATTGAAGGAGTATTATGTGGAAGATCCGGATTTCAAGGAATTGTTCAAGGAGTGTTTGAAGGGGCCAGAAGGGGTTTATGTGTTAAATGAGGGATACTTGTTCAAGGGGAATAAGTTGTGCGTGCCTAAGTGTGCTATAAGGGGTTCGTTGGTGAAAGAAGCGCATGGAGGAGGTTTGGCTGGACATATTGGGGTGCATAAGACCTTAGAATTACTTCATGAGCACTTCTTTTGGCCACATATGTTAGGAGATGTGCAAGCACACTTGGCGAGATGTGGCGTGTGTCAAAGAGCCAAGAGCACCTTTCATAAGGGGCTTTATATTCCACTGCCAATTCCAGAGAGACCTTGGGAGGATGTGAGCATGGATTTTGTGGTTGCTTTGCCTCGTACACAAAGGGGTAAGGATGCTATCATGGTGGTAGTAGATCGTTTCTCCAAGATGGCTCATTTTGTGCTATGTCACAAGGTGGATGATGCAATCAATGTGGCTGGATTGTATTTTAGGGAGATTGTGAAGTTGCATGGGGTTCCTAAGTCTATAGTGTCAGATAGGGATAGCAAGTTCCTTAGCTATTTTTGGCGTACACTTTGGAGATTGTTGGGAACCAAGTTGTTATTTAGCACATCTCATCATCCACAAACGGATGGGCAAACTGAAGTAACTAATAGAACACTTGGGGTGTTGTTGCGGGGCTTAGTAAGCAAGACTGGCAAGGATTGGGACATCAAACTTAGCCATGCGGAATTTGCGTACAATAGGACACCTACAAGCACTACCAAGTATAGCCCATTCGAGGTGGTTTATGGAGTGAACTCCTATGTTCCTATTGACCTCATTGCTTTGCCTAAGGATGAGTATATACACAAGGAAGCTAGGGAACATGCTACTGCTATGATCAAGTTACATAAACAAGTTCGTGCAACAATTGAGAAGATGAACGAGGCTTACAAGACAAGGGCCAATAAGAACCGCAGTCAGCATGAATTTCAACCAGGTGATCTAGTGTGGTTGCACCTAGGAAAGGAAAGATTTCCGGGAAAGAGGAAGCACAAGCTAATGCCACGAGCTGAAGGTCCTTTTGTGGTTGAAAAGAGGCTAGGTGAGGGTGCTTACAAGCTTGAATTGCCTAGTGAGTTTGGTAATGTATCCGCAAGTTTCAACGTTGGGGATTTGTCTCCTTATCTAGGGGATGAAGACATTGCGGAATTGAGGGCAATTCCTTCTCCAGAAGGAGGGAATGATGAGGTTGCACGTGGTTCATAAGGAGAAGATCATGAGGTCTTGCTTGCTAAGGACATGAATGGCAGCCATGGATGGTTTAGTGAAGCACATGGTCCGAGTTTGGAAGCTATTAGGGCGTGCATGGTGGTTACTTGGCAATCCTAGTTCTGTTAGGATTGTTGAGAATTCTCCTAGTTCTGTTAGAAAAGATAGTACTACTCCGAGTTGGATTAGGAGTTTGTTGGGAGTTTTTATTTGTTAGGAGTCTTTATTTTTTAGGAGTCATTTAACATAATCCTAGTTGGTTTAGGAGTTGTGTTAGATGAAGGAGTCTTTAGGTTTTATAATCCGAGTTGTCTTAGGAGTCATGGTTTTGCCTACGTTCTTAAAACGATGGATTTTACATGACTCAAAGGGGTTAGAAGTCTAGGACTTAGGGATTTGTCCTAAGCCTATTAGGTTTATGTTCTTTTTACTTATAAATAGCTTAGGTTATTATTGTTGAAGGACACGAAATAATATTGAAGTTTATTTACTCTTGTTTCTCGAATTGGCAACGAGTGATTTGCTTGTTTTATTAAATTCCCCGAGTGATTTCTTGTGAGTTCCAAGTAAATCTTCGAAGAGTTTGTGAGTGTTGTGAGTATTCCAATACCAACAAATTTAAAACCCTTAGTTTAGGATCCAAGAATCAAGTTCTTGAACCCTAACTAACCGATTTATAGAATAGAGTAATCTTCTTTGTTTCTTATCATTCTCGTTGTAAGGTGTGAGATTTCTACTTCCACGTTACACATCATAAGCTGATAGCAAACTGGGAAGGTCCTTATCTGGTCGTGGAAGAAGTAAGAAGTGGAACATTATGTCTAAAAGACATTGATGGACGACTAATACAGCGCACTTGGAATTCAGACACAAGAAATACCACGTCTGACTTATATCAATACTAAACAATGGTAGTAGTCTGTAATCAGAATAAGTGCCACGGCACAAAAAGAGAATTAGGAATGTACGCATGTACCTTGGTGGTTTGCCAAGCAAAATTCACATAATACAATTTCTACTTTCACTCTAATGATTATCTCACTAATTTTACTTAAGTCATTCACTTTGGGGCATTTTTACCACTAGTTAACCCAGTGGTCTTAAAGTGCCTTAACTTAGCTAAAAAGAAACCAATAACGACTAAAAAAGAATTAAACTAAAAGAATGAATCACCCCAACAAGGGATAATCAATTTTACGACGCACATTACTTCCTAAAGGAGGCCGACCAAAGAGTAATAAACCATATGAAAGGTGGATTACATACATGGTCAGGTAAATTGTAATACCCCCTAGTAAGGGAAACATTATTGTCTCCTAAAGGAAGCCGGCCTGAAATACGTACACCTTAGTAAAGATGTCTTACTTTCAAAAGCAAGGTCGACCAAGTACCAATAACCCTACTAAGGGGACCACTACTATAAGACGAACACTACCTTCTAAAGGAAGCTGGCCAGGAAATATAAGGCACGCCAAAGCAATCATGTCCAATAAGGTTTGCAAGTGAGACTATAACAATAGACAAACTATTTAAGCTCGTCCAATTAAGAGTTATAAGAACTTCGGCCTGCGTTGGCCGGTTTCCTTCTTGGAACAAAGCTTGTCTGGAAAGTCAAGATGAGCCCAGTCCCAGGAAGGGGTGGGGGGAAGTACCCAATCCTTAGAACTTCTAAGACATACTCAGTCAGGACGAGCGAATTATAGTTCAAATAGTCATCCACTATTAGACGAGTTCCTTTGAAATTGGGCATATTTGTTCAAAGTTCAATAGTCGTCCAGCATTTAGGACGAGTTCCTTTGAACTTGGGCATATTTGTTCAAAGTTCAATAGTCCTCCAGCATTCAGGATGAGTACTTTTTATACTTGGGCATATTTGTTCAAAGTTCAATAGTCCTCCAGCATTTAGGACGAGTACTTTTTAAACTTGGGAATATTCGTTCAAAGTTCAATAATCGTCCAGCATTTTGGAAGAGTTCCTTTTGGGCATATTTGTTCAAAGTTCATTAATCGTCCAGCATTTAGGACAAGTTCCTTTAAAGTTGAGCATATTTTTTCAAAGTTCATTAATCGTTCAGCTTTTAGGGCGAGTTCCTTTGAACTTAGGCATATTTGTTCAAAGTTCATTAATCGTCTAGCTTTTAGGACGAGTTCTTTGAACTTGGGCTTATTTGTTCAAAGTTCATTAATCGTCTAGCTTTTAGGACGAGTTCTTTTTAACTTGGCATATTTTTTGAACATGATTAATCATCCATAATCTCGGACGAGGGTGATTGCAATTGGTCAATGTAGTTTAAGACAAGTAATAAAAGACGAATTACGTTGGACGAAAGCAATTTAGTAACAAAATATTCTTCCATAAAACGAAGAATTCATTGCCAAAAATAAGGTAAGATTACTAAACTAGTCTAAAAAAGAAACAAAATACAAAGAAGATCTAAACTAAGCCTGGCTATAACGAGGGAAATCAGCCAAGATACAACAACAATGATAGCAAAAAGATACATATTCGGCTGTGGGTGTATCTTGGCCGTTGGCTGGGTCTTCAGGATTCTTGGCCGTCCACCTGACCCTCGGGATTCTCTTCATCATCTTCCGCTTCTTCGTCAGAATCGGAGAATGTTGGGGGGTTTCACCAGCTATTTGAGCCCTGTGCAGATCTTGCTGAAAGAGCAAGCGACGCTCGAAGCAAGAAACCTCCTCAGGCTCAGCCATTATTTCGAAGGTTTTTAGAGCCCAGTCCTTGGAGGTCACGACAATGTCGACCAGGGCCTCTTTGGCATTAGTAAATGATTGGGCTGCCTCCTCCTTCAGACGAGCATTATCCTCGTTTAGTTTAAGGTTTTCTCTCCTGAGCTCAACAGCAGCCAAAAGAGCGGTGGTCCTCTCCCACTTGAGATCGTCTGACACGGTGTCGATGGCTAGCTTCCTTTTTTTTCAGTAGCTCATTGATCTTAATGAGGTACTACTGGTTGCTGGACACTTGGGATTAACGATGAAGGGTTCTTAGCATCTCACAAACCTACATGGCCTTATCCCCGGCCATTGTAACTTGGTGGAAGAGGTGGTTATTTTCTTTTCTTAGGTCCCTCGCCCAGTCTTCAGTGATCATGCTGCGAGCGAAAAGCTGCATGGACAAAGGACAAAAACATAGTCATGGACGATGTAAATATTAATGATAACAGTGCAAGTACTAAATTAGAACAACAAAGCTAAAGAGATTTACCTCGGCAGCAACATGGGACATATATTCCACATGCCAGATGAGGCCCCCCGTAAGCCCTTGATGTAGGACTCAAGGTAGCATTTGAAGAGCTCTTGCTTGAGCTTCTCCCTTTCAGCCCTGGACATCTTGGCGAAGGCTTAGGAGGACTCATCGTTTGAGTCTTGAATCAGAGCAGCAGGCTCTGCGGAGCGTCCTTTGCCCTTATCTAAAAAGGTGGAGGGGTCGGGTCTCTTGACGGGAAAAACGACTACAAGTCTGTTGGACGGACTCATTGGACATCAACCAACTCGCAGTGTCTGAACTACATTTGAGTAGTATGACTCACCCAAAGATAAGGACGCCGATCTATATGATGGCGGCATTTGAGCCACCAACTGAGAAATCGGCCAACTGAAGGCCGGTCCTTCCATGTTAGTCGCATCCGGCTGAATCTCCGTAGTTCCAGTCATTTCAGGCTGGTTTTCAGTATGGACAGTCGCGCCCGGCTGAATCACAGGGAGGGTGGATATGTGACCTTCCTCTCCCTAAAGAGGAGGGATGGTGGATGAGACATCCACCACCTTCAGAGATTTGTCCACCAGGGGTGGACGAGACCCGTCTCCCGTCCTCTGACTAACGGGATTAGCTTTCTGAAGGGACGAGCTCGACCATTCTGTGTTCTTCTTGGCCTTAAAGCCTTTGGTTTCTTGGGCGGGGGAGGATCCCCGGCTGTGGAAGGCCTCTTCTTAGACGCTGCTGATTTCCCAGCTAACGTCTTTGATGTTGGGGCATTCTTCTGCAAAAAGAGAAAAATTACAAGTTAGAAGAAGCATGTCGAATGAGAACGTTGAAAAATACGATACATAGAAAAACTTATGGACGCACTCTTCTTGCTAAAGGAAGCAGGCCAGTCTGGTAGTTACCTTCAAACGACGATTTGTGGTCCAAATGTGATGATTGGAAGAGGGGTGCATCCAAAACATTGGACGATGATTATCCAATAGAGAACGCCTTCGTCCAGAAAAGGTTAAACTAAGCTTCAGATTTGGACGAAGATTAGTTGATGAAGGAGGCCGGCCTAGCACAGCCGCCTTCATTCTACGATGGACCTTTGTCCAAAAACCTTTCAGACGAAGATCAAGAAAAACGTCCAAATTCAGACATCTTCCTTCTACGAAGGATCTTCGTTTAGAAAAAATGGACGACTAATCTACCTAGAAGGACGGGCGAGTCTAGCCGCTTTCCTTCTAGGTTAGATCTTCGTACAAACATATTGGGACGAATGTTAAAGAATGAGATCGTCCGGGAAAATTAAAAGGAAACTTACCAAAGCATCATCCCTCTTTTCGGTCACTATCCTGGAATATTCTTCCAGAGGTTTGCACTAAACTTGGACCAAGATTTCCGAAGAAGTGCTATGGCTGCTTCTGTAAAGAAAAATCAAGATGGTTAATAAACAAATACTTTGGACGGTATATGTTATTACTTAGAGTTTTGGTTAATTACCATTATCATCGGCCAACCGCAAGCCAGCGGCGACCAAGAAGTGGTCGTCAAAGAACATTTCTTTGAAGGGGATCCAGTTACCTGGCCCTTTCAAAGTTGGACGGTTTGGTTTGGTATACTCAGCTATTCTGAGGTACTCCACCATATCGTCATCGAACCTATCCTTCAGGTCCAGGATAGGTGTTGCTCGTCCGGTGTTTATCGCTGCCCGGCTACGGTAGCAATATCCCACGGCAATATCCTCGTTGGGAGCCAGGACGAAGATGAAGTCTACCTTCCAGTCGTGTATTTTTTAGGGTTTATCCCAAGCAGTGATAAACCCAGAACGATTGCAGATGCTGAACCAAGGCCCCTCCACTGTCTTGGGAACCATTTACGGTTGACGATTATGAAGCCAGGATAAAAAAGAGGACCTAGACGTCTCCGAATTTCAGACAAGGTAGTAGAAGGCTCGACATTTTCCTCAAGGGAGCTAGACACGCCCTCGTTATTATCAAAGTTAGCCTCTTCCATCTCTATATCCCTTCCACACGGGATGGCCTTTGGATTTATTTGATCAGGATTCTCTTCCCTGATGTTACCGGGAGATCAAGAAGGATCTTCCCCTGGCCGAGCACTTGGGTTTCCCTTTCCCTTATTTCACCCTTGGGAACCCGTTTAGTATATTCATCCATCTCAGAGCTGGAAGCAGGGAGTATTAATCCTCGTCTTAAATGGGCGGTTTGCTTAACGCGCGCCAGATTACCTTGCACAGGTAAAGACTGGGTCGTCTAACTTTGTTCGCTGGTAGGCGTTTGCCGTGTACTCCTAACCAAATATAATTAACCTACTCTCATGCACACTAAGCTAGTATAATGGAAGTAGGGATCGTATCCACAAGGAGCAAAGGAACTTGTTCGGAAATTAGTGAATTAAGGACCCTAGTATGTGCTAAGGCCAAAGTAACCGAATTGGGGGATTTGGAACAATGCAAGCAAGTTAAACTAAGCACAATATTAAAATACGAAGAGATTACAATATAAAAAGGCCTTGGATTCGATTAGCATCCACCCTAACCTAGTTTGTGGTTATGAAATCTTAACCCCTGACACTTCCTACGGTCACCTATCGAGAAGTCTAGACCTCTATCCTCCTAGATCGTGGCTAAACACACGATCTGCGTGGTTTGAACCGCCCTTACTAAGCTTTAACTCAAATGAATCGCACTTAAGTCCAAACCAAAGTAGCATTAAAGTCGAGGAACACGATAGGATTACTAATGTTATCAAAGCAATAACATTCAAATAATAAGCAATGCTTCTCTAAGTGCAAAAGATTAATGTTCAGCATTTAATCAAACACCTAGTATGCTACATGGAGCTAGGAACACAACAATCCGATTATGCACCTAGAATTAGCATTAGATGAATCACACGACAATACTAGTAACGTTCCTAGCAAAGATTATGCAAACATCATGGAATTAAATACAAGAAGCATCACAATAACCATAAAGAAAGTAGAGGATAAGAACTTCTCACAAGTAGATTAGAGCTTCAACAACCAAATCCAAGAAAGATGTTTAAGTTAGCCAAGCCATAGGGTTCATTACAAATCTACAAAAGAAGAGAGAAAGAAACCCTAGAAAGAAATCTTCTTTTTTTCTTCTGTCTAGTTTCTCTAACAAAAACTAAAACTAAAACTTAATGACATAACCCTCCAAGGGAGGAAAAGAAAATAAAAGAAGCAGCCGACACAGGGGTCGCGACTCGCGACACTGATCGCGGGTCGCGCCGTTGCGACTGCCTCAGAAGCGCCAAAAGAAAGCATAAAGCGGAAGAAAAGAAAGAACTTGGCTTTTGAGTAAGCCATGAAGCTACAGAACCATAATGAAGACGATCCTCGGACGACGAGCGAACCAAGAAGCTTGAACCACGGACCTCGGAACTCGGACTCGGAACTCGAACAAAGCTCGGAAGCCCCGGAAGATGCGACATAAAGGAACCAAGGACAAGGACCCCGGGGAACAAAAAGTGATCGGAGGACCAATATCGGCCCTCGACTACGCCACCATGCCAACCGCTCCCTAGACTCCTCAAAACACAGCATCCTCCGACAACACCTCCTAACGTCAAAACTCTCCTAAATCCCGATAATAAGCTCGAACCGACACCAAAAACGACCCGAAATCCGCCTAAGATTGGCGGATAACTTAGACACATCAATTTCCCCCACACTTAAACCTTACTCGACCTCGAGTAAAAGAAAAAGAGAAATCGACACACCCAAGCACCAAAATACGCCATACCACGCCAACCTCCGGAATCGCCATCCACAAGACACAAAAGCCAATCGACAAAATCTACCCCAAAAGAATCCCTCTATACAAATGAATCTCGAATCCCGAAAGGTTTCGGAACACGACTATCAACAATGACCTTTCGATTCCAACCTACCCAAAATGCAAGGAAAGTAAGGCACGAGGGTAAATGATTCCCCCACACTTAGCTCCGTGCTCCAACCAAATCATACCACAAACAACAAAAGAGAAACGAGCCAAAAAGAGATGCACACCCCGCCCTCAAAAGACACAAATTAAAACAAGGACCTAATCTAGCCCGAAAACATCGACTCCAATTGTAACACCCCGTGCTTCTACTACTAAGATACTAAACAATATCTAATCAAGAAATACTAAAATGACGTTAGCGAAAATAACGTCGGGACGGTTATGCTACTCTAAAACAATAAATAAAGATAATTCCTCAAACTCAAAGTTTCATAGCTTCAAAAGAAAATTTATATCCGAGTAAACATCATATATAGTTCTAAAATAAAAGAAATATCCCAAATTGTATCATTATCAATCCCAAAAACTATGAGACATGCAAGTCTCCCGATAAAACTTAAATAAAACTAAATGTCCTTGAAAGCTATCGAAAAGTAAGTCTCTCTATGGCCTATATAGAGTTCATCTACCAAAAACAGTACTAGGAGCTTCTTCTCACTACAAACTCTCACTCTGCTAGCCCAAGCAGTCACAAGCCTAGCAGTCATTTCGATCTGCAAGAATATATTAAATATTTCCACAGTCAGTGGGGAGTAACTAGCAGTTCTCCCAGAACAATAGCAATCAAAGTACGATTCAGAAGTAGATTATTAAGAAAGGAAAATCATGCAATCATTACATCAATAGCATGCACATAGAAATCATAAAGCTCGTAGGTAAAACAAGTGATTATCATCAATAAGTAAACAAGATATAAAGAGTGAATAAATTCTGGAATACAAAAAATAATAATCAAGAATACAACAAGTTATTGAGTCAGAAACCGAACGCCAGTGATTCGCAAATCACTTCCTAAGGTTTGTCAGATCGCAATCTCCAGGTCAGTCTATGGGCTTACGTTCCCCACTGCCTGTGTCTAAGAATGGCTAAACTCCCGATGCAGGGTAGAACACGCAGAACTCCCTGACCTCTCGGACGACAACAATTAACCCAGGTGTACCCCTAGTTCGCAAACCAGGTGGTTGGCATGTTCTTCACCGGGGACTACATCTATCCCACCGGATATTCTTATCTCAAAATACAATCATGCATACAATCCAAGTATCATTCATCAAAATATTCATCAAAAAGGGATGCCACCCGGCCTTATACCCACAGTTCGTCAAAACAGTTCTTCATAATTCCTCAAAATAAATCTCTTACAAATTTTCAACAAATATCTCTCACAATAACACTTGAACATCTCCAAACATCATCAATGATAATATACTGGTTTTTATAGCAACCATAATTCAATCAAAAATACATCACCAATTAACTCTAAATCATATTCATTAAAAGAGTAGTAACAATTAATCATTTTCTTTCATAAATCAAACATAAACATGTGGTTACCCAATGATACATACTATATATACTGAAAATCAGCAACCCAGAATATAATAAATTATGAATTATTTCTGATTTACAAGCCCTCAAATAATCTAAAAGTGTATCCTCAATTTCACAACAAAAACACCATAATAATTATTAAACTAATAAGTTAAAGCAGTAAAATCACACAAAAATTATCATACGACCCTAATGGCTCTACTGACATGGTACAATTTTTATTTATAATTTTCGGACTCCAAAAGTATTTTTAACAGTTAATATACAGATTCCTCAAATAAGCCATTACAATAATTAAAAATATAAAACGACACCCAAAAATTACCAAAAATTTACATAACATGCAGAAACTCACAAAAATCCATAATATTCAAAGAAATGAATTTTTCTGCCTCTAGAAATAATTTTCATGATTTATATATTGACAGAACCGAAAGTATTTTTAACAGTTAATATACAGATTCCTCAAATAAGCCATTATAATAATTAAAAATATAAAAAGACCCCCAAAAATTACCAAAAATTTACATAACATGTAGAAACTCACGGAAATCCATAATATTCAAAAAAATGATAGGTGTAATTAGCCACAATACTCCAGTTTGGACATACCCT
The DNA here is from genome assembly GCA_947646795.1 of Beta lomatogona. NCBI lineage: Eukaryota > Viridiplantae > Streptophyta > Magnoliopsida > Caryophyllales > Amaranthaceae > Beta > Beta lomatogona. The sequence continues at coordinate 434,492 of CANSNZ010000955.1, read as the reverse complement.
CGGGTAAACCTTGTCAACATTACTTGGTTTAACCCTAGTCTCAAGGATACCAAAAAGCCCACAATTATAATGACTCAAAATAGTTCTAACATCACCATGTTTATTCAGGCTATTTAGTCCCCAAATATTCCAAAACCCCAATCTATCCATAAGGAAGCAAATTAGGCTTCTCCTTCAACACCTGAGGCGCCTTATCTCCTCTTTCCTCCAAACCAACTCTATCAATTTTCCCTATCACATCAGCTTCCCCTCCTTCTCTAACAACATCATTCTGGGTACCAGTAATAATAGTAACAGTTGTATTAGAAGCCCCATTGTCCATATTGACGATTTGTCCCTCCTCTTCTGTCTATTCAGGCTATTTCGCGTCATCTTCCACCAAGATCCGATGCATGCATGTGGTAGGACTTATACCTTTGATGTCGACAATCGTCCATCCAATTGCTTCTCTATGCTCCTTAAGAACCTCAATAAGTCTTCCTTCTTGTTCCTGGGTGAGCTGACTTGAGATGATCATTGGTAATGTTTCTCCTTCTCCAAGGAACACATACTTCAAATTATCGGGAAGTGGCTTCAATTCCACTTTTGGGGCCTGCAAAACAAATGGTAACAACTTCTCTCTAGGAATGGTTAGTGGGACGGGTCCAAAATGAAAAGGGACCGTCGGAAGCTTGTCTTGATCTTCCATAACCTGCACTATTTCCTGCAAATCAGCGCTTAAAACATACTCAATTTCATCATCTTTCAAATCATGCTCAAGAGCAACCTGCAATGCATCTTTACCATCAATTTCAAACACGTCCTGCGAATAAGAGTCAATCACATCTATAGAATAACATGAATGATCATCACTCGGAAATTTCATGGAATCATAAATGTTGAACTCTACTGTATCTCCATCAAACTCCATAGTAAGAGATCCACTATGCACATCAATTTTAGTCCTAGCAGTTTTTAAAAATGGTCGTCCTAACAAAATAGGGGTCGCATGTTTATCGTGCTCCATATCTAGGACATAAAAATCGGCAGGAAAAATCAGCTTATCAACCTTAACTAACACGTCTTCCACTATTCCCTTAGGATAAGCATTAGAGCGGTCAGCTAACTGAATCACAACACCTGTTTCATGTAAGGCACCTAGCTTTAAGGACTCGTACAAAGAATAAGGAATTACATTTATAGAAGCTCCTAAATCTAGCATAGCCCTTGGAAACGTGGTGTTCCCAATCACACAAGGTATAGCAAACATGCCTAGATCACTGCATTTTGGAGGAAGTTTCTTTTGAAACATCGCAGACACATGTTCGCTAACCTTAACCTTTTATGCTCCCCTTAACCGTTGTTTTCTTTTAGTAGTGCACATTTCCTTAAGAAACTTCGCATACCTAGGAATTTGTTTTAAAGCATCTAAAAGGGGAATGTTTACCTCGCATTTACGAAAGGTTTCGTAAATATCTTTATCGCGCTCCTTTCTTTGAGTATCTTTCAGTGCCTCTGGAAATGGTGGAACCGGCTCATAAGGTGGTGGAGATGGTGGTTGCTTGGATTGCTCATATGATGTAGATGACAATGGCTCGGCATCAGGCACCGATTCATAAACAACAACCTCTTCCTCTACCTCTTTGTCTTTGGCGGTCTCTTTATCATTGCCCTTTAGTTCTCTTCCACTTCTTAGTGTTATGGCACTTGCATTTTGTCTCGGATTAACCTCCGTTTGAGACTGTAGCTTACCCGAATCACGAGCCTCTAATCGACCCACAGCTCCCGAGACCTGACTCATTTGTTTTTCCAGATTCTTTATACTCGAACGGGTTTCCTCCTGAAACTGAACAATATTTCCCTGCATGTTAGTAACATTTTTAGTTAAAGCATTAATCATATCCTTAGTAGACATGCTGGTACTTGGTCCCTGTGATTGGCCTTGCGGTCGAAAATGTGGAGCTCCTTGCTCCGGTGGTCTCGAGTAAGGAGGTGGTGGGCGGTTATACTGCTGTGGCGGTTGCTGGTTCCCTGGTGAATTCCCGTACCTCAAATTAGGATGATCCCGCCATCTCGGATTGTAGGTGCCAGAATATGGATCATATCTTTTTTGGAAACCTTGGCCTTGAAAACCGGGCGCCTTAACCTCTTCACTCGGTTCTTCTTGTAGATGAGGGCAAAAATCAGTTGGATGATTTGAAGAGCAAATGCCACAAGCCTTCACTTGGTGAGTTTTCTCTTTCACTATGAATTCTCGCATCATAGATGTGAGAGCTTGCACCTGATCTTCCAACTTAGAAGAACTAGAACCCTCAGCAACCACACGTCGAGTTCCAGACCTTCTACTAAACTGCTTCGAGCTTTCAGCCAACTCATTTAACAGTTTCTTAGCAGCGAGTGCAGTTTTATTCACAATGGAACCACCACTTGCTGCATTAACCATCCTAGCATCCTCTTCACACAAGCCATTATAGAAGTATAGCACCAAATCTTCCTCTGAATAACCGTGGTATGGACAGCTAGCACATAACTTCTTAAACCTCTCCCAATACTCATAAAAAGACTCATCACCCCGTTGCTCAATGTTACTTATCTCCTTCTTCAATGTAGATGATTTAGAAGTGGGAAAGTATTTATCGAGAAAGCTCTTTTTCAATTGTGCCTAAGTGGTGATGTTGCCGGCCGGAAGGTAGTACATCTAGTCCTTTGCTGCATCTTTTAATGAAAAAGGGAAAGCTTTAAGCTTGATTTTGTCTTCTGAAACTCCACTTGGTTTCATGCTGCTGCATACCACATGAAATTCAGACAAATGTTTTTCTGGATCTTCACCATTTAGCCCATGGAATGAGGGAAGCAAATGTATCAATCCCAACTTTAGCTCAAATGTGTCCCCCACTTCCGATTCCGGAAATGTGATACACAAAGGCTGTTGGTCAAGGTTAGGAGCAGTGAGCTCCTTTAAAGTGCGGTGCTCGACTCTAGGAGGCATCTCTTCTTCAAATTCAAGCGAAAAAGGGAGCTCTCTAAAGCCTTCACGCAATTCTCTTCTCAACCTGAAAAGAGTTAGTTCTAGGTCTCGATCGTACTGCAAAGGCTCTTGGTTAGTAGCACGAGTAACAACCATAAACCACAATGCAAGCAATACAATCAAAATGATGAAACTACACTAATTACACACAAGTATCGCCTTGGTCCCCGGCAACGGCGCCAAAATTTGGTAGGCATTTGCCGTGTACTCCTAACCAAATATAATTAACCTACTCTCATGCACACTAAGCTAGTATAATGGAAGCAGGGATCGTATCCACAGGGAGCAAAGGAACTTGCTCGGAAATTAGTGAATTAAGGACCCTAGTATGTGCTAAGGCCAAATTAACCGAATTGGGGGATATGGAACAATGCAAGCAAGTTAAATTAAGCACAGTATTATAATACGAAGAGATTACAATATAAAATGGCCTTGGATTCGATTAGCATCCACCCTAACCTAGTTTGTGGTTATGAAATCTTAACCCCTGACACTTCCTACGGTCACCTATCGAGAAGTCTAGACCTCTATCCTCCTAGATCGTGGCTAAACACACGATCTGCGTGGTTTGAACCGCCCTTACTAAGTTTTAACTCAAATGAATCGCACTTAAGTCCAAACCAAAGTAGCATTAAAGTCGAGGAACACGATAGGATTACTAATGTTATCAAAGCAATAACATTCAAATAATAAGCAATGCTTCTCTAAGTGCAAAAGATTAATGTTCAGCATTTAATCAAACACCTAGTATGCTACATGGAGCTAGGAACACATAGCATTAGATGAATCACACAACAATACTAGTAACGTTCCTAGCAAAGATTATGCAAACATCATGAAATTAAATACAAGAAGCATCACAATAACCATAAAGAAAGTAGAGGATAAGAACTTCTCACAAGTAGATTAGAGCTTCAACAACCAAATCCAAGAAAGATGTTTAAGCTGGCCAAGCCATAGGATTAATTACAAATCTACAAAAGAAGAGAGAAAGAAACCCTAGAAAGAAATCTTCTTTTTTTCTTCTCTCTAGTTTCTCTAACAAAAACTAAAAATAAAACTTAATGACATAACCCTCCAAGGGAGGAAAAGAAAATAAAAGAAGCAGCCGACACAGGGGTCGCGACTCGCGACATATCTCGCGACTCGCGACCAAGGGCAGGTCGCGACTCGCGACACTGATCGCGGGTCGCGACGTTGCGACTGCCTCAGAAGCGCCAAAAGAAAGCATAAAGCGGAAGAAAAGAAAGAACTTGGCTTTTGAGTAAGCCATGAAGCTGCAGAACCATAATGAAGACGATCCTCGGACGACGAGCGAACCAAGAAGCTTACACCACGGACCTCGGAACTCGGACTCGGAACTCGAACAAAGCTCGGAAGCCTCGGAAGATGCAACATAAAGGAACCAAGGACAAGGACTCCGGGGCACAAAAAGTGATCGGAGGACCAAGATCGGCCCTCGACTACGCCACCATGCAAACCGCTTCCTAGATTCCTCAAAACACAACATCCTCCGACAACACCTCCTAACGTCAAAACTCTCCTAAATCCCGATACTAAGCTCGAACAGACACCAAAAACGACCCGAAATCCACCTAAGATTGGCGGATAACTTAGACACATCATTCGCTAAATCCATAAAAACGAGGATAAGCATGACTGGCCAGAATAGGCCCATCCTTAGAATGTGTCGAGAAAGAATAACTATCGGTTCTAGCGTCAAGGCAAACTCTTGAACGGCAGAGATTATTTGACGAAGAGGAAGAGTTCATTTTTATTGTTTTTTTAAGCTAAAAATAAAGAATAAGCAAGGAAAAAATAAGGAGATACCTGACGAATGCTTGGACGGTCAGTGAACACAACGAAGCTGGCCGAACACACTCTTTCTCTAGAAAAATTACTCAGGGTGTTGAAATGATTTCAGAAAGGACAACATGAAGTATTTATAGGGGGTGAAAAACCTGCCCAACTGGTAAAAATGACCGGTCACGTGGCCCTCCAGGGTTTGGACGCGTCACTACCCTTCAAAATTTGGTAACTTCCTCTGGTAAAAGGACATTAACCGGTTTTGTATCAGATAAATCCCTTTTTAGGGGCAAATGTTGTAATCTCAAAATGAAGGGCTGATAAGCTGACACGTGGACCAATCAGAGGCCTCCATGTGTCCTTAAAACTGGAGGGAAATCTGGCCCTTTCTAGGGCTTCATTCCCCTGGTGTTTGATGCCCACTTTTGGCTAGAAGGAATAATCAAAGCCCAATTTCCAAAAACGACTGCATATGATTGGTTGAGATTCTGCCCCCAATCATTGTCTGCCACGTGTCAAATTCTGATTGCTTAGCCAATCAAATGCCCCCATTCTAGGGTGACATCAAATGACAGCTTTCAGATTCCAAACACTATAAATAGTCCCCTCAAAATCAGGTAAAAGGTAGATCATTGAATATTGTGCCATTACTCTGCTAAAATATTATCTCATCTTTGTCTCTTTATCTCTACACCTTATTCCATACCTATACTGATTTAAGCTTCGGAGGGGGAACCTCCACCCAAACCTCCAGGGTTGGTTCCTTTTTTTTGCAGGTTTGGAGTGCGGAGCTAAGGCATCGTTGCACAAGTCTCTCCAAGAACATTTTGAAGGAAGAAGTTACTTGGCCTACAAGTACACTAAACAGTAGTAACATTTTATATTGAAAAAAAAAATTGTTTATACTACAAAAACCAGTGTGGGAAATTTAATATTTTACATGAAATATCGTTTTTAATAATTTTTCAGTTTGTTCATGAGCTTTCAAGCCGAGCCAAGTCTAAGGCTCGCTATAATCTTGAGCTCGATGTGTTCACCATCACCTAAAGACAAAGTATGATTAAAGTCCACCATGAAAAATATTTTCTATATTAGTATAAATTTTATTTCATGGACTAAATTCTTTGAAAAAGTTTGAGTATTATTTATTGAAATTACAAGTATTATATATAAATTTTTTTCGAGTTTCTCGCGAGCTTTTCGAGTTGAGTAGGTATTACCTCAGCATGACTCGTTAGTCACCGAGTCGAGCTCGAGTTCGAGTCGAGCCAACTCTAGTCGAGTTTTAAACGAGTCGATCTTGACTAGCTCGCAAGTTGTCTCGTCTCATTTACACCCCTACAGTGCCTCTTCCCTATCCTCAACGACCCAGCCACACACACCATTCTCGTTCTCCTTCTTTCTCATCTGGCACAAACTCCATTTCTCTATTTGAACCCCAAAAATAGTTTGGCTTCGTCTCCACCAACCATGAAAAATATTTTCGATATTAGTATAAATTTTATTTCATGGACTAAATTATTTGAAAAAGTTTGACAATTATTTATTGAAATTACAAGTATTATATATAATTTTTTTTCGAGTTTCTCGCGAGCTTTTCGAGTTGAGTAGGTATTACCTCAGCTCCACTCGTTAGTCATCGAGTCGAGCTTGAGTTCGAGTCGAGCTCGAGCTCGAGTCGAGCAACCTCTAGTCGAGTTTTGAACGAGTCGATCTTGAGTAGCTCGCAAGTTGTCTCGTCTCATTTACACCCCTACAGTGCCTCTTCCCTATCCTCAACGACCCAGCCACACACACCATTCTCGTTCTCCTTCTTTCTCCTCTGGCACAAACTCCATTTCTCTGTTTGAACCCCAAAAATAGTTTGGCTTCGTCTCCACCAACCATCTTCGTCACCACCAACTGACAACCAGCAACTAATCGTCCTCAACCAATTTTCAGCGTTGCCAACCACTCGTCGCCGCCACAACCATCAATCCGCTCGAGTCATCCTTGCTCGTTACTCGATTCACCATCCTCATCCTTGCTCATTCTTCGTCGTCACCTCGTCTCTTAAGCACATTAGAGTTTGGGTTTTTTTTGTTATTTATTTTTATGGCAGAAAATCTGATGTTTAGGGTTTCTTCTTTAATTTCGTTTTTCATTTTACTTTCTGGAATAAATTTGATTTAAGAGTTTCGTATATAATTATGTTATTTGTATTAGTTTCTCGTTTGATGTAATTAGTTTGGCTTGTTTTCCTTTCTGCATTTCGTTTATTATTTTATGTACGTCTGGTATGTTTATAATTTTCTGTATGAGTTTGACATATTATAATTCTTAATTTTTTGTTCAAAGTTTAATTTTTTTATTTTGTGTATACTTTTTTTTGTTGTATTCTGTATATATATGTAAAATTGTATAAATTATTATATATGAAATTCTTTGTATAAAATTGTATAAGTTTCGTATTGCGTATTTTTAAATTTTCTGAACTGTTGCCTCTGTATTAATTTGTTTAGTGAGCGAATTGTTGCCTTTTTGAGAGCTGCAACCTGCAAGATTCCTTTTTTTTACTCTTTAGGAAACCAAACTGTCCAGTTATGCATCAAAACAGGATCAGTTATTCGCCTTAATTGGTCCGATGTTAATGCATAAGCGGATCAGTTAGTCCTCAACTGATCCGGATCAAAACCGGATCAGTTAAGTTTTTCTAACTGCTTCGTGCCCGCTCGATCCGGACCAAAATCGAATCCGTAAGCCCGGTTTTGACCGTATCAGATGGGCTTTTTTCCACTAGTGCCGGTCAATTTTTCCTTAAATAAATAGTGAATCCATTTGACATAATACCTCCTTATAGTACATGTATGAGGATCTGTTCTATCCACCTTTTTCCAGACATTACAAGAACAAATAAGTTAAGATAAGTCACTTCAGTAGAGACAAGGTTTGACATACTCACAAAAAAGTTCAGATAAGTTCAGATTGTGTGATTTCTTGAACTGTTAATTCATCTCAATTCTGAACTTTTTTTTACCTATTTCAACGAGTTTTTCATGTAGATGATGCTAGTTATGAAAAAAACTTCAGTATATATTTATACTAAAAGTATTTCCCTGCATATTATCCATGTAAGATTGGACAATGCCAATAAAATATATTGTTTATATTTCCACTGAACTAAACTGCTTATTGTACTAGTTGTTAACCTTACAGTCAACTTTCGCTACTCCAGTTATTGGTCCATTCAACAAAACATTATACTAAATTGTGCATTGCAGTCCAGAGGCGGATTCGGAATAGTAAATTTGGTGGGGAACATAAATCAACCATTCCTATAGCATACCAAAATTTTAAAAAAGATCCAACAATCATCAAATAATTAACCCTCGAAAAGTTATATAAATCCTAATTAAATTATTTGTACTTTTTAATCAATTTTTTTTTTTTGGTATATCAATTATTTGTTTCTCCATAAAGTCTTTAAGGCAACTCATAATTTTGAAATTGACAAGTTTAATTAGCTTATAGTTATTATCAATTATCGAGTGTATTACCAATTCAATTATAATATTCAATTCAAAATAGTTTTTCTTTTATGTCTCTAGTCAGTCAACTAGTATTTTTATAGGGGTTTTTGACGGGACAATATTTTCTGGGTTTTAGTCTAGAAAATTACGTTTCTCATCGATTCTTTTCTTTTTATGGAACAAATAGTCATAGAGAGGAGAATAAATAGCTAACTGTTTCACATATGCACCTTGTAACTTTCTCTTTTACTTCATATGTTTCTTAATAAGTGACACACTTTGACTTATGCACTATTGATACATCTCACTTTGACTGTATTCTTTAACTAATGTACAAAAACAAAAATGATAATATTATTAAAATGTTGTTCGATTTGTTTAAATAAATATTTTCATGATTACATTTTTAGAATTTTAACAAATACATAGTTAGATAAATTAATGGTCAAAGTGGTGCATTGACAAATTAAAAGTCAAAGTGTGTCACTTATTGGGATATGGATAAGGTATATTTAATTAATTGCCCCCCAAAAGTAGTGAATTTTTTTACAAAAAAATAATGAGGGTCAGGTGCCACTCAAGACTCCACCTAGGTCCCCTCCCCTATGTGCATCTAACAAGCTTTACATCGAGTTATTGTGAATTTCGACTACTTTTCTAACAATTTTTTTTCCTTAAACGTTACTTTATATCATATCACATATCGAAACCTCATGAGAAGATGAGGAGCTTAATGAATTGATCTTTCATTTATTCAGATGACCCATTTATGCTTTCCGTTATGAGCCTAGCTGATTAGAACAATACTTCAAAGCAAAGGAACAACTAAAGATTCTTGTAATAATAACTTAGTAAGTATCAAATTGACTTTAATAGATGCCGTGAAAGATAAGCATCTTGGAATAGCTTCTACAGATTAATAGGTTGAAAGAATATAGAGAGAACATTGAACTCAATCTTCTAAAAAATGGTACCCATAACAACCATGTATGATTTTTTCACTGCCACGATCATGTTTCTCATAAATCCTTCCGCGTTCCACACCATTCATCATCAAGCTCATCCTACGGTTTCTAATATCGGTTTTGCATTCCTTCTTCCAGGTGGTCCAATCTTTTTTCCATAGGTTGACCAATTCTAAACTTAATTCTATGTCGTTCTATGTTCAATATCAACTTCAGCAGTTCATAGTATTTGCCGCTTAATTCATTATCGCCAAATGCTTCTCAGAATGGGTCTTTTCTAGAAAAAGGAAGAGGTTCGATCGGATCGATAGATCTACTCACCGAAAGTTGTATCAAATAGGGACGTGAAAGTGGGGTTACAGAAGTGTCCGATCTCATCAACGATCGTAGTTTTGTCATACTTGAATTATATTTGTTTTAATTAGTAGATAGAATTTACGACTTCAAATTATACTTGGATACTTATCAGTTATCACCTTGTCTAGTAACAGCCAATCATATGAATTGAGGTTGGCTCAAGTGGTGACCTTTCAAATCTCTCCTAGTGAAGTCTAGAAATAAATTCCTACCTCAAATATTTGTTTGAGATTTATGAGGAGGTTGAAAATGTACGGTTTTATTTAGCCTGTGGGGGTTGAAATAAATTCCTACCTCAAACATTTGTCTTGTGCAAGGGCAGTCCAAAGGATTTCGTGTTTTGTATTTAAAAAAGATTTTTTTTTTTGAGGGGTATTTAAAAAAGATAAGACTACCAACTAATGATAGAGGAGTTTTTATTCACTAGAGACAGGAAACATAATGTGTGTAATATGTTTATCAACAGGAAGCAATAAAATACGCCGGCTTCAAACTGGAGGTTCTCCATTCTAACTCTAGCGTTTTGAGTTTTGTATTTTCACAAAGTCCATGATGCGTTTAATGGAAGTACTCATACAGTCATAAAGACTAACATTTTTGTTTGCAACGATAACAAAAATAATTATACAGTTGATTCAAGTATAAGTGGTTGTTTGGTGTATAAGAAATTATCTAGGCAATAAAAAATTCTCATGAATTTCTGATTTGGGAAGTTATTTGGTTGAAAGGAAATGGGAAAATTTGGGCAATGAAAATTCTCTTATAGTAATTCCGTGGAAATGACTTTTTTTTTTTTGGTTAACGGGAGGAAATGACTATATTGTGTTTGGAATTTGCACTTCCCATGAATTGATGTGGGAATACTAAATTAAATGACCAAGGAGGGGGTGGGCGAATAAGTTCTCACGTTTTGTGGGATTTTCAATTTCTTGCGGGAATCTCAACTTCCTGTCAACAAAACAACTAACTAAATCAGAAAATCATAATAATTTATATTGCCTACATAAGTTCAGGTATACCACACAACTACTTATTGTATTAAGCACATGGGTCATATTTCACTCACTCACTCTCTCTGATCTCTAACTCTCTCTCTCTCTCTCTAACTTTCCCACCTCAAAGCATGGTGTTTGGGCAATAGCCAAACATGGGGCCTCGACTGGAAGGATCTTTCTGATCGCTTACATGCAGATAGCTCAGAAATCACCAAACTAACGTCTGCCAATGCCGTGATGATGCAACGGCAACATATTCTTAATGAAGTAGAGATAGGAGTGGCTTATTGGTCTCAACGTATCAAAGATCATCATCTTATGAAAGGGGATCTTCCCATCAAATATTTATTTAATAGGCTAAAGCAGTGCAGGAAACACAACCGCCTTAATATGATTCGGAACCAAGATTGCATTTGGATGGATACTCAAGCCTAAATCTCTGAAGCCATACAGACTTACTTTCAGAACAATTTCCAAAGCCCCCTTCTGGCCTCCCCTCACACATTGCATCGGGCCGAACAAATAGACCTTGTACTCATGGAAATGCATCTTCCCAGCACCGCTGGCCAACAATCAGCTACACTTTTGGAGCCTTTTACCTTTCAGGAAATCCAACAAGCCATGTTTGATATTGAGGACAGTAAATCTCTAGGCATGGATGGTTTTCCTTCAAAAAAAAATCAAAATCCACTACAATCTCCTTGACAACAGTGTTGTGGCAGTTGTTAGTCACTTCCTCTCCTATGGAAACATCCTGAAAGAATGGAATCATATCCTTCTGGTCCTCATCCCCAAGATTGAAGAAGCTAATCATCTCAGACCTATTAGTCTCTGCAATACCTTGTACAAATGTGCTTCAAAATGCCTAGTCAATCGTATGACGATGCTCTAGGAACACCTTATTGATGACTACAAAAATGCCTTTGTGCGAGGGAGGCATATGGATGATAACATATTAATCAGTCATTAACTCATCAACATTGTTAACAGACAAAAGGCGGGTACTCGCCACTTAGGTGTCTTCAAGTTGGATACGAACAAGGCATATAATAGGGTAGTTGGCTATTTATCCTCAAGGTATAGTGCTCAAAACTTATGGGTTCCCTGCACATTGGATCACACTTGTTCATCAGTGTATTTCAACGATTTCCTACAGGGTCATAGTTAATGGCCAAATGACAGAGCCATTCAGGCCATAATGTGGGCTAAGGCAAGGAAACCCTCTCTCCCCCTATTTATTCCTCTTCTGCATGGATATCTTATCCTGTATGACAAGACTCGCTACGAATACTAAGCTTTTTGAAAGTATGATAATCCGTCGAGATGACCCCTGTATTTCCCACCTCTTCTTTGCTGATGACTAGCTCTTCTTCTTCAAAGCTTCGTGCCAGGTTCTCTCCACCTAATTACAGAGATCTTGTAGTATCTCGGATCAAGTGATCAGCTTGTAGAAATCTTTCATCAAGTTCAGTCCCAATATCCCACATCCCACCCAAACTACCTACAAATCCCTTCTCAAAATGGAAACTCAAACCACCATCGGGACATATCTAGGTACTCCAATTGATATACAATCCTCTAAACTAAGGCATTTTTCCTTCCTCCCGGACAAAATCCCCTCCATTATCTCCAACTGGAATTTGAAAACCCTCTCCCAATCTGAGAAACTAATCCTAATCAACTCAGTGTTAGTTGCTTCCATTTTCCATGTTTTAGGGGTCTTTCGCATCCCGGGTTCTATTACACACAAAATTTGTTATTTCACTAGGAACAATACAGGAGGGGGGGTGAATTGTATGTGTAGAAATAAACGTAACTTTTTGCGGAATTTTAAACTTCAACAAAGAAACAAGCTAAAGGAACATAAGGGATTTTTACGAGGAAAAACTTCTTGGGCCCAACAAGAAGAAACAACCTCGACCACTAGAGATTTTAAACTCAACTCTTTCACTAATTAGGCCAAACAACTTTGTTACAACCTAATTCTACTCACGGGCCACACCTTGAGTTCCTGAACTCAAGTTCCTGAACAACTGTTCCCTTAACAGTAGTTCCTCTCAACTTCACTTGAAGTTTTCTCACTCTAACTCGCTTTACTCAAAGCTTCTCTCTTACAGAACTTCACTCAAAGACCCCTTACCCCAAAAACCAAAATACAATAGATTAATTAAACTTAGTGGAATTTAGAGTAAGAAGGCAAAGAACAAATGGCTTTTATGAGAGAAAGAAGGCATTGACACTTTACTTAGTTAAACTCACTAAATCACTTGGTCAGACACAAATTGGAACTTAATTAGACATCAGTATTTATAGTGGTAATAACTTAGAACGTGGGATAAAAACATGTATTAGTGGTAAAACCATTATCACATGATGTTGCTTACCCGGAGGAACACGTTCCTCAATCATTCCATGATCTCCATGATCACTGTAAAACGTGGGAGAGAATTAAGTTACTGCTCCTTAATTTTAGCAACCACTTTAAGCATTAATTCGAAAATATGATTTAATTAAAAACATTTTAATTATTAATACCAAAATAAAATCCTTTTGCCAAAATTATCTTTAAAATATTTCCATAAAAACCGATAAGAATTTTTATTATCTTTAGAAAAATAAAATCTTTTCCTTAAGAAGATTTTCCTTAAAATCAGATTTTTCCTTAAATAAAAACGGTTACCTAGAATCTAGGCATAATTTACTCAACTGACATAAATGAACCGTTGTAATGCTTCATCCTAAGTCTAGTTCGTTTTAATAGTTAGTTCCTTTAACTTATTAGTTCAGCGCCAGTTCGTCTGTTCATTACAAAGGAACAAACGCTCATTCTCATTCTAAATTGCCATAGTTCCTTACCATTCTTACTCGTTCCTTTACAATGGAACTAGAAACAAAAAGCCTCGCTTTAGTCTTCTTGCTCCAATGCTGCTCCAGTACCAAATCTTGAAACATCTTTACTTAGTCTTTAAAATCCAAACTTGATTTCTTCCTTGACTTAGTATTCTCTTTGTTCCTTTCATTGATACCTTGAAATTCACTCACTTAAACAACTTGTTAGTCAATACTTAGTTTGCATCTTTGTTCCTTTGTCATCATCAAAACTAGAGTTCAACAATTTCCCCCTTTTTGATGATGACAACAAAGTTACAAACTAAGGAAAACAAAAAACATAAGAGAATGAAAGAGATAAAAAGATAAAATGATAATTTATATAATTTAATTAAGGCAGATTAAGGATTTAAATTTTTCATTTTTTTCAATTTTTCCATTTGCAACTTAGTTTGTTTCTTATCTTTTCCCCCTTTGTCATCGTAAAAAAGATCAAACTCTGGGTGATTTCGGGAAGACTGAGATGTACAATACCTTGAGACCATTAACAAGCACCAAAAAAATGGTTAAGTTAGGAATTTCAAAGGTTAGACTAGCTCAAACATCAATCACATAATACTAGCCATTCCAAGTAAGAAATTATGCACACAAATCACAAAAGAAAACAAATATAGCAAAAGTCATCTATTTATAGCACTTGTTCCCTTAAAGTACAGAAAGAGAAAAAGTAGAAAAGAAAAGAAACAAAAGCTAAGAAGTCTTGTTCCTTGAAGAGAAACAAGAACTAGACATTAGGAAGGGAAGGGGAATGGTGTTACTCAACTACTTCTTCCTCAACCACTTCTTCCAACTTCTTCATCACCTCGCCATGTTGCCCATCAAGTTGCTGCTTCAAATTGTTAATGGCTTAGGCCATCATCTCCATGTTCTTTTGTTGTTCAATCACGGTATCACTAAGGACTTTCATTAAACCCATCATTTTATCAGTTTTAGCATCTAAAGTCCAGTGAAGGTGATTGTAGAACTTAATCATATGTTGAGCAGGGAGACATATACTTCGTTAACCCAACCAAACTCATCTGAAGGAACATGTTCCTTTCCCTTAGAACCAGAGGCAGAAGATGGTTTAGGTGGAGGAACTGGGGTGTTTTCTTGTGAAGGACCAGCTGTTCCTAGAAGAGAAATAGATGGTGAGGTGGTAGTGTAAATGGAAGGAAGAAAAGGTGGTTGTGGTGGAAGGTCGGTAGATGTAGAGGAGAAAGGATTTGGTTCGTTCATCTTAACCTTCAATTGTTCAAAGCTGGAAGGAACAGAGAAGGATGAGGGAGAGATGGAAGAGATGTTGGTGAGGGTTACTGGTATTTGAGGTGAGGGTGGAGGAGTTGGTTCCTTAGGTGAGTTGTGCTCCTGTTCCTCTCCATCAGATAGGACTAAAGGAGAGTCCTTATTTGAAGGAACAGGAACAGTTTGAGCAATTTTCAATCTAGTGCTTTGTCTACCTCTTTTAGGAACATGAGGGGAAGGCTTTTTAGCAACAGTCTTGCGCCTCTTTGGTTTCTGTTCCTTTGGTTACGTGGGGCGGGAACTTGTTTCTCCAAGATGACTTCCATTGGTTCCTCTTCCACCGCCCCGGCGCTTTCTCTTGTGAGAGGAACTAGGAGCAATCCTCCCTTGAGTTAACACTCCCTCTTGCACAGAGAGATCCAAACCATACAAAGTCTTTTCATTGAGAATGTTTCCTTGTTTTATTCCCAAGGTAGGCCAACCAGTAGTCTTCACTTTAAAGTGAGAAAGAAGAGAGGTGATCAATGCACCATAGCCAACAACACAATGATTTTCAATGCAATGCGTGAGATGTTGGATAAAGAGAGAAGGAAAGTTTAT
Organism: Beta lomatogona; assembly: GCA_947646795.1. Classification (NCBI taxonomy): domain Eukaryota; kingdom Viridiplantae; phylum Streptophyta; class Magnoliopsida; order Caryophyllales; family Amaranthaceae; genus Beta; species Beta lomatogona. The sequence goes on along the minus strand of CANSNZ010000955.1, from coordinate 419,140 downwards.
TTGAATGTGGTGGTCAAGGCAAAACATGTAACACATATCTAAGAGACCCACCTCATTCCTCTTCTCAGTTCAAGGAATGAGTGCTCTCCAAACAAGATTAAACAGAATTTTGTGGACGGGAGAAAGAAGATTGTGATTTATTTTGTTTTGGCCAGCAGTTCCCCCAAAAGATTCAACAATTTCATCTTGGGAGAAATTGGGAAAGGTGACAGTTTCTTTCCTCTTAAAATACAGATCAGTTCCTTTGCAAGGAACTTCCCATATCTTTTCGCTAAGGTTTCTTGAGAATATTTTATTTTCTTTCCCCTAACTTTTGTAGTACATACTCCATCAGTGTTGATGAAGTTTGCACAAAATTCATCCATAGCTAAAGGAACTAAGGCATTATTAAATGCGGTTTCAAACAGGTATTCCATACCCTGTTCCTTTAGTATGTCGGTTAATTAATTGAATCTTACTTTCTTGGCCCACTCCAAATCAACACAAAATCCTAAGACATACCTTGAATCACTTCTTTCCACTCGTTTCTTGGATGAAGAAGCAACAGTTCCTTTGGAAGGAACAGGTGTGGCTTCTTCTTCCCCCTTAACTTGTTCCGGGGATTCTTCTTCATCATCTTCCCCACTTAGTTTTCTTCTTCTCACACTTCTCCTAGGTGACTCCAATTTTTGCTCTTCTACCGCCATTGTTGTTTCTTGAGGTTTTTTGATTTCTAGGGTTTTGGATGGAGAAGAGGGGTTTTCCCTTTGAGAGGTTTTGGGAGATTTTGTTTTTGGAAAAGGTGAATTGAGTGAGTTTTTTGCCATTTGGTGAAAAGAATTTGAGGTTTTATGGTGTGCGAAGAGGTGTGAAGGAGATGAATAATGGTGAAGGTGAAGCGATTAAGGAACACGGTTTGGGATGGAAGAAAGAAGAAGATGCATGTAACCATAAATGAAGACTTACACGCGTGAAAATTAAAGGATAAAAACAAAAATAAAAGATAAAAATAAAAGAAAAGATAAAAAGAGAATCATGACTTGATTAAATCTGATTCCTATATTTTTGGGATTTTCTGATTTTTGATTTTTATGGACTTTTTAATTTATGGAAAGAAAATAAACTCTAAGGAACTTGTGCTATAGGAACAACTTATGCTAAAAGTCAACATTCTTCATATCATGCATGTTTCTTTAACTTAGGAACAATAAGGGGAGTAATATGTGACATTTGTGAGTTGCTTTATTCCTTTGAATCCATGTACATGTTTTTAACATCTTAATTTGCAATGGTCTTAGGCAATTAATCACAGTCACTTAATATCACCTAGAGTAAGACAAATCAATTCTGACATGGGGAATTGGAATAGGAACAATTATTTAAGTTTTATTAAACCTAATTCAAGCCTTAATTTTTCATGTCTATATCTTTGTAGAGGCTTAGTTAGTATATCAGCAATCTGATTTTCAGTTTGACAAAACTCAAGTTTAATCAAACCTTTTTCAAATTTTTAAAAAAAAAGTGATGTCTGATATGTATATGCTTAACTCTTGAATGATGCACTGGATCTTTTGAAATACTAATTGCACTAGTATTATCACAATAAATAGGAACACAATTAAAGATTATTCCATAGTCACAAAGTTGTTGTTTTATCTAAAGCATTTGAGAGCAACATGCAGCTGCAGCTACATATTCTGCTTCAGTAGTGGATAAAGCAACTGTGTTTTGTTTCTTGGTGCTCCAAGAAACTAAACTATGACTAAGAAATTGAACCATATCTGATGTGCTTTTCCTATTTACAAGATCCCCAGCATAATCAGCATCAGCATATCCTCTTAATTCAAATGTATCACTTCTTGGATAGAAAATTCCAAGATCATTAGTTCCTTTAAGATATCTAAGAATTCTCTTCACGGCAGTTAGATGAGACTCCTTGGGATTAGCTTGAAATCTAGCACACAAACCAACACTAAAAGCTATGTCTGGACGACTAGCAGTCATATACAAAAGTGAACCAATCATGCCTCTATATTTAGTTTGATCAACACTTGTTCCTATGGAATCTTCATCTAATCTAGTTGAAGTTCCCATAGGAGTGTGATTTATCTTTGAGTTTTCAAGGCCATATTTCTTTAGCAGTTCCTTTATGTATTTTTGTTGGTGAATAATTATTCCTTTTTCAGTTTGCTTAATTTGTAATCCAAGAAAGAAATTTAACTCACCCATCATACTCATCTCAAATTCATTACTCATGAGATTTGAGAATTCTTTGCACAATGATTCATTTGTTGCTCCGAAAATGATGTCATCAACATATATTTGAACAGATAGTATGTCAGTTCCTTTCGATTGTAGAAATAAGGTCTTATCCACCTTTCCTCTTTTAAAGTTGTTTTCTAAAAGGAACTTTGATAATCTCTCACACCATGACCTAGGTGCTTGCTTTAGCCCATAAAGAGCCTTGTCAAGCTTGTAGACATGGCTTGGGAGATCACTGCTTTCAAATCCAGGGGGTTGTTCAACATATACAACTTCATTCAAATAGCCATTTAGAAATGCACACTTAACATCCATTTGATATAGTTTAAATCCCATATAAGCAGCAAAAGCAATTAGTATTCTAATGGCTTCATGTCTAGCAACAGGAGCAAAGGTTTCTTCATAGTCAATTCCTTCTTGTTGATTATAACCTTTTACTACAAGTCTAGCTTTGTTCCTTACAATTGTTCCATACTCATCTAGTTTATTCCTAAACACCCATTTTAAGCCAATCACTTTTTGTTGTTTAGAAGAGGGAACTAGATGCCATACCTTGTTTCTTTCGAACTCATTTAATTCAGCTTGCATAGCAGTGATCCAATCAGAATCAGTTAGGGCTTCTTCATGATTTCTTGGCTCTATCATTGATAAGAATGCATGAAATGCACAAAAATTCCTTAACTGAGATCTAGTTTGCGTACCATTGGATATGTCACTTATTATGAGTTCCACTGGATGTGATTTTTGATGTCTCCAAGGTTTTGGTTGAAACTCCCTAATAGGAACAGGTTGTTCCTCTTGAGTTTCAGGAGAGGATGAGGAGCTTTGTTTAGTTGTTCCTCTTTCAGCAATTGTTGACTCATTTCCTTCAACATTTTCGTTCTTAGTAGGAACAGGAACAGCTCCATCATCTTGAGGAACAGGAACATCATTGTTATGAATGTTTTCATCTACTTCGTTCCTTTCGTCTTTTATTTCTTCTTCCTCAATTGAATCTACATCTTTCTCATTTGGTCTTACCAAGCCAATGTCAAAGTCATCAACCGATTTGCTTGGATTAAAATTGTCAGATTCATCAAAGATTATGTGGACACTTTCTTCAACACACGTAGTTCTTTTATTGTAAACTCTATAAGCCTTACTATGTGATGAATATCCTAAGAATATTGCTTCATCACTCCTAGCATCAAATTTTCCAAGATTATCTTTCCCATTGTTATGAACAAAACATTTGCAACCAAATGTTCTGAAATGAGTAATATTGGGTTTCTTTCCAAAATAAAGCTCATAAGGAGTTTTGTTAATGATAGGTCTCATCATGGCACGATTTATTATGTGACAAGCAGTATTGACAGTCTCAGCCCTAAAGTTCCTTGAAAGTTCACTAGCAATTAGCATGGTCCTAGCCATTTCTTCCAAAGTTCTATTTTTTCTTTCTACAACCCCATTTTGTTGTGGTGTCCTAGGGGTAGAAAAATTATGATCTAGGCCATGGTCTCTACTTAAGTCATCAAATTTATAATTTTCAAATTCCTTACCATGATCGGATCTATATGCATTAATTTGTGACCACTCAAATTTTGAACTCTTTTAGCAAAGACAAGGAACTCATCATAAGTCTCATCCTTACTAGAGAGAAAAACAACTTAAGTATACCTAGAGTAGTCATCAATAATAACTAACACATATCTCTTTCTACTTCTACTTTGAATTCTCATAGGGCCACACAAATCCATATGAAATAATTCTAAAGGTTTTGTGGTGCTCACAACAGTTTTAGATTTGAAAGAGGATCTAATATGCTTTCCTTTGGCGCATGCATCACAAACTTGATCAATATGAAATTTTATAGATGGTAATCCCATAACAAGATCTTTTGATCGAAGTTTTTCAAGTAATGAAAATCTAGCATGTCCTAGACGCTTATGCCATAGGAGTGGATCATCTTCAATAACACTAAGACATGTCAAATTGTTTTTAGGAACAAGATCAAGATCCACAATATATGTGTTTCCTTTCCTTGTTCCTTCCAAGATGACATTCTTAGAGTTAATGTTAACGATCAAGCATTTTTCACTACTACCTCCGTCCCAGAAAGATCTGAACACTTGTGTAGACACGTAGTTTAAGGTGATAAGTTGTGGTGTAGTTATCAAATGTTATTTTATTTAAAAAGTAGATGTGATAGAAGTTGGTGGGGTATTTTTTATTACAGGAGAGATAAAGTTGGGTAACTTTTCATTGATAAAAGGTAGAGTGTGGGCCAAAGATGTGTAAAAGAAATAATATATTAATGGTGGGACCATGCCAAGAATAGAAGTGTTCAAACTAATTTGGGACAAACATAAAAGGAAAGTGTTCAGACTATTTTGGGACGGAGGTAGTATTAAATTTAACAACATTTCCCTTGTCACAGAATTGGAAAATACTTAACAGATTATGTTTTAAACCTTCAACTAAAAATACATTATCAATGGAATGTGATGATGACTTACCAACCTTACCCATGGCCACTATGTTACCTTTCTTATTGTCACCAAAAGTCACACTTCCACCTTCATAGGTTGAGAGTGAGAGAAACTTAGATTTGTCTCCTGTCATATGTTTAGAACAACCACTATCAAGATACCAAGTGTTGTTCCCCTTCACTCCAACCTGCAAAATTCAACTAGTTGTAAGTTGTAGGAACCCCTTCTTTCGTGGGTTCCTGTTCTTGACTAGGATTTGATTTGACAAGCCATTTCATATTACTCATCTTCACATTTTTGCTAATCATCCCAGTTCTTAGTTGACATTGATTTTTGTAATGACCTATCTTACCACAGTACATGCAAATTTTATCACTGGGTAGGTCAACATATTTCTTGTTCTTGTTCCTTTTCTTGTAGTTTTCAAAACCAATACCTTCTTTTTTTTTAGTCTATGGTCTCTCAATCCATTTAGGAACAGCCATCGTTTTGCCTCTATTCCTTGCAACAACCAGTTCCTTCTTGAGATTACAGATCTGTTCCTTTAAAACATTTTTCTCTTTATTCAAATTTTCGATCTCAGATATGTAACCTTTCAAAGGGGTTGATCAAATATCAAAGGAACTTAGAATAGGGACAAATTCCTTTAAGTGTGAAATTTCTAAATTAATTAGATAATTTTCATTCTTCACACTTTTATATGATTCCTTGATTTTTAAATTTTTATCAAACAAATCAAAGAACCTAGTTTCAACATCCGTTCTCATTTTCTTAAGCCATTCTATATGTTCTTTACATACTTTAAGAGCTTGTTCAGTTTGTTCACGTTTTTCACGTTCATCTCTACATTCAAGAATTGCATCATAAAGAAGATCATAAATTTCAGGCCTAGTTTTGCCATCTAAGTCTGATTCAAGTCCATGTTGGCTTACCTCAACATTTTATTCATCTTCTTTTTCGTCAGTGTTTGCCATGAGGCAAACATCCCTTCCCCTAGTATAAGACTACTAATAAATCATAGCAATAAACCAAACCAAAGCTTGAAATAAATTCATCACCATAACTATGGAGGATAGAGAAAAGGGAAAAATAATAAACTAATGAAAACAAGATCTAATCAAGTAAAATATAAACTAAACAAGATCAAAGAAAGAGGAAATGAAATAAATGAGAAATTACCAATTTTTAATCTTGCATAAACCTGAAAATAGATTTCAAAAGCTTCAAGCATCAACTTTCTCTCTCCTAGGGTTCTAAGAATTTGAATGCTAAACAAAATAAACTCTCACTTAATTAGAATGTAAATGAGCTTAACCTAAAGTAACAGATTATTGTCTTATATAGTGCTAAAATAAGCTAAGTATAATTACAAATAAACCCCCTGTAATATCATAAAAACTTAACTATGCTTAATCAATTAATAAACTATAACTACCATTAATTAGACTAAGTTTTAAAATTTTAATATACCAAATTGATGTTATAAATTACCATGTTACAGATAGATTATTAGTTAATGTAAAGTGGTAATTCTTTTTGGTTTAAGATAACATAAAGGAAAAGGAATTTATTTGTCATTTAATCAATTAGGAAAAAAATTCAACATCTAATATACTATTACAAAACCACGTGAAGTATGTGTTGATCCTAAGTTTTGAAGATGACATATAACAAAGATAAAATTATTTGGACTAATATTATACAAGTGTTAATGATAGTGAAATAGGTTTGTCAAGAACAATGAAGGATTCAAGGAGTATTGGACTTCAGAAGACTTGATGAAGCTGCTAGATGCGGAGTTCCCAAAGTCACCAGTTGATATTAGGAACATTTGTATGGAATAAGCAACACGCTGGAATAAAGAGTTGTTCCTAAGATTAGGAACATAGCAATTTCTGATATAAGGAGTCAACGTTAGTATAAGAGTAATTTGTTGACATTGTGAAGTAAGATGCTTAGAATAAAGTCAGTTGATTAGATTTATCTTTTTATTTTCATAAAAGTTAATGATTTTATTTTTTATACGATTTAATCTTTTGAGTTAAATAAAATCTTATCTTTATCTACGTCATGATTTATCTCAAGTGGTTTGTTATGAAAATAATTTATATTCTATTTGACCGGATTTTGATAAGTGTTATTTGAGTTTGTTGAAACATATTTTATAAAAAGATATTTAAATAAAATTTTGATTTTAGGTTTTAAAAATAGAAGTTACTTTATTCTAGGAAAAAGATAAGTAATGAGTTACTTAGAGATAATTAAGTAGGGTTACTCGTGTAAACTTACTAATCTGTAAATAACTCATTCACATATCGTTCAAAGCATCACTGACTAGTGTCGATGCCATTGACTATTCTCATACTTCTTAATGCTCCTAGTTTTGTTATGAGTTTCTCTTAGTGTTTATTCGTCGATTGTAATTGAGTTTGGGGTTGGGATTTTGAGTAAAATCTTGTATTAAAGAGAGGACTTTGAATAAAGTCAAGAGAGAGTGTAACAACAGTTGAGAGACTATAATGGGATTAGTGTTCCTAGTGGAACGAGAGAAAGAACTCTAGAGAAGAGGTTGTACTGAGTTGTTGACCTATTATTAGTGGAAGAGTTCTGTTTAAAATCCCTTTGGGTCGAGGTTTTTACTTCCTATAAGGTATGGGAATGTTTTCCTTGTTAAATTTCTTGTCTCTTTACTTTGGTTTTCTCGTTGTTCTTTAAATTCGACGAAAATTACTCATTGTTCCCAAAAATACAATTCACCCTCCCTCTTGTATTGTTCCTACTAAAATAACAATTGGTATCTGAGCTGGTACTCTTTAAGTAAGCGATTAATGCTGACGAGTAAGATTCTAGTTAGGAACAATGAATACAACTGAAAAGCTGGAAGAAGGGTACTCCACCCAAAGGCGTCCCTACTGGAAGAACCGAATGGAAATCTTCATCAAAGCCGATAATTATCAGGGAGTCCTTGAAGTTGGAGACTTTGAAGTCCCAACTAGAAATGACAAAGATGAGGTAGTTCCCAAACCTATGTTTGAGTTTGACAAAGATGATGTCATTAAAATAGAAATGAATGCTCTTGCTGTTAAATTGTTGCATTGTAGTCTTGGACCTCATGAGCACAATCGTGACATGGGGTGCAAGAAGGCAAAGCAAATATGGGAACTTTTGGAAGTCACACACAAAGGAACAAGTGAAGTCAAATGATTCAAAATTGATCTTCTAATGAGTCAATATGAATTGTTCCAAATGAAACCAAAAGAAACCATTCAAGTTATGTTTATTAGATTTACTAACATAATTAATGAATTAGCTTCTCCTGGAAAAGTTATCACATCTGAAGAACAGGTATGTAAAGTTCTTTAGAGTCTACCCAAAGATAGATGGATGGCCAAAGGTATTGCCTTGCAGGAAACTAAAGACTTCACCAACTTGAATTTGGAACAACGTGCTGGTTCTTTGATGACACATGAACTGCACCTAGATTCAGAAAATGGAGAATCATCTAAGAAAAAGACCATTGCTTTGAAAGTTGATGAAGGTGATGAAATTGATACCAAAAATGATGAATCTGCTCTCATGGTCCGACGTTTAAAAAGCTGTTCAGGTTCATAAAGAATGGAGACTAGAAAGGTAAGAATCGAAAATTTACTAACAAAACTGGTTGTCATATATGTGGCAGTCTAGATCACTTCATCAAGGAATGCCCACAATGGAAACTGGAGAAAGGCAAGGACAAAGGAAAGGAACGCATCAAGGAAAGGAACAAAGACTTCAAGAATCCGTTTTCAAAAATTGAGTTGCGGAAACTCATGATAGCTGCATGAGGTGATTATGATTCTGAAGAAGTAGAACATGAAAAAAATTATGAAGAAATAGCCAACCTATGTTTGATGTCTGTTTATGGAGATGAAACTGATGAGGAGATTTAATCACTTGAGGTAAATATTAATATTGTCAAAACTCGTTTAACATTCATGACTAAGGAAAGACTGTATGACTTTTTAGTTGATGCTGTTAAAGAATATAAAGATGAATGCACTAAGAGAAAACAAACTGGATGTGCATTAAAAGTGAACAAGGAACATACAGATTGGCTTAAGAACATTCGAATGGAAACTGAAGATCGAGTCTTTGATTTATTTGATCGAAATCTGAAATTGAAGGAAAGTTATGAGAATGTCAAAAACGAAAATGATTTTTTAACTAAAATAATACAAACTTTGACCGATTCTCCTGCAATAATACAAACTTCCAATTATTATTGAAATTATAAAACTTTTTTAAAAATTTCCCCTAGTGAGTCATTACCGATTCTTAACTTGTTATAGGAGGTCACTACCTAACGTGGCAATAACCATGACATGTGTCGTCATTTCATTGGTTGGTTCTTTAATTTATATTAAAAAAAATACTTTTTCCTTCCCCTCCTGCTTCGTCTCCATTCTCTTTTTCCCACCCCCACCCATGGCCCCTGTCATCTTTCTCCCTCCCCCACCCCTGCCCACTAGAGACAACCCATTTCCCCTTCCCCACCCAAAAAAACTTGTAATCAGTTCTATCACCCAAACCAACTACCACCGAAACCAGCAACAAGTTTAGTATCATCAACAACAAACTTATTACTAGCAACCTCAACCATCTTCTCTCTCAACAACGTACCACCACGATCCGTCACAAGATTAAGATCAGGATCAACCTCATGAGGGCCATCAATGGCGAGGTCGATACGAGGGTGACCATCGAGGACAGAGAGAGGAATACCAAACAAAGCAACCTGTTGTTGAGTGCACTTAGAAGTCATAATTCTGACGATGTTCGCGAATTCCGAGGATGATAGAAGCTCGTCGATCTGTGCGACGGCGAGTACGGCGGTACCGCAGCTTCCTAGGCTAAGAACCACGCCGGATTTGATGGAGTCCACGACTTTTTCAGCGATGAGTTTTTTGAGGTCGTATTGAGTTAGGGTTGGAGAGGAGAGAGATTTGATGGTACTGGAGAAATAGGGTTTATTGCGAAGGTTGGTGTAGTGGCGGAAGATGAGGAGTTTGGTGGTGGTGTGGCGGTTGAAGGTGGAAGAATGAGTGGAAGGGAGGAAAGAGAAAGTGGTGGGAGCCATTGGAGAGAGAAAATGGAAGCAGGTAAGAGCAATGTAGACGGCGGAGGCGGAGGAGGAGAAGAAGCAGCACAGGTGGCTTGGAAGGGGGCTGGAGAGGTTAGATGGTTGGACGAGCATGGGAGAAGGGTCGGGGGTGGGTCTGGGGCTTGGTGGTTCACTGGTTCGAGTGGGTGGTTGTAACAACTCGCACTTAGCTAATCATACTTAAGATTCACTAATCACAATCAACAGTTGGTAAACCTCGAATTGAATTTACTCGCAGCGGAAACATAACCTTTTAAACGATCCTGAACATGTGGGTTAGGGCCCACAACATAATAACCTCAAAGCCAAATTTCATACTACAGAATATTTTACTCGATTCCCAACCATATAGAAGACTTTATTCTCAAATAAGCACTTAAATATTAACAATTTCATACTCAAGATATAACCTCTAAATCATTAATCTAATTACAATTTCAAAACCAAACTCTCTCTTGTGATCCACTCCGAGCCTCTGATATACACCTGCAAATTACAGAAGAAAAATACAAAACAAATAAAAACTAAAATGAGCGGAAAGCTCAGTAAGTTTACTTCAACCCGTCAAAACGGTTTTAGTTCGTAAACGTTTTTATATAATAATCAAGCTTGGTAATTGTTCGGAAAAGAATTAATCCTTTAATATATATCGCTGGCATAGCTCAATCACTTAACACAAATTGCTGGCAAGTTAGGTTTTGGCAGAACATAACGTAACATAACATAACAGAATATTCGACCTTCTCTGGTCTTAACTGAACTTATATCTGAATCATTTTCTCCACCTGTACCTTGCCCACTTTTCATCTCAGTTCCTGAGCTAAGCCAGCCAAAACAAATACGACGTCTTTTCGCAATATTTTTTACAAATAATATTCAGCTAAACATAAAACATTTCCGAACAATTCCAATAACTGAACAAAACATACTTTAATGATCAATCAATATAATTTCACAACTCAACACATACGGATGCATCTATAACCATGCGCATGACTATGAACGATACACGATATTGAAAACACAATATACACGGGCATGTAGATTTATTTTTGCTGAACATAAAGGTTACCTCGATACGATAATCACTTCAAGATAAACTAAGAACAATTATATGCAACCTCCAAGAATCATAACCTTGACCTCCATCTTAGCTTGAATTATATACGTCTCCATATCCATCCTCCAACAATCACCTCACAATAATAATAACAATTATCATTCATTCTTATTACTCAATTCAAATAAACAAATTGACTCGACATACTTCCCAAACTCTTCTATGAACTAATGCAATCCTTATACACAAACCATCTCACTAGTCTAACTCACATTATCATTCTCACATGCTAACTCTAATTAATCCAATTCCAGAAAATTACAACTCTTATTGAAAACATGAAAATAATAATTAGACTCAATTCATAGGAGCATAACTTCTTAAAATATGATTTAGTAACTTAACTTAAGGAAAATAAAAACTTTGAATTGCAAAGCTTTAAATCATATATATATATGTATATATATGTGTATATGTATATGTATATATATGTGTATATGTATATATATGTATATATGTATATGTATATATATAGTAAACAAGGAATAAAGATCTAATTTTTATCTTTAACAAACTCACATGAAAACTGATTTTCCAAATCAATGACAAGTTTAATTATACTAGTGAAGATCATTTAACAATTGAAAGCATACAAATTAGTTTCCAATTAATGAAATAAGAGTAAGACTTAACCAAAATTTATACCTTCCCAAAGAAATCATAAATGGGCAAAGCTCAACAACAACAGGAAACAACTAGGACTTTCCCGCAGAATCAAACTGAGTAGCAACAAAGCTGCGGCACACAGCAGTAGACCCGAAGAAGATAGAGAAAATGACAGCAGCATCCACGAAGCAGAGGTGCGAAGGAAAAACGAAGGACATGAATAGCAGCGGCTGTCACAACACGACGGCATCATCGGGTAGGGCGGTGCACTACCAGCAGCAGTAGCAGCGCAGGCAGACTAACAACAACCCGAATCCAGAATGGAGAGAGATAATAGAAATTAAGGATTTTGATTCTTGAACTAATTCGAATGTGCAATTCAATTTTGGATCTTCAAGTTCAAGAGTTTCTAAAATTCATATGTGATATTGAGAAGCTTTTTTAAGAGAATTTGCAATTGACAACTCAAAACCTTGGAGAACTCTTGTTTGACACGAATAGAAAGAGGTATTGGTCTGGCTTCTTGGACTCAAGACACGAGGAGGAGTGAGAAATGAGAGAATGGGTTTTCTTCCCTTTTTAAGGTTAGAATCATTTACTTAATACCTCATTTTAATAAAACACACACTAACATAATTGTATTTAAAATAATAATTCACTAAGTAATTTCTCTTTGATATTAAGGCTTAGCTAAACTAATAAACATAATTAAATTCAACTAAAATATGCTTAAAAGCATGGGCTATTACAATGGTGGTGGGGACTGGGGTGGCGGAGGAGGGTTAAATAATATGTTATTTTCTTAATATTTTTGAAAACTTTTCTAAGTAATTTCTCTTTGATATTAAGGCTTAGTTAAACTAATAAACATAATTAAATTCAACTAAAATATGCTTAAAAGCATGGGCTATTACAGTGGTGGTGGGGGACTGGGGTGGGGGAGGAGGGTTAAATAATATGTTATTTTCTTAATATTTTTTAAAACTTTTTTTTACCTGCTTTACACATGTTATATTGACCTACTTTAGGAACTTTGATATAAAGTTTGATATATTCAATAATAATCGAAAGTTTGTATTATTGCATGAGAAGCGGCCAAAGTTTGTATTATCATAGTTAAATAATCTAAATGAAAACTACATATTGAATTTGGAGCTAAGTCAAATAAAAGAAATTGTTCCTAAAGTTAGTTCATTTGGCATAAGTTTTGTTCCCTCCAAAAGTTTTAGAACTGAGATTAAAGAACTAAAAAAGGAAGTGAATGCTTTAGCTGAAAAGAACAAAAATCTAATAAAGGAACTTGATTGCATTAGGAACAATAGAAATCCATTGGTTGTTCAAAACTATAGAACTAATCCACGAAAAAAAAAAGAACTAAAGGATTTGGATTTGTGTACAAAAAGAAAAAGGAAAAACCTAAGAAAGAGTTAATCTTCCTAGTGATAGGCTTTGTATGTTCTGTGGTATTGGACATCAATGGAGGAACTGTCCCCTAAGACTTAAATTTGCCAATAAGAATGTTTTGAATAGCAATATGAAATAGTACAAAAAATATTCTGTTTCTGAAAAACAGGAACCCAAACAGCATTGGGTTCCTAAAACTAATAATCATCGATTGATTTTGCAGGCTAGAGTGAGAGGGAACAACAAACTGTATCTAGACATTAGTTGTTCTAAACACATGACAGGAGACAAAACTGAAGGTTTGCAATGTACTCAAGAGTGGGGTTGAATTGAGTACTTACGATCTAGTGGCATATTCAAATTCTTTCGATTTAAGTGGGGATCAATTGGGCTGGTTCCTAACAACGGAAACACTTGAACTTGAAAGTAATACTAAACACACCAAATTTAACGAGGTTCAGCCAAACAAGGGCCTACGTCCTCCTACGCTAGTTTTCTTATTAATCAACTCTGAAAAGCATGAATATTCTCGCACTCTCATGTTTCCCTTCTCCAGGGAAACAGCACATCTCACACTAACTCTAGTCTGCTACTTCGCACTTGAACTCACAAGAACTCGCGAATGAACTCACAAACGCTACCCAATCTCTAACCCCTCTGTTAAAGATTCAATACAATCATTTTCTCTTAACTCACCCTTTATTACAAAGCAAACAAAGAGTAATATGAAGCTTTATGAGATGCGTACTTTATTTTAGGAAATTGTTTAGATGTTTTCTTTGTGAAGGCTCTCAAAAAATACTCAATAAAATCTGGGAGAGCATTAAGGATGAAGGAGAATCATCATTCAGTATTTATAGACCAAGGTCTAACCTTTAAGCGTGCCCTAACTCAAGATATCAAGGATATGGTAATTCTAAGTTATGTAAAGTATATCTTGAACAATCTTTCTCGGAGGAAAGATATTATCCAAGATAAACACACGCTTTCAGGCAAGTAAATATTGTACTATGATTCTAAACACTAGTAGAATAATTGTGTTTTGCTGCGGTTTGTAAGTGGCCTATTGCAGCGGATTTCGCACCGCCGTAAATCAAGGCGCAGCTTAAGATAAATTCTATTGTTGTGGTTCGAAAACCGCCGCAATATGTTCACCTATTGCTGCGGTTATGGCCCAAAACCGCATAAATAGGTATATGTCAATTTTTTTTTTTTACTTCTAGTGAAAGTCTTAATGTTGTAACTTATAACTCCAATAGCAAAGGAATATCACATCACAATCCTTAAAGAGACCATAGTAACATATACTAAATTCAAATCAAGTTCATTCATCAACAACATAATCTATTTACACAATGAATGAGAGGGAAAAAAACAAAATCTTACATTTGAAAATGAAACCCTTGACTAAATACCAAAATTAATTAGAAGTTTCAGATCTGATAATGAAACACAACAACAAGCAATTAATCTGAGAGGGAACCTAGGCTATGATAAAATCGCAAAATAAGAAACAAAAATTTCAGATCTAGAAAAGAAAGAACGCGAGCAATAGGTGCTGAGCGAAGATAAATTGCAAAATAAGGACTTAGTGCGGACTGATTTCAAAGGCCTTGGCTATGATAAATCGCAAAATATGATGATGTTTGTTGATACTGAGCGAGACTGATTTCGAAGGCCTTAGTGCGACTGACGATCTGACGAGTGAGAAGATTTCGAAGTCGATCTGACGAGTTCTTGGTGCACAAACACGACAACCTACGAGTGAGGGAAGAAAGTTGTGAAGTTGAGATGTGCGAAGGAAGAAGATGAGAGATGTGCGAATAGGGAAGAAGATGAGAGATGTGCGAAGGAACAACGAAGAATATGAGAGATGTGGAAGGAAGCAGAGGTGTGAGAACTGAGAGTGAGAAGAGGGAGAGGGTGTAAATGAAATTAAAACGGCGCCTAAGTGAGAAATGGAGGTTTTAACCCTAGTAACTCTAAGACCTATTGTTGCGGTTTCTATTAAAAACCGCAGCAATAGATTAATTAAAAAATACTATTTTAATCTATTGCTGTTTTGGGTGGGAACCGCAGCAATAGATCTGGTCAAACTGGTGACAATTTTTAAAAAATTCTCTTTGACATCTATTGATGCGGTTTCCACCCAGAACTGCATCAATAGGTTGATTTTCGATTTTTTCCTTTTCTTTTAACGTGGTTTATTGCTGTGTATGAGTAAAATCGTAGCAATTCAGCTGCAGCAATAAGCAGTTATCTACTAGTGAAAGGCTGGCAAACAATTCTTATGGAAAGTATTTGAGAAAATATTTTTCTGAAAATCTTTTCTACAACAACCAGCTTAATCACCCGGTAAAGTAACTGGTACGCATACCTCTTATCCTACTTAGTAGTGTTCTGCATATGTAACCAACTGGTTCCATATTCAAAACCTTGTTCTTTCACACTTAATAACAACGCAAAGAATTCCACTAGAAATATCATATGCAAATATAACATGAAGACCTAAGATGAATCAATTAAAGAATCCTAAACTATCTTCATGCACTTCAATCCTTGAAGCTTCCCTTGGATCAACAATGAAGAACTTTGTCTTTTCCTCGAACAACTTCGAGACGGCTTCTTAGCTTCAAGTCTTGGAATAACCTGTTTGCTACACAAGAACATATCATAGCATAGCAAATATTCTTTTGACTGTTTTATTTAACAGTCAGGAACAGTTGGATGCTCAATTGTTTACTAACAACCTAGAACCACCTGTAATAACCACTGTTCCCTGCATCTGTTTGTCATCATTCAAAACCTAGGAGACTCAACAAATTCCCTCTGTTTGATGATGACAAACTCTTTGAACTTTCCTGCAACGAACAAGTTAGTAAACACAGATAACTTCAACCAAAGCTCAAATAACTCATTAAGGGAGCTTACTTGACACAAGATTCACATGGTGAAACAGTTAACTATTTCAATTGTTTCCTAAGACTCTCTTTTTTTTAAATAACTACAAAACTATATTATGACTGACTCAATCTATGCTAGACTTACGCGCTTCAACTTCAACTAAGTTTCCCCCTTTTGGCATTATTAAAAAGTACTCAGAGATAGATCCATTGCTCATAAGTTATCGCCTAATTCAAAAATAGTAGCATCAATTACCAATCAAGTCATCATGCTGCAAGACATCAAGTTAGTCACACAACTCACAATCCATAACCAAACACATATTATCCATAACCAAACCAGCAAAGTTAAACGAGAACCCAAATTACATAAGAGAATGTTTTGTAATAAGGGGGGAGGGGGAAACAGTAATGCAAAAGCATTTTATCAGAATGGGGTGAGGGAAACAACTGAAAATAGCAATCACTCCTCATCATCCTCTTCTTCCTCTCTATCAGAGGCATCATCATCATCATCTTGGTTAAAGGAGGAATGTGAGGATCTAGCACCTCTTCATATTCCTCATCATCATCATCTTTGTAACAGCCTGGATTTTCCAGACCAGCTTACAGAAGATTAAGCATAGCAGAAGAGACTTTAGTCGAGTTAACCCGAACTATTACCATCACATTCACCGAACAACATCATAGAATGTGGAACTCAAATCCCATCTCTATTTATTTCAAATTAACTATTACAACAACGCCCTGTTTCTCAGACTCTATCTTAATAAATTTTTCTAGAAATTCCGGCAGAGTTTCCTTTGAAAATAGGACAACCCTGAATCGGGAAATAATATGAACCTGATACAGTTTTAATAAATAAAATAATCCAACTCCAAAACTCAACAGCCTCAACACTTTTGCGAAGCAACGACCAACAGAGAATCAGAAGCACTAATGACTTTTAACTACATAAATGGATAAATAAATAATTATTGATTAACTATTACAAAGTCGAGCGTTCTCACCTCAAAAACAAGTATAACATCATTAATTTTCCCGCGAACATAACTTTAACTTATGAAAGAATAACTCACGGCTTCAACCTGAAACATTTAAGGAAACTGCCACCCACCAAGTGACAGGCCACAGAAATGACAAAACAACACACACATCAGCAAAGCTGAGTACTAACCCATAAACAAAATTAACACATGCTTTGGTGGCTTTTACTTGAAAACGACTCTCAACGATCACATGGTCAAACCAATCACATGTCATAACAATGTATATCATTTGTCATGTGGGACGCATACATGATAATCACATCTGTTATAATAGTGCTTAGCATTAGTCTTATCAGACACGTATTTGTAATACCTTTCGTTTATAATACACCATCTTTCACATAACAACAAACGTAGCAAAGGGATTCCCAAACATTTTACAATAGAGACATTTCATATATCGATATTTAATTAACCTTTCAACATCACAATTTCTTATAAACGATATGAAATTACCAACTCTGATATAAACAATATACTTTATCTCCTTTACTTAATTTCTTAGCGGAAATCCACATTTATGCTTTCAAATACTATATCAATCATTCCTTATACTTTTACAACCAATTCCTTATCAGGAATTAAATAGCATGACAACATTCCACGACACGATTCCTTATCAGGAATCCAATATCAAAATATGATTCCTTATCTGGAATCCAATATCATAACAACTTACCATGATACGATTCCTTATCGGGAATCCAGTATCAAAATATGATTCCTTACCAGGAATCCAATACCATCATTCATATTCAAGTACTGAATAAACATTCATTATATTACCTGATATGATTCCTTATCGGGAATCCAATATCGAAACTTACCATGATACGATTCCTTATCGGGAATCCATTATTGATATAACTTTCATAATTCGAGATAACTTTCTTTTAACCAGGGGGAAAGAGAACGCGGCGGAGGAGACAAAGCTTACACTCCGACAGTGGGGGTCGTCACCCAACCATTCGCTTTACTTTTGGCCAACAACCGCGACTAGTCCGGAGTACATTTTTTCGCTGATTCAATCAGCCATCCACAGGTTTCACATTACCTGACATATCACCCGATTATCGCCCCACAGAGTAGTAGGAAGGTTTCCCTGTGGGGACCCCCCCAAGGTTCACAGTCCATGGGGGTACTGTTCGTGTCACCTCATCCGTCGACTCAAACGAGGCTACTTTTCCCTTTTAGATTCCTTTTGATTATTCATAAATCAATCAACATATTCTCAAAAATCATCCAATAGTTTAAATAATTCTTAGCAACGATCTTTGAATAAATAACCAACCCAAGAGATTTCCATCGTAGATAACCATAATCACTTAACATATAACTTTTACAAATAAGTATTTCAAATCGATACATGTATGTTATTCGATTCCAATTCCAATCATAAAACTTGTGAACAACACCAACTTAAAAAAAAACATACTCGGTAACTACCAACAATAATGATAAAAGGTCTCTCTCTTATAATTAACTAAGGAGAGTTAACTTCCACAACACTCTCCAGGTTCATTAATCAAATATTGATTAATGGAAACAACTAATTAACGTTCATATTATACCATTAGTTGAACTCCAATTAGCAAAATAAAAAAAACTAACCAATGAACTAGAATTACTACCATACTTGATAATATAAATATATTTAAGCATTAATAACTTTCTATCAAAATTAGAACTAAGGATATTTGGACTACCTCTTACTAACTCATACCATTCTAATTCCGTTAAAAGAAGTGAATTTCGTTCAACAAACTAATTATAACCTTTACTGATCCAATTCCGATTATGTAAGTTACTCAATAGACAACAATCACAAATTGCTATCCTTATATGTTGTCTCTAATCAACTTATTAACATCAAATAGTAATAACCAACCATCTAGTAGTACCAACTGATCTTAGCTTAATAACCTTATTCAACCAACAAGAAACTGATTTGACAACTATTTGAAGATACAATTGATTTAATCCAGCTAGGCTTCAATACCCAAGCTAATCTACAAACTCATATTGTTTTGCAAATAATCAAATTAATATTTTAGTGTCCTTAGAATTGAAACCAATAACAACAACACTGCAACAATACATAATCAGGCATCAACATAACAACAACAACAACAACAACAACAACAACAACAACATCAACATCAACATCGTTATCATCAACACAACTCACATCATAAGAAGAGGAAAGCACCTCCGGAAACACCAAGACAAGGCGGCAGGACAACAACAACACGTTGGCAGCAATAACGCAGACCAGAAGAGAGAGAAAGAACGACGGCAGGGGGTGGCACTCGAACAACAATAAAACAGCAGCAGCGGCGCAAGCAGGGGGAAGGAAGAACACGAGCAGTAGCCACCACCAACCAGCACGCGGCGGCAGACGAGGCACAACAGTCGGGCAAGAACAGTGGAGAGATAAACACGGGGCAGGGGAGGGAGAAAACTATGGCAGCCGCAGCAAAAACTTCGGCTGCAGCGACGACGAGACAACACCACACATCCCCGCCGAGGCAACGGCGGGATTCCGACGAGGCATAAAGCAGACGATGCGAGAGAGAAAGGAACGGGTTTCTTTTGGGGAATTTTTGGATTTTAGTTTTTCATTGAGAGAGGAATTAGAAGATGAATATTGCCATAATTTGAGTAGCTTGGTGATGAACAGAGTGAAGCAACTCCCTGGCACTAGCAATTGAAGACACGAACATGAAGGAGGAAGCTCTGGCTTCTCCTTGTGCAGCCACGAGCCAAAACACAAGAGGGACGAGAGAGAATAAGTAAATGGGTTTCCTTCTATGCTATAACTCCTAATAAAATAGACTCATTTAACTAAAACGAGAAATAAATTAACATTATAACTTAAGATATAAATTTAATAAAATAAAACAAACAACTATATTAGAACTCCAAATTACTCAAAAGGATTTCGGAAATATAATATAATAGTTCAGCTATTTCAAATAACTAACTAGTGCATAATCGTACGTTAAAATATTACTTGTTTTGTATAAAATAAAATATATTATCGACACCAATAAAATAATAGAATATCGTTCATAAATATATAAATCATTTTTTTTTCAACTCAAATCATTCGAGTATTTAATATATAATTTGGCTAATAATTATAATTAAGAATAAATAAGACAGTTTGAAAATTAGGGCTATTACACTATACCACCCTTATCAAAAGTTTCGTCTTCGAAACTTACAAACATTTATTTAAATAAAACCAAAATCTCAAGCTTGCAAGACATTAGTCATCCAGCCTTCATTCAACCATCATCTTTTGTATCTCTACTTCAACTTGACTCGCGAAATCAAGGAGCAAAGAAAACAAAAGGGGCAAACTTGTTGGGTTTGGATTCCAATCATCTCATTTGCAGGTATCTTGTTTCAAATTCTTTTAAACTACTCCAACTATAAGAATTTCATGAAATTCACATTTCAATCTAATAAATAAATTCATACACAAATACAACACATCACATGAAATACAATACAATTTGACTTGTAAAGATCATGACAACCATGCGGATCACACCACCCTTAAAATAATACTCGTCCACGAACGTTGAAATGAACAACTACGAATTGAGGTTACGCCATACGAATACAAAAGTTTAATATCAAAGGTCAATTACGAAATTAAACCAAAACAAAAATAAGGCGTTTCCCACGTTCAACGTTTAACTCAAGCGATGTTAAAATACGAGGTTATGGGGCCAACTACGCTTCCGCAACGCTACTTTAATCAACAAAATTACTTAATCACATAAGTTCACATAAATAGAAACATAAAATAAACATGCAAGCGCAAACATTCTCAACGGCTTAGTTCATATATACCAAAATTTTACCATATCCATTAAACCTATTTACAACTCTTACGCCATGATATGAAGATCATAGGGCACACGAGAGCAACCATGCTCTGATACCATTTGTAACAACCTGGATTTTCCAGACCAGCTTACAGAAGATTAAGCATAGCAAAAGAGACTTTAGTCTAGTTAACCCAAACTATTACCATCACATTCACCGAACAACATCAGAGAATGTGGAACTCAAATCCCATCTCTATTTATTTCAAATTAACTATTACAACAACGCCTTGTTTCTCAGACTCTATCTTAATAAATTTTTCTAGAAATTCCAGCAGAGTTTCCTTTGAAAATAGGACAACCCTGAATCGGGAAATAATATGAACCAGATACAGTTTTAATAAATAAAATAATCCAACTCCAAAACTCAACAGCCTCAACACTTTTGCGAAGCAACGACCAACAGAGAATCAGGAGCACTAATGACTTTTAACTACATAAATGGATAAATAAATAATTATTGATTAACTAAAGTCGAGCGTTCTCGCCTCAAAAACAAGTATAACACCATTAATTTTCCCGCGAACATAACTTTAACTTATGAAAGAATAACTCACGGCTTCAACCTGAAACATTTAAGGAAACTGCCACCCACCAAGTGACAGGCCACAGAAATGACAAAACAACACACACATCAGTTAAGCTGAGTACTAACCCATAAACAAAATTAACACATGCTTTGGTGGCTTTTACTTGAAAACGACTCTCAACGATCACATGGTCAAACCAATCACATGTCATAACAATGTATATCATTTGTCATGTGGGACGCATACATGATAATCACATCTGTTATAATAGTGCTTAGCATTAGTCTTATCAGACACGTATATGTAATACCTTTCGTTTATAATACACCATCTTTCACATAACAACAAACGTAGCAAAGGGATTCCCAAACATTTTACAATAGAGACATTTCATATATCGATATTTCATTAACCTTTCAACATCACAATTTCTTATAAACGATATGAAATTACCAACTCTGATATAAACAATATACTTTGTCTCCTTTACTTAATTTCTTAGCGGAAATCCACATTTACGCTATCAAATACTATATCAATCATTCCTTGTACTTTTACAACCAATTCCTTATCAGGAATTAAATAGCATGACAACATTCCACGACACGATTCCTTATCAGGAATCCAATATCAAAATATGATTCCTTATCAGGAATCCAATATCATAACAACTTACCATGATACGATTCCTTATCGAGAATCCAGTATCAAAATATGATTCCTTACCAGGAATCCAATACCATCATTCATATTCAAGTACTGAATAAACATTCATTATATTACCTGATATAATTCCTTATCGGGAATCCAATATCGAAACTTACCATGATACGATTCCTTATCGGGAATCCATTATTGATATAACTTTCATAATTTGAGATAACTTTCTTTTAACCAGGGGGAAAGAGAACGCGGCGGAGGAGACAAAGCTTACACTCCGACAGTGGGGTCGTCACCCAACCATTCGCTTTACTTTTGGCCAATAACCGCGACTAGTCCGGAGTACATTTTTTCGCTGATTCAATCAGCCATCCACATATTTCACATTACCCGATATATCACCCGATTATCGCCCCACAGAGCAGTAGGAAGGTTTCCCTGTGGGGGCCCCCCAAGGTTCACAGTCCATGGGGGTACTGTTCGTGTTACCTTATCCGTCGACTCAGCCGAGGCTACTTTTCCCTTTTAGATTCCTTTTGATTATTCATAAATCAATCAACATATTCTCAAAAATCATCCAATAGTTTAAATAATTCTTAGCAACGATCTTTGAATAAATAACCAACCCAAGAGATTTCCTTCGTAGATAACCATAATCACTTAACATATAACTTTTACAAATAAGTATTTCAAATCGATACATGTATGTTATTCGATTCCAATTCCAATCATAAAACTTGTGAACAACACCAACTTATAAAAAATCATACTCGGTAACTACCAACAATAATGATAAAAGGTCTCTCTCTTAGAATTAACTAAGGAGAGTTAACTTCCACAACACTCTCCAAGTTCATTAATCAAATTTTGATTAATGGAAACAACTAATTAACGTTCATATTATACCATCAGTTGAACTCCAATTAGCATAATACAAAAAACTAACCAATGAACTAGAATTACTACCATACTTGATAATATAAATATATTTAAGCATTAATAACTTTCTATCAAAATTAGAACTAAGGATATATGGACTACCTCTTACTAACTCATACCATTCTAATTCCGAATATGTAAGTTGCTCAATAGACAACAATCACAAATTGATATCCTTATATGTTGTCTCTAATCAACTTATTAACATCAAATAGTAATAACCAACCATCTAGTAGTACCAACTGATCTTAGTTTAATAACCTTATTCAACCAACAAGAAACTGATTTGACAACTATTTGAAGATACAATTAATCCAGCTAGGCTTCAATACCCAAGCTAATCTACAAACTCATTCTGTTTTGCAAATAATCAAATTAATATTTTAGTGTCCTTAGAATTTAAACCAATAACAACAACACTGCAACAATACATAATCAGGCATCAACATAACAACAACAACATCAACATCAACAACGTTATCATCAACACAACTCACATCATAAGAAGAGGAAAGTACCCCCGGAAACACCAAGACAAGGCGGCAGGACAACAACAACACGTTGGCAGCAATAACGCAGACTAGAAGAGAGAGAAAGAACGATGGCAGGGGGCGGCACTCGAACAACAATAAAACAGCAGCAGCGGCGCAAGCAGGGGGAAGGAAGAACACGAGCAGTAGCCACCACCAACCAGCACGCGGCGGCAGACGAGGCACAACAGCCGGGCAAGAACAGTGGAGAGATAAACACGGGGCAGGGGAGGGAGAAAACTATGGCAGCCGCAGCAAAAACTTCGGCTGCAGCGACGACGAGACAACACCACACATCCCCGCTGAGGCAACGGCGGGATTCCGACGAGGCATAAAGCAGACGATGCGAGAGAGAAAGGAACGGGTTTCTTTTGGGGAATTTTTGGATTTTAGTTTTTCAATTGAGAGAGGAATTAGAAGATGAATATTGCCATAATTTGAGTAGCTTGGTGATGATCAGAGTGAAGCAACTCCCTGGCACTAGCAATTGAAGACACGAACATGAAGGAGGAAGCTCTGGCTTCTCCTTGTGCAGCCACGAGCCAAAAGACAAGAGGGAGGAGAGAGAATATGTAAATGGGTTTCCTTCTATGCTATAACTCCTAATAAAATAGACTCATTTAACTAAAACGAGAAATAAATTAACATTATAACTTAAGATATAAATTTAATAAAATAAAACAAACAACTATATTAGAACTCCAAATTACTCAAAAGGATTTCGGAAATATAATATAATAGTTCAGCTATTTCAAATAACTAACTAGTGCATAATCGTACGTTAAAATATTACTTGTTTTGTATAAAATAAAATATATTATCGACACCAATAAAATAATAGAATATCGTTCATAAATATATAAATCATTTTTTTTTCAACTCAAATCATTCGAGTATTTAATATATAATTTGGCTAATAATTATAATTAAGAATAAATAAGACAGTTTGAAAATTAGGGCTATTACAATCTTGATCCTCAGACCTAGGGTTGCCAGGAAGAAGGGGATCGGCTGGGAGACCAGGATCAGTAGAACCAGTAGCACCCTTAGCAGCAGAAAGTTGAGCCTTTACTTCTGGAAGATAGAGAATCAATAACTCAATCTCGGCCAGCTTCTTCTCAAGCTTAGTAACCTAAGACGTGTAGGACTTGGACATACCCTGAATCAGCTTATACATTTTATCCAAAGTCTTCTCCTAGTTGCCTATCATTTCAATCACAGCAAATCTGTGCTGGTTCCTCCTATCTTTCTCTTCCTCTTCTCTTGCTTCTTCTTCTCAGCTAGTACTCCTAACTCCTTGAACCTCATCATATCTATGGAAACATTTAAACCTTTTTGCCCCAAGATTTTCTTTATAAACACTTGAATGGGAACTGTCGTTTCCTGATTGAGCTGAATCTTTTGCTTCTTGAGCAAGAGGGTGATGATTGAACCATAGGATATGGCATGGTGAGAGGAGGAACAACAGTTCATGATATAATCAATGACTATGATAGGGAGATTGATCTTGATCTTTTCATCATTAAGTAAATCAAGACCATCTTCATTATACGAACTATTCCCCTGTCCTGAGCCCTAGGAATTAACACTTTGTTGCAAATAGAGTGGAGGACCAGCATAATGGGTTAACACAAATTAGCAGATTGGTTATTAGCTTTCTAGGATTAGAGTAAAACAAACAAAAACTTATAAATCTCCTCAGTTGTTACCCCAACAATAGTAGGCCAACCATCCCCGGCATACTTATCAAATCCATCTCTAGGAACATTAAGCAGAGAAGCCACAGAAGAAACATACAAGGAGATCTCACTTCTCAAAACAGTTGATCCGAAAGACATATCAGGTAATTGCTTCAAATTTACATAAAATTCTATAACAACATCCACAAAAGCATTCTTAACATCCTTAAAGGCATCCATCCATGAAATTCCAACAAATCACGAACCTCGGATAAAGCAGGAAATAGGAGTTTTAACAGATTTACCTTTTGTAGCGCAGGGGGGTCTATCTGGTACCCTTTTCCTCTTGGTTCCCCTAGAAGAACCAGCAGATTGATCCTCATAAACTTCTTCTGTTTCCTTCTTCATGGCAGATCTGGTCACTCTCTTCCCTCTAGCCCAAGTGGAGGCAGATAGAGACCCTTTCTTGTGGCCAGTGACTACCAGATCTTCTTCCTCCTTTTGTTCCTTCTCAACATGAACCTCGGTTGACAACTCCTCTAAAACCCTTTCAATAGTACCAGTAATAGAATCCTTCTAATGTTCCCCCTCAGGAACAACTTCACCCTTCTTAGTGGAAATTAGGTTATGGGAAACAGCAGAGGTGGCTGGGTTTTCGGTTGAGGAACTGGTTACAGGTTTGGCGGTTAAAGGAGTAGGACTGGGGTAATGAGTTGGAGGATGGGTAGGAGATGATGTTACTGATGGAGGTGGTTGTGATGGAAGTGGCTGATTTTGTGGTGGTGGAGGTTGATTTTCTAGATTAGTGGTGGTTGGAGTTTGAGTGATGGAGGGAGGATTATCGGAAATTGTGGTGGAGGATGGAGGTTTTTCGAGTTGAGTGACAGAGGGGGTTTTCTTTGGAGATGGGGCATTTCAGTAGAGCTCTTCAATTTTCAACCCTTCTTTATTGAACCAACAGAAGATTTCTTCCCCATTGTAGAGAAAACAAAGAGCTTAGGAGAAACTGCTTTTAGAGAGAGAGAGAGATTGCTCGAGTGTGACTTGAACTGATTGCAGAAAATGGGGACAAATATAATATATATGCAAGAGAGTTTAAGTAAAGGAATAGAATCAGTTCATATTTAAAAAGCAATTCAAATTTTTGGAAGTAATCATAACTTCCCATAAATACCTCAACTTTTGAAAAATAAGGCATGTACAAAATATGTACAATTGACGCGCCTTTTTAAGGAAATATAACTGCATCACAATATCTCAACTTGCAGAAGTTAAAATATTCGCTTAATTTTCAGAAATAATCAACTTTCGAAAAATATATCTGTCCACTACTGCTGTTTTTCTCAGCTGTTTCGTACAAGAAACACTTGCACCTGGTTATGGCAACTTAGCATGATTTCACCTTTATTCAAGCAATGATTCTTTCTAATCTTGAAAAATATAGAAAGCATCTACTTGACCACCTGAAAAATTAAGCAAATATATATGTATGCAATTTTATATCAAAGAGTACTAATCTAACCATCGGGAGAAACAGCTGAAGCCAAATAACCTAAACCTAATAACTCCTAAGACCGACTCTTACTAAAACTTAATTAAACATAATAAGACTTTTAACTTACATAAAGACTCTCTACAAGGGTTTTGTGAAAATATCAGCAATTTGATCTTCACTTTTGCAAAACAATAATTCAACTAAGCCTTTCTCAACATTATCTCTAAGAAAATGATGTATGATCTCAATGAGCTTGGTGTTTGATAAGTGCTTATTTATACATATTTTTACCCTCTAATATAATACTTTTAGTGTCGTCTGTTGAGTTATATGGGTTAAATATTATATTTTTAGGATATTTTGATTTAATTACTTGATAATTATTTTTAGTGTTTAAAAGATGAATTTGTGTCTATATTAATTATTTAGTGATAACATATTTAAATAAAGTTTAGAAATATGCACTAAATTCGAGTATTACTAATTCTGCAGGGCTGATATAGTATTTTGGGCATATCTCTCTCATACGGAGTCGAAACGAGACGATTCAAGTGGCTACGGAAAGCTGAGATCGAAACCTACAACTTTGGATGAGGAAGCAAGAGCTAAGTCATCCGTTTACTGGGTCGAAATTACATTATAGAGAAGCAGTTCATATTTATTTTAATGCTTAAATTACAAGCCCAAAGTAATATAGTGATTTATCCATTTTGTGGCTAAAGCCCAAGTGTAGCACCACAATACACAGCAGTACAATGAAAAGAGGGGAACGACAAGGGTTTAAATGAAAAAAAACCCACACTACACAAAAGAAAGACTACGGAAGAGAATAGGTGGAGCCTTTGTTTTGTTGGGCTACAAACCCACGTGGGGTATTGAAAAATAAAAAGGGAGATAAAACCCTTTGGAGAGGGTAGGCGGCATAGAGGAGTACAAGAAGACGGAGCACAACAGAGGAATACAGAGCAATACAGAGATATCGAAGGATGTAGTCCAAAATTCGTCCCCTCATGAGTTTTCTCTACTCTCTTCTATCTTTTTCTTTGTTTTTAGGTCTAATTTAGAGTAGTTCTACACTAGTAGGAACATGTAATTGACTATTTGATATATGGGTTTATGAGATTACGAATTTGTTTGTGTTATAAACGATTAGTTTCTTTTGGGTATTTATACAAGGTTTATTATCTGGCTTTTGATTCATGTTTATTGATTTAGATTGATCACCTAAATTATTTCATGTATTCATATTGTTAGATTGATAGTAGTTTTAATTAGGTTGCAGCTTTCTGGTCTAATTATAATTGCTAGAATCTTGTGTAATAGTTGAATTCAATTAGTTGCAGCTTACTGGCTAATTTGGGTTCAGTTGTTTGGTGTTTCTAATGCTGTCAAGTTTGATAATTTGATACATGCTTTCATGGTTGGATTATTTTAGCTTTGATTAGGATTAAATTTGCGTGCTTTCACGGGATTTAACGAGTAAGAAACATAAAACTAGTAATCTACTTGCTTTAAATGGATTATATAGTTAATCAATCTATCCTAGGCTAATCGAATGAGTCAATGATTATACCCAATATCTATAGAAAGTTACA
Source organism: Beta lomatogona (assembly GCA_947646795.1). NCBI lineage: Eukaryota > Viridiplantae > Streptophyta > Magnoliopsida > Caryophyllales > Amaranthaceae > Beta > Beta lomatogona. Next base: position 390,882 of record CANSNZ010000955.1, on the reverse strand, counting down.
TGTCTCCTATTAGCTTCTTTATTATATTTTTAAAACCGAATTTATTTCTTGCAATTTATATTCATTATTTTAGTTTAATAGTTTTAGTATAGTTTTGATACTTGGAAACCCCGCCCATATTATATAGTAATAGTTATTTATATAATTAAATAATAAGTTTAAGATAATAACGCAGTCTCTGTGGGTTCGACCCTTACTTTCCCTATCTATCTGTTAGAGTTAGTGAGTGAATTTATAAATTTAATTTTGTTGCGGAAACGACACGCATCAAATTTTGGCGCCGTTGCCGGGGACTGTATAATTTATTATTTTAGACTATTGTTTAAGTATTATTATTTATCTAGTTATTTGTTTAATCATAGGTTCTTATTTATTGATCTAATATTTACATTTATATCTTTTTTTTGTGTGACTATTAGCTAGTGAAATGGCAGGAGAAGGTGAAAAGAACTTGAAAGAGTATATGTTCAATGCATATGAGACACACATGAGCGTTATTTTTTCCGCACTAGAGAAACCATTCAAACTTGATCCATACCTCACTTGATAGATGAAACTAAAGTCATAACTTTGAGAAGTGGTAAAGAACTTGAAAATCGAGGTAAAGTGGAAAAAGAAGTCGAGGTGAGTCATGAAACCAGAGAAAAAGATAGTGAAAAATTACAAGGTGACAAAATTGGGCAGATTAGTGATATTAATGATGAGATTGAAGTCCAAAATGTGGAAAATGAAGTTAGGAAGGTGAGAAAAGAAAAAGAAAAACCTATCGTGAATCCTTCTTCAATAAACCTGATCCTAGGGAGATAGTGCCATTTCCCTCACGTTTTGCTAACTCTAGGAAAGAAGATTTAGACAATGAGATCTTAGAGACATTTAGGAAGGTTGAAATAAACATACCTCTCTTAGATGCAATCAAGCAAATGCCTAAATACGCTAAATTCTTAGAAGACTTATGCACTAACAAAAGGAAAACTCAGAGTGGTGAAAAAGTATGTGTGGGGGAGAACGTCTCTGCTGTTATTCAAAAGAAAATACCTCCTAAATGTAAGGATCCTGGAATGTTTTCTATACCTTGCAAGATCGGAAACCATGAGCTTAATAGGTGTATGCTTGACTTAGGAGCATCCATTAGCGTAATGCCTAGATCTATCTATAAATCTTTGAACTTGGGCCCCATCTCTAAAACGAACGTAGTGATTCAGTTAGCCGATAGATCACAAGCGTATCCCTTAGGAGTCTTAGAAGACGTTTTAGTTCAAGTAAATGAGTTAGTGTTTCCTGTTGACTTCTATATTCTTGATATGGGTGATACACTTGAATCTATTGATGTGCCATTGTTGTTAGGGAGGCCCTTTCTCAAAACTGCTAAAGCAAAAATTGACGTGTCGGAGGGTACTCTTTCTTTTGAATTGGATGGTGAAATGATTAAACTTAACATTTATGATGCGATGAACTACCCTTCTAACATGCAGGATGTGAACTCTGTGGATTGTATAGATGAGATTGATTGCATTACACAAGAAAAATTTAACTCGTTCCATGTTGAATATGTTGAATATCCTCTCACTGCACATTTAGAAAATCATGTTGCTGCTCAGATTGATTTTGCATCTGGAAGTGTTAATTATGAGTCGGGAAATACATGTGCTAATAATATGCAATATGTTTCAAGTTGTGAATTGCCTGTCAATACCCCTAAGTTGATCCCATCTATTCAATCACCTCCTGAACTTGAATTAAAACCCCTGCCTAGTAACCTTAAGTATGCTTATTTGGGTGAAAATGACACTTTGCCAGTCATCATTTCTAGTTCACTTTCCCTTGCCATATATTGACCAAATGTTAGAAAAGCTTAATCAAGCCACTAGAAAAGACCACTTCCCCTTGCCATATATTGACCAAATGTTAGAAAAGCTTGCAGGACGTTCTTTTTTTTTGTTTTCTCGATGGATATTCAGGATACATTCAAGTTCCCATAGCCCTTGAGGACCAAGAAAAGACTACCTTTACTTGCCCTTTTGGCACATTTGCATTTAGAAAAATGCCTTTTGGACTTTGTAATGCACCAGGTACATTTTAACGTTGTATGATGAGCATATTTTCTGATTTGCTTGATAATTCTATGGAAGTCTTTATGGATGATTTTACGGTTTTTGGTGATAATTTTGACTTGTGCCTTCATAATTTATCTCTTGCTTTGAAAAGATGTGTCGAGACTAATCTTGTGTTAAATTTTGAAAAATGTCATTTATGGTGGAAAAAGGAGTAGTCTTAGGTCATATTGTTAGTTCTAAAGGACTCGAAGTCGATAAAGCTAAAATTGATGTCATAAGTTCACTTCCTTACCCCACTTGCGTGCGTGAAATTAGATCATTTTTAGGGCATGCTGGCTTTTATAGGCGTTTCATTCGGAACTTTTCTACTATTGCATCTCCATTATGTGCTTTACTTGCTAAAGATGCACCTTTTGTTTTTACTGATAAGTGCAAAATTGCTTTTGATACTTTGAAAGAAAAGCTCACTCGTGCTCCTATTATTAGACCACCTAATTGGTCTTTACCTTTCGAGATAATGTGTGATGCTAGTGATAAGGCGGTAGGTGCAGTACTCGGACAAAAGGTAGATAAGGCACCATATGTCATTTATTATGCTTCTAAATCTCTTGATCCAGCCCAATGTAATTACACCGTTACTGAAAAAGAAATGTATGCAGTTATTTTTGCTCTTGAAAAGTTTAGACCTTATTTGTTGGGGACTCACGTGATTGTGTATACTGATCATCTACTTTGAAATATCCTCTAACAAAGAAAGAGTCTAAACCTAGATTGCTGAGATGGATGCTTTTACTACAAGAATTTGACCTAGAAATTAGGGATAAGAAAGGAGCAGAAAACCTTGTTGCTGACCATTTAAGTAGAATCACCCATGATAAGGAAGTAGTAATTTCTTCATCTGATTTATTCCCTGACGAGCGTTTATATGCTTTGCATGGTACAATGCCTTGGTATGCTGATATTGTTAATTATTTAGTGTCAAAGGAGTTGCCTAATGATTTGTCTAGAGCCCAGAAAGATAAAATTAAACATGATTAAAAATTCCATATTTGTGATGAGCCTTATTTATATAAAGTCCGTTTCGACGATATCATTCGGAAATGTGTGCCTGATCATGAAATTAAATCTATTCTTGAATTTTGTCATACATTTGAATGTGGTGGTCATTTTGGTCCCAACAGAACTGCTTATAAAGTTTCATAATGTGGATTCTTTTGACCTTCTTTACATAAAGATGCTTATTTATTTGTGAAATCTTGTGATCGATGTCAAAGAACTGGAAATATTTCTAAGAAAGACCAAATGCCTCTTAATTCTGTTTTTGTGTTTGACATCTTTGACGTGTGGGGCATTGATTTTATGGGACCATTTCCCGCTTCTTCTGGTAATCTTTATATTCTTTTAGCAGTTGATTATGTTTCTAAATGGGTAGAGGCAAAAGCTACCAAAACTAATGATTCGAAAGTGGTGGCCGAATTTGTTAGAGATCGGATTTTTAATAGATTCGGCGTCCCAAGGGCTATTATTAGTGATAGAGGGACTCACTTTTGTAATCGTATAGTTGAGGCTTTGCTTAAGAAATACCATGTAACTCATAAGATTTCAACTCGCTTATCGGTGTTAGAGTGCTTGAACATGATTTTTTGAAATATTAATAGCACTCGTGTTGTCACACATGATAGGAACACTTTCATAAACAACACCAAAATCTTTCATCTGGTTCCTTATCCACAACAGCTGGGAACAACAAGTTGTATTAGCGATATATTCCAATTTAGGCGTGGATAAGGCCATCGAATTTTGCTTTTTAGAGCCCCATGAGATCGAGACATAAGCCTAATAAGTGAGCCATACCCGATGTGCTTTTCCTATCAACAAGAAACCAACATAATATACATCCGTATACCCTACCAGCTCAATAGAAATGCCTTTGGGGTATCACAAGTACAAGTCATCTATTCCTACCAAATACCTTAAGTATTCTTCTAACGACCTTAAGATGAGACTCCTTGGGATTGCTTTGAAACCTTGCACACAATACTACGAGAACACAATATCGCTCTACTAGCTGTTAGGTACAAGAGGGAACCAATCATACCTCTGTACAGTGTAGCTTCCACATCCTTTCCCTTGAATAAGCATCAAACTTTGTGGAAGTGGGAATATGAGTGTCATAAGCTTTACTTTTCTCCAGAGCATACATCTTAAGAAGCCCTCTAAGGTACTTCGCTGGTGGATCATAATTCCATCACTTGTAAGCCTAAGAAGAAGCCGAGTTCTCCCATCATGCTCATTTTAAATTCACTCTGCATAGATTAACAAACTCATCACAGAGCAACCGATTAGTAGCTCGAAAAATGATATCATCAACATAAATTTGAACTACTAGCAAATGTTTCCCCCTGGTTTTGATAAATAAAGTTTTGTCAACTGTTCCCCTCTTGTATTAATTTCCATCAAAAACTTTGACAATCTCTCATACCAAGCTCTTGGTGCTTTTTTGAGATCGTACAAAGATTTATCAAGTTTGAATACATAGCGGGGAAACATTTGACCAGCAAAACCAAGTGGTTGCTCTACATACACCTCCTCCTTCAAATAGCCATTCAAGAATAATGTCTTCACGTCCATTTGAAACAATTACATATTCATGTGAGCAGCAAATGCAATGTGGATTCTAATAGCCTTTAACCTAGCAACAAGTGTAAAGGTCTCATCATAATTGATGCCTTCTCGTTGTTCGTAGCCTTGCACCTCTTCTTCTTCATTTGGGTTCTCTCATTCCCTCGTTTTCCCTTCGCTTCCCATTAGGGTTTTATTCTTCTGCTCCACACACACTCGCTCTCTCCTTTTCTTCCCCATTCTGCTCATGCTTCGTACTGACATCGATGTTAGTGGGTTCGAACTCTTTATCTCTACTCCTTCATCTTCGTCTTCTTCACTCATCATCATCATAAACGCTCAATTTATTGGGATTTCAGGTGAAGTTTTTAGGGTTCATCAAGTTAAATCAAAAGAAAGAACAGGGTCAGGTTGTTCGCCATTCAAAAGAGGTCAAATGTTCAATTTTTTGGTAATACTTTCGGGTTTCTTCTATTTAGTTCTTATTTCTTCTTTTCATTCTTGTGTTCTTCTTTTTTGTTTTCAGATCTAAGTTTATTTCGTTAATTTTTCATGTTAAACGCTTTTTGGCGTGGTTTTGGTAAGTGGTGATGTTTTTTTGTGAGATTTTATGGCTGCGTTGAGGGCAAGGAAATAGCGTCGAAGGAGCCAAGGAGGGATTGTTGACAGAAGAGTAGAGGGAGATGACGAAGATAACTTCCATGAATGTAGAGAAGGGTGAGTATAATTATGTTCTTCTTCTTCTTTAATTTGTTTTATTTTTTTTTGTAATTATTGGTGTTCATGTTATTTTTAGCTCTTCAAATTTTTGATGTGGAAGCATAAACTAATTATATTTTATTGTTGTATTAGCTTGTTGATGAAATAATATTATTACTGATTTAACTTGCTGATTGTGTGCCAAATTTTGAATTTTTGCTGAAATGATTTTTGTTTGTTCACTTGCCATCAGATGGCGATGCTTGGAAGAACAGCCTCAAGTCTGAATCGGATTATCAATTCTAAAGTTGTTTGGAATTCATTTTCTTCGCCAACTGTTGCTACTCACAAAATTACGTAATTATCTCTTCATTTTGTTTGATTTTATGGCGAACTTTTTTTTGGGGCTTCTGATTGATTAATGTAGGTCGGTTTTTTTTTTATAAATCTGCGCAGAAAATCACAGTTTTTTCTGTGACATGTCGATTTTATTCAACTAAGATTGATTTTACCGATGTGGAGAGTAGAAGGCGGATGTTCAACAGGTTTGTCTCGTTATCATCAATATGTTGATATAATGTAGTTGTTCATTAAGCTCTTTAGAGAGTGACAAGTAGTGCATTATGTATTTTTTGATGGTATTGGTTGTTGTATCGGAGCAAGCTGCTCGATTTTTTGGAGTTAGATTTGGTCTTAGGAAATTAGGTTGATGATAAGATTCATTCCATGGATGAAAATGGAATTAAATCTCTCATTCAAGTTCTTGATCTGGTTTGTCGTTTTTTCCCCTTCTTCTGCTTTATGTTTAGAGCAATCAGCATATGAAGTTTTTATACTTGTATAAAACTGAAATGATGTGCCCAATTAAGGTGGAGGATGAATATGTTTATGAGAATATACCGAGTGTCTAACTCGAATTCTATTTGTTTTGATAGACATCTTTTTAGTTGTGGCATGCACTATTAAATGTTAAAACTTGTTTCTTATCTCTTATAAAGACTCATAGATAAGCAATTTAGGCAATCACCGATCCATATCAAATATTTGCCTTGATGATCCCCTAAAAGGGAGAAGATTCATATGATTTCTTGTTGCTACAACAAATATATTTTTTTCTGATTTGAGCTCAAATTTTTATGGGTATGTTTGTTTTTTTATTTTTGAGATTTTGTTTGCTTTGGAATCTAGAAGTATTGATTTTATATTAGGGTAGTATTTATGTTTCAATGTTCAACATTAGCATGATTAGTATGTGTATAGCTATTATTAAGTTAACTAGTATATGACTATAATGTACAACCTGAAGTTTCAGATTTAAAAACTAAAAACTAATAGTGATATTGAATATGTTCTTTCTATTGAAATATACTGAACTGATTGAATATTGGGGTTGGTTTCGATGCAGGCATTGTAGGGGTTAGTGTTACGTATTGACTTGTGATGTATCTCTAGAGTATGAGAAAAGGTATGTCTTATTCTCACTCTTTTTTGTGTTGTGTTTTATCGAGTTATGTTTTAGAAATTAGAACCCTCGAAATGGCGTATTTGTGATATTCGGATTAGGTTATATATAATTAGCCTATTGATTGTGAATCTATTTCTATAAGATGTTTGTTGCTTGCAATTTTGGTTTCATCTAAAATGTGTGCTTCCTTCCTCGTATCTTGGTTGTCTTTTCTAGTTTTGCATGTTATAACCTTTTTTAAAAAAAATCATTTCCTCCCTATATTAGGGTTATTTTCTCCATTTTCCTTTAAGAAATTGAATGAAACCACTCATGTATTAAAAAATGTAAGGTGAATATTCATATGTTACTATTTAACAGACACCAATTGGATTAAAGATGCAAATTACCATAAAAATCTTTATAATGGATGGGCTCCAATGTATCTCAGTCAATCTGTGGAATGTCTCAAACTGGGAGACTGAAGCACCAGTAAACTTTAGGATTGAAAATAGTAGCCGCTCACATATAGCTGCATTATGATCTGGTTGCCTTACTGAGTAGCCTTGATTTTTCCCCATGTATACTCTTGTAGCGTGCCTTTCATGGGCTATGGCGAACTGAATATGCAGCGGGAACTTATTAGCTTGTCTTTTTAGAATCTCCATGCATTTATACTTGTCACTTTAATTGATATATAACTACAAAAGTAAGTTAGTCAACTACTAAATGCTTGAGTTATATCTTGAAATCCTAAATCATGTTTGCAGTTACAATATGTTATGAGACTAGGGAGTAATCTCATGATTGTTTAAAATATTTTTGATTTTTATGCCCTTGGAATATTAAGTTGTTGTGATCATATCAATAAAAGAGTCATGTACCAGTGTTGCACTTGCAACACTTCTTTTATATGTTCTTTATGCAAAAACACTTGCAACACTTCTTTTATATGTTCTTTATGCAAAAACTCTTAAGCCTATCAACAATATAAAATCTGTTCTACAAAAGCATCTAGTTGCTTAATTGCATTGAGGAGTTCTAGATATTGTTTCTTCATAGTGCATTCAACCTTTCTTCTTAGCAAATTTTTATAAGCTTCCTGAATAGATAATTCAACTACCAGCTTTCCACATAATGTTGTTGCCTGAGCACTTCTTCTGTTGATAACTTCCTTAACTGTCATGAAGCTTTTTTGGATATGGGAACATAATGCTAGAGCAGTTCTGAAATAGCTGCAGGTTGCCTTATTAAGTAGCCTTGATATTTTCCCCATGTATACTCTTGTAAATATTGTTTCAAGGCATCTTAGCTCTGAAATAGCTTCATTCTGTCATTTCAGGTTATGTATTTTTAATTGTTGTCTTGACTTTTAATGTAGCATTGCATTCAAGATTAGTTCTAGACCAATTTAATATTTTACTGTTCTAAGCGGCATTTTTCATTGTATTTGCCTTATTCTTTCAATATATGGATAGCATCAGCGTCCCTTTTCATTAATATATTGGACATGGTTATAATTATTATTTTACTGGGTATGGCTGAATAGATTAAACTTGGTGGCAAATCCAACATTCCACATGGCAGAACTTGTTGGCAGCAGGACTTAGTTTGGAGAAATTCTCCATATTGAATGTTTCTTTTGACGCATGACTCTGAGCTTTCATCTGGATTCTACAACTATGTGCACAAAAATTTTGTTGTGGGAAGCAAAGCCTTCGTGCTTGTGTGCTCTCCACAATCAGATGGAAATGTAGTGCACTTCCTTCAACATGATCATCCATCCTTCATTCTACACTGCTTTGAGTTGTCTTTTTTTTTCAAGAATGGTCATTTTTGGCTCAATCAAACCATGCTATCATTTCATCATTGCGGATTCATTTTTTTGTTGGGCAATTCAGCAGGAAATTAAAGGCAGCGAGACATGGACAAGCACATAACTTCATATCAGCCAATATTCTCCTTGATGATTACTTATAGCATCTACATTTCTGTAATGTTAACATTATCTATATTTGTATAAAAAATATAATTTGCAATAAAATTAATACAATATATATATATATATATATATATATATATATATATATATAACTGTTTGGGGATCATTTAGGACAAAAAATTGCAAAAAACACAAGGGTTGCGGTTTTGATCAAAACCGCAGTCCATAATTATTAAGGGATGGGGTCAATAACCGTAGCCCTTCAATATTGTTAAGGGCTGGGTCAAAAAACAGAGCCCTTAGACCACTTTTGATCGTAGCCCTTGGCCTTTTTTCCTCTAGTGCATAGTAATGAATCATCCCCAATCATACTAAAGCATGTTAGATTCTCTTTAGAAACAAGATCAATGTCCCCTATGTAAGTGTTTCTTTTTCTTGTTCCTTCCAAAATAACATTATTTGTGTCATTGTTGTGATTAAGCACTTGTTGCTGTTAAACTTAACTAAGTTACCTTTGTCAAAAAATTGAGAGATGCAGTAGATTGTGTTTCAGTACTTCTACTAGAAATATATTATCAATGGAATGTTTTTTGAGAGCCTTCACAAAGAGAATAGCTAAACAGTTTCCTAAAATAAAGTACGTATCTCATAGAGAGCTTCATATTTAAGAGAAGCTGATCGTATTTAATCTCTAACAAAGGGGTTAGAGATTGGGTAGCGTTTGTGAGTTTATTCACGAGTGCTTGTGAGTTCAAGTGTGAAGTAGCACACTAAAGTTAGTGTGGGGTGTGTTGTTTCCCTAGAGTAAGGGAAATAGGAGAGTGCGAGAGTATTCTTGTTTTTCAGAGTTGATTAATAAGAAAACTAGTGTAGGAGGACATAAACCCTTGTTTGGCTGAACCTTGTTAAATTTAGTGTGTTCATTATTACTTTGAAGTTCAAGTGTTTTCGCTGTCAGGAACTAGCCCAACTAGTTCCCCCTTAAATCGAAAGAATTTGAATTTGTCACCAGATCGTTTAAGTACTCAATTCACCTCCCCCCCCCTTCTTGAGTACATTGCATACCTTCAATTAGTATTAGAGCATGTTCTTCTTAATTGGGTAACATCTAGAGAAGTAGATCATGAGTACTCAAGAAATGTATGCTATGGGATACGACAACAAGACTCCAAAATTCAATGGGAAAAATTATGCTTGGAGGAAGAATAAATTGAAGAACATCATTAATGGCAGACTACGAATGTTGGTTAGTTGTCAAGAACGGACCATTAGAGATTACCAAGGAGGTTAATGGTTCCCAGTAATGAAAAAGGAAAGCGAATACCTCTACTGATTACAATAAGCTGGAGAAGAATGCGAAAGCTATGTCCATATTGCAACAGGCTATTTGAGAGAATGAGACAAACATAATCTTTGCTTGTGTCTCCGCCAAAGAGATCTGGGACACCCTCGAACTTGCCTATGAGGGAATCAGCAAGGTTAAAAGGTCTAAAATTGATTTACTTATGTCTAGATACGAAGCTTTTAATATGAATAAAGATGAAAAAATAATTGATTGCTTTGGTAGATTTATGACTATAGTAAATGATTTAAAATCTCTTGGCAAAAGTTTTTCTGATGAAGATTTGGTTCGAAAAACGTTGAGAAGTTTGACATATGTATGGACGGTTAAGGTAACAGCTATCTATGAAGCAAAAGATCTCAATGCGCTAAGTCTGGAACAGCTGATTGGTTCCCTCATGACTCATGAGATGTTGGTTGAGTCTAAGAGTTACAATGGACCAGTTAGAGGTGTTGCCTTGAAGGGAACAAATGAACAATAATAAGATGATATAGCTATGATGGCTAAGCATTTTGAGAGGCATTTCAGAGATCAACATAAGATAAGAATTACAAGAAAACTAACCCTTCAAGTGTAGGTTGCTTCAAGTGTGGATATTTTGGACACATCATTTGTGACTGCAAAGTTGAAGGACAAGTTGTCTAAGAGAAATGATAAGAAAGTGTTCAAGGGGGCTATGATAGCAGCCATGTGGGGTGACTCTGATTCTGGATCTGAAGAGGATGAAGAGTCACCTAATTATGAAACCTTCATGACTGCTATTATGGATCAAGGAGGGAACATCTTACCTAATGGAACCAAAAAGGGGAACAGTACGTCAAATCTTTGTATCATGGCAAAGAAAGATGTACTTAGTGAACACGAGGTAAATTTGGAACAAATTCGTGAAGGCATGCATCATTATGATAGAGATAATATGCTTGAATGTACTGATTCTTTGTTAAACATTAAGTATGAGATTGCTAATGTTTGTTCAGAATGTGCCAAGGGGAAACATGTAAAATCCTCTTTCAAACCAAAACGTGTCATGAGTACCATCAAACTTTTCGAACTTATACATATTGATTTATGTGGTCCCATGCGTGTACAAAGTCGAAATGGTCATAGGTTTGTTTGTGTTATGGTTGATGATTTTTCAAGGTTTACATGGGTTATCTTTTTGCACTCAAAAGATGAAACGTTTAATGAGTTTGTTGCCTTAGTGAAACAGGTACAGAATCAGCTAAATCATCAGCTGGTAGCGGTAAGATCTGACCATGGCTTCGAGTTTGATAATTCAAGTTTCATTGATTTTTGTAGAGAACATGGAGTAACACTAGTACAAAAACGTTGATTTGCATCTCTTGAATTGCATCGCACAACAGGTAAAACGACGCAGAAGTATCATTTGCGTCGGATGGGCATTGAACGCGACGCAAATCATGGTTCATCTGCGTCGGACTTGAGGTGCATTCGACGCAGAAGTATCATTTGCGTCGGATGGGCGTTGGACGCGACGCAAATCATGGTTCATCTGTGTCGGACCAACTGGGCCCAGCCGACGCAAATGACTGGCCCACTACTTCAAACCTTAACATTAAGCGCCCAACTATTTTTTTCAAAAAAAAAAGTAGCGCCCAACTCCCTCAAAACTCCCACTTTCACCCACTAACCTAAAACTCCCAATCTCCTCTCTAACGCCGCTCCTCCTAAATTCTTCAATCTTTCTCCCTTCTTCAATCTCCTGTAACAACTCCCAATCTCCACTCTCCCTCCTAAGGCCCTGTTCTTTTGAACTTATTTTGACTGAAATTAAATTAAATTAAATTAAATTAACTGAAATTAACTGAACTAAACTGAAATTAAATTAACTGAACTGAAATTAAATTAACTGAACTGAAATTAAATTAAATTAACTGAAATTAAATTAACTGAACTGAAATTAAATTAACTAAACTGAAATTAAATTAAATTAACTGAAATTAACTGAAATGAGAGAAACTGAACTGAATTGTATATTTAATTTTCTAAAATAATAATTGTTGTAGCCTAAAATCTACGGCTCCCTTGACGACACATGGGCTCATCAGAGCTGTACACGTGTCATCCTATTTAACATAAAAATAAGGCTTAATCTCTGGGCTATGCTCAGTTGGGGTAAAAGGATTAAATTTCTGGCCCAATAGTCAGAAGCCCAGCAGTGCCAAATGGCTGAAGGAGAGTGGTTAATAGGCATCCCCCCGCTCTTGATCTGCCACGTGTCATGACCTGATTCCTCAGCCAATCAGAGGCCACTATGGTAGGTCAGTTTTTAAGGTTAGCTGTCAACTTGCTATCACTATAAATACCCCTGAAATCAGGAGAAGACACATTCAATGCAAACAGTGTAAAGTTACTCTGATAAATTCTCTCTCACTTTCTCTTTCTATCTCTACTTTCTCTTACAACTCCTGATAACTGACTTAAGCATCGGAGGGGGAACCACCACCCAAACCTCCAGGGTGGGTCCCTTTGTGCAGGATCGGGAGCGAAGCCAAGGCTAAGGATTAAGCTTTAATTCAGGCATTGTTGCACAAGTCTCCATCTGAAGAACACTCAAGATACTACTTTACTTGCTCGACAAGGAAGCTAAGCCTACCGCTTACTTGTTGGACAAGTGGACAAAACATTTGGCGCCGTCTGTGGGGAGACGCAACAATGACTGATTGTCAATCATCCAACATTGCCCGGAATCGAAGCCTTCAAGTTAATGTCGAGGATACGGTGGAGCATGAAAGACCACCTAGAGGAAGAGATAGACCCCCGTCCATTGTCAATGTTCCCGGACCAAGCCAAGAACCTGGTCATCCAAGTGAATCTAGATCGTCCAAGGATGGCCGCCCACCACGGAGAATGTCTTTGAATGACTTTCGAGACTAAGATGGCGGCGGTCGTCCGAGAATGCATTAAAAGCAATATCTTTGTTTTTCATCACACCCGGAGCCATCGCTAACAATCCACCTCGTCCTAGAGGACGTTCTCAAGTAGACCGTCCGAGGTCCTAGTCGCCAGGGTTCGCCAGGAGCCCTCTAGGAGGACGTCAAGAGGAAAGCAGCCAGAGGATAATGATCAACGAAGAAAGATGGACTGGAACTTGGTGGTGAGGACGCAGGACCATGTTCGTCCAAGCGGGCACCGCATGGAAACAGATGCCGAGAGTATCTAGAAGCAAAGAAAGCTGCCTGCATTACGGCCGATCGGCGACAGGATCTACACCATATTTGAGAGACCCTCCTTTGAGGTTGTCGTCCGCAGGGGAGGGACGAAGTTTAAGTCACTCTCTTGTTCATCCGCGGCGGAGAAGACAGTGGCTCGGCCCATGGTCTATAGGCGTCCAAGTGCTCGCAAAACACGTCATCCAATCCCGTAATGAAAGAATATCGCAAGGAGTTTATACCCATCGAGGGGCAGTGGGAGCCCTCCGATCAACCGGCCTACCCCATTCTCGGCCGGGATCATGGAGGCGCCCCCTTCCCAAAGGTAAAACTCCCAACCATTGAGCCTTTTGATGGAACAACCGATCCCGATGATCACCCGTGCGCTTACAAACATCGGATGTACGTCCAAGGGGTGGACGATGCTACTTGGTGTAAGAATTTCCCAGCTACCTTGAAGGGAGTAGCTCGAAGTGGTTCAATAATCTTCCCTCTAATTCCGTCAACAATTTTACTGAACTCAGTTTCTTATTCACTAGTCACTTTGTTGCCAACAAGCAAGAGCAAAAGACAAGCATGCACCTAGGCAAGGTCGTCCAGGGACCTAAGGAGGCTCTTAGAAGTTTTGTTAAGAGATTTAACCTAGAAGCACTTCGGATCCACGATCTTAATGCTTTGGAGTAGCCTTTGACGCCTTCATCGTGGGTCCGAGGCCGGGAAGTTTCAAGTTTGATCTTGTTAAGAAGAAAATCTCCACTCTTGCTTGAGGCTTTAAGAGAAGCGGAAGCATTTATTCACGCTACCGAAGTGTGTGTTTGAAGCAAAACATCCCGAGTCTAAGAAGCTCAAGAGGTTGCTCGGCCAAAGAAGAGCAACCCCAAAAAGGCCGAGACCTGGGCTATAGCCGCAACCACCACTTCGGCCAGAAGGAGCAAGAGAAAGGAGGCCGAGCCATCCTCATCCAATCCTATTGAGTTTAACAAAGACCAATACTCCATTCTCATGGAGATCAAGGATCAATATGAGTTGAAGGCCCCAATGAGATGAAAACCCCTTATAGAAATAGGGATAAGAGCAAGTATTGTCACTTCCACAAGGATTGTGGTCATGAGACTAATGAATGTAAGCACCTCAAGAGAGCTTTGGAAGAGTTAGCCCGAAAAGGAAAGATGAATTCCTATATGCCGCAAGGGGGAAGGAAGTTTCCAAGGAGAGATGATTGGCATAACAAGAAGAAAGAGAGTGCAAGCACAGACGAAGATGTTGTTCTCGTAATCTCAGGCGGTTTTGCTGCTGGGGGACCAACTAATAGAGGGCACAAAAACTACCTTAGGGAGCTCGGCCAAGTTTTATTAGCTGATCAGACGAAGGCTGAGCCCTTCCCAAGGGTGGTAGTTAGTGAGCAAGATCGGGGCAGGTTGAGGACTCCCCATGATGATCCCTTGGTTGTAGAAATGAAAATAGCAAACTTGAGAGTGAGAAGAATCCTGATCGACACCGGAAGTTCGACGGACATCATTAGTGCTGATTGTTTGTCCAGGTTGAGGTTTGACGAAAGGAACTTGGTTCCCGTCCACCATCCCATCATAGGGTTCGGGGGAGGAGTCATCCACCCCATGGGAACGGTCACGTTGCCCGTCCGAGTTGGTGAGAAGGAAGCCTCAAGAACTCTGTTTATCAAGTTCTTGGTAGTCCGAGATTTGACAGCTTACAATGTCATTCTTGGACGACCGACTCTGAATCATGTCAAAGCGGTAATATTAACTCACCTGATGTTGATGAAGTATGAGTGTGACGACGGCAAGATTGGCTCCTTGTATGGAGACCAGCAAGCGGCTAGGGAATGTTACCTAACTACTCTGAAACCATCATCATGGAAGGCTGATAAGCAAGACCAGACGCAAGTTGCTGGCGAAAGGAAAACGTCTGAAAAAGAGAAAGATCAGACGAAGGTTCCTAGCGAAAGGAGAACGTCTGGGGTAGAGAAAGATCAGACGAAGATGGCTAGCGAGAGGAAAACGTCTGGATTAAAGCTGACCATTGAGAGCCCTCAGACGCTACTTGCTCCCTCAAGGAAGGCGTCTGAACATCTCCCCAGCAAGAAGAGGAAATATGAAATCATCAAGGAAGAACCCTCCCCGTCTGAAGAAGTTATGGCCATCATGGGGCTAGCAGTGGAACGTCCAGAACCAGTGGAGGCCCATGAAGAAGTTTGTCTGGATAAAGCTCGTCCAGAAAGGACCCTCAAAGTTGGATCTTCGCTCAGTCCTGGTTTGAAGGGTCGTCTAGTCCACTTGTTGAAAGAGTTTCAAGATGTGTTTGCCTATTGCGTCGAGGAAATGCCGGGAATTGATCCGGAAGTAGCCGTCCACCGTTTGAATGTTGATCCAAATTTGAAACCGGTTCGCCAGAAGAAGAGACATTTGGGACCGGCTAGAAACCAGGCGGTCGACCAAGAAGTTCGAAGTTGTTGGAATCCAAGTTCATCAAAGCAACCTATTATCCAGACTGGATAGCAAATGTGGTTATGGTGCCGAAGCCCAATGGCAGCTGGAGAATGTGTGTGGACTACACGGACCTCAACAAGGCATGTCCTAAGGACAGTTTCCCTTTTCCTAAGTTGGATCGTCTAGTAGACTCCACGGCTGGCCATGCTTTGCTGAGCTTCATGGACGCATATTCGGGTTTTCATCAAATCCCAATGTGGCCAGAGGATCAGGACAAAACGTCCTTCATTACCGAAAAAGGGCTGTATGGCTGGCTGAGGATGCCATTCGGCCTACGCAATGCCCCGGCCACTTTTCAAAGATTGATCAATAATGTTTTTCAGCCGCAGTTAGGACGAAATATGGAGGCATATATTGACGATATGATAGTCAAGAGCCGTCAAGAAGAAAGTCATGTAGATGATTTGAGAGAAACTTTTGAAACTCTCAGGAAATACAAGTTGAAGCTGAATCCCAGCAAATGTGTCTTTGGGGTTTTGTCGGGCAAGTTTTTAGGTTTCTTGGTGGATCAGAGGGGAATAGAAGCCAACCCTGAAAAGATCCAAGTTGTTCTAGACATGAAGTCTCCTTCGAAGGTAAAAGAGGTACAGAGGCTGACGGGATGTTTGGCTGCCCTTGGACGATTTTTGTCTAAGTCAGGCGACAAGTGCCATCACTTCTTTGCCACGATCAAGAAAAAAGCCAAGTTTGAATGGACAGCAGAGGCGGAGAAAGCCCTTCAGCATGTCAAAGATCATCTTCAACAGCTGCCTAGGTTGGTCAGTCCCGCAGAGGGGGAAAAATTGTTTGTATACTTGGCGGTGTCCACTCAAGCTGTGAGTGCCGTCCTGTTGGCTGAAAGAGAATCCGTCCAGATCCCAATATACTTCGTGAGTCACGTGCTCAAGGACGCAGAAAACCGGTATTCTCCTGTTGAGAAGTTTGGATTGGCCCTCGTCATGGCCAGCAGAAAGCTAAGGCCCTATTTTTTGGCACACAGTATACTCGTCTATACTGATCAACCTTTGAAGCAAGTTCTGCAGAAGATGGAAGCTGCTGGGCGAATGTTAAAATGGGCGGTTGAGCTCAACATGTTTGACATATCATTTGAACCAAGGAAGGCCATTAAGGGGCAAGCCTTGGCGGATTTTATAGTTGAGCTTACTCGGTCAACCATGATGCCAATATCTGATCCAGCTGAAGGAAGGAAGCATTGGACGCTCATAGTTGATGGATCGTCCACAGTCAATGGGTGTGGGGCAGGAATCATTTGTCAATCTCCCGAAGGGGACAAATTTGAATATGCATTAAGATTCCAATTCAAAGCGTCCAATAATGAAGCTGAATATGAAGCACTCTTGGCTGGAATCAAAATGTGCAAGGCGGCTGGAGCTGTAGAGATTGAGGCAAAATCGGACTCTCTCTTAGTTGTCAGCCAGGTCAACGGAGATTTTGAATGCAAAGAAGCATCAATGGGCAAATATATGCGACTGATCAAGGATGAGATTGAGCCATTAAAACGATTTGTCCTCGACCAAGTGCCAAGGTCAGAAAATCATCAAGCAGATGCTCTCTCGAAATTGGCCAGCTCGGCTGAGGGTGATGTGCCAAGAATAGTCTTTTGGGAAGTCAAACCCAAAATGAGCATCGACCAAGAGGAGATTATGTTTCTCAGCCGAGGGAATGTCTGGATGGAGCCGATCATAGAATACAAGAAGACAGGGCGATTGCCTTCGGATCCTGTAGAGGCCAAGTATGTGAAGGCCAGAGACAAGTGGTTTGAACTATGGGACGAGACACTTTACAAGAAGTCGTTCAACCGGCCTCTACTCAAGTGCGTCACCAGAGAAGATGGTCTGGAAGTCCTGAAAGAACTCCATGAAGGAGCTTGTGCCTCTCACATTGGGGGAAGAGCCTTAGGCGAGAAGGCTTTAAGGACGGGGTACTACTGGCCTACCTTAAAGGAGGATGCTTTAGTCTATGCAAAGAAGTGTGACAGTTGTCAGAGGCATGGAAATATGCATCAGTAGCCGTCCAACTATTTGACCCCCATCTTGTTCCCTCTGCCTTTTGCCAAATGGGGCATGGATATCCTAGGACCTTTCCCTGTGGCCGCGGGGCAAAAGAAGTTTGTGATTGTAGCAGTGGACTATTTCACTAAATGGATAGAAGCTGAAGCCATGCGAGGAATAACAACAAATGACGTCAAGGGCTTCATCTGGAAGAACATTATAACTCGATTTGGCATGCCTCAGTCAATCGTCTTTGATAATGGTCCACGGTTCGAAACGCCTAAGCCGAAAGAATGGGTGTCGAAAAGAGAAATCAAAGCTCACTTTGCGGCGAGCCGCCCACCCACAAGCTAATGGGCAAGTCGAGTCCATCAACAAGATTCTATCAAATGGAATCAAGAGGAAGGCTGGACAACGCCAAAGGGCAATGGGTTGAAGAACTGCAATTGGTGTTATGGTCCATTAGAACAACTGCTAAGAATTCTACAGGCGAGACGCCTTTCATGCTAGTCTATGGTACTGAAGCCGTCTTGCCCATTGAGATCGAGGAGCCTACCCTACGAGTCATGTTATACACAGAGGAAGCCAACTGGGCCGCATTGCGTACGGCCTTGGACCAAGTCCCAGAAGTCAGGGGCAATGCCTTGCTAAGAATGCAATTGTACAAACTACGTATGGCTCGCGAGTTTAACAAAAGAGTTGTTAGACGACCGCTAAAGGTGGGGGATCTTGTTCTGAGGAAAATGGAAGCAGTTGGACGAGCTAAAGAGTTGGGAAAACTAACACCAAATTGGGAAGGACCTTATCTGATTGTCCAGGAAATACACAGTGGGACTTTTCGTCTGCAAAGTCTAGATGGACGACCTATTCAGCGTACATGGAATTCAGACAACTTAAAGAAGTACCACGTCTAGCGCAGATCTTCGTCAGATATAAGTAGGGTACTTTGTAGTTACTCCAAAGTGCCACGGCACATATTAGTAAGAAAAGAATTGTATACATGCATCTTGGCATTCAGCCAAGCAAAATCCATATAATACAATTCCTACTATCTTATCTTTTTGTATATTTTCACCAAGCTACTTCACTTTGGGGCATTAAATCGCCATACTTGTCTAAAAGTGACAATAACTTGGACAAAAATACAAACAATAGCAGAACGTCAGAATGGCTCGCATTTACGCCGAACATCACTCCCTCAAAGAGATCGGTCAAAAATATAATGCATATATGGCCGTCAAATTGACAAAATCTCTAGTAAGAGTAACGTCAGAGTCTCTGAGAGAAAGCTGGCCTGAAATAAGCCCTTAGTAAAGGATGCTTACTTTCAAAAACACGGATAGCTAGGTAGTCCAGACCCTAGTAAGGGATCGCTACTTAAAGACGAGTGTTACTCCCTCAAGGAAGCCGGCTAAAACATTATGAACATGTACCTCACGCTCGTCCATCAACTTCAGCAGGCTCAGCCAAGGCTGGCCGCTCTCCCTCTTGGACTTCAGCTCCACTTCAATATACGATTGAGCTAAGCCCAAGAGCGGGGGGATAATAGAAGCCTATAGGACGAGCTAAGGAGAGTAGGTCGTCTAAAAACCAGGATGGCCCCAGACGAAGATGGCCCCAAGAAGGTGACCGTCCAAGTATGGACGTTCTCCTTCACTGGGTGACTCTCGTCCAAAAATTGGAGGCCAATTCCAGACGATGATGGCCCCAAGAAGGTGACCGTCCAAGTATGGACGTTCTCCTTCATTGAGGTGACCCTCGTCCAAAAATGGGAGGCTAATTCCAGACGAAGATGGCCCCAAGAAGGTGACCGTCCAAGTAGGGACGTTCTCCTTCATTGGGTGACTCTCGTCCAAAATTGGAAGCCAATTCCAGACGAAGATGGCCCCAAGAAGGTGATCGTCCAAGTATGGACGTTCTCCTTCAGTGGGTGACCCTCGTCCAAAATTGGTAATCGTTCAATCCTAAACGAAGATAGAAATCGTTCAATCCTAGGATGGCAATCCTAGACGAGCCTCTTTTGGTACTTAGGACGACTCACATTTTTGCTTCGGACAGAATTTTGTACTCCAGGAAAAGCAGATCGTCCGATTTTTCAGGACGAAGGTGATATTATACTTAGTCAAAATTAGTATTCAGAAAGATAAAAGGCAGGAAATTGGCAAAAATACTCTTTCATATATAATTTGTGACTAATTACAAAGTAGGAGCCGAAGAGTTAAAGATACGACGAACGAGCAAGCTAAGAAACATGAAAATAAACCTAAGCTTAGGCTTCATCTTCAGAACGGGTTTCTTGGTCGTCTTTAGGGGTCTCCACCTCAGCAGCAGGCTCGTCATCTGACTCTTCAAACTCCGGAGGTTCCTCGGCGCATACCATAGCCCGATGAACGCTCTCTTGATACTCCAGACGACGAACGAAGCTGGGGACCTCAGCTTCCTCAGCCAGCATCCCAAAGGCTTTGACGGCCCAGTCCTTGGTCGTATTGACGACTTGTTCCAACCCTTCTTTGGCATCGTTGAATGACTTGGCCGCCTCCCTTTCCAGACGGGCAGTCTTTGCCCTTAGGTGCATGTTCTCCCTTCTTAGCTCAGCGGCAGCAATAAGAACGACATCCCTTTCGCCTTTCAACTCAGCAGAGAGAGCGTCTATGATCATCCTTAGACGATCCTGCTCAGAATATAGCTGGTTGATTTTAACAAGGTGATTCTTGTTTTCGACTCCGAAAGAGCCGATCTCTTCTCCAAAGCCTCCGAGGATTGACGGTGGAGAGTATTAGCCATCTCAATATCATGGATGGCCTTGTCGCTGCTTGTAGTCGCCAAATGGACGAGCCGTTTATTCTCTTTTCTAAGCTCCCTCGCCCAATCTTCGATAAGTATGCTTTGCGAGCCGGAAGTCAAGGGCAAAGAAAACAAATCACGTTATTAGACGATTTGCAAAGTAAAAATTTGTACAAGTATAAAACAAGGCATTCATAAAGCAATACCTCGGCAGCAAGCTGAGACATGTAGCCCACATGCCCGGCGGAGGCTCCCCTTAATCCCTTGATGTAGGATTCAGGGAAGCATTTGACGAGCTCCCCGCTCGGCCGCTCTTTCTCCAACCTTGACATTTTGGCAAAGGCGGGAGAGGACTCCTCGTCCGAATCGGCGGTGGGAGGAGTTGGGGGAATAGCGGGGCCTTTGCCCTTATCCGAAAGAGGGGGAGAGTCAGTTATCTTGATAGGGAAGACGATGGCTTGTCTATTGGACGGACTCATGGACCGTCCACCGACCCGCATCGTCCTAACTATGTTGGGGTAATACGACTCACCGAGACGAAAGTGATGCCGTCCTAACAGCTAGAGGCATCTGTGGCACCGCTTTGCCACCGAGCCGCCGAACCCCCGGATAGTTCTCGCGGCGGCATCGAGATCCCGGCGCGACCGGAGCCAAGGCGGACTCTAGGTTGACCTCGCGAGAGTCGGCCGGCAAAAACGCCGAGCGGCACAACTGCGTGTGCGTCCCCTTACCTCCTCGGCCGATCCGGCGATTGACGGCTCTCTTTTAAGAGCCTTGGCTTGTGGGGGAGGCATGCTTTTCTCCCCACTCTCGGCGGCAGGAGCCGCCTTATCCGCCCTCTTCCTTGTAAAGCCCTTAGGCTTCTTCGGCGAAGGCCGGTCGGCGGGCGTAGTGGGCCTCTTCTTGGACGAAGATGACTTCCCAGGTGGAAGCTTGTTTGTAGGAGCATTTTTCTCGCAAAAAGAAAAGGCATCGAGATTGATCGTCATAAAAATAAAAAATAGGCGCTATTGCAAAAATCCAGGCAGTATGGCCCCAAGAAGGTGACTGTCCAAGTCTGGACGATCTCTTTCCTTTGCTGACCTTGGATCAAGGTTTGGTGCAAAACTCTTGGACGAGCATGGCCAAGAAAGTGAACGTCCAAGTTTGGACGACCTCCTTCTTTGTGGCTCTCGTCCAAGAATTGGACACCAACCCTTGGACGAGCATGGCCCCAAGAAGGTGAACGTCCAAGTCTGGACGTCCTCCTTCTTTGGGCTGGCTCTCGTCCAAAAATTGGACGCTATTTGTTGGACGAGCATGGCCCCAAGAAGGTGAACGTCCAAGTCTGGACGTCCTCCTTCTTTGGGTGACTCTCGTCCAAAAAATTGGACACTTGTCTCCTAGACGAGCATGACCCCAAGAAGGTGACCGTCCCAAGTCCGGACGTCCTCCTTCTTTGGGTGACTCTCGTCCAAGAATTGGAAACCAATTCTTGGACGAGCAAGACACCAAGAAGGTGACCGTCCAAGTCTGGACGTTCTCCTTCTTCAGGTGACCCTCGTCCAAAAATTGGATACCAATTCTTGGACGAGCATGATCCCAAAGAGGTGACCGTCCAAGTCTGGACGTTATCCTTCTTTGGGTAACTCTCGTCCAAGAAATGGACACCAATTCTTGGACGAGCGTGGGCCCAAGGAGGTGGCCGTCCAAGTCTGGACGCTCTCCTTCCTGGGGTGACCCACGTCCAAGAATTCGATGCCAATACCAGACGAGCTCATATGGTCCTCGTCAAAAAAAAAAAAAAAAAAAAAAAGGATATGGTTACCAATGTTTCCGCCCTTTTTTGGGTGCTCTTTGCATACTCCTTCCACAGATTATCTGTAAATTGGGACATGCTGATTTCCCCCGTCCAAGATGGTTTGAGGCGTTGTCTGGCCGAGTCTGAAAATACAAAAGAAAAAATATGTGTGTTCGTCATATGAGTTATGGACGAAGAGTTTCACTTGGATGATTTTAAATATACCTTTATCCTCGCCCAACCATGGCAGCGGCAGCGACAAAGAAGTCGTCTTGGTAAAACATTTCCTTAAAAGGTATCCAGTTAGACGGTCCCTTAAAAGATCGCTGGCCGGGTCTGGAGTACTCCTTCACTCTGAAGTACTCCACCACCTCCTCGTCAAATTCGTCTTCTAGCTCCAGCCAAGACCGCTTCCGTCCGGTATTAGTGACGGATCTATTATAATATCTGTAGCTCTCTGTGACATAGTCGCTGGACGACCATAAAAAGATGAAATCGGCTTTCCAATCGTGTATCTTTGACGATTTCCCCCAAGCTGTCATGAAGCCTGGACGGTTGCTGATGCTGAGCCATGCTCCATCCATAGCCCCAGGTACCTTGGACGCATAATGGATATGGGTAAAAGCTTGAAGGGAAAGGGCTAGGCCGCGTAGCTCACGGACGGCAATAAACGTCGGGATGTTGTGCCAAGCGTTCGGTGCCACTGGTTATGGCCGATGTGGTAGTGCTTGCGAGCACTTGTTCTATGAAGTCGTGAAGAGGAAACCTCAGTCCAGCATCTAAGGCTAGTTTATAAACGGCGAAATGGCTCCTGGGAGCACTCAGGATCGTCGCGTCGTTATTAGGAATTACAAAGGAGAAGCCCGGCATGGGCATGAAAGACGACAGGAAATTAGGGTCTGGTCCTAGTTTCTATAACCACTTACGGTTAACTAAAATGAAGCCAGGATCAGAAAGGGGACCTAAACGTTTTCTAATCTCTGACGAGGTGGTAGAGGCCTCGTCTGATTCTTCGGCAGCTTCAGGATCGCTACCATTATTACCTTCGCCGGTCTCCTCCGTATCGGCGTCCCGGCCGAAAGTACTGGTCTCGCTTTTTATTTCGAAGTCTCGCATCATCATGGTCAAACGGAGGCCCGTCCAAGGACCGAGCACTTTGGACCTCTCTTGCCTCATCCGGCACTCGTCCGGTCGATTCCTCCATATCCGAGCTATTTGACGGAATTATTGCTTTTCGTCTTAGACGGGCCGTTTGCTTGACGCGCGCCGATTACCCCCGCACGAGTAAAGACTGGGTCGTCCGACTTTCTCGGCCAAAACAATGAAAAAATATGTACTCGGCCAGAAGAGGCCCAACTCTAGAATGTGCCGAAGAAGAAGTATCGGTTCTAGGGTCAAGACAAGCTCTTGGTCGGCTAGGATTATTTGACGAAGATGATTCCATTTTATTGATTTTCTAAGAAAAAATAAAGAATAAAAGAAGAATAAAAGGATCAAAGAAACGATACCGCTAAGAACGTCCGGGGAAATTCGGTGAAGGATGCTTTGAAGCCGGACGATCTCTCTCTCTCTCTCTCTAGAAAATTGCGTAGTCTCTCTCTCTAGAAAAATTTGTTCGAGGTGTTAAATGATTGAATGTTTTCACACCAAGGATATTTATAGAGGAATAAGAAACACAACGGCCAAGAATGACCGAAAAGGGAGTCCCACGGTCTAATATGACCGGTATAACACAAGAAGGGGCGCGTCATTTCCTTCATTTTGAATACACTACCTTCGTATAACGGGCCGTAATCGTCGGACGGGCCAAAAAAAGCTACTTTGGGTAAAAGGGCATTAACCGTCGAGATGGGCCAACGAAGTGAAAGCCCTTTTAGGGGCAAATGTTGTAGCCTAAAATCTACGGCTCCCTTGACGACACATGGGCTCATCGTAGCCGTACACGTGTCATCCTATTTAACATAAAAATAAGGCTTAATCTCTGGGCTATGCTCAGTTGGGGTAAAAGGATTAAATTTCTGGCCCAATAGTCAGAAGCCCAGCAGTGCCAAATGGCTGAAGGAGAGTGGTTAATAGGCATCCCCCCGCTCTTGATCTGCCACGTGTCATGACCTGATTCCTCAGCCAATCAGAGGCCACTATGGTAGGTCAGTTTTTAAGGTTAGCTGTCAACTTGATATCACTATAAATACCCCTGAAATCAGGAGAAGACACATTCAATGCAAACAGTGTAAAGTTACTCTGATAAATTCTCTCTCACTTTCTCTTTCTATCTCTACTTTCTCTTACAACTCCTGATAACTGACTTAAGCATCGGAGGGGGAACCACCACCCAAACCTCCAGGGTGGGTCCCTTTGTGCAGGATCGGGAGCGAAGCCAAGGCTAAGGATTAAGCTTTAATTCAGGCATTGTTGCACAAGTCTCCATCTGAAGAACACTCAAGATACTACTTTACTTGCTCGACAAGGAAGCTAAGCCTACCGCTTACTTGTTGGACAAGTGGACAAAACAATAATTATCGATAATAATCAATCAGTATTAACATATTATTATTATTATTATTATTATTATTATTATTATTATTATTATTATTATTATTATTATTATTATTATTATTATTATTATTATTATTATTATTATTATTATTATTATTATTATTATTATTATTATTATTATTATTATTATTGTTATTATTTATTATTTATTATTATTATTATTGTTATTATTTATTATTTAATTTAAGTTCAGTTAAGTTCAACTTTATATTAATAATAACAATAATAAAAACAATAATAATAAATAATAATAATAAATAAATTATAAATTATAAATATTAATAATATTAAATAATAAATAATAATAAATAATAAATTGTAAATAATAAATAATAAATAATAAATAATAAATAATAAATAATAATAATAATAATAAATAATACTAATAATAAATAATAAATAACAAATAGTGAATAAATAATTATAATAATAGTAAATATAATAAAAATTATAATAATACTAAATAAATAAATAAATAATAATAAATAATAATAATAATAATAATAATAATAATAAATAATAATAATAATAATAATAATAATAATAATAATAATAATAATAAACAATAAATAAATAAAAAAATTCAATATACAATAAATAATAATAAATAAATATAAATAATAATAATGATAATAATAATATTAAATAATTATAATAATAATAATAATAATAAATAAAAATAATGCATAATAAATAATAATAATAATAATAATAAATAATTAAATAATAAATGATAATAATAAATAATAAATAACAAATAATAAATAATAAAAAGAATAATAATAGTGATAATGATAATAATAATAATTATAATACATAAATAAATAATAATAATAATAATATAATAAATAAATAAATAATAATAATATAAGAATAATAATAATTATTAATAATAATAATAATAAATAAAAAATAATAATAAGAATTAAAAAATAATCATAATAAATAATAATAATAATAAATAATAATAATAATAATAGTAATAATAAACAATAATAACAAAAAAAAATAATAATAATAATAAAAATTATCATAATAAATAATAATAATTATTATTATTATTATCATAAATAATAATATTAATAATCATAATAAATATTAAATAATAATATTAATTATTATTATTATCATAAATAATAATAATAATAATAATAATAATAATAATAATAATAATAATAATAATAATAATAATAATAATCACAATCATAATAAATAAAAAATAATAATTAAAACATTACATAAGATGAACTAAACTGAAATTAACTGAAATTAACTGAATTAAACTGAAATTAAATTAACTGAACTGAAATTAAATTAACTGAAATTAAATTAAATTAACTGAAATTAAATTAACTGAACTGAAATTAAATTAACTGAACTGAAATAAACTGAAATAAACTGAAATTAAATTAACTGAACTGAAATTAACTGAAAATAAGTTCAAAAGAACAGGGCCTAAATTCTTCAGTCTTTCTCCCTTCAATTTACGTTTATGCTGTCTCGCCGCAACTTCCCCTTCAGTCTCTCTCTCCTCGTCGCGCTGGTTGGTGCGGTTGGTGCTGCCGCGGTTGTTGCTGTTGTTATGGGCTTCTTCTCCTCGTCGAAGTTCATCACTCTCGAAGTCTTCATCACTCTCAGGCTCAACGCAACCTCTTAGTCATAGTTGGCTCAGATTTGAAGTTTTAGGGTTCGATTCTTAACAAAAAAATGGTCGGCGAAGGAACGAATTGAGGTTATGTATTTAATCGCTTTATATTTGAATTTTTTTTTGGAATTGATTCCTTTACATGAATTTTTAGGGTATTTTTTTGTGTTAGATCTGTTTTTTTGGTTCAATTTTTTAATTTCGTTTCATTTCAGCATTCATGGTTTTGTACTTGTATTTAATTCTTGTATTTCGTTCTTTAATTTCGATTCAAATTTGCACTCTTTATTTCATTCTTGTACTTCGTTCATTTATTTCGATTCAGATTTGGGTCCTGTATTCCTGTATTTCATATCAGCATAATGAAATAAGTGATATTAATATATGTAAAATTTGGGTGTATTTCATTTCAGTATAATTTTGGGTGTATTTTATTATGGGTATCATCATGTTGGGTGTATTTCATTTTCGAAAAAGGAATTTTTATATTTTTTTTAATAAAAATTAACAATTTGCTTCGCATGTACAACATACATCTGACGCAGATTTAATTTTTTTTTTAATAAAAAATGGATGATTTGTGTCGCACCTAGTCTAACGTGCGACGCAAATGGTGCTGGTTGTGTTGTGGCTCAAGGGTCATCTGCGTCGGACATCTCTTACATCCGACGCAAATCATCTCTCCTAATCTGCGACGATGCCTGTGCCGTCGGACCTATGTCCGACGCAAATGGGCGCCTCGCATCCGACGCAAATCGTCCATTCTGTACTAGTGTAAGTCATAACTTCTCTGCCCCTAGAACACCTCAACAAAATGGTTTTGTGGAAAGAAAGAATATAACTCTAAAGGACATGGCGAGGACGATGCTTATTGAAAGTGGTCTCCCTAAGAGTTTTTGGGGAGAAACTGTGAACACTGCATCTTATATATTGAATTGTGCTCATATAAGATCTAAATTGAATAAGACCCCATACGAACTCCTAAAGGGTAGAAAGCCCAATATTGCACACTTTCTTATCTTTGGAGTGCTTTGTGCATAATAATAGGAAGAACAAACTTAATAAGTTCGACCCTATGAGCGATCACTAGTACAGAATCAACGATTTTCGTTGGATGTGAGGCGCCCATTTGCGTCGGACATGGGTCTGACGGCAGGTGTCGTCGCAGATGAAGAAACAGGATATGCGTCGGACTAGCACGCGACGCAAATAGTTAATCATTTGCGTCGCATGTTGAGCAACATGCGACGCAGATGGCAGACACGTCAATACCAGCAGCTATTAGCAAGCCAAGTCATTTGTGTCGCACCTAATACCACATGCGACGCAAATGATGATCATCTGCGTCACATGTTGCACTAGGTGCGACGCAAATGACTGTAGCTAATTTTTTTTTTATTTTTTTTCCCTCTCAAACTCACATAATTCCAAAACAAATAACCCCCACAATATGATTTAAAATCACAATCGAATTGCGCAATAACATGTATTTCTACATTAATAATTCAAATATCTATTATAAACCACTATAATTAATTTAGAATGAGAGGAAAAAATATGTACAATAGATACAAACAAATTACATTGTAAATATGTAAAATTAAAACTAAATCAAGAACAATAAAGGAACATTGCAGCCGACGTTTTCCGATGAGCTCGAGAGAGATGAATTCGAGAAGAACCAATTCCAGATCTGAAAATGAAAATAAAAATGCCAAAAAAGTAAACAAAAAAAAAATCAGATATAAAAATAAAATCGAAAGGCCATGAGGAAAACTAAAATAGAAAATCAGCCGACAAAATGAAAAAATGACTTATTTTCAGATCTGAAAAAAATGATTTTTTAGATTTGAAAACAAAAATTCTAAAAAATTATAACCTGTAAAAACGAGATTCGTCGTGGAAGATTTTCCGAGAAGAAATTTCGAACTGAAGAAGAAACGAGATTCGCAAATGAAGAAGAAGAGCGGAAACACGAAGTGATTCGCCACCAAGAAGGCCGAAGAAGCCGAAGCCGCCAAAAAACACGAAGAAGTCGCCGCCAAGAAAGCCGAAGTGCGCCGACAAGCCGAAGTGATTCGCCGGAATTAGGTTAATGCGAAGAAGAACTAAAGGAGAAGGGGCGCTGGAGAGAAGAGAGAATGAGGAGAAGGGGAGCTGGAATCTGCGTTTATTAGGTTAGTTTCGTTGGGCTTTATTTCGTGGGCCGAGGATCTGCGTCGGATGGGCCATGAGGTCCGACGCAAATCCATTACTCATTTACAAATCCTTTACTCGTCGGATGGGCCTAGGAAAACTCATTTGCGTCGCACTGTAGCTGCATCCGACGCACATGACTTAAAAGGCATCCAAATCAGCATTAAACGATTTGCGTTGCATCCAAGCATGCGACGCAAATCATGGGATCTGCGTCGGATGGGCCATGAGGTCCAACGCAAATGACCCCACCACCCGTCTGTTGTCATTTTGTGCGTCGCACATTCTCTAATGTGCGACGCAAATAGGCTATTTTCGTCAGTGCTTCTAGCGTGCGACGCACATAGACTGACGCAAATTTGCATTTTTCTACTAGTGGATGAGTCAATCTTTCTTGGTTATTCTCCTCATAGTAAAGCTTACAAGGTGTGCAATAAGAGGGCCTTGTGTGTTGAGGAAAGCGTTCATGTGATTTTTGATGAGTTTAATATGTCTTCTAAGGTTGCAGAGGTTGAACCGGAAGATATTATTAGAATGCTTGAATTTACAGGGAAACAGCGAACTGGTTCAGCTCAGGATCCAAAAGAGTAGACAGGTCTACCTACTGATCCACCAAATTCTTATGGTGGAGGACCTGATCTAGAAAGAGAAGACAATAATGAGGACTTGTCTGAGGAGGAACCAAATACTGATGGTTCCCCTGGAGATCAACAGGGAAACATCTCAAGGGAACTACCACATAATATGGTGGTAACCCTAATGAGGGATTGGTAAGGAATGAGCAAGGAACCACTTTACATCCCAGCACATAAGATACATCTAACATAGATGATGCTGGAATGCAACTTGGTTCCAATTAGACCCATTCGAGAGGACAAGATGGTCCAATTTCAAAGAGTTTTAGATATCAATCTTCTCATCCCTCTAATCAAATCATTAGCGATATTAATAAGGGAATTCAAACAAGAAGAGTTGTTTATGAAAACTTTTGTGCTTTTTTCTCTTTCTTGTCCAGTATAGAACTAGCTGATTACAAGATGGCATTGAATGATCCAGATTGGGTGCTGGCCATGCCAGATGAGTTGAATCAATTTGAAAGGAACCAGGTTTTGGCACCTTGAGCCAAGACCAAGAGATAGGTCGGTCATTAGCACTAGGTGGGTGTTCATAAACAAGTTGGATGATCTTGACACAATAGTTCGAAGCAAAGCAAGCTTTTGGTGCAAGGCTACAACCAATAAGAAGGCATCAATTATGATGAGACCTTTGCACTTGTTGCTAGGTTAGAGGCTATTAGAATACTCATTGCATTTGCTGCTCACATGAATATGAAATTGTTTCAGATGGACGTGAAGACAGCATTCTTGAATGGCTATTTGAAGGAGGAGGTATATGTAGAACAACCACCTGGTTTTGTTGATCAAATGTTTCCCCGCAATGTATTCAAACTTGATAAAGCTTTGTACGGTCTCAAACAAGCACCAAGAGGTTGGTATGAGAGATTGCAAAGTTTTTGATGGAAAATGAATACAAAAGGGGAACAGTTGACAAAACTCTGTTTATCAAAACCAGGGGATACATTTGCTAGTAGTTCAAATTTATGTTGATGATATCATTTTTCGAGCTACTAATAAGTTGATATGTGATTAGTTTGTTAATCTATGCAAAATGAATTTGAAATGAGCATGATCTTCTTAGGCTTACAAATTAAGCAAACAGCTGGAGAAAACTAAAGCTTATGACACTCCTATTCCCACTTCCACAAAGCTTGATGCTGATTCAAAGGGAAAGGACGTGGAAGCTACACTGTATAGAGGTATGATTGGTTCCCTCTTGTACGTAATAGCTAGTAGAGCTGATATTGTGTTCTATGTACTATTGTGTGCAAGGTTTTAAAGCAATCCCAATTCGGGCTTTTTTTACTACAAGGAGGGACAGTGGGGGCCCAAAACTCAAGTCAATGATGTTTGGTGAGGTATTGGTCCTAATGGCATGATTGTCTTATCCCCATAAGATTGATTTGATGAATAATGGGAATGGATTGTGTGGGAGAACATCCTCCACTTAGTAAGTTTGAGAATGCCCAAAATCATGTTTAGTAACTACTTAAAAGCATCTCATCTTGGGTTAATTTGGGTTTTTTAGTACACGGAGAGACTATGGGGGACCAAAACTCAAGTCAATGGGTTTTGGTGATGTATTGGGCCTAATGGGCACCAGTGGCATGATTGTCCAATCCCTATAGAATTGCTTTGATGAGTAAAGGGAATGGATTATGATTTGGAGAACATCCTGCGCTTAGTAGGTTTGGTAATACCCAAACCCATGTTTGGCAATTACCTAAAAGCATCTTATTTGAGGTTAATTTGGGATCTTTAGTACAATGAGGGACAATGGGGGACCCAAAACTCAAGTTAATGGGGTTTGGTGTGGTATTGGGCCTAATGGGCCCAGTGGCAGGATTGTTCAATCCCCATAGGATTGCTTTGATGAGTAACGGGAATGGATTATGATTGGAGAACATCCTCCACTTAGTAAGTTTGGTAATGCCTAAAGCCATGTTTGGCAATTACCTAAAAGCATCGGATCTGGGGTTAATTTGGCCTTTTCAGTACAAGGAGGGACAATGGGGGCCAAAAATTCAAGTTAGTGGGGTTTGGTGAGGTATTGGTCCTAATGGACCCAGTGGCATGATTGTCCAATCCCCATAGGATTGCTTTAATGAGTAATGGGAATGGATTGTAAGTGGGAGAACATCTTCCACTTAGTATGCTTTAGAATGACATTACAGTTTTGCATATACATGGCTATTATTTAAGCCACCATAAGGACAATCTACCTTGCCTCATTAGCGCATGTTCTATGCGTGAGGTCACCCCCGGGGGGTTTGCGCTTTGTCCTTCCAAAAAGCTTCCTGAGCGATAGTGTTAGATCTTAGTCATAAGCAAACCTACCCAACCATGGCATTGTTCTCTTGAACCTGACTTGAAAACTGGAGTGCGTCTTACACGTGGCCACCTTTTTAAGCAAAGGTACGAAGCGTGGGATCAATCTCTGACCCTTTTCAGCCTGAACCTAAAAAAAATGTGTGCGTCCAGTTGAACGAATCAGTTGAGGGGAGATAATAGACAAACAAAAAAAAAAGGTCTTCTGCCAACTTGCAATAATAAAATCAAAGGCTTAAAGCTTTTAAAAAAAGGGATTTCAAACTAAAGAACTAATTATATCAAAACTAAAAATAATTAAAAAAAAAAAGAAACTAGACAAACTAAATTATATCAGTATCATTAACGTACAATGAAGATTTGCAAAATTATAAAAAAAACGAAACTTACAAACTAAATATACAAAAACGAAACCTAACTACAAAAAATAAACTAGATCTGGAATTACAAACGAAAATTATGAGTCTAATTACAAAGAAATAACGAAATAAATTTGAACATATATCTGGAATTACAAACGAAAATAAAAAACCCAGGTCTGGAATTACCACAAGACTAGAATACGAAAAAAATCGGTAATTAAAAACCAAAAATCTTTAACTTGTTGAACGACGAACGAAGATTGAGATTGTTGACGGTGACGACGACGGCAGCTTTCACCTTGCGACGCACGAGAGGATGAGTTAGAGAGAGAGACAGGGGAGGGAAGAGGATGAGTGAGAAAGAGAGAAAGGGGGAAATCACGGTTTAGGTTCAGTGGCAGAGGAAAGAATGAGAGAGGGGGAAGATGAGAGAATTGTGGGAGGAATATTGGGGTTAGGGTTTAAAATAGGGGGAGACAAGAGAGGCGTGGGATAGAAAATAGTGCGTTAGAGTTTACAATGGTAGGGAAATGAATGATACTTAGGTTGGGATGTTCTTGAGCCGCGTGTTATATATCAAACGAAGCCCAGTTGATCCGATTCCTTTTATGGACCGGATCAATTTAATGCTTCACATTTTCGATGATTAACTTTGGGCCAACAACCAACTAAATTGATCCGGGCATGGGTAAAATTGGATCAGTTGACTTTAACTGATCCGATTTTTTCTAAACCGGATCAGTTAACTTTAACTGATCAATTTTGTTGTATCATTTGATATTTTTTCCACTGGTGATTGGTAGACTAGGATTTCCATGAGAATAGGCATTTTGTAGTTTAGGAAAGTTGATTTATCATGGTGCTCTTGATTTGGCTAAATTAGTTGCTCATGCCATGAGAATAGGTCATGAG
The DNA here is from genome assembly GCA_947646795.1 of Beta lomatogona. Lineage (NCBI taxonomy): Eukaryota > Viridiplantae > Streptophyta > Magnoliopsida > Caryophyllales > Amaranthaceae > Beta > Beta lomatogona. Next base: position 357,928 of record CANSNZ010000955.1, on the reverse strand, counting down.
TGACTAATTGAGCTCCTCTAAATAGTCCGAGAGAGTAATTAGAGTTACTAATTACATGATTTCCCCTTGTGATTCCCCTATATGTTTTCCCCTTGAATTTGGTGTTGGATTTTTGGATCATTTGTTGGTGAACCTCCCTAATCCCCTAGTTTCTTTATATTTGATTTATCTCTCTTATTTGTTTTTGCTAATTTAAGTTATCCATTTTCTAGTTATCTTAGGTTTTAGACCTAGTTACTGATCTTTCCAAAACCCAAAAATAGATTTAGCTCGTCATAATTAGTGAACTAATCTTTACTTAGCACTTGCTTCCTGGTGGATTCGACCATTTACTTGCCCATACCTTTGGTGTTTACAACGATCTCGTCAAAAGGAATCTTTTAATTTCTGATAGCAAACAAAATCCGGTCAGATCTAGAGTTGTGTGTCACTCAGCCGGATGCGTCAAGGACACTCGAATGCGCGAGCGAGACATCAAGATAGTCGGTGAATAACATAAATGCAAAAGCACCTGGCCTACGCAAGAAAAAGCGCCAGGCACACGGCGGTGCTAGGAGTGCACGCTACGTCGCCAAGCGCACCACTATTTTTTACGCGCGATTTTCGGAATTCCTTTCCTATAAATAGCTTCGTTTTCTATACGATTTGGACACGCTTTCATACGCTTTGACACACTTCCCTATGAACTCTTGCAACGATTTTAAACCACAAATATATCTCCAAATACTCAAAACACATACTTAAACACTTATGATATCCATTCAATTTCAAGATTGCTACACTTGTGGACCGTTATTCAAGATCCTGACGATAAAGGTATAATTCTTGAATCTTCAAGATTGCTACACTTGTGGACCGTTATTCAAGATCCAGACGATAAAGGTATAATTCATGAGGGTCAATTCCAATGTATTTCTTATTATAGTAACAATCTACTTTTCATGATGTAGATCATCAAAGAATTCATGCTCTCTTGTATATATTTCTCTAATCTTTCCTTTTCTTTTTTTTATATAATTATATTCATACCCATGCTTGTATGCTTATCATTTTCATCACCGTACATGTTTATTTTTGCAAATCAAAGAACTAAATAAATGTTCCAATATTAAATTCGGATAATTTGTAGAACCTGTTAGATTCCTAGTAATTTTGATTGCATAAATAACATATCACTAAAAATTAGTTTGTCGCTTGTTTAATGTACCAATGCATATTAATTTTTAGATTGCATGAACATATTGCTTGATTCTTTATTTGCCTCAAACTAGACATGAATCGTATTAATTTTATGTCAACAATGGGCGTTTTTTATTCATGATCATATTCATACCATCACTCCCGAACTCAATCTTTGGTTTATTGACCAATATGAAGTCGTGACGAGAAAATCTACATTAAATAAGTCCCTAAAATGTCCCTATGATTTCCCAAAAATCCAATAAGGTTTATAAGTCTTCCTTTAAAAACTTGCTGGCAACGTTTTTTCCAAAACGTTTTCAAAACTAAAACCTTTACAATGAGGTAGTCAAATTTGCGCTCATCCCGCGTAGGCAATAAAAATATGGCTACAGACGTGATTGTATAAAAGAGATAAAGTTCAGGAATGTAAGAAGAATTCCATTAAAATCAGAGAGAAGAAAGAAAGTTTAGGAAACTGTTTATTACAAAACAGAAAACTCAGCTGTAGCTAACTAACAGCTTGGTATTTATACTAACTAATCCTATAACAAACTTTACAACTAACTATGCTGACTAGGATTAGTCTATAATTAAATAATATAACTTATACACCCCTTCAAGCTGGACTTGGGAGACAAGACCAAGCTTGGAACAAATAGAAAAATGTTGTGGGGAAGGAAGAGCCTTGGTAAGGACATCTGCAAGTTGTTGATGACTTGAAATATGAGAAGTAGTTAAGAAACCTGAAGCAACTTGTTCCCTAACATAATGCATGTCTCTCTTTAGATGCTTTGTCTTCTCATGAAACATAGGATTGTGTGCCAAATGCTCTGCAGAAGTACTGTCACAATACAAGGAGATAGGAAGAGTGACAGGAGCATGTAAATCTTCCATTAAACCATGAATCCAGACAAGTTCACTTGTTGCATTTGACATACTCCTGTATTCAGCCTCAGTAGATGATTTACTGACTGTTGATTGTTTCTTAATTTTCCATGAAACTAAGTTTGAGCCAATGAACACTGCATATGCACTAAGAGATCTAGAACTAAACTGACAAGCACTCCAATCAGCATCACTATAAGCATGAACCTTCAAATCAGTTTTAGTATGATAGTATAAGCCATAATCCAAAGTGCCTTTGAGATACTTGATAACATGAAGAGCAGCCCTTAAGTGAGGAGCACGAGGACTGTGCATAAATTGACTCAAGTGCTGCACTGCATAGGACAAGTGAGGTTTAGTGAGACCAAGATACAGCAACCTGCCAACTAATCTTTTGTAAACATCAGGCTCAGTTAGAAGATCCCCTGATTCTGTGGATAATTTCAAACCTGAAGAAAGAGGAGCATTGACAAAAGCATAATCTTCCATACCCATATCAGCAAGGATATCTTTAATATATTTCTTCTGAGACATAAAAGTACCAGCTGCAGATCTTTTGATTTCAATGCCTAGAAAGTAATTTAGCTCACCTAAATCCTTTATGGTGAAAGCTAAATCAAGACCCTTTTTAACAACTTGAATCTGAGACAAAGATGTTCCTGGCACCAACATATCATCCATATATACTAAAATCACCAAGAAATGCCCATCTTGTGTTCTAGTAAACAAAGAGTAATCCTGTTTGGATTGTTGAAAACCAAGAGTGAGTAAGAATTTTGTCAATTCTTTATTCCACTGCCTTGAAGCCTGTTTTAACTCATATAAAGATTTCTTGAGTTTGCAGACTTCACCATGTTGAGCCTTAGAGTACCCAGCAGGAGGCAACATGTACACCTCTTCATCAATAAATCCATGCAGGAATGCATTATTTGCATCATAATACCTTTGGCAAGAAATAGGTTGGTGCATTCTTCTTTCACAATTTATGTGCCATTGTCTGATCTCACAACTTTAACACACTTATTAAATTGTGTTTCAACCATTTGTAAGAACCCAACAATTGTCTTAGCAACTTGTAACTTATTATGCAGCAAATAAGTCCAAGTAACTCTACTGTGATCATCTAACACAGTCAAAAAATAGCTTGCACCATTCAAGGCTTTAATTCTATAAGCCCCCCATAGATCAATGTGTATCAAATCAAAGCAATTATTTGCTCTACTGTTACTGATTGTAAATGGCAATTTATGATGTTTAGAATGAAGACATACAGTGCAATTGTATTCAGTCAAATTGTGACAATTGCATTGAGGAATATACTTCATTTTGGACAAGGATACATGCCCTAGTCTGTTGTGCCATAATTCCAACTTATCTACACCAACACCTTTATTCTGGCTACCAACAGCAGATTTATTTGGTAACATATTAGAACTAGTATCGGCTGTATGACAAGCTGAAAGCATACCAGTACCTTTATTAGAAACAGTAGATTCAGAACAACCATGGTTGAAGTAGTAATACAAACCACCTTGTTTCTTACTACTTCCAAGCACTTGAAGACTATATGGATCCTGAAAATAGCATGAATTCTTGGTGAATTGAACCAATATATCAGCCTTGTCTACCAATTTCCCAACAGATAACAGGTTGTGTCTAAAACCATTTACTAGTAACACATCATGAATAACCATATTTTCACCCAATTTAACACTCCCATCCATTTGCACACATCTGAAAGTACCATCAGGCAAACCTACTTTTTTCCTTCTCTAATCTTCTTTTGTTGAATAAAAAAATTTCATCAAACACCATGTGATCATAGGTACAGATCAACTATCCGAACACAAGCAAAATTATGTGCTAGTGCAGAATGAGAAGATGTAGTTAAATTACCTGCAAAACTAGCAAATGAATTGTTGCTAGAAGCTGGTTGTTTGCCTTTCATGGCTCGCATGACCTCTTGACATATTGAACTCAACATGTCTAGATCAATTTGAACTCCATGACCACCAGAATGACCATCCATATTATGATCAACATCAAGTGGTGATTCAAACAGTCCACCTTGTTCAGTTTCTGGAGATCTGTTCACATTAGCAGCAAATTTCTTGCTACCATAGTTATTTCCAGCAGCATAACCTTGACCATTACCAGCATTACCAGTGCCTTTAGTTGATTTAATGGCATTGTACCACTCTAGATACCCTATCAACTTAAAACATTGGTCTATTGTATGACCTTTATTTTTACAGTGATCACATTTCTTGTCTTGCTTTTCCTTCTTCCAGTCACGTTTCCCTTGAAACTTCTGAGTACCACAATTAAAACCTTCTGGAGGAAATCTTTGAGCAGCCATTGCACTACTTTCAGCCACATCCATAACTCCAGAAATTTCCTTTTGCTTTTCCATTTGCTGAGCAATTGAAAATGCTCTATTGATAGTAAGCATAGGTTCCATTGACAGAATGTTAGTAATAGTGCTATCAAAGCCACTATTTAAACCTAACAAGAACTGCATCAATTTATCCTCAGCTTCAAGATCTGTCAATTTCTTCAGACAATTTCTTCAGAAATTGACAAGTACATTGATTCAATGCACCACAACTACATACAGGAGATGACCTCAAAGCTTGAAGTTCATCCCATAGCTTCTTGATTTTACCATAATCTGCAACAATTGTCATATTTTCCTGCCTTAATCCATCAATTTCCTTCCTCAATTGATAGATGAGTGGTCCATTAGATTGACTAAACCTTTCACCTAATTCTCTTCACAAATCAGCAGAAGTTGAGACATAGGCAAAATCATCTACTATAGTTGGACTTATGGAACTAAGAATCCAATTCATCACCATATAATCAGCTCTAGTCCACATAAAATAATCTTTGTGAGTAATTGCAGGCATAGGAAGCAATCCAGTGATAAAAACTTATTTGTTCTTAGCTATGAGAGCTCTCCTAACATTTCTACTCCATCTAGTAAAATTGACTCCACTAAAAATGACAGAAACGAGTGAAGTAGTAGGATTATCTGAGTTTTCAATGAAAAGAGGATCTAGATTACCTCCTGTATTTGCATTTTCATTATTCTGATAATTCGCATTAGGAGCTCTAACATCATCAGATTTGGCCATTAATGAAAGCTTCAAAGATCTTCAGAAAATCTTGATAATCTCAAGGAAATGTTGAATTAATCAACAATACTTCAAATCTTCACAAAGAAATTGAATTGATTACTCGCAACTTCAAGAATCACCAAAAAAATCAAGCAAGAAATTCTATCGAAAACCTCAATCTCATGCGCGAGATTGTAGCTCTGATACCATATAAAAGAGATAAAGTTGAAGAATGTAAGAAGAATTCCATTAAAATCAGAGAAAAGAAAGAAATTTAGGAAACTGTTTATTACAAAACAGAAAACTCAGCTGTAGCTAACTAACAGCTTGGTATTTATACTAACTAATCCTATAACAAACTTTACAACTAACTGTGCTGACTAGGATTAGTCTATAATTAAATAATATAACTTATAGATTAACTTGATTGAACATGATTGAACCTGATTGAGATTTAGTGGAACATAGTAACTTATTGGACTTGATTGTAACTTATTTGAACTTATCTGAACTTATCTGAACTTACTAGACCTCAAACTTATTTTTTAAGGTGAAAAGAACAGACACTTAATCATTGTACTTCATCCAAAATGATGATTTAGGTGGTTTGCCTAAAACATCGTGTCTCGTGTTTAATTTCTAGAATACTAACGAATCAAGATTAGCCTAATTGATTGAATACCATCCTTCCATGTATGCAATAGGGGGTATGATTCTCAAAATTATCCCTAAATTTCCTCCACTTACTAGGGATCTTCATCTTTATTTGAAAAAAAAAAGTCTTAGAATAAAGAATTCAGACCTTGTATGCTACTAGAAGTACTGAAAAAGCGAAAGCTCCAATTTTACGAGAGGGACTATGAAGAAGACAAGACGTGTTTCCGTGTTAGCTACTAAAAGAAATTCAGGATATTTACTCTCTGTCTGCTGAGTTGTACTCATCGTATGCTTAACTAAGCTTCTCATTTAATCACCGACAACTTATTAAAAACACACACGTCCTTACTACTAGTTTTGGCAGTCAACTAACAGCTTGAAATGCAAATAACGGTAACATTCACAAAAGCTAAATAACTAATTAGTATCCGAAGATCCCAAATTATTTCCAAAATGTTATGATGTTGTTCATACTTTTTCTATTTTTTTAGTTGCACCATTTATTTTTTTCATACTTGATGAGACGCTTTTCTGAACGATATCTCTAATTGCGTATCAGTAAAACTATAAAATTTTTATATTTGGAATCCATGCATTGAGACAAAATCTAAAACATCTCACTTGACTGTGTTTTTTCTTATATAATAATGCGAGATAGATTAATAGATTTGGTTGATGAATAGTGCCAAAAAGCAATTAATGCAAATAAACAAACGAAAGAAGTATATGTTAATTGTTATGAATGTCATATAATATATATATTTTTTAGAATAACATGACCACCATGAATCTCATGTTTCTAATCTTTTCATATTAGGACAATTTTGTAATTTTTTTTTTGAACTAAACATGCATATTTTTTATACTAGATAAGTACTTTTTTTCATGTGCATCTTTTGAATTGAATGTGCATCTTATTTTTCAAGAGCATATATTTACAATTCGAAAACTGTAATATGCACATTTAGTACAAAAAATATGCACATAAATCCTTCTCTACCTTCTTTGGTATATAAAACTTTAATGTATATATAAAACTTTTCTTTGGTATTATTTTTATGTTTTGGACTTTTCAATTTTACGACTTTAAATTTTCTTAGCTTATGCCTAATTTTTTAACTTTCAATCATAAGAAAACATTGTGAACCGAACATTAGGAAAGAAAATAATATAATATTTGGACTAGACTGGACTAGATTCGAACTCATGAATAAATTTTTGGAATGAATTTGACTGGACTAAAAAAAAGTATGGATCGAGTTGTACTCAATTACTTGAGCCCATAAACTTTTGATTGATTTAACAAAGTCCAATGCAGTCCAATCAACTTACACCCCTAGTTATTATATCATATTTCCTCTATTTTTTTTAGATGATCCGTTTTGACTTTTGAGACTATTCACATATGTGACTTTGACTATATTTTGGCTTAATTCATGTGGGATCTTGTTAGATTCGTCTCAATGTATATATTCCAAATATCAACTTTTTTGTAATTTTGGCTTAATTATAAGGATTTTTTGTCCAAAACTACCTACTTTTTGCTCAATTTTGTGAAAAACTACCTTGTTTTCAGTTTTTTGTCCAAAACTACCAAGTTTCACATTTAACTTTGTTGACCACTACCATGAACAATTTTCCGGCGTTGACTTTATTTTTTCCGGCCAAAAATAGTCACGTGAACCACACGTAACTTACTAACTCCCAAATTTTCCCCTTTTCTCTTTACTAACTGATAGAATTGCGCAAGGAGCCTGCATTTTTTTTAAGCATATAATAGAGCCTGCATTTTTTGTCAGAGTTGGTTTGCAACTTCGCACACTTTTTCTTTTCTTTGGAGGGGATAGGCCAATAGGGGTAGCTCCGGAGCTAGATGATTGAGTTGTTTTGAGTGCCAAATGAAATGATCTGTAAGTGAGAGATGCATTTTCACCTTATGACTTACAATTTTACAACAACATTGTAAATCACTTTGAATTCCATCACGCTGTTGCTGTGAAACATTGGCTACCCTTAATATCAGAAATCAGTCTTACCCTCTGACTTGGTGTATTTTACAACATTGTAAATCGCTTTGATCTTCTTGTTCGGTATTGTTTTCTCCTGAAGCTATATGCATCAAGTCATCGACGTACCATAATTCTACAACGAAGCACATCATATAATATCAATTTCATCAAAATAAAGTACTCAGATTTAAAAAGTATGTTGTAATGAAAGTCTTTTGAAGTCTTGGCCACTTTGCAGGTCTTTCAGCTTCATCAGCATTCTTTCTTTGTTTAGCAGGTATAAATAATTTATTAATCAGTTAGACTCTTTGCTAAGCAGCAAAGGTGTATATTTTTTTCCTTCTTTATACGATACTGCTTAATAAAAGTTCACCCATTGCTGTATAATGGTCAAACTTGCCAATTTAAAAAAGCAGCAAGGCCAACAGATAGATCGGCAATGAAAGTTTCCTCAGTTTCACCAAGGAGCGGGCGCTCCATGCAGGAGCGTGCGCTCCTTGAGCAATCCTGTCAGTTAGTTAAGAGAAAAGGGGAAAATTTGGGAGTTAGTAAGTCACGTGCGGTTCACGTGACTATTTTTGGCCGGAAAAAAGAAAGTCAACGCCGGAAAACTGTTCGTGGTAGTGGTCAACAAAATTAAATGTGAAACTTGGTAGTTTTGGACAAAAAAATATAAACAAGGTAGTTTTTCACAAAATTGGGCAAAAAGTAGGTAGTTTTGGACAAAAAATCCTAATTATAATTAAAGATATAAAGGTTCAAAATAGTGTATTGGAAAATGTGCCTAGAGGAAACGAGTCAACTAAAAGAAACAGAGGAAGTATATAATATAACAATCATTTATTAAATTAATTTCATTTTAACTGATATATTATTATTTTGATACTCCATCCGTCTCAGATTAAGCTGAACATTTTCTTTTTATTTTTGTCACGGTCCCACTAATATTATACTCCCTCCGTCCCATAATATAGTGCTTGCATTCTATTTTGGGTGTCCTAAAATGTTGTTCTTGTTTCTATTTTTTAATTCCACAATTCCCCTTGATTTGCCTAAAAAACCATGCAACCATCATTTATTTGCTCATTGGAAATAGTTTTTTTCTTTGTTTATTGAACCTAAGTGTTGAATTAGTCATATATTTAATGCTCTTTCACCCATTATACACCATTCTCTCTCCTAAAATCAGTTTTTTTCCCACAACATTAATTGTTTATCATTCATGTTTCACTTTCCTTAATTCTCGTAAAATGTGAGAAATAAGCGCTATATTATGGGACGGAGGGAGTATTACTTTTCTTACAATCTTTTGGTCCACACTCTAACTTTATCAATGAAAACTACCTAACTTTATGTTTCCTTCAATAAAAAAAGTAAAAAAGTATTAGAATATAATCCTTGAGTATTATCATTAACCATAATGTCAATATATACGACATACTACAATAGGGAATATTCTACATAATATTCTCCTAACTATAATAAGAGAGATACACAAAATAATATAAAATTATTTACATAGTCTAACATACCCTCGTAGTTGAAGCGGGAGATGGACGACGCTTAGACTAGCTCGAAAATCATCGAAAAGAATGCGTGACATAACGCACAATACACTTAAGAGCCTGCAAATGAGCATCACGAGGATCATGCATATATAGACTAACCTGTTATACTGCATAGGAGCTGTCAGGACGTGTGAAGGTCAAAAATTGTAATGCCCCTACTAACACTAGTGGAAAAAATCCCATCTGATGCGGTCAAAACCGGGCTTACTGATCCGGTTTTGGTCCGCATCGGATGAGCTCGCAGCAGATCCAAAATATTTACTGATCCGGTCCAAAATCGCAGCAGTAAATTATTTACTACTTCGGTTTTCACCCAAAACTGGAACAGTTGACCACCCCAAAAACCAAAATTTTTTTTTTTTTTTGCATTTTTTCATAATTAATCGATACAAAATCAATAATATATATCAACACTCATTTTATTGAGCATATTATACTCAATTGAAGCATAAACTAAATAATTAGATATATAAAAATATTAGCAAACTATAATTTTAACATCATGCTCTATAGCACAAACACAAGAGAATTTTATACTTCAATGGCTCCTCCTATTAGATTTAGCAGTCATTCGCTATCATAGGCTTCTTCAAGCTTGCAATACATGCAGTTATAATCTTGAGGATGGAAAATCGATATGGGAGCAGATGCTATGCATCTGCAAGGAGAAACATAAGTTTGCTTTGAAAGTCAAAATAAAAGGATAATAAGTGAGCACTAGCTAGAAATATAAAACTTACTCATATATTAGAATCTAAATGTACAGTGCAGCAGCCTAATGACAACAAAGCAAACACAAAATGAACTATTCTTGGGCTTAGCTAATAAGTTGATCATACCTGGAGAAGAACCACAGAGCTCAGGTGTCAAGATTAGGGATGGCAATGGATCCTGGACCCGGCCCGGATCCGTGGACCCGGATCCGTTTTTTCGGATCTGGATCCTAAAATTTCAGACCCGTTGGATCCGGGTCGGATCCGGGTCCTGACGTCAAATCGCGGATCCGAGTCCGGATCTGACCCAGGATCCGGACCCGGATCCGTAGATCCGTTTTTTTAAGAAAAGGTTGGGCTGGGCTCCACCTCAAAGTCCTGCTCCTAAGTCCTACCTCATTTCACTCGCACCTTCAGTTCCCTCTCAGTCTCTCACATCTCTCCCTCTCCCTTACACATCTCTCCCTCTCCCTGAAACCCTAACTTCACTCACGCATGCCACCACTCCAATTCTCCAACGCCTCAGTCACGCATGCCACCACTCCAAGTCACCCATCTCTACGGCCAACGCCCAACTTCTCCCATCTCTCTCTTTCCGCGTCATCCACCAGTGGTTAGAGGGTTGAACTCAGCAGCGCATATTGATAGCACGAATGGGTTGAACTGGCGCAGCACCAGTGGTGTTTCCGGCAACTTCCGGCGAGATATTGTTGTCTCTACTGTTATCTTCTGAGTTCCGACGAAGTTAGGTAAAAAGAATTATTTTTCGCTTGTATTTTTGGTGGTTAGAGGGGGTATTTGGAGTATTTGGAGGATGGTGAACTCGAAAAGCCTATGATTTTGTCGAACTAATACTGAATTACTGCCGACTTTGAACTTCTTGACAGCAAACATTGAACTCGAAAAGAGCTTTAGTGCTTTACCTTAAATTTTTCATACTGCTATATATGTAAATACCTAATATCTTTGATGTTTTTGATTTTTTGTATGCAAATTGCTAAGCTGTTGGTTAATTTCTGGATGTACTTTGGAAAATTTTTGGCTTCGGAAAATATTTTAATATAAAAAATTAGTTAAAATACCATAAGGCAACCTAGACCCGGTTGGGACCCGTTTAGGACCCGGATGCGTATGATCCGTCGGATCTGGATCTAGGTCCAACTTTTTCAGACCCGCTGGATCCGGGTCGGATCTGGATCCAGCGCCTGAAAACGGATCTGGATCCGGGTCCACCTAGACCCGGTCCAGATCCGACCCGTTGCCATCCCTAGTCAAGATACAACACTTCAGCACTGGTTCCTCAAAAAGATAAGGACTACATGCCACCAGAAGGCACTTCAGCACTGGTTCCTCAAAAAGATAAGGACTACATGCCACCAGCTAGGCAAAGAAGAGCTCTGGAGGGGAATCAGTATTCTTGGGCTTAGCTAATAAGTTAGCATGATCAACGTAGCAGTACTCCCTGTGATACAAAGTATTGCTCAGTAGAGGCGCAACAAGCTCATATTTAGCACCCTAAAGTCAGGCAAACAAAGCGAAAAGATTAGTACTTGTATAAAGGATGCAAGAATGATGAAAAGGAAACTCAGGGGAAAAGGACTCTTAAGATAACAAAAGATAAGGGACCTTATCTTTTGATAGGAAAATATTGTCCTCCCAGCACAATTTATAAAGCTTTTATGTCTACCTCAAGAACCAATGACAACCCAAGTCTATAAGCAGAAGGCAAGACTTAGTTGGAATCATAATAAGCCATCTCAGGAAAACATGAAATCAAATAGATAAAAAGTTACTTCTAAACGTGATATTGACATTTGAAATTGGCACAACCTGATCAAAGATATTGTGCAGCAGAACGAAAGTGAACACCACTAATGATAAAAGATATTGTGCAGCAGAATGAGAGAGAACATCACTAAAAATATTCCCTATGGGGAAGGAGATGGGTGTTGAACTAGCTAAAATATCACCCCCTCATCCCCCACCCCCTGCAAGAATAGTAAAAATTAGGGTTGTTCATAATCATCCGATCCGCGATCCGGTCGATCCGATCCGAAAAATCGGATATCCGATCCTTTTTTTGAGTTTCGGATATCCGAAAAAAATCGGATAGGATACGGATCGCGTTTTTTGTGTTTTCGGATATCCGAAATATCCGTTTTTTTAAAAGTATATATTTTTAAAAAACAAAACCCTAAATAACCTTACTCAAAACATTCTAAGCTGAAAAAAGAGTCATTCTCAAAAACTATACCCTAAGTTCAGTTGAAAGACTAGAGACGCCGTCTCTCATCTCTCTCCAACGGCACAAGGCCACAACCTGCTGCGAGCTGCTGCCAGACGCCCATATTCCGGCGAGACGACGACGATCTTCAACGCTCCTCTGCTCCCGGCGCGATAAATGAGGTAATTCTCTCATCTCACTTCATCTTCTTTAATTTTTCTACTGCATTTTGCCATCTTCTTTTTCCTTTTTTTCTTTTTTTTTATTTCCGCCATCTTCTCCTGTGTTTTCTTGTTGTTTTTTTTTTCTTCTTCTGTGTTGTTCGTTTTTTGTCATCTTTTACTGCATTTCGTCATCGTTAATTTTTTGCTGCATTTTGTCATCTTCTTTAATTTTTTTTAGTTGTTCTGCAATTTCATTTTCAACATGTTCTCTAGTCTACCCAAATTGAACATCCAATGAAAGGACTACTGTTCCACATTAAACATCAAATATTCCTGCAAATTTGGACATTTAAATGCTTCTTGTAGTTATCAAGTTGTAAATTTGGACATCATGTGGTAGCTAAAAATTCCCCATTGAATATTCCAACTGTTTAACAATCTACTTTTTGACTGGAAAACTAAGGCAACATTATTTGGCTTTTCTGGCTTTGATTTTTTCGTTTTTAAAATTTATGCAACTTACTTCGTCTCTGTTTTGTGGTTTCAGTTTTTTAGTTGTTCTTTGTCTTAAGTTTTAACTGATTTTAATTATTGTACTTTAAATTTTTTTTTACTTAATACTAATACTATCATTTTCTTTGTTGTGATATTTGTTTTGTAGGTATGAAAGATTTGACTATGGAGCAACCAACCATTGATATTGATGAGTCATTGGATACTTTTGAACGATCTATAAGTTTATTAGACTTATGAGCTTTTTTATGGTGCTGAAACTCTATGGAACTTTTAAATTTGTTAACTTTATTTGTAATTTGTATTAGTGTGTTAACTTGGATGTTGGAACTTAGATGTTGAAACTCTACTAGAACTTGGATGTTGGAACTTAGATGTTGAAACTCTACTAGAACTTGGATGTTGAAACTCTACTAGAACTTTGATGAATTAATTATGCATGTATGGATTAACATGGAGAAGCCAAATATGCAATGATGCATAGATTACTCCCTCCGGTTCCTAAAGATCTTCCCTCTTTCCGTTTTAGTGCGTTTCCAAAAGATCTTCCCTCTTTTACTTTATTCCTTATTTGGCAAATTTTTTCCCCTTCTTACCCTCTCATGTGACTATCATATGGTCCACCATTACACTATTAAATCAATTTTACTCCCTTTCTCTCTCCTACTTTACACCTTTTTATTTGTTTATTTTCCTTAACCCTCTCTCTCTCTCCTACTTTACCCACCCAAGACCCCACACAAATTGATCTTCCTTGGTATCTGTAGTAACAGTAACAAGGAAGATCTTTCGGAACCGGAGGGAGTATTAGATTGCATAATGCATACTACAATTAATTACTACTTAGAAGTTGCCATGGGCTTGGTGGCTAATATAGTAATAGTAATATGGGCTTTTTGTAACATTAGTGTTGGCCCAAAATTGCCCAAAAAAACAGCAATGAAAAACTTTAAAAAACGAAAAACATCAACTCTTAAAAAACGAAATTTCGGATCGGATCAGATATTCGAATGAACAGCTCTAGTAAAAATAGGTTACTGAAAATGAATAGGGGAAAACAGTTATTTATCATGTAATAAGGGAAGAAAGGGGGACCCCTCAAAAAAAAAAAAAGGGAAGAAAGGGGGAAATTTGGCTATGCAGCTCACATAATATATAATATTGGCAGGTTAACAAACATTCATGATAATGCAATCTCCATGCAATTTTCAACCTTATTAGTCTTGAATCTTGACGGGGCATCATATGCTGTAGATATGCAACGAATTATAAATAGACAAACCTAGTATCAGTTCAACATCTTCAACAAACCCCACTATGAGCATCTCATCAGCTTCATCAAGGACTCGGAATAGCAGCGAACCAAGGCTAAGAGCACCCTTCTCTAATAGAATAATACATCCTACAAAGGCATTATTAGAAAGTTAGTCACATGAGCCCATGTGTGCAACAATCTGCTAAACATATAAAATTTTATAAAGCGATATCTCAATCATACCTTTACACGACCAAGTGTTCCAACAACAATATCAACACCTCTTTTCAAGCTAGTTATATGAGATGGGAAGGGTGCTCCACCATAAACACAGCAAGATGCGAGTCCAATTGTGTTTTCATAAGATTGGAAATCAGCATACACCTACATACACACCAAGAAATTGAAATAACGAATACAAAAACAAAGACATATCTTTAATATGTAACTCCATGTAACAATGGTGGGGGAAAACAGAATGGATGAATTTATATTCAACACAGTACCTGAGTGGCTGAGTTGACAATTATACATAAATTCAAGTAGGATGCAGCAAAACTAAAGACGTCCCCGAATATTGGCTGAGTCACTGGCATAGCCAATATTGAGAAGACTTCGCAAAGTTTTGGGTCTGCAACGAAAAGACATCCCCGAATGGAACACTTACATTTAGCAACTATATCAAGTAGGATGCAGCAAAACTAAAGTTAGTGAAAGCATATTCCATGGATTGGCCCCATGGAAAATTAAGCCAAGATCTCAAGGTGCTGAGATCAGTCAAATCATGAGTTGGCAACTGTGCAGCACGACTAACTTGGTCCATCAAAAATCCCTGGACAGACTCCAAACGGACACAACACACATCGCAAACTCGTTGTGGATCTGAAGAACGGAACTTCACAGGCAATAGGCTCCTTCCCTTTGAGCATTCACTGCTGAACAATCCCCCACAAAAGCGACAGTGATGCCTGGAGCAAATGATAGGATGGAAACACACACTACAAAGCATACAAGCTGATGCAGAACTGTCAGGAAGCCAATGTGGAGGCTCTGCCTCCAAAATCTCCTGCACGTTCACCATAGTTGCCTCTGTGAGAGTTTGAGCCATTTCCTCCCAAGTTTGCTCTAAAAAATTAGCAGATAACCAGGAGAGCTGTCGTTGATGAACATACTATGTTTCTGCTAAGAAATTGAGGATTGTGATTGGTTGAGAAATGAGATGTGGGCCCCAAGAGCGATCACCTGAGCTCCGGTATCCGTACGCCGGAATCCTGCAAAACAAAGTTAGACTACCCCGGGGGTGTTTCCGGGATCGCCCCTCCGACGCTCAAGTCAGTAAATGATTGAGGTAGAGAGAGAAGTACTGTCTAGAGAGAGATGCTCTAGTTTGTTAGGTGAGAATTGAATACCTGTTCATTGATGAAGCAGTTGGTTTTTATAGTGTTGGGGATTTCCCAGACAGGAAACATTATTCAGATGGGCCTTTTTGGTAGCAATGGACATGTTACCTTTTCAGGCAATGATTGCCTCAGCTTTTAGAGGCTTCCCAAATACTGGTGATTAGGTCAACCTTCGTGTGGGACCCACAGCTGCCACCTGTCTCGGGCTTCAGTAGGCTTTTATGCTCCTTCATTGGGCTGCTGATCAAATGAGCCCAAACAATTAGCCCCACGCCATAGATGGGGGACCACGGAAATCCGCTTGGAGGGGAGCCTGCCTGTGGCGGAATAAGCAGGGGGAATGGACCATGGCGTCGACCGAGTCCCCTCCTTGCTGGAGGGATGGAGGCCGACCTGGTCACTCCATTGGTGAACAGGGAATGGAGGGAGAATGCCGACCAGGTTATTTCCTGGTGAAGGAAAAAATGCCGACCGGGTCATTCCCTGGTGAAGGGAAAATGCCGACCAGGTTATTCCCTGGTGAAGGGAGAATGCCGACCAGGTTATTCCCTGGTGAAGGAAAAACGCCGACCAGGTTATTCCCTGGTGAAGGAAAAAACGCCGACCGGGTCACTCCTTGGTGAAGGGAAAATGCCGACCAGGTTATTCCCTGGTGAAGGGAGAATGCCGACCAGGTTATTTCCTGGTGAAGGAAAAACGCCGACCAGGTTATTCCCTGGTGAAGGGAAAATGCCGACCAGGTTATTCCCTGGTGAATAAAAAACGCCGACCAGGTTATTCCCTGGTGAAGGGAAAATGCCGACCAGGTTATTCCCTGGTGAAGGAGAAAAAAAAACGCCGACCGGGTCACTCCTTGGAGAAGGAAGAATGCCGACCGGCTTACTCCTTGGTGAAGGGAAAATGCCGACCGGGTTATTCCCTTTCGGAAGGGTGCTAACTGGTACTTAGCTACACTTGACCGAGTACAGAGGCGGCTCGGCAAAGGAGGAGGGCTCCTGTTGGCCGAATGGATTTGAAGCCACTCGGATGAGGGGCTAATGAGCCCCAAGATGGTCCGAGTGGGTGCTAGCTGGTACTTGGCTACATCCGACCAAGTACAGAAGCGGCTCGGCAAAGGAGGAGGGCTCCTGTTGGCCGAATGGATTTGAAGCCACTCGGATGAGGGGCTAATGAGCCCCAAGATGGTCCGAGTGGGTGCTAGCTGGTACTTGGCTACATCCGACCAAGTACAGAAGCGGCTCGGCAAAGGAGGGGGGGCTCCTGTTGGCCGAATGGATGCGAAGCCACTCGGATGAGGGGCTAATGAGCCCCAAGATGGTCCGAGTGGGTGCTAGCTGGTACTTGGCTACATCCGACCAAGTACAGAAGCGGCTCGGCAAAGGAGGAGGGCTTCGGTTGGCCGAATGGATGTGAAGCCACTCGGATGAGGGGCTAATGAGCCCCAAGATGGTCCGAGTGGGTATCCGTACCTCCCGAAGCTCAGGACACATGGAACCTCGGCATTGGCCGAGCTGGAAGTACACCCTGGGGACCTTTGGCGTTTCAACTTCCTTTGGATCTGAAAGGTTTTTTGCTCGAATATGTTGAACTCCTTGCTTAATGGGCTGAGTAGGTCCAGTTGGGCCGCTATTAAAAGCCCGTTTAGGCGACGCGGGGGGGTTTGCGTTGCACATCCCCCGAGATCCTCCTATATAAACCTGGGAGGAGAGAGAAGTGGAGGATCATTTGCTCATTTCCTCATTATCTCTCTCTCAAGAATCTCCAAATTCTATCAATCCTCTCAAGTTTTCCTTCCAGTTTCTTCGTCCGACCAGGTACGCGTTTGTTTTAAGCTTTTTTCTTTTTCTTTGTTTTCTTTCGAATAACTTCGGCCGACTCCCTTGTGCATAAATAATGGGAGATTCGTCCGAGTCGTCGACACCTCCGACCTCACCCTCTTATAAACTGTCCGAGGAGGTGAGGGGAATGGGAATAACTTTGGTGTCGACGATAATAAGTTGCCCCGACCCCTTGGCTGTGCCCGACGCGGTCGCTCTCCCGAGCCCGTCTTCTTCGGTGGAGGAGGAAGCCGAGGGAGTCATTCCTTACCCTTGGGAGGTGTCGTTGGCTTATCCTCCTTCTCGGAGTTACTTAGACAAGTATTTGTCTTCTGATGTAGTAAGGATCATGCCGAGGGGAGCAGGAGAAGCATCCATATCGGGTCGGGAGCTGGAGTATCCTGACCTTGATCCGAAAGGGGGTCCAGGCTCTTTCTTCCCCGAGCCGGGGGTGATCAAATCGCTGACCGAGGACCTCCGGGGTACAGCGACCAGGTTTCAAATAAAGGACCCCTTCTACTTGGTCCGACCAGAGGCCCACCATACCGTGATCTCGCCCCCTCCTGGTTGTGTCGCAGTGTATTATAAATCTCTGAATATGGGGCTTCGGTTTCCCTTATCCCCTTTCGTGAAGGAGTTGCTGAACGCCTATAACTTGGCGATCTGTCAAGTCTCCCCGAACTCCTGGGGCGGAATCACTGCCTTTCAAGTTCTGTGCAACCTTATGGATGTCCGTCCGACCCTCAAATTATGGAGGCATTTGTATCGGTTGGTCGAGGTCATGGCGGCCAAGAACGGGCCAGGTTGGTGGAGCTTTCAGATCCGACCGGGGTATCGGACCGTCCTCAATCTCCCCACCTCCCAAAAAGGGTTCCGCCGAGAGTTTGCCTTCGTGTATTTCGGGGGAGATTGGGGGATTCCTTTGGTTCCGCCTTCGGATGAGCCCCTTGTCGCTTTGAACTACCGAGTAGGGTATCTAGACGACGAGGAAGGAGCCGCGGCCTGCTATATGCAGACCGAGGCGAGGATCGTCGATGGGGGCGAGGTGTTCGTACCCGGGCAATGGCTGCCCGACTGCGCTCTCTTCCGAGACGAGCATTTTCTCTCGGCTATGGGTCTGAGCACGACGTTCCCGAAGGGTAATCTGCCGGGGAGTTGGCTGAGGTGGTTGGTATTGCCAATGTTATAGTTTCTCACTCTTTTTTGACTAACTTTTTTGTTTATGCTTTGCTGCAGAACCCGCCCGAGCATACCTTGAAGAGACCGATCCGTCAATGGCCGATAAACTAAATGTTGCTGCAATGAGAGCTGCTCGGCTGAAGGCGGAAATTGCTGCCAAGGCCTTGAAGGTCCCCGCTCCCCCCAAGTTATGAAATCTGCCATTTTTGTTGGTTCTGTTTTGGTCCGACCGTTTCCTTTTATTTGCCGACGGCATTTTCCCTGATGTAGGATCCCGCCAAGCCGAAGAGCAAGAAGCGGAAAGAGCGGTCATCAGACAAGGTAGCTCAAACAGAGAAAGCCGTTGCTCGGTCCAAAGCCGAGCGAGACAAGGCCGCAGCTCGGTCCAAGGCTGAGCGGGGAAAGGCTGTTGCTCGTGCGGAGACCGAGCGGAGCGGGTCGGTGGAGATCATCAGCCCAAGGGGTCCCCAGCAACAAGCCGACGGGGGGGACCTCTCCCTTCATTCTTCCGACTTTCGGCCGGTCGGGAGCCCGCAATATACTCCCATGTCTCCCTTTGAGGAGTTGCCAGGGGGTAGTTCGAGGGGGGTGGCAGCGCCGACCGTTCCTTTTCCGGGGCTGAGCCGGAAGGAGAAGGACAAACGGTGGACTGCTGCCATTGACCATATTTATACTCCCGCCGATCGGGAGTATATTGAGGCCACTCACGGTCCGAACGAGACCAACGAGTTATTTCGCTCCTGGCTCGACGTAAGTGTCTTTACCCTTTTTATTTTGCTCTCTTACTCTGCTCCGACACCGCAAACATTGCGCTTTGCTCTCCTTTATTTCAGTTCTCTGCCCGAATGGCGAACGTTGCTCAGAATAGGGTGAGCTTGGGCGAGGAAGTCAAAGAGCTCAAGGAAAAGGCCAAGAAGCACTTTGATGAGGTCTATCAGGCCAAGGAAGGCAGGCGGGTTGCCGAGTCCAAGCTCGAGGATGCACTGGCCGCCATTAAAAAGGACCAGGAAGACTTCGCCTCGGAGCGGGCGAAGTTGGAGAAGGAGAAATCCGACCTCCTACTTGCTCGGAACTTAGCCCGAACTGCTCGTGATGACGCCCTGGCCAAGCAAGCAGCGGCCGAGCGGAAGGTGACCGAGCTTGAGGCTAAACTGGTCGAGCTCGAAGGCCAGGTGAAGACAGAGGAGCAATGGTTTAAGGAGTGGGAAAATTCCGTTGCTGCCGCGGACTACGCCAATGAGGTCGGCAGCGCTGCTCACAAAATGGGGGAGGATGAAACCCTCGACCGACTGAAGAAAGTCTTGGCCGAGTCTCATCCCGATTTGATCTGGGCCGAGGTTTGGTCAAGTTATCAAGAGTCGATTGACGCTGATAACGCCAAGATCCTGGCTAGGATGAAAACTGAGGGGAGCAGCTCGGATGAAGATGATGATGTGGACGACGAGGGCCGAGTCGACGTCAATGTCGTCGATGGTGATGATGTTGATGACGATGTTGACGTGGCCGAGGGAGTCGGCCCTGCGGGGGAGTTGGTCGGTGATAACACTGATGCCAATGCTGAGGGCTTGGCTGATCCTCCCCCTCCCCCTAGCTCTTAGGCTGTTTTTTGTATTTTAGCTTTCTTTTATATTTTGCCCTTGTGGCCTTTGTAGTTGTATCTTCTGTGATCAATGAAAGCTTTCTTTCGGCTTATCTGTTTCCTTGTTTGTTAATTGCAATACCACCGACTGACTGACTTGTACCGATTGGTTTTGGTCAAAACTCCGACTGACTCGGTTAAGTCATAAGTAAATTTTGACTGACTTGTTCGAAACTCCGACCAGCAGTCATTTCCGGGGGAGTTTGAACTGTTTTGATTGGTTAAGTCTTAAACATAATCCCGACTGACTTGTTCGAAACTCCGACCAGCAGTCATTTTATTAGGAGTTTGAATTGTTTTGACTGGTTAAGTCTTGACATAATCCCGACTGACTTGTTCGAAACTCCGACCAGCAGTCGTTTCAGGGGGAGTTTGAATTGTTTTGACTGGTTAAGTCTTAACATAATCCCGACTGACTTGTTCGAAACTCCGACCAGCAGTCATTTTATTAGGAGTTTGAATTGTTTTGACTGGTTAAGTCTTGACATAATCCCGACTGACTTGTTCGAAACTCCGACCAGCAGTCGTTTCAGGGGGAGTTTGAATTGTTTTGACTTGTTCAAAAGTTCGATCAGTGATAACTTGGATATATATGATGCCAACCTTTTGACCGGGTTAGGTCGGCCGAGGTGTAAAATATGCCGATCGGGTAAGCCCAATACATAATGTTTGAAACCGACTACAAAAGTGCCGACCGGCTATAAATAAGCTATTACAATATATGCCCCTATTGCAAGTAACAAACTTTACACATAGTACTTCTTAAGATTGTCTGCATTCCAAGGTCGGACCAAGGGGATACCCTCGGCGGATTCTAGTCGGAATGTGCCGGGCTTGACGATTTCTGTTACTTTGTAAGGGCCATCCAAGTTAGGTCCTAGCTTTCCCTTCAGGTGTGAGAGCCCGGTAGCCTCGACTTTCCGAACAACCCAGTCGCCCAGTTGGATTGGACGGCTCCTCACTCGGCGATTGAACATCCGAGTGACCCTTTGCTTGTACCGAATGGATTTTAGCAGCGCGTTGCCCCTTGTTTCTGGCAACAGGTCTAGGTTGACGGGTTTCTCTTCCTCGTTCTTCTCGTATTCATAGAAGGTCATCCGAGGGGATGGGATACCAATCTCCACGGGTAAGACAGCCTCACTCCCATACACGAGGCTGAATGGTGAGTGACCCGTGGCTTCTTTGGTCGTAGTCCTGGCCGACCACAGGACCCCGGGTAGGTCATCAACCCATGCTCCTTTGGCTGCCTCCAAAGACTTCTTGATTCCTTTAAGCACTATCTTATTGGCCGATTCGGCTTGCCCGTTTGTTTGCGGTCGGGAGACTGCCGAGAACTTGGTTTGTATTCCGAACCGAGCACAATAATCTCTGGTCGGGCCGCTGTTGAATTGTCGCCCATTGTCGGAAATTAGGACTCGGGGGACTCCAAATCTGGTGATGATGTTTCTCCAAATGAACGCTTGGACTTGCTTATCCGTAATGGAGGAGAGTGGTTCAGCTTCAGTCCATTTGGTGAAGTAGTCGATGGCGACTATTAGGAACCTTCTCTGACCCGAGGCTGGGGGGAATGGTCCGAGTAGGTCCATGCCCCATTTGTCGAATGGCAAGACTGCTTGAATTGTTGTTAGTGGGGTGGTTGGTGCTCGGGGGATGTCCGAATGGATGCGCGGGATGGACATCTCTTCACTAGTTCCTGAGCGTCCGTTTTTAGGGTAGGCCAGTAGTACCCGGCACGGAGCGCTTTTCCCGCTATGGTCCTTCCTCCTTGGTGACTCCCACAGGCCCCTTGGTGGATTTCCCTGAGGATGTAATTTCCTTCTTCAGGGGTGACACATTTAAGTAAAGGATGGGTGAAAGACTTCTTGTAGAGTTGATTTTCATGCCATAAAAACCATCCGGCTTTATGCCTGACTCGGTCAGCCTCCTTGTGATCCTCAGGCAGTTTCCCGTCCTTCAAGTATCCGACCACTTCATCCATCCATGCAGACGTCCGATTTAGCACAAGTTGTTCCTTGTTATTGATGCTGGGCTGCCGAAGGACTTCCCACATGATAGTTCGGGGGGCCGACCCTTCTGCTGAACTAGCCATTCTTGCCAGAGCATCCGCTTGCTGATTTTCCGATCGGGGTATGTGGGTGATACTGAATTGAGACAGTTGTTTGATTATGTCTCTCGCTTTGGCTAGATACATTCTCATGTTGTCTTCCTTAGCTTCGTATTCGCCCGATACCTGACCCACTATCAACTGTGAGTCTGATTTGGCCTCGATCATAGTTGCCCCTGCCAGGATGCATAGTTCCAATCCGAGGATCAGGGCCTCGTATTCAGCTTCGTTGTTGGAGCCTAAGAATTCAAACTTGATGGCGTATTCCATCTTCTCCCCGACCGGGGGTTTGATGACCAACCCAGCTCCACATCCTGATTTGGTGGACGATCCGTCCACTTGCAACTCCCAACCGTCTTCTTGGCCGTGGGGTGGGGGCCTGGATGTGCATTCTGTTATGAAATCGGCCAAAGCTTGGGCTTTTATCGCCCTCCTGGGCTCGTATTCTAACCCGAAGTCGGCCAACTGATCTGCCCAATCGCTCATCCGACTGGAGTGGTTTCTGCTTTCAACGACTTTTCTGAGCGGCTGACTTGTGAGGACCTTAATAGGATGAGCCTGGAAGTAGGGTTTAAGCTTCCGACTCGCCATTACTAAGGCAAAGACCATTTTTTCCACTTCGCTATATTTGGCCTCCGCCCCGCGGAAAGCATGACTGATGAAGTAGACCGGGTGCTGCTTTTCTTCTCTCTCAGCTATCAAAACGGCGCTGAGCGCGTATTCTGAAGTGGCCAAATAAACGAACAGGGTCTCCCCCGGCAAGGGGGAGATCAACTTTGGGAGAGCTAGTAGGTGTTCTTTCAGGGAGGTGAAGGCCTGTTCGGCTTCACCGTCCCAAGTGAACTCTTTTCTTTTCTGGGTTTTGAAGAAATGTAAGCTCTTATCTGCAGACCGGGATAAGAAGCGACCGAGGGCGGCCAGACAGCCAGTTAGGCGTTGTACTTCCCTCACATTCCGAGGAGATTTCATTTCCATTATTGCTTTGATTTTGTCGGGATTGGCTTCGATTCCCCTTTCATCCACCAGGAATCCGAGGCACTTCCCTCCCTTTACTCCGAAGACGCATTTCTTTGGATTTAACATCATGTGGAAACGCCTCAACGTCCCGAGGGTTTCCCTTAAGTCAGAGGGATGATTGCTGCGGACTTTGCTTTTGACGATCATGTCATCAACATATACCTCTATATTCCGACCAAGTTGATTGTTAAAAATTTTGTTGACGGTGCGCTGATATGTAGCCCCTGCATTTTTCAGCCCGAAGGGCATCATTTTGTAGCAATACACCCCCTGGTTGGTGATGAACGCAGTATGGACTCGGTCTTTTTCAGCCATCGGGATTTGATGGTACCCCGCATTTGCATCCATGAAGCTTAAGAGGGCATGACCTGCAGGTTGAGTCGACCGGGCTATCAATCTTGGGCGAGAGGGTGGTTGTCTTTTGGACGAGGCCTTATTTAGGTCCGTGAAATCCACACACATTCTCCATGCTCCGCTCGATTTTTTGACGAGGACAACATTGGCCAGCCATTCCGAGTACTGACATTCTTCAATGAACCCTGCTTCAAGCAATTTCTTAACTTCTGCTGCTGCTGCAGCGTTCCTCTCAGGGCCTTGATGTCTCAACTTTTGTTTGACCGGTTTGAACCCCTCTTTGATATTTAGCTCGTGGCACATAACTTTAGGATCGAGCCCGGGCATTTCATTGGCTTCATAGGCGAAGACATCTCGGTATTCTGTCAGAACTTGGATTATCTCCCTTCTGGTTTGAGGGTCCATGGCCTTGCCTACTCTCAGAGTCCGATCATGCTCCTCATCGATGATGACTTCTTCATCCTCCTCGGTGGGCCGAGGGCGCTCGTATTGTTTGGGATTCTCCGTAAGGTATACCCCGAGCTCATTTGGAGGCTGACTATCCTCTCGCTTTCTCTTCTTCGAGTCCTCTTGGACGTCGACCTTGCTTTTTAAGCTGTTCACATAACACTCCCTGGCTGCTTGCTGATCCCCCTGGATCTTTCCGACTCTACCTTCATCGGTTTCGAATTGCATGAGGAGTTGATAGATGGAAATTGCAGCTTTGACCTTGTTCAGAGTGGGTCTTCCCATTATGATGTTGTATGGCAGAGGGATGTCCACCACTAGGAAATCAATCGGTAGGCTTCTTCCTTTGCCTTTCTCCCCTATCCGAGTAGGCAACTTTATAGACCCGACCGGGTGCACAGAGTTTCCCCCGAAGCCTATGAGTGGCTGATTGAGTGGGGTCACATCCTTCTCAGTGTATTTCAACTTCTTGAGGCATTCCAACGTAATTATATCAGCTGAAGACCCACTGTCCACTAGCACTCGCTTGACCCTTGTGTTGGCCACTTTGAGCTCGATGACCAGGGGGTCATCGTGGGGCGTGTGTAGTGGCCTACTGGACTCCCCGAATGTCATTGTAGGGCAGTCGGGTCGCGGGTGATTGACATCGAGTACCTGATGCTTTAGACTTTGGAGGTAGGCTTTGCGTGATCGGCCGGTTAGGCCTCCCGACGCGAAGCCACCTGCTATGACTCCGATGAACCCTTCCGTGTCTCCGCTGTTGGATTGACCGGCTTTTTGCTTGCCCTTCTCTTCACTAGTATGCTTGAGGTACCGGTTTAGCTTCCCCTGATCAGCTAGGTTGTTAAGGGATTTCTTGAGTTCTCTACAATCCTTAGTGGTGTGCCCGCATTCTTTGTGATATTCACACCAAAGGCTCTTGTCTCTTCGAGAGGCTGATGTTTTGATGGGAGGTGGCCGAGGGAGAGTGACTTTATCCTTTATGTCCAAGTATATCTCCCTCCTGTTTTTGCTGAACCGGGGGTCGATGCCATGGTCGTTGAACCTATCCGACCGACCACCCGTCTTCTGCTGCTTCGTCTGATCCCTGGCATTTCCTTCATCCTTCCTCTTTTTGCTCCCATCGTCTGAGTGACGGCATATGTCGGTTGCCTGGATGAATCTTTGAGCTCGAGTCATTGCCTCCGAGAAGGTTTTGACTTCGTTTTCGGCCAGGGACCACCTTAGCCGACCAGGCTGGAGTCCAGACATCAGGGCAGCGAATGCTACCGCGTCCTGCAGATCGGAAATCTTCAATGATTCCTCATTGAATCTTTTAATATAGTCGGCCAGGTTTTCATTCTTTTCCTGCTTGATTCCCATTAAGTGAAGACTCGTTTTCTTTTGTCTCTTCCCGGCAACAAATTGTTGGACGAATAGGTCTTCAAGGACCGAGAAATCAGTTATAATCCCCGCCGGGAGCTCTTGGAACCAGCTCAGGGCCAGACCCTTGAGTGTCGTCGGGAAGAAGCGACACCAAGTGGCCTCGCACCCAGTCTGAACACTCATTTGAGCTTTGTATGTTGCCATGTGATCATCCGGGTCGGTTAGGCCCGCGAATGGCTCGACAGAGGGCGTTTTGACCTTTCCCGGATTGGGCGCCTCGAGTATGGCCTGGCTGAATGGGACCATGAACTTGAGTGCCCCGCTGTTGATCCGAACGGGGTTCGATTGCGCTGAATCACCATGACCCTCGCGCTGAGCGGCCTTTTTGTTTAATATGTGCCTCGCATCATAACCTTTGCTGAGGCGCTTCTCGTTGAGGAAGTGTCGGGCATCATTTTGTTTTTGACCCACGTTGCCCCGAGGGGATTTGGATATGTGAGTCTTGTTGGAGTTAAGGCTTGGAAAAGCCTTGGCTCATTTTCTTGTTTGTCCCACATTGCTTGTGGGAGGGAATTTCTTCATGTTTATATATTTCCTCCCTCCTTCCATCTATTGAGTTGTGACTAGAGATGCTTTTGTGGTTGGATGATATGTTTGGTTTGGGCTTGCTATCACACACGCGCGCGCGCGCCGCCCGCCCGGACCGGGCCAGGGCCATGGGCCTTGGGCTTTGGGGAATAAACTTAACTTAACTAAATTTTTGGACCCGGGAGCTACGCGTGTGTGGCTGTTGGAATTCTGTAACGTTTTACCGTTACAGTATTCATGGCAATCCCTAACTATCCGCCCATTGATTTCTGTCTTGATTGCTATCCGTTTTTTGGCTTGATTCTTCCCTATAAAATCAGTGCCATCCTGTTCAGTCAGATATACAAAAACAAAACAACAGACACTCTTCTCTCTTCCCTTCTCTTTTCTATTCCTGGGTTTTCGTGCTATTCTCTAAAGCTCAGTTTGCTAGTGGTGGCATTCTTAGCTGCTGTGTAAACCTTGGGGAGCATTCCGGCCAAGATCGATAACCACCATTGTCGGGCCGTAATTGCTTTCAAGTCAGTGATCTCCTATCACGGCACAGCCTTGAAAGTTATCTATTTCTGCCTTGCGAAACTCTTATTCCAACAATTTGAAAGCAATTACGAATATTTGCAATGGCGAAAGTTCAACCAAATCAATGGCTCATCTGTCCAAACTTGAGTCCCTTGATGGAAGTAACTACAAACGCCGGGCTCGAAACTTCTTATGTTTTTCGAGCAACCGGATATTGACTATGTCCTGTTCAATGATCGTCCCGCCGCCATTACGGCCTCGCTGATTCATCTTCTCCTTCTGCTTCGTGTCATTAAGCGGAATGAGGATCAAATTCGAAATATGAAAAAGATAATAAAACAGTTCGTTTCCATCTCCTTAATCCGATGACTAATAATTTGTTTGATTTGTTTATGGTTCATAAGTCATCTAAACCGATTTGGGGAGGCCCTTGAGAAAAAATATGGGGCCGATGATGCTTGGGAAACAAAAATATGTTGTAGGAAAGTGGTCGTCTTTCCAAATGGTTGATGACAAACCTGTCATGGACCAAGTTCATGTCTACGAAAATTTATGTGCCGATGTTCTAAATGAGGACATGAAAATCCGTGGAGGTTTTCCAGGCTAATGTTCTCATTGAAAAATTTCCTCCTTCCCCGGAGGGAGTTCCGTAACAATCGAAGCATAGGAAAGAGTTCCTATCTCTTCGGGAACCGATCGACCATATGAGGATTGAAGAGGCCAACCGGATCAAAGATAATCGGGACTCGGCTCTTGTCAATGTTTCCAAAGCTAATCCGGTGGAATCTGTTCTTTGCGCCAAGTTCCGATAAGTTCAAGGGTAAGGGCAAGAAGGTATTCAACAAGGGTAAGAAGCAAGGAAAAGTGAACAAACCAAGTGGTAAGATTCAAAAGAGGACCTTTGTGTGCTATGTGTGTGGAAAGCCTGATCATAAGGCTTACCAATGTCCTCAACGCCAAGGTTCTGTCCAAAAAGGAACTCCTCAAGCTAACCTTGCTGTTTCGGATGATGTTATTGCTGCTGTGGTGGTTGAAGCAAATCTGGTCGAGAATCGTTCTGACTGGATTCTGGACACCGGGGCTTCAAGGCATTTCTGTTCGAACAAAGAGCTGCTCCATGACTTCCAGGATGCAACAGAAGGTGAGTGCGTCTGGGTATCTGGTAATGATGAGATTAGTTCAACTAGTGGCTATGTGTTTACCCTTGGTGGTGGTGCTATATCGTGGAAGTCTTCGAAACAGACTTGTATAGCACGTTCCACCATGGAGTCTGAGTTCATTGCCCTCGAGTTGGCAGGGCAAGAAGCTGAATGGTTGAGAAACTTGTTGTCTGATGTTCCTTTATGGGGCGGACAGGGTTCACCTGTCTCTCTTCATTGTGATTCTCAAGCAGCCATTGGTGTTGCTAAGAACAGTGTCTACAATGGTAAGAAGAGACACATACGGATCAGACATGGAGTCGTCAAACAACTCCTGAAAAATGGGGTGATTTCTTTGGACTATGTGAGGTCCGAAAGAAATCTTGCAGACCCCTTTACTAAGGGGTTATCTAGGAGAGTTGTCCTAGAGTCGTCGAGGGGGATGGGGCTAAAGCCCATTAGTTGAGATCTTATGGTGGATACCCGTTTGTGGTCAAACGAAGCCATGAAATCTTAACTTGCACTACATTTCCCATCCCTATGACACATGGTAGTGCTTTTATCCATAGCCTATTGGTGGTGCTTCTGAGACGCACTTGATGGATATACATTGAGAGGTTGAGCATTTTGCTCTTAATAGTTCCATATCCCTCCGGGGTGGTGTTATTGAGAAACACTTGATGGACTACCTACGTAAGTGTGGAGGTTAAGCCGCCTTCTATGAAAAACTGGGCTGTCTTTCTAGAGCACTTATTAGACCCAAGGTATGCGCATGGCTATAAAGCGCTTGTGATGTATCGCGGAGATTGCACGATCTTAAGGTAGGTATGTGTTGTGAGGGTCTCAACGGAACTCTGGTGAGTTCAAAAGTAATTCACTCACTAGATAGTAAGTTGTTGCCTCATTTCACTATGCATCAATTCAAATCGAAAGATATTGGTGTTTAAGTACTTTCCTTTCCTTACCCAGGAATTTCTTTTGCTTTTCTGAGCCTTTGTGGGGGATTGTTGGAGTTAAGGCTTGGAAAAGCCTTGGCTCATTTTCTTGTTTGTCCCACATTGCTTGTGGGAGGGAATTTCTTCATGTTTATATATTTCCTCCCTCCTTCCATCTATTGAGTTGTGACTAGAGATGCTTTTGTGGTTGGATGATATGTTTGGTTTGGGCTTGCTATCACACACGCGCACGCGCGCCGCCCGCCCGGACCGGGCCAGGGCCATGGGCCTTGGGCTTTGGGGAATAAACTTAACTTAACTAAATTTTTGGACCCGGGAGCTACGCGTGTGTGGCTGTTGGAATTCTGTAACGTTTTACCGTTACAGTATTCATGGCAATCCCTAACTATCCGCCCATTGATTTCTGTCTTGATTGCTATCCGTTTTTTGGCTTGATTCTTCCCTATAAAATCAGTGCCATCCTGTTCAGTCAGATATACAAAAACAAAACAACAGACACTCTTCTCTCTTCCCTTCTCTTTTCTATTCCTGGGTTTTCGTGCTATTCTCTAAAGCTCAGTTTGCTAGTGGTGGCATTCTTAGCTGCTGTGTAAACCTTGGGGAGCATTCCGGCCAAGATCGATAACCACCATTGTCGGGCCGTAATTGCTTTCAAGTCAGTGATCTCCTATCACGGCACAGCCTTGAAAGTTATCTATTTCTGCCTTGCGAAACTCTTATTCCAACAAGTCTCTTCAGCAGGCCTAGCTGATCTTCCTCTAGATACGTGTCGGTCTCCTTCCCCCTGCCTTGATCGGCGCTGGTCCGGCTGGCTGTATTCCATTGCCCCCGATGGCTGCCGGCTAGGCTGACCGTGGTTTTTGGCCCGAAGGGAAGGTACCAGGGCTTGGTCTTTAGGGGGCTGAAGGGGGAGTCCTCGCTGGTTGGTTGGCAAAGATATCTATCGAGCTCTGTTGTAAGGTTTCTTTGGAGCCGAGCGGCTATCATGTTTATATCCGCCGTGGTTATAGGTCGGGGGTCGGGCGGGTCAGAATCGACGAGAGGGGTCCTGCCTGTCTATGGATTGCTCTGCTTCCTCATGATCAAGGGTTTGAACGGTCGGTGTTTTGGGCCGTTCAGACCTCCGCTGAGGAGATGGGGATGGGCTCCTCTCGGACCTCTGAGCCTGTGCTGAGGGCTGGCGAGTGCGAGTGCTCTTGGCTGGGGCCATTGCAGAATCGATCTTAATAAGTGGTGGCGAAGCGACTTTGATTGTAACTTCCCCACGTGACGGCGCGCCAAACCTGTTTCGCTAAGAAATTGAGGATTGTGATTGGTTGAGAAATGAGATGTGGGCCCCAAGAGCGATCACCTGAGCTCCGGTATCCGTACGCCGGAATCCTGTAAAACAAAGTTAGACTACCCCGGGGGTGTTTCCGGGATCGCCCCTCCGACGCTCAAGTCAGTAAATGATTGAGGTAGAGAGAGAAGTACTGTCTAGAGAGAGATGCTCTAGTTTGTTAGGTGAGAATTGAATACCTGTTCATTGATGAAGCAGTTGGTTTTTATAGTGTTGGGGATTTCCCAGACAGGAAACATTATTCAGATGGGCCTTTTTGGTAGCAATGGACATGTTACCTTTTCAGGCAATGATTGCCTCAGCTTTTGGAGGCTTCCCAAATACTGGTGATTAGGTCAACCTTCGTGTGGGACCCACAGCTGCCACCTGTCTCGGGCTTCAGTAGGCTTTTATGCTCCTTCATTGGGCTGCTGATCAAATGAGCCCAAACATACTACAAAACATATTGCTTTCTAAATGATTAGAAAGTTGGTATCTTAAATAAGCTATAATAGCATCGAACTTCATCCTTTTTGTTCTTATTTCAAGGATAGATATTCAGATAAGCTAAACATACTGGAAAACACTATAAGTTTCTCCTTTAGCAACTTCACGTAAGGGAGTAATGGAAGAAGTGGCTAAATAAAACAATTCTCATTCAATCCAACAAGCAAATAATATCAAATTCCAAGATGATCACAATTTTAGCTTCTCTATACAACTACTAATCAATCTCTAAAAAAAACTACTAATCAATTAGAGATGATCCGAAAACATCAAATACATTATAAATCAGCAACACTTTACAAATTCCTAAACAGAATGTTCAAAACAAAACCTAGAAAACATAATTCTACACTATAATTCAACCTAAAACAGCAAATTCCGATCACACCATCAATTAATCAATCAAACAGTAGATTACGTTGAATCAAACAACGAATTGCATAATTCAAGTAAAAACAAAAAAAAATATCAGCAACAAATTTCAATTACCTGCTGAGGAAACACGCGAGGTTCATAATCATGGAGTTCAATCTTCAGGTATCGAAGATTCCTCTCAACTGAAGAAGAAGAAGACTCGTATGTTTCTGCCATGGAAGAATCAATCAAAAAAAGATGATAAACCACCATGAAAGAGAAATTAAAGAAGAAAGTGTAAGAATCAATTTCTATAAATTTGCTTATTCTTCTAATTAGTAGTAGTAATTGAATTTTAAGTAATTAGGTATTTGTGATTATAGTTTGAGTTTGATTAGATGAGTTAAAGTTGTTGAAATTTTAAATGATTATAGAATTTAGGGGAAATTTTGAGAGAGAGATTTGGAGTTGAAGAAGGGAGAATTTGGGTTAATTTTAATGGTGGAAGGAAGCAAAAAAAAATGGCAGAAGGCAAAGAGCGCAAACCCTAACCTCGCTATAACAAAGAGAGAGAAAACTGACATCGAGCGGGGCCAGGGCCGCCATCGGAGTCGAGAGAATCAAATTCACGAGCAGTGATGAGTCTAACATTAATTATAGTATAAGAGTTGCAAAATCATAAGCTCATTCATAAATTGAACGATTCGACAATGGAACTATCAATGCAACTTCATCAAGCACTAAATTTGATCAATTATGTGCATGAGTAAAATAGACTACAATTCCGCCTCCGATCATCAAACTGAAAGCGTTCTGCAACCGCAATTTCACCAACTGATTTCCAAAGTAGCGTCAAAATACCAAAATTGATCATAATTCAAGCATCTCTTAACTTTTTTCGCTGTATAATTTCTTTCACAAAAATAAAAATTCAATAGTAGCTAAAATCCAGAAGAAATCGACAAAATGACATCGGAAAATTCAACATCATCAAAATGAAAGATCAAGAAACAAAAATTCACATAAAAATGAAATTCAGAGAGAGAGTAGAAGTAAATTACCCAAAATTTCGAAGAAAAAGGTTGTGGAGATTTTCTAGGGTTTCGCGAAATTCGGAGGCTGATTTAACCTTAGGATGAGGAGCTCGAGGAAAGCCGTCGGCTTCAGCCGCGCTGCCATCTTCGTCCATGAGATCATCTTCTTCAGGTTCGAAGTCCACCGCTTCAACATCTGATGCCGCCATTTTTGTTCTTCGTCGAGTTTTCTCTCTCCAAGGGTTGTTCTGGGTAGTAGAAAAAGTACAACGTTTGGAGGGAAAAGGAGAGGCGTTTGATGGAGGGTTTATCATATTGGGCGAAAGAAATGGGCCGTTCTAAGGGAGCAATCAGGCAGAAATGAACGACAAATCTGATCCGGTCTTGGAAACCGGATCAGATTTTAGAAAACCGGAGCGGTTTCTAAAATCTGATCCGGTTAACTAAACGACCGGATCAGATTTTCAGCCCAACTTTCCCTCCCATTTTTTTAATGATTTTCGGATGCGGTTTTGTAAAAACCGAATCTGTTACTAAGTGACAGATAAGGTTTTTTCCACTAGTGTAAGCTACGATACTGGTCGGGATCTGATATGGGAGCATCAGTATTAGCACCGAATTTTGCCTTGGTGTCAACAAGAGTAGTAGAAGGATGACAAGCAGACATATTAGCACGCTCTATAATTTCCATAGCATATTTCTTTTGTGAAAGAAATAGACCACCAGCATGTCGGGAAACTGCAACCCCAAAAAATAACTCAAAGGACCCAGGTCATTCATGACAAATTCAGAACTGAGTCGATGGATGATGGACTGCCGAAGAGACTCTGAGGAGGCATTAAGAATGATATCATCAACATATAATGAGAGATATGACATGTCCTTACCCTAGTGATATATGAATAAAGAATGATCAGGACGAAATTGGAGATATAGAAGGTCAAAGGTACGTCTTGGAGACCGTACAAAAAGGAAACAAATACTCTATTATGAGATAGAGTAACATTTGATAACCACACTACAACTTATCACCTCAAACTATATGTCTAACAATTCTTCGTATTTTTTTAAATTGAGGGAGTATAAAGTGTGAATAGGCACTAAAAATGGTTAACAAAAAGGCAACGATAAAAACAACGAGAGTAAAAACAACCCAAAACTCGCTATTATTTAGCACACATTAGCCAAGAAAACTAATTAATAACAGCAACAAATTACAGATGTTTGAATACATACAACTCCATAATCAAAAATCTAAAATTCAAGGCTAATATTTCTTATTATCTTCCACTAATTAACAATAATTTCCACCCATCAAGAAGTTTCAAGATCATCCAACCCAGATTTATTGATAAAATCAGCAACCCTTTTGAGAAGATCTTTAGCTTCATCACACTGAGGCTTATACAAATGAAAAACATGACCTCTTCCTTTACTTTCCATGAACTCCAACTCCCCTTCCCACTCCCCATTTTCTTGACCTTCTCTCAGTATCTCATAATACTTCACCCCTCTCTCTCTTAAAAAATCCTTCCCACCGACACAAACCAACACCCTTTTACACCCACCAATCTCTCTCCTCAATCGAGCAGGATCAGCGTACGGGTTCAACCTCGGGTCCAAAACCCCTGTCGTACCCGGGTAAAGATAATCCCAGAGCCCATTAGGCTCGTCATCTCCGAAAAAAGGGTGGACTAACATGATCCCTGCAAATTGCACACCAGCAATCAGCCCATATTTGGTCAGACTCTCCTCTGGTGCAGACTTGTGTTTGGCCCAATGAAGTTCATCACAGCGAGTGACGATATCATGGGCGATGTTGGCCCCGGCACTGTCCCCAGCGAGGAACACCCGGTCAAAATCAGCCCATAGGTTGAGCCACGGCTCGGAACCGGACCCGGATGAATGCGATAATACCCACTGAGTAGCTGCCAATGAATCATCGTAGCAGACGGGCATCGGGTGTTCGGGTGCGAGACGATAATTGATGGAGATGGCGATGCAGCCAGATTCGGAGACAAGTGAGTTCATATAGTTGTGGTAGATTGAGGAGTAAGCTGAGTATAGGCAGAAAGCACCACCGTGGATGTAGATGAGGAGGGGGAGTTTGTGTGTTTGGGTTGTGGGGAGTTCATCGGGCCGGAAAATGCGGGCAGATAGGCCCGGTGAGATGGTAACATCTTTGGAATGGACGAGAGTTTTGGGGTCGAAAGAAGGTGGAACGGAGTCGGTTTTAAGAAGGCGTTCGATTCGGCCATCTTTGTAGACGCGAAGACGAGGGGAGAAGTCATGGAGGATTTCGGATGTTTGATGGACTTCCATTTTTTTTTTTTTCTAGTTTTTGAGAAATTGTTTAGGAAAGAAGAGAGAATAATGAGTTTGAGGTTGGATGGACTGGAGGAGGGGAGGTTCTGGGAACTCGGAAGTGGTGTATTTATGTGGACTTTATTTTTTGTTAAATAAGGGGAATATACTCAAGAAGAGAGAAAGAAGCAAATAAAAATAAAAAGAGGTGAAGGGGACTCGACCGTAATTTTTGGACAGCACATGAGACAAATCAAAAGTGTCTATCAACGTTGTCAAATTAAAAAAAAAAAAGGAAAGAAAAGTGCCTTTAGAAATTACATTAACGAGGCAAAGTAATAGAGTATCCATGAGAAAAGAAATTACATAAGGTAAACGTGAAACTAGAACAGAACTACACAGAAAATACATTCCCTTATTTCCCTCCTTCCCAACATAAAATTTTTTTTTTTTTTAATAAAGATAAAAAAAAAAGGCTTTGGAGACGCTCCGTACAAGATAAGCTCCCACCTTATCGTTTACAAGGATGGGAAATTAAACAGAATTAGTACAACTTTCTATATTAAAATGAGAATCTACTAAATGACTCACATTAACAATTCAATTTGCTGCTTTTTTTGCTTCCCAATAGACGTGGCGAATATCCCAAGTAATAGAGAACAAAAGTGCTTGGATATCTTTGATAAGATAAACAATTTGCCATGGAGGAGACCCGAGACCTTTAACAACATTTACAACCAAAACAGGGGCGGATCCAGCGTGGGTTCAGTGGGTTCAACTGAACCCACATAAATCTGGAAAAAAAAAGAAAATGGCTGAAAAATGGCAACTAGGCATTAAAATATAACCATCCCGCGCCGGATTGATTCTGTAAACGTCCGCATGGCTCAGTGGTAGAATTGGTGAAATTTTTGTCACAGGGACGCGGGATCAAATCCACCTCTGACTTTACTTTCCCTTTTTTTGCTTCTTTTAAGTTGTGAGGAGTGAGTTCTCTTTTTCATCTTTTAATGCCCTTTTACTCTTTTAGCATTTAATTATTTTTCACATCTTTTAAGTTTTGGGGTGTTTTCTTTGTCATCTTTTACTCTCTTGGCATTTAATTATGAGAAAGTACTTGGACGATCAGTATCTATTTTTTTTTATTAGTCTTTTATTGAATTGCATTCTTATATATTTGGTAGTTAAAAAAAAAAGGCAATGCACATTGAATGCAATATATATCAAACATGTAATTGAAGATAATACTTCATCCGTTCCATAATAGGTTGAATATTGTCATTTTAGGTTTATCCCAAGTTAGTTTGAATACTTTGATTTTTGGCATGGTTGGCGCTTTTACCTGAACTTAAAAACCTTTAAAGATATTACTTATAACTAAAAGAATGCCTTCCCTAAGCTATCCTTTAAAAAAAAATTCTAAAAGATGTTAGTTTAGCTAATTTAACTCATCATTTTGTTAAATAAACATTAATAGACGGCAAATTTATATTCAGTTAACTCAAACTTTAATAAACAAATCTTTAATTAAATTCTTAATTTTTAAATAATAATTCCGAAAATTTTGGATTAGACAATTGACTTTGGTCAATCGGCAAACTATTCTAAATGCAGTAGATTATGTGTGCCCACATCATGTCTCGAAATAATTGTGAGGAAGATGCTAATCTAACATCAAATAAATTCTGAACCCACGCGGATCAATTCCTGGATCCGCCACTGAACCAAAAGATTATCTTCTTCAATGTGAAGATGACGAATGTTGTGGTGTAAGGCGAGCTGGATACCCTGATGGAGTGTCGTGGCCTCGACCATGAAGACAGGTGAGGAACCAAGGTTAAAAGTTGCGGCCTTGAAGAGTTGGCCATGAGTTTGAGAAAGTAGATAAAGTAAAACATGAGTTTTACTTTAGAAAATTAATTCTAATAATCTAATCTTTGATTAATTCGCTAAATTTAATCACATCTTTCCTCATTATATGACACACACCCACACTCTTCATTTTTTTCTAAAATAATTGAAGAACCGAATAATTGAAAACTTATAACATGAAAAACCTTTCTCTCTCTCCTCGATTCCATTAGATCTTTCACTTTTTCATCCAGATTTTTTTGGCGATGCAGTTCTCTTTCATTTGCGATCTAAACCCCTCTAAAACTTTGATTGAAAAAAGTGTTGATTGTTCGACATTGTGGTTAGGGATTATTGTGTGTCCTGTTTGAATTCTCTATTTATTTTCTGGGTTAGTTAGAGATCCACATTTCATGTGGTTTTTTTTCTTCACATTATGAGTTCGAACGTGTTCCTTGACTTCTTGATTGTTCGATTAATTGGTAGTAATTGTGCTCAAATTTTTTATATCATGTCAGTGAGAGAATGTGAAAGCATGAACTTGTTATTTAGAATTGGTTGCTAGTCTCTCTTTGTTTCATTAATTTCTCTAATGAATTCATATTTATTATTTAATTTGTGTTTGGCTTCAAATCGAAGAGAGAACACAAGGATTTCCTACTCCCGTGCATGACTATGAAGATTACGGCTCAGATCATGAGTTGAATTGGGTTTACAATGATTCCTTCCGTTTAGGTTCGCCGGTTTGTGAGTTCCTCGTTATTTATTTATTATGATAAGCACACTCTCTCTTGGATAAAAAAGAAAAAGAAAATAAGCACACTCTCTCTTTTCTTTTCTTCTTCTAACTTCTCTGATGAATTAACTTCAAAAAAATTCTAGATGTTATGTCAATCGTACAAATCCATTGTTTTTTTAGGGCAATGAAATCCATTGTTGTTAATCTGTGTTTTTCTTCATAATTTTGGGTTCAATATTTCGTGAGTTGCTTTCATTGTTTTAAAAAATCCGTGAACTGTAATCAATGAATGTTGTCACTGTTATCCATGGACCTAATTATCAAATTAGGTAGGCTTGGTTCTTTTTTTTTTTTTCTAAAGGTTGACATTAATGAGCCTTAGAATCTTTCATTTTTTTATTTTCTATTTGACATAAAAAATGGAGAATCTAATCCTTTTTTTCTATTGGTTCCTCCCTTGATTCCAAATAGGAAGATCAAAAGAGAACGGAGGGAGTATTTTTTATGTGCAAAATAATTTTTTACAAGCTAAATACCACAAGACATATGTTAAAAGTATCAAAATTCCAATATAAAATCTCATTAGACAAAAAGTTTCCATTTCAAAATCCAATAAAACTAAAAAATCTTATATGATTCTCTACCTTCTCTATCCTTATATATTATCCTCAAATAGCAACTTATTGTATTAATTTTTTTACGAAATCTTGAAATTCTTAATCTATGCCTTGTGGCACAAGTTAGAAGTCCAAATATGAAATAGTAATTGTGTGGACCATACACGAAGTAAACTTATAAATTATCTACCACTAGGTTTACGAGACAAAATTTAGCTAGCTACTTTCTCTATCTCTAAACAGTTTATCTATTTTGTATTTTAGTTTGTACCTCATATTTCATTTGGCTAGTTAGAAGGAAAAAATAGTAAATGAAAAATGATTTCCCTGGAAAAAAAATTTTCCAATGGAAAAGACGATCATAATATAGGTTATGTTCTTTGGTTTCTTACATAATTTCTTGCTTGAAATGTTTGAGAGAAAAGCAAGAATGTAATGGAATGTTGGAGGATGGATGGGAGGAAGGTGAAGGCCGATAGAGAGGAAAATATGTTTTTAGTCTCTTTTTGAAGGAATATGTTTCCCCACTAAATAATGGAAAATACTATTATCCACCAATTGAAAAATTGTTTTTCGTCGTCATTCACTCAACCAAGCACATTCCTAAAGATCCCTCGTATCTTTATAAGTTAATATATACTACTTCCTATGTTTTTTTAGTTGCTATACTTCTTGTTTTCATGCCCTCCAATGCATTACTTTGATCAATAATATCTTTAATTACGCATAGCGAAAAATTATAAAAAGTTGTTATTATGGTAATATGCATTAAGATGAATCAAACGAAATCCCACTTAACTGTGTTATTTCTAATACATAAGGAATAATATATGGGGCAAAAATAGTTGATATATAGTGGGCACTGTAGCAACTTAAGTATATCCCATAGTCTCTCTCTTCTTGTTTCCTTGCCTTACATGCAAAAAGACAAAACTATCTATCGTTACAAAATAAACTCTGTTATATAAGCCAACTCTTGAATTGTTCGATGTCCAACTAAAATATCTTAAAAGCCTTTTATTTTTATTTTTTTAATATTTTAATATATAATATTAATATACTATAACTATTGTTCATGCAGTGGCGGATCTAGCAATTTTAATATGGAGGTCCAAAATTATTTTTTGACTTTATATTATAGTTTTTTTTTTAAAAGGAATAAAAGGCACTATAATCATGTGACAACTCATACATACATAATGAAAAATTACAATAAGTTCAACCCATTGAAAATAATAATTAATTCACAAAAAGAACAAAGTTTCTAATACATAAATAAAACTCGATCATATTGTCGGTTTTTCGAGCATCATCCACAATCATAACAAGCACCTCACTAACTCACAACCCAAAAAAGATTAAGAAATGCAGGGCCATTTTTATTAACCATCTATTAAGATTAAGAAATTCACTAGTTTAACAATTAACTCATTGACTCACAACCCAAAAAAGACAAATAACATATAAGTTCCAAAAAATGTAAACTTACTCAAATGTAAAATTACTCAATTACATATGCTAATTTATTAAAACTAAAAGCTGATTTTAACAATTGAAGATAACAACAAACAATTCCATCTTATAAACTAATTAATACCTTGTAAATAAATGAAGATAAGAAACGACATGTGAGTAGGGCAGTAGGCGACTGGCGAGACGAAGCAGGGGACGATCTTCGAACGGCTACAAGCACAAATAACTACTGTGAACCGACCAGCTTTCGGCGGTCTATTGGGCTTCGCCGTTGCTGTGCTGTCGTGAGAAACTGGGGTTTAGGTTTTTCTCAAGAACACTGTGCCGGGTAAGTGAATGAGAAATATTTTTGGGGCTTTGATTTTGTTAGGCCCATCTTATGGGTCATGTATATTTACGTAGCCTGTATATTAGTATTTGATGTATAGCTCTACTTTAGGCCCAATATTATTAATTAGGTTGTATTAATACTCACAGTTGACGTAATACAAACTAAGGAAAATCTAAATCTA
Source organism: Beta lomatogona (assembly GCA_947646795.1). NCBI lineage: Eukaryota > Viridiplantae > Streptophyta > Magnoliopsida > Caryophyllales > Amaranthaceae > Beta > Beta lomatogona. The sequence continues at coordinate 318,406 of CANSNZ010000955.1, read as the reverse complement.
ACATGGTATCGGAGCTACCCTATTTTTTTCTTTGAACTCCTCTCTGCCGTCTTCTTCATTCCTGCTCCCTCACGGTTGCTTGCTGCCTCTCACACTCGTGCAGCCATGACCGACGGCGAGAAGATCGAACCTACTTCACCTTTTTACTTAGGATCCGGTGATCAACCGGGGAATTTGATTACTCACGTAATCTTGAAGGGAGATAATTATTTAGCATGGGTTAGAGCCATTACTTTGTCGCTCAAAGCTCGTCGGAAATTCGGGTTTGTTGATGGCACGCTTCACAAACCTACTGACAAGAACAAGATGTTGGATTGGGAAACAGTGAATTCAATGCTTGTCTCGTGGATGTTGAGAAGCATGGATCCCAAAGTCGCTGCTTCCATTCCCTACCATGATGAGGCACGATCTCTTTGGCTCTACCTCGAGTCTCGGTTCTGTGTCGCCGACGGTCCACGACTTCAACAATTGCGAGCCAATATCACTACCTGCAAACAACTCAAATCCATGTCCATGGAGGATTATTACAATCAATTGATGGGCTGGTTTGATGACCTTGCGAGACTTAAACCCCTCCATGGTTGCACCTGTGGCAAGTGCACGTGTGATGTGGCGGGTCGGTTTGCCGCTGACCGCGAGGAAGAGAAGCTCCATCAATTTTTTATTGGCGTCGACGATGATTTATATGCCACCGTTCGATCCAATTTACTGTCTCAGCAACCTTCTCCTGATTTGAGTCGTGCCTATCACGCTTTTATCCAAGAAGAACGGGTCCGCGGCATGGCTCGCGACAAGGCTGTCCTCGACGACACTCATGTGTTTGCGGTTAAAAGCTTCGTCGACCGTCCAGATAAGTCTAAACTTCTGTGTTCCTATTGCAAGAAGAAGGGTCACGAAGTTTCTTCATGTTTTAAACTTCATGGCAGACCCACGTGGTATGAAGAAAAATTTGGGAAGACCTCGAAGTCTGCTGCTGCTGGCTCGTCTCGCGCCTTGTCTGCCGACGCTGCTGCTGGCTCGTCTCATGCGTCGTCTGTTGACGCTACTGCTCGACCCTCCTCTGCTGTGCGGGCTCACGCCATCACTGGCCCCGTATCTGGTGCCTCGGCACCTCCTGCTGCTGCCGACGGAAGTCATCCATTGGCTTCTTTATCCCCTGCCCAGGTGCAAGTCCTCTTGAACTTGGTTAATGACCACTCCTCCGAACATATGATGGGTGAGTCACTTTCTTCATATTGGTTACTTGATACCGGCGCGTCTCATCACGTCACCGGCAATGATCTTTATTTGATTGATGCTCTTTCTACCTCGGCTCACCCCGTGGGCTTACCTGATGGGCAGACTGTTATTGCTACTAAGACAGGGAGTGTTAAACTTGCTGGTGGTTTAATCCTCAAAAATGTTCTTTTTGTCCCTCAGTTGCATTGCAATTTAATCTCTGTGTCGCAATTAATTGATGATTCTCATTGTTTTGTCCGTTTCACTGATTCATTATGTGCTATTCAGGACCTTCGCTCGGGGAGCCTGATTGGAGCCGGTGAACGTAAAGATGGACTTTATTATTATCGTGGCATTCCGACCGTCTGCGCAGTGACAGTTTCTGACATCAGTGACTTTGAGTTGTGGCATCGGCGATTGGGTCATCCATCAGATAAGATTGTTAAGCTTTTGCCTGCTATTAGTAATAGTAGTTGTAGGAAACATTTGTCTCAGACTTGTATTGTTTGTCCCCAAGCTAAACAATCTCGTCCTAGCTTTCCTATTAGTTATAATAAAGCAAGCCGGATGTTTGAATTGATTCATTGTGATCTTTGGGGCCCTTATAAGACTCCGTCTTCTTGTGGTGCACATTATTTTTTGACTTTAGTGGATGATTTTACTCGTGCTACTTGGGTTTATTTATTAAAGTGCAAAACTGAGGTGCATCAATCTTTTTGTTCTTTCTTTGCTATGATTGAACGACAATTTGAGGTGACTGTGAAAATGGTGCGTAGTGACAATGGCACGGAATTTAACTGCATGCTTGATTATTTTAACACCCATGGAATTATTTTCCAAACCACTTGTGTTGGCACTCCTCAACAAAATGGTCGTGTGGAGCGAAAACATCGCCATATATTGAATGTCAGTCGTGCTTTGATGTTTCAAGCTAATCTTCCTATTTCTTTTTGGGGTGAATGTGTTCTTGGTGCCGTGTATTTAATTAATCGTACCCTGTCTCGCTTATTGCAAAATAAAACTCCCTATGAAATTTTGTTTGGTGTTGCTCCTAATTTTGATGAGCTCAAAGTGTTTGGCTCCCTTTGTTTTGCTCATAATCAAAAGGCAAAGGGGGACAAATTTGCTTCCCGTAGTCGTCGTTGCATTTTTGTTGGGTATCCTAACCACAAGAAGGGATGGAAATTATATGATATGGAAACTCATGAGATTTTTGTTTCTCGAGATGTTCAATTTTGTGAGAATGAATTTCCATTTGCTTCTACTACTGTCTCGGGTTCCGCTGTTGATGAGGGTATGGATTTGGATTTTTTGGACGATTTGGAGGAGGTTTTAGGGGCGCCTGCGCCTCCAAGGGCCCAAGAACCCCCCACGCCTGTTGCCGAAACTGAGCTTGCTGCTGCCGCCCAGCTCACTGCTGCCGCGGCCCAGCCCACGCGCGTTGAGGCTGCTGCCACTGACCTGGTCCTTCGGTCTTCTGATTCGGGCTTGGCCCCTACTGCCGCGCCTAGTAGTGCTTCTTCATCTCTCGCTACTACTGAGTTGGGGCGTGGCAAACGGGCTAAATTGCCCTCTGTTCTCTTGCGGGATTTCATCACTCCTACTATTACCACAACAAGTCCATCTCCCAGTTCATCGGCTTCTTCTGACTCCTCAGGTACTTCCTATCCTTTAGCACATTTTGTGAACGCTGACAAATTTTCTAGGCGCCATCGTATTTTTCTTGCTGCTGTTACTGCAGGACATGAGCCTCGGAACTATAAAGAAGCCATGACCCATGATGGTTGGCGTGACGCTATGCAGACTGAAATTACGGCCTTAGAGCGTAATGATACTTGGGACATGGCCCCTCTTCCTCCCGGAAAGAAAGCCCTTGGTTCCAAATGGGTTTATAAGATTAAGTATCATGCTTCTGGCAAGGTGGAGCGTCTTAAAGCTCGTCTTGTTGTCTTTGGCAATCATCAGGTTGAAGGGATTGATTATCATGAGACCTTCGCTCCCGTTGCCAAGATGGTCACTGTGCGTGCTTTCCTAGCTGTTGCTGCTGCGAAAAACTGGGAATTACATCAGATGGATGTGCACAACGCTTTTCTTCATGGGGATCTTGACGAGGAAGTATATATGAAGCCTCCTCCTGGTTTTCCTGGTCCTTCTCCAGGCTTAGTTTGTCGTCTTAAGAAGTCTCTTTATGGTCTTCGTCAGGCTCCCCGTTGTTGGTTCGCCAAGTTGGCCGCTTCCTTAAAGCGGTATGGTTTTCAGCAATCCTATTCTGATTATTCTCTCTTCACTCTTACTCAGGGCTCTCTACAGCTTAATGTGCTTGTGTATGTCGATGATTTGATTATTTCTGGCACTCATTCTTCGGCTCTTGCCTCTTTCAAGCATTACTTGGGCGAATGTTTTCATATGAAAGATTTGGGTCGGCTGAAATATTTTCTGGGTGTGGAAGTTGCTCGTAGTCCCGAAGGCATATTTTTGTGCCAACGCAAATATGCACTTGATATTATTGCTGATTCTGGTCTCATAGGTGCTCGTCCTGCCTCTTTTCCGATGGAACAAAATCATACTCTTGCTCTTGCTACTGGAGAGTTGCTTGAGGATCCCGAACAGTATCGCCGGCTTGTTGGGCGTTTGATTTACCTTTCCTTTACTCGTCCGGACCTTGCCTACACTGTTCATATTTTGGCTCAATTTATGCAAGCACCCCGAGTTGAGCATTGGTCTGCTGCTTTACGCACGGTTCATTATTTGAAAGGGAGTCCCGGGCAAGGTATTCTTCTTTCTGGTGCTTGTGATTTGCATTTGACTGGGTGGTGTGACTCTGACTGGGCCAGTTGCCCTATGACTCGGCGTTCCATTACTGGTTGGTTGATTTTCCTAGGTCACTCTCCTATCTCTTGGAAAACGAAAAAACAACACACTGTTTCTCGTTCTTCAGCTGAAGCTGAGTACCGCTCCATGGCTACCACCACGGCTGAATTGACTTGGCTCAAAGCCCTTCTTCAGAGTCTTGGTATTGCTCATCCTCGTGCTATGACTCTTTTTTGTGACAGTCAATCGGCACTTCATATTGCTCAAAACCCTGTCTTCCATGAGCACACGAAACACATTGAGGTTGACTGCCATTATGTTCGGGATGCTATTCAAAATGGTACGCTTGCTACCTACCATGTGTCTACTACCGAACAACTCGCGGATATTTTCACCAAAGCTCTCGGAAAACGTCAGTTTCTATATCTTCTAGGCAAGTTGGGCATTTCTAATCCTCATGCTCCAACTTGAGGAGGGGTGTTAGGCCCATCTTATGGGTCATGTATATTTACGTAGCCTGTATATTAGTATTTGATGTATAGCTCTACTTTAGGCCCAATATTATTAATTAGGTTGTATTAATACTCACAGTTAACGTAATACAAACTAAGGAAAATCTAAATCTAACAGATTTGAGTCTCGAATGAGGAGAGAGAAAGTAAAATAACCAAGGCCAAAGGTAAATAAGAAATAAGATGCAAACTTCACGTGTATGGGATAAATTCAGTATGCTTTTGTCATTTGGATTTTGTATATTGTATAATGTAGCTGTGGGCTTGTCATTCTTTTAAAATGGGAGAGCAATAAATGGGCTTCTTTTGTTTTTCACATAGATGAGCTAATGAATTAGCCATATTTTTAGAAAATGGGGCTGCAACTCCTCCTCTTTGGGGGGCTTAATAGATTCGTCCTGTGTACATGTTTTTTATAATTTGACACATTCATTACGTGCATTTCTATCTAGTTGTTAAACAAGCGAAAGAATAAAAATGGAGCTATCTTCTCGAGAAGAAGGGTGCAAATTTTAACCAAAAATACTAGCAACAAATTTTTTTGAAAGATATGATTTTTTTTCATATGTTCCAATAAAAAGGTAGGAAAAATTACAAAATTTAGTAACTCCTCACAAGGGGAATAATTTAAACCAAAAATTTAATATTTGTATAAATGCAAATCAACTATCCAAATGAAAAGAGTGTACAATTATTGAAATGCTATTAGATGCAAACTGCATAATGATATAATTGAAAGTGGAAACACTTGGTAAAAATGTGCTTGGTTTGTCACTGTATGTGAGGGTTCGTGACGAGATGAACGTGAGAGGTCGTTGCTTGGAGTTCTTTTAATTAAGTTCGTTCTTTATTGAAGGATAATTAATTAACAAGTATATGGTTGGTTCTTTATTGAATGATAATTGATTAACTTGTTTATAGTTGGTTTTTGTGGAGTTTTCCATCTTCTCGGCTTCAAAGGTGGGTCCACGTAATTCAATGCATTAACAACTAGCAACGAAGGGCTGGATTATTGTACCGATGGGTTGTTGTCACCCGAAAAGTTGGGTATGGGAGTGAAGGGGACAATGAATAAGACTTTGACAAAATCAAAGCTTTTTCTGTAGTTAGGCTATATTTAGTTCACCTTATTTTTGTTTAATTTAGAACAGATCAGATCAGATCAGATCAGATCAGACCAAATCAGATCAGATTATGCTTATATTTAAAAACTTATTATTATTATTATTATTATTATTATTATTATTATTATTATTATTATGATTATTAGTATTACTAATGCTATTATTGTTATTGTAATAATTATTATTATTGTTGTTGTTGTTATTATTATTATTATGTTTATTATTATTATTATTACTTTATACAATTACTATTACTATTAATATTACTATATACTAGTAAATTTGTTCAAAAAGATTATTATTATTTTCGTTGTTGTACTTATTAATTATTAATATTGGTAATTATTATTAATGTCGTTGCTATTATTATAAATGTCATTGATATCACTATTTGAAGCTATTTGTGTTCAAGAAGAAGAATGTTCTTTTGGCATTTGTAAGTGTTCTTTTTTATATTTATTCTAATTAATAATTTTGATATGTGATGTTCTTTTTTATGTTGTACATGTAACGAACATGACAATAGTATATGATGTTTATTTTTCAAAACAATTTTGGTAGAATAATATAAATTATATATTACTAGTTTAAAACATGAGTAGCATGTGATAACCTAATGGTGTTGTCATCATGTTCAAAATTTTCCCTACAAAGGATTTCAACTTATCTTTAAAAACAAAGTTTATATAGAACAAGACAACGATATAAGAAGAATATTTAACCATTTTGTTCAAGATCATATGATTATATATATATTTATAGGTTTATTTATAATAAAAAAGAACAATTTATTGATATAACAAAGAACATGTTGTTAGTGAAATCCAAACATGTCATCAATATAAAAATAACATCTATCTTTTATTTTTAAAATGTGTTCTTTAAATAGATCTTGTATGCTCTTTCAGTGTATGTTCTTTTTTTTAATATCATTATATGTTCTTTTCATTACTACCTAAATTCTTATTATTAACGGACCTTGAACATGAGTGTTCTTTTATTTTTAATTTTTTGGGCCCTTTTCGGGAATTCTGTGGTAAGATGAATTTTCTCTGGGCTGCCCTTGCACAGGGTCACTCACCTAAAGACCCAACAATCCCCAACCCCCCTCCCCCACCCACAACAATATTGAAATATATGCTTCCACCAAGATTTGAACCTTGGTCTCCCATGTGGGAGGCAATAAGCCATACCCTTGGAACCAAGAGTCCTTAGTCTTTTATTTTTAATTGTATGTTCATATACTATTGTGCTCTTTTAAAAAAAAAAAAAACTAATTATGCTATAATAATAATAATAATAATAATAATAATAATAATAATAATAATAATAATAATAATAATAATAATAATAATAATAATAATAATAATAATAATTATTATTATTATTATTATTATTGTTATTATTGTTATTATTGTAATTATTGTTATTATTATTATAATATTATTTATATAATTATTATTATAAAATTATTATTGTTATTATTATTATTATTATTATTGAAAGTTGTGCATAGTAATAATAAAATGATAGTAATAGTAATACTAGTAATGAAATACAAAGTAATAATAATATTAGTAATAATATGTTTTTTAAAAGATAAGTTCAGATCAGATCAGATCAGTTCAGATCAGATCAGATTAGATCAGATTAAAAAAAATAAGTTCAGATCAGATCAGATAAGTTCAGATCAGAAAATTTTAGGTGAACTAAACATAGCCTTAGTCTACCCTTGATAGCTAACCTACTACTATTGTCTATATGAGAATTGAGATCAGAACCATGAATTTTGGTTATTAAATTGGAAAAAATAATTTTAATAATCCAACCTTTGCTCCTTCCACTTTTAACAATCCTACCTATAATAAATCTCAAAATAACCCAACTTATCCTTCATGTCTTCATCTAATGGACCTCATTTAATTTTTACCTGCTAAAGGAGGTGAATTGTCTGATGTGGCAAATACATTATATTTTAATGAAATTTTTTTCCTTAAAAATTTTAAACGTTATAAATACCTTCTGCAACTCTTAATTCATTCTTTGTCTTCTTCACCAAATGCCACTTTCTCTCTCCCTCCACCTTATCTAATGTTTATTTTATTTTCATGAATGAAAAAAATTATGAAGAAAAAAAATTGTGGTATTTTAGATGGGAGGATTAAGTTGTTGAAAGAGAGATGTCATCCATGTGCGTGGAAATCCAAGAAGTACAAACCAGCAATAATCAACCTTTTTGCAATTAATCAAACTTTTAGCACGCAATTAATCTAGTAAATTCAACTAATAATTCAGTGAATTCAACTTACAATTACTATTATTACTTTAAAAACAATAAAAAAATCAAACTTTTTCAAACAATCAAATACGTGTATGTAGTCCAAACAAGTCTTCCAGTCGAAAAACCAACAATTGTGCAACTTCTAATAATTGGAGTGTTTTTGCAGTGAAAAAGAAAAAAAATTGAAGGAATTGTAAAGGGACGAAGATGCTGGGCTATGGAGGAATGGTTCCTCTGCAAAGTCGCCTAATTACATTAAAAAATTAAAAGGTTTTTTTTTGGGGAAAGGTAAAGAGGAATTAGTTAAAAGAGAGAGAAATAGTGACATGTGGGAGTGGGTTTACTTGTTTAGTAGGTTCCAGGTTAATCAGGTCCACTAAATGAAGACATGAAGGAAAAGTTGGGTTATTTTTAGATTTGTTAAAGGTAGGATTGTTACAAGTGGAACGGGTAAAGGTTGGATTATTAGAATCAATTTTTCCTATTAAATTTGAGCCGTAGAAAAAGAAAACTCATTTATTCAAGATAATTTTTTTTGGCAAGTACAAAACAAGCAAAGGTCACTCTTGCCTTTTCCTTGTTGCAATTGCAATAGAATGAGCTCTAGAGATCTTTTGTCTATTAACTTTAACAACAAAGAAAGTAAGGTAAGTATTTGAAGGAACTTTTATATCTTAAATGATAGATTTACTGTCTCTTGGAGCTTCCTCTGGATTTTGCAGCCTTCTAAGTAGCTCTCTTGGGTCAATCCAGATAAGTAATTTCTTCAAGTTTAAGTGACTAACTCTTCTCAAACCATATAACATTGCAAAAGCCTCCGCCTGCTCTCAGGTCGAGGCACAAAATTCTCCATTATCCTCCGCCTGATCTCTCTTATCAAGTCATCATGTATGAGATTCCATCCATAAGTCGCAGTCCAGTCCTTTGTTGCTTGATCTGTTGATTTCTTCCAAGCGCCATCTATTGTTAAATTATAACCTGAGAGGATAGTGTTAAACAAGGGCCTACATCCTCCTACGCTAGTTTTCTTATTAATCAACTCAGAAAAACAAGCACTCTCCTCGTTTACGTTACTCCAGGGAAACAACACAGCCTACACTAACTCTAGTGTGCTACTTCGCACTTGAACTCACAAGCACTCACGAATAAACTGACAAACGCTATCCAATCTCTAACCTCTCTCTTAGAGATTCAATACAATTAATTTTGCTTAAAAGACGTTTTCTTACGAAGCAAATAAAGAATAATGTAAAGCTCTAGTAATAGTGTGGTAATCACAACCAAAATCCTAATGTAGACACGTGTTATCTAAAGCAACAATTCAGTTCATATATTCGTAAAGCCAAAATCAACTTCAATCATGAATTTTTTCCATGAAAATACATAAAGGACATGACTAATAATATAATCAAACTCCAAATGATGGGATTCACCAAGGCATTCAACAAACCACATAGCACCAACAACCCTAAAGCTCTACCATCAACAAGAATCTTGCCCTAATACAACCCATAGACTCCTAACAATCCCCTACTCAAGATAAACAACCGCCCTATACAAACAAAGGACGCTAAGCTCATCCCCCCAAGATAAGTGAAGCAACGTCCTCAATGCAAAAACATAGGGGAAGGGAGTGGGCGGTTGCACATGGGAAAATTAGCAACCATCGGACCCAACCCCATGATGAGGATAAGAGTCGTAGTTGTCGTAAGGGGGAGGGGGGGCCGAACCCCAAGTGGTGTCAACCTTGCCCATGGAGGCATAATAGCCGTCCGAGAAAGGGGGAAGACTGCGGGATGTTAGGGTCATAGCGGAAATCGGTACCTCCGGGGTACCGATAATCATAGCCTTCGGGGCGAGGAGGCCAATAAGAGAAGGTGGGTTGCTCATTGTGCCATCCGGGTACGTGGCCTTGTTGAGGAAGGTGGTAAGAGTAGTTTAGGTGGGGTTCAAAGTGATTTTGAGAAATGTGTCAATCATAGACACGCCTTTGGTAGAACCCATAGATTTCCATCTATTCTTACCATACTCTTGGTGCTTATTTGAGATCGTACAAAGCTTTATATAGTTTGAATACATAGTGGGGAAAACTTTGATCAGCAAAACCAGGTGGTTGTTCTACATATACCTCCTCCTTCAATTAGCCATTGAAGAATGCTATCTTCACGTCCATCTGAATTAATTTCATATTCATGTGAGGAGCAAATGCAATAAGAATTCTAATAGCCTCTAACCTAGTAAGACTCTTAACATACAAAAAGACTCTTAACATACATAAACTTAATTAAACCTAATAAGACTCTTAACATACAAAAAGACTATCTACATAAAGGTTTTGTGAAGATATCAACAATTTGATCTTTACTCTTGCAAAACAATAATTCAAACAAGCCTTTGTTAACATTATCCCTAAGAAAATGATGTTTGATCTCAAAGTGCTTATTTTATAGTGCTGAACAAGATTTTTGAAATATTGATAGCACTAGTATTGTCGCACATGATAGGAACTCTTTCATAAACAACACTAAAATCTTAGCTGGTTTCGTATCCACAACAGCTGGGAACAACAAGCTGCTGCTGCAATATATTCCGATTCTGCTAAGGATAAGGCCACTGAATTTTGCTTTTTAGATCCCCATGAGATCAAACATGATCCTAAGAAATGAGACATACCTGAAGTGCTTTTCCTATGAACAAGAAAACCAGTATAATCTGCATTTGTATACCCTACCAGCTCAATAGAAGTGCCTTTGGGGAACCACAATCACAAGTCATTTGTTCCTACCATATACCTAAGTATCCTTCTAACAACCTTTAGAAGAGACTCCTTGGGATTGCTTTGAAACCTTGCACACAACCCTACAGAGAACATAATATCAGGTCTTCTTCCTGTTAGGTACAAGAGGGAGCCAATCATCTATATAAGGAAGCTTCCAGATCCTTCCCTTTTGAATCAACATCAAGTTTTGTTGAAGTGGGAACAGGAGTATCATAATTAAGCTTTACTATTCTCCAGAACACACTTCTTTAAATGTTCTCAAAAGTACTTTTGCTGGTGGATCATGATTCCATTAGCTATTTGCCTAATATGTAAGCCAAGGAAGAAGCCAAGTTCTCCCATCATGCTTGTTTCAAACTCACTTAGCACAAGATTAGCAAACTCATCACATAGCAACTGATTAGTAGCTCAAAAAATAATATCATCAACAAAAATTTGGACTATTAGCAAGTGTTTCCCCCTGGATTTGATAAACAAAGTTTTGTCAACTGTTCCCCTCTTCTATTAATTCTCCATCAAAAACTTTGTTTGAGACCGTACAAAGCTTTATCAAGTTTGAATACATAGTGGGGAAATAGTTGATCAGCAAAACCAGGTGGTTGTTCTACATATACTCCTCCATCAAGTAGCCATTCAAGAATGTTGTTTTCACGTCCATCTGAAACAATTTCATATTCATTTGAGCAATAAATGCAATGAGAATGTTAATAGTCTCTAACCTAGCAACAAGTGCAAAGGTCTCATTATGAACGATGCCTTCTTGTTGATTGTACCCTTGCACCACAAGCCTTGCTATATTTCGGACTATTGTACCAAGATCATCAAACTTGTTTCTTAACACTCATCTAGTACCAATGGCTGACTTATATCGTGGTCTTTGCTCATGATGCCATATCTGGTTCCATTCCAGTTGCTTCAATTCATCTTGCATAGCCAACACCCAATCTGGATCATTCAAGGCCATCTTATAATCAGATGATTCTATGCTGGACAAGAAAGAAAAGAAGGCTCAAATATTTTCATAAACAACTTTTCTTGTTTGAATTTCCTTATTGATATCACTAAGGAATTGATCAGAGGGATGAGAAGATTGATATATAAATTCTTTGCAACTGGACCATGTTGTCTTCTTGAATTAGGATGACTAGATCCTGCTTGCACTCCATCATCATATAAGTTAGATCTCTTTGATGTGGGAGGATGCAAAGTTGATCCTACCTCATTTCTTTTTTGCCCATCATTAGGGTACCACCAGCTTGCATTGTGGTTCCCGTTGAGGTGTTTACCTGTTCTCTGTGGGAACCATCAACATCTGGTTCCCCCTGAAACAAATCCTCGTTATCCTCTTCTCGTTCTAGATCAAGGTCTCCATTATCAACATTTTGTGGATCTTTAAGTAGACATGTTTCCTCTTCTGGATCCTGAGTGACATCAGCTGGTTGTTTACCAGTAAACTTAACTACTCAAGCATTCCAATAATATCTCCTTGCTGAACTTGTACACTATCTGAAGACATATTAAACTCATCAAAAATCACATGAACACTTTCTTCAACACATAAGGTCCTCTTATTGAACACCTTGTATGCTATACTATGAGAAAATATCCAAGAAAGATTGCCTCATCACTCCTAGGGTCGAACTCATCGACCTGTTTCTTCCCATTATTATGCACAAAACACTTGCATATATAGATACAAAAGTGTGGAATATTGGGTTTTCTACTCTTTTGGAGTTCATATGGGGTCTTATTCAATTTAGGTCTAATAAGATCACAAGTGAAGATATAGCATGCAGTGTTCACAACTTCTCCCCAAAAGCTATTAGGGAGACCACATTCAATAAGTATCATCCTCGCCATCTCCTATAGAGTTCTATTTTTTTTCTTTCCACAACACCATTTTGTTGAGGTGGTTTAGGGGCAGAGAAGTTGTGACTCACTCCATGCTCTCTACAAAAATCAATGAACCTTGAATTATCAAACTCTGAGCCATGGTCAGATCTTTCCGCAACCAGCTGATGATTTAGTTGGTTCTATACCTGTTCCACTAATGCAAAAAACTCGTTTAAAATTTCATCTTTTGAGTGTAAAAAATAACCCATGTAAACCTGGAAAAATCATCAACCATAACACAAACAAACATGTGACCATTTCGACTTTGTACCCGCATGAGACCACATAAATCAATATGTACAAATTCGAATGGTCTGTTGGTACTCATGACTATTTTTCGCTTAAAAGAGGATTTTTGCATGTTTCCCTTTGGCACATTCTGAACAAATTTTATCAGTCTCATAGTTAATACTTGGAAGACTAATTACTATGTCACGAGTTTTAAGTTTTTTCAGAAGTGTCAAGTTAGCATGTCCACACCTCTTATGCCAAAACCCATTGATTTGACTCAGATGCAGCACTCAAACTGATGGACTTGTTCTCCAAAATTTATCTAGTACTGTAGGCGTGGGATTTTTTGAATTCTTTTAATGCCTACACGCGGTGTGAGCACGTATTATTTGACTACCCCATTGTTAAGGTTTTATTAAAAATACGTTTTGAAGTCGCCAACAATTCTTTGGAGGAAGAATCGTAAACCTAATTGGATTGAAACGGAAGGGACATCTTAGGGACTTATCCAATGTAGATTTCCCCGTCATGACTCCATAGATGGTCAGGAACCAAAAAGTGAGTTCGGGGGTGAGGGTACAATATAATCAGGAACTATATTGCCCATTGCTGGCCTCTACTAAATAGCAATTCACAGCAGATTTTATGCAATAGAACAATCATATAATATTTTAATACACCCTAAAAATAATTAATCTAGATGGGTTCAAGAAACACACAAAAGACTAATTATTTAATGACTAGTTATTAAGCAATCATTTTACAAGGTTCCTAATAAGTTGTCCAAATTATCTGAATTAATTAGAACAGTTCTTTAGGTCTTTTTTAGCATAATAATATATGGGTGATAAAAGCATGCAAGGCAATCATAATAACAGGAGCATTATATACAGAAAATATAAGAAAAATAGGTTAGAATTTACAAAAGGACCACGGTTATTAATTAAAAATCTACATCATGACAAGAAAAGAGTTAGTAACTTCAATAAAATAAATATGATTATTCAACAAGAGCCCTCAGGATTATACCTATGCGGTTTAGATCGAAGAGCGTAGTGACCCTTAGTCGAAGCAATCTTGAAACCAGGAATAAAGTAGAATCAGGAAGCAGAATCAATGTAGAAGATCAAAAGCGTTTTGTATGTTTTGTATTAGAAGTGTGTTTCGGAGTTTTTTTTAGAGTATTTGAGTGCGTAAAAATAATAAATCGAAGCTGTCTTTGAATCAGGAAATCAGCCCGTATTTATAGGCAAACAAGCGCGTGCGTCTGGCGCAAGCCTACGTGGCAGGCGCGAGGACATTGAAGCTTTGCACCTGGAAACGCGTTTTTGGAAAGATAAATTTTATGTTGCGTCTCAAGCAAGACTTGCGCTAGGCGCATGACTCTGTGTGAGTCACAAGTCCAGGTGTCAGGCGCTCATTGGAGTGCTTGACGCAATACGGCCAATGTGCTGGAAGCACGTGGCGCGCTGAGCGCAGCCGCCGCGTCCGGCGCAATATCCGGAATATTCGAGAATATTTCTTTTTTAGTGTTACACGTGCTTTTAAGATGCCTTTTTTTATCCCGAAAAATCCGGAGATCTAATTTTCCGGGTTGAAAATCTGTTTTATGGGTAAAAGATAATAATACAAGCTTTTAGGAAAATATTTATCAAAACAACAAATATTAGAAAAATATTCATGAATAATAAATATTCAGTTGGGCTTTTAAAATGGACTTTAGAAAGCATTTCACGGGTTGAACTTACAATTAATCATCATGAATGATTAATTGGGCTTTTATAATATTATTTTAAACCACACATTGCCTGCTTATTCTGACTGCTCCTCCATTGGGCCATGCCAACTAAAACCGCGTTATATTTCATCATTGGACCCTTAAATGGAGAGACACAATTATGGGTCTACAGAAGCCCCCACTTTGAATGAGGTTTGTAAAACCGAAAGTCAAAGTATACAAGTCTGGACGGAGAATGACTCTGGATGCTCTGCAATCCAAAATCAATCTTTTACGCCAGTACTTGCAAACCAAGCAAAAGTTTCAGGAACAGGCATGGGTGAAAGATATTTGCAAAAATGAAACGACATATTGGAATAAGAGTCATGAGCTATTATGGTCCGGCTCATGTCGGAAATGTGCTATTGTTCCGCTCCAAGGCGATTGTAATGAGCTATTGTCCCGCTCTAAGGCTGTTGTAATGAACTATAGTCCCGCTCCAAGTCGATTGTGATGAGCTATTGTCCCGCTCCAAGGCGATTGTGATGAGCTAATGTCCCGCTCCAAGGCGATTGTGTTGAGCTATTGTCCCGCTCCAAGGCGATTGTGATGAGCTATTGTCCTGCTCCAAGGCGATTGTAATGAGCTATTGTCCCGCTCCAAGGCGATTGTGATGAGCTGTCGTCCCGCTCCAAGGCGATTGTGATGAGCTATTGTCCCGCTCCAAGGCGATTGTGATGAGCTATTGTCCCGCTCTAAGGCGATTGCTGTAGTTGATTCATAGAGTAGCAAGGTTGCGTTTTTGCCAACTTTTGAAAGTTCGTTGAATTATCGCGCGCAATGTCGTAAAGAACATTTGAAATTATTGGGAATTAGGTGTGTGGGCCCCACTTGGCTAAGGAGCCCCCAAGCGCATTGTATAGGATTTTGCACCAGACGTTGATTCCTGCACTTGACGTGTAACCCTGCGCTTGGCGCAGTTATGCGCGCTAGAAGCAGTATTTGATGACGCGCCAGGCGTGCATGTCGCACTGGGCGCAGGTCATTAAATGACCTAAAAAGACGGGCGATGCTCTTCTTCCCCATTTCCTTTCTTCTTCGCCGTTTTTCTTTCATTTCTCTCTCTCTCTTCAACCCAACTCCTTTTTCGAAAATTTTGAAGCTTGAAACTCCTTATTTCTTGAGCATTTCTACAGATCTACTTGGAAGGAGTGATTATTTTTGCTTAATTATTACTTTTGCGGTATTTTTGAACTTTTTTTTGAGTGATTTTCGAAGGGCTTGGGGTGCGAAAATTTTCGAAGTCTTTGACCCCTTTTCCGGGCCGTTTTCCGGTGATTTTCCCGGCGATTTTCGGGTGGTTTATTCTCAGATCAGGTATTTCTTCCTTCTTCCTTCTTTTTTTTTTGCTTTTTTGTTTTCATCTTTTTTTGTTTCGGGCGATTCACCCCTCTTCTTTTTTTTAATGCGGTTTTTGATTAGGTGGAGCGCGCCATTTCCGGCGAGTTTTCGGCGTACTTTGGCGATTTCTGGCGAACTTCCGGCCAGTTTTCCGGTGAGTTTTCCGGTAAGTTTTTCGGCGAGTTCTATTGTTCTTCGCGAGTTTAATACTCTTTTCATGTGAGTTCGTTGTTCAATAATTATGTAGATCATGAATCTAGAATTATATTTATTAACGTAATTTCTAAATCTAGAACTTAGAAATATGTTTAGGGAATTTTGCATGTGTGATGATTCTTGAATGATGGATCTTGGAATCGAGATTAGCATAACTTCTAAATTTGGAACTTAGGAACATGCTTAGGGAACTTTGACTGTATGATGATTCTTGGATCATGAATATCAAAATCAAGATTAGCGTAGTTTCTAAGTTTGGAACCTAGAAATATGCTTCGGGAACTTTGAAGCGTCTTGTTTTTTTTGTTTACCGATTCATGAAATTTGGTAGTTTAGAGTCGGGAACTCTTTGATTCTTAGTTTCGTTTGTGATGTTCAATCCGGTTAGCATATCGTCGGGAGAATCAGGCGGGGAGGACGATGGTAGAGCAGCTTCCGGATCCAGGAGGGCGTGGAAGGCCGTGGGGTGGACTCCGGACCAGTTGTACTTTAATCCGGAGCATCATATTTCACATCGCTCGCTCTCGGGCATCGTAAGTATTGTTCGTTATGCCGACTTCATTTCACACGATAGCCTAGGCATTTGATTGATTATTCTTCTTACATTTGCAGGACGAGGGTAACACTCGTCATTTTAGGACCTTTGACTTTACCTGGTCAGGAAAGTCCGAAAGGTTCGAGATCGAGCTGTCCTCATCGAGCAAAAGTGGTCTGTCCTCTTTTCTTGATGTTTATGAGAGTATGGGAGAGGTTCATTCCTCTCAGATTGTTGTTCGAGGTTTGTTGGAGTGGTGGTGGGATACTACCAACTCCTTTCACATGCGTCATGGGGAGTTGACCATCACTCCGTTGGATTTCTCCTTGATTTCCGGCTTGTCTTTCACCGGCGTCCGGGTGCCGATAGGCGAATCGTTGCCGTTCAAGTCAGCGGTGGTCCGAGGTTTGATAGGCCCGGTTGCCGATATGCTTCCTTCGAATGCGTCTTATGCTCCCCGATCTAAAGTGGCCAGAGGACTCACCCTTCAGGGGACTACAGAGGAGCAGAAGGTACGCATTCTGCTGTGGTTGGCTGTCTGTGGCCTGCGCACTGATAGGGGATCGCGCGTCTCGACGCGATATCTGCATCTCTTGAGGGAGTTGTCTCAGGTGTCGACCTATGACTGGGCCGAGCTGGGCTATTGCAGTCTCTTGTACTTCATGCATACTGCTTGCAGGCAGTTGGGTGACGGTGGACCAGTCTCCCTTTTTGGTCCATGGGGACTTTTGGAGGTATGACTGTACACATCGTCTATTTTTTGTTTCGTTACCTAGATCAGCACTAAGGTAATCTTATTGTTACAGATTTGGTTGTATGAGTATTTTCAGGGATTGTCCCCGGAAAGGGTTCGTAACCTTACATTTCCTGCCGGCTTGTCCTGGGCGGGGCGCGGGATGACCCGGTACGGTGCTGTAGAGAGTGTCCGGAAGGCTATCCGGCGGGTCAAAGACGACAAGGTAATCGTAGTGAATCAATCTTGTCCCTTGGGTGTATGTAATAGGTGTTAACTTTTCTTTGCTTTTCAGGTTACCTCTTATCCTTGGGCGTCGTTTCCGGAGATGCCAGTTTGGGCTCATAGGGCCTGCATTCTGACTCGCGAGAGAGTCATTTTTTATGGAGAGTTATACCCTGTTTGGTATCTGGGTGAGAGGGTGACCTGTCAGCATGACAGGACGAGGCTGTTACTGATGCCTCATGACCCCCCCTTACTATGATGGATAGGGTTGCTCTCGTTCAGGCTATCGAGGGAGGGGCGACGCTTCGGGTGAGCTATCACGACTTTGTTTTTCGTGATCGCGATTACCAAGCTGCCCTTTTGCCTCGCTTGGCTCCTCCTGTCAAGTTCAACGAGGTATGCACATTGAGTTTGTTTGTTTTCTGTTTACTTCGACATGATCAAAGTATTGAATGTTATTGTTTTCTTGCTTTTGCTAGAAGGCTGCTGCGGCTCGTATCTCTTTCGTTCCGGATCTGAAAATCCGGTATACTGGAGATTCTGGGCCTGTTGAGGAGACGATCGATGTTGCCCTAGAGGCAGAGCAACATGCTGTTCGTGCTATGCCGGCCCATGTGAGCTCGGTAAGTGTTGAAAGTCAGGAACTTTCATTATTCATCTTGCTTTGTAGTGACTCATGTACTGTTTATTTCCAGGTTCCTCGGGAGACTGTCGTTCAGATTCTCCGAGTGGTCGACTCGCTGAAGCATGGGATGGCCAAGCTGAAGAGGAGCATGTCCTGCCGCCGTAGCGACGCGTATAGCCAGGCAAACTGACCCATTGCTTTGGTTTTATTTATTTTTGTTGTATTCCTTTTGCTAATGCTTCATGACATTTTGTGCAGCGCCGCCCTCAGGAGAGTGGGCCTCGTGCCGAGGCGAGGGTATCGACCTAGTCTAGGCTTTCGACTCATACTCCTCGAGAGTCGACTTCTGAGAGGCCTCCGACGGGCCCGTTTACTGGGCAGTTTGGTATTGGCAGCATGGGTTTTATGGGGGGCCCCAGGCCTGACCCAGCCCCTGGGCCTTCTCCGATGTGGATGGAGCTGATGCGGATGCAGCAGATGCAACAGAAGATGTTGGGGATGCAACAGTTGTATCCGACGCGGCCGACTCAACCAGTGACTCCCTTGATGCAGCGTGGGATTGGCTATCACGTGGGTGAATCGAGCGGAGTCCGGGTTGAATAACCGGAG
Organism: Beta lomatogona; assembly: GCA_947646795.1. Lineage (NCBI taxonomy): Eukaryota > Viridiplantae > Streptophyta > Magnoliopsida > Caryophyllales > Amaranthaceae > Beta > Beta lomatogona. The sequence goes on along the minus strand of CANSNZ010000955.1, from coordinate 299,496 downwards.
GACTCCTCTTCGGGGGAGTAGGATCCTTATTCTCCTTAGATGACTGCATTATTTTATTCTTGTTTACCTGTGGCCTGCACTTTTGTTACGATGTATTTTTTTTATGTTGATATGTATTGCGTCTTTTGTTCAAACATTATGACCATTGGTGTTGTTTCTTTTTCATGCTTATTAGTGAGACTTTGTTAGCAGTGACTCGTATTCTAAAATGCCATGTATAAATGCAATGCGACTGGCTCAGTTTAAAGCAAGTTTGAATGTGGACAAAAAAGAAAATGAAAATAGGAGAGCGAAAAGGGTTTGGGCGGGTGGGTTTACAAAATTCGGCTGAAAATGTGGACATTAAGTATAAAAACAGTTATTTTTTGTCTGAAAAGTAAGGGGAGTAGCCCGAAATCTTGTGAGAGATCGTAATCCGAGGAGGCAAATGTGAAACGAAACTGTGCGCGGAGCGCGTGTTTGCGGCGCCTGGCGCCTGATCATGTGCTGGGCGCGGGTTTACGGCGTCTGGCGCGCCCGTGTGTGCTAGGCGCAGCTTTAGCGTATAACGCGTTTTTCGTGTGGAACGGTAAGTCCGAATCCGTTTAGAGTTGGGAAGCGAAGTCGTTATAAGTAGGCGAATATGTATGTTTTTTCAGTATTACGAGTTCAATATTTTTCTTTGCACTTTTCTCTGTAATATTTTGCTGCTACTTTTGACTGTTTGCCATGGCTTTTGAACCGACTCTAAGTGGGTGGTTGTCATCATTGACCTTTGCTGAAAAACACGAGCTCGGCAGACAGCATATGGATGTATTGGCGTCCTTGAGGTTTGTTCAGTTAGACTATAATTTCCTTTATGCTGCTGTTAATTTTTGGGATGTCACCACTCATTGTTTTTGTTTTGGGAATCACGAATTAACGATTTTGCCTGAGGAATTTGGTGCCATAATTGGATGGCCCTGTAGTCAATTACCTTGTGTCCCTAGTTTGGAGGAATATTTTTTTAAAGACTTCGAGAGGTTTATGGACTTAAAGGAAGAAAATATGTCCGAAATCGTGTATGGTAGGAGGGTTAATTTGACTAGGCTAGCTGCATTGTATAGTCCTCCTACTAAAAGGGCTAGGTAGACATATCGTATGCGAGCGTTGGTATTTTCCCTGCTTAGTCGTTTTCTATTTGTGAACGGGGACAATGGTGTTGGTTTTGGTTTCTTGATTACTATAGCGGAGCAACTGGAGGTAGGAAGGACACCGATGCCACTCTGCGTAGGGGAGATGATCTCCAGTCTGGATGCTGTGAAGGACCCAAAAGGGCATATTTCAGGGAGCCTCCTACTGTTGCTGGTAAAATATATATATATATATATATATATATATATATATATATATATATATATATATATATATATATATATATATATATATATATATATATATATATATATATATATATTTTAGTCATGAACCAAAGAAATAATTTTTTTTATTCGATCATATTATGACTCTATGCGAAGTAATAATACGTAATAAATTTTTCGGACTATGACGGCTGTATTGAATAGTGAAATTATGATATTACATCCCACAAAAAAAAAAACAAAAAAAACGAATAGAATATGAAAAAGTAATGTGCGCTGGTCGCAGACGGTTGCGTCTGGCGCCAGTCGGCGCATCTGGCGCGTCTTCGTGTGTCAGGCGCGGTTTTGGCGGACACTCGTATTATTACTCTATAGGAAGTAATATGAGGTTGTTTTTTATTATCACTCGTCATGAAGCGATAAAGTTCGTGCTCGTATTATTACTCTTTGAGAAGCAATAGTGAAATAGTTTATATGTATTATTACTCGTTAGGAAGCAATAGTAATATATATTTTATTTGTTGCTGCAGATCTGGCTGATGGAACATTTGAGGTTGATTGATCCTCCTGAAAATATGGATAGATATATTAAGAAGGGTTTCATCGGCAGGAAGAAAATCTTCACGAAGAAATCGTTTGAAGACTTGACCCTTTTCTTTGGGGATGATGAGCTGAGTATTAGATGGGTAGTGCCATGGTGGAGGATTGGGTCCATGGTAGGGATTCGTGACGATTCACCCTATGTGAGGTTGTGCAGTCTGTATACCATGACCTTTTATTTTCCGTCGAGGGTGTTGAGACAATATGGATACCGCCAATTGATCCCTGCTGACGATACTATTGCTCCCAATATATATGGTCTGACTTGGAGTGGAATTAAGAGGTGGGAGAAATATTGGGGAGAGCGCCCACTTTGGTATACTCAGGAAAGAATAGAGTATGAGAAGGTGTCTAAGAGCTATATTGTATGGATGCTGACTGGGGACCCTGCTGTGAGGAAAGAGATGAGGGTGAAGGAGTCCGCCGAGGTGACAAAGAAGCGGAAGTTTATTCCCCGAACTGTGGGGAAAACTTCTGAGACTTTAGATAGCAGGGGTAAGAGGCCAGTTGGACACTCATCTACAGGGAAGAGCAGCAAGAAGCCTGTTACTAAAACTTCCTCTGTGAAGGAACGTTTGAGTCCAAAGGTAGCACCAGCGCCGGAACGACTTGGGCCGCGGATGCCTCCTACAAAGAGAAGACTACGCTTAGGGGGCGTAGTAATCAGGGAATGGGCCGACACAGGGAAGGTGACTCAACAGACATACACTTTTACCGGCAAGGGGAATGGCGTACTGGGAAAAAAAGAAGGCTCCTAGACCAACTCTACAGATGGAAAAGGGAGAAACTTCTACTATGGGGGAAAAGGCAGAGAAGGGGAAAGAAAAGAAGGATTGATTGCAACAATGTCTGCAGCGTTTATGTTTTTATGGTGATTTATTGCTTTCAATAAGGCTTTCATGCCACATAGTTATTTTATAGTGTAGTGATAACTTATGTTTCATGTTTTATTTTCATTTAGCAATTTGAATAAAAACAAAGTTTATTTTTATGTAGACCGAAGTGAGTCTAAATATGTCGCAAAATATCATTATATTTGAGCATCTTAACGAATGCCGGAAAAACGTTCGAAGGGTTAGTGCGCGAGACGCGACAATGTGGGTCTGGCGCACTGCACAGCGCTAGGCGCAGCATTGTTGTGTCTGGCGCAATTAACCGTACTATTATTTTTTGATTTTTGTAAACTCGTATGAACCGCAGGAGGTTTTGGTTAATGAGGGGGGCCGAACCTTGTACAAGGTTGCCTACGTTTCCAAATAGGAATCAGGCCGCACGTAGTTCATGCTTAAAAAAACATTGGATAACTAATACCAATCAAAGAATTAGTTGTGTTTTAGACATAAAATTTCTTGAGTTGATCAAGATTGGTTAGATTATGAAATTAAGTGCCGTCCATGTCAATGAGTTGAGCTGGTCCTCCAGATAGGATTGTCTTGACAATGTATAGGCCGGCCCAAGTAGGTCTGAATTTACCTCGAGGATCTAACACATTTTTCCTTAATGCTTTGAGCACTAAGTCACCCTCTTTAATATTTCGGGGTTTGACCTTCTTATCGAAAGATATTGCAATATGATTTTGATAAACTTGAACATGATGCAAGGCAGCTAATCTTCGTTCATCGAGTAAAATGAGCTCTTCGAATCTAGCTTTGACCTAGTCAGCTTCAGGAATTTGACTTTATAGGACAATGCGTAAGGATGGTATTTCTAGTTCAACAGGTTGAACAGCTTCTATGCCATAGACAAGAGAATAAGGTGTAGCTCCGGTAGATGTTCGGATAGAAGTGCGGTATCCCCATAGGGCGAAGTGTAGCTTATCGGGCCAATCTTTATAATTTTCGGTCATTTTCTGGATAATAACCTTGATATTTTTGTTAGCAGCCTCCACAGCACCATTGGCCTGGGTCTGTATGGGGAAGAACGATGGTGTTTGATGCTATATTTCTCAAGTATTTGTTCGCATTCAGCTTGGAAATGGGTACCTTGGTCACTGATGACCTCGTGGGGTACTCCATAGCGGCAAATTATGGTCTTTTCTAAGAAGGCAGCGACATGTTTGGCTGTCAACTTAGCATAGGATGCTGCTTCTACCCATTTAGTGAAGTAATCTATGGCCACAAGGATGAATTCATTCCCCCAGTGCCAGGTGGTGTTATTTTACCAATAATGTCAATACCCCAGGTTGAAAATGGCCAAGGTGAAGTGAAGGTATATAACAAGGAAGGTGGGACATGTTGCAGGTTAGCGCATTATTGGCATTTTGGACAGGTTTTGGCATAAAGGTAACAATCTTTCTCCATTGTGGTCCAGTAATAGCCTAAGCGAATGATCTTTTGAGCTAACATGCGGCCGTTCATATGTGTGCTACAAATTCCGCTATGGACTTGATCCATGACCGTTGTGGTATCAGGTTTATCAATACAGAGCAGGTGCACGCTTGTGGTGTTCTTTTGTATAGTGTCCCGTTATACTCGACATATTGGGAGGCCAAGAGCCTTAAGGCACGCTGGGCTCTTGTTGAAGCTCCAGGTGGGTATTCTGTTTTCGTTAAATAGTTGAGAATATCAATAAACCATGGTTCAGAAGGGATAGGATCTGGCTTAGCGTCTAAGCCGTGAACGTAAGCAGGCTCTTGCCGTCTCTCAATGATAAGGGGCATTTCTGGCATGGTACGAGGGATCCTAATCATAGAGGCTAAGCGGGCCAAAGCGTCAGCAAATTGGTTTTCTTCTCGTGGAAGGTATGTGTATTGTATTTCAGGGATTTGTTCAGCAATCACTAGTGGAAAAATGCTCAAATGCTCCGGTTAAAAAGCCCTCAAATGCTCCGTAATTAACGCGTAGCAGACGTCATACGAGCATTTGAGCATTTTACAAATGCTCCGGTTTTCAATCGGAGCATTTATTTTATCAAATGCTTCGGTTGTGGTTAAAACCAGAGCATTTAAACTTTTTCACGTGGGCAAAATTGTACAAATGCTCCGGTTATTAGGAAAAACTGGAGCATTTGTTATCATAAATGCTCCGGTTTTCCTCAACAACAGAAGCATTTGTATTTTTTGAATATTAAAAAAAATCTAGCTAGCTACTGCCAGCCAGCAACATACGTGCTAGCAGTAGCAGCAACCACTAGTCTGAACAGATGCCAATAATCAGTAAACTAAGATCTCTTCTTGAACAAAATATTCTATGATCACATGAGAATAAGATATTTTAGAAAAGATACAATGAAATAAATAGAGGCACATAAATCAGCTCAACTGACATCATATTATAATTTGAATTGCTTGTAAAATCCATGTCAAGCTTATAAACTCCAAAAACATTGTGAGATCACAAAATAAAGTGCCTGAATTATTAAAGTCTTCAACATAGTTTTATCTAATTACTCTTACATAGGAACACTATACACGATCAATGTCAGGACTTTCAACAATGCACTGAACGATGTTGGACCTTACTTAATAGACAATCAATCAGGAAGACACAATCTCTCTGCCTAGTTAAACAAGCTACATAAAATTACTGCTTACTCTTCGGCTGGCAAGGACAAACGATAGGAGAGCATCGTGTTGCTCTGAGATAACCTGCGTGACTTCGCTGGTGTAGAGAGAGGAAATACAAGGTTGGCAATGCTAATGCTCCCCGACTCCCATATCCAATTGGAAATTTGCCCCTGTATTGCTAGATGCCCTCGGAAATCTGTATATGACAGAAAGGGCATAGAGGTTGTCAACACCATGTTGCTAAGAAACTTGAAAAGTACATTTAATTGTTATTCTAGTTCTATATCTATACTGATTTTAAACACAAATTACAAACACAGTGCATATCTTTGAGGCATAAAGTTTAAACCTGCCAAACAAGGTTCATCTGGATCAGTCAGAACATTGACACACATCCAATGCGTAAAGGGGGACGGGGGTGTTCATATCTCCAATGCGTATTTCACAAAGAAAATAAGGGGCACGCAGTATTCCATAGCCTATGAAATTACACTTTATTTGGATGCACTTACACCCTGAAAGAGAACTTAAATCATATAGCCCATAACTTGAATGCAAGAATCAAGATATGTATACATCAACAACTTAAAACAGTAGCAATATAAATACTTGAGAGGCATTCAAGAGTAATTACTAGAAACTTACTTTAGGCATGTAAAGATCATTACTGATGTCTCTGTATTTCTCAAAATGGCTGAAAAGTAGGGAAAGGTAAAGGGAAGTAATATTATATGAAGGATATTTAGAAATTTAAAATTGAAAAAAAGCAAATCGTTGAAATAATTGATCAATTTAATTCATGACAAGGCAAAAACTCACCTGCAAAAGTTGTTTGGTAATAGATGGAGCTATATTATAGCCACAAATATCTGAGTATCTTTTTTGTGGATGATCTCATCATCAGTAACCAAATAACAAGAATAGATGCAATAGCTGAAAAGAGGGTGAAACTCTACACAGCTTCTAATAAAAGCCAAGAAAGCGTTGTTAACCAATGAAAGAGACCTTTGGTGTTGCCACTTTTACCTCCAGCGTTTTCTACTTTCAAGTTGGTCGCAGAAACTCGCATAAAGAACCCAAATAAAAATAAGAGGGTTCCATTTTAGTGACCTTCCAAAGTTAAAGAAAGAAAGCGAAGGATGGAACGTTTATTTTCTCTATTCAAAAATTCCAGCTGCCGCCAGCCAGCAGCACGCATGCTAGCAAGCAGCAGCAGCCCACTAGCATACTACAATATTAAATATAGCAGCCACTGGGTACATTCATGGCATGTCATAAACAATCGGGACGGATATATAGCATACTATAATATCAAATTCAGCCACTAGATTCTCAAGGAGAGAGAGAAAGGAGTAGAGAGTCATTCAAAAATAGCTTACTGAAATCCATGACTTCAAGTATTAAAATGCGTTATTAACACTTACATAGGCAACAAATCTTAATTGATCTAATGAATCCATTTGCTATCAAGCCACAGTAGAGAGTCATTCAAAAACATCTTACTGAAACAGTTTATTGGACTTTTGCAGACTTGTCGGTCATAATTAGACCGTTATTTTATTTACTCAATCAGCAAACTAGAGAACCTTAATTTAAATCTAATGAATCAATTTACACTGAAATATGTATATTTTTCAGCAAGACATTGAGGAGACATCGAAATCTTGAACGGTGTCATTTACAGGAGGTCGATAACTCTCAGGACCACTAAATTACAAGCAAATAACTAAATTTAGGAGAGAGAAAGATGCAGAGAAATATATGTATAGAGAGAGAGAGAGAGAGCATGAGAAGAAGAACCTGACGGGGAAGAAGCCGAGGACGAAAAGAGAAACCTGCTAATTGCAACGCCACCGCACAAATTGTCCAAATTGTGAGTTTTGTGCATACATCGACGACATTTTCAACAGAGAGAAGTGTTGGTTTTTTTACTGGTCTTGATTTTCATCTCGAATCTAGGGTTTTATGCTTCGTGATCTTGATTTTCTTCTCGGATCTAGGGTTTCATGCTTCGATTGGTCAATGATTTCTCTCTCTTCGATTGGTCTATTAGATTAAACCCTAAAATCCATTCGAGTAATTCAGAAAATCTAGAAATCAGGATAAAATCAAATATGAAGGAGTTTGGGAGGTTGATTGAAGAAACAATGAGGTCAACGCCTAGTGATGCAACCAATTGATTAGGCGAGGGGCGATGAAGGGAGGGGCGACAGAGGGAGGGAGAGGAGACAGAGGAGTTTCAATTAAGAGAGGGGGACTTGGGAGGGAGGGAAAACGATAAGAGAGGGGGAAGCTGGAAAGTTTTATCCTTGTATTAATTCAAGTAATTGTTCCAACAATATTCCACTAGGCTGGAAAGTTTTATCCTTGTATTAATTCAAGTATGCTAATAATATGTTAACAAAAGCCAAAGTTGTCAGAAAGGAGAACAATCATGCCTAGGGTTAAGATAAAAGAAATCAGGGGTAATTAAGCTGAATCAGCAACCTAACAATTATCTCTTTGACGAAGCATAGTCCTCCACTCTACCAACTGATCTAAAGTTGGATCATATCACACATATCAAGACTTAAACCACAACAATCAAGTGTCTGCCATCCCCATAAAAATTTAAATTTTAACCAGAACCTATGAGGAAATGTAGATAACTTAAGTCTTCATAGATGAGAGACAAAGCAAGATATGAAGTATCACACCTTCAATATGTTGTTTAACTTTGTGATTTGATCTCTTCATGAGATCATCATAAAAGTAAGACAGCTGATAGTAAAATTCAATTTTATAGTTCTCACGGTTGTAATACCAAAATAATCCACCAATCATAATGGACATCAAAGGAATTTACGGCTCACAACTCAAAGGATTTGATCTCTTCATGAGTTGCTGCTGCTGCAGCAGGCAGGGAGCTGGTGCTGCCAGCGAGCTCCTGCTGGTGCTGCCAGCAAGCTGTTGGTGCAGCATATGGCCTGCAGGTGCTGAGTGTTGGACGTTCGTAAGGAGCCCCTAGATGTAAAAAAATGTTTCGTTCATCAAGTTATTCTCAAGAGCTGAACTTCTATACACAAGCATCAATTACTGAACTGAGACGAAAATATACTGCAAAAGCAACTATGTATATCATGGAATGGAACTAGAATAACAGACAGAAACAGATCCAATAACAACCTAAAACATACACATAATTATCTTCAACCATCAGTAAAAGGCCTGGCACTTATCATGTCACATGATATAAAATACATTCAGCGAACTCAAGATCTGTAGGAGCATCTTCAGCAAGAATAGGCTATAATGCAGCAATGCCATATCTAGCAAGCAACTATTACTATTATTCTTCGTCAATCGCAAAGGTCAATCAAACATGCTACCGTATGTGTTAAAGTGACTTTTCTAATTATCTGAAAGTACCCGTGTTTGACACTCCAACAAAGATATGAAAGCCTTACCAAACACTTCCATTTTCACCCCCACATGTCCCTTTATCTTGAATCTTGATCCACATTTGCAGAGAAAAAGAAACAATAAAATTAAAGGGAAAGCGAAGACAGGCTATCTATCATCCTGTAATCTTGATCCATGAATATTGTATTACATAGATAATCTATAATAACGAATGACAACGATAAGTGGACACTTGATGAATGCAAATATATAGATTAAACTACCAGTCACTGTGCATTCTCTCGTTTTCCTTTTTTATATAGTTATTGGGAAGGGGGGTTGTTCATACTATGCTTGAATTTCTAAGCCAACTCTCCATCATTCTTTACATTCTGATTTCGTATATTGCAAATCTGTAATGGTCACATCCAGGATATAAACATGGTAAAGCTTCTTAAATTTACCTTCATAAGCATAGGAATTCACAAAAGCATCCAATTTTCCAAGTAAATTGCAAGCAGCTATCCTATCACCAATACTTCGCAAACGATTTTCATTTCGTATTAGGACCAACCTGTTAGATACTATAAAAGTACAATAAAAAATCAACAATCCTTAGATAAGGTCAGAAATTAAAGTAATAAACAATACCAAAATTCTAAAAGCACATATCGTATTTCACTGAGATGTTACTATTCTCTATTTAAAAGTCAATCTGGAAGCTCATGTAATTGGGACACTTCTAACCAATACTAGAGTCCATGGAAACATCATGAGCCACTTCAGGGCATAAACTAGAAACCAGTTCAGCAACATAACTGAATATGTTCAAAAGATCTTACAAAAGAACACTTTAACAAATATTTTCTACTGAGTAAATTGGTACTCTAAACGCTAATAGTGTGTTTTAACGAAGGAATTAGAAGGGAAAAGGAGGGAAAAAGGAGAGTGAACAATGAATATTCGTTAGTTGGCTATACCTTCACCATCATCATTTTCCCGTAAAACAATGAGTATATACTTGACTAGCGAAATTAGAGAAATTAATAATTTTGAAAAATACCAATAACTACTTTATTTTTTTGTGATTTTCATATGTTTTCGGTTTTCAAATACTTAAAATTGAAAACAGAGAAACAATAACCAACATAGTGAAGTGACACAAGGGGTGCAATACCTCAAAAATGCAAACTCAATGGGAATTTTACTGCCAGGCTTGATGCTAACTTCAGTGACAGACTGACAATATCAGCAGGGGAAACTAATGCTCACCAAACTTACTGTGCCCACCAAATTAAGCAGGCACCTGCTCAGGCGTTGTGTACTAGTTTTTCAGAACATCCAAGCAACATATTTATTAAATATTACTCTAGATACCATAAGACCCAGGGCAACCTACTGGAGATTGTTCAATACCTTCATTGTAAGTATCCCTAAGACCCTAAATACTTATAAAGCACGGTTTGTCGAAGTCTTATAACAGATTGTATCTGCACTAATATGAATATATTCTAACCTTAAGGAAAAAAAAAATGTATAGTCCATAAAGTGTGAAAAGCATAAGCAGATGCATGTACTTAAAAGATGAAAAATTTACCTCTGATTGGAGCATAAATCTTGATAAAAAATCTCACCTGCTACTTCTCCTCGAGATTTTGCCGTTCACACTCAGTCAAGGCCTCACCTCTACTTAATTCCCTAGTACCCCCAATCAAGTTATCTTCCTCTCAAAATCATGGATCATCATTTTTTTTTGTTCTTCAATTTAATAGTAATAATCAATTGCAAAGACAACCCCAAAACTTCATATTAATCTGGGATCCAACAAATTCAAAGTAAGAAAATGAAAAGATCCATAGAGGCCAAATAAAGAAGTACTACGGAAAACTCACATTACATTCATCATTAAACTCCAATTGGAACGCATCTTTAATAGCGTCAGTAGGAGCTCAATTACTTCCGTGTTTTAGCATGCTCCAGAACAGCAGCACCAGAACAACATTGGCTTGCTGCGGTTGCCGAAATTGGAATCGAGGTAAGAGATAAAGTTGTTGACCCAAACAAAACGCTAGACGAAATCAAAGAAAACCCTAAAAAAATCCCCAAATCTAAGAAATCAAAAAAAGAAACCTAAAAATACAGCAATAAAACCAAATCACAACAATAAAGTTTGTACGAAATTACCTGTACATGCATTCCAAGGAGTGGATCGAGAGTGAAGAGGGACATAGAAGCAGTCTGATGAGGGAGAAAGAGAGAACGACGGAGGGAGTAATATCACAACTTAGCATCAACTTTTTAGTTTACCATCTATCGATTTTACCTAATTAGCAACATATTTCACAAGCCAACAAGCATTAACCGAACAGAAGTCGACGACGGAGCCCTAATTTGTCGACCAAACATAAGTCGACTTGAGCCCTAATTTGTCGACCAAACAGAAGGACTTGAGCCCTAATATGTCGACCGAACAGAAGCGGTGGACGATGGAGGATGGCTGAGTAGGGGAGAAAGCCAAGGACTTGGGAGGGAGGGAAGACGGAGGACGGCTGAGTGAGTGAGAGAGCGGGCGACTTAAGAGAGGGAGGGAATAGGGACTGAAACTGATCTACAGGGTCGGCTAATATTTGATTAAATTAGCAGGGGGAGATTTCACCAAAAAACAAAAAAACTCGCGCTTCACAATCAATGTGCTCCGTTGACTAACCGGAGCATTAATTCATAAATGCTCGTGTTGATTAGTCAACCGGAGCATTTGACATCAAATGCTCCGGTTGATTAATCAACACGAGCATTTGTGAATATTTTTTACTAAAATTATCACAAATGCTCGGGTTGATTATTCAACCAAAGCATTTGATAAGTAGCAAAAGCTGTTTTTTCCACTAGTGAATGGTTTCTAGATGAGTTTGGTATTGCAAGAGGCTTTCATTTCGAACCTTTCATCTTTTAGAGATTTGATTGATGATCAAAGATGAATCACCATATACTCTTAATTTCTTAATGTCGAGGGACACTGCAGCTTGGAGCCCTATGATACACGCTTCGTACTCGGCTGCATTATTAGTAACATCGAAGTCGAGTTTGACAGAAAGAGGAGTGTGTTCGCCTTCCGGTGATACCAGGAGTACCCCGACGCCACATCCCTTTTGGTTGGATGCACCTTCGAAGTATAGTGCCAAACTTTTGTCTTCCGTCATGAGAAGGTCTTCATCAGGAAATTCATATTCTTCGCGAGATTCATCTACAGGGAAATCTGCTAAGAAGTCAGAAACAGCGTTGCCTTTGATGGACTTATGAGGGATAAATTTTAAATCAAATTCGGCCAACATTACTACCCAGCGGGAGAGTCTTCCATTAAGGGATGGCTTTTCGAACAAGAACTTAAGAGGGTCCAGTCGAGACACTATATGGATGGTGTGGGTAAGCATATAATGTCGAAGGTTCTTAGTGGCCCAGACTAGTGCAAGACAGAGCTTTTCTAAGGGGGTGTAACTGGATTCGTAGTCTAAGAGCTTCTTACTAAGGTAGTAAATGGCGCATTCTTTCCCATCAACCTCTTGTGCCAACATGGCCCCAGCCGCGGTCTTAGTCACAGTCAAGTAAAGCCTTAAAGGTATGTCAGGTAAGGCAGGTGCTAAGACAGGTGGGTTGGATAAATATTCTTTGATTTTGTCAAAGGCTTTTAGGCAATCCTCATCCCATTTGGCAGCGACACTTTTCTTAAGCTTTTTAAAGATGGGCTCACACACCATAGTCAGTTTAGAGATGAATCTATTGATGTACTGGATTTTACCCAAGAAGCCCCTGATTTGTTTTTCATTCTTAGGCGGAGACATGGTCATTATGGCCGTTATTTTAGTAGGGCCAATTTCAGTCCCTCTAGAACTGGTGACATAACCTAGGAGTTTCCCCGAAGTGACCCCGAAGGCGCATTTTTGTGGATTAAGTCTCATGTTGTATTTGCGAAGTCTCATGAAGAACTTATCAAGGGCGGTATGGTGTCCCTCTCTATCTTTGGACTTAACTGTCATGTCATCTACGTAAACTTCTACCTCTTTATGCATCATGTCATGGAGAAGGGTAGTCGCGGTTCTTTGATAGGTGGCCCCAACATTTTTTATTCCAAAAGGCATAACGGTATAGCAAAAGGCTCCCCCACGGTGTGATGAAGGTAGTCTTTTCCATATCTTCCTCGGCCTTTTTTACCTGATTATACCCTGCATACCCGTCCATAAAAGAGAGAAGGGTATGGTTGGCAGTATTGTCTACTAGGACGTCTATGTGAGGTAAGGGAAAACCATCTTTATGACTCGCTTTATTGAGGTCTCTATAATCGACGCACATCCTAACTCTCCCATCCTTTTTAGGTACATGCACAACATTAACAATCCAGTCAGGGTAGCTAGCGACTTTTATAAAACCTACATTAAGTTGTTTAATGACCTCTTCTTTGATTTTGAGAGCTACATCTGGCTTCATTCTGCGCAACTTTTGTTTGACAATCTTCATCCATTCGATTAGGGGAATGGTATGCTGAGCAATTTCGCGATCAATGCCTGGCGTGTCCTGGTAGGACCATGCGAATACATCGATATATTCAACTAACGTTTTGATTAATTGAGTGCGTTCGTACTCGCTTAAAGTTAATCCAATTCGTACCTCCTTTGGTCACTAGTAGAATAATTGCTTATTGCTGCGGTGGTATTGCTGCGGTTTTACCCATACGCAGCAATATATCACGTAAAAAGAAAAGGTAAAATATAAAATAAAGATATTGCTGCGGTTTCGACCAAAAACCGCAGCAATATGGTTTCAACGGGAAAATTTTTGAAAAAAAGTTGACTTTTTGACCAGATATATTGCTGCGGTTTCTGGCAAAAACCGCAGCAATATATTAAAATAATATTAAAAAATTAATATTTTAACATATTGCTGCGGTTCTTGCCAGAAACCGCAGCAATATATCTGGTCTTTTTTTAGATGCCCGCGTTTTTTTTAACCTATTGCTGCGGTTCCTACAAAAAACCGCAGCAATAGGCTTTTTAAATTAATTATTGGAGGCACCCACCCAGCTAGGGTTTCTTTTTAAACCCATTGCGCCGTTTTCATTCTTTCGGTCTCTCTCCTCACTCCTTCAAGGCTTCAACAGTTCAACTCCTTCCTCTTTCTCCTCTCTCCTACTCTCCATCATCTTCGTTCATCAGTTCTTCACTCACCACTCGCATCTCCTAAAGTCTGGCCGCATCTCCTAAAGTCACAAGAAGGCGACGTCGCCGCATCTGGGTTCAAGCTTCGCGACGTTCGCGGTTCTGGCTTCAAGCTTCGTGACATTCGCCGCATTTCCTTCAAATCTCTTCGTCGTTCGCCGCATCTGGGTTCAAATCGAGCGTCATTGAAGCTCTTGTCGGTGTTGTTACTCGAAGACCGCTTGTGTTGCAGCTCATTCGAACTAAGCTTAATAATGGTAATTCTGGAGTCGAGTATGGTGAGTTCTTGCATTTGCCTGGCAAGAAGTTCTATGATTTCTCTGAAATTCATAACGAAATTCAGTTTTTTTTTTATTTTTTTTTTATGTTTGAGTTATTGTGCTGATTTTAGATTCATTGGTGAATAATGACACTTGTATGAGGGGAACGAAGTTGAGATTTTTTTATTGATTTAGGTTGCGAATGCTATTTGTATTTGTTGCGGAATTATTGAGGAATTTGTGTGCTCAATCAAGTTAATTTTGTTCATGGAGGGTTGTTTACTTGTATCGAAGTTGTTTTGATATCGTGTTGTGCTGATTTCTTCTTGTTTTTTTTTTTTTTTTTTTTTTTCTCTTTTGTAGTTAAATTTTATTTTTATTTATTAGATTTAAGGGATAGGTGGTGATATCTTAGTTTTTTTTGGATTATTTTTATTTTTGTTTGTCAAGAATCAAAATAATGTTAGGGTTTATGATTTTTTGTTATTTTTTTCATATTTTTATTTTGTATCTTTTTTTTTAATGTATGTTGATTTTTTTGTATATTTTATGTTTTTGTATAAGCATTTTTGGTCATTACTTTTAATTTGTGTGTTTTATTTTATTTTTACATTTTTTCCTTTCAAAATTGATGACAAAGAGTAAAAAAAAAAAAAGTTTTTGTTTTACCCGTACATGTACCTATTGCTGCGGGTCCTACCCAAAACGCAGCAATAGGAGTCATTTTTTTATTAGTTAAAAACATACCTATTGCTGCGGTTTTAGGTAAGAACCGCAGCAAGAGCTTGCCCTATTGCTGCGGTCAAAAACCACAGCAATATGTTAATTACCTGTTGCTGCGCCCTTAATTGCTGCGCGGCTAAAACCGCCGCAATAGGCCACTTAATGACCGCAACAATAAGCATTTATTCTACTAGTGGGTTCATTATCATTTGAAAGATTAATTTTTTCTGTTTCCTCAATGATTGGAGTTTTATTTTCATGTTCTTCCACCGCTTTAATTATTTCTTTTTCAGATTCATTGTTGCAATCAGAAGGAGAAGGAGAGGAGGAAGTAGAGATATTGCACAAGTCATAAGCAAATGAGTTCATATTATTGAAATCGGAAATCATAGAATTGAACAATGACTCAGCAGAAACTAAAGACTCTACTTGAACACTAGAATTAACAGGCTTAGAAATAGTCCCAACCGGGATACTAGACTCAATAGACTCAGATTCAGACTCAGACTCTGACTCGGATGACTCGGACACTTCAAACATTGGTCCTTCCCTGGTGGTGAAGATCATCTTCTTCCCGTTTGGAGTAGCCAACTTGATAGTCTTCCTCCATCCTTGCATAATGCCACTTGCAGGAGTGATCAGCATGTAGGGTCGAAGCCTTCATTTTGTAGCACAACCTGGATATGAGCAGTATCATTTGGGCAATTAACTCGTTCTTGACCGAATAGAAGTCCCAATGCCTTGTAATCTAAACAGTCTTCAGTGAACTGTTTAATTTGGGGATCAGGAATCCCTTCTTCCAAAAAGTGACAGTCCAGAAATACTTCAAATCCGGGGTAGATCACCCCCTCCTGAGCCTCATAGAATGGTTCAGGGAATTTATAGCAAGAATAATCTTCTCCTTCCCTTAGAAATTGCCCATTCAAAGTGGGGTTATAGGGATGGAAAGGGATACTGTCCTTGTCCTTGGTATTGCGATATGCTATGCGTTGTGCAATAAATTCTGCGAGCTCCTTCCTGGTAGGCTTGTATCCTAAGCCAAACAAATTTTCTACTGATTTAGAGTCAGTGACAGGAGGTGCTCTAGACTTCTTATTACCCAGTGACATGCCTGGGAAATGTCCCTTCTTGCGCATGATGTAGTTGACTGCTAGATTGGAGAAGCAATCAAAATCAAATGGCGCTAAATCCTCTTCAACGAGAGCTACTTCTTCGGCAACAAATCCTCGAAGGTCTTCATCCTCCTCATCATGGTCTATGTGGATGAGAGGTTTGTCTATTACTTGTACCTTCATTGTAGAGGCATCAAGAGTTATGGGAATGCCATCCACAATCATCTTAACCTTTTGATGCAAGGAAGACGGGACTGCACCAAGCTCATGAAGGCATGGTCGTCTTAAAAGTAAGTTGAATGAGGCCTTGATGTCAATGACCTGAAAAATCGTGCGCTTTTCTATAACCCCTGCAGAGATGTTTAAGGCTATAGTTCCCAAGGATTGACGACGAGAATTGTTGTATGCTCGGATGCCTTGGTGAGAGGGACTGAAATCCTTATTTTTGAAACCTAGACGGCGCGCAGTTCGCAATGGACATACGTTGATGGCAGATCTAATGTCTACTAATGTCATTGGGACATTCATGCCCACACATGCTACAGTGAGATGTAGGCTTTATTGTGTTTACTTCCTTCAAAAGGAAGGTCATCTTCAGTAAAGGAAATAGTGTTTCCTCGGATTGCCTTATCCACAGTCAGGAAATTGACCAATCCTTCAGGAGAAGTGTCAGATGACACATTCATCTTGGTGAGGGCATTTAATAATGCCATGCGATGCCCATGAGAGGAGGCTATCAACTGCCAAATGTTAACATCAGCTTTTGTTTTCATGAGCTATTGAATAAGAGAGTTATCTTTGGGAAGAACCCCTTCATGAGATGCAGACGATGTGGGAGGTTCCTGAAGAGGCTGAGCGAACCTTCCAGTTCGAGTAAGTACTCGTACCGCCTCCTCATCATTTTTGTACCAATCCATTGCCAAAGTAAAGCGATCAGTTTTAGGGCTAATGACTTCATCTTCGTCATATGTTCCCTGTATATAGTCACTTTCTTCTGTGGCAAACTCGTCTTCTTCATCACTATCCCAAATACCATTGATATCTGGTAAGGTGCTAGCAATAATGATAGCGGGGCTAGGATCCCCAATTGGTGTAATCAATAGAAGTGGATCATAGCAGTACTGATCCTCAGAGATAGCCAGAACTTTGTTTAATGGTCTATCTTGATTGTTAGGCTTCTTCCCTGCAGGAGGAATGAGAAGTCTACCTTCGTCGATCATGTCTTGAATGGCATTTTCAGCCTGAAGCAGTCTTCTGTCTTGTGACCGTTTCCCCTATGGTATTTGCAGTAAGCATTCTTGTCCCAACTCGATCTTTTATTATGCTCTTCTGGATCAGGAGTTGGTCCGATGGGATCAAGAGCGCCCTTTGGATTGAGGCGATCAAAAGCGGTGGTATATGACATGCCTATTGGAGTGAACGTCCTTCTCATGTTCCTCTGGAAGGATTTTTGGGGTGCCTCAAGAAGGTTTACCTCTCCACCTTTGGAAGTGGATCCGTAATCATTCTTCTTGTTGTTATTATTGCCCTTATAACGATTGTTATCATTTTGGGCATTTTTCAACAAGTCGTCTTTAATTTGCACACCTATGTCGTACAACTTGGTGAAATTATCGATACCCAAGTATTTGAGATGAGTTTTGTACTTAGGTAACAAGTTGTTAACAAAGATGCGGACGAGGTCCTTGTCAGTAGGTCTGGAGACCATGTAAGCAGACTTTTCTCTCCACTTATTAAGGTAGGTGGTAAAGCCTTCATTGCCATCTTGCTTTAACACTTCCAATTCCCTTAGTGAGGTTTGGATTACAGTGTTATGTTCATATTGTTTCATGAACTCTCTAGTGATATCACCCTATGTTTTAACATGTTTGGGGTCCAGGGAGTAGAACCAGTTTTGGCAGGCAGTCCAACGACATCGGGAATACCGTTGGATAAAGTTCAGGGTCCACAGACTTAATGATCATAGTGGCCTTGAAATTCCTCAAGTGATACTTGGGATTGTCAGTAGGTTTGAACTTAGGAAAGTCACTTGTGGAAAACTTTTCAGGTAGTTTTCCTTTCAATTTGCTGTTCTCATCCAAATCAAAGTAGGACTCCTTATTGGTGACCTTTTGGACAACATTTTCCATTTGTTTGGCGAATACAATATTTTCACCACTTTCAACTTGGTGCAAACGGAGTGACCTCCTCCAAGTTCTTAGCCATTCGTTCGATGATATTGGTCAATTCAGTAACCTTTTCGTCACCCATTGTTGCTTCAACAGTTGACCGCTCTTTAGCCGGTGGAACAGATCTTGCCTTTCGCGCACGTGGATGACCTATCGAGACTGTTCTCTCAACTAATCTGTTTGACAAGGACACATTGACTTAGGACGCACTCTAAAAATGGATAGGGTGAGGAATGAAAATATTTTCGAAAATATCATTTTAATTCGTCCAAAACTCCTGCCAAAAGGAGGGGACATTTATGGAAGAAAATCTATGTTATGGATGATGTATGAGTTTATTTTGTGGAGGAGAATGGCTATGATATATTGGACATTTATGGATTTTACTTTGTGGGGAAAAATGGATAATGATATATTGGTCGTTATGGACTTTATTTTGTGGAGGAAAATGGATAATGATATATTGGCAAGTATTTATCATCAATCAAAATGAAGTTTTGAAATTTTTATTTTTGTTTTTGTTAGGACGGGATAAGTTGTTGGGAGGATAGGAATATCCGACTTTCTCCAAAAAAAAAAAAAAAAAAAAAAAAAATGACCATGCACCTAGATGAGACCTGATAATGATAGAACTCTAAAACAAAGACTCGCTTTTTGTTTTTTAAGTGAAGTGAAACATGAGATGGTTTGAATAGTCAATGACTCAAATGCACGAAGTATCATACGGAACTGATCACAACATTGCCTAAAGTGACGGAAAACGAGAGATGCACAACAATACGCCACACAGCGAATTTGCGTGTGACGCAAATCGTGCTTCTGGTGCAGGCCAACAGCGTCAGGCACAGCCTCATGCGTCCAACGTGCTGGATATACTCTCATGTTCGTGACAGTTTAGGCGATGTTTTGATAAATCTGGTATAATTTCGAGACGCGAAGACTGACGCACTAATTAAAAAAACAATTTAAGACGCACTAAGTTTAGGACGTACTAATTGACGCAATTTGTTGACGTGATCAATGGTCAGAAGAGCAATTTGCATGGGACGAAAAGACTGCTTGTCACGCAACAGATGTGCGCGGCTCACAGTCTTTGCGTCTGGCGCAGGAGCATTGCGCCAGGTGCAACTTAATGTGTTTGGCGCAATACTCAGCGGCATGCATATTGATAATTTGACAAGTGTTCGACAAAACAACGACAGGTTTTTTTGACGCGAAGGGTATTAGTTTTAGGCGCAATACATATCAACATGTTAATAAAATATGATCAGGCAAAAATTGCAGTCACATATAAATGTCAAGTAACATGGATGCAGAAGTTCTCAACCTAAAGTCCAGTTCTACATTCAACTATTGGTCAGGTTTAGGTTAAGGCTGAAAAGGGTCTATGACTAAGAGATTGATCCCACGCTTTGTATCCTTGCTTAAAGAGGTGGCCATGTGTAAGACGCACTCCAGTCTCAAGTTTGGAACAAGAGAACAATGCCATAGTTGGGTAGGTTTGCTTATGACTAAGATCCAACATTATCGCTCAGGAAGCTTTTGGAAGGACAAAGCGCAAACCCCCCGGGGGTGACCTCACACATAGAACATGTGTAAATGAGGCAAGGTAGATTGTCCTTATGATGGCTAATAGCCATGCACATGCAAAACAGTATATCATTATAAGGCATAAAAATAAGAGTGAATTGTATTTTTCAAGTGTCACCCACTCATTTAATTTTTTTTTTAAATCCTCCCTAGTGAAGTTGCCAAATTGTAGGCGTGGGATTTTTGAATTCCTTTAATGCCTACACGCGGTGTGAGCGCGTATTATTTGACTACCCCATTGTTAAGGTTTTATTAAAAATACATTTTGAAGTCGCCAACAATTTTTTGGAGGAAGAATCGTAAACCTAATTGGATTGAAACGGAAGGGACATCATAGGGACTTATCCAATGTAGATTTCCCCGTCATGACTCCATAGATGGTCAGGAACCAAAAAGTGAGTTCGGGGGTGAGGGTACAATATAGTCAGGAACTATATTGCCCATTGCTGGCCTCTACTAAATAGTAATTCACAGCAGATTTTATGCAATAGAACAATCATATAATATTTTAATACACCCTAAAAATAATTAATCTAGATGGGTTCAACAAAACACACAAAAGACTAATTATTTAATGACCAGTTATTAAGCAATCATTTTACAAGGTTCCTAATAAGTTGTCCAAATTATATGAATTAGGTCTTGTTTAGCATAATAATATATGGGTGATAAAAGCATGCAAGGCAATCATAATAACAGGAGCATTATATACAAAAGCTATAAGAAAAGAGGTTAGAATTTACAAAAGGACCACGGTTATTAATTAAAAATCTACATCATGACAAGAAAAGAGTTAGTAACTTCAATAAAATAAATATGATTATTCAAGAGCCCTCAGGATTATACCTATGCAGTTTAGATCGAAGGGAGTAGTGACCCTCAGTCGAAGCAATCTTGAAACCAGGAATAAAGTAGAATCAGGAACCAGAATCAATGTAGAAGATCAAAAGCGTTTTGTATGTTTTGTATTCGAAGTGTGTTTCAGAGTTTTTTTGAGAGTATTTGAGTGCGTAAAAATAATAAATCGAAGCTGTCTTTGATTCGGGAAATCAGCCCGTATTTATAGGCAAACAAGCGCGTGCGTCTGACGCACACCCTGCGCCTAGCGCAAGCCTACGTGGCAGGCGCGAGGACATGGAAACTTTGCACATGGAAACGCGTTTTTGAAAAGATAAATTTTATGTTGCGTCTCACACAAGACTTGCGCTAGGCGCATGACTCTGTGTGAGTCACAAGTCCAGGTGTAAGGCGCTCATTGGAGTGCTTGACGCAATACGACCAATGTGTTGGACGCACGTGGCGTGCTGAGCGCAGCCGCCGCGTCCGGCGCAATATCCGGAATATTCGAGAATATTTCTTTTTTAGTGTTACAAGTGCTTTTAAGATGCCTTTTTTTATCCTGAAAAATCCGGAGATCGAATTTTCCGGGTTGAAAATCTGTTTTATGGGTAAAAGATAATAATAAAAGCTTTTAGGAAAATATTTATCAAAACAATAAATATTAGAAAAATATTCATGAATAATAAATATTCAGTTGGGCTTTTAAAATGGACTTTAGAAAGCATTTCACGGGTTGAACTTACAATTAATCATCATGAATGATTAATTGGGCTTTTATAATATTATTTTAAACGGTTTTTTCACCATATACCCCTGACAAATTTTTTTTTGCACCGTATACCCTTTCAACTTTCCAAATGCACCATATACCCCTCACGTTTCAAAAAATACATCGACATGCCCTTATGACTAACGGTGTTAGAGTTCCGTTAGTCATTAGGCCCTAATCCTACCCTAACCCTACTTAACTAACCTAAATCTACCCCCTAATCCTAACCCTAACCCTAATACCCTAACTCTAACACTTAACACCCTCACCCCTCCCCCACCACCCCACTGCACCACCATCCTTCCCCAGCCCCCCTCCTCCCCCCGCAACCTCCCTTCCCCCGCAACCCCTTCCCCTTCCCCCGCCGTCGCGCAACCTCCCTCCCCCTTCCCCGCCCTCGCCACAAATCTCGAAAAGTAATGGAAAAGTGAAGAACATTATTCAGATGCAAATCCTCGAAGAACAAATCTCGAAAAATGATGGAGGATTTTCGCAACTCTTCGATTCATATACGGAGGAGAGAGATGTAAGGATGTCGGCGAAGGAGGAGAGATTTTGCGGTCGAATTTGTTCAAAGAACAAAGGAAAATCTGGTTCAAAGATTTCAAGAACAAAATTCGAAAATGTGGTTCAAATTTGTTCAATTTCAAGAACAAATTAAATCGTAAAAATTTAGTTCCAAGATTCAACACCGAAGATTTCGAACAAATATGTTATGTTAAGGATTCTGTTCTTCGATGCGAGGTGGTGGAGAGAGAGAGCGCGTGGTGGTTGTGGAGAACAGGAGCGCAAAGAGGTGGGAAAGTGGAGCATGAAGTTGGGCGGTTGTGGAGAGAGAGAGCACGAAGGCTCGGTGGTCGCGAGTGGTTCTTTGGAGAGAGAGAAAAAGGGTGGTCAGTCGGAGAGAAAGAAGGGGAGACCGAGAGAGTGATGGTGTGCGGTGGGCGGTGGAAGTTGAGCCTTGCTTGGGCGAGTGGATGGCTGGTGAAAGTGGGAGAAAATGGGAGGGGGTGGTGGTGGTGACGGGGTGGTGGTGGTGCGCCGGTGCGATGCGGGCGGGGGGGGTTGCGGCGGCCGGGGAAGGGGAGGGGGTTGCGGCGGCCGGGGAAGGGGAGGGGTGCGGGGTGGCTCGTGGTGGTGTAGTGGGGGCTGGGGTGGGGTGGGGGGTAAGGGGGTGGGGTGGGGGTGTTAGGTGTTAGGGTTAGGGTATTAGGGTTAGGGTTAGGGTTAGGATTAGGGGTAGATTTAGGTTAGTTAATTAGGGTTAGGGTAGGATTAGGGCTTAATGACTAACGGAACTCTAACACCGTTAGTCATAAGGGCATGTCGGTGTATTTTTGGAAACGTGAGGGGTATATGGTGCATTTGGAAAGTTGAAAGGGTATACGGTGCAAAAAAAAATTTGTCAGGGGTATATGGTGAAAAAACCGTATTTTAAACCACACATTGCCTGCTTATTCGGACTGCTCCTCCATTGGGCCATGCCAACTAAAACCGCGGTATATTTCATCATTGGACCCTTAAATGGGGAGACAAGATTATGTGTCTACAAGTATAGAAATGTAAATACTTCCTCCGTTCTAAAATAAATGAAACACTTACTATTTTAAGCCTTTCAAAATAAGTGAAACGTTACCTTATTTGGTATTCACTTCTCTCTATCTCTCTCCTTATCACATGGGTCCCTTTTTCTTTTCTCTCTATCTCTCTCCTCTTCTAAATCCACGTGCCAAGACCCTACGTTTCATTTAAAACAGAACGGAAGAAGTATGATCTTTCCTGGTTCGCTCACAGATAAGTTCACCTGTTTGTGAATTAACTATGTGACAAAGGTCAGCTTGAACAAACTCGATTGCCTTTATCACATAATTGAGAAATGCTCAAAAGATTATGTTGCAAGCCATCAACATAATACACATCATCAATAGACTGTGAAAGTGACTTACCAAATTTACCTATACCAACAATAGAACCTATACTGTTGTCTCCAAAGCTAACACTTCCACCATCATAGGTTGTGAGTGAGAGAAATTGCTTCTTATCCCCTGACATGTGTCTTGAGCTATCCAAATACCAAAAGGTACTTCCTTTCACTTTAGCCTGCAAGAAACAATCAACCATTAGATTTAGGAACCAAAACTTTCTTTGGTCTCTTTCCACAAACAGTTGACTCCTTCTGGTCCTTCGTCACCCGAACCTGATTAACATGTTTGTTGTTTCTTTCCACACTCCATGCTCTCTAAAAAAATCAATGAACCTTGAATTATCAAACTCTGAGCCATGGTCAGATCTTACCGCAACCAGCTGATGATTTTGCTGGTTCTATACCTGTTCCACTAATGCAAAAAACTCGTTAAATATTTCATCTTTTGAGTGTAAAAAATAACCCATGTAAACCTGGAAAAATCATCAACCATAACACAAAACAAACATGTGACCATTTCGACTTTGTACATGCATGAGACCACATAAATCAATATGTACAAATTTGAAAGGTCTGTTGGTACTCATGACTATTTTTCGCTTAAAAGAGGATTTTTGCATGTTTCCCTTTGGCACATTCTGAACAAATTTTATCAATCTCATAGTTAATACTTGGAAGACTAATTACCAAGTCACGAGTTTTAAGTTTTTCAGAAGTGTCAAGTTAGCATGTCCACACCTCTTATGCCAAAACCCATTGATTTGACTCAGATGAAACACTCAAACTGATGGACTTGTTCTCCAAAATTTATCTAGTACAAAAATGTAAATACTTCCTCCGTTCTAAAATAAATGAAACACTTACTATTTTAAGCCTTTCAAAATAAGTGAAACGTTACCTTATTTGGTATTCACTTCTCTCTGTCTCTTTCCTCATCACATATGTCCCTTTTTCTTTTCTCTCTATCTCTCTCCTCTTCTAAATCCACGTGCCAAGACCCTACGTTTCATTTAAAACAGAACGGAGGAAGTATGATCTTTCCTGGTTCGCTCACAGATAAGTTCACCTGTTTGTGAATTAACTATGTGACAAAGGCCAGCTTGAATAAACTCGATTGCATTTATCACATAATTGAGAAATGATCAAAAGATTATGTTGCAAGCCATCAACATAATACACATTATCAATAGACTCTTGACTCCTTCTGGTTCTTCCTCACCCGAACCTGATTAACATGTTTGTTGTTTCTTTCCACACTCTTCTTCTTAGTTGGACTATTAAAGATCTTATGTCAATTCATACCACAATGATAACACACATGCATTTCCTTCGAAAGAACATACTTACCTCTTTTGAATTCCTCAATCCAAGTGGCTCCTCTGGGGTGCCAGTAACCAAGACCATCTGCACTACTGTTACTTTCCATGGAAGTAAGATGGTTCAAGGTATTCCTTGCAGACAAGAGTTTGTCTACATGCCTTTGACTATTTTGAAGCTCTTTCTCCTTAGTTTCAAGAAATTCTATTAGAAAAAACATTTTTCTCATTCATAGCTTTGAAATCCCTTTTAATTTTCTCAAGATCAAACTCAAGTTTTGAAATCATGGAGTCATTTGGCACGTTGACAACCACTTTCTGCTTTCCTTTATTCAATTGATTGATTTCAACATACAAATCATAGATTTTTCCTTTATACTCATGAAACATCTTATCGACTTCAGCACAAGGATCTGCGAGGGAAACATAAAGTTGGACAGTCTTGAGTGTAACAACCTCTCTATGCAATCTTCCGCATTATCAACCAAAAGATTAAAGTCATGCTGCATATTAGACTTTCTTAGAGTGTTTGCCACACTCTTAAAAGCAACAAAATTTGGGGGATCATCGGAGTTAAACAAATCATACACATAGGGAACAATTAAATTTTCTTCATTATCACTAGGAGTATCCTCATCCTTTTCTAGCAAGGAAGACTTAGCTGTTTCCAACTCGACTTTGCAAATGTCAAGTGCAACTTCAAGCTCAGCCACTTGATCTTTTAACTGAACACACACTTACTCTAAGTGATCACAACTAGCAAAGCAATATCATATTTGTTTTTCTTTTCCTTCACTCCCGTTTACCAGTTATGTAAGCCTCACTTAGTTTAAGACACTCATCTAATAAAGTGTCAGCATATTCAAGCATATTATCACTATTATCATATTGATGCACATCCTCACGAATTTGTTCCAAATTTACCTTATGTTCACTGAGTAGGGAGTTTATTAGTAAATGGCATTAAAGTAATCTCTTCAAATAAAGTATATATCATGGTTTATATGTATTCTAGACTTACTAATACTCGAGTCTTTCTTTCGTCCTATGAGAATAAACAAAAAGCAGTCAATTTGAGCATTCTGATAAGTTATTGTCAAAGTGTGGTATCCGATTTTTTACTGTCTTAATTAGCGGTCTGAAT
Organism: Beta lomatogona; assembly: GCA_947646795.1. Taxonomy (NCBI): domain Eukaryota; kingdom Viridiplantae; phylum Streptophyta; class Magnoliopsida; order Caryophyllales; family Amaranthaceae; genus Beta; species Beta lomatogona. Next base: position 273,614 of record CANSNZ010000955.1, on the reverse strand, counting down.
CCCACGAAAGTCTCTCATTGGACTTTGAGTTTTAGAAAACTTGGAAGTCGCCACCCTATTAATATCTGAATAGGGACAAATTTATTTAATAAATCATTTTAAAATCAATTTCAAGAAAAAATCATGTAAAACGATGATGACTTCATATGGGTAAGGCTATTTTTTTTTGAAATTGGTCTTTCATACCATGAGATAGGGTTCGAGGTTTAGGTTAAGAGGTACGAAAGTCTGGAACTCGTCTCCTCTTCCGTTCTAAAGAACGGGCTCTTACTAAATGCGTTATTTTCCATTTTAAAGTAATCATGGCTATTAAAAAGAAAGAAAATCACATAATTTGCACATATACACATTAACCATTTTTATCTAGGACCAATATATCATTTGTACCTGGTAGGTTTGAGCACTGAAGTTGCACTACGTACCAATCATTGTGGGATCGGAATCCACTCATGGATCAAAACCGTTGGAGTTCGAGCTTATATCTCACCCTAAATGGCCAATTTCACTGGGGAAAGAAGAGGAGGGAATAGATTATGAATAACTCTCCTTTAGAATTAAACAAATCTATTTAAAATGAGGTAATCACTCAAATTAGTGATCGAAATGAGATTAAGATAATTACCTTAATTAGTGATTAAATATGAAGGATTAAGATAACCACCTTAATTAGTGATTAATAAGGAAGGAAATAAGTAATCACCCTAATTAGTGATTATTCAAGGAAAGATAATCACCTTGATTAGTGATTAACAATGAAGGTTAGGAAATAATCACCCTAATTGATGATTATTAAGGTTTAAGATAATCACTCTTATTAGTGATTAAATATGATGAAAGGTTAAGCTAATCACCCTAATTGGTGGTTAACCAAGTTTTAAGATAATCACCCTAATTAGTGATTAAATGAGGAAAATAATCATCCTAACTACCGATTATTAGGGTTTGAAATAATCACTCTAATTAGTGATTAAAAATGAGAAGAATAATCGTCCTAATTAACGATTATTAGAGTTTAAGGTAATCCCTCTAATTAGTGATTAAAAGAAGCTTGTGTCAACCGCTCTAATTAGCGATTTTATCGGGGATTGAAATAACCACCTTAATAGTGATCACGTTTATGATTTTCAAGAGGTCTTAGAAGGTTTGCTTCATAATTGAAGGGCTTTGGGAAATAATCTTAATTGAAGATTATTAAGTCATTGGAGAGAAATGATCAATTTGAGATTGAATTTAGAGATTTGTGTTTGGCTAATTGGAATTTGGCCATTTAAAGTGAGACACGTGAAACGGCCTAAAATCAATTCGGAGGTCATAATTACCAATCTAATTATGTCAAATTATATGATTAATCCATTTGAATATGGAGAACACATTTTTAAAATGTAAGATGAATCATCATACAATTTAAATTGGTTAGATTTGCAATTTTTCCTCTTAATTGAGATTGGGTCATTTGATTCATATACTATGATATATTGGCCCAACATGCAATATTTGTAACATTGGTTGCTCATTTTATTAAAAAAAAATTATAGAATTATTTATGAAAATTAAGCATAAACATCTCCATGTTTTCGTTATTAATTGAGTGATGCACTAACTATTTACAAAGAACCATTATTACAACAAAATGTACAAAAACTATGATCTACACAAATCTTCAATCTTGATCTTCACCATGATGCTCCTTGATTTTCACCTCCTTGAATGGGCTTTGGAATTCATGTTTATTTGTGAATTTATGAATTTGTGAAAGTTAAAGATTAATTAACTTCTTTGATTTTTTATGACAATTTTTATTGAATTTTATTTACATGATAAAATGAGTCATTTTAAGATAAACTATAAAATTCATGATTTTTGATTCACATCACATTTTCGTATCAAGAATATAATTTTATTTATGAAAGTTGAATTAATTACTTTATTTTATTTTCCAGATTGCCTTTTTGTTCTTGTACTGACTTACAAAATTCATAACTTTATGTACAAAGTGTTAAATTGAGCATATGATACATCTATTGTATCAAAATTTCACAAGTTTTTAGGAATTAAGGTGAATTTTATACTCAAACTGGTCAAAACAAGACCTTTATTCAAATTGTTCTTTGAGACCTAACTTATTGAACTTATTTTGAAGTGAAATTTGGTATGAACATTCTAGACATTTTTAGATACTAGACTGGAAATTTTTACTTGAATTGGACATTTGTAAGACCATTTTTATTTATTTTCTTAACTGAAGAGAAAATCAGTTTGCACAACAAAGTTGCATGATTTTTAGTTATTTACAAAAAATTCGTTTTTTAGAAATTCCAAAGTCCAGTTGCTGAAAACATCTTGCACTTCATAGGAAAAATATGAAAGCCTATGAACCAATTAGTTAATGCAGACAAAAAATAGAAATGAAGTGTGAAATTAAAACTGATTATAATTACAGCATCACATTTTCGTTTTATGGAGATGTTTATGCATAACTTATCTTGAATTTTTTTATGAAAACATTTTTTGGTGATAAATAACAACTTGATTAAGGAAAATCACATAATCACATTGTTTCCTAAGAGTCACCATATTAGAGGTGACTATTCTAGGTGGGGTGATATAAGGTTGGGAACCTATTAGGACTTCCACATACCCAAATCACTCCAAATATTAAAAAATGATAAGAAAAAAACAAGGAGAATGTTAGTAGATGATTAAGAAGATAATCAAAATAAACAAGAATTTCAACTTTACCTTGCTAGCTCAATGATGCACTTCATTTTGCAAATTTTCTACTTTTTTTGTGATTTTCTTAATTTCTAGGTGTGTTTCTAAATTCTCGTAATTACTAACTTTAAACTCTTTTTTGTGTTTTTTTTTTCTTTTGATGAACTTCTTTTACTTACTTATTAAGACTTTTGCTTAGATGGAAAGATTATGGAGGAGAAGAGTGAAGTTGAATTTAGGAAGGTATTTATAGAGAAATAAAAGAGGTGAACTAGGGTTTCAAAGAGGTAGAAAATCAAATTTTTCACCCAAAATCTGATTTTCTTCATCCTTAATCACCCTAATGACATCACTCTAATGACCTCACCCTAATGACATCATAGAATCTCTTTGGAAACACAAATATTCTTATTTTTTTTTGGATTTTCTCATAAATGAAGCAAGATCAGATTTTCAGAAAATATTCTTCCCTAAACATCCTAATACGTAAAAAAATGCATCGAAAAACGTGCAAAACCAACTGATTAGGGCATTGCGCCTAGCACAGGAAACTGCGCGAGGCACAACACCTTGCGCTAGGCGCAAGGCTCTACGTCTGGCGCTGATTAAGCTTGTGCGCTAGGCGCACAATCATGCATCTAGCGCATGACTGTGTGCTTGGCGCACACTTGATTCTTCCGGAAAGAATCCGGATTTTCCCCTCATACACATGGGATTTGATTCTTATTCTCACATCTTTTCATGATTCTTATTCTCTAACTAATGGATAAATGATGGGTTTAGTGAATAAAGAATATATTCTTATTCTTTATCCAATGACTTGACCATCAAGGAAACTGATTAATGCCGGTTTGGGGATACGACTAAAATCCCGACGCCTAATCGCGACTCGTTTTTGTTTTTTCAAATGACTAACTTACGACAATTAATGAAAACTCGTCAAATTAATAAAGACGAGCATGATTATACTATGAATCATTTTATTAAAAAGGTGGTTGTACTCACGAAACTAAATGACCAATACCAAAAAACGAAAAATCGTGCGATGGTATGAAACTCGCGCTCTGGGGCGCGCGCTCCACGATGCATTACGATTTTGTTATTTTTATTTTTCAAACCTTTTTTTATCCGAAAAAGTGGTTCAAAATTTGGTGTATACAGAATGCCCTACATTGGTCGAATTTCGGGGAAAATGATGGCCAATGTTTGAAAAGACACAAAATTTTGACAGAAAATTTCTATTGAGATAACATATTCTTCATATAAAATAGTTATTATCAGTGCTATTTTGAAAACACGACTTGCGACGTCTGTTGAAGCTTTAAGTAGAAAATCCCACTTAATTTTCTAAAATAGGAGATGCGACTTTGACGTCGTCTTGAAATAGAAAATCCCAATTAATTTTCTAAAATGGAAAATGCGACTTTATTGTCGTCTTAGATAGAAAATCCAAATCAATTTTCTAAACCTTGAAAATGCGACTTTATCGTCGTCTTAAGTAGAAAATCCCAATTAATTTTCGAAAATTTGAAAATGCGATTTCATCATCATCTTTTTTAGTCTTCTGAACTTGTCTTTTGTTAATGTGAGAAATCCCGACAATTAACAGGTCGCCTCCAGTTTTTATAGTTTTTCATGGCCTTGATGACAAACAAGTTGTCAAGTCACCATTACTTACTTTTTATGACTCCATGTGTCATCATGTCACCTTAAATTAGGACATTGTCAGGTCATGTCACCTTAGAGTGAGGCATTGTCAGGTCATGTCACCTTTTTATGATTTTGGGAAGTATCCTCACTAAATGATCTTTAAATACATGCCATGTTCGGTGTCTTTCACTTATTCCTCAAATTGTTAGCGGGGGTCGTCTTGAACCACTTATTTTGGGGGAAATGTTCCTTGGCTTAGATGAACTCAAAAGAAATCCTCAAAGCTTTGTGAAGGGATGTCCATTAGCCCTTCATTTATGGCTTTTAGAAAAATTTTCTATCATGAAATCCCACAAGAGTCTTACTTACAAAACTAGTCATGTCCGGGAGAGAGGCCTTCTTCCTTTCTTTCATCAACTGAGCAAAAATAGTGGGTGGGAGGATTTTTTCCTACATCAAGACATAAAGTGGGTCACAAGCCACCTTGGCATTAGTGCAATTGTATATTGTAATTTTGGTCGCAGAGGTGTATAATTACCCGGGCTTTGCCAAGTCACTTTCTACCTTCCATGGAGATGTGTAAGGCAAATTGGTTGGAAGCAAGAGCACATTCCTACCCTCCAGGTTCTTCCATCTTGTACCACTTATGAGGCTGATATGAGTGGTATTCAGAGAATGCCTATTATATGGCAGGGGGCTAAAATTATATCAGCGCTACCGGAACCTTCTTTTCCACTGATTGATGAAGATTACCTTCAATGGCTTCTAGCGGATATTGGTCAAGACAAAGATTCAGACGGGCCTACCATGAAGATGAGAAGTGTTTGAGAGAATTGTCATATTTATTTTCTATGTTGTGTTTTTTTTTTTAAGTTTGAGTTTGTAGGAAATGTAGGCTTTATGTCTTTTTATGTATGAAATGAAGTACCCTAATTGGGATGAATAAAAGATCTGTTTGTGAGAATTATCTGCTTATGAGAAATTCAATGTGAACACAATTCTAAACATGTGCACAGTTTAACATTAAATATGACATACAAATCATAATTAACTAATCATATGACACATAAAAGCATAACATACAAACCTTAACAATCAAGGACATATTTCATCATCTTCCTTTTTCTTTTTCTTTTTTTCCTTTTTTTTCTTTTTTTTTTGCATACGTCATATGAACATCATAGAAACTCATGACCTGTTTATTAAGAATAACCAGATAGGATACAAAACTCACAAACTGCTTGGTTACTTGGTTATGACAATTACAATTGTTTTGATGTCTAAGCGTAGTATTTCTTCAACTGATCAAGATTAGTGAAATGGGTGAACTCATTTCCATCAAAATCCATTAGCTTAACTGCTCCAGCCGTGGTGACATGCTTGACCAGGAATGGTCCAGACCAGTTAGGCTTGAATTTTCCTCAAGGATTATGCAACGGAGCTCTATTTTCTTTTAAAACTAGATCACCTTCTTGAATGTCTCTATCTCGAACCCTTTTGTTAAATGCACGAGCAATTCTCCGTTGATAGAGTTCTATGTTATGCAATGCTTGTAGTCGACGCTCACCTGCGAATGCAAGCTCATCATAGCGAGTTTGTGCCACTGGACTTCCGAGATTTCCCTTTCTACTACGACCCTGAGAGATTGTATCTCCACCTCAACTGGTAGGATTGGCTCCATCCCATAAACCAAAAAATACAAGATTGGTCCTGTTGGAGTCCTAATTGATATCCTATATCCCTAAAGGGCATATGGTAGTTTGTCATGCCATTCCCTAGTCTTTTCAGTCATTTTGGCAACAATTGTCTTGATTGTCTTATTGGCTGCTTCCACCGCTCCATTTGTTTGGGGACGATATGGTGAGGACTGATGGTGCTTGATTGCATATTTGGCAAGAGTGGTCTTCAGATGACCCTCAAACAGAGATGATTTCAAAAGGTATGCCATACCGACAGATGATGTTCTTAATCACAAATTTCGAGACTTGCTTTGCCCCTAGCTTTGAAAATGATGCAGCTTCAACCCACTTTGAAAAGTAATCAATTGATACAAGAATATCCTGATGCCCATTTGAAGCCTTTGGATGAATTTGTCCGATTATCTCTGTGCCCCAGCTTGAAAACGGCCAAGGAGAAATCATATTATGTAATGACACAGGTGGCATATGATTGAGATTAGCAAATACTTGACACTGCTTGCAGGCGCGGACAAATTAAAGCTGATGCAATCACCTTCTAAAGTACTCCAATAAAAAACTGCTCGCAAAATTTTACAAGCCAACATTCTTCCATTCATATGGGGTCCACATTCCCCTCCATGAACTTCTTCCATGATGACTTGCTTTTCGCTGTCATTTACGCAGAGTTGTAGAGTACCATCAAACCCTTTGTGATACAGTCTGCCTTTTAGTATGAGAAATTGAGCAGCTAGCCTTCTGATGGCTATGCGGTCCTTCTTGCCACTTCCTTTTGGATATCGCATTGTTTCCAGAAAATTCTTGATATCCTTGTACCAGACATCCTCATCATCATCTTTTAGAACCAGCGCGGAGACAATTTGTGCTACCGTCACTGTTGGTCCCTTCCTTTCTTCAATTAAAACTGACTGGATCTTTGTAACATTTTTTCATGTTAAATTAACAGCGAGATTGGCTAAAGCATCAGTGAAACTATTTTGTTCTCGAGGAAGATGTTTGAAGCTGATGTCATCAAAATAAGGGATCAACTCTTGAAGGTACTCAGTGTAGAGCTGAGGTCTCTCATCTCTAACCCTCCAAATTCCTATTGTTTTAGATATGATGAGATTAGAATCTCCATACACAGTGAGATGTCTTTCCCCTGCTACCAAGGCGGCCTTTACTCCATATATACAACCTTCATACTCGACTGTATTGTTCGTTGTTGGGAAATCCAGCTTGACAACAAATGGAATATGGACTCCATCAGGATCTACTAACAAAACACCTGCTCCATTACCTCTCTGATTAGAAGCTCCATCAAAGTACATGCACCATTGTGGATTGTCGATAAAGCATAAGTACTCATCAGGGAATGCATCATCATACTCATCTCCTAACACTGGTCCTTTTGCTAAGGCTTCAGATATGGCTCGTCCTTCAACAGATTTTTGGCTGACACATTGGATATCAAACTCAGAAAGCATAGCATGCCATCTTGCCAATCTTTCACTAAGAATGGGTTTTTCAAACAGATACTTGATTGGATCAAGTCTTGAGATCAGATAGTGATGCAAGTCCAAGGTCCAAAAGAAATGCCCATGCATTATATGACGAATTAGAACTATCAATGTTGATACTTATATTCCTAACAGCCATAATTCGGTCAATTTGGCTCATTTCGTGGACTTTGATAGGTCTATCAACAAGTTCACATTCTGAACTTACGAAAAAAGTGGTCAAACACTTAATTTGGATAAGTTTTAGGCCGAAATCAAGTGTTGCATGTCATTAATGAAGCCCAATCAAATTTTGCAGCAACAACAAGAAGTGGGACATGAGTTGGACGTGTGAATTGAAGGCCCAAGTAATGTTTGGGTTTTATTTGCTTTTGTTGTTAATTTAAGTTTGTAATAAACCATGAGATTACTCTTAAAGTAATCCATGATTAGGAGAGGGTTTTAGGGCTGATAATAGGCATGTGATGCATCAGCTTAGGGTTTTTATTGTGCTGGTTTAACTCTTGTAACAGCTCATTTAATGGAGCTTAACAAGAGGCTTAAATCAAGGAGCTTTGTAACTCCTCTTTCCTGCTCCTCATTGGACGTTTTTGTAGGTTTTTTTAAGTGTCTTATTGCTGCTTCTCCCTCTATATAAGGAGAGCATATGATAGGTTAAGATCAGATTTGAGTTTGATAAAAAAAACCTTTGTGTTTATAGTTTTTACTTTGAGTTTGTCTCAAGTATTGCTAACCCTTATTACTTTGAGTGAGTCTTGAGTGATAAGCCTAGGAGAGATTGAGTGAGTCTTATCTCTGACCTAGAACCCCAAAACATTGAGTGTGTTCTTGTGTTTTGGTACTATCCCTTGTTTCGAGTGATTTCTTGTCAAAGTGAGTGTTCTATTGTTCATAAGTTTAGAATCCTCATCCAATCTTTTGGAGGGTGCTTTTAGATTCATATGATTTGGTATCAGAGCTTTGGCGAAGAAATTCATCGGAAAAATCGAGTTTTGGAGAAGAGACGAATCTGCCAGAATTCAACCAGTTTTTTATCCGACTTTGAAGGACGATTTCTCAACCTTCAGTAGTCCAGATTGGTTGATTCTTTTTTTCATTCTGCATAACTTTTTGTCTAGAATACTCACAAAATTTTTCAGATTTTTTGAATTTTTTAGATATTAAACTGGGCACGTTTTTCGCAACTGCGCCAAAACGGAGCAAATCTAGCACACAGAACTTCAAACGACGATTCCTCCTTCATCCGGAAAGCTTTTCAAGAGTTCTTTTTTTAAATTCCGCTTGAAATTTCTTGAATTTTCATAATCTGTAATCCTTTGAGATTCTCAAGGCAATTTACGTTTTCATTCTGTTGTTTGAAGTTACGGACAGATTGATCATTGTAACTGTAATAGTCTAGCAAAATGGTGAAAGAAAAACATGGCTGGTGATGATATTACTAAGATGTTACAGGTTATAACTCAAAAATTGGAGAACTTAGAGAAAATCAGTGGAAAAAGAAGAGAGAAAAAAAGAAATAATGTGGGAAGATATTTTCTTTGAAATTGGGAAGGTTGATAGTGCAAGATGTTCAAAATGCCATGGTTATGGGCATACATACCATTCCTGTCTTAATAAGTTTTATGTGTCCATGGATGACTAACGAAGTTTTGAAGAAGAAGATGAAAGAGATAGGGTAATGGATCGAACACTTGAAATTGAAGTCATGGAAAGCAATTTTGAAGTTACTCTTGAAAAGAAAGAAATAATTCAAGACTTTAAAGAAGAAGGGAAAGAAAATTGTTTTCATGAACTTGCTTTTAAAGGAACTTTGTTTCAAAATAGATCTCTTATCAGCTCATATGATGTCACAAATTTTGATCCTTTTGAAGAAGATTTTGCCAAGGAAGGTTCTAGTGATGGTGATGATGAAAGTATCACAAGTTCAATCATGGTTCCTTCAATGTATCCAAGTGATGTGGAAAGTGAACTTACTTTTTCTTTATCATTGTTTGAAAAGGTAGGTACAAAAGAAAAGAAGCAAAGCACATCTCTTGTAATTTGTAATTCATATGAAAATCTAGTGGAATCAAATGGGGAGGGTTTGGTTGTGAATGAAAAACAAGTTAGGGGTACTTCTTGTGATATCTCATCTCTAAATGAGTTATTAGGAGAATACCAATATGAAAATAAAAGAGTGAGAGTATTTCAAAATTCATGGGAGAAAATGAGAGAAGAAATTGAAAAGGTGAACAAAAGGAATCTTGAGAGGGTAAACAACAAAAGGAAACTCTTCAAACCAATCTTCACTATAAGAGATCACTTTTCATACTTTCAACAACCAAGTTTGAGGGCAAACTTTTTTGAAGAAAGGGAGAATGATGCAAGTCCAAGGTCCAAAAGAAAAGCCCATGCATTATATGACGAATTAGAACTATCAATGTTGATACTTATATTCCTAACAGCCATAATTCGGTCAATTTGGCTCATTTCGTGGACTTTGATAGGTCTATCAACAAGTTCACATTCTGAACTTACGAAAAAAGTGGTTAAACACTTAATTTGGATAAGTTTTCGGCCGAAATCAAGTGTTGCATGTCATGAATGAAGCCCAATCAAATTTTGCAGCAACAACAAGAAGTGGGACATGAGTTGGACGTGTAAATTGAAGGCCCAAGTTATGTTTGGGGTTTATTTGCTTTTGTTGTTAATTTAAGTTTGTAATAAACCATGAGATTACTCTTAAAGTAATCCATGATTAGGAGAGGGTTTTAGGGCTGATAATAGGCATGTGATGCATCAGCTTATGGTTTTTATTGTGCTGGTTTAACTCTTGTAACAGCTCATTTAATGGAGCTTAACAAGAGGCTTAAATCATGGAGCTTTGTAACTCCTCTTTGCTGCTCCTCTTTGGACGTTTTTGTAGGTTTTTTTAAGTGTCTTATTGCTGCTCCTCCCTCTATATAAGGAGAGCATATGATAGGTTAAGATCAGATTTGAGTTTGATAAAAAAACCTTTGTGTTTATAGTTTTTACTTTGAGTTTGTCTCAAGTATTGCTAACCCTTATTACTTTGAGTGAGTCTTGAGTGAGAAGCCTAGGAGAGATTGAGTGAGTCTTATCTCTGACCTAGAACCCCAAAACATTGAGTGTGTTCTTGTGTTTTGGTACTATCCCTTGTTTCGAGTGATTTCTTGTCAAAGTGAGTGTTCTATTGTTCATAAGTTTAGAATCATCATCCAATCTTTTGGAGGGTGCTTTTAGATTCACATCAGATAGGTAGTATGAGCTTGAAGGTGATGCATCAACTTCTTCGTGGCATAGACCAAGGAGATACATGCTTTTTCCAGTGGGGTATATCTTGTCTCATACTCAGGAATTTCTTGCTGAGGTAGTATATGGCAACCTCTTTCTTTGTTCCCTCTTGATATTGGGCTAAGAGAGCTCCCATAGCCAATTATTGGTCTAGGTGGCATTAAAACAGGTGGATTTGAAAGGTATTCTTTCATAGAATCAAAAGCTTCCAGACATTCTTCATTCCACTCATGGGATGCCCCTTTTTCTGAGCAGCTTAAATATAGATTCATATCTCATAGTGAGCTGTGAGATGAACCTGCTGATATATTGGATTCTGCCGAGAAATCCTCTTACTTCTTTTTCTGTTTTTGGAGGAGGTAGCCATTGAATAACTTTTACTTTTTCAGAGTCCACTTTGATGCCGTCTTGACTGACAATGAATCCCAACAACTTCCCTGAAGTGACGCCAAACACACATTTTTGAGGGTTCAGCTTTAAATGGTATATCCTGATTCTTTCAAAAAAGGACCTTAATGCAGGAATATGCCCCTCACGATCTTCACTTTTCATGATCATGTCATCTACATAAACCTCCACGATGTCGTGGATGAGGTCATGAAGGATAGTGGTTGCAACCCTTTGATATGTGGCTCCGACATTCTTGAGACCAAAAGGCATAACTCAGTAGCAAAAAGTGCCCCATGGAGTAATGAAAGATGTCTTTGTCATGTCTTCTTGAGCCATGAGTATTTGATTATACCCTGAGAATCCATCTATGAAGGAAAACATTGCATGACCAGCCGTACTATCCACAAGAACATCGATGTGGGGTAGTGGAAAGCAATCTTTTGGTGACGCAGCATTCAAATCTCGAAAATCAATGCATGCCCGAACTCTCCCATCCTTTTTGGGTACAAACACTATATTGGCGAGCCAACTTGAATGCTTTACAGCTTGGATGAATTTGGCATTAAGCTGTTTCTGGATTTCTTCTTTCACTTTCAGGCTAACCTCTGGCTTCATTCGGCGGAGCTTTTGCTGCTTAGGCTTGCTTTCAGGCTAACCTCTGGCTTCATTCGACGGAGCTTTTGCTTCTTAGGCTTGCTTTCAGGATGTAAAAGAATGCGAAGTTCCGCAATTTCTCTATTAACAATAGGCATATCAGCATAAGACCATGCGAACACATCTACATACTCTTTTAATAATGCAATAAGCATAAATTGTTCAGTTACGGAGAGGGATGATCCTATTTTGACTTCTTTTACAGCATTTTCTGTACCAAATTTAATTACAATGGATTCTTCCATGTGTTTTATGTAAGTTTCAGTTGTATCAAGTGATTCATCATTATTAAATTCACTGTTAGAAATAATATCTTGCATGCAAATGTATTTAGATAAAGGTTCACATTCAATTTCCTCACTGTTAGAGTCTTCTTATTGGGTATGTAAGGTAGATTGGCTGGAGGATGAGCTATCGGTATGATATCCATCTGAAGGAGGTGAAAAGGTATTTTCATGAGATGGATGTGGAGGATGGTTTCCTAAAAACATTTTAAATTCTATAGGCCCGTCTTTTGCCTTACACTCAATACTCCACTTATGTTCAATGCTTTCGCCAAAAGGTATCATCAAAGACACCGGGTCAAAATCCCCTTCCCTAGAGGACTCAAAAGCGAAAAGCTTCTTAAGGACTCCATGTTCCAGATTATCCACCCAGTCATTTTCTTTTTTCATGTTTTTTTTCTCGGACAAACCAATTTTTGATTAAGTCCAGATTTTTAGCCTCATTAAAGAATATTTCCAATCCCGGTAAAATCCTCTATTCTTCCCTACTGAGCCAAGGTTCTGGAAACTCATAGTATGGCTCAGTATCTCCTTGCCAGATGAACTGGCCATTGAGGGTAGAGGAAGGTTTTTTGGTGTTTTGAGAAGTGCTGCTCGGATCATATCCTAATCCATGTCGGTTCTGCTTGTCTACTACGGGGATTGGTTGCTTCATTCCCCTACCATCACACCCTAATCCGACTCCTTGAGTATAACCCATCTTCATCCTAATTCGAAATCCTTTGGACAGAGGTTGCATGGCAATCCCTACAGGCTCTTTGACCGCATTCGTGGGTAGGGTTGAGGTGTTTGTTTTCTGATGGTAATTGGTCATCCTTAGAGAAGGGAAAAATTTCTTCTTTTTGGACCTAAAGGTAGAGAAAAAGAATTAAAAGAAAAGAAAGAAGGCTACATATTGCAGAATGCATTGTAGAGTAAAGAAAATTTTTGAAAACAACTTTGCCATATTTTGACTGGAATGGTCCACCTTCACAATTTTACTTTTTTATTATTCATTTTTTTTACTTTATTTTGACCTTTTTAAATGATTTTACTGTCCTTGGGGTTGAAAACAGATTTTTTCATTCTTTCATTCCCTGCTTAATATTTGAACAAAGACAGAAAATATAGAGATTAGGGCCTGTATCCCCATTGATGCGTCAATTCAGCATTTTGAAATTGCTCCTGTGATGACTGGCATCTTGAATTCTGATCATATTGGCTGAAATACAATGGTTAATATATTTGAGTCGAACCCAAAGGTTGCCTACATATCCCCATTGCTCCAAGTGCATTTTATGGGGAATCAGACTCAGCGTGGTTCGTTATTTTAGAAAGAACTAAAGTTTTTTATTTAATAAAGCAGTTGCACTCATATTGAGCTACCTACGTACCCCAAGTGTTACATAGGTGGAGTGATCTCGCAGTGCAAGTGTAAGTGATAATGGGAATTCAAGCTGCACATAGTTATCTGATACTAACGGGCTAAAAGTTTTTTTTTTGATGGGCAAAACCCCTTACAGGACTTTTACCGAACACTTTTCTCTTTCTGAAAGACGATCAAGTAGCTTTGCGGTAGACAAGAGCTATGTTGGTGATTTGCTTGATACGATAGCTGAGAGCATGACATTGGTTTGTGTCATGACCATGCAACTGATGATATTGGCAGCATTTGTGAAGACTTGACCCTACAGGACCTGCCCCTGGACGTCTGGGAAGTGGATGAATCTTAGCTTGTTCAACCAGTTTGCGAAAGATATCGACTTCGGATTGTGGTTGCGGACGTGATGACACCATTCTTGCAGGTATTTCATTGTGGGTTGGACCAATGATGCCTCGATCAATCAGGCTTTGCACTTTGTAGTAAAGGTCATGGCATCGATCAGCTTCATGCCAAAATTAATGACAATAAGCGCAGAGTTTGCTCATGTCTGTTCCAGGAAGGGGTAAACAGTGCACATGCGTTGGAACTTGAAGTATGCCTTGCCTTCGAAGACGATCATACACCATACTCAATGGTTCATCCATCTTAGCATATACCCTTGGATTTGTATTGGGAGTTTCAAAATCTTTCCGAGGTCGTTTTTCTTGCAATTTCAGAGCATCAATGTCAAAACCATGCTGTTCCATGTGGCTGAGTGAGGTGAATTTGATAGTAACCATGTGACGATAATATAAATCATTCAGGTTTTGCAGCAATATAAGCATGAATTCCCGATCAGTAATAGGGACGCGAAGCTGGCGCGAATGTAAGCCCATCTTGAATAAAAGTGCGAGAAAGTTTCCAAGCCGCCTTGATGCAAAGTGACTAGCTTGAACTTCTTGACATCAGTTTGTTTATGCTCGAGAACCCAATTAACAAAGGCTTGGCTAGCATTTTCCCAACTAGCCCTATCTACACAATCTGAAGAATAGTACCAGTCCACAGCTGGTCCTTCTAAACTCTTGTCAAACAGAATGGGGTAATCTTCCTCTGGTATTCCCCATGGATGCAAGGCATTCACAAATCCCACTAAGTGGACAAAAGGATCACCGTTTCCATCAAATTTTCTGAATTGGAGTAGTTCACGATAATGATCTTCATGTCGATATCCTGGAAAGAGAATTAGTGACTCCGTGCGAACCTCTCGAACAGACATTAAAGTCCAGGTCAAAATCGTCGGTCCTAGATCTCTTCTTTGAGTCATAATCATCATTGTCTTGAGGATTGCCGATACAGGATTCCTTTGGTGCTTCAATTGACGTATCCTCACTATACTCTGGCTCCGTTTCGTCAGCGCTTGCATCTGGTGTGGCAGCTGGGACCTCACTCACCCACGGATTTTCAGGAGCTGCTAGAATACAGTGGATAGTATAACCATCCAACCTAGTGCCGTCTACTTCATTTAGATACAATACCGACTTTCCGGTGTTGGAGATGGTCATAATTTCTAGATCACCAGGAATAGTCACAGCACCCTGATCAGTGAGAAGTTTTACCTTCTGATGTAGAGTAGAAGCTATTGCTCTATTTTCATGCAGCCATGGTCTTCCTAATAAGAAGTTAAAACAAGCTTGTATGTCAATAACCATGAATTCTGCCTTCCATGCCACGGGACCACATTAAATGAGGAGGCTGATCAGACCCAATACTTCTCTCTTAGCATTATCATATGCTCTGACCACCTGGTTGGATGGTACCAGATCCTCTTTTGAGTACCCAAGCCTTGTTAGCACACGCAGAGGGCAAACATTGATTGCGGAGCCGTTGTCGATCAACACCTTAGGCATCTCCCATCCATTACAGCGTATAGTAATGTGTAATGAATTGTTGTGGTTGATATTGTTAGGGAGATCATTGTCTGTGAACATGATAGTTCGATCAACCCTATGAATGAGCCCCACCATCTAGTCAGGTGTTATAAAAGAGCTTACAGAGGCTTCATTAAGATGCTTTAGAACAGCTACCCTGTGAGGCTGGGAATGCATTAACAATTTCCAGATGGAAACATTAGCATTTACTTCTTTCATGCGCTTGATAGCATCATCTTCCTTGTTACTTTCCTCTATCATTGGCTCTTTGCCCTTTTCCTTCCTTCTCAATACCTCCAAAGGATTTTCATCCTCCATATGGGATGGTTTAAAATGGCGGCCTGCTCTAGTCAAATGAGAGATATCCACATACTCCTCATCACTAAGATCATCGAGATAGATGGGGCGCCGGTATGTATTTGGAGTGGTGGAATGTCCTCCAGTGTTCTTCTCCATAATTATTAAGACCGAAGAGGCATCTTCATCAGCATCAAAGTTCAAAATGAAGAAGGCACCATCATAATCCAAAGTTCCACACATGTCAGAGAATGGATCCTTGTTGAGAGTTAAGCTGGGGTCTTTACAAGGCATCATTTTGACTTTTTCTTGAGTGGAATAGTCATAGACTATGCACTTGTATCCTATGGCTATCGGCATTTCATACATTTGAGGAACTGTCTTGCGAATTAACTGAACTGGATCGCATCTGTCTGAAGCAGCAGAGATGGCATTAATGGCAAATGAGGGTTTATGCTTGGGAAGTTTTTTTTTTTTGTGATGTTAGGCTAAGAGTCATGTGGTTTATTGGAGATGGATCCCAGAGAAAGTTTTTCATCATCCACAAGGTTTTGAATTTGATGTTTTAGAGCCGTGCAATTTTTAGTATTATGCCCCGGGCTTTGATGGTATTCACAGTTTTGATTTGGGTCATAACCAGGTTAAGGATTTTAGGAGGTGGGCGTGGATTCAAGCGTTGAATGAGATTGGCCTTTTTTAACTTAGAGAAAGCTTGGGAATAAGTCATGTTCAAAGGAGTAAAGTTCCTTTGTGGTCGCAACTGGACTGCAGACGATGCGCCAATGGCATGGATCGCATTAGTTGTCTTAGGAGCTGCTGAATCATTGTTTGGGGCTTTTTTGTTATTTCCAAATTTTGCATTATAAGGGGCGTTGCCAGTTGGTTCATCTTTCTTGATTTCTCCACTTTTCACAGCGTCCTCAACTAGCTTTCCTGTAGCAATCAAAGCTTTGAAAGTCGGGAAATACTAGTATGCCATATGCTTCTGATAAACAGGAAGGAGGTTCTTCACAACCGTTTGCAGCTGCTCTTCCTCATTAGGCCTACTCATCATTTTGGAAGCCTTGTTTCTCCATCGAGTGATGAATGAAGAAAATGTCGCATTAAGGTTTTGAGAAGTGGTCTCCAGATCCCTTCTAGTAACATCAATTTCTTCATTATACTTGTATTGGTTTGAGAACTCTCTGACTATGTCAGCCCAAATGGATTTCTTTGTATTTTCAAGGTTGAGGAACCAATGTGCTGTAGCACCATCCAAATATTGTTGAAACAGTTGGGCCATCAAGGATTCCTCCACTCCCCAGGGACTCATTGCCCCTACATACATTTTTAGGAAATTGGTGGGGCTACCGGTCCCATCAAACCTTGTCAGATTAGGCATTTTGAAACCATGGGGTAATCGTGCCTTCGGGAAAAGAGTTAATCCATGAATATCCATCCATGGTTCGGCCTTAGACATGCCTTTTAAGACCTTTTTAAGCTTGACTACTTCTTCCTCGATTTTAGTGGGAATTTCTCTCTCATGGTTCAAAGGCTCAAGATGAAAAGGCGAAGCTACTTCCGACTCCGGAGGAGGAGGAGGAGGAGGAGGCATCAGGGCACTTTGGCGCATTATGCCTAGCACAGTTTGCTCAATATTATCCTGTCGGTCAAGCATGGCCTGGACAAGTCCTCAGAGCTCAGTCATTGGAACAGGTGGAGGGGTAAAGTTCTGTTGGTGCTCGTTGTTCGGAATTTCAGACATGTTGTTGAGATGTGTAGCAGAGAATACAGCTGGTGTAGACAAGGATGACAGTATTACTGACAGAGAACGTTCACTATGGTCAGAACTCCGGCGAATCAGCCTAGATCCTAAGCGGGCCCAGGCAGAGTTCCTATGAAATGAGATAAAAAGTTAACACAGAAGTTTGTCCAGACTTTGTTTCTTCATTTTTTCTTCTTTTTTTTTTTTTTTTTTTTTTTTTGCAAGGAATGAAAGAATTGATATCGTTGAAAATTCTCTCTCTCTTTTTTTTTTATACCCCAATTTCAGTTATCATTTATTAAAAGGTGTAAAACCTTGACTCTATCATTTGTGTTGAGATTTTTCATTAAATTTTTTTGACTTGTTATTCTCTTTTTTTTTTTTTTTTTTTTTTTTTTTTTTTTTTAGGCTTGGACCTTTTATTTACATTTTAAACTGCCACTTTTGGACTTATTTTTTTGGGATAATACACAAACATATCTCAAAATTAATTTGATAATATCCTTCCATTTCCTGCTACTATAGAAATAAAAGAAAAGAGGTATAACGAGGCCTGTGTCCTCATTTTGGCAAATTATAAAGCCCCATATATCGTTCTTCTATGTAGCGGTCTGCATCTAGTGATTGCTTCTAAGTGCTGAAACCACAAAAGAAATTATTAAATGCAAAAGGGGCCGCACACGAAGGTTGCCTACGTATCTCTATAAGTGGATTTGGATTTGTGGAAGAAATTTTTCTTCTGATGATTTTTTTTTAAATGGAGAATCAGGCCCAACGTAGTTCTGATATATGAAATTTTACATAATTTTTCTCTTTTTTTTTTTCTTTTTTTGCATCTGCACTCAGGAAATGAGTTGCTTACGTACCCCTTTTAGTACATTACATAGTAGAGAAAGCTAAGATAGATGCATTACAACATTGAATTTTTTTTTTGTTTTTTGTTTTTTTTTTACGGGATCAAGTCGCATGTAGCTTTACCTACAAAATATAATATAAAAGCGATTAAATGAATCAGGTACTTTCTAAGAATTTTTTTTCTCTTTTTTTTAAAATGTGATTATCCCTTTTGATTAGACATATTTTTTTCAGTCAATTTTTTTTCTTTAGACTAAACGTCTCGTGTTTTTAGACCATGTTTTAATTACATTCTAATTCCTAAACATGACACCTTTTGAACTCGTGATTAGGACTCTTTTCATTTTTCATTTTTCAAATATTTTTTTTTGTTTTATTTTGGGATTGTATCTTCAAAGCAGAATATTTTTTAAAAAATTAATTTTTTTTTGGTAAAACCAATTGAATGAAAAAGAATTATGAAGCAAATGTGAGTTCTTTTTTAAAAATGGGTGAGTACACACACATTTTTTTTTACATGACTCTTGTGGTAAATAAACAAAAATACTCTTAATATTTCAATAATCATTTCGGCAGCAATTCAACTACACTTAATGATTACTTAAATATTGACCGACTGAACGGACCGAGGAATTTTTTGAATGTTTTATTTTTTCACATAATTCAATAACTGAAAATAAATAAAGGATATTTTGTGCATTGATCCTTGTGTCCGTGAAGTCAACTAAAAGGTGATTTATTTAATGAGAGATTATGTTAAAGTGGCCTCGAGTCACTTCCATTGTGTCCATCGAGGGTGGACGCTCCTGACAGAGCCGTTCACAATAGCTCGCGGATGCAGGTTTTACGCCCTTAATTCATTAATTTGTCATTCTAAAATTCTGACCCTTGCCAATAGAAAGAGGTATCAGACCTAATAAGAAAATGGTTAAAAAGAGTGCACGTGTATGGATCGATTAAACTACCAAACACACGTAATTTTCACATAAGCATGCTATATTCACAAATTAAATTGTGAATAGCCATGATTACCTTTTTTTTTTATTATATATAGGTTTAAACCTCTTATACTTCAAGTGTAAGTATAGTCCCTATTGAAGTCGCCAGCCTGTGGTATCCGATTATTGACTGTCTTAATTAACAGTCTAAATCCCACGAAAGTCTCTCTTTGGACTTTGAGTTTTAGAAAACTTCGAAATCGCCACCCTATTAATATCTGAATAGGGATAGATTTATTTAATAAATCGTTTTAAAATCAATTTCAAGAAAAAATCATTTAAAACGATGATGACTTCATATGGATAAGGCTTTTTTTTTTAAATTGGTCTTTCATACCATGAGATAGGGTTCGGGGTTTAGGTTAAGAGGTGCGAACGTTAGGAACTCGTCTCCTCTTCCGTTCTAAAGAACGGACTCTTACTAAATGCGTTATTTTCCATTTTAAAGTAATCATGGCTATTAAAAAGAAAGAAAATCACATAATTTGCACATATACACATTAACATTTTTATCTAGGACCAATATATCATTTGTACATGGTAGGTTTGAGCACTGAAGTTGCACTACGTACCAATCATTGCGAGATGGGAATCCACTCATGGATCAAAACCCTCGTAGTTCGAGCTTATGTCTCACCCTAAATGACCAATTCCACTGGGGAAAGAAGAGGAGGAATAGATTATGAATAACTCTCCTTTAGAATTAAACAAATCTATTTAAAATGAGGTAATCACTCCAATTAGTGATTGAAATGAGATTAAGATAATCACCTTAATTACTGATTAAATATGAAGGATTAAGATAACCACTTTAATTAGTGATTAATAAGGAAGGAAATAAGTAATCACCCTAATTAGTGATTATTCAAGGAAAGATAATCACCTTGATTAGTGATTAACAATGAAGGTTAGAAAATAATCACCCTAATTGATGATTATTAAGGTTTAAGATAATCACTCTAATTAGTGATTAAATATAATGAAAGGTTAAGCTAATCACCCTAATTGGTGGTTAACCAAGTTTTAATATAATCACCCTAATTAATGATTAAATGAGGAACATAATTATCCTAATTAACGATTATTAGGGTTTGAAATAATCACTCTAATTAGTGACTAAAAATGATAAGAATAATCGTCCCAATTAACAATTATTAGAGTTTAATGTAATCACTCTAATTAGTGATTAAAAGAAGTTTGTGTCAACCGCTCTAATTAGCGATTAATCGGGGATTGAAATAACCACCTTAATAGTGATCACGTTTATGATTTTCGAGAGGTCTTAGAAGGTTTGCTTTCTAATTGAAGGCTTTTGGAAAATAATCTTAATTGAAGATTATTAAGTCATTGGAGAGAAATGATCAATTTGAGATTGAATTTAGTGATTTGTGTTTGGCTAATTGGAATTTGGCCATTTAAAGTGACACACGTGAAACGACCTAAAATCAATTCGGAGGTCATAATTACCAATCTAATTATGTTAAATTATATGATTAATCCCTTTGAATATGGAGAACACATTTTTAAAATGTAAGATGAATCATCATACAATTTAACTTAGTTAGATTTGTAATTTTTCCTCTTAATGAAGATTGGGTCATTTGATTCATATACTATGATATATTAGCCCAACATGCAATATTTGTAACATTGGTTGCTCATTTTATTAAAAAGAGTTGTAGAATTATTTATGAAAATTATGCATAAACAACTCCATGTTTTTTTTATTAATTGAGTGATGCAATAACTATTTACAAAGAATCATTATTACAACAAAATGTACAAAACCTATGATCTATACAAATCTTCAATCATGATCTTCACCATGTTGCTCGTTGAACTTCACCTCCTTGAATGGGCTTTGGAATTCATGTTTATTTGTGAATTTGTGAATTTGTGAAAGTTAAAGATTAATTAACTTCTTTGATTATGATATTTTATGACAATTTTTATTGATTTTTATTTACATGATAAAATGAGTCATTTTAAGATAAACTTAAAAATTCATGATTTTTTATTCACATCACATTTTCGTATCAAGAAAATAATTTTTTTTATGAAAGTTGAATTATTTACTTTATTTTATTTTTCAGATTGCCTTTTTGTTCTTGTACTGACTTACAAAATTCATAACTTTCTGTACAAAGTGTTAAATTGAGCATATGATACATCTATTGTATCAAAATTTCACAAGTTTTTAGTGACCACTTGAACTATGGTGAATTTTATACTCAAACTGGTCAAAACAGGACCTTTATTCAAATTGTTCTTTGAGACCTAACTTATTGAACTTATTTTGAAGTGAAATTTAGTATGAACATTCTAGACATTTTTAAAGACTAGATTGGAAATTTTTACTTGAATTGGACATTTGTAAGACCATTTTTTTTTATTTTCTTAAGTGAAGAGAAAATCAGTATTCTGAAATTTAGTGATTTACATGAATGATATTGTAAAAATGATGTAAAATTGTATAAAATTCATATGAACATGATTTTTATATTTTTGAAAAGCTACTGATGTTTGCTTCAAACTTTATGTTTTTGGTTTTATCTTAAAGATCTTTTTGTTTTGTTTTAGTTACAAAAAAATCCTAGGTGGTACTGGACAAAATCAGTTTTGCACAACAAAGTTGCATGGTTTTTAGTTATTTACACAAAATTCGTTTTTTAGAAATTCCAAAGCCCAGTTGCTAGGAACATCTTGCACTTTATAGGAAAAATATTAAAGCCTATGAACTAATTAGTTAATGTAGACGAAAAATAGAAATGAAGTGCGTAATTAAAATTGATTATAATTACAGTATCACATTTTCTTTTTATGGAGATGTTTATGCACAACTTATCTTGAAATTTTTTATGAAAACATTTTTGGTGATAAATAACAACTTGATTAAGGAAAATCACATAATCACATTGTTTCCTAAGAGTCACCCCATTAGAGGTGACTATTCTAGGTGGGGTGATTTAAGGTTGGGAACCTAGGACTTCCACATACCCAAATCACTCCAAAGATTAAAAATGATAAGAAGAAAACAAGGAGAATGTTAGTAGATGATTAACAAGATAATCAAATAAACAAGAATTACAACTTTACCTTGCTAGCACAATGATGCACTTCCTTTTGCAAATTTTCTACTTTTTTTGTGATTTTCTTAGTTTCTAGGTGTGTTTCTAAATTCTCTTAATTACTAACTTTAAACTCTTTTTTTTTTTCTTTTGATGAACTTCTTTTACTTATTGATTAAGACTTTTGCTTAGATGGAAAGGTTAAGGAGAAGAAGAGTAGTAGAGAAGATGAGAGTGAAGTTGAATTGTTTTTTTTTCAACTTGGTTTTGAAGAGGAATTTCGGAAGGTATTTATAGAGAAATGAAAGAGGTGAACTAGGGTTTCAAAGAGGTAAAAAATCAGATTTTTCAACCAAAAATCTGATTATCTTCATCCTTAATCACAGTAATGACATCACTCTAATGACATCATCAAATCTATTTGGAAGCACAAATATTCTTATTCTTTTTGGATCTTCTCATAAATGAAGCAAGATCAGATTTTCAGAAAATATTCTTCCCTAAACGTCTACGTAAAAAAATGCATCGAAAAACGTGCAAAATCAACTGATTAGGGCGTTGCGCTTAGCACAGGAAACTGCGCTAGGCGCAAGGCTCTGCGTCTGGCGCATAGTAAGCTTGTGCGCTTGGCGCACAATCATGCGTCTAGCGCATGACTGTGTGCTTGGCGCACACTTGATTCTTCCGGAAAGAATCCAGATTTCCCCCTCTTACACATGGGATTTGACTCTTATTTTCACATCTTTTCATGATTCTTATTCTCTAACTAATGGATAAAGGATGGGTTTAGTGAATAAAGAATATATTCTGATTCTTTATCCAATGACTTGACCATCAAGAAAATTGATTAATGCCGGTTTTGGGATACGACTAAAATCCCGACACCTAATCGCGAATCGTTTTTATTTTTCAGAAAGACTAACTTACGACAATTAATGAAAACTCGTCAAATTAATTAAGACGAGCATGATTATACTATGAATCATTTTATTAAAGCGGTGGTTGTAGTTATTGACTACGACTCACGAAAATTATACTTCTAAGCCGAAACTGTATGACCAATATGCAAAAACGAAAAATCGTGCAATGGAATGAAACTCGCACTGGGGTTCAAAATTTGGTGTCTACAGAATGCCCCACATTGGTCGAATTTCGGAGAAAATGATGGCCATTGTTTGAAAAGACACAAAATTTTGACAGAAAATTTCTTTTGAGATAACATATTCTTCATATAAAATACTTCGTCCGTCCTAGAAAGATCTGAACACTTGTTGTGACACGTTGTTTAAGGTGATAAGTTGTGGTGTGGTTATCAAATGTTATTTTGTTGGTGGGGTATTTTTTAGGAAAAATTCACATAATTAATCCCAACTTTCACTCATCTTCCCAAATTAATCCCAACTATTAATTATTCAGGAATAATCCCAACTTTAGGGGTGAGTTTCTCAAAATAATCTGAATTGTTATTTTACTTATTTTCGTTGATCCATTTTGGGATTATTTTGGGGTAGAAAAAAAATATTTCGGATCATTTTGAGAAGGTACACTTGAAACTTGGGATTATTTTAGAATAATCAATAGTTCGGATTATTTTGAGAAAATGGTCAATAGTTTGGATTATTTATGTGAATTTTTCCTATTTTTTATTAGAAGATAGAGAAAGTTGGGTAACTTTTTATTGATAAAAGGTAGAGTGTAGGCCAAAGATGTGTAAAAGAAATAATATATTAATGGTGGGACCATGCCAAGAATGAAAGTGTTCAAACTAATTTGGGACAAACATAAAGGAAAATGTTCAGACTATTCTGGGACGGAGGTAGTAGTTATTATCTGTGCTATTTTGAAAACACGACTTGCGACTTCTGTTGACGCTTTAAGTATAAAATCCCAGTTAATTTTCTAAAATAGGAGATGCGACTTTGACGTCGTCTTGAAATAGAAAATCCCAATTAATTTTCTAAAATGGAAAATGCGACTTTATTTCTTCTTTTTTTCTTCTTCTTTTTTTTCTAAAATGAAATAGAGTTCCTGTGAAATGAGATAAAGAGTTAACACAAAAGTTTGTCCAGACTTTGTTTCTTTTTCTTTTTTTTTTTATTTTTTTTGCAAGGAATGAAAGAAATGATATCTTTGAAAATTCTCTCTCTGTTTTTTTTTTTTACCCCAATTTCAGTTATCATTTATTAAAAGGTGTAAAACCTTGACTCAATCAATTGTTTTGAGATTTTTCATTAAAATTCTTTGACTTGTTCTCTTTTTTTTGTTTTTGTTTTTAGACTTGGACCTTTTGTTTACATTTTAAACTGCCACTTTTGGACTTATTTTTTTTGAAATAATACACAAACATTTTTCAAAATCAATTTGATAATATCCTTCTATTTCCAGCTACTATAGAAATAAAAGAAAAGAGGTATAACGAGGCCTGTGTCCTCATTTTGGCAAATTATAATGCTCCATATATCGTTCTTCTATGTAGCGGTGTGCATCTAGTGATTGCTTCTAAGTGCTGAAACCACAAAAGAAATTATTAAATGCAAAAGGGGCCGCACAGGAAGGTTGCCTACGTATCTCCATAAGTGGATTTGGATTTGGGGAAGAAATTTTTCTTCTGATGATTTTTTTTTTAATGGAGAATCAGGCCCAACGTAGTTCTGATATATGATATTTTACATAATTTTTCTCTTTTTGTTTTCTTTTTTTGCAGTTGCACTCAGGAAATGAGTTGCCTACATACCCCTTTTAGTACATTACATAGTAGAGAAAGCTAAGATAGATGCATTACGACATTGAATTTTTTTTTGTTTTTGTTTTTTTTAGAGGATCAAGCCGCACGTAGCTCTACCTACAAAATATAATATAAAAGCGATTAAATGAATCAGGTACTTTCTAAACTTTTCAGGCTTCACTTTGCCGGGCACCATGCCATGTATTCACCTGTTTGAATACGTCTGTTCCACCTCTTAGGATTAGACAAATGTGAAGTAATCGGGTTCTTCCCAACCTTTTTTCGAGTTGAGTTTGCTAGGCGCTAGGCCATGTATTCTCCTGTTTGAATACGTCTGTTCCATCTCTTAGGATTAGACTAATTTGAAGTACCTGAAATGTACACACTAACAATGTTAGTCACAAAATAACGAATTTCTTTTATGATTGTTAGCAGGAAATGGAAGAATTTTTTTGTCTCTTTTTTTTTTTTTTTTTTTTTTTTTTAAATGTGAATATCCCTTTTGATTAGACATATTGTTTTCAGTCAATTTTTTTTCTTTAGACTAAACGTCTCGTGTTTTTAGACCATGTTTTAATTACATTCTAATTCCTAAACATGACACCTTTTGGACTCGTGATTAGGACTCTTTTCATTTTTCAATTTTCAATTTTTTTTTTTGTTTTATTTTGGCATTATATCTTCAAAGCAGGATTTTTTTTTTTAAAAATCAAGAGTTTTATTTTGGTAAAACCAATTTGAATGAAAAAGAATTATGAAGAAAATGTGAGTTTTATTTTTTTTAAATGGGTGAGTACACACACATTTTTTTTACATGACTCTTGTGGTAAATAAACAAAAATACTCTTAATATTTCAATAATCATTTCGGCAGCAATTCAGCTACACTTAATGATTACTGAAATATTGACCGACTGAAAACGGACTGAGGAATTTTTTGAAAGTTTTTTTTTCACATTATTCAATAACTAAAAATAAATAAAGGATATTTGTGCATTGATCCTTGTGTCCGAGAAGTCAACTAAAAGGTGATTCATTTAAGGAGAGATTATGTTAAAGTGGCCTCGAGTCACTTCCATTGTGTCCATCAAGGGTGGACGCTCCTGAAAAAGCCGGTCGCAATAGCTCGCGGATGCAGGTTTTACGGCCTAATTCATTAATTTGTCATTCAAAAATTCTGACCCTTGCCAATAGACAGAGGTATCAGACTTAATAAGAAAATGGTTAAAAAGAGTGCACGTGTATGGATCGATTAAACTACCAAACACACGTAATTTTCACATAAGCATGCTATAAACAAAAATTAAATTGTGAATAGCCATGATTACCTTTTTTATTATATATACATATGGAAAATAACGCATTGCTCATGTTTAAACCTCTTATACTTCAAGTGGAAGTATAGTCCGCAGTGAAGTCGCCAGCCTGTGGTATCCGATTATTGACTGTCTTAATTAACGGTCTGAATCCCACGAAAGTCTCTCTTTTGGACTTTGAGTTTTAGAAAACTTGGAAGTTGCCACCCTATTAATATCTGAATAGGGACAGATTTATTTAATAAATCGTTTTAAAATCAATTTCAAGAAAAAATCATTTAAAACGATGATGACTTCATATGGATAAGGCTTTTTTTTTTAAATTGGTCTTTCATACCATGAGATAGGGTTCGGGGTTTAGGTTAAGAGGTGCGAACGTCTGGAACTCGTCTCCTCTTCCGTTCTAAAGAACGGACTCTTACTAAATGCGTTATTTTCCATTTTAAAGTAATCATGGCTATTAAAAAGAAAGAAAATCACATAATTTGCACATATACACATTAACCATTTTTATCTAGGACCAATATATCACTTGTACATGGTAGGTTTGAGTACTGAAGTTGCACTACGTACCAATCATTGCGAGATTGGAATCCACTCATGGATCAAAACCGTCGTAGTTCGAGCTTATGTCTCACCCTAAATGGCCAATTCCACTAGGGAAAGAAGAGGAGGGAATAGATTATGAATAACTCTCCTTTAGAATTAAACAAATCTATTTAAAATGAGGTAATCACTCCAATTAATGATTGAAATGAGATTAAGATAATCACCTTAATTATTGATTAAATATGAAGGATTAAGATAACCACCTTAATTAGTGATTAATAAGAAAGGAAATAAGTAATCACCCTAATTAGTGATTATTCAAGGAAAGATAATCACCTTGATTAGTGATTAACAATGAAGGTTAGGAAATAATCACCCTAATTGATGATTATTAAGGTTTAAGATAATCACTCTAATTAGTGATTAAATATGATGAAAGGTTAAGCTAATCACCATAATTGGTGGTTAACCAAGTTTTAAGATAATCACCCTAATTAGTGATTAAATGAGGAAAATAATCGTCCTAATTAACGATTATTAGGGTTTGAAATAATCACTCTAATTAGTGATTAAAAATGAGAAGAATAATCGTCCTAACTAACGATTATTAGAGTATAAGATAATCACTCTAATTAGTGATTAAAAGAAGTTTGTGTCAACAACTCTAATTAGCGATTAATCGGGGATTGAAATAACCACCTTAATAGTGATCACGTTTATGATTTTCGAGAGGTCTTAGAAGGTTCGCTTCCTAATTGAAGGCTTTTTGGAAATAATCTTAATTGAAGATTATTAAGTCATTGGAGAGAAATGATCAATTTGAGATTGAATTTAGAGATTTGTGTTTGGCTAATTGGAATTTGGCCATTTAAAGTGAGACACGTGAAAAGGCCTAAAATCAATTCGAAGGTCATAATTACCAATCTAATTATGTCAAATTATATGATTAATCCATTTGAATATGGAGAACACATATTTAGAATGTAAGATGAATCATCATACAATTTAACTTAGTTAGATTTGTAATTTTTCCTCTTAATGAAGATTGGGTCATTTGATTCATATACTATGATATATTAGCCCAACATGCAATATTTGTAACATTGGTTGCTCATTTTATTAAAAAGAGTTGTGGAATTATTTATGAAAATTATGCATAAACATCTCCATTTTTTTTTTATTAATTGAGTGATGCAATAACTATTTACAAAGAATCATTATTACAACAAAATGTACAAAACCTATGATCTATACAAATCTTCAATCATGATCTTCACCATGTTGCTCGTTGAACTTCACCTCCTTGAATGGGCTTTGGAATTCATGTTTATTTGTGAATTTATGAAAGTTAAAGATTAATTAACTTCTTTGATTTTGATTTTTTATGACAATTTTTATTGATTTTTATTTACATGATAAAATGAGTCAGTTTAAGATAAACTTAAAAACTCATGATTTTTTATTCACATCACATTTTCGTATCAAGAAAAAAAAAATTCTATGAAAGTTGAATTAATTACTTTATTTTATTTTCTAGGTTGCCTTTTTGTTCTTGTACTGACTTACAAAATTCATAACTTTCTGTACAAAGTATTAAATTGAGCATATGATACATATATTGTATCAAAATTTCACAAGTTTTTAGTGACCACTTGAATTATGGTGAATTTTATACTCAAACTGGTCAAAACAGGATCTTTATTCAAATTATTCTTTGAGACGTAACTTATTGAACTTATTTTGAACTGAAATTTGGTATGAACATTCTAGGCATTTTGAAAGACTAGATTGGAAATTTTTACTTGAATTGGACATTTGTAAGACCATTTTTATTTATTTTCTTAACTGAAGAGAAAATCAGTATTATGAAATTTAGTGATTTACATGAATGGTATTATAAAAATGATGTAAAATTGTATAAAATTTATATGAACATGATTTTTATATTTTTGAAAAGCTACTGATGTTTTCTTCAAACTTTATGTTTTTAGTTTTATCTAAAGAATTTTATTTGTTTGTTTTATTGATAGAAAAATCCTAGGTGGTACTGGACAAAATCAGTTTTGCACAACAAAGTTGCATGATTTTTAGTTATTTACACAAAATTCGTTTTTAAGAAATTCAAAAGCACAGTTGCTGGGAACATCTTGCACTTTATAAGAAAAATATTAAAGCCTATGAACTAATTAGTTAATGCAGACGAAAAATAGAAATGAAATGCGAAATTAAAACTGATTATAATTACAGCATCACGTTTTCGTTTTATGGAGATGTTTATGCGCAACTTATCTTGAATTTTTTTATGAAAACATTTTTTTGGTGATAAATAACAACTTGATTAAGGAAAATCACATAATCACATTGTTTCCTAAGAGTCACCCCATTAGAGGTGACTATTCTAGGTTGGGTGATTTAAGGTTGGGAACCTATTAGGACTTCCACATACCCAAATCACTCTAAAGATTAAAAAATGATAAGAAGAAAACAAGGATAATTTTAGTAGAGGATTAAGAAGATAATCAAAATAAACAAGAATTTCAACTTTACCTTGCTAGCTCAATGATGCACTTCCTTTTGCAAATTTTCTACTTTTTTTATTGTGATTTTCTTAATTTCTAGGTGTGTTTCTAAATTGTCTTAATTACTAACTTTAAACTCTTTTTTTTTTTCTTTTGATGAACTTCTTTTACTTACTGAGACTTTTGCTTAGATGGAAAGATTAAGGAGGAGAAGAGTAGTAGAGAAGATGAGAGTGAAGTTGAATTGTGTTTTTTTCAACTTGGTTTTGAAGTGGAATTTAGGAAGGTATTTATATAGAAATGAAAGAGGTGAACTAGGGTTTCAGAGAGGTAGAAAATCAGATTTTTCACCCAAAAATATGATTTTCTTCATCCTTAATCACACTAATGACATCACTCTAATGACCTCACCCTAATGACATCATCAAATCTCTTTGGAAACACAAATATTATTATTCTTTTTGGATTTTGTCATAAATGAAGCAAGATCAGATTTTCAGAAAATATTCTGCCCTAAACATCCTAGCGCATGACTGTGTGCTTGGCGCACACTTGATTCTTCCGGAAAGAATCTGGATTTCCCCCTCTTACACATGGGATTTGATTCTTATTCTCACATCTTTTCATGATTCTTATTCTCTAACTAATGGATAAAGGATGAGTTTAGTGAATAAAGAATATATTCTTATTCTTTATCCAATGACTTGACCATCAAGAAAACTGATTAATGCTGGTTTTGGGATACCACTAAAATCCGACGCCTAATCGCGACTCGTTTTTATTTTCAGAAAGATTAACTTACGACAATTAATGAAAACTTGTCAAATTAATAAAGACGAGCATGATTATACTATGAATCATTTTATTAAAGCGGTGGTTGTAGTTATTGACTACGACTCACGAAAATTATACTTCTAAGCCGAAACTGTATGACTAATAGGCAAAAATGAAAAATCGTGCGATGGAATGAAACTCGCGCTCCGCGGCGCGCGTTCCACCATGCATGACGATTTTGATATTTTTATTTTTCAAACCTTTATTTATCCGAAAAAGGGGTTCAAAATTTGATGTCTATAGAATGCCCCACATTGGTCGAATTTCGGAGAAAATGATGGCCAGTGTTTGAAAAGACACAAAATTTTGACAGAAAATTTATTTTGAGATAACATATTCTTCATATAAAATAGTTATTATCAGTGTTATTTTGAAAACACAACTTGCGACTTCTGTTGACGCTTTAAGTAGAAAATCCCAGTTAATTTTCTAAAATAGGAGATGCGACTTTGACGTCGTCTTGAAATAGGAAATCCCAATTAATTTTCTAAAATGGAAAATGCGACTTTATTGTCGTCTTAGATAGAAAATCCAAATCGATTTTCTAAACCTTGAAAATGCGACTTTATCGTTGTCTTGCGACTTTATCGTCGTCTTAAGTAGAAAATCCCAATTAATTTTCTAAAATTTGAAAATGCGATTTTATCATCGTCTTTTTCAGTCTTCTGATCTAGTCTTTTGTTAATGTGAGAAATCCCGACAATTAACAAGTCGACTCCAGTTTTTATAGTTTTTCATGGCCTACAAACAAGTTGTCAAGTCACCATTACTTACTTTTTATGACTCCATGTGTCATCTTGTCACCTTAAATTAGGATATTGTCAGGTCATGTCACATTAGAGTGAGGCATTGTCAGCTCATGTCACATTTAGAGTGATGCATTGTTAGGTCTTGTCACCTAAAAGGGCCGACCAAAGGTTATTATCTTCTATGGTGGACCAAACCTCATATGGCAAAATTTAATCCGTTTTTTTCGAAATCTTTCAGAAAATTTTCGTGCATAATGCTTATTTGCTTTTATCATAAAATGATGATCACAATATAAAATAGATTGATCAAGGTCATTATTTTGAATGATCATTAGGAAAAGGGATTGTATCAACATTCTTGATTCATCATTGACACAGTTTTTTTTATGTTCGGCTTTAGTAAAAATCACCATACCACAAATGCTTGGTCATTAACCATTGTGAAGGATGCTCTTTATTATCCTATGGACAATACTCAAACCTATTGTCCATGGCATGAATCATGGATGATCATCCTCTCCATCTATAAAAGGGCCATAGTTCTTCATTTCCAAATGCACCACTTCCACTACTCTAATCTTTTCTCTAAATTTTCCTTTCACAAAAATGGTTCTTAATTATGAAGAAGCTAATGAAATGCGGAGTGAGGAGGAAAAACAACTCTCAGGGATCACAAGAAACTTGGAGCAACCAAGGCAATCCTTTTCCTCTTCCCGCTTCACTAAGGTGCTTATGCCTTTGCTTTCACTTTCTATTTGTTATGACATGATTCATGCTGCTTCCAAATTTTGGGATGAAACTTGCCATGTCTTCCGCTTTGGAGACGGGGAGATTGTGCCTCTTGTTGAAGAGGTCGAAGGTTTACTAGGCTTACCATCCAATGGTCCAGTTATCACACCAAGATCTCCTACCAGGATCTCGGGAGTTTTATCAACGATTTTACATCTTCCCGAAAATCTTCATGGAAACTACCTACAATATGGTGAGGTATTTCTTGTCAACTTAGTATTGACTTTTCAATTTGGCACTTGGCAATTTTCTAACAATGCCAACTATAGGATTGCTAGAGAAAATGCTTGCATTATAATGATTTTGGGAAGTATCCTCACTAAATGATCTTTAAATACATGCCATGTTCGGTGTCTTTCACTTATTCCTCAAATTAATAGCGGGGGTCGTCTTGGACCACTTATTTTGGGGGAAATGTTCCTTGGTTTAGATGAACTCAAAAGAAACCCTAAAAGCTTTGTGAAGGGATGTCCATTAGCCCTTCATTTATGGCTTTTAGAAAAAATTTCTATCATGAAACCCCACAAGAGTCTTACTTACAAAACAAGTCATGTCCGGGAGAGAGGCCTTCTTCCTTTCTTTCATCAACTGAGCAAAAATGGTGGGTGGGAGGATTTTTTCCTACATCAAGACATAAAGTGAGTCACAAGCCACCTTGTCATTAGTGTAATTGTATATTGCAATTCTGGTCGCAGAGGTGTACAATTACCCGGGCTTTGCCAAGTCACTTTCTACCTTCTATGAAGATGTCTAAGGCAAATTGGTTGGAAGCAAGAGCACATTCCTGCCCTCCAGGTTCTTCCATCTTATACCACTTATGAGGCTAATATGAGTGGTATTCATAGAATGCCTACTATATGGCAGGGGGCTAAAATTATATTAGCGCTACCAGAACCTTCTTTTCCACTGATTGATGAAGATTACCTTCAATAGCTTCTAGCGGATATTAGTCAAGACAAAGATTCAGACGGGCCTACCATGAAGAGGAGAAGGGTTTGAGAGAATTGTCATATTTATTTTCTATGTTGTGTTTTTTTTTTTTAGATTTTTTTTTTTAAATGTTTGAGTTTGTAGCAAATGAAGGCTTTATATATTTTTATGTATGAAATGAAGTACCCCACTTGGGATGAATAAAAGATCTGTTTGTGAGAATTATCTGCTTATGAGAAATTCAATGAACATAATTCTAAACATGCGCACACTTTAACATTAAATATGACATGCAAATCATAATTAACTAATCATATGACACATAAAAGAATAACATACAAACCTTAACAATCAAGGACATGTTTCACAATCTTCCTTTTTTTTTTCGTTTTATTCCTTTCTTTTTCTTTTTTTTTTTTTCGTTTTTTTTCGATTTTTTTTTCTTTTTTTTTTTTGCATACATCATATGAACATCTTAGAAACTCATGGCCTGTTTATTAAAAATAATATGATAGGATACAAAACACACAAACTGCTTGGTTACTTGGTTATGACAATTACAATTACTTTGATGCCTAAGCGTAGTATTTCTTCAACTGATCAAGATTAGTGAAATGGGTGAACTCATTTCCATCAAAATCCATTAGCTTCACTGCTCCAGCCGTGGTGACATGCTTGACCAGGAATGTTCCAGACCAGTTAGGCTTGAATTTTCCTCAAGGATCATGCAACGTAGCTCTATTTTCTTTTAAAACTAGATCACCTTCTTGAATGTTTCTATCTCGAACCCTTTTGTTAAATGCACGAGCAATTCTCCATTGATAGAGTTGTATGTTATGCAATGCTTGTAGTAGGCGCTCACTTGCGAATGCAAGCTCATCATAGCGAGTTTTGTGCCACTGGTCTTCCGAGATTTCACTTTCTGCTACGACCCTCAGAGATTGTATCTCCACCTCAACTGGTAGGATTGGCTCCATCCCATAAACCAAAGAATACGGGGTTGTTCCTGTTGGAGTCCTAATTGATATCCTATATCCCCAAAGGGCATATGATGGTTTATCATGTCATTCCCTAGTCTTTTCAGTCATTTTGGCAAACAATAGTCTTGATTGTTTTATTGGCTGCTTCCACCGCTCCATTTGTTTGGGGACGATAAGGTGATGACTGATGGTGCTTGATTGCATATTTGGCAAGAGTGGTCTTTTGATGACCCTCAAATTGTGATCCATTATTGTAGGCATGTTTTTATTTCGCCTACGCGGTATGAGCGCGTATTACATTTGACTACCCCACTTTTCAGGTTTTATTGAAAATTGTTTTGAAAAAAGTCGCCAATAATTCTTTCTAGGAAGAATCAAAAACCTAATTGGATATAGGAAAATCATAGGGACAAATTATCCAATGTAGATTTTCCCGTCCTAACTCCATAGATGGTCCAAATGAACCAAAGATTGAGTTCGGGGGTGAGGGTACAAATATGGTCAGGAACCATATTGCCCATTGCTGGCCTTTACTAGATATCGATTCATTTATAGATTTTATGCCAAAGAATAATCAAATAATGTTTTAAACACCCTAAAAATATTTAGTCTAAATTGGTTCAGGAAACACATAAAAAGGCTAAAATTTAATGACATGTTATTTGGCAATCAATTTACAGGGAACACAGTAGGTTGTCCAAATTAATCTGATTAATATTAGAACAGTTCTTTAGGTCTTTGATTAGCAAAAATAACATGTGGGTGATAAAAGCAATAAGCAGGGACAATCATGTAATATGCATATAATGATCAGGCAGGCATATAATATACAAAGAATATAAAAAAGAAAGGAGGTTTAGAATATACAGTAGAGCGATTATATATTAAAGACCTATATTAGGAAAGAAAACTGTTAGTAACCTTAATATAAAAACAATTTATTTAAGGACCCTCAGGATTATACCGTGGCTTGGGTCTGCGAGATTGACAACCTTTGGGACGAGCAATCGTGAAGCCTGAAAATCTGAATGTCTGAAAGTATGTAGATTGAATGTATTTGTGTTTGAAAGTATGAGTTTTTGTAGGGAAGTTTTGTAGTTTATAGAGGGAATTCGTAATTGTGTTCGTCGATTTCGAAGTGTGTTAATGTGAAAAATCCGTTTTTTAATCTGTGCGAAAATCAGGCCTATTTATAGGGAAAACGACACTGCGCCTTACGCGCCTACTGCGTAAGGCGCATTTGACGTGGCAAGCGTATGACGCGACATGACCAATAAAAAGTGTACACGTGGTACGCGCTTGATAAGAAAGAAAATCCGCGTCTCAAGCAGAGAGCCGCGCTTGACGTGGGACTTTAAATGAGTCAGCAATCCACGTGTCAAGTGCAGATTAGTGCATCTGAGACGTGGACAGAGCTGCGTCTGACGCACAGACGTGCGCCAGGCGCAAGGCCCTGCGCTAGGCTCACCAGCCTGGCTCCTGCTGTGCCTTTGCCAGCCTTATTTAAAACGCGTTTAAAAAGATTTATTTTATCCTTTAATTACGGATATTTGATTTTACGGGATAAAATCTGATCTTGACTTTAAAAATATTTCTTTGGAAAATATTTATTTAAAATAAATCAACTAATTATCAATTAATTGGGCTTTTCAAAAAATTAGGCTCAAATACAATTAATTATCATGAATAATTAATTGGGCTTTATAATAGGACTTTAACACTTTTCGAACTGGTTTTGAATGGCTCTTCGGACTGCTCTACCCTTGGATCGGACCAATTAAGACCACTGTATGTTTCATCATCGGATCCTTAAATGGGGAGACACGATTATGTGTCTACAGAAGCCCCCACTTTGACTGAGGTTCAGGAAACCGAAAGTCAAAGTATACGGTGTCGGGACGGAGAACGATTCTAAACGCTCTGCAGTTTAGAACTGATCTGTATACGCCGGTCTCTGCAAAACGAAGTTAGTATGCAAGACAATAATGGTCGGTCCTAAAAGTACCTTAAAATACCGCAAGTGTACGGGTCAATTAAAGTAAATATAGGGTAAGCAAGATATCGTTTCCCACAAGGAGGTATGATCAACTACCAAATTAAGAGACACTAATATTATCTAGACGATCTGGAAATAGTGATTGGTGGTGATAACTAAACTACTAAAATAAAAACTATACTAATACTAACAACTAAAATCGTCGGACAATAGGTATAAATCAAATATGAGAAATAGTTCCAGGACTTAGATTTCGCCAATTAACTTCTGCAATGAAATTAAACTAATTGTAGGGTAAAATAATTAGATCGCAATGGTCGAATTCCTAATGTATATTATCCCCTCTTCCAAGGCAGAAAATGTATATTTGAATACTAAACTTATGCCTACTTCCGTGGTCATAAAATGTAGAACAAACCCATTAAGAATAAAAATTCATATAACAGACCACCCTAAAAGTATAACTATTTCTAAAATTATAGTTCTTAGCGTTCAATAATCCCATGAACTAACATTGAACTTTCACTTCCGCTAATAATCCAATACCTTAAACATACAATTGATAGGGCCCTTATCAAAAGTAAGCAATTGAACTCAAGATTATCAAATTGCAATAAAAATTAAACTAACCCAACAATAATTCAATCCATTGACAGAAAATGAAAAGACTACATCTAGTCCTAGAACATAGAAATTTAGCAAGACATTGAATCTAAATTAACCCAACTAATTAAAAGTAAAAATCTGAAATTAAACATAGTAATAATGAAATTAGATAGCATAAACTAAGAGAAGAGAAAAAGAAACTCCAAATTCAGATGAAGAATCGGATGAAACGCCCTTGCTCCCGCGCCCGCATCTCGCGTCCAATCTCCTCTGTCTGGTGTGCGTCTTCTCCTGCCTTCCTCTGTTGTGAGTCTCTGGACTCTTGTGTGAGACTTCCTCTCCGTTCCCTGCCTTAGGTTTTTTTAAAACTCCACATTCCCTCTTGTGCCTGCCGTGGTTGCACTCTTTTGGCCCAATAAGATACATTTTTTCCTTTCTTTTTTTGTGTGTCTCCAGTATCTTAGATTAGGTTTTCTTTTTCTTTTTTTTTCATATTTATTTCATAAAGAGTGGGTGTGGCTTCAGTGGAACATCTCGTTGGCAGCATTGGGTTTTCTTCCTCCTGGGAGAGTCTTCCATTGTGCTATATTTTCACAGGTCAGATGCAAACCCAAAGAATAGTTAGCTTCTTTTATTTGGGCTTTCTTCTTCTAATTTTCCTACAAAACAAATACATAGTAATAACTAAATGGGTTCTAAAGCAAAATATTTGCACAGTAAAAATATACTACTATTATAAATAATAAGTATAAGTATTACTAGAATGAAGCAAATAATTTATTGAGCGCATTTTTCATATTTTAAATCAACTTTATTATTTAAATAACTTAAATCTTAAAATGTTAAAATATCAGCATGAAACATATTATAAGTCTCATAACTTATACCAAAAAGTAATATAATGGGCAAAAATCATGTATAAAATATAGTCTTATCAAATAACTATAAGCAATCTGATTACCTGTAGGGAAAGATGTTAGCAGATAGGTGCAAACAACTCACATATGCACATAGTGATGTAATAATGCAAAATTAGACTCTCTAAGGATGCATGAGACGCTATGCAATGATTAAGGTTATGCAAAGCGGGTTGACACGTCATGCAAGGTCAGGGTTATGCAGGATTAGAATGTATGAAATGCATTGCAAGGTCAGGGTTTTGCAAGGCTGCAATGCAAGGTCAGGATTTTGCAATGCTAGAAGATGTGGATATGTAGAATGATAGAATGATCAGAAATAGGTAGAATGATTTTCGAAAATCGTTTTTAGTAAACAATTGGGGTTCGTAAACGAGGTCTGCGGATTACAACTCTTCGGGAGTTTGATTTGAATCAGAGGAACCACCACACGTAAGAAGCCCCCACTTTGGGTGAGCTTGCCTTGAATTAGGCATTATGAGTCTTTATTGAAATGTACTTGATCTGATATCGAAATATAGTTGATCTGTCTTGAACTTTGAAAGTTTTCACTGGGGATTGCGCTGGGGATTCTTCTTTGGGAAGTTGATATAGGGAAAGTCAAACATCGCCAGAAACCATGGAATTATCGGAGAGTCCTTCAGGGACAAGAAGATCTTGGAATTGAAAATAAAAAGTTTGAATTTGTGACTCAAATGAATGTAGGTGGGAAAAGGTTTTAATGAGGCTAGGTGCAGACTCGAGTCTATGTCGGGATCTAGAAAGAAATTGTGCCCCTGAACTCTAGAAAGTCAAATAATTAGACCATGACTAATTTTTATTTTATTGAAGCGGTCGGACCTCGAGATGAGGATTCCTACGTATCCTTGCAGAATTAGACCATTCGTAGTTCTGGATCTGATTTATTTTTTTATATTGTATTTTTTTTTTTTTGTGCCCCAACTTTTGCCTAGGCCGCCCTTTCGGGTTTTCAACCCAGCGGGCTTGAACATACCTTGAAAAAGGAGTTATAGAAGGGATGATGGAAGGTTGAAAGGTTTAAGGCTTGAGGTTTAGATGAAGGTTGAATTGGCTAAGTAAAGGTAAGGATCATGGATTGAGGGGTAGAGCTTGTGTGCAAGCCCCCCTAGCTTGACTTTTTTATTTCTTTGCCTTTGGCTCTTTCTTTTTTTATATTTTTTCTTTTTGTCATGTGCGTTTCTTTTGCTTTTGCTTTTTTCCGCACTTTGATCTTTTTCACTTTTTCATTTTTGTTTTTGCCTGGCATTGATACTTTTTGTAATGTAGTGAGGCTTGCGCACAAGTTACTGGTTTAGGGTATTGGAAGGTTTGAAGGTATATGTGGAGCTTTGAATTGAAAGGCTATTTGGCTAATGGAGATGATGGTTTAAGGATGAGGGAATAACTCCTTATCCAAAGGATGTCCATTTTTATTTCTCTTTTATTTTTATTTCAGATCTCCTTTTATTATTATTAGTCAAGTTCATTAGGTGATTTGAGTTTCACCATTGAGTTAGAAGCATAAAATGATGGATGGCCAATGAAAATGAAAATGAAAATGCAATTCTTTTATTAATCAGAAATAAATAGAACAAGGCTTATTAGAAATAAAAAGACCTAAATGACATGGACTCAACAAGAAGGGAAATAAAGGAGCTAGGGGAGGGACTCTCCGACTCAACCTAGAAAACTAGCTTTAAATGACTAAGCCCCAATGTTGTTCAGGTGCTGCCCAAGGGGTTGCTGCTATTGCTGACTTTTCATGCAGGTGGAATTGGCAATCTACCGTCTCCAACCATATCTTGCAAATGATGCTTCAAAGTCCAGCATTGCGATGTCAGATGCCTATTCCCTTGATGATATTTGCAGTAGGAATTGGGGTTCTGATGCGAAACGAGACTCCTCTCACGTGTGTTTAGGAGACCCAATACCAGCGGAAACTATCGAACAATGGATATAGACTTATAGTCGTAAGAACAACTCTTAAAACTAAAAGAATTGGTTGATAAACACAACTCAATGAAGAATTGGTTTACGATAGTTGAATAATAAACTAAAAGCCTCCACTTCAAGTTTACGATTCGGTTTATAACTAAGGAAATGAATCTCCACTCTCTTCCTCAATTACGGTTTTAATTAACAAAGGACGAGAATCTCCACTCTCGAATCTGTCAATTAGTTTGACTTTCTCGTAGTTTGACCTCCAAAGAAAATCGGTTCAAAGATAGAATAAAAACCGAGGTGTAAGAGGAATAGTGTTGTTGTGTGTTTTGTTGACTAAAAGGGAAGGAGGGCCGGTTTTCCACACCCAAGTGGGGAGGCTTCCCTTAGCTTGCAACACAAGCTCCAAAATATCTTCGAGGACCTCCTTTCACACGTCCCAAGTGTAGATCGCATCCCCAAGCATGTTTCGTTGATATTACAACTTACGCTAAACAAAATAATTTCCGATTTACAAAACCGTAAATTACAAAAAGTAATTAAGATTAGTACTTAGCTAAACTTCTAACAAGTGATCCTAATCCATGCTAAGAGCCATATCCAACGGATCTTGTTAGGTAGAATAGGTGATACTAAATCAGGGTTAAGGATGATCATGTAAGCCATCCTTAATAATCTTGGTACCTTCCCATTTCGTACCATTCTCTCTTTCTTCAAAAGAATTCGACCTCGAATTCTGTTGTTCGAGCTTGAAGGTTGTGCATAATCTTTCTTGTTCACCTCCATGCTCTTTAGAATTGGTGCTGCATCATTTTGTGGTGGTAGGGTTGGTGCAACCTCCAATAAGACTTCCTTCAAATCAGGATTTTCTACCTCCACTCCCTCGTTTGTTTTTGCATCCAATTCATACACATTTGTGTTTTCTTCTTCTTCTTGTTCAGCACTAACTTCACTTTCTCCTTTCGATTGAAGCTTGTCTACTAATAGAGTCACTTTCTTCTTGTGAAGTTTTTGCTTCTTATCTTCTTGCATTCGTTGCCTCAAGAATCGAACCTTTTGATAAGCTTCGTGCATCCGTGCAAAAGCTTCAACTAGTTCATCCATATTAACAACAATACACTTATAGAAGTTCAAGACGAACTACTATTACAATGAATACAAACAGAAGAAAAAAAATAATCTGCCTAGAAACTGCCCAGAATTTTCACCAAAAATTCGAGCTTCAAACCCTAATCAAATCAACTTGAAATTGAATAAAATTTTGTCACAACATAGCTCTAGGTGTTTTATAACAAACCAATTGATTGCAGTTTTTATTTTTCTAAAGCTGGTCCAGATTAATCCGGTTTTAGACCACTTAAGAAAAACGCACTGATTATGCTAGCAAATGACCACCAAAAGTTATGAAATTTTACAGGCCAAAACTAGACATAAAAATAACCACTTTCAAAAAAAGAATCACCCAAAAACACGATCTGAGATATGAGAACCTCGCGTTCAAAGTTACCTCAAAAACCAGTTTTTTACGGGTTGCTTCCTTTTTCTTATTTTTTGTGGTTTTCCTTCTTCTCCAAGAACGTCTAAGTGCCAAGAGGACTTAGAGGCTGGAGCTTTGAGACCACTTGATGCGAAACGAGACTCCTCTCACGTGTGTTTAGGAGACCCAATACCAGCGGAAACTATCGAACAATGGATATAGACTTATAGTCGTAAGAACAGCTCTTAAAACTAAAAGAATTGATTGATAAACACAACTCAATGAAGAATTGGTTTACGATAGTTGAATAATAAACTAAAAGCCTCCACTTCAAGTTTACGATTCGGTTTATAACTAAGGAAATGAATCTCCACTCTCTTCCTCAATTACGGTTTTAATTAACAAAGGACGAGAATCTCCACTCTCGAATCTGTCAATTAGTTTGACTTTCTCGTAGTTTGACCTCCCAAAGAAAATCGGTTCAAAGATAGAATAAAAACCTCGATTTTTAATCTTTAACACAACGTGTTTTAATTGAAGCACAAAGCTCAAATTTCAATAATCCAATCTCTCCTTCATTTATGATCAACATTACATATATATATTACAAGCTAATCAATCCCAAAAGATCTAAGTACTTAAAAGATTAAACAAAGCAATAAACAACAAATATCTCTAAATTCCAACAAAGGTGTAAGAGGAATAGTGTTGTTGTGTGTTTTGTTGACTGAAAGGGAAGGAGGGTCGGTTTTCCACACCCAAGTGGGGAGGCTTCCCTTAGCTTGCAAGACAAGCTCCAAAATATCTTCGAGGACCTCCTTTCACACGTCCCAAGTGTAGATCGCATCCCCAAGCATGTTTCGTTGATATTACAACTTACGCTAAACAAAATAATTTCCGGTTTACAAAACCGTAAATTACAAAAACTAATTAAGATTAGTACTTAGCTAAACTTCTAACAAGTGATCCTAATCCATGATAAGAGCCATATCCAACGGATCTTGTTAGGTAGAATAGGTGATACTAAATCAGAGTTAAGGATGATCATGTAAGCCATCCTTAATAATCTTGGTACCTTCCCATTTCGTACCATTCTCTCTTTCTTCAAAAGAATTCGACCTCGAATTCTGTTGTCCGAGGTTGAAGGTTGTGCATAATCTTTCTTGTTCACCTCCATGCTCTTTAGAATTGGTGCTGCATCATTTTGTGGTGGTAGGGTTTGTGCAACCTCCAATAAGACTTCCTTCAAATCAGGATTTTCTACCTCCACTCCCTCGTTTGTTTTTGCATCCAATTCATACACATTTGTGTTTTCTTCTTCTTCTTGTTCAGCACTAACTTCACTTTCTCCTTTCGATTGAAGCTTGTCTACTAATAGAGTCACTTTCTTCTTGTGAAGTTTTTGCTTCTTATCTTCTTGCATTTGTTGCCTCAAGAATCGAACCTTTTGATTAGCTTCTTGCATCCGTGCAAAAGCCTCAACTAGTTCATCCATATTAACAACAATACACTTATAGAAGTTCAAGACGAACTACTATTACAATGAATACAAACAGAAAAAAAAAAACAATCTGCCTAGAAACTGCCCAGAATTTTCACCAAAAATTCGAGCTTCAAACCCTAATCAAATCAACTTGAAATTGAATAAAATTTTGTCACAACATAGCCCTAGGTGTTTTAAGCACTCGACCAAATTTTCATAAAAAAAATAACAAACCAATTGATTGCAGTTTTTATTTTTCTAAAGCTGGTCCAGATTAATCCGGTTTTAGACCACTTAAGAAAAACACACTGATTATGCTAGCAAATGACCACCAAAAGTTATGAAATTTTACAGGCCAAAACTAGACATAAAAATAACCACTTTCAAAAAAAGAATCACCCAAAAACACGATCTCAGATATGAGAACCTCGCGTTCAAAGTTACCTCAAAAAACTGTTTTTTACGGGTTGCTTCCTTTTGCTTCTTTTTTGTGGTTTTCCTTCTTCTCCAAGAACGTCTAAGTGCCAAGAAAACTTAGAGGCTGGAGCTTTGATACCACTTGATGCGAAACGAGACTCCTCTCACGTGTGTTTAGGAGACCCAACACCAGCGGAAACTATCGAACAATGGATATAGACTTATAGTCGTAAGAACAACTCTTAAAACTAAAAGAATTGGTTGATAAACACAACTCGATGAAGAATTGGTTTACGATAGTTGAATAAAAAACTAAAAGCCTCCACTTCAAGTTTACGATTCGGTTTATAACTAAGGAAATGAATCTCCACTCTCTTCCTCAATTACGGTTTTAATTAACAAAGGACGAGAATCTCCACTCTCGAATCTGTCAATTAGTTTGACTTTCTCGTAGTTTGACCTCCCAAGAAAATCGGTTCAAAGATAGAATAAAAACCTCGGTTTTTAATCTTTAACACAACTTGTTTTAATTGAAGCACAAAGCTCAAATTTCAATAATCCAATCTCTCCTTCATTTATGATCAACATTACATATATATATTACAAGCTAATCAATCCCAAAAGATCTAAGTACTTAAAAGATTTAACAAAGCAATAAACAACAAATATCTCTAAATTCCAACAAAGGTGTAAGAGGAATAGTGTTGTTGTGTGTTTTGTTGACTAAAAGGGAAGGAGGGCCGGTTTTCCACACCCAAGTGGGGAGGCTTCCCTTAGCTTGCAACACAAGCTCCAAAATATCTTCGAGGACCTCCTTTCACACGTCCCAAGTGTAGATCGCATCCCCAAGCATGTTTCGTTGATATTACAACTTACGCTAAACAAAATAATTTCCAGTTTACAAAACCGTAAATTACAAAAACTAATTAAGATTAGTACTTAACTAAACTTCTAACAAGTGATCCTAATCCATGATAAGAGCCATACCCAACGGATCTTGTTAGGTAGAATAGGTGATACTAAATCAGGGTTAAGGATGATCATGTAAGCCATCCTTAATAATCTTGGTACCTTCCCATTTCATACCATTCTCTCTTTCTTCAAAAGAATTCGACCTCGAATTCTGTTGTTCGAGCTTGAAGGTTGTGCATAATCTTTCTTGTTCACCTC
Source organism: Beta lomatogona (assembly GCA_947646795.1). Lineage (NCBI taxonomy): Eukaryota > Viridiplantae > Streptophyta > Magnoliopsida > Caryophyllales > Amaranthaceae > Beta > Beta lomatogona. Next base: position 229,805 of record CANSNZ010000955.1, on the reverse strand, counting down.
CATGCTCTTTAGAATTGGTGCTGCATCATTTTGTGGTGGTAGGGTTGGCGCAAGCTCCAATAAGACATCCTTCAAATCAGGATTTTCTACCTCCACTCCCTCGTTTGTTTTGCATCCAATTCATACACATTTGTGTTTTCTTCTTCTTCTTGTTCAGCACAAACTTCACTTTCTCCTTTCGATTGAAGCTTGTGTACTAATAGATTCACTTTCTTCTTGTGAAGTTTTTGCTTCTTATCTTCTTGCATTTGTTGCCTCAAGAATCGAACCTTTTGATTAGCTTCTTGCATCCGTGCAAAAGCTTCAACTAGTTCATCCATATTAACAACAATACACTTATAGAAGTTCAAGACGAACTACTATTACAATGAATACAAACAGAAGAAAAAAAACAATCTGCCTAGAAACTGCCCAGAATTTTCACCAAAAATTCGAGCTTCAAACCCTAATCAAATCAACTTGAAATTGAATGAAATTTTGTCACAACATAGCCCTAGGTGTTTTAAGCACTCGACCAAAATTTCATAAAAAAAATAACAAACCAATTGATTGCAGTTTTTATTTTTCTAAAGCTGGTCCAGATTAATCCGGTTTTAGACCACTTAAGAAAAACGCACTGATTATGCTAGCAAATGACCACCAAAAGTTATGAAATTTTACAGGCCAAAACTAGACATAAAAATAACCACTTTCAAAAAAAGAATCACCCAAAAACACGATCTGAGATATGAGAACCTCACGTTCAAAGTTACCTCAAAAAACTGTTTTTTACGGGTTGCTTCCTTTTGCTTCTTTTTTGTGGTTTTCCTTCTTCTCCAAGAACGTCTAAGTGCCAAGAGGACTTAGAGGCTGGAGCTTTGATACCACTTGATGCGAAACGAGACTCCTCTCACGTGTGTTTAGGACACCCAATACCAGCGGAAACTATCGAACAATGGATATAGACTCATAGTCGTAAGAACAGCTCTTAAAACTAAAAGAATTGGTTGATAAACACAACACGATGAAGAATTGGTTGACGATAGTTGAATAATAATCTAAAAGCCTCCACTTCAAGTTTACGATTCGGTTTATAACTAAGGAAATGAATCTCCACTCTCTTCCTCAATTACGGTTTTAATTAAAAAAGGACGAGAATCTCCACTCTCGAATCTGTCAATTAGTTTGACTTTCTCGTAGTTTGACCTCCCAAGAAAATCGGTTCAAAGATAGAATAAAAACCTCGGTTTTTAATCTTTAACACAACGTGTTTTAATTGAAGCACAAAGCTCAAATTTCAATAATCCAATCTCTCCTTCATTTATGATCAACATTACATATATATATTACAAGCTAATCAATCCCAAAAGATCTAAGTACTTAAAAGATTAAACAAAGCAATAAACAACAAATATCTCTAAATTCCAACAAAGGTGTAAGAGGAATAGTGTTGTTGTGTGTTTTGTTGACTAAAAGGGAAGGAGGGCCGGTTTTCCACACCCAAGTGGGGAGGCTTCCCTTAGCTTGCAATACAAGCTCCAAAATATCTTCGAGGACCTCCTTTCACACGTCCCAAGTGTAGATCGCATCCCCAAGCATGTTTCGTTGATATTACAACTTACGCTAAACAAAATAATTTCCGGTTTACAAAACCGTAAATTACAAAAACTAATTAAGATTAGTACTTAACTAAACTTCTAACAAGTGATCCTAATCCATGATAAGAGCCATATCCAACGGATCTTGTTAGGTAGAATAGGTGATACTAAATCAGGGTTAAGGATGATCATGTAAGCCATCCTTAATAATCTTGGTACCTTCCCATTTCATACCATTCTCTCTTTCTTCAAAAGAATTCGACCTCGAATTCTGTTGTTCGAGCTTGAAGGTTGTGCATAATCTTTCTTGTTCACCTCCATGCTCTTTAGAATTGGTGCTGCATCATTTTGTGGTGGTAGGGTTGGCGCAAGCTCCAATAAGACTTCCTTCAAATCAGGATTTTCTACCTCCACTCCCTCGTTTGTTTTGCATCCAATTCATACACATTTGTGTTTTCTTCTTCTTCTTGTTCAGCACTAACTTCACTTTCTCCTTTTGGTTGAAGCTTGTCTACTAATAGAGTCACTTTCTTCTTGTGAAGTTTTTGCTTCTTATCTTCTTGCATTTGTTGCCTCAAGAATCGAACCTTTTGATTAGCTTCTTGCATCCGTGCAAAAGCTTCAACTAGTTCATCCATATTAACAACAATACACTTATAGAAGTTCAAGACGAACTACTATTACAATGAATACAAACAGAAGAAAAAAAACAATCTGCCTAGAAACTACCCAGAATTTTCACTAAAAAATCGAGCTTCAAACCCTAATCAAATCAACTTGAAATTGAATGAAATTTTGTCACAACATATCCCTAGGTGTTTTAAGCACTCGATCAAAATTTCATAAAAAAAATAACAAACCAATTGATTGCAGTCTTTATTTTTCTAAAGCTGGTCCAGATTAATCCGATTTTAGACCACTTAAGAAAAACGCACTGATTATGCTAGCAAATGACCACCAAAAGTTATGAAATTTTACAGGCCAAAACTAGACATAAAAATAACCACTTTCAAAAAACGAATCACCCAAAAACACGATCTTAGATATGAGAACCTCGCGTTAAAAGTTACCTCAAAAAACTGTTTTTTACGGGTTGCTTCCTTTTGCTTCTTTTTTGTGGTTTTCCTTCTTCTCCAAGAACGTCTAAGTGCCAAGAGGACTTAGAGGCTGGAGCTTTGATACCACTTGATGCGAAACGAGACTCCTCTCACGTGTGTTTAGGAGACCCAATACCAGTGGAAACTATCGAACAATGGATATAGACTTATAGTCGTAAGAACAGCTCTTAAAACTAAAAGAATTGGTTGATAAACACAACTCGATGAAGAATTGGTTTACGATAGTTGAATAATAAACTAAAAGCCTCCACTTCAAGTTTACGATTCGGTTTATAACTAAGGAAATGAATCTCCACTCTCTTCCTCAATTACGGTTTTAATTAACAAAGGACGAGAATCTCCACTCTCGAATCTGTCAATTAGTTTGACTTTCTCGTAGTTTGACCTCCCAAGAAAATCGGTTCAAAGATAGAATAAAAACCTCGGTTTTTAATCTTTAACACAACGTGTTTTAATTGAAGCACAAAGCTCAAATTTCAATAATCCAATCTCTCCTTCATTTATGATCAACATTACATATATATATTACAAGCTAATCAATCCCAAAAGACCTAAGTACTTAAAAGATTAAACAAAGCAATAAACAACAGATATCTCTAAATTCCAACAAAGGTGTAAGAGGAATAGTTTTGTTGTGTGTTTTGTTGACTAAAAGGGAAGGAGGGCCGGTTTTCCACACCCAAGTGGGGAGGCTTCCCTTAGCTTGCAACACAAGCTCCAAAATATCTTCGAGGACCTCCTTACACACGTCCCAAGTGTAGATCGCATCCCCAAGCATGTTGCGTTGATATTACAACTTACGCTAAACAAAATAATTTCCGGTTTACAAAACCGTAAATTACAAAAACTAATTAAGATTAGTACTTAGCTAAACTTCTAACAAGTGATCCTAATCCATGATAAGAGCCATATCCAACGGATCTTGTTAGGTAGAATAGGTGATACTAAATCAGGGTTAAGGATGATCATGTAAGCCATCCTTAATAATCTTGGTACCTTCCCATTTCGTACCATTCTCTCTTTCTTCAGAAGAATTCGACCTCGAATTCTGTTGTTCGAGCTTGAAGGTTGTGCATAATCTTTCTTGTTCACCTCCATGCTCTTTAGAATTGGTGCTGCATCATTTTGTGGTGGTAGGGTTGGTGCAACCTCCAATAAAACTTCCTTCAAATCAGGATTTTCTACCTCCACTACCTCGTTTGTTTTTGCATCCAATTCATACACATTTGTGTTTTCTTCTTCTTCTTGTTCAGCACTAACTTCACTTTCTCCTTTCGATTGAAGCTTGTCTACTAATAGAATCACTTTCTTCTTGTGAAGTTTTTGCTTCTTATCTTCTTGCATTTGTTGCCTCAAGAATCGAACCTTTTGATTAGCTTCTTGCATCCGTGCAAAAGCTTCAACTAGTTCATCCATATTAACAACAATACACTTATAGAAGTTCAAGACGAACTACTATTACAATGAATACAAACAGAAGAAAAAAAACAATCTGCCTAGTAACTGCCCAGAATTTTCACCAAAAATTCGAGCTTCAAACCCTAATCAAATCAACTTGAAATTGAATGAAATTTTGTCACAACATAGCCCTAGGTGTTTTAAGCACTCGACCAAAATTTCATAAAAAAAATAACAAACCAATTGATTGCAGTTTTTATTTTTCTAAAGCTGGTCCAGATTAATCCGGTTTTAGACCACTTAAGAAAAACGCACTGATTATGCTAGCAAATGACCACCAAAAGTTATGAAATTTTACAGGCCAAAACTAGACATAAAACTAACCACTTTCAAGAAAAGAATCACCCATAAACACGATCTGAGATATGAGAACCTCGCGTTCAAAGTTACCTCAAAAAACTGTTTTTTACGGGTTGCTTCCTTTTGCTTCTTTTTTGTGGTTTTCCTTCTTCTCCAAGAACGTCTAAGTGCCAAGAGGACTTAGAGGCTGGAGCTTTGATACCACTTGATGCGAAACGAGACTCCTCTCACGTGTGTTTAGGAGACCCAATACCAGCGGAAACTATCGAACAATGGATATAGACTTATAGTCGTAAGAACAGCTCTTAAAACTAAAAGAATTGGTTGATAAACACAACTCAATGAAGAATTGGTTTACGATAGTTGAATAATAAACTAAAAGCCTCCACTTCAAGTTTACGATTCAGTTTATAACTAAGGAAATGAATCTCCACTCTCTTCATCAATTACGGTTTTAATTAATAAAGGACGAGAATCTCCACTCTCGATTCTGTCAATTAGTTTGACTTTCTCGTAGTTTGACCTCCCAAGAAAATCGGTTCAAAGATAGAATAAAAACCTCGGTTTTTAATCTTTAACACAACGTGTTTTAATTGAAGCACAAAGCTCAAATTTCAATAATCCAATCTCTCCTTCATTTATGATCAACATTACATATATATATTACAAGCTAATCAATCCCAAAAGATCTAAGTACTTAAAAGATTAAACAAAGCAATAAACAACAAATATCTCTAAATTCCAACAAAGGTGTAAGAGGAATAGTGTTGTTGTGTGTTTTGTTGACTAAAAGGGAAGGAGGGCCGGTTTTCCACACCCAAGTGGGGAGGCTTCCCTTAGCTTGCAACACAAGCTCCAAAATATCTTCGAGGACCTCCTTTCACACGTCCCAAGTGTAGATCGCATCCCCAAGCATGTTTCGTTGATATTACAACTTACGCTAAACAAAATAATTTCCGGTTTACAAAACCGTAAATTACAAAAACTAATTAAGATTAGTACTTAGCTAAACTTCTAACAAGTGATCCTAATCCATGATAAGAGCCATATCCAACGGATCTTGTTAGGTAGAATAGGTGATACTAAATCAGGGTTAAGGATGATCATGTAAGCCATCCTTAATAATCTTGGTACCTTCCCATTTCGTACCATTCTCTCTTTCTTCAAAAGAATTCGACCTCGAATTCTGTTGTTCGAGCTTGAAGGTTGTGCATAATCTTTCTTGTTCACCTCCATGCTGTTTAGAATTGGTGCTGCATCATTTTGTGGTGGTAGGGTTGGTGCAACCTCCAATAAGACTTCCTTCAAATCAGGATTTTCTACCTCCACTCCCTCGTTTGTTTTTGCATCCAATTCATACACATTTGTGTTTTCTTCTTCTTCTTGTTCAGCACTAACTTCACTTTCTCCTTTCGATTGAAGCTTGTCTACTAATAGAGTCACTTTCTTCTTGTGAAGTTTTTGCTTCTTATCTTCTTGCATTTGTTGCCTCAAGAATCGAACCTTTTAATTAGCTTCTTGCATCCGTGCTAAAGCTTCAACTAGTTCATCCATATTAACAACAATGCACTTATAGAAGTTCAAGACGAACTACTATTACAATGAATACAAACAGAAGAAAAAAAACAATCTGCCTAGAAACTGCCCAGAATTTTCACCAAAAATTCGAGCTTCAAACCCTAATCAAATCAACTTGAAATTGAATGAAATTTTGTCACAACATAGCCCTAGGTGTTTTAAGCACTCGACCAAAATTTCATAAGAAAATTAACAAACCAATTGATTGCAGTTTTTATTTTTCTAAAGCTGGTCCAGATTAATCTGGTTTTAGACCACTTAAGTAAAACGCACTGATTATGCTAGCAAATGACCACCAAAAGTTATGAAATTTTACAGGCCAAAACTAGTCATAAAAATAACCACTTTCAAAAAAAGAATCACCCAAAAACACGAGTTGAGATATGAGAACCTCGCGTTCAAAGTTACCTCAAAAAACTGTTTTTTACGGGTTGCTTCCTTTTGCTTCTTTTTTGTGGTTTTCCTTCTTCTCCAAGAACGTCTAAGTGCCAAGAGGACTTAGAGGCTGGAGCTTTGATACCACTTGATGCGAAACGAGACTCCTCTCACGTGTGTTTAGGAGACCCAATACCAGCGGAAACTATCGAACAATGGATATAGACTTATAGTCGTAAGAACAGCTCTTAAAACAAAAAGAATTGGTTGATAAACACAACTCAATGAAGAATTGGTTTACGATAGTTGAATAATAAACTAAAAGCCTCCACTTCAAGTTTACGATTCGGTTTATAACTAAGGAAATGAATCTCCACTCTCTTCCTCAATTACGGTTTTAATTAACAAAGGACGAGAATCTCCACTCTCGAATCTGTCAATTAGTTTGACTTTCTCATAGTTTGACCTCCCAAGAAAATCGGTTCAAAGATAGAATAAAAACCTCGGTTTTTAATCTTTAACACAACGTGTTTTAATTGAAGCACAAAGCTCAAATTTCAATAATCCAATCTCTCCTTCATTTATGATCAACATTACATATGTATATTACAAGCTAATCAATCCGAAAAGATCTAAGTACTTAAAAGATTAAACAAAGCAATAAACAACAAATATCTCTAAATTCCAACAAAGGTGTAAGAGGAATAGTGTTGTTGTGTGTTTTGTTGACTAAAAGGGAAGGAGGGCCGGTTTTCCACACCCAAGTGGGGAGGCTTCCCTTAGCTTGCAACACAAGCTCCAAAATATCTTCGAGGACCTCCTTTCACACGTCCCAAGTGTAGATCGCATCCCCAAGCATGTTTCGTTGATATTACAACTTACGCTAAACAAAATAATTTCCGGTTTACAAAACCGTAAATTACAAAAACTAATTAAGATTAGTACTTAGCTAAACTTCTAACAAGTGATCCTAATCCATGATAAGAGCCATATCCAACGGATCTTGTTAGTTAGAATAGGTGATACTAAATCAGGGTTAAGGATGATCATGTAAGCCATCCTTAATAATCTTGGTACCTTCCCATTTCGTACCAGGTTCCACCACTAGATCTCTTTTCCAGAGGAGGGTCCGGAGTAGGGCCAAGAAGCTGAAATGCTCCTTTTGCATGAAGCCTAGTGAAGGCTTCTTCTAGAGACATGCCCAAAGGACTGAATGTCCTTTGAGGTCCATGATAACCTTTCTTGTCAGTAGCTATGGCATTGACCTCATTGCTTTTGGAGCTAGAAGGGCCATTGTTACTCTTCTTGAAAGAGTTGTTGTTGTTGTTGTTGGAACCCTTATTCTTATTGGACTGTACCTCCTCTTCAATCAGCAGACCTACCTTATAGAGCTTCGTGAAAGACTCTATAGGTTGGAACTTGATATGATCCCCATATTTGGGCTGCAGGTTACATATCACCAATCGGACTTGATCCTCTTGGGATGGCCTGTTAGTCATTTGTGCAGCCTATTCCCTCCACCTGTTAAGGAAGGTGACAAAGGCCAATGGGAAGCTGAGTATTGTAGATGTATTGCTTGTGGAACTCTTCTCTGATGTAGTCCCAGTCGTTCAGCTTAACTTTGTTCAATGATTTGAATCACTGGGATGGATGTGCATCCAAGGTTAAAGGAAAGACATAAGCAAACAGGTCCTTGCTCATGCCCTTGAGAGCCATAGAGATGAAAAATGCTCTCAAGTGGTCATATGGGTCTTCGACCCCCTTGAATTTTGGGAGGTCACCCAATGTTACCTTTTTAGGGAGCTTGTCCCTCAGTTCAGGATCAATGATGTCATGGCCATGAGCCTGACCCTCAAGGGCAGGAATTGACTGGATCAATTGCTCGAGTTTTTCAAACCTCAAATCTGTGTTGGTTTTGAATGGTGGTGGAGTGTCGCCTTGCTCGTCCTCTTCAGTTAGCTTCTTCCTCAGTGCCTTAATCTCTTTGTCTTGTTCCTCAAGACGAGAGTTCATCAGTTGAAGTTGGGCCATAATGGCACTAAGCTATTCATTAGTGTCTCCCTTTTCGGACGGTGATTCGGTAGAGTCGGAGGATTCGTCTGAAAAAGTTAGGATGCGCTTGACGAGTCTAGGAGTAGGTCGACCTTGTTACCTCTTTGTCGGACGTTCCCAAGTTATAATCTCACGACCTGTCCTGAATAGAACTCGAATGGACCTCATAAATTTTTAGAAATGATGCTTTCGAAATGAGAAATGGAAATGAGGGAGGGAGAAATGGAAATGAAGATGAAAGTGGAAATGGGGATGAAAAATGGAAGGTGAAATTGAAATGGGAATGATCAGAGATGGGTATGATTATGGTTATGATGGTGAAATGGGCCTAACTATATGCATATGTAGATGTGAATTGGACTGGACTGGACTATGCAAGCAAAATGGATTGAATGGCTGGGCTTTTATGCTAGTTTCTGATGTGGAAATGGATGGCTTCCCTAAAACAACTCCTAGTTCTGTTAGGATTTGTTTGTTTTCCTAATTCTAGTAGGAATAGGACTCTTGAAATCCCAATCCTAGTAGGATTAGAACTCCTAGTTCTTTTAGGAGTCTTAAAGTTTTAGTTTGTTTAAAAATCTAGTTGAGTTAGAAATCCAAATCCGAGTTGGATTAGGATTCTAATTGGAGTAGAATTATAGTAGTATTAGGAGTCTAGTTTTCTAGTTCTGGTATGACTAGGGTTTGCTTTATTATTTGTTTTACACGCCTATATAAAGGCTTTGATGTTCATTAATAAAGTGGTTGTTTTTGAGTTTAAGAAAGTGTGAAGCTTGTTTGCATGCATTAGAACTGAGTGTTCAACATACACAAACCGAGATTTGTGTGATCTTGGAGCCGAGACTCACAAGAGAACCTCTTAAACCTAGATTTAAGAGCCTATCCCTTTTATTTTATTGTTGTTCGTCCATAAATTCATAAAAACACAAAAAGAGTTCGAACCGCCAACAAAAATCACATCAGTTTCACTAGACTTAATGGATTGCCTTTATGGACTTATGGGTGATTGGCTTCGCCAAACTCGATGATTTTGGGCCATTATGGACTTAGGGTAGACTAGCTTCGCTAGACTCAAGGATTTGGACTGCTATAGATGTAAGGTAAGAGTAGCTTCGCTAAACTCGACGGGTGCCTTTATGGTCTTGGGGATGACTAATTTCGCTAGGTCAAGGTGCCGTTATGGACTTAAGGGGTGCCGCTATGGACTTACAGGGATGACTAGCTTCGCTAGGTCGATGTGTCGTTATGGACTTAAAGGGTGCCGTTATGGACTTACAGGGATGACTAGCTTCGCTAGGTCAATGTGTCGTTATGGACTTAGAGGGTGTCGTTATGGACTTACAGGGATGCTAGCTTCGCCAAACTTAATGATTTGGACTTCGTCCTAACGGATTTAGAATTGGACTGGATTGACTTTGAAGATGAGCTGGGCCTTATATGGACCTAATTTTGGACTTAGTCCTATATTGGTTTGAAGTTAGACTCGAAAATGCACATGGCTTGACATTGGATTGGAATAGAGTTGGATTAGACTTGGACTGGGATTGACATAGACTAGGGTTCACATAAAGATGCAAATGGGCCTAGGTTTTGACATGAGCTAGACTTATATGGGCCTAGGTTTTGACATGAGCTAGACTTATATGGGCCTAAGATAGACTCTAATGCTAGCGGGCCTAATATGAATGCATGGACTCGAATTAGATGGACCCTATATGAATGCAAAATGGATTCTAATGCATATGGGCCTAGAATGAATGCAAGTGAATTGGGTCGATTGGATTGAAGGTGTTTGGAATGGGCTTAGAATTTTTGAAATTCATTATTGAAAGGAACCCCTTGTTTTATCTTTTGTTAGGAAAAGATGATGTATTAATTTTAAAATTAGCTTTGTTTTTTAAATGTCGTGGTATGATGATTAGTAAATGTTTTTTGAAAAAGGTAGAATAGAATATGGTGTAGGATTGATTTTGAAAAATATAAGTTTTTGAAATTGATGAATATGGTAAGGTAGAATTGACAGGGATAGCAGGGATGAAATGAGAAGAGGTAGATATGCATGACAACTCCAACTCAATCATGACCACTTTAGATGCACTTTTTAGGGCAGACTTGACCTTGCATGAAAAAACTGACCCTTTCTTTGAATATTATACTAATGCAAACTTGTTATCATAGACTCGAACAAAGGTCAAAAGATCAATAAGCATGGGACGAATAGGCTGCGTGCCACGCAACTGGTGCGCGCGGCGCACAGCCTATGCGTCTGGCGAGGGAGCATTACGTCAGGCGCAACTCAATGCGTTTGGCGCAATGCTCTGCGGCACGCGTATTGATTAATTGACGAAGGTTCGGGCGAAAACGACGATTTGTTTTAGACGCGATTTGCAATAATTTCGGACGTAAAGCATATTAGCAGGCAAAAATTGCAATGACACATAAATGTCAGGTAACATGGATGCAAAAGTTCTCAACATAAAGTCCAGTTCTACATTTAACTATTGGTCAGGTTTAAGTTAAGTCTGAAAGGGTCCATGACTAAGAGATTGATCCCACGCTTCGTACCCCTGCTTAAAGAGGTGGCCACGTGTAAGACGCACTCCAGTCTCAAGTCAGGACCAAGAGAACAATGCCATGGTTAGGTAGGTTTGCTTATGACTAAGATCCACCACTATCGCTCAGGAAGCATTTTGGAAGGACAAAGCGCAAACCCCCCGGGGTTGACCTCACACATAGAACATGGGCTAATGACGCAAGGTAGATACTCCTTATGGTGGCTGAACAATAGCCATGCATATGCAAAACTGTATATTATTCTAAGGCATAAAATAAGAATGAATCGTATTTTTCAAGTTTCACCCACTCATTTAAATTTTTTTTTTTTTTAAATCTTCCCCAGTGAAGTTGCCAAATTATAGGCGTGCTTTTATTTCGCCTACGCGGTATGAGCGCGTATTACAGTTGACTACCCCACTGTTAAGGTTTTATTGGAAATTGTTTTGAAAGAAGTCGCCAACAATTCTTTTTAGGAAGAATCATAAACCTAATTGGATATTGGAAAATCATAGGTACAAATTATCCAATGTAGATTTCCCCGTCCTGACTCCATAGATGGTCAAAATGAACCAAAGATTGAGATCGGGGGTGAGGGTACAAATATGGTCAGGAACCATATTGCCCATTGCTGGCCTTTACTAAATATCGATTCATTTGCAGATTTTATGCCAAAGAATAATCAAATAATGTTTTAAACACCCTAAAAATATTTAGTCTAAATTGGTTCAGGAAACACATAAAAAGACTAAATTTTCTTGACATGTTATTAAGCAATCAATTTACAGGGAACCTAGCAGGTTGTCCAAATTAATCTGATTAATATTAGAACAGTTCTTTAGGTCTTTGATTAGCAAAAATAACATGTGGGTGATAAAAGCAATAAGCAGGGACAATCATATAATATGCATATAATGATCAGGCAGGCATATAATATACAAAGAAAATAAAAAAGAAATAAGGAGGTTTAGAATATACAGTAGAGCAATTTTATATTAAAGATCTACATCAGGAAAGAAAACTGTTAGTAACTTCAATATAAAAATAATTTATTTAAGGACCCTCAGGATTATACCGTGGCTTGGGTCTGCGAGATTGACAACCTTTGGGATGAGCAATCGGAAGCCTGAAAATCTGAATGTCTGAAAGTATGTAGATTGAATGTATTTGTGTTTGAAAGTATGAGTTTTTGTAGGGAAGTTTTGTAGTTTGTAGATAGAATTCGTAATTGTGTTCGTTGATTTCGAAGTGTGTTAATGTGAAAAATCCGTTTTTTAATCTGTACGGAAATCAGGCCTATTTATAGGGAAAACGGCACTGCGCCTCACGCGCCTACTACGTCAGGCGCAGCTGACGTGGCAAGCGTATGACGCGACATGACCAATAAAAAGTGTACACGTGGTACGCGCTTTGAAAAAGATAAGAAAGAAAATCCGCGTCTCAAGCAGAGAGCCGCGCTTGATGCAAGACTCTAAATGAGTCAGCAATCCACGTGTCAAGTGCAGATTAGTGCACCTGACACGAGGACAGAGTTGCGCCTGACGCACAGACGTGCGCTAGGCGTAGGTTGGTGCGCTAGGGGCTCCAGCCTGGCTCCTGCCGTGCCTTTGCCAGCCTTATTTAAAACACGTTTAAAAAATATTTCTTTTATCCTTTACGGATATCTGATTTAACGGGATACAATCTGATCTTGACTTTAAAATTTTATCTTTTGAAAATATTTATTTAAAATAAATCAACTAATTATCAATTAATTGGGCTTTTCAAAGAATTGGGCTCAAATACAATTAATAATCATGAATAATTAATTGGGCTTTAAAATAGGACTTTAACACTTTTCGAAAAGGTTTTGAATGGCTCTTCGGACTGCTCTACCCTTGGATCGGACCAATTAAGACCACAATATGTTTCATCATCGGATCCATAAATGGGGAGACACGATTATGTGTCTACAATTATCAGAGATGATTTCAAAAGGTATGCCATACCGATAGATGATGTTGTTAATCACAAATTTTTAGACTTGCTTTGCCTCTAGCTTTGAAAATGTTGCAGCGTCAACCCACTTTGAAAAGTAATCAATTGCTACAAGAATTTACTGATGCCCATTTCAAGCCTTTGGATGAATTTGTCCGATTATGTCTACGCCTCAGCTTGAAAACGGCCAAGGAGAAATCATATTATGTAATGACACAGGTGGCATATAGTTGAGGTTAGCAAATACTTGGCTCTGCTTGCAAGCGCGAACAAAGCTGATGCAATTACCTTCTAAAGTGCTCCAATAAAAACCTGCTCGCAAAATTTTACGTGCCAGCATTCTTCCATTCATATGGGTCCACATTCCCCTCCATGAACTTCTTCCATGATGACTTGCTTTTTGCTGTCATTTACGCAGAGTTGTAGAGTACCATCAAACCCTTTGTGATACAGTCTGCCTTTTAGTATGAGAAAACGAGCAGCTAGCTTTCTGATGGCTATACGGTCCTTCTTGCCACTTCCTTTTGGATATCGCATTGTTTCCAGAAAATTCTTGATATCCTTGTACCAGACATCCTCATCATCATCATCATCTTGTTGAACCAGCCCGAAGACAATTTGTGCTACCGTCACTGTTGCTCCCTTCCTTTCTTCAATTAAAACTGACTGGATCTTTGTACCATTTTCCCATGTTAAATTAACAGCAAGATTGGCTAAAGCATCAGTTAAACTATTTTGTTCTCGAGGAAGATGTTTGAAGCTGATGTCATCAAAATAAGGGATCAACTCTTGAAGGTACTCTGTGTAGAGCTGAAGTCTCTCATCTCTAACCCTCCACATTCCTATTGTTTGAGATATGATAAGATTAGAATCTCCATACACAGTGAAATGTCTTTCCCCTGCTACCAAGGCGGCCTTTACTCCATATATACAGGCTTCATACTCGACTGTATTGTTCGTTGTTGGGAAATCCAGCTTAACAACAAATGGAATATGGACTCCATCAGGATCTACTAACAAAACACCTGCTCCATTACCTCTCCTATTAGAAGCTCCATCAAAGTACATGCACTATTGTGGATTGTCAATAAAGCATAAGTACTCATCAGGGAATGCATCATCATACTCATCTCCTGACACTGGTCCTTCTACTAAGGCTTCAGATATGGCTCGTCCTTGAACAAATTTTTGGCTGACACATTGGATATCAAACTCAAAAAGCAAAGGATGCCATCTTGCCAATCTTTCACTAAGAATGGGTTTTTCAAGCATATACTTGATTGGATCAAGTCTTGAGATCAGATAGGTAGTATGAGCTTGAAGGTGATGCCTCAATTTCTTCATGGCATAGACCCAGTAGATACATGCTTTTTTCCAGTGGGGTATATCTTGTCTCATACTCAAGGAATTTCTTGCTGAGGTAGTATATGGCAACCTCTTTCTTTGTTCCCTCTTGATATTGGGCTAAGAGAGCTCCCATAGCCATTTCTGTGATAGTGAGGTACAAAACCAGAGGTTCTCCTGGTCTAGGTGGCATTAAAACAGGTGGATTTGAAAGGTATTCTTTCATAGAATCAAAAGCTTCCTGACATTCTTCATTCCACTATGGGATGCCCTTTTTCTGAGCAGCTTAAATATAGATTCATATCTCATAGTGAGCTGTGAGATGAACCTGCTGATATATTGGATTCTGCCGAGAAATCCTCTTACTTCTTTTTCTATTTTTGGAGGAGGTAGCCCTTGAATAGCTTTTACCTTTTCAGAGTCCACTTTGATGCCGTCTTGACTGACAATGAATCCCAACAACTTCCACGAAGTAACGCCAAACACACATTTTTGAGGGTTCAGCTTTAAATGGTATTTCCTGATTCTTTCAAAGAAGCACCTTAATGCAGGAATATGCCCCTCACGATCATGTCATCTACATAAACCTCCACATTGTCATGGATGAGGTCATGAAGGATAGTGGTTGCAGCCCTTTGATATGTGGCTCCGGCATTCTTGAGACCAAAAGGCATAACTCGATAGCAAAAAGTGCCCCATGGATTAATGAAAGATGTTTGTCTCAAGTCTTCTTGAGCCATGAGTATTTGATTATACCCTGAGAATCCATCCATGAAGGAAAACATTGCATGACCAGTCGTACTATCAACAAGAACATGGATGGGTAGAGGAAAGCAATCTTTTGGTGACGCAGCATTCAAATCTCGAAAATCAATGCATACCCGAACTCTCCCATCCTTTTTGGGTACAACCACTATATTGGCGAGTTAACTTGGATGTTTTACAGCTTGGATGAATTTGGCATCAAGCTGTTTCTGGATTTCTTCTTTCACTTTCAGGCTAACCTCTAGCTTCATTCGGCGGAGCTTTTGCTGCTTAGGCTTGCTTTCAGGATCTAACGGAATGCGATGTTCCGCAATTTCTCTATTAACATCAGGCATATCAGCATAAGACCAAGCGAACACATCTACATACTCTTTTAATAATGCAATAAACATAGACTGTTCAGTTGGGGAGAGGAATGGTCCTATTTTGAATTCTTTTACAGCATTTTCTATACCAATATTAATTTCAATGGATTCTTCCATGGGTTTTATGCAAGTTTCAGTTGTATCAAGTGATTCATCATTATTAAATTCACTGTCAGAAATAATATCTTGCATGCAAATGTATTTAGATAAAGGTTCACATTCAATTTCCTCACTGTCAGAGTCTTCTGACTGGGTATGTAAGGTAGATTGGCTAGAGGATGAGCTATCGGTATGATATCCATCTGAAGGAGGTGAAAAGGTATTTTCATGAGATGGATGTGGAGGATGGTTTCCTAAAAACATTTTAAATTCTATTGGCCCGTCTTTTTCTTACACTCAATACTCCACTTATGTTCAATGCTTTCGCCAAAAGGTATGATCTAAAACACCAGGTCAAAATCCCCTTCCCTTGAGGACTCAGAAGCGAAAAGCTTCTTAAGGACTCCATGTTCCAGATTATCCACCCAGTCATTTTATTTTTTCATGTTTTTTTCTCGGACAAACCAACTTTTGATTAAGTCCAGATTTCTAGCCTCATTGAAGAATATTTCCAATCCCGGTAAAATCCTATGTTCTTTCCTACTAAGCCAAGGTTCTAAAAACTCATAGTATGGCTCAGTATCTCCTTGCAGGATGAACTGACCATTGAGGGTAGAGGAAGGTTTTTTGGTGTTTTGAGAAGTGCTGCTCGGATCATATCCTAATCCATGTCGGTTCTGCTTGTCTCTTACGGGGATTGGTTGCTTCATTCCCCTACCATCACGCCCTAATCCGGCTCCTTGAGTATAACTCATCTTCATCATAATTCGAAATCCTTTGGACAGAGGTTGCGTGGCACATCTACAGTCTCTTTGACCGCATTCGTGGGTAGGGTTGAGGTGTTTGTTTTCTTACGGTAATTGGTCATCCATAGAGAAGGGACAAATTTCTTCTTTTTGGACCTAAAGGTAGAGAAAAAGAATTAAAAGATAAGAAAAGAAGGCTACATATTGCAGAATACATTGTAGAGTAAACAAAATTTTCGAAAACAACTTTGCCATATTTTAACTGGAATGGTCCACCTTCGCAATTTTGCTTTTAATTATTCATTTTTTTACTTTATTTTGACCTTTTTAAATGATTTTACTGTCCTTGGGGTTGAAAACAATTTTTTTCATTCTTCCATTCCCTGCTTAAAATCTGAACAAAGACAGAAAATATAGAGATTAGGGCCTGTATCCCCATTGATGCATCAATTCAGCATTTTGAAATTGCTCCTGTGATGACTGGCATCTTGAATTCTGATCATATTGCCGGAAATACAATGGTTAATATATTTGAGTCGAATCCAAAGGTTGCCTACATATCCCCGTTGCTCCAAGTGCATTTTATGGGGAATCGTACTCAGCGTAGTTCGTTATTTTAGAAAGAACTAAAGTTTTTTATTTAATAAAGCAGCTGCACTCATATTGAGCTACCTACGTACCCCAAGTGTTACATACTAACGGGCTAAAAGATTTTTTTTTGATGAAATGACTTTTGCCGAAGACTTTTCTCTTTCTGAAAGACGATCAAGTAGCTTTGCGATGGACAAGAGCTATGTTGGTGATTTGCTTGATGCGATAGCTGAGAGCATGGCATTGGTTTGTGCCGTGACCATGCAACTGATAATATTGGCAGTACTTGTGAAGACTTGACCCTACAGGACCTGCCCCTGGACGTCTGGGAAGTGGATGAATCTTACCTTGTTCAACAAGTTTGCGAAAGATATCGACTTGGGATTGTGGTCGCGGACGTGATGACACCATCCTTGCAGGTATTTCTTTGTGGGTTGGACTAATGATGTCTCGATCAATCAGGCTTTGCACTTTGTAGTAAAGGTCATGGCATCGATCAGTTTCATGCCCAAATTGACGACAATAAGCGCAGAGTTTGCTCATGTGTGTTCCAGGAAGGGGTAAACAGTGCACATGCGCTGGAACTTGAAGTATTCCTTGCCTTCGAAGACGATCATACACCATACTCAATGGTTAATCCATCTTAGCATATACCCTTGGATTCGTATTGGGAGTTTCAAAATCTTCCCGAGGTCGTTTTTCTTGAAATTTCAGAGCATCGATGTAGCTGTTCCATGTGGCTGAGGGAGGTGTATTTGATAGTAACCATGTGACGATAATAGAATTCATTCAAGTTTTGCAGCAATATAAGCATGAATTCCCGATCAGTAATAGGGACGCGAAGCTGGCGCGAATGTAAGCGCATCTTGAACAAAAGTGCGAGAAAGTTTCCAAGCCGCCTTGACGCAAAGTGACTAGCTTGAACTTCTTGACATCAATTTGTTTATGCTTGAGAGCCCAATTAACAAAGGCTTGGCTACCAGTCCAGAGTTGGTCTTTCTAAACTCTTGTCAAACTGCATGGGGTAATCTTCCTCTGGTATGCCCCATGGATGCAAGGCATTCACAAATCCCACTAAGTGGAAAAAAGGATCATCGTTCCCATCAAATTTTCTGAATTGGGGTAATTCACGATAATGATCTTCATGTTGATATCCTGGAAAGAGAATCAGTGACTCAGTGCGAACCTCTCAAACAAGGCATACCACATTAAAGTCCAGGTTAAAATCGTCGGTCCTAGATCTCTTCTTTGAGTCATGATCATCATTGTCTTGAGGATTGCCGATACAGGATTCCTCTGGTGCTTCAATTGAAGTATCATGACGGTCAATGCTTGGAGCTCTCACTTCTTCCTCGTCATCGTCACTATACTCTGGCTCCGTTTCTTCAACGCTTGCATCTGGTGTGGCAGCTGGGACCTCACTCACCTAGGGATTTTCAGGTGCTCCTAGAATACAGTGGATAGTATAACCATCCAACCTAGTGCCCTCTACTTCATTTAGATACAATACCGACTTTCCGGCGTTGGAGATGGTCATAATTTCTCGATCACCAGGAATTGTCACAGCACCCTGATTAGTGAGAAGTTTTACCTTCTGATGTAGAGTAGAAGCTACTGCTCTATTTTTATGCAGCCATGGCCTTCCTAATAAGAAGTTAAAACAAGCTTGTATGTCAATAACCATGAATTCCACCTTCCTTGCCACGGGACCACATTCAATGAGAAGGCTGATCAGACCCAATACTTCTTTCTTAGCATTATCATATGCTCTGACCACCTGCACTAGAGGAAAAAAAGCCTATTGCTGTTGTAAAAGGGCTGCGGTTGAGTAGAAAACCGCAGCCCTTTGTTTTATTTTTTCCCCCAAATTTCGCGCTCTCATTAATTCTTCCCTCGCTCCACCCAATTTTTCATTCACGAAAAATTCTCTCACCACGCAGCAGCGAAATCACCTGAGCCCTACCCTTGCGAATTGAACCACCCCTGAGCCCTAGCTTTCGAATTGAACCACCCCCTGAGCTCTGGTTCACCCTCCTGTGCGCGCCACGCAACCTTCTACGCGCCATCCCCAGTGCACCACGCAGACCCACGCAACACCAACCACCTGAGCGACTGCCACCGTTGCGCACCAACCACCTGAGCGCCTGCCACCGGTGCGCGCCACCCACCTGCCCGCCACCCACCCTCTGTCACGCAGTTGTTCAAGAAATTAAAGGTTGCCTTTTTAATTATTTTGATTTTTATTTTCTAAATATGTTTATATATTCGTTTGGGAGAGAAATTAAAGGTTGCATTTGAGTGGCACTGAAATTGTAGAAAAGTTATACAAAAGGGTCGTGCTTCGGAACCCGAAAATATGTTAATTGAATTATTTGATTAGCTACATTAGCTATTAACTTAGTTTAATGCAAACAAATTTCATTTATAATTTGTTAATAGTTTAAATGAGAAAAGTTAGTTGTAATGTGTTTCAATGTGGGTAAGATATGATAATTTATATATATGAATGTATTTCTTATAATTTTTGCATTTACTATATGCTAACAATTTCTTCGATTTTATGTGTCTTAGATATTAGCATATTTGAAGCGGCAAATCAACTAGGAGATAGTGCAGAGTATATATAGAGATCGATCTCCATATTAGTTGTTATTGGTATGTATTTATGATAAAGACAATTCATTATATATCTTCATTTATTGTGTATATGTAGATTCAATCTATATATGTGTATGTATATTTCTTGATATGAGATTGGATGAAAACAATTTAATTAAGCTATGAAATGTATAAGTTATATGAGTCATCATATCATCAATCATATGCCTAGATACCCTTTCAAGACTTACTCATTAGGAGTAAGTCTTGAATAGTCCCTTGTTTGGGACTGTCCTTGGACGTTTGATCTCACTTAGGTGGTGAATGTATGTCTTCTTTTCAATTCTAAGGAAAGTCTTAGCTTGTCGTTTCTCTGCATTGTTCTCTGTGTACATATGTAGATAATCAATTATCTACATTGTGTTCTTGGAGAACTGTAGGGAAATGCTGCCGGATTTTCCTTAGAATTGAAGAGTTGGCATATATTCACTAGTGAGATTAAACGTCCAAGGATGGGTTAGGTTGGAGTGATAATTACCTTCGGATGCATGCATACATTTGCACATGTGACTTTCTTAGCCTCCATTTGTATGTGCGTGTTTTCAATATGTGATTGTCTTGCATGTGAATGTGCTTAAATGATTGATACTTATAATTGGTTGTGTTTAATTAGAGGTTTTCCTGAATGAGATGGATCGTACTTGGATGTATGGTAGCCGTGAATCGATTGAGTTTGTGAATGGGGTCTCAGAATTTTGTAAATCTGCATTAGAATACCAAGCATCTTCTGGAGCAGTCGACTTTTATTGTCCTTGTTTAGATTGTGGAAATGTGAGCAAGGTTAGTAGTATTCATTTGCTTAGGGAGCATGTCTTTCGTCGTGGGTTTAGGCCTCAATACCACGTATGGGTTTGGCATGGTGAGGAGGGGAGATATGCAAGAAGTTGTAGGATAATGAGCGATGTATGTGAAGAGGAGAAGGATAAATTAGGTGATGATTTCGAGGATGGTGAGTATGGGGATGATGAATATGGGGATGAGGATAGAGATCGGGTAGACGAGATGATACAAGAGATTGAAGATCAGTCTTGCAAACGACCTCGTATGTTTGAATCTATGTCTGAGGCTGCTGAAAGGCCATTGTATCCAGGTTGTACGAAGTACACCAAACTTTCCGCTGTGATAACACTCTTCAATATTAAGTCGAAAGCAGGTTGGACGGATTGCAGTTTCACGTCGTTGTTGGAAGTTTTAGCTGATATGCTCCCTGATGGAAATGATCTGCCAAAGTCGAACTATTATGCTAAGAAACTCATGTGTCCTTTCGGTTTAGAGTACCAGAGGATACATGCTTGTCCAAACGATTGTGTGCTTTATGGTAATGAGTATGAGCATTTAGATGAGTGTTCACGTTGTGGATTATCAAGATATAGGCGTGAAGGGGCTGGGGGTAGTGAAGGACCACCAGCTAGGGTGTTGTGGTATCTTCCCATAATACCTAGATTTAAGCGCATGTTCTCAGTAAAAAAAGATGCGAAGAATATGCGGTGGCATGCAGATCGTAGGAAGAAAGACGGTTTGTTGAAGCATCCGGCTGATTCCCCTGAGTGGAAAAGTATCAATTGGGTGCATAAGCCGTTTGGTAACGAGGATAGGAATTTGAGGCTTGGATTATGTACGGATGGCATGATTCCCTTTGGCAATCTTAGTTCTCAGCATATTACATGGCCAGTAGTTTTAGTGATTTATAACTTGCCTCCTTGGTTGTGCATGAAACGCAAGTACATCATGTTGTCGCTTCTCATATTGGGGCCAAAACAACCTGGAAATGACATAGATGTATACCTTCAACCACTTATTGAAGATTTACAGAAGATGTGGAACGAAGGAGTGTCGGTATTTGATGCGTATGCTAATGAGATGTTCACTCTGCGTGCCATGCTTTTCTGTACAATGAACGACTTTCCAGCTTATGGGAACTTATCTGGGTATAAGACCAAAGGAAAAAAACCGTGCCCGATTTGTATAGATGACATGAAGTCTACACACATTAAGGGCTGCAAACATGTCTCTATGCGCACACGAAGGCTCCTTAGACGCGACCATCCCTACCGATTTAAGAAAAAGGCCTTCGATGGGACGGTTGAAGAGGAAGTTGCTCGTAGACCATTAACTGGTACTGAAGTTTATAATCAGGTTAAGGGCATTGAAACGATCTATGGTAAACCTGCGAATGACGTTGATGGAACTACATGATTATGGAAAAAGGAGTCCATTTTTTGGAAACTCCCATATTGGAAATATTTAACAGTCAGACATTGTTTGGATGTCATGCACATTGAGAAGAATGTTTGTGATGCTATTCTTGCGACACTTATGAATATTCCGGGTAAGACAAAGGATGTTAAAGCGTCACGTCTTCACTTGGAAAAAAATAAGCTTCGACCAGAGTTGTGGGCTCAAATTTGAGATGATTTCCCCCCTGCATTATTTGACATTATGGTGCATCTCATAGTCCACCTAGTTCGAGAAATTAAGTTGTGTGGTCCAGTGTTTTTGAGGTGGTGCTATCCTTTTGAGAGATATATGGGTACTTTGAAGGATAAAGTTCGAAATCTTGCACAACCAGAAGGTAGCATTATTCAAGGGATTGTGGCTGAAGAGGTCAGTAATTTTGTGGCAGAGTATGTTGCTGGTGTTGATCCTATTGGCGTTCCGATATCTCGACACGAGGGCAGACTCAAGGGCAAGGGTACGATTGGCTCAAAATTGATCTCACCTTCTGTCGACAAGCGTACACAAGCTCACTTATTTGCGTTGCATCACGTGGCAGCTGTCCATCCTTATTTAAATGAGCATATGGAGGAATTACGTGTTAGCAACCCTGGAAAAGGAATAAGGGCATTGACGCAAATGCATAATAAGACGTTCATTGATTGGTTTCATCATCGAGTAGTGGATGATTTAGATGAAAATGTTTCTGAAACAGTCAAGTGGTTAGCATTTGGTCCCCGTGAATCTGTACACTCTTATGAGGGTTATGATATTAACGGGTATAAGTGTTGGACTGAACGTCAAGATCTTAAGTTGACATTGCGACAGAATAGTGGTGTTTCACTTGTGGCGTCATCTACACAATACGCAAGCTCGAAAGATAAGTCTCCCGTTCTTGCTGCCACCAACTATTATGGGCGAATTCAAGAAATATGGGAGCTTGACTACTCAGCTTTTCATATTTTTCTCTTTTGTTGTAATTGGGTTGATGATAATCGACGTTGCGTAAAAAAAGATGATCCTTGCGGATTCACTCTTGTGGACATGGGTCGTCTACGTGAAACTGAAGAGCCATTTGTACTTGCATCACAAGCTAAACAAGTATTTTATGTAACTGATCCTGCTGATAATAAGTGGTCAATTGTTGTACCTGGCAAAAGGAGTATTCTGGGCATTGGTGATGTTGAGGATGAGGAAGAGTATGATGCATTTGAGGACATCCCAACTTTTACCTATCCTGAAAATAGCGTGGAAGATGATGTAAATATGTCTGAGAACTATATGCGTGTTGATCACACGGAAAGGATACATGTTGAAACTCCTAAGAAACGGCGGAAGGTCAACAAATCATGAGACATATACTCAGGTTTATCTCTATTTCGTCCATTTCATGTTATTTTCATATATTTCGAGTCATGTGACTCAATTTTCTTGTTGAATATGATAATATAGCCAAAAATACGACTATTACGTAGATTTATAGGTGCTACTTTGTTGTTGGTTGGATTTCGGGAATGTAAACATCATTTTAAGGTTATTTCGGCCGTTTCATCTCATTTTCGTGTATTTTGAGTCATGTGACTCCAATTTCTTGTTGAATGTAATAATATTGCATGAAATACGACTACTAAGTAGGTTTATAGGTGCTCCTTTGTTGTTGGTTAGATTTCGGGAAAGTAAGGGTCATTTTAGGCCTATTTCGTCCGTTTCATGTCATTCTCGTGTAATTCGAGTCATGTGACTCCAATTTCTTGTTGAATGTGATAATATTGCATAAAATACGACTACTAAGTAGGTTTATAGGTGCTACTTTGTTGTTGGTTGGATTTCGGGAAAGTAAGGGTCATTTTAGGCCTATTTCGTCCGTTTCATGTCATTTTCGTGTATTTCGAGTCATGTGACTCCAATTTCTTGTTGAATGTGATAATATTGCATAAAATACGACTACTAAGTAGATTTATAAATGCTACTTTGTTCATGGTTGGATTTCGGGAAAGTAAACGTCATTTTAGGCCTATTTCGGCCGTTTCATGTCATTTTCGTGTATTTCGAGTCATGTGACTCCAATTTCTTGTTGAATGTAATAATATTGCATAAAATACGACTACGAAGTAGGTTTATAGGTGGTACTTTGTTCATGGTTGGATTTCGGGAAAGTAAACGTCATTTTAAGCCTATTTCGGCCGTTTCATGTCATTTTCGTGTATTTCGAGTCATGGTAATCCAATTTGTTGTGAAATATGATCTTATAACCTAAAATGTTGCTATTAAGTAGATTTATACGAGCTACTTTGTTGATGGTTGGATTTCGGGAAAATAAATATCATTTTAGGCCTATATATTTCGGTCGATTTATGTCTTTTTATATATTTCGAGCCTCCCGCTTCCCCCCCAGCACAGCCCCCGGTCCCCCACCTGCAGCCCGCTCGCCCCCATCCAGCCCCTAGCTACTTTTGACCCTTGCACAGCCCCCGGGTCCCCGCTTGCACAACCCCCCGCTCCCCCCCGCACAGCCCCCCGCTCCCCCCCGTCCAACCCCTAGCTACTTCCCCCCCTTGCACATCCCCCC
The DNA here is from genome assembly GCA_947646795.1 of Beta lomatogona. Classification (NCBI taxonomy): domain Eukaryota; kingdom Viridiplantae; phylum Streptophyta; class Magnoliopsida; order Caryophyllales; family Amaranthaceae; genus Beta; species Beta lomatogona. The sequence goes on along the minus strand of CANSNZ010000955.1, from coordinate 205,466 downwards.
CTTCTTTGTCTCTCGCTTCTTGCTGCTGCGCTAGTGGCCCACGATTTCCGATGTTCCATTATTGTTGGTCCTTAATCAATTTGTTATTTTTTTTAACTTGTACATATATATTAATTTCTATGTGTTTATAATTGCAGGGATAATTACTACATATGGATGAGATGACGACTAGTGAACACACAACCGAGGATGAATCTTATGATGTGAGGAAGGACCCAGATAAAGGTGATCTCGAAGATCGAGATCTTCAAGAACTTCATCCAAAAAGTGGTACAATTGTGAAAGCACAACAAGTTTGTAGGAAAGAAGGTCAACAACGGGAGTTACAAACAAATCAACAACAAAGAAAATCGAAAGTGATGAAAAAGAGAAAGGGAAGAGGACCTACAAAGTCAATAAGTGCTACTCACTTGCATATGACTTTAGAGTACGATAACTTGGGTCAACCTTGTGGTGTGTGGCGTTCTAAGTATGCCAAACATATTGGCCTTTGTGTCCGGAGGCTCTCCATTTTGCATTCATGGCAAGAGGTGCCCGAGGGGATGAAGAAATTACTATGGAATGACACTATGGTAAGTTTCATACTACCATTTAGTTTCTTATTTTAATAAATGTATGTGTATGTAGTACTAATGATAGAATTTAATCTATTACAACAAATGTGGAAACTAATATTTTTGTTCGTTCTTTTTGTAGAATCTCTTTAATATCGAAGATGATGAAGCCAAGAAGAATCTATTTTTATCCACGCTTGCTCAGAGATTTCGAGATTTCAAGGCTAAGTTAGTGTCCGGTTGGATTACTAAGCGGAGGAAAAGAACGGGTACAAAGAAGAAGAAAATTTATGGTGGAGAAAAGCAAATCGAAGCTGAGGCTGCATTGGAAAATTCAGAGGAACCCACCACATTACCATATCAAATATGGAGAAATATCAAACCTGAAGAGTGGGAAGCATTTGATGCCATAAATACTACCCCGGAAGCTGTTGTAAGCAAAGGATTTTAATTATATTTACCACACTTAGCTCGAGTATGATTGTATATAACACCTAATCTTTTGTTTGTAATTATGTGTTTTTTCAGGCAAGACGTGAGAAAAAAAGCGCGAGTGCAAAAGCAAGGAAATATTATCATCATTTGGGTGCCCATTCCTACGATGAGGCGAGAAAAAAGTGGATGTTTGCCCATTACCCCACACAGGATTCGACAACGACAACTACCTCTACAACCACATCAGTTACACCGGCTCGTCAACCAGACAGGGTCCTTGATTGGTGGTGTTCGATGCATGGGGTTGATGCAAAGGGAAACAGAGTGTTACCTGATCCCGTTACAGAAAAGATAGCCAATGCCATTGTAAGTACATATCATTTTAGGCCTATTTTGGCCATTTCATGTCATTTTCGAATAGTTTGAGTCACTGGGCTCTAATTTCTTGTGAAACATGATAATATAACCTAAAATATTGCTATTAAGTAGATTTATAGGTTCTACTTTGTTATTGGTCGGATTTCGGGAACGTAAATATCATTTTAGGCCTATTTCGGCCATTTCATGTCATTTTCGAATAGTTTGAGTCACTGGGCTCCAATTTCTTGTGAAACATGATAATATAACCTAAAATATTGCTATTAAGTAGATTAATAGGTTCTACTTTGTTATTGGTCGGATTTCGGGAACGTAAATATCATTTTAGGCCTATTTCGGCCATTTCATGTCATTTTCGAATAGTTTGAGTCACTGGGCTCCAATTTCTTGTGAAACATGATAATATAACCTAAAATATTGCTATTAAGTAGATTTATAGGTTCTACTTTGTTATTGGTCGGATTTCGGGAACGTAAATATCATTTTAGGCCTATTTCGGCCATTTCATGTCATTTTCGAATAGTTTGAGTCACTGGGATCCAATTTCTTGTGAAACATGATAATATAACCTAAAATATTGCTATTAAGTAGATTTATAGGTGCTACTTTGTTGTTGGTCGGATTTCGGGAAAATAAAGATCATTTTAGGCGTATTTTGCTAATTTGATATGTTTTTCGTTTATATCCATTATTCAAGTAACCCCACCCCCCACACCCCACACCCGCACTTCCCCCCCCACACAGTCCCCCCCGCATGCACGGCCCCGCCCCGCCGCAGCAGTGAGGCCACCTGCGTGCCCGGCAACTTATTCGGTAGTACGTTTTTTTTTTTTTAAAAAAATTTTAACGTCCAATTGTCTGTTGTTTTATTTGTAGATCGGATTAAAGGAAAAGGAGGCAAGAGGTGATTTCAGTCCTACCGCACACGTGGATGCTTTGCACGAAACTCTAGGAAAGGACCATAGTGGTCGTGTGAGGGGCGTGGGAGGTGTCCGCCTTGGCGTGCGAAAGGTATATGGGGAACAATACACTACAACGTCAAAATCAAGTGCAAGTAGTGTGAATTCGGCGTCGGTAGATGTGGAGGCTATCAAATATGCAATTCGGGAGGAGCTTAGAGAGGAGATGACACATAACTTCAATGCTATGATGGAGCAAATGGGTTTACCGACCTTCCCATTGAAGAAAGGTAGTGATGTTCCATCTAGCCAGCCGATCGGTGTTCCACAAACATCAGATAATCAAACGATACCTGCACCTGATCCACCAATACCCGAGTTGAAGGTAATCACTATATTTGGTTTAATTTATCACGCTTAATCACTGTGCTTTATTAATTAACTATGTATTGTCCCTAAGTGCATGCAATTCTAAATATGTTGTTTCATCGCAATTAACTATTAATGACTTGTTTTGATTCAAAGGAGGAGACCCCATGCCGACTATTAGTTCAAGAAAATGATTCTGATAGTCTGATTGTGGTAGTTAGTGGCCATGCACAACCTCCAGGTGATCGAGTACGAGTGCATCACCAGATAGTGAACAATGATCACTATGTGGTGAGCATCGACTACATTGAGCCTGGTTTTGAAGACTTAGGTCTTCCGATGCCAAAACCGGAGGTTACTCTACATACACTGAGTGACGCCCATGGTAGTTATGTTATGTGGCCGCGTGCATGGGTGCGATTTTCAGATGAGGTACACCGATAAACATACATATATATATGCGTTAGTTTATGTAATAATCAACTCTGATTATATTACTTTTCTATGTCATATATATAATAATTAGTAATATTCTTATTATTACTTTTTAATAGGTTTCAAGGAAGGCTGGTTCACATGACAAGAAGGCTAAAAAGGTCGGTTCACCAAACAAGATGGCTAAGGAGGCAATTGGACGTGCTGAAATTGAACCAAATGTGTTCGATGACCAAGTTAGTATGTCAAACAATCCACTTCTCGAGCCGTTGGTGGTGCAAGGCCTTACTAAGGCATGTTATTGGTTGCATGAGTGTGTTAGCGATTTGCCCGAGAATGCTCCTATACATGTTCCTTTGGGGAAGGAACAATTCAACTACGCTGATGAGTCATCTACATGGATTTCCAAAGACGATGTTAAAGAATTCTTACGTGGAGAAATGTTGAGTGGAACAATGATACAAGCTTTCATGAGGTGATACATACATATCTTACTTTACAAGTTTATAATAGTTTTCAACTTCCATACATGATAAGTATGTTTACTTTTTATTATATGCTTTAATTTCTCAGGTTATTGTGTACTGAATTGAATGAAAAAATGAGTGAGACAAAGATTGGTTGGTTATGTCCAAGTATGATGCGAGATGACAATTGTTTAAAAAACAAAACCGATGTGAAAGAATATCTCGATACTAGTTTCAAACAATCACATCGGTTAGAAGAGAAGTTCATCCTTGTTCCATATATTGAAGCGTAAGCTTGTTACACCAAACTTGATGCTTTACTTTGTTTTCTATAACTTTATTTCCTTGTTTAGATAACTTGCCTTCTTGTTCCATATATATCGATAATAAAATTCACCGAATTGTTGAATAAGTAACTTTATATTATTTCCTTATATAGTCTCCATTGGACGCTCATTGTGATATGTTTGTCAAATAATCACGTTTACCACTTTGATTCTCTTCGTCGACAACCACCACGGAGCTTACTAGTCAAGTCACTATTGAATAGGTAACTTAACTAGAACAATATGTGTACCTAATATTACAAATTTATATATATATATGTATATGTATATATATATATATATATATGTATATGTATATATATATATATATATATGTATATATATATATATATATAATAAACATCTTATAATGTATTGATGTAGTGTGATGAAGCACCATTATGGACTTGGACTTCGATTAGGAAAAGCTCCTCTTTGGATATCAGTTGAGGTAACTACTTTGGTGAATCTTATGTCGAACCATTTATTTTCATATACTTTAAATTTAACATGAATGTTTTTGGATGTTTAAATTTGGTGAATTTCAGTGTCCGCAACAAAAGAATGGTGTTGATTGTGGCTATTACGTACTGCGGTACATGTTTGATATAGTCAACCGTCGTACTGACATCGATTATCTTCAAAAGGTATGTAACTAATTAGTTAATTTAATTTAGATTAAATTGATAAGTAAGAATTAGTTTATTTTGGAAATTGTAGCATAAATTAACTATAATCATATCGACCCCGAAACTAACCCAAAACTTGAACTCTAATATTTTGCACCTAAATTTCACATTAACGTTAACACTTCAAGTATGCATAAAGTAAGTGGTGTGTGTTAGTTTTGCTCCTATATGTAACATGTAGGTAGTTTTGGGAAGTGAAATAGCTCAAATTCACAAAAAACGACCCCGAAACGAACCTAAAAATTGAACTTCTAATCTTTTGCTCCTAAATTTCACATTAACACTTCAAGTATGCATAAAGTAAGTGGTGTGTGTTAGTTTTGCTCCTATGTGTAACATGTAGGTAGTTTTGGGATATGAAATAGCTCAAATTCACAAAAATCGACCCCGAAACGAACCTAAAAATTGAACTTCTAATCTTTTGCACCTAATATATGACTTATATACTTCAACTATGCATAAAGTAAGTGGTGTGTGTTAGTTTTGCTCCTATATGTAACATGTAGCTAGTTTTGGGAAGTGAAATAGCCCAAATTCACAAAAAACGACCCCGAAACGAACCTAAAAATTGAACTTCTAATCTTTTGCACCTAAATATGACATTAACACTTCAAGTATGCATAAAGTAAGTGGTGTGTGTTAGTTTTGCTCCTATATGTAACATGTAGGTAGTTTTGGGAAGTGAAATAGCTCAAATTCACAAAAAACGACCCCGAAACGAACCTAAAAATTGAACTTCTAATATTTTGCTCCTAAATTTCACATTAACACTTCAAGTATGCATAAAGTAAGTGGTGTGTGTTAGTTTTGCTCCTAAATGTAACATGTAGGTAGTTTTGGGAAGTGAAATAGCTCAAATTCACAAAAAACGACCCCGAAACTAACCTAAAAATTGAACTTCTAATCTTTTGCACCTAAATATGACTTATATACTTCAACTATGCATAAAGTAAGTGGTGTGTGTTAGTTTTGCTCCTATATGTAACATGTAGGTAGTTTTGGGAAGTGAAATAGCTCAAATTCACAAAAATCGACCCCGAAACGAACCTAGAAATTGAACTTCTAATCTTTTGCACCTAAATATGACATTAACACTTCAAGTATGCATAAAGTAAGTGGTCTGTGTTAGTTTTGCTCCTATATGTAACATGTAGCTAGTTTTGTGAAGTGAAATAGCTCCAATTCACATAAAACGACCCCGAAACGAACCTAAAAATTGAATTTCTAATCTTTTGCACCTAAATATGACATTAACACTTCAACTATGCATAAAGTAAGTGGTGTGTGTTAGTTTTGCTCCTTTATGTAACATGTAGGTAGTTTTGGGAAGTGAAATAGCTCAAATTCACAAAAAACGACCCCGAAACGAACCTAAAAATTGAACTTCTAATCTTTTGCACCTAAATATGACATTAACACTTCAAGTATGCATAAAGTAAGTGGTGTGTGTTATTTTTGCTCCTATATGTGACATGTAGGTAGTTTTGGGAAGTGAAATAGCTCAAATTCACAAAAAAGGACCCCGAAACGAACCTAAAAATTGAACTTCTAATCTTTTGCTCCTAAATTTCACATTAGCACTTCAAGTATGCATAAAGTAAGTGGTGTGTGTTAGTTTTGGTCCTATATGTAACATGTAGGTAGTTTTGGGAAGTGAGATAGCTCAAATTCACAAAAATCGTCCCCGAAATGAACCTAAAAATTGAACTTCTAATCTTGTGCACCTAAATTTGACATTAACACTTCAAGTATGCATAAAGTATGCATATATAACATGCATGTAGTTAGTTTTGGGATGTAAAATAGCTCAAATTCACAAAAATCGACAAAATAACTCGAAAAATGGTTGTTTAATTAGCTAATTTCAAGAGTTAGTTGTTATTATATATTGTAAATGTTTGACTTGATCTTATTAATTTATTATATTCATATTATTGCAAGGTTTACATGGATAACGACGCACCAAGGTTGGATGAATTCACAATTGAAGAATTGGATGATGTTCGAAACAAGTTGGCAAGCTATTCGGTTGTTGCGTTAATGTAGCTTTTGTATTAGAATTAATATTTGCCTTAATATGTACTCTTTAACATTATTATTATTATATATATACTATTATTACATATATAATTGGGAACTCTATATATATATATATGCATTATGAGGTTTGTAATATGGTACAAAGCAAAGCAGCAAGCAACCAGCGACACAGGGAACGAGCGCATTTATAATATTATATAGCTGAATTTAAAAAAAAAAATTACAAAAGGGTTGCGGTTAATAGAGAAAACCGCAACCCTTGGCCACATAAGGGCTGCGGTTAATTGGAAAACCGCAGCCCTTTAGTAATGAAGGGTTGCGGTTTACCTAATTAACCGCAGCCCTTATGTGGACAAGGGTTGCGGTTTTCTTACGACCGCAGCCCTTAATTCTGCAAGGGTTGCGGTTCGTAACCGCAGCCCTTCCTATATATTAAGGGCTGCTACTCTAATTGCTGCGGTCAAAAAACGCAGCCCTTAGGCCACTTTTGACCGCAGCCCTTAGGCTTTTTTCCACTAGTGCTGGTTGGATGGTACCCGATCCTCTTTTGAGTATCCAAGCCTTGTTAGCACACGCAGAGGGCAAACATTGATTGCGGAGCCGTTGTCGATCAACACCCTAGGTATCTCCCATCCATTACAGCGTATAGTGATGTTTTATGAATTGTTGTGGTTGATATTGTTAGGGAGATCATTGTCTGTGAACATGAGAGTTCGATCTACCCCATGAATGAGCCCCACCATCTGGTCAGATGTTATAGAAGAGCTGATAGAGGCTTCATTAAGATGATTTAGAACAGCTACCCTGTGATGCTGGGAATGCATTAACAATTTCCAGATGGAAACATTAGCATTTACTTCTTTCATGCGCTTGATAGCATCATCTTCCATGTTACTTTCCTCTATCATTGGCTCTTTGCCCTTTTCCTTCCTTCTCAATACCTCCAAATGATTTTCATCCTCCATATGGGATGGTTAAAAATGGCGGCCTGCTCTAGTCAAATGAGAGATATCCACATACTCCTCATCACTAAGATCATCGAGACAGATGGAGCGCCTGTATGTATTTGGAGTGGTGGAAGGTCCTCCAGTGTTCTTCTCCATAATTGTTAAGACCGAAGAGGCATCTTCATCAGCATCAGAGTTCAAAATGAAGAAGACACCATCATAATCCAAAGTTCCACACATGTCAGAGAATGGATCCTTGTTGAGAGTGAAGTTGGGGTCTTTACAAGGCATCATTTTGACTTTTTCTTGAGTGGAATAGTCATAGACTATGCACTTGTAACCTACGGCTATCGGCATTTCATACATTTGAGGAACTGTCTTGTAGATTAACTGAACTGGATCGCATCTGTCCGAAGCAGCAGAGATGGCATTAATGGCGAATGAGGGTTTATGATGAGGAAGGGGTTTTTTTTTTTGTGATGTTAGGCTGGGAGTCATGTGGTTTATTGGGGATGGATCCCAGGGAAAGTTTTCCATCATCCATAAGGTTTTGAATTTGATGCTTTAGAGCCGTGCAGTTTTCAGTATTATGCCCCGGGCTTTAATGATATCACTAGTGGAAAAAAGCCCATCTGATGCGGTCAAAACCGGGCTTACTGTTGCGGTTTTGGGCCGCATCAGGTGGGCTCGCAGCCCATATCAATTATTTACTGATCCGGTCCTAAACCGGATCAGTAAATGCTTTTCTGATCCGGTTTTCCTTATTATCTGATCCTGTTTTCGTAAAAAACCGGATCTGAAAATGTTCTTGGCGCCAAGTTGGTGTATGCAAAGCACACAATCTGATCTGGTTATTTAGGAAAACCGGATCAGATTGTTATATATATATATATATATATATATATATATATATATATATATATATATATATATATATATATATATATATATATATATGAAGCTTATATTTAAACCTGTTATAAATCGAAAAAAGTATCACGCACGCGTCGTATACAAGTCAAAATGATATTATATATATATATAATATTTTGAGAATGTACTACAAATAAAGTTGAAATAAGTACTAAAATCAAAAATAAATATTTGGACCTATATAAGTAGCTAGTAACATAATAAGAACATAAAAACTCAAAGTCGCGACATCATCTTCACATGCAAAAGTCGGTAAGGTAGCGTGCTAGCAAATCCCGAACCTCGTCTATCTCGGCCGTGGTGAAACAGCCATCCCTTCGTTTGCCATCGAAGAATACCTTATAAAACAAACATAAGGAAACACACATATATGACTTGAGTTGACTCTAAAGAGATTGAGGAAATAATATAATGCAAGAAATTAAGGAAATCGAGCTTAAAATGTAAAAATCGGCAAAAAATGACAATCATTTACCCATAATGGGTTTCACAGCATGTGAGTGGACTTTAGTTGACTTTAATACTTACATATATACTTATTAGAACTATATATGAGCTTAAAATGAGAGTAAGTGCGAGAGATTAAGGAAAGTTGAGCTAAGAAGGCCAAAATCGGGCCAAAATGACATTCATTTACCCAAAATGGGTTTTAAAAGCATATGAGTGGAATTTACTTGAATCTAATGGTTATACATGTTGTTATTAGAACTATACATGTCCTAACATGTGGCTACATGTAAGAAAATAAGTAAAATGAGCTTAAAAGGCCAAAACCGTCCCATACTTGGCATTCATTTACCCAAATTGGGTTTCAAAGCATGAAAAATGATTTTGCTTGACTCTAATGGTTATATATGTTGCTATTAGAACTATATATGTCCTAACATGTGGCAAAATATAAGAAAATAAGTACAATGAGCTTGAAAGGCCAAAATAGGCCCGAAATGGCCTTCATTTACCCAAAATGGTTTCAAAGCATGTGAATGGATTTTACTTGACTCTAATGGTTGTATATGTTGTTATTAGAACTATACATGTCCTAACATGTGGCTAAATGTAAGAAAATAAGCAACATGAACTTAAAAGGCCAAAATCGTCCCGAAATGGCATTCATTTACCCAAATTGGGTTTCGAAGCATGAAAAATGATTTTACTTGACTCTAATGGTTATATATGTTGCTATTAGAACTATATATGTCCTAACATGTGGCTAAATGTAAGAAAATAAGTACAATGAGCTGGAAAGGCCAAAATCGGCTCGAAATAGTCTTCATTTACCCAAAATGGGTTTCAAAGCATGTGAATGGATTTTACTTGACTCTAATGGTTGTATATGTTGTTATTAGAACTATACATGTCCTAACATGTGGCTAAATGTAAGGAAATAAGCAAAATGAGCTTAAAAGGCCAAAATCGTCCCAAAATGGCATTCATTTACCCAAATTGAGTTTCGAAGCATTAAAAATGATTTTGCTTGACTCTAATGGTTATATATGTTGCTATTAGAACTATATATGTCCAAACATGTGGCTAAATGTAAGAAAATAAGTATAATGAGCTTGAAAGGCCAAAATACGCCCGAAATGGCCTTCATTTACCCAAAATGGGTTTCAAAGCATGTTAATGGATTTTACTTGACTCTAATAGTTGTATATGTTGTTATTAGAGCTATACATGTCCTAACAAGTGGCTAAATGTAAGAAAATAAGTACAATGAGCTTGAAAGGCCAAAATAGGCCTGAAATGGCCTTCGTTTACCCAAAATGGGTTTCAAAGGATGTGAATGGATTTACTTGACTCTAATGGTTATACATGTTGTTATTAGAATTATACATGTCCTAACATGTGGCTAAAAGTATGAAAATAAGTACAATGAGCTTAAAAGGCCAAAATCGGCTACGAATGGCATTCATTTACCCAATTTGGGTCTTAAGTGATGTGAATGTAGTTTAGTTGACTCTAATAGTTCTATATGTACTTGTTATAAGTATATATGACCTAAAATGTGCCTAAATGCGGGAAAGTTAAAAAAACTGAGCTTACGAGGCCAAAATCGGCCGTAAATTGAGCTACTTATTATTTATGTATAATACCTTCTCAAGATCCCCGGCTTCCTTGCAACTTGAAAATATATCGAACATGAACCTCAACACATAGTAGCCACACTCGGTTCCCTCGGGTTGTTGAGCACACTAATTATAAAATTACATAAAAAAAATCATGTAAGAAACGTACATGTTTGTTTTTTATAAAAGAAAGAAGTAGCTTAAGTAATATCTATTACCTTCATTGCTTTCCACTTAGGAACTTGTCCTGTTCTCTCAACTTTCTTCATACAACTGTAGTTATGTTAATTTCATGTGAGAAGTGGGCAAAGGATGAAATTAGTGAAACATGTTATGCTAATAAGCATTTTAAATAACAAACATACCTATTTATGCATGATTTGAGGAGTAAGGATCGTGGTGGATCTTGAGCTGCAAAATCAAACTGATATACTGTGTTGTTTGAAGGACAAATCACAAGGAGCGACCAATGGAGACTAAAATCCCAAAAAAGTTAGGAAGCAATCATGTGAGTACTTGTATTGTATAATAATAAAGTGGCAAAAATGGATACAAGGTTAAGAACTATACTCTTCAAAACAAGGGGCAAATATGAACTTATGTTGTGCACGTTTAGCTGTTTTGAGACATAGCCAAATATACTCCTTAACCTCACTTGTGTTTTGCAAACAATTGTCAGCTCGGACAAAATTTGGACATAACCACCCTAACTGATCGCGTCCACGAGGATCATCTTGGAGTAATCTTCAAAGCACAACCAAGTACGTAACATAGATATATTATTAGATATTGCAAAGGAAGTTCATATATTTCATAAGTACAACTATTATACCTGAAGAAGGTTTGGATCAAGGAAACATTCAACATCTCTCCGCAAAGGAACTCCTTCACATCAACCTTAGACACCCATGTCGATGTTTCCTCGTGGTAGTTGAATTCCGTGGTACCCAACTTCACCTCCACAGGTGTATCATCCGGCATATCACGCACATTTGCATGTAGCCATAAGCATGACTTAGTGAGACAATGAAGCGTTGGTTTCTCAATCCAAGTATCTGAGACGGGTTTTGTTCGCAACTTAAACCTTTGGAGTCTTGCGTTCCTTTACCCTAAATGGCCTTCTTTGGCCTGCTTGTACCCTCGTTCTCCTTCGCCTTTTCTACAGGAGGTGAGTCCGCCTTGCTTCCCTTGGGCTTGCTTATTCTCTCCAAAACCTATTAATTCAAAGGGAAAAACATTCAACTTAGTTAGTTTATATTTAATAGGTATGAAATAAATCAATATGAATATGGATTTTAGTTTCTCATTTTACCTCGTCTGAAAACCTCACCCATGCCGATGGCCACAACACATAACCACCACGAGCGGCGATCAAGACATTTATATCAACTGACGGTTTAGGCAATGGAAGAGCAAAGTCTTTGTAACCAGGAGTGATGGTGACTACACTAACCGCCAAGTGCACATTGTCCACACACTCGTGATGGACAATTGGTCGTTCACTTCGTGGTTGTGCATTTCCTTCAGCCACCACAATCAAACCCTCATCTTTTACATCTAGTAAAAGCTGGCAAGGCGTTTCTTCCTTCCAAAAGTAAATGGATTGAGGTTAGTTTATATTACTTAGTTTTAAAAATTATAAGAAGGATAGTAGTTACCCCTAACTCAAGTATAGATGGTGCTGATTTTTGTGTGTTAGGATGGCTAGCTTTGTCCTCCAAAGGACGATCCAAAGGACGTATCGCCGGTATACCAAACTGTAAAAGGACCGCGTTGAAACTTTCCGTGATTTTAGCCGTCACTTTCTCTGTAATTTCCTCCGTAAGCTTCTCCCGCATAACTTGTGACATAGATTCGTTAGAGCGTGATCTTCTACCCACAGAGGAATCTTTAGCATAGGCTTTTTTCACACCGAGACGAATACCACCAAAACCCCTAAAACGTCCATTGTGGTCTTTTCCAAAAGTCTCGTAAAGAGCATCTTTGTTGCCTTCGGGAGTGAACTAGCCACTAACCTCTTTTGCTTGATCCCCATCTACATAGATTATAGAACTACAAGTGTAAGTATAAAAAATTACAAATTAACAAGGGGGGTTGTGCAATGGGCGGGATTGTGTAGGGATGTGGCAACAAGCAAGGGGAGGGGGCAGGCAGGGGGAAGGGGGGCTCTGCGGGGGCGAGGGGAGGGGGCGACAGGGGTTTGCGGGGGGCGAGGGGGAGGGGGGCAGCAGGGAGAAGGGGGGTCTACAGGGGAGGGGGCAAGCGGGGGGCAAAGCAGGGGGAAAGGGGGTCTGCATGGGGGCGGCAAGGGAGGGGGCGACGGGGTGGAAGGGCGGGTCTGGGGGCGGCAGGGGGGGAGGGGGGTCCGCAGGGGGAGTAGGGGGAAGGGGGGTCCGCAGGGGGAGGGGGCAGGGGGGAAGGGGGTCTGCAGGGGGGAGTAGGGGGAAGGGGGTCTGCAGGGGGAGGGGGGCAGCAGGGGACAGGGGGGCAGGGGGGAAGAGGGGTCCGCAGGGGGGAAGAGGGGTCTGCAGGGGAGGGGGCAGCAGGGGAACGCGGGGTCCGTAGGGAGAGGGGGGCAGGGGGGGGGTCTGCAGGGGGAGGGGGGCAGCGGGGAGGGGGTCCAAGGGGAGGGGGCAAGGGGGGGGAAGTGGGGGTGCAGGGGGAGGGGGCAGGGGGGGAAGGGGGGTCTGCAGGGGAGGGGGCAGCAGGGGAGGGGGGCAAAGCGGGGAGAGAGGTCCGAGGGGGGGCCGGGCAGAGGGTGGGGGACCGGCATGGAGGCGGCAAGGGGACGGGGGTTCGACAAAGAAGGGGACGGGGGGTCTGTAGGGGGGATGGCAGCAAGCGGGGGAAAAACATGTGAATTCAATTACTTACAATGACATTTGCTATCTTCAAGGTCCCCGGATCTGAAATGGTCATTTTATTGTTTGAATCACGCCTATGCATGGAGCACCACCAATCAGCGACACGGTCAACTTTGACAGATGTGGTGTTGGAGGCAGAAGATGTCGTTGTTGATGCATCGATAGAAGGGTAAAATTTATCGTCAATCCACACTTGTCTCGCCCTCGCATAAGTGTAGGAACCCATATGATGGTAGTGGTTCCTCTGTTTTGAACTGTGTGCATGTTTCTCACGCATAGCCTATAAAATCACATGGTTAGTTTGAAAACACATCTAATTGTATTAAAAGTAAATATACAAAGTCGAATATGCGATAAATAGCACAATACTTACCACCATCTCCGGCGTAGTATTTTGGGCAACAAATGCCTCCCAATCCTCTCGTTTTATATGGCCCCAAATCTCATAAGGCATGTTATCCGGTTGTCGTGGCTCTTCCTCTCCCCCGTCATTTCTGTTTCTTCTGTCTCATTTTGCTTTGATTTTACAATTTTCCTCCTCTTTACATTCTTCTTTTCATTCCTCTTTCTCCGATTCGTGATCCACCCACTAACTAGTTTGCTTTTGAAAGCTCTAAATCTTTCGGCCACCGCGGATAGGAACAACGCCTTTTTGGCGTCATTAGGAGTAATATGGAACAAATTCTATAGAAACAAGAAACCAACAAATAGTTAATTTTCATATACATATATATCAATGAAAACATGTTGTTATTAGAGCTATATATGTCCAAACATGTGGCTAAATGCGAGAAACTAAGTACATTGAACATGAAAAGCAAAAACAGACCCGAAATAGCCTTCATTTACCCAAAATGGGTTTCAAAGCAGAATAAGTGATTTTTGTTGGCTCTAATGGTTGTATATGCTGTTATTACAACTATATATGTCCTAACATGTGGCTAAATGCGAGACACTAAGTACATTGAACATGAAAAGCAAAAACCGACCCGAAATAGCCTTCATTTACCCAAAATGGGTTTCAAAGCATAAGAAGTGATTTTTCTTGGCTCTAATGGTTTTATATGTTGTTATTACAACTATATATGTCCTTACATGTGGCTAAATGCGAGAAACTAAGTACATTGAACATGAAAAGCAAAATCGGCCCGAAATGACCTTCATTTACCCAAAATCGGTTTCATCTACCCAAAATGGGTTGGAAAGCATGTCAATGGATTTTAGTTAACTCTAATGGTTGTATATGTTGTTATTAGAGCTATATATGTCCTAACATGTGGCTAAATGCGAGAAACTAAGTACATTGAACATGAAAAGCAAAAACCGACCCGAAATAGCCTTCATTTACCCAAAATGGGTTTCAAAGCATAAGAAGTGATTTTTCTTGGCTCTAATGGTTGTATATGTTGTTATTACAACTATATATGTCCTAACATATGGCTAAATGCGAGAAACTAAGTACATTGAACATGAAAAGCAAAATCGGCCCGAAACGGCCTTTATTTACCCAAAATGGGTTTCATCTACCCAAAATGGGTTTCAAAGCATGTCAATGGATTTTAGTTAACTCTAATGGTTGTATATGTTGTTATTAGAGCTATATATGTCCTAACATGTGGCTAAATGCGAGAAACTAAGTACATTGAACATGAAAAGCAAAAACCGACCCGAAATAGCCTTCATTTACCCAAAATGGGTTTCAAAGCATAAGAAGTGATTTTTCTTGGCTTTAATGGTTGTATATGTTGTTATTACAACTATATATGTCCTAACATGTGGCTAAATGAAACTAAGTACATTGAACATGAAAAGCAAAAACCGACCCGAAATAGCCTTCATTTACCCAAAATGGGTTTCAAAGCATAAGAAGTGATTTTTCTTGGCTCTAATGGTTGTATATGTTGTTATTACAACTATATATGTCCTAACATGTAGCTAAATGCGAGAAACTAAGTACATTGAACATGAAAAGCGAAAATCGACCCGAAATAGCCTTCATTTACCCAAAATCGGTTACAAAGCATAAGAAGTGATTTTTCTTGACTCTAACGGTTGTATATGTTGTTATTACAACTATATATGTCCTAACATGTGGCTAAATGCGAGAATTTAAACTAATTTAGTTGAAAAATAAACTTACACAAGTGTCTTCCCATAATGATTTCTTCATTCCCTCGGGCACATCTTTCCATTTGACCAAAATGTTGAGTTTGCGCATACAAAACCCAATATGCTGCCCATACTTTGCACGCCACTTGCCGCAAGGTTGACCAAAATCATCATTCTCGAGGGTCATATGGATATTTCTATCGACATTCAAACCTTTAGTCGCACCCCTTCCTTTTCGCTTCAGTAACGATGCTTGGAGTTTTGGTGGTCCTATGCAATTCTTTCCTTGCATTATTGTGTGGCACAACGATGGATGAAATAAATGGATAATCTTCCCTAGCATTGTCGTCAATAGGGGGAGCATTATCGGCTAGCACCTCATTTATTTCCACCAAGCGAATTTCCCTTTCACGCAAGTGCTTCTCCTCATCATCTGCTATGTCTTCCGGTTCACCTTTATCCTCCTCCTTGTCCGCATCATACTCATCATCATCATCCAATGACTTATCATAATCATCATGGGTTTCTTCCTCCACAATCACATTGATAAGAGGTTTTTAGTGTGTCGTTAAGGCACCAAAAGCTGCTTTTCAACAATATTTATAAATCCTAACAAGCAATTACTAAGAATGTAGCAAAGGCTAGTCGAGGGTCGATCCACAGGGAAAAAGGGACTAATTAAAGTCTATCAAGTCTAGACTACCTAATTGAAGGGTATTTGGGGGTTTGAAATGATTTAGTATCAACTAATGACTAACTACTATCAAGTACTAGCAAGTAATATGAGAAGAAAATAAGAATAAGGAAGACACTAGAGTTGAGGTTACTAATATGAATAAGATTGGACAATGAATGTTAATGCGATTGTGAAGTAACGGAGACTATTATGCAAGGTTTAGTTTTCCTCTAAAATACTCGAGTCCTCTCTCGAATGGTCCTCAAGAATAATCACTTAATCAATCAACTAAATCCTCTCTCGAATGGTCTTTAGTCAATTGATTAAGAGATTCGATAAATTCGGAAAACCCCTAGTAAAGGATCCCCTTAATTTTTACCCAATATCTTGGCCTAGAAATTAAGTTGATTCTTGGGGATGATAAAAGAGTTCAAAATTCGATTTAAGAACATTTGAATTCAATGTACCAAAGCATAAATGTGATCAATATCTATCCTAAGGTCTCAAAACACCAAGATCAATGCACAAACGTCTTTAAATCATCACAATCACATTAACAATATATTTAAACCCTAATCCATACTTTCACCTTAACCCTAGATAAGAAACTACTCACTAATCATGGATTCTAGGCAATTAAACACAAAATCTATGACTAATCTAAGGCTAAACATGATTAAGATATAATTAAACTAATAGAAATAACAATTATGAGATTGTGAGAATGAAGATCTAAAAATAACTAAGAACAAGAACAAACACGAAAAGAATGCAATAAAAACTGAATAAGATTGAATAAAAAGTACCTTGAATGTTATCGGAATCACAAAATATATATACCAATTCCTAGACTCATATAAACAACACTTACCATATAAAATAAAACAAGATAAGAAAAAAAAGTTAAAAAAAAAAAGAAACAATTAAGCAATTTCAACCTAAAAAAAACTTCAATCAATAGCACAATTTCCCCGGCAACGACGCCATTTTGATAAGAGGTTTTTAGTGTGTCGTTAAGGCACCAAAAACTGCTTTTCAAACAATATTTATAAATCCTAACAAGCAATTACTAAGAATGTAGCAAAGGCAAGTCGAGGGTCGATCCACAGGGAAAATTGGACTAATTAAAGTCTATCAAGTCTAGACTACCTAATTGAAGGGTATTTGGGGGTTTGAAATGATTTAGTATCAACTAATGACTAACTACTATCAAGTATTAGCAAGTAATATGAGAAGAAAATATGAATAAGGAAGACACTAGAGTTGAGGTTACTAATATGAATAAGATTGGACAATGAATGTTAATGCGATTGTGAAGTAACGGAGACTATTATGCAAGGTTTAGTTTTCCTCTAAAATACTCGAGTCCTCTCTCGAATGGTCCTCAAGAATAATCACTTAATCAATCAACTAAATCCTCTCTCGAATGGTCTTTAGTCAATTGATTAAGAGAATCGCTAAATTCGGAAAACCCCTAGTAAAGGATCCCCTTAATTTCTACCCAATATCTTGGCCTACAAATTAAGTTGATTCTTGGGGATGATAAAAGAGTTCAGAATTCGATTTAAGAACATTTGAATTCAAAGTACCAAAGAATAAATGTGATCAATATCTATCCTAAGGTCTCAAAACACCAAGATCAATGCACAAACATCTTTAAATCATCACAATCACATTAACAATATATTTAAACCCTAATACATACTTTCACCTTAACCCTAGATAAGAAACTACTCACTAATCATGGATTGTAGGCAATTCAACACAAAATCTATGACTAATCTAAGGCTAAACATGATTAAGAGATAATTAAACTAATATAAATAACAATTATGAGATTGTGAGAATGAAGATCTAAAAATAACTAAGAACAAGAACAAACACGAAAAGAATGCAATAAAAACTGAATAAGATTGAATAAAAAGTACCTTGAATGTTATCGGAATCACAAAGTATGATTAATAAACATCAAATCTCAATAAAACTCAAGTGTTTATCTTCTCTAAAACATAGAATAAAGCATAAGTCAAAAACTAATCAACTCTTGTTATTAAATCACGCATTTCTTTCTTCGCAGATTTAAATGGTGCGGGTGCACCAAAATGAGGTGCGGGCGCACCATTCTTTCTGATCTGGTCGGACAGTTCAACTTAAAACGAACATAACTTCTTTGTTTTTTATCCAAATCAAGCTTATGACCAGTCATTGGAAAGCTATCGATACGAGCTTTCACCTCCAACTGGAATTACCTTCATCCAATTTATGGTTTGAAATTTATGTTCATTTGAAGTTCCCCATACAAGATTTTATGGCACTATGTGTTCCTTTGTGCGAGCGGACATGGGGCATGGTGCAAGCACACTATTTCTCAACGTGTGCTCTATTTTCATTACTTCCTTTTGCCAACTCTACAACTCATAGCCGTCTTAGGTAGTTCCACCTATATTAAGAACATGGCAAACCAGGGTGAAAGCAAATGTTTTAGAAATTCGGTCAAAAATGACTGAAAATCTAGCAAAATGTCACTATGATCAAGAATGATCAAGTGAATGAAATAGAAGGGGAAAAGGAGAAGAAAGAGGGAAAAAAGGGTAGAAATATGATCAAAATGAGCTAAAAGGAGTCCATAAAGTGTGTTCGAAACGCACTTATCACACATCATCTCGATCCATGTTTGAAAGTCCTGAAATAATGTAAAAAAATAAATTACGCCCCTGCTCCCCCCACCCTGCTGTCCCCCACCCCTGCTTACGCCCCTGCTCCCCCCAGCCTGCTGCCCCTAACCCCGCTGCTCCCCAAGCCTCGTTGCCCCCACCCTTGCTCCCCCCACCCCCGCCGCCCACCACCACGGACCCTGCTTCCCACCCCCGTTGTCCCCCCGTGCACCCTCCACCCTACTTCCCACCCCTGCGTCCCCCCCTTGCAGACCCCCCTGCCTGCCCCTCCACGCAGACCCCCTACCCTTGCTGCCCCCCTGCAGACCCCCCCTTGCTGCCCCACCCCTGCAGAACCCACCCCTGCCCACCCCCTAGCACAGGCCCCCACCATGCTTCCCCCTTGCAGACCCCCCGCACAAGCCATAATTCGATCGGAAATATCTTTAAAATCATGCGACTCAACTTTAAGTGACTCTAATGGTGATACATATACCAATAAGAACTATACATGACCTAAAATGAGGCTAAAAGCGATAAATTAAATAAATTGAGCTCGAAAAGCCGAAATCGGCCCGAAATGACATTCACTTACCCAATATGGGTTTCAAAACATGTGAAGCGAGTTTAGTTGATTGTAATACATATATACATACCAATAAGAACTATACATGACCTGAAATGAGGCTAAAATCGATAAATTAAAGAAATTGAGCTCGAAAAGCTGAAATCGGCCCGAAATTACATTCACTTACCCAAAATGGGTTTCAAAACATGTGAAGCAAGTTTATTGATTGTAATACATATATACATACCAGTAAGAGCTATACATGACCTAAAATGAGGCTAAAAGCGATAAATTAAAGAAATTGAGCTCGAAAAGCCGAAATCGGTCCGAAATTATATTCACTTACCCAGAATGGGTTTCAAAACATGTGAAGCGAATTTAGTTGATTGTAATACATATATACATACCAATTAGAGCTATACATGACCTAAAATGAGGCTAAAAGTGATAAATTAAAGAAATTAAACTTGAAAAGCCGAAATCGGCCCGAAATGACATTCACTTACCCAAAATGGGTTTCAAAACATGTGAAGCGAGTTTAGTTGCTTGTAATACATATATACATACCAAATTAAGCTATTCATGACATTACAAACGACAAAAACTGAGAAATGCAGTCAAATGACCTTGAAAAGCCGAAAGCCGGAATTTGCACTTGAGAAGTCGAGCCTATTGTTTACTTTTGCCACCTTCCTATGAAGTTTCAACCATTATCCCTTCCCCGTGATCTGCACTAATGTAATTTGTCTCGAACTCGACATCAGTGACATCGGACTTGGGAATGGTGAAAGGCGGGGTGTCTTTAAACGCATCATACTCCTCCTCATCCTCAACATCACGAACTCCAAGTATACTTCTTTTTCCAGGGACAACAATTGACCACTTTTTAACAGAAGGGTCAGTTACGTAGAATACTTGCTTAACTTGTGATGCAAGCATGAATGGCTCTTCACTATAACGCAACCGACCCAAGTCTACAAGAGTAAATCCACAAGGGTCATCTTTTCTTATGTAGCGCCGGTTATAATCAACCCACTTGCATCGAAATAAGCAGACCGTGAAACCAGAGTAGTCAAGCTCCCATATATTTTGAACCCGCCCATAGTATAACAATTTAGCATCAATAGACTTGTCTTTGGCACTTGCATACTGTGTAGATGATGCCTCTACTTGAAACGCCGCATTCTCGCAGGAGATCTCGACTTTTGATCTTGATGATATGTCCAAAATGTAAATCCGTTAACATCATAACCCTCATAGGAGTGCACAGCTTCTCGAGGACCAAATGCTAGCCACTTCAGAGTTTCAGAAACATTGGAATCTACTTCACGCTTTAATCGGTTATGGAACCAATCAATAAACGTCTTATTATGCAACTGCATCAGTGCTCTAGTCCCTTTACCTGGATTCTGATCGCGTAACTCCTCCATATGCTCATCCAAGTAAGGATGGACCTGTACCATATGCTCCAATACAAATAAGTGTGCTTGTACGCGCCTTTCAACAGGAGGTACGATCATTTTGGAGCCAAGTGTACCTTTACCCTCGAGTCTGCCCTCGTGTCGAGATGTAGGAACTCCAATAGGATCAACATTAGGTAAGAACTCAGCCACAAAATTACCGACCTCTTCACTCACAATCCCCTGAATTATACTTCCTTCTGGTTGAGCAGGATTCCTTACCTTATCTTTCAAAGAGCCCATACGTCTCTCAAAGGGATAGCACCACCTCAAAAACACCGGACCACATAGCTTAATTTCTCGAACTAGATGTACAACCAAATGGACCATAATGTCGAAGAAAGTAGGTGGGAAATACATCTCAAACTTGCACAAAGTCTCTATCACACCAGCCTGGAGAGCATCAAGCTTCGACGGTTGTAACTTTTTGCTACATATAGTATTAAAAAACGAACATAGCTCTCTTATGGTGTGTCTCACGTGTTTCGGCAATATCCCTCGAATTGCAATCGGTATGAATACTTGCATCATTACATGACAATCGTGAGACTTCATACTCGATAATTTCAACTCACCGTCTAAGGTAACAAATCTTTTCATGTTCGATGAGTACCCTGATGGAACCTTAATGTCGTACAAAGACTTGCAAAAAAAGTCGCTTCTTAGCTCTAGATAGAGTGTAGCAAGCCGGAGGCAAATAGTTCTTATCATCATCTGTCACCGTTTTCTTTCCTTTTTCTGTAATTCCTGCAGGCGACCCGTCTTCTTTTCCCTTTTCTTTTCCCTTTTCTTTTCCATTACTAGGCACTTTTTCTTTTTTCTTTCTTTTCTTAGTGTCCCTCTTTTGAGCCCATAGCTCTGGTCGAAGTCCTTCACTTTCCAGATACAGTCGCACCCCTTTGCTATCCTTTGTCTTATGTGGAATATTCATAAGTGTCCCCAGAATGGCGTCATTTTTCTCTGTGTGCATGACGTCGAGACAATGTCTAACCTCTAGATCTCTCCAATATGGAAGTTTCCACAGATAGACTCCTTTTTCCAAAGTCCCTTATCACCAACACTCGCTCCTTTGCCGAATATCGTTTCAGTACCCTTGACTTGATCATAAACCTCAATACCAGTCAATGGTCTACGAGCAACCCCTTCCTCAACTGTTCCATCGCATGCCTTCTTCTTATTACGATAAGGATGGTCGCGTCGAAGGAACCTTCGGGTGCGTATATACACATCTTTGTGACAAGTACTAATGTCTTTAGATACAGTGTCGTCCAGGCCAATCGGGTATGCTTTCTTCCCTTTGTTCTTGTACCCGGATAAGTTCACATAAGCAGGATAGTCATTAAGAGTGAATAAAAGCATGGCACGCAATGTGAATACCTCATCAGCATGTGCGTCATACACAGAAACCCCTTCATCCCACATTTTTCTCAAATCATCAACAAGTGGCTGGAGGTAGACATCTATGTCATTTCCAGGCTATTTCGGCCCTGAAATAAGAATCGACAACATGATGTACTTGCGTTTCATGCACAACCAAGGAGGCAAGTTGTATATAACTAGAAGAACCGGCCATGTACTATGTTGAGTTAACAAAAAAATTAGAGACGCGCAAGAGTTAACAAAAAAACAATGGTATCAAACAAATATAAAACCCCATGCTGCCCCCACCCCGCCTGCCCCCCTTTGCTCCTCCCACCCCCGCTTTGTCCCCACCCTCGCTTTCGCCCCTGCTCCCCCTGCCTGCCCCTAACCCCGCTTGCCCCCACCCTTGCTCCCCCCACCCCCGCTGCCCACCACAGACCACCGCTTCCCACCCCCGCTGTCCCCCCTGCAGACCCCTCCAACCTACTTCCCACCCCGCTTGCACCCCCCTTTGCACCCCCGCCTCGCTGCCCTCCACGCAGAGCCCCTACCCTTCTTTGCCCCCTGCGACTCCCCTTTGCTGTCCCACCCCCGCAGAACCCACCCCTGCTGCCCACCACCTAGCACAGCCCCCCACCATGCTTCCCCCCTTGCGGACCCCCACTGTTGGCCCCCGTGCAAACCCCCCACCCTTGCCGCCCCTACGGACCCCCCGCACAAGCCATAATTCGATCGAAAATATCTTTAAAATCATGCGACTCAACTTTAAGTGACTCTAATGGTGATACATATACCAATAAGAACTATACATGACCTAAAATGAGGCTAAAAGCGATAAATTAAATAAATTGAGCTCGAAAAGCCGAAATCGGCCCGAAATGACATTCACTTACCCAATATGGGTTTCAAAACATGTGAAGCGAGTTTAGTTGATTGTAATACATATATACATACCAATAAGAACTATACATGACCTGAAATGAGGCTAAAATCGATAAATTAAAGAAATTGAGCTCGAAAAGCTGAAATCGGCCCGAAATTACATTCACTTACCCAAAATGGGTTTCAAAACATGTGAAGCAAGTTTATTGATTGTAATACATATATACATACCAATAAGAGCTATACATGACCTAAAATGAGGCTAAAAGCGATAAATTAAAGAAATTGAGCTCGAAAAGCCGAAATCGGTCCGAAATTATATTCACTTACCCAGAATGGGTTTCAAAACATGTGAAGCGAATTTAGTTGATTGTAATACATATATACATACCAATTAGAGCTATACATGACCTAAAATGAGGCTAAAAGTGATAAATTAAAGAAATTAAACTTGAAAAGCCGAATTCGGCCCGAAATGACATTCACTTACCCAAAATGGGTTTCAAAACATGTGAAGCGAGTTTAGTTGCTTGTAATACATATATACATACCAAATTAAACTATTCATGACATTACAAACGATAAAAACTGAGAAATGCAGTCAAATGACCTTGAAAAGCCGAAAGCCGGAATTTGCACTTGAGAAGTCGAGCCTATTGTTTACTTTTGCCACCTTCCTATGAAGTTTCAACCATTATCCCTTTCCCGTGATCTGCACGAATGTAATTTGTCTCGAACTCAACATCAGTGACATCGGACTTGGGAATGGTGAAAGGCGGGGTGTCTTTAAACGCATCATACTCCTCCTCATCCTCAACATCACGAACTCCAAGTATACTTCTTTTTCCAAGGACAACAATTGACCACTTTGTATCAGAAGGGTCAGTTACGTAGAATACTTGCTTAACTTGTGATGCAAGCATGAATGGCTCTTCACTATAACGCAACCGACCCAAGTCTACAAGAGTAAATCCACAAGGGTCATCTTTTCTTATGTAGCGCCGGTTATAATCAACCCACTTGCATCGAAATAAGCAGACCGTGAAACCAGAGTAGTCAAGCTCCCATATATTTTGAACCCGCCCATAGTATAACAATTTAGCATCAATAGACTTGTCTTTGGCACTTGCATACTGTGTAGATGATGCCTCTACTGAAACGCCAGTATTCTGCAGAGATCTCGACTTTTGATCTTGATGATATGTCCAAAATGTAAATCCGTTAACATCATAACCCTCATAGGAGTGCACAGCTTCTCGAGGACCAAATGCTAGCCACTTCAGAGTTTCAGAAAACATTGGAATCTACTTCACGCATTAATCGGTTATGGAACCTATCAATAAACGTCTTATTATGCAACTGCATCAGTGCTCTAGTCCCTTTACCTGGATTCTGATCGCGTAACTCCTCCATATGCTCATCCAAGTAAGGATGGACCTGTACCATATGCTCCAATACAAATAAGTGTGCTTGTACGCGCCTTTCAACAGGATGTACGATCATTTTGGAGCCAAGTGTACCTTTACCCTCGAGTCTGCCCTCGTGTCGAGATGTAGGAACTCCAATAGGATCAACATTAGGTAAGAACTCAGGCACAAAATTACCGACCTCTTCACTCACAATCCCCTGAATTATACTTCCTTCTGGTTGAGCAGGATTCCTTACCTTATCTTTCAAAGAGCCCATATGTCTCTCAAAGGGATAGGACCACCTCAAAAACACCGGACCACATAGCTTAATTTCTCGAACTAGATGTACAACCAAATGGACCATAATGTCGAAGAAAGTAGGTGGGAAATACATCTCAAACTTGCACAAAGTCTCTATCACACCAGCCTAGAGAGCATCAAGCTTCGACGGTTGTAACTTTTTGCTACATATAGTATTAAAAAACGAACATAGCTCTCTTATGGTGTGTCTCACGTGTTTTGGCAATATCCCTCGAATTGCAATCGGTATGAATACTTGCATCATTACATGACAATCGTGAGACTTCATACTCGATAATTTCAACTCACCGTCTAAGGTAACAAATCTTTTCATGTTCGATGAGTACCCTGACGGAACCTTAATGCCGTACAAAGACTTGGAAAAAAGTCGCTTCTTAGCTCTAGATAGAGTGTAGCAAGCCGGAGGCAAATAGTTCTTATCATCATCCTTCACCGTTTCCTTTCCTTTTTCTTTAATTCCTGCAGGCGACCCGTCTTCTTTTCCCTTTTCTTTTCCCTTTTCTTTTCCATTACTAGGCACTTTTTCTTTTTTCTTTCTTTTCTTAGTGTCCCTCTTTTGAGCCCATAGCTCTGGTCGAAGTCCTTCACTTTCCAGATACAGTCGCACCCCTTTGCTATCCTTTGTCTTATGTGGAATATTCATAAGTGTCCCCAGAATGGCGTCATTTTTCTCAGTGTGCATGACGTCGAGACAATGTCTAACCTCTAGATCTCTCCAATATGGAAGTTTCCACAGAATAGACTCCTTTTTCCAAAGTCCCTTATCACCAACACTCGCTCCTTTGCCGAATATCGTTTCAATACCCTTGACTTGATCATAAACCTCAATACCAGTCAATGGTCTACGAGCAACCCCTTCCTCAACTGTTCCATCGCATGCCTTCTTCTTATTACGATAAGGATGGTCGCGTCGAAGGAACCTTCGGGTGCGTATATACACATCTTTGTGACAAGTACTAATGTATTTAGATGCAGTGTCGTCCAGGCCAATCGGGTATGCTTTCTTCCCTTTGTTCTTGTACCCGGATAAGTTCACATAAGCAGGATAGTCATTAAGAGTGAATAAAAGCATGGCACGCAATGTGAATACCTCATCAGCATGTGCGTCATACACAGAAACCCCTTCATCCCACATTTTTCTCAAATCATCAACAAGTGGCTGGAGGTAGACATCTATGTCATTTCCAGGCTATTTCGGCCCTGAAATAAGAATCGACAACATGATGTACTTGCGTTTCATGCACAACCAAGGAGGCAAGTTGTATATAACTAGAAGAACCGGCCATGTACTATGTTGAGTTAACAAAAAAATTAGAGACGCGCAAGAGTTAACAAAAAAAACAATGGTATCAAACAAATATAAAACCCCATGCTGCCCCCCCACCCCTGCCCCCCCGTTGCTCCCCACCCCCGCCCGCCCTCGCCCTCTCCCCCGGCCTGCGCCCTAACCCCGCTTGCCCCCCACCCTTGCTCCCCCACCCCCTGCCGCCCACCACGAGACCTCGCTTCCCACCCCCGCTGTCCCCCCTGGGACCCCTCCACCCTACTTCCCACCCCCGCTTGCTCCCCCTTGCGACCCCCCCCGCCGCCCTCCCTCCACGCAGCCCCTACCCTCTTTGCCCCCTGCAGACCCCCTTTGCTGCCCCACCCCTGCGGAACCCACCCCCGCTGCCCACCCCCTAGCACAGCCCCCCACCATGCTTCCCCCCGCGACCCCCAGCCTGTTGGCCCCCGTGCAAACCCCCCACCCTTGCCGCCCCCTACGGACCCCCCGCACAAGCCATAATTCGATCGGAAATATCTTTAAAATCATGCGACTCAACTTTAAGTGACTCTAATGGTGATACATATACCAATAAGAACTATACATGACCTAAAATGAGGCTAAAAGCGATAAATTAAATAAATTGAGCTCGAAAAGCCGAAATCGGCCCGAAATGACATTCACTTACCCAATATGGGTTTCAAAACATGTGAAGCGAGTTTAGTTGATTGTAATACATATATACATACCAATAAGAACTATACATGACCTTAAATGAGACTAAAAGCGATAAATTAAAGAAATTGAGCTCGAAAAGTCGAAATCGGCCCGAAATTACATTCACTTACCCAAAATGGGTTTCAAAACATGTGAAGCAAGTTTATTGATTGTAATACATATATACATACCAATAAGAGCTATACATGACCTAAAATGAGGCTAAAAGCGATAAATTAAAGAAATTGAGCTCGAAAAGCCGAAATCGGTCCGAAATTATATTCACTTACCCGAATGGGTTTCAAAACATGTGAAGCGAATTTAGTTGATTGTAATACATATATACATACCAATTAGAGCTATACATGACCTAAAATGAGGCTAAAAGTGATAAATTAAAGAAATTAAACTTGAAAAGCCGAAATCGGCCCGAAATGACATTCACTTACCCAAAATGGGTTTCAAAACATGTGAAGCGAGTTTAGTTGCTTGTAATACATATATACATACCAAATTAAACTATTCATGACATTACAAACGACAAAAACTGAGAAATGCAGTCAAATGACCTTGAAAAGCCGAAAGCCGGAATTTGCACTTGAGAAGTCGAGCCTATTGTTTACTTTTGCCACCTTCCTATGAAGTTTCAACCATTATCCCTTTCCCGTGATCTCGCACGAATGTAATTTGTCTCGAACTCGACATCGGTGACATCGGACTTGGGAATGGTGAAAGGCGGGGTGTCTTTAAACGCATCATACTCCTCCTCATCCTCAACATCACGAACTCCAAGTATACTTCTTTTTCCAGGGGACAACAATTGACCACTTTGTATCGAAAGGGTCGATTACGTAGAATACTTGCTTAACTTGTGATGCAAGCATGAATGGCTCTTCACTATAACGCAACCGACCCAAGTCTACAAGAGTAAATCCACAAGGGTCATCTTTTTCTTATGTAGCGCCGGTTATAATCAACCCACTTGCATCGAAATAAGCGGCACCGTGAAACCGGAGTAGTCAAGCTCCCATATATTTTGAACCCGCCCATAGTATAACAATTTAGCATCAATAGACTTGTCTTTGGCACTTGCATACTGTGTAGATGATGCCTCTACTGAAACGCCAGTATTCTGCAGAGATCTCGACTTTTGATCTTGATGATATGTCCAAAATGTAAATCCGTTAACATCATAACCCTCATAGGAGTGCACAGCTTCTCGAGGACCAAATGCTAGCCACTTCAGAGTTTCAGAAAACATTGGAATCTACATCACGCATTAATCGGTTATGGAACCAATCAATAAACGTCTTATTATGCAACTGCATCAGTGCTCTAGTCCCTTTACCTGGATTCTGATCGCGTAACTCCTCCATATGCTCATCCAAGTAAGGATGGACCTGTACCATATGCTCCAATACAAATAAGTGTGCTTGTACGCGCCTTTCAACAGGATGTACGATCATTTTGGAGCCAAGTGTACCTTTACCCTCGAGTCCGCGCCCTCGTGTCGAGATGTAGGAACTCCAATAGGATCAACATTAGGTAAGAACTCAGGCACAAAATTACCGACCTCTTCACTCACAATCCCCTGAATTATACTTCCTTCTGGTTGAGCAGGATTCCTTACCTTATCTTTCAAAGAGCCCATATGTCTCTCAAAGGGATAGGACCACCTCAAAAACACCGGACCACATAGCTTAATTTCTCGAACTAGATGTACAACCAAATGGACCATAATGTCGAAGAAAGTAGGTGGGAAATACATCTCAAACTTGCACAAAGTCTCTATCACACCAGCCTAGAGAGCATCAAGCTTCGACGGTTGTAACTTTTTGCTACATATAGTATTAAAAAACGAACATAGCTCTCTTATGGTGTGTCTCACGTGTTTTGGCAATATCCCTCGAATTGCAATCGGTATGAATACTTGCATCATTACATGACAATCGTGAGACTTCATACTCGATAATTTCAACTCACCGTCTAAGGTAACAAATCTTTTCATGTTCGATGAGTACCCTGATGGAACCTTAATGCCGTACAAAGACTTGCAAAAAAGTCGCTTCTCAGCTCTAGATAGAGTGTAGCAAGCCGGAGGCAAATAGTTCTTATCATCATCCTTCACCGTTTTCTTTCCTTTTTCTTCAATTCCTGCAGGCGACCCGTCTTCTTTTCCCTTTTCTTTTCCTTTACTAGGCACTTTTTCTTTTTTCTTTCTTTTCTTAGTGTCCCTCTTTTGAGCCCATAGCTCTGGTCGAAGTCCTTCACTTTCCAGATACAGTCGCACCCCTTTGCTATCCTTTGTCTTATGTGGAATATTCATAAGTGTCCCCAGAATGGCGTCATTTTTCTCTGTGTGCATGACGTCGAGACAATGTCTAACCTCTAGATCTCTCCAATATGGAAGTTTCCACAGAATAGACTCCTTTTTCCAATGTCCCTTATCACCAACACTCGCTCCTTTGCCGAATATCGTTTCAATACCCTTGACTTGATCATAAACCTCAATACCAGTCAATGGTCTACGAGCAACCCCTTCCTCAACTGTTCCATCGCATGCCTTCTTCTTATTACGATAAGGATGGTCGCGTCGAAGGAACCTTCGGGTGCGTATATACACATCTTTGTGACAAGTACTAATGTATTTAGATGCAGTGTCGTCCAGGCAAATCGGGTATGCTTTCTTCCCTTTGTTCATGTACCCGGATAAGTTCACATAAGCAGGATGGTCATTAAGAGTGAGTAAAAGCATGGCACGCAATGTGAATACCTCATCAGCATGTGCGTCATACACAGAAACCCCTTCATCCCACATTTTTCTCAAATCATCAACAAGTGGCTGGAGGTAGACATCTATGTCATTTCCAGGCTATTTCGGCCCTGAAATAAGAATCGACAACATGATGTACTTGCGTTTCATGCACAACCAAGGAGGCAAGTTGTATATAACTAGAAGAACCGGCCATGTACTATGTTGAGAACTAAGAGTGCCAAATGGGTTCATCCCATCCGTACATAGGCCAAGCCTCAAATTTCTGGCCTCGGCACCAAAGGGCTTATGCACCCGATCGATACCTTTCCACTCAGGAGAATCAGCCGGAGGTTTGATAAAATCGTCCTTCTTCCTTTGTTCTGCATGCCACCTCAAGTTCTTAGCATCTTTTTTAATTGAAAACATGCGCTTGAATCGTGGTATAATCGGAAGATACCACATCACCTTTGCTGGAGGCCCTTTCTTATCACTAACCCCTGCGCGCCTGTAACGCGACTTCCCACATCGAGGACACTCATCCATATTTTCATATTCATTTCGATATAGCACACAATAGTTTGGACAAGCATGTATCCTCTGGTACTCTAAACCGAAGGAACACATCAGTTTCTTAGCATAGTAGTTCGACTTGGGTAGTTCATGGTCGTCCGGCAACATATCACCAAAGGCTTGCAACAAGAAAGTCAAACAAGAGTCACTTATACCGGTTTTCGTCTTGATATTAAAAAGTGTTATCACGGCCGTCAGCTTCGTGTACCTCGTACAACCGGGATACAACGGTTTCCGAGATGCCTCGGTCATGCACTCAAAAACACGAGGCCGTTTGCCAGCATAATCATCCACCCCCTCCATCATCTCCTCTATATAGTCCCCTTCATCATCATCATCCTCTACTTCATGATCCTCATATTCGTCCTCGATGTTCTTGTCATTCTCAATGACATCAAACTCACCTCCTTCCCGCGCATCGTTAACAATGGCATTCCCACCATCATATGTACCCTCCTCACCGTGCCAAACCTATACATGGTAGTCTTGCCTAAACCCGCGACGAAAGATATGCTCCCTAAGCGACCCAATGCTACTAACCATGCCCACATTACTACAATCAACATAAGGACAATAAAACCTCTCGGTTCTCATTGCAGCCTGATGACTTAATGCAGCATCACAAAATTCATAGACCCCATCCACGAATTCACACGTGTCGCGACTACCGTACGTCCATGCACGATTCATTTCAATCAGACCTCTAATTAAACACAACCAACACGTACCTCATGTCAATGACGAACTTCATTACATGATTAGAGTTTATGAACCATATATATTTAATGAAATTAGGCATGCTTTCCAAGGGTCCTTATCACTCCAACCTAACCCATCCTTAGATGTCTAATATCACTAGTGAATGTATGCCTTCTTTTCGATTCTATGGAAAATCCGGCAGAATTTCCCTACAGTTCTCCAAGTACACGATGTAGATATATAGTTACTTATATCTACATATGTACCCAAAAAAACAAAAGTAGGGAAACGACGAGCCAAGATTTTCCTCTAGAATCGAAATAAAGGCATACATTCACCACGTATGTGAGATTAAACATCTAAGAACAATCCCAAACCGGGGAATATTCAAGACTTACTCCTAATGAGTAAGTCTCGAACGGGTATCTAGGCATATGATATGATGATGCATACATAGGTTTTTAAACAACAAAACATTTTACATCTAATCTCAATTCAATGAAAAAATATATACATTTTTTCACGTATAAACCAATTTACTATATATGAAAGCAAGAAAGTTAAATATGAATGATAACATACCAATATCAAGGTTGTAAATAGGAAAATTGAACTCAACACTCCGTCACTAGCTAGCTTCAATCAACAACAAAGTTAAAGTTAACATTAGTATAAATTAGCAAATCAAACAAAACAAAACTAAATTAAACTAAACTAAACTAAACTAAACTAAACCAAACTAAACTAAACAAAACTAAACTAAACTAAACTAAACTAAACTAAACTAAACTAAACTAATTAAGTACAACAACAACACAACAACCACTACAACAACCACAACAACAACCCCACCAAAATCCTAGTTTTTTAACCTAAAAATCACACTAACTACTTAAACTAAAATCAAATTAACTCAAATCAATCAACTTTGAACCACCCTTTAACTATTATACAACCTAATTTCACTAACAATTATTCATAAAACTACAATGAATTATACTTCCTCCGTTCCATTTTAAATGAAACGTAGGGCCTTGGCACGGGGATTTAGAATAGGAGAGAGATAGAGAGAAAAAAAAGAAGGGACCCATGTGATGAGGAGAGAGATAGAGAGAAGTGAATACCAAATAAGGTAACGTTTCATTTATTTTGAAAGGCCTAAAATAGTAAATGTTTCATTTAAAATGGAACGGAGGAAGTATAAACTTGAAGTTTCAATATGAGATTAAAATAAAAGTTATGAACTTTTAGTTACTTAGGAAGAGGTGGAGGAGGAATGTAGTTGTTTAGGGTGGGGTAGAGGACGAATGTAGTTGTTTAGGAGGAGGAAGGTGGAGGTGCGTCAAAAATCGCAGAGGAGTCGAGGTAGAGGTGCGATTTTTCGCAGAGGAGTCGAGGTGGATATGTGCACAAGCTTAGGGCAGCAGTAGTGGTGCGCCCAGCTGGTGGTGGCGGCGGTGAGGTGTTGTGGTGCGTCACTACGTCGCTGAATTGAAGGAGGGATGAATTGAAATTGGGAGGAGGGAATTGAAATGGGTGTATTAAGGAGGGAAGAAAAACACGGGCTTTTTTTGCTGGGAAAAAAAGAAAAAATATGATTCTGTCCTACGAACCGGATCAGATTATAAAAAGCCGCAGCAGATTATGTAATCTGATCCGGTTCTATAAAAGACCGGATAAGATTTTTTTTTTCCCTCCCATTTTTCCATTGGTTTTCGGATGCGGTTTTCTAAAAATCGAATTTGCTACTAAGTGACAGATAAGGTTTTTTCCACTAGTGTATTCACAGTTTTGATTTGGGTCATAACCAGGGTAAGGATTTTTAGGAGGTGGGCGTGGATTCAAGGGTTGAATGAGATTGGCCTTTTTTAACTTAGAGAGAGCTTGGGAATAAGTCATGTTCAGTGATGTAAAGTTCCTTTGTGGTCGCAACTGGAATGCAGTCTATGCGCCAATGGCATGGATCACATTAGTTGTCTTAGGAGCTGCTGAATCATTGTTTGTTTTGTTATTTCCAAATTTTGCATTATAAGGGGCGTTGCCAGTAGGTTCATCTTTCTTGATGTCTCCCCTTTTCACAGCGTCCTCAACTAACGTTCCTGTAGCAATCAAAGCTTTGAAAGTCGGGAAATACTGGTATGCCATATGCTTCTGATAAACAGGAAGGAGGTGCTTCACAACCATTTGCAACTGTTCTTCCGCATTAGGCCTACTCATCATTTTGGAAGCCTTGTTTCTCCATCGAGTGATGAATGAAGAAAATGTCTCATTAAGGTTTTGAGAAGTGGTCTCCAGATCCCTTCTAGTAACATCAATTTCTTCATTATACTTGTATTGGTTTGAGAACTCTCTGACTATGTCAGCCCAAGTGGATTTCTTTATATTTTCAAGGTTGAGGAACCAATGTCCTGCAGCACCATTCAAATATTGTTGAAACAGTTGGGCCATCAAGGATTCCTCCACTCCCCATGGACTAATTGCCCTTACATACATTTTCAGGAAATTGGTGGGGCTACCGGTCCCATCAAACCTTGTCAGATTAGGCATTTTGAAACCATGGGGTAATCGTGCCTTCGGGAAAAGAGTTAATCCTTGAATATCCATCCATAGTTCAGCCTTAATCTTGCCTTTTAAGACCTCTTAAAGCTTGACTACTTCTTCCTCGATTTAGTGGGAATTTCTCTCTCATTGTTCAGAGCCTCAAGATGAAAAGGCGAAGCTACTTTCGACTCCGGAGGAGGATGAGGAGGAGGCATCTGGGCGCTTTGGCTGGTGTAGACAAGGATGACAGTATTACTGACAGAGAACGTTCACTATGGTCAGAACTCCGGCGAATCAGCCAAGATCCTGAGCGGGCCTAGGCAGAGTTCCTGTGAAATGAGATAAAGAGTTAACACAGAAGTTTGTCCAGACTTTGATTCTTCTTTTTTTTTTCTTTTTTTTTTTTTTGCAAGGAATGAAAGAAATGATATCTTTGAAAATTCTCTCCTTTTTTTTTCAACCCAATTTCAGTTATCATTTATTAAAAGGTGTAAAACCTTGACTCTATCATTTGTTTTGAGATTTTTCATTAAATTTCTTTGACTTGTCATTCTCTTTTTTTTTTTTTTTAGACTTGGACCTTTTATTTACATCTTAAACTGCCACTCTTGGACTTATTTATTTTGGGATAATACACAAATATTTTTCAAAATCAATTTGATAATACCCTTCCATTTCCTACTACTATAGAAATAAAATAAAAGGGGTATAACGAGGCCTCTGTCCTCATTTTGGCAAATTATAATGCCCCATATATCGTTCTTCTATGTAGCGGTCTGCATCTAGTGATTGCTTCTAAGTGCTGAAACCACAAAAGAAAGTATTAGACGCAAAAGGGGTCGCACCCGAAGGTTGCCTACGTATCTCAATAAGTGGATTTGGATTTGGGGAAGAAATTTTTCTTCTGATGATTTTTTTTTTGAATGGAGAATCAGGCCCAACGTAGTTCTGATATATGAAATTTTTACATAATTTTTCTCTTTTTTTTTTGTTCTTTTTTTGCAGCTGCACTCAGGAAATGAGTTGCCTACGTACGCCTTTTAGTACATTACATAGTAGAGAAAGCTAAGATAGATGCATTACAACATTGAAAATTTTTTTTTTTTTGGGGATCAAGCCGCACGTAGCTCTACCTACAAAATATAATATAAAAGCGATTAAATGAATCAGGTACTTTCTAATCTTTTCAGGCTTCAGTTTGCCGGACGCCATGCCATGTATTCACCTGTTTGAATACGTCTGTTCCACCTCTTAGGATTAGACAAATGTGAAGTAATCGGGTTCTTCTCAACCTTATTTTGAGTTCAGTTTGCTAGGCGCCAGGCCAAGTATTCTCCTATTTGAATACGTCTATTCCACCTCTTATGATTAGACTAATTTGAAGTACCTGAAACGTACACAATAACAATGTTAGCCACAAAAAAACGAATTTCTTTTATGATTCTTAGCAGGAAATGGAAGAATTTTTTTCTCTTTTTTTTTGAAATGTGA
The DNA here is from genome assembly GCA_947646795.1 of Beta lomatogona. Taxonomy (NCBI): domain Eukaryota; kingdom Viridiplantae; phylum Streptophyta; class Magnoliopsida; order Caryophyllales; family Amaranthaceae; genus Beta; species Beta lomatogona. The sequence continues at coordinate 170,586 of CANSNZ010000955.1, read as the reverse complement.
TTATACCTTTTGATTAGACATATTTTTTTCAGTCAAATTTTTTTCTTTAGACTAAACGTCTCGTGTTTTTAGACCATGTTTTAAATTATATTCTAATTCCTAAACATGACATGTTTTGAACTCGTGATTGGGACTCTTTTCATTTTTCATTTTTCAATTTTTTTTTTGTTTTATTTTGGGATTAGATCTTCAAAGCAGGATTTCTTTTTTCAAAATCAATTTTGTTTTCTTGGTAAAACCAATTTGAATGAAAAAGAATTATGAAGCAAATGTGAGTTTTTTTTACATGACTCTTATGGTAAATAAACAAAAATACTCTTAATATTTCAATAATCATTTCGGCAGCAATTCAGCTACACTTAATGATTACTGAAATATTGACCGACTGAAAACGGACTGAGGAATTTTTTGAAAGTTTTTTTTCACATTATTCAATAACTGAAAATAAATAAAGGATATTTGTGCATTGATCCTTGTGTCCTAGAAGTCAACTAAAAGGTGATTCATTTAAGGAGAGATTATGTTAAAGTGGCCTCGAGTCACTTCCATTGTGTCCATCGAGGGTGGACGCTCCTGACAGAGCAAGTCGCAATAGCTCGCGGATGCAGGTTTTACGCCCTTAATTCATTAATTTGTCATTCTAAAATTATGACCCTTGCCAATAGACAGAGGTATCAGACCTAATAAGAAAATGGTTAAAAAGAGTGCACGTGTATGGATCGATTAAACTACCAAACACACGTAATTTTCACATAAGCATGCTATATACAAAAATTAAATTGTGATAGCCATGATTAGCTTTTTTATTATATATATATATATGGAAAGTAACGCATTGCTCAGGTTTAAACCTCTTATACTTCAAGTGGAAGTATAGTCCCCAGTGAAGTCGCCAGCCTGTGATATCCGATTTTTTACTGTCTTAATTAACGGTCTGAATCCCACGAAAGTCTCTCATTGGACTTTGAGTTTTAGAAAACTTGGAAGTCGCCACCCTATTAATATCTGAATAGGGACAGATTTATTTAATAAATCGTTTTAAAATCAATTTCAAGAAAAAAATCATTTAAAACGATGATGACTTCATATGGATAAGGCTTTTTTTTTAAAATTGGTCTTTCATACCATGAAATAGGGTTCAGGGTTTAGGTTAAGAGGTGTGAATGTCTGGAACTCGTCTCATCTTCTGTTCTAAAGAACGGGCTCTTACTAAATGCGTTATTTTCCATTTTAAAGTAATCATGGCTATTAAAAAGAAAGAAAATCACATAATTTGCACATATATACATTAACATTTTTATCTAGGACCAATATATCATTTGTGCATGATAGGTTTGAGCACTGAAGTTGCACTACGTACCAATCATTGCGAGATGGGAATCCACTCATGGATCAAAACCGTCGTAGTTCGAGCTTATGTCTCACCCCAGTAGTGGAAAAAACTCCATCTGATGCGGTCAAAATCGGGCTTACTGATTCGGTTTTGGCCCGCATCGGATGAGCTCGCAGCAAATCCAAAATATTTACTGATCCGGTTTTTGGTGAAAACCGGATCAGTTAACTAGGTTATCTGATCCGGTTTTAAGTGAAAACCGGATCAGATAACCCCCCCAAAAACCAAAAAAAAAAATTTTTTTTTTGCCCAATTGAAGCATAAATAATTAAATACATAAAAATATTAATATACACAACTATGACATTATAATTTTATACTTCAATGGCTCCTCCTATTAGATTTAACAATCATTCGCAATCATAGGCTTCTTCAAGCTTGCAATTTCTGTTTTTCTTTGATATATGAAGGACTAAAGCCTTTAAGGTGTGTTAACAGCCAACCGGATCTCAAGGCATCACTTGATGAGACAAATACAGCCATTTGCATGTATGGCAAAAGCAAGAATCTTGATTAAAAAAAGTAATTATATTTACCTGTAGAGTGAACAGATTTTGAAACACATTGACAACTAACTGACTGACTGCGACAGAACTTGGTGTGATAATCAGGCAATTTATGCAAATGGCAAGAAGCAGCATAAACTGATAAGATGAAATGCACGTCAAAGAAAGTTGTGATAGTCATATAATAGTAACAAGTTAGAATCAATTGCAACCAAACCACACAATGCCAGATGTCATACCTTAGGATGTGAAGGATACATGTGCAAGCTGATAAGTAAAAGCATATAAAGAGGCAAGGATGCGTGAAATAGTGACAAACAAATTTGACTTTCACATCCTTCGATCACTCGCAAGTGTTTCATTCCCCAGTTTTCCAAGATAATTGTTAAAGCATTGTATAAATGAGATTTCTACCTTTTGGAGCATTACTCAGTCACTAGTTCGACATATAAATATCATGCAACAACAAGAAAAGAAACACCTAAGTGGCTAAGCCTAATTATCTCAGAGAAAGAGAATCATGGTCCTAGAGTTTTGCCAATATATAACGTGCAATCCCCTGTATATAAAGAGTCGACAATGAGGACCAATTCCCAAAATGTGCTGATTTTTAAGCACTTCCAAGAAAGTGCGTGTTGCATTCAGAAACTAAATTCATCATGTGTCAACCTAGAATTTTCTTAACATATCTACAACTATTGATCCTATCATGTCGTCAACACTATATGGTCCATAATAATAGATCAATATCACCGTATACTAGCCCATATAAAATCTCTAAGACAAACTACATTTGCTTGCCGACAATAATGTGAAGTTCACGCAACCTGAGACACAAGCTAACAAGTCTTCATAAGCAACAAGGTCCAACAACCATGCATCATATAGCCATAGCAACAACAATGACTTCAGCAAGACTTCCCTCAGTGCAGTTTTAGTGCGACTAGCACCAATATATACTGTAATTACAAACAAGAGCACAGCTGGTACAAGGGTGTGTTTAAATTTACTGTATCATCTATCGAGAAGCCTTTTACCCAAGTGATCAAAGTTCCGGAGTAAATGGATGTTTGCAGTACAGGGAACAAGCCGATTTTCTTGTGGGTGGCAACAAGCCGAATGAACTGACCAACACCGTGTGAAGAAGAAAACGCCGGCATTAATGGAGAAGATGCCGGAGTTGGGTAATCAGTGAATACTCATCTACTCACTGCTCTTGGTTTTTTTTTTCAGTTAAAAAAATTTTAGCCCACCACTCTGAACACAAACAAGTAAAGTTTGGTGTTTCATATTGAGCAAGAACACATTCATAACATCCAAAACAGGCAATTTTTCAATTCTCTAACCTTAACACCACAAAATAACTACTAAGAGTACACAAAATCAATAACAAAAGCTCTAAAATAATCAATTCAAGCCAGAAATCGAATAGCCCAATTATTATCACACATTATAACTCAGAAAAAAAAAATACTGAACCAAAAACTGCAACAGAATCAATCAACAACAACGCAAACAATCTCACTATTCTGAAATCAACTCAACTCACTCCTGCCTGCGTTTTCACAACATCCAAAACACATCATTTTCAGTTCACTAGCCTAATTAAACAAAACAACTACCAAAATACACAAAATCAACAATCAAGCTCTAAAAACCTGAACTCGAACATTCTAATGAACATCACAATCATTACAACTGAAAAACACAACTCTAAACTAAAAACTGCAACAAAATTAATCAATCACCATTCCAAAACCAATCAACCTCAAAAACAAAAGCAAAAAAAGTAGCGCACCTCACATTACGCTGACGAATCTTGCAAGAAGCAGGAGGCAATCGATGAGTATGACGAGAGAAATCAGCAGAGCACAAATTAGAGTGTTTAGAGATCAATCCGATTAATCCATGGCTTAAGATACACGTATGGAGCTACGCCGCCATTGATGCAAAGCTCACATTTAAAAATTATGCCGGAGTTGGGGTAATCGGTGAAGGTGGAGAAAATGGCAGGGGTGGGGGGTTTCGTGCGAAAATTCCGACCACTTCGCCCCACCGCAATCTTCTCTTTCAATCTTCAACTTCAATCAAACCTAAAAAAATAAAAGGCGAAATCAAAACCCTAGATTTCCGCTTTTTTTTTTTTCAACGAATACTCATCGAAATTCGATTCTTCGAGAACAAAATTTGAAAATGAAAAGGTAAAAAAAAAGAGGTTGAATTAGGTAAAAGACCGGAAATTCGAGAAGAGAGAAAGAAAGATCTCGATGAATTTAGGGGAAGAAAGTGATGAAGTAGAGGATGATGAGGCGTGGAGATCTGTTGAGGAGAGAGAGAAGATGGGTTGCTGAGAGACGAAGTGAGAGAGGCAAAGTGAGGAGGGAAGGGTTGGGTCACGCTTATACAGCGTTTTGGGCCTTGCAATTTTGGCCCACTCAACTATCCATGTTATCAATCAAAACCCGCGTTTTGGGCCTTGTTATCCGGTTTTGTTTGGAGTAAAAAAAAGGTGATTAACTGATCCGGTCACGTGAACCGGATCAGTTAACAGAAAACCGGAGCGGTTTCTATTAACTGATCCGGTTCACTAAAAGACCGGATCAGATTTTCCGCCCAGCTTTCCCTCCCATTTTTTTTAATGATTTTCGGATGCGGTTTTGTTAAAACCGAATCTGCTATTAAGTGACAGATAAGGTTTTTTCCACTAGTGCCCTAAATGGCCAATTCCACTGAGGAAAGAAGAGGAGGGAATAGATTATGAATAACTCTCCTTTAGAATTAAACAAATCTATTTAAAATGAGGTAATCACTCCAATTAGTGATTGAAATGAGATTAAGATAATCACCTTAATTAGTGATTAAATATGAAGGATTAAGATAACCACCTTAATTAGTGATTAATAAGGAAGGAAATAAGTAATCACCCTAATTAGTGATTATTCAAGGAAAGATAATCACCTTGATTATTGATTAACAATGAAGGTTAGGAAATAATCACCCTAATTGATGATTATTAAGGTTTAAGATAATCATTATAATTAGTGATTAAATATGATGAAAGGTTAAGCTAATCACCCTAATTGGTGGTTAACCAATTTTTAAGATAATCACCCTAATTAGTGATTAAATGAGGAAAATAATAGTCCTAATTAACGATTATTAGGGTTTGAAATAATCACTCTAATTAGTGATTTAAAATGAGAAGAATAATCGTCCTAATTAACGATTATTAGAGTTTAAGGTAATCACTCTAATTAGTGATTAAAAGAAGTTTGTGTCAACCGCTCTAATTAGCGATTAATCGGGGATTGAAATAAACATCTTAATAGTGATCACGTTTATGATTTTCGAGAGGTCTTAGAAGGTTTAATTCCTAATTGAAGGCTTTTGGGAAATAATCTTAATTGAAGATTATTAAGTCATTGGAGAGAACTGATCAATTTGCGATTGAATTTAGAGATTTGTGTTTGGCTAATTGGAATTTGGCCATTTAAAGTGAGACACGTGAAACGGCCTATAATCAATTTGGAGGTCATAATTACCAATCTAATTATGTCAAATTATATGATTAATCCATTTGAATATGGAGAACACATTTTTAAAATGTAAGATGAATCATCATACAATTTAACTTAGTTAGATTTGCAATTTTTCCTCTTAATTGAGATTGGATCATTTGATTCATATACTATGATATATTGGCCCAACATGCAATATTTGTAACATTGGTTGCTCATTTTATTAAAAAGAGTTGTAGAATTATTTATGAAAATTATGCATAAATATCTCCATGTTTTTTTTATTAATTGAGTGATGCAATAACTATTTACAAAGAATCATTATTACAACAAAAAGTACAAAACCTATGATCTATACAAATCTTCAATCTTGATCTTCACCATAATGCTCCTTGATCTTCACCATGATGCTCCTTGAATGGGCTTTGGAATTCATGTTTATTTGCGAATTTGTGAATTTGTGAAAGTTAAAGATTAATTAACTTCTTTGATTTTGATTTTTTATGACAATTTTTATTGATTTTTATTTACATGATATAATGAATCATTTATAGATATACTTAAAAATTCATGATTTTTTATTCACATCACATTTTCGTATCAAGAAAACAATTTTTTTTATGAAAGTTGAATTAATTACTTTATTTCATTTTCTAGATTGCGTTTTTGTTCTTGTACTGACTTACAAAATTCATAACTTTCTATAAAAAGTGTTAAATTGATCATATGATACATCTATAGATAGATCAGTGAGTTCTTTATATTATGTCAAAATTTCACAAGTTTTTAGTGACCACTTGAATTATGGTAAATTTTATACTCAAACTGGTCAAAATAGGACCTTTATTCAAATTGTTCTTTGAGACCTAACTTATTGAACTTATTTTGAAGTGAAATTTGGTATGAACATTCTAGACATTTTGAAAGACTATATTGAAAATTATTACTTGAATTGGACATTTGTATGACCATTTTCATTTATTTTATTAACTGAAGAGAAAATCAGTATTCTGAAATTTAGTGATTTATATGAATGATATTGTAAAAATGATGTAAAATTGTATAAAATTATTATGAACATGATTTTTATATTTTTGAAAAGCTACTGATGTTTGATTCAAACTTTATGTTTTTAGTTTTATCTAACGGATTTTATTTTTTTGTTTTATTGACAGAAAAATCCTAGGTGGTACTGGACAAAATCAGTTTTGCACAACAAAGTTTCATGATATTTAGTTATTTACAAAAAAGTATTTTTTTAGAAATTCCAAAGCCCAGTTTCTGGGAACATCTTGCACTTCATAGAAAAAATATTAAAGCCTATGAACTAATTAGTTAATGCAGACGAAAAATAGAAATGAAGTGCGAAATTAAAACTGATTATAATTACAGCATCACATTTTCTTTTTATGGAGATGTTTATGCGCAACTTATCTTGAATTTTTTTATGAAAATATTTTTTGGTGACAAATAACAACTTGGTTAAGGAAAGTCACATAATCACATTGTTTCCTAAGAGTAACCCCATTAGATGTGACTATTCTAGGTGGGGTGATTTAAGGTTGGGAACCTATTAGGACTTCCACATACCCAAATCACTCCAAAGATTAAAAAATGATAAGAAAAAAACAAGGAGAATGTTAGTAGATGATTTTAAGAAGATAATCAAAATAAACAAGAATTTCAACTTTACCTTGCTAGCTCAATGATGCACTTCCTTTTGCAAATTTTCTACTTTTTTTTTGTGATTTTCTTAATTTCTAGGTGTGTTTCTAAATTCTCTTAAATACTAACTTTAAACTCTTTTTTGTGTTTTTTTTTTTTTTTATGATCTTCTTTTACTTACTTATTAAGACTTTTCCTTAGATGGAAAGATTAAGGAGGAGAAGAGTAGTAGAGAAGATGAGAGTGAAGTTGAATTGTGTTTTTTTCAACTTGGTTTTGAAGTGGAATTTAGAAAGGTATCTATAGAGAAATGAAAGAGGTAGAAAATCAAATTTTTCACCCAAAAATCTGATTTTCTTCATCCTTAATCACACTAATGACATCACTCTCATGACCTCACCCTAATGACATCATCAAATCTCTTTGTAAACACAAATATTCTTATTCTTTTTGGATTTTCTCATAAATGAAGTAAGATCAGATTTTCAGAAAATATTTTTCCCTAAACATCCTAATACGTAAAAAAATGCATCGAAAAGCGTGCAAAACCAACTGGTTAGGGCGTTGCGCCTAGCACAGGAAACTGTACTAGGCACAGCACCTTGCCGGTTTAGTGAATAAATGATGAGTTTAGTGAATAAAGAATATATTGTTATTCTTTATCCAATGACTTGACCATCAAGAAAACTGATTAATGCCGGTTTTGGGATACGACTAAAATCCCGACGCCTAATCGCGACTCGTTTTTATTTTTCCAAAAGACTAACTTATGACAATTAATGAAAACACGCAAATTAATAAAGACGAGCATGATTATACTATGAATCATTTTATTAAAATGGTGGTTGTAGTTATTGACTACGACTCACGAAAATTATACTTCTAAGCTGAAATTGTATGACTAATACGCAAAAATGAAAAATCGTGCGATGGAATGAAACTCGCGCTCCACGATGCATGGCGATTTTGTTATTTTTATTTTTCAAACCTTTATTTATCCGAAAAAGGGGTTCAAAATTTGGTGTCTACACAAAGATAGATAGAGAAACTGCATGTTTTAAGTTTTAACTTATTTGAGTAATAACTTGGGTTTGTTACTAGAGGTTATTTCCTGTAATCATTGTTTTACAAACTTCTTTTATTCCATCTTAGCATTACAGGTCTGTTTGATGTACTTTTCATCAAAGGCAATGCCTCGACCGAGTGAGGACAAAGTGAAACAAATTGTTGACCCCAAGCGTAATGACAATTATCCGCCAAGGAAAGTTGCTAAGGTTCTCCTACTTTTCTCTCGTTCCTGTAGTTGATAATTCACTTCCATACTTTTTTTCCTTCCTGCATTAATATGATACCTTATGACCTTACTAAGGCCCTGGCTGAGTCATTTGTTTATTACTATATTGTGATTACCGACTTCAACTCTAATGAGACAGCATGCCTAGTAAAAATTGTTTTTATTTGGCATGCTATAATTTGCAAGTGTACAAAGTGAATCACGTTCATGTCACTGTTACACTGGACTGACCTCTAGTTGTATCTTACTGGTGCATGGTCTTAATAAAGATAAGTTGACAGGTGGAAATTATCAATATTGGAGCTATTTAGTCAGTAGCTGTAATGTTGATTTGTCTATGTTTATATCAGTAAGGACCAATAGTGGACCTTTGTTTGAAGGCTGGATAGTATGTAAGTTTTCCAGTGATTTGTTCTCGATATGTAACATTTAGTTTTCCAGTTATTTGTATGAGGGTATGTTCAACCATCTTACAACTTAGTAGTTCCAGCCGAGCCTATAGATATGATATGTATATAAATTTGATTTTGGCGTAAATAAATAAGCATTGTTGATGAAGCAATTAGCCTAACTGTTGTTTGCTATCATGTAGGGTAATTTCAAACTTGCTTGAGATTATTTTTTATTTGGCATGCTTTAACTGTTCGTAATTCCTTCTGTAATAGTGTCATCATTGCCAACCACTCGGTACGATAGACTGTCGATATTATATGTGCCGCTACATGCTTGAGATTATAGAGTTTAAACGACTAGTTATTCTAGATAAGGTACTTTAATGCTAATTTTAATTTTTCCTTCTGTTATATGATTACCAATCTTTACTCAATGATTTAACATTTATCTCTCTTCTTTATTACGTAATTTTTTTTAGGAATATTACATGAATATTGTATTTAATTACTATTATTCTAGCTTTCATGATCACTTATTTTTGTAAACAACTTTATTGTAGTATTATCTTGGCGCTCAGGATAGTAGTTGTACTTTACATATGTCAAAGATCAACATGAAGAACACATGGTGAGCTGTAATTCCCTGGATTTTTTTTTACCTTAACCCCCTTTTGGACATACATATATTTTTTTAGATTTGGATATAAATATTGTGGATATGGGATGGATTTGATTGTATTTTTTGTTTAGAATGATATGAAATACATTGATATTAATAAGCATAGTAGTTTTTTGAGGTTTATGTGTATTGGTTGAGTTATTTTGTACATGAATAGGTTTTTGGCGATGCATATGAGAATATTATTTTGTTTTAAAAAAAAAGCAAAGATAACAATTACATGAAAAACCATTTATATCCTATTATTAGAAAAGATAACACTTATTTAAAATAGCTGTTATCATTGGCTTCTTTCTCCCACCCAGCAAAATACCAAACTGAACAGGTGGTTGTAGAAGGTCGATCAATTCTAGTGGGTATATAACAGTTGTAATAAAAAACTATTATGTATGTTTACACTCTCAAACATAACATTTCCATCAAGCGTTATCTTTACCTTACATTACGTAAAATTGCAAAACGCCTCAAATGTGTTACGTAAAGCCTTATTTGACATTTATCTTTACCCTATTTTGTAGTATTGTGAGACCTTTTGAGTCACACTTTGGAAGATATTGAGATTTCTTCCATCCACTTCCATGAGACAACCTATATACTTGCCAAGTTTTGGTTTGTTTCGCACTTTGAGTCTTTTACTCAGAAGTCTAAAGAATTGGGGGGGAGAGGAAGTAATTCAGCTAAAACCAGCGAATGACTTATCAGAATTGATAATTTTCCCCGAAAGAGCACATGACATGTTCCTTTTAATAAAAAAAAAAAGTGCATCATCAGTAACGAACAAGTGGTGGATTTTTAGGGCTTTTCTAGCAATTTTCAAACCTATCAGACTGCCAGTAACTTGCATTTTAACTAGATTTCTGGAAAGGGACTCCATGCACATAATAAAGATATTAGGAGAGAGTGGCTCTCCTTGCCTTAGCCCTGCTTTAGGAATTATTTGTTGGGAGGGTTCACCCACTAGGGGAAAAAACATCAACGGATTCAGCCAAAACAAGGATACCGATCCGTTAATGGGTCGCAACTGGTGGTCGCGAAGCAGCTATTCCTGTTCAAAACCGAATCAGTTGAGGACTAACTGATCTGGTTGGGGGAAAAAACAGACGAGCTAAATTGATTAAGTGGACCGATTTTGTTACCCAACCGAATAAGTTGATCTTCGTGACGCTAAATTCATAGCATGCATAAGTTATTAAACTGATGTGCACATATATATATATTTTGAAAATGTACTATAAATCAAGTTCTAATATGAACTAAAACCCAAAATAATCATCAATTGTACCTACATAGCTAGCTAGTAACATAATAATCAGGGCAAATAAACGCAAAGCCACCACACTGTCTCATACAAACATCGGTAAGGTAGCATGTTACCAAATCCCGTACCTCGTTGATCTCGGTTGTGGTGAAAGAATGCTCCCTTAGTTTGTCATCGGGGAATACCTTATAAAACAAAGATAAGGAAACACATATAAGAGCATTCTAAGTATGGGGAGGACTTCAGGTTACTCTAAGGAAATTGAGCAAATAATGCGGGAAATTAAGAAAATTGAGCTTAAAAAACCAAATGTTTTCACAAAATTATATTCATTTACCCAAAATGGGTTTCAAAACATGCGATTGGACATTAATTGACTCTAATAGTTATATAATTACTTATTAGAACTATACATGACCTGACATGAAGCTAAATGTAGGAAATTAAGTAAATTGAACATCAAAAACCAAAATCAAATTTACCCAAAATGGGTTTCAAAGCATGTGATTGGACTTTTTTTTCAAGTAAGAGAGAATTATATATCATCAAAAAAAGTTTACATCCTAAGCCATGATAAAGTCTGGACAAACCTTGTAGGAAGGACTCTTCTAGACAAAGTCAGGCGCAAAAAATAACAGACTCAAGGAGCCAACAGACTAATTACAAGCTATCAAGCCATTGTATATCCCTAGTATTCACTTTCTTTCCTATAACTTTCTTGATTCTATTTTTTACAACAAAATTTGATTTAGTGTACAATATGTCTTGGTGTTGTCACTGTCTACTCCCATACAGCTGAGTTCCTAGCTCTCCAAATTTGATACACAAGGCATGCTATAGCAGCATAGGTCACCTTCCTCCTAAAGTTGTTTTGCATTACATGTTGATCCATCCCAGCATATGATACAGTCTAGTCTTCACTGTCTGAATCCGAAGATATTGAATAATTTCTTCGTAACAAGCATGACTGAAATCACACTTAAAAAATAAGGGGAAGTTTGTCTTAGCAACCTTACCACAGATGGAACAAAGATTGCTATCACAAACACCATATTTGTAAAGTCTGTCTCTTGTCTTTAATTTGTCTTTTAAAGCAAGCCACATAATGATTCTATGTTTGGGAATTGAATATCTATTCCATGCATACTAGTGCTTTTTCACCTTGTTTTATGCCTCACTTAGAAGCTTATAAGTGCTCCTTATGGAGAAGCTACTGTTTGAAAGCCAAGTAGATGAATGAAAAGTGGCAGAGCAGGCCTCATTGGCTTTACAAATATACTTCACAGCCCAGCTGACATTGATTGGGTGCTTATATTCCAGCCACTTCTTGGACTTGATATAGATTGCATGAACCCATTTCACTCATAATTTGTCTTGTTTTTTAGTGTGTTAAGTGTTTTTTTAAATCCGATAAAATCATGGCCTAATTACACAAATATATTAAAAAAAAGATTGAAAACTAAATTGCGCGTTGCGCAAAGAGTGCGCTGGGTGTACATCGCTACGTGACGCACAAAGACAAGTGTTAGGTGCAGATTGGTGCACCTAACGCGTTCCAGCCAATGCGTTGAGTGCACCGACTGCGTTCGACGCGCTTCCATCCTTTTTCAGTCACGCATTTTTGTACTATTTTCTTTTATCCCTTTAAATCCGTAAATCAACTTTTACGAGATAAAATCTGATTTCAACTTTAAAATATCTTTGAAAATATCTATTTATTTCTGAAAATATTTATTAAAATAATAAATAAAAATAATTAATTATCATGAATAATTAATTGGGCTTTTTCAAAGGATTGGGCTCAAAATAAAATTAATTATTAGGAATGATTAATTGGCTTTAAAATAGGATTTTGGATCAAATAAAAGCTTTACACTTTAAAATTGTTTTGGGCCTCGCTTTTCGGACTGCTCTCCCCTTGGGTCGGACCAATTTCGACCGCTATATGTTTCATCATTGGGCCCTTAAATGGGGCGACACGATTATGTGTCCGAACAGAGAATGATTATAGATGCTCTGCAATCTAAAACCACTCTTTTAACATCGGTACCTGCAAAACAAGCATAAGTTTGCAGAACTCGACATATATCAAAAGTATCAATTTGCAAGACAAGCACAAGTCTACGAAATGATAACAGTACGTGCAAAACAACCATTACTTTGCAGAAACAAATATATATGTAAAGAACATTTGCAAAAAAAGCATAAGTTTGCAAAATGAAAGTGGTACTTGTAAAACAAGCATAAGTTTGCAAAATGAAAGTGGTACTTGCAAAACAAGCATAAGTTTGCAGGAACAAATATATATGGAAAGTATTAATTCGCAAGACGAGCACAAGTTTGCGAAATGAAAGCAGTACCTCCAAAACAAAAATAAGTTTGCAGAAACAAATATATATGAAAAACATTTGCAAAACAAGCATAAGTTCGCAAAATGAAAGCAGTAGCTGTAAAACAAGCATAAGTTTGCAAACTGAAAGCGGTACCTGTAAAACAAGCATAAGTCTGCAGGAACAAAAATATATGGAAAACATTTGCAAAACAACCATAAGTTTGCAAAATGAAAGAATATGTGAAAAGGATATCATGCGATATGGCCGGCTCATGTCGGTATAGAGCTTCATCCAGCTTCAGGGCTGTATGTGGGCTATTAGCCGGCATACGACGGTATACAGCTACATCCTGCTCCATGGGCATATGGCTGAGGACTAGCATTGGACTTTACCATTGTTGTTAACTTCAGGAACACAAACCTTATTTTGTGTATATGTGCAAATTATGTGTTTTACTTTCTTTTTAATAGCCATGATTACTTTAAATGGAAAATAACGCATTTAGTAAGAGGCCGTTCTGTAGAACGAAAGAGGGGACGAGTTCCAAACATTCAAACCTCCTAACCGAAACCCCGAACCCTATCCCATGGAATGAAAGGCCAACTTAAAAAAAAAAAATCCTTATCCATATGAAGTCCTCATCGTTTTAAATGATAGTTCTTAAAATTGATTTTAAAATGATTCATTAAGTAAATCTATCCCTATTCAGATATTCATAGATCACTTCAAAGTTTTTTCAAAAATCATACTCCAATAAGAGACTTTTGTGGGATTTAAGACTGTAAAAAATCGAGTACCACAGTGTAACACCCCAGAATTTCGAAGCGGAAAAGAAAGAAATAATAATAGTATTAATAGGACGATGGCGGAAACATCGTCTTCTGGGAATGTCACTACTACAAGAATAGTGTTTAAATAACTAAGTGATAAAAAACAAACATAAGTAAGTACTATAAGTAAATTAATTACTTAGATTAAAATCGAAATGAGAAAACTATCTCAAACTAAAGAGAAGTCTAGAACTAAAACCCCTAATAGATTATTTCTCGCATCTCAACCCGAGCCCAAAATCAAAGAAAATCCCCATCAACAAAACCTGCAAAATATACAACAAATATCCACAATCAGTGGGGAGTAACTAGCAGTTCTCCCAGAACAAAAGAAATCAAAGCATGATTCAGACATAGATTAGTAAGAAAGGAACTAATTAAGTCAAGTCAACTACAATATGCATCCACTTCCATATAACTCACAAATAACGCAAATAAATAATAAATAGCAAATCATCTCAAGAGTACTTTTATAAAAATAAAATATAGGTAAAACAAGTTATTGAGTCAGAAACCGAACGTTGGTGAATCGCAATTCACTTCCTAAGGTTTGTCAGATCGCAATCTCCAGGCCAGTCTATGGGCTTACGTTCCCCACTGCCTGTGTCTAAGAATGGCCAAACTGCCGATGCAGGGTAGTACACGCAAAACTCCCTGACCTCTCAGACGACAACAATTAACCCAGGTGTGCCCCTAGTTCGTAAACCAGGTGGTTGGCATGTTCTTCACCGGGGACTACATCTATCCCACCGGATGTTCTTATCTGAAAATAAAATCATAAATATCATCAAAGTATCATTCATCTCAAAAATATTCGTCAAAAGGGATGCCACCCTGCCTTATACCCATAATTCATCAAAAGTAATTTTTCAAAAATCTTCAAAGTAGTAACTTACAAATTTACAACAAATATCTCCAACCACAATACTTTAAACATCACTAAGCATCAACAATGATAGTGAAATAGTTTTACAGCACTAACAACATCAATCAAAATGCATCACCAATTAACTCCAAGGCTTATTAAATAAATGAATAGTACACAATTAATCATCTTTACATAAATCAAACATAAACATAATGATACCAATAATACTTACAGCAGCCTACTAAACACCAGCATCCAAGAACATAAAAGATCACAAATTATTTCTGATTAACAAGCTCTCAAATAATTTAAAAGAGTATCCTCAATTTCACAATAAAAACCCAATAATAATTATTAAACTAATAAGTTCGAGCTGGTAAAATCACAAAAAAATTATCATATGACCCTAATGGCTCTACTGACATGGTACAAATTTTATTTATAATTTTTGGACTCCAAAGGTAATTTTAAAAGTTAATATACAGATTACTCAATAAAGCCAATATAATACCTAAAAATATAAATAAACTCCCAAAAATTACCAAAAATTTAAAAAACATGCATAAACTCACGGAAATACATATTATACAAACAAATTAATTTTTTGGCCTCCAGAAATAATTTTCATGATTTATATACTGACAGAAACGAAATCACAAAAACAGATATATTAATTAAATAAACCAGTACACAGTAGGCAAAAATTATTCTAAGGCATGGAATACATACTACGCATACAACATGATCTAAGAAAAATAATTTCAGCAATTTTAACATCCGTTTAATAATTATTATGCAATTTAGCCAAAAACGCACAAAACACCAATTAAATCAAATAAATACCAAAAATCATACGAAAATTATTTTTATCTTTACAGTAATCACACAGCATGCATCAAGTATATTCATGTCAAATTTTGGTCAATAATTTCATTCAAAAAGTATTTTAAATAATTCCTAGCGTAATAATCTAATACCGAATAATACTCTAATCACTATGGTTCTAAGATAACAACTAGTTACCTGGAACGTCGGGAGGAGAGCTGAGTCTAAAGAGATAGTTAAAGGCTATGCATACAATCCAATTCCTCTTCTAACCCCAAGGCACAACGAACGAGAATTGAAGCAACCAGTCACTAGGCATTTTCTTCTTGAACGTTGATAAATCTCATGTCACACTGCTTTGTTCTGACCATGATTCCTGGTGATCAAAAGCTCATATTCTAAATCGCTCCAGTCAGAATGTAGAACAAGATGTTATAAACGTTCTGTCCAAATTTGAAGACGATCCAACGGTTAGATCTCCGGCTACGGTTATTTTCGTGAAGGTGTGACAGGAAAAACCGGGTTGAACCTTTCGATTCTTTTCCTCTTCCTTTTCTCTCTTTCTTTTCTTGAAAACGGTGAGGTTTAAATGCAAATGATTCTGAACTTCTTTTAATAAAAATTAGAATTTTATGGCAAGGAAAAATGAAGGGATTAGGAGAAATGATTAGGGGGGTTATGGGGGTTACAATCTACCAAAAGTCACCAATTAAAAGAAATGAAATAAAAGAGGAGAAACTTCTTCCTTCTCCCTCCCCATAGCCGGCTGTCCAAGCCCAAGTACACCAAGAAGATTTCGGCCCAAGTCATCAAAGGTCCATGCATCAAAAGTCCGTCACGCGATAAATCGATAAATTCCTAAATCGCGCCTAAACTTTGAAAATACTTAATATTGAAAACAACTCTAATAAATTATATTATAAATATAAATATAATAAACACATTAACACGCCACATGCGATGCAACATTTCATCACTCAAATCGGTCCAACATTGTTACAAAAATGCTACGCGGCAAAAAAAATGCATCCTAAACGCCTAAATAAATAATGAAACTAATATAACCTTTAAAATAAATAACTAAAAACTTAAAATAAATATATATACATATATCACATCATATAAATATATATACACATTTTCACAACACGTTCCAAAATAATCTAAATAATAAATTATTTATTTTTACGAAAAATATCATTTTAATGTAAACAAACACCAAAAGGGTGAAAATTACGGGGTGTTACAATCACTCCCCCTTAAAAAAGTTTCGTCCTCGAAACTTCAAAACAACCAAGAGACAAAAGAAAATAATCTAGATAAAGAACATTAAGAAAACATAAATCGATGGATTTTAGTTAACTAAACAACTTTGCAGGTATACAGTTTGATAACTCAAATAATATATATTTTATTTTGGAAGACCAAAAGAGTTGTACAGTAAAGAAGTACGATAACAACCATTATTTTATAAAATGTGAATGAACCAAAGCCAAGTATTAGAAAGTTTAAGGTAAAAACTTTTGATCAATAAACCATAGGTAATTTTGTAAAAGAAGCAGGAATAAATAGTTACGTAAAGTTATAAAAGAATAAATCCGACCATACATAAATATTTTTAGAAACGAAACGAAGAAGAAAAAGTTCGTAAATAGATAGCCAAACCAATTTAAATAGAGGTAACCACACGGGCTTATACTCCACTTAAAGAGATAAGAGCACTTTAATAAAGAGTAGCTTTATTAAAATAGCACTTACGAACACAAGTCATGACATATGTTATAAGAGCGTACGCCTCCTAAACATATATATGAAAATTTAAAGTTCGCAAAAGAAATTGAAAACTTTAAAATAAATTTCACAACGACGAAACACTAATAATTAGGCGATAAAGTAATAAATTATTAACAACAATTATAAAATTTGCTAAGTCGACACAATTGTGCATGGAACCACCCACTGCAATCTAGTATCAACAAAACAATATTTGAAAGCCTTCTTATCAAATCAACATTAGAGTTTACTGGAATCACCCAATATAAACTTAATGTCAACTCAAAAAGGAAATTAAATCAAAACAGATAAAATGCGTCAACTTATCAAATTGACATACAAGTCAAAGGAATCACCCATTATGACTCAATATCAACTCAAACAAGTTTAAAATTTAGACTTATCAAATTGACATACAAGTCAAAGGAATCACCCATTATGACTTAATATCAACTCAAACAAGTTTAAAATTTAGACTGAGTATATAAATTTCATTTTCAAAGAATATAAAACAGATCAGTCAAAATCAGAGAATTAAATAAGATGTAATGAAAAGAACCAAAATTTTGATATGAAATGAGAAAGCACTAAATATTTAAACAAGAAACAACAAATAGTAAACGAGATCCTTTCACGTATTTGAGTTCGAAAAATAATGCTAATAAGAAAAGTAAATTAGTAAGTAAAATAAAAGTTGTTGAATGCTAACCTTTAAAACAAAATAGTTTACATCTACTTTTCAAACTAACACCAAAACAACTCATTAAGGTACTTTTATTTTCAAAGACTACAAAACTTATTACCATAATTAAAGGCTAAATAAGGATTAACATGAAAAATAAAAATATTAAAAGGAAAATATTTATAAATATAGATGGTCAAAGACGGTAAGAGAAATTTGAAGAATATCTTGAAAGACAATTTCAAAACCCCTTTCTTATTCCAAACCATTATAAAACAATTGAAATTAAACGTTTTTTCAAAAGAGTATATCAAAATATTAACAATAGGAAAATTTAAAAGTCATAAAATAACTCTAATATAGGTATGAAATTTATTAAGTTCAAAGATCTAAAATATAATTTGGAATATAAATTCAAATTAGAAAGTTTTGTAAATAATAAAACAGATACGTAATACTCACATAATAAACAACACTTAATTGAAAAAGAACAGAAAGTATATAATGTCTCACATAATAACATATACTATCAAGCAACTAACAAATATAATAAAAGCAATGCAACACATAAGATTATATTAAAATAAAATTAAAGTTTATCTTTAAATTGCAAAATACAAAATAAATTAAACACACAACTAAACTGAGAAGGCGATAAATTACTTCGCTTTCGCTGCGCACTCTGATAAAAGAGAAAATAAATTCCATGTAAGAAGCCCTGCAAATAAGATTAGCAAACTTGGTAGACTAATTCCACCAATAATACAAATAACTATACATATAACATATGCTCCATAAGCATGAAAGCACACCACATTCCCATAAGGCTTCCCTTTACTTACTCTACCCATAACACTCTCATTATAGTGAACAACTAAACTTAATTCTAAACAAATTTTATATCCTATGGCTAACTAATAATTCTAAAGAATCATTAGCAACTCTTTTTCGGAGTTTAGGAGCGTTTTGCTCTGATACAAACTGTAACACCCCAGAATTTCAAAGCGAAAAAGAAAGAAATAATAATAGTATTAATAGGACGATGGCGGAAACATCGTCTTCTGGGAATGTCACTACTACAAGAATAGTGTTTAAATAACTAAGTGATAAAAACAAACATAAGTAAGTACTATAAGTAAATTAATTACTTAGATTAAAATCGAAAGGAGAAAACTATCTCAAACTAAAGAGAAGTCTAGAACTAAAACCCCTAATAGATTATTTCTCGCATCTCAACCCGAGCCCAAAATCAAAGAAAAACCCCATCAACAAAACCTGTAAAATATACAACAAATATCCACAATCAGTGGGGAGTAACTAGCAGTTCTCCCAGAACAAAAGAAATCAAAGCATGATTCAGACATAGATTAGTAAGAAAGGAAATAATTAAGTCAAGTCAACTACAATATGCATCCACTTCCATATAACTCACAAATAACGCAAATGAATAATAAATAGCAACTGAGTTGGATAAAAATAAATAAATCATCTCAAGAGTACTTTTATAAAAATAAACACTAGTGGAAAAAACTCCATGTGCTACTTGTCAAGTGCTTCGGTTGAACAATCAACCCAAGCACTTGTGAAAATTTAAATATTAAAAATTCACAAGTGCTCCGGTTGATAAGTCCACCGGAGCCCTTTATATCAAGTGCTCCGTTTGACTAGTCAACCGGAGCACTTGTGAATAAGTGCTTCGGTTGACTAACCGAAGCACTTGCACACGTTTTAATGGATCGCGCTACAATTTAGTTTTGTTTTTGAAGGACGCGCTACACTTTATTAATTTCCCCTCAATTAATTTGGAACCCTCCTCCCTTAAAATCAGTTGAAACTACTTCGCTCAAAAGAACCCTCTCGTCGGTCCGTCGTGAGGCTTACACTTTCGCTCTCACGCTCTGAAATCTGCTACTGCACTGAAATCAGTTCATCTCGAACATCTGGCGAATTCCATCGTGAGGCTACCACTCTCTACTGCACTGAAATCTGCTGCCTCACTCGAACATCCTCGCATCTTTGAAATTGGGAAATCTGGTGAACTCCATCGTGAGGCTACCACTGTCACACTCGTTAGGTCGCACGAGGCTTCAACTTCATTGGATTCTGCGCCCAATTCTCTCTCCTTGAAGAATTCCAGGTTTCTTTTTCCGGGTATGCATAATTTTACGTTTTCGCAAAATTGATATTTGTTATATTTTGGAAGAATTTTAGGGTTAATGTGATGTTTTGTGGATGGTTTGATTTGGTGATGGTGGATTGTATTATATGGTGTGGTTTCTTAAGAAAATTGAGTGTATATATGTTTGAATTGTGTTGATAGTAGTAAATGCTGAATGTTTAATGATGTTTTAGGTGATTGTTAACTGTTTTGTGGGCTGGATTGCTATATTAGGTTGCAATATGTGAAGCTTGTTTGTGTTTTAGGTAATTGGGAATGATGGTTTTCTTTAAGAGGGTGTTTTTTGTGTTTTAGGCGTGGTTCGGAATTTTGGTTGCTTGATAAACTGCAATGTCGTTTCGATGACAAAATGAATGAATAAAACAAAGAAGAACTGCAATTCCCTGTGCACAAGCTCTTCAACTTTAAAGATACATAGTAATTTCAAGGCAAGTTTTCAATTTTCATAATTTTTTACCTAATTTCAATTATCTTGTATGAATGTGAGTTCCTTTTTTGATCTTATTTTTATATGCTAGATGATTCTTTTCGTAAGAAATTAAGTTCGAAACTGAAATGTAATCTCAATTTTCATCAATCTTTGACATAAAAAAGTTTTTAAATCTCTAATCTTGTAGAAAATGGATTTAAAAAAAGAAGATAAAGAAAATAATATTACCTAATGCATTGCCGAAAGCTTGAATTTTAAAGTGTGAGCCGTGAAGAAGTTGAACCACCGAAAGGCCAAATACTCCCAATTCTTCCAATAGCCAAACTCCCCATTTTGCCAATTAAAGAACAGAAGAAGCCAAATTGCCCACTTCTTCCACTCTTCCAAACTTCCACTAAAACCCAATTCTCTTCCACTGCGGTAGTGTTACGAAAAATTCTGATCTATTTGGTTTCAAAACAAAATTCAAAACTGAATTCTTGGTTGTTTGATGAGTTGGTAGAAATTGGTTAGAGTACATAAAATAAAAAAATTAATCGTTAGTAGGTAATTAAATTGAGGAGGAATTGATTTAAAGTATGTTGTTGATAGTATCTCAAGAATTGAGAAAAATTAATTTGTAACAGTAGATAGTTAAGAGAGGGGGTGAGAGTATTATATGAAAATTTGGTTAAAGAAAGTAAATTAATTACAAATTAGATGAGAAGGCAGCAAAACACCTTCAAATATTCAATACGCCACCTGAAAAGAAAAAAAAATGCAGATTATATATACAAAAAAGCACAGCAAATGATCAAATTAATTTGTCATGAATGTACTCTAAAAGATCAAGAAAAACATCAGTACTTAACAATCCAAATCCAAAATTTAAAGAATCAATCCCTCAACCAACCAAAATTTTACACCTAAATTCAAAATTGAAGTATAAAAATAAAGAAATCAAAGAAATGTAGAAAGAGGAGAGACATCTTGTGTTATGTAATTTTTTTTTAAAAATTTACACTGAAAGATAAAAGAGTAAAGGCATCAAAAGAAGGCTATGACAATTTTCTTCTGCCAAATTTTACACTCAGAGAGTAAAGAGAGAGAATATTAGAGAGAATAATGTAGTAGGGAAAGCAAGTGAATGATGAAAATTGGAGCCGAGGCGGTTTCTTCTCTATATTCAGTTATGCATTATTGAGTTGATAATCTGGTTTGTGAACGGTTTTCTGTCTATGAGAGAATAGTATTTGTTGTAATTTGTCTTAAGTAGTGAGGGTAAAATTGGACTTATTATATTTTGGTGTCCTACCCCTTTTCACATATAGAATAGAGATTCATGTGATATTATTATACTTGTTTATCTCAATGAAAAGGAAGTTCGAATCATTGCAATAATATGTGTTAGTTTTTTGTATCGTTGCTATAGCTGAAGATTCCTTAATTTGTGCACATAACCTGAAAAGACATTTGTTATCAAATGAAGGTACTAATTGTTTGTACATGCTGAGAAATCGTTTTGACATCAAATTTGAAACGAAAATGGCATGGTTAGATATGCTATTGACTTTTCAGCAAGTATTATCTATACTGGGTAAAGCAATTATGGAGGAAATTTTTAAAGTGGTTAATTCTAGTATGTTTACTAACCACCAATATGATCGACCTTTTTATAGTTTTGTAAACACTTTAGTTGGTTATTTTATATGTGGCATTCTATTCAAAACCAAACAATTCTTGGTTTTTGAAGTCACTAATAAGTACCTCCCTTTTTGGCTACAATGCTCAGGGTGCCTACATATCTTTACACCTCGTCTCTGTGTATTCTTTCCCCCTCTCTCGGTCTCCCACAGGTTAGTTGTACTCTCTCTTACTCTTATGTAAAATTTGTTTCACATTTTTGTTCAAATGATTTGGTCATATTTCAATTTTGAATCATTAAGAATGCTTTAAGAATAAAGGATTGAATTTTATTCAAAATTTTGTTTTTGTTATGCAAAAATTAACGTATCATCATAATCATATGCCTAGATACCCATCCAACACATACTCATTAGGAATAAGTCTTGGATAGTCCCCGTTTTGGGACTGTTCTTGGACGTTTGATCTCACTTAGGTGGTAAATGTATGTTTTCTTTTCGTTTCTATGGAAATCACGGCTACTCATTTCCCTAATCTGTTCTCCGGGTATATATATAGATAAGTAACTACCTACATTGTATACTTGGAGAACTGTAGGGAAATGCTGCCGGAATTTCCATAGATCGAGAAGCTGACATACTTTTATTAGTGGGATTTGACGTCCAAGGATGGGTTAGGTTGGAGTGATAAGGACCTTTGGAAGACATGCATATATTCATGCTATATTATTTTTTTTTTTTTTTTTTGAATTTGTATGTTTAATGCTTAAATGGTTGACAATGTGTTATTGTATGTGATTAATTAGTCGTTAGAGGTCTGTTTGGATGGCGAGAGATCGTTCGTGGATGTATGGTAACGTTGATTCGTCAGAATTTGTGGATGGGGTACTTGAATTTTGTGATTCTGCCTTAGAACATCAAGCTAGGACGGGAGAATTAGGATTTTATTGTCCTTGTGTCAAGTGTGGCAATGTGTTCAAAGTGAGTGATATTGATTTGCTTAGGGAGCATGTACTTCGTCATGGGTTTAGGCCGGAATACCATGTATGGATTTGGCATGGTGAGGAGGGAGTATATGAAGGGAATTCTCGTGCAAATGATGTCCATGAACAAGAAGACGTGACTCATGCATTTGAGGAAATGGAGAATGATAATGAGCACGAGGATGATGAGGATGATGAGGATCATGTGGATGAGATGATGGAGGGTGTCGAGGATGAGTTAGGGAAACATTCTCGTGTTTTTGAGTCGTTGACAGAGGCAGCTCAAAAGCCTCTGTATGCTGGTTGTAAAAAGTTCACCAAACTGTCTGCCGTGTTGACACTTTTCAACATTAAGTCCAAGGGAAATTGGACCGACATTAGTTTCACCTCATTATAGCCAAACCACCAGGCTTCAAAATTCGTTGAATTTCCTTGAATACCTCAAGTGGTTTGGTCAGATAGTCAACACTTACCTGCACATTAAAACTGAATAAGAGTCAATAAAAATACTGGAGATATATATACCTAGCATCTAATCCGTAATCATACAAGTATTAAAATAAGGTATGTGCTCTTATTTGAATAAACCATGCATAAATAATTATATAAGATCAGCTAGAAGGGAGAGGGGAGCGGGGAACTTATTCAGATCTGCCCATGGTGAAAGATGTGCATACCACATTAGTGATAACATCAAAAGAGCTATCGCCAAATGGAAGCTTAGGATTAACATTCAAGTCTTGCACAACATATTCTGTAAGGACCTGCAAAAAGAAACCGGTAAGACTTCGCTCGGGTTCGACAATTCTTCACCTCCACATACAAAGAAAGACTATCAGAGAAAGCAAAAGTATCAGGGCTCGTCCTCGAGCTTTATTAGTTGCTAATTTAATGTTTTCTATAACCGAAACTTATAATATTTTGCTATTAAATATGTAAGAGAATAACAAGAGCCAAGATCAGATATCTTTGACCATTTCCAGTAGATGGAGGTTTCTCTCCAGGAACTAAATAGAAAACATCTGTTTGCTGTAATTTATTATTATAATCTGGCAGGTGACTTTGCATAATCCTACAAGTGCCTATGATAAGAAGTAACTTATTGCATCTCCAAGGATTGTTTGGTGTAAAAAATACGAAGGCAATATGATAATCATTAAGAAGTACATGTCATATAAACAGAGGACAGATCTTACTGGATTCCTCTTGAGTTCCTCCTCATTCATCCCCATTCCCACTATCCGTTCTTGCTTGTACCCTTTTGGAAAATGACTAACCTAGAGAAAGAATTGGATGCATAAAAATACATTTGTGTAAAATAAAAATTATCTGAAGCAACAAGACAACTGGATTTGAATGACTCACCCAACTGCTACACATGTCCAAAATACTGACTCCTGGAGTGTTGCTGGGAGGGAAAACCTCTGAGTAATACTTCGTAAGTGCAGCAATAGCATAATCATCAATGTGAGTTACAAAACGCGGTGAAACTAAAAAAAAGATTATTATGTTACCTTTGCGTATTCTTTGACGTGTGTTTCGCATTTCAATCTATACACCTCCATCCGTCTACTTTTAATTCTTATACTTTTATTTTTAGGATATCCCCTATGAATTTTATAATTTTATTTATACTTTTTCTTTCCCTCTATCCATATGTATTTTTTCTCCTCTTCTCTCGTGTTTTTGCCTTAATCCAAGAGTAACAATAGTAACACAAAGTATAACAAATAAAAGGGGCGGAGAGTATTATACTTAAAATTCACATTATTGAGCAGTATTATGTACACATTGTATGTACCACTTAGCTTTCTATGCACTGTTGCACGCATCGCGTGCATATAAGACTAGTATATATAGTTGTCTTTATTTGATCTTATTAGGTTTACAACACACCAAGGGAGGAGTCATTTACTGTTGAGGAAATCAATGAAGTTCGAGACAAGTTTGCTTCCTTCTTTACCGATTGTTGTCTATGAATTTGAATTCTAAATATGTTGTAAACACGTACTTTAAATCTACGGTAATGTTTTGTAACTCAATTCTACACTTTATATAATAATAGTACGTATTTTAATTTTGAATGTTTATTTGTTGGATTTTGAATTTCATGTTCACTTTTTTGTATCATTGTACATATTATGTTGGTGATATATGAGGTGCAAGAGGAGGTTAAGCATGGTGGTGAAAATGAGGCTGCAGGCTACGTAAATGTGTTTTGTAAATGTTGCAGCTAGCGCTCTATTATAATATATACTCTAGGAAGCTAATAATATAACTAGGTAGCGCTGGTTTTTTTTTAAAAAAAAAATTACAACAAGTGCTTCGGTTGATAATAAACAATCGAAGCACATGATGCACAAGTGCTTCGGTCGTCTATTATCAACCGGAGCACTTGAAATACTCTAAGCATGTAAAAATCATCAAGTGTTCCGGTTGTTAATACAACCGGAGCACTTGAAAAATTAAGTGCTCCGGTTTTTAACCGGAGCACTTGAAAAATGCTCAAGTGCTCGTATGGGGTCTGCTACGGGTGAAATACGGAGCACTTGTAGCGTTTTTAACCGGAGCACTTGATGTTTTTTCCACTAGTGAAAATATAGGTAAAACAAGTTATTGAGTCAGAAACCGAACGCTAGTGAATCGCAATTCACTTCCTAAGGTTTGTCAGATCGCAATCTCCAGGTCAGTCTATGGGCTTACGTTCCCCATTGCCTGTGTCTAAGAATGGCCAAACTCCCGATGCAGGGTAGAACACGCAGAACTCCCTGACCTCTCAGACGACAACAATTAACCCAGGTGTACCCCTAGTTCGCAAACCAGGTGGTTGGCATGTTCTTCACCGGGGACTACATCTATCCCACCGGATGTTCTTATCTCAAAATAAAATCATAAATATCATCAAAGTATCATTCATCTCAAAAATATTCGTCAAAAGGGATGCCATCCGGCCTTATACCCATAATTCATCAAAAGTAATTTTTCAAAAATCTTCAAAGTAGCAACTTACAAATTTACAACAAATGTCTCCAACCACAATACTTTAAAACATCACTAAGCATCAACAATGATAGTGAAACAGTTTTTACAGCACTAACAACATCAATCAAAATGCATCACCAATTAACTCCAAGGCTTATTAAATAAATGAATAGTACACAATTAATCATCTTTACATAAATCAAACATAAACATAATGATACCAATAATACTTACAGCAACCTACTAAACACCAGCATCCAAGAACATAAAAGATCACAAATTATTTCTGATTAACAAGCTCTCAAATAATTTAAAAGAGTATCCTCAATTTCACAATAAAAACCCAATAATAATTATTAAACTAATAAGTTCGAGCTGGTAAAATCACACAAAAATTATCATATGACCCTAATGGCTCTACTGACATGGTACAAATTTTATTTATAATTTTCGGACTCCAAAAGTAATTTTAAAAGTTAATATACAGATTACTCAATAAAGCCAATATAATAACTAAAAATATAAATAAACGCCCAAAAATTACCAAAAATTTACAAAAAATGCATAAACTTTCGGAAATACATATTATACAAACAAATAAATTTTTCGGCCTCCAGAAATAATTTTCATGATTTATATACTGACAGAAACGAAATCACAAAAACAGATATATCAATTAAATAAACCAGTACACTGTAGGAAAAAATTATTCTAAGGCATGGAATACATTACCCATACAACATGATCTAAGAAAAATAATTTCAGCAATTTTAACATCCGTTTAATAATTATTATGCAATTTAGCCAAAAACGCACAAAACACCAATTAAATCAAATAAATACCAAAAATCATACAAAAATTATTTTTCTCTTTACAGTAATCACACAGAATGCATCAAGTATATTCATGTCAAATTTCGTCAATAATTTCATTGAAAAAGTATTTTAAATAATTCCTAGCGTAATAATCTAATACCGAATAATACTCTAATCACTATGGTTCTAAGATAACTACTAGTTACCTGGAACGTCGGGAGGAGAGCTGAGTCTAAAGAGATAGTTAAAAGCTACGCATACAATCCAATTCCGCTTCTAACCCCAAGGCACAACGAACGAGAATTGAAGCAACCAGTCACTAGGCATTTTCTTCTTGAACGTTGATAAATCTCATGTCACACTGCTCTGTTCTGACCATGATTCCCGGTGATCAAAAGCTCAGATTCTAAATCGCTCCAGTCAGAGTGTAAATGAACCAGTGAGAGTTCATTTTATTGATTTTGAGATAGGAATTAGTTTTTTTTTTGGACTTGAATTTTATTAATTGAAAGTTAGCATTATGGTGACAAGTACTTATTTTTAATACATTAATCATTTATCATGTTCAATTTAAGGTTTTAATTGTGAATACTATTTTTCGGTGATTGTTATAAGAAGCATCAAATTTTGGTGTTTGTGATCGACTAAGCACCATGGGTGGTACAGATGGTGATCGAGTTTTTTTTTTTTTTTGGAAAAGCTATTTGCGTCTGATGTATGTTACTAATCGACGCAAATCAACCTTCCCAAGTCAACTTCCTTTCAACCCCTTTTGCATCGCATGAAAGACACCATTCGACGTAAATAGAAATAAATTTGCATCGCACCTAGCTCCGACACAGATTACTCCTAGTCAATTTGGGTCGCGAGCTGTAGCCTCGCACCTATGTCCGGTGCAAAGAGGCCTTTGGGATCCGACGAAATCGTTGTTTCTCTACTAGTGGATGATCCTCTAGTTGCGGAAATGAAGATGGCGAATCTAAGGGTGAGAAAGATTTTGATTGACACTGGAAGTTCGACGGACATCATGAGTGCAGATTGTTTGTCCAGGTTGAAGTTTGATGAGAAAAACTTGGTCCCAGTTCATCACCTAATCATTGGGATTGAGGGAGGAGTTATTCATCCTATGGGGACGGTAACTTTGTCGGTACGGGTACTAGAAAAGGATGTCTCGCGAACTTTGTTCATTAAGTTCTTGGTTGTCAGAGATTTAACGGCCTATAATGTTTTTCTTGGACGACCAAAACTGAGTCATGTTAAAGCAGTCATTGTTAATCATCTTATGCTGATGAAGTTTCAATGTGACGAAGGGCAGATAGGGACGCTTTATGGAGACCAACAGGTAGCCAGAGAATGTTATTTAACCACTCTAAAACCATCGTCTCGGAAGGCCGAAGAGAAGGACCAGACGAAGGTTGCTTGTGAAGGGAGAGCGGCCGACATCATAATGACGCAAACAACCTCGCTCAGAAAGACAATTGAAAATTTTCGGATGCAGGTCACTCCCTCATGGAGGGTGGCCGAAACTCTCTCTAGTAAAAAGAGGAAGTATGTGTGAGGAAACAAAGACCCCCGCTCGACTGAAGAAGTTATGGCCATCATGGGTTTGGCACTTAAGCGTCCAGAGCCTGTTGAGATCCCAGAAGACATATGTTTAGATGATGCTCGTCAAGAAAGGACCATGGAGATTGGATCTTCTCTTTCCCCTGCGTTGCGGGGAACTTTGATAATCTGATTCAAGGAGTTTCAAGATGTGTTTGTGTAATATCCCTAACATTTAAACATGTTTACTTAAATGAAAAATATAATTAGTGGCTAATTTTCTGCTTTAAATTGCGATTAAAAGTTTTGCTCTAAAATCAAGTAATATACTTCCTCCGTTCTGTTTTAAATGAAACATTGGGTGAAAGGACACTGTTCATTTATCAATTTTGACTCCAAATTATCGTCATTATATAAAGAAAAACGTAGTCCAGTGGGATCTTGTTTGATTCGTCTCGACGAATACTATCAAATTATAACTTTTTTATATTGTTTACGTGTGCACAACTAAAGATATTAATGATTAAAGAAGCGAGTTGGGTTGCGTGAAAAAGCAAACGTTTCATTTAAAACAGAACGGAGGAAGTATAAAAACTTTAGGTCTTCATTAAAAAAACCAATTTCATAAATCATTAGGTTACAAGTAATAATTGTAGAAGGAAGTAAGTAGGGAAAAGTTGGTTTAATAAAATAAAAGAAAAACGAAATTCATTTTTATAATGAAAGTTCTGACTTTCTTCTTCCCTATACGCTTGTTCTTCTTCTCTTATGGCAATTGGCAAACATGCCAAACATCATCAGGAATTTGTCCCCAACAGAGCCGAACCACACCACCTTTTTCTTCCATTTGTTCCTCCATGTTGTCCCCTTAAACCATCTATAACCCATTGATTCAAGGATGAAAAATCACAACAAAAAAATTCAGTAACATTTTTCTCTCTTTTCTCTGTGGTCGAAACCACCACGCCACCACCACTGGCGCACCATATTGGTGCAGCGACTCCCCTACGACCACCATACATCCTCTCCAGTGACCCGACGCCGCGCCGCAGCTCCCAGCTCTCTCTCTCTCTTCCTTCGCTCTCTCGCTCTACCTCTCCCCTGCTTTTCTTTGCTCATTGTTGCCCTGAATTCCACCACTCTACCGCCAGCTGCACCACCACCCCCCGCGCCGCCTCGCCGGAATTGTCGACAGCCTCGCTGCACTCGCTGGCAGCCTTGCCGAAGCTCCCATGTTCTTTGCTGCTCAAAGAGAGCAAAGGTACAATATGTACGATACCTCATAATTTTAGTTTTTATGATTTTTAGAGTTTACAATTTGAAGCCCAATTGTACCATATTGCTAATTGGATTATGTGGGCCTAAAACTGATTTTGCTTAATTAAACCACCTAGCTTAATATAATGGGCTAATCTTACATCTAAGACTAAGCTAATTATGTTACGTAAAACTAATCAACCACTAGCCTTTGTAAATGTGAAATTTGAGAATATATTAGTAAAACCCACACTTGTATAAATGTCTTATGCTAATTCTTTGAGATATTCTTATATCAAATTAGACAAATCAATTCCTTGTTATTATAACAACTATTTAGGTATTAATTATGATAATGTTTAGTTAAATTAGTATTATCAATCACTTAGCTAGTTTAATATTAATCATATACAACTTTACTATATTATGAAATAGACGAGTAATTTAGCAATAATAGTTCCACTCAACATTTTAGTAAATGGGTCAATATTAGCAATATCAACAATGTAAGTTTTATTGAAAGATAGTCCTTTAGTAAGATGTAGTTGACTAAAATAATAAGATAGTTATAATATAAAGGCCATAATTACAAGTTATTAAGCCTAAACCATGAACCATAAGACTAATGGATATTGTTGTAGAACTATAAAATGACTAATATATGTAAAAGAATCCTATAACTAGTATAACGAAGACAGTTTGAATTATAGATAAACTATTACTATTGTTGCCTAATTAAATATGAATTTTATGCTTAAAAGGCGTTAAGATTAATAACTCGATTTAATTATAAGTCAAGACTATGAATATTATTTTCACCGAAGTATGACTCTGATGTTTTAAAAAAAGACTTTATAAGTAGAGACATAAGCACTATGATGGCATAATGGAAGGACATAAGCTTGGGCTAATCATTAGAATCTTAATAAAGGAAAATTAGAACGGATATGAGGTTTAAGCGCCACTTATCTATGAAATAATATTTATTTTAGAAAAGCCCAAGTCTTAGCTAAAGCTAATGAATCCCGTTATTCAATTCTTAACTAGATTAAAGGATAAAGGATATTACAAGCCTCCCTCGGCTATCAAGGTTGTTAAGCAGGAATTCAGGTAACGTCTACTGCTAGCACCCGCACTCCCCTTCCAACTATGTTTTATGATGCTTTATACGATGTTTATGCTATGTTCTTTTTGGTGTACGGGATATGAAATGTTTGTCTATGCAAATGATGTTTATTAAATGATTTGATGCTATGAAGTATGACGACTTTGATGTTACAAAAATACGATTAATGATACGATTAGGTTTTATGATTATGATTACATTTATGTAATGTAATTATGATACGTAAAATCAATTAAGGTTATGTATTTCCGGGGTGTTACAGTTTGCTTATAGTGTTGAAGAGATGCCTAGAATTGATCCAGAAATAGCTGTTCACTGATTGAATGTTGATCCAAACATGAAACCAGTTCGTCAGAAGAAAAGACACATAGGAATATCCAGAAATCATGCCGTGGATAAGGAGGTGCAACGGTTGTTAGAGGCCCGTTTTATCAGAGAAACTTATTATCCATATTGCATAGCAAATGTGGTCATGGTATCAAAGCCCAATGGCACATGTAGGATGTGTGTGGATTACACTGATCTGAACAAGGCATGTCAAGGAGACATTTTTCCTTTGCCTAAATTGGATCGGCTGGTTGATTCAATGGATGGTCACGCTTTGTTGAGCTTCATGGATTCCTATTCCGGGTTCCATCGAATTCCAATGTAACCAGACGATCAGGACCAAACGTCCTTCTTAACACAAAAAGGACTATATGATTGGCTGATGATGCCCTTTGGGTTCATAAATGCTCCGACCACCTTGAGTAGGAACATGGAAGCATACATAGATGATATGATCGTAAAGAGAAAGCCAGAAATACACCATATTGGTGATTTGCGAGAGACATTTGAGACACTCAAGAAGTACAAACTGAAGTTGAATCCCAAAAAGTGTGTTTTTGGAGTCATAGCTGGAATTATTTTGGGTTTTTAGTAGACCAGAGGGGAATTGAAGCTAATCCTTGAAAAAATCCAAGCCATTCTAGATACGAAGTCACCGGCTAAGATTAAGCAAGTACAGCGCTTGACTGGCTGTCTCGCGGCTCTTGGTCGTTTCCTATCTAAGTCAGGAGACAAATGTCATCATTTCTTTGCTACGATCAAGAAAAAAACTAAGTTTGAATGGGCAGCTGAGGCAGAGCAGACTTTACAACAAGTCAAAGACCATCTTCGTCAGTGTTGTCATGGTCAATCCGATCTGAACATGATCAATTCGATTTGAATAAAGTATACATTCATCTTCATATGTACTACAATTTGAAAGAGGGTTGTCATGGTCAATCTGATCTGAACATGATTTGTTGAAATCCCTACTCTAAGGGGTGCAATATGCAAAGGGAAGGCTTTTTCAATAAAAAAAATTCAAAAATATGATGCATCACGTGATCCATCATGACATTAACTCAATAAGCCACTAAACATACAAAGCATAAGTGATATGATTCCGCAAACGGAATCTGCTTAGCTTCGAATAACCTTCACTCAGTTAATCTCCACTAAGGGTTCTAACTCACTTTTAGGGCTTCACTCACCTTAAACTTGAATTAGGAAAGGATTTGAGAATGGTTTATTAGCTTCACTCACTAACTCACGCAAATCTCGCTTAGTTTTAGGTTTCACTTGCCTAAATCTAAGGTTCTTGTATTTAGATTCACTCTCTAAAAACAATGAAATCCTGGAATTAAGTACGTCCAAAATCAGTCATAAACTTACGTTTAATCTTTAAACAAAAAACAAATCTTCTTATTAATATGGCCGAATAGCCTATTTATAGTACAATAATCCTAAACCAAACTAAACTAGGTAAACACAAAAGATAAACAAAAATCAACAAACTCAACTTATCAAAAACACACGCCTAATGCTAATAGAATCCTAATGCAAACGAACTCTAAGCAACCAGTAAGACTTAATGATTAAGGAAATTAGACTCCCAAACATAATAGGATCCCTTCATCATTCACACTCCTAAACCAAGTAGAACAAGCTCAACTTGGCGCCTACTAACTAGACTTCTATGCAAGATATAACTCCACTCCAATTAGAATCCTAATCCAGCTAGGATTTGGAATTCTAACCCAACTAGAATTACAACCAAAATAAAACTTAAAGACTCCTAACAGAATTAGAAGTTCTTATCGAGTCCTATTCCTACTAGAATTAGGAAACTACGAAGACTCCTAACAGAACTAGGACTACTTTGTAACCTTCTTTTCTAAGAGAGACTAAGCTATTCAAATCCACATCAATAAGCCAGTATTAAAATATACTCAATACATGGTTATAAAACTTTAAATCACAAGGTAATATTCATATATACCATAATTTTAGGAGAAACATCCTAAAATTTTAAATTTATATAACAAAAAAAATTCCATGTAATTTGCACGGGTCTTAAACCGAGTATATTAATATAGCCAAAGAATATAACAATTGTAACTTGTGTATTCTGGCCGAACGATTGTTGTGTTACATTAGGTCTATGTGCTTGCATTGAATTTTTTGCATTGAGATTCTTAACTAAATAACAAATGACATTAATAGTAAGTACAAAAACCAGATTATGAAAAGAAACCACATAATCAATAAAATAAATCAACGTAATAGATTATTATTTAGTTTCTAAGAGCTAAGATGCTCTCCTACACAAATGAGAATGAAATCACATATCAATCAAGGAAATCAACATAAACAATATAATTACTTGCTTTTTTTTTTCTTGGAACATTGCTCCTTATTTATACAAATGGGTTTTGAACATTAAGAGGAATTGGAGATTGAATTGGTGAGGTATCCATTGGAGTTGGTGATGGTGAGTTTCTCTTTCGTTTTAGGTGAAGGGGTAGAGTGCTATCATTGGTTTTCATGGTTTTATATGGGTTAGGGTTTGAAGGGTATGAATTTGGGGAAGAAGATGAACGATTAAAGGCACCGGTTTAGAGAGAGGATGAATGGATTTATTAGAGTAAAAGGGGATGATCATCATTAAGTTGGAACTTAAGAAAATAAAAGATATAAGAATATTTTCTGGAAAATTCTTACTAAAAAATAATGATGTTATATTTTAAAAAAATCCGAAAAAGGTAAAAGAAAGAAAAATAGTCTGATGGAAAAATTGGATAAAAATTAAAGCAGATATTTATGTAATTTTTAGAGAAATAATAAAAATGCTTGCTAATTATTGAGAAGGAACTTCTAGAATTAAATTTTCTTAACAACTCAAAATCTCAAGACTTATATGCAATTTAATCACAAATGTGTCATTTACAGGAACTCGCATGTATGCATACTTACTATGTTTTTCACATGAGACTTTGTTGTGGTGGAACTTCCCACTCCTTGGACATATTGCTTCAAGTAGCTAGTTTCCTTGTCGGGAAAGTTTCCAGTTTTCGTGCTTTCAATTGAGCTTAGTCATAACTAGTTCCAATCTCATCTTCTCATGTTTCTACCTGTTTAAACGTTTAGTCAAGATAACTGCAATCTAATTATCAGTTTGAAAAAAAGTTAACTTAATTAAACCTTTCTCCACAATAGCTTTCAAAAAGTGATGCCATATATGAATATGCTTGACTCTTGAATGATAGATTGAATCTTTGGAAATACAAATAGCACTTGTATTATCACAATATATATATGAACACAACCATAATTGTTGTTTTATCCACAACAATTTTGAACAACATGAAGCAACTACAAATTCAGCTTCAGCTGTAGAGAAAACAACATTATTATGTTTCTTAGAACCTCAATAAACTATACAGGAACCAAGGAATTGAGCCATACCTCAAGTACTTTTTGTATTTACCAAATCTTCATCATAGTCAGCGTCAGTGTACCCTTTGAGTTCAAATGTATAACTTCTTGGATAAAACAAACATAAATCATCTATTCCTTTAAGTTACCTAAGTATCCTCTGCACAAACTTCAGATGAGATTCTTTGGATTGGATGGGAACCGAGCACATAAACCAACACTAAAAGCGAAATCTGGCTTACTAGCAGTTATGTATAATAAGGAACCAATCATTCCTCTGTTCTTAGATTGATCCACACTTTTGCCATTTGAATCTTCATGAAGTCTAGTAGCAGTCCCCATTGGTGTATGATTTACTTTTGCTAACTCTAATGAATAGTTCTTGAGAAGTTCCTTTATGTATTTCTGTTGGTGAGCCATGATTCCATTCTCAGTTTGCTTTATTTGCAAACCCAAAAAGAAATTTAGTTCCCCCATCATACTCATTTTAAATTCTCTACTCATCAAGACAACAAACTCCTTGCATAAAACATCATTAGTTGCACCAAATAAAATATCATCAACATAAATTTGCACAACTAATAAGTCAGTTCCTCTTTATTTTAAAAATAGAGTTTTATCGACTTTCCCTCGTTTAAAACCAATTTGCTATAGGAAGTTGGACAACCTTTCATATCACGCTCTAGGAGCTTACTTTAGCCCACTAAGTGTCTTGTCAAGTTTATTGATGTGGTATGGACAGTCATGAGTTTCAAAACTAGGGGGTTGTTCAACGTAGACATCCTCTTCTACAAATCCATTTAAAAGAGCACATTTGACATCCGTTTAGTACAACTTAAACCCTATAGTAAAAACAATTAAGATTCTTAAGGCTTCAAGCCTAACACCAGGAGCAAAAGTTTCTTTAAAGTCTATACCTTCTTGTTGGTTATATCCTTTGACAACTAACCATCCCTTGTTCCTGACGATTGTTCCATATTCATCTAGCTTGTTCCGAAACACCCACTTCAAACCAATTACCTTTAGATTCTTGGGCTTAGGTTCTAGATTCCATACTTTATTACTCTTGAACTCATTGAGTTCACTTTGCATTGCAACAATCCAGTCAACATCTTGGAGTGCTTCTATGTGATTTCTTAGTTCCATAAGGGACAAGAACACATGAAATGCACATAAGTTCTTTAATTGTGACCTCATCTGAGTTCCTCTTCTAATGTCACTTATAATGAGATCCAAAGGATGTGAAATTTCATATTTCCAAGGTTTTGGATGGAATTGAGCTGATAGAACATTCTTAGGTTCCTCCATATTCTCATTTTGCTCATTTTTAGTTCTATTTTGAACTTCATCATTCCCTTCATTTTTATGCACCGTTGCCCTATGAATCTCATCATGTTGCTTCTTAGTTATGGTTTTTTCATCATGACCTGCATACTTGGTTACTCTTATTTCAAAATCATCTTATTCCACAACATACTAAAAGTTGTTAGTTTCATAAAAAATAATATGGACACTGTCTTCTACACACATAGTTCTTTTATTATAAAATCTGTAAGCTTTGCTATTTGAGGCATATCCCAAAAATATAGCCTCATCACTTCTTGCATCAAATTTCCCTCAGTTCCTCTTTCCATTATCATGAACATAGTAGGAGATGTTAGGCTTTGTTCTTTTGAGGAGCTCATAGGGAGTTTTATTCAAGAAAGGTCTTATCATTACTCTGTTGATGATATATCATGTTGGATTGACGCTTTTGGCCAAATGTTCCTAGGTAAAGTTGTTAGTTTCTTAGCATGGTCCTTGCCATTTCTTCCAAAGTCCATTTTTCCTCTAAACAACTCCATTTTGTTGAGGGATCCTTGGAGCTGAAAAATTATGATCCATGCATTGTTCCTTCAAATACTCATCAAACTTGTTATTATCAAATTCAGTTTCATTGTATGACCTATTATGAATTTTTATTTTTGCTAATAAGTACATACAAGAAAAAGTACAAGCTAACCCGTGAATTATGACGAGTGACAGCAAGTCATCTTATGGGTGGAATTATTTGATGACTACTTCTTCTTTGAATTTTCTTAGCAAATTCTACAAATTGCTCAAATGTTTCATCTTTTTTTCTAGTTAAGAAAATTACCCAAAGAAATCGTGAAATATCAACTATAACTAGTACATACCTTTTTCCACTTCTCTTTTGGATCCTCATTCGTCCACATAAATCCATATGGAGAAGTTCCAATGGCTTTGTTGAACTTACCGTTTTCTTATGCTTGGATGAACTTCTAACATACTTTTCTTTTGCATAAGTCTCACAAACTCCTTTTATTTGATATTTCTTTGAGGGAAGTCCCCTTATAATATCTTTTGATCGATGTTTGTCACGAAGTGAAAGGCTAGCATGTCCAAGTTTATGCCAAAGTAGTAGATCATCCTTGATAACACATAGGCAGATTAGATTATTCTTGGAAACTGAATTGAGATCCACAATATATGTGTTCCATTTTTGAGTTCCTTCCAAAATGACCCTCCCACTATTATTGTTGATCATTTTACATTTTTCAAAAGTAAATCTTATATTGTTACCTTTGTCACAAAACTGAGAAATACTCAGTAGACAACGTATCAAACCTTCAACTACAAACATGTTATAAATTGATCAACGGGAACTTGACCTTCCAACTTTACTAACAACGAGTATTCCTCCTTTCTTCTTATCTCCAAAGGTCACAGTTCCTCCTTTGTAGGTTTCAAGTGAGAGAAATCTTAATTTGTCTCCAATCATGTGCTTTGAACAACCGCTATCCAAGTACCACAAGTTGTCCCTCTCACTATAACCTGCAACAACATCAATTGTTAGTAACAGGAACCTTTGTTTCATTGGGTTCCTCTCCAACCACAACAACATTCTTCTTTACCCGTACTTGCTTAGCCACTTTCTCATTTTTAAGCAGTTGTTTTTCTTGTTGGTACACTCATTTTGTTCATGAGTTCCACTTCATAGTAGGAACAAGTTTTAACACTTGGAAGTTCCACATACTTCTTTTTCTTAGTGCCCTTCTATTTATAGGTGAAGTCTAGACCTTTAATTTTTTTGCTTTGAGCATTAAGAATTCATTCAGGTGTTTCCATGGGATTATCTTGTCTCTTAGTTTTTACTATGGTAAGTTCATGTTCCAGTTTTTCGTTTTGTTCCTTTACTGAATCGAGATTATTATTTAACTTTTCTAAGTCAGTGTTTAAAATACCCATATTCATTTCAATGGACTTTTTAGGATCATGATTTAGGCTAAGTAATTTAAACTGACTAAGTTCCACTTGTAACATTTTGTTTTCATTTTTAACTCTTTGAAAGACTCTTTTAGAATAGTGTTCCTATCAAGAAGATCAAGGAATCTTTCTTGAACATTTGACCTAGCAGATTTTAGATAGATCATATGATTTTTAATCACCTCGAGAGCCTTATCACTTTGTTTCTTTAGTACTTTTAAATTCACATATTCACTTAAGTTTTCAACTACTAATTATACTCATTCATTCTTGGTTAGAGAATGTAGAGTTTGGGATTTTACCTCTTCTGGAGCTTTATCATCAAGCTTGGCCATTAAACACAAGTTGGCAGCTTCTTCACATGGTTGAGGTTCCTCATCTTCGGAGTCAAACTCTCCCCATTCAGCTATAATTGCTTTGCGGAAGTTTATTAGCAAATGTTGATTTGATAAATTGTTCTTTATTTAGAGATTTCCCTTTGCTTATATCTGTCTCCCATTGACGATATTCTCTAATGATGTGGTATGTGCTTCCACATTTGATACGACCAGGGTCAGGCTTAATTGGAACTTGGGTTTTTTTTTTAAAGTTCCTTCATTTCCCTTGCATTGTTGTAGAATCTCTTGAACGTTCTCACCAGCATGACTTCTTCTTCTCCGTCTACTTCTGAGTCATCCTCCTCCTCAGTTCTTAGCGCAGGTCCCTTGTTCATAGAGCTTTCAGGAACATTAGTTCCTAAATGTAGCTCATAGGTCATACGGGAACCCACAAGTTGTTTATTAAACTTAGTGAAATCCTTAGTTTCTTGAAGAGCTGTGATCTTGGTTCTCCACCTTTCATCTTGAGGAAGATTTCTCAATACTTTCCTGACCTACTCATCAATAGGAATTTATCTTCAAGGTAAACTAGCTCATTTTCGTTATGTTAATAAATCTTGTGAACATCTTGTGAATTGTCTCTTTAGAACCCATCTCAAAATGTTAATATTTTCACATTACTAAATCAATTTTTTAGTGCGTTCTTACACCCCATGACCCTATTATATTAATGAGGTCCAAGACTACAATAGAGGAGCTTTACAACCATTGTATTTGTTTCCATTTTTTCAAATCCTTCGTTTCATATTCAGAGAGTTGTTTAGGAAGTACCCCATTTTGAGCATTTATCTTTGTTACCTCGAAGTCTCCTACTTCACTAACTCGCCAAACTTTATAATTTTCAGCCTTGATGAATATCACCATCCTATTCTTCCAGTAAGAATAGAATTTTCCATTGAACATAAAGGGTCTCTACGTAAAGTATCCTTCAAAATTTCTCTTACGTGTTTATGATGTTCCAAAAACTTTGACTCAACAGGGCCACCTGATTTTTCTGAGTTTCAGCTTTGATACCAATTGTTATACTGGAGGAATACTACAATAGGGAGGTGAATTGTAGAGGAAGTTCCGATTTAAAATTTTCGACTTTAATTACAGAATTAAGAATATTAAAGGAATAGGAATTTAAAGTATGCCAAAGAGATTTAGCGAGGAAACTCTTTATCTCAATATATGGAGAAATCCTCTACCCACTAGGGATTTTCAACTATTTCTCTATAATAGAGGAATGCCTAGTTACAATCGATTATAGACTCCACAATTCAAGTTCCATTAGGAACTTAGCTAACCCATAATGATAACTCTATCACTGTGCTAGTCTCTCTCTCTCAATACTTGATTTCACTCAAACCTTACAAGAGTTCCCATAACTCTTTTCCCAATATACAACTCTATAGAAAGAAAAACTCTAGTGTTTAGAAGATTAAGTAAAGTACTAGAAACTTGAAACTAACAAGAAAAATTATAGA
Source organism: Beta lomatogona (assembly GCA_947646795.1). Classification (NCBI taxonomy): domain Eukaryota; kingdom Viridiplantae; phylum Streptophyta; class Magnoliopsida; order Caryophyllales; family Amaranthaceae; genus Beta; species Beta lomatogona. Next base: position 130,779 of record CANSNZ010000955.1, on the reverse strand, counting down.
TTTTCTTAACAAATTTTAGCTCAAGAGCGCATTTTGGACAATGTCAGTTCTTGTTACTCAAAGAAAAACAGCAATCTCTATTTATAGAGAAGGTGTAAGGGTCATGTTCCAACTTCTTCCAAGGTCTCTACCACTAACTGACTTCGTGCCTAAATTATAGGCTCGATAAGTTAGTTCATTGAGATTACTTGAGGAACAATGAATCATAATTCCCACTAACATCCATCAGGAATCCGTTGGAGATTCTTTAGGAAACATATGATAATTTTTCTTGGAGCATAAGTAAAAATATTATTAGAAAATATTTCTTAATTTATTTTCCTTAAAAACACGTTTTTTATTTCCATAAGCTTGTCTGAGTTCCCTGGTTTCTTAACACTTTAATGAACACATAAAACACTTACATGATTGCTAAAATTAAACTCTTAATTTAGTCTTCATGTTTTCACCTCTTGAACCTTCAACTCTAATGCTTCTAGCCAAGCTCCTGCACAAGAACTCCAACATCTCTTCAAGGAACTTTGACATAAATATATAACAGTTGATACTTGCAAGGTTCCTTGTCTTTCATGTTGACTTCACTCATATGTTAGGCTATTAATCAAGATCCTTTGCTGCAAACTCTAACTCAGGAACTCAGCTTGTCTTGACCTTTTCCAACTCAGGAACTAGGCTTCTCTTGATCTTTTACAACTCAGGAACTTCATAGATAAAACATACTTAATGAAACCATTGAATCAGTTGTTCTGTTGTCATCATCAAAACACCATGGGCAACATTAAGATTAACTAATACAAATTTTTTGAATATATTTCCTCCGTCCCATAAATATCTGAACACTTGTTGGGACACGTAGTTTAAGGTGATAAGTTGTAATATGGTTATCAAATGCTATTTTATTTAATAAGGAGATGTGATAGGAGTTAATGGGGTATTTTTTATTAGATGAGAAAGAAAGATAGGTAACTTTTTTATTGATAAAAAGTAGAGTGTGGGCCAAATATGTGAAAAAGAAATAATATATTAATAGTGGTACCATGTGAAAAATAGAAGTGTTTAAACTAATTTGGGACAAACATAAAAGGAAAGTGTTCAGACTATTATGGGACGGAGGGAGTATAAAACATCGTTTTATTTCTATGGATAGAAAATTTAATAAGTAATCCCAAATGTAAAACAATTTAGTTTTTCACGAACTTAATTTATTTTAGATTAGCATGAAGATGAATGAAGGGGAAAAACACATCTTTTGTGAATAATTAATTTTAAAAAGATTAATAAGGAAGACAATGTACTAACCTATACCTTTCTTGGTCAACATCACAAAGCGCAACTGCTAACAATCTATTTGTAGTAAATGTTGTTTCTCTCCAACATTTCATCAACACCAAAAGACATAGAGGGAGTACCTTATAATATTTGTACTTAAACTTTCACTCACAATGTTATCAAGCACAAGAAGCAACGCAATAATCTATATAATTAAATAAACAAATTATAAAACATAGAATTATTTTCATGAGTTATGATACAGTTAGATACTTTGTTGAGGTCAAAAAAATATAGCCATATATAAATGACTAAAAATTATGAAGACTGACATACACACATAACATATGGGTGTCCAAAATCATGCTCCAAGTCTTTCGACATATAATTAATTTATTTGTTTAGCGAATATAAAAAGGCAAAAAAAAAGGAAGTTATATGTCTTATCTATATACATATATAACAAGTATAGGTAAACTGTAATTTTTTGCAAACGTATAATTGGGACTCATAGAATTTTTCAATATAGGCCTCACTCACTATGCCATTGAGATACAATATACAACCAAAACATGCTCTGATCTTGAAGTCTATGATTGTTTTGTCAGATTTAGTGCACTATTATCTTAAGAAATCTTATTTATCATAAAATTTGATTTGATCATTTATGAATGTAAGAAAAGTGAGTGTTATTTTTGACATGTGACAATTGAGTAAATTTTTTGATGGGTGAGATATGAGAATATGTGGAAGGAGAATGGTTTAAATTATAAGTAAGTAAGATTATGTTCGGCGAAGTTGGATTATGTTTAGCACTCACTGATTATTGTGTTATATAATTAATTGATTAAAAATAACATTTGACATATTATTCGTCCCCCCCCCCAAACAAAAAAATACTTTAATTTTGTGGTTTTCAAGCTACGTAAATGTTTTAATATATATATTGAGATGGATCATTTACTTTATTGTTTACCTACTTACACACTCTTTTGATATTTACATAGACATATATAACTATTCTTTTTTCATAATTCCCTTCCTATTTAAGATGAATAACTACTCGTAAATAGATTCTCAAATCATTAGAATCATTAATTTAACCATGTTCTCCAAAATGTGCATGGACAGGGTGAGAAAAGCGAAATTTTTTAGCTCGTTTTCGAAATCTCGATCTCAATTACTTTAGAAGTATTTGAATATATATAGTCTATCTAATTAGACGAGTCACAATTTTTTTTCTTTTATCCAAGTGGATAATGTTGTAAACTAAAAATGAAGGGCTGATGAGAGTACACGTGGACAAATCAGAGGCCTCCACGTGTCCTTAGAAATGGAGGGAGAAATTACCTTTTTCAAAGGAATTATTCCTTCTGATATTTTAAGCCCATTTCTGGAATGAAGGGATAATCAAGCCCAAACCCCAAAAAACGGTTGCATATGACTGGCTGTATAACAACCTCCAATCATTGTCTACCACGTGTTGAATTCTGATTGCTCAGCCAATCATATGCCCCCATTCTAGGGTAACTTCAAATGGCAACATTCATATTCCAAACACTACAAATAGTCCCCTCAAAACCAGCTTAAATGTGGATCATTGAATACTATGCCATTGCTCTGTTAAAATATACTATCTTTCTCTCTCTATCTTTAAACCTGATTCCTTACCTAAACCTGGTTTCCTTTGCTGCAGGTTCAGAGAGAGGAGTGAAGGCATCGGTAGCATAAGTATCTCCAAGAACATATTGAAGGAAGAAGAATCAGCTTGACCCTCAAGTGCACATAACATTTGGCGCCGTCTATGGGGAGGCGCAGCGATGAATGACTGTCACTCGTCTAACACTGTGGATGATGATCGTCCACCTCGAGGAAGGGATAGGCCTCCATCCAACGTGCCTGATGTACGTCGGGAACCTATTCTCCAACAAAATCTTAAACACCGTGTAACTGCTGCTCATCAACAAAATGTGTTGAATGATTTTCAGACAAAGATGGTAGCAGTCGTCGAGGAACAGATCGAGAACTATATACTGTTTTTCCAGGTAAATGCAGAGTCGGCTGTTCACAATCCTACTCCTCCCCGAGGACATTCTCAAGAGAATCTTTCGGGTCCAAGTCGACCTACTCGGCCATAAGTTTCTAGAAGGGCAGCCAAAGAGTAGCAACCTTTGTGTAGTGAGCAGCGAAGGAGGTTAGACTGGAACTTGATGGTAAGATCTAAGGATAATAGGCGTCCGAAAGGACATCAGATGGAAACAGATGCTCGGGACTATTTTGAAGCAAAGAAAGCTACCGTGTTGCAGCGATCGACCACAGGGTCTACTCCGTATTTGAAAGATCCATCTTTGAAGATATACATTCAGACAAAAGGAAGAATTATGGGTCCTTCTCTTCTTCGTTCATGTGAGGAGAAAACAGTGATCCAGCCGTTGGTCTATTGACGTGCAGCCCTAGAAAATACCTAATCTAACCCTGTTTTGAAGGAGTACCGTAAGGAGTTCATACCCATCGAAGGGCAGCTGGGAGCTCTTCGTATCAACTGGCCAACTCCTTTCTCGGCCAAGAAAATGGAGACTCCCCCCATCCCAAAGGGTAAACTCCCTACAATTGAGTCTTTTGATGGAACGACTGATCCTAATGATCATCTTTCTAACTATAAGCACCAAATGTATGTTCAGGCAGTAGATGATGCTACTTGGTGCAAGAACTTTCCAGCTACTGTGAAGGGAGTAGCTAAGAAATGGTTTAACAATGTCCCTCCTAACTCAGTTAATAATTTCAGTGAACTTAGTTTCTTATTCATAAGCCAAATTATAGCAAATCGATAAGAACAAAAGATTAGCATGCATTTGGGGAAATTCATTCAGGGTCCAAATGAGGCTCTTCGAAGTTGTATTAAGAGGTTCAATCTAGAGGCTTTGCAGATCCAAGACCTTGACGCTAGAGTGGTCTTGATGCTTTTATCAGCTATGGCTAGGAAGTTTTCAGTTTGATCTCGTCAAGAAGAAGATCACCAGCCTTTTAGAAGCCTTAAAGGAGGCTGAAGCATTCAAACATGCTACAGAAGTCTGTGCTGAGGCTAAACACCCTGAGTCGAAGAATTCTCAGGACGTGGTTCTGGCAAAACAGAACAACCCGAAAAAGGCTGAGACTTGGGCAGTGCCCTCCACAACCACCTCATCCAAACGAGGAAAGAGAAAAGAATCATATGCTTCAGCCAACCGAATAAAATTTAGCAAGGATCAATATTTTATTCTTATGGAGATAAAAGATCAATATGAGCTCAAAGCCCCAACAGAAATGAAGATTCATTATAGAAACAGGGATCGGACCAACTATTGTCATTTCCACAAGGACTGTGCACATGAAACCAATAAGTGTAAGCATCTTAACAGGGTCCTGGAAGATTTGGCTCGGCATGGAAAGATGAACTCGTATTTACCCCGAAGGGGAAGGAAATTTCAAAAGAAAGATGATCGTCGAAGCAAAAAGAAGGATAGTGAAAGCACGGACGAACATGTTGTCCTGGTCATTTTTGTAACACCACGGATTTTCGCTCATAATTTCTTCGACTTATTTTCCTTTAATTATTATTTTCCGTTAAACTTAGAATATTTTACTTCTTAAAAATATTATATCTTATATTATTTATTTTCATCTTTTAAAATGTCATATATTATATTATTTATTTGATTAGAAATTATATATTTTCTAGTATTTAGAAATACGCGTTTTAGCTAGTATTTTTATTTATTCGATTTGAGCGCGTTTGGACCGTCGTACGACCTTTTAATGTGAAGTTTGAAGCTCCTAAAAGTTGTCCACAAAATAAACATATTAAAAGCATTGGAGGGGCTTTTGAGCACCTTATAACACCCCTTGTAACCCCCTTTGTAACCCCGCTTTTATTAGCCATTCAACTCATTATTGCAGCTGTTGTAACCTTCCCATTTATACCCTTTTATCATCTCATGAAACTAGTTTATGGACAGCAAAAATCAGTCCAAATTCTTCCTACTATTCGACTATTTGAAGAGAAAAAGTTAAGATGAAAAGTCTATCCCGGTTTTTTCTTCCACACCATCACCAAAATGATTATCGCCGGAGATCTAACTATTGGATCACCATCAAATTTGGACAGCACCTTGAAGACATATGAAACGTTACTTTGACCGAAGCGATTTTGCATCCGAGCTTTGGATCATCGAAAATCGTGGTCGGAATAGAACAATACATAATGGAAATGCAAGCAATTGGAGGTCTTCAAAGGTAACTAATGGTTTCCCTAGATCGATTATAATTCGTATAAGGTTTATATTAGTTTTAATAGTTAAGTTGGGTTAGTATCATTTTAGGAAATTTTGGGTGGGAATAGTTTTGATGTTGTACGTTTGTTTCATGAGTTTTATTGATTATATTTTTTTATGGTTATGTGTAAACTTGGTAGTTAGTTAAGAATGATTATGAACAGCCATAACTTGAGGATTTGTGCTATTGATTACAGGTTATTTCTATGAAAAGTGCTTGTGTTACTCTGATCAATGTTTTATTACCTCTAACCAAAAACAAATTTGTAGCCAAGTGTTGTGTTGCAATGCCAACCATGAATATTAAATTTGTGGATGAAGTTAGGGGTTTTGGATTGTCAAAGTGTGGGCGTGGGATGCAGCAGGTGCTGCTGAAGTATTTTAAGTTGCTTCTTCTAGTGTTGTTATGCTTGATTTGTGATGTCTTAGTGGCTTGGTTCAACAAAGCTTTAGCCATTGATCCTAGTCACCATGCTCCTGTTGGTTATAAATGTAGGATTATAAGTACTCTAAGCGGAATTTCATGAATCATATTCATAAGCACTTAAAACAGGATCTCATGCATATACATTTAAGGATCACATAATAGTTAAGAATTAACCTTTGACGCATGATTTCCACAAAGCTCTTCGAGATCCGGAGATAGAACAGCAATTGAGAGTCCTCTACTAGGTCCACGAATCCAGATTAATGCTCCACCAATGCTAGTTGGAAGGAAGAGGGACTCTTCTATTTCTTGGAGCAGTATTAGGTAGCTTTGAAAGAGAGAGAAAAGAGGAAAGAGAAAATAATGAGAGAATAAAACTAACTGCTTTATTTTCTCACCCCACACCTAATTATAGGAACTAATTAGGTTAGGAGTCCTCTCCTTTTCTTTCTCCTTGGCCGGCCACCCCTAGAGTCCTACATGGGCTCTAGGTCATTCTTTTATTGGTCCAGATTGTGTAAGTGTGACCTTGTAGGATCCATCTATTTGGGCTTCGGGTTTATTATTTACTAAACCTTGAAGTTCTATAGCATCCTCTAGCAAGACGTATAGACGACTCAATTTAATGAATTTATTATCTGCATAATATGATCCATGTTATATTTAGTAATTGCATTAGAGTTAAGGACACAATTCCTTCAATCTCCCACTTGTCCGAGACGAGTGTGCTATCTTCAAATTCCTTAAGTCTCTTGGTGTCAATTTTGATAGTATGACTATATTTCTATGTCATCCATACTAGTCTTCAAATTAATCCTTGAAATTCGAGTTCGAATTGACAAACAAATGATCATCATATAATCCATTTGAGACCGGCCATGCATTTTTCAATTCTCACTCTCCAAGGGGCCAAGACACCCATCCTATCTCATATAGGAGGACTTTTCAATCTTGTGGCAACCAAAACTCCCACTCATCTTTTAGCACAACCTGAACACTGCCTTTATAGTCCCCTTTTACGGCATGACGTTTGACAGCATCAAAGTTATACCAATCATTAGGCTAAGTAGTGTTCCACTCATGTCTTAGGAATCCACTAATATAATTACGAAGTTATATAAACTTCTAAGTAGGTCTGTTCGATCATGTATCAACTATACATGTCCATATGATTGACTAAACATCTCTATGTTCCCATAGCCCATGAAACGACGCTATCAATCAATCTTATATGATAATCCTTTAATAAGTCATTTATGTCCAATTTAACGACTTAGACTAGGAACTATAATATTCTATGAATTCTGTTCACTTATGGTGTTTCATTCATCAAATCACATATTTGACAAAACCATTGAATTCAAGATATATTTTGGACATTTTATTTAATACCAAACCAAAATTAAATAAGATAAAATTTTATTTCTCATAAACATAAAATAGCAAAACCATGTTTCTACATTGTAACAAGTTTCTCTAAACCTAGTACAATCTAAAGCCACTCTAACATTTTCTTCAAGCCTATAGCCCTAGCGTGACACTCATGCTTAGGTTGAGGTAGTGGTTAAGTGAGCGGATCAGCCACATTCTCATCCGTGTGAACTTTGCAGATCCTAACATCCTTCCTGTCAACAATCTTCCTAATGAGGTGATACTTCCTCATTACATGTTTGGATTTGTTATGTGATCTCGGTTCTTTTGCTTGCGCAATAGCACTATTGTTATCACAGAACAATTCAATCCCTTCCAGAGCACTAGGTATGATATCCAGCTCTGTCAAGAACTTCTTTATCCAAACTGCTTCTTTAACTGCTTCAACCGCTGCTAAATATTCTGATTCTGTCATAGAGTCTGCTACATTGCTTTACTTTGAGCTCTTCCAGCTCACTGTTCCTCCATTTAGACAAAAGACGTACCCTGACTGAGAGCGGTAATCATCTCTGTCGGTTTGGAAGCTCCCATCAGTATAACCTTAAACAACTAACTGCTTTAGATTGTACTACAAAAGGAAACTCTTCAAACCTGGTCCAATCTTCACTATAAGAGATCACTTTTCATACTTTCAACAACCAAGTTTGAGGGCTAACTTTTTTGAAGAAAGGGAGAATGATGCAAGTCCAAGGTCCAAAAGAAAAGCCCATGCATTATATGACGAATTAGAACTATCAATGTTGATACTTATATTCCTAACAGCCATAATTCGGTCAATTTGGCTCATTTCGTGGACTTTGATCGGTCTATCAACAAGTTAACTTTCTGAACTTACGAAAAAAGTGGTCAAACACTTAATTTGGATAAGTTTTAGGCCAAAATCAAGTGTTGCATGTCATGAATGAAGCCCAATCAAAATTTGCAGCAACAACAAGAAGTGGGACATGAGTTGGACGTGTGAATTGAAGGCCCAAGTTATGTTTGGGTTTTATTTGCTTTTGTTGTTAATTTAAGTTTGTAATAAACCATGAGATTACTCTTAAAGTAATCCATGATTAGGAGAGGGTTTTAGGGCTGATAATAGGCATGTGATGCATCAGCTTAGGGTTTTTATTGTGCTGGTTTAACTCTTGTAACAGCTCATTTAATGGAGCTTAACAAGAGGCTTAAATCAAGGAGCTTTGTAACTCCTCTTCGCTGCTCCTCTTTGGACGTTTTTGTAGGTTTTTTTAAGTGTCTTATTGCTGCTCCTCCCTCTATATAAGGAGAGCATATGATAGGTTAAGATCAGATTTGAGTTTGATAAAAAAACCTTTGTGTTTATAGTTTTTACTTTGAGTTTGTCTCAAGTATTGCTAACCCTTATTACTTTGAGTGAGTCTTGAGTGATAAGCCTGGGAGAGATTGAGTGAGTCTTATCTCTGACCTAGAACCCCAAAACATTGAGCGTGTTCTTGTGTTTTGGTACTATCCCTTGTTTCGAGTGATTTCTTGTCAAAGTCAGTGTTCTATTGTTCATAAGTTTAGAATCATCATCTAATCTTTTGGAGGGTGCTTCTAGATTTGGATCATTTGGTATCAGAGCTTTGGTGAAGAAATTCATCGGAAAAATCGAGTTTTGGCGAAGAGACGAAACTGCCAGAATTCAACCAGTTTTTCATCCGAGTTTGAAGGACGATTTCTGAACCTTCAGTAGTCCAAATTGGTTGATTCTTTTTTTGCATTCTGCATAACCTTTTGTCTAGAATACTCACAGAATTTTTCAGATTTTTCTGAATTTTTTAGATATTAAACTGGGCACGTTTTTCGCAACTGCGCCAAAACGGAGCAAATCTGGCACACAGAACTTCAAACGACGATTCCTCCTTCATCCGAAAAGCTTTTCAAGAGTTTCTTTTTTTGATTCCGCTTGAAATTTCCTGAATTTTCATAATCTGTAATCCTTTGAGAGTCTCAAGGCAATTTACATTTTTATTCTGTTGTTTGAAGTTACGGACAGATTGATCATTGTAACTGTAACAGTCTAGCAAAATAGTGAAAGAAAAACATGGCTGGTGATGATATTGCTAAGATGTTACAGGTTATAACTCAAAAATTGGAGAACTTAGAGAAAAAATCAGTGGAAAAAGAAGAGAGAAAAAAAGAAATAATGTGGGAAGATATCTTCTTTGAAATTGGGAAGGTTGATAGTGCAAGATGTTCAAAATGCCATGGTTATGGGCATACATACCATTCCTTTCCTAATAAGTTTTATGTGTCCTTGGATGACTACCTAAGTTTTGAAGAAGAAGATGAAAGAGATAGGGTAATGGATCGAACACTTGAAATTAAAGTCATGGAAAACAATTTTGAAGTTACTCTTGAAAAGAAAGAAATAATTCAAGACTTTAAAGAAGAAGGGAAAGAAAATTGTTTTCATGAACTTGCTTTTAAAGGAACTTTGTTTCAAAATAGATCTCTTATCAGCTTATATGATGTCACAAATTTTGATCCTTTTGAAGAAGATTTTGCCGAGCAAGGTTCTAGTGATGGTGATGATGAAAGTATTACAAGTTCAATCATGGTTCCTTCAATGTATTCAAGTGATGTGGAAAGTGAACTTACTTTTTCTTTATCATTGTTTGAAAGGGTAGGTACAAAAGAAAAGAAGCAAAGCACATCTCTTGTAATTTGTAATTCATATGAAAATCTAGTGGAATCAAATGGGGAGGGTTTGGTTGTGAATGAAAAACAAGCTAGGGGTACATCTTGTGATATATCATCTCTAAATGAGTTATTAGGAGAATACCAATATGAAAATAAAAGACTGAGAGTATTTCAAAATTCATGGGACAAAATGAGAGAATAAATTGAAAAGGTGAAGAAAAGGAATCTTGAGAGGGTAAACAACAAAAGGAAACTCTTCAAACCTGGTCCAATCTTCACTATAAGAGATCACTTTTCATACTTTCAACAACCAAGTTTGAGGGCTAACTTTTTTGAAGAAAGGGAGAATGATGCAAGTCCAAGGTCCAAAAGAGAAGCCCATGCATTATATGACGAATTAGAACTATCAATGTTGTTACTTATATTCCTAACAGCCATAATTCGGTCAATTTGGCTCATTTCGTGGACTTTGATAGGTCTATCAACAAGTTAACATTCTGAACTTACGAAAAAAGTGGTCAAACACTTAATTTGGATAAGTTTTAGGCCGAAATCAAGTGTTGCATGTCATGAATGAAGCCCAATCAAAATTTGCAGCAACAACAAGAAGTGGGACATGAGTTGGACGTGTGAATTGAAGGCCCAAGTTATGTTTGGGTTTTATTTGCTTTTGTTGTTAATTTAAGTTTGTAATAATACATGAGATTACTCTTAAAGTAATCCATGATTAGGAGAGGGTTTTAGGGCTGATAATAGGCATGTGATGCATCAGCTTAGGGTTTTTATTGTCTTTGGTTTAACTCTTGTAACGTACTCATTTAATGGAGCTTAACAAGAGGCTTAAATCAAGGAGCTTTGGAACTCCTCTTTGCTGCTCCTCTTTGGACGTTTTTGTAGGTTTTTTTAAGTGTCTTATTGCTGCTCCACCCTCTATATAAGGAGAGCATATGATAGGTTAAGATCAGATTTGAGTTTGATAAAAAAACCTTTGTGTTTATAGTTTTTACTTTGAGTTTGTCTCAAGTATTGCTAACCCTTATTACTTTGAGTGAGTCTTGAGTGATAAGCCTGGGAGAGATTGAGTGAGTCATATCTCTGACCTAGAACCCCAAAACATTGAGTGTGTTCTTGTGTTTTGGTACTATCCCTTGTTTCGAGTGATTTCTTGTCAAAGTCAGTGTTCTATTGTTCATAAGTTTAGAATCATCATCCAATCTTTTGGAAGGTGCTTCTAGATTTGGATCATCAGTTATCAGAGCTTTGGTGAAGAAAATTATCGGAAAAATCGAGTTTTGGAGAAGAGACGAAACTGCCAGATTTCTACCAGTTTTTCATCCGAGTTTGAAGGACGATTTCTGAACCTTCAGTAGTCCAAATTGGTTGATTCTTTTTTTCATTCTGCATAACCTTTTGTCTAGAATACTCACAGAATTTTTCAGATTTTTCTGAATTTTTTAGATACTAAACTGGGCACGTTTTTCGCAACTGCGCCAAAACGGAGCAAATCTGGCACACAGAACTTCAAACGACGATTCCTCCTTCATCCGAAAAGCTTTTCAAGAGTTTCTTTTTTTGATTCCGCTTGAAATTTCCTGAATTTTCATAATCTGTAATCCTTTGAGAGTCTCAAGGCAATTTACATTTTTATTCTGTTGTTTGAAGTTACGGACAGATTAATCATTGTAACTGTAACAGTCTAGCAAAATAGTGAAAGAAAAACATGGCTGGTGATGATATTGCTAAGATGTTACAGGTTATAACTCAAAAATTGGAGAACTTAGAGAAAAAATCAGTGGAAAAACATGAGAGAAAAAAAGAAATAATGTGGGAAGATATTTTCTTTGAAATTGGAAGGTTGATAGTGCAGGATGTTCAAAATGCCATGGTTATGGGCATACATACCATTCTTGTCCTAATAAGTTTTATGTGTCCATGGATGACTAGCTAAGTTTTGAAGAAGAAGATGAAAGAGATAGGGTAATGGATCGAGCACTTGAAATTGAAGTCATGGAAAACAATTTTGAAGTTGCACTTGAAAAGAAAGAAATAATTCAAGGCTTTAAAGAAGAAGGGAAAGAAAATTGTTTTCATGAACTTGCTTTTAAAGGAACTTTGTTTCAAAATAAATCTCTTATCAGGTCATATGATGTCACAAATTTTGATCCTTTTGAAGAATATTTTGCCGAGCAAGGTTCTAGTGATGGTGATGATGAAAGTATCACAAGTTCAATCATGGTTCCTTCAATGTATCCAAGTGATGTGGAAAGTGAACTTACTTTTTCTTTATCATTGTTTGAAAAGGTAGGTACAAAAGAAAAGAAGCAAAGCACATCTCTTGTAATTTGTAATTCATATGAAAATCTAGTGGAATCAAATGGGGAGGGTTTGGTTGTGAATGAAAAACAAGCTACGGGTACTTCTTGTGATATCTCATCTCTAAATGAGTTATTAGGAGAATACCAATATGAAAATAAAAGAGTGAGGGTATTTCAAAATTCATGGGAGAAAATGAGAGAAGAAATTGGAAAGGTGAACAAAAGGAATCTTGATAGGGTAAACAACAAAAGGAAACTCTTCAAACCTGGTCCAATCTTCACTATAAGAGATCACTTTTCATACTTTCAACAACCAAGTTTGAGGGCAAACTTTTTTGTAGAAAGGGAGAATGATGCAAGTCCAAGGTCCAAAAGAAAAGCCCATGCTTTATATGACGAATTAGAACTATGAATGTTGATACTTAACTTCCTAACAACCATAATTCGGTCAATTTGGCTCATTTCGTGGACTTTGATAGGTCTATCAACAAGTTCACATTCTGAACTTACGAAAAAAGTGGTCAAACACTTAATTTGGATAAGTTTTAGGCCGAAATCAAGTGTTGCATGTCATGAATGAAGCCCAATCAAATTTTGCAGCAACAACAAGAAGTGGGACATGAGTTGGACGTGTGAACTGAAGGCCCAAGTTATGTTTCGCTTTTATTTGCTTTTGTTGTTAATTTAAGTTTGTAATAAACCATGAGATTACTCTTAAAGTAATCCATGATTAGGAGAGGGTTTTAGGGCTGATAATAGGCATGTGATGCATCAGCTTAGTGTTTTTATTGTGCTGGTTTAACTCTGGTAACAGCTCATTTAATGGAGCTTAAAAAGAGGCTTAAATCATGGAGCTTTGTAACTCCTCTTTGCTGCTCCTCTTTGGACGTTTTTGTAGGTTTTTTTAAGTGTCTTATTGCTGCTCCTCCCTCTATATAAGGAGAGCATATGATAGGTTAAGATCAGATTTGAGTTTGATAAAAAAAATATTTGTGTTTATAGTTTTTACTTTGAGTTTGTCTCAAGTATTGCTAACCCTTATTACTTTGAGTGAGTCTTGAGTGATAAGCCCATGAGAGATTGAGTGAGTCTTATCTCTGACCTAGAACCCCAAAACATTGAGTGTGTTCTTGTGTTTTGGTACTATCCCTTGTTTCGAGTGATTTCTTGTCAAAGTGAGTGTTCTATTGTTCATAAGTTTAGAATCATCATCCAATCTTTTGGAGGGTGCTTTTATATTTGGATCAGCTCCTGCGGCCGCAACCCCCTCTTCTACATTCCCCTGTTCGTGCCCTGCTTTTTTAAAAGACCAATTGTAATTCTTTTATCTAGGAATTTGTTCTTTTTTTTATTTCTAGCTGAACCAGTGAAAGTCCATTGTATTGATTTTTTAGATAGGAATTAGTTCTTTTTTTGTACTTGAATTTTATTAATTGAAAGTTAGCATTATGGTGACAAGTGCTTTTTTTAAATAATTTAATCATTTACCATGTTCAATTTAAGGTTTTAATTGTGAATATTATTTTTCGGTGATTGTTATGTGAAGCATCAAATTTTGGTGATTGTGACCTACAGAGCACCATGGGTGGTACATATGGTGATCGACTTGTTTTTTTATTTTTGGAAAAGCTATTTGCGTCGGATGTATGTTAATAATCGACGCAAATCAGCCTTCCCAAGTCAACTCCCTTTCAATCCCTTTTGCGTCGCATGAAAGACACCATCCGACGTAAATAGAAATGATAAGTGCGCAAAATAATAAATTTAAGTCTCCTTATTTTATTATGATATATATGTTTATATTAATATTTTAATGCTTTTTATATACTTTTAATACTATTAGATATAATTTGCTATGTTTTTATTTTTTCTTACTAATATTACTTAATCATCCTAGTTTAGTCTAATGATTTGGTTCAAGAGGTGAAAAAAAAGTCGAGACCATTATCCTTGTGCAAATTCAGCCCAAGCTTCAATGGAAAAGAAGAGAAAGGAGACTCAATTCTGTTTCAATGTTCAGCCCAACAATCAAGATAGCAAAAGCCAAAGGAAAAGAATAGAAGAAAAAGTATAAAAAAAGAAAACCAGAAAACAAAAGAAACAAAAACACACGTGAAAGAAGGAAGGAAAACAAAAGAACAAAAAGAATGAAAAGAACAGAACACAATCGACACTCCTCTTCGACGTTCCTCCACATCAACTCCACCAATCGTACATCACCTTCATCTCCTTCCTCCAATCACAAAGAAAGGTTGCAACTTGCAACTCGCCACCAATCAGATGAAGCTCAACCGCAAATTTCGGCGCCGAAAGAAGACGGTTTTAGGGCCGAAAACTTGGAGGCCACTTCTCTTCCCTAATTGGTTCAAAAATTGAAGGGTTTTTCTATGATATACCCCTGTGTTTTTTAAAAATCCATAATATACCCCTAATGTTTTTTTATTCTACACTGTACCCTTGTGTTTTTTAAGTTTCTACACAGTACCCCTACGTTAAGTGTACGCAACGTTTACCATTAAATTCCGATAAATTTATGGGTTTCTCTCTCAACCCTCTCCCCTGCCAGCCCCCAGCCTCCGCCCCCCCACCCCCTCCCCCTCCCCTCCACCCCCGCGACCACCATGACCGCCGCCAGCCCAGCCCAGCCCAGCCCCCCCCCCCTCGCCCTCCCCTTCGATTTCCAATCTAACTAACTCCGATAAATTTCCAATCTCCGGCGGAATCCCACCAGAATATCCACTATAATATTCAATATAAAGCTCTTTAAAGTGAACCTAAATTTCCAATTTCCGCCGGAATATTCCCTTCAAGTTCATTACCAGAAACAACAAGATACTCAAGTTTCCTCCTTTGTCCGTACTCCGGCGGAATCTCGCCGTAAAAGTAGTTACCACCCAAATGAAGATGCCGGAGCTCCGACATGTTGACGACAGAAAGAGGGTGTGTTGTTGTAATCATCGAGGATTTTGAGGTTGTTCAAAGGAGAGAGAGAGGAAGGAAAAGTGGAGTTGAAGATGTTGTTGGAGAGATTAAGGTGGTAAAGATTTGAGAGGAGAGAGAGAGAAGATGGGATTGGGACAGAGAATGAGTTTCCTGCAACACTAAGGTTTTGGAGATTGGTGACAAAACCTATGTCAGGAGAGAGAATTCCGGTAAGATTTAAGCCGAAAATGTTGAGTGAAATTACAGTTGGGTGATGATTTGAAGAACATTTGATAAAATCCCAAGTGCAGTGATGAGTGGAAGTGTTCCAAGAAGAGAGAGAAGACTGTGGGTTGTTTGTAATGGCGGATTCTATACCAAGTAAAGCTTTTAGTTCTGGTAATGTTCTACCATTGATGAAATGAAGGTGGAAATTAAGAGGAAACAGAAAAAGATAAAGAAGACTTAACGTTCGTTTTCATTAATACACACTAGGGGTATTTTGTCAAAAACTTTAAAAACACAGGGGTACACTGTAAAATAAAAAAACATCAGGGGTATATTGTAGAATTTTAAAAAACACAGGGGTATATCATAGAAAAACCCAAAATTGAAGATTGGGCGGTAGAAGTGGGTATAAATACCCCATTGAGGTTCGAAAATCAGTATGCAAACAATTCCACAAATTTGAGAGAGAAATAGAGAAAACTAGTATGAGGTGTTGAGCCATTTTGGGCGTGCGAGAGTTCGAAGGGAAGACAGCTTCGGGGGAGTCTTAGCACACAGCCTAAGGTGGGTGAAATTCAAGGTTGAACGTAGGTGCGAAATCCGAAATTCAAAGGCGAATTTTCGCGCGACATACATGAGTTTTTCTCTCTTTCTCTTGTACTTTCAAACTGGTTTGATATTTTCCGATTATATTTTTGGATTTCGTAGTTGGTTTGAATTGATAGTGTTTGTATTGAATTGTGGAATTTATAGTTTGAATTCAAGATTGTTTGATATTAGATACTTGAGTTATATTTGTGAATAAGTTTTAAATTTCAATATTATGCCTAATTTGTTATCTTATTATGTATGAAGTTGAAATATTTGCTAGTTATATGATTAAGCTTAGTCTAAATTATATAACAACAAGTAGCAACAAGTTTAATTTAGGCATGCAAAGATGGTTTTAAGTTCAAACTAGAATATAGCATAGACTAGTTATTTAGACATAAAGATATAATATGTTTAAATTAACTAGGGATTAATGAGGTACTTCTAATTCTATAATGCTTCTAGTTTAATCATTGTAAGTTGCGAAATACTTGTGGTGATTAGATTAGTTTAGAATCGATGTTAGGCTTAGTTCAATGTTGATTAAAAGAAAGGAAGTATAGGGGAGTTTGGTTACTTGAATTCCTACAGGTAATCTATCTAATCAATCTTAGATTTATGAAATCGAAAGTATAATCATGGTTAGAAGTTTATAAATCTCTACAACATTATGGACTTAAAATGGGATTGTTTGTCATCACTTGTAAATATTAGGTTAGACTTATTCTTAGCTGTATTTAGATTTTTAGTATCATCTTGTAAACCCCCCCCCCCAAAAAAAAAAACAAAGTGAATATGTATATATTAGTAAATAACATGTATATAATAGTTAAATACTCTTAATTAGTTGAACTTGGATTTTAGGAACGCATAAACCTCTCCGTGGGATTGACCCTTATTTATCACTAAACTAAACGTAAATAATGCTAATGTGGATGAAATAAGGTTTTTAATTTGTACGCATAACGACACGCACCAATTTTTTGGCGCCGTTGTCGGGGAGGTAATGATTATTTTCATATTAATATTCAATGTCTAACTAATCTATTATATGTTCCTAATTTTTGTTTGTTTATTTGTTTTGTGATACATGTATCAAGTCTTTGAAGTATTGTTTAAATTCTCTTTTATGTATTACCATGTAAACAAGTTTGCTCAAATCGAAAATTTTGAAAATAACAGGTTGCTAGATTGTGATTATTAATGAGCATGTTTGATGATCTTTAATTAGTGTGCATAAATCTTCAGACAACTAGCTGCCTGGATGCTAATTGGTTAAGTTTTTGAGTTCAATGTTTCATATGTACTCTTGAATTAAGCTTGAGAACCTAGAGTGAAGAAGCAGTTGTTTATATAAGAGCGTGTTGTATTTGATGTGTCTTAGGAGTTAGTTTGTTGATTAATATGCACTTGGTGTTATAGTGAAGTCTAACCTATGAAATAATGATGTCATAAGTTCATGGTTAACTTTTAAGTAACAAAAAAGGTATTAGTGGACAATTACAATTTATAATATTTTTCTGCCGTAATATTTTCTTACTTGAGTAGATGCTTAACACTCACTTTGAAATAAAAATTTGAGTAGGAAGAAAATGGTTTATGTAGTAAGTTTTCAACATGATTTTTGGTGAACCAAGAAGTGTCATGAAAGTATTACAAAATATTCCTTCTTGAGTCAAATTTAGATTTTGTATGAGTAAATGGAAAACGTGCTTAAAGTAGTTTAGAATGAGATCATTTAGAATTTGACTCCAAGACTAACTGAAATTAAGAAGATGAAATATGTGCTTAAGAAATGAGTTAACGAACTTATTCATCACGACTAAAAATATAATAAAGAAGCTGAATTTTTTTACTGACATGGATTTTTAGTGTTTCGTCTGAAAGTTGCTTGCTCCCCTTATCTATGCTTTATTTGAACTACATATTACTACTTTTAGCATCCATCAACAGATTAATCTAGCTTAATGATATCACAAAGAAACTGCAAATAATTTGACTTACTTAATGATTTTGAGTTTCCTATTTTCATGTGCATGCACACACGCCGACGAAAGAAAGCATTGTTGTTTGATCCTGAAATCGAACGGACAGCAAGGAAAACAAGGAAAGAATTCTTAGAAAAACAACAAGAAGAGCGTCTCTATATTGAGAAATTGTTCGAATACGAAGAAGAGATGGCAGAAAGAACTCTAAAGGGGTTAGTTGCGCCAAAGCTAGATGATGAACCTTTAGGCATTGTTTTTCCAACATTGGAAAAACCACTGAAGTTAAATTCGGGTTTTATCAATCTTCTTCCTAAATTTCATGGTCATGGAGGTGAGGACCCTAATCGATTCTTAAAAGAATTTGTTGTTGTTGGCTCTTCCATGAAACCTGAAGGCATTAACCCTAATCATGTTAAAATCCATGCGTTTCCATTCTCATTGTTTGACATAGCAAAAGATTGGTTATATTCTCTGCCTCCTGGATCAATTACTACTTGGGATGTAATACAAAAAGCTTTTCTAGAAAATTTCTTCCCCGCAAGTAGAATTGGGTCCATAAGGAAGGAAATATGTGGTATAAGGCAGTACCCTAGCGAGTCACTTTATGAATATTGGGAGCGATTTAAAAGGTTATGTGCTTCATGTCCTCAACATCAAATAAGTGACCAATTATTAATTCAATATTTCTATGAGGGTTTATTGCCGAATGATAGGGGAATGATAGATGCTGCAAGTGGTGGGGCATTAGTGAATAAAACACCTACTCAAGCTAAAAATTTAATTTCTAACATGGTACAAAACACACAACAATTTAGTACCAGGAATGGTGCTAGGAGAGTAAATGAGCTTGATGTTACTTCTGTTCATAATCAATTAAAGGAAAATACTCAACAGATTGCTAATTTAACTACTATAGTATCTAAAATTGTTAGTCATGAGTCAAAAGCAAAAGTTTGTGGTATATGTTACTGATGCATGTCCAACGTTGCAAAATGAAGATATAAATGCTTTAGGAGGTTTCATAGGTCAACCCCAAAGAAAATACGATCCTTTCTCATCAACTTATAATGAAAGTTGGAGAGACCATCCTAATTTGAGATATGGACCTAGGCCATCATTTCAACAATCTAATCCCAGACCATACTCTCATATTAGTCCCCAACCACAGAAGTCATCAGACACATATTTAGAAGATCTTGTTAAACAACTAACTAATCAAATAGGACAAGTCCATTCACAAGGTGTTAGTTATCAAAAGAAGACTGAATCTCATTGACAACATCTAGACACCCAAATAGGTCAAATCTGTACTCATTAAGTAATTTAGAAACTCAAATCTCTGAAAAATTACTTCTCAACCCCTCCCTAACCCTCAGGAAAATGCAAAAGCTGTCACACTTTGGAGCGGGAAAGAATTAAAGGACCCTAAAACTAAAAACAGAGAAATTGAAGACGAACTAGAGGTGAGACCTAAGAATGGATTGATTGAAGATGAAATTAATGAATCAATCATAGAAAATCAAGAGAGATTAAAAGAAAAAGAAAAAGAAGTTGAAGAAAAGGAGAGTCAAACTAAAAACTTAAAATCTAATTTTGATTTTTCCAAATGCAAAGATATGCCTCCTTTCCCTTCTAGGTTTTCTAAACCTAAAAAATATATTCTTGATAATGAAATCCTAGAACCTTTTAGAAAAGTTGAAGTGAATATACCTCTTCTTGATGCTATAAAACAAGTGCCTAGATATGCTAAATTTCTATAAGAACTATGTACTCATAAAAGGCAACTTAGGGGCCCTGAAATGGTAAACATGGGTGAGAATATATATGCGGTAGTTGAAAGGAAACTCCCACCTAAGTGCAAAGATCCTGGAATGTTATATATTCCGTGTAAAATTGGTAGTTGTAAATTTGAAAGATGCATGCTCGACTTAGGTGCTTCTATTAATGTTGTGCCCAAATTTGTTTATGATTCTCTAAACATAGGCCCACTTTCTAAAACTGATGTTGTAGTACAATTGATTGATAGATCTAATGCATATCCTATCGGAATATTAGAAGATGTTCTTGTGCAAGTGAATAAATTAACTTTTCCCGCTGATTTCTATGTGTTGGATATGGGTTCTAATTCTAATTTTTCTAATGCACCTTTATTATTAGGAAGACCATTCCTAAAGACTTCTAAAACAAAATAGATGTGCATGAGGGTAATTTAACGATGAGGGTATCCTTATCCGGAGCAGCTACTTGCAAGATCTCCCTTTAACTAAGCAGCGTGTGTAGAAATGATATTCCCTTTGTGCTTCTTCCTCTAATGGTGCAGCTTGGGCTCTAAGTAATCTCCTTAAGATGAGGGTATCCTTATCCGGAGCAGCTACTTGTAATTCTTGATCTTCCCACTTATTATCATCTTCAAAATCCGACTCCCCTTCTTTAGTTCCCTCCTCCTCCTCAAGGCATGCACGTTCCTCCTCTTCCCTTTGTTGAGCAAGGAAATTCACGAGGATTCTATGATCCTTAGGGGTGATAGTGATCTTTTGTGGGCAATCACGTGAGATATGACCAAACCCTTGGCACTTATAGCATTGTTTCTTAGCCAAAGCCGCATGTTCAGGACTAATAAACACTTTAGGTTTCGGTTTTGGTTCAAATTCGGACGAGGATGATGATGGTTGTGTAGAATCGTTAAAGGTAGGCTTATTTTTGTAGGAACTGGAATAGGAGCTACTAGAGTATGTTTTCTCCTTACCCTTACTCACCTCCCTTTCTTGCTTTTCAAATCTCTCGGCCAACCTAAGCACATCATCGAAAAAAATGTAGTTAGATGTCTCTACCTTATTGGCTATGGAAGGCCTCAATCCGGTGATGAAACGTCCAATCTTCATCTCCTCTTTCTCGTCCAACTCACACAATATACACAACTTCTCAAACTCCTTGGTATATTCAGCCACACTCTTGGAATTTTGTTGAATTTGGTTGAGCTTTAAGAACTGTTCTTGAAGATATTCACGTGGGATGAATCTCTTCTTGAGTTGCCTCTTCAATTCGGACCAAGTATCAATCCTTGGATCACCATCCCTGATTCTCTTGTTCAAGTGTGCAACTTTGAAAGCCTTTTGTTCATCGAAACCCTTATAGTCCATAAGTTTTTCAAATTGTCGGATCCATTCTTGGAGATCCTCAACGTCTCCTTCACCAGTAAATTCCTTCAAATCCATGAGTTTGAAGTCTCTATCACTCTCCACAGGAGTTCTTATTGGTGGCTCCCTAGTTGGGCGCCATCGTCCTCCTTGTTCCTCCCAATTTCCAGCCAAAGATTCAACCCTTCGGTTGGTAGTTTGTATGGTTTCATTCATGGAGGTAAAACTTTCATTAAAATCCCTTATCATATTCGCCATCATCTCCTGCCACTCTTCTCGAGTTATAGGAGTCCCCATATTCAAGAAAGACTCAACAAATTGACCAAAATTAGGAAATTCGTAACTTCCTCAAAACACAGCCAAAACTTGTCAAATTTTGACACAATCTAGATTTGTATGTTGTAAGATTCCAGTTAAAATTTCGTAGCCAAATTCCTTCTCAAACGCTGGTAATCCTCGTTTTAATATCGCTGTTCTTGATTCCAGCGATTCTTCCACGTCTTCAAAGAACGATCTCGAAACTATATCAAAACTCCTCGAAACTTCGAAGTATGCTGGGAGTTCGAGGCCCCCAAAATTACTGAAAATTCGGGATGAATTCGGGCAGTAAAAACAAGTGTCACCCTGGGATCTTGGGCAAAGCTCTGATACCACTTGATGTGGAACTTGGTGTTCCAGATAGTTATGGAGGTTTCTTGATTAAAAGAAACGGTTATGGCTTGTGTTTGTAGGTGAAAATGGAGTGAATCTTGAAGGCAACGACTTCAAGTTTGGAACAAAGGCAACGACTTTGATCCACTAGTCAAGCTAGTCTCTAAACTTTATCTCAAGTATGCTCAGCAATACTCTCAATATTTCTTAATCAATAATCAACAATGTCTGTCTCTTTATTATGAAAACAACCGAATTTATAGTACATCCTAAACCCTAATCCAACTAGAATTAGAATAACTAGACTCCTAATCCAACTAGGATTAGTTACAACGACCTAAACTCCTAAACCACTTTGGATTAGTTACAACGACTCCTAACCAACTTGAATCGTGTAAAATCCATCGTTTTAAGAATGTAGGAAAAACCATGACTCCTACTAAAACAAAACAACATGAGAACATAAAATAAACTACTAAAACACACTACTCATTAACTATAACTAACTGTACTACGTTGGATCTTCTTGTTTCGCATCAATTGCTTGCTATGATATTAAGTATGTGAAAAACTTTTGATGAAATTTTTTCGAAATTGCTATGGATGATGTGATGCGAAATGAGACTCCTCTCACGTGTGTTTAGGAGACCCAATACCAGCGGAAACAATCGAACAATGGATATAGACTTTTAGTCGAAAGAATCTGAAGTGAAATCAGTTAGCTCAGTTAGCTTTTTGATGCTCTCATTTTTGTAATAATTAATTAGGCTTAATTAGCAAGTTTAGTGTTAGTTGAGTTCTAAACATGCTTTACTTTCACTAATTATGTTTAGAAGTTGTTTTAAGTAGAAACTGTTTTGTACGTTTGGTCTGTGGCGCGGTAGAATCATTTTGATGATTCCGAACAAGTTACTTAGAATTTTCGAGTGATTCCAATTACATTGGTTCACTAACATCTTGAAGTTTCATCCTACAAAATTTGGTGAGATTTCATGAAGAAACGAAGTTGCAGTAGCCTTTCAATTGAGACGTCAATTCTGGATCAGTTTTACGGTTTTGCATAACCGGTTTTATTTTGCTTAGTTTAAGTTGTATTTGGACGTGCGAGGCATGGGGCAGCAGCTAATGTGGACTCTTGGAGATCATTTGAAGCTTTCCTTGCAAGCTAAGAGAAGCCTCCCACTTGCTTGAAGAAAACCGGTCAACAATACACACAAGAACACTATGCAGCACTATTCACCCCACTTGTTGATCAACTTGTTTTGTGGGATATTTGTAGCTTAATGCTTTGTTTATTAGCTTAGTGTGTTAGATATTTATGGCTGATTTGTTAAGCCTTTTAGCTATTGTACTATATATATGTAATGTGGTTCATCAATGGAAAAAAAGATTTGGTTGTTAAACTTGAGCATTGTGCTTATTCGAACTTTTGGAGTGCAAACCCGAAATTTCCTCTTGTGATTAAGAAGTGATCTTAATCTTGAAATCCTTGAGTTAAGTGAGTTAAACTTAAGTTAAGAGAGAGTTAATATAATTAGTGAGTTTAAACTAATTAAATCCACTCTCAAAAACCCTCCTAAATCAGTTTCTAAGTGAGATAAACTTCAAATCCGATTTAGAATCCTTAAGTAGAAATAAGTGAGTGAAGCTTATCAAGCTTAAGTAAACCCAATTCTTTTAGTTTTAAGAGTGATTCTTTCGACTTAAAGTCTATATCCATTGTTCGATTGTTTCCACTGGTATTGGGTCTCCTAAACACACGTGAGAGGATTTCGCATCAAGTGGTATCAGAGCCCAGTCGATTCAACCGGAGCGTAAGAGCGCGTCCCTGGGTATTTTTTAGTGTTCTTTGGTGTTTTGGAAATCTAACATCCTAATCTTTCTTGTGTAAAAATTTGGTGAGCATTGGAGTAGTAACGAGTTCACAGTGATCCAAAACTTTCAACATTAAAAACTGGAACATGGAAAACCAGTCAGTTTCTAAAGTATACTTTGAACGCCTTTTTCTCCTTTGTTCCAAGGGATTTTGAGGTAATTCTTTTTTTGAAATTGATTATTTTTCTGTCTAATTTTCACCTATAAATTTTGAGAAATTATCAAGACTTTTTTATATTGATTTAAGCACGTTTTTGTTGATTTGTCTAAAACCGGACGTTTTGTACCAGTTTTGCTAAAATAAAAACTGCAATTTCTTGGCGTGGTATTTTTGTGTGAAATTTTTGTAGAGTGCTCCTAACACATATATCTACATGCTAAAAAAATTTCACTTGATTTTGAGTTGTTTTATTTGGTTTTCGAACACAAACTTACAAGCAAAATTTCTGGGCAGTTTTCTGTCTATTTGAAATTTATGGATTTGAGTGGCTTTTCGCCTGAGTTCTTAAAGGCCTATCAAAGAATTGAAAGGGCAAAACAAGTAATGGATGGTCTTAGACGTCCACCAACTTTTGAAGAAAGATTTCAAAAGGCTAAAGAGGAGAGGAGATTGAGTTGTTCATTGAACAACGAAAAGCAAACAAACATGAGGAAACATCGAGAGATATAATTCTTGTTGATGACGAACCCACTGAAAAGGTTCCAGAATTTGTTCTTGATGAAGAAGGAGAAAAGACTAAATCTTTTTCAAATTTGGACAATAAAGATTTGATCTTGGAGGTTCCAATATTTGAAGAACGATTACCTATCTCATGTTTTCCATCTGATTTGTTCAAGAAACATAAACTATTGCATGAACTAGTTAATGTCTATGGTCATAATGGTTCAAATTTTCGAGACATTGGGTTGTTTGTTCAAGGTCGCTTAAATCTTTGCTCGGTCTTTGATTTATTGCAGTTGGTAATCTTGTTAATGATCATTCGATTAATATGGATGATTTCTTGGTTAGTGATCTTGGTGCCTTGATTTGACCAAAACTTGAGGACAAGTTTTTTTGAAGAAAGAGAGAATGAAGTGAAATCAGTTAGCTCAGTTAGCTTTTTGATGCTCTTATTTTTGTAATAATTAATTAGGCTTAATTAGCAAGTTTAGTGTTAGTTGAGTTCTAAACATGCTTTACTTTCAGTAATTATGTTTAGAAGTTGTTTTAAGTAGAAACTGTTTTGTACGTTTGGTCTGTGGCGCGGTAAAATCATTTTGATGATTCCGAACAAGTTACTTAGAATTTTCGAGTGATTCCAATTACATTGGTTCACTAACATCTTGAAGTTTCATCCTACAAAATTTGGTGATATTTCATGAAGAAACGAAGTTGCAGTAGCCTTTCAATTGAGACGTCAATTCTGGATCAGTTTTACGGTTTTGCATAACCGGTTTTATTTTGCTTAGTTTAAGTTGTATTTGGAGGTGTGAGGCATGGGGCAGCAGCTAATGTGGACTCTTGGAGATCAGTTGAAGCTTTCCTTGCAAGCTAAAAGAAGCCTCCCACTTGCTTGAAGAAAACCGGTCAACAATACACACAAGAACACTATGCAGCACTATTCACCCTTACATCTTTGTTGGATTAAGAGATATTTGTTGTTTAAATGCTTTGTTTAATTACCTTAGTGTATTAGATATTTATGGCTGATTTGTTAAGCCTTTTAGCTATTGTACTATATATATGTAATATGGTTCATCAATGGAAGATAAAAGATTTGGTTGTTAAACTTGAGCATTGTGCTTCTTCGAACTTTTGGAGTGCAAACCCGAAATTTCCTCTTGTGATTAAGAAGTGATCTTAATCTTGAAATCCTTGAGTTAAGTGAGTTAAACTTAATTTAAGAGAGAGTTAATATAATTAGTGAGTTTAAACTAATTAAATCCACTCTCAAAAACCCTCCTAAATCAGTTTCTACGTGAGATAAACTTCAAAACCGATTTAGAATCCTTAAGTAGAAATAAGTGAGTGAAGCTTATCAAGCTTAAGTAAAGCCAATTCTTTTAGTTTTAAGAGTGATTCTTTCGACTAAAAGTCTATATCCGTTGTTCGATTGTTTCCGCTGGTATTGGGTCTCCTAAACACACGTGAGAGGAGTCTCATTTCGCATCATGATGGATAATATGGTGTTTTGGAGTTGAAAATGGATATTTTTGGGGAGAATTGTGAACGTTGGTATTGGAATAGTATATGGAGATTATATTGTTCTCAAATAGGGTGAATTGGATGCATAAAAATTTTTGTTTGTCCATATTGTAGGAGAAATGCTGTCGAAATTTTTGTAGAATTTCTAAGTTTGGACTAAAGTTAATCATTGAATTGCTATTTGCATTATAAGAAAAAAATTCATAAGCATGTAGTTTATAGGTGCATTATAGTTGTTTATTTTGTTGTGCATTAGTTTTTAGGAAATCATTTTTAAGTAAACCCACCTCTTAGTTTCTTTTTGAAAAAATTGAATAAATGAAGAAGTTCAACAAGAAACTCTAATCTAACAATGTTTTGTAAATAAATGTGTTTTCGAAAATAAAAAGTTTTAGGAATTGTTAACATTTTTAGTTAAAGAATAGTCAAGTTTGAAAGATTCATAATATGATTAGATAAATGATCTCATGTTTATAGCTAGTTAGTGTAGTCATTCCCTTGATGGTAACTATGATTAAATGGATAGACCAACAACCGGTGAGATTCTGAGCCTAATAAAATGAGATATACATATTAATCTGATACTTTTCTTTCATGTGTGATGTTCTTCCATGGTAATTTCTCTCTAGAACTTGCATTGATACTCTTCAAGACTATATTGAATCATGTCGGCAAAAAGAAATAGGTATTTCTTTTGTTATAATTTACATAGCCAAATAGCCACCGTACATTATCTTACATCCGTTCCGAACCCCTTTTAGCCTAAAACACTATTATCTTGCTTAGCCTTCATTATAGACCATAAAAACATTAAATAAATTCATAACCCAACATTTTGAGCTGATGGAGCATGGTTGTTAAGGCAGTAAAAGCTAAGTGTGGGGGTGCTTATTTAAAAGTGTGGTTATAGCAGTTGAAGTGGTTATTTGCCCATGTTGTATAATACTGCAAACTTGATATACTATGAAAGTAAAAAAAAAAAAATAAAAAAAATAAAAAAAATAAAAAAAAAAAATTGATGAAAAAAAAAGAATGAATGAATGAAAAAATGAAAATATGTGAAGAGAAAAAATTAAGTGTGATATGTAGCTAAAAATTATGATGTAAATGGGCGTTTGTATATCAAAGTTAAAATACTGGAAATTGTGCTGATTCGCAATGACAAAAGGTTGAAGTACTCTGTGAGAGTTATTTTTGCTCCCTCTTGTCCGGCAATGGAGGAGTTATTAAGTTTTTGCTCCACTTAGTTCAAAGCCATCTAGTCCACATATCTTTAAAAATTTCCTACCTTTAACCATAGCCGTCATATAACCTAAAAAAGTTCTTTTGATTTATGTCTGACATGTTGTCTAACAATAGTGGAGAATCGAGAAGATATGCAAGCTAATGGTAGTGTTTTACCATCGGAATTGAACCTTGAGCGAAACACATAAACCCTTTCAAACACATGAGTCACGAGTGATTATTTATCTTGTTAGGGTCTATATATTAGAATCATGGTTCTATCAAGTGAATGCTCGCTGGTTGCTTATCAAATGTCGAGAGAGTATATCTATGATGTGTTATGAGTTTCGACAATTTGGTTGTTCTAAATTGAAAATGTGACATTCCTGTTAACATCTTACTTGAGTTTTTACTAACTAATATAAAACGTTTTAGTTTCTTGTTCGACTTTTCATTAATTTAGTTTTTGAGTTAAGAGATAGAGAGGTGGTGTCATGTGTTATATAATCGGTTTTTTCACCAGGTACCCCTGAGGTTTCGCGAAATGCACCAGGTACCCTCGTTGTTTCAAAAATGCACCAGATGTCCTTGTCATTTGCATAAAATGCACCAAATACCCTTAATGATTAACGGTGTTAAGTTTCCGTTAGCTTTTAGGGTTAATTAACTCCTCTAACCCATCTAACCCTAATTAAACCCTAATTAGCCCTAATTAACTAACTAAACCCTAACTTCTAACCCTCCCCTAATATTAATCCCCCAACTTCAAACCCTAACCTAACCTTAACCACCACCACCACCACCACCAAACCACCACCACACCCCTCCCCCGGCCCCCGTAAAATCCCCAGCCCACCCCCGCAACCCCCGTTGATTTCCCCACCCCACCCCCACAACCCTCCTCCCCCCCAACCCCCGCAAAATTCCCAGCCCCCTCCCCTCCCCCCCCCCCCCGACCCTCCTCCTCCCCCCCCTCCCCGCAGCCCGATTCTACTCCCCCCACTTTCGTCGAAATCCCCCACCCTCCCCCCCCCCTGTCGAATCCCCCCTCCCCCACCACAATCGAATTCCCACCCCCAATTCCGCAGCCCAGCTCGCACCCATGCCCTAAAACCGCTCGAAAAACCACTTAATTTTCATCTTCTAAACCACTTGGTATTCAAGAAAAATTGAAAAAAAAACAAACCATCTTTCAACGGGAATTCGATGGGGATGAAGGAAGGGATTCAACGAGGGGTGGAGGAGGGGGTATTCGACATGGGTGGGGGGGGGGGGGATTCAACGGGGGTGGGGGGTGATGCGGGAGGGTCGACGGGGTGGGGAAAGTTGTGGGATGGTCGACAGGGGGGGGGGGGAGCTGCGAGGGGGGGCTGGCGGCCGGGGGGGGGAGGAGTGGGCTGCGGGGGTGGTGGGGCAGGGAGGGGGCTCTTTGGGGTGGTAGGGGGAGGGTGAAGGGGTTAGGGTTTAGTGATTTTAGGATTTAGGGTAAGGGTTTAGGGGTTTAAGGGTTTAGCAGTTTAGGGGTTAGGGTTAGGGTTAATAATGGTAAAATGGTAAATAAAGCTAACGGAAACTTAACACCGTTAATCATTAAGGGTATTTGGTGCATTTTATACAAATGACAAGGGCATCTGGTGCATTTTTGAAACAACGAGGGTACCTGGTGCATTTCGTGAAACCTCAGGGGTACCTAGTGAAAAAACCGTTATATAATTGCATGTAGTTATAGTTTGATCGAGGACGATCAAGGACTCAGTGTGGGGGAATTTGATAAGTGCGTTTATATTAATATTTTAATGCATTTTATATATTTTTAATACTATTAGATATAATTTGCTGTGTTTTTATTTTTCATTACTAATATTACTTAATCATCCTAGTTTAGTCTAATGATTTGGTCCAAGAGGTGAAAAAGAGGTCGAGCCCATTATCCTTGTGCAAATTCAACCCAAGCTTCAATGGAAAAGAAGAGAAAGGAGACTCAATTATGTTTCAATGTTCAACCCAACAATCAAGATAGCAAAAGCCAAAGGAAAAGAATAGAAGAAAAAGCATAAAAAAAAAGAAAACAAGAAAACAAAAGAAACAAAAACACACGTGAAAGAAGGAAGGAAAACAAAAGAACATAAAGAATGAAAAGAACATAACACAGCACACATCCTTTGACATTCCTCTTCGACGTTCCTGCACATCAACTCCACCAATCGCACAACACCTTCATCTCCTTCCTCCAATCACAAAGAAAGGTTGCAACTCGCCACCAATCAGATAAAGCCCAACCGCAAATTTCAGCGTCGAAAGAAGATGAAGGTCAGTTTTAGGGCCGAAAACTTGGAGGCCACATCTCTTCCCTAATTGGTTAAAAATTTGAAGATTGGGTGGTAGAAGTGGGTACAAATACCCCATTGAGGTTCGAAAATCATTATGCAAACAATTCCACATATTTGAGAGAGAAATAGAGAGAACTAGCGTGAGGTGTCGAGCCATTTTGGGCGTGCGAGAGTTCGACAGGAAGACAGCTTCGGGGGAGTCTTAGCACACAACCTGCGGAGGGTAAAATTCAAGGTTGAACGTAGGTGTGAAATCCGAAATTCGAAGGCGAATTTCCGCGCGACATACATAAGTTTTTCTCTCTTTCTCTTGTACTTTCAAACTGGTTTGATATTTTTCAATTATATTTTTGGATTTCATAGTTGGTTTGAATTGATAGTGTTTGTATTAAATTGTTGAATTTATAGTTTGAATTCAAAATTGTTTGATCTTAGATACTTGATTTATATTTGTGTGTATAATTTTCACATTTTGATATTATGCCTAATTTGTTATCTTATTATGGATAAAGTTAAAATCTTTGCCAGTTATATGATTAAGCTTAGTCTAAATTATATAACAACAAGTAGCAACTAGTTTAATTTAGGCCTACAAAGATGGTTTTAAGTTCAAACTAGAATATAACTTAGACTAGTTACTTAGACATAAAGATATAATATGTTTAAATTAACTAGGGATTAATGAGGTACTTCTAATTCTATAATGCTTCTAGTTTAATCATTGTAAGTTGCGAAATACTTGTGGTGATTAGATTAGTTTGAATCGATGTTAGGCTTAGTTCAACGTTGATTAAAAGTAAGGAAGTATAGGGGAGTTTGGTTACTTGAATTCCTACAATTAATCTATCTAATCAATCTTGGATTTATGAAATCGAAAGTATAATCATGGTTAGAAGTATATAAATCTCTACAATATTATGGACTTAAAATGGGATTGTTTGTCATCACTTGTAAATATTAGGTTAGACTTATCCTTAGTAGTATTTAGATTTTTAGTATCATCTTGTAAAACCCCCGCCCCCTAAAACAATGTGAATAAGTATATATTAGTAAATAACATGTATATAATAGTTAAATACTCTTAATTAGTTGAACTTGGATTTCAGGAACGCATAAACCTCTCCGCGGGATCGACCCTTATTTATCACTAAACTAAACTTAAATAATGCTAATGTGGATGAAATAAGGTTTTTCATTTGTACGCATAACGACACGTACCAAGAAATAAATTTGCATCACAACTAGCTCCGACGCAGATTACTCTTAGTCAATTTGCGTCGCGAGCTGTAGCCTCGCACCAAAGTCCGTCGCAAATAGTCCCTCGGGATCCGACGCAACTCGTTATTTCTCTACTAGTGGATGATCCCCTAGTTGCGGAAATGAAGATATCGAATCTAAGGGTGAGAAAGATTTTGATTGACACTGGAAGTTCGACGGACATCATGATTGCAGATTGTTTGTCCAGGTTGAAGTTTGATTAGAAAAACTTGGTCCCAGTTCATCCCCCAATCATTGGGTTTGAGGGAGGAGTTATTCATCCTATGGGGACGGTAACTTTGTCGTCCGGGTAGGAGAAAAGGATGTCTCGCGAACTTTGTTCATTAAGTTCTTGGTCGTCAGAGATTTAACGACCTATAATGTTATTCTTGGACGACTAAAACTGAGTCATGTTAAAGCAGTCATTGTTACTCATCTTATGCTCATGAAGTTTGAATGTGACGGAGGGCAGATAAGGACGCCTTGGAAAGCCGAAGAGAAGGACCAGATGAAGGTTGCTTGTGAACGGAGAGCGGTCGACATCATAATGACAAAAACAGCCTCGCTGAGAAAGACAATTTAAAATTTTCAGACGTAGGTCACTCCCTCATGGAGGGCAGCCGAAACTCTCTCTAGCAAGAAGAGGAAGTATGTGCGAGGAAACAAAGAGCCCCGCTCGACTGAAGAAGTTATGGACATCATGGGTTTGGCACTAAAGCGTCCAGATCCTGTTGAGGTCCCAGGAGACATAAGTTTAGATGATGCTTGTCCAGAAAGGAGCATGAAGATTGGATCTTCTCTTTCCCCTGAGTTGCAGGGAACTTTGATAAACTGACTCAAGGAGTTTCAAGATGTGTTTGTGTAATATTCCGAACATTTAAACATGTTTACTTAAATAATAATTATAATTAGTGGCAAATTTTCTGCTTTAAATTGCGATTAAAAGTTTTACTCTAAAATCAAGTAATATATAAAAACTTTAGGTCTTCATTAAAAAAACCAATTTCATAAATCATCAGGTTACAAGTGATACTTGTAGAAGGAAGTAAGTAGGGAAAAGTTGGTTTAATAAAATAAAAGAAAAAGGAAATTAATTTTTACGGTTATTTCACCAAATACCCCTGAAAAAAAAATTTATTCCCCAAATATCCCCACTTTTTTCAAAATTTACCAGATACCCCTAACCTTTAAAAAAATACACCAGATACCCCTGACCCTTAAAAAAAATTACTCAAAATACCCTTTTGGCTAACGGACGTTAGTGTTCCGTTAACTAATTACTAATTAACAAAAAATAACCCTAATTAAACCTAACTAAACCCTAAGTAAACCCTAAAACTCTCTCTCCCTAACCCAACCCCAGCCCCCCAACCCTCGACCCACCGGCCCATCCACCCAACCCCACCCCACCAACCCCACCCCCCTCCCCCCTCCCGGCAGCAGCCACGTAGGCCCCCCATCCCCCTCCTCTTCCCCCGCTAACCCGCCTTCCGTTCCCCTACGACCCCGCCGACCCCCTCCCCTTCTCCCACCGACCCCTGTTCCCCGTCGACCCGAGTTTGAGGATTCGGTCGCCCCTCCCCCGCAACCCCGTCCCCTTCCCCTTCCCCCGCAGTCCCACAACCCTCATTCCCCTTCCCCCTCACCCGAGTTCGCTCTTGAGTTCAAATCGCACCTAAGTTCAAGGATTCAAGCGGCGACGATAGAAGTTTCGGTGAAAATTACGAGGTGGAGAGAGAGATGTTGAAGGCGACGATGAGGAGGAGAGTTTCTCCGCTTCCGCGACGACGATAGGAGTTTCGGTGCTTGCGATCCGAGTTTCGTTGGTGTGTTGGCGTTGGGTTCGGGGTGTGGCGGCTGCGGGGGGAGGGAGAAGGGTGGGGGCTGCCGGGAAAAGGGGATGGGGAGGGAGAGCTGCGTGGGAGGGGGGAGGGGGAGGCTGCGGGGAGGGGGAGGCGGAGGGGGTCCTAGTGGGGCCGGGGTCGTTGCGGGGGTAGTGGGGTGGGGGTTGGTTGGGGTGTGGTTGGGGGGGGTGGGGGCTGGTGGGGGTTAGGGAGAGAGAGGGTTAGGGTTAGTTAGGATTATTTAGGTTGACTTAGGGCTAATTAGGTTGACTTAGGGAAAAATTGTAAATAAAAGCTAACGGAGGACTAACGTCCGTCAAGAAAAGGGTATCTGGTGATTTTTTTAAAGGTGAGGGCTATCTGGTGAATTTTGAAATAAGTGGGGGTATTTGGTGAATAAATTTTTTTGTCAGGGGTATTTAGTGAAATAACCGTAATGTTTATAATGAAAGTTATGACTTCCTTCTTCCGTATACGCTTCTTTTTCTTCTCTTATGGCAATTGGCAAACATGCCAAACGTCATCAGGAATTTGTCCCCAATAGAGCCGAACCACCCCACCTTTTTCTTCCATTTGTTCCTCCATGTTGCCCCCTTAAACCATCTATAAATACCCCCATTGATTCAAGGATGAAAAACCACAACATAAAAATTCAGTAACAATTTTCTCTCTTTTCTCTGTGGCCGAAACCACTACGCCACCACCACTAGCGCACCACATTGATGCAACGACTCCGCTACGACCACCATACATCCTCTCTGGTGACCCAACGCCGCGCCGCAACGCCCAGCTCTCTCTCTCTCTCTTCCTTCGCTCTCTTGCTCTACCTCTCCCCTGCTTTTCTCTACTCGCTGCTGGCTTGAATTCCACCACTCGACTGCCAGCTGCACGACCAGCCCACCCGCGACGCCTCGCTGCACTCGCTGGCAGCCTTGCCGGAGCTCCCCTGTTCTTTGCTGCTCCAAGAGAGCATAGGTACAATACGTACCGTACCTCTTAATTTTAGTTTTTATGATTTTTAGATTTTACAATTTGAAGCCCAATTGTACCACATTGTTAACTGGATTAAGTGGGCCTAAAACTGATTTTGCTTAATTAAACCAGCTAGCTTAATTTAATGGGCTAATCTTACATCTAAGACTAAACTAATAATGTTACGTACCACTAATCAACCACTAGCCTTTGTAAATGTGAAATTTGAGAATATATTAGTAAAACCCACACTTGTATAAATGTCTTATGCTAATTTTTTGAGATATTCTTATGTCAAACTAGACAAATGACTTCCTTGTTATTATAACAACTATTTAGGTATTAATTATGATAATGCTTAGGTAAATTAGTATTATCAATCAATTAGCTAGTTTAATGTTAATTGTTTAGGCTCAATTACTAGCAGCCCAATAAAGGCATAAAAACCCCCTTAAGCCTTGGACAGGTGGCAGCAGTGGGTCCCACCTGAGAATTGACCTAATCTAATCTCAGAAGCTTAGGGATCCTCTAAAAGATTGAAATTATTATTGCCTGAAAAGGCAACATAGCCATTAGTCTCAAGGAGGCCCATCCAATCAATGTTTCCTGTTTGGGAATCTCCAACACTATAAATACCAACAGTCTCATCAATGAATAGGTATTCAATTCTCACCTAACAAAATAGAGCATCTCTCACTAGAGTCCCTCTCTCTACTTCAATCACATCTCACTTGAGCGTCGGAGGGGCGATCCCGGAACCACCCCCGGGGTAGTCTAACCTTGTTTTGCAGGATTCAGGCGTACGGATATCGGAGCTCAGGCGACCACTCTTGGGGCCCACATCACTTCTCACATCCTATTACAATCCTTAATTTCTTAGCAGAAATAGTGTGGCACCGTCTGTGGGGAAGTTACAATCAAACTCACTTCGCCATCACTGAGTAAGATTCACTTTGCTGTCATTCAGTAATGGCCCCAGCTAAGAGTACTCGCACCAGGCAACCTTCACCACAAGCTTAGAGATCCAAGCGTCGCCCTCTTACCCTCGGAGATCTGAGCGGGCACCTACGCCTCCCTATCGGACTCCTACAGTCCAGACTATTGATCCCAACAAAGAACATTCCAACGAAGATCAACCAACCCCTTCGCAACAGCTGCAGCAGGCCGACCCTCAACACTTGCTAGCAGCAGACATCACCCTGATAGCCGCTCAACTTCAACAAACCTTGCAACACAGCATAATAGATATGATTACCGCCCTCTAGCAAGGGCGTGCCACTCCCAACCCTAGAGAGCACGCCTTGGTACCTTCCCAAAGGGAAGAGCACGTCCACCGCTCTGTCCATGGTCAGCCTAGCCAGCAACGATCAGAAGCAAGGGAGCCTAGCCATCACGACAGGCAAAGATTAAACAAGGGGAAGGCGAGCGGAATCCAACTAAGGGGGGATCTGTTCGACAAGGAGAAGAGACCCACATCTCCAAGTCCCCTAGGGGGAATGTCGGACGCAAAC
Source organism: Beta lomatogona (assembly GCA_947646795.1). NCBI lineage: Eukaryota > Viridiplantae > Streptophyta > Magnoliopsida > Caryophyllales > Amaranthaceae > Beta > Beta lomatogona. The sequence goes on along the minus strand of CANSNZ010000955.1, from coordinate 95,666 downwards.
TCGAGGACGCCCGACACTTCCTCAACCAGAAGCGCCTCAGCCAAGGGTATGATGCTAGGTACATCCTAAACAAAAAGGCCGCTCAGCGATAGGGTCATGGAGACTCGGCTCAGTCTAAACCTTCTCGGATTAACAGCGGAGCACTAAAATTCATGGTGTCATTCAGCCAAGAGATCCTGGAGGCACCTAGTCCAGGAAAAATCAAAACACCAACCATTGAACCATTTGCGGGCCTAACCGACCCAGACGATCACATGGCCACTTACAAAGCTCAAATGAGCGTCCAAACCAGTTGCGAAGCGACCTAGTGTCGTTTCTTCCCAACAACACTTAAAGGACTGGCCCTGAACTAGTTCCAGAAACTCGCTTTTGGAGTCATACCTAATTTGTCGGTAATAGAAGACCTATTCGTCCATCAATTTGTTGCCGGGAAGTCTTCACTTGATGGGGGTCAGGCAGGAGAAGAATGAGAGCCTGGCTAATTACTTCAAAAGATTCAATGAAGAGTCTTTTAAAATCTCGGATCTACAAGATGCGGTGGGATTCGCCGCCCTAATGTCCGGACTCCAACCCGGTCGGCTGAGATGGTCCTTGGGCGAAAACGAAGTATAAACCTTTTCTGAGGCAATGACTCGGGCTCAGAGATTCATCCAAGCGACAAACATATGCCGCTACTCAGACGATGGGAGTAAGAAAAGGATGGATAAAGGAAATCACAAGGACCAGTTAAAACAGCAAAAGACGGGAGGTCGGTCAGACAGGTTCAACGACCACGGCAACGACCCCCGATTCAGCAAGAACAGGAGGGAGATTTACTTGGACATCAAGGACAAGTCCATACTTCCCCGCCCTCCTCCCATCCGAACGTCCTCCGCTCCGAGAGATAAGAGCCAGTGGTGTGAGTACCACAAAGAGTGTGGTCACACTACCAAAGACTGCAGAGAACACAAGAAGTCCCTTGATAATTTGGCAGACCAAGGCAAGCTGAATCGCTACCTCAAACATACTAGCGAGGAGAAGGGTAAGCAAAAGGTGGGTCAGTCGAACAGTGGAGACACCGAAGGGTACATTGGAGTCATTGCAGGTGGCTTTGCATCAGGAGGCCTAACCGCCCGATTGACAGGTTAAAGGTCGTATCACCTAATCAAAAGTAATCCTAAAGTCCTCTAACAAATAGTAGTCAGGGAAGTAGGGTCGAATCCACAGGGAAAGCAGTGTTCTTTTCCTAATTGTCGATCAAATCTAGATTATAGGGAACGAGTGTTTGTTGGTAATTATACTAAACTAGTCAACAACTATATCGAGAATATCAATAATATATAGTCTAGGGCATAGGTTCACCAATGAACAATATTCCAGGATGAAACACAATAATCAATAATGAATAACGCAATCAAACAGGTTGATTTCCTCTCTCGAGTCGAAATTAACCATAGAATGATATTAACAGGCTCTCGCAATTTGTTAATACCAATTCTACCAATTGAAACTAGCCTTAATATCAAGTTTATACCTCTCGGCGCATAACCTAATTTCATACTTTATAAACATCCCTTCATAAATATTCATGGATCCCCTTAACCCTAGAAATAAACTACTCAATCATAATTAAAAAAACACATTCATGATGAAACAAGTAAATATGGTGAATCAATAATCAAAGATTGAATAAGAATAACAAGAGAAGAGACGAAATACCAATGTAGAACCAATCTTGCAAAATCCAAACTTCTATTGAAAATCCAATGTAAACATGACAAAGAGTAATACTAGGGTTCTTGGGTAATTAAAATGTGTTTAGAAAACTAAAGTTGAAGCTATTATGTAAAAAACGTCCTTTTTCAACCCTAAAAGGATAAGTATTTATATGAAAATAAGAGTCAGCGCAACACGCGCTTAAAATCCCTAAAAAACGACCCGCCCGATCAACCCGGGCGGTCGCCAGGTGCTATATTTGCTCGTGATGCCCGGTCGGGCGTTCTTCAACTGCATCTTTCAAAGTGGACTCGCCTCGCCCGACCAACCCGAGCGGATGTCGCCCGCAAGGGAGTTTTTCTTGCTTTCTTTTCAAACTCAAAATGTGGCTAAGGCAAAGTCGCCCGACCGGCTGGGGCGGATATCGCCCTACCGGGCGGCCTTCAGGTCCTTGACGCTTAATTGTCGGAATTAAGCAAGTGACCACTTGTTGGAAAGCTCTTGTATTGTATAATCCAACCCAAATGAAATACTCGAGCTCTCAAAAGCGTATCATCTCTTGTAGTGGTATAAATGAGTAGGAAATGCATCAAACATGCTAATTCCTACAATAATCGTCCTGAAAATACAAACACACTACAAGAAACACATTAGTACTAAAAATGGCTCCGAAGAGAGCAATTAAGATCAAATAATCAATGAGGGATAGGGGGGAAACTCAATATAAAATAGAGATATCAAACTCCCCCAAGCTAGACTTTTGCTTGTCCCTAAGCAAAACCTGTCTGAAGACCAAGAGTTCAAGGAAGTAATAGCCGTTTCACCCCAACATAAAATGGTTTCAAAAACATTTAGGTGACTATAGATCGAATCCAAGCACACCACAAATCACAATCTGTAAAGCTCAACAGATAAGAACCAATCAGGAATAAGAATCAAAATAGGCCACTAGACATGCACTACAAATCAATGAAAAGGATCTCACAAGGGGACTCTCCACTCATTTGTAGAACACTCTCCAAGCAGTTAAAATGACTGCTTTTAACCAACCCCAAGTGCCCGTCCCAACTCTCACACTCGTGTGTTTGAAGGATGATTAATAACACTCAATTGCCAAACTTCACCAAGTTAGTCCATAGGCTTGTGTCATCTCTCCACATTAGGTAACTACACATGCAAAAAAAACATATGACTCATTGAAGGTTGTAATGGTCCTTGGTAATAGGTGTGGTAAAAATTTGGGAATGTGGTGTTCAAGGAAGTGAAGTATTACTACAACTTTGATGAAACAATCCACACAATAAATAAAATTTCAACACAACTACAACCAATTCTCTTTTCCTTCATCTCCTTTCTCCTTTCATATAATCCAAGCGAATACTTTCAACTCGATGTTTTTCAATTTTTTCTCTTCTTTGTATTTTTCTTTGCAAGCCTTATTTGTCTCATTTTCTAAAGTTTTCTACTTTAGCTACTAGCTAATATGGATAGACGAGAATCAACAATTAGGACTCGAAAATAATAATGCGGAGTCCTTTTTCCATGTACCCAAATTTTTCTCTTTTTTCACTTACACCAACAACCAATTTCATCCATCAAATGTCAACCAACATACATTTCCTAAATAAATACTTCACAACCAAAGGTAGAGAGATGTATTTTTGGAAAATGTGGAGCTCATAGCGTGGTTATCAAAAGAAATAGGCTAAACTCAGAGTGGTTAACTTGGGGAAATAAATACATGAAAGACTATTTGGTCTTATGGTGCAATTTCCTAAGAGAGTCATAATCATTTTTGTTTAGTCATCATATAGTCAATGCATCAATGGAGAGAAAACACAAGTTCTTGCATCCCTCAGAGAAGTGGGCATACACACATGAAAAGAAAAACTGGAATATATGAATTTTTAAGGCACAGAAGCTCACAGTCAAATCGAAACATGCTTGTATGACAAATAGAGTGCCACAATTATGATTCTTATCATAGATCAAAGTACAAAAATATCATGTTCTAGTGATCAATCATTGTTTCATGCCCATCAACAATCCAAAGTCAAAACACAAATATGATGATACGGGGAACTAGGAAACAACTATTGAACTTGACTCTGATTTTCTAGTAACTAGTATTTTTGTTCTTTTTGCTTTTTATTTTTTTTTTCTTTTTGTAGATAACTAAAAAGGGAAAACTAACTAGCTATGCTGAACTCAACTATGAAAGCATTAAACTACCTAAAGAGTGAGAGAAAAATACCATATACACAAGAGACATCCTCTCCCAAGCTGAAATTGGCAATGTCCGCATTGCAACAAGGGGAAGAAAAGAAACATGGACCTCAGTCGTCCATAGTGTCATCATCACCATCATCATCCTCATCACCAGCATGAGTACTAGTACCGGCGCCACTCCTCCCAGCACCATCACCATATGTGGGGTTCCAAGTGTACCAATTGAGGTGTGGACCAGCCTGAGCTATTGTTATGATCCTGCAATACTCATCATACATAGGAAACATAGCTAGATGTTGGTCAGTGTAAATGGTGTCCACACGGCGTTCGAGGCGCTCAATAGCCTGAGTGTTAGCAGCCATATTCAGTTCCATACGCTGCAGAACACTCATCATCCCCTCAAAATCAGCAGTAGGGGGAGGGGGGTGGGAAGAAGAGGAAGGGATGGATGGGGCAGGTTCATGCCTACGGTAGGTCTGAGGAAGGTCAAATACTGGAGCAGTCTGAGGAGGGTTTGTCTCATCACCTACAGGGAGAAGGTAGCTGGGTGGGACAGCGTCATCAGAGTAGTCATCTCCTATAGGTAATTGGATAATGTGAGGATTAGGGAGGAGTATAGATTTTCGATTTGCAATCAGCCACCTAAACTGCCGACCACTAGGAGTAATGTTTAGGGCCGAAAGAAAATGGTCAAGATCAAGGTAGGTGGCCCCCAGAACTACATTGTTCCGATTTTCAACATATCTGAAATGGCTGGCAATGTGGGTGACTAGCCCCCCAATAACTATAGGCACAGTTGTCTTGACACTGCCATCCTCCTCAAAAGTGGGGTAAGTGGTGGAAATCTTGTGTAGGTGGTGCATGAAGGCGTAGGCAAGATCAAACTGCATTTTCATGGTAGCAGGCCATAGGTATGTCCCTAGAGCGGTGAGTTCCTCAGTCCGGGTTGTATTGGGTTCCTACCTCCCAAAAAAAGTACCCCCAAAAATTTTTAGGAGGAATCGGATGCTCGGATTGTGAACAGACTTAATATGTAGATGTTGGTAATTGGGGGGTCTAACGCCTATCAAGGCTTGCCAAAGAGTCCCAACAGCATTGTTTCGGGTTTCTTTCTATCTCCCCTAACAGTCATCCCAAATAGTTGGGCAAATTGCCTAAGAGTCAGTTTACGGTCCGCATTGGCAATCCTAAAATACATGACGTGATCATGGGATGAATGCTTACGGATTTCAAGGGAGCTTCAAAATTGAAGTGTGATATCAACATAGGTCCCATGATATAGTGTAAAAAATGCCCCAATACCAACCCCTGCAAACAAGGTCCGGGTGATCTCAGTGATACCAAAAGCATGCAAGAGATCCCGACTAACAAATCTAGTAGGAGAAATCATGCGATGTTTAAGTTTTTTGAATCGTACCCGTTGTTCTTCATCTTTGAAGATGATGTGGAGGAATGTAGTAACCGCCTCAATTGCAGGATTTTCGTTTCTGCGTGCACCACGACGAGCTGCCATTGAAGAAGATGAGAAACCTCAAAGAAACAACAATGGTGGACAAAGTTAGAAACTTCACAATATGGTTCAATTTAGTGTAGGAACACAAATTACAAGGCAAAACTAGCAAGAATCACCACAAAATTCAAACCTTTACTCAATAAACCCAAGAATAATGGAGGGAGAGATTGAGAGATTGAGAGGAGGAAAAGGATAATTGGAGTGGGGAAAGTGAAAAGGATGAATGGAAGATGAAGATTTGTGAAAAAAATTGAGAGTTGGGGTTGGGGAGATGGAGTTTAAAGAAAATATGGTGTTAGGGTTTCGGTTTTGGTTTTGACGAGAGAGAGAGAGAGAGATAGAGAGAGAGAGAGAGGAAGAAGGTGAATGAGTTGTGAGGGATGAAAAGGGATTCGGGGGTTTAATGAAAAAAAACCGTGTTCACTGTTGTAGACACCAAATTTTGAACCCCTTTTTCGGATAAATAAGGGTTTTGAAAAATAAAAATAACAAAATCGTCATGCATCATGGGGCGCGCGCCCCGGAGCGCAAGTTTCATTCCGTTGCACGATTTTTCCTCTTTTTGCGTATTAGTCATACAGTTTCGCCTATGAAGTATAATTTTCGTGAGTCGTAGTCAATAACTACGACCACCGTCTTAATAAAATGATTCACTAGTGGAAAAAACATCAAGTGCTCCGGTTAAAAACGGTACAAGTGCTCCGTATTTGACCCGTAGCAGACCCCATACGAGCACATGAGCATTTATCATGTGCTCCGGTTATAAACCGGAGCACTTAGTTTCACATGTGCTCCGGTTGCATTAACAATCGGAGCACCTGTGAATTGTATATGCTTAAAAAAATGCCAAGTGCTCCAGTTGATAAGGGAAAACTGGAGCACTTGTGAACTAAGTGCTCCGGTTTTCCCTTATCAATCGGAGCACTTGAGCTTTTTAAAAAAAAAATATAAAACCTGCTACCTGTGCTGACCAGCAGCATAGGTAACAAGGAAAGAGTCAGTGGCATTCAAGCCTCTACCAAATAGTGGAAATAATAATAAGAAAAAAGCCCAAAAAACAGAAACCTCAATAAAAAGAATGAAGAACATGTTGAAAATCATAAAAGAAAAATATAATAATAGTAGCATTTTTATACAAGAAATAGAACACTCTACTTGCAAAATAAAATATAGTTTAGTTGACACCCTATAACCCCCAAAGACTTTCAAGCAATCCATAAGATCATGTGCATATGCCAATCCGAATTCACACTTCAAAACTTATCAAGGAAATTATATCTATAAAATTGAGAGATATAGATGAAGAAATTGAGAAACATGTATAATATACTTAAGACATTTTGTTCAAGTATTCACCACACTCCATGGGCACATATCCCTTGTAGGACTCTAGTTCTGACTTGAGCTGAAATGCACAACAATTGAGAAAATAAGAACGCAAACCTCCAATGGCACAATAAACTATTAAGATAGGAACTCTTGAAAAGCGATTCATATTTCATCTTCTTGAGTAACACACTTGGTTGAAAACCTGTTGCATCACAAATATGTGGTGCTATTGAGTAGTGGCGTACGATAGAATTGATCTGACAAAAAAAGCACAGAACTGAGAAAGTACATTACAAGCTAAAAGAAAATTCAGTTGTTGGTGATGCAATGGTAACATACTTAAGCTCTAGAAAGAAGTCATACTACTAGCATGCAGTGTATAAAAACCACCAATTGGCTTACGAGAATTATGAGTGCAAGCTCTTGCAATTTTTAGATTCATTTTCTCTTTTATATGCCAATCTTTTCTTAAGCATAAGACATAGAAGATAAACAATACAAAAAGACAAAGAATATCCAATACCACTATTTTCACTTATCCGTATAAAGTTTCAAAACATTATAAGAGGCTGGATTCCACTTCCTTTAAAATCCTTTCTTTTTATATGTGCTAGAAGCCAATTGGCAAAAGTTGAAAGAAAATAATAGACGTCATTCAAGATACTCGAGAGATTGGCGTAGACCAATTGATTAATTTATTTTGCAAGACTTAAAGTAGTATCAAATTGGTTACAGAGAAAGAGAAAGAGAAAGAGACTTAAAGAACTGCAAAGACTACACCAACAAAGACTACGAAACTGCAAAGAAACACAGAAAGAGAGAAAAAGTTGGGAACTTTGAAAGAAAATTGAACAGGAATGGCGAAACATTAAAGTCTAGCAAGCAAAATGAACATAAAAATAAACAACATTGCAAGAAATGATATGAACTACAATCGTTTCATAATATATTTTGTTCAATACATGGGTGTAATTTTATCCTACACAACTCAGAATAAAAGGACACAATTCATGCCATGATAATAGTTCAACAATTCATTCATTATTTTTCCAGGTACAAGTAAACTAACAAACCCCAACTTTGATTTAAAATTCAAGGACCAAGAACAGATTAAACTTTAAATGAATTCATGAAATAGAATGAAAGTGATAAAAGGGATGGAAGAGATACAAAACATCCATTGATTAGTGAGCAGAGAAAGCAGCGGAATCAATCTAGATTTCCAGAACCGGTCTGGGTATGCGTGCATGAACTCATGAAGCAAAACAAATACCTGAGCTGCTTCATTCCTGAATTTGATCTGTAAATATCAGACTTCCCAGAATCAATCCCATAAACTTGACAGCCCCATTACGAGTCAATATTTTCAAGCATAGGAATCAAGTTATGATGCGTTCATATTGAAATACAAATGTAAAACTCAAGGAAAAAATTCATACACAGATGCAGGTTTTTAGTAATATGGAACAACAGCAATGGCAGACAACTCACAGGTGGTCTATGCCTTGATAATACATATAACTCGTCAGCCTCTAAGCACATGTGTTTGCATCCATGACAATAATCGCAACCAACTGTTGCTGAGTATCTCTGGGGAACTGTTGTGGAGGCAAACACTGCATCAAGTGCCTTTGTGAGGAGGGAACCAACAGAGTCTGATTCTGCTGTTGATTTTGTGTTAAATGCTGCTGAAACAACCTGTAAGCTACCGTAGAATCATAACTTTGCAACTGCATAGGGACTTGACCAGATGATAGCTGCTGATGCAACTGCGTCAGGACCTGACCAGGTGATAGCTGCTCCTGCTGCAGAGTATAGGCACATATTCGTATAACGAAATTACAATATTAAGATCATAAATTGGAGAAGGACTCGTTTTGAAATTTGCATTCTCTATGTTCTGTAAGCTGCCCCCAAATACATCCAAATTGGCTATTTCAAACAGGTAACATACTATAGCTAGTAACTTAAGCATCAAGCTACAAGGTGTCAATTAAGACATATTTCACAAAACCATACCTTTAAAAAGCTGGAGGATAACTGCAACTGCCTCTTTGCGACTAAACTCACTTGCTTTACTAGTATTTGATGGATTTCAACTCTATTATCCAAACTAAGACTAACCAATCTAAACACAATCTCCTACCTCTCTAAGTTCTATACAGACTCGTCCTCAAAGGCTCAAAATTAGCAACCCGTCGTCGAACATGACCCCCACTATCCAAATTCAAAGAACAAGTACAAAGATCACTTTTATGAACCTTAACACCCAGGTAATCATCCACGACCCTCATTACCTTCTTAACTTGTTGTGTAAGCTCCCTAGTTGGAGCAAGGCAAAGAGTTATGCATTCCATATTTGCATAATTCAGCTGCTGCAAGCTCCCATACCTAGTTCATAACAAGCCTTAGAACTTAGAAGGGCATAAGGACATTATAAACCAGCATGCTGAATTTCTCTTGAAGACCAAATTTATGCAACTCTTACCTTAATTAGTTTATCATCTCCATAGTTAAAACACACAGTTGCTTGTTAAGAAAAGAAAAGGTCAGATCATTCACTAAGAAAAGAAGCAATGTTGGAACTGTACACTAAGAAAAGTTTAATTATTGAAAAGAAGCTAAACACCAAACTAAATTGAGATTCACCTAAATGCTGCCGGCAATTCCCTATAAATGCAGCCCTATATTTGACTAAAACTTTTACAAAATTTAGATTCTTAGATCAGATAAAATCCAATGGTTAAGATTCAATCAAGGAGCAATCTATCATTCCATTCTTCCATTTTTATCAAAATAAAACAAATAATTAATCCACAAAATTAAGCCAGTGATAACATGAATATATTGTATTCTGATTTAAAATCTAAGTTAGTACATTCTGAAAAAATATAAATCAAATTATCACTGTCTACTGAACAAGGCAATCAAAACTGAACATTGGCAAAATAAAAGTTATAATAAAAACAGGTAGATGATTTCCATTGTCGAGACCTCCGAGTTGCGACAATGGCGGAATCAATCAGGTAGATGTTTTCATTTTAAATAGAATAAATTTCCGTGTAAGTTGTTCAAATTTCTGGTTATAGGTAAATATGTTTCGCGAATGTGCGTGGTTTCATTTGAGGGGATCTTGAAACTGATTACATTGATGACTGAAATTTGGTGAAAAAAATTGATGAAAATGAAAACACTCACCAGTCGACAGTGGTAGCCTCGTGCGACCAAGCGAGGACGACTAATGGAGCAGTTGAAGTATTGAAGAAACCCTGAGGATGACTGAGCGACCACCGCAAATCAGCTTGCTCGATTTATAGGAACTCGCTTAATAAAGTTGAATTTATTCTGCCGAAAATTCTATCCAATTGAAACCTAGGGTTTAATGAAAGCAAATTGAAGAGAAATTCGAATGAATTATACTCTGCGTCGTTCAAATTCAAGTGTTTGATCATTTCACAGGCCATTATTTGATCGAAATCACGAAGCGACAGATTGTAAAATCTCCTCGAGAAGAAGAAGCAATTGAAGAAGTCTGCGATTGTATTGTTTGTTGGTTGATATAGACGGAAATTTACGAAGGACGATAAAAGCAATTCAAAAATTGAAGAAAATGCGACAAAGATATGCCAATTGAACAGGCATAAACTTCAATCAACGAGCAACAATTCTAACATCAGCGAGAACTATTCTTACAATTCTTTAATCGTACTCAAAATATTAAACATTTTACCCTAATTGATCCATAAATCCCCAAATTCAAAACAAAACACCATAAATTTCTGCAGAAATTAAAGAAAATGAGAAAATACCAGTGAGATCTGAGGTTGAAGATTGAAAATCGGAGTTGAGGAGCGAAGGAGGAGGCGAAATGCCTTGAATTAAGAGCTTGGAAAGAAGATTTTGTTCGTACAATTGTTTCTGGTGCTTCAATTGCTCGATAATCTGCCTTTTTCGATCGAAGATTTGCACTAACAGCTTCTCAATCGTCGCCATTTTTAGGTAAGTTTACTGAAACTCCATGGAAATTCGTGAATTTTGATGAAGATTAGGGCTCACTTCGGTGTTGTTTGTGTAGGAGAGAGAAAGAAGTGCAAAAAATCGGTGATGCAATTATCGTATTGGGAGACAAATACGATAATTGCAGATCTAGTTGAAGGGAAATTAAAGTGAAGCGCAGGAGGGTTCGGCGGACGGAACGAGAGGCAGGATTCTATTGAGGGTGGAGGGTTCCAATTGAGGGAAATTAAAGTGAAGTGCAGTACGTATGTAGACCTATAGTCGAAAATAATTATTTGGAGGAAAACATGTGCAAGTGCTTGGGTTGACTAATCGGAGCACTTATTCACAAGTGCTTGGGTTGATTATTCAACCGAAGCACTTGACAAGAAGCACATGGAGTTTTTTCAACTAGTGATTCATAGTATAATCATGCTTGTCTTTATTAATTTAACAAGTTTTTGTTAATTCTCTACTAATCTTCTCCTCCTTTATCTTTCCATCTAAGCAAAAGTCTTAACTAAGTAAAAGAAATTCGTCAAAAGAAAAAACACAAAAAGAGTTTAAGTTTAGTAATTAAGAAACTTTAGAAACCCACCTAGAAATTAAGAAAATCACAAAAAAAAGTAGAAAAATTTGCAAAAGGAAGTGCATCATTGAGCTAGCAAGGTAAAGTTGAAATTCTTGTAAATTTTGATGATCTTCTTAATCATCTACTAACATTCTCCTTGTTTTCTTCTTATCATTTTTTTAATATTTGGAGTGATTTGGGTATGTGGAAGTCCTAATAGGTTCCCAACCTTAAATCACCCCACCTAGAATAGTCACCTCTAATGGGGTGACTCCTAGGAAACAATGTGATTATGTGATTTTACTTAATCAAGTTATTATTTATAGCAAAATATTTTCATAAAAAAAATTGAAGATAAGTTGTGCATAAACATCTTCATAAAAAGAAAATGTGATGCTGTAATTATAGTCAGTTTTACTTTCCTATCGTATTTAATTTTTTTCGTCTGCATTAACTAATTAGTTCGTGGGATTTAATATTTTTCCTATGAAGTACAAGATATTTCCAGCAACTGGGATTTGGAATTTCTAAAAACTAATTTTGTGTAAATAATTAAAAATCATACAAATTTATTGTGCAAAACTGATTTTGTTCAGTACCACCTAGGATTGTTTAGTCAATAAAATAAAAAACAAAAGTCATTTAGATAAAACTAAAAACATCAAGTTTAAAATCAGTAGATTTTCAAAAATATAAAAAACATGTTCATATGAATTTTATACAATTTTACATCAATTTTACAAAAATGTTCATGTAAATCACTAAATTCCAAAAAACTGATTTTCTTTTCAGTTAAGAAAAAAAAATGGTCTTACAAATATCCAATTCAAGTACAAATTTCCAGTCTAGTCTTTCAAAATGTCTAGAATGTCCATACCAAATTTCACTGCAAAATAAGTTCAATAAGTTAGGTTTCAAAGAACAAATTGAATAAATGTCCTGTTTTGACCAGTTTTGACATAAAATTCACCACAATTCAAGTGATCACTAAAAACTTGTGAAATTTTGATACAGCATAAAGAACTAACTGATCTATCCATAGATTATCATATGCTCAATTTAGCACTTTGTACAGAAAGTTATAATTTTTGTAAGTCAGTACAAGAAAAAAAAAGGCAATCTGGAAAATGAAATAAAGTGATTAACTCAACTTTTATAAAAAAATATTTTATTTTCATATGAAAATGTGAATAAAAATCATGAATTTTTTAAGTTTATCTTAAAATGACTCATTTTATCATGTAAATAAAAATCAATAAAAATTGTCATAAAAAATAAAAATCAAAGAAGTTAATTAATCTTTAACATTCACAAATTCACAAGTTTATAAATAAACATGTATTCCAAAGCCCATTCTAGGAGGTGAAGATCAAGGAGCATCATGGTGAAGACCAAGATTGAAGATTTGTATAGATCATAGATTTTGTACATATTGTTGTAATAATAGTTTCTTTGTAAGTAATTATTGCATCACTCAATTAATAAAAAAAAACATGGAGATGTTTATGCATAATTTTCATAAATAATTTCACAACTCTTTTTAATAAAATGAGAAACCAATGTTACAAATATTGCATGTTGGGCCAATATATCATAGTATATGAATCAAATGACCCAATCTCAATTAAGAGGAAAAATTGCAAATCTAACTAAGTTATATTGTATGATGATCCATCTTACATTTTAAAAATGTGTTCTCCATATTCAAATGGATTAATCATACAATTTCACATAATTAGATTGGTAATTATGATCTCCGAATTGATTTTAGGCCGTTTCAAGTGTCTCACTTTAAATGGCCAAATTCCAGTTAGCCAAACACAAATCTCCAAATTCAATCTCAAATTGATCATTTCTCTCCAAATGACTTAATAATCTTTAATTAACATTATTTCTCAAAAGCCTTCAATTAGGAAGCAAACCTTCTAAGACCTCTCGAAAATCATAAACGTGATCACTATTAAGGTGGTTATTTCAATCCCCGATTAATCGCTAATTAGAGCGGTTGACACAAACTTATTTTAATCACTAATCGGAGTGATTACTTTCAAACCCTAATAATCGTTTATTCGAACGATTATTTTCCTCATTTTATCACTAATTAGGGTGATTATCTTAAAACTTGGTTAACCACCAATTAGGTTGATTAGCTTAACCTTTCATCATATTTAATCACTAATTAGAGTGATTATCCTAAACCTTAATAATCATCAATTAGGGTGATTATTTCCTAACATTCATTGTTAATCACTAATCAAGGTGATTATCTTTCCTTGAATAATCACTAATTAGGCTGATTACTTATATCCTTTCTTATTAATCACTAATTAAGGTGGTTATCTTAATCCTTCATATTTAATCACTAATTAAGGTGATTATCTTAATCTCATTTCAATCACTAATTAGAGTTATTCATAATCTATTCCATTCTCTTCTTTCCCCAGTGGAACTGGCCATTTAGGGTGAGACATATGCTCGAACTACGACTATTTTGATCCATGAGTAGATTCCAATCCCACAATGAGTGGTACGTAGTGCAACTTCAGTGCTCAAACCTACCATGTACAAATGATATATTGGTCCTAAATAAAAATGGTTGATGTGTATATGTGTAAACTAAGTGATTTTCTTTCTTTTTAATAGCCATGATTACTTTAAAATGGAAAATAACGCATTTAGTAAGAGCCCATTCTTTAGAACGGAAGAGGAGACGAGTTCCAGACGTTCGTACCTCTTAACCTAAACCCCGAACCCTATCTCGTGGTATGAAAGACCAATTTTCAAAAAAGCCTTATCCATATGAAGTCATCATCGTTTTAAATGATTTTTCTTGAAATTGATTTTAAAACGATTTATTAAATAAATCTGTCCCTATTCAGATAGTAATAGGGTAGCGACTTCCAAGTTTTCTAAAACTCAAAGTCCAATGAGAGACTTCCGTGGGATTCAGACCGTTAATTAAGACAGTAAAAAATCGGATACCACAGGCTGGCGAATTCACTGGTGAAAGTACTTCCACTAGAAGTATATGAGGTTTAAACCTGAGCAATGCGTTATTTTCCATATGCATATATAATAAAAAAAATTAATCATGGCTATTCACAATTTAATTTTTGTATATAGCATACTTATGTGAAAATTACGCGTGCTTGGTAGTTTATCGGTCCATACACGTGTATTCTTTATAACCATTTTCTTATTAGGTCTGATACCTTTGTCTATTGGCAAGGGTCGTAATTTTAGAATGACAAATTAAGGGCGTAAAACCAGCATCCGCAAGCTATTGCGACGGCTCTGTCAGGAGCGTCCACCCTCGATGGACACAATGGAAGTGACTCGAGGCCACTTTAACATAATCTCTGCTTAAATGAATCACCTTTTAGTTGACTTCTAGGACACAAGGATCAATGCACAAGTGTCCTTTATTTACTTCAGTTATTGAATAATGTGAAAAAAAAAAATTTCAAAAAAAAAAAATATTCCTCAGTCCGTTTTCAGTTGGTCAATATTTTAGTAATCATTAAGTGTAGCTGAAATGCTGCCGAAATGATTATTGAAATATTAAGAGTATTTTTGTTTATTTACCACAAGAGTCATGTAAAAAAAATGTGTGTGTGTGCTCACCCATTTTAAAAAAAAAAAAAAAAAACTCACATTTACTTCATAATTCTTTTCCATTCAAATTGGTAATTGTTTTAAAGAAAAAAAGAAAAAACTCAATTAATTCAAATTCATTTTTTTTTTAAAAAAAAAGAAGAAAAAATTTCTTCTAAAACAATTTTGTTTTGAAAAGAAATCCCAAAAAAAAAATTAATGAAAAATGACAAGTCATAATCACGAGTTCAAAACGTGTCATGTTTAGGAATTAGAAAGTAATTAAAACATAGTCTAAAACACGAGAAGTCTAGTCTAAAAAAAATGTGTCGAATCAAAAGGGATAATCACATTTCAAAAAAAAAAACAAAAAAAAATTCTTCCATTTCCTGCTAAAAACACATATAAAGAAAAATTCATCAGTTATAGACTAACATTGTTGGTGTGTACATTTCAGGTACTTCAAATTAGTCTAATCCTAAGAGGTGGAACGGACGTATTCAAACCGGAGAATACATGGACTGGCGCCTAGCAAACTGAACTTGGAAAAGGTTGAGAACAACCCAAGTACTTCACATTAGTCTAATCCTAAGAGGTGGAACAGACGCATTCTAACAAGAGAATACAGGGCATGGCGCCTAGCAGACTGAAGTCTGAAAATTGTTTGGGAAGTACCTGATTCGTTTAATCGCTTTCATATTGTGTTTTGTAGGTAGAGCTACGTGCGGCTTGATCCCAAAAAAAAAAAAACAACAAAAAATTCAATGTTGTAAAACAACTCATTTTTTAGTGCAACTGCAAAAAAACAAAAAAAACGAGAAAAATTATGTGAAATTTCGTATATCAGAACTACGTTGGGCCTGATTCTCCATTCAAAAAAAATCATCATCGGAAAAATTTATTCCCCAAATCCAAGTCCACTTATGGAGATACGTAGGCAACCTTCGGGTGCGGCCCCTTTTGCATTTAATACTTTATTTTGTGGTTTCAGCACTTCGAAGCAATCTGTAGATGCAGACCACTACAAAGAAGAACGCTATCTGGGGCATTATAATTTGCCAAAATGAGGACACAAGCCTCGTTATACCTCTTTTCTCTTATTTCTATAGTAGCAGGAAATGGAAGGATATTATCAAATTGATTTTGAAAATTGTTTACGTTTTATCCCAAAACAAATGAGTCCAAGAGTGACAGTTTATAATGTAAATAAAAGGTCCAAGTCTAAAAAAAGAAAGAGAGAGTAACAAGTCAAAGAAACCTCATGAAAAATCTCAAAACAAATGATAGAGTCAAGGTTTTACACCTTTTAATAAATGATAACTGAATTGGGGTAAAAAAAAAAAGAGAGAGAGAATTTTCAAAGATATCATTTCTTTCATTCCTTGCAAAAAAAAAATTAAAAAAAAAATAAAGAAGAAGAAACAAAGCCTGGACAAACTTCCGTGTTAACTTTTCATCTCATTTCACCGGAACTCTGCCTGGGCCTGCTTAGGATCTAGGCTGATTCGCCGAAGTTCTGACCATAGTGAACGTTCTTTGTTAGTAATACTGTCATCCTTGTCTACACCAGTTGTATTCTCTACTACACGTCTCAACAACATGTCTGAAATTCCATACAACGAGCACCAACAGAACTCTACCCCTCCACCTGATCCAATGACTGAGCTCCGAGGACTTGTCCAGGCCATGCTTGACCGACAGGATAATATTGAGCAAACTATGTTAGGCATAATGAGCCAAAGCGCCCAGATGCCTCCTCCTCCTCCTCCTCCGGAGTCGGAAGTAGCTTTGCCTTTTCATCTTGAGCCTCTGAAGAATGAGAGAGAAATTCCCACTAAACTCGAATTAAAAGTAGTCAAGCATAAAGAAGTCTTAAAAGGCATGACTAAGGCTGAACCATGGATGGATATTCATGGATTAACTCTTTTCCCGAAGGCACGATTACCCCATGGTTTCAAAATGCCTAATCTGACAAGGTTTTGATGGGACCGGTAGCACCACCAATTTCCTGAAAATGTATGTAGGGGCAATGAGTCCCTGGGGAGTGGAAGAATCCTTGATGGCCCAACTGTTTCAACAATATTTAGATGGTGTTGCAGCACATTAGTTCCTCAATCTTGAAAATGCAAAGAAATCCACTTGGGCTGACATAGTCAGAGAGTTCTGAAACCAATACAAGTATAATGAAGAAATTGATGTTACTAGAAGGGATCTGGAGACCACTTCTCAAAACCTTAATGAGAAATTTTCTTTATTCATCACTCGATGGAGAAACAAGGCTTCCAAAATGATGAGTAGGCCTAATGAGGAGGAACAACTGCAAATGGTTGTGAAAAAACCTTCTTCATGTCTATCAGAAGCTTATGGCATACCAGTATTTCCCGACTTTCAAAGCTTTGATTGCTACGGGAACTTTAGTTGAGGATGCTGTGAAAAGAGGAGATATCAAGAAAAATGCACCTATTAGCAGCACTACTTATAATGCAAAATTTGGAAACAACAAAAGAGCTCCAAGCAATGATTCAGCAGCTCCTAAGACAACTAATGCGATCCATGCCATTGGCGCATCGTCTGCATTCCAGTTGCGATCACAAATGAACTTTACTCCGTTGAACATGACTTATTCCCAAGCTCTCTCCAAGTTAAAAAAGGCCAACCTCATTCAACCCTTGAATCCACACCCACCTCCTAAAAATCCTTACCCTGGTTATGACCCAAATCAAAACTGTGAAAACCATTAAAGTCCGGGGCATAATACTGAAAATTACACAGCTCTAAAGCATCAAATTCAAAACCTTGTGGATGATGGAAAACTTTCTCTGGGATCCATCTCCAATAAACCAAATGACTCTCAACCTTTCCCAATCATAAACCCTCATTCGCCATTAATGTCATCTCTACTGCTTCAGACGGATGCTATCCATTTCAGTTAATCAGCAAGACAATTCCTCAATTGATACGAGATCAAGATAGGTTTAATGTGCTTTCTTAGGGTTGTTGCATGGTTTTACTTTACTCTTAAAGTAGAGGTTTTACATGTAACCAAAAATATGTTTTTATTGTTATTGTTAGTTAAGTTAGTTAGTTAAAGTAGCTTAATTAATAAAGTTCCGAAAATCAGCTTGTAATTCATTTACTTAGGCTCCAAGTAGATGAGTTGTCATGAGTTGTACTTAGGAAAGAAAGGGGAGGGAATGCCGTGTGCTTCTTGTAAGGTTTATGGAAAGTTTTTGCAAAGCTTTCCAAAATCACTAGTTTCCTTATTTTTGTGCTAGATTCTAGGCTTAAGTTTAGGAGAGAGTTTCCTTATTTTCTTCTATGATAGGCGTATGATTGATGTACTTGGGGAGCAAGGTTTTCTTGCTTCTTCTTCTATAAATACATGCCTAGTCCTATGAGGCTAAGCAAGAATTATTGATTGAAATTTTCGGACTTGTTAGTCTTTGAAGGATTGGACGTATTTTCCAAGACTTGTTTGTTTTTAGGGAGTGAACCTAAACACAAGACCCTTAGTATTAGGCGAGTGAAACCGAAAACTAAGCGAGATTTGAGTGGGTTAGTGAGTGAAGCTAGCAAACTTAGTCTCAAACACATCCTAACTTGAACCTTTGGTGAGTGAAGCCATTGAATTAGAGTTAGAACCCTTAGGGAATCATAAGTGAGTGAAGCTTGTGAGGAACTAAGCTAGATTCCGTTCACGGAATCATATCAGTTGGTATCAGAGCAGCGCCACTAAAACGGCACGTGAGGGCGCGTTTCATCTCCAAATTGTGATTTTCTTGGTTCAATTGGAAAGCTAACATACAGGCCTACGTTGTGTCAAAATTTCAGCTTGATCCAAGTAGTAACGAACTCACAGCGAAGCAAACAATCCGACGTTCTCATGGGAGACAGTGACGAGGATCGACGAAGGGATGCCATGTTGGAAGCACTTGCCAAACAAAACGAAACTTTGCAAGACATGATCACCCAACTGACATTGGAGGTGTTTAAAAAGAAGAAGGGGGATGAGACACGTTTACAAAGGGACGAGTTGATTAAGCTTGGAGACCTTCCTGAGTTCAATGGTTTGAAAGATCCTCAAGCCTATTTGAATTGGGAAAGAAGAATAGAACGCCTCATTGATCATAAAGGTATGGATGAATCTCAGCGTTTTAATCATGCTATACTTAAATTAATGATTATGCATCTGATTGGTATGAATCTTTTCAAGTCCAAAGAGTGAGAGATGGGAAGGAAAAGATTACAACTTGGGCTTCATTAAAACTGAAAATGAGAAAAAGGTTTGTTCCCAAGTCCTATAAGCAAGAGTTATACCTTAAACTAAATTCTTTTCAACAAAATCATCTGTCCATGGCTGAATATGTGATTGAATTTGAGAAGATATATTTGGCATGTGGGTGCAAGGAAGAGGAGGAACAAAAGATGGCAAAATTTCAGTTTGGTATGAATACATCTATTGCTAATCTTGTTGAATTGCAAAATTATAACACATTTGATGAGTTGTGTGAATTAGCAAGTAAGGTGGAAAGGCAGCAAAAGGAGGCTAAGGGTAAGAGTTCTCGTTTTTCTTTTACTCCTAAAGCTGAAACTTCCTTTTCTTTTGTAAAAACCGAAACTTTGGACAAAGGAAAATCTGGTTCGGAACATGTGAAGGGTGAGGTGTCTCAAAAGTTTCAAAAAGGAGAGAAGGATGAGATCACATGCTTCAAATGTCAAGGTAGGGGGCATTACAAATCCGAGTGTCCTAATAGGAGAGTGATGACGGCTGCCATGTTTAATACATTGGAGGAAGAAGAAACCAACCATACGTTGCTTATGAAAGGTAAAGGCATTGATCATAGTGATGATGACATGGAGGTGGTAAATTTAGAAGATCATCCCTTGTTTGACGCCGTACCTGATCATGAAACATTGGTGTTGAGAAAGGTTCTTCATGCACAAGCAAGTCCTTTAGAAGATGTGAACCAAAGGGAGAACTTATTTCATACACGTTGCTTGGTAGATGGAAGAAGTTGTTCGGTAATTGTGGATAATGGCTCGTGCACCAATGCTTGTTCTAAGAAGATGGTGGATACCTTGAAGCTAGAAACAAGGAAACACGCAAATCCCTATAAGCTAAATTGGTTGACGAATGATGGTGGCGTCGCTGTTACAAAACAAGCTCTTGTTTCGTTTTCTATTGGCGAATTCAAGGATGAGGTTTTGTGTGACATAGTTCCTATAGATGCATGTGCTTTGTTGTTGGGACGTCCATGGCAATATGATAAAGATGTGATCTACCTAGCCAAGAAAAATGTGGTCTCGGTGCTGCAGAGGGGCGACGCATAGGATTGACGCCATTACCACCCATGGTGAGTTCATTAGCTAAGGAGGGTACCAAAACACTTTCTCTTGTTGATGTGGAGCAACCAGAATTGACTCGAAAACAAAGGAAAGAGAAGCACAAGGACCGAATTCTACAAGCATGGCAAAAACCTGCATTCGAGATTGGTGACTATGTATGGCTGTCCTTGAGTGCTCAAAAGCTCCATAACAATTCAAAGGGAAAAACCGAACCAATTGAAGAAGGTCCATTCCAGATTGTGCATAGGGAGAATTATGACACTTTTCAAGTTATGCTTGGAAATGGTGTATGTGCTTCATTGCTCGCTGCTGATTTGGTCCCATGCCATGATTTTGGAACTTGAGGACAAGTTTTTTTCAAGAAGGAGAGAATGATACGAGATCAAGATAGGTTTAATGTGCTTTCTTAGGGTTGTTGCATGGTTTTACTTTACTCTTAAAGTAGAGGTTTTACATGTAACCAAAAATATGTTTTTATTGTTATTGTTAGTTAAGTTAGTTAGTTAAAGTAGCTTAATTAATAAAGTTCCGAAAATCAGCTTGTAATTCATTTACTTAGGCTCCAAGTAGATGAGTTGTCATGAGTTGTACTTAGGAAAGAAAGGGGAGGGAATGCCGTGTGCTTCTTGTAAGGTTTATGGAAAGTTTTTGCAAAGCTTTCCTAAATCACTAGTTTCCTTATTTTTGTGCTAGATTCTAGGCTTAAGTTTAGGAGAGAGTTTCCTTATTTTCTTCTATGATAGGCGTGTGATTGATGTACTTGGGGAGCAAGGTTTTCTTGCTTCTTCTTCTATAAATACATGCCTAGTCCTATGAGGCTAAGCAAGAATTATTGATTGAAATTTTCGGACTTGTTAGTCTTTGAAGGATTGGACGTATTTTCCAAGACTTGTTTGTTTTTAGGGAGTGAACCTAAACACAAGACCCTTAGTATTAGGCGAGTGAAACCGAAAACTAAGCGAGATTTGAGTGAGTTAGTGAGTGAAGCTAGCAAACTTAGTCTCAAACACATCCTAACTTGAACCTTTGGTCAGTGAAGCCATTGAATTAGAGTTAGAACCCTTAGGGAATCATAAGTGAGTGAAGCTTGTGAGGAACTAAGCTAGATTCCGTTCACGAAATCATATCATCAATTGTATGAAATGCTGATAGCCGTAGGTTATAAGTGCCTGGTCTATGACTATTCCACTCAAGAAAAAGTCAAAATGATGCCTTGTAAAGACCCTAGCTTCACTCTTAACAATGATCCATTCTCTTACATGTGTGGAACTTTGGATTATGATGGTGCCTTCTTCATTTTCGACGAAGGGATGCTGATGAATATGCCTCTTCGGTCTTAACAATTGTGGAGAAAAATACTGGAGGACATTCCACCACTCCAAATATATACCGGCGCCCCATCTGCCTCAATGATCTTAGTGATGAGGAGTATGTGGATATCTCTCGTTTGACTAGAGCAGGCCGCCACTTTAAACCATCCCATTTGGAGGATGAAAATCCTTTGGAGGTATTGAGAAGGAAAGAAAAGGGCAAAGAGCCAATGACAGAGGAAAGTAACAAGGAAGATGATGCTATCAAGCGCATGAAAGAAGTAAATGCTAATGTTTCCATCTGGAAATTGTTAATGCATTCCCAGCCTCATAGGGTAGCTATTCTAAAGCATCTTAATAAAGCCTCTGTAAGTTCTTCTATAATACCTGACCAAATGGTGGGGCTCATTCATGGGGTAGATCGAACTATTATGTTCACAGACAATGATCTCCCTGACAATATCAACCACAACAATTCATTACACATCATTATACGCAGTAATGGATGGGAGATACCTAGGGTGTTGATCGACAATGGCTCTGCAATCAATGTTTGCCCTCTGTGTGTGCTATCAAGGCTCAGGTATTCATAAGAGGATCTGGTACCATCCAACCAGGTGGTCAGAGCATACGATAGTGCTAAGAGAGAAGTTTTGGGTTTGATCAGCCTCCTCATTGAATGTGGTCTCGTGGCAAGGAAGGTGGAATTCATGGTCATTGACATACAAGCCTGTTTTAACTTCTTGTGAGGAAGACCATGGCTGCATGAAAATAGAGCAGTAGCCTCTACTCTAAATAAGAAGGTAAAGCTTCTTACTGATCAGGGCGCTGTGACTATTTCTGGTGATCCATAAATTATGACCATCTCCAACACGGAAAAATCGGTATTTTATCTAAATGAAGTAGAGGGCACTAGGTTGGATGGTTATACTATCCACTGCATTTTAGCAGCACCTGAAAATTTCTGGGTGAGTGAGGTCCCAGTTGCCACGCCAGATACAAGCGCTGAAGAAACGGAGCCAGAGTATAGTGAGGATGACTCAAAGAAGTATATCTAGGACCGACGATTTTGACCTGGATTTTAATGTAGTATGCCCTGTTCGAGTGGTTCACACTGAGTCACTGATTCTCTTTCCGGGATATCAACTGAAGATCATTATCGTGAATTACCCCAATTTAGAAAATTTGATGGGAACGGTGATCCGTTTGTTCACTTAGTGGGATTTGAGCATGCCTTACATCCATGGGGCATACCAGAGGAAGATTACCCCATGCTGTTTGACAAGAGTTTAGAGGGACCAGCTCTAGACTGGTACTATTCTTCATATTGTGTAAATAGGGCTAGTTGGGAAAATGCTAGCCAAGCCTTTGTTAATTGGGCTCTCGAGCATAAACAAACTGAGGTCAAGAAGTTCAAGCTAGTCACTTTGCGTCAAGGCGGCTTGGAAACTTTTTCGCAATTTTGTTCAAGATGCGCTTACATTCGCACCCACCTTCGTGTCCCTGTTACTGATCGGGAATTCATGCTTATATTGCTGCGAAACCTGAATGATTTCTATTATCGTCACATGGTTACTATCAAATACACCTCCCTCAGCCACATGGAACAACATGGTTTCGACATCGATACTCTGAAATTGCAAGAAAAAAGACCTCGGGAAGATCTTGAAACTCCCAACACAAATCCAAGGGTATATGCTAAGATGGATGGACCATTGAGTATGGTGTATGATCGTCTTCGGAGACAAGGTATACTTCAAGTTCCAGCGCATGTGCACTATTTACCCCTTCTTGGAACAGTCAGCAAACTCTGCGCTTATTGTCGTCAATTTGGGCATGAAACTGATCGATGCCATGACCTTTACTACAAAGTGCAAAGCCTGATTGATCAAGGCATCATTAGTCCAACCTACAAAGATATACCTGCAAGGATAGTATCATCACGTCCGCGACCACAATCCCAAGTCGATATCTTTTGCAAACTGGTTGAATAAGGTAAGATTCATCCACTTCCTAGACGCACAGGGGCAAGTCCCGTAGGGTCAGATCTTCACAAGTACTGCCATTATCATCAGTTGCATGGTCACGACATAAACCAATGTCATGCTCTCAGCTATCGCATCAAGCAAATCACCAACATAGCTCTTGTCTGCCGCAAAGCTACTTGATCGTCTTCCGGAAAGAGAAAAGTCTTCGGTAAAAGTCCTGTAGAGGGTTAGCCATAAAAAAAAAATAAAATTTTTTTTTTAGCTTTTTATTATCAGAGAACTATGTGCAGGTTGAATCCCCATTATCACTTACACTTGCACTACGAGATCACTCCACCTATGTAACACCTGGGGTACATAGGTAGCTCAATATGAATGCAGCTGTTTTATTAAGTAAAAAACTTTAGTTCTTTATTTTTTTGAAAAAAAAACGAACTTACGCTGAGTCTGATTCCCTATAAAACGCAACTGGAGCAATGGGGATATGTAGGCAACCTTCGGGTTCGACTCAAATATATTAACTATTGTATTTCAGGCAATATGAACAGAATTTAAGATGTCAGTCATCATAGGAGTAATTTCAATGCTGAATTGATGCATCAATGGGGATACATGCCCTATTCTCTATATTTTCTGTCTTTATTCAAATATTAAGCAGGGAATGGAAGAATGAAAAAAAAACAATTGTTTTCAACCCCAAGGATAGTAAAGTCATTTAAAAAGGTCCAAATAAAGTCAAAATAATAATAATAATAATAATAATAATAATAATAATAATAATAATAATAATAATAATAATAATAATAATAATAATAATAATGAAAAAGCAAAATCGCGAAGGTGGACCATTCCAGTCAAAATATGGCAAATTTGTTTTCAAAAATTTTCACTCTACAATGCATTCTGCAATATGTAGCCTGCTTTTCTTTTCTTTTAATTCTTTTTCTCTACCTTTAGGTCCAAAAAGAAGATATTTGTCCCTTCTCTAAGGATGACCAATTACCATCAGGAAATAAACACCTCAGCCCTACCCACGAATGCGGTCAAAGAGCCTGTATGGATTGCCATGCAACCTCTGTCCAAAGGATTTCAAATTATGATGAAGATGGGTTATACTCAAGGAGCCGGATTAGGGCATGATGGCGTGGAATGAAGCAACCAATCCCTGTAGTAGACAAGCAGAACCGACATGGATTAGGATATGATCCGCGCAGCACTTCTCAAAACATAAAAAGACCTTCTTTTACCCTCAATAGTCAGTTCATCCTGCAAGGAGATACTGAGCCATACCACGAAGTTCCAGAACCTTGGCTTAGTAGGAAAGAACATAAGATTTTACTAGGATTGGAGATATTCTTCAATGAGGCTAGGAATTTGGACTTAACCAAAAGTTGGTTTGTCCAAAAACAAAACATGAAAAAAGAAAATGACTGAGTGGATAATCTGGAACATGGAGTCCTTAAGAAGCTTTTCGCTTCTGAGTCCTCTAGAGAGGGGGATTTTGACCCGGTGTCTTTGATGATACCTTTTGGCGAAAACATTGAACATAAGTGGAATGTCAGGCAAAAGACGGGCCTATAGAGTTTAAAATGTTTTTAAGAAACCATCCTCCACATCCATCTCATGAAAATTCCTTTACACCTCCTTTAGATTGATATCATACCGATAGCTCATCTTCCAGCCAATCTGCCTTACATACCCAGTCAAAAGACTCTAATAGTGAGGAAATTGAATATGAACCTTTATCTAAATACATTTGCATGCAAGATGTTATTTCTGACAGTGAATTTAATAATGATGAATCACTTGATACAATTGAAACACACATAAAACCCATGGAAGAATCCATTGTAAATAATATTAGTACAAAAAATGCTGTAAAAGAAGTCAGAATAGGATCATCCCTCTCCCCAACTGAACAATCTATGTTTATTGCATTACTCCCTCCGTCCCAGAATACTCTTGACACTTATCAATGCACGTAGTTTTAGATGATAAGTTGGTGTTTGGTTATCAATTGTTATTTTATTGGAAAGTAGATGTGATAAGAGTTAGTAGTTAGTAAAATTAGTATTATTTTATTTTAAGGAGAGAGAGTGTGGGCCATGGTTAGAGTTGGTGGGTAGTACGAGTGGTATTATTTTATTTGGAGGTGAGAGAGTGTGGGCGAATGCTTAAAAGGTAGAAGAGTTAAAATAATAGTGGGTCATATCCAAAAATAGAAGTGCAAAGAGTATTCTGGGACAGATGAAAAAGGAAAGTGTAAAGAGTATTCTAGGACGGAGGGAGTATTAAAAGAGTATGTAGATGTGTTCGCATGGTCTTATGCTGATATGCCTGGTGTTAATAGAAAAATTGCGGAATATCGTATTCCGTTACATCCTGAAAGCAAGCCTAAGCAGCAAAAGCTCCGCCGAATGAAGCCAGAGGTTAGTCTGAAAGTGAAAGAAGAAATCCAGATTCAGCTTGATGCCAAATTCATCCAAGCTGTAAAATATCCAAGTTGGCTCGCCAATATAGTGGTTGTACCTAAAAAGGATGGGAGAGTTCTGGTATGCATTGATTTTCGAGATTTGAATGCTGCGTCACCAAAAGATTGCTTTCCTCTACCCCACATCGATGTTCTTGTTGATAGTACGGCTGTTCATGCAATGTTTTCCTTTGTGGATGGGTTCTCAGGGTGTAATCAAATACTCATGGCTCAAGAAGACATGATAAAGACATCTTTCATCACTCCATGGGGCACTTTTTCCTAACGAGTTATGCATTTTGGTCTCAAGAATGCCGGAGCCACATATCAAAGGGCTGCAACCACTATCCTTCATGACCTTATCCACGACATTGTGGAGGTTTATGTAGATGCCATGATTGTGAAAAGTGAAGATCGTGAGGGGCATATTCCTGCATTAAGGTCCTTCTTTCAAACAATCAGGAAATACAATTTAAGGTTGAACCCTCAAAAATGTGTTTTTGGCGTCACTTCGGGAAGAAGTTGGGATTCATTGTCAGTCAAGACGGCATCAAAGTGGACTCTGAAAAGGTAAAAGCTATTCAAGGGCTACCTCCACCAAAAACAGAAAAAGAAGTAAGAGGATTTCTCGGCAGAATTCAATATATCAGCAGGGTCATATCACAGCTCACTATGAGATGTGAACCTATATTTAAGCTGCTCAGAAAAGGGGCATCCCATGAGTGGAATGAAGAATGTCATGAAGCTTTTGATTCTATGAAAGAATACCTTTCAAATCCGCCTCTTCTAATGCTACCTAGACCAGGTAAACCTTTGATTTTGTACCTTACTATCACAGAAACGGCTATGGTAGCTATTTTAGCCCAATATCAAGAGGGAACAAAGAAAGAGGTTGCCATATACTATCAAGAGGGAAAAAGCAAAACCCTAGCCTCCCCTACCCCTTCTTCATTAGTTAGGGGCTGCCATGGATGATTTCATCCATGGTAAGCCCCTTTTCCCCTTTTATTTTCAGTTTTTAATTCATTTTCTTGTTTTGTTTAATAAATTAGTCTCTCTTTATGAGATCTTTTCAAACCCTATTATGGGGTTTTTAGTTTCTGTTTTGGAAATCTCCTTCTCCCCTATAGGAGTTGTGAGTATGGTTTTTTTGTTTTTAGGTATGAGAAATTGTTCTCATTAGTTGAAGTTCGAGACTCAACATGAAGGTATTGGAATCTCGGATGTGGTCAACATAACTCGGTCAAGAATGTTCTTCCCAAACTACATCAGAATGATAGATTTCCTCATCAATAGCTGCTTAATTCAGCAAATACAAGGGGGCTGCGCTGTATTGCTCGATTTGGTTCATTGTAGTTCTATCGAAGACGAATTTGATTTAGCCTTGTTTAATTGTATCTTGTTTTTCTTTAATACCTATTGTAGATGCCGTTTGGACAATGAAATTTCTCTTTTAGAAAAAAAAAGAGGGAAAAAGCATATATCTCCTTAGTCTATGCCACGAAGAAGTTGAGGCATCACTTTCAAGCTCATACTACCTATCTGATCTCAAGAGTTGATCCAATCAAGTATCTGTTTGAAAAACCCATTCTTAGCGAAAGATTGGCAAGATGGCATGCTATGCTTTCTGAGTTTGATATTCAATGTGTCAGCCAAAAATCTGTTATAGGACGAGCCATCTCTGAAGCCCTAGTAGAAGGTCCAGTGTCAGGAGATGAGTATGATGATGCATTCCCTGATGAGTACTTATGCTTTATTGACAATCCACAATGGTGCATGTACTTTGATGGAGCTTCTAGTAGGAGAGGTAATGGAGCAGGTGTTTTGTTAGTAGATCCCGATGGAGTCCATATTCCATTTACTGTCAAGCTGGATTTCCCAACAACAAAAATACAGCCGAGTATGAAGCCTATATGTATGGAGTAAAGGTTGCCTTGGTAGCAGGGGCGAGGCATCTCACTGTGTACGGAGATTCTAATCTCATCATATCTCAAACAATAGGTATTTGGAGGGTCAAAGATGAGAGACTTTAGCTCTACACTGAGTACCTTCAAGAGTTGATCCCTTATTTTGATGACATCAACTTCAAACATCTTCCTCGAGAACAAAATAGTTTCACTGATGCTTTTGCCAATCTCGCTGTTAATTTAACATGGGAAAATGGTACAAAGATCCAGTCTGTTTTAATTGAAGAAAGGAAGGGACCAACAGTGACGGTAGCACAACTTATCTCCTCGTTGGTTCAACAAGATGATGATGATGATGATGTCTGTTACAAGGATATCAAGAATTTTATGGAAACAATGCAATATCCAGAGGGAAGTTGCAAGAAGGACCGCATAGCCATCAGAAGGCTAGCTGCTCATTTTCTCATACTAAAAGGCAGACTGTATCACAAATGGTTTGATGGTACTCTACAACTCTGCATAAATGACAGCGAAAAGCAAGTCATCATGGAACAAGTTCATGGAGGGGAATGTGGACCCCATATGAATGGAAGAATGTTGGCTCGTAAAATTTTGCGAGCAGGTTTTTATTAGAGCACTCTATAAGGTGATTACATCAGCTTTGTCCGCGCCTGCAAGCAGTGTCAAGTATTTGCTAACCTCAATCATATGCCACCTGTGTCATTACATAATATGACTTCTCGTTGGCCGTTTTCAAGTTGGGGAATAGACATAATCGGACAAATTCATCCAAAGGCTTCAAATGGGCATTAATATATTCTTGTAGCAATTGATTACTTTTCGAAGTAGGTTGAAGCTGCATCATTTTCAAAGCTAGGGGCAAAGCAGGTCTCGAAATTTGTGATTAACAACATCATCTGTCGGTATGCCATACCTTTTGAAATCATCTCTGATAATGGATCACAATTTGAGGGTCATATGAAGACCACTCTTGCAAAATATGCAATTACGCATCATCAGTCCTCACCTTATCGTCCCCAAACAAATGGAGCGGTGGAGGCAGCCAATAAGACAATCAAGACTATTGTTGCCAAAATGACTGAAAAGACTAGGGAATGGCATGACAAACTACCATATGCCCTTTAGGGATATAAGATATCAATTAGGACTCCAACAGGAACAACCACGTATTCTTTGTTTTATGGGATGGAGCCAATCCTACCAGCTGAGGTGGAGATACAATCTCTCAAGGTCGTAGCAGAAAGTGAAATCTCGGAAGACCAGTGGTGCAAAACTCGCTATAATGAGCTTGCATTGGCAGATGAGCGCCGACTACAAGCATTGCATAACATACAACTCTATCAATAGAGAATTGCTCGTGCATTTAACAGAAGGGTTCGAGATAAAGACATTCAAGAAGGTGATCTAGTTTTAAAAGAAAATAGAGCTCCGTTGCATGATCCTCGAGGAAAATTCAAGCCTAACTGGTCTGCACCATTTTTGGTCAAGCATGTCACCACGGCTGGAGCAGTGAAGCTAATGGATTTTGATGGAAATGAGTTCACCTCTTGATCAGTTGAAGAAATATTATGCTTAGGCATCAAAGTAATTGTAATTGTCATGATCAAGTAACCAAGCAGTTTGTGGGTTTTGTATCCTATCTGGTTATTCTTAATAAACAGGCCATGAGTTTCTAAGATGTTCATATGATGTATGTAAAAAAAAAAAATATTAAAAAAAAAAAAGAAAGAAAGAAAGAAAAAAAAACAAAAAAAAACGAAAAAAAACGGAAAAGAGGAAAGAATGATGAAGCATGTCTTTGATTGTTAAGGTTTATATGTTATGCTTTTATACGTCATATGATTAGTTAATTATGATTTGCATGTCATATTTTATGTTAAAGTGTGCACGTGTTTAGAATTGTGTTCACATTGAATTTCTCACAAGCAAATAATTCTCACAAACAGACCTTTTATTCATCTCAACTGGGGTACTTCATTTCATACATAAAAAGACATAAAGCCTTCATTTCCTACAAACTAAAAAATCCCCCTGCCATATAGTAGGCATTCTCTGAATACCACTCATATTAGCCTCATAAGTGGTACAAGATGGAAGAACCTAGAGGGCAGGAATATGCTCTTGCTTCCAACCAATTTGCCTTAGACATCTCCATAGAAGGTAGAAAGTGACTTAGCAAAGCCCGGGTAATTGTACACCTCTGCGACCAGAATTGCAATATATAATTGCACTAATGCCAAGGTGGCCTGTGACCCACTTTATGTCTTGAAGTAGGAAAAAAATCCTCCCACCCACCATTTTTGCTCAATTGATAGAAGAATGGAAGAAGGCCTCTCTCTCGGACATGACCAGTTTTTTAAGTAAGACTCTTGTGAGGTTTCATGAGAGAAATTTTTTCTAATAGCCATAAATGAAGGGCTAATGGACATCCCTTCACAAAGTTTTGAGGGTTTCTTTTGAGTTCATCTAAGCCAAGGAAAATTTCCCACAAAATAAGTGGTCCAAGACGACCCCTGATACGAGATCAAGATAGGTTTAATGTGCTTTCTTAGGGTTGTTGCATGGTTTTACTTCACTCTTAAAGTAGAGGTTTTACATGTAACCAAAAATATGTTTTTATTGTTATTGTTAGTTAAGTTAGTTAGTTAAAGTAGCTTAATTAATAAAGTTCCGAAAATCAGCTTGTAATTCATTTACTTAGGCTCCAAGTAGATGAGTTGTCATGAGTTGTACTTAGGAAAGAAAGGGGAGGGAATGCCGTGTGCTTCTTGTAAGGTTTATGGAAAGTTTTTGCAAAGCTTTCCTAAATCACTAGTTTCCTTATTTTTGTGCTAGATTCTAGGCTTAAGTTTAGGATAGAGTTTCCTTATTTTCTTCTATGATAGGCGTGTGATTGATGTACTTGGGGAGCAAGGTTTTCTTGCTTCTTCTTCTATAAATACATGCCTAGTCCTATGAGGCTAAGCAAGAATTATTGATTGAAATTTTCGAACTTGTTAGTCTTTGAAGGATTGGACGTATTTTCCAAGACTTGTTTGTTTTTAGGGAGTGAGCCTAAACACAAGACCCTTAGTATTAGGCGAGTGAAACCGAAAACTAAGCGAGATTTGAGTGAGTTAGTGAGTGAAGCTAGCAAACTTAGTCTCAAACACATCCTAACTTGAACCTTTGGTGAGTGAAGCCATTGAATTAGAGTTAGAACCCTTAGGGAATCATAAGTGAGTGAAGCTTGTGAGGAACTAAGCTAGATTCCGTTCACGGAATCATATCAGTTGGTATCAGAGCAGCGCCATTAAAACCGCGCGTGGCGGCGCGTTTCATCTCCAAATTGTGATTTCCTTGGTTTGTTGGAAAGCTAACATACAGGCCTACGTTGTGTCAAAATTTCAGCTGGATCCAAGTAGTAACGAACTCACAGCGAAGCAAACAATCCGACGTTCTCATGGGAGACAGTGACGAGGATCGACGAAGGGATGCCATGTTGGAAGCACTTGCCAAACAAAACGAAACTTTGCAAGACATGATCACCCAACTGACATTGGAGGTGTTTAAGAAGAAGAAGGGGGATGAGACACGTTCACAAAGGGACGAGTTGATTAAGCTTGGAGACCTTACTGAGTTCAATGGTTTGAAAGATCCTCAAGCCTATTTGAATTGGGAAAGAAGAATAGAACGCCTCTTTGATCATAAAGGTATGGATGAATCTCAGCGTTTTAATCATGCTATACTTAAATTAATGATTATGCATCTGATTGGTATGAATCTTTTCAAGTCCAAAGAGTGAGAGATGGGAAGGAAAAGATTACAACTTGGGCTTCATTAAAACTGAAAATGAGAAAACGGTTTGTTCCCAAGTCATATAAGCAAGAGTTGTACCTTAAACTAAATTCTTTTCAACAAAATCATCTGTCCATGGCTGAATATGTGATTGAATTTGAGAAGATATATTTGGCATGTGGGTGCAAGGAAGAGGCGGAACAAAAGATGGCAAAATTTCAGTTTGGTATGAATACATCTAATGCTAATCTTGTTGAATTGCAAAATTATAACACATTTGATGAGTTGTGTCAATTAGCAAGTAAGGTGGAATGGCAGCAAAAGGAGGCTAAGGGTAAGAGTTCTCGTTTTTCTTTTACTCCTAAAACTAAAACTTCCTTTTCTTTTGTAAAAACCGAAACTTTGGACAAAGGAAAATCTGGTTCGGAACATGTGAAGGGTGAGGTGTCTCAAAAGTTTCAAAAAGGAGAGAAGGATGAGATCAAATGCTTCAAATGTCAAGGTAGGGGGCATTACAAATCCGAGTGTCCTAATAGGAGAGTGATGACGGCTGCGATGTTAAATACATTGGAGGAAGAAGAAACCAACCATACGTTGCTTATGAAAGGTAAAGGCATTGACCATAGTGATGATGACATGGAGGTGGTAAATTTAGAAGATCAACCCTTGTTTGACGCCGTACCTGATCAAGAAACATTGGTGTTGAGAAAGGTTCTTCATGCACAAGCAAGTCCTTTAGAAGTTGCTTGGTAGATGGAAGAAGTTGTTCGGTAATTGTGGATAATGGCTCGTGCACCAATGCTTGTTCTAAGAAGATGGTGGATACCTTGAAGCTAGAAACAAGGAAACATGCAAATCCCTATAAGCTAAATTGGTTGACGAATGATGGTGGCGTCGCTGTTACAAAACAAGCTCTTGTTTCGTTTTCTATTGGCGAATTCAAGGATGAGGTTTGGTGTGACATAGTTCCTATGGATGCATGTGCTTTGTTGTTGGGACGTCCATGGCAATATGATAAAAATGTGATCTACCTAGCCAAGAAAAATGTGGTCTCGGTGCTGCATGAGGGGCGACGCATAGGATTGACGCCATTACCACCCAAGGTGAGTTCATTAGCTAAGGAGGGTACCAAAACACTTTCTCTTGTTGATGTGGAGCAACCAGAATTGACTCGAAAACAAAGGAAAGAGAAGCACAAGGACCGAATTCTACAAGCATGGCAAAAACCTGCATTCGAGATTGGTGACTATGTATGGCTGTCCTTGAGTGCTTACAAGCTCCATAACAATTCAAAGGGAAAAACCGAACCAATTGAAGAAGGTCCATTCCAGATTGTGCATAGGGAGAATTATGACACTTTTCAAGTTATGCTTGGAAATGGTGTATGTGCTTCATTGCTCGCTGCAGATTTGGTCCCATGCCATGATTTTGGAACTTGAGGACAAGTTTTTTTTCAAGAAGGAGAGAATGATACGAGATCAAGATAGGTTTAATGTGCTTTCTTAGGGTTGTTGCATGGTTTTACTTTACTCTTAAAGTAGAGGTTTTACATGTAACCAAAAATATGTTTTTATTGTTATTGTTAGTTAAGTTAGTTAGTTAAAGTAGCTTAATTAATAAAGTTCCGAAAATCAGCTTGTAATTCATTTACTTAGGCTCCAAGTAGATGAGTTGTCATGAGTTGTACTTAGGAAAGAAAGGGGAGGGAATGCCGTGTGCTTCTTGTAAGGTTTATGGAAAGTTTTTGCAAAGCTTTCCTAAATCACTAGTTTCCTTATTTTTGTGCTAGATTCTAGGCTTAAGTTTAGGAGAGAGTTTCCTTATTTTCTTCTATGATAGGCGTGTGATTGATGTACTTGGGGAGCAAGGTTTTCTTGCTTCTTCTTCTATAAATACATGCCTAGTCCTATGAGGCTAAGCAAGAATTATTGATTGAAATTTTCGGACTTCTTAGTCTTTGAAGGATTGGACGTATTTTCCAAGACTTGTTTGTTTTTAGGGAGTGAACCTAAACACAAGACCCTTAGTATTAGGCGAGTGAAACCGAAAACTAAGCGAGATTTGAGTGAGTTAGTGAGTGATGCTAGCAAACTTAGTCTCAAACACATCCTAACTTGAACCTTTGGTGAGTGAAGCCATTGAATTAGAGTTAGAACCCTTAGGGAATCATAAGTGAGTGAATCTTGTGAGGAACTAAGCTAGATTCCGTTCACGGAATCATATCAGTCGGTATCAGAGCAGCGCCATTAAAACCG
Organism: Beta lomatogona; assembly: GCA_947646795.1. Lineage (NCBI taxonomy): Eukaryota > Viridiplantae > Streptophyta > Magnoliopsida > Caryophyllales > Amaranthaceae > Beta > Beta lomatogona. The sequence continues at coordinate 61,665 of CANSNZ010000955.1, read as the reverse complement.
CGCGTGGCGGCGCGTTTCATCTCCAAATTGTGATTTTCTTGGTTCGTTGGAAAGCTAACATACAGGCCTACGTTGTGTCAAAATTTCAACTGGATCCAAGTAGTAACGAACTCACAGCGAAGCAAACAATCCGACGTTCTCATGGGAGACAGTGACGAGGATCGACGAAGGGATGCCATGTTGGAAGCACTTGCCAAACAAAACGAAACTTTACAAGACATGATCACCCAACTGACATTGGAGGTGTTTAAGAAGAAGAAGGGCGATGAGACACGTTCACAAAGGGACGAGTTGATTAAGCTTGGAGACCTTCCTGAGTTCAATGGATTGAAAGATCCTCAAGCCTATTTGAATTGGGAAAGAAGAATAGAACGCCTCTTTGATCATAAAGGTATGGATGAATCTCAGCATTTTAATCATGCTATACTTAAATAAATGATTATGCATCTGATTGGTATGAATCTTTTCAAGTCCAAAGAGTGAGAGATGGGAAGGAAAAGATTACAACTTGGGCTTCATTAAAACTGAAAATGAGAAAATGGTTTGTTCCCAAGTCCTATAAGCAAGAGTTGTACCTTAAACTAAATTCTTTTCAACAAAATCATCTGTCCATGGCTGAATATGTGATTGAATTTGAGAAGATATATTTGGCATGTGGGTGCAAGGAAGAGGAGGAACAAAAGATGGCAAAATTTCAGTTTGGTATGAATACATCTATTGCTAATCTTGTTGAATTGCAAAATTATAACACATTTGATGAGTTGTGTCAATTAGCAAGTAAGGTGGAAAGGCAGCAAAAGGAGGCTAAGGGTAAGAGTTCTCATTTTTCTTTTACTCCTAAAACTGAAACTTCCTTTTCTTTTGTAAAAACCGAAACTTTGGACAAAGGAAAATCTGGTTCGGAACATGTGAAGGGTGAGGTGTCTCAAAAGTTTCAAAAAGGAGAGAAGGATGAGATCAAATGCTTCAAATGTCAAGGTAGGGGGCATTACAAATCTGAGTGTCCTAATAGGAGAGTGATGACGGCTGCCATGTTTAATACATTGGAGGAAGAAGAAACCTACCATATGTTGCTTATGAAAGGTAAAGGCATTGATCATAGTGATGATGACATGGAGGTGGTAAATTTAGAAGATCAACCCTTGTTTGACGCCGTACCTGATCATGAAACATTGGTGTTGAGAAAGGTTCTTCATGCACAAGCAAGTCCTTTAGAAGATGTGAACCAAAGGGAGAACTTATTTGATACACGTTGCTTGGTAGATGGAAGAAGTTGTTCGGTAATTGTGGATAATGGCTCGTGCACCAATGCTTGTTCTAAGAAGATGGTGGATACCTTGATGCTAGAAACAAGGAAACACGCAAATCCCTATAATCTAAATTGGTTGACGAATGATGGTGGCGTTGCTGTTACAAAACAAGCTCTTGTTTCGTTTTCTATTGGCGAATTCAAGGATGAGGTTTGGTGTGACATAGTTCCTATGGATGCATGTGCTTTGTTGTTGGGATGTCCATGGCAATATGATAAAGATGTGATCTACCTAGCCAAGAAAAATGTGGTCTCGGTGCTGCATGAGGGGCGACGCATAGGATTGACGCCATTACCACCCAAGGTGAGTTCATTAGCTAAGGAGGGTACCAAAACAATTTCTCATGTTGATGTGGAGCAACCAGATTTGACTCGAAAACAAAGGAAAGAGAAGCACAAGGACCGAATTCTACAAGCATGGCAAAAACCTGCATTCGAGATTGGTGACTATGTATGGCTGTCCTTGAGTGCTCAAAAGCTCCATAACAATTCAAAGGGAAAAACCGAACCAATTGAAGAAGGTTCATTCCAGATTGTGCATAGGGAGAATTATGACACTTTTCAAGTTATGCTTGGAATTGGTGTATGTGCTTCATTGCTCGCTGCTGATTTGGTCCCATGCCATGATTTTGGAATTTGAGGACAAGTTTTTTTCAAGAAGGAGAGAATGATACGAGATCAAGATAGGTTTAATGTGCTTTCTTAGGGTTGTTGCATGGTTTTACTTTACTCTTAAAGTAGAGGTTTTACATGTAACCAAAAATATGTTTTTATTGTTATTGTTAGTTAAGTTAGTTAGTTAAAGTAGCTTAATTAATAAAGTTCCGAAAATCAGCTTGTAATTCATTTACTTAGGCTCCAAGTAGATGAGTTGTCATGAGTTGTACTTAGGAAAGAAAGGGGAGGGAATGCCGTGTGCTTCTTGTAAGGTTTATGGAAAGTTTTTGCAAAGCTTTCCTAAATCACTAGTTTCCTTATTTTTGTGCTAGATTCTAGGCTTAAGTTTAGGAGAGAGTTTCCTTATTTTCTTCTATGATAGGCGTGTGATTGATGTACTTGGGGAGCAAGGTTTTCTTGCTTCTTCTTCTATAAATACATGCCTAGTCCTATGAGGCTAAGCAAGAATTATTGATTGAAATTTTCGGACTTGTTAGTCTTTGAAGGATTGGACGTATTTTCCAAGACTTGTTTGTTTTTAGGGAGTGAACCTAAACACAAGACCCTTAGTATTAGGCGAGTGAAACCGAAAACTAAGCGAGATTTGAGTGAGTTAGTGAGTGATGCTAGCAAACTTAGTCTCAAACACATCCTAACTTGAACCTTTGGTGAGTGAAGCCATTGAATTAGAGTTAGAACCCTTAGGGAATCATAAGTGAGTGAAGCTTGTGACGAACTAAGCTAGATTCCGTTCACGGAATCATATCAGTTGGTATCAGAGCAGCGCCATTAAAACGGCGCGTCAGGGCGCGTTTCATCTCCAAATTGTTATTTCCTTGGTTCGTTGGAAAGCTAACATACAGGCCTACGTTGTGTCAAAATTTCAGCTGGATCCAAGTAGTAACGAACTCACAGCGAAGCAAACAATCCGACGTTCTCATGGGAGACAGTGACGAGGATCGACGAAGGGATGCCATGTTGGAAGCACTTGCCAAACAAAACGAAACTTTGCAAGACATGATCACCCAACTGACATTGGAGGTGTTTAAGAAGAAGAAGGGGGATGAGACACGTTCACAAAGGGACGAGTTGATTAAGCTTGGAGACCTTCCTGAGTTCAATGGTTTGAAAGATCCTCAAGCCTATTTGAATTGGGAAACAAGAATAGAACGCCTCTTTGATCATAAAGGTATGGATGAATCTCAGCATTTTAATCATGCTATACTTAAATTAATGATTATGCATCTGATTGGTATGAATCTTTTCAAGTCCAAAGAGTGAGAGATGGGAAGGAAAAGATTACAACTTGGGCTTCATTAAAACTGAAAATGAGAAAACGGTTTGTTCCCAAGTCCTATAAGCAAGAGTTGTACCTTAAACTAAATTCTTTTCAACAAAATCATCTGTCCATGGCTGAATATGTGATTGAATTTGAGAAGATATATTTGGCATGTGGGTGCAAGGAAGAGGAGGAACAAAAGATGGCAAAATTTCAGTTTGGTATGAATACATCTATTGCTAATCTTGTTGAATTGCAAAATTATAACACATTTGATGAGTTGTGTCAATTAGCAAGTAAGGTGGAAAGGCAGCAAAAGGAGGCTAAGGGTAAGAGTTCTCATTTTTCTTTTACTCCTAAAACTGAAACTTCCTTTTCTTTTGTAAAAACCGATACTTTGGACAAAGGAAAATCTAGTTCGGAACATGTGAAGGGTGAGGTGTCTCAAAAGTTTCAAAAAGGAGAGAAGGATGAGATCAAATGCTTCAAATGTCAAGGTAGGGGGCATTACAAATCCGAGTGTCCTAATAGGAGAGTGATGACGGCTGCCATGTTTAATACATTGGAGGAAGAAGAAACCAACCATACGTTGCTTATGAAAGGTAAAGGCATTGATCATAGTGATGATGACATGGAGGTGGTAAATTTAGAAGATCAACCCTTGTTTGACGCCGTACCTGATCATGAAACATTGGTGTTGAGAAAGGTTCTTCATGCACAAGTAAGTCCTTTAAAAGATGTGAACTAAAGGGGGAACTTATTTCATACACGTTGCTTGGTAGATGGAAGAAGTTGTTCGGTAATTGTGGATAATGGCTCGTGCACCAATGTTTGTTCTAAGAAGATGGTGGATACCTTGAAGCTAGAAACAAGGAAACACGCAAATCCCTATAAGCTAAATTGGTTGACGAAAGATGGTGGCGTCGCTGTTACAAAACAAGCTCTTGTTTCGTTTTCTATTGGCGAATTCAAGGATGAGGTTTGGTGTGACATAGTTCCTATGGATGCATGTGCTTTGTTGTTGGGATGTCCATGGCAATATGATAAAGATGTGATCTACCTAGCCAAGAAAAATGTGGTCTCGGTGCTGCATGAGGGGCGACGCATAGGATTGACGCCATTTCCACCCAAGGTGAGTTCATTTGCTAAGGAGGGTACCAAAACACTTTCTCTTGTTGATGTGGAGCAACCAGATTTGACTCGAAAACAAAGGAAAGAGAAGCACAAGGACCGAATTCAACAAGCATGGCAAAAACCTGCATTCGAGATTGGTGACTATGTATGGCTGTCCTTGAGTGCTCAAAAGCTCCATAACAATTCAAACGGAAAAACCGAACCAATTGAAGAAGGTTCATTCCAGATTGTGCATAGGGAGAATTATGACACTTTTCAAGTTATGCTTGGAATTGGTGTATGTGCTTCATTGCTCGCTGCTGATTTGGTCCCATGCCATGATTTTGGAACTTGAGGACAAGTTTTTTTCAAGAAGGAGAGAATGATACGAGATCAAGATAGGTTTAATGTGCTTTCTTAGGGTTGTTGCATGGTTTTACTTTACTCTTAAAGTAGAGGTTTTACATGTAACCAAAAATATGTTTTTATTGTTATTGTTAGTTAAGTTAGTTAGTTAAAGTAGCTTAATTAATAAAGTTTCGAAAATCAGCTTGTAATTCATTTACTTAGGCTCCAAGTAGATGAGTTGTCATGAGTTGTACTTAGGAAAGAAAGGGGAGGGAATGCCGTGTGCTTCTTGTAAGGTTTATGGAAAGTTTTTGCAAAGCTTTCCTAAATCACTAGTTTCCTTATTTTTGTGCTAGATTCTAGGCTTAAGTTTAGGAGAGAGTTTCCTTATTTTCTTCTATGATAGGCGTGTGATTGATGTACTTGGGGAGCAAGGTTTTCTTGCTTCTTCTTCTATAAATACATGCCTAGTCCTATGAGGCTAAGCAAGAATTATTGATTGAAATTTTCGGACTTGTTAGTCTTTGAAGGATTGGACGTATTTTCCAAGACTTGTTTGTTTTTAGGGAGTGAACCTAAACACAAGACCCTTAGTATTAGGCGAGTGAAACCGAAAACTAAGCGAGATTTGAGTGAGTTAGTGAGTGATGCAAGCAAACTTAGTCTCAAACACATCCTAACTTGAACCTTTGGTGAGTGAAGCCATTGAATTAGAGTTAGAACCCTTAGGGAATCATAAGTGAGTGAAGCTTGTGACGAACTAAGCTAGATTCCGTTCACGGAATCATATCAGTTGGTATCAGAGCAGCGCCATTAAAACGGCGTGTGAGGGCGCGTTTCATCTCCAAATTGTTATTTCCTTGGTTCGTTGGAAAGCTAACATACAGGCCTACGTTGTGTCAAAATTTCAGCTGGATCCAAGTAGTAACGAACTCACAGCGAAGCAAACAATCCGACGTTCTCATGGGAGACAGTGACGAGGATCGACGAAGGGATGCCATGTTGGAAGCACTTGCCAAACAAAACGACACTTTGCAAGACATGATCACCCAACTGACATTGGAGGTGTTTAAGAAGAAGAAGGGGGATGAGACACGTTCACAAAGGGACGAGTTGATTAAGCTTGGAGACCTTCCTGAGTTCAATGGTTTGAAAGATCCTCAAGCCTATTTGAATTGGGAAAGAAGAATAGAACGCCTCTTTGATCATAAAGGTATGGATGAATCTCAGCGTTTTAATCATGCTATACTTAAATTAATGATTATGCATCTGATTGGTATGAATCTTTTCAAGTCCAAAGAGTGAGAGATGGGAAGGAAAAGATTACAACTTGGGCTTCATTAAAACTGAAAATGAGAAAACGGTTTGTTCCCAAGTCCTATAAGCAAGAGTTGTACCTTAAACTAAATTCTTTTCAACAAAATCATCTGTCCATGGCTGAATATGTGATTGAATTTGAGAAGATATATTTGGCATGTGGGTGCAAGGAAGAGGAGGAACAAAAGATGGCAAAATTTCAGTTTGGTATGAATACATCTATTGCTAATCTTGTTGAATTGCAAAATTATAACACATTTGATGAGTTGTGTCAATTAGCAAGTAAGGTGGAAAGGCAGCAAAAGGAGGCTAAGGGTAAGAGTTCTCATTTTTCTTTTACTCCTAAAACTGAAACTTCCTTTTCTTTTGTAAAAACCGATACTTTGGACAAAGGAAAATCTGGTTCGGAACATGTGAAGGGTGAGGTGTCTCAAAAGTTTCAAAAAGGAGAGAAGGATGAGATCAAATGCTTCAAATGTCAAGGTAGGGGGCATTACAAATCCGAGTGTCCTAATAGGAGAGTGATGACGGCTGCCATGTTTAATACATTGGAGGAAGAAGAAACCAACCATACGTTGCTTATGAAAGGTAAAGGCATTGATCATAGTGATGATGACATGGAGGTGGTAAATTTAGAAGATCAACCCTTGTTTGACGCCGTACCTGATCATGAAACATTGGTGTTGAGAAAGGTTCTTCATGCACAAGTAAGTCCTTTAAAAGATGTGAACTAAAGGGGGAACTTATTTCATACACGTTGCTTGGTAGATGGAAGAAGTTGTTCGGTAATTGTGGATAATGGCTCGTGCACCAATGCTTGTTCTAAGAAGATGGTGGATACCTTGAAGCTAGAAACAAGGAAACACGAAAATCTCTATAAGCTAAATTGGTTGACGAAAGATGGTGGCGTCGCTGTTACAAAACAAGCTCTTGTTTCGTTTTCTATTGGCGAATTCAAGGATGAGGTTTGGTGTGACATAGTTCCTATGGATGCATGTGCTTTGTTGTTGGGATGTCCATGGCAATATGATAAAGATGTGATCTACCTAGCCAAGAAAAATGTGGTCTCGGTGCTGCATGAGGGGCGACGCATAGGATTGACGCCATTTCCACCCAAGGTGAGTTCATTAGCTAAGGAGGGTACCAAAACACTTTCTCTTGTTGATGTGGAGCAACCAGATTTGACTCGAAAACAAAGGAAAGAGAAGCACAAGGACCGAATTCTACAAGCATGGCAAAAACCTGCATTCGAGATTGGTGACTATGTATGGCGGTCCTTGAGTGCTCAAAAGCTCCATAACAATTCAAAGGGAAAAACCGAACCAATTGAAGAAGGTTCATTCCAGATTGTGCATAGGGAGAATTATGACACTTTTCAAGTTATGCTTGGAATTGGTGTATGTGCTTCATTGCTCGCTGCTGATTTGGTCCCATGCCATGATTTTGGAACTTGACGACAAGATTTTTTCAAGAAGGAGAGAATGATACGAGATCAAGATAGGTTTAATGTGCTTTCTTAGGGTTGTTGCATGGTTTTACTTTACTCTTAAAGTAGAGGTTTTACATGTAACCAAAAATATGTTTTTATTGTTATTGTTAGTTAAGTTAGTTAGTTAAAGTAGCTTAATTAATAAAGTTCCGAAAATCAGCTTGTAATTCATTTACTTAGGCTCCAAGTAGATGAGTTGTCATGAGTTGTACTTAGGAAAGAAAGGGGAGGGAATGCCGTGTGCTTCTTGTAAGGTTTATGGAAAGTTTTTGCAAAGCTTTCCTAAATCACTAGTTTCCTTATTTTTGTGCTAGATTCTAGGCTTAAGTTTAGGAGAGAGTTTCCTTATTTTCTTCTATGATAGGCGTGTGATTGATGTACTTGGGGAGCAAGGTTTTCTTGCTTCTTCTTCTATAAATACATGCCTAGTCCTATGAGGCTAAGCAAGAATTATTGATTGAAATTTTCGGACTTGTTAGTCTTTGAAGGATTGGACGTATTTTCCAAGACTTGTTTGTTTTTAGGGAGTGAACCTAAACACAAGACCCTTAGTATTAGGCGAGTGAAACCGAAAACTAAGCGAGATTTGAGTGAGTTAGTGAGTGATGCTAGCAAACTTAGTCTCAAACACATCCTAACTTGAACCTTTTGTGAGTGAAGCCATTGAATTAGAGTTAGAACCCTTAGGGAATCATAAGTGAGTGAAGCCTGTGAGGAACTAAGCTAGATTCCGTTCACGGAATCATATCAGTTGGTATCAGAGCAGCGCCATTAAAACGGCGCGTGAGGGCGCGTTTCATCTCCAAATTGTGATTTCCTTGATTCGTTGGAAAGCTAACATACAGGCCTACGTTGTGTCAAAATTTCAGCTGGATCCAAGTAGTAACGAACTCACAACGAAGCAAACAATCCGACGTTCTCATGGGAGACAGTGACGAGGATCGACGAAGGGATGCCATGTTGGAAGCACTTGCCAAACAAAACGAAACTTTGCAAGACATGATCACCCAACTGACATTGGAGGTGTTTAAGAAGAAGAAGGGGGATGAGACACGTTCACAAAGGGACGAGTTGATTAAGCTTGGAGACCTTCCTGAGTTCAATGGTTTGAAAGATCCTCAAGCCTATTTGAATTGGGAAAGAAGAATAGAACGCCTCTTTGATCATAAAGGTATGGATGAATCTCAGCGTTTTAATCATGCTATACTTAAATTAATGATTATGCATCTGATTGGTATGAATCTTTTCAAGTCCAAAGAGTGAGAGATGGGAAGGAAAAGATTACAACTTGGGCTTCATTAAAACTGAAAATGAGAAAACGGTTTGTTCCCAAGTCCTATAAGCAAGAGTTGTACCTTAAACTAAATTCTTTTCAACAAAATCATCTGTCCATGGATGAATATGTGATTGAATTTGAGAAGATATATTTGGCATGTGGGTGCAAGGAAGAGGAGGAACAAAAGATGGCAAAATTTCAGTTTGGTATGAATACATCTATTGCTAATCATGTTGAATTGCAAAATTATAACACATTTGATGAGTTGTGTCAATTAGCAAGTAAGGTGGAAAGGCAGCAAAAGGAGGCTAAGAGTAAGAGTTCTCATTTTTCTTTTACTCCTAAAACTGATACTTCCTTTTCTTTTGTAAAAACTGATACTTTGGACAAAGGAAAATCTGGTTCGTAACATGTGAAGGGTGAGGTGTCTCAAAAGTTTCAAAAAGGAGAGAAGGATGAGATCAAATGCTTCAAATGTCAAGGTAGGGGGCATTACAAATCCGAGTGTCCTAATAGGAGAGTGATGACGGCTGCCATGTTTAATACATTGGAGGAAGAAGAAACCAACCATACGTTGCTTATGAAAGGTAAAGGCATTGATCATAGTGATGATGACATGGAGGTGGTAAATTTAGAAGATCAACCCTTGTTTGACGCCGTACCTGATCATGAAACATTGGTGTTGAGAAAGGTTCTTCATGCACAAGCAAGTCCTTTAAAAGATGTGAACCAAAGGGGGAACTTATTTCATACACGTTGCTTGGTAGATGGAAGAAGTTGTTCGGTAATTGTGGATAATGGCTCGTGCACCAATGCTTGTTCTAAGAAGATGGTGGATACCTTGAAGCTAGAAACAAGGAAACACGCAAATCCCTATAAGCTAAATTGGTTGACGAAAGATGGTGGCGTCGCTGTTACAAAACAAGGTCTTGTTTCGTTTTCTATTGGCGAATTCAAGGATGAGGTTTGGTGTGACATAGTTCCTATGGATGCATGTGCTTTGTTGTTGGGATGTCCATGGCAATATGATAAAGGTGTGATCTACCTAGCCAAGAAAAATGTGGTCTCGGTGCTGCATGAGGGGCGACGCATAGGATTGACGCCATTTCCACCCAAGGTGAGTTCATTAGCTAAGGAGGGTACCAAAACACTTTCTCTTGTTGATGTGGAGCAACCAGAATTGACTCGAAAACAAAGGAAAGAGAAGCACAAGGACCGAATTCTACAAGCATGGCAAAAACCTGCATTCGAGATTGGTGACTATGTATGGCTGTCCTTGAGTGCTCAAAAGCTCCATAACAATTCAAAGGGAAAAACCGAACCAATTGAAGAAGGTCCATTCCAGATTGTGCATAGGGAGAATTATGACACTTTTCATGTTATGCTTGGAAATGGTGTATGTGCTTCATTGCTCGCTGCTGATTTGGTCCCATGCCATGATTTTGGAACTTGAGGACAAGTTTTTTTCAAGAAGGAGAGAATGATACGAGATCAAGATAGGTTTAATGTGCTTTCTTAGGGTTGTTGCATGGTTTTACTTTACTCTTAAAGTAGAGGTTTTACATCTAACCAAAAATATGTTTTTATTGTTATTGTTAGTTAAGTTAGTTAGTTAAAGTAGCTTAATTAATAAAGTTCCGAAAATCAGCTTGTAATTCATTTACTTAGGCTCCAAGTAGATGAGTTGTCATGAGTTGTACTTAGGAAAGAAAGGGGAGGGAATGCTGTGTGCTTCTTGTAAGGTTTATGGAAAGTTTTTGCAAAGCTTTCCTAAATCACTAGTTTCCTTATTGTTGTGCTAGATTCTAGGCTTAAGTTTAGGAGAGAGTTTCCTTATATTCTTCTATGATAGGCGTGTGATTGATGTACTTGGGGAGCAAGGTTTTCTTGCTTCTTCTTCTATAAATACATGCCTAGTCCTATGAGGCTGAGCAAGAATTATTGATTGAAATTTTCGGACTTGTTAGTCTTTGAAGGATTTGACGTATTTTCCAAGACTTGTTTGTTTTTAGGGAGTGAACCTAAACACAAGACCCTTAGTATTAGGCGAGTGAAACCGAAAACTAAGCGAGATTTGAGTGAGTTAGTGAGTGATGCTAGCAAACTTAGTCTCAAACACATCCTAACTTGAACCTTTGGTGAGTGAAGCCATTGAATTAGAGTTAGAACCCTTAGGGAATCATAAGTGAGTGAAGCTTGTGAGGAACTAAGCTAGATTCCGTTCACGGAATCATATCAGTTGGTATCAGAGCAGCGCCATTAAAACGGCGCGTGAGGGCGCGTTTCATCTCCAAATTGTGATTTCCTTGGTTCGTTGGAAAGCTAACATACAGGCCTACGTTGTGTCAAAATTTCAGCTGGATCCAAGTAGTAACGAACTCACAGCGAAGCAAACAATCCGACGTTCTCATGGGAGACAGTGACGAGGATCGACGAAGGGATGCCATTTTGAAAGCACTTGCCAAACAAAACGAAACTTTGCAAGACATGATCACCCAACTGACATTGGAGGTGTTTAAGAAGAAGAAGGGGGATGAGACACGTTCACAAAGGGACGAGTTGATTAAGCTTGGAGACCTTCCTGAGTTCAATGGTTTAAAAGATCCTCAAGCCTATTTGAATTGGGAAAGAAGAATAGAACGCCTCTTTGATCATAAAGGTATGGATGAATCTCAGCGTTTTAATCATGCTATACTTAAATTAATGATTATGCATCTGATTGGTATGAATCTTTTCAAGTCCAAAGAGTGAGAGATGGGAAGGAAAAGATTACAACTTGGGCTTCATTAAAACTGAAAATGAGAAAACGGTTTGTTCCCAAGTCCTATAAGCAAGAGTTGTACCTTAAACTAAATTCTTTTCAACAAAATCATCTGTCCATGGCTGAATATGTGATTGAATTTGAGAAGATATATTTGGCATGTGGGTGCAAGGAAGAGGAGGAACAAAAGATGGCAAAATTTCAGTTTGGTATGAATACATCTATTGCTAATCTTGTTGAATTGCAAAATTATAACACATTTGATGAGTTGTGTCAATTAGCAAGTAAGGTGGAAAGGCAACAAAAGGAGGCTAAGGGTAAGAGTTCTCATTTTTCTTTTACTCCTAAAACTGAAACTTCCTTTTCTTTTGTAAAAACCGAAACTTTGGACAAAGGAAAATCTGGTTCGGAACATGTGAAGGGTGAGGTGTCTCAAAAGTTTCAAAAAGGAGAGAAGGATGAGATCAAATGCTTCAAATGTCAAGGTAGGGGGCATTACAAATCCGAGTGTCCTAATAGGAGAGTGATGACGGCTGCCATGTTTAATACATTGGAGGAAGAAGAAACCAACCATACGTTGCTTATGAAAGGTAAAGGCATTGATCATAGTGATGATGACATGGAGGTGGTAAATTTAGAAAATCAACCCTTGTTTGACGCCGTACCTGATCATGAAACATTGGTGTTGAGAAAGGTTCTTCATGCACAAGCAGGTACTTTAAAACATGTGAACCAAAGGGGGAACTTATTTCATACACGTTGCTTGGTAGATGGAAGAAGTTGTTCGGTAATTGTGGATAATGGCTCGTGCACCAATGCTTGTTCTAAGAAGATGGTGGATACCTTGAAGCTAGAAACAAGGAAACACGCAAATCCCTATAAGCTAAATTGGTTGACGAAAGATGGTGGCGTCGCTGTTACAAAACAAGCTCTTGTTTCGTTTTCTATTGGCGAATTCAAGGATGAGGTTTGGTGTGACATAGTTCCTATGGATGCATGTGCTTTGTTGTTGGGATGTCCATGGCAATATGATAAAGGTGTGATCTACCTAGCCAAGAAAAATGTGGTCTCGGTGCTGCATGAGGGGCGACGCATAGGATTGACGCCATTTCCACCCAAGGTGAGTTCATTAGCTAAGGAGGGTACCAAAACACTTTCTCTTGTTGATGTGGAGCAACCAGAATTGACTCGAAAACAAAGGAAAGAGAAGCACAAGGACCGAATTCTACAAGCATGGCAAAAACCTGCATTCGAGATTGGTGACTATGTATGGCTGTCCTTGAGTGCTCAAAAGCTCCATAACAATTCAAAGGGAAAAACCGAACCAATTGAAGAAGGTCCATTCCAGATTGTGCATAGGGAGAATTATGACACTTTTCAAGTTATGCTTGGAAATGGTGTATGTGCTTCATTGCTCGCTGCTGATTTGGTCCCATGCCATGATTTTGGAACTTGAGGACAAGTTTTTTTCAAGAAGGAGAGAATGATACGAGATCAAGATAGGTTTAATGTGCTTTCTTAGGGTTGTTGCATGGTTTTACTTTACTCTTAAAGTAGAGGTTTTACATCTAACCAAAAATATGTTTTTATTGTTATTGTTAGTTAAGTTAGTTAGTTAAAGTAGCTTAATTAATAAAGTTCCGAAAATCAGCTTGTAATTCATTTACTTAGGCTTCAAGTAGATGAGTTGTCATGAGTTGTACTTAGGAAAGAAAGGGGAGGGAATGATGTGTGCTTCTTGTAAGGTTTATGGAAAGTTTTTGCAAAGCTTTCCTAAATCACTAGTTTCCTTATTGTTGTGCTAGATTCTAGGCTTAAGTTTAGGAGAGAGTTTCCTTATATTATTCTATGATAGGCGTGTGATTGATGTACTTGGGGAGCAAGGTTTTCTTGCTTCTTCTTCTATAAATACATGCCTAGTCCTATGAGGCTGAGCAAGAATTATTGATTGAAATTTTCGGACTTGTTAGTCTTTGAAGGATTTGACGTATTTTCCAAGACTTGTTTGTTTTTAGGGAGTGAACCTAAACACAAGACCCTTAGTATTAGGCGAGTGAAACCGAAAACTAAGCGAGATTTGAGTGAGTTAGTGAGTGATGCTAGCAAACTTAGTCTCAAACACATCCTAACTTGAACCTTTGGTGAGTGAAGCCATTGAATTAGAGTTAGAACCCTTAGGGAATCATAAGTGAGTGAAGCTTGTGAGGAACTAAGCTAGATTCCGTTCACGGAATCATATCAGTTGGTATCAGAGCAGCGCCATTAAAACGGCGCGTGAGGGCGCGTTTCATCTCCAAATTGTGATTTCCTTGGTTCGTTGGAAAGCTAACATACAGGCCTACGTTGTGTCAAAATTTCAGCTGGATCCAAGTAGTAACGAACTCACAGCGAAGCAAACAATCCGACGTTCTCATGGGAGACAGTGACGAGGATCGACGAAGGGATGCCATTTTGGAAGCACTTGCCAAACAAAACGAAACTTTGCAAGACATGATCACCCAACCGACATTGGAGGTGTTTAAGAAGAAGAAGGGGGGATGAGACACGTTCACAAAGGGACGAGTTGATTAAGCTTGGAGACCTTCCTGAGTTCAATGGTTTAAAAGATCCTCAAGCCTAATTGAATTGGGAAAGAAGAATAGAACGCCTCTTTGATCATAAAGGTATGGATGAATCTCAGCGTTTTAATCATGCTATACTTAAATTAATGATTATGCATCTGATTGGTATGAATCTTTTCAAGTCCAAAGAGTGAGAGATGGGAAGGAAAAGATTACAACTTGGGCTTCATTAAAACTGAAAATGAGAAAACGGTTTGTTCCCAAGTCCTATAAGCAAGAGTTGTACCTTAAACTAAATTCTTTTCAACAAAATCATCTGTCCATGGCTGAATATGTGATTGAATTTGAGAAGATATATTTGGCATGTGGGTGCAAGGAAGAGGAGGAACAAAAGATGGCAAAATTTCAGTTTGGTATGAATACATCTATTGCTAATCTTGTTGAATTGCAAAATTATAACACATTTGATGAGTTGTGTCAATTAGCAAGTAAGGTGGAAAGGCAGCAAAAGGAGGCTAAGGGTAAGAGTTCTCATTTTTCTTTTACTCCTAAAACTGAAAGTTCCTTTTCTTTTGTAAAAACCGAAACTTTGGACAAAGGAAAATCTGGTTCGGAACATGTGAAGGGTGAGCTGTCTCAAAAGTTTCAAAAAGGAGAGAAGGATGAGATCAAATGCTTCAAATGTCAAGGTAGGGGGCATTACAAATCCGAGTGTCCTAATAGGAGAGTGATGACGGCTGCCATGTTTAATACATTGGAGGAAGAAGAAACCAACCATACGTTGCTTATGAAAGGTAAAGGCATTGATCATAGTGATGATGACATGGAGGTGGTAAATTTAGAAGATCAACCCTTGTTTGACGCCGTACCTGATCATGAAACATTGGTGTTGAGAAAGGTTCTTCATGCACAAGCAAGTCCTTTAAAAGATGTGAACCAAAGGGGGAACTTATTTCATACACGTTGCTTGGTAGATGGAAGAAGTTGTTCGGTAATTGTGGATAATGGCTCGTGCACCAATGCTTGTTCTAAGAAGATGGTGGATACCTTGAAGCTAGAAACAAGGAAACACGCAAATCCCTATAAGCTAAATTGGTTGACGAAAGATGGTGGCGTCGCTTACTACAAAACAAGGTCTTGTTTCGTTTTCTATTGGCGAATTCAAGGATGAGGTTTGGTGTGACATAGTTCCTATGGATGCATGTGCTTTGTTGTTGGGATGTCCATGGCAATATGATAAACGTGTGATCTACCTAGCCAAGAAAAATGTGGTCTCGGTGCTGCATGAGGGGCGACGCATAGGATTGACGCCATTTCCACCCAAGGTGAGTTCATTAGCTAAGGAGGGTACCAAAACACTTTCTCTTGTTGATGTGTTGCAACCAGAATTGACTCGAAAACAAAGGAAAGAGAAGCACAAGGACTGAATTCTACAAGCATGGCAAAAACCTGCATTCGAGATTGGTGACTATGTATGGCTGTCCTTGAGTGCTCAAAAGCTCCATAACAATTCAAAGGGAAAAACCGAACCAATTGAAGAAGGTCCATTCCAGATTGTGCATAGGGAGAATTATGACACTTTTCAAGTTATGCTTGGAAATGGTGTATGTGCTTCATTGCTCGCTGCTGATTTGGTCCCATGCCATGATTTTGGAACTTGAGGACAAGTTTTTTTCAAGAAGGAGAGAATGATACGAGATCAAGATAGGTTTAATGTGCTTTCTTACGGTTGTTGCATGGTTTTACTTTACTCTTAAAGTAGAGGTTTTACATGTAACCAAAAATATGTTTTTATTGTTATTGTTAGTTAAGTTAGTTAGTTAAAGTAGCTTAATTAATAAAGTTCCGAAAATCAGCTTGTAATTCATTTACTTAGGCTCCAAGTAGATGAGTTGTCATGAGTTGTACTTAGGAAAGAAAGGGGAGGGAATGCCGTGTGCTTCTTGTAAGGTTTATGGAAAGTTTTTGCAAAGCTTTCCTAAATCACTAGTTTCCTTATTTTTGTGCTAGATTCTAGGCTTAAGTTTAGGAGAGAGTTTCCTTATTTTCTTCTATGATAGGTGTGTGATTGATGTACTTGGGGAGCAAGGTTTTCTTGCTTCTTCTTCTATAAATACATGCCTAGTCCTATGAGGCTAAGCAAGAATTATTGATTGAAATTTTCGGACTTGTTAGTCTTTGAAGGATTGGACGTATTTTCCAAGACTTGTTTGTTTTTAGGGAGTGAACCTAAACACAAGACCCTTAGTATTAGGCGAGTGAAACCGAAAACTAAGCGAGATTTGAGTGAGTTAGTGAGTGATGCTAGCAAACTTAGTCTCAAACACATCCTAACTTGATCCTTTGGTGAGTGAAGCCATTGAATTAGAGTTAGAACCCTTAGGGAATCATAAGTGAGTGAAGCTTGTGAGGAACTAAGCTAGATTCCGTTCACGGAATCATATCAGTTGGTATCAGAGCAGCGCCATTAAAACCGCGCGTGGGGGCGCGTTTCATCTTCAAATTGTGATTTTCTTGGTTCGTTGGAAAGCTAACATACAGGCCTACGTTGTGTCAAAATTTCAGCTAGATCCAAGAAGTAACGAACTCACAGCGAAGCAAACAATCCGACGTTCTCATGGGAGACAGTGACGAGGATCGACGAAGGGATGCCATGTTGGAAGCACTTGCCGAACAAAACGAAACTTTGCAAGACATGATCACACAACTGACATTGGAGGTGTTTAAGAAGAAGAAGGGGGATGAGACACGTTCACAAAGGGACGAGTTGATTAAGCTTGGAGACCTTCCTGAGTTCAATGGTTTGAAAGATCCTCAAGCCTATTTGAATGGGGAAAGAAGAATAGAACGCCTCTTTGATCATAAAGGTATGGATGAATCTCAGCGTTTTAATCATGCTATACTTAAATTAATGATTATGCATCTGATTGGTATGAATCTTTTCAAGTCCAAAGAGTGAGAGATGGGAAGGAAAAGATTACAACTTGGACTTCATTAAAACTGAAAATGAGAAAACGGTTTGTTCCCAAGTCCTATAAGCAAGAGTTGTACCTTAAACTAAATTCTTTTCAACAAAATCATCTGTCCATGGCTGAATATGTGATTGAATTTGAGAAGATATATTTGGCATGTGGGTGCAAGGAAGAGGAGGAACAAAAGATGGCAAAATTTCAGTTTGGTATGAATACATCTATTGCTAATCTTGTTGAATTGCAAAATTCTAACACATTTGATGAGTTGTGTCAATTAGCAAGTAAGGTGGAAAGGCAGCAAAAGGAGGCTAAGGGTAAGAGTTCTCGTTTTTCTTTTACTCCTAAAACTGAAACTTCCTTTTCTTTTGTAAAAACCGAAACTTTGGACAAAGGAAAATTTGGTTCGGAACATGTGAAGGGTGAGGTGTCTCAAAAGTTTCAAAAAGGAGAGAAGGATGAGATCAAATGCTTCAAATGTCATGGTAGGGGGCATTACAAATCCGAGTGTCCTAATAGGAGAGTGATGACGGCTGCCATGTTTAATACATTGGAGGAAGAAGAAACCAACCATACGTTGCTTATGAAAGGTAAAGGCATTGATCATAGTGATGATGACATGGAGGTGGTACATTTAGAAGATCAACCCTTGTTTGACGTCGTACCTGATCATGAAACATTGGTGTTGAGAAAGGTTCTTCATGCACAAGCAAGTCCTTTAGAAGATGTGAACCAAAGGGAGAACTTATTTGATACACGTTACTTGGTAGATGGAAGAAGTTGTTCGGTAATTGTGGATAATGGCTCGTGCACCAATGCTTGTTCTAAGAAGATGGTGGATACCTTGAAGCTAGAAACAAGGAAACACGCAAATCCCTATAAGCTAAATTGGTTGACGAATGATGGTGGCGTCGCTGTTACAAAACAAGCTCTTGTTTCGTTTTCTATTGGCGAATTCAAGGATGAGGTTTGGTGTGACATAGTTCCTATGGATGCATGTGCTTTGTTGTTGGGATGTCCATGGCAATATGATAAAGATGTGATCTACCTAGCCATGAAAAATGTGGTCTCGGTGCTGCATGAGGGCGACGCATAGGATTGACGCCATTACCACCCAAGGTGAGTTCATTAGCTAAGGAGGGTACCAAAACACTTTCTCTTATTGATGTGGAGCAACCAGAATTGACTCGAAAACAAAGGAAAAAGAAGCACAAGGACCGAATTCTACAAGCATGGCAAAAACCTGCATTCGAGATTCGTGACTATGTATGGCTGTCCTTGAGTGCTCAAAAGCTCCATAACAATTCAAAGGGAAAACCGAACCAATTGAAGAAGGTCCATTCCAGATTGTGCATAGGGAGAATTATGACACTTTTCAAGTTATGCTTGGAAATGGTGTATGTGCTTCATTGCTCGCTGCTGATTTGGTCCCACGCCATGATTTTGAAACTTGAGGACAAGTTTTTTTCAAGAAGGAGAGAATGATACGAGATCAAGATAGGTTTAATGTGCTTTCTTACGGTTGTTGCATGGTTTTACTTTACTCTTAAAGTAGAGGTTTTACATGTAACCAAAAATATGTTTTTATTGTTATTGTTAGTTAAGTTAGTTAGTTAAAGTAGCTTAATTAATAAAGTTCCGAAAATCAGCTTGTAATTCATTTACTTAGGCTCCAAGTAGATGAGTTGTCATGAGTTGTACTTAGGAAAGAAAGGGGAGGGAATGCCGTGTGCTTCTTGTAAGGTTTATGGAAAGTTTTTGCAAAGCTTTCCTAAATCACTAGTTTCCTTATTTTTGTGCTAGATTCTAGGCTTAAGTTTAGGAGAGAGTTTCCTTATTTTCTTCTATGATAGGTGTGTGATTGATGTACTTGGGGAGCAAGGTTTTCTTGCTTCTTCTTCTATAAATACATGCCTAGTCCTATGAGGCTAAGCAAGAATTATTGATTGAAATTTTCGGACTTGTTAGTCTTTGAAGGATTGGACGTATTTTCCAAGACTTGTTTGTTTTTAGGGAGTGAACCTAAACACAAGACCCTTAGTATTAGGCGAGTGAAACCGAAAACTAAGCGAGATTTGAGTGAGTTAGTGAGTGATGCTAGCAAACTTAGTCTCAAACACATCCTAACTTGAACCTTTGGTGAGTGAAGCCATTAAATTAGAGTTAGAACCCTTAGGGAATCATAAGTGAGTGAAGCTTGTGAGGAACTAAGCTAGATTCCGTTCACGGAATCATATCAGTTGGTATCAGAGCAGCGCCATTAAAACCGCGCGTGGGGGCGCGTTTCATCTCCAAATTGTGATTTTCTTGGTTCGTTGGAAAGCTAACATACAGGCCTACGTTGTGTCATAATTTCAGCTTGATCCAAGTAGTAACGAACTCACAGCGAAGCAAACAATCCGACGTTCTCATGGGAGACAGTGACGATGATCGACGAAGGGATGCCATGTTGGAAGCACTTGCCAAACAAAACGAAACTTTGCAAGACATGATCACACAACTGACATTGGAGGTGTTTAAGAAGAAGAAGGGGGATGAGACACGTTCACAAAGGGACGAGTTGATTAAGCTTGGAGACCTTCCTGAGTTCAATGGTTTGAAAGATCCTCAAGCCTATTTGAATGGGGAAAGAAGAATAGAACGCCTCTTTGATCATAAAGGTATGGATGAATCTCAGCGTTTTAATCATGCTATACTTAAATTAATGATTATGCATCTGATTGGTATGAATCTTTTCAAGTCCAAAGAGTGAGAGATGGGAAGGAAAAGATTACAACTTGGACTTCATTAAAACTGAAAATGAGAAAACGGTTTGTTCCCAAGTCCTATAAGCAAGAGTTGTACCTTAAACTAAATTCTTTTCAACAAAATCATCTGTCCATGGCTGAATATGTGATTGAATTTGAGAAGATATATTTGGCATGTGGGTGCAAGGAAGAGGAGGAACAAAAGATGGCAAAATTTCAGTTTGGTATGAATACATCTATTGCTAATCTTGTTGAATTGCAAAATTCTAACACATTTGATGAGTTGTGTCAATTAGCAAGTAAGGTGGAAAGGCAGCAAAAGGAGGCTAAGGGTAAGAGTTCTCGTTTTTCTTTTACTCCTAAAACTGAAACTTCCTTTTCTTTTGTAAAAACCGAAACTTTGGACAAAGGAAAATTTGGTTCGGAACATGTGAAGGGTGAGGTGTCTCAAAAGTTTCAAAAAGGAGAGAAGGATGAGATCAAATGCTTCAAATGTCAAGGTAGGGGGCATTACAAATCCGAGTGTCCTAATAGGAGAGTGATGACGGCTGCCATGTTTAATACATTGGAGGAAGAAGAAACCAACCATACGTTGCTTATGAAAGGTAAAGGCATTGATCATAGTGATGATGACATGGAGGTGGTAAATTTAGAAGATCAACCCTTGTTTGACGCCGTACCTGATCATGAAACATTGGTGTTGAGAAAGGTTCTTCATGCACAAGCAAGTCCTTTAGAAGATGTGAACCAAAGGGAGAACTTATTTGATACACGTTACTTGGTAGATGGAAGAAGTTGTTCGGTAATTGTGGATAATGGCTCGTGCACCAATGCTTGTTCTAAGAAGATGGTGGATACCTTGAAGCTAGAAACAAGGAAACACGCAAATCCCTATAAGCTAAATTGGTTGACGAATGATGGTGGCGTCGCTGTTACAAAACAAGCTCTTGTTTCGTTTTCTATTAGCGAATTCAAGGATGAGGTTTGGTGTGACATAGTTCCTATGGATGCATGTGCTTTGTTGTTGGGATGTCCATGGCAATATGATAAAGATGTGATCTACCTAGCCAAGAAAAATGTGGTCTCGGTGCTGCATGAGGGGCGACGCATGGTATTGAAGCCATTACCACCCAAGGTGAGTTCATTAGCTAAGGAGGGTACCAAAACACTTTCTCTTGTTGATGTGGAGTAACCAGAATTGACTCGAAAACAAAGGAAAGAGAAGCACAAGGACCGAATTCTACAAGCATGGCAAAAACCTGCATTCGAGATTGGTGACTATGTATGGCTGTCCTTGAGTGCTCAAAAGCTCCATAACAATTCAAAGGGAAAAACCGAACCAATTGAAGAAGGTTCATTCCAGATTGTGCATAGGGAGAATTATGACACTTTTCAAGTTATGCTTGGAAATGGTGTATGTGCTTCATTGCTCGCTGCTGATTTGGTCCCATGCCATGATTTTGGAACTTGAGGACAAGTTTTTTTCAAGAAGGAGAGAATGATACGAGATCAAGATAGGTTTAATGTGCTTTCTTAGGGTTGTTGCATGGTTTTACTTTACTCTTAAAGTAGAGGTTTTACATGTAACCAAAAATATGTTTTTATTGTTATTGTTAGTTAAGTTAGTTAGTTAAAGTAGCTTAATTAATAAAGTTCCGAAAATCAGCTTGTAATTCATTTACTTAGGCTCCAAGTAGATGAGTTGTCATGAGTTGTACTTAGGAAAGAAAGGGGAGGGAATGCCGTGTGCTTCTTGTAAGGTTTACGGAAAGTTTTTGCAAAGCTTTCCTAAATCGCTAGTTTCCTAATTTTTGTGCTAGATTCTAGGCTTAAGTTTAGGAGAGAGTTTCCTTATTTTCTTCTATGATAGGCGTGTGATTGATGTACTTGGGGAGCAAGGTTTTCTTGCTTCTTCTTCTATAAATACATGCCTAGTCCTATGAGGCTAAGCAAGAATTATTGATTGAAATTTTCGGACTTGTTAGTCTTTGAAGGATTGGACGTATTTTCCAAGACTTGTTTGTTTTTAGGGAGTGAACCTAAACACAAGACCCTTAGTATTAGGCGAGTGAAACCGAAAACTAAGCGAGATTTGAGTGAGTTAGTGAGTGATGCTAGCAAACTTAGTCTCAAACACATCCTAACTTGAACCTTTGGTGAGTGAAGCCATTGAATTAGAGTTAGAACCCTTAGGGAATCATAAGTGAGTGAAGCTTGTGAGGAACTAAGCTAGATTCCGTTCACGAAATCATATCAGTTGGTATCAGAGCAGCGCCATTAAAACCGCGCGTGGGGGCGCGTTTCATCTCCAAATTGTGATTTTCTTGGTTCGTTGGAAAGCTAACATACAGGCCTACGTTGTGTCATAATTTCAGCTTGATCCAAGTAGTAACGAACTCACAGCGAAGCAAACAATCCGACGTTCTCATGGGAGACAGTGACGAGGATCGACGAAGGGATGCCATGTTGGAAGCACTTGCTAAACAAAACGAAACTTTGCAAGACATGATCACCCAACTGACATTGGAGGTGTTTAAGAAGAAGAAGGGGGATGAGACACGTTCACAAAGGGACGAGTTGATTAAGCTTGGAGACCTTCCTGAGTTCAATGGTTTGAAAGATCCTCAAGCCTATTTGAATTGGGAAAGAAGAATAGAACGCCTCTTTGATCATAAAGGTATGGATGAATCTCAGCGTTTTAATCATGTTATACTTAAATTAATGATTATGCATCTGATTGGTATGAATCTTTTCAAGTCCAAAGAGTGAGAGATGGGAAGGAAAAGATTACAACTTGGACTTCATTAAAACTGAAAATGAGAAAACGGTTTGTTCCCAAGTCCTATAAGCAAGAGTTGTACCTTAAACTAAATTCTTTTCAACAAAATCATCTGTCCATGGCTGAATATGTGATTGAATTTGAGAAGATATATTTGGCATTTGGGTGCAAGGAAGAGGAGGAACAAAAGATGGCAAAATTTCAGTTTGGTATGAATACATCTATTGCTAATCTTGTTGAATTGCAAAATTCTAACACATTTGATGAGTTGTGTCAATTAGCAAGTAAGGTGGAAAGGCAGCAAAAGGAGGCTAAGGGTAAGAGTTCTCGTTTTTCTTTTACTCCTAAAACTGAAACTTCCTTTTCTTTTGTAAAAACCGAAACTTTGGACAAAGGAAAATTTGGTTCGGAACATGTGAAGGGTGAGGTGTCTCAAAAGTTTCAAAAAGGAGAGAAGGATGAGATCAAATGCTTCAAATGTCAAGGTAGGGGGCATTACAAATCCGAGTGTCCTAATAGGAGAGTGATGACGGCTGCCATGTTTAATACATTGGAGGAAGAAGAAACCAACCATACGTTGCTTATGAAAGGTAAAGGCATTGATCATAGTGATGATGACATGGAGGTGGTAAATTTAGAAGATCAACCCTTGTTTGACGCCGTACCTGATCATGAAACATTGGTGTTGAGAAAGGTTCTTCATGCACAAGCAAGTCCTTTAGAAGATGTGAACCAAAGGGAGAACTTATTTGATACACGTTACTTGGTAGATGGAAGAAGTTGTTCGGTAATTGTGGATAATGGCTCGTGCACCAATGCTTGTTCTAAGAAGATGGTGGATACCTTGAAGCTAGAAACAAGGAAACACGCAAATCCCTATAAGCTAAATTGGTTGACGAATGATGGTGGCGTCGCTGTTACAAAACAAGCTCTTGTTTCGTTTTCTATTGGCGAATTCAAGGATGAGGTTTGGTGTGACATAGTTCCTATGGATGCATGTGCTTTGTTGTTGGGATGTCCATGGCAATATGATAAAGATGTGATCTACCTAGCCAAGAAAAATGTGGTCTCGGTCTTTGCATGAGGGGCGACGCATGGTATTGAAGCCATTACCACCCAAGGTGAGTTCATTAGCTAAGGAGGGTACCAAAACACTTTCTCTTGTTGATGTGGAGCAACCAGAATTGACTCGAAAACAAAGGAAAGAGAAGCACAAGGACCGAATTCTACAAGCATGGCAAAAACCTGCATTCGAGATTGGTGACTATGTATGGCTGTCCTTGAGTGCTCAAAAGCTCCATAACAATTCAAAGGGAAAAACCGAACCAATTGAAGAAGGTTCATTCCAGATTGTGCATAGGGAGAATTATGACACTTTTCAAGTTATGCTTGGAAATGGTGTATGTGCTTCATTGCTCGCTGCTGATTTGGTCCCATGCCATGATTTTGGAACTTGAGGACAAGTTTTTTTCAAGAAGGAGAGAATGATACGAGATCAAGATAGGT
Organism: Beta lomatogona; assembly: GCA_947646795.1. NCBI lineage: Eukaryota > Viridiplantae > Streptophyta > Magnoliopsida > Caryophyllales > Amaranthaceae > Beta > Beta lomatogona. The sequence goes on along the minus strand of CANSNZ010000955.1, from coordinate 37,554 downwards.
TTAATGTGCTTTCTTAGGGTTGTTGCATGGTTTTACTTTACTCTTAAAGTAGAGGTTTTACATGTAACCAAAAATATGTTTTTATTGTTATTGTTAGTTAAGTTAGTTTGTTAAAGTAGCTTAATTAATAAAGTTCCGAAAATCAGCTTGTAATTCATTTACTTAGGCTCCAAGTAGATGAGTTGTCATGAGTTGTACTTAGGAAAGAAAGGGGAGGGAATGCCGTGTGCTTCTTGTAAGGTTTACGGAAAGTTTTTGCAAAGCTTTCCTAAATCGCTAGTTTCCTAATTTTTGTGCTAGATTCTAGGCTTAAGTTTAGGAGAGAGTTTCCTTATTTTCTTCTATGATAGGCGTGTGATTGATGTACTTGGGGAGCAAGGTTTTCTTGCTTCTTCTTCTATAAATACATGCCTAGTCCTATGAGGCTAAGCAAGAATTATTGATTGAAATTTTCGGACTTGTTAGTCTTTGAAGGATTGGACGTATTTTCCAAGACTTGTTTGTTTTTAGGGAGTGAACCTAAACACAAGACCCTTAGTATTAGGCGAGTGAAACCGAAAACTAAGCGAGATTTGAGTGAGTTAGTGAGTGATGCTAGCAAACTTAGTCTCAAACACATCCTAACTTGAACCTTTGGTGAGTGAAGCCATTGAATTAGAGTTAGAACCCTTAGGGAATCATAAGTGAGTGAAGCTTGTGAGGAACTAAGCTAGATTCCGTTCACGAAATCATATCGGTTGGTATCGAGCAGCGCCATTAAAACCGCGCGTGGGGGCGCGTTTCATCTCCAAATTGTGATTTTCTTGGTTCGTTGGAAAGCTAACATACAGGCCTACGTTGTGTCATAATTTCAGCTTGATCCAAGTAGTAACGAACTCACAGCGAAGCAAACAATCCGACGTTCTCATGGGAGACAGTGACGAGGATCGACGAAGGGATGCCATGTTGGAAGCACTTGCTAAACAAAACGAAACTTTGCAAGACATGATCACCCAACTGACATTGGAGGTGTTTAAGAAGAAGAAGGGGGATGAGACACGTTCACAAAGGGACGAGTTGATTAAGCTTGGAGACCTTCCTGAGTTCAATGGTTTGAAAGATCCTCAAGCCTATTTGAATTGGGAAAGAAGAATAGAACGCCTCTTTGATCATAAAGGTATGGATGAATCTCAGCGTTTTAATCATGCTATACTTAAATTAATGATTATGCATCTGATTGGTATGAATCTTTTCAAGTCCAAAGAGTGAGAGATGGGAAGGAAAAGATTACAACTTGGGCTTCATTAAAACTGAAAATGAGAAAACGGTTTGTTCCCAAGTCCTGTAAGCAAGAGTTGTACCTTAAACTAAATTCTTTTCAACAAAATCATCTGTCCATGGCTGAATATGTGATTGAATTTGAGAAGATATATTTGGCATGTGGGTGCAAGGAAGAGGAGGAACAAAAGATGGCAAAATTTCAGTTTGGTATGAATACATCTATTGCTAATCTTGTTGAATTGCAAAATTATAACACATTTGATGAGTTGTGTCAATTAGCAAGTAAGGTGGAAAGGCAGCAAAAGGAGGCTAAAGGGTAAGCGTTCTCGTTTTTCTTTTACTCCTAAAACTGAAACTTCCTTTTCTTTTGTAAAAACCGAAACTTTGGACAAAGGAAAATCTGGTTCGGAACATGTGAAGGGTGAGGTGTCTCAAAAGTTTCAAAAAGGAGAGAAGGATGAGATCAAATGCTTCAAATGTCAAGGTAGGGGGCATTACAAATCCGAGTGTCCTAATAGGAGAGTGATGACGGCTGCCATGTTTAATACATTGGAGGAAGAAGAAACCAACCATACGTTGCTTATGAAAGGTAAAGGCATTGATCATAGTGATGATGACATGGTGGTGGTAAATTTAGAAGATCAACCCTTGTTTGACACCGTACCTGATCATGAAACATTGGTGTTGAGAAAGGTTCTTCATGCACAAGCAAGTCCTTTAGAAGATGTGAACCAAAGGGAGAACTTATTTGATACACGTTGCTTGGTAGATGGAAGATGTTGTTCGGTAATTGTGGATAATGGCTCGTGCACCAATGCTTGTTCTAAGAAGATGGTGGATACCTTGAAGCTAGAAACAAGGAAACACGCAAATCCCTATAATTTAAATTGGTTGACGAATGATGGTGGCGTCGCTGTTACAAAACAAGCTCTTGTTTCGTTTTCTATTGGCGAATTCAAGGATGAGGTTTGGTGTGCCATAGTTCCTATGGATGCATGTGCTTTGTTGTTGGGACGTCCATGGCAATATGATGAAGATGTGATCTACCTAGCCAAGAAAAATGTGGTCTCGGTGCTGCATGACGGGCGACGCATAGGATTGACGCCATTACCACCCAAGGTGAGTTCATTAGCTAAGGAGGGTACCAAAACACTTTCTCTTGTTGATGTGGAGCAACCAGAATTGACTCGAAAACAAAGGAAAGAGAAGCACAAGGACCGAATTCTACAAGCATGGCAAAAACCTGCATTCGAGATTGGTGACTATGTATGGCTGTCCTTGAGTGCTCAAAAGCTCCATAACAATTCAAAGGGAAAAACCGAACCAATTGAAGAAGGTACATTCCATATTGTGCATAGGGAGAATTATGACACTTTTCAAGTTATGCTTGGAAATGGTGTATGTGCTTCATTGCTCGCTGCTGATTTGGTCCCATGCCATGATTTTGGAACTTGAGGACAAGTTTTTTTCAAGAAGGAGAGAATGATACGAGATCAAGATAGGTTTAATGTGCTTTCTTAGGGTTGTTGCATGGTTTTACTTTACTCTTAAAGTAGAGGTTTTACATGTTACCAAAAATATGTTTTTATTGTTATTGTTAATTAAGTTAGTTAGTTAAAGTAGCTTAATTAATAAAGTTCTGAAAATCAGCTTGTAATTCATTTACTTAGGCTCCAAGTAGATGAGTTGTCATGAGTTGTACTTAGGAAAGAAAGGGGAGGGAATGCCGTGTGCTTCTTGTAAGGTTTATGGAAAGTTTTTGCAAAGCTTTCCTAAATCACTAGTTTCCTTATTTTTGTGCTAGATTCTGGGCTTAAGTTTAGGAGAGAGTTTCCTTATTTTCTTCTATGATAGGCGTGTGATTGATGTACTTGGGGAGCAAGGTTTTCTTGCTTCTTCTTCTATAAATACATGCCTAGTCCTATGAGGCTAAGCAATAATTATTGACTGAAATTTTCGGACTTGTTAGTCTTTGAAGGAGTGGACGTATTTTCCAAGACTTGTTTGTTTTTAGGGAGTGAACCTAAACACAAGACCCTTAGTATTAGGCGAGTGAAACCGAAAACTAAGCGAGATTTGAGTGAGTTAGTGAGTGATGCTAGCAAACTTAGTCTCAAACACATCCTAACTTGAACCTTTGGTGAGTGAAGCCATTGAATTAGAGTTAGAACCCTTAGGGAATCATAAGTGAGTGAAGCTTGTGAGGAACTAAGCTAGATTCCGTTCACGGAATCATATCAGTTGGTATTAGAGCAGCGCCATTAAAACCGCGCGTGGGAGCGCGTTTCATCTCCAAATTGTGATTTTCTTGGTTCGTTGGAAAGCTAACATACAGGCCTACGTTGTGTCATAATTTCAGCTTGATCCAAGTAGTAACGAACTCACAGCGAAGCAAACAATCCGACGTTCTCATGGGAGACAATAACGAGGATCGACGAAGGGATGCCATGTTGGAAGCACTTGCCAAACAAAACGAAACTTTGCAAGACATGATCACCCAACTGACATTGGAGGTGTTTAAGAAGAAGAAGGGGGATGAGACACGTTCACAAAGGGACGAGTTGATTAAGCTTGGAGACCTTCCTGAGTTCAATGGTTTGAAAGATCCTCAAGCCTATTTGAATTGGGAAAGAAGAATAGAACGCCTCTTTGATCATAAAGGTATGGATGAATCTCAGCGTTTTAATCATGCTATACTTAAATTAATGATTATGCATCTGATTGGTATGAATCTTTTCAAGTCCAAAGAGTGAGAGATAGGAAGGAAAAGATTACAACTTGGGCTTCATTAAAACTGAAAATGAGAAAACGGTTTGTTCCCAAGTCCTATAAGCAAGAGTTGTACCTTAAACTAAATTCTTTTCAACAAAATCATCTGTCCATGGCTGAATATGTGATTGAATTTGAGAAGATATATTTGGCATGTGGGTGCAAGGAAGAGGAGGAACAAAAGATGGCAAAATTTCAGTTTGGTATGAATACATCTATTGCTAATCTTGTTGAATTGCAAAATTATAACACATTTGATGAGTTATGTCAATTAGCAAGTAAGGTGGAAAGGCAGCAAAAAGAAGGCTAAGGGTAAGAGTTCTCGTTTTTCTTTTACTCCTAAAACAGAAACTTCCTTTTCTTTTGTAAAAACCGAAACTTTGGACAAAGGAAAATCTGGTTCGGAACATGTGAAGGGTGAGGTGTCTCAAAAGTTTCAAAAAGGAGAGAAGGATGAGATCAAATGCTTCAAATGTCAAGGTAGGGGGCATTACAAATCCGAGTGTCCTAATAGGAGAGTGATGACGGCTGCCATGTTTAATACATTGGAGGAAGAAGAAACCAACCATACGTTGCTTATGAAAGGTAAAGGCATTGATCATAGTGATGATGACATGGAGGTGGTAAATTTAGAAGATCAACCCTTGTTTGACGCCATACCTGATCATGAAACATTGGTGTTGAGAAAGGTTCTTCATGCACAAGCAAGTCCTTTAGAAGATGTGAACCAAAGGGAGAACTTATTTGATACACGTTGCTTGGTAGATGGAAGATGTTGTTCGGTAATTGTGGATAATGGCTCGTGCACCAATGCTTGATCTAAGAAGATGGTGGATACCTTGAAGCTAGAAACAAGGAGACACGTAAATCCCTATAAGTTAAATTGGTTGACGAATGATGGTGGCGTCGCTGTTACAAAACAAGCTCTTGTTTCGTTTTCTATTGGCGAATTCAAGGATGAGGTTTGGTGTGACATAGTTCCTATGGATGCATGTGCTTTGTTGTTGGGACGTCCATGGCAATATGATAAAGATGTGATCTACCTAGCCAAGAAAAATGTGGTCTCGGTGCTGCATGAGGGGCGACGCATAGGATTGACGCCATTACCACCCAAGGTGAGTTCATTACCTAAGGAGGGTACCAAAACACTTTCTCTTGTTGATGTGGAGCAGCCAGAATTGACTCGAAAACAAAGGAAAGAGAAGCACAAGGACCGAATTCTACAAGCATGGCAAAAACCTGCATTCGAGATTGGTGACTATGTATGGCTGTCCTTGAGTGCTCAAAAGCTCCATAACAATTCAAAGGGAAAAACGAACCAATTGAAGAAGGTCCATTCCATATTGTGCATCGGGAGAATTATGACACTTTTCAAGTTATGCTTGGAAATGGTGTATGTGCTTCATTGCTCGCTGCTGATTTGGTCCCATGCCATGATTTTGGAACTTGAGGACAAGTTTTTTTCAAGAAGGAGAGAATGATACGAGATCAAGATAGGTTTAATGTGCTTTCTTAGGGTTGTTGCATGGTTTTACTTTACTCTTAAAGTAGAGGTTTTACATGTAACCAAAAATATGTTTTTATTGTTATTGTTAGTTAAATTAGTTAGTTAAAGTAGCTTAATTAATAAAGTTCCGAAAATCAGCTTGTAATTCATTTACTTAGGCTCCAAGTAGATGAGTTGTCATGAGTTGTACTTAGGAAAGAAAGGGGAGGGAATGCCGTGTGCTTCTTGTAAGGTTTATGGAAAGTTTTTGCAAAGCTTTCCTAAATCACTAGTTTCCTTATTTTTGTGCTAGATTCTAGGCTTAAGTTTAGGAGAGAGTTTCCTTATTTTCTTCTATGATAGGCGTGTGATTGATGTACTTGGGGAGCAAGGTTTTCTTGCTTCTTCTTCTATAAATACATGCCTAGTCCTATGAGGCTAAGCAAGAATTATTGATTGAAATTTTCGGACTTGTTAGTCTTTGAAGGATTGGACGTATTTTCCAAGACTTGTTTGTTTTTAGGGAGTGAACCTAAACACAAGACCCTTAGTATTAGGCGAGTGAAACCGAAAACTAAGCGAAATTTGAGTGAGTTAGTGAGTGATGCTAGCAAACTTAGTCTCAAACACATCCTAACTTGAACCTTTGGTGAGTGAAGCCATTGAATTAGAGTTAGAACCCTTAGGGAATCATAAGTGAGTGAAGCTTGTGAGGAACTAAGCTAGATTCCGTTCACAAATCATATCAACCCCCGCTAACAATTTGAGTAACAAGTGAAAGACACCGAACATGGCATGCATTTAAAGACCATTTAGTGAGGGTACTTTCCAAAATCATAAGAATGCAAGCATTTTGTCTAGCAATCCTATAGTTGGCATTGTTAGAAAATTGCCAAGTGCCAAATTGGAAAGTCAATAATAAGTTGACAAGAAATACCTCACCATATTGTAGGTAGTTTCCATGAAGATTTTTGGGAAGATGTAAAATCGTTGATAAATCTCCCGAGATCTTGGTAGGAGATCTAGGGGTGATAATTGGACCATTGGATGGTAAGCCTAGTAAACCTTCGACCACTTCAACAAGGGGCACAGTCTCCCGGTCTCCAAAGCGGAAGACATGGCAAGTTTCATCCCAGAATTTGGAAGCAGCATGAATCATGTCATAACAAATAGAAAGTGAAAGCAAAGGCATAAGCACCTTAGTGAAGTGGGAAGAGGAAAATGATTGCCTTGGTTGCTCCAAGTTTCTTGTGATCCCCGAGAGTTGTTTTTTCTCCCCACTCCGCATTTCATTAGCTTCTTCATAAGTAAGAAGCTTTTTTCTGAAAGGAAAATTTAGAGAAAAGATTGGAGTAGTGGAAGTGGTGCATTTGGAAATGAAGAATTATGCCCCTTTTATAGATGGAGAAGTTGATCATCCACGATTCATGCCATGGACAATAGGTTTGAGTATTGTCCACAGGATAATAAGGAGCATCCTTCACAATGGTTAATGACCAAGCATTTGTGGTATGGCAATTTTTACTAAAGCCGAACAAAAAAAAAATGTGTCAATGATGAATCAAGAATGTTGATACAATACCTTTTCCTAATGATCATCCAAAATAAATGACCTTGATCAATATATTTTATATAGTGATCAGCATAAACCGATAAAGTAAATAAGCATCATGCATGGAAATTTTCTGAAAGATTTCGAAAAAAAAAACAGAAATTTTTTTGCCATATGAGGTTTGGTCCACCATAGAAGATAATAACCTTTGGTCAGCCCTTTTAGGTGACAAGATTTAACAATGCATCACTTTAAAATGACATGACCTTACAATGCATAACTCTACGGTGACATGACCTGACAATGTCCTAATTTAAGGTGACATGATAACACATGGAGTCATAAAAAGTAAGTAATGGTTACTTGACAACTTGTTTGTCATCAAGACCATGAAAAACTGTAAAAAACTGGAATCGACCTGTTAATTGTCGAAGTTTCTCACATTAACGAAAGACAAGTTCAGAAGACTAAAAAAAAGACGATGATGAAATTCTTCCATTTGCTGCTAAAAACACATATAAAGAAAAATTCATCAGTCATTGACTAACATTGTTGGTGTGTACGTTTCAGGTACTTTAAATTAGTCTAATCCTAAGAGGTGGAACGGACGTATTCAAACAGGAGAATACATGGCCTGGCGCCTAGCAAACTAAACTTGGAAAAGGTTGAGAACAACCCGAGTGTTTCACATTAGTCTAATCCTAAGAGGTGGAACAGATGCATTCAAACAGGAGAATACATGGCATGGCGCCCAGCAGACTGAAGTCTGAAAAAGTTTGGGAAGTACCTGATTCGTTTAATCGCTTTTATATTGTGTTTTGTAGGTAGAGGTACGTGCGGCTTAATCCCCTAAAAAGCAAAAAACAAAAAAACAACAAAAAATTCAATGTTGTAATGCATCTATTTTAGCTTTCTCTACTATGTAATGTACTAAAAGAGATACGTAGGCAACTCATTTTTGAGTGCAGCTGCAAAAAAAAAAAAAGAGAAAAATTATGTGAAATTTCGTATATCAGAACTACGTTGGGCCTGATTCTCCATTCAAAAAAAAATCATCACCGGAAAAATTTCTTCCCCAAATCCAAGTCCACTTATGGAGATACGTAAGCAACCTTCGGGTGCGGCCCCTTTTGCATTTAATACTTTCTTTTGTGGTTTCAGCAGTTAGAAGCAATCCGTAGATGCAGAACACTACAAAGAAGAACGCTATCTGGGGAATTATAATTTGCCAAAATGACGACACAAGCCTCGTTATACCTCTTTTCTTTTATTTCTTGATATATGTTCGAACTATCAAGTTGGAACACATATGAAGCAATGATTTGATAAACAACCAAGCGTGGATGAACACACAATGGTTGGGCGTGAATCTAACACTTAGAGATACGGATACACCACTCTAAATGAATAGACCTTCCTAAGATCACAAATTAACTTGCCAAAACTAATTAAGCAAAGGACAACACTAGTGGAAAAAGCTTCATGTGCTTCTTTACAAGTGCTTTGGTTATATTCAAAACGGAGCACTTGATACACCTAAATTCGAATTAGTTGCAAGTTCACTCAAATTCCAATCCAAGAATTTAAAGTTAACTCAATTTCAATTAACACAATGTGTTGGTTTAAACTTCGATCCCCTTTTCATTTCATTTCATCGCCCTTAAATACATGAAGTTAGAACCAGATTTTCTTAATTACAATAATTAAAATAAGGATTTTTTGACTTTAACCACCTTATAAAATCACCATTTTTAAGATAACCACCTTATAAGTTAATGGTTTTAAATAACCACCTTATATGACCTAAATCCTTTCAAATACCTACCAATCAACAGATTTCGTCAAGGAAATCATCCTCAAAAAGGGTTTAAGAACGATTTCATCACCTCCACCTTTATTTACTAGAATGTATTTAAGGTTTAAAACCTTATTTAAGACCGATTTCTTGGACGAAATCTACCAATTGGTATGTATTTAAAGAGATTTAGGTCATATAAGGTGGTTATTTAAAACAATTAACTTATAAGGTGGTTGTCTTAAAAATGGTGATTTTATAAGGTGGTAAAAATCAAAAAATCCTTAAAATAATTAACCTAAATTAAGCACTAAGTAGATCATGGAGTGATGGATGAACATGGTAGATGCACTTCTCCATTTTCGGTTGAACATGGACGATCATGGGAAACATGGGAAGGTTGTTTTTCGAACACTCCTTCCATTAGGCGCACAACTCCCTTGCTTTGTGGAACAACCTCAGCTTGTCTTAATCCTTGCTAACCATGCCTCTCTCATTCACACTTGCACGCACAAAGGGAGGAAGTTGTTCCTAGAATGTAGGCAACCTCCTTGAACGTGGCCCCAAGGCTAGCAACAACTTGATGGTTGTTACAATTCGAACTTCAGCACGCCTCTTTTGAAATCTTGAAGACTTGGCAAAATATCTCCACTCCATAGAAGACCTATTAGTACTAGGACTCTTACAACTCAACTAATACACACGCCTAAGAGGCATACTTATATTAGGACTCTAGTACTTAGAATCATAACAACAATATGACTCCTATCTTTAGGGAATTAAAATACAACGCAAGCAATTTAAAACAACTTGACTTAATCTATGAACTATGAATGGAAATGCAAATTATCTAGAAAGCAAGAACGAAAGATATTTGACAAACGAACTATGTAACCAAGTTAACAACAACTTGATCAACATGAACATAAGTCAATGGATTGAGGTTAAGTACATCGTCAATGGTGGCAGCCACCATGTGAATGAGCTTCGTGTCTTTGACTAAGGAAAGAGTAGAAGTAGTAGATTGTCCTCCATCATCCTCCCCTTCTTTAGAAGAGCTTGTACTCAAGCTAGGAAGCTCATCTTCATCCGCATGGTAAGGACTTAGATCCGCCACATTGAAAGTGCTAGAAACTCCATAATCTCCCGAAAGTTCCACTTGATATGCATTATCATTCACCTTGCCAATGATAGGAAATGGACCATCAGCTCTAGGATGTAACTTGGAATTCCTTTTGGAAGGAAATCGTTCCTTCCTAAGGTGAATCCAAACAAGTTCACCCGGTTGAAATTGCACGTCCCTTCTCTTCTTGTCAACTCGTGCCTTCAACTCATTAGCTATGATGATCTTCTCACGTACATAGGCATGGAGTTGCTTGATCTCTTTGACTCTTACATCAGCCTCATGACTATACTTTTGTGGAGTCGGAAAAGGGGCTAAGTCCATAGGAGTGCTCGGATTTTGGCCATAGACAACATTGAATGGACTTAGGCTTGTAGTCTTGCTAGGAACCCTATTGTAAGCAAATTCAGCGTGAGGAAGCATGTCTTCCCATTGCTTAGGACTCCTTGTAGCTAAGGCTCGAAGAAGAGTTCCCAAAGTCCTATTGGTGACTTCAGTTTGGCCATCGGTTTGAGGATGACTGGAAGTACTAAATTTGAGCTTAGTACCCATCTTCTTCCATAGAGTAAGCCAAAAATGGCTCAAAAATTTTGAGTCACGATCACTTACCATAGATTTAGGCACTCCATGAAGGCGAACAATCTCCTTGAAGTAGAGATTAGCAATAAGAACCGCATCATAGGTTGTATGACATGCCACAAAGTGTGCCATTTTGGAAAACCTATCAACAACCACCATGATTGAATCCTTTTGTCGTTGAGTCCTAGGTAATCCAGTGATGAAATCCAAGCTTACATCCTCCCATGGAGCTTGAGGAACCGGCAATGGAAGATAAAGGCCTTGAGGAAGCAAATGACCTTTAGCCTTTTGACACACAATGCACCTCTTGACAATGAACTCCACATCTCTAGCCATGCGTGGCCAATAGAAGTACTCACTAACCTAGGCTAGTGTCTTCTTTATGCCAAAATGGCCGGCTAACCCACCTTCATGAAACTCTTTAATGAGAGATTCTCGCACACTAGAACGGGGAATACATAATTGATTTCCTTTGAAAAGAAAACCTTTCAACAAGTAATATTCCTTGATAGCATGATTATGGCACCTTTCAAAGAGTTCTCCAAAATCTCGATCATTCTTGTAACATTCTTTGAGCACCTCCAATCCAGCAATTTTCGGACTTAGAGTAGAAAGAAGTAAGTACCTTCTTGAAAGAGCATCTGCACCTTTATTCATCTTTCCAGCCTTATGTTTGATTGTAAAGTGGAAAGTTTGAAGAAATTCCACCCATTTAGCATGGCGGGGCTGCAACTTTTGTTGGCTTTGAATGTACTTGAGTGCTTCATGATCCGAGTGAAGAATGAACTCTTTAGCAATCAAGTAATGCCTCCAATGATCTAAGGCACGCACCAAGGCAAAGAACTCTTTATCATAAGTCGCACTACAAGAAAATCACAAAATAACGACGGCCTATTAGCGACGGCTAACAAAACCGTCGGTATAATAAAAAAAAGCGACGGCTTGAAGCCGTCGTTGATCACCGACAGCAGTTGTAGCATATAACGACGGTTTAGCTGTTGGTAATCAATAACGACGGCAAAAGCCGTCGTTGATTTTGTGGAAGTAAAGCATAATTTTTTTGTAGCTTGGGCGACGGTCAGAAACTGTCGTTGATTTCTAAAGGGGGGGTTTAATTTAAGTCTTTCAGTCGGGTTTTTTTTTTCAACAACAAAAAGGAGGGAATTTGGGCGATTTTTCAGCGACGAAACTCCGTCGACTCCACCTCCACCTGCCTCTCCTCCTTCCTTCAGCCAACGTCAGCGACCCATCTCCACCTCACTTCGCCGGCGGTGAGCTTTATTTTCTCTTTTTTTAAAAAATTTTTTGTACTCATCAACCAAACCCTAACAGTTGGGTTTTTTTTTTTTTGGGAGAGAAGTGAACTTCAGGCGACGAACTTGGGCGACGAACTTGCATCGACTCTTGCCGGACCTACATTTCGCCGGTGGTAAGCAGTGCTAATTTCTTTTTTTTTTAACAATTTGTGTAGTGATGAAACTAAACCCAAAAAATTGAGTCTTGCTTTATATTATGTATATTTCTTCATGTAAGTGTTTGATCTTATAATATATCATTTCTTTAATCAAAGTTCATACTACTTATTATTTTTTCAGATAATTTTATAGTCAGATTTTAGTGATTTGGTGAGTGAAATCAGTAACAAGAAAGAGCGTGTGGGTATTTTTGTTTTCTAACATTTGGTGGAAAAAAAGAATGGGTGAAAGTAACCCAAAATTGTTGGACTTAATATCAAAGGAAAAACAAAGGATGATGAATAATAAAGAAAGAAGATATGGTTCCTTCAAAAAAAAAAAAAAGAAAGAAGATATGGGTGTTGTTCATCTGATGAAAACAAGCTTGAACTTAGGCTATTATTTTTTATTTTAGAGATGATGCATCTATGTGTGTTCTGTATGGATGATGATTTACATCCATTTGTTTGTTATTTGGTAATGCAAATGTAAACGTTTATGTTTTTTATCATATGCATTGTACTTTCTGGTGAACATGTTGAGAATTTGGAATTAAGTTTGTTCACAGCGTTTATAACCATGCTTGTGAAATCCATGATTGAATTATTTTTTTTTAGTCATTAATTGGAATCTTATTTTAAGTCAAAAGGGGTGCTTGTGAACTTAAACTCGTAGTTACTTATTATTGGAGTTGCTCGTTTAGTAGAAATTGACGCTTAAAGGTGCCGTTTAATAATTGATTTTCTACATGATGTAGGATTACGTAACACTTTGGTGTTTCTCTTTGGCTTAATTGTAAGGTTAGTAGCACTTTTTGTCTTCAATTTATATTGTTTTCGTTCATGTAAATTCTATATTTTAATTTTTGTGTAAGTTTTTCATCATGAAATATAATATATTAAAAAAACTTTTGTTTAGAGAATGTTAAAAACTATATAATTTTTTAGTTTATATTACTTTGAAGTTTAAGTTACTTTAATTGTATAAGTTTAAGTTACTATATAATTATCACAATAGTTTTTATAGTGGTTCGTTTATTAAAGGTTATAAAAGTTATAAACTATATAATTATCACAATAATTTATTTATTGTACATTCCTTTATTTAGTTTACACTATTTAAATAGTTTATATTGTTTTTGACATATTTGTTTTCGTGGAAATAGTTTGGATGATGTTATAAATTTAATTTAAGTGTTTAATTAAATATGTTTGCATCGTCATGTGCCTAAATACCCGTTCAAGGTATACTCATTAGGAGTATATCTTGAATAGTCCCCGGTTGGGACTGTTCTTCGACGTTTGACCCCACTTAGGTGGTGAATGTATGCCTTTTGTTCTATTCTATGTAATTTCCGGTCATGTTGTTTCTCTATGCTGTTCTCTGGGTACATATGTAAGCTTTTACGAAACTCACATTGTGTACTTGGAGAACTCATGGGAAATGCTGCCGGAATTTACGTAGAAGCGAATAGATACATTCACTAGTGGGGTTAAACGTCGAAGAATGGGTTAGGTTGGAGTGATAAGGACCTTTGGACATCATTTTAGGCCCTATATGTATTTCACACAAATGTTTTAATTGTACGTATGATTGTTGTTAATGAGTAGTGTGGTTGAAATGCTTTAGAATTGTAGAATTGGTCACCATGAAACGGAAGGAGCGTTGGTGGATGTATGATAGATATGACAATGTGCGTAACTTGAGGCCCGAGTTCTTGAGGGGGGTTGATGAATTCATTGACTTTTGCAAAGTAAATCCCGAAAGCCCAGGTAAGGATGAAGTTAGATGTCCGTGTCCGAAATGCAAGAACAGACGTATGCATGCCGCAGACACGGTTAAAGTGCATTTGTATAGCAAGGGCTTTATACCTGATTACTACGGTTGGTATTCTCATGGTGAAGAATTACCTCAACCTGCAGAAGAGCTATCTAATCCATACCGTGAAATGGTTTTCGATGCTCTTGGGAATAACCCGGAACCGTCCACTGTTGAAGAGCCTAGTGGAATGGAGGAGGAGCCTAATCCTCAAGCAAAGGTGTTTCTTGACCTATTAAAGGCTTCTGAGGAACCGTTGTACGACGGGAGGTCCATGTCTGTGTTGGAAATGGCATCTAGAATAGTATCTTTGAAGTGTGAGTATAATTTGCCACATAGGTGTGTTGATGCTTTTGCTTCATTAATGAAAGAAGCAATACCTAACAACAACAACATGAGTGACACATTTTACGATACGAAGAAGATCTTGGAGGGATTAGAGCTTCCCCACGAAAAGATTCATGCTTGCCCGAAAGGTTGTATGTTATTTTGGAGAACTGATGCACACTTGGACAGATGTAGAGTGTGCGATTACGACAGATACAAGAGGACTTCTAAGGGGTCTTTAGTTCCAATGAAAGTTCTGATTTATTTCCCAATCACACCGAGATTGCAGAGGTTGTGTGCAACAAAGAACGTTGCTGAAGAAATGACATGGCATGCCAAAAATCCAAGAGCCGAAGACAAAATGGCTCACCCTAGCGACAGTGAAGCTTGGAAGCATTTGGATAGATCCTTTGGCGAATTTGCATCTGAGCCTAGGAATGTTCGGCTCGGTTTGTGTACAGATGGGTTTGGTCCACATGGAAAGTTTGGGGGTCAATATTCATGTTGGCCGGTCATCTTAACCCCGTACAACATGCCGCCATCGATGTGCATGAAAAAACCCTTCATGTTCCTTTCGTTGCTCGTTCCTGGTCCTAAAAATCCGAAGGGAAACTTGGATGTGTACATGCAACCCTTAATCGAGGAATTGAAGCAATTATGGGATGTTGGAGCAACTACTTATGACATTTCTAGGAAACAAAATTTCAATATGCGTGCCGCCATTCTTTGGACAATAAATGATTTTCCTGCTTACGGTATGCTATCTGGCTGGTCCACCGCTGGGAAAAAGGCTTGTCCTTATGGTATGGATAAATCCAAAGCTTTTTGGCTCGAGCATGGGGGTAAAGTTTCTTGGTTTGATTGTCACCGTTAATTCCTTCCTCAAGATCATCCTTTTCGTAAAAACAAAGTAGCTTTTTGCAGAAATAAGGTTGAAAAAGGGTCTCCACCACACATCATGTCTGGGGAGGAATTGTGGTCATGTGTTAAAGACTTGCCAAAGGCTACAGATGGACCAGATGCACTTAACGCTTTGAAGAAGTTGAAAAATGGGTGGTTCAAACAAAGTTGTCTTTGGGAGCTCCCATACTGGAAAGATCTGCATCTTCGTCACAACCTTGACGTCATGCACATTGAGAAAAACTTCTTCGACCAACTCATTCACACGATTATGGATGTGAAAAAACAGAGCAGACAGAGACACCGTTGCATCTAGAAAAGACATTGCAAAATTGTGCAAAAGGCCTCAACTTAATGTCACCAAGGATGCAAACGGAAAAGAAATTCCACCAAAAGCACCTTTCGCACTGGACAAGTCCCAAAGGAAAGTATTATGCAACTGGGTCAGAGATTTGAAATTTCCCGATGGCTATGCTTCCGACTTAACAAGATGTGTGGACATGCAGTCCGGTAAGCTGCCAGTATGAAAAGCCATGACTGTCATGTCTTCATGGAAAGATTATTGCCGATTACATTAAAGGAGTTGCTTCCGGTTCATGTGTGGAAAGTTGTCATTGAGATTAGCCTTTTTTCCGTGATTTGTGTTGCTCCACCATCACAGTAAGTGACATGGAAAGATTGGAAAAGGACATAGCCGAGATCCTTTGTAAACTCGAAAAGATTTTCCCACCATCATTCTTCAATTTCATGGAACACTTACCAGTTCACCTTCCACGCGAAGCTAGGCTATGTGGTCCCGTGCAATACCGTTGGATGTATCCCGTTGAAAGGTACCTTATCCTTCATTTTCATATATCCTTTTTTATTGTTGTTCGCAATTGTGTAACTCTTTTTGATAACCACCTTCTTAGGTTCCTCAATCATTTGAAACGCAAAATTGGTAACAAGGCTCGTGTGGAGGGCTCTATTTGTAATGCGTACTTGTGTGAAGAGATTGCAAACTTCTGTTCAAACTACTTTCAGTAAGGAGTGGATACTAAGACACGAGATTCAGGCCGTAATGTAAATGATGTAGTTGATAGGATGCTCGACGAAACTGTCCCAGAGCTACTTAGGGTTAATTGTGGTCGGCCGTCTAATGCAGGTGGAACACGATTTTTAACTGAAGTGGAACTACAACGTGCACACCTATATGTGTTAGCAAATACAGGCATCTTACAAGAATTTGAGAAGTAAAACACTTGTTATTAATCATATTATTTATAAATTTAACTTTCATTTTTAATTTAGACATTAACAATTGTTATGTTTGTAAGGGATTTCGAGGACCACATTCTTCAAATTCGACCTACTCTACGTAGGGAAGATGTGTGGGTGCAACATGAAGCAGAATACCTTGATTGGTTTAGATCGAAAGTGAGTTTGTGTGACTATAGGTTATTCAATAGGTTATTCAAGAAATGTTAATGGATTAACAATATGAATGAATTTCAATAGGTTATTCAAGACAAACCTAATGATGATGTACTGTTTGCTTTGGCAATGGGTCCTTCGACATTAGTTCGCACTTGGAATAGATACTATGTTAATGGATACAATTTCCAAACAAAAGCATCAAGCAAACACAAATCCACCATGAATTATGGAGTGTGTGTGTCTAATGATGGAAGGAGTGATTTCTTTGGGATTCTAGATGATGTTATAGAATTGAAGTTTACCGGTGCTCGTAGTCAATATAGCACAGTTTTGTTCAAGTGCAATTGGATGGACAATGTGAGGGGAATGAACATCGATCAATACAAGCTAGTTGAAGTCAACCACACCATAAAATACCCCAAGTTTGATCCCTTTGTGCTATCATACCATGTTAGCCAAGTATATTTCGCACCGTACCCAAGCTTGAAAAGACATCGTGCTCAATGGTGGGTTGTGTTTAGGATAAAGGCAAGGTCTGTGATTGATGCTCCGGTTGACTTCGACTTCCTTCAGGAGACAAGTGCTGGGACTCCAACGCTTTGTGATCCAAATGATATTCCCGATTATGAAGGTGGTAATGATGTCGAGTGTGTTGAAGGAGATGATGAAGAAATTTTGTTTGAAGCCCCATCAGGTGATGATGAAGAAGAGTCTAGTTTCGAGTCTGTAGAAAGCGAGGATGATGACGATGACGATGATGGTTTTTGGGATGACGATAGTGATGATGAACTAAGCGAGGATGGGAATTCACTTTGATTTATTTGAGTATATCATAGCTTGTATTAAGGACAACATTTCAATAAAAATATATGACTTTTGTAATGAAAGGTTGAAGATTACTTGTTATGACATTTCCATCTGTAGTTTTTCTTGCTGTTGTTGAGTAACATGATCCATTCTGCACCTGTGGTTTTTCTTAGTGTTTTTCTAATATTTAATTAGTACTTTCTTTCTCCCCACTTCCTTTTTCGCATTAATATTAAAATATATGACTGCATTGTGACCACTAATTCTAGTTATTCTAATCAGAATCTACATGGGTCACCTACGGTATCTGGTTATGCTCTTTTAATTATCAGAGATTACATTTTCCTAAGCATTATGATTTGGCCATGGTCTAAAGAGTATGACCAGTTGTTGATTTCTCATGATTTCATTTGGTTTTGGTATGTCTTACTTTGGACTTGATGATTGGATAATTCTATTAATGAATTTGTACAGAGTGCCTTGTTCTGCACTTTATTTGTTGGATGTGGTCTAGCTATTATACTCATCTTGGGGTTTCAATGGTCATCTCTTTTCTTGATGTATGGTTCTTCTTTGACATCATTGTACTTTTTCTTCCCTATATTTGGCAAGTTTTTATCCCATGAATTCAACTCTCATGGCAAAGAAATTATATATGTTGGTTTTGCTCTAGTCTGTTGTACTCGGTTCCGAGCTACTATGTTCGTTTTATCTCTACCTATGCGATTCCTCCTTGAGGGGGGAGGGCCGCAGGGGGTGAGGGAGGGGAGGGGGAGGTCGGTGAGGAGGGGGGAGGGGCTGCAGGGGGTCGGGGAGGGGAGGGAGGTCGGTGAGGGAGGGGGAGGGGCAGCAGGGGTAGGGGAGGGGGGGAGGGGAGGTCTGGGAGGAGGGCGTCAGGCAGGGGGGTCGGGGAGGGGGAGGGCTGCAGGGGGTCGGGGAGGGTAGGGGCTGTGTAGGGGGTCGGGGAGGGGGAGGGGCTGCAGGGGTCGGGAGGGAGGGGAGGTCAGTGAGGAGGGGAGGGAGGGGTAGGGGGTCGGGGAAGGGGCATGCAGGGGGGTTAGGGAGGGGGAGGGGCTGCAGGGGGTCGTGGAAGTGGGGGATGTGCGGGGGGTCGGGAGGGGGGGAGGGGCTGCAGGGGTGAGGGAGGGAGGGGGAGGTCAGTGAGGGAGGGGAGGGGGTCAGAGGGGTCGGGGATGGGGGGGATGTGCGGGGGGCGAGGAGGGGCTGCAGGGGGTGAGGAGAGGAGGGGGAGGTCGGTGAGGGAGGGGGGAGGGGCCGCAGGGGGTCAAGCAAGGGGGTGCAGGGGGGGTCGTGGAGGGCCGCAGGGGGTCGTGGAAGGGGGAGGCATGTGCGGGGGGGTCGGGGGGGAGGGGGGCTGCGGGGGGAAGGGAGGCTGTGGGGGGGGGTCGGGGAGGAGGGAGGGGCTGCAGGGGAGAGGGGAGGGGAGGGAGGTCAGGTGAGGGAGGGAGGGGCTGCAGGGGGTCGGTGAGGGAGGGGGGGGTCAGTGAGGAGGGGGGGGGCTGCAAGGGGTTATGGAGGGGGGTCAGGCAGGGGGGTCGTGGAGGGGGAGGGTCACAGGGGGTGAGGGAGGGAGGGGAGGTCGGTGAGGGAGGGGAGAGGGTGCGGGGGGGAGGGGGGAGGGGGAGGGGGGGGGGAGGGGCATAGGGGGTCAGGGAGGGCAAGGGGAGGTCAGTGAGGGAGGGGGGACAATGTGAGGGGAATGAACATCGATCAATACAAGCTAGTTGAAGTCAACCACACCAAGAAATACCCCAAGTTTGATCCCTTTGTGCTATCATACCAGGTTAGCCAAGTATATTTCGCACCGTACCCAAGCTTGAAAAGAGATCGTGCTCAATGGTGGGCTGTGTTTAGGACAAAGGCAAGGTCTGTGATTGATGCTCCGGTTGACTTCGACTTCCTTCAGGAGACAAGTGTTGGGACTCCAACGCTTTGTGATCCAAATGATATTCCCGATTATGAATGTGGTAATGATGTCGAGTGTGTTGAAGGAGATGATGAAGAAATTTTGTTTAAAGCCCCATCAGGTGATGATGAAGAAGAGTCTAGTTTCGAGTCTGTAGAAAGCGAGGATGATGACGATGACGATGATGGTTTTTGGGATGACGATAGTGATGATGAACTAACCGAGGATGGGAATTCACTTTGATTTGTTTGAGTATATCATAGCTTGTATTAAGGACAACATTTCAATAAAAATATATGACTTTTGTAATGAAAGGTTGAAGATTACTTGTTATGACATTTCCATCTGTAGTTTTTCTTACTGTTGTTGAGTAACATGATCCATTCTGCACCTGTGGTTTTTCTTAGTGTTTTTCTAATATTTAATTAGTACTTTCTTTCTCCCCACTTCCTTTTTCGCATTAATATTAAAATATATGACTGCATTGTGACCACTAATTCTAGTTATTCTAATCAGAATCTACATGGGTCACCTACGGTATCTGATTATGCTCTTTTAATTATCAGAGATTACATTTTCCTAAGCATTATGATTTGGCCATGGTCTAAAGAGTATGATCAGTTGTTGATTTCTCATGATTTCATTTGGTTTTGGTATGTCTTACTTTGGACTTGATGATTGGATAATTCTATTAATGAATTTGTACAGAGTGCCTTGTTCTGCACTTTATTTGTTGGATGTGGTCTAGCTATTATACTCATCTTGGGGTTTCAATGGTCATCTCTTTTCTTGATGTATGGTTCTTCTTTGACATCATTGTACTTTTTCTTCCCTATATTTGGCAAGTTTTTATCCCATGAATTCAACTCTCATGGCAAAGAAATTATATATGTTGGGTTTGCTCTAGCCATTGTTGTACTCGGTCCCAGGCTACTATGTTCGTTTTATCTCTACCTATGCGATTCCTCCTTGAGGGGGGAGGGGTTGCGAGGGGTCGAGGGAGGGGAGGGGGAGGTCAGTGAGGGGGGGAGGGCCTAGGGGGAGGGGGAGGGGAGGGGGAGGTCCGTGAAGGAGGGGGTCAGGGGGGGCGGGGAGGGGGAGGGCCGCAGGGGGTCGAGGAAGGGGGGTGCAGGGGGGATCGTGGAGGGGAGGGGCTGCAGGGGGTCGGGAGGGGGTCATGCGGGCGGGGGTCGAGATAGGGGGAGGGGTGCAGGGGGGGGAGGAGAGGGGGAGGGCCAGCAGGGGTCGTGGAGGGGAGGGGAGGTCAATGAGGGAGGGAGGAGGGGCAGCAGGGGGTCGTGGAAGGGGGCTGTGGCAGGGGGGTCGAGGAAGGGGGCTGGCAAGGGGGGTCGTGGAGGGGGAGGGGCTGCAGGGGAGAGGAGGGGGAGGGGAGGGTCGGTGAGGAGGGGAGGGGCTACAAGGGGGTCGGGGAAGGGGGTCATGCGGGGGGGGTTAGGGAGGGGCTGCAAGGGGTCGGGGAGGGGAGGGGGAGGTCAGTGAGGGGGGGAGGGCTGCAGGGGAGGGGAAGGGGGGGTGGCAGGGGGTCGTGGAGGGGGCACAGGGGGTCGGGAGGGAGAGGGAGGTCAGTGAGGGAGGGGCTGTGCAGGGGGTCGTGGAGGAGGGGAGGGGCTGCAGGGGGTCGGGGAAGGGGGGCAGCATGGGGGTCGTGGAGTGGGCAGCAGGGGCGAGGGAGGGGAGGGGAGGTCGGTGAGGAGGGGAGGGGCTACAGGGGGTCGTGGAAGGGGGCAGGCAGGGGGGGTCGGGAGGGGGGGAGGGCGAGGGCTGCAGGGGAGAGGGTGGGGGAGGGGGAGGTCAGTGAGGGAGGGGGAGGGTCACAGGGGTCGTGGAAGGGGGGGTCAGGCGGGGTGGTTAGGGAGGGGTGGAAGGGGGTGAGGAGGGGAGGGAGGTCAGGTGAGGGAGGGAGGGTCAGCAGGGGGTCGGGGAAGGGGGCCATGCAGGGGGTCGTGAGGGGGGGAGGGTCATAGGGGAGAGGGAGGAGGGAGGGGGAGGTCAGAGAGAGGGGGAGGGGGCGGGGGTCGAGGAAGGGGGGTGGTAGGGGGTGGTTAGGGAGGGCTCCGAGGGTGAGGAGGGAGCGGGGAGGTCGGTGAGGGAGGGGAGGGCTGCATGGGCGCGCAGGGAAGGGGGTCGGGGAGGGGCTGCAGGGGGTCGGGAGGGGAGGGGCTGCAGGGGTCGTGGGGAGGGAGGGGGAGGTCGGTGAGGAGGGGGAGGGGCACGCAGGGGGTTAGGGGGGGAGAGGGGGAGGTCAGTGAGGGAGGGGGTGCGGGGGGGGTCGGGGAGGGGGAGGGATGCAGGGGGTCGGGAGTGGGGGCAGTGCGGGGGGGTCGTGGAGGAGGAGGAGGGCTGCAGAGGGTGAGGGAGGGGGGAGGGAGGTTAGTGAGGGAGGGGGGGGGCTGCAGGGGGTCGGGGGGGGAGGGGGAGATCGGTGAGGAGGGGGGAGGGGCCGAGGGGTCGGGGAAGGGGGGCCTGTGCGGGGAGGGGCTGCAGGGGTGAGGGACGGGAGGGGAGGTCAGTGAGGGAGGGGGAGGGGTCACAGGGGGTCGTGGAGGGGGGCATGCGAGGGGGTCGTGGAGGGGCAAGGGGGTCGGTGAGGGGAGGGGGAGGTCAGTGAGGAGGGGGAGAGGGGCCGCAGTGGGTCGGGGAAGGGGGGCTGCAGGGGGGTCGTGGAGGGGGAGGGCCTGCAGGGGGTTAGGGGAAGGGGGTCAGGGCAGGGGGGTCGGGGGGAGGGGGGGAGAGGGGGAGGGTGAGGGAGGTGAGGGGGGAGGTGAGGAGGAGGAGGGGGGGGGCTGCAGGGGGTTAGGGAGGGGAGGGGGAGGGCTGCAGGGGGTCGTGGAGAGGGGGGTTGTGCGGGGGGGGGTCGGGAGGGGGGAGGGTGCAGGGGGTGAGGGAGGGGAGGGGGAGGTCGGTGAGGGAGGGGGAGGGGCTACGGGGGTCAAGGAGGGGAGGGGGAGGTCGGTGAGGGAAGGGGGAGGGGCCGCAGGGGGTCGGGGAAGGGGGGTCAGGCGGGGGGGTCGAGGGAGGGGGAGGGGCTGCTGGGGGTCGGGGAGGGGGGTGCAGGGGGGTCGAGGAGGGGGAGGGGCTGCAGGGGGGTCGGGAAGGGGGCAGTGCGGGGGGTAAGTGAGGGGGAGGAGTGCGGGAGGTCGGTGAGGAGGGGCGAAGGGCGGGGGTCGTGGAGGGGGTCATGCGGGGGGTAAGTGAGGGGGGTAAGTGCATCCTAGGGGACCTATATTTAAAAAGGCAAACTTCCTTGCTCCTATGTTGTACAATTTCTGCATGCATGCATATCAGATATCCACGTTATTAAGCCATGCATACTCATTTGTCATGCATGTAAGTTAGTATTATCTCCAATCTATCTATGTTGTTTTTGCCTATGTTCTTCTTGAGGTAAATTAATACTATAATTAATTTGAAAGTGATAAAGTTGTAATTTGTTAATATTGAAGAAATCAGTTTTTTTTTTATTCTTGGATTATTCATACTTTAATGTAATTTGTTTAATCTTGCGCATTTTTAATTTCTTGCATTTTAGGTAATCATGTCTAATCCTAAGGGCCGCGGAGGTCGAGGTGGCTTAGATGGAAGCCAAGGTCGTGGGACTTTGATTCCGATGCAGCTTTTTTAGTCACCAGAAGTTGAAGGAAGCCAGAACCCTGTAGCAGAGACACAGGGAGATGATTCACAGGCAATGGACATTGGTAGCCACATACCGGAGACTCCGAACACTCATACGGAGGAAGGTGAAGGTTCGAACCGTGCACCAAGAAAGGTTTTAAGCCCTACTGGATTATGGTAAGTTCGTAAGCTACTATATGCTTCATGATACACAAATATGCAATGGTATTCACAATTCACGTGTTTGTTTGGTTTTCAATTCAGGTTCGATGATAACAAGGTTAGTGGGTCCATCACTGACATTTTCCAGGGCCATTTTCGACAACCTTGGTTCAATTACAGTGAGGTCGACAATGCAACAAAGATGCATTGGTGGAACATTTTCGCAGTATGTATGAATCGAATTATGAAAAATTTCATTGATTATATTACTTTATTAATATCTTTGTTTAATGTTTGACTAAAGGGTATTTACGAATGGGCTCTTGAGTTAGAAGGCCTAGTGAGGAAGGATTACAAGAAAAAAGCTTCATCTCGTCTGAGAGACTTGTGATACTGGGTGGTTAAGAAAGGCCGAAATGGTTGGGGGAGATGATCTACGAAGACATGAAGAAGAGAAGTGAAGACCCAACATTTCGGGAAAAATCTGGAAAGGCGAAGAAGAACCGAAGAGGTGGCTCCCTGTCTAATCCAATTGAGCCGTCACACTGTCAGGGTTCTATTTCGGCGGCACAGCATGCTAGGAAGATGGTAAATATGTTTCATATCTACTACTTAGTGTAATTTACATTTCATTTTCAGTATGAGTAAAAAATAAAGCCTTTGTTCAACAATGTCTACAGGCAAAGAGTAGAGGAGGAGTACTCCCTACTGCTCCCGAGTTGTTCTTGAAGACTCATTTCAAGACTTTTCCTGGAAAACGAGAAATCCCAGCAAACAAGAAAGCAAAGCAAATCTCGGTACATACTTCTAAACATATATTTATAGGCAAATATGATTGAAAAGTTTGATGCAAGTTTAGTTAGAATCAAATATAGGCCATTTTAGGCCATTTCATTTGAAAATGAATGAATACGACTAGTTTGATGCTAGTTTAAGTTATAAACAACTCAAACATCATATATATAGTTAGTTTAATGTGATTATAAGTTGTTTTGATTGAAAATACACAAAAAAAGGAAAGATAGAACCAAATATAGGCTAATATAGGCCATTTTAGGCCATTTCTCTTGAAATTGAATGAATACGAGTAGTTTGATGCTAGTTTAAGTTATAAACACCTCAAACATCATATATATAGTTAGTTTAATGTGATTGTAAGTTGTTTTGATTGAAAATACACAAAATAGGATAGATAGAACCAAATATAGGGTAATATAGGCCATTTTAGGCCATTTCACTTGAAATTGAATGAATACGAGTAGTTTGATGCTAGTTTAAGTTATAAACACCTCAAACATCATATATAAAGTTAGTTTAATGTGATTATAAGTTGTTTTGATTGAAAATACAAAAAATAGGAAAGATAGAACCAAATATAGGCTAATATTGGCCATTTTAGGACATTTCACTTGAAATTGAATGAATACGAATAGTTTGATGCTAGTTTAAGTTATAAACACCTCAAACATCATATTTATAGTTAGTTTAATGTGATTGTAAGTTGTTTTGATTGAAAATACACAAAATAGGAAAGATAGAACCAAATATAGGGTAATGTAGGCCATTTTAGGCCATTTCACTTGAAAATGAATGAATGGGACTAGTTTGATGCTAGTTTAATTTATAAACACCTCAAACAACATATATATAGTTAGTTTAATGTGATTATAAGTTGTTTTGATTGAAAATACACAAAATAGGAAAGATAGAACCAAATATAGGCTAATATAGGCCATTTTAGGCCATTTCACTTGAACTTAAATGAATACGAGTAGTTTGATGCTAGTTTAAGTTATAAACACCTCAAACATCATATATATAGTTAGTTTAATGTGATTGTAAGTTGTTTTGATTGAAAATACACAAAATAGGAAAGATAGAACCAAATATAGGCTAATATAGGCCATTTTAGGCCATTTCACTTGAAATTGAATGAATACGAGTAGTTTGATGCTAGTTTAAGTTATAAACACCTCAAACATCATATATATAGTTAGTTTAATGTGATTATAAGTTGTTTTGATTGAAAATACACAAAATAGGAAAGATAGAACCAAATATAGGCTAATATAGGCCATATTAGGCCATTTGACTTGAAATTGAATGAATACGAGTAGTTTGATGCTAGTTTAAGTTATAAACACCTCAAACATCATATATATAGTTAGTTTAATGTGATTATAAGTTGTTTTGATTGAAAATACACAAAATAGGAAAGATAGAACCAAATATAGGCTAATATAGGCCATTTTAGGCCATTTCACTTGAAATTGAATGATTACGAGTAGTTTGATGCTAGTTTAAGTTATAAACACCTCAAACATCATATATATATAGTTAGTTTAATGTGATTATAAGTTGTTTTGATTGAAAGTACACAAAATAGGAAAGATAGAACCAAATATAGGCTAATATAGGCCATTTTAGGCCATTTCACTTGAAATTGAATGAATACGAGTAGTTTGATGCTAGTTTAAGTTATAAACACCTCAAACATCATATATATAGTTAGTTTAATGTGATTGTAAGTTGTTTTGATTGAAAATACACAAAATAGGAAAGATAGAACCAAATATAGGCTAATATAGGCCATTTTAGGCCATTTCACTTGAAATTGAATGAATACGAGTAGTTTGATGCTAGTTTAAGTTATAAATACCTCAAACATCATATATATCGTTAGTTTAATGTGATTATAAGTTGTTTTGATTGAAAATACACAAAAAAGGAAAGATAAAACCAAATATACGCCATTTTAGCACTTTATATTATTTGAATATGAGTATATTTAACCAAAAGCAGGAGACATACAATAAGAAGCTGGATCATTGTACGACTCAGGGGTCACAGCCGAACCCTGATCTGTTGTATTGGGAGACAGTTGGGGGGAGGAACAAGGGAAAAGTTCAGGGGTTGGGTCAGGGAGATCTTTTGTACTACAACTCTGCATCAGGCTGAGGAGATGGTGGCTCTTCACAACCATATGAGCCGTCCATTTTTTCTCAGATTGAGGCGCAAGTGGAGGCAAAGGTCGCTGCACGGATGGGAGAGGTGGAGGCAATGGTCGCAGCAAGGGTGGAAGAGTCACGTCGGGCCCTCATAGAGGAAATGATGAGGAACATGTCTAGTTTCGGCCACATGTTCTCAGGTTGCAACCCAGGCCCCACTCCACAACGCAGACCAGAAGATGACCCAGGGTTTAGTGGTGGCGGTAGTGCTACAGAGCCACCCTTGACAGTGTAGTTGTTTTGGTTTTGGCAACTAGGTAACTAACTTATAGTTGGATATAATTAGTCTAACTATTTTCTTGTAGTGTAAATACTTATCGGCATCTCGCTTCGTTTCTTGATGTGTCGGGTTATTTTTTTTCAACCCGACATCTACTTTATTTCCCGACACCGGGATCTATTTTTGAGTACATATATTTAGTGTCTATATTTATCGGCATCTAGCTTATTAGTTTCTAGCTTTGTCGATATATATTTTTTGTAAACACCGACATCTACTTTATTTCCCGACATCGGGATCTATTTTGTGTACATAAATGTAATCTATTTCATGTAATTATACAAGTATCTATGTAAATTTTAATATATATCAAAATTGCATATTTTTGTAATTGAAAAAATTGAATGCGATGGAGACACAGCTTTAGCGTGGTATATTTAGGTGCAGCTGTGCAGGTACAGGTTTAATTATTATTAAGAACAATAGAATTTTAAATAATATTATTTTGTATCAACAACGACGGTTAAACATTAAATCAACGACGGCTAGGCAGTCGCTGTAAGGATCTCTGTGTACCCATGAACACGAAATCAACGACTGCTTTAATAACTTAGCGACGGTTTTTAACAGACGTTGTTTGCTCGAAATCAACGACGGTTTAAAACGGTCGGTGCAGCAGTGACGGTTTTAAACGGTCGGTGAGTCAGCGACCGTTTAAAACCGTCGTTGAATTACCGTCTGCTTTAAACAGTCGCTAACTGGCTATCAACGACGGCTATAGTAAACCGTCGCTGACTGTCATGAAACCGTCGTTAAATATATCACCGACGGCTTGACGGTCGTTGATTCTAGTATCAGCGTCCATCTTTTTACCGACGGCCTATTAACGACGGTTGGCCGTCGTTGATTAATTAGCGACGGCTTTTAAGGCAATCACCGACGGCTTTTAGCCGTCGTTGATTTCCACTTTTCTTGAAGTGTCGAATACTTCCTCTTTGCATCATTGAGCTTCTCACTATAGTAAGCTATAGGCCGTCCATGTTGAGAAAGGACCCCTCCAATGCCTACACCGGAGGCATCACACTCCACTTCGAACACCTCTTGGAAGTTAGGGAGAGCCAAGATAGGAGCAATAGTAAGTTGGCGTTTGATCTCATCAAAGGCAACTTGAGCTTGTAGATTCCATTCAAACTTCTTATGCTTAGTTAGTTCAGTTATAGGAGTCATAATTGAACTAAAATTGCGCACAAACATTCGGTTGAAAGAGGCCAATCCATGAAAACTTCGAACATCATGAATGGAAGTAGGAGTAGGCCAATCTCTAATTGCTTCCACCTTCTTTTCATCGGCCTTGATACCTTCACTTGAGACAATAAATCCCAAGAACACCACTTGGCTCGAAAAGAATTGGCACTTCTCAAGGTTGCCATATAAACGCTCCTTTCTTAGAACTTCAAAGACTTGGTGTAAGTGATCTATGTGATCTTTCTCACAAACACTGTTAATGAGGATGTCATCAAAGTACACCACCACAAATTTGCCAAGAAATGGCTTCAAAGTTTGATTCATCAA
This sequence comes from Beta lomatogona, assembly GCA_947646795.1. Lineage (NCBI taxonomy): Eukaryota > Viridiplantae > Streptophyta > Magnoliopsida > Caryophyllales > Amaranthaceae > Beta > Beta lomatogona. The sequence continues at coordinate 9,746 of CANSNZ010000955.1, read as the reverse complement.
ACGCATGAAGGTGCTTGGTGCATTTGACAATCCAAATGGCATTACAAGCCATTCATATAAGCCCTCCTTTGTCTTGAAAGTTGTCTTCCATTCATCTCCTTCACATATGCGTATTTGATGATAACCACTACGCAAGTCAATCTTGGAAAACACCTTGGACACATTTAGATCATCCAACAAATCGTTTAACCTAGGGATGGGACAACGGTATTTGATGGTAATCTTGTTAATGGCCCTACTATCCACGCACATCCTCCATTCACCATTTTTCTTTGGGACCAACAATAAGCACACGGACTAAGGGATTCCCTTATCATTCCCTTGGCTAGAAGTTCCTCCACTTGTCTCCTAATCTCCTCGGTTTCCTTAGGATTGGTTCTATAGGCTGGCTTGTTAGGTAACATAGCTCCAGGAATGAGGTCAATTTTGTGTTGGATTTCTCTTTTAGGAGGTAGGCCGTGGGTATGTTTTGTGGGAAGACATCTTGGTAGTTTTCGAGGAGGGGATTGAGAAGGGGATGATCATGGAGTGGTTTATTTTTGCTTGACTCAGGAGGTTCAATAAGCAAGAGTTCTCGAATGGGTTTGTACTCATGATGGGACGCTTGGAGTAAGGTGGTAAGAGAGTGGTATTTTTCTTTTGTGGAGTGAGGCTTGGTGTCTTGAAGGGAGGGTATGGGAGTAAGAGTGATTCGTTTGTTGTTTTGAGTGAAAGAATAAGTATTTTTGTATCCATCATGAATAACTCTCCTATCATACAACCAAGGCCTTCCAAGGAGCACATGACATGCGTCCATAAGAATTACATCACACCAAAGTTCCTCATTATATGTATTGCCAATGCTAAAGCTAATCAAGACACGCATGGTGACTTGTATTCCCTTCCCTTGATTTAGCCATTGAATGACATAGGGTCTAGGGTGAGGTGTTGTGGTTAGCTTTAGTTTGTCAACCATAGTTTGAGCAGCTGCATTTGTACAACTGCCTCCATCTATAATCAAAGTACAAATCTTACCTCCAATAGTGCATCGAGTGTGAAAATGGATTCTCTTTGTTGCATGCCATCCTTGTCCATGACTCCACTCAAAGCTCTTCTTACTACAAGGCATTCTCCTTCATCTGGTCCAAGCAGTTCTCCTTCTTCTTCGTCCATCACCTCATCCTTTTCCTCCTCTTCATACTCTCCTTCATAGGATTCGTACTCCATAAGGCTTATAACCCTTTGCTTTGGACAATCCGAGGCTATATGACCTAAACCTTGACATCTAAAACACCTTCTTCCAACCTTGGTCGAGGCATTTGTAGTGTTTGAGGATTGAGGTTTGTAAAAGGGCGGCTTAGTTGTTTGAGTAGGCTTAGGAGTAGTGGAGGTAGGCTTAGAATAGGTCGGAAATTTGGAAAAGGGGCGTGAGGCCTCCGATTTTCCTTTTGATTTTTGTTGCTTGTCAACCTTGTGTGCAAGGAGTATGAGCTCTTCTAATGTAGAGTAGTGATGCAATTCAACCACATTAGCTACCTTGTGGTCTAAACCACCAAGAAATCTCACTAAGGTTTGAGGTTCATCCTCTTGTACCTCACAATTCCTCAGATATGCTTCAAACTCCCTAGCATACTCCTCAAATGATTTAGAGCCTTGTTGAAGATGATGAAATCGTGCAAAGTTCTCTTGCACGTAGTAAGTAGGAAGAAACTTCTTCTTTAACAACTTCTTCATTTTAGGCCAAGTTCTCACCTTGTCCTTGCCCTGTCGTTCTCTCTTAGCACAAATGCTAGCCCACAAAGTTGAAGCATATTTCCTCAACTTAAGAGCAACAAGCTTTACCCTCTTGTTTTCGGGTACTTGCTTGTAATCGAAGACCCTTTCAACGGTCCTCATCCATTCCACAAACTCATCAGCATCTAATCTTCCATCATAGTCGGGAATGTCAACCTTAATATCATTAGAAGGACGAAAATTGTTCCTTCTTGGTTGCAAAGTGATGTCACTTGCCTCACCATCCGAATCATCATCTCCTGTTTGTCTAGTGAGCCTAAGTGAAAGTTGTCTCACTTGGTCTTGGAGTAAGGCCATTCTAGCATCACTCTCACGTCTTTCTTCTTCCAATAGTCTCATGGTTTCACGCCAACCACTAGGAGGTTGATCACCTGCCTCCATGGTTTGTTTTCGAAGGGTAGAAAGAATTTTTGATTGAATTTAGGGTTTACGGTTTTTGGGGATGGTTGGGGATGGTGTTTAGGTGGTGTTTATGGATTAATGGTGGGTGAGAAGGTTAGAATATAATCTCAGCTGATACCAAGATGATATATGTTCGAACTATCAAGTTGGAACACATATGAAGCAATGATTTGATAAACAACCAAGCGTGGATGAACACACAAAGGTTGGGCGTGAATCTAACACTTAGAGATACAGATACACCACTCTAAATGAATAGACCTTCCTAAGATCACAAATTAGCTTGCCAAAACTAATTAAGCAAAGGACAAGTTCACTCAAATTCCAATCCAAGAATTTAAAGTTAACTCAATTTCAATTCACACAATGTGTTGGTTTAAACTTCGATCCCCTTTTCATTTCATTTCATCGTCCTTAAATACATGAAGTTAGAACCAGATTTTCTTAATTACAATAATTAAAATAATTAAACTAAATTAAGCACTAACTAGATCATGGAGTGATGGATGAACATGGTAGATGCACTTCTCCATTTTCGGTTGAACATGGACGATCATGGGAAACATGGGAAGGTTGTTTTTGAACACTCCTTCCATTAGGCGCACAACTCCCTTGCTTTGTGGAACAACCTCAGCTTGTCTTAATCCTTGCTAACCATGCCTCTCTCATTCACACTTGCACGCACAAAGGGAGCAAGTTGTTCCAAGGCTAGCAACAACTTGCTGGTTGTTATAATTCGAACTTCAGCACGCCTCTTTTGAAATCTTGAAGACTTGGCAAAATATCTCCACTCCATAGAAGACCTATTAATACTAGGACTCTTACAACTCAACTAATACACACGCCTAAGAGGCATACTTATATTAGGTCTCTAGTACTTAGAATCATAACAACGATATGACTCCTATCTTTAGGGAATTAAAATACAACTCAAGCAATTTGTAACAACTTGACTTAATCTATGAACTATGAATGGAAATGCAAATTATCTAGAAAGCAAGAACGAAAGATATTTGACAGACGAACTATGTAACCAAGTTAACAACAACTTGATCAACATGAACATAAGTCAATGGATTGAGGTTAAGTACCTCGTCAATGGTGGCAGCCACCATGTGAATGAGCTTCGTGTCTTTGACTAAGGAAAGAGTAGAAGTAGTAGATGGTCCTCCATCAGTTAATCAAATAACTAAAGAAAACACTTGAGTAAGTTACAATGTAATTGAATTGAACGAAAGGAGTTAATCAAATAACTAAATAAAACACACAAGTAAGTTATTATGTAATTGAATTGACTCAAATAACTAAATAAAACACTCGAGTAAGTTATAATGTAATTGAATTGAACGAAGGAGTTAATCTAACAACTATATAAAACACTTGAGTAAGTTATAATGTAATTGAATTGACTTAAATAACTAAATAAAACACTGGAGTAAGTTATTATGTAATTGCATTAAACGAATGAGTTAATCAAATAACTAAATAAAACACTCGAGTAAGTTATTATGTAATTGAATTGAACGACGGAGTTAATCAAATAACTAAATAAAACACTTGAGTAAGTTATTATGTAATTGAATTGAACGAATGAGTTAATCAAATAATTAAATAAAACACTCGAGTAAATTATAATGTAATTGAATTGAACGAAAGTGTTAATCTAATAACTACATAAAACACTTGAGTAAGTTATAATGTAATTGAATTGAACGAAGGAGATAATCAAATAACTAAATAAAACACTGGAGTAAGTCGTTATGTAATTGAATTGAACGTAAGAGTTTATCTGATGTGGAACTTGATGTTCCAGATGTAGAGGGATGTTTCTTGATTAAAAGACACGGTATGGATGTGTTTGTAAGGTGTAGATGGGATAGATTCTTGATGGCAACGACTTCAAGTTTGGAACAAAGGCAACGACTTTGATCCACTAGTCAAGCTAGTATCTAAACTTTATCTCAAGTATGCTCAGCAATACTCTCAATATTTCTTACTCAATCATCAACAACGTCTATCTCTTTATTATGAAAACAACCGAATTTATAGTACATCCTAAACTCTAATCCAACTAGAATTAGAATAACTAGACTCCTAATCCAACTAGGATTATTTACAACGACCAAAACTCTTAATCCACTTTAGATTAGTTACAACGACTCCTAACCAACTTGAATCATGTAAAATCCATCTTTTTAAGAACGTAGGCAAAACCATGACTCCTACTAAAACAAAACAACATGAGAACATGAAATAAACTACTAAAACACACGACTCATCAACTATAACCAACTGTACTACGTTGGATCTTCTTGTTTCGCATCATTCTCCCCTTCTTGAAAATAATTTGTCCCCAAATTCTCGTCGGCAATGTAAGGAGCTAAGTCATCCAAATTCTTGAAAGTGGTAATGAACTCGGTGGGGATGAAGAATCTAGCATTGGTTCCTTAAGATATAACATGTAGTGCACCTTGCCTTCCTTTAACTTACTTTTGAATTGTGAAGCCTTTACTAGCATGTTGTTTGTAGTTTCAAGATTTAACGTCTTGGGCAGTAAAGGCTTTAATCTATACCTCTTATTCTCTTTAGCAACCGAATAAATGTTTCTCTTCCCCGCATGATTCACATCTCTCATCCACTGCCAAGGTCGTCCTAGGAGTACAGCACACGCACTCATGGGGATGACATCACACCAAAGCTCATCTTGGTAATCTCCTATAGAAAAAGCCACAAGCGCTTGTTTCTTCTCCTTGATAGAATCATTATCATTCAACCAATTAAGGCTGTAAGGCTTTGGATGTTCTCTAGCGGGTAATTTTAAGGTACTCACCATATTTGAAGATGCCACATTAGCACAAGACCCACTGTCAATGATTAGCTTACAAGATCTCCCTTTAACTAAGCAGCGTGTGTAGAAAAAGATTTTCCCTTTGTGCTTCTTCCTCTAATGGTGCAGCTTGGGCTCTAAGTAATCTCCTTAAGATGAGGGTATCCTTATCTGGAGCAGCTACTTGTAATTCTTGATCTTCCCACTTATTATCATCTTCAAAATACGACTCCCCTTCTTTAGTTCCCTCCTCCTCCTCAAGGCATGCACGTTCCTCCTCTTCCCTTTGTTGAGCAAGGAAATTCACGAGGGTTCGATGATCCTTAGGGGTGATAGTGATCTTTTGTGGGCAATCACGTGAGATATGACCAAACCCTTGGCACTTATAACATTGTTTCTTAGCCAAAGCCGCATGTTCAGGACTAATAAACACTTTAGGTTTCGGTTTTAGTTCAAATTCGGACGAGGATGATGGTGGTTGTGTAGAATCGTTAAAGGTAGGCTTATTTTTGTAGGAAGTGGAATAGGAGCTGCTAGAGTATGTTTTCTCCTTACCCTTACTCACCTCCTTTTCTTGCTTTTCAAATCTCGGCCAACCTAAGCACATCATCGAAAAAAATGTAGTTAGATGTTTCTACCTTATTGGCTATGGAAGGCCTCAATCCGGTGATGAAACGTCCAATCTTCAGCTCCTCTTTCTCGTCCAACTCACACAATATACACAACTTCTCAAACTCCTTAATATACTCAGCCACACTCTTGGAGTTTTGTTGAATTTGGTTGTGCTTTAAGAACTGTTCTTGAAGATATTCACGTGGGATGAATCTTTTCTTGAGGTGCCTCTTCAATTCGGACCAAGTATCAATCCTTGGATCACCATCCCTGATTCTCTTGTTCCTCAAGCTTTCGAACCATATACTAGCATATCTAGTGATCTTCAAGTGTGCAACTTTGAAAGCCTTCAGTTCATAGAAACCCTTATAGTCCAAAAGTTTTTCAAATTGCCGAATCCATTCTTGGAGATCCTCAACGTCTCCTTCACCAGTAAACTCCTTCAAATCCATGAGTTTGATGTCTCTATCACTCTCCACAGGAGTTCTTATTGGTGGCTCCCTATTTGGACGTCGTTCTCCTCCTTGTTCATCCAGATTTTCGGCCAAAGATTCAACCCTTTGGTTGGTCATATGAATGGCATTCGTGCTGTTGGTAATCTTTTCATTGATGGAGGCAAAGCTTTCATTAAAGTCCCTCATCATAGTCTGCAATTCTTCTCGAGTAATGGGAGTGCCCATGATCAATAAGTCTCCACAAACCGCCTCAATTTAGGAAATATGTAATTTCCTCAAAACACGGCGAAAACTTGTGAAATTTGAACACAATCTAGCTTTGTATGTTTTAAGATTCCAGTTAAAAGTTCGTAGCCAAATTCCTTCTCAAACGCTGGTAATTCTCGTTTTAATATCGCTGTTCTTGATTCCAGCGATTCTTGCACGTCTTCAAATAACGATCTCGAAACTATATCAAAACTCCTCGAAACTTCGTGAAATTTTAACACAATAAACTAGACAAGATGTAGTCTAGTTTAGGATCAAAAAGCTTCAAAAAATTCGAAGTATGCTGGGAGTTAGAGGCCCCCAAAGTTACTGCAAATTCGGGATGAATTCGGGCAGTAAAAACAAGTGTCGCCCTGGGATCTTGCGCAAAGCTTTGATACCACTTGATGTGGAACTTGATGTTCCAGATGTAGATGGATGTTTCTTGATTAAAAGACACGGTTATGGATGTGTTTGTAAGGTGTAGATGGGATAGATTCTTGAAGGCAACGACTTCAAGTTTGGAACAAAGGCAACGACTTTGATCCACTAGTCAAGCTAGTCTCTAAACTTTATCTCAAGTATGCTCAGCAATACTCTCAATATTTCTTACTCAATCATCAACAACGTCTATCTCTTTATTATGAAAACAACCGAATTTATAGTACATCCTAAACCCTAATCCTCCGAATCATAAAAAAATAACTAAATAAAACACTCGATTAAGTTATTATGTAATTGAAACGAACGAAGGAGTTATTCTAATAAAAAAATAAAACAATTGAGTAAGTTATAATGTAATTGAATTGAACGAAAGGAGTTAATCAAATAACTAAATAAAACATTTGAGTAAGTTATTATGTAATTGAATTGAACGAAAGGAGTTAATCAAATAACTAAATAAAACACTTGAGTAAGTTATAATGTAATTGAATTGAACGAAGGAGTTAATCAAATAACTAAATAAAACACTTGAGTAAGTTATAATGTAATTGAATTGAACGAAGGAGTTAATCAAATAACTAAATAAAACACTTGAGTAAGTTATTATGTAATTGAATTGAACGAAGGAGTTAATCAAATAACTAAATAAAACACTTAAGTAAGTTATAATGTAATTGAATTGAACGAATGAGTTAATCAAATAACTAAATAAAACACTCGAGTAAGTTTTTATATGTAATTGAATTGAACGAATAAAAGTTAATCAAATAAGTAAATAAAACACTCGAGTAAGTTTTTATATGTAATTGAATTGAACGAATAAAAGTTAATCAAATAAGTAAATAAAACACTCGAGTAAGTTTTTATATGTAATTGAATTGAAAGAATCAGTTAATCAAAAAATAAATAAAACACTTTAGTAAGTTTTTATATGTAATTGAATTGAACGAATGAGTTAATCAAATAACTAAATAAAACACTCGAGTAAGTTATTATGTAATTGAATTGAACGAAGGAGTTAATCATATAACTAAATAAAACACTCGAGTAAGTTATTATGTAATTGAATAGAATGAATGAGTTAATCAAATAACTATATAAAACACTCGAGTAAGTTATAATGTAATTGAATTGAACGAAGGAGTTAATCTAATAACTACATAAAACAATTGAGTAAGTTATAATGTAATTGAATTGAAAGAAGGAGTTAATCAAAAAACTAAATAAAACACTGGAGTAAGTTATTATGTAATTGAATTGAACGAAGGAGTTAATCAAATAACTAAACAAAACACTTGAGTAAGTTTTTATGTAATTCAATTGAACGAAGGAGTTAATCAAATAACTAAATAAAATATTTGAGTAAGTTATAATGTAATTGAATTGAACGAAAGGAGTTAATCAAATAACTAAATAAAACACACGAGTAAGTTATTATGTAATTGAATTGACTCAAATAACTAAATAAAACACTCGAGTAAGTTATAATGTAATTGAATTGAACGAAAGGAGTTAATCAAATAACTAAATAAAACACTTGAGTAAGTTATAATGTAATTGAATTGAACGAAAGGAGTTAATCAAATAACAAAATAAAACACACGAGTAAGTTATTATGTAATTGAATTGACTCAAATAACTAAATAAAACACTGGAGTAAGTTATTATGTAATTGAATTAAACGAATGAGTTAATCAAACAACTAAATAAAACACTCGAGTAAGTTATTATGTAATTGAATTGAACGATGGAGTTAATCAAATAACTAAATAAAATACTTGAGTAAGTTATTATGTAATTGAATTGAACGAATGAGTTAATCAAATAATTAAATAAAACACTCGAGTAAATTATAATGTAATTGAATTGAACGAAGGTGTTAATTTAATAACTACATAAAACACTTGAGTAAGTTATAATGTAATTGAATTGAACGAAGGAGTTAATCAAATAACTAAATAAAACACTGGAGTAAGTTATTATGTAATTGAATTGAACGTAGGAGTTTATCAAATAACTAAATAAAACACTCGAGTAAGTTATTATGTAATTGAATTGAACGAAGGAGTTAATCTAATAACTAAATAAAACAATTGAGTAAGTTATAATGTAATTGAATTGAACGAAATGAGTTAATCAAATAACTAAATAAAACATTTGAGTAAGTCATTATGTAATTGAATTGAACAAAAGGAGTTAATCAAATAACTAAATAAAACACTTGAGTAAGTTATCATGTAATTGAATTGATCGAATGAGCTAATCAAATAACTAAATAAAACACTCGAGTAAGTTATAATGTAATTGAATTGAACGAATGAGTTAATCAAATAACTAAATAAAACACTTGAGTAAGTTATAATGTAATTGAATTGAACGAATGAGTTAATCAAATAACTAAATAAAACACTCGAGTAAGTTATAATGTAATTGAATTGAACGAAATGAGTTAATCAAATAACTAAATCAAACACTTGAGTAGGTTATAATGTAATTGAATTGAACGAATAAGTTAATCAAATAACTAAATAAAACACTCGAGTTAGTTATTATATAATTGAATTGAACGAATAAGTTAATCAAATAACTAAATAAAACACTCGAGTAATTATAATATAATTGAATTGAACGAACGAGTTAATCTAATAACTACATAAAACACTTGAGTAAGTTATAATGTAATTGAATTTAAAGAAAGATTTAATCAAAAAACTAAATAAAACACTGGAGTAAGTTATTATGTAATTGAATTGAATGAAGGAGTTAATCAAATAACTAAACAAAACACTTGAGTAAGTTTTTATGTAATTCAATTGAACGAAGGAGTTAATCAAATAACTAAATAAAATATTTGAGTAAGTTATAATGTAATTGAATTGAACGGAAGGTGTTAATCAAATAACTAAATAAAACACACGAGTAAGTTATTATGTAATTGAATTGACTCAAATCACTAAATAAAACACCCGAGTAAGTTATAATGTAAT